>OY728147.1:491548133-496548133 GCA_963277665.1 Viscum album | reverse complement strand
AAATCCCAATAGTGTATCCATTATTATAAAGAATCAATAATGGATAAAAACAAACAGTTATCTTAGTGTTACAGATTCATAAAGATGATTAACTATAAAAATAGAAGTCGGATAGAGATTTGGGATTGATTCCTACACTATTCACCATAGGAGTTTTCCGGAAGGGGATGCAATGCATAGATGAGAAAATCTCATTTGGTTTAAAAAAACATAATTTAATATAAAATATTAAAAAAACACATAGTAGGGGTCACACATTTTTTCCACACAATTTCCCCAATCATGCCAAAACCATGCAAACCTCTCTGTCTATCAAGAATCAATTTTTCCAGTTACCAAACATGATTTTACTAACTGGGTGAAAACCGTGAACACCTCAATGCCTAGTAAGGGTAACTTTACGTGGTCAACCCACACGATTTGACTAACCATGCATAAACCGTGAAAACGTATCTATTATGAACTTGCATATTTTCATACATCTCGCACAGTTTACCTAAATCATGCGCAAGCCATGTGCAAACCATGTTCCTCGTCATTTTTTCCCAAACCATGGTTCTTATCCCCAAAAATTCACCGAACATCTCTAAAACAACATTGTTCAAGTTAAGAATTCACATACAGCCAAAACAAGTAAAAAAAGAAGATCCTTACATTGTATAAAAACTTGGGTTCTTACAATTATGGTCATTATGATAACAGATTTTCGAGGAAGAAGGTTCAGGAATAAGATCTGTAGGACCCTAATGATATATGTATAACAATACCTAATGATATTATTATCGAAGATGAGGAAACTGAAAATGACATATAAAGGGTATATATTACGTATTATCTCGTGTTTTGAAATTATAGAATCATTAGACATGATTCATGTTTTTTATTTGTAGGAATGAATTATTGAGGAAAAAGAATGACTAATTATGATAACATGATGAACTCTAAATGATTAAGAAGCCAATATATAAGGGATTCAAGAGTTATGGTATATTGTTGGATGATATAATGTTTAAAATAATTAAATCACTTTTGTTAATTGAATTAGTTTTGATGAATTTTTCTACTATGTGAAACAATGTAGTTTGTTATATTAATATGTTATTCGAGGAAGAGTTATCTTTTATTTTGTTAAAATTTTTAACATACATGATATCCTTTTAATGATATTTGATTTTGCGGTAGTTATGAGATATTTATTTTTTGAATGCAAAATTAATGACATGAGATTAACATTGAGATTAAAATATGTTATGGTAATCTTTGAAGATTTTATCTCATTTTGGGAATGATATATGAATTATATAGAATTAATAAATCGACAACCCATAGGAATTGATAAAACATATTACATCAGACAAGACCTTAGGGATCGAATCCATAACTAAAGTGAGATCGAGATTTATCACCTACCATTAGCCTATGGGATGTACCCGATTAGTATGGATTTTCATTTTAGTTAAAAATTTTGATGAAGTAAGAATATGATGAATTTAGAAACATATGTTTTATCCAATGGATATCACTGGTAATAAAATATGATTTAGTGATTAAGTGATAATTTTAATTTTGGAATACATTTAATATTTTTGAATCCCTTTATTATAATGTTAAATAGAATATTATAGAATTTTATTTTGAGAAATAAAGGATGATTTTTTGGAGAAATATATGATTTAATTATAAACATATCATGATTTTGGGTTCTTTATAGAAATAATAAACCTATTTTAGATAATATTTGATTTTGAAAAATAATATTTGGTACAAGACATTATGAGTGGTTGATATTATTTGGAGACAAATATTAAAATTTATCTTGGAAGAATGTGTTACCAAAACCTTCTCATATTTTGGTTTAGACATTGTTTAGATTATTTTTGAGGAATTATATGGAATATTATCTATAGAATTTTCTATGTTGGAATTACTATATTATAGTTGAATTATAGAGATTAAAATTAGTCTTTTTTTGTCAAAAAATAATGATTTTTTTTGGGAATTATCTAATCTTATATTAGTAATTGTTTTGGTTAATGTTTCAAGATAGAATGAATGGGTAGTTAATATTTTTGTGATTTTGGGATTCTGTATAAGTTTATTCTAGTGCTTCAGGTGTGACAAAGCTATCATAAATACTCATTGATTTGGGAAAAAGATGATTTAGTTTATGAATTTGATAAATGGATGACACTCAACCTTTAATTTATATATATTTCTTAATGATCATATTCTATGTTGTAAAATAATTCCCCAAAATTATAAAATGTTTCTTAAAAGAAAAAAATTACCCTTACATTTTCCTCTACAAAATAAAATCCCAGTTAACCCATCACATGTTTTTGGTTATCTGATTGTTAACATTCCCTTGATTATGTATTCTATCACTCTCTATCGAAACATAGAACTTATATTTTCATCTATAAAAATTTATTTATACATACAATCCCAGTATGGGTTTTCTCAGGTGACCATTTTACTTCAATTATCGTCTATTATAGTGGATGTTTTATTAACCCTTCTTACAATGTGGGTTTGAAATAACGGTATTTTGAAAATACATACCATAGTTACAAACCCAAATCCAAATATCAAATTTTCCATTTCTTAAATGGGGAAGATGTGACCTCCCATGTTTTATAAAAGAAACATTATGTTCAATATTGTACATGATACACTACATCAATCTTTAATGAACAACTAAATATTATTATTTAACATTTACCATTATTACCTAGAAATTGGAATTGCAAGAAGGAATAGTGTCAACTGAATTATGAAAATATTATGTAAACATATTTAAATCATGATTAATTGGTTACAAAATTTATTATAATTGGAAACCAAAAACAAATGAATAAAAATGATGTGTTTTATGAAAAACTATTTAAAAAAAGAATAATTGTGTTTATAAATTAATATCACTATTTATGTATTTTTTTAAAGAAAAAAATATTTTATATATTCAATGTAATGTTTTAAATTCATCTTATATGTTTTATAAACATGATATAATAACAAATCAATTTTTTAGATAAAATATGTATTTCTCAAAAAAATATCGCATTACCACCTTTTGATTGAAAAGTCATTTTAAATCAATATTTTTTCAATTTTTTATCATCTATTGGGAAAATTAACGTCTTCCACAAAAAGTGGCAAAATTTAAATTGGTTGTTTTTTTAATTTTCTAATAAAAATGATTTTGTAATGAAAAGTGGAAGATATTGGATTTTAATTGAAAACTGACATTTTATCTGTTTTATTTATATTGTTAGACTATCCTTTAATTTTGTTTCAAAGTGTAATTTTATTAATTATTAATCATTTTATCGATTTTTTTACAATATATGAAATTTCAATTATAAATATGAAATAAACACATATGAATCAATTGATAGTTTTTACATCTTAAAACCCCACATTCTACTTTCCACAATGGAATTTAATTTTAAATTAATTATAAAAATATCTATGCTTTGGATTTGGAAAAATGGATTCCATATTTGGAATTAGAAAGTCTAAAATTTTTAATTAGATACCATTTATTATTAGTCACTATTAATTAAAACATCAATAATTATTTATATTGACCATGGTAAAATAGTAAATCTGGTAAATAAGCATAAAAAATAATATAATAATTATATAATACTACCCAAACACATGATTTAATCATATTGGAAGAGATATGTATAAGAACTATCATCCTTTTGTCGATTTTATACCCATATGGAGCCACATGTGTGTGATAACTACATGTTATCATAATTAATTTAATGTAAAGATAAATAAAAAACAGACATATAATTGTTACTCAAACAATTTTAGTGTGGAGTTACGTAATTTAACTATTTGTCTATAAATAGTTTTTATAATGATAAATATATTTCATACATCATGGTATTTAATATATAAATTCTATATATTAAATAAATAAATTTAACTATGACATGATGATGATGTAGTGATTACCTTAATAATGAAAGATTCAAATAAATCTTATTATAAATAATAAAATAAATGAAATTAAAATATTTTGATAACATAAAAATATTTTCTGGATGTTTAGTACACGTTATATATTATTTATTGTTGTTTTTTTAATTAATGGTGTTTTTAGGACTTAAAAAATTCAATTACTAAATAGTTTCAAAATTGACAAAAATGAGTTTATAAAACAAATATTGTTTTATTACATGATACAATAGTCCTAAATATTAAATATTCATAGAAAATAACTTATATAATGTTAAAAATGTAATTAATGATCCATTTTAAGTTCAATTTTAATTTTATATTAAAATAGTAACCATGCATTATGAAAAGACAAGAAGACGTGGTAAGAAATAATGTTTTCAACTAAATATTAAATAAAAAATGATAAGGTTAATACTGTGAGCTAAACATGTATAAAATTTATTGGTTTATTGGATTTATACCCATCCTCATATCATATTTTAAATATATAACTTTGAATATTTTATAATAATAAAATCAATTTTAATTAAATTATATTTCAAGAATTTCCTAAAGTGCACCTCTTCAATCTTATAAAAGGCCACAACCTCTATCCAATTACACATACTTCTCAAGCCCCTTGTCATAACCAAATTATACCTAAATAAACACTACACATCCCTAATTTTCTCATACATAACTTACCGTGGGTTGAAGTAAAATCATAAAAGCCTTCCGGATCAAATAAAATAGAATTCCCTGATATAGATGTATCGTCATCTCTCAACCTCCTTTCATTTATTTTCCTTCTCCACCCTCCAAAACACTATTTATTCCATTATTTTTTAACGACAAATGTTTCCCAAATATACTTGTATATTTTTATGCAATGGTTTTTACCTATACATACACACACCTCCATCAAATCGATATAGAACATATTATTTCTATTTATGGAGAACTACGGCCTTACAAAACGATGATTGTTCAAATTTTTCCTACCACTTATCATGGTGGCCATTATGATGGAATGATATTTATGTATGATAATATATATATATATATATATATATATTTTTTTTCTCTATTATTATATTATTTATATTTTCAATATACCATTAGGCATTCCATAATTTGTTAATAAAATAATTTCATTTGATGATGTTTGGACTACCGCCTACTAAATGTAATATGACTCATTCATTCTATACATGGAACATGTAAATGTTTTTTTATTAAAAAATTGAGAAATAATAGACATTAATAAAATAATTTAATTAAAATATTACTATGTATAATCTAGTTCACATTTTTTTAATATGAACACGAAATGAATGTATCATTCATTGGTATTTATGCCCTACAATCTCTATGAAAGGTTCATTTCATTTCATATCTCAAAATTTTATAGACTATAATAAATAATTATATAATATATATTTAAATGATATTTAAATAATTAATATCACTCTAGAGAATAATTAATTATGACCACATTGAGAATTTTAGTCAAAACAAGGTCAATTTTTACTCAAGTACCAATCATCGACAAAACATCCAACATAAACTCATATAAATAACTATGTGTCATGAAAAGATAATTAGTTTTATAAAATTGATAATAAAATTTAAAAAGGTGATAAATAAAGTATAATTTAATTTATGTTTATTATTTAGGATATTATATAATGAAATAATACATGTTGGACTAAAGGTAATGTAAATCTTAACATAATCTCCATTCAATATGTTAAATATATGTTTCTTTGGTTTTGTTAATCCAAGAATATGTTTCAATGAATTTGGATTGACTTACACTATATATCCAATTATATTCTGGGTATTTATATTTTTCACTCATATTCATGACATTGATTTGTCCTTAATCTTATGATACGATCATTTTAAGGGACTACACCATAATCTACTTAAATTGAGGATTATTTTGATAATATAACCCAACTTTTTTATACATTGTATAACAAACCCCTTTGAATTTTCATTCAATGGGGATATTTTTTCTACAAATCATTTTACTATACAACATAAAGGAATGTTTATAACGTATGTGGTGACAAAGAATTCTCTACAATCATAACAATTATTTGATATTCTGGTTTCGAATGATATTTAATGTTTTATAGAGGAAAAGAAATCCCTTAATACCTTTCTGGGTTTTTTGGTATTAAAAATGTATTTTAAAATGGATTTACTATTTTCATATATATATAGATGAATTTTTGTGATTGAAACTAAAATTTTATGAGCAGATTTTTCATAATTGAAATTTTCTATGTGTAATGATTCTAAAATGGTGCTATAAAATTTGACAGTTGGTGACATGATAAATGAATGATGGGTGGTTATGTGAAAAAAAAAACAATGTTTTTCCTTGTTAAACCAAGGAAATGTGGTTACGTTATAACCTATAATGCATTGGGTTTGGAATTCGGCCATATATCTATTCCATTAAGTTATATGTGTAGATGTTGACTATATGGTTATTCCATTTTAGTATGTTTATGTCTCATGTTACATTAATATGATATATATTTCTTTCAATGTGATTAATGGTAATATTTTTGTTATAAAAAGGGTTGAAATGGCCTTATATTCGGTGAAGTGTTTTTTATACAAAATAAATGTGAAAATTATTTGTTTATGATAATGTATTGATGGATTGCATGTTCTGTAATGAATAATTTTTTTATTCTTTTTATGTTCCGTACTGATATTTTTATTCTCACCCTATGTTTTGAAAGGATTTTTGGTAGACATAATTAAGAATAGAGTCTATTACGGGATTATAGAAATGTTAATTTGTGCAAAAAAGAAGCATTACATTTTTTTTTTGAAAAAATCATTTTATTTAAAAAATATAGATAGTGAGTACAAGTGTCTTATTGTAATATTTAATTTGATATATATAAATTATTACCAAATTCATTAAATATCTAAACATAAAAATATCCTTGATGTTATTAAATTTCAATTTCTTTACTTAACTATAGATTATGTATTTCATAAGTTATGAGTTTTATAATCCAAATGAAATTTAAATTAGTAATACGGTTATATACACTAGGTATTACTCAATGGTAACATATGATTTTAAAAACTAAGCATCAAACCTATATGAGATCATCAAATCAAACGCCATCACCTCTAGATTCCTAGTTAATAAAAATATCCTCATTTTCCAAGTAATTTATTAATATTACAATGGTAAATGTATGTCCAACTAGAAATAGTTAATATATCTATGTTTTTTCACAATAGTGAACAAAAGTCTCACAAGGGGGGTCACCCAATATATCAAAATTAATCAATAACCATCATGATTAAATAATAGGACACCGTGGAACAAAAATCACTATCTCTGGAAAAGGAATCCAATTTTACATTGTCAATCCAGGATTTATACAAAAAATGTCCCGAAGATATATTTCACTATGACACAAAAGCAAAAGTATTCCAAAATAAGAAAGACCCAAGAAGAAAAATTCAACTACTTACACATATAAAATGAATTCAAAAAGTTAGATCACCATTTTACGACTAACTATATGAATCTCCTCCACTTTGTAAAAATCTTCCCTCTGATGACTATAGATAGTCCCCCATTTTGATGAAGAATAGGCTTCCCTATAGTTAGGAACCTTAATTTGTTAATAATATTTCAATTTCCATTTTTCAAACATACAATACATATTATGTAATACTAAAAGGCCACACCTTCCACAATTAATTTGATATTTTGAATACAACCATTTAGGATGACCAGGTTCTCCACACAAGAAATAAATTTTATACATTTTATTTTAGTAGAAATAATTACTTTCTCTATAATGAATTATGGATTAATCCATTCATGTTGTTTTTCTAGATCCAATTTAGCAGAAAATACATTTTCAAGAATCTTGATATAAGATATCAACCATTCCGAAGGCATTATGGTTACATAGAATGGATAAAAACTTTTCAAAAATATGTAGCCTTAATTAATTCACTACCAGGAAGAACATGTATCAAATTACAAAATTTGAAAACATAATGTAATAATTATCATCCAATTTATCATCTTGAATAAAAGTCATGAACTCAAAAACATTCGACTTCTTCAATTACTCAAGGTCACTACAATTAAATGATGGATATGTTTATGAATTTTAAAGACATTAATTCATAAACAAGTGAGATAATAAAAACATTCCACAAATACAGAAATAGTCCCAAAAATAATGATTTTTTATACATGACCATAAATTCAAATTTTTTTTGACATGTGACGGTTGCATCAACTTATTAAAACCACTACACCTTCTCAATATTATGTCATTTGTAACATCCCATGATTTTGTGATTTTTTTAAATTAATTTAATATTATTAATATTTTTCATTTAATGCGACTTTGAATATATATTTTCTATATGGAAACAGTATGTTTTTATTTCGTTATAGGCATCACCATTTATTTTTACACAACAAAAAATGTTGATTTAGATATTGTTAAATGAAAGACTATATTTTACTACCATTTGGTTGTAAAACTATTTTAAAATTACATTTTACAATTTTGAAAAATATTATTTGTCAAAAAGATGAAATTTTTTGAAATTATATTGTCAAAATTTGCATACGGTGAATTTTTTGTATTTTTCTAAGATGTTTTATTTTTTTGAACATTTAAAAATAACGAACTTTCATTTAAATAATTTATATGTAAAAATATATATTAAATTTGATTTCAAATAAAAATAGTTCACATTCACACACACACACACACATAATTTTTAAAATAATAAATATGATATTTAATTTATCCATAAACACATATTGAACTTTTGAGAATTTCTATTTAGAAAATATTATTTATATCAATGTCTATGTGACTAATTTTGAAAAATTCTATCAATTATTTCAATCAAATTTGGAAAAATATATTCCATATTTTAGATCAACAATATCATAGTGTCTAATAATATCAATGTAGTTATTGAAAAATAAATATTTAGGAATATAATTAAAATTAATTACAATGATTTAGAATAAAAGTATCTTCACAATGTACTAAACTGTAATCTTATGGGTCAAAATGGCATATAAACATGTCAAAAATACATTTAATTTTTAAATTTAAACCGTATAATCCCATGAAATTAATTTTTTCCTTTAATCTATCCACATGATAGGATAATAAGTTTGAATAATTTATTTTTACAAAGTTGAAAACATTATCACTCCTCCTATACTATAAAAAGAAATTGATCCCTCCACATAATTATCATCAGTCATTACCTTTGTCTAAAGTAATATCAACACAAATAAGATTCCAAAATACCTCTATAATCCTATAAAACTCCATTTCTATATAAATCATTCTTATGTATCCCATATGTAAAAAACAAATGATGTAACCCAATGAAGTGGTAAATTCCTTCCTTAATTTCATTGGATTATTTTATATTCTCTACACCCTAAAATATTTACTATTCTGTGATTATATAACAACTTAATTATCCTAAATATAATATTTTATTTTATTTTAATATTTAGACCATAACATACACACACAACAATTTTATGTCAAACAAATATACCATTTTTGTGCACTATAAACTAAAACTACACAAAATGATATTGTTTGTTTTTCATAAAAAATATCTGATGGTTTAGAATTATGATAGAAACTATGGTTTAATATGATATATATGGTATTTATTTTTTATAAATAATTGATATTTTATTTAATAAATCCAACCTTCATTATTTTTATTTCGTGTAAATTTGATAACATCTATAGGGGAAGTATAAACTACTACCTCCTCAATGCGATGTGATTTGATCACACAACAGACGAAAAGTATTAAGGATGTGTTTTGTAAAAATATATTACATATGTGAAATAATACGGATAGAGGAATGTTAATATATATATATATAGACATATATGTCATATAACTTCATTCAATATAAAAATACAATATAAGCATCATTTATGCATATATACAATCTATTGTCGCCATGAAAGGTGTGTTTTGTTTAATATTTCAATATATAATAGATGAATATTAAAATTGATATAATAAATAATATATGATATAGAAATCAATTTTTAAATTATTTTATTATATAAATAAATATTAAATTAATAGGATAATGAATAACATGCTAAATCATGTAAGATAATGAAAGATATTATTGCCTGAATGTTTATTTTAAAATGAAATTTTTAACAAATGGATAATATAAAGCCAAAATTTAATATTTTATTGTAATATATATAATAACATGTTTTTCATTATTCTATAATTATATAATATTTTTTAAACACTATTATTTAACATGTAAAAAAAATTCAATACCTGAGGTAAGGTAATTTCTTCTCATTTTTTATTTTCATCAGATACATGCCATATTCATGTATCACATAATTTCTTTGGTTTATGTACTACCCTATGAAATTTCAAATCAATAAATTAAATTATTTAAAAAAATTAAAATATATAAATTTTTGTTATTCTTTCAGGAGGATCATGATTCTAATGTCACTCGGGTTTTACCATCTCATTTTTATTTTATTTGAGAGAAAATCCATTATCACCTTGTATTTTTTATATGTGGTGTGTATGCTGACCATATATTTATTCCATAAGACATATAATATAATTTATTAGTACTTAAATATCATTTTTATTATATTTTGTTTAAATGGGTTTATGTTAAAAATGTTTACAATTGGGTAAATTAGCTTTATCAAAAAATTTCTTCTTTGAGACACATACCATTTTATGCCCATATTTTTTTAAATAGTTTATATAATAAATTTGACATGTTAGATCCTGAATATACTAATTTTAATTATTTTTTTATTCTTAATTTAATTTTCTTTTATTACATGGGTAATATAATTACATTTTACCAGGTAGCATGAGTTTATTGAAAATATATCATCATTTATCGAGATTGTTTAGATTGTGCTTCATATAATGAAATTTTATGATTCATAACTATATATAAGAAGCGAATTTTATTATACTATGTATATTAATTATATCGTGATCTATTGGTACCATTTTTCCAATCTATAGAACATATGATGATTTTGAAAGTTTTTTTAAGAACTTTCGACTTTACCTATCTCTTCGGTAAGAAATCTGGGTTCATTCAAAACCATGATTACTAAATAGTATTTTGAAAATGTGTTAAATAATTATTTATATATTTTAAAATCTATTTTGATGAATATATTTCCAAAATTATTTTATCCTTTAGTTATATGTTTTCAATGTGTTTTTGATGAAAGACATTCCTTAAAATTATTTATTTTTATTTTATGTATTTTTAATGAAAATGTTTCTCAAAAATTAATAGAACTTTTATTATATTTTTTCACAATAAAATGGGTATCAATGTTTTTTAAATATTACTTTTTACTTTTTCAATAAATTTTTTCCCAAATTTTTTTATGTTTTACAAATAGGTTTTAAAAGAAGAATGGATATTAATCTAATGAAATTTTTTTCATTTGTCATTCAAAATTATTTTCGATATAATTTTATAATAGTTGGTGTTAGTAATGAATTTTTGGGGAAATTATCAAAGTGTGGAATTCAAGCACATTATCTAAATATTTTATGTTTTGATCTCAGCATGTTTTTGAATAGAATTTCTCATTTACATGTCATATGTTTATAAAATCGGTATCTATTTTATTGTTTATATTATTATGAAAGATTTTTTTTTCATGAGTTATATTTTGATTAAATAATTATGAAATCTATATATTCTCCATAGGTCATGATAATAATAAATATTTATAATACTAATCTCTTTTCATCGGTTCTATTATGATGTTTTTGAAATCCATATCATTTTATGGGTTACGATATGATGAATGATTAAATATATTTTGGGACATGTATGTATGATTTTATTTTGTGATGGGTGGGACCTATAGCTACCTCAAATATAGTGGGAAATGATAATTAGTATATGAAATCCATGTTCCCATGTGTTTTAGCCCAATGTGGAAGAAAAGTTACTTGTTTTGTTGCACAATTATGAAAATCTGTACCTAACCATGTTGTAGATGAAACTTGAAAGTAATAGGGTACAAGGGGTGTAGCCAGAGCCTGGAAATAAGAGGGTACATGGGTAGTTCTAAAAATTCTAAATCTATTACATTAGTAATTATCCTAATAATAAAATGTTATGATGGTATTCATATGTGTCCTTGAAATAATATTTTCTATGCTTTTGTGTATTCCCCTAATTACATTTATTAGTGCTATGTTAATATTTCAAGTCTTATGTTATTAATTTCAATATGATTAATTTTTTTTGAACAATATATATATATATATCCCAAAATTCATTTTTATGTTCTTTTTTATACACAATATAATCATCTAATGTCATGATAACAATTTCATATCATTACGATAATCATTAAGCTTACATATATCCCTTGTTTACTCTAATAGAGAATCATAGTTCAACACTTTTCATGTTTCAAATCCATTTATTATGAATAAAGGTATTATGTATTGTATTTATATTAATGTTGATAGTTATTAAGAACCAAGTTGGATATATTTTAGATCACTTATGTAATATAATTTATGATTTCACATTTTAGAAGGAACTATACTATTATGGGGTTTGGGAATCTATTTGGGTAATGTACTGTGTAAAATTTAAAAATGATGTATTATATATGTACATAAATAATGTGTCATTATATATGGTTTTATGGAAAATGCTTAGTCATCCTTTGGAAACATGGTTGAAAAAAATTTAAATCCCTATGTATATTTATAAGGAAATATATAGGGAGGTCTCTAAAGATAAGTATAAGGTTGAAGAAAAATGTATGAAATCATCCATGGATATGGGTAAAGGATATAGTGAGTGGCCTCATAGAATCGAATTAAACTCAGGAAATTATATGTTGATGTGGATCTAGAAAAGATTTACATTGTGGTAGAAACTCCAAAATGGTGTGTCCTTCGTGACATGGGTGTCACCTAGTACACAAAAAGTAGTCTTTTCGAAAACTAGGTTTGACACTCCCAGAGGATATGGATTGGTTATTAATAAACTCTTTATGAACAATCATAATGTATTTAAATTGAACACAACTATCAATAAACTAGGATAAAACTAATGTATCATAGATTTACAAGTAGGTTTCATGATTTACACATAATATAAATAATTTTTCATGATTATGTTGTTTTATTAAATGAAAATTTGTTCTCATACTATCGTTTTTTGTTTTAGATAATGTAGAAAACTAAAAGTTTCATGGTTTACATTTAATTATTTGGATACAGGATGTTTGGGAATTATGATAATAGTTTTATAAAGGGTAAATATCATAGTGTGAATCATGATTGTGGTACGAGTAATGGTTATACTCATGAATAAAAAGGTATAGAAAACAAAATGTTAAAGGTAAGGTATGTCATAATAATATTTTTTTTACATTGAACGAATGAAGAATGATTATATTGATTTTGAGGACCCACAATACAAGATTCAAAATTTAAATTTTAGAGAAGAAGTATTAAGGAATAAGATAATGATACTAAATTAATATCTTATAGAAGAGGTGGTATGATTGAAGTATTAATGTATTATAATTTAAGGATTATGTTACATTACTCTTGATGTATAGATAATGTTTTTATAGAATATTTTCAATACTTACTTTCATGAATATGTTATGTGAATCAAATGACCTATTAAGTTGTTTTGATGTAAATTTTTCGTTAATGGAAGGTAACATATAACATGTTCTTAAGGATTAGTAAATGATATTTAGTATCAATATATAAATGGTGATGTGGATAAAATAAATTTGATAGACCTTATGACTTGAGAACTAATAATGGATTTTTTGATAATGTAGTTTGTGATACAATTGATTGGGTGTATTAATTTTTTGATTTAAGGAATATATCTAATAAACAATGAAATAATGAACCATGCATGTTTTTGATATGTATTTATGGTATATTATGTTATTACCTTATTTCGAGAGAATAAAGGATTAATGAATTCATAAATTTTCTATGTGAAAACCGAGAGATACATTATGATATACATGGGCTCAATAATAAGATGTGTTTTTTAAATTTAGTGGCATTTTTTCTATGATTTTGGATTTTTGATATTCAATTTTGTAACAAGGATAAACATTAATAGAAAGGTTAAATTTAAATTTGATGATGTGTTAAATAAAATTTAAGGAGTCACTATATAATTATTTATAGATATTAGATAACCATTGTTATAATCTATCTATAGGTAGATGGAATGACTATTATATATCATATAATCCAATGGTTATTAAAGAATAACAAAATCTACATCATTTTATGTAATAAGAGGTTATGTGTAAATTGATCAAGGTATAAAAAATTATAAAATTGTTGTTATGAAATGTAATGAATAATGGTAATTATATATTTTTATGATAGATTTTTTCAACAATATGAAATTGTTCTTGGAATAAAATTTAGTGTTTTTTATATTATTCATGATGATATCAATGAACCCATTAATGATTCATTAGTTAATGATTCTTTTATTGCTTAAATTCATAATATAATGACCTTTATTTTGATCCATGATATTTATCAATCTCAATAATTATTTAATCTTTTATTTTATGTCCAAAATTTATCTTCCTATATATTTTCTCATATATGTATTCATATTTATGTGTTATAGTGGGTATCCAATATGTTTCCATCATTAAAATATTAATAGAATACGTAATATTAAATTTTATGATGTGGTTTATATTAAATTAAATTTCACATATTAACCGTATAATAACCAATATTAATTTTCAGGTAGAAATTAGTTTTAAAAGAGGGTAGAATGTAACACCCTGATATTCTTTGAATTATTATTTTTCAAATGAATTTATATTTTCCAGGTCATTTGATACTGAATATGTAATTTAAAATATAGAAATACTTTTTTAATTATACACAAAACAAAATATCGTCATACACAAAACACAATGCTATATAAGATTACGTCACATGAAAGACCGAGTTTTTCCTTATTTTGAAGGCACACATTTGTTAATACAAAATTTTCATATGTATTTAAATTTTATTTGTAAAAAAAATTATTTTTAAATTATTAATTTAAAAATTAACTGAAGGTGATTTTTTGGTAAAATTATTGATAAGTCTATTTTTTATAAATAGTAAAAAATATTTCATTTTAATTGAAAATATCATTTTGATTAAATATTTATTGATTTTAAATAACATATTAACTTTTTTAAAATTAAAAAATATAATTATTATATATTATTATTATTTATTTCAATGGAATTTATTTTATATATAATTTACATATATAGACTTAATGAACACATTATCATTTTTTAGTTTAAAACATCGCTTTTTCTCCCTGTCTATAGGATTAATTTAATATTGATTTTGGCCATTTCTATTGTAGGAATCTATATAAATAAATTCCAAATATTCAATGAGAATAATTTATAATTTATAATATCATTAACATATTTTATGAACAAAAATATTATTCAATGAAATTAAAATTAATTACAACAATTATACGGAAAATTACATTAACAAGGGACTAAACATTAATCTTACTTGAAAAAATGTGTAGAAAGTTTTACAAAATAAATATGATATTAATATTCATAAAATATAATCCATTGGATCGAATTTGGGTCATTATTTGAATGCCTTTGAAAATGAGAAAATGTGGGTTGCATATTATTTCAAAACATTTACATGAAAGAAATTTATTGTCCATTATAAAAAGGAATTACCCACCCTTATTTAAACATATAATGCATTTTATCCCACAAAAACATGATAAAAATACAATAATTCAACAATTCACCATTTAAGCCTCCCAATGGGTATAATTAAATTCAATATTAGCTTTGGATCAAACCAAATGGTGTAGAAAAACAAGATAAAACATCATTAATTAAGTACATTTGATTTATTTTAATTATAGACTTCCTAAATATTTATAACACGAATTTATAATAACCTAAGTATCCAAAATATACATAGCTGTTTTAATTACAAGATTTATACCTTTATGTACAATCACATCCATGTAATGAATAATGAGCATACCATTTTTTGTGTATAGCCAACGGCATTCTCACAGGTAGATGTTGTTTGTTTTTCCATTATCACTTCTCATGGATGGTAATTATGATAGAAACAATTTTTTACATTATATATATATATAAATTATTTATAATTTATTTATACTTCTCAACTTATTATATAATTCATATAATCTTGATTTCTATTTTTGGTAAACATGATTACTTCATTTGTTGAAGTGTGGACTAATGCCTTCTCAATGCAATGTGATTTTTTCACATGTCACCTGAAATGTATTAATGATGGGGTTATTGACATTAAAAATATATATTAAATAATAATTATACTAGAACAATATTATATATATACTTATATACCATATACATTATTTCATTAAATATGTAAGTAAAATGGATGTAATGTTCATGTGTAAGTACGACCTTCCATATCCATTAATAGTGTATTTAATTTAATATTTATATCATTTAAATATTACTATAAATAAATATATAATAAAAATACATTATATATACATAATTTCTTAAAATCAAGAAATTAGTTCATCGTGATCTAGTTAAAAGGTTCTTGAATAAGAAGTGAAAAATGTACAATAAACAATGCAGTTATTACCAAAAACATTACATCGACAAGGAATTGATAGTAAATTGGTAATATAATGTCATAATATAAATATATATATGGTATTATATATAATAATATTGTTCAATTATATATATAATTATCTAATATTTATTATATTAAAGGATTGAATGTGTACAATTTAATTCAATACGGATGGTAGTGGAATGTCATCTCACATTTTTATTCATGTGATACATTATATATTCACCACTTGCATATTTTTTTTGTTTATTTAATTATGTAATACATGATATATCATTAATTTAATTTCATTAATTATATTAAAATCCTTAAATATTTTTTATTCTTTCATGGGAATCATGATTCTAATGTTACTCGTGCTGTAAGGGTTTTCTTGTCTCATAATTATTTTCCACGAGACACGATCCATATTTGCATCTTATTTCTTATAATTATTGTTACTAATTACATTAATGAATATATGATTATTTTAATTACATGTTGGTGTATTTAAATACCCATTTTATTAATATTATTTAATGGGTATAATGTTTCCAATGTTAAAAAATTGGTACAGTAATTTTGTTTCAATTTTTCATCATTGAAAAATTATACTGCCGTGACTCTATATATTTCAATTATGTTTATATTATAAATTTTACATGTTACATCATGAATATAATTATTTTCATGACATTTTTTGATTCATGTAATTTAATGTTAGTACATGGGGAGTATGACTAAATGTTACCAAGTGTTAAGAGTGTATTAAAACAATCTCATCTTTTATCAAGATTGTTTACGATTATAGTTCAATAGATCAAATACTATAATACATCTATGAATAGAACACATGAATTTTTTTTCTGCTGAATATTAATGATTACTTTTTTATTGGATCCAATTTTTCAATCTTTGGAATATAATATGACTAAAAATGAGTTTTTATGAAAATACTCTTTTACCTCTCTCTTCAGTCGAAAATCTGCCTTCTTTCAAAACCATGTTTTCTAAAAAAATCGAATATGATTCCAAAAAATATATATGTGTTATCAATATAAATATAATTATATTTATTTGAAAAAAAATTCATTATTACATTATATGTTTTCAATGTATTTTCAAATAAATGGTTATTATTACATTTTTAATATTCCTTTATAAATATGAATATGTTTTCAAAGAAAAATATGATTGAATTTTGTGAATAATATTTGATAGATTATCTGGGAAAAAATAATTCAAATATCCTTTCCAATTATAATTAATATTTTTTCATGTAAAACGAGTTTCAATTTTTTTTAATATTATATAATATATTTTCAAGAAAAATTATTTCTAATACGTTTTATGTTTTAAAAAGGGGTTTTTATTGATGAAATTATATATTTTTGTTTTTAAATGACATTTTCAAATTATTTTCCATATATAGTGAAACCTATTGTTGTTACAGAATACATAATGGGGAAATTATCCAATGTTTCCATACATATTTATTCTGTTAATGACTTATATAATTATGGAATTATTTTTATAAAGCATGTCTCTCTTTCATATCTTATATGTTTATCAATCCTATTTCTCATTCATGGGTTATATTATTATGAAAAACTATTAATTTCATCGAATATTATATGATTAAATGACTAATACACATATTTATTTAACTTATGTTATTAAATTATTAAATGATTATGATATACATTAAATTTCATTGTATATATTATGATGTTTATGAAACCAATCTCTTTTAATTGTTCATGATATGTTGAGCATTTAATTATCTTGTGGAACATGTATTTATAATGTTTTTATGGGATAGTTGGGATCTTTATTTCCATCCAATTTATTTTGAAATGATAAATTGAATATTATATCAAAGGTAACATGCGATATAGCTGATGTTTAAAAACCCAAAGGCACATGCGTTCCATCCCAAGCCTAAAAATAAAAAGGTACCCAAGTTATAGCCAAATCCTAAAAATAACAGGGTACATAGGTTTTATCCCAAGTGACAAAGTATGTGGGTACATAGGTTTTTAACCCATGCCCGAAGAAAGAACATCAACTTTCAACCCATTTCTAACATGTTTTGATGATATTGGTTGGTAGCCTAAACATAAGATATTATATTCATATATATATTCCAAAAATTCCATGTATTACTCTTACATTATTATTTCGTGGATTTTAAACTTGATTCCTTTGTGATTATTTCCTAATTACTTGAATATATTTATGCAATTATTCATTTTAACAATATTTATTATTCATGGTATGATATTCTAATGTCAGGATCTTCTTCTCGTACCCTTATTTTCATGTTTATACTTACCTAACTCCCTTGTTTACCTTGACATATAATTATATTTAAACACATATTTATGATTCATTTACATATGTAAGAAATATATGTATTATGTAGGATATGTATAATAAGGGTGGTAGTCAGGAAGAACTAATTAAGATATATTCTAGCTCACTTATGTACCACAATTTATGTTTCTACATTTCCAACAGAGCTAAACTAATATAATATTTTGGGGGTATGTTTGTTGAATAGTATAAGTATTATGAAAAAAATAATATTATGCCTATATACTCTAACAGTGGTTTGTAATATCTTTCTTCTCATTGATATGGTCGAATAAAATAAAAAAAATCAAGGATGGGGTTAAAAAGAAGGAAGGTCTCTGGATCTACCACATGGTATAAAGTCTGTGTAGATTCATTGAGAAGGGATTTCACTTTTAGAAAACATGAATAATTACCTATAGGATTAGAACATTCCACTACCATTATATCTATCTTGGGGAATTCTAGGAGGCATTTATGAACATCGCAAAATAGAATAATATTAACCACAGTATCAAATAACACTCAATCAAACAATATATGTTTTTAAACAAAAATAAAACCCACATTAATAAAAAAAATCACTGATTCAATAACATAAAAGACATCATCTGTTAGAAAACATTACAAATTTCTTTTAAAATTATAAATAATTATATAAATCAATCAAAATTTCAAAAACCCATTACCAGAACATGTAAATTATTCAATGGGTTCAATAGTATTTATCTCAATTTTCGATGATCAAAATAATTACTATATAAATCCATTAGATATAAAAATTTATCCTTAAATAATTATAATAACACGTCAAAAATTATTCTTTTATATCTATCTTTACAACACAAACATTTCATTTAATTATGTTTTTTTAATTGTAAATATTTCTCAAAGAACAGAAAAAAAAATTTATATGAAAAAACATTCATCACAAGGGATTTGAAATTTTTAGAGGGGACTACATTTTCAAAAACCAAGCAATACCATAAAACATAACACATATGTAACCCTTCCAAAAAACCCTACAAATGTGAAGTCATCCATGAAAAAATTGAAAAGGGTTTCATTTTTATGTTATATTATAACAATGCATGGCTTGTTCACATAGGATGGTAATCTATGAAACAATATCATAATATTTCATGGATTTACATCTAGTTCAGTTACATAAACACCTCAACGTTTACTAGACCATTAAGGAAGAGGGAAAATTTGGTAATCATTTGATTAAAACCTAAAACCCAAAAGAGATCCAGAAAAAAAATCATCATATGGAATCTAAATATCATTAATTACTAGGTATAAAATAACACAAAATAAAGAATCACATCTCAACATCCCATGTAACTCAAGTCTCGTCATGATGGAGTTATGATTAATCACCCTCTCAAAAAATTCCTTTTGATTTAGGAAAAATTATGAATATAATTTCTAACATGACTTACACTAAATAACATAAGGTACATTGACCATAATTACTTCAATTTACAGAAATATTTCTTCTGATACAATTTGTGATGAACCATCCTAGAATAATATCTAAACTAATATCCGAGCTAATTCTCAACTAACCAAAAGAGAATTCTTGATCACCACGTGCCAATAAGCAACACATGGGAATCCATATAATATCATTAGGAATTATTTCTCCCAAAAATGTATTCAATAATAGATTGAAATATATAAAAATCATTACATATTTAAAACAACACATATATATCAATGTAGAAAGACGCAATATGAATATGTATAGTAGAACATAACAACCAAAAAATACCTCTTAGTGGTCAATGACCAGTAATAATCTTTTAATTCGCACACCCTTGGTCATTCTAATAGAAAACTACAATGTATAGTGAGAGAATGAACACATTCTATAAGACTATAAATGGATTCAAACAGTAAAATGTAAAATTAGATTCAGAGTTAAATAGCCTAGTAAGATACCACCAAGGAATATTTTCAGTTAAATAATAAGGAAATTAAAATATTCAATATGAGTAGTAATATAATGAGAGTAAAAGGAATATATTAAAATAGAGTTATAAATTCTAAAGAATTATTTATCAAACTATAAATTTAAAACATTCCATTTCACCATTTAAAAACAAAGCATTTTCATGAAAAATATTTGAATACAATTTTAAAAGATAATGTCAGAGAATCAATAAAATATGTTAATATGCATAATATATATAAAAATAGGAAAAATCCAATATAATTGATTAAAGGTACATAATAAAAATAAATGAACCAAGAATCCAAAATCTAGTACCAAATATTCACAATAAACTTTTCTATATATTTACTATCATGTATATCGATGTGATGTATACAACCTATGTATGAAAATGATTCCACCTCAAAATAGATAATCAAATTATAACCCGGATTATATCAAAGAAAAAATGTAGGTTCATGTAATTCAATAAAATCACTTTCACACAGACCCACATTCTTGGCCACACATCCATAGCATAAACAATTCATGTTCTCTATTGATTATATAGAAGGGTTTGAGTCTTCTACTAAAGAATATATCTTATTCATCCTATCTAACTATCTAGGTTCCCATGACATGTCATAAAATATGAGTGAGATAACTGAGTTATGAGGATCACATGGGATCCTTATCTATCATGGTAATTGGCCCTAAATAATCATTCACTCCCACTCTTAACACACTCTATGTAAATATTCCCATTTTCCAACACAAAATAGTTGGATTTGAAATTATTAGAAAATTTACAATAAAAGATTAGTACAAGAGTGTGTCTTTATAAGGTACCTACCATGCCATCATGAATCACCAATCCAATTATAATACATTCACACAATTAGACATTAAAAAGTATAATCATTCCTTATTACTTTCAAAATTTATCATAAAAATTTAAAAAAGGTCTCTAAATTGATCAATTAATTCAATAAAACCCAAATTCATTCCAAATAATTATTTCAAATTTAAAAGGATCAATGAAATTTCAGAAAATGTGTTTACATCCTCATTCTTTGTTAATAAAATATTTACATTAAATAAAAATTGAGAACCCATTCCAATACATTGGTAAAATCATTAAAAGATTGTTCTAGTCATTTAATATATTCAAGAATTTGAATGTACGTAGATAATATAAATCAGTTATATTCATTTATTTAAAGCAATGTATTTTCATTTAAAAAACGACGGCAAAACCCTCAATCTTTAAAAAAATATCCTTTAAAAGTTCATTAAATATAAATCCAAACTAACATAGAATTATAAAAATTCATAAAACATTGCGAGACATTGATATCCTATAAATTTAAATCAGACCTTGGTAAAATCAAATATTATAATTTCAATGAAGCAATCCTGATTAATTTTAATAATAAAATACATAGATTACTTTTGAGAAATTAATAATAAATCATCTATGTATTTTTCATCAATTAATTAATTATGAAAAAATATAAAATCATATAAAAACTAACTTATAATATTTCGAATCCACCCCTAATGAATTTGAAATGTGTCACCTTCGATGGTGTTCCTAAAATCTAAGAAGATATATCTCGAAGGAAGAAAATAGAGATAGAAGATGAAATATACCACAACAATATACAAGTATCTAACAAAAAAAATCCATAATAACATTTAGAATTATCTAATAAAAAGATGAAGGTATATCCAACATTATGGAGAAAAGAACTAATTGAATGTAATGGTTTCCTCTTTGATTGGCACTGAGATCCATTATGAAAAGTGTTTTTAGGAGAAAAAAATTCTATAGAGGGATCTGAAAATTGAAAGAATTAATTTTTGTTTGAGTTTTTATAGATTATGGATAATTAAGGGGTTTTAGATTTTGATTAATCATTATGAGGATTGAATTACCATGATCACTAGTTCCTAGATTATTATTCACGGTTAGTACTAATCGTGATCCTAACTGTGTTCCCAAAATAGAGCGACTAGAATGGCTTCCCACATTGAATACAAACCTAGTTCAACAGTGGGAAAACCATGTGAAACCCAGTTATCCAGGTTACAAACCTTTTTTAACCATGGAAAAAAATTCACTAACATTGTAAACCTATTCTACATAGGTATCAAACCTTGTTTAACCTTGGGAAAACCATGAAAAATTAATAAAAAACATAAAAAATGTTCGATAAAATATTTTATCCAACTGAAAAATAAATCCAATTATTGTATATTAAAATCAATGAGTAAATACACATCTTCATTATTTAATTAAATTCAATCATTTCATAAAATATTTCATTTTAAATAAAATTTATATAAATTAGTATAAATTTTCCTATAATTAGATTATTTATACATATAACTACATTCATAAAAAAATTAATAATAAATGGAAATTGAAAAACTATTGTTTTATGTGAATTATTTAAAAATATTTTTATAATAATGCCTTTTACCATGATTTGGATTCATTTAATATATTATTAGTATCCCAAAATAATAACCTAAGTCCAATAATTATATTTCTCAAGAACATTTCTAAAAACGTTTATACCTTTAATACCATATATTACCATTGTATAACTATTACTAAATATTTTAAATTCTATTAAGATGTTTTGATTATAATAAATTCATGTATGGAAAATTAACATTGTTGGATGACTCTGGTAAAAAATAGAATTACTCCTTAATATCCAGATTAATAATAATTATATGTTTTTCATTTTAATATATAAATATTACTTATAAATCAATCCATTTATCATGGATAATAAAATGGACTATGTAATAATCCTGGAGAAAATATGTCATATGTTCATAAGTGTAATATATCCATTTTTCAATGATAATTTTTGATATATGATACATATTATTTAATCCATATATAATGATAATATGATTATAAATATAATATTTATTCATTAAATATAATATATATATCATTCATGTTTTTTGGTGATGAAAAACAAATCACATCGATTTGTGGTCGGGGTATTAAACATGTAAACACAAATGTTGTTATAATGATACAATTATTATAACATTATGAAGGGATATCATATATTTAAATTAAAAATTGATAAATTTTCCTGAATATAATATATAAATACTAATTTTCCACTAAAATTCATCCATCGAATATTGGTGTAGATGACTACTTACATCGGTTTTTGTGGAGGTGGTCTCCTTCACCCATGAGAAATGGTTTTGATTCCCATTTGATGTAATTGGTGATGGATATAGGTTAAAAAATTACCATAACTAACTATAATTATATATGAGATATTATTTTAAAAAAATATAATGGTTTAATAAATTATATTGGGGTTAAAATAATAAATAATATCTAATATGCTGTTTAAAACTACACATCTCCTTTGGAAAATGTTATTATACTTAACACATCAACTCCTATAATATATGTATACAACAAAGAATAAAGGCCCAAGAACATGGCTATGGATTCTAATATTTTATTTTGGCATATCCTAATACAGAAAAATGTGTTTTAAAATATGAATATACAAGAAGAAGCGGTTCCATTTAATAATGGAGGGGAATGGCATATATGGAATTTTTTAGAACATTAATTCCCTAAAAATAAATATTTTACGGCCCCTGATTCCATTATTATTAGAGTAATATACTATATAATTATGAGTATATTAATTTATTAAAATATTTTATGAGAAGTTTATTTCTTATATTTAACATTATATTTTGTAATTCACTACCCTTTATCCTATTTCACACTTACCTTATGAAAAAAGATTTTTTACAATTTGATAGTCAAAATAGTTACTATATATAGGGAAAATCTCATAAATGGATAATGGTTAATATTTTAAACAAGATTATCATAAATTAAATAAATATTGTATTATTATGAAATCTATATAAATTGATATATTATTATTTTCATTACACAATAATAATTACAATTCAATAACAATTTAGTTACATTGAATTTTATAAAGTCAAGAAAAAAAGTTAAACATTAATAAAATATTTTTACACTTGTATATCATGTTATTTTTATCTATAATTTTTTTAAATTAATTATTATTGTATATTTTTCTATGTTTGTAAATGTATTTTCTATTTTATATTTTTCCATTAATTGAATAACTAGTACATCAGAGTTGTTAATGAATTTAATGTGATTATTACTTTAATTATAAAAAGAATTTCATGATGATAATAACTATTCTATAAAACAAAATATTATTTATGAAAAATATTATATTATATTTATATATGTTATAAAAATATTAAAATTATTATAAAAAACCATGTGACATTGTTAAAATTTTATTCCACAAAATATCTTAAAGGTCATAATTAGATCAAAATTTAAAAATAATATATATTTTGAATTTTTATTAATTATAGGAGATAGACTCTTAAAATAATACTATTTAATGTTCTAGATTCATCTTTTTGTCCACATCATTTTATTTTTACATTTAATTATAGTATTTACCCATCATAAAGATAACACATATTACTATAGTTACTATTCATTATGAACTAAAATAAATTGGATGTATTTTCTAAATTTGGACCCCATGTATTTCGAATATGGTATAATATTTTTATTATTAACTTGAGATGATTATATGTGTTTAATGAAAAATTATATTGAAAACATGAATCAAAAATAGTATTTCTAAATAATTTTTTTAGTGTACAAATTTATTTTTAACTATTTAATGAAAAAACCTTTATTTAATAAAATTCTATAAAAAATATCCAATTATAATGTTTAAAAAATAACTTATAAAAATAAAATCAATTTTTATGATTTTTATTTCATTAATTGAAAACAAAACTTTTTTATAAAAAAATATAATAATAGAGTTTAATAAAACTATTTCTATGAGTATTTAAGAAAATATAATGAATATACATATCAAAGTCAATATTAAAAATAAATTTGATAATTATTTATTCTATTAATAGTTTTTTCATACAAATAGAACCATATTAGGATATATATGGAATGATTCTTAATCCCCTCACATGATAGGATGAAATCAAGGAGAATTACCTATTGGGAAGTTTTATTATCTAGGAAATGATTGAGAATGTTCAAAGATGTCAACATCATATTAAATATAAAAATATTGATAGGATATATATATATATATATATATAGAACCATTGAAATAATTTCGGAGCTAGAGTTTAAATATAAAATGTTTCGGAATATATATTTGGGGAATAAGAACATGAGGTTTGTGATTAAAGGACAACATGGTCCTATAGATATTTTCCACTTTGAGAGCCTTGATCACGTTAGAGCGGTGTCATATCCACTAGAAATCCCACCAAACCAATGTAAATTACATTATGTTATGTATGTATTCATATTCAGTTACTATATTCTATACCCCTCACATTGACTAAATATTGATGTTTCTCTATTGGAGTATAATATTCCATACATGAAAAAGATGATAAAGATTATTGATCATAGATATAATGTTTCCCAAAATATTAAAACTCACGTATTCAAAGAGATGAGGTGGGAAAAAAAGTATTAGGAGGTTACATGATAAATGGATTAAGAAAAGAAAAAAATAACCTCAACAATTTTAATTAAAGAAATTTATATTTTGATGAATAAATTTTTCAAGGGGGGAATACTAAAATGACCCAATGTTATATACATGAATTTTCATTTTTAAATAAATTAATTTCATACTAAAAAATAAAATTGTAGAAAAAATGAACTTAATTTGTTATTTTTGATCATCATACGGTTTTTCATTTGTAATTGAAATCTATAAATAATAATCATTGATAATATATTATTTTTATAGTTAATATAAATTGAATTATATTTAGTGTTATTAGAATTTACATTTTACAATGAAAAAGGATGTGAAGGTGTTATCAATAATAATCACACCCTATAAGGACCATAAAATAGACATTGCTCTGAAGAGAGTAAATAATATTTTCACTTAGCCAAGACTATGACGATATTCATCAAACTATTAAATTAGATACACTACGAATGGGATATGTTCAATAACATTTAGACCAAGGCCTAATTCATATTCAACAAACAACCACATGAAAATATTACAATCTCAATCCATAAAAATTTGACATTCAGTAGTTTTATAATGGTCTATCTATATATAGAATATACATATGAAATTTATATTTTGTTTTTAATTGTAATTATGACTATATTTATACTTTTGTAATATTAAAATATAAATTTATAAATAATGAGTTTGATAAAATTCTAATGTTGACATGACGAAACAAAATGTGAATTTTTAGGGTAATATGTTGTCTAAATCAAGGAATCATTTTTACTGAATGTATGAAAATTTATATAGTTTATAATTTAAATAATTTCATAAATTAAATAAAAAATTATTAAATTTAAAGTATAACATAATTCTATAGGTCAAATGTAATTTTTATGATGTTATAAATGATGCTATTTAAAAAAAATAGTATTTTCTAATAAAAATGATTTTAGATAAAAAAAATTTAAATTCCCATAATTAAGGAAATAATTTAATTAAAACCATAATATTTTTAAAATCATAATATCAAAAATATTTGATGGAGAGTTTTTCATAATATTATGTGAGAGACAAATTTTTCGGTAAATATTAAATATGTTAAAATTATAAGGAGAGTATTATGACATCCTAAAAGAGAAAAAGTTGAGTAACAAAGAATATAAATAGTATACATGACCAAAATAACTTATTCATAATAAAATAATATGTTTTTTGTTATTTGATTGTGTTTATTAACCCTTAATAAGTCCTATAAGTACCATATTTTATTTTCGTATTTTAATTTAAATTCATTATAAATTTGAATCAAATGCACATCACTAAAGGAATAAGATTATTATAATATGTTAATATATTTATAAAATAATGAAAACCATGCCAAATTGGTAAAAAATATTTGAAAAAACTGAGGGAATTTTTATGTTTTTTATACATTGTCATAAAAATTCCAAAAAAACCTATAAAAAATACGAAAGATTTATCCACTATTTTTCTATATAATCACCTAGAATACCATTAATATTCTCAAAATCTCCATGAACAAGAATTTAGTCTCCCCTTATTTCTCTATAGGGTTCTCATTATCTCCCTATTTTTAATATAATATCCTCTGATGTTTAATGATGTTCTCTCTCATAGTTCCAAATCCTCTCTATATTTTATTTAATATAGATCATTTTTTATATAATTAATTTATAATTCATAATTGTTCTTGTTGGGATATTTTATTTCAAAGACCTATTACTATCAATATGACTCCCATGGAATGAGATTTCCCATTCTCTATCATTCACAACATCCATTAACATTTAGGTGCACTAGTTATTTTGCTTTATTTATTCTAGGATTTTCAAACACAACCCATTGTGTAGTGCATATCCATTAAAAACTTTTAGTCATGACTATTATAATATATATCCTTATAATTCAATGACTGTCTATTTACATGTATTTAATATAAAATCCTTATTAATGGGCTTTAAAATTAATAATATGAATTCTCATGTTATATGATCAACATGTAACAGTTTTTAATAAAATGATAAGAAATTAATGGGAGTGAAGTGAATTCTATAGCACTCTAATTAATTCTGTAATAATATATCTCATTTATTTTTCTGTTTGATTCATTGGAAGGTATACAATAAAAATAAATATATGATGGTTTGGATGTTATCATTTACTAATTTTAAGGGTTTCTTGTTTTATGATATTTCCATATTCCTATTTTTTTAATTATGTAATCATGTTATATCAAGTATCATTGTTCAATATTAAGATTATCACTCTATTATGTTAGCATTTAATTCTTCTTGGATCACATATTATTAAATACCAGATTCCATGTATTGTAATTACAATAATGGATCTTATATATCCTCCTTTATTATATATGTAACATGGTTGTCCAGTTTAATTGTAGATGATACATGGAAAAGAAAAGCATTTTATAGTGTTTTCAAGTATGTTTTTTAAATTTTTGTTTCATTTTATTTATCTTATGTTATTAATTACCCAAATACACAGTGTGTAAAAATATTATCGGTGTGTATTAATTGTATATTAATGTAATAATTAATGAACTAATGTGTTATTAGAAATATTTTATCATAGTATTCAATTATCATATCCATATAGAATCAAATATAAAATAAAGGGTTATAGTAATTGTGTAATAAAGAAACCATATAATATTATTTAAAAATTACTTTGACGAAAAAATCGACATTTAATATAAATCTTCAAAAATTAAAATATATAGTGTATTTATAAAAAATTATCAAATATAATCTTTGTAATGTTCAATGGATGATTCAAGTAATGAATGTTCGCATTAATATAAATTTTCGACTAAGAAACAAATTTTAAAATATAACAATTGTTTCATTCATTTGAAATGGAACTCAAAATTGTATGTATAAATGATGAAAAAATATTGATATTTTCTTCTTCGTGAATAAATTTACTTATAATTCAAAATGACATTATTATATCATTGATGTGTCAATTAGATGAATCTGGATAACATTTTAAAAATATAGATATTTACAAAAAAACCCCCATTTCATAAAGATTTTATAAGATCTATATCACTTACAAAAAACATTCTTGATATTTTATTAATGAATTTGTGAGGATATGGTAATTAATAATTTTAAAAAAACATATAAACACTATAGAAGAAAATATATTTTTTATAATAAAATAAGGGCACAAGATTTCCCCTAAAGGATCCTACTAAATACACAACTATGATAAGAAATGATATTGTTTCATAAAGGCAAGACACCATAGATATCTTTTGAAATAAAATTTATTTAAAATAAATAGTATTTTAGGGATGTGTTATTAATCATAATTTCCTGATTAAATTTTTCAATATAATTTCCAGCATTATTATATATACTATTTTATGAAATCATTGTTCATGTCCTGAATTATTTCTCATAAAATTAATATTAAGAGAAAGAAAACCATTGAAAATTTCATAAATTTAGTTACTATAAATTATAAATAAAGTGATTAATTGAATATATGAAAACCAATAGATAAAATATGACTTACATAACAAATTTTTTCATGAGGTCATGGAATAAAAAAAGTCAATGTGGATGAGTTATAACTCAATACAAGGAAGATGAGTTATGATATTTCTTACCATATTTTATCCTTTTATTAATTTCCCCTAAAATGAAATAATTTCAATCAAAAAACAAAATTACATGATTTTAACATTAATAATTTTATGAGATCTATAATTATAATTATATACACCATATACAATAAATAGTGTGAATAATTTAACTATTTGTCTCATTGAAGGGATTGTTGGAAAATATCTTATTCCAGGATTCTAGATATTCTAGGTATTCCATTCGACACATGTGTAATAATATTATAGAAATTATATTTTTTATCAAGATAAATTTATAATATTAATTACTTATCCTTAAAATTAATTTCATTTTTTTGAAACAAAAAAATTCTTTAGATAATTAGTTAAGACCACATCGATTTTTTGGATTAATCTTTCATTCATACCTTCAAAATGAAAGCAGTATAAAGATCATAGTAAAAGGTGTATTTTTTGTCAATATATAAAATCAATATAGAGAAATAATTTTAATTTTTATAAAATAATAATCCATTTAAAAGTAACAAAGAAGTATGGTTAAGAAGAAAACATATATGTTACAATCACATTGATGATATATCATACGTACACATGAGTAACATTTCTATTCTCTAATGAACATGCTTGAAATAATGAATGTAATAAATTATAATTATAAAATTACTATTACATCATAAATATCATAAGAAATCCTTATAAAAATAATTTATTTTAACCACATGATGTGGTGATGAAAACCTAATCTCATTATTTAATGGATGTGGTAATCCACACATACAAAAAAATGAAATTATAATTTCAAATATATATAAAGCTAAAAAAATTGCATAATAAGGTTTTATAAATATAATATAATCATTTATAATATATATATATATATATATAATTCATCCTTATAATTGGTTGTGTTTTGGGATGTTGGGAAACAAATTCCACAAGTTCAGGATGTTGTACTCTACCATATAAAAAAACTATTGACCTCATTCTAATTTAATTGATGAATGATATGGATTAATGACAGTAAATTAACATATTGACTTCATAGAATAGTTTTTATACTAATTTGATTATTTTAAAGTCTCTATAACATTTTTTATGTTAGTAAATAAGAACAAAAATATACTATTTTTTAAATAACAATACCAATTATTTGGGAAACACAGATTTTGATATACCTTGACACTTATAATTATGGTTTGAATCCAAAAAGTTGTACATATTTGATGCAGTGATGGATGATCAGAGTGGATTTTGGATGGTATTTTCCAAACAACAAGTTCAAAAATCTATGAGTTATATAATACAAGAGGATCATTTTTATATAAAAGTGGAGGTTCACTGTTGATATAACCTTAATTATTAATATTATATAAAATAATTTCAATAAAATTTTATAAAATTTTATATTTTTCTATTATATGAGAAGGATTCATCAACATGATGCAATAAAATAAAATTATTATCTTTTTTATTTATTTGTTAAGCACATAACTCATTGATTAATCTCCTTGTTAACCCATTTTTCGATTATCATGTTATCATGTTGTTATATAATTTTCTTGTCATGAGAGTTGAAATAAATAATATAGATACCCATAAGGATCATATTATAAAAAATTTCCCATTCAATTTACCTGTGACAGATTCTAATGTATTTTAAGTCATATAATAAAAAAAATTATAAAATATCTAAAATCTTATTTTGGGAAATATTTAACAAATTATGTATTCAATTTTGATCAAGACTGTATCTAAATTATAATAATGTTTTTTTAAAACATTTCATTTTTTTATATTTATCTTTAACAATCATGCTACAGTATAACTCAAGAAATAAAATTACATCATGAGTTTCTTAATGAAATTAGTAAATATTTTACTGGTTTCACTACCAATGTATTTGGGCTCCATATACATTTAGGTAATTATTTAATCATGTTTTTTATGAAAATTAACCTCATATGAATATTATAAATTTTATAATTAAACAGTTATAATATTCATTAAAATGTTTTTTATCTTAATGTGAAAAAATTAGGGAATTTTAAATACATGATAATTACAATGATTGTTTATCTTTAAAGAAATTTATATATTATTAATATTCAAGGATATATGACATAATATTTACATGAAATAAAATAATTAATGATGATTTTTGAAACATGTCTCTGAAATAGTTTTAGGTAGTTGTTAGAGATCTTTGTAGTCCTTGTAATATTATTTTTATAATTATATTCAGGTTTCAATCATACTCACGTGAAAAATATATACGAATGTTACTATTCATAATGAATTGAAATAAATGTTTCTTATTTAATATATTTCAAAAATTATATAAGAAATTTGTGAGCTATTTTTCATGATTAAATTTATTAATGTGAAATAAATTAATTAAAATTTAAACTTATATAATGTGATGAAAATAGGTCTGTAGAAAAATTCATTTTCCAGCATAAGATGTTTTTAATTAAATATTGTAAATAATAATGACAATAATATGAAATTAAATTAACAAAAATATATTTAAAATATGAAAATTTAATTTAAATTATTCATTATTATTATTATGTATTTGTTATTTATGATTGGATAACATTATGCACATAAAAACAATTTTAATACCAATTTGTTTTGAACATAATTTTAATCAATTATAATGATGAATCAAATTTAATTATTTAGATTTTTTGTAATTAAATAATGTAGCGATGAATTCAAGAAAAACAATAATGGATTTTTTAATTAAAATAAAAGATAGTTATTCAATTTTTTTATATTTTCACAATGCACTATAAAATCAATCTTTAATAATAAATCCAATAAATTCACATTGATTATATTTTGATATTAAAATATGAAAACCATATCAATTTTATCTTTTGGTATTTATAATCCTCTAGGAAATTAATTATATTTATCTATTTACAAATAAAAAATAATATTGAATATAATTTATTTATAAATAAAAAATGAATTTAATATAAATTATGAGTTTTTTCATAGAACTACTAATTAAATTTATATGTTTTTAGATTATTATATATATCCTTATTTTTAAACATAAATTCATGTCTTTAAATTTAATGGATAGGTTATGTCATTCAGAGTTATAAAATAATATTTTAGTTTGAATTATTGCATTATGTTTTTAATTGTATAGGATATTGAATATGATGTTATTTTTATACTTGATGATGCTAATTTTTTATGAAAATATATTCATGATGTTTTTAATTTAATATAGGCATATACATCATTGATAGATAAATTTTTTCGATTATCCTTATCATATTTATTTCAACATGGCATCCACATAATGAATAGTTAATGTAGTGGATAGTCACTTGATTGAAAGGGCCATATCGAGTGGTAAAATATTCTAAAAATTCATGTCATTATATGAGAATATTCACTACATTGAATATATATATTGAATAAAAATATAATAGAGGTATTAATTTATATTTTTCAGGATACATCCATAATAAAATAATAGGAACTTTAGAAGAAGGAATCAGATCATTATTGTAAGTTGATTAGTGGTATCATAAAAATATGCTACACCTTGGTATAATTATGATGGTATCCCAATGGTGTAATCCTTTATATATGAAGTTAGTGGTTCTCTGGTATTAAAAGAGATAATTGATCAGTAGTGGGAGAAAATTTATTTTTATTCGTCACTATATGTATAAATTTATGTTTTATTATTTGTGACATTGATTTAGATAGAAAAATATAGTGTTTTCTATATATATACCTTTTATCTCCTTGCAATATATTTGAAATGATTGAATCATAGAACCATAGAATATAAATATTATAGTAACATATTCATATTCTAGTATAAAATTTTGATGAGATAAAAATTTTGTTTTGTATCAATTAAAATATGTCTCCAATTGTGGAAGATGTGACAATGGTTATTAATAACTGCTTCATGAAATAATCCTAGATTTTTATTATTAAGGAGGCAATTATTTTAGATAATTTTAAAATTATATATATAGTACATATCTTGATGAACATGGAATTACATTACAAACTATATATTATTTAGTTCCATAAAAATGATTACATTCATTACAGTGTCCTCAGGATGTGATTGATTCTTAGTTGGGGTTGGGAACTATATATCATCCTAACATGGGTGGTACATCATACAGAACTATTATGAGTCTTGATGAGTATATATGAGATTATGTGAAACAATTATATGTATTTTGAGAGAATAATATATCATTTTATTAATTAGAATGTATTATATTTTATCTAAATCCTATTATGATAGCTACTACTGTTGATTTGTATGGTGGATTTACATTTCCTCACACTCCTAAATTGAACTGTGTGAGTATTTCAAAATGAGAAAAAAACATTCGGGATATAAAGTATAAAATTAATACGATTAATGAATAACTATTGATTTCACAAATAATCCAAAAGTCATATGGAAATCATCATATTTTCAGATTTTTTTCATTGTCCATCTATTGTGTCATAGTGTACCTCTTCAACATGGGAATCATTTATAATGAATGATGTACATGATATTGTAGTGTTATTTTATTTCTTTTCAGATATTAATGTTACTTGGGAATGTGTAACATGATTAATCCCAACATTCCAAGATGAAATATATTTATGATGTATTCCATGACTCTCAGTAGAAGTGGTATCATTTATACCCATCCAATAAGGATTAATGAGAGGATTTGTATTAGGAATATCATGGAACTATCTATGATAAGCCTTTAAATGTCATGGGTCAACATTATATGGATATGTGGTCTATTTATATTAAAATAATAAATTTTATTTTGTTAGTATGGTCGTATTAACAATGAATTATTGGATTGTGAGGCATTTTTTAGAGGGAAATGGTGCAATAATTTCTTTATGAGGATCTTATTGAACACTCAAAATATAGAAGTTGGAATAGATGAGAGAATTTTGAAAACCAAAAAAATATTATTCCCCATAATTAATTATTTATTTATCCAAGTATATATTAAATTCTATTCAACTATTTAAATAATATTCGGAATTGTGAGGCTATTTTTTTTATTGGACTCTTTCACGTGGTTGTACAACCAATGGCGGTAATGTTGTGACCTACCGTATATATATAAGGTGTCATGGGGAGAGACTCATCAGGTTTCCATGACATAGGGTAAAATATTAACACATCCCAAATTTTCCAATAATTTTTACTTATTATTCCTCACTCCATGATTTGGGATAGATCCCACAATGATGAAACTACAGTAAAAAGACTATTTTTAAGGAGGAACATCAATATGTGATAAGTAAATTATGTATCAGGAACTCACCAACACAGATGTAAAGATGATGAATTTAGTCATTTTCCATTATATTATTTGATATTATTTCCCCCTATATTTTCCAAATTAATATAAAATAGTTTCTCCCATCATTGTTTATTCTTCTATAATGATACCCTTGAATGTACCTCTTGATTAATGTTATTACATCTATAGTAACAATCAATTATCTATAAATTTAGCAACTTATCTTATTTTTATATCAACTTATCACACATTATTGATTTTTTTATAACATATAAATATATTAGATAGTAATAAATGTATATTATTAACTTACTAGAGGGTACATACAACTTTTTAGTACTGAGGATCCATTAATACCCTTTCTAATTTTGTTAGTAACCAACACGGGTACCCTAGTAACCTGATAACAGAGTAAGTCCTGAAATGGATATAATAGAATTCATTATTACAACATATTGTAGAGTAGCACAAGGAATCAAAAAAATGAAAAGTGGGAATGTGTTTTCCACAAGAATTGAGTAAGTAAGTGAAAACAAGACAATATGCATACCCAAAGAAACTCAACCGTGAGTAACGTACATGAAGTAAAAAAGGAAATGTGGCCCCCAATACTACAACCAATGTACCAAAATAAAGAAAACATACCAAGTCCCAATTGAAACAACTCTTCAATTTTGCAGTTCAATAGCTAGATCAACCTACAAAATTTCCATATCCCATACTCAATTCATGAAGTAGATAATATACAAACACCCAAAAGAACATGAAGGTTGTGAGACTATGCCAGATAAGATTTCACCAAAAAATCGACAACAACATAATGATATCTATTTAGCCATGAATTATATTTTTTCATTCAAATAAAGTGTTTTAGACTTTACAATATAATATTAAAATTATTCAGTCATTATAAATTAAAAGATTAAAATACATTATAAATTAATGATTCCCCATTTAAATGATCGAAATAAATTAAAAATGATGAAATTTTCTGTTATATAAAATTGTTATTTACATAAGTGGATAATTACACAAAAATTGATTAAAAAAATAAATTTATATAAAATTAAGTATATAAATTCACTTGGCTTGTATAAATGTTTAAAACAATGGAATATATACAACTGAAATACAAAAATTTGAGCAAAAAGTTCATTTACCAAATAGGTATGAATCATTTAGGATATAGGGACCCAACAATATGAAACCAAATATATGAACATACACCCCTTTTGGCATAAGGAAGAGGGGACACATCACCATCGCCTAAGAAATGTGATATACTGATTTTTAGAAAATTTTAAATTGTAATGTGCAACCCAAATTAATTCATTAACTACCTAAGGCTTGCATGTTTTCAAGTATAAAAAATTATTGGAAATAACTTTCAAGAAGACATAAAATGTAATTAAATCACTTATCCCATTTCAAATATTCCACTATTCTATTTAATAACAATAATGTGTTTTTAATAAATAAAATTCTTTTATGAATTGTTAAAACAATTGGGTTTCCACCCTGAAAATTTTAATAATGTTTTTTTAAATATGGATTAAAAAAATCATAAAATTTCAAAATTCAATTTTATAATTTAATTCACCAATTTAATTTTATAATAAATTTGATGAATTTCATAAAAACCAAAAATTCACTAGGATATGGGGTTTTCAAAATATTCAATCAAATCAACCTTGCAAAATTAAATTATATAATTTTATTTTTCATATAAATGTCATAAATTCCATAAAAATATCCCAATTAATTATAGTTGGGGGGTTTTCCAATTTCAGGCCAAAGTGAACCAAAAACCAAATTCACTATAATTATGTTTTTAATAAAACAATTTAACAAAATTTATCTTAATTAATAAATTTATTTTTAAATGAAAAAATTATAAATCAAGAAATTATTGTTTAATTAAATTTGAAACCAAATACGGAACTAGCAACATTCCTCATAGAAACACATAGCATGCAATGGAAGTCACCAACTTGAATTAAGGGGAAGAAGATCTTGGAACAAACCTTGAAATGATCCCAACATCATATATTTTAGATCCCTAAATTTCATGATGATCTTTCAAACCCCATGTAAGGAATATTTAAAGAGATAAGGATACATGAATAAATTTAACTGATAAAGAAACACCGTGATCACCGTGATCACCATGATGTTCAATCACCGAACTAAATAAATTGGAGTCCTTGAAGTACTAAAAAACTGAATATGGAAGGATCTAGGATGAGGGAAAGGAATTATAGAGTATAAAATAGAAATAAATGTATTGGATTCTAGATTAAAAAACAAGGTTCAGGGAATTACATGACTTGTAACCACATTACATTTCATGAAAATGAACATATCCATAATATTTTAATAACATGTCTCCTATAACATAATACATATATAAATATATAAATATATATATAATTTATAATTTTCTCAACATGTTACCTGTTTAAAGATCATGTAAATACTCAGTAGGCTGTTAAGATAAAATGTTATTTGTACATGAAACATCCAACTGAACACTGCTATAATGGTCATAGGTATCATCCAAATATGTTCTCAACCGTACCCAAACAATGAAATAATAAAACCGAAAAAATGATAAGAAAAAACATCATATAAAGATAAAAAGTTGTTACAACTTCCCCACTATAAAAATGTTTAGTCCCCAAAAATACTAGGATAAATATTCTATACCTAATTTTTTTTTCGATTATCTCTCATCAATGTCATTTGTTCCCATGTCTCATGAAAACATGAACTATGCTTCTATAGAACTTGAATAAAAGCTATCTTTCTCCCATGAATTATATTTTTTTTTCAAAATTAGTTATCATAACTGGTTGTTTAGTCAAATAAAAATCATATTCAAACTCATTGTCAATCCAGCTCAAAATGTGAAATTGATCAGAATGATACTTCTAGAGTTAAGACACATGGAACACATTTTTACAATGTCAATTGTAGTGGTAGTTCCGAATGCTACACAACATTCAATAAATTCTCGTCCACATCATAAGGGATAAAATAGTGAAACAATTTTTTGTACCCACTCAAAACATAGATGTCCAAAATAGGGTGAGGACTTCATGAACATATAGTTACAAGATGAGAAATTCAATGGCATGTGATGAAAATCAAATTATGATTTATATTGGCTCTGTTTTATCATTATCTTTTGACGAATAAACTGAATTATTATTGTCATATCATTCCAAAAACATTTTCTATCCAAGGATAATTCACCAATATTCATATAACATAATTGATATTTATATTTCCAACATACAGAGCCTCAAAATGAGCCATTTGGATCATATACTGGTATCTATTGATATAATAAAACACTATAATCTCCATAAAATTGTCTGATGCTCCACCAATGTTGAGAACACTAGCACAAAGCATATCCTTGAAAATGAGTATATCTCTTTCTATCTGGAAATTGGAATACTAATGGAATTTCATACATAAACAGACGTGGGATCCATGTTCTTCCTTATAGCTTCTCAAAAATAGAGAAGTTAAATGAGGATCCCTATCAGAGACTATATCAGATGTAAATCTATGAATTCTAATGATGCCTTTCATGTAGGTATTTCCCAACACCTTAACATTGAATATATCATGAATGAGTAAAAAGTTTTCCTATTTTGTTATCCTATCTATCAAAACCCAAATCACAATATTCATTCTATTGGTACGTGAAAAAACAAGCACAATTTCTATAGTTATCTCATCCCAATTTTATTCAGGGACTATAATTGGATAAAAAAACATGATGGTTTCTCGTGCTTGACATTAAACTCATAAAATGTATAAAATTGGGAAAAAAATCGACAATTCCTCTTCTCAATCCAAGACACCAGAACTACAACATAATTTCATATGACATCATTGTGGTATCTAGGTACAATTTACACTATGAACTATAGAAACCCCCCATCACATCATTCCATACTCAATATAGTACCACAAAATGATTCTTACAACCTAAAATGACCTATTTTGATAGTGACCACTGGGAAACCATCTCCCCATAATAAAGTGAATATAAAATGCTTTAGAACACATTATCATGATTCTAATCCTGAATAATCAAATTGAGAAGTGTGGGTGTCAACTGAACACTAGACCCAGAAACTTCATCTCCTTTCTCCTACACACTAATATGAAACTTTGAGAAGTGTTCCATCCCATTCCACTATTCCAATGATTACATTACTTTATATATTGAATTTTCCTCCTAAAGTTATCTATAATGACATTCCATTTACTAGACATATAGAAGATATAAAAATTTGAAGACTTAATTTATTCCACCCAATGCCTCCGATTGGGATTCAAATATTTTTTATAGAAGTAATAACTCAATCACTTGTGATGGGAAAACACTGCAATCCTTTCACCATAAATGTTATCCCACAAACTTTTACCTGCATGCATCAAATATTGTCTTTAAATATCATTTTTAAATAATTATTCTCTTGTGTATTAATATTAATAGAGTGAAAAATAACTACATGATTAAACATCACAAGAACACAACCCAATCATGAACCATATACATCCCAAAATACCACATAAACCCACTCATCATCATGAAGAGTCATCACCATCACAATAGTCAAATGTAATTTCGGTTAAACAAATGAATTTTGATAATTTTCATCCTAAAAATCATTTAAATTATACCATGTGAGATAATTAACAAGAGAATCCAAAATTGTAATTCACTTAAAGAACTGATTATAATATACCACTAAACCCAAAATCTATGAATCTAAAAATCAACCCATTGTAGTTCCCATGTAATAACATCATCCACCTTCTCAAGGTCTATGAAAATTCTATGTTATGAAAACAACGGTTCCAATAATTTATCTTACATTATCCAGAAGATTCATTTCAAATGTTTTTTATATATAAGGTGATTTCTCAAAAAAATCCAAATTGTTCTTCGATGATGCCCATGATCATCATATGCCTTAGAGTAAACAAGGATGTAATCCAGAAAGACTACCCATAAAGGTATCCATATAAGAATGGAAAATCCTTCTCCTTAATTCCTTGAAAAATAAAGAGGCATTGATTATACCAATGGGAAGGTACACAAAATTGGAATTCATGCTCTGAAAGACAGTTTTCAAAATTCCATACACATTTTATCCAAATGCGGTGGTAACTAGAGTAGAAGTCAATATTCATGAACCACTTTCCCCCATTTAACTGATCAAATTTATTATCACAATATGGTATCAAATACAAGTTATTTACCATAAATTTATTGTGCTAACAGAATTCCACACATGTGTGAAGTGAACCATCATCTTTTTTATCAAATATAAATGACACCTCCCAAGGTTACAAAATTGGTAGGATAAAAACCTTTCTATAGATGATAAAACAACTAGGGATTCATATATTTTATATAATATTGTACACTGAATTACATGGGAATATAATCTGGTTGAGTGATATAAATTTAGTAAATAGAAGACTTGGTCCCCCTCACTAGAATAAAATCATAGAATTAATATGGAAACACGTCAGGAAACTTGATGAAAATTGTAGGGATGTCAATACTAAAATATTCATTCTCCAAATCAAAGTAAAACATTGTTATTACATTCCCAAACACCATATTATATGGTCATACTCTACTCAACATTTTTTCCTACTCTCTTATAATGACAGGACACACACCACTAGGTGTAGTACAGTAGACTCATCAATGATGAAGATAAATCTATGATATATTGGAAGGGATCCAATCCTTCTTTGAGATTATGTCATGATATTTAATATAGTGTATTTTAAAATTACATGAAACCTCAACATCTGATATTGAGAAAAAATAAGTAGAGCTCTGGAGAACTTTCTATCACCTCATACCATGCAGTAGAGTAATATCAATTACAAAATATAAAATCATCATTAGAATATTTAGCAGATTAATTATTCAGGTTGAAATAAATGAATAAGACATATTAGTGTCAAATACAAAAGTCAATATTGATGATGATAGAGTAATGGTACCTCTTATAGATAATATACTTGTATCCGCTTCTCCGGGAGTCAAATCCACTACTTGAAGTAGAATCATTACATATGCATGTGGATGGAACCCATCCCCACATGAAACAACTGATTGACCTAATGTTTTAGGATGAGATTATGATCCCAGTCCACTACACGAAGAGGATAAAATATGGGAGAAGTGTTGCTGGTACCCTTAGGATTTTCATGAATTTATTTTCATGCATTCCTTAGACCAAACCCTCCTTGAATTAACCACATTTTCACTTTAGTATCAAACTAAATTACATATTCTAGGAACTATAGGAGTTGTAGAAAAATCATATCATAGAGAACTATAATGAGAATCATCATGCTTACACATTACCTTGAAAGAACTCAATCATCCATTGGTTGAGATTAAAGCCATGAATAACCCTAACCAACCTCCTAGGTCCATATTGACCATCGATTTCATATCATTCATATCAATATCAAATGGATTCATTATAATAAAACACCAAGAAAATATATCTAGTTATAGACTGAAATAGAACACTAAATCCTTAATCCTCTAATTCGATAATATTTGAGGTGTGATGTTCATGATTATATGGAAAATATTTCTTAATCTATCATGGTCCCTTCATCATGTTATAGATTGAATCAATCATTGAAACTAGATAACAACATAAAACATTTCTATAACTAGTCTCTTAAAAGAACCTTTATTTCATTCCTCTATAATCCCCATGCTTCATTGTCATCAAAGTAGTGTACAACCATATTCTTCTCAGTAATTCCCACATGAAGGTGTCGTACTTCAGTATGATCTCATTAGGTGTGTCCATGAACGTAGATAAGCATTATATACTGGTAATCCACTTGTCAGCGTCTTAAAAATCATTCGACTATTAAAAAGTGTTTGAAATTGGTTAAAAACTATTGATAACTAAATTTTAGAATGACCCTCCGATATTCCATAGTTGTATCGTGAATAATAACGTTATGTGGTTCCTATCCCAAATAAGGGATAGTGAACATACAACAAGGAATTCATCATATTTTACACATAATGTGAGAAAAATGGGAAATTAATCGCAAATAATAAAACAAAAAATATTTATACATAACTATATGGAAATAAAAACGATTAAAAGACTAGAAGTAATCCACATATAATGTTAAATAACCTCTTTTTATGTTATATGGTTTTTTTGTAGTTATATTTGGACAAGAATTCATTCAAAACAACCTCCTATGACTTGAAATGATTTCACAAATGTGTACTAACATCAATAAAAAACATAAACTGATATCTGATAACACATTTTCATGAACCATCTTAAGTACCCTAGTTACATTATAATCAAACTCTTCCTATAATTGATGGAAGGGAAATCTCAATCCCCATGGGTTGGTGACTAGAACCTAGAAACAAAAAAACTGAATTCATGGAATAGTTTCCCACATGCACTGCAAATGTGAAAAAATCAAGATATTATAAATGTCTATTGAAACTCTACTATGAAAAACGTATTAGAATTCAACAAGGAAATAATGATCAAAGCCCAAAAATTTGTAAAATGTTCCATGTTCCAAGCGACACAAGTCACCATGCTCATGGTTTAATATCTATATCCACATATAAGAGAACCATTTCCCTTTCTTAAAAAAGAATGAAAACTATCTACAAAAAAAAATAGATGTACATATAGGGTGAGTGCCAAATACCAGTAGTATTTTAACATGGATTCTATAACTAAATTCCAATGTCAAATTAACAGAGAATTTGAATTAAAAATTCAAATAAAATGGTTTTTCATTCATAAAATCATATTTAAACAAATCATGATTTTTAATTCATGAAAATGAAATACATTATAAGTACATGATTCACATTTTAAATGATGGAAATAAATTTCAAATGATGGAATGACACTATAAATCATTGATTTCTTTACACAAATGGATCTTTCCACAAAAATTACATAAACAATATAATTTTTTAATTTTTTTTATAAATTATAATGGATTGTAAAATTGTTTACAAAATGTAATTTATAAATTTGAAATAGAAACAAGACAGATACATGGTTATGTTCTATATAGTTATGAGAGTTCAAGGCTATAGGGACCCGACACTGCGAAACAACATGTATGTACATACACCCATTTTGTACTAAGATAAAGGGGACTCATCACTATCAAATAAAGGATTGTATGTGTTGATATGATGATTCATAACATTGTAATTCATAAAGTGATACAAAAAATAACTCAGTAACAACCTAATTGTTGCATGTTCTCATGTAAATAAAATGAAGGAAATGTTATATAAAGACTATAAAAAATAAAATAAAATCACTTCCACTAATAGAAATGTGTCATTTTTTACATTAAAAATCATAATATATTTTAATAAAATAAATTCCATTTAAAAAAGATGTATCCAATGGGTTTCAACAAAAATAATCTCAATATTTTTTTAACAAATAAGTATTTTAAACCAATTCATGAAATTTCACAATCAAATTTAAAATTTAAATTCAACAATTAATTATAAAAAAATTCCATCAATTTGATAATAAATGTAAAATTCCTTAAAATTGTAGTTTTTCGATTTTTTACATCAAATAAACTATGAAAAATTTAATTCCAAATTATAATTTTTCAAATAAATTCCACCCATCACATAATAACATCCCAATACACTATAATTGGATGTTTTAACAATTTCAGGCCAATACAAACCACAACCTCAATTCCCTAGAATTGGGGTTTTAGTAATAAAATTTAACACAATTTAAGATATTTAGGAAATAAAATTTTATTTCATAATGAATATAAATCATGAAATTAAAGGTTAATACTATTGGAAACCAAATATGGAAACAATAACCATACTCACAGAAACAAAAGGCTTGCAATGAAACCAACCAAGAAGAAAAAAGTCACAAAGGTTACATGAACTCAAGAAAGAAATCGGATAAAAAAATATAGAGTTACAATATATAAATTTAAAAATGATCTATCAAATTCAAGATAACAAATAGATAAATAGATGGAGATGCATGAATGATTCTTTCCTAAAAAGACAGACTGTGTTCACTAAAAAAATCATTCACTGAATGAAACTGATTGGAGGGGTTGGAGGCTCTAAAAATAATTCGGGGAAGGATATATGTTGAGATAAAATATGTATGGAAGAATAACCGAAGATAGATCATCTGGTATCCATTTTAATAAACAATGCTCATGGTATTCCATGATTCGAAACCCCATTAAATACCATTAAATAAAAAAATTCCATAATTTGAAAAAATACATTTCCACTTGCATAAAAAAAATTTAAATTTTATATATAATTTTCATGACGTGTATCCCCATTAATAGTCATGTATATCTGTTGTATGATACTAAATAAGAACAGTTTTAGTGATTTAGATTACTAAGAAAACTCAAAATTCCTATTTATAGGTATCCTCCAAATACCATCTCGACCCTACCCATACAACAAATAAAATAAATCCAAAAAAAGGTTTAGAACATTTATAATATAAATTTAATGGGATTTAATATATTTTATATAAGGGATGTGATTATATTGAATTTTTCTTTTGATTCTATAATTAAAAAATTATTATATTTTAACATAAAGGGTTCTCTGAATCAGAATGTTTCTCTTTAATTAAATATTTAAAATGTAGATTATTAATGAATTATATTTTCTTGTTATAATATCTCATTAGAATATATTATAATATATTTTCATGTTAAATTTTTATCATTTAAATCATTTTAAAACCCATATTATTTTTGATAACGGTATTTGATATATGGTTTTGTTTTGTTATTATTGATTCTTAGATTATGAATTTTGGTCATTGATTATGTAGATAATTTTTTGGTATATTATTAGTAGCCTAAAGTTTTTATTTATGAACCACACCAATGATTATCTCTAGTAGTGTTTTCATGAAATAAATATTATTTACTTTTATGCTGAGTGATATTAAATGATTTTTTAACCTAAATTAGACCCCATTAACTACTAGAATAGATCAGTTTATGTATTTTATCTCATGTTCTTGGAGATAGTTTTCTTACCTCGGTCCCATGAGTTAGTGCACCATTTTTTAAATTATCTACTCAATGAATTTTCTGTATTTATATTGGACATATTATTAATTGGATATTTTGATATATATAATTTTAAATTTTATAATGTTATGTTTTTGTATTTCAATTTCATGATAATTGTTGAAAATTTATATTTTATGAAAAAAAATATATGATGATATTTTCGAAACAAAATTCATATAAAATATAGCTTATTCAAAATAGGAAAAAATGGTTGTAATTATGAATTATATTAAATAGATTAATGATTTTATCTTAATGATAATTTCATCACACTATTTATATTAATATTTTGTATATAGAAACAATAATGTATTATTTGGGTAAATGTAATGAAATTAATATTATGGTGAAACTTCATGATGAAATAATCTCCATTAATAGGTTTTGATTGGTAGTGAATATAGTTTGGAATGAAAATTTTCATGTTTATTGGTTTTTGTTATTTTATGTTATTAATTGGACTTTGATATGAATTTTACTCACATACAAAGAATAAATTTTGGATAAATGTATTTTTATGATTAATATTTATCATTTTACATTTAGAATATAATTTTTTTTATTTTTTATAACATCACTTAATGTTTTTTGTCAACTATATTGTTGTGAATATTTTTTCATATTCATATATGTAAAACATGTGGATATTTCATTACAAATTATTCTGTGTAATCAAATTCATTTTTTATATGATAATGGTGAAATTATACCCACATTGTTATTTTTGATATCCTAGAACTTGTTTCTAATTCAACATGATTGACAATTCCCCACTTCCATTATGATAAGATAGATTTAATGAATGATTACTCCCTTATGGGATACTATGTGACATTTATTCATTTTCAGACTATTAGGGTATTATCTTTCAAATGCGACAAGTCATAAAAACCATAGTTATTATTGAATAATATTAATTTAAGTTATATAATTCCATAAAAATATTTATAATTTAATTCAAATATTAGTGATTAATGAACCATTAATATTGTTTTTTGTTGGGTTTCACATGATATCAGACTAACTCAACCTTGCATTTTTATTAATATTTTATTTGGTGATACTACTGTTCGAATTGATATAATTGAAAAAAATGATTATAGTTGATTGATGTTGATATATAAATTATGAATCCAAACTGGAATTTATAAAAAAATTCAGTGAAAAAGTAATTTATATTAACTAATATATTTAACTGAAATAAAAAATAGATGAGTGATGAATATATACATACTGAGAAAACATAAAGATTATAATATGTGGAGAATATTGATGTATGTATCCTTATATGAGGCTTATAAGGATGAACTATTTCATTGAGGTAGATATCAATTATTTATAGGAAATAATTCATTATATGTATGGAATAAGACATAATTTCAACAAATAAGATAGACATAGAATGTAATGTAGAATTAATTCTTTATTTTATAATAATCACATTTAATGATAATTTAATAAATCAAATATTAATATTTAATTCATACAATGTGTAATATGAAGTCCCCCAATTGATTTACAATGTTTTATTCAATTAAATTCAATTTCATTTTAAAAAAATTTGAATTTAAAAATCTATACATATTTGTGGATGTTGATATGTGGTAATTATAGGAAATGTGATGGGTTTTTTCTATTAATTTATGATATATAAAAATTGAATGAGAAGAGTATAATTTTTTCTATATTAAATATATCATGAATGATATTTAATAAAAATTATAACATAATATTTTTTACTATTGAAGAGAAATTGTTCAATTATTTTTAGATGTAACCATTTTTAGGTGATATTTGTATCCATGTAAACTAATAGATAAACACAACTCATTTTATCTATTAAATGATACTAATTATAAAATTTCAATGGATGACACCATTCTATAATATGAAAAATGATATTTTTATTGAATTTTGACCTTTAAAAATAAATATTATATTGTGGTTCTAGTTAATTTTTAATGATGTCCTAAATATTAAATTATTACAATTATAAAATTAAATATTCATGAAGAAATGTTGGAACATTGTAAGATTTAATGTCATCATATCCAATGATGAATGTTTATTGTCTGATAGAAATAATTTTTCAATTTCAAACATTCACCCATCTAGATAAATATATGTGGTTCCTTAAATTACATCGACAATAATTATTTATGTAATAATATCACTTTTTTAAAACTCTATTTAATCTAGTTTAATTTTTAATTTTATAATTATATTAATTTTTATGTAAATGAATTTTTTTATTTGTACAACATATATGTTGTCTCAGAGATATTGAATTATATTTTTTCTTATTATAAATATATATATTTCAGTTATTAGTTTAAAATAATATATAAGTTAACTTAGAAATTAAATAAAACATTATGAAATATATTAACATTTTTTAAATAAATTAATAGAATATTAATCAAACCTAATGAATCAGTTTAATATAGGAGTGCAATTTTTTTATAAAAAATTACATGTGTCATTTGATTTTAATGGTACTTTTAAAAATGTAATATCTATTATGAAAAAATTTTATATGAGACTATATTACGATTGAAAAATAAAATATCTATATGACTGGTATTCAATATTATTTGATATATTAATATCATACAACATAAATATTCTATGTCAATGTACTAATAAATATTGAATATGAAAGGTAGGGTTTTTTAAACCATTAATTGGCCTATATCTCAATATTTTATTAAGGATTAATTATTCTTGATTTAAAAACATGGAAAAAGATATCATTATAAATAAAATTAGTTCCGTTAAAAACAATGTTTACAATATTCATGATAAAATAATTTTTATCAATTATCAAAAAATATTTGAGGAAACATGTATTAAAAAATTTTGTTCAATACTTTTTCTTTTATAATTTTATTTTTGTGACACTACAATAGGATTTTCTATATCAAGAGACTAGATATGGGATTCAACATGATTTTTTGGGTCTTCCCCATTTATAGGAGGATTAAAAAAGTCTTTGAGGAAATTATATAAGAATAATTAATTATTTTTATACAAAAAATAAATCCAATTAAATGTGTATTCTCATTTAAAATTATTGAAATTTAAAATCATTTAAAAGTATAAAAAATGTAGAATATTTTTTTAGTTAAAAATCAAAAAAATCATTACATAAAAATGTAAGAAAAGTGATAATTTATCTTACCAGCAATGATTTTCTCAAACAATTAGCTATAATTTCCCCATATAAAATTCCAATATGGACTTATCACTCAAATTATAAAATGATGACATTCCATTCAATTAATAATGTCCAATCATGTTTACATATCATGTGATGTGATGAAATTTCATAAAGTGTAATGTTGTTTGGATTTTAATATGATTCAGATTCACTTTTGTTCAATATAAACTAGTAGTTCAATTCCCCTAATCCATGTAAGATAAAATATAATCTAAATCAAAACTTTTTAATCATGACTCCCATAGTAAAAAAATTCCAAATAAACATAAAATTTTATCAGTAAATTTATTGAAGTGATAATTTCAATTAAATCATTATTTGCATGATTATCCACTAAGACCCATTATTATAAAAGAAATTTATTTCCAAACCCATTGAAAACCCCACATCTTTCATATATTGATATAAATACATGTTTTTCCAAAATTATATGTCAAAATATAAAGTCTCCCAACATAGCGTGGAAAACTCCCCATTTCATTAATATAAATCCACATTTCATGTGATATTTATATATCGATCATATATAAAATAAAAAACTCAATTTTCTAAATTATAATATCTTCTTATCATTCAATTGTGTGGAAAAATAACCCCCTAACATTCATACCCAAATTCCTGTGATATTTATTTTTTACACTCATTCACTTAAATGGATCCACTCCAAAATTATTGATCAATAGGACACACATCATTATAGATGAGTTTAAATACAATATTTCACTATAATTGCTTATGATATTTTTATCAAAATATGGAAATCAATCCAAAACACATATAGTACGGAATATAAAAATTGATTTTGTTAAAAATAATTCTTTTAAAAATATATTTATAAAACAGTTAACATTTTATTTGGAAAAATTTAGATCAAAAGAGAAATAAAAAAAACACTAAAACATATATATTTAGTTTATAAATAAATATAAAAACATCCCGTTTGGGAAATATTTAGGTTCTATAATTCAATATAAATTCATTTCCCTAAATAAGGTATCAATGTATCAAATTCCCAAATTTTATTTAATTTATAATACTATAAAAAATCCACTAATCTGAAGATTCATTGTAATAATTAGTTTACATAACGAACAATTTATATATAATTGAGTCAAATAAAATATCAGTGACATGTAATAATTTATAATCACGTATTAAATTTTCAAATTCACAATAGTGATCAAATTAAATTAGTATGACATCACCCTATCCCTATGGACCACTCCTAGGTTTGTGATAAGATGAGTGTTCCACCCTAGACTATCCTCTAATGGGCCTATATATTGTGACATGAACTAATATTTCATGTGAAACATTTTTGGAGGCCATAACGTAATTGACCATTAGAAAACACAATATTTTACATTAAATATAATAATTGATTATGGATGAAATGTAAAAAATAGAATTTAAATTATTCAACTCAATAAACACTAGGATCCCCAATGTTTTGTTGTTTTATAATCCATAATGTAGTAAGAAACAATATACACCAAAATGAAAAAATGGGAACTAACATGAAGAGATGAAATTAATAGGTACCTACATTATTCTATTTCCAAACATCAATTTCACCAATCCTCTAATGTTTATACTGACTATTGCTATATAAAATACTTACCATCTGACAATAACCAATACCATCACAATGTTATGTTTCAAATCTAATGACTATAAAATTTTTGTCACACATCCCATGCATGTGTGATTATAATCTTATAGAATAGGTTAACTCAAAACATTGATGAAAAAATATTGAATAATGTTAGATCAATTTATGAGAGTGAGAAATGGCAAGAAGTGAAACAAGGTGTAAAAATCATGATTTTTTTTCATATATGTGAACCATGTTCTACCGAGAATCCAATAGAAATTCATTGTTTAAATAGGTTGAAATTCATTATAAGAATCTAATAATATAATGTGAATAATAACTAAGATATTCTCTAAAACCATAGGTTAATGGACATAAAAAGGCATCAGCTATAACATCCCCAATTTACAATGGTTCATACACATCATAATAGTGAAGAAACTAACAGTTTCATGAATAAAATTTCTAAAAATTGGTTGATTAGTGTACCAAATAAAATATAAGATATCTAAATAAAATACCCTATTTGTATATCATATCATGAAAGAAACTGTGGGTTCATATTTAATCACATGCAATGTTGTATCTATTCAATTTTAAAATTCTTAAATGAACCACAAGAATTTGTTAATGGAATAGACCAACATCATTAATAAATTATTTTTGATTAATGAGAAAACCTATTGAATATTCAATAAAATTGTAAATTAAACATTCAACTAAAGTAAAATTTCATCTGAATATGGGGGCTATATCTTTCTTTGAGGTAAACATGCACAAGATAAATATTTTTCCCCATTAATATCACAACAAATGGTTTTACTCCATTGTAGGTGAAAAGTATTGAATCTAACACCAATAGAGTTATTGAGAACCTAAAAATTACATAATATATCATTAAATACATGTGATAATGATTGTATCTATTAAAATATTTTATTTTTAAATTAAAAAAATCCATCAGTCCAATATATGTGTTTCTTAAATATACATATATCACATTCTAAAGAGTCTCAGAAGAATATGTTAATAAAATATTGTGATGATAGGGATAAAATACAATAGATATTCACTTATCATTTTAAAAATGTATAGTAGATAAATAATATGAATTTCATCATAAAAATTATGTATCATATATAGTTACTGGACCCAAGGATCAAACAACATGTCTGATATTGGTGTAAAATATTGGTCCTGAATTGGTCTTCTCAATGTCTACACAATGATGTTTTAGATGAATAATTAGTCAAACACCTTGACTATATCACATTAGTTTATTCTAAGCAACACTTTATTAATGATTTTGAGTGTATAAAGAATATGGTTGTTTATTGGAAATGTTTTGCTATCATTAAATGTGTTTTTTTGATAATTAAAAGTTGCACCGGTGGTGTATGGTTTTTTGAAATCGTATGATAGCCAAGAAGAAACCATGTGCTTAAATAAAATTGGGTTATTATTTTTGAGGTAATGTCTTCGGAACGATTTTAAAAAGTTAAGGATACCATTGTAGGTGACTATGTGAGGGTCATCCTTATGGCATTGGCTAATGCACAGTTAAGGAACAGTTTTTCTAAATTTTTTACTAAACCACGTGCATGCCAAACATAGATCCTAAAAAGGTAGATCTATCAAATTTTTTCCATTAAGTGAACTTTTTTCCTTTTATATAGTCGTAAATCCATATTTATAATCCCAATTGTAAAGTAAGGTTCTCCAGTTGATCTGCAGGTAATCTAATTTCTTCAATAGCTGATAATAAGTTGACTCATCATGGTAAGTGTTTTTTGTTCATCCAAAATGTTGTTTTTCTTAGATATAAATTTCCTCTCTTGTAAGTTTCCTATTTTTATTTACATTGTGTTTCTATATAAGGCGGTGGATAACAATATAATAATATTTGAAAGGGTAATTTTATACTTTGGGTAAATGAAAACAATTTAATAATGAATACCATCTCTAAAATAATAGCAATTGTGGATAGGAATCTTTAAAACATTGGTATCTTTCATATAAAAATTTATAGATGTGTAAAACATTAGATGGATTTTTAAATCCATTGAATTTCAGTGAAATATGATGAAATGGAGAGGGAAGTATATACAACATCTAATGTGATATAATTTTTGAATATTCAGAATACCTCAATGAAATTTATGTTACATGAGAAATCCCATCAATATTGACATACTTTGATACAAAAACCTAATTGAGAGAGAAAAAAAGAAATGAAACATATTATACCCCAAAATAAAAATTAATAGTTTTTTAATATATCAACATGGAATCATAAAAATCATTTCAAAAAATTCGTAACCCATAAATGTCAGAAAGAGAGATATTTTAGATAATACCACTTGTTTTTACACATGAATTTCATGAAATCATTTAATTTTTTTATGTAATCCTAAAATCCTGAATTTTTTTTGAATATTGTTAATAAATATATATAATTATAAACTAAATAATGTAGAACATATATTTTTCTATATTAGTTACTTATAATTTATTCTTATCATCGAATGTTAAAAAATTTAATTTTTTAACAATGAATTCTAAATTCTTATGTCGGTTATCCTTCACTGATATAAATTCATAATTATATGATAATTTATGTCACTGAAATTTAATCTTTATAATAAATTTTAATTTTTTAATTTCATTCGAGGTTAATATTATTCATTATCCATGGAGAAAAATTTGGAAAGGTAATTTTTTCATTTAATTTACTGAAATCGATTGATTTTATTACAATAATAATTAATTTTCCTGGTATATTTATAGAATAAATATCAATAATATAAATTGAACATTTATTTTTTATAAATTAATAATATATATTTTTAAAATATACCATGAATTATTATTTTTTTAAAGGGGACATGTCACTCATGGAAGTAATAGTTCACATATACACACGAGAAACATTTTTGTATTCCATATAACATATATAATTTAGTCCTTGAATTACCTTTTAATAATTTCTATTGGGTTATAAATATTGTATTTATTATATAATTAAATTCTTAAGGCTATAAATGAATTTATGTGCATGAAACCAATGAATACGATTCATAAAGGCTGTAATCTACAACTATGTATGAAAAGTATTAATGAAATTAGAATTTCAAGTGTGGATGGTAGATAATGATTACTCCATCAATACAATATTATTTTTGAATAATAATAAAACAAATGATTTATAACCATAAAATACATTTTGTAACCCGATTCTTATAATAACATACAATGCATAATGGGTTCAATAAAAACTGATGATATAATAATATGAATATTATTATTATGGATTAAATAAAATATGATAAATAATAGTATATTTATCTAGAATTGATAATATAATATTTACATTGAATAAAATTAAAATAAATATAATAAATAGACATCATAAACTAATTATTGTGTATTATAAATAATGTATTATGAATATATATATCTTAGTATGAACACATAAAAATTGAAATCATTCTTGAATTCATGGACATAACCTAGAAAAAATTGTAGTATTTATGACCACACATAATACATATTGTAAAATTGTATAGTCATACCCAAAATACGTAAATATAAATCACTCGTGGGACTTGTATAGGAATCAATGGGGCTGTATAATAATGAAAAAGGAGAAACAGACTCTATTAACATTTATATTATAATATTTCTTTATGTTAATAATTTTATAACACAAATAATCAAAGAGACCATGAATGAGTTGTTTAGTTTCATTGACGACTCACTGTGGTGGTATCTTATTTTATAATAATTTAGAAAATTAATCTGTAATTGATCAAAAATGGACTCTATGATATACATCTTATACATTATACTATTCTTCACAACCTAAGGAAATTAAATCATAAGAAATTTTTCAACTTCAATTCCCAGTAAATGTGTCCATATGTGATATATATAACTTTTATAAGTTAATTTATGAGGGGAATATTATTATACAAAATACATATAAAAATAATAACTAATATATAATACATAAAAAACATAGGAACTAGAAGAATCATGTAGATAAAATTTTAATCTAAACGTTAAAAATATGAGTCACACAAAATGAGAAGTTTTTAAACATTCTATAATGTGTAGGACTAGGAATGATCACATAATGTTGATATGAAAAGTATCCATGAATCTTGAATGAACACATTGAGATCATCACTACAGTCACCATATTTGACGAAGCATATTATAAGGAATTTCATTCCCTATATGCAAGTGAAACCTCCAATAGAGTTGTCCAATGATATGAATACCATGAATATATTGATGTAGAAATATCTGTGGTACATTACATGTACATTAAAGGATATAAATAATATCTAACTAAAGATTCAGATTCAATCAACATCAAATTAAACTATGATTATTGAAAATTTTTACAACATATATCCATGTCCAGAAATTAGCCTCATATATGGTAATAATACCAATATAATGAGGGAATCATCCTTTCATAAATCAATATTGGGTGTGGAGGACCCCACCACATCTTGATGGACCTATAACGCGTATGGAAGTTCCATACACATTCTCATTAATGTATGGATGTATCAAAGGAATCCCTCCAAAGAATTTCGACCCTATCGGTCTTATATACCTATCATGTATACCATGTGTTATTAGAATATTAGGATAAGAAAAACAAGTTTTCATGAAAAACTTTAATTATGATATGTTTTTAAATACATTAAAATGAATAGATACATTATCTTACCATGTATAGGTTTTTTAATGGTCAAATATGGTCATGTTTCTTGTTGTTGGTGAAGGCTACCAGATAAGAAACAAGTCCCAGAAGCATGATGTACACTGGATTTCTAAGAAATTAACTATAACCTTAACATTGAAAAATAGATTCCTCATGTTTATAATCCTATCGTTGCACAAGCCAATGATTTCTATAATATACTCCCACAATATTAAAATGAGATAGAATATAAACAATAAATGCTGAATATTTTCCACCCCACCCATAAATAGATGTTAGTTTTTAGCTGTCTAAATTCTATCCCCTTAAGTTTTTCATGAGTTGGAAATCCATTTTCATGATTATCTAGATTAGTATTTCTACATATAGATGGATGAAAGGATTCTTGAATGATTTGATCCAAATAGTATTTCTGATACCTCCCCAATAATTTATACTGTAGAAATACCGACTGTTAATGTTCCAACTCTTGCTCAGTGTCCAAAAAATATCCATTTCCACAAAGTAATACCTCAAAAAATTATATGGCACATGCTTGGGAATATTATTCTCTTCTATTTTTATACTAAAAAAGGAATTGAAATATAAATATTTCTCTTATATGGCGAAAAAAATCATTATTTGGATAAGTGGATTTTCAAGGAAATGATTTTTCCAATAATTGATATAGGATGGCTTAGAAACAATCCATTTTAACTTCCCATTTGGCTATTGTAGAATTTATTGATGGAAATCTTTATAGGAGAGAACATATAACACTAGTTTCCATTCATAAGCCTTTGTTTAAATATTATAGATAGGACGTCAAGAGAATGATCATTGAAATTAAATATATTCAAATTGAAAATCCTTATATATTTTTTTACAAGACCCTAACTATCAATTGTTTTAATAAAATAATTTTATGAAGCAATGATGAGTTTCGTCTCATAAAACAACCCAATCCATATGATGTTTTTTAATCATACCTTTGAGTTTTTAATAATAATCACTGGTAATCTATAAATAGAAAATGTATTTTAAAACATGTATGTTATCTCATATTTAACCCAACTATCCATTTAAAATTGAGAAATGGATTTACCATTCATTTTTTCCAACTGATTAATAATTTCAGAAAATTTAAATTCATGATGAGAGATTCTGATATAACCTAGAAATATATAAACTTCATGATATATAAAAAGAAGTACTCTCCCCTTAAAACCATTTATTCTAGAAATCATATTAGAACATGTCACATATATTAAATTTCAAATATGTTGTGAAAAAATCTCTCAAGGTATCATTTAATCATTTTTGAGGTGATTGTGTTTGTTGAAAAAGTGAACATCTGTGTTGTGATTGTTGACAATGAAAACCACGACATTCATATTTGTTGACAAAGGGGATTTTATGGTGGCTTGTCAAGTTAATGAGACATTGTTAACGATCAATGTTTGATTCAAGACCTTCGACAAAGGAATGGATGATCTGGAGGCGGTACAAAAAGAACAGATACAAGGTGGCGCCGTTTTCCAGTGTTTGCAAAATTTCTGGGCCTGAAAATCGACAAATTAAGAAAAGTGTTTTTGGAAAAGGGACTTTTTCACCGAGGTCTTGGAGTATAGGAATCTTTCACACCATATGTTTTTGAAGATCAAATCATCAAAACATGGCAATGTGATAATGGTCACGCAAGTATTTGTGAGGTCGCACAGGTGACTTGCGCGCCATGAAGAGACTTGTGCGCCGGTGCCTTGGAAGCTTGAGAAAATGCGCGCATATGGTTTTTCAAGATCAGAAGATAAAAATATGGCAAAGGAAAGAGGGTCGCGTAGGTTCTTGGTTTGGTCGCACAAGTGTCTAGGAGGACAGAAGAGACTTGCGTGCCGAGACTTGCGCGCCGAGGGTTGACATGCGCGTTGTCGCGTAGGGTGGTCAAATTTCCTATAAATACTGGACCACCCCTCCTAATTTATCACCGGATTTCAACACTTTGAAGATTTAGAGCACCATTCGCACAGGTGTGGTGGTCTCACAAGTGGTGGTGTGGCGCGGAAGTGGGACTTGCACGCCAGAGTAAGGAGTTGCGCGCCATGTGTGAGTTGCACGCTAAAGGTGGTTTAGTCGTGGAAGGAAGTGAGTCGCGCAAGTGTGGAGTCAGAAAATTTTATGTCATGAAAGTGTTTGAGGTAGACTTGCATGCCAGTTGTGACTTGCACGCTGATACATGCGCGCCGAGGTAGACTTGTGTTCCATGTAAGGCTGATTTTCCGGCCATACCTTCAGGCTGCGCGGAAGCTGGAAGATTGCCCGATAGCTTCGGTGCAAAGAGATATTCATCTACGGGTAAAAGTTGGGCTTCAACGGAGCATCTACATACAGAGGAAGATGCATTATATTATGAAAATGAAGGGAACTAGATGCCTATAAACTATGAGTGGATTCCTTCCAGAGCAGTGAGTAAAGGAAGAGAAAGAAGGTGATCCTCTCCACTGTCTGTGAGCGAGAGAGAGAGAGAAACAGGGAGTGGCCCCTGGGAAAGCAGTGATCTGACCCTAAACATTGTTAAGGCAGTGAGCCTAGGCATATAAGTGATCTAGCATGAACCATTGTATCAACATCTAGTAATGAATAGTGAAATTTGGTACGAATGGAAACTTGTCGGCGTATTCTCCTTGGACGTAGCCCAGTGAGGGTTAACCAAGTAAAAATCTCTATGTCTACTTGCTTACTTCCCTACATTTCATTTAAAGCATCATCCTCAGATAAAGGAGAAAATCAGTGATCATAATAAACACAAAGGTGAAATCAAAGTGACCCTTATAATAAAGAGGTCATGATCAAGTGGGGTAGGAAGAACATTGAAAAAGAATATCCATACCCTGATTCACCCCCCTCTCAGGGTATATTGACCTCTATTGGTCCTAACAATTGGTATCAGTGGGAAGGTTTATTTTATCATATTTGTTTGCTTTTACTTGGTTCAGTTGATTTCTCAAGTTAAAGATCCAATCTGATCATACAATATTGTTCCATGGAAAAGGGAAGAACATCAAAGAAGAAGCAGAAGGCTGGTGGTATTACCCACTGTGGAAGTGTCAATGGAAAGAGTGTGATTTAGTTAAAGGAATCATGTAGTGAACAGAAGAATCGTTTGGATGAATCGTACTATAAAAAAACTTACTGATTCAATGATGCTGAAGGAATGAGTGAATAACCTGATTTTCCAAGTTATGTTGGAACCACTGATGATTAATAAACACCAACAAGTCTAAAAGTGGAAGTTGTCCACATGGCAAAGGAATTGAATCAGAAATTGGATGAAGAGATGAAAAATAAAGATATTCAGATCCAAGCACTGGAAAATGAGATCCACAAGCTAAGTGGGTTGAATCAAAGGCTTATTGACGTAGCTACTAATTTGAATAAGAAAAATGATTCTCAAGATGTAGAATTGTGAAAGCGGTCGGCAAAGTTGGAAAACTGAAAAGCCGGTGAAAATGGGAAGAATTTGAACTCAGATGAGGATCAGAATTTGAAATCTAAAAATGATGACCTTGCTACACAGATAACTGAACGAGTTTAGAAGAATCAAATGATAAAACAAGAGAATACATGTTGTTCTGATTCTATGGAAGATGAAAAATTGAAAGTGAATGAGAAAAGTGACATGGTGGAAAATCTCACACAGGTACTAAAAGTTGAGTTGAGTAGCGGGAAGAATCTCAGAAAAGAACTCAATGCTCAACTTGAATCCAGAAATAAGAAGATTCAACAACTGGAGGAAGTGATAGAGAAATCCACGAATTAAATGGAGATATCAAAGGACAAAGGAATTCCTATGTTTAAGGATGCACTCCACTTACTATTCGATTGTCCTTCGGAAGGTGATGATAAAATGAAAAGGAAGTATGAGATTTCTGAGAAGAAACAACTGAATATTTTCAAAGCTCAAAGGCCATATAGTTTGGGAAAATCTGGAATTGTAATTGATGAATCCCCTCCCATTCATGATTGAAGGAGAGCTGTGAATAGTTACAAACGTAGAGAAAATCCAGTAGGTGCTGGAGATAGGCCTAAAAGGACAGTTCCAAGAAGTAGTGAAGACATGTTCTATTTCTGCGGGATTCATGGAAACACATCATGTTTCTGTTTAGAGGCACATGAATACATCTCAGGCTGTAAAAATAGAATCATTACTAGATATGAGAATAAAAATATGTGTCATGAGAAATCAAAAAGAAGAATCTATCCGAGGAAGGCATCTGTTAGATGATATTACTGTGGAAGAATGGGAAACACCATGAGTATGTGTTAGGAACCTCAAGAGCCTCTTGTCAGAAGAAGAACTCAAGGTGTATCAGTATCTCGTCATAGAAATGACGAAACGATGTATGCCTTTGATGGATGATGTTTTATATGTTCAGATTATGGGCATTTGGCAAAAAAATGCAGCCGGAAGATCGCAAGATAGGAAAAGGAACTCGAAAGGAGATTCTCGACTCCAGTGATGCATAACAAGAAATTCTCAACTGGGTGACAACATGGTAAGGAGAAAAATTGGCATAGAGCCTCATGGGAATCACAAGGAGCTGAATGGAAGGTGTATCAGTCACCTCCTCTATCATACTCACAACAGATCTCAAGGAGAGAATGTGAATAAACCTAGAAGATTAAGAGAAGATCTACTCTAGCTGTGATAAAGAAGAATGAATGTTCAATGGAGGAATCACCACTAGTGAAAAAGAATGTGGTGACTCAGACATCTGATAAAAGAAAGATAATCAAAGAATGCATTGAAAAATTTTCAAGTTGTGTGCCACAACAAGAAGTGGAGGAAAGAAGAAGATCCCTACAATGGAGGAAGGAGCCAGGGATGATGACAAGAAGAGATATTCTTGATTAGAGAATATATCATGGGAAATTAAATTTTGGTGGAACATCAAAGATAGAAATGTGTACTAGTGTGATTAAACCCCAAATGGTGAGAAATTCCCAACCTTCAGAATAACCATATCAGAAAAAGACTCAGTATGCAGGTAATAAATGCTTAGTCATATGGCCAGAGTAGTTGAGGTTGGCTAGGAAGCTAGAAGAAGCCTGGAAGAAGTGTGATTCTCTTCAAGAAAGAATCAAATGGTTGATCCATCAGGATCAGCCAAAATCCCCATCCTGATGTTTCTAGAAATACCCCTCTCCCTATGTATAAAATTCTATAAACTGATGATTCATGTGTTTCAGGTTTTAGGGAGATATGATCCAAGGGGAAGTGGCATCTAAAGATGCAAACTGGAAAATTGATATGCTCTAGAGGATAAATTCCCTCAAACCAGGTACATAAGTTGAAGAAGAAAGGGAGAAATATAGCACAAATAGGAAGTGATTATGATATTGCCTTTACCTCTTGATTCCTACACCGAGTTCCAACTCATTAGGCTTTGAGATTTGGTTAATGGCTCAATGATGATTGGAAGATGAGAATAAATGATGCAGCAGAAGAAGAATGTTTATGGGTCTAAATAGTCGGACTAACCCCAGGAAGAGTTTCATAACATAGGGGGAGCATCATTTAATAGAAAAATCAGATTCAAGTTCCATCAATGAAATTAGAAGATGAATCAGATCAAGAGTTTTCAATTGAGGGAAGACTTATTGTCAAGGAAGCAACAATAATCATGCATCTCATGCTTATCTATTTTTGTTCTAACAATGTGGTATCAGCTGGCTGCTTTCAGGATACCAGGAAGCAGTGAGAGAAAATGAAAGGTGTTCCAACAAAAATTTGAGAGAATATGTTCAATGAAATGGGGCAATTGGACAATGAAATAGTGAAATATTTTCTGTTAAAAGTGAGAAAGTGGTAAGAGACTCAGGGATAACAAAAGTGGCTGAAGATGATTCAGAAGAGGATACTGATGGTGAGTACGAGGAAGTGAAATCCTTATCTGCACAAAATCCAAAGAGTCAAGCTCAAATTGACAGGAAGAATATCATCAGTGATCACTAAAGATGATAACTGGGTTCATGCCATGAATTAATATCTAAATCAGAATGAGAATAATCAGACTTGGGAGATTGTTTTGAGGCTAGTAGACAAGAATGTCATCAGGACTAAATGGATCTATTGCAACAAGATGAATGAAGATGGCACAATGATTTGGAACAAAGAACGAATAGTGTGCAAATAAAACTCCTAGATAGAGTGAATAGAGGTTGATGAGACATTTGTAACGGTTTCAAGGATGGAGACAATCGGATTATTTTTTTCCATAGCAGTGCAAAGAAAGTTCAAAGTGTTACAGATGGATGTCAAATCTGCATTCCTGAATGGTGTTTTGGAAGAGGAAGTGTATATTGAGTAGCCAGATATTTTTCTCATTCATGAGGATGAGAAAAAAGTTTGCAGGATGAAGTAGGTGTTGTATGGGTTAAAACAAGCACCAAGGGAAAGGTACTCATGGCTTTATCAGTACTTGAAGAAGCTTGGTTTCCAGCATGGAGGAGTTGATTACAATATCTATTTCAGTAATGAATGTAGTCAATGGATGATGGTGTTGGTGTATGTCGATGACATAGTATTTGGAGGATCAGATGAAGCTTAGTGCAGACAATTTTCTGAATTCATGAAAAATGAGTTTGAAATGTCAATGATTGGAGAGCTAACATTTTTCCTTGTTTTATAGGTGTTACAAGGAAGTAATGGAACATTAGTTTCACAATCCAAATATTCCAAGAAGTTTTTAAGAAGGATTGGCATGGAGAATTCCTAGGAGATGAAAACTCCGATTTCTACCAGGAAGAAATTATCAAAATGTGGGGATGGCAAGGATGTTAATATAACAGAATACATAAAAATTATTGGAATTTTTTTATACATGACCGCGACGAGGCCTTATATTGTTTCCACCACATGCCAAGCAATGTGATATCATCTTAATCCCAAGAAAATCTATATTCTTGCAGTGAAAAGAATACTTTGGTATATCCAGGGCACAGTGGATTTCGTCCTGAAATATACTGAAAAATCTCAGACAGAGTTATTGGGATATACTGATGTAAACTGGTCCGGTTCAACATATGATAGAAAATCAACGTCGAGTGGGGAATTCTATCATGGTGGATTATATATTTCTTTTCTTAGAAAAAAGCAATATTTCATTTAATTGAGAACCACAAAATCTGAATATATTTCAGCCACTAAAGCATGCACACAATTATTGTTGATGAAGCATTATCTTGAAGATATGGGATTGGAAGTGAAGTCTCTGATCAGAATCCAGTGTGATAACTCAAGTTCTATAAATCTCAGAAAAAATCCAGTCCATCACTCAAGGACAAAGCACATTGAGATAAAGTATCATTTTATCAAGTATAAAGTTGAGCAGGGAATCATGAAGTTGGATTATGTGCGACAAGTGCTATAGGTTGTAGACATTCTGAAAAAGGCCTTACCCAAGGAAGAATTTGAAAGGCATCGACTGGCACAGGGAGTTCAGTCGATTCCCCGCACTTGAAATAGTGTGGATGTGGATCACCCCCCTCTCCCCGAGGTATGAAGTGTTTTTCCCTAATGTGATAAAATGTTTTCTCTACTCTATTACAGACTACAAAGGCGTAACCTTTGGGTTCATTGACAAAGGGGGAGAAAATAGTGATTGTTCAAGGGGGAGATAGTGTGGCAATTTGAGAAATCATGAATGATATGGGGAGAAGCTGACAGGTGGAGGAGCCAGATAGGGGGAGTTGAAGCTAGTTGAACATGCTTAGCCAGATCTTATCTTGGAAAACACAGGAAATAGGGCTAAAGAGTTTTTGAATCAGCCAAGGGATGAAGCTGTGAACAGAAAGGGGGGGAATATAAAATCTGATGATGCTAGAATTGATCGATCAATGTATAGATATCACGACAGATGAGGATTGTGATGAAAGAAGAAGAGTGATGTTGGAATGTGGAAAGAATATTTCCTACAATTGGTATTAGTTTGGTAAAAATTGGTATAAGTTTTGTGTCAAAAGTGGATGTTAGAGATGAAGTGATTCAATGATGAACTTTTCATTTACTCTTGTTTCTCACGCCGAGTATTACTCATGTGGGCATATAGTATGTATTGAGTAAATCCTTTATCACTATAAGAATTTCAAAAGGCAAATGGTGGATGATAAATTAATGCTATATCTTTTTATGGAAGAGTTGTCTACAATCCCAATGGGGGATATTGTTAGGAAAAAATCCCTCAAGGTATCATTAAAGCATTTTTGAGGTGATTGTGTTTGTTGACAAACTGAACATCTGTGTTGTGATTGTTGACACTGCAAACCATGCCCTACATATTTTTTGAAAAAAGGGATTTCATGGTGGCATATCGAGTTCAAGAGCTATGGTTAACAATCAATGTTTGATTCAAGAACTTCGATAAAGGAATGGATGATCTGGAGGCGGTACAAAAAGAACATATACTAGGTGGCTCCGTTTTCCAGTGTTTGCAAACTTTCTGGGCCTGAAAATCGACAAATGAAAAAAAGTTTTTTTGGAAAAGGGACTTTTTCACCGAGGTCTTGGAGGATAGGAATCTTTCACGCCATATGTTTTTGAAGACCGGATCATCAAAATATGGCAATGTGATAAGGGTCGTGCAAGTATTTGTGAGGTCGCACAGGTGACTTGCGCGCCATGAAGAGACTTGCGCGTCGGTGCCTTGGACGCTTGAGAACTTGCGCGCATATGGTTTTTCAAGATCAGAAGATAAAAATATGGAAAAGGAAAGAGGGTCGCGTAGGTCTTTGGTTTGGTCTCACAAGTGTCTAGGAGGACAGAAGAGACTTGCGTGCCGAGACTTGCAGGCCGAGGGTTGACTTGCATGCTATCGCGCAGGGTGGTCAAATTGCCTATAAATACTGGACCACCCCACCTAATTTATCACCGGAGTTCAACACTTTGATGATTTAGAGCTCCAGTCGCGCAGGTGTGGTGGTCTCACAAGTGGTGGTGTGGTGCGGAAGTGGGACTTGCACGCCAGAGTAAGGAGTTGCATGCCAGATGTGGTTTAGGCGAGGAAGGAAGTGAGTCTCACAAGTGTGGAGTCGGAAAAGTTTGTGTCGTGCAAGTGTTTGAGGTAGACTTGCATGGCAGTTGTGACTTGCACGCTGATACATGCGCGCCGAGGTAGACTTGTGTGCCATGTAAGGCTGATTTTCTGGCCATACTTTTAGGCTGCACGGAAGCTGGAAGATTTCCCGATAACTTCTGTGCAAAGAGATATTCATCTACGGGTGAAAGTTGGAATTCAATAGAGTATCTAAATATAGAGGAAGATACATTCTATTATGAAAATGAATAGAACTAGAGGCCTATAAACTATGAGTGGATTCCTTCCAGAGCAGTGAGCAAAGGAAGAGAAAGAAGTTGATCCTCTCCACCGGTAGTGAGCCAGAGAGAGAGAAACAGGGAGTGACCCTTGGGAAAGCAGTGATCTGACCCTAAACATTGTTAAGGCATTGATCCTGGGCATATAAGTGATCTAGCCTGAACCATTGTATCCACATCTAGTGAAGAATAGTGGAATTTGGTACGATCGGAAACTTATCGGCGCATTCTCCTTGGACGTAGCCTAGGGAGGGTGAACCAAGTAAAAATCTCTGCGACTGCTTGCTTACTTCCCTGCATTGCATTTAAAGCATCATCATCAGATAAAGAAGAAAATAAGTGATCATAATAAACACAAAGTTGCATACAAAGTGACCCTTATAATAAAGAGGTCATGATCCAGTGGGGCAGGAAGAACTTTGAAAAAGAATATCCATACCCTGATTCACCCCCCTCTCAGGGTATATTGACCTCTATTGGTCCTAACAATTGGTATCAGAGGGAATGTTTATTTTATCATATTTGTTTGCTCTAAATTGGTTCATTTTATTTCTCAAGTCAAAGATCCAATCTGATCTTACAATATTGTGCCTTGGAAAAGTGAAGTACATCAAAGAAGAAGCAGAAGGCTGGTGTTATTACCCACTATGTAAGTGTCAATGGAAAGAGTGTGATTCAGTTAAAGGAATCATGTAGCGAATAGAAGAATGGTTTGGATGAATCGTACTATGAAAAAACTTACTCATTCAATGATGCTGAAGGAATGATTGAAGAACCTGATTTTCCATGTGATGTTGGAACCACTGATGATGAATAAACACCAACAAGTCTAAAAGTGGAAGTTTTCCACAAGGCAAAGGAATTGAATCAGAAATTGGATGAATAGGTGAAAAACAAAGATATTCAGATCCAAGCACTGGAAACTGAGATCCACAAGCTAAGTGGTTTTAATCAAAGGCTTATTGACATAGCTACTGGTCTGAATAAGAAAAATCATTCTCAAGATGTAGAATTGTGAAAGTGATCTGCAAAGTTGGAAAACTCAAAAGCCAGTGAAAATGGGAAGAATCTGAACATAGATGAGATTCAAAATTTAAAATCTAAAAATGATGATCTTGCTACACAACTATCTAAACTAGTTCAGAAGAATCAAATGATAAAACAAGAGAATACATGTTGTTCTAATTTTATGGAAGAAGAAAAATTGAAAGTGAATGAGAAAAGTGACATGGTGGAAAAGCTCACACAGGTACTAGAAGTTGAGTTGAGTAGCGGGAAGAATCTAAGAAAAGAACCCAATGCTCAACTTGAATCAAGAAATAAGAAGATTCAACAATTGGAGGAAGTGATAGAGAAATCCAAGAAATAAATGGAGATATCAAAGGACAAAGGAATACCTATGTTTAAGGTTTCACTCCTCTTACTATTCGATTGTCCTTTGGAAGGTGATGATAAAATGAAAAGGAAGTATGAGATTTCTGAGAAGAAACAACTGAATATTTTCAAAGCTCAAAGACCATATAGTTTGAGAAAATCTAGCATTGTAATTGATGAATCCCCTCCCGTGCATGATAGAAGGAGAGTTGTGAATAGTAACAGAAGTAGAGAAAATCTAGTAGGTGCTGCAGATAGGCCTAAAAGGACAGTTCCAAGAAGTAGTGAAGACATGTGCTATTTCTATGGGATTCATGTAAACACATCATGTTTCTATTTACAGGCACATGAATACATCTCAGGATGTAAAAATAGAAACATTACTAGATCTGAGAATAAGATTATGTGTCATGAGAAATCAGAAAGAAGAATCTATTCGAGGAAAGCATCTGTTAGATGATATTACTGTGGAAGAATGGGAAACACCATGAGTATGTGTCAGGAAGCTCAAGAGCCTCGTGTCAGAAGAAGAACTCATGGTGTATCAGAATCTCGACATAGAAATGACGAAATGATGTATACCTTTGATGTAAGATGTTTTATATGTTCAGATTATGGGCATTTGGAAAGAAAATGCAGCAAGAAGAACACAAGATAGGAAAAGGTACTCGAAAGGAGATTCTCGACTCCAGTGATGCATAACGAGAAATTCTCAACTGGGTGACAACATGGTAAGGAGAAAAATAGGCATAGAGCCTCAGGGGAATCACATGGAGCTGAATGGAAGGTGCATTAGTCACCTCTTCTATCATACTCACAAAAGCTCTCAAGGAGAGAATGTGAAAAAACCTGGAATATTATGAGAAGATCTACTCCAGCTGTGATAAATAAGAATGAATGTTCAATGGAGGGATCACCACTAGTGAAAAAAGAGTGTGGTGACTCAGACATCTGATAAAAGAAAGATGATCAAAGAATGCACTGAAAAATTTACAAGTTGTGTGCCACAACAAGAAGTGGAGGAAAGAAGAAGATCCATACAATGGAGGAAGGAGCCAGGGATGATGATAAGAAGATATATTCTTGATCAGAGAAGAAATCATGGGAAATGAAATATTGGTGGAAAATCAAAGATAGAAATGTGTACTAGTGGGTTTAAACCCCAAATGGGGAGAAAGGCCCAACCTGTAGAATCATCATATCAGAAAAAGACTCGGTATGCAGGTAATTAATGCTTAGTCATATGGCCAGAGTAGTTGAGGTTGGCTAGGTAGCTAGAAGAATCCAAGAAAAAGTGTGATTCTCTTCAAGAAAGAATCAAATGGTTGATCCATGAGGATTAGCCAAAATCCTAATCCTGATGATTCCAGAAATACCCCTCTCCCTATGTATAAAAATGCTATAAACTGATGATTTGAGTGTTTTAGGTTTTAGGGATATGTGATCCAAGGGGAAGTGTCATCTAAAGATGTAAAGTGGAAAATTGATATGCTCCAGAGGTTAAATTTTATCAAATCAGGTACATAAGTTTTAGAAGAAAGTGAGAAACATAGCACAAATATGAAGTGATTATGTTATTACCTTTACCTCTTGTTTCCTACACCGAGTTCCAACTCATTAGGATTTGAGATTTGGTTAATGGATCAATGATGAGTGGAAGATGAGAATAAATGATGCAGTAGGAGAAGAATGTTTATGTGTCTAAACAGTCGGACTAACCCTAGGAAGAGTTTCATAACATAGGGGGAGCATCATTTAATAGAAAAATCAGATTCCAGTTCCATCAATGAAATAATCAGATGAATCAGCTCAAGAGTTTTCAATTGAGGGAAGACTTATTTTCAAGGAAGCAGCAATAATCATGCATCTCATTCTTATCTATTTTTGCTCTAACAATGTGGTATCAGCTGGCTGCTTTCAGGATACCAAGAAGCAGTGAGAGAAAATCAAAGGTGTGCCAACAAAAATTTGAGAGAATATGTTCAATGAAATGAGGCCATTGAACAATGAAACAATGAAATGTTTTCAGTTAAAGGTGAGAAAGTGGTAAGAGACTCAGGGATAACAGAAGTGGCTGAAGATAATTCAGAAGAGGATACTGATGGTGAGTACGAGGAAGTAAAATCCGTATCTACACAAAATCCAAAGAGTCATGCTGAAATTGACAGGAAGAATATCATCAGAGATCACTAAAGATGAAAACTGGGTTCAGGCCATGAATTACGAGCAAAATCAGAATGAGAATAATCAGACATGGGAGATTGTTTTGAGGCTAGTAGACAAGAATTTCATTCGGACTAAATGGATCTATCGCAACAAGATGAATGAATATGGAACAATTATTTCAAACAAAGCACGACTAGTGTGTAAGGGGAACTCCCAAATAGAGTGAATAGAGGATGATGTGACATTTGCACCGGTTTCAAGGATGGAGACAATCAGATTATTTTTTGCCATAGCAGTGCAAAGAAAGTTCAAAGTGTTCCAGATGGATGTCAAATCTTCATTATTGAATGGTGTTCTGGAAGAGGAAGTGTATATTGAGCATCCAGATGTTTTTCTCATTCATGAGGATGAGAAAAAAGTTTGCAGGATGAAGAAGGTGTTGTATGGGTTGAAACAAGCACCAAGGGAAAGGTACTCATGGCTTGATCAGTAGTTGAAGAAGCTTGGTTTCCAACGTGGAGGAGTTGATTACAATATCTATTTCAGCAATGAAAGTAATCAATGGATGATGGTGTTGGTGTATGTCGATGACATAGTATTTGGCGGATCAGATGAAGCTTAGTGCAGACAATTTTCCGAAATCATGAAAAATGAGTTTGTAATGTCAATGATTGGAGAGCTAACATTTTTCATTGTTTTATAGGTGTTACAAATATGTAATGGAACATTAATTTCACAATACAAATATTCCAAGGAGTTTTTAAGAAGGATTGGCACGGAGAATTCCTAGGAGATTAATACTCCGATTGCTACCAGGATGAAATTATCTAATGATGGGGATGGAAAGGCTGTTAATATAACAGAATATAGGAAAATTATTGGAATTTTGTTATACTTGACCGCGACAAGGCCTGATATTGTTTTCGCCACATGCCAAGCAATGTTATATCATATTAATCCCAAGGAAATCCATATTCTTGCAGTGAGAAGAATACTTCGATATATCCAGGGCATAGTGGATTTCAGCCTGACATATACTGAAAAATCTCAGACAGAGTTATTGGGATATACTGATGCAGACTGGGCCGATTCAACATATGATAGAAAATCAACGTCGGGTGGTGCATTCTATCTTGGTGGATTGTATATTTATTTTCTTAGCAAGAATCAAGATTGCATTTAATTAAGCACTACAGTAGCTGAATATATTTCAACAACTTATGAATGCACACAATTATTGTTGATGAAGCAGCACCTTGAAGATATGGGATTGGAAGTGAAGTCTCTGATCAGAATCCATTGTGATAACTCAAGTGCTATAAATCTTAGAAAAAATCCAGTCCATCACTCAAGGACAAAGAAAAATGAGATAATGTATCATTTTATCAAGTATAAAGTTGAGCAGGGAATCATGAAGTTGGATTATGTGCCACAAGTGCTACAGGTTGTAGACATTCTGACAAAGGCCTTAGCCAAGGAAGCATTTGAAAGGCATCGACTGGCACTAGGAGTTCAGTCGATTCCCCGTACTTGAAATAGTGTGGATGTGGAACACCCCCCTCTCCCCGAGGTATGAAGTGTTTTTCCCTAATGTGATAAATTGTTTTCTCCACTCTGTTATAGACTACATAGGCGTGACCTTTGGGTTCGTTGAAAAAGGGGGAGAAAATAGTGATTGTTCAAGGGGGAGACAGTGTGGCAATTTGAGAAATCATGAATGATATGTGGAGAATTTGATAGGTAGAGCAGTCAGATATGGGGAGTAGAAGGTAGTTGAATATTTTTAGCTAGATCATAGCTTGGAAAACACATGAAATAGGGCTAAACTTGTTTTGAATCAGCCATGGGATGAAGCTGTGAGTAGAAAGGGGGAGAATATAAAATCTGATGATGCTAGAAGTGATCAATCAAAGAATAGATATCACGATAGATGAGGATTGTGAAGAAAGAAGAAGAGTGATGTTGGAATGTGGAAAGCATATTTCCAACAATTGGTATTAGTTTGGTAAAAATTGGTATCAGTTTGGTGTCAAAAGTGGATGTCAGAGATGAAGTGATTCAATGATGAACTTTTCATTTACTCGTGTTTCTCACGCCGAGTATTACTCATGTGGGCATAGAGTATGTGTTGAGTAAATCCTTTATCGCTATAAGAATTTCAAAAGTTGAATGGTTGATGAAGAATTAATGCTATATCTTTTTATGGAAGAGTTGTTCACAATCCCAAAGGGGGAGATTGTTAGGAAAAAATCCCTCAAGGTATTATTAATGCATTTTTGAGGTGATTGTGTTTGTTGAAAAAATGAACATCTGTGTGGTGATTGTTGAAAATGCAAACCATGATATACATATTTGTTGACAAATGGGATTTCATAGTGGCATATCGAGTTCAAGAGCTATGGTTAACGATCAATTTTTGATTCAAGAACTTCGACAAAGGAATGGATGATCTGGAGGCAGTACAAAAATAATATATACTAGGTGGCTCCGTTTTCTAGTGTTTTCCAAATTTCTGGGACTGGAAATCGACATATGAAGAAAAGTGTTTTGGAAAAGGGACTTGTACACTGAGGTCTTAGAGGATAGGAAGCTTGCGCTCCATATGTTTTTGAAGATCAGATCATCAAAATATGGCAAAGGGATAAGGGTCACGCAAGTATTGGTGAGGTCGCACAGGTGACTTGCACGCCATGAAGAGACTTGCGTGTCGGTGCCTTGGAAGCTAGAGAACATGCGCGCCTATAGTTTTTCTAGATCAAAATATATAAATATGGAAAAGGAAAGAGGGTCGCGCAGGTGTTTAGTTTGGTCGCGCAAGGGGCTAGGAGGACAGAAGAGACCTGCGCACCGAGACCTGCACACCGAGGGTTGACTTGCGCGCCGTCACACAGGGTGGTGAAATTGCCTATAAATACTAGACCAACCCTCCACATTTCTCACCGGAATTCAACATATTGATGATTCATTTCTCCTGTCGCATTGGTGTGGTGGTCGCGCAAGTCGTGTTGTGTCCCACAAGTGGGACTTACGTGCCAGAGTATGAAGTTGCACGCCAAGTGTGAGTTGCGCGCCTAAGGTCATTTAGGTGAGGAAGGAAGTGAGTCGCGCAAGTGTGGAGTTGGAAAATATTGTGCCGCAAAAGTGTCTGAGGTGGACTTGCACGCTAGTTCTGACTTGCGCGCCGATACTTGCGCTCCGAGGTAGACTTGCGTGCCAAGTAAGGATTATTTCCTAGCCGTAATTTCGGGCTGTGTGGAAGCTGGAAGGTTACATGATAACTTTGGTGAAAAGAGATATTCATCTACGGGTGAAAGTTGGAATTCAACATAGCATCTACTTACAGAGGAAGATGCATTAATTCATGAAAATGAAGAGACCTAGAGGTCTATAAACTGTGAGCGGATTCCTTCCAGAGTAGTGAGCAAAGGAAGGGAATGAAGGTGATCCTCTCTAGCAGTAGTGAGCCAGAGAGAGAAACAGGGAGTGACCCTTGGGAAAGCAGTGAGCAGACCCTAAACATTGTAAAGGCAGTGAGACTAGTAATATAAGTGATCTACCCCCAACCATTATATATACATATAGTGAATAATAGTGGAATTTCGTATGACCGGCAACTTGTCGGCGTATGCTCCTTGGACGTAGCCCAGTGAGGGTGAACCATGTAAAAGTCTATGTGTCTACTTTCTTACATCCCTGCATTGCATTTAACGTATCATCATCAGATAAGGAAGAAAATAAGTGATCATAATAAACACACAGGTGAAAAAAAAGTGACCCTTGTAATAAAGAGGTCAATATCTTGTGGGGTAGGAAGAACATTGAAAAAGAATACCCATACCCTAATTTACCCCCCTCTCAGGGTATATAGGCCCCTATTGGTCCAAACACAATAACAATATATGATTTCTTTTAGATTACTTATTTTCTATCCACCTTCTCATTTAAAAATGTTATTTATGGTATAATATGTTTTCATGGATGCCTTCCCAAGGAGGATAATATCATCAAAATTGAAAAGACACATGGGTGTTAACATACCTCTCCCAAATTTGATCTATTTCAAAATAACAATATTGACCATATAATTCCTATATATTCATAGATTATTTTAAAGATGTTATTAAAAGAAAACAGGAAAAACAATCACTTTGCCTAACTTTGTAGATGAATTGGAAGAAACCTATATAAGATCCATTAATCAAATGTGGTTGAATAAATAGTCCAATTAATAATATTCATATGAGATTAAAAAATCATAACAGTAAGACAAAAATGGAAACTCCATTAATTATGGTCATAAAAAAATAGTATAGGGGAAATTACATTCAAAAAGAAGAGTCATATTCCCATGATTGTGATAAACTAATGTTTTTGATAAAATACATAACCTATGATGCATAAGAATTAAACCAATCCATTTTAGGGAGATATATAACCCCACACATAACCATTCATACATATGTGTAGAACAGGAAATCGATCACATTTCACATTATAAATACCACATTGGAATAATATGGTATTTATAAAAAGTTATAAATAACAATAATTCACCATTAGATAATAATGAATCCATATATATTTATTTCTTTTCAATAAAAATATATCAAATAAACCATGAATATAATTGTTTTATAATATTTACATAATGAAATAGTTAATAATTCTATCAGTAATCATAACATGGTTAACCCATGGAAAATTAATTAGAATCCAATGACATAATGTAACAAACTATGCAATTACAATCAAATAAATATAATAAATAATATTTTATTTATAGAATATAGACATAAGGAGTATGTGTATATAAATAATTTCACAAAATAAATATATTTATGTAACCTATGTGATGATCCTTCATTAAATGGAAAAAATAATATTCATATATGGAAGGTAATCAATGAAAACATTCAAATCTCACACTCTGGATGATTACAAATTAGAAAAAAGATAAATATAATTACATCATAATATATGGAAATTGCATATGTCATACATGGAGGTATATTGAATGGTTACATTATAAGGATACACTGGATAAATAATTATTCTATAAATGGATGTTTACTTATGTAAATCCCCTTTTCAGATCAGTTTTAATAATTTATTTGGAATTAAGAAACATACAATATATTTTTGAAATAATTTTATATTGAAATATTATATAATTAAATCATAATAATATTTTCTATTATAAAAATACATAATCATATTGAGTATGCATCAAAATAACTTATATATATGTCCAATTGTTTTAAAAAACATGGAAATTATATTTGTTGAACACATTAAGGAAAACAACCCACATAGAAAACAAAAATAATATCATTAAAAATTAATGTATAAGATATTGTCATAAAAATTTATGATAATAAATTATTGACATATGTAATAGAAAATTTACAAAAAAATATGATTCATTATGAAATGAAAAAATGAGGTTCAAGACCAAAAAATGAGATTCCCTAGGTTTTACTTACATGATACACTTTTGGTGAAATATTATTCAGAGGAAATAAAATATTGAGGGAACATATAAAACCTTAAGAATAGGACAAATAAAATTATAATATATAATAGAAATATTATTATATTCCACTATGAATTATCTATTAAAACCAACCATACTTTTAAAATAAAATAAGCAATGAAACAATTACGTTTTCGTAATAATTTTATAAGTAAACATTTATGGTTTGTATATTTTCATTAATTTAAAATTTAAAAAATATATATGATTTGAATAATAATAAATAGTTTATATAAAATTTTTAAATCATTATTATATAATCTCACAATATTAATGGCAGCATGGAAGACATTTAGATACACTATTTCAATGAAATAAATTTGGAATGAAGAACTTTTTAGCATTATTCATGATTAGTAAAACATGATATAAAATATTTTAATCAAACAAATATATTAATATAAAAGATCAAACCCATTTCATTCCTCATAAATATATATAATTTTATTTCATAATCGTTTTCTAAATGAATATTATTTATTTTTTCCCTATATTCAATATCAGGTGATTAAAGTATTTTTATAATATGTATCGGTTTCATAAAAGTTATCCTAGTGTTAATTATTATTTCAATGTTATAAAATTAAATAAATAATTTTTATATATAATTAATTTATTTCAATATTGGGGAATTCAGTTTAAACAATGTACTGAAAAATAGTATATTCTCAAAAGAAATGGATTTAGAGATTAATAGTTCAAATAATAGAGCATGATTAAATATGATAAAGGATGTTATGTATTTTATATAGTTTAGTCCCCCATAAAAATATTTTAATTGTATTTATAAATTAATCAATATGCAATATATACACCACAAAAAGAATACCAGAGGATAAATATGAATCATTTCTTACCCAAAATAACGTTTTATGCAAACAACAATATGTTAATGTTTATATAAGATTAAAAAACTAGATATGGGTAACATGAAATTTAAATAACATTTAATGAATAAAATTAATTATACATTATAGAATTTTTTTGGTGAATATTTAATATTTTATAAAAAATGGTGAAAAATATAAAACATATATAATGTAATTAGAAGTCAAAAAAATAAAACATACAGAAATAAAAACATTCAAATAAAAACACCTTGAAGGATGTTATATAAAATTAATCATCAAAGAATAATATTTTTACCACATTTACGGTGCATGCTTTAATTGGTTAAAGGTTCATTTATTTTTGATTTTGAATCCTCGTTGATTCATTTTCATATTGTTAACAAAAAAATTCCCTACTTTTCCCTATCGTGGGGTTTTAAAGGGTGTGGGAAGATGTTTTGATTATATTTTTAGTTTTAAAGGCATGCCTATAGATTTTATAATCATAGTGGGAATTATCATGCAGTTGGAAAAGCATCAAGAGGACCATCATCAATATAGTGAGGGGAACTATCGAACTGTTGTAATGCTGAGAAGTGTGAGTTCCAATAGGAATATCACCATATCACTTATATAAACTCATCATCCCTTTAATGTAAAATTCAATTGGTTTGGATTTATACCTGGTTCCACCACCTAGTAGGATGTTTCCACTTTATTTTCAGTTATTATTCCATAGATAATTATTTCAAGGGAAGAATCATCATTTTATTATTTTTAATCATCTATTTAATTCTAAAAATACCACCCTTTATATTTATTTTTTTCCTAAAATCCATTGAGGATATTTAAGGTCAATTTTAGCTTTCCAAATTTTCTTCCCTCGTGGATTGATGTTATAGTTGATGCATTGTAACTCTTACACTATGTATAATATCAATTTTTTCATGATTTCTCCCTTAAGATGATGATGTATTGCTGGGTTTATCATTTTCATTATCATTTTCATTCAATATTTGGTACATTTATAAAACATCATGTTTTATATATCTTTATAATGACTAATCAATGAGGTGTCTAAATAACTCTGTCATTGTTCTTATAATTTACATGTCCTAATCACTATCCCACAAAGATAAATAATTCTATTATGATAATGACATAATTTTTATAGCCATCATTTATTTTAGTTTTATGGGTTACTCATTTAAATATTTGTATCAAGGGAATTCATGTCCTTTATTAGTGTTTTTATAAAGTTTGGACATTATATATATAATATATACATTATTTTAGGGAAATAGTAGGAATTCTATGACTGGGTTCTTGACCATCTCTCAACGCATCAGACCCTACGTCACTAAGGTATATTGAGTAAAAATATACTTGTTGTCATTTTAATTCAATTATAGATATTTTAAAATGATTTGATCTGAATTTTTTTGATTCCAAGTTAATTTTATTATAACATTCATGATATATTTATCCCGACTGACGTTATCATTATTATTGGATGATGTCCTATAGTATCATGTACACAGGTTATTTTTGAGAAAAAAATGATAGAGGAGTTGATGAACCAATGAATAAAAATAGTCCTATTTATTAAAACCTTATAGGGATTATCTTGTCTGTGCAGTCTATGGTGTATGGCAGAAATCAACACATATATCCCATAAAGATGTAGAGGTTTTACCCTAGGGGAATGATAGTAGATATTTTTTATAGGTCATATGTCATCTCATTCTACCAACATTTCATGGTTATAATGATCCTTATGTGTAAAATCATTAGTTGAATATGATTCACCAAATCCTTTATTTATTAGAGATAGAATATTTAGTTATGGTGATATGTGAAGTTTTTTAACCAAAAAGTCCATGATGTTTATTATTGGAACTTAATGGGAGGATGGATAGACAATCATATGTTCTATAACTAATATAGAAGCTCAAATCCCATGTGAATGTCTCTTCGTGGTATTAAATATCTAAATATAAATATATGTAAATTAGTACCAATAACATCTATGATATAGTTAGATACATCATTGACAAACACTTTCGAGTAATTAGAATTGGGATCAAATAAATTCACTTATTGTGTGGGTATCTTGGGGATGATATTGTGGGTAATGTGATAATGAGTGGTATAATTAGCATTGATTAATCATTGCTGAAAACATTATTTGACAGTACTACCTAATGTTCTATCATATGTACTAATATTTTTGAATGGTTAAACCACTCAAAGAGATCATTACATAGGTTATAGGGATTTCTCAACCTCTTAGTATGAATAGACAGTAGAGCCTACAGTACCGTTATTGTTGTTCCTCGTTATTGGAAATTGATCTTTCTTGATACATTTTGGATATGGATATCAAAAATCCTAGATTTAAATCATAATATGGATTAACTTATTACTCACAAATTTCATATCAACAATTATATATTGATGTTCTCCTTTACCTCATGACGTGGAATACAAAGTCTTTTATAGAGAATGAGGCTCGAAATCTTGTTGATCTTGACCCCTATATCAGTGTTTTCCCTGATGGGATCCTTGAAATCCATTGTACTAGAGTATGATTCTTTGTGAGATGATATTCATCTAATAGTAGATGAGATTCAGGATGGTTCAACATCTTAATTTTATGGCCTTCCATGGAATATGGTGATAATTTTTTTATTTTCATAATACTAGGGACCATGATTATTTTTCCCACGTAAAACATGGAAGTAGTGGAAATTATTTATTTAATGACTCCTCTAAACAAATTGATGTCCACATACTTCCTTTAGTTTAATTTGTCACTAAGGGCTATTCCAGTGATTTTTTTTCCAATAATGACTATGAAATAAAAATTCCTTATTATTTGTGACTAAAATATCATGTAGGTTTTAGACAATAAAAAATTTAAATTTCATAAAATTGATTGTTTTAACAACCATCTGAACTAATAAGAATTATTCTCTGGGATTTATCATCTACCATGTTGTAATTTCCCCAACTTGGGTGCCAGTAAACCAATTCCCTAAGTTGAGTCATCCCAACACCTCCCGTGCACCTCCATGTATTCTATAGGTTTCCAACTAGCACTGAGGGTCTAAATTACTCATGTAGGGATAATATAACCTCTTTATTTGAGTAATACACAAAATATCAACCTATAAATAGCAAAAAATACATGAAAAAACCAATATCATTCACATCTAAACATCTAAAAACATTGTACAAACAAAAATAATGTTTAAATATTAAATTTCATGATACAATTCAATGTAAAATAACAAAAAATAAATAAAACAGTTGAATTCCAAAAAATGGACTTTAATCTAAGTCGAAAACACTATCCATGGATTTCTTATGTCCAACTTAACTCCCTAGAATAGTTCTCTTGACCTAGTCCTGATAAGAAAGCATGAACTCTTACTGGGATTCCAATGAAGGATTATATAATGTATGAGTACAACTCAATATTCCACCACCAACAGTGTCTATATAAGATCCAAAATAAAACATTGGGCATAAATGCATAAATAAATGGAATGTAATGGAAAGAAATTTCAGGGGAAACTCGTTAATGTTTATCTACTTTTCGTTGACTATTTTGATAATTATGTTGTGTTCATTATGTACATCATCAATTCATTAAGATCATCATTAACATCTAATCCATGAGTGAGACATTTTCCTTATTCACACAATATTCATAGAAATTATCATTCTATATAAGATAACATGTTATGTTCCTTAACATGATTTCTCTCCAATTATTATATTTAATATTATCATGAATCATTTTAATGGCGGTATTAATAAATTGTATTCTCATAATTGTTAAATATTAAATATGATTTTTTTAATTTATGTACATCCTTAAAAATGATATGACTTATATATATTTTATTATTGTAAAAAAATATCTATTCGATATTTAAATACCAATCATTTTAATTACATAATTAGTGTATATTCACGATGGATTATGATAATTCACATTTATCAATAAAAATCATATAAATAGAATATTTTAAACACCATTATAGAATTATTAATTACATTATAGAATTAATATAATTAATTTGATTAATGTACAATATTTTTTTTCTAATTTGAATACATTTTCTAAACCATTTCAATACATATAAACTAACCATCATAATGGAAATTTCATAGAAAAGTTAAAAAAAAATTTCATAAGGAAAATTCATGGAGGGGATATTTTTATTAAAACGATTCATAGAGAAAACATTAAAAAGTAATTTTCAAATTTAAATAATGAGACTTAAATTACATGAATAATAATATAAAAATTTATTGAATCATGAATACCATAATCCCTGAAATTTGTTTCAACATATAGAAAGAAAAAATATTTCTAAACATAAGTGGTGGGGTTAATTTCACTTATATTTTTCATATATTGTAAATTATTTAACAATAGAAATGAAAATATTATTGAAAATTAAAAGGATAATTAATTATCATAATAGAATATGTTTTTTTATTTTATATATATTTTCCAAAACAAATCCCTCTTATATAAATTCATTTATGGTAATTGTTTTTTAAAATTTGATTGGAATGATACCATTATGGATTAAGATGAATTTTTTAAAAAATACCTTTTAGGAGAAAAATATAAATATATAATAACATATAAATTAAATGGATAAAAATATAAAAACATTTCAATGGGTAATTTTTTAGTTTATGTAAATGAAAATAGTAGAAAACTAAATAACATGTCTTTAAGAAGAGAAATTAAAGTTAAGAATCCTAACAACATAGATACTTATGAGATAAAAACATATTGACGTGTAAAAAAAGAGATGTATTTTTAGATACATTGAATTTCATGAAAATGTAAAAAAACCCAGAGAGAAGTATATACACAACCAAATGAACTATTAGTGGTGAGTATTCGTAATTCCTGAATGAAATTTTTGTTACATGAGAAATCGAGGAAACATTGAAATATTTTGATACAAATAATAGTTGAGTGAAAAAAATTAAATATTATATACCACAAAAATATATAATTATTATGGAATAATTAAACATAGAATCATATACACCATTTCATAAAATTTATAACACAAAAACCTCACAATGGGTTATGTTTGAGACAATACCCATAGTTTTTACCAATGAAATTAACAAATAAATTTAAAATTTCATGATAATAAACATAACATCCTATGTTATTTTTAATCATTATTTATATATAAAATATAATTATTAACTCATTAATGTAAAAAAATTAATATTTCAATATTAGTTACATAGAATTTTGTTTCATCATTAGATGTAATAAAAAAATTAAATATTAAAAAAAGAATTTAATGTTACGATGTCGGTCTTTCTTCACTGATATTAATTCATAATTATATGATTATTTATTTTACTGAAATTTATTCATTATAATCAATTATCATGTCATATTTTCCTTCATTGGGAATATTATTCAATATTCTTGAAGACAAATTTGGAAAGGAAATTTTGTCATGTAATTTATGGAAATCAACTGATTACATTACAATGATAGTTAATTTTCATTGTATCCTTATAGAATAAATATAAAAGTCATCTATTACACATAAATTTGTTATAAATTGATGAAATATATTTTTAAAATATACTATTAATTGTGATGATGAAAAAGAGGACATGTCAATCATGGAGGAGGTAGTTCACACATACACACGAGTAAAAAGATTTCATAGAAGATATAGAATATAGACCATGAATTAACTTTTCATTATTTCTGTTTGATTATAAATATCATATTTATTTTATAATTAATTTATTATATCTATAAATTAAATTATGTAGATGAATCCAATGTATATAATTCATTGAGTTTGTAGTATACAACTATGTATGGAAAAAAATTTCCACTTTCAATGTCGAAGTGAGGAAGTTAGATAATGTCTCTTCTATAAATTTAGTAATATTTATGAATAATAATTATATATAAGTTATATAACCATAAAACCCCATTTTTTTACTGTATCCTTTTAAGAACATACATTATGTTATGAGTTCAATACCTGCTGAATATTCTAAAGTGTTACTAATGAAAATTATATTTACATAAATAAAATATTGCATTGTATTCATTCCAAATAAAATTTGAAATAATAGATTTATATCATATGCAAAAAATTCAATAATAATTCCAATTTCATTCTAATATATATTAAATTTCTTCCCAAATATAGTAAACTACTTAATGAACAATAATAATTCAACATATTCTGATAATTATCAATACATTCCACTATATTAGACATATAAAATCTAATCATTTTCTTCAATCCCTGGGATAATAGAAACATTAATAGGGGTGATCTCAATTTCATCGTAATTTTATAAGTAATATTAGAAAATTTAAAATCCTAATAGATAACAATATTAATATTAATGTTATTGATTAAATAAGAAATGAAAAATAATAGCATATATAACAAAAATCTATAGTATAACATGTATATGGATTAAAATGAAAATACATATTATAAATTGATATCATGAACTGATTGTTTTTTAATAGAAGGAAATATTATAAAAAATATTAGTCTTGGTATGAACCCATCAACCTTGACAGAATTTTTTATGTATAGGACATAGATTATACGAAATTATTGTCTTCATGTCAACACATATGAAATATTGTAAAATTGTACAATCATACACAAGATAAGTAAATATGAATAACTCAGGAGACTTGTATAATAATCAATGGGGCTTTATAATGTCGGGTAAGGAGATCCAGACTATACATACATTTATATTATAAATTTTCTATAAGGTAATATTTGCCTATAATAAACAATAGCATAATCCATGAATTGATGGTTTAGTATTGTTGATGACTCACTATGGTGGTATATTGTCTTATAATCATTTTGAACATTTATCTGTAATTGATCAAAAATGGACTCCATGATATACATTATATATGTTATACTCCCATTTATAACCTACTGAAATGGAATCATAAGAAAGGGTCCATATTTGATTTCCAATAACGGTATACATATATGGTAAATATCAGTTTTTATATCTGAAATTAAAATGGGAATATTAGTATAAAAAATACTTATAAAAATTACAGCTAACATATAATATATAAAAGATACAGGAACTAGAATAATCCAATCCTAAAAAGTTTACTCAGAAAGAGAAAAGCAAGATTCCACATTACATGGTTTTGTTATATATTTCATAAAGGGAATCACTCCACGTGTTTACATAAAGTAGAGATGCATAGTAATAATGACCCTTGAATGGCCATGTTGAGCACATCTCAGAAATCACCCTATTTAAAAAATAATATTCTATGCAATAGTATTCAATATATTTATTTCATATCCTCCAACATAGATGGCTAATGATTAGAATACCATCAATACATCGAAGTAATAATCATCATGGTACATTATAGGTACATGATATGAGATAATTAACAGCTAACAAAGAGTCAAATTCAATCTAAAACTAATTATAACTATGATTAATGGATTATTTTACCACATATATTAGTATCCATAGATCATCCTCCTATGAGGTCACACTACCATTATAATGATGGAATCATCCTTTCATAAATCAAATATGGATGTCAAAGACTCCTCCACAACCTAATTTCCCTGGATCACCTAGGGATGTTCCATACACATTCACTTTAATTAATGGATTTATCAGAGGAATCCTTCAAATGAATTTTTATGAAATTGGAATTATATCCCTTCCATGTATACAAAGTGTTATAAGAATATTATGATCAGATAAATTGGTATTCATGAAACCTATTTAATTTTGAAATGTTGGTAGTATATATATATGATTAGATATATTCTCAAAATTAATAGAGGGTTTTTGGGTTTCAAATAAGGTAATGTTTCTAGCTGTTAGGTGAATGCATCCACATATGACAGAAGTCCCAAAAGTTGGTTGTACACTAGATTTATGAAAATATTATTATAGCTATAACATTGGACAGTAGCTACCCTATGATTCTACTCTTATCATTATAGAATCCAAAGTAGTCTAGAATGTAATCCCACAATATTAAACCTAAGGGTAAAATAATAAAAAAATGATGAAAATATTCTATAGAACACGTAAAAAGATGATAGGTTGAAGACATCTGAATTCCATCCCTTGAATTTGGTCATTAGTTAGACATCCATTTTTCAGGATTGCTCAGATAAGGATTTCACCATATAGATGGAAGAATGGATTCCTAAATGAGGTGATCCAAATAGAATTAATTATTACTCATAAACAATTAATCTCGTAAAAATACCAACTTTTATTATTACTTCTCCTACATAGAGTCCAAAGAAGAATATCCATTTCCACAAAGTAATCCATCTAAAATTCATATGAAACATTAATTGAATTATTCTTATCATGTATTTTTATACTGTAAAAAATAATATAAATAGAAATATGTCTCCTATTGGGAAGAATAGTTATTATTTTATTAAGATAATTGTAAAAACAACGAGATATCTAATAATTTAGAGTGGATGGCATACAAACAATCCATTTTCAACTTCCCATATGATATTTAATAATTTACCAATGGAAATCCAATTATAAGAGACTATATAATAAGTGTTTGTATTCCTATCCATTCATCAAATTATTTAGATAACATGTCAATGGAATGATCATTCAAATTATAGATATTCCATGAGAATTTGGTGAGAATAGAATCATTGAAAACCTTGATACCATTTATTCCAATAATTCTAGAAATCTGTTTCCAACATGTAACATATATTCCTTTTCCAAAAACAACATATGATTTGTTATTGCATATTTCTTGTCTATCCACCTCGTCATGGTAATAAAAATGTCATTGACGGTGTAAAGAGATTTTAGGGATGCCTTCCCAATGAAGAGAATATCATCAAAATTGAAAAAATGTGGTGGTGTGAACATACCTCTTATTTATTTCATCTACTTCAAAATTATAAAATGTCCCATATCAATCATACATAATCTCATCTAATCATAAAAAAGGAATTAAAATAATACATGATGAATGATCACCTTGACTAACTCCTCCAAATAATTGAAGGGAAAATCAATATAACCCATTAATAAAATGTTTTTGAATTTATTGGTCAATAGAGAATATACAAATCATATTAAAAAAATATTAACAATAATAAAAATTAATTTCACTCCTTTCATCTAGGGAATAAAAATATAGTATATTGGAAATTACATACTAGAAGAACACCTATATTCCAAAGACTTTTGATAAACCAATGTTATCTAAAAAATATTAAAACATTGATATTTAATATTTAAACAAATGAATTATTGGGTGATATATTACTACATGCATAAGCATTCATACATATGTGTTCTACATGAAATCAATCACATTTCTAATCGAAAATAACACAATGAAATAAAACAGTTTTTACAGAAAAATAAAAAAATATATTCACTTTTATATAATAATGATCTCAGGAACATGTAACGGGTTTCAATAAAAATAAAACAAATAAACCATGAACAAATTTTTTTTATATGAATCAAAAAATCAATTCATTAATAATTACATCAGTAATCATAAAATGATAGACCCATGGAAAATAAATTTCAATCCAATAACATAAAGTAACAAACTAGGGAATTAAAATACAATAAATATTATTAATACTATGTTATTTAAACACTATTGACATTGGGTGTGTGGGTATATAACTAATTTCACAAATAAATATATTTATTTACCCTAAGTGATGACCCTTCAATAAATTAAAATAATTAATCATATATGGATGGGAATGGGTGAAAACTTGAAATCGCATATAGTGGATGATTACGAAATAAAAATAAATAGATAGATCATTATATCATAAAATAATGAAACTGCATAAGTCATACATAGAACTAATGTGGACTGTAATATTAAAAGGATAGAATTGATGATAGTAATTCATGTAAATTTATTTTGATTTATATAAATCCAAATTTTCTAATCATTATCAAAAATTTATTATTATTGTAGTAACATACAATATTCTTAACGACCCAAAATTTTATTAATGAAAATTCATCTTGATCAAATTAAATGAATTTTTATGTAAATCTTATTAATGAAATTCCATGGTTTTATGTTTTTGGATTTTAAAATATTATTATGATCTGTTACCATTGATAATATATACGTTGAATAGCGATCAAATGACTTGTATTAATATAGGGATTTAACAAATCCAATTTTCCCAATAAAATGATTTGATGACCTCAACAAGTTGAATTGCTCCATACGAAGCCCATTTTTCAGAGCCTTTATAGGAGGTAAAATCATTTCAATTTAATCTTGAAAAATCCCAAACTGAGGTTCAACACATTATGCTTGAATAAAACCACCTATGGGAGAAGTGGAAGTAGATAGAGATTACCACCCAAGTGATGTTATTCGAGCCACCCCAAGAGTTTTTCATCATCGCTCAACTTACCCTTTGGTCTTATATGGGTGTTGTATGTGGTTATGTAAAAATACCTTAACACGGTGATTATATGGACTATTTTTTTATGTAATAAATAATATAAATTTATTTTATTATTTTTACATTGTAAATAGTATTGAAATCCATTTTTTTCAAAACCCATGAGTTTTTGATAAATGCTGGTATTTATTTTTATTTGTAAAATATCACATATTTTTAAAATTATTTATATAAAATTAATATTATTTTTGGAATCTAGATGTCAAAATTATCCAATGGTTATTTCTTCATAATATGCTGAGACAATCAAATTTTTGGGTAAAAATTAAATAACTCTTAATTATATAATGCGTTTTATGACATCATAATGAGCCAATTGTGATGTAATAAAAAAATATAAATGGAACGTCTAAAAAAGATATTTTTTACAATTAAAATAATATTTTTTAGGTTTTTTTATTTTTCAATGCCTTAGTGGACCCTCCATGATTTATAATTCATTTTTACATTTCAAATTTATATCTTTTAATGTGTGACTCTCCTCCAAAAATGTAAACATAATATTTTGGGATTTTATTCAATTGGAAATATTAAATAATGTTTTCTGATCTACCTTTGAAAAAACATTATGAAAAAATAGTGGGATGGTTTGTGGATTTCATTATTTTAATGTGTGTTTCCCAAAACCTAAATATTAAAATTTCCCTCTATTTTCCTACATAAACCCACCCAAGATCAAACTATATGTTCCCTAAAATCCATTGTATCTCAACCAAACACTTCCATAATGTATTTATAATCATCCAAAGGTTCCCCAAGACCCTGAGAAGAATCTCTCAAGCCTCTCCCACGCCTTTGGGATCACACTTCCAAGTAAGGGATTTAATTTTTAATGTTTTTCATTAAACTTATTTATGTTGTTATACCATTTTATATTTAATTACAAATTTTGGGATATGATTTAACACCTCACCTATAATTCCCTATTTATGTTTGAATTTGCAGAGACCCCTTTTTCTCTCAGTAATTCCTCCTATGTACACCTGTTACCGTGCCAAAATCCTGTAAATAATTTCTCTCTCTTCATTTACATTCAAGAAATTATGTTGTACTATGAATAAAAATTACATTATATATGTAGGGAGTTGTATCTATATAACCTCCATAAAATCAATTTCATTTAAATATATTGACACACCCATTTCCCACTCATAATCTATTTCTATGAAATCTTAGGTCACTCAGTTATGCGGCCGAAATTACACCAATATTTTTCAAGACAATGTCATTGCGTCGTGATTACCATACCCATTTATCTATTTATACATTATCCTTTATAAACATTTACTTATTGATTATATAGTTTCATATATGAATTTTATGTTTCGTAATCGTGTAATAAATGATTATTTTTAACGAATTCATGTTGTATGATAAATGTGGCACACTTATGCATGCAATGAAATGAAATGAAAAAGGAGGGCATTCCCTGATAGCACACTAATTTATTTGGTAAAGATTAGTAGCATGATACATCAAGTCAAATGAGGTTTCTCTTTCTCTCCATTGATATGAATATTTCCTAACATGTAATATATTTTTCATTTTATGACTTGTTTACTCCCTTATTGGGCTTTATACCTCACCATTTTATTATGAATGTTATTAGTTTATTCCATGAAATGAAAAGTGGCAAGTATTGCGAGTTTTCATATAAAAGATGTTTTCAATAAAGATATTGGGTTTTATGTTATCAGATGTTAAGTATTGATCCTAAGCCCCAGATACACTAGAACTCACAATATTATATGTTGTATGAAGTGATTATTTTATGTAATAAATTATGTTTAATTGTAAAAAAATGATCAGGGTTATTATTTTTGGTATCATATGATATGTATAGTAATTTTTGTGATTAGGATTAAAAACACTAGTGAACTCTATATTTATAAGATGAAAAATAATAAAAACATTCATAAATTATAGTGAGTATTGAGTTTGTCTTTTATCAAGAAAATACATTCCTGTTTGGATACGAGTAGGTAGAGGTTTCTCTAACACAGATGTATCCTATGGGTAATACCCGAAAACACCACTTTGAGCTATACTCGAACTGGAATTGGTGCACAATAATGGTCATTGTTATACTATTTTTTTATGAAACTATTGGGGATGTGCTTGGGTAAATTCATAAGCTTAGTATGAACCATTGGTAAATTCAACGTGACGACGGTTCCAATAAGATTCCCAATTTGATGGGAGCAGGAATCATGAACATTGTCATGATACTCTATCAGTTATATCATTCTTTGAATAGAAACATGGGTCAAGAGTAACATTTAACCCCCCCCCCCCCAAGAAGGAACAAGTTGCTTCAACGGTAACATTTAACCCCCCCATGCAAGAACAAGTCGCAATCTAGTGCTCCATGAGACAAATTCCTCCTACTTTTAATTGATCATATGATCCCTTTATCACCAATAAATAGATCAACTCCATCAAAAAGGTCATCTCCATCCTTCAATGTTTTAAAGAAGAATTGTTTTATTTGGATGCTTATCGTATGAGGTGTGAAGCTGATCAATGGTGGAAATTGATAAAACAATAAGGCCTCATGAGGAGATTAATGAATTGGAATGGAAGGATTTCTAGAAGAATTTTTTAGATAAATATATTTTGTTCAACCTACGACTTAATATGGAAATTGAATTCCAATTCCTCAAGCCAAAAATACGAATAATCAATCATAACAAACGAGGAAATCATCGAAAGGCTTGCATGATATGCCTCAGACTTTGATGATACCTCTGAATGCGAGGTTTATTACTTCTTTGGTGGGATATGATATAGCCTACAAATATCCCTAGTGATCTGTGACTTCGAGAGCTATGAGAAGATTCTATGATGTTCCCTAAAAGTCAAAGTGGAGATCAAAAGATGCTTAAGAGTATCTTTTGGATAATAAGCGTAAGGTTGAATCCAATTCGGGAGGACCAATGGATAAATCGACCAGTGCGAAAAATATACAACACCCCACATACCAATAGTGTTGAATGAAGCAGACATGAAATTTCTTAATGGTGATGAGGAAATGATTTAGTTGTGGAACAGAAGTGTACATGGCTATTAACTATCAATAAGAGAAACCTGTAGCTGCAATATAGGAGAGGAACACTCCGTTCAACCCTTAATTAATTCTTCATTTATTTAACTACAAATAACCATGGAACATTGCAAATTAGTGCCCTAACGAAAGGATTTTAGGAGGCAACCAACAACCTCCAAGGCAAAAAGGGTGAGCTTTTTCCATAACTACTGCTGAAAAGAACCTGACCACAAAGTGGTGACATGTATGCTATTAATTAATTCAAGAAAACAAAACCTGATTTTTTATTATGGTTCTACATATTCTTGTATTTCTTAAAATTTTAGAAGAACAATCCCAACACCACAAAAAATAATGGATGTAATGATGTCGGTGAGTACAAAAAATGTGGACATCCTTGCAACCTGTGAGTATAACTCATCACATGTCACAACATTTGGATTGAACTTCCTAGAGAACCTCGTTATACTCACCTTTGTGGAATTAGATGCAATTCGTGACATGTCTTATATTTCCTTATATAGAGCTGACATAAATTGTTGTGAGACGGAAATAACTCTCCATATGAATAATCAAATCCTAATTCTTTACAAGTATAAGGAGGTGTATGAATCTTCTTTTCCACCATCATCGCAATCATGGATATTTCTTCACTATGAGCAAATGTATTTGGATTAGATTATTTATTCCAAGGAAGAAACCATCCTCGAAAAAATGCCTATTGTGAGGGAATTTATTGAAGTGTTTCTTGAGAAATTTTATGGTCTTCCACATAGAAGAGACGTTGAATTATAAATTGATCATATAACTGGGGTGTTTCCAATATCCAAGATATAGTGTAGAATGGATATTGTGGATGTTGATGAGAAGAAGAAATAACTATAGGAGAATTTTGATACAGGAGTTAAGTTCCCATGTTATTCACCATTGGTGTACCAGTCCTATTTGTCCTGAAGAATGATGGGTCAATGTGCCTTTTCAGTGATTAGACTAAGCTCAAAAAAAATTAAGTTTATGAAAAATTATTCACTTCCACAAATTGATGACATGTTCAATCATCTATGTACAATATAATACTTCTATAAGGTGTATTTTAAGTTGGGATATTACCATTTAAGTGTGATGGAGGATATCCCCAAGATTGCTTTTCGTATAATATAAGGGCCTTATGTTTTCATTGTATTTCCTTTCAGACTCACTAAGTTTCCAGAAATCATCATGGAATTGATGAATAGAGTCTTTAGATATTATATCAAAAAATTAGTGGTATTTTTTATAGACAGTATTCTAATATACTCCCAATATATGGAAGAGAATGAGGAGCAAATGAGAACTATACTAGAGACCAGGACAATGGAGAACCTCTATATAAATTAAATCATGTGTTACTTATGGTTGAAGGAGGTATCATTCATGGTTCATATAATCAAAATCAATGGGATATCTGTGGATCCCTCCAAGACAGCGGTAATTGAGGGATTAATAATGCCAACATTAGTAATGGATATCTGTATCATCCTAGGGTTAACTTGATATTATCACCAATTTGGGAGAAATTTACCATGATTTTGAAACACTCTTACAGAGATCTCAGATGGGAGTTAGGTTTTCATGGAGTGATGTATGTTAAAAATGATTGAAGGAGTTGAACTGGAGGCATATCACTATTCTCATTCTCACGTAAACCATAAGTAGAAAATATTTTTTGGTATTTAGTTATGCTCTGAAAAGGGAATGGGGTATGTATTGATGAGAAATAATAATTTCATTTCCTTTTCTTCAAGGAGATTTAATGTTCATGAGCATAACTATCCAACACATGACCTAGAGTTGGCTACATTAATCATCAATTTATAAATTTTTCAACATTAACTCTTTGAGGAGAAGTGGTAAATATATATAGACCAAAAACCCTCAAGTATATATTTACACAGAACATGATTAATATGCGCCAATGAAGATGGATAGAGTTGATCAAAGACATTGACTTATCAATCCATTACCACACTAGTAAAATGACCAACGTGGAAAAAACTCGAAGTAGAAAGGACCCAAAAATTCTATCATTGATGAGAATTGAAAAGGATCCAATGTTCATTGATTTGATGAATATGGAAATGGGAATCCTAGAGAAGGGAACATCATCAATATATTCACAAATTATTTCTCAACCTTCTATTTTGGAAATGTTAATGGATGAACAAAAGGATGATGTGGGAATTTAGAAGAAAGTGGAAACTATCAGAAAAGAGAAATCCTTGGATTCCAATGTTAAGGAAGTTGTAATTGTGAGATTTGGGTCAGGACTATGTGTTCCATCATCTACAGAGTATAATAATGAACTTTTGGAAGATTCACATAGTTAAAATTTCTCTATTCACCAGGGGAACATAAATATTTATTGACATATCTGAGAGTATTATTGGTCGAATAAAATTGATATGGAGAACTTTGAGTATACATCAAAGTACCAAGTATGTCAACAAGTTAATTTTGAGTGGATGAAGTCAAAGGGGATGATGCAAACATTACCCATACCAGAATTGAAATGTGAGAACATCCCAATGGACATCATCATTGAACTTCTAAATACATCCAAAAGAAACAATGCTATATAGATTATTGTGGATTGTCTTACAACGACAAGACACATCAATGAAATTAAAGAGGATTTATCATTAGATGAACTAGAATGGATGTATATCAGAAATGTGGTATGGCTTCATGTAGTACCACTATCAATTGTATCTGAACAAGAACCATGAATCACCTCAATATTTTGAATGAGTCTTTGACATGCACTGGATACTATGATGAACATCATTAAATCTTATCATCCTAAACCTTATGGTCATTCTTTGAAAACTATCCAAACAATTGAGGGAATTTTGAGAGCATGCTCAATGGACTTGAATTTTGGATGGGATCAAAATCTTAATCTAGTTGTGATATCATACGACAATAGTGTCCACTTAGGCATAAAAATGGCTCGTTATGAAGAACTGTACATGAAGAGTTGTATAACACCATCATGTTGGGATAGATATGGGGTGGAAATGGATGAAGAAATTGTGGAGAAGGTTTGGAATGACCAACAACACATTATAGCTGCTCAGAGACGACAAAAGAGCTATGGTGACAATCATCAACGAGACCTAGATATTGTTGTCATAGACATGGTATTCCTACATATATCACCATTGAATAAGGTTATGATATTTAGTAATAATGGAAGGCATAGGAAAAGTTATATGGTCCCTTTTTAGATCATAGATCGCATTGGAGTTGTGACCTATCGACTAGAACTCCCACTAAACCGATCTCAAGTACATGATGTATTCCATGTATCACTATTTGGAAGAAAATACCTAACCCATTGCATGTACTCTATCCCGAGGTGGTAGCATTGAATAATGAACAATCCTATGAAGAGAATCTGATGAAAATATTAGATCTTAGGGAAGAACTTCTATGATATAAAATAATGATCCTAATCAAGGAGTTGGGGAAAAACAACACGTTTGAAGAGACAACATTGGAATTAGATGATACAGTGAGGGAGAGTAACCATTATATATTTTTTGTGGGGAAAATAAAATTTGAGGAATGATTTTCATTATAGGGGAATATTGTAATGATCTAAAAATAAATTTATGAAAATTCCTCTTGATTTAATATAATGCATTATTATGTAACATGGTTATATGAACTTCCATGGTTTTATATTTTTGGATTTCAAAACACCATTAATAATTGTAAACATAGCATATATAAGTGTTTAACAGTGATCACATGATAAGTATAAATATAGGTATTTGAGAAATCAAATTTACTCAGAAAAAGGATGTAATATTCTCATCCAACAGAATTTCCCTATGTAAAGCCCATTTTTCAGAGCCCATAAATCATGTGGTGTCATTGGGATTCACTCTTGACCAAGCCCGGTATGAACCTCAACATGTTATGATTGAATGGCATAGCCTATGTGAGAAATCAATGTTGATAGATATTACCACCCGAACGATGTTACTCGAGCCACCCCAAGAGATTGTCATAATTCCACACCTTACCCTTCGGTATTATGTGTGTGTTATAAGTGGTTATGTGAGAAGACCATCGCAAAATGATTATGTGCATTTTTTATAGAATAATTAATATACATTCATTTGATTATTGCTAATTGGTAATTAGTTTTTAATGCACAAATAATCTTGTTAGTTTATTTTAAATGGTGATTTTTATTTTGATGAATTAATGAATTTTTTAATTAAATAATATTTTAATAAAATAATATTACTAAATTAACAATCATTAAATATAAATGATGGTATAATTCTTATAATTACTATTGTGATTATTATTATAGTTTGAAAGCTGTTTTTATCAAAACACATGAATTTTGAATAAATATCAGTTTTTATTTTAAATAAATCATTTATTTATAAAATTATTAAGATAAAATGAATATTATTTTTGGAATAAGGAAATCCGTATTTTGAAATGGTGAATTTTTCATATGTTTATGACACAGTCAATTTTTTGGGTAAAAATTAAATACTATTTAATTATATAAAGTGATTTATGACATCATAATGACCCAATAGTTATGTAATTAAATATTATAATTGGGATTCTCATCCAATGTATGTTTTACCTTTAAAATTGTAAGGACCCGACCCCAGTTTCCCAGAGACGGCGCCTTATTTTAGTACGTTGGCATACATACAAGGAATACGAATCCCGAAAGACAGAGTAGTTTATTATTATTAGAAGCAATTTACATACAAAAGTTTATCATTACAACATGAAGGGAAACAAAACACTATTTTATTACACTAAAAACATTATGTCTTCTAGATTATTCTTTCACGTCATTCATAAATTATTTCTTCATGTCCTGAGAAAATGAATCATAGTAAAGGGTGAGATCAAATGCTCAGTAAGAGTAAGCAATGCAACCGAAGATAATATAAGCATTAGACATGGTGAATAATTGAAAAAACCTGCCTTTAATAATAAACATGAAACATATTATCGCAGGAATAAGAGCTGAGTAAATAATGCCATAATAAAACATAATCATGGGTATTTGTAAGAACCCTGTTCTTATTTTTGGGTTATGGGTTTCTTCTTTTCTATTTTCCTTAAGTGTTTTTGAGAAATAAATAAAATAAGGGAAAATCCAAAATTTTGGGACAACATGCCTTTTACTTTTCTGCACGCCATGTATTTTGGCCATGTGGGATGAGTACACAGGGTGTGTAGCCACATTGGCAACGAAAGGTGTAAAAACCGACTACACGCCGTGTAGTGGGTATTTACACACCGTGCAATCAGTCGGAAGGCAAATAGTAATGCAGTGGAAGTAGCCGCTTGTTGAGCGACTGTATATGCAATGTAATCAGAAATATATGTTGTGTACTCATGTAAATGGATGAACAGTGCGGCGGTGCCACCAGAGGAATAGTTAAATGGGAAAAGTACACGCAGTGTAGCCAATAGTACATGCCATGTAGTTTTATTTTTTCTCTTAAAATGGACAGTAGAAATCCATGTTCACATGATTGGATTATAACCACCAGAAGGAGTCGGGAGAGGAGGCCGGACATTCGAGGATCTTCAGATCGTGCATCGGGAATCCGCTTTCACCTCTGACAATTTCGTTGGAACGACACGGGTAAACCCTCCACTCTCCTTAAGCCCGTCTTTCTGATTCATCCTCTATGGGATGTTATTTGAGTTTAAACGTGGTTTTCTCTCACGTCAGATCTATGTCGTTCTTGGATGACTCGAGGATCGCCATTCACATATACCTTTCAGGGGCGTTTAAGGTAGATGGCTTGGTGTTTTAACTCCAACTGTTGTGCGTTTTTGAGTACCTTTGTGCTACGAACCCATGTTGGGGTATCATGAGGCTAAGGCAATGGATTCACTGAATATCTAGAATTTCATAGGTAATAAAATGTGATAATAAATTGTTTTTTGGGATCGCTTCTTGGATCCAGGACCACCCCAGGGCTGTGTTCTTCTATTTAGCCATTTTCCAGGATACCAGAGGGTATGCCATTATAATAATGTTTATTGAATTACCTTGAGAGGAATTTTATGTGAATTGCTTGTTTACATATTTGGAATGGCCCTGTTACTTGCGCTCGAGGGCAGTGTTCTTTTATCCTGAGGGCATTGTTTGTTTAGCCTGAGGGCAAGGTACTACTTAGCCAGAGGAAACGTTCTATTTCACCTGAGGGAAACTTTTTTTAAGCCTGAGGGCAAAGACTCTGTGCCTGAGGGTGACACTTCGTATGCCTGAGGGAAATATATATTTTTCCTAAGGGAAATGCCTAAGGGAAAGATTCTGATTACCCGAGGGTTGGGATTCTGATTACTTGAGGGTAAGTGTTTTCATGTCTGAGAACACTGACTGATTACATGGAAATTCACTGTGGTGGTTTCCTTACAATGAAATATCTAATTGTTAATAAAATGGAAATATAACTGGAAATGTTAGTTACTTTTGAGTACTTATTAGTCTCTTTCATTTCACTACTGCACAATGTTGTTGCATTTCTTCACACAGTTGGGCATGAGCCTTTGGTGGGTGCCTAATAGGATTTATTTCTCACACCCTATTTGGGTCATGTATTTAGCCCAAATAGATTACATTTCTATAGGTGTAGATAACGGAAAGTGTCCCTATACAGGTACTTGATTACTGCCAAGGAGTAGGGGAGCATGGGACCAAGCTTAGGCTCGCGATGCTACCAGGTGTTTTATTTTGTTTTACTATACTCTGCATTGTACTATACTATATTTTTGTATAACATGTTTTTGCTTCTTTCATAGAAATTGAGGCTTGTCGCATCAATATCTATATAATTGTTGGTTATCTTTTACTACAGTTGTTATTTTAAATGTGTATGGTTTATTGCTTCCGCTGTTGTTGTATGTTTTATCTAGTATTCCGTTGCGCTACACTTAACAAATGAGGGCATAGTTTCCCCACTATTAGACCTAGGCCCTCGCTTCTTTTTGGAAACCTCTGGTGTTTGGAGAAATTCCCTTGAGGTCATGTGGCAAACTGGGTTTCGGACACCCGTGGAGTGGCACCCAGATCCGGAGTGGTACAAAGTGGTATCATAGAGTGTTCTTTTCTTTGAATTACTATTTGGATCCTTATTCAGGGATAGGATGAGAAAGGTAATTAGTAATAAGCTATGCCCGAGCGTAGCTAACCCGTGTATAGGGAAAAGCCAGTCTACCTCATATTTTTGAAATTTTTCTGATTTTGAAAATTTTATAGTTTATTTGATTTTCACCATTGGGTGACGCACTTGTGATTGTGCTCTTTATATTTTATCCATGGGTTCTGTTTTGTTGCAACCCGATGAGATGAGGGTATTCCATATCATGCATAATTTAGGAACATGCTAGAAATCAAATTCCATGCATAGTTCCATGCCACGTAGCTGCATTAGAAATTGCATTTTATTGGGATAGTTGTTGTGCTAGACAGGCATGCTGTTGTGATAGCTACTTTGATAAATACCTACTATGTGATAGGATATTTTTGTGTGAGTTGTTGATATAATTGGTGCCAATCTTTGGTTTTTGGTGAGTATGGGCCCTCATGGACCGAATATTGGTGGATCATTGACTGTTTATCTGTTATAACACATATAAGATTCCAAACATTGATTCGTGGGGAGTATGGAACCTCACAGGATGGAATTTGGCACTTAGGTGTTATTTTTCAGTATTTCATTGGTTCTGGAATAGTATCTAAGCCTTACTGTCTGAAAAACCCAGGAAACACACCGTGTATTTCCTTGAACACACGTCGTGTGTTTTTCTGTTCAGGAAGAAATGAAAACATTTTATGTACATGCTGTGTACCCTAAGTACATGCCGTGTAGTCTCTTCCGGTGTCATGGACCGTGAGTGCCGGGACACGGGGAAGGGAGATGCTTTGGGTGAACACACCTTGTACCTGATGTACATGATATGTAGTATTGACCCGGAGTCCGGCCGTGTAACTAAAAACATTGTTCAGCGGAGCACGTCCAGTACACGCTGTGTGCCAGAGGGACACACTGTGTAGTCTTGTCCGAGGACAGAACCTGTAGACCTGGCCATGTGGCTGTGAAACGGGGTGGTGTACACGCCATGTGTGGGTGTAACATGCAGTGTTGTATGAAGCCGAGTAGTAGTCTGTGTCACAAACGACACTGGCAGTTGTAAAATTACACCATACAAGTCGTGTAGATCACATAAATGATGTGTAGTTTTGTTCAATGGGAGCCATGTGCCTTAACCATGTACAAGGAACCAGGAAGGGGAAGATAAGTCAAGTACATGCCTTGTAGTCAGTATACAGGCCATGTAGTCTTGTTTTTCAAACCATGAAATACCTTCTTCCACCTGTTTCCTTTTTGGTTCCTTCGTTTTCAGTCTTGATAATCTGGATCTAAGGTGTGTTTTTGGCCTTGTAGAGTCATGCTACCGAGACGACCACATGTTGTTCATCAGGAGAGCGACAAAGATAATACTCCAGATATGGTGGGCCAGGGCTACTAGTGGATCCTCCAGCAGATCCAGATGTGGCGTGTAACACCACAAGCTTCCACGGTACACTTCTCTTTGAATAATACAGTAGTGTGTGTTGTACGCAACCTCAAGTTCTAACACACACCACAACCAATCAATGTAGCCGTTATAAATATTAATACCTAATTTTTGAAATGCTATAAATTTTATCATTCAAAATCGAATTTTTTTTTGGATTCGAAATATCTAATTTAGCCTAAGGTTAAATTTTGGAACTTTTCAGATAAGTTTTATATTTTGATGAATAGAGAAAAAAACTAAATTTTAATTAAAAAAACATTTCAATAAAAATAATTAAGAGTGATAAATTATACTATTGAGTGGCTTTAAAGTATAATTATATTATAATTTTATCATTTTATCCAATGGTGGTCATTAGAATTAATTTCACTTTGAAATTGGACATAAACAGTTGTCAATCTTTTGATATATATTGTTTCTTAAAAACACACTATTTATTGTGACAGCGGGAATTAATTATTAAATTAATTAAAACAACTTATATGTTTTGAATTTTGTAAAATAGAAATCATTTTTGAATTAGCAATACAAAATATATCTTAGGGTGAATTTTTGGTATTTTTCTGAAATACTTCAATTTTTGTTGAATAGTGAAACCACTAAGTGGTAGTTGAAAAACTAATTTTTCATGTAAATGAAACATTAGCACTTCTGTGATTTGATTTTAAAAAATATGACATACGTGGTTTTCATTTGGAAAAAAATTGTTGGTCAATGGGATTAAAATAATTTTTTGGTGAATAGTACCTTTTAAGTTTTATTAATCGCGATTAAAGGTAATTAGTCAAATTTAAGGTAAAAATGATATTATAAACATATGAAGATATCTTGACACTTGTACTTCCCTAATTGGATGAGTCATGGCTAACCAAGAAAATCCATGTGTCAACTTGGGGACCCCATGGAGCCACTTGGGTAAGAAAATGACATTAATAACTTTTTATTTAAAGTAAAAAAAAATTGTCACAAACATGTGTTGTTTTAGTAAAACAATTATTACATGGGGTTATATAAGTTAAAATATCGACTATAAATATTCATTGAAAAGATAAAATGATTTCCAACATCATGGTAATTGTTTTATAATTTTTATACATTAAATAAATTAAATTTTTTATGACACCATGATGATGCAGCGACTACCTCATTAATTAATGATTTAAATAAAATGAAAAGATAATGTAAAATATAAGACATAAACTTGTAAAAAACCAATTTGATGAGTATATTTAGAACTCTTATCACCTTATCCTAGAAATATATAATTGTGGGACCTTTGGAATCTGAAAATCACTTCATAATAATATAACATTTCATGACTTTCCAAGAGTGCCCCTCCTCTCCTCTTATAAAAGGCCCCCACCAATACCACCTTATTCACACCATAAAAGCCATTTGGCTCGGCCAACCTCTGCCAAAATAATCTCTCAGCTTCCCTCTCTTACTCCTAGATGCCTCAATTTAGGCAGAAGTTTTCCCAAGGAAGCCTTTGGCTCAAACCAAAAAGAGTTACCCGATTTTAAGGTAATGTCTTATCTTATGTTCTTTTGTTTTATTTTGCTTCTCCAACCCCTTATAATATTTTTATTACTTTATTTTGTAACAATAACAGTATATAAAATATACTAGGATGTTTTTATGATAAGGATTTGATTTAAACTTACACACACCATCGTCTAATGGTTAAAGAACATACTGTTTCTCTGGGTCGTGAAATACTGCCTCACGAAACGATGATTGTTCAATATTCTTTTAACACCTCTAATAGTGGCCATTTTGATGACACTATTTTCATATATGATATAGATATTATGTTAATTTTTTACTTATGCTTCTTTATTTATCACTTATGGCCTAGCTTTATGATTTCCATTATGGGTAAATGCGATAATTTCATTTTAGGAAGTGCGGACTACCGCCCCCTCAAAGTGATTTGAACCGTCAATGCCATATGTGGGACGTACAAAGGATGGTGTAAATGATATTAAATATTATATTATACTGGAATTATAATACAACATTATATCATTTTTATTTCATTCCATTAAATATGAAATAGAAATGAAAGTAGCGTTCATGCATACGTACGGCTTACCGTCTCCATGAACGGTGCATTTCATTTCTTACCACTAAATGTTACGTAATATTATGAATGAATGTATATAATGGATATGTATGATATATATGATATCGAAATCATGAATATTATTCTGTATATAATGGATATTTTACCACGTGAACAACTTGTAATTATAAGAAGTTTATTTTTGACTCAATTACCAAAGATAGACAAAATGACCGTTATTAACTTAAATAATTACATAATGTTCATAACATGGTAAAAAGTGATATGAAAGGAATAATGAATTTGAAAAAGGTTCTTAATAAATTATAAATCAACTCTATATTATTATTCAGGTGGTTAAAGAGCGGTCGAATCAAGTCGGACACGAGGTAAGGGAACTTCTTAACCCAATTTCCGTTCTTTGGGTTAATCTCCTACATTCAAATTATGTCATGATATTATTATGTCCTATCTTGTATTTTTTTAATTTCTTTATGTGTAATTATAGTGAATACAGATAATAGATCTATTTTATTTAAAAAATGATAATTTTAAGGACTTCCTCTCAATCTTCTTTCATTGAGGCATATTTTTTTATACCCAACATTCTTTTATATGGTGTATAAACCCCTTTGAATTTAACATTTATTCAAAAGGAATCTTTTTATATGAATCGTTTTACTAAATGACAAAAATGAATGTTTTTCTGGTCGTACGTATGCGGCGACAACGACTTATCCATCACTGTGACCATTATATGAGTTTCATCTTCCTCTACAAGCCATAAATTTATTTTAAATGAAATATAAATACCAAGTTTTACTTTTCTTTTATTTTGGTATTGAAAATGGTTTTGATAATGTTTTTATTATATCAATGTGTTGTATTGATATCTTGTGATTGAAATGTGGAAATGTTATGTTTCCTTTATGCATGTTTTATGTGATACGATTATGTTATTGTTTATGATATGTTCAAACCTGTTCATATGAGGAATGCATTGCACTTAATAAGTGTCGGGTGGAGCCCGCTATAGCTTCTCGATGCATCGGTAGGTCTCATGAGAAAAAATAGTGTCTTGGCACGAGGCCTTGACAAAATCATATTTGTAGTTTTGGCCAGAGTCCTTGGCTATGTGGTTATGATAGTCTGGCATTATGCATTCCATCATTTTGAATGTGGTTATTGATATTACATGTGATTATTCGACTAGTAGAATATCCATGTGAATAAGTAAATGACATTATTTCATTTTATTTTTTCCATATTATGCTGATGATCAAGTTTAAAAGGCCTTTGTTTTAGTTATCCATTGCCTTAAATGTTTATGTTTATTTATAGAAGCTTCCGCTATATTGTTATCCTTACTGAGCATCTGAGCTCACCCCTTTCAATGTTTTAATTTTTTCAGGATGTGATGAAGTATATTATGAATGACCTGAAGGGCTAGTATGAGGGGATATGAAGACAGGATGTTTTTTTAGTTTTTCTACTTTATGATGTAATGTCAGACTTATGAATTTATCTAGTGTTTCCAAGACTACTAAATTAATCGTTCTTTTGAGACATGATCTTTGGTGATCATGAAAATGATACGCAATAATGCACCGACTCTAGGTAACAGGGTTCGGGGCGTTACAGTTGGTATCAGAGGCAGTTTAGTACTAACCTAGGAAGCTAGATTTAGAAAAAACTCTGATTAGAGCACATAGCCATAAGAATGACTTTGTGGATTAGTATAGAAGAACTTCCTAGAATTTTGGTATTAAATAGATTTTGTGAGTTTTCCAAGCAATACATCCATGTCTCGATACGAGCAGGTAGTGGCGACTCTGGCACATATTTTCCTAGGGGTAAAACCCAAAAACACCTCTTTGAGCTAGACTCAAACGGGAACTGGTGCATGAAAACGGGCCTTGCTACACTCTTGGTTATGACACTCCTTGGGGATTTTTATAGGATAATTATAATTTTCATTAAAAACCATTATGAAGGTTTTATGGGTATATAATTTCTCAAAGAAAACATTTTTATGATTATAGATCAATTTATGTTAAGTGTTTTACAAGTATGGAATTATGTATTTTGATTCATAAACTAATCTAGTTTGTTCCATTGTTTAGAAATAGGGCCTAGTGGGAGGAATGAAAACCGTATCAATGCACGCACTCCATGTAGGGATTGTCCTCCTGCTCAATATAATTATAATGGAGCCGGAGATACAACTGGTTCTAATCAACTTATCACCATACTGGGATAACTCACTCAGGTTATGAATAATAACCTTACTCGTATGGAGAACCCTGATCCGCAATGTGGAGGATCAATGTTAGACAGCTTCATGAGGCAACAACCACCAATATTTAATGGGGGTAAATATCCATTAGTAGCTGAGCAATGGATAAACTCCTTAGAGAAAATATTCCATGCCTTGGGGAGTAGCGAAAGGGAGAAGGTCATCATGGCGGTTTACTACCTCACTGGAGATGCCGATCAATGGTGGTCGCTGATTCAAAACACAAAGGTAGATGAAGAAGTATCAGGTATGGAATGGAGGGAGTTCAAAGATATTTTTTTAGAAAAATAATTTCCTCGTGACCATCGAGCAGATATGGAAAGGAAATTTCTGAATCTCAGGTAGAAGGAGGATGAGAATGTCGCAAAGTATGAGTCTAACATTACCCGGTTAGTGAGGCATGCTGCAGATTATATACGTAACCCAATAAGTAAGATCGATAATTTCTTTGATGGGTTAAAACCATTTCTCCATCGAGCATTAGTCTCACAACCCTTCTCGTCGTACAAAGATATTGTCTCGTGTGCTATCAAGACGGAAAAGGAATTCTCTAAGTCTTATGACTTTAAATTAAAGCAAGAGAAGAATAGATCTTCTGATCAATCTAGAAATGGAAATAAGGGGAAGAAGGGAAAATTTGAATATCAGTTTTGTTGAAAATGTGGGAAGAAACACCGCATTACTTGCTTGAAGGGAATGAGAGTCTGTTACAAGTGTGGTGAAAAAAGCCACCAAGATCATGATTGCAAGGGAATGAATGTTGCTGTCAATGTAGAATGCTATAATTGTAGAGAGATGGGACATTATGAAAATGAATGTCCTAAGCATCCGGGGAACTTACCTCAGAAGAGGCCAAGCGATCAAGGACAAGCTTATGCTATCACTACTATTGAGGTTGAAGCTCTGAAAGATGTGGTGGCAGGTAATTTAATGGTTTCCTCATGTTTAGAAAATGCATTATTTTATTCTAGATGATCGCATTGTTTCATATCTTCCCAGTTTTCTAATAAAATTAGATATTTCCAATTTGATTTAACAAGATAATTGTCAGTCAAAACTCATAAAGTAAGTATCATTGCAACAAAGTTTTGTGAATCAGTCCCCATTAGAGCACATAAATGTTATTTATCCGCTGATCTCACTATCATACCTACGATTGAGTTTGATATAATCCTCAGTATGGATTGGCTTTTAAACTATGATGAAAATATTTATTGTAAGAAGAAGGAGGTTACAATTTTTTATGATGATGATAAGGAACACCTTATCTTTAGAGCATAATCGTCACCACCTAATTCTTATTTAGATCCACCCCCAGTAGCTCATCTAAATTAAATTATTGGGGAGGAAGAGAATGAAATGACTGAGGGCAAGGAAAGCAATGTTCAAAAATAGGATGTATCTATTGTGAAAGAATATTTAGATTTGTTTCCAGAAGATTTACCTAGACATCCTCTAGAATGATAAGTTGAGTTTTCCATTGATTTAAAAACTGGATAAATGCCTATATCGAAGACCCCTCATATAATAGACACTTTATAATTAGTTTAACTAAATAAACAACTAGAGTAATTGATTAATAAGGGATTTATTCTCTCTAGTGTTTCTCCATGGGGATCACATGTCCTTTTTGTTAAGAAGAAAGATGGATCTATGAGGTTGTGCATTGACTACAGGGAGATCAATGCTATAACAATAAATAAAAAGTATCCACTACCTCGAATTGATGAATTATTTGACTAACTACATGGAGCTCAATAGTTTTCAAAGATTGACCTTCGATCTGGATACCATCATTTGTGTGTGAAGAAGGAACACATTCTGAAGACAACATATCGTACAAGGTATGGGCATTACGAGTTTACAGTAAAGCCTTTTGGATTGACTAATGCACCCTCTGTATTCTTGGATCTGATGAATAGTGTTTTCAAGGAATATCTTGATGATTTTGTGGTGGTATTTATTTATGATATCTTGGGATACTCTAAAAGCTACGAAGATAATGAAAATCACTTTCACATTATCTTTAAGACTCTAAGAAGGCATTAATTATATGGGATGTTTAGAGAGTTTGAATTCTGGCTTCAAGATATTTCTTTTCTTTGCCATATTGTCTCTAATAATGAAATTTACATAGATCCTTCTAATACCAAGGAAATCCAAGAATGTCCAGCACCGATGAGTTTAATTGAGGTACGCAATTTTATTGGTTTCGGAGGTTATTCTCGATGTTTTCTCCAGAATAATGCCCAATTGGATAACCCATTAATGAAGCTCACACATAAAGGGGTTAAATTTTTTTGGACAAAAGTGTGTGAAGAATGTTTTGAATAACTGAAGAGAAGATTAGTCAATGCTCCTATATTGACTCTACCATCGTGGAATGATGGGCTCGTCATTTATAGTGATGCATCAATGAAAGGACTTGGTTGTTTCCTTATACAGAATGATAGGGTTATTGCCTATGCATCACGACAGCTAAAAATTCATGAGAAGAACTATCCTACTCATGATCTCGAGTTAGCTGCTGTTATATTTTCCTTTAAGATATGGAGACATTATCTCTATTGTGAAAAATGTGAAATATATACTGATCACAAGAGTTTGAAATGTATTTTTTCACAAAAAAGAATGCAACATGAGCCAAAGGTGATGGCTTGAACTACTCATGGATTATGATTTCACGATACACTACCAACTGGGGAAGGAAAATAATGTTGCAGATGCTTTGAGTAGAAAAGATCATGGATTTTTGAAGATGATGAGAGTGGAAAGGGATCCTATTTTCATGGATCTAGTAATGATGGATATGGGAATCCCCATTGAGGGTGAAACATCAAACCTTTTTCAAATGGTTTCCAAAACATCTTTACTAGAATGGATAAAGTGTTCTCAGGCTGATGATGAAGAGTTGAAAAAGAAGATTAAAGCTGTGAATGATGGGTGATTGAGTGTCTTTGTGAATGAAGTTGGAATTTTGAAATTTGGGAGGAGAATTTGTGTTCCCGATATACCAGATTTAAAGAGGGAATTGTTGGATGATTCTCATAGTTCCAATTTATCTATACACCTTGGGAGAACCAAAATCTATAGAGATTTTAAGGGACATTTTTTGTGGGACAACATTAAGAGGGAGATTTCTGATTTTGTGTCAAGATGTATGGTTTGTCAACATGTGAAAGCTGGAAGGAAACTGCTTGGTGGAGTATTGCAACCTATTCCCATACCTGAGTGGAAATGGGATAGTATTACGATGGATTTTGTCATGGGACTACCAAAGACTCCTAGTAGAAATGACGCAATATGGGTCATTGTTAATCATCTCATGAAGTCATCACATTTTCTTTCTATAAGTGAAGATCTACCACTTGAACATCTAGAAAGACTATATATTAGTGAAGTTGTGAGACTTCATGGAGTACCCCTATCAATTGTCTCAGATCGTGATCCCCATTTTACATCAAGATTCTGGAAGAGTCTTTAGAAGGCCTTGGATACTGAACTTCGTTTGAGCACAGCTTACCACCCTCAAACAGATGGAGAATCAGAACAAACTATTCAAACCTTAGAAGACATGTTGAGATCATGCTCACATTACTTTTAGGGTATGTGGGATCAATATTTACCTCTGGTAGAATTTTCCTATAACAATATCATCCATTCAAGTATTCAGATGGCACCATATGAAGCGTTATACAGAAAGAGATGTCGCACACCAACCTGCTGGGATGACGTTGGTGAAAGAAAACTTGTAGGCCCAGAACCGGTGGAGGAAACGATGGAAAAGGTGAAATTAATCCAAAACCACATCAAAGAAGCTCAAAGTAGGAAAAAGAGATATGCCGACAACTGAAGAAAGTATTTATACTTCCATGTAAGAGATAATGTTTTCAAGAAGGTATCTCCATGGAAGGGAGTTATACATTTCACTAAGAAGTGTAAATTGAGTCCCAGGTACATCAGACCCTTCGAAATTCAAGAACGAATTGGGGATGTAGCTTAAAGTTTGGAAATGATGCCAAGTCTCTCCAAAGATCATGATGTATTCCACGTATCACTGTTGATAAAATACATGCCTGACCAAACACATGTACTCACCTATGAGGAATTAGAACTGTAACCTGAACTGTCTTATTGCGAAGAGTCCGTCAGGATTCTTGATACAAGAGAACAAGTGCTGAGAAACCGGACGACTCGTCTGGTAAAAGTTCTATGGAGAAACCAGATGATGGAGGAGGCAACGTGGCAACCCGAGGATCATATGATGAAGAATCACCCGAGTCTTTTTATACAGTGATATTATATGAAATTTCAAGGAAGAAATTATTTGAAGGAGGGGAGAATGTAACACTCCAAGCTTCCACGGTGCACTTCTCTTTGAATAATACAGTAGCATGTGTTGTACGCAACTTCGAGTTCTAACACACACCACAACCAATCAAAGTAGCTGTTATGAATAGTAATACCTAATTTTTGAAATTTTATAAATTTTATCCTCCAAAATGGACATCGTTTTTGGATTCGGAATATCGAATTTTGCCTAAGGTGAAATTTTGGAACTTTTCGGATAACTTTTATATTTTGATGAATAGATAAAATTACTACATTTTAATTAAATACAACTTTTTTAATCAACATAATTAATAGTGATAAATTATACCATTGACCAGTTTTAAATTATAATTAGAATATAATTTTACCATTTTATCGAATGTTGGTCATTAGAATTAATTTCACATTGAAATTTGACATAAACAATTGTCAATCTTTTGATATATATTATTTCGTAAAAACACGCTATTTGTTGTGACAGCAGGAATTATTTATTAAATTAATTAAAACAACTTATATGTTTTGAATTTTTTAAAATAGAAATCTTTTTTGAATTAGAAATATCAAATATATCTTAGGGTGAATTTTTGGTATTTTTCTGAAATACTTCAATTTTTGATGAATAGTGAAACCACTAATTGGTAGTTGAAAAAATAATTTTTCATGTAAATGAATCATTAACACTTCTGTGATTTGATTTTAAAAAATCCGACATACGTGGTTGTCATTTGGATAAAAAATGTTGGTCAATGGGATTAAAATATTTTTTTTGGTAAATAGTAACTTTTAAGTTTTATTAATCGCGATTAAAGGAAATTAGTGAAATTTAAGGTAAAAATGATATTATAAAAATATGAAAATATCTTGACAATTGCCCTACCCTAATTGGATGATTCATGGACGACCATGAAAATCCATGGGTCAACTTGGGGACCCCATGGAGCCACTTGGGAAAAAAATGACATTAATAACTTTTTATTTAAAGTAAAAATAAAATTGTCACAAACATGTGTTGTTTTAGTAAATCAATTATTACATGGGGTTATATAAGTTAAATTTTAGACTATAAATATTAATTGGAAAGATAAAATAATTTCCTACATCATGGTAATTGTTTTATAATTTTTATACATTAAATAAATTAAATTTTTTATGACACCAAGATGATGCAGCGACTACCTCATTAATTAACGATTTAAATAAAATGTAAAGATAATGTAAAATATAAGGCTTACACTTGTAAAAAAAACCTATTTTATGAGTAAATTTCGAACTCTTATCACATTATCCTAGAAATATATAATTTTGGGACCTTTTGAATCTGAAAATCAATTCATAATAATATAACATTTCATTACTTTCCAAGAGTGCCCCTCATCTCCTCTTATAGAAGGCCCCCACCACTACCATCATATTCACACCATAAAAGCCATTTGGCTCAGCCAACCTCTTCCCAAATAATATCTCAGATTCCCTATATTACTCCAATATGCCTCACTTTAGTCAAGAGTCTTCCCAAGGAAGCCTTTGGCTCAAATCAAAAAGAGTTACCCGATTTTAAGGTAATGTCTTATCTTATGTTCTTTTGTTTTATTTTGCTTCTCCAACCCCTTATAACCTTTTTATTACATTATTTTGTAACAGTAATAGTATATAAAATATACTTGGATGTTGTTATGATAATTATTTGATTTAAACTTACACACACCTTCGTCTAATGGTTAAAGAACATACTGTTTCTGTGGGTCTCCAAATACTGCCTCACGAAACAATGATTGTTCAATATTATTTTAACACCTCTAATGGTGGCCATTTTGATGAAACTATTTCCATATATGATATATATATTATTTTTACGTTATCCTTATTCTTCTTCATTTATCATTTATGGAATAACTTTATGATTTCCATTATGGGTAAACGCGATAATTTCATTTTAGGAAGTGCGGACTACCGCCCCCTCAAAGTGATTTGAATCGTTAATGCCAGATGTGGGATGTATAAAGGATGGAGTAAATGATATTATTTATTATATTATACTGTAATTATAATACACATTTATATCATTATGATTTCATTCCATTAAATATGAAATAGAAATGAAATTAGCGTTCAAGCATACGTACGGCTTACCGTGTCCATGAACGGTGCATTTCATTTCATACCTCTATATGTTACCTTATATTATGAATGAATGTATATAATGGATATATATGATATATATGATATATAAATCATGAATATAATTCTGGATATAATGGATATTTTACCACATAAACAACATGTAATTATAAGAAGTTCATTTTTGACTCAAGTACCAAAGATCGACAAAATGACCATTATTAACTTAAATAATTACATAATGTTCATAACATGGTAATAAGTGATATGAAAGGAATAATGAACTTGAAAATGGTTCTTAAGAAAGTAGAAATTTACTATAGTTTATTATTCATGAGGTTAAAGGGCGGTTGATTCAAGATGGACACGAGGTAAGGGAACTTCTTAACCCAATTTCCGTTCTCTGGGTTAATCTTCTACTTCCAAATTTTGACATGATATTATTATATAATATCATGTATTTTTACTTTCTTTATGTGTACTTATAGTGAATACACATAATAGATCTATTTTATTTAAAAAATTATCTTTGTAAGGACTTCGCCTCAATCTTCTTTCATTGAGGCATATTTTGTTTTATACACAACTTTCTTTTATATGGTGTATAAACCCCTTTGACTTTAACGATTATTCAAATGGAATCTTTTTATATGAAGCATTTTACTAAACGAAAAAAAAGGAATATTTTATTGTCGTACGTATGCGGCGAAAATGACTTATCCACCGCCGTGACCATTATTTGAGTTTCAGCTTCCTCTACAAGCCATAACTATTTTTTAAATAAAAAATAAATACCAAGTTTTACTTTTCTTTTATTTTGGTATTGAAAATGGTTTTGATAAGGTTTTTATTATATCAATGTGTTGTATTGATATATTGTGATTGAAATGTTGAAATTTTATGTTTCCTTTATGCATGTTTTATGTGATACGATTAAGTTATGGTTTATGATATGTTTAAACGAATTCATATGAGGAATGCATTGGACTTAATAAGTGACCGGTGGTGCCCACTATAGCTCCTCGATGCATCGGTAGGTCTCATGAGACAAACTAGTGTCTTGGCATGAGGCCTTAACAAAATCATATTTGTAGTCTTGGCACGAGGCCTTGGCTATATGGTTATGATAGTCAAGCATTATGCATTAAATCATTATGAAAGTGGTTATTGATATTTCATGTGATTATTCGACAGGTAGAATATCCATGTGAATAAGTAAATTGCATTATTTCATTTTATTTTTGCCATATTATGCTGAAATTCAAGTTTAAAAGGCTTTTTTTTAGTTATACATTGCCTTAAATGTTTATGTTTATTTATGAAATCTTCCTCTGTATTGTTATCCTTACTGAGAATCTGAGCTCACCTCTTTCACTGTTTTAATTTTTCCATGATGTGATGAAGTATATTATGAGTGACCTGCAGGGATAGTATGAGAGGATATTAAGACAATAATTTTTTTTAGTTTAGTTTTACATTATGATGTAATGAATGACTTATGAATGTATCTAGTGTTTCAAAGACTACTAAACTAATCGGTCTTTCGAGACTTGATCTTTTGTTATCATGCCAATGTTAAGAAATAATGCACCGACTCTGGGTAACTGTGGTAAAGGCGTTACACAGCACCAACCATTATACCAGACATAGGCGTGGAGGTGCAGTTCTGTGAAGGCTTTATGCGGTTCATGCAGACCTTTCAGGGAGCACTGCCAGCTGCCGCACCTATGGCTGTGCTGAATTGTATATTCCAGTAGTAGCATCCACCTACATTTTCAGAGGATGGAAGACCTCAGGGTGTGGAGTCTTGGTTGGGGTCTATGAAGACTATTTTCGAGCATCTATAGATGACTCCAGGGCAGAGGGTCATGCTCTCGACGTATATGCTATGTGATTCTACCAAAAGGTGTTGGGATGTTACCACCCAGTCAGAGAATCACAGAGACATGGCGTGGGATGATTTTTAGGTAGTCTTCTATGACTTCTTGTTTCTAGAGACGTTGAGGGAAGATAGATATCGAGAGTTCCTGAACCTACAGTAGTGTGCTACGTGAGTGATGGATTATTCTTCTCGTTTTACTGAGCTTCAGCAATTTACACCCATTCTGGTGGGTGAAAAAACGTTGAGAGCCAGATGCATTGAGGATGGTCTTCAGTATGACATCTGATCACTTTTGAATGTTTTCAGGTTTCCTACTGTATATGTTATTGTGAAACAGGCGCTGATTACAGAGAGGAACCTTCAAGAGGCTAGTGGTGCATGCCAGGGCGGTTTAGCACTGGTTTCTGGTACTATATATTTCGGTAAGAGGAAGTGACAGAAGAGTTTCTCTCACGGTGGAAGTACTAGCTAGAAGATTTATTCAGGTGGCCCGGTCAGGTGCTACCAGTGTGGTAAGGAGGGCCACAAGAGACCTCAGTTTCCACGTGACCTAGTGGAGTGCTGAGCTTGCAGAATGATGGGTCATCTATAGCGATTTTGCATGGAATTTCCATCAAAGGCTAGTGAGAAGATTTCTGTGCAGACTCCATGAGCTGGAGCAGGACCAGTGGCATCTTACCAGTCGGGAAACTGGAATACGTCAGAACGTGCAGGTAGGGATGGTGTTCGTGGCCATGGTATCCAGACACCATGATCTCAGAGGTTGCATGGAAGGACATATCAGGGTATCCAAGATGTGTTTCAGGGCCGCGACACTGGGCAGGCATATGCAATGCAACAGACCCAGCAGGAGAAGGACCCCGGACCTTCTACTGTCAGAGGTACTTTTCTAGTAGCTTTTGTCTTATCTTCAGTACTTTTCGATACATGTTCTATGCATAGATTCATATATGTGCCTGTTGTGGAGATCCATGGGATCTGTGTTTCTTCTTCTTCTGCTGTTATGATGCTAGACACTCCGTTGGGAACTAGAACGACTAGTGTGTGTCAGTGCAAGGAGTTCCCCTTGAGGTTTGTGGGAGTCACTTTTTACAAGAATTCTATGTCATAGAGATTATGACTTACTATTTCATTCTCGGGATGGACTAGTTGGTTCAATTTCGAGACTTTGTAGATTACTATCGTCGTAGGGTAAGTTTCACGTCACCAGAGGGTAGAGAGTTTTTACACAAGGAAGAGTGGGATGTTCATGCAAGTCGAGCTGGACCAGAGCATCATGGGATAAGTGGAGTCACAACCCAGATTGGGAGTTTATATCTGGATGATCAGGGGACTTGTCAGACGGATTTCCCTCTAGTGGTTTATCTTTTCAGTGATGTCTTCCCAGACGAATTTGTAAGTCTACCTCTAGAATGAGAGGTGTATTTCTCTATTTACCTTATTCCAGGAGCTGAACCAGTGTCCTTTCCTCCTTATAGGATGGCTACACCAGGGTTGTAGGTGATCAACAGGCAGTTAGATGAGTTACAAGCAAAGGGTTTCATCCAACCCAGTACTTCTCCTTGGGGTTCGACAGTCCTCTTTGCGACCAAGGAAAATGGTACCCTTAGATTCTGTGTGGATTATCGAAAGATGAACCAGTTGAAGGTCAAGAACGGATATCCCTTTCCAAGGATTGATGATAATTGTTTGTCAACATCATGGAGCACGAGTGTTCTAGAAGATTGAATTGAGATATGGATATCATTAGCTGCATGTTAGACCATCTGATATACCTCTCACAGCCTTCAAAAGTGGGTATAGTCTGTACAAGTACATTGATATGCCGTTTGGACTCACAAACACGCAACAATTTTTATGGCTTTGATGAATCGTGTATTCCATCCTTATCTGGATTCTTTTGTTTTCACGACCCGCCCTCGGGGCCCGTGCCGTGACTACCCCAAGCCCGCCTTCCATAGGCCAGGGTCTGGCGACTAGCACCAAGCCATAAATCCCAGTAAAAAGGGAAGGCATTCCCTTTTTAAAGTAAACAAACACCATAGAGTAAGTAAGTGGAAAAGTAAAAACTAAGTAAAAACAGAGTACAACTGAAAGTGTGGAAAAGTAAATGGGCCAATATACAAACCAAAACTGAAAGTAACGTACAAATCGAAAGGGAAAACAGAAACTGTAAAGTAAAAGCCGCTACACCGATCTTTCCACTGGAAATCCCACCTGAAGGGTGCGTACAGATAGCTCCACTGCTCCTCGGGTCCCGCTGTCCGCTCCGAACACGTTCCGCCCAGTGGTCCACCTCCAGGTACCGTTCTGCTCTGCAAGCCTCAGCCACGATCAATGCTGTCCATCGTCTGCAACCAACACAACATAGTGCGGGCATAACCCGTGCATGGGTGAGTATAAGCTACTAAGTAGGGACCCCGAGACCCTCAAAGGTCTCCCAAAATCCACAAAGGATAAACCACAAAGGAAAGTTACAAACACGAAGTAACAACCGACACTGCTTAGGTATATGCCCATACATATACCTAAGTCATCAATTCCAATACGCTCCAACCTCCGAGCCCAAGTACAACTCAGTCCACACAGGAAAGTATAAGTATTCCACACAGGAAAGCAAAACGAAATCCACACAGGATAGCACAACACAATCCACACAGGAAAGTAACAGGATTCAGCTCACACAGGTATACTTCTTCGAAGGACGATAAAGATGATCTCTGATCCATCTAATTCGTCAGACCCACGAAGGATCGATATATAACTAACCCCCATAAAGACCCACACAGGATCGGGCCCACATAGGACCTGTAGGCGCTGGTTCACACAGGACCGCTGAGCGCAGAGACCCACACAGGATCGGACCCACACAGGATCGGGCCCACACATGACCTGTAGCACTGATCCACGTAGGATCGCTGAGTGCTGTAGTCGTCGTCGAATCCACACAGGATCTCTATACTGTCGTCGTCGCAGTCACAGTAGCAGTAGCAGTAGCAGTAGCAGTAGCAGTCACAGTCGCAGCCAGCACTAGGGTCCCCGCACACAACAAGCTCGTTCGGGAGGGTCCGCTCCACGAGCCGAGAGGCTGATACATCAACTGTCACAAAGTCCAGAGTTGATGTATCCACAAGTTCTGTATCGACAACAGGAACTCAATGCAACAGACGGCGCGTCGATCGGACGCCCGGTCTGAGAGTTATTGGCTTTTTTGTCCTAGGGGCCCGGTTGGTTTTTAAGGCAATACCAACCCGACCGTTCTCCTCCTGCATCCAAACCGTGGGCGGTGTATTCCAAAAGATCCATCTCACTAAGAAGAACACAAAAAGCTGACGACACATCAATCGGACGTCCGTAGCTCAGGATATGAGCGTTTCCGCTCTGAAGGCCCGGTTGGTTTCGTGAACGAACCAACCCGGCCGAACTCAAAGTATTCTGAAACTTTGAGTGCGATATACCGAATCGACCGCCTCGATCCAAGGATTGAATCGCCGCTGACGGTTCGTCAAACGGAGGTCCGTAGATCAAGATATTGCCAAAAGACCGAAGTCGTTTAAAAAAAGGGGGGTCCGGGTCCAGGCCGACCCGACCCGACCACCCCCCTGGGCGCCGCTCGGGTGCCACGTGTGGTGGGAAAGGCCCCTGCCCCTCTTTGCTGGCGGCGCGGCTTAGTGTCATGCCTTGGAGAACCGGCCCCCCTCGTGGGGGCCTGCTTTTGAAAAAAAACGGGGGGAGCTTCCCCCCTTGAAGTAACCGTGGCCCCCCGATTATGGGGGGCCGGTTTTGGCCAGCCGAGGGAATTTATTCCCCCGGACATTCTCCCTTCCGGCCGGCCCAACATGGCCGGCCGGTTCTTCCTCAACGCGACCGGCAAGGCCGGTCCCCCCTTCCGGCTTCCGACACCGGTGGCCCGGCTAGCCACCGGTCCTCTCATCCCGCCGCGGCCCAGAACCGGCCGTGACCTTCGTCGTTCGGCACGATGCGAGGACACCATGCCCCACCACCGCGGCCCCGCTCCGGCCGCGGCACCTTCAACTCTCTTCGACGCGGCGCGACGGCGTCGCGTCCTTGCATTATTTTACAACGCGGTGTGACTGCGCCACACATTTCTTGTCGTATGATCCTGCGTGGTACGACGACACCGCGCCTCACCCATCTCAATCCACAACAAAAATCAATATGAAAAGGAGGAGGGTCGGCCGTGTTCGTACGGTCCGGCCCCCTCGCGTTAATTGCTAACAATTGGATAAATTTCACGAAGAAATATTCTCGGGTATAAATAATGAACAAAAGTAATAAATAAACCCCTACCTCGGTTTCAAGTACGATGTTCGTCAACGACCCATGGAAGACAACGTCGCGGAGGTCGGGTGTCGCGATAAACGTTCATCAATTCCGTTGACGAAGAGGTACGTCTGAAGAGGTACGTCATTGGTGAATCTTCGTAAGCCGATGAAGGAAGTCCGAGGAAGAAGAGGAGTTCCCTTTCGTTGACACGGAGGTTTCATCGATCTTCGGAAACAAACCGGCTACGAAGAAGAGAGGTGCGGCGTTCTTCGTCGGAGCTTGAGTGTTCTTCGTCAAAGTTTGAAGAAGAAGAAGAAGGAGTTCTCAAATCCTCTCAAGATGGCTAAACAAAATAAAATAAGCTAATGCTTATTTTATTTACACAAACATCAATCTGAATTTCAAAGGTTTGAAATTCAAATCAACCCACCTTAATTAATTAAACGAAGTTGTCAAACATTAATTAAAGGGGGTTATAGGGGAGTTTTGAGAGAAGATGAGGAGTTGTGGTTCGTGTGGGCCCCACCACACTTAATCCTCCCAAGGGAGGTTAAGTGGATGTGGTTCCCACCCCTAACTCCCTTTGGGAGGTTATAACTAACAAAAAAAGAAATAAAATATGTTTCCACATTTTATTTAACTTTATTTTAAAAACCCAAAATCTAACTCTCAACCCGCAATAAACGCAACCTCGGAAAAGGTCTCCTTAAGCGAATATCGGCGCTGCGAGTTCATCGGTGCCCTCGGAATTTGATTCCGGGCACCGGTTCAAAAGATAGAAATTCCCGCTCATTCGTTCACTGAACGTACCCGAGCCAAACTTCGGAAATTGATTCAGGGCACTCCGGGCCTCGGAATCAGGTGCCGTCAGAAACCGCGTTCTTGTAAAATTCCAAAGAAAATTAAGAAAAAATTTCCCTTAAATTTTATGGGTCTTTATATTACTCCCACCTCCGGGCTTTACGTCCCCATAAAGATACATCAAAAACTAGGGAAACAAATGAGGGTACTGAGCACGCATCTGAGCCTCCCGCTCCCAAGTGCTCTCCTGGAGATTCCCGTGATGCCATATGATGCGAACAAGAGGAATCGATCGCCCACGTAGGACCCGCTCCTGTCGATCCTCTATCTCCACCGGGACCTCCGTAAAAGTCACCCCATCGTCAATGTCAAGCTCTCTATGGTCAAAGATGTGCGTCGGGTCGTGCACATATCTCCTCAGCTGAGATACGTGGAAGAAATTGTGCACCCGGTGCAACTGAGGTGGTAGAGCCAGGCGATAAGCCACCTCTCAAATCCTACTGAGGACCTGGAAGGGTCCAATGAAGCGCGGAGATAACTTGCTGCCTCGGCCAAATCTCTGTATACCACGTCGAGGTGAGACCCGCAAGAAGAAGTGGTCGCAATCCTCGAACTCTAGTGGCCTCCGCCTCTTGGAAGCGTATGACTTCTGCTGGCTCTGAGCTGTCCTCATCTGCTCCTGGATGACCTGGACCTTCTCTGTCGTGTCCTGGACCACCTCCAGTCCCACAAGTGCTGACTCCCCAGGGTCTGTCCAGCACAAAGGAGATCGACAAGTTCGGCCGTACAACGCCTCGAACGGTGCCATCCCGATGGTGGAGTGGTAGTTTTTGTTTTTACGCAAACTCCACCAAGGGTAGGTGGTCCTCCCAGCTATGACCAAAGTCGAGGACACATGCGCGGAGCATGTCCTCGAGAGTCTGAATGGTCCTCTCCGTCTGACCATCCGTCTGAGGGTGAAAAGCTGTTCTCAGGCGTAGCTGTGTCCCGAACGCCTCCAGTAACCCCTTCCAAAGCCGGGATGTAAAGAGAGCATCTCGATCGGAGACGATAGATGATGGCACACCGTGGAGCCGCACAATCTCCTGAACGTAGAGACGTCCCAAGATCTCTACTAATCCATGCTCTCTGATGGGTAAGAAGTGTGCCGACTTGGTCAGTCGGTCAACAATCACCCAAATGGAGTCGTGACCTCTGGAAGTGCGTGGAAGTCCAGTCACGAAGTCCATAGATATACTGTCCCACATCCACTTCGGGACCTCCAAGGGCTGTACCAAGCCTTCTGGTACCTGATGCTCTGCCTTCACCTGCTAGCAGGTGAGGCATCGAGAAACAAACTCTGCTACAGCCTTCTTCATGCCCGGCCACCAGTGCTGTCGTCTGAGATCCTGGTACATCTTCGCCACTCTAGGATGTACCGCCAAAGGGGAAGTGTGAATCTCTCTCAGCACCTCCTCTCGCAAAGCGACTGGTACCATGGTACGTCCTCTGAAAAGGATGTCGTGCTCTGCTCAAAAGGAGAAACCATCAGGTGCCTGTCCCGAGGATATCTGTGCACGCCGTGTCTCAAAGTCAGCGTCCTCACGCTGTGCCTCTCTGACCCGCTGCAGTAGTGGAGGCATGACTGTGAGAGACTGGAGGAAGGCTGCTCCATCTCTATCCACGAAGGATATCTGCAAAGAGGCTAGCTGCTCCGTCGCCTCATCAAGTAGCTGAATGCCCATCCTCCTGCTGAGGGCATCGGCTACTACGTTCCCCTACCCAGAAGTATAGACTATCTCAAAGTCATAGTCCTGGAGGAACTCGAACCATCGCCACTATCTCAGGTTCATGTCCTTCTGCGAGAAGATATACCTGAGACTCTGATGATTAGAAAAGAATGTAAAACACTCGCCCATCAGGTAATGTCACCATGTCTTCATAGCGAAGACCACTGCTGCTAACTCCAGGTCATGGGTAGTGTAGTTCTTCTCATGCGGCCTCAACTGACGTGATCCATAGGCGATCACTGCCCGCTCCTGCATCAGAACACATCCGAGTCCGGTCCCTGATGCATTGCAGTAGACTACATACCCTACTCCCTCCTCAGGAAACCTCAAGATAGGTGCGCTGGTCAATCTCTGTCTCAGCTCTTGGAAGCTCTGCTGACATCTGTCTTACCACACGAAGGGTTTCCCCTTCTTTGTCTTAACGTACGGAAAAGCTGCAAAGATTTCTAAGTTGCCGAAAAGTGAAATCCGGTCTCATCCCCTGGAGGAACCACGTTCCTTGCCTAATACATTCAATCCCATCATTATTAGTTAAATCATGTCATGGATGACGTCGTAAGGCCTCGACGCTGCTACCAAGAGATCCAACCGTCACTCTCGCCTCCAAGGGTTGACTCACACTGTCGGCATCAGTGTGTGGTCAATGGGTTTCCTCCAGTAAGAATCTCGCAAGTGAGGGTCAAGTCAACAGTTTTTAATCGGCACCTCTTAGTAAAAACAAACAAAAGACAATAAAACAAAAGTCACCAAGGAAAGTATCTTTTATTATTTCAACTTAAAGTACAAGGACACAAGGCAACAGAAACAACGAAGCTAGAGGAATTATGGCCAAAGGCCTCTATGCCTGGAGCTAGTCCCACACTAGTCCACCCACTTCCGGAGCTCCATGATCGTATGCTTTAGCTTCTTATAGCCGTGATCTCCCCTGAGGTCGGGGTGGACCTCCTGGTGGTGGTGGTGGTAGAGCCTCAAAGCTTCGCCCACCACCTTCTGCTCAGCCAGCTCCTCTGCCTCGTCCGCCTCCTGGTGGTGGTGGTGGTTCCTAAACCGTCTGCTGCTCCTCTGCATGGCGGGTCAGGCAGTCACGAGCCATGTGACCCTGCCCGCCGCACGAGTAGCACGGTCTGCCTCTCGAATGACTGGCTCCGCGCTGTGTGCCCCGCACTGTTGAGCCAGTGTCCTGAGGTCGTCTGCCAGAAAGTCTGGTCTACCTGGACCCCTGAGTCATCCGTCAACTGCCTACTGCAGATGACTCTACCACGTGCCGCCCTGCGGTGGGTCTCGGCGCTGGTGTAGACTCAGCAAGGAAGCTCTCGATCAAAAGGGCCTGCTCCAGTACTCCTGTCTGAGTCGGGATGCTGAGGGAGATCAGCGATGCCCTGATATCGTGTCTCAATCCCTGCTCGAAGGTCCGGGCCCGGAACAATGGGTCCCGTACCATGTCGGTCGAGTAGCGCGAGAGATCAGTAAATCTCGCCGAGTACTGAGCGACCGTCATGCTGCCCTACCGCATCTGAAGAAGCTCCTGGATACGCACCGCACGAAGGGTAGCTGGGAAAAACTCCGAGCGGAAGAGGCTCTCAAAGTCCGTCCAATGTAGAGATGCCTCATCGTGCACCTGGAGCATCATGCTCCACCATCAGCCCGCTGCTGCGTGCAGTAGGCTCGCAGCGAGGATCACCATTGAGGTCTGCAGGTGTCCTCACTAGCCTAAAAACTCATACCACTGCCTCCAGCCAGTCCTCTACTGCCTGGGGGTCCGTCTCCCCACGTAACCAGGGTGGTCACTGGTGCTGAAACTCATGCAGTGCGCTGAGGCGACGTGCATCGTCAGCGGCTAGTACTGGATGTATCGGTGGCTCGAAGGGTAGAGCTACCGCTGGTGCCACTGCTGACAGAGGGCCATGCACCATGGCCTCGTCGCTCGGTGGGCTGTCGTCACGCTCGACTCTCGGAACCCTAGCTGGCTGTCGTCGTGGGGCCATCCTGAAAAGGAACAGGTGCGCCACAGTCAAACAGTATACCTGGTGAGCTGACACAAATTAATCACAAAGAAAACTTTGAAACACACACGCAATCAATGTTTTCGTGTATTAAGTCGGAAATCAGTAGTCAGGGTCCTGGTGTACGGATATGTCGGCCGCTGCACCAACACTGGATTTCCTGGACTGATAACCACACTCAATACGCTAAACATTAATGCTTCACATAGAAAATATCGGAGTTCGCGGTAGAACTGAACTCCTTTAAAACTAATTTGTCACGACCCACCCTCAGGGCCCGTGCCGTGACTACCCCAAGCCCGCCTTCCATAGGCCAGGGGCTGGTGACTAGCACCAAGGCGTAAATCCCAGTAAAAAGGTAAGGCATTTCCTTTGTAAAGTAAACAAACACCACAGAGTAAGTAAGCGGAAAAGTAAACACTAAGTAAAAACAGAGTACAACTGAATGTGTGGAAAAGTAAATGGGCCAGTATACAAACCCAAACTAAAAGTAAAGTACAAATCGAAAGGGAAAACAACAACTGTAAAGTAAAAGCCGCTACACCGAGCTGTCCACTAGAAATACCACCTGAAGGGTGGGTATAGATAGCTCCACTGCTCCTCGAGTCCCACCGTCCGCTCCGAACACGTTCCGCCCAGTGGTCCACCTCTAGGTACCGTTCTGCTCTACAAGCCTCAGCCACGATCAACGCTGTCTATCGTCTGCAACCAACACAACGTAGTGCGGGCATAGCCCGTGCAGGGGTGAGTATAATCTACTCAGTAGGGACCCCGAGACCCTCGAAGGTCTCCCAAAATCCACAAAGGATAAACCACAAAGGAAAGTTACAAACACGAAGTAATAACCGACACTGCGTAGGTATATTCCCATACATATACCTAAGTCATCAATTCCAATACGCTCCAACCTCCGAGCCCGAGTACAACTCAGTCCACACAGGAAAGTATATGTATTCCACACAGGAAAGCAAAACAAAATCCACACAAGATAGCACAACATAATCCACACAGGAAAGTAACAGGATTCAGCTCATACAGGTATACTTCTTCGAAGGACGATAAAGATGATCTCTGATCCATCTAAGTCGTCGGACCCACGAAGGATCGATAGGTAACTAACCCCCGCAAAGACCCACACAGGATCGGGCCCACATAGGACCTGTAGGCACTGGTTCACACAGGACCGCTGAGCGCATAGACCCACACAGGATCGGGCCCACACAGGACCTGTAGCACTGATCCACGTAGGATCGCTGAGTGTTGTAGTCGTCGTCGAATCCACACAGGATCTCTGTACTATCGTCGTCGTAGTCACAGTAGGAGTAGCAGTAGCAGTTGCAGTAGCAGTCACAGACGCAGCCAGCACTAGGGTTCCCGCACACAGCAAGCTCATTCGGGAGGGTCCGCTCCACGAGCCGAGAGGCTTATACATCAACTGTCACAAAGTCCAGAGTTGATGTATCCAAAAGTTCCGTATCGACAACAGGAACTCAATGCAACAGACGGCGCATCTATCGGACGCCCGGTCTGAGAGTAATTGGCTTTTTCGTTCGAGGGGCCCGGTTGGTTTTTAAGGCAAAACCAACCCGACCGTACTCCACCTGTGTCCAAACCTCGGGCGGAGTATGCCAAAAGATCCGTCTCACTAAGAGGAACACAACAAAGCTGACGGCACGTCAATCGGACGTCCATAGCTCAAGATATGAGTGTTTCCGCTCCGAAGGCCCGGTTGGTTTTGTGAACGAACCAACCTGGCCGAACTCAAAGTATTCCGAAACATTGAGTGCCATATAACGAATCGACCGCCTCGATCCAAGGATCGCATCTCCGCTGACGGTTCGTCAAACGGAGGTCCGTAGCTCAAGATATGGCCAAAAGACCGAAGTCGTTTCGAAAACGGGGGGTCCGGGTCCGGGCCGACCCGTCCCGACCCCCCCTGGGTCGGCCCGAACCGGGTCCGACCCGGCCCGTCCGGCGGCGCGGCGCAGCCTGGGAGCCGCTCGGGTGCCACGTGCAGGGGGTAAGGCCCCCACCCCTCATTTCTGGCGGCGTGGCTGAGTGCCGCGCCTTGGAGAACCGACCCCCCTCGTGGGGGCCTGCTTTTGAAAACAAAACGGGGGGTGCTGCCCCCCTTGAAGTAACCGCGCCCCCCCCCCCCATTATGGGGCGTCGGTTTTGGCTAACCGGGGGAATTTATTCCCCCGGACCTTCTCCCTTCCGGCCGGCCCAACATGGCCGGCCGATTCTTCCTCAACGGGACCGGCAAGGCCGGTCCCCCCTTCCGGCTTCCGACACCGGCGGCCCGGCTAGCCGCCGGTCCTCTCGTCCTGCCGCAGCCCGAAACCGGCCGCGGCTTTCGTCATTCGGCGCGGTGCGACGGCACCGTGCCCCACCGTCGCGGCCCCGCTCCGACCGTATAGCATCCCGTCTTTTTATAACATAACTTTCATTCCATTACACGAAACTGAGGATCTTTAAGGTTTAGTGTCTTGGAAACAAGGAACATAAAACATGAAACAAAAAAAACATTCTTCTTAAACACTTGAAAGGCTTCTCCTCATGTTCAACCTAGGCTCATTACTGCATCTCATAACCTGGGGACATACATCAAAAGGAAGGGTGAGCAGAAGGCCCAGCAAGGGAAACAAGTGAAACATTTTACATATGAACTTGAGATACATCAATAAAGTCATGAAAATAACTTTAAGGCATGAAAATGAAATCATGAGACATATCATAATAAAAATAAAACTTTTTTCATAACTTGAAGATGTGGCTACATCATTTAACATAGACAATCATGAACATATCACCAAGGTCCATCCCCAAGGGGTCTTTTTAAAATTACCAAGGTTATTCACCAAGGTATCATGAAAATTGTAATCTCTAGTGGTTACATCATTACCCAATGAATTGGAGCGCTATCAGGGTGCACCCTTAAATTTGCCTTTATTATCATGTGAGCCACATATATCATCATCAAACATTTCATAAATAACCCATATAGCATAAAATAAATGGGTTTCATTTCATAATCATAACGTTTTAAAAACTGCTTTAAAGATATGATCTTTACATCACTTTAAAACCCACAGAAAAGGAAGGTGGGTCTCATGTATGTAAATCACAGAATTTAAAATAGAAAATTTTGGTATATATGTGGATACCCCTTTAGAAGAATGATCTTTGAGTATTCACTTAATAAAATAAAAGAACTTTAGAAAAAGAGATAGACATTTTGAGACAGAAATTCTGCAGCATAACGACAATGTTCTGAGGTTTTAGAAGATATTAAAAGAGAGGTAAAATGGGTCAAATATTCATAAATGACCCATAAAATAGTACATGGACAGAATAAGAAGGATAAATGATCATGGTAATGAAATTTCAAGGACATACCATTTGAAATGAAAAACATGGAAGGAAGAAAAAAAATTAGATTTCTCTTATGAAAGTTCGGCAGCCTAACTGCGTTACTTAAACATCAACAAAAATGATTTGAAAAGATCAAATAGGGTCTCTCATCATGTGAACATATGAGTTCAATATGATAGATATAGAGATAATTCCCCAACACAACAAAAAGTAACTTGAAAGAATTGACATGAAAGTAGAACTTCAAAACGAGAAGGGTGAAGAACCACTTAAAAATTCGGCAGCCTAACGACGCCACTTAAAACATCAAAATACTGAATTGAGGAGATCAAATGGGGTCTCACATCATATGAAAATAAGAGTCCAGTATGATATATATAGAGATCATACCCCAATATAACAAAAAGGAACTTGAAATAATTGACATGAAAGTAGAACTTCAAAACGAGAAGGGTGAAGAACCACTTAAAAATTCGGCAGCCTAACGGCGCCACTTAAAACATCAAAATACTGAATTGAAGTGATCAAATGGGGTCACTCATCATATGAACATAAGAGTACAGTATGATATATATAGAGATCATACCGCAATATAAAAAAAGGAACTTGAAATAATTGACATGAAAGTATAACTTCAAAACGAGAAGGGTGAAGAACCACTTAAAAATTCGGCAGCCTAACAGCACCACTTAAAACTTCAAAATACTGAATTGAAGCGATCAAATGGGGTCTCTCATCATATGATCATAAAAGATCAGTATGATAATTTAGAGATCATACCCCAACATAATAAAAAGGAACATGAAAGACTTGAATGAAAATAGAACTTGAAAACGAGGAAGGTGAAAGAATCCCTAAAACAATTCGGCAGCCTAACGGCACCACTTAAACATTCTTAAAACGAAATGATGAGAGCAAGGGGGGCCTCTCATCATATTAACATGAAATAGGCAGTAGGATGAAAATTAAAGAACATCCTCCAACATAAGAACATGGAGTATAAAAGAAATGACATAAAAGAGATTACTTGAAAAGAAAGAGAGAGGTCGGATCCCTTACCTTAAAATGTAACTCTTAAACCTCAAAGGTTGGGACCTTGAGGGCTTGGGGGCACCTTGGGAGGACTCCTTGGGAGGTAATGAGACCAGAAATTCGTTGGTAATGAGTGGGGAGTCGAATGGATGAGAGGAGGGCTTGGTATTTATAGGGAAAGTGAGGGGACAAGGCATTAATGGCCAAGGGACACCTCACATGTGCTTTTCTCAAACCCATGTGCTCTCCTTTGGCATTTATCATGGAGTTAGGCCACATGGGGCCCCCAAAACAATAATTCATCACCCTTGGCCGGCCAACCCTTAAAAGATCTCATGAAATCATCATGACACAATTATGATGTCATTAAACATACTGAAACCCTAAAACTACATTTTTACTATTCACTGAAAAATTCATCTTTCTCAGAAAAATCCCAAACTTTCACCTTAACTAAATATCAATGCTCCGATTTCAAAAATGACCTCCATTTTATAAAAATAATTTTCTAAATATTTTTAATTTTATTTTTAAATAAATACACTATTCACCGAAAATTCATTTGTTTCAGAAAAATCCCCAAAAATTACCATAACATAATATCGATGCTCTGAGTTCAAAAATAAAGTCATTTTTATAAAAATAATTTTCTAATTATTTTTAATTAAATTTTTAATTATAAAAAACACTATTCATCCAAAAAAACTAATACTTGAATAATAATTTATGAAACCGTTATTTAACCATTTTATTGAATCACATTACTTAATCAAAGTGCCTAGCTTATTTTAATACTTTCTTTAAGTGAGATTACTAATACATTTGGACACATTATTAATCCTAATAATAAAATCACTATTCATAATTTACTATTCATCAAAATCAAGTTGATCTTATTAGACTCTAAATTTAGTACTGAACATAATTGCAGAAGACCATTTTTTGAAAATCATTACACATTTTAATTATTTAGGGTTTAAATAAACATATTTAAAATATCCTTTTTCTAAAATTCATCAAAAAATTTGCATAATATATTTATCCGGTCATTTGAAAATTCATAAAAGAAATCGAAATTTTATTTAAAACAAAGGATTACACAAGACAGTTACGATCTCCTTACATAGCCCCTTATCACACCAGCATAGGACCTATGTGTAAGGTGTGCTAAGGTGAGAGAATCCGAGGGAGGCTAGGCCAACATCACACGAGTAGAAATTTCTATCAGTTTGAACTTCTTGCGAAGGCGACCCCGTTCTAGCTTTATACGATGAAGTTCAGCTTGGGTTTGGTCCAGAGCAAAGCCCAGTGGTGCTAACTCCTTCCCAAGTTCTGTTAGATGGGCTTCGATCGGTCCAAGACTACTGGGTGAGGCCATCGAATCTTCTTTCTATATTAATTAACCAAGATTTCTTGTATTTAGAGACAATAGTCAAAATATTTAGTTTCCAGCGGTCATATTGACCAATGGTCAAATAATAGTCAAAACCCAACAGTCTCATTTTAATTATACTCATGTTACCAAATGAAACATTTTTGTTGAGTATAACAATAACACATAAAATTAGGAAACAAAATTTATTTAAAAAAAATCGGGTCGTTACAATCTTCCCCCCTTAAGAAATTGCGTCCTCGCAATTTTAAAATTGGGTTTTGAAATTTCATTGAATGTCCCACATCGGAAAAGGAGTCAGTAAAACTATTACTTTAAAATAAAGAAAGGGAAGTACAAAGGTCACCCGGGTTTACCCACACTAGGGTTCCATGTTGGAAAACATGGACATGGAGGAGAAAACAAAGGGTCAAGTTCTGAGAGAGAGTGATAGAGAACATAATTAGGAGAAAGTTAACCATGAGAAAATCCCAAACTTATGATGTGTGTAAACGGTCTTTTATTACCTAGTAGGAAACGTAAACCAATAACATTTTTGTTTTACGTTTATTTTCATAATTTTGAGGATTTCATTTACTACATAGAACAAAAACATAAGAAAATATACCTACCTTCATGTAGAGTTTCATCCTTTAACAAGTCCCTACCAACACTAATCTTTTCTCCAAATTATGAGAATTCAAAAACACTTGGTCTCATAAAAGCACAAGAATCATCTTCTATAGAATCACATAATCTACAAAAGATTAACTATCTATTTCTTCTATCTTTAAACATTATCCCAAAAACAGAAAGGTTAAGGTAAAACAACTCTTCAAAAAGAAAGAATCCCATAGGAATGGAAACTACTTTTAAATCATCAAAGTTCCATGGTACTACCCAAAGTTCATCATAGACCATTCCATAAATAACGGTACTTAAAATTCCTCAAAACAAACCAAACTAAGATTGAAACCCAAATACAAGAAGGATTTGATAACATAGTCTTCCAAAACAACTTCATTGTTCATCTCCAGACAACATCAACCACTCCTAACATCTTATAAAAAAAGTAGCTAACCTAAACATATTTTACCCAAGATAGGTTAGTCATTCCCATAAGTAACCTAAATTACTATAAGTTCACCTTAAATTCATCGATTCTTCAAAATATAAATCAACCTTACTCCTCAATGAAAATACCGTAGTAATATATTTACCTAGATCAAATATGGTTCCCAAAATAATGAACGTCTTCCAAAATAATAATCATATTTTAATCCCCTAATCATCCCTGTCATATTTATACGAAAATCGTCGCATTTCCTATCACATTGGTTGTCGGAACATGTTCTTCCATTTCCCACCATTAACTAAGAAGAGAAATCATAATTAGGGGCTTAAGTACTTAGCTAATAATCATGAAAATGAACTGAAAGCATATAAGGATAACTTGTATATGAAAGGTATACCCTAACTTGTGATCTTCTAGGTTCCCATCTAGGTTATGAATGATCATATATTCTTATGTGAACCTTTATTTTATTTTATCTTTTTTCCTTTAACAATGGTTCATACCAAGCTTATGAATTAACCAAAGCATATCCCCCGAGAGTGTCGTAACCAAGAGTGCAGCAAGGCCCGTTGTCGTGTACCAGTTCCCGTTCGAGTCTAGCTCAAAGCGGTGTTTTTGGGTTTTACCCCTATGTACATCTGTGCCAGAGCCACCTCTACCTGCTCGTATCCAGACAGGGATGTATTTGCTTGGCAACCCCTTACTCAATACTCACCAAAATACCAGGAAGATTTCCTATATTAAACTTTTCTATAGGGTTATTCCTAGAGTTTTCATATCCTAATTTCCACAAATAACTAAACCATCCTTTGATACCAACTATAGCATCCCGTCTTTTTATAACATAACTTTCATTCCATTACACGAAACTGAGGATCGTTAAGGTTTAGTGTCTTGGAAGCAAGGAACATAAAACATGAAACAAAAAAAACATTCTTCTTAAACACTTGAAAGGCTTCTCCTCATGTTCAACCTAGGCTCATTACTGTATCTCATAACCTGGGGACATACATCAAAAGAAAGGGTGAGCAGAAGGCCCAGCAAGGGAAACAAGTGAAACATTTTACATATGAACTTGGGATACATCAATAAAGTCATGAAAAGAAGTATAAGGCATGAAAATGAAATCATGAGGCATATCATAATAAAAATAAAACTTTTTCATAACTTGAAGATGTGGCTACATCATTTAACATAGAAAATCATGAACATATCACCAAGGTCCATCCCCAAGGTGTCATTTTAAAATTACCAAGGTTATTCACCAAGGTATCGTGAAAATTGTAATCTCTAGTGGTTACATCATTACCCAATGCATTGGAGCGCTATCAGGGCGCACCCTTAAATTTGCCTTTATTATCATGTGATCCACATATATCATCATCAAACATTTCATAAATAACCCATATAGCATAAAATAAATGGGTTTCATTTCATAATCATAACGTTTTAAAAACTGCTTTAAAGATATGATCTTTAAATCACTTTAAAACCCACAGAAAAGGAAGGTGGGTCTCATGTATGTAAATACCAGAATTTAAAATAGAACATTTTGGTATATATGTGGATACCCCTTTAGAAGAAAGATCTTTGAGTATTCACTTAATAAAATAAAAGAACTTTAGAAAAAGAGATAGACATTTTGAGAAAGAAATTCTGCAGCATAACGGCAATGTTCCGAGGTTTTAGAAGACATTAAAAGAGAGGAAAAATGGGTCAAATATTCATAAATGATGCATAAAATAGTACATGGACAGAATAAGAAGGATAAATGATCATGGTAATGAAATTTCAAGGACATACCATTTTAAATGAAAAACATGGAAGGAAGAAAAAGAATTAGATTTCTCTTATGAAAGTTCGGCAGCCTAACGGCGTTACTTTAACATCAACAAAAATGATTTGAAAAGATCAAATAGGGTCTCTTATCATGTGAACATAAAAGTTCAGTATGATAGATATAGAGATAATTCCCCAACACAACAAAAAGTAACTTGAAATAATTGACATGAAAGTAGAACTTCAAAACGAGAAGGGTGAAGAACCACCTAAAAATTCGGCAGCCTAACGACGCCTCTTAAAACATCAAAATACTGAATTGAAGAGATCAAATGGGGTCTCTCATCATATGAACATAAGAGTCCAGTATGATATATATAGAGATCATACCCCAATATAACAAAAAGGAACTTCAAATAATTGACATGAAAGTAGAACTTCAAAACGAGAAGGGTGAAGAACCACTTAAAAATTCGGCAGCCTAACAGCGCCACTTAAAACATCAAAATACTGAATTGAAGAGATCAAATGGGGTCTATCATCATATGAACATAAGAGTCCAGTATGATATATATAGAGATCATACCCCAATATAACGAAAAGGAACTTGAAATAATTGACATGAAAGTAGAACTTCAAAACGAGAAAGGTGAATAACCACTTAAAAATTCGGCAGCCTAACGGCGCCACTTAAAACTTCAAAATACTGAATTGAAGCGGTCAAATGGGGTCTCTCATAATATGATCATAAAATATCAGTATGATAATTTAGAGATCATACCCCAACATAATAAAAAGGAACATGAATGACTTGAATGAACATAGAACTTGAAAACGAGGAAGGTGAAAGAATCCCTAAAACAATTCGGCAGCCTAACGGTGCCACTTAAACATTCTTAAAACGAAATGATGAGAGCAAGGGGGGTCTCTCATCATATGAAAATGAAATAGACAGTAGGATGAATATAAAAAAACATCCTCCAACATAAGAACATGGAGTATAAAAGAAATGACATAAAAGAGATTACTTGAAAAGAAAGAGAGAGGTCGGATCCCTTACCTTAAAATGTAACTCTTAAACCTCAAAGGTTGGGACCTTGAGGGCTTGGGGGCACCTTGGGAGGACTCCTTGGGAGGTAATGAGACCAGAAATTCGTTGGTAATGAGTGGGGAGTCGAATGGATGAGAGGAGGGCTTGGTATTTATAGGGAAAGTGAGGGGACAAGGCATTAATGACCAAGGGACACCTCACATGTGCTTTTCTCAAACCCATGTGCTCTCCCTTGGCATTTATCATGGTGTTAGGCCACATGGGGCCCCCAAAACAATAATGCATCACCCTTGGCCATCCAACCCTTAAAAGATCTCATGACATCATCATGACACAATTATGATGCCATTAAACATACCGAAACCCTAAAACTGCATTTTTACTATTCACTGAAAAATTCATCTTTCTCAGAAAAATCCAAAACTTTCACCTTAACTAAATATCAATGCTCCAATTTCAAAAATGAACTCCATTTTATAAAAATAATTTTCTAAATATTTTTAATTTTATTTTTAAATAAATACACTATTCACCGAAAATTCATTTTTTTCAGAAAAATCCCCAAAAATTACCATAACATAATATCGATGCTCTGAGTTCAAAAATAAAGTCATTTTTATAAAAATAATTTTCTAATTTTTTTAATTAAATTTTTAATTAAAAAAACTATTCATCCGAAAAAACTAATACTTGAATAATAATTTATGAAACCGTTATTTAACCATTTTATTGAATCACATTACTTAATCAAAGTGCCTAGCTTATTTTAATACTTTCTTTAAGTGAGATTACTAATCCATTTGGACACATTATTAATCCTAATCATAAAATCACTATTCATAATTTACTATTCATCAAAAATCAAGTTGATCTTATTAGACTCTAAATTTAGTACTGAACATAATTGCAGAAGACCATTTTTTGAAAATCATTACACATTTTTAATTATTTAGGGTTTAAATAAACATATTTAAAATATCCTTTTTCTAAAATTCATCAAAAAATTTGCATACTATATTTATCCGGTCATTTGAAAATTCATAAAAGAAATCGAAATTTTATTTAAAACAAAGGATTACACAAGACAGTTACGGTCTCCTTACATAGCCCCTTATCACACCAGCATAGGACCTAAGTGTAAGGTGTGCTAAGGTGAGAGAATCCGAGGGAGACTAGGCCAACATCACACGAGTAGAAATTTCTATCAGTTTGAACTTCTCGCGAAGGCGATCCCGTTCTAGCTTTATACGATGAAGTTCAACTTGGGTTTGGTCCAGAGCAAAGACCAGTGGTGCTACCTCCTTCCCAAGTTCTGTTAGATGGGCTCCGATCGGTCCAAGACTACTGGTTGAGGCCATCGAATCTTCTTTCTATATTAATTAACCAAGATTGCTTGTATTTAGAGATAATAGTCAAAATGTTTAGTTTCCAGCGGTCATGTTGACCAATGGTCAAATAACAGTCAAAACCCAACAGTCTCATTTTAATTATACTCATGTTACCAAATGAAACATTTTTGTTGAGTATAACAATAACACATAAAATTAGGAAACAAAATTTATTTAAAAAAAATCAGGTCGTTACAGGCTGCGGCGCCTTCAACACTCTTCGACGCGGCGCGACGGCGTTGCGTCCTTGCATTATTTTACAATGCGGCGCGACGGCGCCGCACATTTCTTGTTGTATGATCCTGCGCGGTGTGACGGCACCGCGCCTCACCCGTCTCAATCCACAACAAAAATCAATATGAAATGGAGGAGGGTCGGCCGTGTTCGTACGGTCCGGCCCCCTCGCGTTAACTGCTAACAATTGGATAAATTTCACGAAGAAATATTCTCGGGTATAAATCATGATCAAAAGTAATAAATAAACCCCTACCTCGGTTTCAAGTACGATGTTCGTCAACGACCCGCAGAAGACAACGTCACGGAGGTCGGGCGTCGCGGTAAACGTTCGTCAATTCCGTTGACGCAGAGGTACGTCCGAAGAGGTACGTCGTTGGTGAATCTTCGTAAGCTGACGAAGGAAGTCCGAGGAGGAAGCGGCGTTCCCTTTCATTGAAACGGAGGCATCTTCGATCTTCAGAAACAAACCGGCTATGAAGAAGAGAGGAGCAGCGTTCTTCGTCGGAGCTTGAGTGTTCTTCGTCAAAGTTTGAAGAAGAAGAAGGAGTTCTCAAATCCTCTCAAGATGGCTAAACAAAATAAAATAAGCTATGACTTATTTTATTTACACAAACATCAACTTGAATTTCAAAGGTTTGAAATTCAAATCACCCCACCTTAATTAATTAAACCAAGTTGACAAACATTAATTAAAGGGGGTTATATGGGAGTTTTGAGAGAAGATGATGAGTTGGGCTTTGTGTGGGCCCCACCACACTTAATCATCCCAAGAGAGGTTACGCGGATGTGGGTCCCACCCCTAACTCCCTTTGGGAGTTTATAACTAACAAAAAAAAGAAATAAAATATGTTTCCACATTTTATTTAACTTTATTTTAAAAACCCAAAAGCTAACTCTCAACCCGCAATAAACGCAACCTTGGAAAAGGTCTCCTTAAGAGAATATCGGTGGTGCGAGTTCATCGGTGCCCTCAGAATTTGATTCCGGGCACCGGTTCAAAAGTTAGAAATTCCCGCTCGTTCGTTCAATGAACGTACCCGAGCCAAACTTCGGAAATTGATTCTGGGCACTCCGGGCCTCGGAATCAGGTGCCGTCAGAAACCGCGTTCTTGTAAAATTCCAAAGAAAATTAAGAAAAAAATTTCCCTTGAATTTTACGTGTCTTTACATTTGTGGTAGTATTCGTGGACAACATCATAGTGTACTCTCACACTCTACATGACCATGCCACCCATCTTAAGATCGTTTTGAGTACCTTGAGAGAGCATCAGTTATATGCTACGCTCACCAGGTGCCACTTTAGGATGGACCAGATTCAATTCCTGGGTCATATCATCTCAGAGTTAGGAGTTGTAGTAGACCCCGAGAAGGTGAGAGGAGTATTTTACTGGGAGCAGCCCAAGAACGTGTTTGAGACCCACAATTTCTTGGGGCTGGCTGGTTACTACCGACTCTTTATACAGAACATTCCCCGTCTAGAAGTGTCGTTGATGAGTTTTACTAAGAAGGGTGTGAAGTTCGTTTGGTAAGAAACTTGTGAGGCAGCCTTTTAGCATCTGAAAGGAAGGTTGAAAATAGAACCAGTCCAGATACTTCTAGAGCAAGGGAAGAGCTATACAGTTTATTATGATGCATAAGGTATTGGGTTGGGAGCAGTGTTGCTGTAGGGTGATCAAGTTGGTGCGTACGGTTCTCCGCAGTTGAGGCCACATGAGAGAAATTACCCGATGCATGACCTTGAGTTGGCCGTAGTTGTTCATACGTTATGTTGTTGGAGACATTATCTCTTGGGAGAAATTTTTTTGGTTTTCACTGACCACAAAAGACTCAAGTATATTTTTACCTAGTGTGGCTTCAATTTGAGCCATCGAAGGTGGGTCGAATACCTTCAGTCCTTCAACATTGAGATTTCCAATACACCTGTTAAAGGAAATGCAGTAGCTGATGCACTGAGCAGGAGGACTCAGATACAGGCGGTGCAGGAGGCCAGTGGTGAATGGCAGCTCATGGCATTGTTCTCTGAGTTGCATTTGGAGGTGCACAACAGTAAGGGGGAATACCTATCTTTCTTCTTTAGTTGTGACTTCTACCCTCCTAGATAGAGTGAGGATGAGATAACAATCGGATTCGAAAGGCATAGTTCTACAGGAGTCGGTGGCATGTGATGACCCTCCTCCTGGTTGGACGATATGCGATGATGAAATTATGTGTTTCCATGGACGAGTATGGGTTTCGGTGGATTTATGCGAGGAGTTGATGCGAGAGTTTCATGATCCATCTTGGGTAGTTCATATAGGGGTTACTAAGATGTACCTAGACATGGGACGTCAGTACTGGTGGCCGGGTGTGAAGAGATAAGTAGCTGGTTTTCATAAGATATGTTCTATCTATCAGCAGGTTAAGGTAGAGCATCAGAGGCCATCCAGACTATTATAGATGTTATCCATCCCAGAGTGGAAATGGGATGATGTCACGATGGACTTCATGACTGGGTTGTCGAGGTCACATCTAGGCAATGATGTCGTATGAGTTGTTGTGGATAGACTCATGAAGGCATCTCACTTTTTTGTCGATCACGGAGACCTTCAGTGTTGAATAGCTTGGAAAGTTGTATATCTGAGTTGTCATATATCTTCATCGGGTCCCTCGTTCTATCATTTCAGATAGGGATACCCATTTTACCTCTCATTTCTTGCAGAGTTTTCAGAGGGAACTGGGTACACAGGTACTTCAGAGCAATGATTACCGCTCTCAGACCCACGGCCAGTCAGAGCGTACAATACAGGTGCTTGAGGACATGCTTTGTGCATGCATCCTAGACTTTGGGGGCTCTTGGGAGAAGAATATACCCATAGTTGAGTTTGCTAATAATAATTTTTTTCAGGAAACTATTGAGAAGACATCTTATGAGGCATTATATAGTAGGCCATTCCAATCACCTTTTTGGTGGATAGGGGCAGGTGAGGCAGCTTTACTAGGACCACGTCTCATGCAGGAGACTTCTGAGATGGTCTAGTTGATTCAGAAGTGGATGGCTACTGCACAGTCACGTCAGAAATCTTATGCTGATCGCCGTAGACGACCCATTGTGTTCATCGTCGGGGACTAGGTTCTCTTATGTGTTTTGCTGAGGTTGGGACACTGGATGATCGAGAGATAGGGTAATCATTCACCGAGGTATGTAGGGCCATGTAAGATTCTGGAGAGAATCAGGATGGTTGCCTATCGGTTGCTGTTACCACAGAGGTACCGGGCCATTCACGACGTCTTCCACATATCTCAATTGCGCTGCTATCATTCAGACCTATCTCACATCTTTAAGGCCGAGGAGTTTGAGCATCAGATCGATGCTTCCTTTGAGAAGCATCCAAATTGTATAGTTTATAGGAGCATGAAGGTTCTATGAGGCTATTCAGTTCCTCTCGTACGAGTGATATGGAAGCATGGCCAAGTGCAGGATAAAACCTGGGAGCGGGAAACTGATATATGTGCACAGTGGCCAGAGCTGTTCTGGGCTTTATCTTCACCACCCTTAAAAGGGCAATTCGGGGATGAATTGCTTTAAGGGGGGACATTTTTTCAGAACCCCGTTCTTATTTTTGAGATATGGGTTTCTTCTTTTCTCTTTTCCTTAAGTGTTTTGGAGAGATAAGGAAAATAAGGGGAAAATCCCATATATTGGGACTATACACTGTTTTCTTTTCCGCACGATGTGTATTTGGGCTATGTTGGATGAGTACACAGGGTGTATAGCCATGTTGGTGAAGAAAGGTGTAAAAACCTACTACACGCCGTATAGTGGGTATTTACACTCTGTGCAGTCAGTCGACAAGAAAACTGTAGGGCAGTTGATGTAGCCACCATCTGAGTGACAGTACAAGCCGTGTACTCATGTCGACAGATGAATAGTGTGGTGGTGCCGCCAGAGGAACAGTTAAATGAGAAAAGTACACACTGTATAGTCAACAGTACAGGTCGTGTAGTTTGTTTTTTTCTTAAAATGGGCAGTAGCCAACCATGTTCATAGGATTGGCTTAGAATAGGAGGAATGAGTTGAGAGAGGAGTCCAGACCATAGAGGATCTCCAGATCAAGCGTCAGGAATCCGTTTTCGCCTCTGAAGATCTCTTTGGAATTGCACGGGTAAGCCCTCCACTCTTCCCAATTCTTCCTCTATGGGAAGTTATTTGAGTTTGAATGAGATTTTATTTCACATCAAATATATGTCATTCTTGGACGATTCGAGGATCATAGTTCTTGTATACCATTCAGGGAAGTTTGAGGTAGGTGGCATAGTATTTAAATTCCAACTATTGTGTGTTTTTTTGTACTGTTGTTCTAAAAACCAATGTTGGGGTATTGTGAGGCTGAGGTCGTGGCTCCATTGAATGCCTAGAATTACATATGTAATTAAATGTGATAATAAATTGTTGTTTGGGATCAATACTTGGATCCAGGACCACCTCGGGGGTGCGTTCCTCTGTTTAGCAGTTTGGCAAGGATACCCAAGGGTATGCCATTATAATAATGTTTATTGAATTGTCTTGAGTGGAATTGTTTGTGAATTTCTTGTTTACATGTTGGGTAAGTTCCGGTTACTTGCGCCTGAGGTCTGTGTTCTTTTAGCCTGAGGGGATTGTTTGTTTAGCCTGAGGGAAAGGTACTTCTTAGCCTGAGGGCAACGTTTTATTTCACCTGGGGGCAACTTTTCGTAAGCCAGAGGGTAGAGAATCTATGCCTGAGGGTGACGCTTCGTATGACTGAGGGAAATATCTATTATGCCTGAGGGAAATGCATGAGGGAAAGATTCCGACTACCTGAGGGTTGTAATTCTGATTACCTGAGGGTAAGGGTTTGCATGTATGAGGACACTGACTGTTTACATAGAAATTTTCTATGGTGGTTTCCTTATAATGAATGATTAAATAAATAATAAAATGGCAATATAACTGGTAAAGTTAGTTACTTTTGAGTACTTCTTAGTCTCTTGAATTTCACTACTACACACTGTTGTTGCATGTCTTCACATAGTTGGGCATGTGCCTTTGGTGGGTGCCTACTGGAATTTATTTCTCACACCCTGTTTAGGTCATGTCTTCAGCCCAAACAGATTACATTTCTGCAGGTGTGGATAAGGTCAAGGGTCCTAATACAGGTACTTGATTGTTGCTGAGGACTAGGGGAGCATTGGACCGGGATTATGCTCGTGATGATACCTACTGTTTTGTTTTGTTTTGTTGTACTCGGCATTGTACTGTACTGTATTGTTGTATAACATGATCTGGATGTATTCTGAGAACATGAGACATGTTTCATCCTTATCTCCATAAGTGTTGGTTATCTTTTACTGTAGTTGTTATTTTAAATGTGTATGGTTTATTGCTTCCGCTATTGTTGTATGTTTTATCTAATATTTCGCTGCTCTACACTTGAAAAATGAGGGCATAGTTTCCCCACTATCAGACCTGGGACCTCACTGCTAGTCGGTAGCCTCTGGCTTTTAGGGAAATGTATTTGAGGTCATCTGGCGAATCAGGTTCGGGACACCCATTGAGTGGCACCCATATCTGGGACATTACAGTGTTCTACTAGTCGAATGACCACATAAACATTCAATTAATAACTTGATAGAGAGGGAAGTGCATATTCCGGACATTCTTCATTATTTTGTCATGGCCTCGGCCATGACATCTAGAGATTAAGGACTTGGCCAAAATCCACATCACATTGGGAAAGCCCTCGGCCAATTCCATGTCTATTGTTCTCATGAGACCTACCGATACATCGAGGGGATATATCAGGCCCCACCCATCACATAATAAGTTCAATTAATTACTCATATGAGCTGGGATAAACATAAGCATCATATACATTCATATTGAAACTATCATATGAAATGTAACTAACTTTCCCCAATCGTTAAACATAAAACATTAACACTTTTGATTAATATGGTGAATGGTTTTAGGATAGATCATCCACAATAGAGTTAGTCAATAAACATTAAATAAAATATGTTAGATTACTTCATAAATTATTAAACCCAATAATACAATGGAATCAACAAGTGTATTTTAATCTAACAGAAATACTCTTATAAAATCATTAAGCAATTTTGAGATAAATAGTCTTTTATTTTGAAAAGAACAATTCTTTGGGAAAAAACATTGTATAAAACCAGAATTGAAGTAAGATAGAATCTTCATAATAAAAAGTGTGATTTTATAAAGATAATGGTTTCCAAAAACTGATTATAGAGTTCCTTTTAATGTAGGTAACAATTTGAGAAATTCCCTTGAATCCGGCATGTATTTTGGAAACAGTTTTGCATGTTTCTTTAAAAAATATGTAATGATTCATATAATAAGGAAAGGTTCTGGTTTGTAAACATATATATGATACTAACACAGAATATATGATGAGTACATAACAATACATAAGAATTTCATTGAGGTAATTAGACAATGAAAGTATCCCAAATGAAAATTGATGTTCGGGTTGAAAACCCTTAACTTAACTCTAAATCTGTTCCTATCATGTACGTAAGCTCTTGGAATATGAAATTATACTTGATAATAACTTATTTAAGAACCTATTAGAAATTTATTTAGTTTACCATAATTCAGGTTATTTCATTTATGTCATTATTGACAAGTTATTGTATAGAATTTCGTCGTTCTGGAGTGTTCGTTTCCTTTATTTTCATATTCGGTTCACTTGTTTTTAAGTAATGGAGTTCATGTGGAATAGTTATAAAACTCCAAGATTGGAGTTATATATTATTAATGAACATTAATAATTCATAATGGTCATTTATATCATTTTTTTACAAGGAATGAGGATGAATCATTAGATGAACAACCACTTCCTTTATTCGGCGATATTTGGAATATGATGAACTAGTTTTATCATATAACTTAATTATATGTACATATTATGGTTCCTGAATGTTAATTAGGTTATAAAACATATATTATAGTATGGTATTACCATAAATATGGTTTCATGACCAGTAATGAAGCATAAATTGAAGAATGAAACTTCGTTGTCCACGAAGGCTATAAATTGGAACCTCACAAACGTTGATTTCGTTTATAAAAAATAAAAGGGAGGGAGTAAGAATATTTATGTTTGTTATTCCATTAACATGATGTAAATACAGTATATAGATGTTACTAGAGTTATCCTGATCATTTTTAAAGAGGAAGTTAGGATAGAAAATAAAAGAGATGAACTTGAAAATAAAAGAAAAGTTAAGAGATCCCTTATGAAAATTTGACAGCCTAACGACATCTCTTAAAATTTCATAAAATCAAAAGATGAGAACAAAAGAGTGTCTCATCATATTTAAATAAAACGGACAGTAGCATGAATGAATAATATCAAACCCCAACTTATGAAAATGGCATTTAAAATAGATAACATAAAATATGTGTCGACTTAAAGAGAAGAATGAAGAATTCCCTTACCCATTAGAATAACTCCTAGATCTTGAAGGATGTGACCTTGGGAGCTTAGGGACACCTTGGGAGGACTACTAGAGAGGTAAAAACACCAGATATTAGAGTATTCTGGATTTTGAATGAATGAAAAATAATGGATGAGTGGGTATTTATAGAAAAAGAGAGGTAATTGTTTAATAATTTCAAAGGGACACCTCATTAGTGGTTTTTGCCAAACCATTGGCTTACCCATGGTATTTGACCATGGTTTTAGCCACATGGGTCACCTCATGTCATAAGTTACTATAAAAAAGTTGACAATAATTTTATATTTAATTATTACATCATTATGTTGTAATTAGACTACCGAATACTCAAAAACTGTATTTTTACTATTCATGAAAGATTTAAGTATTTTAGAAAAATTCAAAAATTTCACCCCTATCATTTTTCGACGTGTAGAATTCAAAGGTGAAATCATTTTTTCAAAAATAATATTCTAAATATTATTAATTTAATTATTAAATAAGGTCATAGTTAATTCGAAAAATAAAAATCTTGAAGTGCAATTAGTTTTTTGTGACATTGAAAAATTAATTAGGATTCCATTATCATATTTCCTTACGAAAATAAAATCATAATATTATTTACTATTCATATTACTATTCATAAGGGTATGTTACTATTCAACAAAAATCATGTTTGTTCTATTAGACTCCAAATGAATTACTGGACACAACTCTAGATGACCATTTCATGAAATTCAAAACATAGAAGAGGAAAAGTTGTGTTTATTGGATAGATTATAAAATTGCATTATATATTTATTTTCAAAACCTTGGGGTGTTACATTCTCCCATCCTTACAAAAATTGCATCCTCAAAATTCACAAAATACTACCTAAAAAGATTCGGGTATGCCTTTAACATAAGCTTCTCAGGATCCCATGTTGCTTCCTCCATCTTATGGTTCCTCCATTGAACCTTCACGAGACGATTAATCCGATTTCTCAATACATGTTCTCTAGTATCAAAAATATTAATAGGATCATCATAGTAAGATAAATCGGGCTCATGTTCCACTTCTTCATAACTGAGTACATGTGTTGGGTCTGGCATGTACGTTCTTATCATTGACACGTGGAACACATTGTGAACCTTGGAGAGACATGGCGGCATTGCCAAATGGTAAGCTACAGCTCCAATTCTATCTAGAATTTCAAAAGGTCCTATGTACCTGGGACTCAATTTATCTTTCATACCGAAATGTATAACTCCCTTCCATGGAGATACCTTCAAGAAAATAGGATCTCCTACCTAAAATTCAAAATCCATCCTTCGGTTGTCAGCATAGATCTTCTGCCTTCTTGGAGCTATTTTGATATGGTTCTGGATAATCTCACATTCTCCATTGTTTTTTAAACAATTTCTGGGCCCACAAGCTTTCTTTCACCAACATCTTCCCAACAAGTTGGTGTACGACATCTCCTCCCATATAATGCTTCATAGGGTGCCATCTGTATACTTGAATGAAAGCTATTGTTGTGGGAAAATTCCATGAGAGTTTAATACTGATCCCACATGCCTTGAAAATCAATTGAAAAATACCTCCACATGACTTCCAATGTTTGAATAGTCCATTCTAATTGTCCATCAGTTTGTGGGAGGTATGCAGTGCTCAAACGAAGATCAGTATCTTGGGCCTTCGAGAGACTTTTCCATAATATTTATGTGAAACATGGATCACGATCAGAAACAATCTATAGGGTACTCCATGAATTCTCACAACTTCATAAATATATAGTGTTTCTAGACATTTAAGTGGTAGATTTTCTCTTATAGAAAGAATATTTGATGACTTGATAAGATGATCAACAATGACTGATATTGCTTCGTTATTTCTAGGAGTCTTTGGTAGTCCCATGATTAATTCCATCCGGATATTATCCCATTTCCACTCAGGTATGGTAAGAGGTTGCAATACTCCCCTAGGTTGTTGCCTTCCAGCTTTCACTTGTTGACAAACCATACAACTGGATGCAAAATCAGTAATCTCCCTCTTCATGTTGTCCCACAAAAAATGTTCCTTCAAATCACTATACATCATAGTGCTTCTAGGGTGTACAAAAAAATTGGAACTATGAGCATCATCCAATAATTCCCTTTTTAGATCAGGTATATTGGGAACAAAAAGTCTCTTCTGAAATATCATGATTCCATCTTCATATACGAAGTCACTCAATCTCCCATCATACACAACTGTAATCTTCTTTTGAAACTCCCCATCACCAGCCTGAGAATTTTTTATCCTTTCTAGTAAAGATGGATTTTCAACCATTTAAAAAATCATTGATGTTTCACCTTCCATGGTTTTTCCCGTATCCATCATTACTAGATCCATGAAAATAGGATCCCTTTCAACTATCATCATGCTCAAAACTCAATGATCCTTTATTCTAAAGGCATCTTCCACCTTATTTTCCTTTCCCGGGTGGTAGTGTATCATGAAATCCTAATCCATGAGTAGTTCAAGCCATCCCCATTACATCATGTTGAGTTCTTTCTATGAGAAAATATACATCAAACTCTTGTGATCAGTATAAATCTCACAATTTTCATCATAGAGATAATGTCTCCATATCATAAAAGAAAAAATTACAACAGCTAACTCAAGATCATGAGTATAATAGTTTTTCACATGAATTTTTATCTGTCGTGATGCATAAGCAATAAAACTATCATTTTTCATAAGGAAATAACCAAGTCCTTTCATTGAACCATCACAATAAATAGCAAACCCCTCATTCCCCGATGGTAGAGTCAATATAGGAGCACTGATTAATCATATCTTCAGTTCTTTGAAACATTCTTCATAATCTTTTGTCCAAACAAATTTAACCCCTTTAGTGTGAGCTTCATTAGTGGGATAGCTAGTTAGAAAAAATTCTGTTCGAAACACTGATAATAACCTGCTAAGCCAATAAAACTGCGTAACGCAGTTATGTTTGTTGGCATGGGCCAATCATGGATTTCCTTTGTCTTTGTAGGATCTACTAGGATTCAATCCTTAGAAACAATATGACCAAGAAATGAAATCTCCTGAATCCAGAAATCAGACTTTCAAAATTTCCCATATAATTGATGTCATCTAAGAGTCTTCAGGATAATGCGGAAGTGATTTTCATGTTCTTCACAGATATTGGATTATACCAAGATATCATCAATTAATACCACTACAAAATCATCAAGATATTCCTTGAAAACTCTATTCATTAGATCCATGAAGACAGAGGGTGCATTAGTCAATCCAAAAGGCATTACTTTAAACTCGTAATGCCTGTACTTGGTTCGAAACGTTGTTTTAGGATTGTCTCCCTTCTTCAAACTCAGCTTATTATATCCAGATCAAAGGTAAGACTTTGAAAAATATTGAGCTCCCTGCAGTTGGTAAAATAAATCATCAATGTGAGGTAGGTGATACTTGTTGTTTATTGTTATATCATTGATATCAATGTAGTCGATACATAACCTCATAGATCCATCTGTATTCTTAAAAAAAAGGATAGGGGCTCCCCATGGAGAAACACTAGGGAGGATAAATCCCTTATTACTCAATTCCTCTAGTTTTTTCATTAGTTCCACCAGTTTTACAGTGGACACTCTATAAGGGGTCTTCGATATGGGCCTTGAACCAGGAATTAAATCAATGGAAAACTCAATTTCTCATTCTGGAGGATGTCCAGGTAAATATTCCAGAAACACATCAACATATTCTATAAAAATAGGTAAATCATGTATTTTAACATTCCTTTCCCCACCCATATTTATTTATTTCTCTTCCTCCCCAATAATTGAATCTATTTGAGCTACTGGGGGTGGATCTAAATAAGAATCAGGTGGTGAGGATTCTTCTCTAAAGATAAGGTGTTCATTATCATCGTCATCTAAAATAGTAACCTCATTCTTCTTACAATATTTTTTTTGCATCATGGTCCGAAATCCAATCCATACCAAGGATTATATCCAATTAAATCATGGGTATGATAGTGATATTAGTAGATAAAGAACATTTGTATACCCTAATGGGAACTGATTCACAGAACATTGTTGCAATGATACTTCCCTTAAGAGTTTTGACAGAAAACTACCTTGTTAAATAAAATTGGAAATATCTAATTTTCTTAGCAAACTGGGAAGATATGAAACAATGCGATGATCTAGAATCAAATAAAGCATTGAATAAACTTGAAGAAACAATTAATATACCTACCACCATGTTATTAGTGACTTCAACCTCTGCAATTGTGATTGCATAATCTTGTCTCTGATCCCTTGGCCTTTTCAGTTTCATATTTCCTTGACATTTTGGACAATCATTATCATAGTGTCCCATCTCCTGACAACTATAGAATTGAACATCCCTGGCTTCCATATTTCCTTTGCAATCACCAGCAAGATGGAATTTCTGACAACATTTTTAACATACTCTTTTTTCCTTTAAAGTATGGTCTAGGGTGTTTACTTCCACAATTGCCACGTGTTAGAAATTCGTATCTTCCCTTCTTCCCCATTCCATTATTTCTTTTCCCAGGCATTTCAGCAGCCCTCTTATTTTCTTGCTATCCCTTAAAGTCATAAGACTTTGAGAATTCTTTTTCTGTCTTGATGGCATATGAAACTGTATCATCATATGATGAAAAAAATTGGGAGACGAGTGCCCACTGGAGGAATGTCTTTAGGCCATAAACGAATTGATCAATTTTTCTCCTTGGATTTCGTATGTAGTCTACAGCATGTCTTCATAATCTTGTGAAGTTACCTTCATACATGGAAACATTTTCATCCTGCTTCTACCTCAGTTTCAAGAATTGTCTCTTCATATATGCTCACTACTCACGAGGGAAATATTTTTCTAAGAATATTTTATTAAAATCCCTCCATTTCATCTCTTATATATCTTCATCCTCCTTTGTGTTTTGGATTAATGACGACCACTGATCCACATATCCTGATAGACGATATACTACCATGACAACCTCCTCTCTTTCATTACATCCCAAAGTGATAAATATCTTCTCAAGATAAAATATCAACTACTCTGCTACAAATGGGTTTGTAGTCTCGTTGAATGATGGAGGTTGTTGTCGCATAAAGCGATCTAGCATGGCTCCTCCCCGTGTTGGATCTGAATTCTCCATAGGGGTATGTTTATTATTCACAACCTGAGTAAGTTTTCCCAGTATTGTTATGAGTTTCTCAACACCAGTCACAGCACCAGAGCCAACATCATTATCTTGCATCGGAGGAAAATCCATACAGAGAACACGTTCATTCAGGCGATTTTCATTCCTTCAACTAGGTTCCATATCTAGATATTGGAACACACTATATTAGGTTATGAATTATAATTTATAATATTAAATTAAAAATACTCAGATAAAATTGAAATCCTGCGCATGGCTAATCTCATATTCACAAAAATGTTATCTTTGATGAATATTTATACTAAACTCCATCATAATGGTTTGTAAAGAAAATGTGAATTATCCTAAGGATATCCCCTAGGAGTGTCGTAAACAAGAGTGCAACAAAGCCTGTTTTCATGCACCAATTCCCATTCGAGTCAAGCTTAATGCGGTGTTTTCAGGTTTTACCCCTAGATACATCTGTTCTAGAGCCACCTCTACCTGATTTTCTCCAGATAGGGATGTATTGATTGAATGTTCCACAAAATCTATTCCTTACAAAAATACCAGGACATTCGTGTATTTTTATCCTCAAAGACTATCTTAGGGACTCTTCCATAATTAATCTTTTTCTAAATCTAGTTTCCAAGTATTCTACTAATCTAACTCTGATACCAACTGTAAGGACCCGACCCCAGTTTCTCGGAGTCGGTGCCTTATTTGATTACATTGGAATACATACAAGGAACACAAATCCTGAAAGGCCATGTAGTTTAGTATTATTGGAAACAAGGTAAATACATAAGTTTATCATTACAACATGAAAGTGAAACAAAACACGATTTTATTCCGCTAGAAACATCATGTCTCCTATATTATGCTTGCACGTCATTCATAAATTACTTATTCATATCCTGAGAAAAGGAAACTTAATAAAGGGTGAGATCAAATTCTTAGTATGAGTAAGCAATACAGTGTAACATAATATAAACATTTGACATGGTGAATAGTTGAAAACCCATGCCTTTAATAATAATGATGAAACAAATTATGGCAGGAATGAGAGCTCAGTAAATAATGCCATAATAAAACATAATCATGGGTATTTTACTAGTCAAATAACCACATGAACTTTCAATTAATAGATTCATAAAAAGGTAAGTTCATATTCTGGACATTCTTCATAATTTTTTCATGGCCTTAGCCAAGACATCTAGAGATTAAGGCCTCTTCCAAAATCCATATCACATTGGGAAAGGCCTCGGCCAATTCCCCGTATATTTGTCTCATGAAACCTACCAATGCATCGAGGGGCTATAGCAGGCCCCAACCATCCCATAATAAGCCTAATTCATTACTCATATGATTATGGATATATATAAACAACATATACATTCATATTGAAACAATCATATGAAATGATACTAACTTTCCCTAATCATTATACATAAAACACTAACCATTCCTATTAATATGTTGAATGGTTTTAGGATAGATCATACACAATGGACATATTCATAAACCATTAAATAAAATTTGGTAGATTAATTCATAAATTATTAAACACAATAATACATGGAATCAACAAGATTATTTGAATCAAACGGAAATTCTCTAATATAACCATTAAGCAATTTTGAGATAAATACTCTTTTATTTTGAAAAGAAGAGTTATTTTGGAAAAATCATTTTATAAAACCATAAGTGAAGTAATAAAGTATATTTAATATAAAATTAATTATTTTATAAATATAATGTTTTCCAAAAACATATTATAGAGGGCCCTTGAATGTAGGTATGAATTTTAGAAATTCCCTTGAATCCAGCTTGTATTTTGGATACAGTTTTGAATGTTTCTTTTAAAAACATGTAATGATTCATAAAATAAGGAATTTTTCTTGTTTTTAAACTTATATATTATACTCACACAGAATATATGATGAGTAAATAACAATACATATGAATTTCATTGCGGTAATTATACTACGAAAGTATCCCGAATGAAAATTGATGTTCGGGTAGAAAACCCTTACCTTAACTCCAAAAGTCTTCCGCTCTTATACTTAACCTCCTCTAATATAAAATTATACTTGTTAATAACTTATCTCAGAACCTATTTGACATGTATTCAGTTTACCATAATTCTGGTTAGTTCATTTATGTTTTATTTACATGTTATTGTACTGAATTTTTCCGTTCTGGAGTGTTCGTTTCCTATATTTTCATATTGGGTTCACTTGTTTTTAAGTAACAGAGTTCATGTGGAATTGTTATAAATCGATAGTATTGGAATTATATTTTATTAATTAACATAAATAATTTATAATGTTAATTTATATCATTCGGTTACATGTAATGAGGATGAATCATTAGATGAAAACCGCTTCGATTATTCGGCGGTATTTGGAATGTTATGAACTAGTTTTGTTATATAACATAATTATATGAACATATTATGCTTACTGAATTTTAATTAGGTTATAAAACATATATTATAGTCGTTTTATACCATAAATATGGTTTCATAACCAGTAATGAAGAACAAATTGAAGAACGAAACTTCGTTGTCCACGAAGGCTATAAATTAGAACCACACGGACGTTGATTTCGTTTATAAAAAATTAAACGGAGGGAGTATGAATATTTATGTTGGTTCTTACATTATCATGATATAAATCCAGTATATATATGTTACTGGAGTTATCATGATCAATTGGATAGATTAGGTGAGGATAAAAATCAAAAGATATGAACTTGAAAATAAAAGAAAAGTTAAGAGGTCCCTTATGAAAATTCGGCAGCCTAACGACGTCTTTTAAAATTTCATAAAATACAATTATGTTAAAAAAAGGTTATAGAATCATATTTAAATAATAATGAGATTAAGAATAATGAATAAAATCATACCCCAACATATTATAAAGGAAATTCAAATAGCTAACATAAAAGAAGTGTTGACTTAAAGAAGAGAATGAAGAATTCCCTTAACATGAAGAATAACTCCTAGATCTTGAAGGGTGGGACCTTGGGGGATTAGGTACACCATGGTAGGACTCCTAGAGAGGTAAAAACACCAGATATTATAGGATGAGGGATTTATAATGAAAGAAAACGAATGGATGAGTGGGTATTTATATTAAAAGAGAGGTAATTGTTTATCAATTTCGAAGGGACACCTCATGAGTTGTTTTTACCAAACCATGGGCTTGCCCATGGTATTTGACAATGGTATTATCCACTTGGGACACCTCATGTCATAAGTTACTATACACAAGTCGACCATACTTTTATATTTAATTATTACATCATTATGTTGTCATTAAACTACCGAATACTCAAAACTGTATTTTTATTATTCATGAAAAAATCATGTGTTTTAGAAAAATCCAAAAATTTCACCCCTACCATTTTTCAAGGTGTATAATTAAAAAGTGAAATACATTTTTAAAATATAATTTTCTAAATATTATTAATTTAATTTTTAAATAATGTCATACTTATTTGAAAAAATAACAATCTTGAAGTGCAATTTCTTTTTTGTGACATTAATAAATTAATTAAGATCCCATTATCATATTTCCTTATGAAAAAAAATAATAATATTATTTACTATTCATAAGGTTTACATTTCTATTCATATTACTATTCATAAGTGTATGTTACTATTCACCAAAAATAATATTTGTTCTATCGGACTCCAAATGACTAACTGAACACAACTCCAGATGACCATTTCTTGAAATTCCAAACATAGAAGAGGCAAAGTTGTGTTTAATGGATAGATTATAAAATTTGATTCTATATTTATTTTCAATGCCTTAGGGTGTTACAAAAATAATGTGATTTTAGGATATTTTTTCTTATTTTAAAATGCCTTAGTGTCCCTTCCAAGATGTATAGAACATTTTAATTTTTAAAATTGATTTCCTTGAGAGTGTGAATATCCTTTTCATAAGAAAGCCAAATATTTTAATAATTCCTTCCAATGTCCTTATAAAATATTGTTTTCCACATCTCATTCGAAAATACCATGGGAAAAAACAATGTATGGTTTGTGGTTTTAATTATTTTAATGTGTGGTGTCCAAAACCTAAATAATAAATAATTCCCTCTCTTTTCCTATACAAAACAACCCATGTTACCACATCCTCTTCACTCAAGGCCTTAGGTGATCGACCATACTCTTCCCTCCTCTCTCTATAATCTACTAAAGGTCCCCCAAGCTCCCATGAGGTCTCCCTAAATACTCTCCCAAGCCTTTGGGATCACACTTCTATGTAAGGGATTTATTAATTCTCATGTTTTTCTAAATTTATTTATGTTGTTATGCATTTTTAATTTCAATTAAAAATGTTGGGTTATGATTTGACACCTATCCATACATCCATATTTATATTATAATGATGACATTACCCATTATCTCTCATTAATTCCACCCATGTAAACATGATACCATGCCGAAATTCTGTAAGTAATTTCTCTCTCCTCTATTACATTCAAGAAATACTTTTATACTATGAATATAAATTCTATTACATATTTTGGGACATGTATCTATATAAACACTTACTATAAATTTCATGTAAATACGATGAGATAACCTTTTATCTATCGTCAACAATTTTTATTAATATATATGTCACACTGTTATGCTGCCTAAATTGCACTGGAATTTTCCAAGACAAAGTCATTGTATAGTAAATACATGCCTATTTCATGACCATGGGTATTCGCATTTATTAACATATAAATATTCATTATATATTTTCAAGTCTTCATTCCAAATTCCTTTATCATGGAATAAATTATGAAATTTAATGAATCCACGTTGTATGATCTATGTGGCACACTTATGCATGAAATGAAATGTTTATGGAGGGTGTGCCCTGATAGTGCTTCAATGAATTTGTTAAAGATTCATATCATGATATTTCTGGTTAAATGAGGTTTTACTCATTATAATTCATGTGAAATTAGGGTTTACTCATATTCCATTTATAATGGGCCTTTTCTCATTATAATATCATGTTAAATGTTTTTCCACATTTTCATGTTTTGATAATAAATCTATGACATGCCTTTATGTTCATGTTTCTCATGGGATCCATTGATATGCCTATTACCTAACATGTACTATATTATCCATGTTATGGTTTGTTTACTACCTTAAATGTCTTTATAGCTCACCCTTTTCTCATGCTTGTCCTCTTGTTATTCTATACAATGCAATGTACGATGGAATGTGTGTGGTCATGTAAAAGAAGATTTCAACAATGATTTTTGGGTTTTATGTTCTAAGATGTTATGTATTGATCCTGAGCCCCAAAGACAATAAACCTCTTAATATTCTTCGTTGAATCAAGTGAATATTTTATTTAATAAAATAGGTTTATGTGTGAAATAAATATCATGTTTGTCATAATATATTTTTAAAAGAAATTTATATTGAAATATTATGTACATAAATGGGAATAATATTTTTATTATAAAAAAATTTATTCACATTGAGTTAGTTTTAAGGAAATTGATAAATATAGCCAAATATGTTTTTAATTGAAAAAACATGAACATTAGATTTGTTAAAAACATTGATAGAAAACCCAAATAGAAATAAAAAATAATATAAATATAAATAAATGTAGAATCTAATGTAGTAAAATATAAAAAAAATTATTTAGGTATATATAAGGACATTTAAAAAATAATCTAATGCACTATGAAATAAAAATCTGATTTTCAAGAACTAAAATATGAGACTTGGCCAATTATACATTCAAGACACACTTTTGTTAAAATATCATTTGAGGGATATATGATAGAGATAGAACATATAAATCCTCATGAATATAAAAATTTAAATAATAACTGGTAATAAAAAAATTATTAAATTACTCTATGGATTATATATTAAAACAAACCATTATTTTTAAATAATATTTGCAATAAACATTTATGATTTGAGAAATAATTTATAAGAAAACAATTAAGTTTTGTATATTTATAATAAATTTATATTTTATGAAAATATATGACATGTCTAATTAAAAATCATGTATATAACATAATTAATTCATTATTATGTAATCTCACAATATTAATGGTATCACTAATTACATTATGATACACTATTTCAATGACATAAATTTGGAATGAAGAACATATACCATTATTCACGATTAGTAAAACATGATATAAAATCATTTAATAAACTAAATATCTTAACATAAAATATCATTGAAATTTTTTTTCCTAAAAAATATTTATTATTTTGTTTTATAATCATTATCTAAATGAATATTTTTTTTGTTTTCCTTTATATTCAATGTCAGGTCTTTATATATTTTTACAATTTTCTCTAATTTCATAAAAGTGGTGTTAATATTCATTATTATTACAAATTTTTAATATTTTGTAAATTATTTTGATATTCAATAAATTAATTTCATTCATTAGGAATTCCCTTTAAAAAATTTAATAATAAATTGTATATTCCTTAATGAAAATCATTTTGAGGGATATTATTCCATCAATGGAGGTTGATTTAAAAAGATAATGGAAGTAGTGTTTTATATATTATTTAATACCCCATAAATATAATTTTTTTTGTATTTATAAATTAATAAATATACAACATATAAAAAAAAATATCACAATAGGATAACTATGAATCATTTCATAACTAATTTTTTTACACAAACACATATATGTTAATGGTCATATAACAATAAAAAAACTAGGGATTTGTACCACGAAATTAAAATAAAATATAATAAAGGATATTAATTATACATGAAGGAAATATGGTAGCTAATAAACAATATAATATAAAATATAGTGTAAAATATACAACTTATATTATGTTATTTTAAATAGAAAAAAATACGTATATAATTAAAAATAAAGAAATACACCTTGAAGGATGTTATTTAAAATTAATAATTGATTTATAATCATGTTAACAATTTTATGGTACATAACTAATTTTTTTAATGGTTCTACTATTTTTATATGGTAACCTAGTTGATTCCTTTTATTATTGTTTTTTCTAAAAAACCAATGTTGTTTCCCTATTGTGGGTTTTAATGGGTTGTGGGAGATGTTTTGAATATATTTATAGTTATAGAGAGTTGTTTGTGGATTATATAATAACAGTGTGAATGATCCTATTACTAGAAAAGACTCAAGAGGCCCATCCAAAATATAGTTAGGGGAAATATTTAGCCGGTGGGAGGTTTAGATGTCAGAAATCCTACAGAAATCTGACCAGATCACTAATTTAAACCCCTTATACCATTAAAGTTATATTCATTTGTCACAGATTTCTAATAGGTGCCACTACCTATTGGGTTGAGTCCACTATTATTTCAGTGATGATGGAAAAGATTTTTATTTTCAAGGAAGAAAAATCATTTTATTATTTTTAATCCATTATTCACCTCTAAATTACCTCCCTTGATTGTTATATGATACTAAAATCCTATAAAGATCTTTAATATAAATTTTTCTATCCAAAACTTCTACCATCATGTATTGATGTTGTCAGTGAAGTGCTATATGACTTATATTATGTACAATATCAATTTGATCTTGTTTTCTACCTTATTCCTACATATGTGAATTGAGAGTGGGGTTTATCAATTCAATATGTGGATCAACATAATCAATTAACGCATTATCATTTTAGGAATATCCATTAACAGTGTTAGACCATGAATCTATAATGGTGAATTCTATATGGGTTTTTATTGATAGTGATTATGAAATGTGGCGTTGAATGGAAATATATTTCAATTTAAAAATTTAATTCCTATATAATTCAAATTGGATTTCCAAATGATTTTTAAATATAGAATTATGATTCCTAGTTAATCACATAAACATTAAGGGTGTATGTGTGGAGACCCCATAAACCTAAATTATGAAATAATGTGTGACTTCAATAAAAATTTTATTTAACCAAAATAAAAAATTTGATGCATGAAATGAATGATAATTTTTTTTGATAAAACATTAAAAAATTTATATAAAATATAATAAGTTAATTTCAATTGAACATATTTTTAATAAAATACATGTTACAATTGTTTTTGAATTTTAATAGAGTGTTTGGAAATATGAATTTGGAAAAAAGTGAATTTATTGAATGAAAATAATGATTTAATTGAATTATAGTCCCATTTATGTTTAATTGTCTTAATGAAAACGGTATTGTGGGTAGTTGTTTTATGAGGATATTAATACTATGTAAATTTATAACTAGTAATGGAATTATGATGAAAATGATAAAAAACTATATTGTGGGATTGAAGTTAATTCATTGGTATTATATCTTATTCATAGGTTCATGGGTCTATATTCACCCTCAGATTCATATCTAACCAATGTTTTTTTATATATTTGGGACATGAACTAACTAAACATATGAATTATTAATATCTTGATTTGGTTGAAAATGATTTATAATTTCAATTAAATATGAAATGATTTAATCATTTCAATTTTGATAAATAACATTGTTCGTTTATTTTTTTAAAAATATACTTGTAACATCATATCTGATGAAAATTAACCTTTATGACTACTTTATAATATATATTTAATTTTATGAGAATTTATTTACATATTTTAAGACGAATCCTCTTCTCTTTATGAAAGGAAAACATATTTTATATGGGTATAGGGAGTCCCATTAGCTTGATTTTATTCCCTAGAACATGTGGACCCAAGTACTTGAAATTTTTAATCAAACCGTACCATTTAAATGTTTTTTTATTATCATTATTGGAGGTCCATGAAAATGGAACACACTAGTCTAGGGTTGTGGGGGTGTCTGATTTGAGGGTCCTTTTTATTTGAGGATGATCAGTGGAATGGTTGATACCCTTGTTATGTGGTGGTTATGATGATGATGTATTGATGGGTTTATCAATTATTTTTCACTTCTTTTCTTTATTTGGGACTTTTATAAATCATGTTGTTTTATTTTTGCTCATATATGTTTTTGAGATGTTGAATTATTATCATTTTATATCTGTATCTTTATAATGAATAGTAAATCATGAGTTAAATCATTACATCATGGTTCTTATAATTCATGATCCCCAGTCACTAGCCCATGGAGATAAATAATTCTATTAGGGTCATGTAAGAACTTTTTTGGGCATCGTTTATTTGAGTTGTATGGGTTATTTCATTACATGTTTTTATCAAATGATGTCTTTTCCTTTATTAGTGATTGTATGTTGTTTTTATTATCCTAATAGAATTAATACATTCTTTTGTGGATATAATAGGTATTCTACAAGTGGGTTCTTGTCCAGCCCTCAATGCAACAGGAACTACATCACTAATGGATTTTGAGTAAAAGATTCATTGATGAAATTTTCAATTCCAATATAAATTTTTTATACAGTTTCGATCCGATTTTTTGGTTTACAAGTTAATTATTTTGTGATGAATTTGAGAATATATTTTTCCGGACTAATGTTATCCTTGTTATTGGATGATGTTCTATAGTATCATGTACCCAAGGATGTTGTTGAGCATAAATCATGTGGGTGGTGTCAATGAACCATGAAATGGAAATCAGCCAGTTTATTAGATGCTTATAGAGACTATTTTGTGCCTGCAGTCTATGATATATGCCAGGCATCCCCACATATATCACCTAAAGATGTTGAGTCTATAACCACTAGGTTTGGTAGTAGTTATTTTGGCTCAGTCATTATTCATCTTAATCTATAATAATTTATTGGTTATAATGATCCTTATGTGGAAAATGATTTTCTAAATATTTTTAATCAAATCCTACATTTTTAAGAGATAGAATATTTAGTTATATATATATGTGACTTTTTAGACTAAAAAGTCCTTGATAATGGTTATTAGAACTAAATGGGAGGCTAGAAATATAATCATAAGTTTTACCACTCCTATGGAAGGTCAAATCACATATAAATGTTTGTTCATGACATTAAATATTAAAAAAGAAATATCATTAAATTAGTTTTCAAATATCAATGAAATTATTAGATAAATCATTGAAAAAATTTGCAAAAAAATAGTAATTGGGAATAAATAAACTTCCCAGTGTGTGTGAATCTCTTGCAGAAGATGATTTGGGTAATGTGATAGTGAGCGGCATAATAACCATTGATTTATCATTAGTGAAAATTTTTATTAACAATAATACATCATATTCATTCCAATGTACTCATATTTTTGAATGTTTAATCCATTAAAATATATCATTCCATGGGTTATAGATATTTCTATACCGCTTGGTAATTTTAGATAGTAGAGACTCACATATATATATTGTTGTTCCTCATTCTTTGAAAATGATTTTTCTTTGGAAATTTTAGTTTCTGGATCTAAAAATCTTGGATTCCAATCTAAAGATGGATTCTTTGATTACTAATAAATTTTATATCCACTATTATATTTATATTCACTCCTATTTCTCCCTGATGTGGTATTCTATGTCTTTTAACGTGAATGAAACTCGATATATAGTGGATCATTACCACCTGTATCATTGTTTTCCGTAATGATATCCTTGTTTTCCTTTGAACCAGAGTATTATTCTTTATGTGGTGATATTAATATTATTGTATATGGGTTTTAGGATGGTTAGACGTCTTAATTTTGTGGTCTTTCACTCATGATGGAGAGACATTTTGTATTAACATGGTACCAGGGACCTAGAATATTTTTCCTTCGAAGAAATTGGAACTAGTGGAAATAAACTATTTAATTACTTGTTAGGAAAAATTGTTGTCTAGAGACCTAATTCGGTATAGTATTTCACCACGGGCTATGAAAAATATTTTTTTCATGACTATAAATTGATCAAATTTACTTATTATTGATTACTAAAAGCTCAAATAGGTTTTATCCAACAAAAAAAATTTAATCAAATTGAATGTTTTTATTTCCAACTGAAATGATAAAAATTGTTCTCATAGATTTCTCATCATCCAGGTTGTAATTTCCACAACCTAGGTGCAACACAACCTGTGTTGTGAGTAGAGTCATCACAAGACCTCAATTGCACCTCCCGGTTTGATAGATGTTTCCAAATAGCAGTGAGGGTCCATATTAGTCACGTAGGTATATTATACCCTCTATTTTAGTGTATTCTATAATAGATAACAATATTAATGTTTGAATAAATATGAAACAGCCAATAACAGGCATATACAAACATCTCCAAAACTCAGTACAAACCATAAGAATCATTAAAAATGTCATCTCACTCTAAAATGAAGAGTGACCAAAACCAAAAACAAAGACAACAGTGGAATCCTGAAAACATTCCCAACTCCATGTCGAGAACCTCATCAATGAATTTCCCATGAACTACTAAAAAATAATCCATTGTTCATTTCTTATTGCCCAGAGCTACAAGAATAAAATCTTCTTTGACTTAAAAATGAAGGCTCAAGTAGTGATTGTGTACAACACAGTAGGCAACCACCAATGGTGTCTACTATTTTTCCAGTCTAAAAAATAGTCGTTGAATGTATAAATAAATTATAATTAATGGAATGATTGGTTGTGGTCCACTCATTATCCTTTCCCTACATTGATGTGAATTTTATGATAATTATTCAAGGTTAATTAGGTACATCATCTCCTCATTTAGTTCATCATTAGAACGTAATCCATGAGTCCTAAATTTACCTTATTCACATAATATTCATGGAATTAATCATTATAAAAATAGAATATGTATAGTGGGTATATTACTAGGGATGTGCATATAAAATATTCACCACACTTACCATAGAGCCTTATACCGGGTATTTTCATTGAATACTACAATTGGTGGCCTAGATCATCAACCCATCTCCTAATATAGTGCATTCCTATGTAGGTTAGAGCATCAGTCCAATAGTAATCGTGGGAGGAGAATCAGTCCTCAATCTCACCCCCAAGATAGTTCACATGCTTTTTTATCCATCCACCACACACAACCCATATCAAATCCAATAAGACCAAATAATATAACATTCAAGGTTCACAAAAATCAACATGAGATTCATTGTTTTCCAATAACATGGAAAAAATTACATTTTACACTACACAACCCATTATCCCAATTATCATTCCCTAATATCACCTCATTAACCATATTCATCAATTCATAAGCCATTGCTAGTTCTATGTGTTAACATTTCACATACACCCACCATCTAAGGGTTTTCAACATAATTCATTAGCCAAAAGCCACAATACCCATTTATCTAATTTAACACATTTTTATAACCATTCCAATCAATCTCTTCATCCATTACTAAGCATATACACATGAAAATAATTGATTTTAATTTTAATTAAACATTTCAACATGATTATTAGGGGATCTAATTGTCACGAGGAAAGCATTCACATAAATAGCTATCATCTATGTGTAAATTGTATCGACATGCCCCATGGGTGGACATATAAAATTCAAGCCATCCTATATTTTTCCCAGAGGGAAAATGAGGGTTTCCATTAACCATCTTGAAACCCATAACACCAAATACCAAGAAAAAATCTAAATCACAATAAGGGGAATCCATGAAATGAACACAAGAACTCACAAATAATAATTGAAACTATGGGATATAACATATATACCCCCTACATTGGATCTATTGGTGAACTCCCAACTAATTGAGGGCATAAAACTCGATTCAACACCACTTTGAAGCCTCAACAGTGATCTCACAAAAAATTATGGGTTTTAGATAATCAGAAGGAGATAAGGAAGAAATGTGAACCCCAAAAAATGTGATGGAAGAGGGGGATTAGTGTTAACATGATCATCGATTCGTAGGCCATGACACTCCAAATGGCATATAGATGAGGGGGAGTATCTCTTAGAAGATATTGGGAGAATTGGTACATCACTTGGGATGAGAGGGGAATGAAATGAGGAAATCCCAATCTGGAGTTAAAAATATCATAATTGAATTTATCTAAATTTCAAAAATTTACTGGGCTACATGGTTTACCATAATGTTTTTCCAAACTGTGTGGAAACTGTGTGAGGGATACTACCCCAAAATCACCAATCCACATAGTTTACAAGGAATTATGCATAGTTATAATAATTGTGTGATAACTATGTTATATATTATTTCAATGGGTGGATAGTTGCCTAGGATTATTCAAACTTTTTTCACTAACAGTTTGAAAACATTGCAAGATGCCCAGAAACTCATTTTTTCTATATTTTCATGTATTCCACCCTCGAAACAACCTCAATACTTATCATGATCATTGGAAAACACATAATTAAGATAAATAAACTACATAAACTAAATTATAAAAAAATAACTCATGAAATGTACTGTATCATACAACCTCCCCACCTTAGGATGTCTCATACATGAATCGTTATTCCAAAGCATCATTGTGATTATGAAGCAAAGCGATCAAGGCCCTAGTCTTGTATATGTAACTCTTTCTCCCATGTTACTTTCTGGATGTTTTCATGTTGCCAAATAACATGAAACAAAGGTACAAATTATTCTCATTAAACCATATAACAATAATCCAAAATATTAAATAGATTTCCCTCAATGGATGTGTTACATTCAAGATCAACATCTGAATAATTTATCACATGATATGGATTATAATGATACTGCAAATACTGTGATACCAAGAAACCATCATGCATACCACCATAATGCTATGGTATATCCAATCGGTACGCTTTCGGTCCAATTGACCCAAAAATCTTGAATTAAACCAAATACCTAGGTGGAAACATTATTTGTATTTGAATTTTATTTAGACTCAAACATGGAGACACCTAAAGAAACCATCTACACCACCACAAACACAGGAGGCCTATGAAGCTGATCTTCATTTGAAATATGCATGTCATGGGATGTCATCATGATATTTTGAATCAAAAATTAATTTTAAAACCACTATTATATGAGATGAAGTCCTAAAAACATAGATTCTCCAGCTTCTAACCAACACAATGGAGATCTACATGGGCACCCATATAGTGCCTCAAAATGTGCCTTCTAAATCATCGCCTAGAAAATTTTATTGTTTGAAAACACAGTGAGTGATAATTTTCTTTCCCATAATTAACCTATATCAAAGACACAATCTCCTAACATGTCCTCTAATATGTCAATCATATGGTAGGACTGCCCATCCATTTTTGGGTGACTAGTTATACTCGACAAAATATGGGTACCTTGTTACCTCTATAATCCATGTAAGTAGTGTAATGTAAAATGTAGATCACAATCATAAATAATGGTTTTTAGTATACCATGCAATATTCATACTTCACAAACATACTACTCACCCAACTGATCAACTGTGCAAGTCTACTAGATCAGCACAAAGTGATCCACAGTAGTCAACAAATCAACAATGATTTAAATTATGCCACTATTATAAAGAATCCCATAATTTCCCACTATAAATTCCATCATTATATCATTCCAAATATATTTTGGAATGGATAATGATTCTAACAAACAGCCTAGACATTAATTCTTGGACATCAATTGTTGATTGGTATGAAATCACACCATGAAACCCACAACATCCTTCTTCATCCGAAGCTTCCAATATAACCTATGAAGATAAGGTTGCATCTTATTCAAACTAAGACACAAATAACACCTAAATTCATGGAAATAAAACATCCAATATTTTTGAAAACATACTAGATGTACCACATGTCCACTAAAAGAGATGATTCAATCACCACCAATTTCCCAACAAGATGGTGAATCCCCACCTTCAAAAAATTTCATTATTATAAAACCCTCTAGATCCTCTTGTTGTTTCTCACTGATCTAAAAAAAAGTAAGAACTCAATCACTAAATACCAAAAGGTCATTTGTAATTTCACATCCTGAACCATCAGGTGAATCTCCATAATGAAAGACAAGATGTTCCATCCTGATTTGGATTCCTAAACAACCTGACTCTATGTCATCTAGATCAATGCCTCTGCAACACTCTTGGATTCTCCGTGTGTGTCAACTAACTCTTCATTGAAGGATTTTAGGTACTCAACCAATGTTATCTAATGAAGATTAAAATACCTCTGAGATAAGATATACATTAAATTGTTTTGATCAAAAAACACCATGAATTGTTCTGCCAACAAGTAGTGCCTCCAACACATTAGGTCATAAACTATATTTTCTAGCTCAATATCCGAGTATGGTAGTTTATTTAATATTATCTAATCTTTATTGAACCTTATTCTATAGATCAATCATCCTACATCAACACTACACTATGTCAAACCATGGACACATCATAGAAAAATGTGCACATATAATTGGGATCCGGTAAGATTTTAATTGGTGTCGTAATCAAAAAACTCTTCAATTATTTGTAATAAATTTATCATGCATCCAACCACTAAAAAATAACACCTTTCATGGTTTGGAATGATTTTGGTTCTACAAAATGGGATAAATCCCTAATGAACCTCCAATAATCAAAAGTCAAACCTAGAAGACTACGAACATCGGCAACACTTTTGGACTACTCTCAAGACACCATAGCATGGAACTCCTCTTAATCCACTAAAACAACTGACTCATAAATTATGTGTACTATGAAATTAACATTCATAATCTATAACTATAACTTTGGTAGCTTGGTGTTAAGCCTATTTTCTCTTAGTGTACTCAACATAGTGTCATCATGTTTGGAATGAGCATCCAGAGTTCCCAATTACACTAATATTATATCAATAAAGACCACAAAAAACCGATATAGATAAGTGTGATATATCTGATTCATTATTTCCAAAAACAGATATGGTAAATTGGTTAACCTGAATGACATCACACAAAATTCGTAAAATATTATACCTACTTCATAAAGTTGTCTATGATAAGTTAGAAGTTCTCAACCCCAACTGATGGTATCCCAATTTCATATAGATCTTGTAGAACACTTTGGAACCCCTCAAATGGTCAAACATGTCATCAATTCTAGGAAGCAGTTATCAGTTTGTAACTTTCATCAGATTCAAATTTCTATAATGAACAGATAACCTCAACAACCCAACATCCTTCTATGAAAATATCACGGGGGATCCCCATGGTGACGTACTGGGTCGAATGAATCTCATCCACTCAAACTCTTCCATCTGATCTATAATCTCCTAGAGTTATCCCGAAACCATTATATATGATGGAACAGAAACTGGATCATCCCATGGGAGTAACTCGATCATAAAATCATCAATTCTCTCATGTGGTAACACCATGCTGATCTCAGGAACCACATCCTAGAACTGGTCCACAACAAGAGGAAGAACATGATGCTCTAATACTCTATAATCAAGAACAAGTAATTCAACCTAGGCTTTGAGCTCTCTTAAATATTGACAAAATGGCCCTGCACAGCCCGCTCGAACATGCCACTCACCACGATGGCCGTATGTGTCTCCATTGAGAGATGTAAAAATTACTCAACATTGATTACAATCGATTTGTTCTTAATACTCCACTAATGAATCCATCCCCAATATCATGTCAAAACCTAAATTATATAGAAATAATAGATCCCATAAGTAATGATATCCACCATCCTCTAATGAAAAACCTTTTCAGTGCATTATATTCTCAACACTCACCCTACAATAGAGTATCAATTTACATAACTCCACATTCACCTTCAATACATTGGACCAAAACTACAATGAACTGTGATGAAATAATATAATTTTTGGAACCAATGTTCAATAATTAATTTTAATGTATGGAAGCAAAAATATTTGTACCCCAAATAGTAAATGTTCTATCCTTTTATCCTCCATGTGTTTATTGAACAACATGTATGTAGAATGTCCACCAACCCTGGGATTCAGCCTGAGTACCATGCATTGCACTACCCTGTTCGTTGGAATGATCTCTATCTAGAATTCCACATCCATAAACCCTAACTGTGTGGCCTATGTATCTCAAAATACATAACTAATATTGGGTAATTGATCCCCTATATACACTTTACAGTAACATCTTCCCTCCAAATCATTTTGTCAGGTGTGTGTTCTAACTGAACCTATGCACATGGCATATTCTCCAACATGTTGTGCACTCAACATGTGGATGGGTACACTGTATTCTCAATTTTTCTCTCCTTCCACATTGGTAACAACAATCTTTATCACTAACATAAGAGAGTGATTACATTTTCTGGAACTGATACCCACCACATCCATATTGGAAATTCTCAAAATGGAGATTCCTACTATCAGAATCCACACCCATGTTCCGCCCCAATGAAAGTTAATGGCTTCTTATCTAGGCCTTTTTTATGTTTTCTACTGAGATTAGGTCTTGGTCTATAAACTCATCAAACCTCTTCAGCCAAAATATATTTACATGTAATTTGATCTCACATAGAATTCCTTCCTGAAAGCACCTTCCTATGCCAAACTCATCCACCACTAAAGTAGGATCAAAATATCTCTAGTTAGTGAACCGACTTGGATACTCCATTACTAACATATTCTCCAATATCAAACTCATAAACTCCCCAAAATTATCATGCCTTTTGGTTTATGGGTAGTAATTCACTAGAAACCATTATTTAAAACTATTTCGCATCATTACCTCAACATTCTTAATGTGAGATATGATATCCAACCAAATATTTTATTAGAACAAAAACATATAGGCTTCAAACATAAATCTCATCTTGGAAGGAGTCTGTAGATGTTCAAGAATTTTATGGATAGTCTCTATTCATATATCAGATTCCTCTAACCCACCCACTCTAGTAATGGTCAGAGCGTGTTGCAGTTGAAACTCCATTTTCAATTAAAACATACTCAGTGTGACCTACCATGGTTCCATTTCTATCATCACCAAAAAATATCAAATTTGTCAAACCAAATCTCTTCCCTATCATCTTGAACTACTATGTATTATTTCTCTGCTATTGTGGCATCATTCTTGAAAACATTCTCTTTTCTCCCAACTAGCATCCACCATTATGGTGTAATTTATATACAATTTCAAACATCAAATAATTGGAACAAAACTCTAAAACATTCATGAGGCATAAGAAAAGGCTCATTAATAGCAGTAAATAAACAATTTCTAATTCATTTACCTTTAGATATTATAATTTCTAGAAAATCACCCTCAAGGATCCTTCCAAAGGGCATGTCTAATATGAGGTAACTTATTCACATGGTTACAAACCATAACATTTATTCTTTATTAAAATGATATTTATGTCCAAATTTATGGCAAAAAATATTAATTCACTTAAATTTCATTATCAAGATTTATTCTTTAACAATTTATTAGTATCCTAATTTCTATTTAAACAAATTTATATCGTACCATTAGACAACATTTCACTATTTTCCAATAAATAAATTACATTATTCCCATTATGTCCCACACTTCCATCATGTGCATTTGTGCATACAATAATGCATGTCACTTATATGTGTTGTTTCCTATAATGGTTCATTAATGAACACCCACTTGTCATTGTAACCATGATAAAAATATCAAAAATCTATTGCATCACACCATAAATTCATCACCCAATGGTGATGTATCATTAAATGTGACAACACACAACATGAAAATCTATTCCTACCCTCTGTACATGGGTTTTACCACATACATGTGTTAGCTACTTCTAGTAATGGCCACATTACCACGGCCCCACACAATTCTAGTCTCATTTTTACCACCCAAAAATAGTATTAAAGTGAAAGGAACTCCTTTAGTTCCACTTTAAAACATCCCCGACCTAGGTGACACTAAACTGGTGCCCCAAGTCGAGTCATCACATGACCTCAAGCGTGCCTCCATGTAAGCTAGAGGTTTTCGACTATTAGTGAGGGTCTTGGTTAGTCATTTGGGGATACTATACACTCTTAATTAGAGTAATCTATTGTAGATCACAATATAAATAGTTGAAACAATAAGAAACTACCATTAAAATGAATATCCAAACATCCCCCAAACTGGGTAAAAACAATAAGAAATTGTAAATATGTTATGTCATGCTACTATGACATGTGAACAATACCCAAAATAAAGACAGAAATTGATTCCCCAAAATGGTCCTAACTCTATGTTTGTAACCTCATCCATGCATTTCCCATGTCCAAATCAACTCTCTAAGATAGGGCACAACCCTTGTCATATCAAGGAAGCATGATATTTTTTAGAGTTCCCAATAGAGTCCCGAGATGGGTGTGAGTAAGTCTCAGTAGGACACCACCAATTGTTTCTATAAAATATCAAGACCAAATGATCATGTAATAAACTAAAAATAATTGGAATGTAATGTTCATACTGATAAGTGGCCACTTGTTTACCATTCACTTCTTTTGTATTACTATTAGGATTATTTTTCAATGATTATTATGTAAATTTTCTCATCATTTAGTTCATTATTGATGTGTTCTCCATGAGTTATAGATTTACCTTATTCATAAAATATTCACATCATTTATAATTCCTTATATGTGAGAAATTTAAGACATTATCTCACTCAGTATAAGAATATAATGTAATCAAAACACTTAAATTGGAGCCTCAGTCCCTGAATTTTCATTGAATAAAACCATTGGGTACATTGATCATCAGTCTAACTCCCAAAACTATGCATTCCTGGGTAGGTTAGAGCATTTTTCTAACTCTTTGTGTGGGAGGAGAATCACTCTTAATCCCACCACTAAACCATGTGAATGTGCTTATTTATCCATTCACCAGAAAAAAACCATATCTCAACCAATATAACCAATAGATACAACAATCATGACTCACAAAAATCAACATGAGATTTAATGATATGCCATAGCCCATTCACAATGCAATTTTACACAACACAACCCATTATACCAATTCCCTTCCACAAGTCTCACCCCATTAAACATATTCATCAATTCATAAGCCATTACCAATCCAATTTTTTAATATATCTCATAATCTCAACCTCTTAAGGTTTTTAACATAACCCATTTTCAATAAGGCACAATCAATATTTAATTAATTTCATTCAATTTTTACTAATCCAAAAAATCCCATATCCCATTATTTATCAAATAAAAATTACAATAAATTAATTTCACTACCATTAAAAAAATTGATAAAGGAGTTATATATACATATAACAAATTTATGATAATTTAAATCTCTTAAGGCAACCTTGTTATTTATTTTGGTATAACCAGTACTCTTGTTACGTGTATAGAATTGTTGAACATGATTTTCTATCGATACATTGTTTCGTAAATTATAGTGTTATAAAATTAAATTTTGCTGTACTTCAATTCTATTTATGAGAATGTGTGTCATTTTAGAGATACATCATGTAAAATTAATAATTTTATAGAAATCATTAAAAATAAAAATATAGATTAAGTGGGTAAAGTTACTGCAATACAATGTTTCAAAAATGTTTAATTTTGTTGATCTAAGATGGTAAAATCTAGTTTAACTTGTTATAAACCATTTGATTTTATTTTTATTTAGATTTTCATGTGATTTGTAGTGTATTATCATCATTTATTTTTGTATTTATCAACATTTTCTAATGTTTGTTGTAATCTCACATGGAAGGGTGTAATGTCATTATGAGTTTAAAAAAATTCACGATTCTTCTTAATATTAGTAGCATCCTTGAAATCAAGAATTTTTTTCCTCTTAATGAGGCATGGTAGTGATATGTGAACTTTTAAAATGTACAGGGTTTGTTTTTGGGTTCATTTCTATTGAAAATGAATTATGCAGTGGATTGAGGTTCTTATAAACATCTATCACAAAAGAAGAACTAACTAACACATGATGTCGAACTGAAAACTATCATTAAAAATAAAATTATATTATGATAATTATATTTCGGTAAATGTTTTATAATATACCAAAATCATTAAAGAATTATTTATATATTCATAAAAATATTTTTGAATATTTGGTTTGGGTGATCAGTGGAGTACCTATAATACATTTATTTAATTACATCCATCAACCTTTGTTAAAGGGAATTTTTATTGTTTATCCCCATAGAAGGTAACTCATTTCATGAAATATTCTTCTGAGGAGTGGAATTAAATATCTTAATTTTCTCATATAATTTTTGGAGAAAATGAGAATGGGATTGAATTTATTTTTTTGGGTATTCAGTTAACAAACTCACTTTTCAAGATGATTATATATTTTTATCAGTATAATGATGAGTTATTTTACAATTAGGGAATAATTATATATATATATATAAGACAATTTGAAACTATCTTTATCAACATATGGTATCTTTTTCATACATAGTAGTAAAACCATTAAATGGTCATTGATGATGGTTTTTATGGGGACAAATGTAATTCTTAGATTCATATATAACAATTCAGAATGGAAATTATTTAGTATATAAAAAATGTATTGGTTTCTAGGAATGAAATGATAAATTGATGTTTTTCTCTCATTGTAATACATTCCTATATATTTAGGTCAATAATTAAAAACCATTTAGTTTTCTAAATCCCCATGTAGTGATAACTACTTTTTATATTAGATGAATACACACCATTATAGGAATATTAAAAATAAAATTTTTATATAATATTTAATGGTTGTTTCTTGAAATTTTTCAGATGTAAATATAACAAGAAATGGAATTTTTCAATTGCATTTTGACTTATGAAACCCAAAACTCAGGGATGGTCCTTTTCACACTAAATTTATAATTAATATAAATATATCTGATGAAATAAATCATATTCATGTGATAATTAATTTTATATTTTGTTTATTATCCAAAGAAACCAACAAGGTTTACCACCATAGAAATATATGATATTAGTTTAAAATACATATAGAGGTCTTCCATGCATTCTCCATTGATCATTAAATTAACATGATTGAATGTAGGGTGCCAAAAGAGTGTATCAATCATATTTCATTTTTTGTTTGGATCACTTCATATATAATATTTCTTGAACGAGTTCGTATCATTGTCTAGATGACGATATAATGAATAATGAGAAGAGAGGTCTATTTTATGGAATGATTCTAAATTCTCAATTACAATATGTAATAAAAACTATTTTTTATTATGGTTTTGAAAATGTGTTATATAATTTCAATACATCCATTGAATAATATAATACACATTATATTACTGTATTTCAATAGATAATAATAATAATATTAATTTATTTCATGTGATAACTAGCAGAGAAATAAGTATTCTTCTTCCTGAATCTAAATTTAAATTTATCACTGAACACAATCATTGAACATTTATCATACTTGAATTTAAAAAATAACTAAATAAAATTTTAATTAAATATTTCTGCATAGACATTTTAAAAATAGTAGATTGAATATAAATGCAATAAAAATATTAATAATTTATTCAAAATCGAGTATATAAAAATATTATACATTATAAAAGTTAAATGAATTATTAATTAAAAAAATTACAAATAAATTAATCCCAATTTAAATAATTCCATGGTATTGAGAATAATTTGATTTTCAATAATTAAACTCTTATATAATTTAGTTGAGATAAATTTATTTATATAATTGGTGATACTTAAGGATTATTTCTCAATTTCCGTTGATTCGATTGTTGAAAGTATAATATTATTTTCTATAATCTATTCAAGGAACCAAAGAAAAGGTAATAAATTTTGTAACAATAAAAAGAACACATAAACCTTTATTGTGTAATATATTATATATTTCACTATATAATATCAAGAAGATTGGGAATCTATTAAGTGAACCTATGTTATTAACACTTTTATTTTCCAATAATGTAACCAAATGTTCATTAAACCATGACCATGTAATTTAATGTGATGGTTCAATGTCAATAAATGTGTGGAGATATCAACTTCAAAAAATATGTTTTGGAAAATCCTTCTTTGATATATTAATTATTAAATTGTCTTTCGTAATGCACTAAATGTTCCCGAAATTAAAATAAATTATTATCTTAATGGGTTATGGAAAGAAATATAACTATGTGGTTCATGAAATTCATTATATATTCATTAGTCTAAGAAACATTACACTATGTTGTATATATATATATATGTATATATATATATATATATTTATAATGATTGATAAATATGTTGAACTCCATTGGGGGGACAATTTTCATAATAATGTCTTATAATCATTACCAAGAGTGCACATCATGAAAAGAAGTGATATATTCTTTTGTGTATCCATACCGAACAATCATAATTCTATGTTCCCCATCATAGTATGGTATTATACCATACTACTATACTTAATAATATCATCATGGAATTTAAATATTACTATCATTTTATGGAACTAAAATGAAATTATCAATATGAAATAAACTTTTGGAAATAAATTCATTAATGTCATGGACAATAGAAAAAATATTTAACAAGGTGTTTTTTCGATATTAAAATATTTGAATATAAAATTTATGAGAATTATAATGAGTTGGTTCTTTAATAAAAAATTCAATATACACCCATATTGACTAGACCAAAAATGCTATGAAATATAATCTAATTGTACTTACATGATAATATATTATTTTACTAGTTAATTAATTTGTAAAGAGCTCCATAATTTTTTAATCCATATATATTCACATAGTGTGACATCACCTCTGCTATTAATATCCCTTCAGAGAAGATACCACTATGGTATTTTATTCTAATTATAATGTGACATTTTAACATTTTCATGATCTATCCAAATAGTGTTATCTACATAGAATGTGGTATGATATTTATATCTATGTACCATATCAATATTTAAAGTGACTATTTATATACAGATTACTTTTTTAAATATCTAATAATGTACAAGATACACATAATCTTCAATAAATTCTGAAACTATATCTACGATTGGTTTATTCTAAATCAAAATATATCTATTCAGGGTATAAATGTATCCCTTTATTGATTTCAGATCATCTATACATTTTTTGAAACTCGAATCAACATATCCTCTGATGACTATGTCTTTATCTACTCTATAGACCAGTAAAATAAACCTATTTTATAACATTTAATCATCTATAGTTATTAATTCTATCAAATAGTGGGCACTTTGGCCAATATGATATCTTACAACAATACTCATGGAATATGAAACATATATCCTTGTATATAATATAACATACATGACTTATCCTATTATTCATTTTCATAAAAAACATCTCAATAATTTTATTTTCATTTTATTTTTTAGGGAAAATTTTCTTAGTGAAATAAGTGTTATAATTTAAATTAAACATCATCTTGGATTGACCAATACCAAATATTAGTAGACTCAACAAAGAAAATATTACCTATATTCAACCAAGTATCATTTTAAATATATCATGATGGATCTTATACCCATGAATATATTCATCAAATTTAAATTCCTTAATAGAGAATAATTTATTTAATACTTAATTAATTGAATATAATACTATTATCTTGTTTTCAAAATAATTAACTCATCGATAGTTCCATGATAGAAAATGACCACCATTCATTTAAACAATTCATCCAGACAAGGCATGAATTATTTAATTATGAATCAAATTTACATTATAGACTCATCAATATTAATTTAAAATGACTTGGATTCATTCATTAATACATAAACAGATATTTAAAATTTCTATTCCATGTTTTCAGCAATTGGAGTCACAAACCATTTATGTAGTTCCATTTAAAATACTCTATTAAATATTCCTTTTACAATGGTTATCATATTCATGGAATGAAAAACGGGAAAATTAATTAAGATGTATTCTATTGTTGAAAATATTCAAAATACTTTAACATTGTGTATTCCATGATGTTAGTTGAACCATATTGCTACAAATTTTTCATTTTATGTAATAATATTTCCATAATTTTCCATTTTCTTCTAGAATTACCATTTAATAAAAATAGGAACTACAACCAATAGATTATGTATTAAAATCTATATTTGGTTTTGGTATTTGGAATACATTTTTGAATTGATATATTCCTTCCATATAGAAGCATTTATGACATATATTTCATCCTAAGATGTAATATGATCTTTATTTTCCACAAATAAATATCCACCATCATTAGTGACTAGAAAACTATACATTCAAGTTCTCTAATATCTTATATAAATGTAACGTCCCTCCGATTTATCAATGGAAATTCATTTCTTATAAATACGTCATATAATCAAATTAATTCACAATATAATGAACTAATAGGAACAATATTCCATTTATATATAATTTTGACACTTATGAGGTTTGTATTTCGAAAATGTGATATACATGGCTGCGATCAAAAAGACGTATAGAGTCTGATAAGCCAAATATTTTCAATGAAAAATAACCTACCCTTTTGAATAGTAACTAACCCTTATGAATAGAAATATTAATATTATGAATATTGAATCATCCAAAAGAATAGTAAAATAATCCATTAATGTGTAAATAAAACATATTCATTTAATAAGGGATAATATGATCATAGTAAATGTTTTGGTATTTCTTGTAAGTAACAAATAATTAATTACTAATAATAATTAATTTAAAGGAAAATTTATGTTCTTCAAAGGTTTAAATAAAATAATAATATTTTTTAAGGGTTTTAATCTTATTTAATATATCATTTATAATTTTTGAAAGCATTATAAAATCAGTTATATTTAAGAAATCTGTAATTTTAATGTAAATTATGATTTTAATTAAAAATTAAAATATTTATATTATGAATTTTTTTTTGGAAATTTGATTTCATTTATGGAGTCTACAATTTAATAAATATTTATGGAGATTTTTTTGTATTTTTCATAAATACATTAATTATTGATGAATCGTAAAAAACAATAATTTTCAAATTAATCTAAATACATAATTTATATGGTCGTGGATATTGTTAACCTGATTTAAGACCAATTGATTCAATGTCACATTCAATTATTAATATTTTGGGTCTTTTAATCATAAATATTTATAGTCATGAGGGAAATTAATAATCTATGAAATTAATTATTATGAAAACCCTTCCCTCTTCCACTATAAATACCATACCTCCTTACCTATTCTCTTCACCCCTCTCCAGCCTTGTGCCTCGACAAAATTCTGACCAAATATCTCCCCAACATCGTTACACACGTCCAACAACCTTTAGTCTCTTCAATAGACAAAAAATATTCTCAATAGTGGCTCTCAAAAGTGTGATAAACTACTGAGCTAAATTCCACTCTCAAATTTAGTTATTTGCTTTCATGTTCTTTTATTTTATTTTTTCTTTTCTCTTCTCACATCGGCCAACTTGTATGAAAAACCTACTAACATAAATGTAAAAGAATTATATAATTATAATGGGTTATTTTATACTAATACCCTTCCCAATTAATTTATACTACAAATGAAATCACCTTCAGCGATGTCTTTATTTATCACATTCAAGGATGTCATGTTTTCGGTTTTCTTTACCCAATTCTAAAATGGTCATGAAACCATATTAAATTTTTGTACCAGATCATAATATATTTATTTTATCTTATTTAATGTTCTATAATCCTTATAAAATCCTTATATAAAATAATGATACAATACAAGTAAATTCTAAGACAAATATCCAAGTTAATCCATGTGTTTATAAATAATGTTTTATATAATGATTGAACTTCACTAAAAATAACTATTTGCATTTTATAATCATCTAATATTATATATTTTCACTAATTTAATATAAATTCAATTTAGTAAAACCATTTTTATCATACATGTCTATTATAACAAGAATATATGTGAACCTCTCATTAAAACCAATGTTGCATACTCACCCGAATGATAAAATAGAACAACTTAAACCATCAGAAATGAAATTAGTTAACGTATAAAAGTTATAATAAATATTTTAAACAGATAAAATTTTATTTACATATTAATTAATTATCCTAATTTTATTTTTGAGGACATTAATATATTGTAGAGAACATCATCAGAGCTATGGTATGGCATCCTCTCTACATTACTTTTATTCAAGAATGTCTACTATGTAATGCCCTGTTATGTGTAATTCCTTATGATGGGGTATGATTTTACTACTACCCCATACTTCCCTCATTAATTATAATTTATGAGATACCCCATTTATCTATCATTAAGTCCTCTTTTGTATACCAGATACCACACTGATATTCAGTATGGGATTCTACTCGAACATCCTTTATTTCATAGAGTTTCCTTATCTTCATTTTAACAAAATGAATATATCTTATCCTTTTTACTTACATATCCTAAATGTTTTTTAAATTTACCAAATTCATTATTCATTACCCTTTCATCATTATCCTTATATGATTTACATGTTTTCAAGTGATTCCCTCCACAATACGTCCAGATAAGGAAACATGTTTTAAGGAAATATCATGAATTCCTACCTATTTCAAGTTCACTCTGTCATATGTTTTAAGAAACAATTGTCATTATAAAATCAGTATTTTGTTTTATGAAAACCTTCTTGGTTCATAAATGGTTTTATATAAAGTATTTCTCCCTTTTCTATTTTAAATTATCTTTAGTATTTTATTAGAAATAGCCCAAAAACGATTCAATGAAAAAATATCATACATAAATTTCTTACATGTTATCACTTATACATGAGATCACGTACCATGATACATACCTATATTCCCATAAAAATGTCCATGTATATTTTATTTCCTTTCATTCATGTACAATTTTGTGACACGAAAAATTATTATGCTTTATGACATGATTATGGTACCCAATCATTCCATGGGTTACATTATATTTATGTAAGAATGATTCTGTATAATTATATATTTAGAAAACATTTTTATGAATAGTTAATATGGGTTAATCCATATAATACTCAAATTCATTGGGTAATGTCTAGTCTCATGATATGTTATGTGTTACGGTCTTAGAAGTTATCCTTGGGTTTTGATACCATGTGCAATGGTCTTGGTTGTGATCCTTAATTAATTTTAACATCAATTTTTACGATGCTTTAAAATTACTTTGAAACCATTTTTTATGATTCAAGTTATATTTTTTATTATCCCACATGTTAAATTCCTTTTTATACTGTCATTCAATGCACTCTATCACATGTTGTAATACATTATTCTTATTATTATTCCCTTACTGGGCTATTTAGCTGATTCATTTGGTCATGTATTCCCCATGATACCCTTTGTATATTTAAAGGATTAATCGATGTTAAGATATCATTATGAAGATTAAATAAAGAAGTATTTTTTAGTCCCATGATATTTGTTTTAGGTACCCAGTCATCTAAGAAAATAGAATTTATTATCCATGGATTCTACTATGATATATTGTGACACTTAAAATTGTTTAATATTTTATGTATAATGATATGGTCTCTATAGTTTGAATCAGAGGTTGGTATAGTTAGTTTTTGGGATACGAAATTGATAACATTAGTAGTATCCTTATGAAAGAGTATATGTATATGAAAACATAAATAAATTTTACTAAGTATAGAGTAATTGTTTTATAATGGAAATACATCCATGTCAGGATACAAATAGATAGAGGTGGCTCTGTCATAGTTGTATCTAGGAGAAAATCCTGATAACACTGCATTGAGATAGACTTAAATGTGAACTTTTCCATGAAATCATGCCTTGATTCACTAATTGTTTGACATTCCCATGGGGTATACATTGGTACATTCCTGATCTTGGTACAAACCATTGTTAAAGGAATAAGAAAAATTTCCCATAAATATATGAGCTTTGAAGTATATAAAATACAACCAACCTTAAATCATAATGAATAAGAAATTAGGTTATTCTTCCCTGTTAAATGTTTTGCCACTTATGTTTAATGATTCATTTTTATGCTCAATATCTAAGTATTCATACCCTTTAATTGTATGTTTTTTCTTAGCTAATGGTGGGAAATATAAGAACACATACCAATAATCAATGTGATAGTTAACGTGATGATTTTTCTAATTATATGGTTAATATGATTATAATGGGTACTCAAATAATCCTAATAGTACTTTCTCAGCTAGTTCATGTTTTGAATGATAACATGAATCATGTGGAACACCCTTATATTCCATGGAAGGTGGAAGTTTCTGTTGAGTCCTTCTGGTGTCAACGGCCTCCAATGATCTAGTGGATCTTCTGATCCCATTTTAAGGGAAAATGGATTAACTCCATTGAAAAACTATTATTTGTCCTCTAGTTCTCAGAAGAAGAGAAATTTGTACTCAAAGTCTATCATTTTCATAGGGAAGCTGACCAGGGGTGGACACCGATCAAGGATACGAATCCCCATGAATAAATTGCTTCCATTGATTGGGATTATTTCTAGAGAATTATTCTTAAATAAATATTTTCTATGAACCCTTCATCTATTGATGGATATAGAGTTCGCCTGACACAATAATAAGGAAGATGAGTTAATAAGGTCATATAAAGAAAACATTACAAGGATTTTAAGGAACACCTCTTCCTTGGTCCTGAACACCCAGATGAAAGTTGATATCCTATTTATCAGACTAAATTTGATTCAGTGAAATGTGATGGTGATTCGAGATGTCGACAAATATGATGATAATATTTGTTTTGTCCTTAAGGTTGAAATGGAGATAGAAGACTGTAATTGGTATTGTGGGGCGAGCGACAAGAAGAAGAAAATCGAATCTCATGTTTTCATAAAAAAAATTAAATTCTATGATGGGAAGAAACTCGACCATTCCACATGTTAAAAATGAGGGATAAAAGAATCTTGGGAACTATTGAAATGGAACTAGTAATTGATTCAAATGTTGATATTTGAGGCATCAGGCTAAAAACTACTGATGGGATATATAGAATCCCACAAATGTGGAATATGAAAGGATTGTTTAGATCAACACTTAGCCTGTATTGTAGTGTTACAACATCAAGTAGGTTGGGAATTATGAGAAAATTTTTCCTAAGATGAGGGTTATCAAAGTAAACCAATAAAAATATCCATAAAAATAATGAGGGTCTTATTCTATAACGTCTACTGTGGTGGAGATGGAAAATGTTGTGGGGATAGGAACATCTGTTATTCGATTAAGAATAGAGAACATAATATTGGATTCTGTTTCTAATAATTCTTTCATATCATGAATGTTAATTAGAAAAATTCAAGACCATGTGAAAATTAAAATGATAAGTTATCTTTGAGAATATTGAATGGGTATATTATAGTATCCATGGATTAATAATCATCCCTAGTTAATATTTTTTGACTGATCCTTCTAGAAAATATCTTCATACATCCTTTTTTAGAGTTCGATGAAATATTTGGCATGGATTGGATACCTTTATAAAAATGCAACATCTACTCTTAGGAAATGTATGTCACTCTTCACAACCTTAAGCATCGTCTAATTCATTACATGATTAAGGAGAAATATGAATCTCTTTTAGAATAAGTGTTTCATGTGTGGTATTAATCCTTTATGAGAAATAATTTCTAGCAGAAATGAATGAGGCAAAGGATATAATCATGTATAAAGACATTCCCACCATGAGGAATTACACTGATGCATTCCTTGAAGACATTCCTAGTCTTCCCCCTATTCAAGAAGTTGAGTTCTCAATATAACATATTTCGGGATCATGGCCAATATCAATTACACCATATAGAATTTCCCTCATAGTGTTGGAATAGATTTAGAAGTAGTAACAGAGGAATCCAGAGAAGGGTTTTATATTTCCTAGTGCATCACCATGGGATGCACCGATCCAATTCATCAAGAATATTCCTGGATCAATGCGCCACTTCCTTTATTATCATGATCTCAATAAAATCATGATAAAAATATATATCACCTACCATGGATAAATGACTTTTTTGCTAATTATTGCGGGGATAGTTATTTCTCTCAGTGGAAATTTGGTCTGTATATCTCCAATTTAATGTGAGGAAGGATGATATTATCAAGACATCCTTTCGATTGATTTTTGGACACTACGAGTTCATAGTGATCACCTTTGGACACAATAATTATCCAACAATATTCATGGACTCAATTAATATAGTGTTTATTTATTACCCCGATGCTTTTTGGTATTCTATATTGATGATATTTATATATACTTCATGGGCATGGAGGAACAAGAGTATAATTTGAATACATTATTAAAATATTTTCAAAGGGAGATGATATATGAAAAGTGAAGTTAATGTTATTTATGGATAGAATAAGTATCATAATTTGGGTATGTTATAACCAGAAATGTGACATCTCTAGACCCTGCCAAGACAATGGCCATTGAAGAGTTGCCCAAGCCAGCATCTGTAACAGATATCAATAGAAATCTAGGTTCAACCAGGTATTACAGATGATTTTTAAAGAACATTTCATGATTGTCACACACAATGACCAAGATAAAATTGAATGTAGTTATGTTTTTTGGACTCAAGAATGTGAATACTATTTTAGGAGTTGAAAAAGAGGCTTATCACTATTCCAGTGCCCATACTCCTAACACGTGGAGAAATATTTGTGGTGTAAGGTTATTCTTAATTTAAGGAAATAGGATTTATTTTGATGCCAGATGATAGAGTTATATCATACACCTCATGGAAATTGAAAATCCAAGATAAAACTATCCTACGCTTGTTCTAGAGTAAGTGGTTCAGATCTTTGCATTAAAAATAGATCATGATTATATCAATGGGGTGATGTGTGAGATATATATTTATCACAAGAGTCTCAAATATATATTCACCCAAAAAGGAGATTAATATGCTCTAGTGAAGATGAGAGATCTCATCAAGGATTATAATTTCTGAATACACTACCATCTCAATACAGAAAATAATGTGTCATGTGATCTAAGTATAAATGATCCTTCATCATTATCAGTGAGGAGAATTAAAAAGGATATGATCATCTTATATAGGAAAATGATGGAAATGTTGATCATTAAGGGAGAAACATCATCAATCATTTCTCAAATGATCCCTCAACCATCCCTCATGGGGAAAATAATGGATCCTCAAAGAAAATATATTGAAATTTAGAAGAGGATGGAAGCCATTAAAAATGGGAAATCATTTGAGTTCATGCGTGATGAGGAAGGAGTATCATGATTTTTTTCATGATTATGTGTTCCATCCAATCCAAGGAAATATAAGGAGCTTCAAAACTAAGCACATATCTAGACCATCTATATCCACCCTAGGATCACAATGATGAATCAAGATCTCTAAGAGAAAAATTAGTGGGAAAATATGAAGAATGATATTGCTGAGTATACATTATAGTTCCTAGTATATGAACCAGTGAAGGTTGAAATGTATATGTATAACAGGATGATGAAACCACTACCCATAGAAACATGGAAGGGTGAGAGCATCATCATGGACGTTGTCTCTAGACTAACATGGATATATAGAGAAAACAATGACATATGGATCATTGTGGATCGTCATACAAATACAGCTCACTTTATCAAAATTCGAGAGGACTTCTCTTTAGATTAACTATCTCAGATATATATATAATATTTTTCGAGGATGAGTGTAGTATCACAAACTATTTTATCTGATATAGGTCTGAGATTCACTTCGATGATCTAGAAAAGTCTCTATCATTCACTTACCAATGAACTGAACATCAGTACGGCCTATGAACCTCAAAATAATTCCAATATGAGTGAACTATTTAAGAACTAGAATACATGTTCAAATCTTGTTCTATGTAATTTAATGGATGATGGGACCAACATATTCCAATGGTCTAATTCTCCTACAACAATAGTTTCCACAAGGGCATATGAACAGAAACATATAAAGAAGATTGTGGGAAAAGGAGTACGACACCGTCATGTTTGGACGAACCCAGTAAGAGTAATTAGATTGGGCTTGAAATGGTCAAGGAAATGGTTGAGAAGGTGAAATAAATCCAGAATCATATCAAGGTATCCCAAAGTAGACAAAATAGTTATCCAAGAAATCATCATCGAGACATTGAGGTCAAAGTTTGAGACATGTTATTTCTCCCCATATCTCCACGGAAGAAGATCATGTGATTTTGGAAGAAAGGGATGCTAGGTCGCATGTACAATGTCCCCATCGAGATTATTGATCATATTGGGTTTTGGCCTATCTACTATCACTTCCACCTACCATGGCCAACAAACATGTTGTCTTCCATGTATCTCTAATATTGAAGTACATAGAAGATCCTTCACTTGTACACTCTTCATAGGTGGTATAGTTGGAGGATGATCATTCTTATATGGTGCATCCTATGCATATCTTTCACCATGTAGATAAATTTAGACATAAAAAGACTACTATCATAGAATAAATACATTGGTTGAACCATATGTACGATGTGGAAACATGGTAACTGGAGGAGGTAATGATGGAGAAGTACTCGTACGTACTTATGGTGTATAATGTAAAAAGAAATTTCGAGGGTGAAATTTCATAATCGTGGAATTATGTAATGACACAATGTTTTTCAAAGATCATTATTTTTCATATAAATATTTCATATAATTACATGAAATCACAACACAATTAAATAATATGTACTCTGTGATCTTTAAACATAATTTTTGAGGCCCTGTGTTTTAAATATTGAAAATGTTACCTAAACTGTTGTGACCTGTAAGATGTTTGGAGTCCGATGAGACAAATATTTAATGCAAATATTATCATACACTTATGAATAGCATAATACACTAATAAAAAGTAATATGACCATTATGAATGGTAAATGTTATAAAATAATATTAACCCCATCCATGAATGTGTAAAAAAATTTAGGCATCTTATAACTTATAATAATACCATATGAAATGTATTGGAATTTTATTTTAAGTCATAAATAATTAATTACAACAAATTAAATAAATTAAAAGTAAATTTATTTTCATAAAATCTATTACAAAAATAGAATTTTTTTTTCCTGATTTCGGGATAATTTCATAAGTCCTAATGTAATTTTTGAATGCATTTTAATATGATTAATTATTTTAAAATCTAAATATTTAAAAAGAATTATTAATTTTATTTATTATTAAATTAGTCATATTAGAAAATTATTTCTCAAAATTAGATTTATTTTTTGGATTATACACATTGAAAATATATTTTGGATGATTTTGTTGGGATTTATCTAAAATAACTGAATTTTTGATGAATAATAAAATACACTATTTTGCAAAACATGAAAAATAAATGATTTATAGGATCATTGATAATGTTATGCTGATGTAAGACCAATTGGTTCAAAATAAAATTAAAATTATTTTATTTATTGTCATGTAATCATCACTATTTCTATCCTTGAAAGAAATAAATAAACTAAGGAATTAAATATTCTGAAAACCCTCCCCTCCTTCACTATCAATACCACTCCTCCTTACATATTCTCTTCACCCGTATCAAGCCCTATCCATAGAAAAAAATCAACTTTAATATATCCATAAGATCCTCCCCATTTCTAATACCCCATATTCACATCAAAAAACCAAAACATTTTCCCTATAGAGGCTCACAGTGGAGAAAAACTCAAAAATTAAATTCTCCTATCAAATTCTTTCATTTTATTTCAATTTCTTTTATTTTATATTTTTCTTTCCAAACATCCCTTCCCAAAAATGGAATAATAACTATAGTAATATTCATGTTCTAAAATTGTATTATGATAATGGTATATATTATATTAATCTCCCCTTCCACCTCCTATTATACTATAAATGATAACAATGTCCGAGATTTGTGGATATATTACATTCAAGGACGACACATTTTCAATATTCATTGAAAACATATATACTGGTTGTGAAACCATATTAATGGTTCGAAAAGATCATAATTTATGTATTTTGTTTTAAGAAATGTTTTATAATCTTTATAAATTCATGATATAAATTAATAATACGAAACAAGTTAATGGTGAGAAAAATCGCCAAATTAATCAACGTGTTTATCATTAATGAAGTATATAATGATTCTACTTCTCTCTAAACAAATAATGGAATTTTATAAACATGTAATATTAATTTTTCCATTAAGTTCATATAACTTCAATTCATGCTATCCAATTTCATCATACATGTGTATCAAAAGAAGAATATAAGGGAACGTATCATTAAAACCGAGGAAGCAAACGAACAAGAACCAAATAATTGAACCACTAAACCCATAAAAAGGCAATGAATGAAATTAAATAGGAAATAATAAATATTTTACATATATATAAAGTTATAGAAAATTTAATTAATGATCCCAAATTTATTATTTTGTTCATTAATATCAAGTGAAGAACACCATCAGACCTAACGTACGTGATCCTCTCTAAGTCACTTTTATTCTATAATGTCCTTTATGATATATCCTTTTATGTGTAATACCGAATGATGGGGCTGTTTTCACACATAACTAGTAATACAATCATGATTTATATGTGATGAGAAACCCCATTTATCTCCCATTATGACCTCTTAAGTAAACGTGATACCTTGCCGATAATTCGTAAGGGAGTCTATCAGACCCTCCATTGTTCCTTCAGTTTTTCTTATCTCCCTTTTACAAAAATGAAGTTATATTTTTTTATTTTTTTATATTATATATTATTTTTAATTTTACCATATTAATTGACAAATACCCATTTATCGTTCTCTTTTGGACATATTCATGTTTTTAAATGTTTTTATCATTAATACAACCCGATAAGCAAACCAATTTTGAGGGATCTTCTCGAATTCTTACCCGATTTAAAGTGCAATCAATATTATGTTCTAAGCCACAATTGTTTTTATTAAAAAAAATATTTTTATTATAAAAAAATAATGGTTTAATTATTTTTTATTAGATGGATTTTCCTTTTTTATTTTAAAGGCTCTATAGTACTTTCTTCAAAACCACACAAAAATGTTTCAATGCAAAAATTTAATAATAATTTTCTTATAAGTTGTCACATATACATAACATCAATTACCATGATATGTTCTTTTTTCCCATTATGATTTTCTATTTATATTTTATATCATATATTTCATTTACACTTTTATGACATGACCATTTTTTATGCTATATGACATGATTATGGTACTTAAATCATTCCATAGGAAACCCTTCTGTTTATTTAAGATTTATTATCAATGAATCATTATGTGGAAATAATATTAATGAATATTTATGATCAGTGCGCCAAGATAGATCTCTACTTAATTGGGAAATTTTTAGTCTCATGAGATGTTATTTGTGACGGTATTGGCGATTACCCTTAGCTTGGGCTACCATGTGTAACAGTCTTGGTGTTTATCTGTGTCTTATGCTACCATATGCAACGATCTTTTAGGTTGGCCATGATTCATGCTAAATTTATGTTTTATGTTTCTACCACATTACTATGACACCATGTTTATATGATTCCATTTTAATTTGTTATGATTCCATATGTTAAATGAATTTTTATACCATCATACCATGACTTTTAGCCAATGTGATATTTATTTGGTTTTATTGTTTTTTCCTTACTAGGCTATTTAGTTGATCCCTTTGTTCGTGAGTTCCCCAAGGTACCCTATACAGATATAAGGGGAAAAAATATTTTTGGACCATTTTATGAATATTAAATAAAGAATTGTTATTTAGTACCATGTTATTAGTTTTATGTACCATGTATTCCAAGTCATCAGCCTTTAAGATCCTTGCCTTGCACTCTGTTATATAATTATGAAAAAAATCAAGTAATGTTATAATTAAAATGATATGTTCACTATATTAATACAATGTATTTAATGTTTCTCTGAATATTCATATTCCATAGGTATTTGAGGAATATTTTCATATTCAAAATACTTATTCTCATGATCCTAGAAATCATATTATTATATAAATATCTAAATATCCCTTTTTGATATATAATATTTCACATGAAATATCAATCATATATCAGGAAAAGGCTTTTATCTGGTTTTTTTATATATATTGTTCCATTGATTGCTTATGATATGAAATAATTATATTATTTGTGCCATACAGTTAATTTTTGATAAATGAATAGTCTTTAACACATTATTCACATCCCCAATCAAGTATTCATGATAATAGGGGTTTTATTCCACTATAAAAATTTAATTGAATCTTATAGACCACTTTTGTTAGAACTATTTCGATTGTGAATATTTTTTTATTAGTATCTCAAAAACAATAATGTATGATTCTCAAAACATAATATTTATATCACTATGTCCAATAGAGTTCATGTCATCCATTATCAAAAAAATTTCCACTAAGGTGTATAAAAAATAATGAATTTAGATATCCTCCAAATAATTCATAAAAAATATATGGTGACATCATTATTATAGTCTTTGTCATGTTCTATGAATATATTCCAAATATTCATTCAATAATTGTTATCAAATGCATTTTTTATTACATTCATTAGTTAAAGGAATCTAAATTATGCCTCAAAAACAATAAAGATAGTTATCTACTTAAATCATCACAAAAATCAATCTATTATTTTTCCCAATCCCTAGAATCAACTATAAATTTGATGCCCACATTAGTATGAAATTATAACAACATCTCATTAGACCATTCCCATTTTCAAATAATTTGGAAATTGGACATTTTTGAATGAAAACATGATTAATATATACCATTTACAGTGAAAATCCAATATATTTTAAAAGAAAAAAATTTCTTGAGATTGTATGTGATATGAATTACAAATCCCAAACAAACAATGATTATTTAAATAAGACTGTTATAACCTAGCCAAAAAATATGTATATATAAATAGGATTAACTAAAATATTACATATATATAAAAATAAAAAAAAAATCAATATATATATATATTGATAAATTCAATGTAAAAAATCAAAAACAAATTAGTAATGTAATTATATTATTCATAAAAATTGTTTCTTATAAAATTATTTTCTTTATTTTTCACAAAAAATATAATAATTAATTGAAAAAAAAATTTAAAATTAAATTTAATAAATTAACACAATAAATTTAATTCATAATTTCAAAATTAATATATGGTGAAATATTTATATTAATCATAAAAGATTTTTTTCATTGTGAATTAATTTCAATTTTTTTCTAAAATATTCATTTCTATTGATAACCTTATTAATTAAAAATACCTCTTATTATTTTATTTTTATTTTATTGTATAATGGGTTATAAATATTTAAATTAAATAAAATTATTATCGTTTAAAAAATCAGTATAAGTGATTTTATTATTAGTTTATTTTTCGGTTTAAACACATTTTCTCAGTAAAATATTTTAAAAAGAATAATATTATTCCTTTTAAATAAATTTAATGAAAAACTTGATGATGAATTATTTAAATTACAATTATGGATCATATATATATCATTATGAATTTGAAATCTGATAGTGAATATTTCTAGTTATATAGTTAATGTAAAATAATCTATTCCATGATAAATAGATTTTTCAGAAAAAGTGAATTACATCATAATTTAAGGATTTATGTTTTATTATATTATTCCACCTATGAGTATTGATGGATTAAATATTTTAAATAACCATAATTTGTTTTTTATAAATATTTTATTCCTATTTTTCAATTTTAATAAAATTATGGTAAATATCTATTACCATCCTAAAAGAAAAATTGGATAATAAAGGATAATAATAATATATAATGTACTAGAATCAACATAATTGTAACAAAAATAATTTTTTTTATTTCCATTTAAATATTATATTCTTTTGTGTTTGAAGATAAATAATTATAATTTGATTTTGATAAAAAAATAGATTTTGATACGATAAACAAATATTCTTTTTTTATAATAAGAAATTTTAAATTATATATTCATTTTTAATTAATTATTTAATTTAAAAAATGTTTTTATTTAAAATAATTATATTAAAGAAAATTAATTTTGAAATTATAAGATAATTATTATGAAGTCGTATGTAATTATTATCAGGGTTTGAAAACTATTATTGAGAAGAAACATCATTTATAAATAAATATCGATTAATGATTTAAAAATTAAAATTCACATTTTTATGAATGTTATTTGATATGTTAAATACCATTTTTTGAATTATTCAGATTAAATCAATCATGAGATAATTATCCATAATTTAGCTAGACAGACTAATTTGCGGGTAAAAATTAAATATGGTATAAATATATTCTATGTTTTATTACATCATAATAACACAAAAGTGATGTAATTAATTATATAAAGTGTATCCATGATATAATAAATTTTTAACCATAAAAAAAATTTGGGATCTTTTTATTAATTTTTTAAATCCATTATCAATCCTCCAAAACATATATTTTTTTATTAGGTTTTAAAATAAATACATTGTAAATGTGATTCACATCTGTATCAACAATGGTAATAATATAATTTTTTTGTCCCTTGAATATATGAAATATTTAAAACAAATCCAATTTGAAAAAAAAATCAATGGTGAAACCAATGGATTAATTTTTTTTTGATTATTTTATATTATTATGTCCAAAACCATGTTTTTCGAAATCATAAAAAAACCACATCTCTTCTTATATTACTAAATAGAAGCAAAGATTCCAATTCACTCTAAATAAGTATATAACTTCATTACTCATATCTCCCCTGTCTATAATCCTTACATTTACACATCTCTCTCTCTCAATAATTTTCAGCCATTCTACTTGAATAACCCTCTAAAGGCAAGAAATATCCCTCTCATCCATTCTATTCAGTCACCTCATTTGTAACTAGAAATTTGAATTTAAATTGGTTATGTTATCCTGAAACTGTAAATATTCAATAACTATCCAATTTATATCCTAATAATGAGATGAAATTTATTCCCTCTTATTATATCATTTACATAAAACGTTACTATTCTAAAATTTAGTATGGGATATTCCTCTATTCTATTCTATTTGACTAGATTATTTATAATTAGCCTTCTGAAAATAAATTTGTTTTTTCCATGAATTTAAAAACTTATTTCTACTATATTATATATATATTAAAAATGAAATGGAATTTATATTCTATCAATATATAATTTAAATAAGATGTTACTATTTCTTATTTTAGAAATGGTTACCCTATTTTCCTTTAAAACTATTCACCATTGTTATAGTTGTCCTTTTGAATCTAAAATTATTATGTTGTCATGAATTAATAAATATACTAGTACTATTAAATTTATATCCTAAAAATTAGAAATTATTCATTCTCTATCACTATGAGATTTACTTAAGTTGTCATTATGTCAATAATTAGTAAAGGATCATATTATTCCCCTCTTTATCCAATCACCTTATTTATGTACTGAATTTTTTCCAATTATTATTTATTGGATATTCACAAAGATATCACATGTACTACCATTTTATATTATATATGATATTTTACTCATTTAACTATCATTAATACCTCCCATGATTTATTATGTACCTCTATTATGCTCCAAAAAATCTCTTATGATTTTTTCTTGTAATATTTTTATTCATGAAAACTACATTTTTAGATCCAAAATAATATCTAGTATTATTTTCATAAATTTACATGATACATTACTTTTGAATTTTACATTTTGAAAATACTATTTATCTGTCATTTATCCATTCAAAAAATCTTCATGTACATCCACAGTGTAGCCTCTCCATATTTATGATTCCTCAACAACACATTGATTATGTGAGTCATATTTTATTGTTCGACAATGTTGAAATTGTCCCTAATCTCCACCGCCTTCAATTCATATAAGTTGTCAATATCCAATTGAACCACCTTCATATTTAGTACATGTGAGGGGTTGTGTATATAGCTACACATGATAGATAATTGAAAAATCATGAACATGAGCCACATTTTGTGGATGTGAAATCCTGTAGGAAGTCGATTCATTGTGTTAATGGATATCAAAGTGGATAATATTCCTTGGGATAAACATCCCTTTTTTTTCCAAACTATATGACAAACATTCATGGAGATATTTTATGGATGAATTTTTATCCAACATTAAACTATAGATACCATCAACGGTTTTTATTATATCTATTTTTCTGAAACTGAGATGATTTGATATTGTCACTACCCCTCCCACCAGAGATGCCCCTCCAGAGCTAGAAATGGTGAAAGAGAGATAATGACCCTTGAGTCCCACCTCCAGTACACCTTGAAGTGGCGACTAGCACCAAGGGAATGACTTTTCTCAAATATATGAGGCAATACACTTTTTATTAATTAATATTGGGAAATTGGATCAGTCAAAAAAAAAAATAAAAAGGAACAAATAAATGAAAATTAACGCAAAACAAACCCATATGCATGTTTTATAAAAAACAAAAACAAATGTACACATACAAAAAAGCTACAGAGTACGATACTAAAGAGAAAGCAAAAACCGCAACCAGAAAAACTCTAATGCCAAACTAATAAGGTCCCGCACTGTCCCTGAATTCCTCATGAAGTCCTGAAGGTAAACGTAGGGTGAGCACACAAGTATACTCAGTAGGAAAACCTAAAGATACCGTGCATAGGTGGGGAGACATCATAATGCCCTATGAGAAAACATAAGGAACCAAAGTCTAGCATAGAATCTATCCACCCAACCTTAGAAGACACACTCACTAAATATCGCATTTCAATAGAGTAGTATAGAAATATTATCAACGTATCAGTACCCCGCACCACCATCCCACTGAATACTACTTAAGCCCTCACGCCTAACGCTCTGATGCTTCCCCCTATTGCAAAGCTAGTGTAGAAAATTGGCCATACGATGCTTGATCTAGTGCCTCAACCTGGCCATTCGAAGCTCATAGTATCCCACCGGCAGTCATTCCACGACTATAACCACATCTCATCCCGTATCTCGCTGGCACTCAATCCTCATCCATAACCACATCTCATCCAGAAGACTCCTAGGAACCACATCACATCCTTATCCCGAAGACTCTAGGGAACACATCACATCCTCATCCCAAAGACTCTTGGGAAACATCTACCATAACCTACCCAAAGGATCATGGGATATAGAACCTGGAAGAGGGAGCACAGTGAAGAGAAGTAACCGGCCATCATTTGGATGTTTGATAATCTCACCCGCTGTCCCACAGGTGTTTGGAACATAGTGCTCAACATGGGCGAGTTGGTAAAAACATAAAATGTACAGATTTCTATAATTATATCAACCACTTATCCCATCCTACGGCTTCTATACAAAAGATATGAGCTCATGCCTCGACACTACTACCACGAATGAATGCACACAATAAACAGACTGAAACCTCATTAAGCTTTTCATGTTTCAACAGTTTTAGTTTACCAGTTCCTTAACTACCATGAAACTAACAACAACCAAAGTAGATCAATCATTCGTAAAACATATCCCTGCCAACCAAAAATATAGGTAGGGAAAACACAATCAAAACAATACCATTTTCTTTTTTAGCCAATCAATTGCATTGATTTTTCATATTTAGTCAACTACCATGCCCCACAATTAATTAGTTAACTCTTACTCTATTATTCATATGCCCAACCCATCCCTGTAGCCCTAATGCCAACCACCATAACCTCAAACACATCAGAAACAATACCCGTACCACATCATCATCCATTCATTAACATTTCCCATAGCTCTACTGCCCATCACAACCGTCTCATACACGGCAACCCACAACCAAGGCAACTGCAGCCCCGCTGCTCACCCATTCCACAACAACCCATGAAACACCCCTTCATATAATTAAACCCCAACCATCACCCACATAAAATTTCATTATTTTATTTAGTTTATCCGGGGTGATCATACAAGGGTTCAAGGTATTCATTTGATCAGCCAACTTTACATGATTAAACAATTTCCACCTTTTATAAAATTCCATCCACAAAACAATCCATAAAAATAGGGAAACATTTAATTTGAAAAAGCAAAGGCCCCCAATGACTGTGATTTTCAGTAGTCATAAGCCTATAAAATTAAAAACATAATCAAAGGATAAGCATTGGTGGAAATAAAACAACAATATCAACAAAATTTCCCCAAACTCGTTCTTTACCAGTTATTATATTTATTTATGGGTTCAACCATACCTCATGAAAACAAGAGGATAATCACCCTGCATGATGCAAAAGAGAGAGAGACAGATGAAGGTAAGATCCATACCTCAAATATTTTTGACAAAAACTCCAACAAACGAAGAACACACAAGAATGTCAGGCTGATTCTCCAAGAATCCTCCTTAGATATCTTCTTCTAACACTACCAAGACCAAATATTATCAATTTTTTCATCCACACACTAATATATACACATAACGGGCATAGATCTAAAAAATCGAGAGAAGAGGAGGAGTAAATCTAAGTAGATCTAAAAATCAAAAAAGAACGATCACATACCTTAAGAAACCGGCTAAAATTTTCCAAGGAAAGCTTCCAGATCACTTCTAAAATAGTTGGGGGAGGTTCTAATATATTTAAGAGAAGTTTATCCCGAGTTATGGCATCTTAGGCGCTTAATCAAGCATGTTAGAGGCAAAATGGTCAAGATCTACAATTTTAGGATCTAGTTTATATGGCTGCACGGTTAGTTCACACGGTTTAACAAACCGTGTGCTAACAGTGCATTAGCTACTACCTTGTCCATCCTTCTTGCACAGTTTGGCCACATGGTTTAGACAAACCGTGCACCATCTGAGCGGGAGCTATTATCTCTAAGCCAACTACACACAGTTTGGTCGCACGGTTTAGACAAACTGTGCGCCGCCCGTGTGAAAGTTACTACCATTTAGTTATCCTTAAAAGTTCACCCAAGTGCACCCTTAATACACTACTCCAATTCAGAGGTAGTTAGAAACATCAAAAGTACCTGAATACATAACATGATGTTAATGTTCTCAACTGTCTACCATTGAAATGTTTCATCAAGTTGGAAGATTTTGGAAAAGTGTTGGGGACTAGTTACCTTGACATTTGGAACGCCTCTAACACCACATTTTTACAATGTAATGGACCATAGAGGTCCAGGCCATCACATCAGATACCTCTCAAACTATTCTCGCCCCCTATAATTAAAAACATCCCTAAAGAAAGGAGAGTGGTCCGAACAACTCCACCTCGAATGATACCTCTCAAGAGCAAACCTCCTTTTTACCAAGGAGCGCCCTCCTTCCCCAACTATCTCCTAAAAAATCATAATCATACCGCTCCTCTCCCCCGTGAAACCATGCAAAGGAAAAGATTAAACTGTCTTGTCATGTGGGTGAGGGGTTTCCATTCCTCCATGTTAAGATACTACCACTTTGGGCAGTGCTGACTCGCCCACACGAGATTAGGAACATCCACTTTAATGTGTCTCAACTAGGGATCAGGTCCTCCCCGCTCCAAATTTCTAGACTCTTCTCATGCACTTGAAACACATTTCATAGTTAACCAGGTCAATAATTACATTGTAAACAGGTACGAAACAAAATAGGATAAAACTCAAAACAACTCTTTGTACTGGGCATGCATATGTGATTCCCACTCTCAGGTACTCTCTTCAATCCCACCATTCCTCCATAGCACACGAACCAAAGGAATGGTCCATCCACGAAACACCTTCTCTTTACGAACTTCGATTATCATTGGTCACTCCATGAACATTGCATCATCCCATATATCTAGTACTTCCCAGTAAAGGATGTGTGAATCTCCTTGCAGGTACTGATGGATCTAAGACACATGGAAGAAGTCATGAACCCTTTCCAGCAGTGGCAGAAACGCCAGTTGAGAAGCCACCTTGCTAACCCACCACAACACCTCGAAGGTCCCGACAAACCTGGGAGAAAGTTTGCTTCCCTTTCCAAATCTTTTCTGCCCGCACCAAGGAGAGACCTTCAAGAACATGTGTTTACCGACCTCAAACTCCAAGGTTCTCCTCCTATTATCAGTGTATAAATTCTACCAGTCCTTAGTGTCCATCATCTTCTCTTGTATAAGCTGAAACTTCTCTATCGTGCTCTGCACAACCTCTTAGCCCAGAACTACTACTTCTCCGACCTCTGTCCGGCATACGGGTGAGTGGCACGACCTCCCGTAAAATGCTTTGAAAGGATCCATTCCAATGGTAAAGTGATAGGTGTTTTTGTAAGAGAATTAAATCAGAGGAAAGTGTTGTACCCATGATCCTCCAAGGCCCAAAACACATGCTCTTAGAATATCTTGACAAGTCTAGATGGTGCACTCTGTCTTCCCATCTATCTAGGGGTGGAATGCAGTGCTGAGGCATAACCGGGTGCCAAAAGCATGTTGCAATCCTCTAAAGACCCGCGAGGTAAACCAAGTATCCCATTTGGTGATTATAGATCTCAGAAATCTATGCAAATGAACCACATCATTCATGTCCCTCTAAGCTAGGGCCTCAACCATACTTGAATCTTGATTACTAAGAAGTGGGCTGATTTTGTCAGTCGGTCCACCACTACCCAGATGGCATCACAACCACCTTCAACTCTGGGCACCCCCATGAAGAAATCCATTGATATTTCATCCCACTTAGACTCAGTGACAAATAAAGGTTGCAACAGACCTCCTTGGACACGGTGTTAAACTTTCACCTACTGACACACGAGGCACTTTGCTATGAACTATGGTACTGCCCGTTTTACCCCGGGCCACCAAAACTACCCTCTCGAGGCCTAATACATCTTTGAAGCTCCCTGGTGTACTTACAGGGGTGAGTTGTGAAACTCATGAAGAACACTCTAACACATTTCCTATGTAACAAACAATTTCCCCTAGAAAAGAATCTGATTCAGACCATCCTCTGACCATCCTTCCAGATCATTGCCCTGGCTAGCACGATCGTTCATCACTTCACTCTCTATGTCCCCCCACTGAGACTCCCCCACCTTCCATATTAGGGAGGACATCACTATCATCTGAAACAGACAACCTCTACCACCATATTCCCATACAACGAGGTGTAGTGCAGCCAATTCATCCATCGCCTTCTAGACATCTGCCGACTTTCGAACTGCTTCCTTCCTCCTACTCAAAGAATCAGCCACCATATTTCCCTTGCCTTCAGTGTAAGAGATTTCAAATCCGTAGTCTTGGAGGAACTCCATACACCTTCACTGCCGCAAATTCTTGTCCCGTTGGGAGAAGATACACTTCAAACTCTTGTGATCTGTGAAGGCCACGAAGCGCTCCCCGATGAGATAATGCCAACACAACTTTAGTGCGAACACAACCGCCACAATCTCTAGATCAGGGGTGGCATAGTTACGTTCATGAGGACGTAACTGCCTAGACACATATGAGATCACCCCTTGTTGTTGCATCAGCACGCACCCCAATCCTTGGCATGAGGCATCACAGAATACCACAAAAGTTACTCCCTCCTCTGGTAATCTCAGTACTGGGGCACTAACCAACATTACCTTTAGATAACTAAAGGTTGCCTCACACTACTCATCCCACACGAATGATCGATCCTTCTTCGGCAAGGCTATAAAAGGTGCTACATCTTGGGAGTAGTTGGGCACAAAACTATCATAGTAACCTACTAGTCCAAGGAAACTACGAAGTTCTGCCATGTTCTTGGGCGCTACCCAAGAAACAACCGCCTTGACCATTGATGGATCCACAACTATTCCCTGCTCGTACACCACGATTCCAAGGAAGCATAATTCTCGAGTCCAAACCATGCATTTGGAAAACTTCCCATAAAATTGGTGATGATTGAGGACCTCTAAAACCATTCTCAGGTTCCCAACATGATCCTACTCTGATCCTGAGTAGATCAGGATGTCATCGATGAAGACAACTAAGAACCGGTCTTGTTATTCCTGAAAGACGCAGTTCATGAGTCCCATCAACATGGTTGGTGCATTTGTAACGCTGAATGGCATGACTAGAAACTGAAAGTGCCCATATCTACACCCAAAGGCAGTCTTCGAGATGTCACCCTCTTTCATCCTCAACTGGTGATATCCAGACCGCATATCAATCTTAGAGAACCATCCTTCCCTCCTCAGCTAGTCAATGAGATCATCTATCCTCGGGAGGGGGTAACAGTTCTTGAAAGTTACCTAGTTCAGTCTCCCGTAGTCTATCCACATCCTGAGACCAGCATCTTCCTTCTTTTAGAATAATACTGGAGCACCCCATGGTGATGCACTCAGTCGAACAAAACTCTTCTTCATCAGATCATCAATCTGAATCCGCAACTCCCATAGCTCCGAAGGTGCCATCAGATAGGGGGCCATTGAAATCAGATAGGCACCAGGTTGTAAGTCTATTCCGAACTCAATGTCTCGTTGATGGGGTAGAGTCACCACCTCTTCGGGGAAGACATCCAGGAACTCAATAACGATCTTAGTGACTTATACCATTTCCGCATCAGCCGACTCAATTGATAACCTGACTAATGAATAAAGAAAGGTATCCCCTCACTAGCTGTCCTCCTGGAAACTGCAATCACCGATGAATGTCACACGTCAGCCGCCAACGCCTGAAAACACGACCCTTCTTCAGAAACAATAGATGGCAGCACACATTGAGAACAACTAGTCGTTTCTTAGAATGATGTCGTATGGCTACATTTTTAGTAAAAGGATATCTCCACTGGATTGGTGTAGCCCCAACATAAACCTACATCCTCGAAAAACACAAGACAAGCTGGTCTGACCTCCGACTGGAAAACTCAAAACCAGGGGTACGGAAAGTGTCTCTATGTCTAGGTCCAAGGTACAAGCTAGACTGGGCGCAACAAAGGATTGTGACGCTCCTGAATCAAACAAGGTAGAAAAAAGGGTACTAAACAAACTGATTATACCTCTAATGACTTCTGGACCTGCTGGAAACGGTGCCTCTATAGCCTGTAAGTACCCACGTCGAACTCATCTTCCTCTCAACTGTCGACCACCTCCCCGACCACGCCCTGGTCGAGGTCTCTGAGGAGCGCCCAGAGGTCGGCCTCCTCCTCCAACGTCTTCCCTCGGAATACCGGGAGCTCGCTTCCCCTAATGCTGCTGCTGGAAGGGCCTGGATGGAAACTGTTGTGGCTGAGGTGGGTGCTATACAGGTCCACCTCCACTGTATTGTACTCCGTCCAGGCAATGGCTCTGAAGGTTCCCACTGCGGCCACAGATGAAACACCTCAGTCCCGGGCCAGAAGAAAAAGGGTGAGCACTAGGAGATCAGAACTAAAATTTCTATGGCATGCTCCATACTAGATGGAACCTAGAGGGCGCTGATGCTGGAGGCCTACTGCTGACAGCATTCCCCTTCATCGAGCCCAACTGGATTCCCTCTCACGATACACCTCTTAGAGTGCGCACCCTTTACACCACTTCAACATTCTTCTGGACCGCCAAGTACGTCGGAAAGGTGAAGGGAGTTATAGCATATCATAGAGGAGGTCGAAGTGCCACCTACAAACATCACGCCCGAGACTACTCATCAGGAAAGAGTTCCAGAGAAAAATGTAGGAGGTCCTTGAACTTGATCCCCAACTCTATCACCGACATGGTTCCCTTCTGGAGGGAGAGTATCTCTTGCCTCTTCTCAGCCTTCATTGTGGAAGAGAGGAATTCCGCACGGAACTCCCTCTTGAAATTTTCCCACGTAACCTCACTCTCCCTCTTCTCCCCGAAATAGAGCATCCACCACTGGCGTGCCGCTCCCCACATCTGGATCATAGCCAGAGGAACCCAGTACTCTGCCTGAGTTCGGATCAATCTGAAAGCTATCAAAAAATCTCCTACCCAGCTCTCTCTCTTCGTTTCATAGATGATTCCCTCGTACTTCCCGAGGGTCTGCCACTGAAAGGATCAAGGCTTCTTCTGCCACTGATTGTCCTCTTCCTCTTGGTTAGCCCTCCGTCGATCAGCCATGTCAACCCCCTGGGCCTCGATCGCCCGCACTACTCGTGGTCATCTCCCAGGTTCCATAGCTACAAGGTAAACAAAAAAGGCCTATGCCCGAGTAGTGTAGAGTATTGTTCTTAAATTTTTCTTAGATTTATTTTTCATTTTAAATCCCCAAAATACCCCAGAAACACAAGAAAACAAGTCTTTATGATGCATGTGCCTTTTATTAGGGTCTCTACGCTGCAATCAGTGTAGCCTCACATGGTCATTCGGTAGGTCCATAGTCCATGCATCGGATCCCGGGGGGCCCTAAAATCCCGTGACTTTGCTGGTATTCTCTGGCCTATTTTATGTTCCAAGATCACCCAACACGGTTTCCCTACCATCCCATGCAATCCCCACTATGCCTAACTCTAGACTCAATCCTATTTCTCAACCTCTGCTTCTGATACCATTCTTTCATGAACCCCTCCCACCAATGATGCCCCTCCTAAGCTGGAAATGGTTAAAGAGAGATAATGTCCCCCGAGTCCTTCATCCAATAGGCACGGGATTGGAAACATTCACCAAGGATATGAATTTTCACAAATATGGGAGGAATTACCCTTTTTATTAATTATGATCCAGAAATAGGATGAGTCAAACACCAAAATAAAAAGGAACATGTAAATGAAAATATACCCAAAACCAACCCATATGCATGTTTTATACGAAATTAAAAAAAGTACATTTACAAGAAAATCTCCAAAGTATGACACCAAAAAGAAAGAAAAAACTGCAACCATAAAAACTCTAACGCCCAATTAGCAAGTTCTCGCATGGTCCCTGAAGTTCTCCTGAAGACCTGAAAGTAAACGCAGGGTGATAATACAAGCATACTTAGTAGGAAAACTTAAATCTATCATGCACATGTGGGTAGACATCCAAATACCCCATGAGAAAATAGAAGTAACCAAAGCCTAGAAAAGAATCTATACACCCAACCTTACAATCCACACTCACCAAATATCGCAAGTCAACAGAGTAGTATAGTAATATTATCATTGTATGGTTACCCCACACCACCTTACCACTGAATACTGCTCAAGACCTCACGCCTAACGCTCTGATGCATCCCCCTTTTCCTGAGCTAGTGCCTCAACCTGGCCATACGAAGCTCGAGCTAGTGCCGCAACCTGGCCATACTAAGCTGATATTATCCCACCGACAGTCAATCCTCGGCCATAACCACATCTCAACCCGTATCCCGCCTCCACTCAATACTCGGGCATAACCACATCTCATCCCGAAGACACCTGGGAACCACATCACATCCTCATCTTGATGAATCTTGGGAAAAAAACACATCCTCATCCCGAAGACTCTTGGGAAATATTTGTCATATCCTGCCCGAAGGATCTTTGGCTATAAAACCTGGATGAGTGAGCCTAGGGAAGAACAGTAACCATCCATCCTTTGGATGTTTGAGAATCTCACCCCCATCTCACAGGTGTTTGGAACGTAGTGCTCAATATGGGTGGGGATGCGTAATGAAACATAAAACGTACATATTTATATAATTATATCAACCACTCATCCCATCCTAAAGCTTCTACACAAAATAACTGAGCAGATGCCTCGACACTACTACCACGAAAGTATGCACAAAATAAACATCCCCAATCCCCATTAAGCTTTTCATGTTTCAACAATTTTAGTTTATCATTTCCTTAACTACCGATAGACTAACAACAACCAAAACAGATCAATCGTTCGTAAAACATATCCCTGCCAACCAAAAATATAGTTTGGGAAAACACAAGAAACACAATACCATTTTCTTTTTTTAGCCAATAAATTTCCTTGACTTTCCGTATTTATTCAATTGTCATGCCCCAAAAATCATTAGTTCACTCTTCAACGTTTATTCACATGCACAACCCATCCTTGCAGCCCTACTGCCAACCACCATAACCACAAATACATCAGAAACAATACATGCACCACCTCATCATCCCTTCGATACCATTTATCATAGCTCCACTGCCCTTCACAACCTTTTTATACATTCCAACCCACAACCAAGCCAACCGTATCCCCACTGGTCACCCGTTCCACAACAACCCATGAAACAACTTCACATAATTAAACCCCTACCAGCACCCACAAAAAATTTCATTCTTTCATTTAGTTTAACCAGGGTGATCATACAAGGGTTCCGGGTATTCATTTGATCCACCAAAATTACATGATTAACCAATTTCCACATTCTATGAAATTACATCAATAAAGAAATCCAGAATAATAAGGAAACATTTAATTGCACATGCAAAGGGCCCCAACAACCATGATATCCAGAAGGCATAAGCCTATTCAATTCACAACATAATCAAAGGCTAAGAATTAATGGAAATAAAACAACAATATCAATAAAATATCCCCAATCCCGTTATTTAACAATTTATTATCTTTATTTACTAGTTCAACCATACCTCCCACCCACATAATGCACAAAAGTGTTATAGAGATGAAGGTAAGATCCATACCTAAAATGTTTTTGAAGAAAACCCTAATAAACTAAGAACACACAAGAATTCCGGGATGATCCTACAAGAATCATCCTTAGATCACTTCTCCTAACACAACCAAGACCAAATCTCATCATATTTGGAATCCACACACCTAGATCTGCCCATAACGGGCATAGATCTATGATACCGAGAGAAGAGGAGGAGTAGATCTAAGTAGATCTAACAACCAAATAAGAAATATCACATGCCTCAAGAAACCTGATTCGATTCAACAAGGGAAGCCTTAAGATCGCCTCCTAAATGCAAGGGAGAGGTTCTCCAATCATCAAGGGAGGGAAATCCCGAGTTATGGCTGCTTAAGATAATAAGCAAGAAAGTTAGAGGCAAAACGGTCGAGATCCACAATTTTATGATCTAATTTATGTGGCCGCATGGTTAGTTCGAACAGTTTAACAAACTGTGTGCTAACGATGCATTAGCTACTTCCTGGGAAACCCTTCTCGCACAGTTTGGCCACATGGTTTAGACAAACCATGCACCGTCTTTGCTGGAGCTACTGCCTCCAAGCCAACTACGCACAGTTTGGCCTCACAGTTTTCTCAAACCGTGCACTACCTGTGAAAAAGCTACTGCCCTTTAGTTCTCCTAAAATGTTCACCCAAGCACAACCCTAATCCACTACTCCAAAATAGAGGTAGTTAGAAACATCAAAAGTACCTGAATACGTAACGTGATGTTAAAGTTCTCAACTTTCTACCATTGAAATGGTTCATTAAGAAGGAATATTTTCAAAAAGCATTGGGGATAAGTTACCTTGACCTCTTGAACGCCTCTAACACCAAAGTTTTACAAAGTAATGGACCGAATAGGTCCAGGGAATTATAGGTATTATGTTGGATTGGTTGAGCCTTCTCTATTTTTTCATTCATAAGATCAGGTCCAATGAATTTTTTTTCCAAATCCATCCAAATAGGATAGAGTTACACATTTCATCCCATTAATATCTCCATTCTGATCCATCTAAATTCTTATGATGGTTTTTTTATAAGATCTCAACCAATGGGGGATTTTGATCCCATCCAATATTAAATTATATTGATCATGCTTTCATCATGTCCTTTGAGAATCAATAGTGTACATTCATATTTGCCATTTTATTGGGGATGATAGGTCATGGTGAGATTAAATTCAGTACTCAAATCATGTTGACCACTTCTCTATAATTTATTTTTGAATGTAGGATCATGCTCAAATATGATTGATAGTGGTAACCCATGCAGCCTCACCGCATCCATCACATATAACCTATAATTTTTTCCAAGAAAAAATTATTCCTAAATATCAATGAGATTAGAAGTCATGGTGATTCAATAAAACAACACTTATATCACATTGATTCCTATAACAGTTTTTGGGAGATCAATGGCAATGTACATAGTGTCATTCTCCCAAATCCCTGAGGGTATATGAAATGGACTCAACATCCATTTTTACTTTTGTCCCAATTACATTACTTTATGAAATATCAAACTCTTTGTTATATGCATTTAAAGATCCGTATACATAATGTCTCACCAAAAGTTTTCTGTATTATCATAGTATATAATAGTATGCCTAGGATCTATGAAGAAGGTTGAGTTATGTGCATTATCTAGTATCTCCTTACTTATATCATGTGATGGAGGAATATAAATATTAGCTCCAAATCAGATTATAGAACCATCATCGATGTGGACCTAATTTACACCCCATCTAATACTCCTTATACCTTAAATTTTCACTGTATATCATACCTTTGTGATTCCTCAACATTCTCTTATAATGATATTGGGAAAATAATTTTTGAAATGTAGTATGTATTCCCTATAGCTTGAATTTCCAAATCTATTAACTATATTTACATTAATATTGGGAATTTCTTAATCAACAATATGGGTATTGTAACATGTAATTATATTCTAAGAGAAGTAGATAAATTATTTCCAATCCCAGGATGATATTTAATAGAAAAATAATAGTCCTTGATTAAATCTAACCATCTTTTTTTACACATGTTGAGATCCTTTTGGGTTAATATGTACATTATTCTATTGTGATTTGTATATATTCACACGTCTCACCAGTGACAAAGAGATGGTAGATTTTTAATCCAAAAAAATCAGTAATGATAGCACTGTATCAATCATTGGGTAGTTCTACCCATGTATCCTCAATTTTAATAAAGAGTAGGTTATCACTTAATAACTACACATGATTACAAAACCCAATAATTTCCTTGAATCATCACCATATCACATAAGGCCTTCTACACATTTTTTTATTGATCTTGGGTGAAGTGATTATCATCTTCTTGTTAACCATAAATATTTTATAACATTATTCCATCAAAAAATACTTTACCCCATTTGATGTTAAATTATATCATGTGACGTCTCGGACCCGGATGCCACTTAATGGGTTCCCCAAGATAGGTGGACCACATGGCCTCAAACTCATCTTCCCAAAATCTAAAATATTCTGACATGTAGTGAGCACCTAAGGTGTGTCTTTGGGGAAACTGTACCCTCATTTGAATATTTTTTCATAGTGGAAGGGATTTCAACAAGTAGTAAGCAGAGAAAAAATACAAATAATGTGCAGAATCAAACTGATTCAAAAGATAAATGAGAATAAAAATAAATATATCAACTAATATATTGTTTTTCTAACAACATGTATCTAGAAAACTGGATAAAATGGACACAAGAAACTAGTCATAACATGTTCCAAAAAGTAAAATAAAACATAGGATACTCCAAAAATCCAGAGATCATACTCATTAATCTACTATTAATCTCCATCCTATGAGAACACAACCATGTTTGGATGTTGTATGTTCCCAATTGCTAATAATGAAACCATATAATATACTCCAAGTACCAAATGGAACCCATATAGGGTGTCAGATAAATATTAGTGGGCCACAACCAATAGTATCTACAACATATGGGACTTGTAATAGAATATAGCAGTGTACATGCAAGAATATATGAAGTAAATAAAATAGTACAATATAACTAAATACTTATGTTCTTGCTTAATCCCTCATCTATATTCTGAAAATGTAACCTATTCAATTTTTTGAGTAATTTATTTTTAATTGTAATATGTTATGTGGGGAATTTCTAGCACTGATACCAACTCGTGATAGTATAAATAGTGAAAGAACCAAGACAAAAGAAAGAAACCTGAATAGATATCTAGTGATGGGGTTCTTTGGTAACAAAAAAGGTAACGTTGATATAATTTAATGATATCTTAGTAGTATATGAAGATAGATAAGGGGTAATAGTTTAATACAAGGAGTGTAATCAAAGACATTCCATAATAATGCACCTATCAAGTCTATGGTGATCAGTGAAGGTAAAACAAGGCTAATCAAAGATAGTTCCCTATGTGATTTCACCATGGTACATACTAGTTAATAGTTGATCCATGGAGTGTATCTGTTGTATCATGCAATAATGAAAAGGACCATCTGGTAGTTTACCAATAATCTAAGGAATATCGAAGAACTAGAGTCCATGTGTGTATCAATATAAGCATACTTGATCTTTGAAACTGAATGGTTATATAGAATGTCAAGCTATTCACCTCTTAGATTCCAAGGAGAACTCAAGTCAGTCCATTCCATTTTCATATTGTAATCATGTAATCATTCATTAGGTTTGTTCTTTATATTCAATTATTTTGGATAGACCATCTAACATTGCAACCATTTAATGAAATATTTATTAACAATTAAGGCATATTCAAATATTTTTGTTCACTCTACTTCCATCAATCAATATGGAAAGGTGTTCTAGAGAAATGTAAATATTATTCAATGAATTATGCTAAGTAAAATCCATATACTTATTATACTTTCCATTTCAAATTTCAAATTTAATAGTAAATTTTAAGCACTAACCTTACATGGTTCAACTGGTGAACATACATGGTACATTCCATTTCTAAATTCACATTCATAACATGCCATTTATTATAGGAAGAATCACCAATATAATGGCCAAGAAAGGGAACACCTGGAAATCAGCTCAAACATGCAAAAAAAGAAAAAAAATATATGGAATAACCTTCAACATGGGGCGGATTGAGTTGTGGGTTTAAACACTAACAACTAATAACGTGTTTTGAAAGAGAATTACCATACTATTATAACATGTATAATCAGGGAATGTGAATTTGATAAACAACCTCCAAGAAAATTGATGGGCCCCAAACGAATATCCCAAAATCAACAAATAGTAGGGATGAGTTATAGACCACACACCTTAGGGTTGCATGACACTCCACCTCTGGTAATGGCCCTAGATTTGGGTCGAATCATAGTAGATCTATGTAAATATTGAAAATTCATACACGATGAAATCTAGGTCAAGATAATGAGATAATAATAAATACTAAAGGGGACTCAAGTAATTATTGTTACGCATCCAAGGTGACAAACATTAGCTCGATCAGATGTTGGATGAAAGAGAACATTTGATACCGATCATTGGCCTTCAAAAATATTCACAATGAGGTAAAAATAGAATAATCCCATTGGATCATAGATTAGGGAACAAGAGTAGGGTAAAATAGAATATTAAGGGGATTTTCAACATTTTACTTAGTGTTTTAGCCTTCGCACGGTTTGTCTTCATGGTTTGTCAAACCATGAAAAAAACCATGGGAGATAGTTCTTATAGAAAAGACATCCTCCGCCCTATTTTATCAAACCATACACAATCCATGCATGAGTACATAGAGAAAATAGATTGAATTCATGATTAGTACAAAAGGTTAATTGCCTACCGTGAGAGGTGGATATGTCTGAATAACACAATACACACAGTTTTCCAAACCATTTGGAATTCCTATAGCTTTTACTCTAAACCATGCACAAAGCCTATTTTCCCCCAGAAATATGGGTTTTGGACTAGAAACAAGTCCAGGAAATCCTTAAAATCTTTTAAAAATAATTAGTAATCCATATGAGGTATAATTGAATGATATAGATGGATATTTAAAGGATATATACCTTACTGACAATCCTGGTTCATACTATTAGTTTGTTCTAAAATCATGAGAATGACTTCTAAAATTTTAGGTCATACCCATCAAAGCCATGTGAAAAACAGATCTCACTTATAGATTATGGTATGAGCCACTACTCAATTGCATTGGTTTTTTAAGGGTCCATATATACCCTATTTATGGTTTTATCATTTCCCGTGAATGATACATCATCCATATATAACACAAAATTATTTTAATTTTCATTTTGTTCCTCACATTGAAAACTAATTAGAACTGTATTTAGATGATCCTTGTATACCAATTTTCTCTGGGAGTATATCATAATATTATTGATAATGAAAATAAAAAACAAATCTAGGTAATCACTAAAGACTATATCTATTATTTCTATGAAAATTTCTCTATAATTAGAGAGTCTGAAAGGTATTAAAATAAAATCATAGTGTCCAATCATTATTTGAAATGATATCTTTCAAATATCATCCCTCTTCACCCTTAAATAATGATAACCTAACAGAAACTATTCCTTAGATAAATACATATATTTAAATAGTTGATTGAATAATTCATCTGTACATACAATGAGATAATAGGTCTTTGTCGTGATTGTTTTGATCTCATGATAATCAATTCAGAGGTGCACTGATGCATACATGTTCTTCATGATGGGTGATGGAACACCCCATGGTGAAGCACTCAGGAGTATGAAACCCTTTTCCACATTCCCTTGTAATTATTTTACGTCTTCTTACTCAAAGTTGGAAAATATATAAATATTGTTTTATATAGGTATATATCCAATAATATGTTCAACTAGGAACTCATCATCTCAATTATGAGGACGATTTGAAAATTAATTTGGGAACACATCGGTGTTGTTCCCCACAATTGGGATTTCATCATGAATAATTACCTCGATTATATAAATCAATTGATATTGATATTATTTCACATATGGAAATAACATCCACAATTAAAAGGATGACTCTAAAGGAGATTCATACTCCACCTTACACTTATAATAAAATGAAGGATTCCTTAAGATGTAAAGAGTTATATCATTTTCTTAATAGTTTTTGAAGACCTTATATAAAGATAGCCAATAATTGTTTAATATATCATAACACTACACTAATTGAGGTATCATAAGATTGTGTTGTTGCTTCAGCATAAAAACCCTAACTAAGGGGGAGTTATATATAATAAATGCAGTAATTAACCAATTAACGTTTCTTACATATGAAAAAACCATTATATTTTGTGTTGGATCATGAGAAATTATACTAATAATTAAAGATATGATAGAATTCATAGAACTAGAATCAAATAATGTGTTCAATAAAAATGAATGAATAATAAAGATACGAATTACATCATCATTGTGTGGATCCACCTTACTAGTAGTGATTGAAATTCACTTCTATGCTAACATGGAGGTTGTTGTATATTTCCTCTAAAAACCCATAGCTTAATGAATTATCACAGAAAAATCACATGTTCTTTATAGATGAAGCACTACACTATACGTTGAGTGTGGGATATGAACGTTCCTTAATTCTTCCACATTAGTGGGATTGTTTCACTTCCTTTGGAAAAATATTTTCTCATGAACCACTCTTCCATATTTGAAGCATCTCCTAGTTCTCCTTCGTTATTGTTTTTTGGATTCTTCTATGGGTTTTCTTTCCATCATCTAATTTATATGTTTTTTAACCCATATTAAACTCCATTTTGGATTTTTATTTACTTTCGCATGAGACCACTATGATTAAATGATCTAAATTTCTACCCTAATTTAACAATAAACAATATATTCATTTTTTAATGTCCCAAATCATTGAATATTTTCATAAACTAAAAAATAGTCCACTAAGCCTATGATACACAATAATTTGATTGTTCAAGAGAATGAAAGATGTGTATAATACAAGTCTTGTAATGTTTTCCTTATAATATCTTCTCGATTAGTCTTCCTTTAACATAAATCCATGGGACTCCCTTTCAATCTTAATATAGAGAGTTTATAGAAAATTATTTTTTTAAAATATTTTTAAAACATATTTCCCTTCCATTGAATCAATTTCATCCATAGAATTTGTTGTCATTATAACTGTCCTCTACTTATCATTTTTGCATCTAAATGATAGACCTTTAACACAACATTATCCTTTTATGGGAACTAGATGAAAAAGAATATATTTTTGATCAAGTAAATCATTTTTAATGAAATGATGTGATCAGAATATTAGGATAATTTAGAATGCCTTTTTCATATTAACTATTTGACTACAAGATGAAATACATTTTGATAAGGATAGAATTACACATAATTTATGATACTATTGATAAGGAGATATAGTTGAAAAACTTTTTGCATCATGATTCAAGATCCCATTGACATTATATTTGGAATGTCATTTGGGAAATCGTCACATTTCCAAACACATTGATTACTTCCATGGGTCGATTTCCCGTCATTGAATGAGAAAATGAAAAATAAAATTTGCACTGATTCAATAATTATATAATAATCAAATAAAAAATAATTATTGAACATATAAAGATAACTTATTAAATAAAAAATATATCATTAGTTTTGAATCTATATGCTTCATTGAGGGTTATAAGTTGTGATAGATTTATACAATGGGTACATATAAATTTTTCTAATCCTAATCATAAAAAACATATAGGTTGTGTTCTAATACCAACTATATTTATCCATCCTTTTTCACATATTATTAAATTATTTTAATCATAATTAATAATAATATGCAATCTAATGATCACAATTTCTAGTGTATATGGAATATTAGATAAATAATTAAAAATAATAAACAAAAAATAAAAACATTTGTGTACCTCTATAATGAGATCCAAAATACCTTTTATATATTTTATCTGTATAGGGTAACCTGTATAATATATCTAGAAAAGGATGAGATAAAAAAGCCCTGTAGGGGAATACTAATTGGAAAAAAGAAAAACCCATGAGTTATAAGGCATAAAATGATGAAATAAAAAGAAATTGAAAAATAATAAATATATGGAAGAATAAAATACTGAACATGGGACAATGTAATCATGTCATCATATTAATGTGGTAGAATCATAGGAAATGTTATAAAAATGTGTTATGTCTAACTTCCCAGACTATATCATATGGTAAACAACATCCCATAAATGAGTTAGGTTTAATACTTATCGCCAGATGAAATATCACAGTGAAAAACATTAATATTGAATTAGTGAACCTTGTAGGCACAAACATCATAAAAATTAATGAATACGTGTTCCACATGATGAATCAAACATATGTTAAACATATTGGTTACCCATGGAATGAAATGGGAATCATAACCCGGTCATAAAACATAACTAAAGAAAATAACATAATATTGTCCATGAATTTATTGATTTAAATAATAGAAGTATATTCTTATGGGGAAATAGTTATATATCAAGATAAATTATGTCATAATGAATTGAAAAATGTATAAATGTGTTTATGAAGCATTATAAATGCTACACATTAGTTCTATATAAGTGAAAATATTAAAAGGGTTTTTAAACAAAAAAAGGAATAATTTTTTTATAAAATTATATATATTAACAATGATATTTTTTCATTATAAATTGATGGACAGTTTAAATGTAATAGTAGATAAAAACATAATATGGAGTACACAACAGAATCAATATGAAAGGGGTAATTTTCCTTTAATCGGGCTTACTTATGTGAATGAATTGAGAAGGCATGCTTATAAAAAAAAATTTACCCTTAAAAAATATGAATTGGTCTAGTTATATATTATTGGAATAGAAAAATAAAATGTATGTGGAGAAAATATGATTAATTATGAGTTACATTATTGTAAGGAATGATAATCCATAACCTGATAAAAAAATAGAGGATTAGAGAGCATTACTTACCTTATGAACAAAAATGTCACATAAAAACACTTAATATCTTGTATAATAATATTATACATTAATTGAATAAATAATAACCTATTCTACATATATATTATTACATTAAATTGTATTATGTTCTATTATACATATTTCGATGAGTTATAGTGTTTAATTTTATCGCTTTAGAGAATTCGTTTAATGGTTACATGATCGATATGGTTTCCTGTAATTTGGGATTTTCAGTAAGGTTTTTAACAATTTAATAGAAGTGAAATTATATTGTATTAATTTAATTATATATATTTAAATTTTTCAACAGATCATTTAATATTTTTTTAATAGGATTATTGAAAAGATAAATAATTAAGGAAAATTGATTAGTTTATTTATAATGTTATAATGTCCATATGAAACTAGTGCTGCTAAATCTAACATTGTGTTTGTATACATATTAGAAGATATTAAATAATTATAAATACATGTATTATAAACTATATTAATAATACAAATTGAACGAATGATTTTTTTCAATAAGGTATGGATCCATTAAATATAATTATAATTATTTATATTTGAAAAAATATCGATTCCTAATTAGTTATTGAGGGTTTTGAGGGTTTATGGGTCTTGTTCGGATCCCGAAACAACAAATTTTAAGGATAAAATTCCACAAATATGATTTGTATTTAAGAGTATGGTAAGGCCACACAATTAGATCATATCATGTGGGTGGGGCCATTTTGGATAGATCCTAACTTCACTTTTGTAACATGGTTTCTCTAAATGTGTGTCCTAACCAACAGAGTGCCTCTTTTCATAGGTACTCATGCAAGGTTTGTGCACAGTTTGTCATATCTAGTGGAAAAACTGAAGGCACCATATTTTATGGGTATTTTTATTATTTTATTTTTATGATTTAATTATGTAACCTCCTTTCATCTAATCTATATTCCTGTATGAATATCCTATTTATCTCCAATTTTTGAATTCTTTTAATATTTTTGGTAGAGATTGAAATATATCATTTATTCAGGATCTGATCATGCCTTCGTTCGTCTTGTTGGATGCATAATGGTATGTACTCGAGTCATTTTTATCCATTATTATCCTCTATTTCACTCGGCCAAGTCATCGATGTGTGATCATTTTTACCTTTTTCTCAGATCTAATCTTTTCTAAGAAGGATCAGAGGAGGATATTGGAATAGGAGAGTCGCACAACCCTATGGTGGGTGTCCTATAAATTGTCCATAATGTTCTCTATTATTGGTATTTAATGTGGGGCACACCGAATTTAAAAGTTCCCATTTATAGATGTTATATTCCATTCTTATAATCATATGAACCATATAATTATGACATTTTCAAATATTTTATTATTTACTAGTGTTAATGACGCCAACATTTAACATCACACAATGTATGTTTTTCCACTATTACCGTTATTTTGTTTGAGTTATTTGATCCATCATTCGGGTGTGCCTTATCTTGAAATTTTTTACGATAAGATTTATATATTAAATTTATTAATTTATATTTGAAAATAGATAGTTTTATTTACCATGAATTCTTACAACTTTACCGACCTAAGGTAAGTGATTCAATTGAAAATTAAATTAGAAATCTAAATTAGAATGTATACTACATATATGACTTTTCATCATTAAATTTAATTATATAATATGTAGAATGTTTTTAGTGCCCCTTAATATGTAAATGGAAGTTAGTGGAGTGAACCTTGATAATTGAAAATGCCTTAGATTGAATGGATGGTTCCTTGAAACATTAACATGTCCTAATAATGAATGTAAATGATTTAACAGAATAGTCATATTAATTAATTATGAAATTATTAAATGGATGCATTCTCAATTACCCTTTTCACAAGAATGAGAGGAAATGAATTGAATATTAGGAATTATATATGAGTTCATTATAAAAATAAAAGTTTCTTAACCTGATATCTTTGTGGATTATTGAAGGAATGCTTCATGTACTCATGGATGCCATTACAAATTCTGGTATACATATTTCATAGGTTAAGACCCACCTAATACCTGATCATTGTCTAACATTGGATGTCCCATATGAAAATTAGGGGTCCTTTATATAGTACTACATGATTCATTGGATACAATCATGGATCTGAAATTGAAAAATATGTTCCATGGTTAAAACCCATTACGTCCAATCATTTCATAACCCCATTTTATATTGGATGAACTCCTTAAACTCGATAGATTTTTCATTGAGGAATGACATGTAAAATTATCCTTGGATTACATTCTTACCCATATGGAAAGACACAGTAATTAATCAGATGGAGACCTTTGAGGTGTATGATTCCCTGGTAATTAACCCCGAACTTCATTAATAAATATCCTAACATTTTCCTTCAAAATAATGGAATCGTCACTATTATGAACATGTGTTTTATTTAGAAGCTGGAAATAATCACATAGTGAATTGGTTAGAGGTTTCGACACCAGGTGAGTTATGAAGAAGGTGCATGGGTATTTGGCAACATTTTTTGGCTTTACATTTAATATACATGCTTACACACTATTATAATTTCATTCCACAAGTCATATGTTATTAACACCATTGGTGGTGGATTACGATGATTTATCTCACACCATCACTATGCACCATTGGGTACATAAATAATATTACATGAAAAATGGTTTTGATAAACAGAGGCTTGTGACTTCAAAAACATCATTGATTAATGTTTATGATGGATCTTGATATAATATGATAGATATAGAGATCATGATGCTTGTAAAAGACATTGATTTCATTTATACTTTTTAGAACATTTTATTCCAGCTTACTTGTACCAATTTTTTCAGGTTCTCAAGATAAATGACGTATTATCACCAGTTTTTGTGTGTTATTCCAATTCAATCAGTTATTATTTCTATTGTCTCTATTTAGTTTATCCCTTTTTTAACTTATATTTCCTACTATTCTTACCTCAATTTATATTTATATGTTGCGGTAGAATTTTATAATTAGGGAAAAGGATCCCTACAAACACACCCTAGGCCCTCAATACAATTTACTATCCTCTAGTCTTAGAGGAGATGTGTTTGAGCACATGTAACCTATAGGTCTTGAAGAAACAATTAAGCTAAATTCAGGTCATGATGTCACAAAAATGGTTTTATAAATATCCTCTATGGAAGTAATGAATAAATTCATTATACATAAAATGTTGTGAATCCACAGACCACCGTTGATGTTTTCAATTTTTTTAAAGAAGATGATATGTAAAACCTTGAGATTTTCTGATATAATTTTGAATTATTTTTATTTTATTTAAATTTTGATTGACACATAATAAGGAATAATAATAAAAATAATATTTTGGAACTTTTCTGATAAGTTTCATGTTTGGATGAATAGTGAAAATTACAAGATTTAAATTGGAAACAAATTTTTAATCAAATTATGTTATAGTGATTAATTATATATTTTATTTATATTATATAATAATTAGATAAAATTTTTATCATTCAATACAATTTATTTCATTTTAATCATTGTTACATTGAATTTGGATATAAATCATGTTAATCATTTGGATGTTTTCACATTAAAAACATGTTTCGTCACCATAATCTGGATTAATGATATGATAATTTGAGAAATTATATGTTTTGAATTAGGAAAATTTGTTTAAATAATTGTAATTATAAGGCCAAAATTTATGAAATGGTTCCCTTTTTGAAAAATATGAATAATAACAATATTATGTTTTTTAATACCACTGTTAAGGGTAAATCATATATATATGTGTAAAATTGAAAACATAAAATTTACTGGACTACACCAAAACATGCCCAAAAACTAAGTTATTTTGATTATATTACCCATAACACATAGGTATCATAATTTAATAATTTAATTGAAACTTTTTTCATGAAAATGTCTTAAATATTATTCATCAAAAAGTGAGTGAAAAATTGTCACATTTTTACATTTTATCTATATAATATAATATTTATGGGAAGAAATCAATGATATTAAAAATTATGTATATTATTATGATTTATATAATGTTTATATAAATAATATATATTTGTTTAAAATTTTTATTGGTGAAATAATTATCATAAATAATTACGAAATGATGACGTAGTTATTACTCAATTAATGAATCAATCAATACAATGATATTAGAAGATTAAATTAAATATAATATGACTATATTTAAGAGATAAAATAATATAATATGTGATAAATGTATTTTACATGTGTGGTACATGATTATTTTTAATTTACCTTATAGTATATATTTTCATAAATTAATTTTTTTTATAGTGTCAAAATTGACACATACCATATATTATGAAAATACTATTTTATTAACTTATTTTAATTTTATACAAATATAAAATAAGGAAAAATGGTTGATAAATGGTAAAACATACCATAAATATTACATTTACGATCCAATTGACACATTATATGTAAAAATACCACCCACATAATATTAAAAACATTGCTACCATAGTTAAAATTATAAAGGAATAACTAAGTGTTAATAAAAATGATAATTTTGGAAATAACCACAAATCAATATAAATATATATTTGTTGATTATATTAAAATATATCATATCAATTATTTGAATAAATGGTATTTAGGAGTTATTTGGAAGGGGATTCGTTTTATTATAAACCAGTCTTTGGATAAATATTTATATTTCTTATTCAATCTATTATAATAGGGAACTTTTACATGTCTTCATATCTGTCTTCATAACTTTTTTTGGTTATCAAATATCAAAATACTCTATAAACATTTCTTCCTTCATCCAATAATCCTTAATTTGTGAATAAATACAACCCAATGAGTCCTCTTTTTCAAATCACATAAAGATACCCAAAGAAAATAAAAATAAACAAAAAACATTATCTTTATTTCTTCATTAAACCCATTCAATTATTGTTATTTTTATATAATAACTTTAGTATCATTAATTAAATGGGATATTTTTATATTATGGGTTTTACCTAAAGTCACACACACCATTATCTAATGGGTAATAACACTAATTGTCTTGTTTACAGAGAACTACCACCTCAGGAAACAATGTTGTTCATTTTATTTCTACCACCTCTAATGGTTCTGAATTTTAATTTAAAATATATTTTCATATTATAGATAAAATATTAATGATATAATAATAACTAAAGAATTTTAATATCATGTCATTATTTTTACCATGAAATATTTGTAAAAATGATTACATCGCTCATAAGTACATATATCTTAACATCACCATGATGCGATATGATTCATTAATCACATATATTTCTCATGGCTGGTATTAATGATGAATTTTATGGATATATATATATATATTAAAAATTACTATTTAATTATATTATATCATATTATTTTCATTATGTTTGTTTGACAGCAAAATGAAAAAATTGTTCATGTGTTTGTATGGCCAACCTTCTCCAAGAAATGTGTATTTTATTTTCTACCTCTAATGCTTATTAATAAATTTGAATACCTATATACAAAATATATATCTAATTTTTAGAAATTTCTGAATGGTGATATAATGATCTATATTTGAGGACCAATGATAACAAGAAAAACATGAATGAAAAACAATGTAGTTGTTTTCTGAGACATAACATTAACCTCGAGTTATTAATAAGAGAGTAATATAAAGTCAAATGTAAATAAAATATGGTAATAAATAAATGAATATGATTATGTGTTTTATTTATAATGAACTTTTATATATATAACAATATTTATTAACAGGTGTGAAGGAAGTCAAGACTTATGGTAACATAATTTCATCTCACATTTTATTCGACTAAGATACAAGTGATATTCCCTAATAATGTACATTGATTGGTGTATATACTATCCTATGAATTTTTGGGTAATTTATTTTATTTATTCAATGATATTAAAATAATTATGCTATTTTATTATTTCATGGGGTTTAATATTCATAAATAACTCATGTATTAAGGTATGACTGTCTAACTTTTATATTTTGTTATATACAATCCATATTAGCCTATTATTTAATATATTTTATGTATATAACAGCCATTAATGTATTAAATATATATTATAATTATTTTTTTTGGTATTATCATATAATTTGTTTGATCACTTTTCAAGGTTTTTTATGAATCAAATGTTATTGTACCAGTAAGCTAATTTTGCCTCAATTTTCATTCCATTAGAGAAATGTTATGTTACACTTATATATTATTTATTGATGTGTAGATACAGAACACATATATTTTATTATATGAATATCCATATTTTTTCTATATTATATGATTCAGTTAATTTTAATCTCTCTTTTGTTGAAAATGTATGTTCTTTCAAAATATTGTTTTTTATAAAATTTGTTTTTGGTTTTTAAAAAGAACATTATTCCATTTTCATGAAAAAGAAATTAAATGTATTTCAAAAAAAAAACATTAACATATTAATTATTATATTTTATGTTTATTGTAAATAAATAGTGATTTCTAAATGATTTAGGATATTAAAATCTATTTGAAATGTTTAATGGATATTTTCCACATGAATAATTTCAAATGATCTTTTAAAATAATTTTTCTTACATGATAACATTATTTGATGTCACTTATAATTAATTATTGTTATAAATCAAGGATACTATTATTATTATTTCTAAAAATAGTTGATTTTTATGATAGAATAATATTTTCAATCCAATTTTTTTTCTATGAGCATCCTTAGGACTGAATGATTTACATTTGTATGAATCATATATATATATATATGTGTGTGTGATTTTAATAATTTAAACGGTGGGACCTATATCTCCCTACAATGCATTAGGTACACATTTATGTCTCATTAAAACATGATGGAAATTTAGTCAAAGGAATCAATCAACTATAGGAGGATAAAAACCTGATTCTCTATGAGAATATAGGAAAACCCAATCCATTATGGGATGATAGGGAATCCTGATCCACTATATAAGATTGGGAAACACTATCCACTATTGGAAGCTAGGGAAGACCAGTCTAATATGAGATGATTGGTAAATTCATCCATTATAAGGAAATGAATTTGACTCAGGATGATGGTGTGTGTTGACCCGTACTTACAGTCCTCATGATGTGCCATGATATGTTCTAGCAATCTGTCTTGACTTATAGAGAATTGTTTTGAATGTATATGTGTATGCCACAATTCCTTGTTTTACTCCTATGTTATTCCATCATGTCATATTCTATATAATCACTTATGATTCATGTCTTATGAACTTCTTATAGTTTTGACATGATATATGATTATGATCTTTGATATATAAGGCATGATCTTATATTGTTATGAACATTTTATTATAACCATATGCACATGTTTATACCTAAATGTCTCCCTTTTCCCCTTTTCGAGAATCTTACATCAACTTTTCTTATTTTTCAATTACAAATGATTCAAAGATCGATATTTAGTAGAATATGTCATAAAGGGTTTTTATAATAATGAAATTATTTGGACAAGAAGTAATTTCTTTATGAACTCATTGTTTATGATTACAAGATTCCAAAGGCACTAAATTAATATTGTAATTATTAATGTGTTGGTGTAATGTATGAAATGTTCCTCCCAAAAATTATATAATATAAATATACAATAATACTATTTCATTATTCGAGAAGTTATTTTGTGATGGAGATTCCATTAAATAAATATATTATTCTATATACAGGATACATGAGTTATCATTTCACTTTGGATGGGGAAGGTGAGGGGAGTATAAGAAAATAAAATAACATAATTGATGTGGATAAGGGTTTTACATTTTGAATATCATCTCTTTGAGAACCTCCTTAAAGAACCTGTAATTGGTATTTTGCTGAGATTAGTGTGACCATGATGTGGGTAGGTGGTTTTGATGAGTAACTAAGAGGAATAAAAGTAAGATAAAATTATTATTGTTTGTGAGGAGAAGAGGTGATGAGGGGTGGTATTTATTGTTGGAGGAGGGGTGTTTTTAATTAATTGATTCATTTGTTTATTATATTAGATAAAGACTATCAATAGTGATAATTATTGTGACTATGTATAGTAACTAGTGCATGTTAGTTATAATTAAATAGATGTTACGTCATCCTTGACTCAATCATTTATGATTGTGGCATAAAATGTAAAATACAATAAATTTCGGTATTTCACTATTCACAAAAAAAATAGAAAAATAAAAACAAACTATGTAACCATTTTTTAAAGGGTGTATTTCAAAAATAGAATCCATTTTATGAAAGTAATTTTGTAAAAATTAGAAATTGATTTTTTAATTAAAATCATCAATAATTTTTAAATTTAAGATTTTAATATTATAATTAATTTTATGACACTTTGAAATATTATTTAAGTTCTCATTATTTTATATAATAATCAGAACAAAAAAATTATTAATTTTTATTCTATTTTTTCAAATAAAATTTTCATTTAAATCAATTTATTAATTAAATTTTTCTAACTAATCATTTGGGTTTCATAAAAATTCCAAAAAATTATTTATCAATTTTAAAAAAATTATTTTCATATTAAATTATATAAATGTGTCATTTATTCCATTAGAATATACCCACGTATTAATTATAATTTAATTTGGAAAGTTACTATTTTATTGGATCAAATTAATATCCATAATGGTCATATTTCTATTCCAACAACAATGTTACTTTTCCATTTGTATAGGTTCCCTAATTTCATTGCATAGAACTTATCTCTAATTCAATTAATGACAAAAATGTTTTAATTAGGATATTAATGGGATATATGTGTTCTATAAGATATACAATGTTTATAAGAATTGAAATTTCATTGAAAAAATTATGGGTCATTACTTATACAAAGTGTTAACCATAATTATATCTACTAGGTGACCATGATATAGATTGTATGAATAATTACCCAAGATATCTCAAAAATGCATTAAGTAAAGATTATGTATTCATAAGAATTTTATTAGAGGATTCACGTGTGGTTATTCCAATAGTATTTGTTCAATAAGGCTTATATGATGGTAATTTACCAAGGTAGAAACCCGGGTTTTTAGTTAATTATTATGTATTTTCACAGATTTATTTTTGATTTTATAAGTTATGATAATTATTTTGAAAAGTAAAAATGATAAAAAAATTTGGTTGATAATATATATAATTATGAAATTATATTTAACGGTATTTACTGAATTTAAATAGACTAGTATAGTTATTCTAATATATCCCATACTGATCTATTTTTTCTCTCATGTTTAAAAATGTTTTCCATAGGGTTTAAGAATGTTTAAGAGAAAATATTAATTTAAATTGATTGTTGTGAATATTTTTCACGAATTTAAATCAAATTTTAACTAAAATTTTTAATATTGTTCAAAAATATATATTCAAATAAGGTTTCCACATTTTAACATATGTTCTTTTTATTATCACCTGAATTAAAAAAATATCCAAAACTAAAATAAATTTCTGAATTTCTGAATTTAAATAAAAATTTTACGTCATTAGAATATATTTTTTATATTTTTCTGTCTAACAAATTTGAATTCTAGAATGGAAGACATTTTACTATGAGAAATCCACGAAGATATGGTGTTTTTACAAAATCATTGAAATCCATTGAATCTTATATCTATATATAATTCATATATTTATTTTTTTCATTCATCTAGGATATCCATCAGAAGATGATAAGCCGGGATAATGATCAGTTCTGTATCCAACACATTCTAAAGGCTCCTCCAATGCCACTAGGTATTCTATAGGTATCTACTAGATTTAATAAAATGTGGAACTATATATATTTTAATAACTTCAATTATATATTTATAATAATTTTGTTAATAATATATATCTTATATGATATATATTAATTATGTCAACATTTTATGATGATTGACTACCACCATTATTTTTTATATTATTTTGTTTTGATAAGGATTCTTGAGATGAAATCCATGGTTACATTCTCAAATTCCCATTCTCGTATGGGTATTGGTTTCTTCATTTCAAAAAAATGGATATCGTACCCCTTGAATTGTTAGAATAATAATCTGAAATATAAAAACACCATAATCTCCCTCTTCAAATTATCCCATCAAGAGATAATCTTAAAATATATACAAACCATTGTATATCCTAGATGAATGTGGAAGGAGGAGAACTATAAAATGTTTATATGATCTATCAGTAGCATTAGATTTTGTGAGAGTCATATCCAGGTTCCAAACATTATAAATATTTAAAAATTAATGTTTGTTTTCATAATAATGTATACCATACTCTGTAGAAACTCATCATCTTTATAGGCCTCATTGATCCATTAAATATTAGATGGTTAAGATGTTTTTTGACCAAGGATTATGATCTATTTATCATTCCTGTTTCCATTCTATTAATGTAAATGATAATTGGAACCCTTACAATCAGCATAAATTATGGGGTTGCATGATCATTCTTAATCATAAAACATACAACATTGTTTTATTTTCCATAATTGTAAGGGGTTAGAAAACCATAATCCATGGTAACCTATAACCAAAAACATAGTTTCATGTTGAGGTTATTATTTGTAAATACCTACATGAAGATTTCACGATATACATTTATATTCCATTTCACTTTATAGGTGAAATTTCTCCAAATAAACAACTTGAAATTCAATACATACAATTCTAGATCATGTTTTATGTAGTTATTCTCATTGATAATTATTTTGTTGGTAATAAACTATATAACATTAACATATATAATCAGCACAAAACTAAATCCATATTTCAATGTTTTAATGTAAATCATAAGTCTTTCCACACAGGTGGGTAATATGGGAATTAGTGAAATGATTAGTCTCTATACAAACTCTTTAAATCGTTATTCACATTTAATAGTGTAGAAACACATTACTCCCTGCTGAGTATGATTATTTAATTAGATTTGAATTCATGAGTTTTTATAAAAAATTAACTATATTTATGAGATTTTAGATATAAGGACAGATTTATAACAAATATGTTTGTATGTTCTATCAATATGTTACATCTATTTTATATGGGTCCACAAATTACCATCTATTTTTTATAAAATGAAATAATAATTTCACATTCTCTCAAAAAACAAACATTTTTATAACATTTCAAATAACATATATCTCCACAAGTTATTTAAAATAATATTCACATTATCCTTTTCAGTCCCCTTTATTTTTTAGTAGACAATTATATCATTATAATGGACTACACTCAATTTTCCTATAAAATCCATAAATATTCATGTAATTAATTTTGTGAAGGTTTTTGGTTATTTAGTGATTCCAATTGACATCACTACAAAATCAAAGACGCCATACCTTCTATGAATATAAGTCATGGGGATATACTTCCTCTTTATAATTTCGGGACAATATCCGGAATAAATATCTACATTACTAATTTAATGGTCTCTACATAGCTTATAAAATAATTCATCAATCCTGGGAAGATGATACTTGCACTTTTTGTAATATTTTGGTGATCATGATAATCTATTAATAAGAGAAAGTTTCCTTATTTATTCTTGGAAATGGGTATCTGTGCACCCAAAAATGAACCAGTTATTTATTAAAACACATTATCCAAATCATAATGTAATTTTTTATGTACACATTTTTATAATATTCCATTCTATATGGTTTTTTGGATATGAGACAACCACTAGGTATGATCATGATTGAGAAGTCATACCCATGTTTATGAGGGATACTGGGTAATTTTTTTGGAATCAAACCATCTAATTCAATTTCAATTGGAATGTTATAAAAGATTATATTTTCATTTGACTCCATGATTTCATAAATATATTTTTGATCAAAATGATATAATATACATGATTTAGATGTTAGTACAAAAATTATATTCATCTTTGTCCGTGTACAAATATTAAATCCGAGAAGGATCTGTGATAGAGAGGGTTAATTCATACTCTTAACTATTTTTGTTTTCCCAATTCATATAAATCCAATTCATGCATAGAAAAGTGATAAATTCCATTAAGGGGGTGTATGAATATTTTCATTTAGAAATTAAGCACACAAATTTGGTATTCGGATGATATACCTTATTGGGATTCAATAATTATTCCATTTTTACCTTCACTGATAGATAAATATTAAAATAAATATATTATTTATCTATAAAATTTTTAAGTTTCAATAAATGTTTTCCAGGATTTTTTTACCAACCTAAAATATTATGGGAATTCATTCCCTGAATAAATGTTTTGAAGGAGCACGTTAATTAAAAAAACCCAAGGGAGTGTCTTACCTTATGTATCATTAGTACCATTAACACGAAACATGTGATAATCGAGTCCCACTCAATGAACCATTTTTATGGTTATTACTCCTAAGTACCATTATTCCTGATGCACATCTACTTACTATCTCATGAAATTCATTTATTCTCATAGAAATCAAATACAATATACAGTACCAAAATTTAGTAAATCCTTAATATGTTTATTCTTATTTTTATGACAATCATTTAGTTTTCTAATCATATTCCCAAAATAATACAATACATTTCAATCATACCAACTATCAAAACCAATATATCCTAACACATTTTTTAGTTATTAATTATATAATGGAAACCTAAATATAACATCATAAGATCATATAAACTATTATATTTTTGTAATTTGGTATAAAACATAAAAATGCACAATAGTAATATAATAACACTATTTGAAAACCTCATATAAAGAATTTATATTCATTGGATGTTCTAAAACTACATGAGATATCCTAGGGATATACATAATATATATGTGATATTTAAATCCCAGAATTGTAAAAAACATAACATATAATATGGTAAATTAGTTTATGTGAGAATAAATGAATATCTAGGTTACAAAAGATGGGTGGGAATCATAATCAAGGACAATGAGGCATGATATAATGTGACAACATTATGCAAATATAGGAATTTAGAAACAACATATAAAATGTCACGATAAACATAAATTATTGATTACTACCAAGAAAGAATAAACAAATTCTCAAAAGGTAAACTCCCATTCACCAAACATGGAATATCATTAGAAAACAATATCCAATGCATTGGATTTTTACATAATTTTTTTCTTATCTGTCACATTCATATTATGAACACACATCTGTTTTACACATATATCATACATCATAAGTATTTAATTAATAAATTTTACCAAAAATATTAATGATTTTTTTTAATTTTATGTAAATTTCAAATAAATTACGGTTATCTAAAACTAATAGAATACCATTGAGTGGAAATGTTCATGGGTGTTCACTAAAAAAATTCTTGGAATGGATAATTGTATGATAATTCCATCAGTATAATGATTTTACATAAAATATAATATAATGAGTGATTGGGAGATAAATGGATATATAATTACATTGGAATAATAATTATATTATAATGAATGTGTAAAAACAAATACAATCTTAAATAATATGAAATCCAAAATCATGAAATACTGATGGTTCTTCAATAATGTAGAGAAGGAGATTATCCATTTCTGTGAGAGGGTGGTTATTAATGTTCTGAAGGGGAATTAAATGATATTGATGAAACATTTTTGTTGGCCTATATAGGGAGTGTATATTTACATCATTTTCCTAGTGTTTTGTGACAAGAGGAATGGGATGATGGTGATTTTATATAGAAAATAGTGGAGAATTCATTATTAATTTCCACACATTGGTGTTTTGATTCACTAAGAATAATTAATATAAAACACAAAACTTCTCATAGTATTCCCATTTTTTCAACCAATAAATAGTGGTTTTCATTATTTTTTATGATAAAAACCTATAACATTTAATTAAATCGCTGGGGAATATGGATGTTTTTCATGTTAATAATGAATTTATTTTCAAAAATAAATTATAATATATGTATTGGTAGATTCATTAATAGTTTTTGAAATTAATTAAATAACATAAAAACCATTTTTATTGGGGTTACATATTTTTTACACTAAATACTCATTAGATTATTTATTACATCAGTTTTTGGATTTTATGATATCCTAACACATATAGTGTAATTATACTTTATTTAATTCTTACCCTAAATATTTTATTACCTAAAAATTTATGATCAATTAACCGTAAAAATTATCGATGGGATTATTTAATAATTTTTTTCCAAAATAGTTATCAAAATATAATAATTTACACATTTAATAAAAAATAATGAAATTTTTTTTACAATAAATGATTCGTGACACATATAGAAATCATATTTGACTTCCTAAAATTAAATTATAAATTATATTAAATTATGATTATTATGTAATAATATTTTAATATATTTCTAAAATATTTAAATTAATTAGAAATCATTTCTATATTCAAAAAATATATTTCCCAACAATTAAATTATTGATTCCATATATCAAAAAAATCATATCAAACTAATTATTTCATCCCTTAAAAATAAATATTAATAATGAAAAATATGATCACTGGTTAACTAAAAATAAATTATAATAATTCATATTATTAGTTTCTAGATTCAAATCCCGTTATTATACATTTATATGCATTGAGGGTATGGGGCACGAGGGTGATATTCTCCTAGGGTGGGTTAGTGCACACGGTTTGGGACATGACCTCATTGAGATTAATGTTCTCCCATAATTAGTTTTTCTCTACAATCAGTTATTTAATTTCACTTTGGTATTCATTATGGGAAAATTATTGTTTCTCTATCTCCTTCATAATATCTAAAAAATGTGATTTTTAGAATTAAATCATTATAGTCGAGGTTTTTACTTCCTTTTATATGACAATTAGAAAATTTTATTACCCTTAACAAATGATTCTAAATGGTCCCCATTTAATTGGATTTTGTTCCACAGTGTAATGGCCCGAACCTCTCCGGTCCATTCCTTTGTGAAAATGTGGTGTTAGAGGATTTCTGGGAGGTCAAGGTGGATTGGGATGCGTTGTGGTGGACATTTAAGGAAATATAAAGGGTTATGGACTTCGCACAGGAGGCCCATGGTTTTCCTAAACTGTGTGGCCAAACCGTGCAAGGCTGGTCTTGGAGGCAATGGCTAACGCACGGTTAGCGCACGGTTTGTCTAACCATGCAGGCTAACTCTGCGAGGAGTGATTGTCGAGGTAGAATCTAATGCACAGTTATCGCACAGTTTGTTAAATCGTGCATACTAACCATGTGGGCACATAATGGTAGATCCTAAAATTGTGGATCTAACTCATTTTTCCTTTAATCACCTCGTTTAAAACCTTAATTAACTATAAGTCGGGATTACCTTTTTTCGGAGGTAGAAGAACCTCTCCCAAGTGTTTTGGAGGCGATCTGAAGGCTTCTATTCGCGAATCAAAGCCGGTTTCTTGAGGTTTGTGATCCTTTTGTTTGGTTTCTTAGATCAATGTAGATCTACTCCTCCTCTTCTCTCGAAATCATATATCTATGCCCATTATGGGTAGATATATGTGTGTGGATGTTGTTTATGTTTATCTTTGGTCTTGGTTGTGTTAGGAGATGAGATCTAAGGAGTATTCGTGGAGAATCGACCCAGATTCTTGGGCGCTCATCCACCATTGTGGATTCCCTCGAAAACCTTTGAGGTAGGTGATTTTTGGCTTCTCTAATTATTCATGTGAAATCATAGAGTTATCATGATTTATTCCTTTGGATCACAATATAATTGACCTAATTAAATACTTGAACTGGATTAAAAGAATTGGTGATCGCATGTTATTGCCTTGTACCGTGATAACGGTCCGCCTCTTGATTTGTTGAATAGTGTGATATGTATATCATGCTTGTTAGCATGTTTCTCTTAATGAAATTTATAAAGAACACAAATACAGAATTAATTGGTAATTAATTGGATAAAAATAAAGAGGCATGAAAAAGAATCTGGTTCTTGTGGTAACATGATATTGATTAAGTTGGCATAGTAAGCACGTTTAATCCTTGTGATAGATTACAATTTTGGTTCATTATGTTGGAACAAACGAATTGAATATGTTAATTCAAGATGGATTTATGATCTTGATTGATTGTATTCCATGAAGGGTTCTGAGTTACCCTCCTTTTGTGAATTAGGGATGATAGCCCATTTGATGTAATGTGTTGTTTTCCTGCTTCTTCTTCTATTTTCTGACCCTGGAAGGGTGTTGTGATATCTTGTGTTGTGATGTGCCCCTATAGGGGTGTTGTGATATGTGGTGGCATGGAGGCCTTGTGGTTGTCGCTTTGGATGACACCTAGAGTGGCGAGATGCATCGGTTTATGCATTTGGGTGACGGGGAGGACACCAGGGATGATGGTATGAGAGGGATGTGATGGATGAATGACTGGTGGTTTGATTGGTTCTTATCTACATTACTTTTCCCCACTGATCATGGCGGGTTGTTTTTCTTACCCTTCTTCCAAAAGGGGCGAAGAGGCGTGGGGTATGCCACGTGTTTTCTGTGTTTATCCTCTTGAGGGAGAATGAGCCTATGCTCTTACTATAGGTGGCACAGAATCGACGAGTAGTACATCTACTCTCCGTGTTGACCCCCTTGTGTTTTGTAGCATAGGATTATTTTTTAGAATCCCGGGGAATATGGGAGAGTATTTCTGTAATGAATGCTTGAAAAAATGATGTTAATACATGGGGGATAGTGTTCGTTGTGACTTAATAATGAGGTTGTAACTTTTGAAGGGACAATGGATTTTTTGATGTGATGTTAATGGTATTTAATGTGGAATTGTTCTTGTATTATTTATTGTTTGAAGAATTAATTAACGTATAGTAGAATTGTTAAAAGGGAATGAAGTAATCTAATAAATCCATTTAAATGGTTTTTTTCATATAGGAAGCGTAGTATTAGATGTGGCAGCTTGGAGTCCGAGAGATGTTTGCTCCAGTCGTGTCTAAGACTGGGTTATTCTCATAGTTTGGTTGTGTGTTATAATATATTCTTCAATTTTTGTGTTTCTATACACTAATCCACCCTGTCAGTAAGAGAAACTAACACCCCAGGGATTCTGAGCCCTGGGGGATGTTTTCGTAAACATTCTGGTGGGAGGATAAATGGCTAACTACCCCCTTTGACCCCGCTCTCATCTCTTCGTAGATACTAGTGCAATTTGGCACAACAGTTAGTTTTCCCCATATATGTGTGTAGAGGGCTGTAATGGCATGTGTTTATTCACACATGTAAAGACTCATAAAATTTGAAGGAATTTTTTTTTCATAATTTCCATTGGGATTTCACAAGAACAATGTTTCTGATGGCACGTGATTCTGAGGCCGGTGAGCTCGGAATAATATTCCAAAGTTTAGCTCGGGTAAGTTCTGTGAATGAACGAGTGGGTTTTCCTAACTTTTTAACAGGTGATCGGAATCGAAATATGAGGACACCGATGGAAGCTCAATGCCAATAATTTCTTAATAAGACCTCAATTGGGGTTGCGTTTGCTCGAGAGGATTTGTTAAAAATTGTGGATTAAGTGAAAAGTAAAATAAAATTGAGCTACAATTTTATTTCTTTTTACTGAGTGGTTATAAACTATGAAAGGGAGTTGGAGTAGGACCCACTGATAACCTAACTCCTATGTAGGGTATTAGTGAGGTGGGGCCCACACGAACCCCACCCCTTGATATTCCCTAACTCCCTTAACTCTCTATTTAATTTGTCAACATCAGTTTAATTAATTAAGTGGTTTCGTTTTTTAATTTTGTAATTTTGAAAAGCATTGCTTAAACAATTAAAATATGGGGTGACCTTATTTTAAATTGCTTAGCTTGTTGTGAGAGGATTAGGGGAAGAAAGCTCTATGTCTTGATGTTCTTCTTCCTCGACAAAGAATGCGAAGAACGTCGAGCCTTCGACGAAGAATTCTGTCACTACAAAGGGGAGTTTGTCATAACGTCTTCTTCCCTCTCCACAGCCAGTGAGAGAGGCCATCCTCGGAAATCGACGATGTGACGTCGTGTTCCTCAACGCCGACGATTCTCTTATCCGGGATGTCGTCGACGCTTATGGAGTCTTCTTCCGCGAAGTTCATTTCTGCGATGAACCTTCATTCAATGACACCTTGATGTAGGGGATTAATTGTTTTTATTTGTGAATAATTTCTCCACCGTTCATCATTTTATAAATTGGGCTGCCTGTTATCACAATAATCGGAGGAGTTCAGACCGCACGAACACGGCCGACTATCCTACCAACTTGATGTTTGATCTTGTTGTGGTATAAGAAAAGGCAACGCGGTGCCGTTTCACCATGCGGAAATAATGAAGAATGGGTAAAGAAGCGCGGTGCTGTCGCGCGACGCCATTGAACTCGAACAAGCCACGTCACCATCGCGCCGCACCAGAGAACCTCGAAGAGGCCGCGGCCGGAGCAGGGCCTCGGCAGAGGGGCGCGACGCCATCGCACCATGCCGATCGGACATGGTCATGGCCTATGGCCACTATGGTGCGGGGAGCGGCGGCCGGAACCACCGGCCGCTGGAGTAGGAGGGCGGGACCGCGACGGCAGCAACCGGACGGCCGAACCGGGCCGAACGTTTTAGGGGGAGACCGGGAGTTCGTTACCCCCGACTGGATCGAAGAGTGGCCACCATGTGGGGTGGGGGGGGGGGGTTACACTAACAGGGGGACATCGCCCCCCCCCACTTCCGATCACCTCGGCCAGCCGAGCTGGCCATGCGGGCCGCCCGAGCGCGCCAGGCCGTCGGGCCGCCCAGGTCAGGCCGGGCCGCGCCCAGGCCAGGCTGGGCCGCGGCGGCGGGGCCGGGCCATGTACACCAGGTCAGGCCACGCCCTAATGGGCTGAACTTGGACCCGGTCTGGTCACCCGGTTCGGGTCGACCCAGGGGGGTATCGGGCCGGGTTAGACCGGGTCCGAACCCCTATTTTCGGACAGAACTGTTCAAATGACCATAACATGGGCTACAGACCTCCCATTGACGCACCGTCAGTTGCGATGCAATCCTTGGATCGAGATGGTCGTTTCTATATATTACACTCAAGGTTTCGGAGAACATTGGGTACATCAGGGTTGGTTCGAACACGAAACTAACAGGGCCCTCGGAGTGGAAACACTTATAACTTGAGCTCCGGATGTCTGATGGATGTGCCGTCGACTTTGTAGGATTCCCCTTAGTGAGAAGGACCTTTTGGATTACTCTGATCGAGGTTTGGACATATTTGGAGTATGGACTGGTTGGTTTTGACATAAAAACCAACCGGGCCCCTAGAACAAAAAAGCCAATAACTCTCAGACCGGGCGTCCGAATGATGCACCGTCTATCGCGTTGAGTTCATGTTGACGATACAGATCATTGAGATACATCAACTCCAGAATTCGTGATAGTTGATGTATCAGCCCCGCGACTCCTGGAGCGGACCCTTCCCGAACGAGCTTGCTGTGTGCGGGAACCCTAGAGCTGGCTATGACTACGATGACGATGACTACTGTACAAAAATCCTCTGAGGGTTCGACAACGACGACTACATCACTCAGCGATCCTATGTGGATCAATGACTACTGATCCTGTGTGGGTCAGCACTCAGCGGTCTTGTGTGGTCCAGCGCATACCGATCCTGTGTGGGTCAGATCCTGTGTGGGTCATTACGGGGGTTAGTACCCATCCATCCTATGTGGGTCATTGTGGGGGTTAGTACCTATCGATCCATTGTGGGTCCGACAACTTAGATGAATCAGTGGCTACATTTAATCATCTCTATCATCTTACGAAGTAGTATTCCTTTGTAATCTAATTCTTGACTTCAATCAATATCTTTGATATGATTGACTTGCATTCCTATATGGATTGAGTTGTGTTATCCTGTGTGGATTGGGTTGTACTCCTATGTGGATGTGATCGAACTTGGCATGGATGCTGGAGCCGAACGAGAATTGATGACTTAGGTATATGTATAGGCATATACCTATGTAGTGTTGGATGTTACTTCGTGATTGTATCTTTCCTTTGTGGATTATTGTTTGTGGATTTTGCGAGACCTTCGTGGTCTCAGGGTCCCTACTGAGTAGTGTATACTCACCCATGCACGGGTTATGCCCGCACTACGTTGTGTTGGTTGCAGATGATGGACAGTGCTGATCGTGGTTGAGGCGTGCGAAGCAAGTTGGTACCTGGTGGTGCACCACTGGGTGGGACGTACTCGGAGTAGACGGATGGAGCTGAGGAGCTGAGGAGGCTATCTGTACCCACCCTTCAGGTGGGACTTCCAGTGGATGGCTCGATGTTGTGGCTTGGCTTTTCAGTTGTTGTACTTCCTTTTCCAGTTGTACTTTCCTTTCAGTTTGGGTTTGTATTCTAGCCCAGTTACATTTCCGCACTACTATTGTTCCCAGTATTACTTAGTTTTTACTTATGCTTAATTACTCTGTGGTGTTTGTTTCCTTTATAAAGGCAATGCCTTCCCTTTTTATCAGGATTTACGCCTTAGTGCTAGTCGCTGGCCCCTGGCCTATGGAAGGCGGGCTTTGGGTAGTCACGACACCGGCCCAGAGTACGGGTTCTGAAAACACACATATATTCTAGATATAGTATCCTATGGACTACTATAGATGTAACATGTATAGGCTGTGAAATCTTGAGGATCCTTACTCGGTGTATGGGCTGTAATGGCTTGAGGTATAATACCTGACGTATGATACACATTATGCGAGTTGTGATGGCTCCCAAAACATACCAGGTTAATTTTTGTTGTGAGGATGGTGTGGTGCTTAGCCCAAGTGTCGGTGGGCAAGCATTTTTGGTGCCCGTGGTGGAGCATGTGGAGCTTAGCCCAAGTTTACACGGACAAGCCTTTGGAGAGAGATGCACAGGATGTTTGTCATTGGGGAAAAGTGGAAAACCAGTGGGGAAGTAATAGCAGGGTACCCTTGATATTCTTTAATATATATATATATTTTTGTATGTGTTACTTGGAGAAGTATCCATGGTGAGGTTTGGAACATTGTAAACTTGTTTAGGAGCTGAGTTAGTTTCACTTGTTGTTCACTGTGCTTTAGCATGCTTTATTTAATTTTGCACAAGAGGCTTCAAGGAGGATCCTACAAAGTATACTTTTATACTCACCATACATATATATAAACTGTTTTCAGGTCACTTGGAGCAGGATGGAGATCAGGCTAGTTACTACTATCTTGTGGTTGCAGGAGCTGTTCGGGCTTGTGTTCGCTGCTATTTTACTTTCTTTTGGGTACTTGCAGTTTTCCCTTTTCAGTTGTAGTACTTTTGCATGACATTACATATGCACTTGGGTTTCTATTATACTTTAGTTCTGAGTTGGAGTTGATTGGTGTCTATCTTATCTCTCTCTTCCGCATGTGTTCTCTTAGAGGGTAATTCATCCCATTTGTGTGTTTATTATACCCTCGGTGCTAGTGGCCAACCTGGGGCCTACTAGAGGTGGTAATCGAGGGTCATTATCTCCCTTCTCACATTACTGTCCCAGGAGGGGTTCAGTTTGTGGGGAGGGGTTCGTGACCGAGTGGTATCAGAGCTCTGGTTTAAGGATAGGATGGAGTTTGGAGTAGGCACATCTGAGGGTTCATGGGTTAGTAGGGCAACTGTTTCATTCATGTTTACAAAGTGAGGTAAACAATGGATATCGGTTGAGACATAGGCGTTTAGGTCCCCCTATGATCTGATGCACGGACCTTTATGTTTACAATGGCTACTAAATATGGTGATACTAGTTACAGGGTAGAGACCTAGGAAATGATCATGCATTATTCTTCTTTTTGAATGTTTTTGAATGGGTAGACCATGGGATGGTTTAACATAAAATGAACAAAAAGAAAACAATTAAATTAATTAATGTCGAGTCTTCCATATTCCAGGATTAGGAGCTCTAACGGTTTTTTATTTTAATGATATGGCTCCAGGTTGACGTCCTCGTCAGGTTTGCATAGAAGACGTTCAGCAGGCTGTTCAAGCAGGTCGTCGTGGAATAGAAGTTGATGACGACGACACTTGGAGGAAGACACTTTGAGAGTTTCATCACCAGGTTCTGCAGAAGTATGAGGGCTTCGTTTTAGAAGCAGTCACAAAAGATTGGTTAGAGGTGATCGAGATATGATACAGTTTGATCCATGCTTGGAAAGAACACTGGGTGTCCTTGGTTTTGACGATGTTGCATGGAGCAGCAAGGTAGTGGTGGTTGTTGTTCCTTGGGGATCGTGAGGAGTCAGCGATCTCATGGGAGGATTTTCGAGACATGTTTAAAGGTGAGTTCCTTTCTTCGATTGCGAAGGCGTCTAGTCTCCAAGATTATCTTACCCTTCAACAGGGCGGCTCCACTGTTTGAGATTTTGGAATCTGTTTCAGGAATATTTTACATCATGCTTCAGACCTGTTACCAGATGAAGAGGCCAGGGTGAGGCATTTCGAGGAGCCTTTGCCTCCATAGATCCAACGCCAGGTCACCCCATTTATGTTAAACACATATCTTGAGGTGTTGGAAAGGACATAGGTTTTTGAGAATAATTTTTCTAGGACCATATAATTACGATAGGGGAATTAGCATGATTCCTCATGAAGCAAGGCTGCGGTACGAGGTTCTCGGTTTTCAGGGCGGAAGAGTTTCCGTTCATCTGGGGGTAAGTCACAGCCCTTCACATCTTATTTTTCCATAGGCAGAAACTCTTAGGCCTATACAAAGGGATGATGTGCTTTTATTTCTTGTGGTGGTCATGGTCATCATCAGTGGGAGTGTCTGACCATTCAGAGCGGTCATCATGCACCGGGCGATCCGCTCCAGGTTCCTCCGTTGAGGCAGTTCTTGTCGAGGCAGTAGCAGCATGTTGCACCAGCTTTCGATCAGCAGAGGGTAGATTGGGTGGGCAGATGGCAGCCCCATGATGCTCCCCATCCTTAGAGAGAAGAGCGTGGCCATGGCGGTGGTCGTCATCAGGGTCAGAGAGTCTGTGGAGGAGGCTGTGGTCAGCTTCATGCTCTATCATTTCTAGCTCCAGATGAGCCAGACGTCATTCGAGGTACCCTTTACTTGTTTTCTACCATGGTGTATTCATTGATTGATTCTGGAGTGACGTACTCCTTCATATCACATACCCTTGTCCATGCATTGGGACATGAGGTTGAGAGGCTTCTAGTGCCCTTGGCATTGACTACCCTAGTTGGAGGTCGAGGTGACTTGTTTGATGTATATAGAGACTGTGAGCAAGTGTTGTGGAAACACCGCTCTTTAAGAGATTTCCAATGTTTATGAATACAACCATATGATGTCATCCTCTGCATGGATTTGTTGTATTCGGTGTAGGCTATTGTGGATTGCTTCAGGAAGAAGGTCGTTTTCCTTGGTGACGATGGAGAGCAGGTGGTGTTTATTGGTGAGCGAGATCCTCAGATGGGTCATAGGCGGGTTCTATCCTTATCGTCCGTGATGGACGATATGATGCTGAGTTCATTAGAGGTTCAGTAGTTGGCATTTCCTAGGGTCGTGGAGGGATACCCTGATGTTTTTTCAGAAGAGGTTGTAGCCTTTCCCACTCGACAAGAGATTGAGTTTGGGATCGGGCTACAACCAGAAGAATCTTCTATATCTATGTATCCATATAGGATGGCCACTTCTGAGTTACGAGAGCTACGTATACAGCTTGATGGTCTGTTTTAGTGTAGTTTTGTTCAACCAAGTGTGTCACAATGGGGTGCACCAGTTCTGTTCATGAAGAAGGCCAACGACAGTTTGCGGTTGTGGGTCTATTATTGTCGCTTAAAAAAAGTGACAACAAAGAAATGCTATCCTATTAAATGGATTGATGACATATTCGACAAACTGAAGGGCGCAAGTTGGTTCTCAATGATCGGGTTATGGTCAGGATATCATCAGATGTGTGTGAAGGATGAGGATATCCCGAAGACTGCTTTCTATTGTCGTAATGGGCATTATGAGATCGTTGTAATGTCGTTTGGCGTGACAAATGCTCCAGCTGTGTTCATGGGTTTAATGAATGTTGGGTTCCGTGAGTTTATGGACAAGATCATGGTAGTTTTTATCGATGAAATACTTTTGTACTCCACATCTGAATAGGAGCATTCAGAGCATCTATGAGCCATTTTGGGAGTTCTTCGTCGACATCAGCTACTCGGAAAGTTATCGAAGTCTGAGTTTTGGGCTCGAGAAGTCCATTTCATTGGGTATTTTCTGTCCCAACAAGGATTAGTTGTGGATCCATCGAAGATAGATGCTGTTGTGTCTTGGGAAGCCCCCATGACAGAGTCATAGGTGCGATGTTTCCTTGGTCTCATAGGCTACTACAAGATGTTCGTAGCCAATTTTGCTCGAGTTGCAACTCCTCTGACATCTTTGACATATAAAGATCAGGATTTCATATGGATTGATCCGTGTCAAGAACATTTTGAGTATCTAAAAGAGATGATAGTAAGTGCTCCAGCCCTTTGTCTTACAGCTGAGGGAGTTCAGTTTGTTGTTTTTTGCGATGGTTCACATCTGGGATTAGTCTGTGTCCTCATGCAGCAGAGGTCAGTTCTTTCTTATGGGTCTCGATAGTTTCATCCCCATGAACGCAACTATGCCACCCATGATCCTGAGTTGACATACATGGTGTTTTCTATGAAGTTGTGGAGACATTACCCTACTGGTGAATGCTCTTTGGTTTTCACTAATTATAAGAGTTTGAGGTATGTTTTCTCCCAATGTGGCTTGAACTTGCAGCAACATCAGTGGATGGAGTTCCTATAGGAATATGACTTTGAAATATCATATACACCAGGAAAAGGGAATGTTGAAGCTGATGCGCTGATCCAAAAGTCACGTAGTGATGCTATGCATGAATCTGGTAATTTTTAGAGGGTTATGGAAGAACAATAGGCATTACATCTTGATATGGGAGATTTTGGAGGTATAGGTTTTCTTTTTCAGATTATGGTGTTGTCATCCCTAATACAGAGGGTGGAAGAGTCACAGTTGGGGGATCTTGAGGTGGAGGTCTGGAGAGACCGAGTTGTTTGTGGTGAGGCCCCTGATGGTTGGTCTGAAGATGAACAACACATAGTGTTGTATCATGGAATGATTTTTGTTCCCTTTGAAATGCATGAGACAGTCCTCAGATAGTTCCATGGTTCTCCTTTAGCGGTGCATCCTTGTGTGACAATGATCTACCTATCCTTGAGGAGTCAGTTTTGGTGGCCTGAGCTGAAGCGTACAGTTGCAGAGTTTTTGTCTCGATGTTTAGTCTTCTATACGGTGAAGGCCGAACTCCATGTTCTTGGTGGTCTTCTCCAGCCATTAGATATTCCTCAGTGGAAGTGGGAGGACATCTCAATAGACATTGTTACAGGTTTACCCCGAGCTCTAGGAGGACATGATGCTATTTGGGTGGTAGTGGATTGTTTAACAAAATCAGCCAACTTCATAGCGATCAAGGAGTCGATCTCAGTTGTAGTTTTGTCACGGAAATATCTGGAAGAGGTGGTGAGACTTTATTGAGTCCTAAGGATGATCATTTCTGATCGAGGTCCTCGTTTTACCTCTAGGGTGTGGAAAGGTCTCCAACATGCTTTTGGTTATCGTCTATGCCTTAGCACTGATTTTCACCATCAAACGGATGGTCAACCTGATTGAACCATCCAGACTCTTGAACACGTGTTACGCTCTTGTGTTCTTGAATTTGGAGGTTCATGGATGAGGCGCTTACCCCTGGTGGAGTTCCCTTACAATAATATTTTTCACTCCACCATCGGTATGGTGTCGTTAGAAGCCTTGTATGGCCAGACTTGACGTTCTCCGTTGTTCTGGACTGGGGTTGGAGAGTCAGTAATTCTTAAACGAAAACTAGGGATGAATACAATAGAGATGGTTCAAGTGATTCATGAGAGGATGGAGACAGCGCAAGATTGTCAGAAATCATATGCCGATTAAAGATGATGACCCTTAGAGTTTGATGTAGGGGATCATGTGTTTCTGAAGGTGACTCCCCATCGTGGGAAGCAGTGTATTGTTCATGGTTCTAAGTTTTCTCCCCGCTTTTTTGGGCCTTTCGAGGTGTTATCTCATGTTGGAGTTGTGGCTTATCGAGTAGTGCTTCCCCCTCAGATGAGTCAGATACATGATGTTTTCCATGTATCACAGCTACGTTGTTATCTTCATGACGACTCCCACATCATCGATTGGGGAGAGATCGATGTTGATGATGATGCCACCTTTGAGGAGAAACATGTGGAGATCCAAAACCGCAAGGAGAAGGTGTTGCATGGGAGATCAATCCCTTTAGTTCGTGTCTTGTGGTGACACGACAACTTAGAAGAGAGTACTTGGGAACGTGAGTCATAGATACGCGCTCAGTACTCATAGTTGTTTGATGTTTAACTCTTTTCATGTATTGTTTTAGCTTATTTGGTTGTGTAACTTTCATGTTTATGCGATGGAATCCATTGTTTCTTTGGTGGCTTGATCTCTTTTGAGAGGTATCTCAGTGGGTGGTTGTTCAGACCCTGTTTCATTTTCTCTTTAGCTGGGTTTTGGATTATCGAGGACAACAATGTTTTGAGAGGTATCTGATGTAATGTCCCGGACCTCTCCGGTCAATTCCGTTGTGAAAATGTGGTTTTAGAGGTGTTGTGGGAGGACAAGGTGGCTTGGAGTGCATTTGGGTGGAATTTTAAGGAAATCTATAGGTTTATGGCCTTCGCACAAGAGGCGCACACTTTTCCGAAACCGTGTGGCCAAACCATGCAAGGATAGTCTTGGAGGCAGGGTCTAATGAACGGTTAGCGCATGTTTTGTCTATCCATGTGGACTAACCATGCGAGGATTGATTGTCAAGGTAGAACCTAACACACGGTTGGCGCACGGTTTGTTAAACAGTGTGGACAAACCGTGCGGGCACATAAAGTTAGATCCTAAAATTGTGAATCTAACTCGTTTTGCCTTTAATCACCTTGTTTAAGCCTCTAATCGGCCATAAATCTATATTAGCTTTTCTGTGAGGTTGAAGAACCTCTCCCCAGTGTTTTGGAGGTGATCCGGAGGCTTCTCTTCACAAATTGAAGCCGGTTTCTCGAGGTATGTGATCCTTTTGTTTGGTTTCTTAGATCTACATAGATCTACTCCTCCACTTCTCTCAGGATCTTTGATCTACACCCATTATGGGTAAATCTAAGTGTGTGGATTCCTTTTATATTGAGATTTGGTCATGGTTGTGTTAGGAGAGGAGATCTAAGGAGGATTCGTAGAGAATCGACCCGGTTTCATGGGTGCTCATCGACCGTTGCGGTTTCCCTAAAAAATCATTGATATAGGGGATTTGTGCCTTCTCAAATTGTTCATGTGAAATCGTAGATTTAACATGATTTAGTCCTTTGGATCAAATTGTAATTTACCTAATTAAATACATGAACCAGATTAAAAGAATTGGTGATCGCATGTTGTTTCTTTGTACCGTGGTAACAGTTATCCTCTTGATTTGGTAGATAGTGTGATATATGAATTAATTATTAGCATGTGCTCTTGATGAAATTTATAAAGAATGTAAATCCAGAATTAATTGATAATTAATTGGCTAAAAATAAAGAGTCATGAAAAAGAATCTAGTTCTTGTGGTAATTTGATATTGAATATGTTGGCATAGAATGCTTTTTTAATCCTTGTGATAGCTTACTGTTTAGGTTCATTATGTTGGAACCAAAAAATTGAATATGTTAATTCAAGATGGATTTATGAAATTTATTGATTGAATTCCCTGAAAGGTTTTGAGTTACCCTCTTTTTTTAATTAGGGCTGAGAGCCCAATTGATGTAATATGTTGTTTTCATGCTGCTTGTGATGTGTTGTGACCCTGGAGTGGTGTTGTGATATCTTGTGTTGTGATGTGACCTTGTAGGGGTGTTGTGATATGTGGAGGTAGGAAGGACTTGTGGTTGTGGAAGCGGATGACACCTAGAGTGGCGAGATACATCAGTTTATGCATGTGGGTGTCTGGGAGGACACCAGGGATGACGGTATGGGATGGATGTGCTAGCTGAATGATTGGTGTTTTGATTTGTTTTTATCTGCTTTACTTTTCACCACTGTTCATGGTGTATTTTTTTGCTTACCCTTCTTCCAAAAGGGTTAAAGATGCGTGGGGTATGCCATGTACTTTCCATGTTTAGCCTCTCGAGGGAGAATGGGAATACGCTCTTGCTATAGGAAGCACTGACTTGATGCATAGTACATCTACTCACCATGTAGATCCCCCTTGTGTTTAGTAGCATAGTATGATTTTCTAGAATGCCTGGGAATATGTTAAAGTATTTCTGTAATGAATGTTTGAATAAATGATGTTAATCCATGGGGGATGGAGTTCATTGAGACTTAATAATGACGTTGTAAATTTTGAAGGGAAAGTGGATATTGGGATGTGATGTTAATGGGATTTAATTTGGAATTATTCTTGTAATATTGAATGTTTAAAGAATTAATTAACGTATAGTGGAATTGATAAAAAGGGAATGTATAAATCTAATAATGCCCTTTAAATTATTGGGTGCTTATAGATACCAAGTCATAGAAGTGGCATCCCAGAGTCCGAGAGATATCAGCTGCAGTCGTGTCTAAGACTAGATTATACCCATAGTGTGTTTGTGTTTTATAATATATTCTGTACTTTTTGTGTTTCTATACGCTACTCCACCATGTCAGTAAGGGAAACTGACACCCCTGGGATTCTGAGCCCTATGGTGGTGTTTTAACTAATATTCTGGTGGGAGGATGTATGGCTTACAACCACCTTTAACCCCACTCTCTTCTCTTGGTAGATACTATTTCCATTTGGAACTGCTGTTAGTTTTCCCCATATATGTGTGTTGAGGGCTGTAATGGCTTGTGTTTATTCACACACATATATTCTGAATATAGTATCATATGGACTACAATAGGTGTAATGTGTATAGGCTGTGATGTCTTGAGGATCCTTACTCGATGTATGGGTTGTAATGGCTTGAGGTATAATACCCGACATATGATAAAAGTTATGAGAGCAGTGGTGGCTCTCGGAATCTAGTTGGTTACGTTTGGTTGTGAGGATGTTGTGGTGCTTAGCTCAGGTGTCTGAGGGAAAGCCTTTGTGGTTCACATGGTACAGAATGGTGATATTAGCCCAAGTTTATATGAGTAAGCCTTTGGAGAGAGAAGCACATGACGTATGTCGTTGGGGAGTATCTGCAAACTAGTGGGGATGTAGTAGTGGGAAACACTTGATATTCTATACTATATAGTATATTCTCGTATGCGTTACTTCGTGAGAGTATCAATTGTGAGGTTGGGAACATTGTAAACATGTTTAGGTGATGAGTTAGTTTCACTTGTTGTTCACTGTGGTTTAGCATGATTTCTTTAATTTTGCACGATAGGATTCAGGGAGGATACTACTGAGTATACAGTTATACTCACCCTACGTATATATAAACTGTTTTTCAGGTCAATTGGAGCAGGTTGGAGATCAGGCTTGTTATTACCAGCTTGTGGTTGCAGGAGTTGTTCGGGCTTGTGTTCGCTATTTTTTTAATTTCCTTCGAGTAATTACAGTTTTCCCTTTTGGGTAGTAGTACATTTGCATGAAATTACATATGAAAATGGGTTTTATTTATACTTTAGTTCTGAGTTGTAGTTGGTGGGTTTCTATCTTATCTCTCACTTCTGTATGTGTTCACTTAGAGGGTACTTCCTTTTATTTGTGTGTTTATTATACCCTCGGTGCTAGTCACCAAACTGGGGCCTACTGGAGGCGAGACTCGGGTCTCATTATCTCCCTTTTTACATTTCCGTCCCAGGAGGGGTACACTTTGTGGGGAGGGGTCATGATACATAGTTATGATGATTAAAATTCTCTAAAATCTAAAAATCCACCTAATAGTCCAAAATAAAAAAATTAATCCATGTGTATTTTATAACAATGTTTCATAGTAAGTCATTAACATAACTAAAATTGTAATTTAATTTACAAAACATAGGGTTTTTAATAATACAAACCAAATTATACCCCATGGTGGATTATGAATCTTTAATATTGAGTTTCAAGGATCCAATTAATTTTCCACAGTTAAGACAACTTAATAAATATCAATGTATATATTTATATTCATAATGAATGTATTCAAGTTTTATAAATATTTTACTGGTTTTGAAATTTTTTTATTTCAATGGGTGAGATGGATATATCTCATAATAAGGTTTGATCATGACAAGGCTCTCTGATGCATTGGGAAATGAGAAAGAATAAACAAGTTATATGATTCATATAATATAATATTAATTTTTATAGAAATTTTATTACATTTTAAAGAGTTATTGTAAGAGTCTTATGATTATGATTTTCTATGTTATAAACATGTTTAATTATGATATCATCATGGTTCATTATTTCCATTATTGAAGTATTTTTCTCAAACAGACAATAAATATTGATTTATAATAATATTATTTACCTTGTTTCATTATTTATGATCCATTTTTGATGTGTCTGAATTTTTTATTCTTACAGTCATGTAGTTGGATTATTTCATCATAACCATTTTCACATATTATACTCATAGATTCAATTAAATTGGTAATTATTATTTTCACCATTATTGAACTCTTGAGATCACCAAAATAAATTTTTTTTACAATATTCTTATGTTTTGAGAAATGGGGTTTTCTTTTACTTAGAATAATATTGTTATTAGGTATAAATAACAAAATGGAACATTATGTTTATTTTTAGGAATTATTTTCTTATATATCCAGTTTTATTAATTAAAATTTCTTATTAGTATCTAAATATCCAATCATAAATATCCAATGAGTTTCATTTGATTAATTATTGTAAATGGATGTCTTATTTTTTGGATAGAAAAATTTATGTCTCATTTATTGGTATCATATCCAAACATGTAATTATTAATCATATAGAAGGGGATCCTTGTATGCATGTGTAAGGATTTAGTAATTTTAGTCAAAAAAAGAGTTTAGATAACATTTTAGATTTTTATATTTTATTTTGATGTTAAATTAGGTGATATTGAAACCATAATGGGATTTCATGTTTATGGTTGATCATAAGAATAATGGCTATGAAACACCTTTTTAGTTTTAAAGTAATGTTATTTTTATGTGATTACTGAATTATTTTGAGTTGTTTTATTTTAATGAGGAATATGTAAACCATAGTGTTAGAATGAAGAATTATTTCAGAGGATCAATATTATATTTTTGGGGATGATAGGTGAAATAATTGAAATAACCTTTGAGTTTTTAACATTCATTTGTGGTGAGGTTATTATAGTTATTTTTGATGTATTTTGAATTATTTATGGAATAATATATGTTTTCACATTGGTTTTACTATTGAATTTTGTAAACCTTATTAATATCATGTAGTATCATACCATTTGAGAAAAATTGTCTTTATTTAAATAATCAAATAAATATACATCCATCTATTTATATACCTCATTGTAAATAAATGAAAATTATATATCTTTTGGTACTAAATAGTTATACAAAATATTTGGAGTAAAATATTAGATAATGGTGGAATGATTTAAAATCATCCAAAAAACTATTTAATTAAACTTGTTGATTTTAAATAAAGTATGCATATTTCCTTTTATTCTTATTATATATGTTAGATTAATTCCCTAAAAAATTAAAATATATCCTAATTAATTACTCGATTATATTACCCTCAATATTATTGAATTGAATTTTTTTCACAACACAATGATTTATGGTATATTGGACAATAATTTTTTAGGATCTTGTTATTTCATATGATAAATGTTATATATATCTTTCAAAAATTATATATAAATTATATTTTTCCACTTTTCCAAAATAATCACTAAATAGTAGTGTTATTCTATTTAGAAAAAATTTATATTTTATTCTTGTCGACCTTAATATTTCCCTTTTAGTGACCCAAACCAATATATTTTAGGGAAGGTGTCTGCTAATAATTATATTGTCATGAATATAAAGAATCAATCCCTAAAGTCCTAATAGGATTAGTAGTATTGGTAATCCATATACATACATGATTCTTTTATTATAATATAATACACAACTTACAACATTTGTTTTATTATTTCTAAATAATTAACATTCCAAATAACGCTAAACCATTATAAAAATACAAGAATATCTTCTAGTATACGCTTATTGGATTCATGGGTAATATAACATGATAAAGTTGAGATTAAATGATCGATAAATTGAAAATATAGAGTAAAAAATAATAAATCAATGAGAGAAAATGTTATGGCATGGAATATAACTTAAAACACATACTATGTAATCAATAAATAGAGAATTAAGTGTATAACAAATATGGTAAGTTAATAACCATAAACACATTAACTTACAAAAACTAAATATGGAAAGGTAAATAACTAAAACACATGTCATTTTATCAATGGAATTAAAATTAAATTTTTCCAAAGTTGTGGAGGCAAAATTTATCATGGATCTATAGTATGGGAAACTAATAATTGGGAAATTATTTCTTAATGGATTCCATGTATAAGGATCATTAAAACCTATACCACCAAGACCCTACACAATATGGATTAGAACATTGGATAGAAACTTGTTTTATTTGTCAAACCTATTTGTCTCATTAGATCCTATCAATGCATCGAGATTTTATATAATGTCTGAGATCCACCCATCATTAACATTCCATTTAATTCCTCAAATTGAATAAAAAAGTAAAATTCTTTATAAAATATCCATATTGAATAAAAAATATGAAATTATAAATATTTCCCCAAATAATAAAATAAATCTAAATTTAGACACCTTAGGTTAAATGGTACATGTTTTAGGGAATAAAAATATTCATGATAAATGAAATTGATAATTATAAGAAATACAAGTTTCAATGATCATATGAGATTCAATGTTTCAAGGGGAATAAAAAATTATTTAATGATGTGAATTTCAATACTATCCATTTCTAAATAAATAGTAATAATTCTAGATGAAGAATTAGAATGGTATTTGAAAAAAAATCCCACGGTTAGTATAAATAATGGATTGTTTTTATTGATGAATAAAAATAGAAATAGATATTAAAATCATTATTAATGAATATATCCATTTGTTTTTTAAATGTTTTTGAAAATCCATTTCAAAAAAAATCACAATTGAATACATTTTCCTTATAATGTAAATAATTAGTCATGAAAAAAAATTATTAAATAAATTATTACATGTAAATCTTTACATTTTAGAAGAGGTAAAAGAATATTATCTTTACATGGAAAAAAGGATTGAAAAATATTTTATTACGAATGATATAAGAATATTCAATTGGAAACATTTGTTAAAAGAAAAAATGGTAATAATATATTGAACAAATCATATTAAAAAGAAATTTTGGTAAAATTTTTATAATACAGAGTATTAAGAAGAAAACTGGTTCTCTCACTCAAGAGAGAGATAATGTCAGGTTTTTTTAATATGTTTTTAAAACATTTTGACTATAACGTAGTGGGAAAATAGTTATAATACATGATAATGGTCCGGAGAAACATCAAAATATAAAGATAAATAATTTAATAAATAATTTTCATATATTTTCCTTGAATGGAAAAACCACTAAATGACTAATATTGTTCTTATTGAGGAAAATAATACATAAATATCCCAATGTGTCCCATAACACTTTGAATAATTTTAAATAATTATCGTTATGAAGGATAAAATTTCAATTGATGTTATAGATAACATGATGAAAAAATGACTAATGATATAATATAACTAACGATAAAGTTGATACACCAAACCAAAAGATGTAAGTGATTAGCATAACATTTATATTATATAATTAAAAAGTGAGATAAAAATCCATTACATTGATTTTCCATTCTCGTGAAAACCAATTAAAAACCTCTATAATAATAATATTTTGATTTTAAAATTACAATATATACATTTTCTTGTTTATAATTATCATTATTTCCATTATTATAATGATGTGTACAACTACTTCAATAATTATGTTTCTGTTAGTTTTTTTGACCAGATTCAGTTTATGTGTATAAAAAAATTAGTATATCAATTAATATCAGATGTGTAGTTATCTGACCTGTATATAATTATAATAATGATAAAAATATGTTATTTATAAAATAATTATATTTGAAAAATCATTCATTATTTATGGATATGGTAAATGAATCAATGTTATGATATTGGAGATGGTTGGCATATATACGTGTCAGTAACAATCCCATTTATCAATGGTCGTTATGGAATGATGGTAAGTAATGAAATAATTGTTATTAATGATAATTAAATGTTAAATATAATTTTATTTAAAAAATACATATTTATAATTATATTGGTAAAAACATAATCATATCATATCGAATAAGTTGTACTCCACACATCCACTAATGTCGTTAACACTTTTTACATGTGTGAAAACTGCAATAATGAAAATGGTATATAAATATATATAAATATATATTATAATTAGATAGATTTAATTTTGAAATTAATATAATATATTGGTTTTTCCTGTCACATAATTTTAATTAAAATCATCTATTATATGTTCTTGTATTCTGTCATCCAATCACATGACTTCGAGGGACGATGGTCCATACATCCTCAAACAATGTAATAATATTAATATAGAGTGACAATATTAATATTATGTGTCATAAAAAAATTACCTAGTATCAATCGATAATAAATATCATATATATTTTATATAAAAAATGTTCCATCATTATTTTTTCCATGAGATGCGGTAACAGAAAAAATGATCAATCATAATTTCGTGAGGCAGTAGTTCACTGTACACAGAAACAATTTGTTTATTACCACTTTAATGGATGTGTGTGTAAGTGAAGTTTAATACAATATAATAAATAAATATTTGTTTATTAAGGATATTTTTTTGTTACATGATAATGGAATAAGTATATTTTTAGTGGTGGGAAATGAAAATAAATCTAAACATCCTTACAGAAGATGTTGTCGACTTATCAAAAAACTAATCTTGGTATGTACCAAAAGGATTATTTAAAAGTCTTTTTTACCATAGTGAGGTTTAAAAGGAAAGGAGGGGGGGATTTTATATGATAATTTTGACTTTCTTTTATAATTATCTGATATTTTAGAGGTGTTATTAATGGGGATATGTGGTGGCCTTTTATATGGGAGGTAAATGACTCTCTTGGTATTTTTGAAAATAAGTTTTGTTTACCCATGTTATTACTAAATAATTATAAAAAATATATAAAATGGAATGTTCTTGGACTAAATTTTTCATGTGTATGGGTTTATGACAATTTTATATTTCATTTAGGACCCTATCATAAAAGATTAGTCCTTTATTGAGCTTAATTTTTACTTAATAAAAATCATTAATTTAATTACATTCAGTTATATTTTTTGTAATAAAATATAGTGTTATAATACATTATAATGTATGATTTTTCAAAATACGGAACCAATTTTTCGAAATTAAAGTCATATGATTGAATGAAATTAATTTAAATTTAATCCCATAGACGGGAAAACAATGTGGGGTTTTAATATAAATATGCTTAATGATTATTTTGTTTTTATTCAAAATTTAGAATTGAAAATAATTCCAATTACATCAATTTTATTAAAATTTAAATATATGATTTATTTAATCATTAAAAACATTTTAAATAAAAAATTATGCTTATAAATATAATAGATGAAAAAGAATTTGTAAACTAAAGTTCAATATTTATAATAAATCATTAAAAGCTGAAATGTTTACGAAAAATATAAAACAATTACCCATAACCATATTATAATGTTTATATTTTAAATATATAATTTATTTTTTAATATTAAATCAATTAATGTGTCAAAATTCAGATCCAAAAAGGGTTCTCTGTTAAAAGTTAGTAAAATTAACTTAATAAAAATATTTGTTTGTATGTGTAAAATAGAGTTTTTTCTTATCTTATGTCTAACGAACATAATAAATTAACATAAAAAATAGTATTCTATAAATAATAAATATTTTATATTAATATTAATCAATAATTTAAATTCATTAAATCTAGTAGTGTAAAATAAAATTTTGAGCTAAAAAATAGTTTTCTATAAAAATACTCACTTTATAATCAATTTCATTATATTTTCCATTATCATTAATTAGTTACCCAATAATTCATTTTATAAATATATAAACAATAAATTTTTATTATTTAGTTAATTCTATCTATAACTATTAATTTAATAGATAATTTACACATCATTATATTTTAATGAAATATTATTGTTCGATAAAACTAGGTCTTGTATGTAATACAAGCCATCAATGAAAAACACCATTACATGTAATTAATTGTCAATCAGTGATTCATGAACAAAATATATTTAATATATTTTAAATATTAAATATATTATATATTATATAAATATTATAGTTCCTTAAATGGTTGGTGTTTCATGACAAACACGCTATTGAATATAAGGTTTTTACCTTAGATTTGAAGGGTGTCATTTAGTCCCCACCTTATTTAAATAGTTTCCTCTAAATTATAACATGATAATTGTGATAAATTGAATGATATTTATTATGTTTAAACTACACAAGATTATAAGGGTTTAGATTTAATCCATTATAATATAGAAAATGTATGGTTCATAGGTCACTTGGATTTTCATGTAACTAGGTCTATCAATAGGGGAACATCAGGGGAATGTATAGATTAATACTTGGAGGAATGTGTAAATATATATATATGGAGTTAATCAGGTAATAAATAACAAAAAAATTGATTTATAAATATAATGTTTAGGATCTCAAATCCATAAATATTTAATTATTTAGAATACCATCAGTTTAACAAAAATTATGGTATTATGAATTGATTTTATTTCTATGTCATTTTCATAATGATGTGTAATTATTTTACTACCTAAGAGTATAATGAAATGTTATAAAGCTATAGGTTAAAATTTTTTATGAACAATCCTATCATTTTTTGGTGCTTCTATCAAGTTCGCATTAATTCCATTACAATCAGTAATTAATTTCCAATAATGATTTTTTGATTCTTGATGAAATAAACAGAATTTAAAGAATCATAAGGCCTATAAAAGAGTGAGAGGACTAACTATTTAACTTTAAATATCTTCAAAAAAACATATAGATAATATATTAATCTATAATATTCATAAGTGATAATACTGGTTCATCATTAACATTTATTCGTCAAATTGTTGAGCAAAAAAATAAGAAATTATTAACCAGGAAATTATGTTGGTAAATAGTTTGTGTGAACCCTTAATGTAACATCCCAGGTAAATAAAGAATGTAACATTTTCATATTTATTAATTAAATATTAATTATCAATGGGGATGCTACGTTTGGCTGCATCCCAAATTCGTAACAACCGGTTTCTTTGAAATCTTACATTGCACACAACGTTGAGTAAAAGTGAAAAAAAATATAATATTATTATTTAATAATGTAGTTAACTCATAGTTTTGATATTTGTGGTAATGAACAATAACTAAATCAAGTATGATTACATAATTTTGTTAAATGTTATTACATTTATCCAATAAAAGTTAAAGTATTAAAATGTTAATGGATCCAATTTTAATCATGGAATACTATAATATTCATTAAAATGTCAATTTACCACCATTTGAGGGATAACCAATTTTAAATCTAGTATTTTTTTCAATTTAATATGTTCTATTAGAAAAAATAATATTCTTCTTTAGAATCAGTACATCAAAATTTACTTTTGATGAAATGTTGGTATTTTTCTAATAATGTTTTTTTCAGTGAATAGTGAAAAATACTGCATTTTTATTCAAAACTGCCTTTTAATTTAATTTAATTATATAGTTATATTGTGATTTTTATTAGTTTTAATGTGTAATAGGATGATATTATTACCATTTAATCCAATATTGTTCATTGGAAGTTATTTTAATTTGAAATTTGATATAAAAAATGTCAATATTTTGATAGTTATTATTTCATAAAAACACGCTTTCTAGAATTGAAAAAGAAAATTATTTTAATATTAATTAATGAATCATATATGTTCTTAATTTTGTAAAATTGAAATAATTTTTGGATTCATAATATCAAAATTATTATTTGGTGATTTTTTTGTATTTTTCACAAAAATTATAATTTTTGATGAATTGTCAAAACACATCATAGTAGGTAAAAAGCCAACATTTTCATTTAAATTTTTTTAACCTGTTCTTTTAATTTAATTTCAAAATTAATGCATACACGGTTTCCATATGTATGTAAAACATGGTTCAATAATAATAAAATAATTTTTGGTGAATAATAAGTTTTGATTTTTATTTACCGTGATTAAAGGTAAATAGGGTAATTCAATGTAAAAATAATATTATAATAATATAATATTACCTTAACACATTTACTAACCATAATGTATGAGTCATTTAAAAAAAATATAAAATCCTTGTGTGAGTCTTTTGGCCTTTGAAATCCATCTGTGAACAATAATGACACTAATAACATTTTATTTAAATTAATAAATAAAATTAATAGAAATATGTATCACTTAACTAAATCAATTTTACTATGGGGGTAATATAAATGATGTCATAGATTATAAATAATAACTATATATATAAAAATATCTCATACAAAATGGAATTTTATTTGTAATTTTTATACATAATATAAATAAGATTATTTATTCGACTATGATGATGTAATGGTTACCTCATTAATGAATGTTTTAAATAATGAGATTATAAATATTTAAATAAATTTATTTTCAATATTTTTACGCAATCTACAAATTTAATTGATTATAATGTCTTTTTATATTTTAATTATTGCATTTTTTCAAAATAATCATTTTTTATTATTTAAAAATTGATGATATGAATACTATTTAAATTAATAAAAATGAGTTTTTAACACAAATATTATTTTATTAAATGATATAACAATCCTAAAAATCTAAATATCTTATAAATGAATTATATAATGTTGAAATAGTCATTAATAAACCACTTTTGGTTAGATTGGCATTTTATGGTGACTATAATAACCGTATAGAGTGAATACACCAGAAGACGTTGTAATTGTAAAATCGGTTAACTAAGGGTTAATAGTAATTGATAAGATTAAATTGGAAACCAAAACATGTCTGAAACCAATTGGATGAATGTATTTCTGTTCATAGTCATCATAAATCAGAATTTAATGTGTTTTGGGCCTTTTGAAACTGAAATTTTGTTTATAATAAAAATATATATGCAAACATTCATAAAGAGGCCCTCAACCCCTTATAAAAAGAAATCACCTCGAACCCATTAATCACACCTCTCAAGAACCTTTTTATCCAAACTATTCCAAAATAAGCTCCCAACAGACCTCGACACCTCTTATAATCCTAACATTTTGAAGAAGGAACTTCAGGGACGCCTTTGGATAAAATAAAATCAATTTACCCGATATAAAGGTAACATCTTCCCTCATGTTCCCTACTTATATTTTAAGTATTCACTCTCAATGATATTAATAATATTTTTTTATAAAAAAACACAAGTATCCTCAATATAATATTTTGTTTTTTTAGATTTATTCTAACTACACTTACAGACACCAAAATCTAATGGGTATATAACATATTGTTTATGTGGACGGAAACCACTGACTCTTGAAATGATGATTGTTCAGCCTTATACTACCACCTCTTATGGTGGCCATTATGATGGAACCATAACTATATATGATATATGTGATATTTATTTTATCTCTATGATTCTTTAATTCTAATTTAGAACATACCTTTATGACTTTGATGTTGTATATATACGATAATTTCATTTGAGGAAGTGCGGACAACCGCCCCCTTATAGTGATATGAATCGTTCATACAGTACATGGAACATATAATATGGTGTTAATTAGCATATATAACATATATAAAATATTATATTATATCATAATAATAATATAACTATTTATAATTTGGTGATTATTACCTTAAATATGAAAAAAATGAAATGGATGTAGTGTTAATGTGTTCGTACAACTTACCATCTCCATGAACAGTGAATTTCATTTTCATATATCAAAATGACATGGAATATTATAAATAAATATACAATACATATATATGATATATAAGATATCTAAATCATGAATATAATTCAGTATATAATACACTTTTGACCACACGGGAAATTTTTAATTATAACTAGTACATATTTCACTCAAGTTCTGAACATCGACAAAATGTATGTCATGAACAGAAATAAATAGATAGTTTTTATAGAATTATAATAAGTGAAATAAAACTAATAATAAAAATGTAAATTTTACTTAATAATGTATAAAATAAATTACTTTTATTTTTCATGATATTAAGGAATGAACGAGTCATGTCAGACAGAAGGTTAGAGTCTTCGTCTCAATCTCCTTTCATAGAGGCATGTTTTTATAATATACTCATATTTATTTGATACGATCTATAATAAACCACATTGCACTCTATTTTGTTAAAGGAACTATTTTTCTACAATGAATTTTACTAAATGAAAAAACGAATGGTTTTTAATGTATGTGGTGACAATAAACTCTCTACCACCATAATCATTATTTGGCTTCCTCTATAAGCACTAATGTTTTTAAAAATAACAAAAAATACCTTATTCCATTTTTCCATGTTTTTTGTATTGAAAATGTTATTTCAAATGGATTTATTATTTCAATATCATGAAATTATTTTTTATTATTGTGAATGAAACGTTATTACTGTAAATTTGATATTTGCAATATTTTATATGTTTTAATTTTATAATGGTACACGGAAATTTGATGGGTGGTTACTTGATATACCAAATTTCAGGTTGTGCCATGATAAACCATGATCGGTGGTTACATTATAGCCTCAAATTCATTGGGTATTGAAGTCGACCATATGGATCTTCTATTTAGTGATATGTGTGGATGTTGACCGTATGGTTATTCCATTAATGTATTTTTATGTCCCAAGTTATTTTATATGTTATGTGTGCTTCATATGTTCTTAATGGTAATATTTTTTTAGGAAAAGGTAAGAAATTACCTTGTACTCATTGGATATTATTTACTACTTCATATAGGTGAAAATTATTACTTATGAAACGTATTCTTGGTTTACCGGTTGTTTCAAAAAAAATAACAGTTTTCCTTCTCCATGTATCCCTTAATGAGATTTTTATGCTCTACCCATTTTTTTCAAATGATTATCATAGGACATTGTGATGAATATGGTCATGCGTGGTATCAAGGAAAATTCATGATGACTAAAAAACAATGAAATAGATATGACTTATTTTCAAGAGGTTTATTTTATGAAAAAATGTATACTGAGCAGAAGTGTCTACATGTAATATTCAAGTTGTTATGTATATGTTATGACCATATTCTATGAAGCAAAAACCTGAAAATATCCCCAATGGGAATTGTAAACCTAATTTATGATTATGTAATCTTTATGGCTGGGTCCTAATAGCTGGTATCATAGATTTGTTTAGAGAACTTTAGAGGGTAGGGTGTTATTTTTGAAAAAGTGACATAACTATAATGGTTAGAATATTATAAAGAGTCATAAATATTTTAGATATACTGAATGTGGTTAATATAACATGTATAAGTATATTGTAGTGTTTAACCTCTTCATTTGATAATAAACGATGATGTTACTGCTCACACTGACCATTTTGGTTTTTGTAAATGGATGGATCTAGCTGGCACCAAAGTAGCAATGGATGTGAAGGAAACTTTGGTGGTTTTCTAAATTATAAAATGAATGAAATGGGATTTTCAATGAAAACTCTTGTGGTTATTCTCAACCAACAATTTGTAGTCATGATTAATAACTTGAACATTGGTTATTTTTATAAGGCATCGTATATTTGGAAAATGAATCCCAATGGGAGTTCAGGTAATAACCATTAAGATATGTATATTAAAAATACCTATGTTCCAAGGATGCGGAAAAAATAAATTATTAATATTCTTCAATGGTATATAAATATTATATTGATGTGACAATGAAGGTCATAAAGAAAAAACCTACCATGGAAAAAGGAAGCGTCTAGTTGACTCTAGGAAAGGGATGAAGTTCTCTACAAATGACCAATTGAATTTTTTAAATATGGTGTTCATGGTCATTACACTAATAAATATCCTACAAAGAATGTTCTGAAATGGGATCAGCAGGATCATACAAATATATGTTTACCATACCTAAAGCCATTCTAATTGAAGATGAGGAAACTGACATTGACTAATGAATGATATAGATTATTTCATAGCACATGTTTTGAAATTAGTAAAATCAAAGGACATTATGCATGATTTTGTTTTCATGAAACAAGTATAAAAGAATAATATATAAAAAATGGATAAATGATCATAAGGAATGTTCAATGATTAAGATGTGTACATTTTATGAATTGTAGAGTTATCTGGGATCTATGGAAGATGATATGTTTATATGTATTAATGATTGGATTACATTGGAAGAATATTTATTGTACATCTAAACTAGATGCTTGGTATGTGAAAATGTTATTCATATATGAAATAACTTTTCTTTACTGGATACAGTTATAAAGATCCATATGGGTTTATATGATCCGCAAATTTTAGGTAATTTTATGTTATTTCTTTTTTGGTGTGAAAATATGTTGTTAGAGTTAACATTTGTGGTTAAGATATGTTATGGTTATTTTTGTGGAATTTATATAATGTTCGATAATGTTATAAAATTGTATAGTTTTTGAAAAAGGAAAACACGTAGATCGTGTGAAAACTCGTCGCATCAGAAAAATATGTAGTATTCGAATCTACAACTGAATTACGATTGAGATTTTTTTTTGCTACCACTAGACAACATGAAGTCCCTGGTTAGTCTAACATATTAATTTTAGTTAAATTACTTTATGGATAACGAATATGTTGCTTTTGTGATGTTATGTTCTCTCAAATGCATATCCTTGTTATATGAAAATGATTTGGGGATTATGTGATTAATGTTATTTTTCAAGTCATTTTCACTTTTTGGAAACTATATGCCTATAGAAAATAGAATACCTTGGGATTTCTATTATGTATTAATGGTGGAATATTATTTTGGATGTATCTATGTATTATTGTGGACATACGGATATTAATGTTTTTAAGGAAATGATTAACCTATATTTGGTAATATGTGACTAGGTAAATTACCTTAAAGTATGAGACTTTAATAGTAACTGATGATATTTGGAGATAAATCTCAAGATTTTTGAGGAAGACTATGAACAAATTTGTCACGACCCATCCCTCGGGGCCCATGTCATGACTACCCCATGCCCACCTTCAAATGGCCAGGGGCTGGCTACTCACACCGAATGACATATTCCCTAAAAATTGGAATGAGTTGCCTTTATATAATGTTAACACATGAAACCAAGCACACAACAAGATACGAACACAAGTAAACTCGATAGTAAATAGAGTGAGTACAGTATGTAAAAGGGTTCATAATTCAACCCAACTGAAAAGTACAAGAAACTAAAAATTACAAGTAAACTGAAACAACTCTTCTAAACCCCAGACAAGGGTCCAACCTTAAGGGTAGTTATAGCTATCGAATGGTTGTCTTTGTGTTACACCTCTTCTAAGGTCCACCTCAATGCTACCTCCAGTCTTGGTACCCTAGACCTCAGTCAGCGTTGTCCACCGTCTACACCAAAAACAACAAGGTGCTGGTGTATCTCATGCAGGGGTGAGTATAATGTTACTCAGTAGAGATCTCGAGATCCTCAAGGTCTCAAAAAATCCACAAAGGATAACCCAAAAAGCATGAAAGAAACAGATAACCCTGCCTAGATCTATGCCCATACATATACCTAAGTTATCAAGTAAACCCATCTCCATCAAGAGGAATCACAAGGCCCAACTCATTATCCAAAATCTCAACTGTTCCACAAAGGATGGAATAACACAAAGTTAAGTACCACAAAGGTATGCCACATAGAAGAATTCCACAATGGTGTCACCATGAAAAGTTCCAGAAAGGTACGCCAAAGAGAAAAATAACATAATGTTATCTCCACAAAGGTAAGTACACAACTCATATCAGGTATAACATAAGTATGGTAGTAAAGATAATTAGGGGTAATTAATGAATCATCCAAATCGGTTAAGATGTACACCCACGTAGGATCCTAAATCATCATCAGACCCACAAAGGATCCTAGTCCATCATCAGACCCACAAAGAATCCTAGTAAATCATTAAACCCACATGGGATTATGGTACCTCATTATAGTCACACAAGATCTTTTTTTTCATGTTACAACCTACTATAGGGTTCCCGCACTATGCTCACATGTCTCCAGGGGGTCTGATCCTCAAGACACTAGTTGATACTCCAAATACCATGATGTCCAACGAATATGCATCCCAAAGGACTGCCACATCATATGTGTCTCAATGCAATAGACGGTGCATCAAACAGATGCCACATCAGTATGTTATTAGCATTTAATTCTTGAGGGAACATATGGATTCATTCTCTATCCGACCCAACCCAAGAAAAACATTATCCAAATATTATTTGGGGTATACCAAATGGACCATCTCGTTCCAAGGTTTCTAGCACCGCAGATAGTTCATCAAACGGACGGTCGTAGCTCCTGATGTGGCCAAAACAACGTATAGGGTTGAAACTGGTCTAGGTCTAGTCCGACCCGGTGGGACCCTTGTCTGGCCTTGGGTGAGACCCGACCCTCAGAATCTGACCCTGGCCGCTAGGTCCAGCTGGGAACGCTGGGTCCGGCCTGGCCTATACTGGGCTGCCCGGCCCACACGGGGCGGCCCGGCCTGTCCGCATGTGGTGGGGGGGGGGGGCACACGCCCCCCGCCCTCAATCACTGAACGACTAAAGCCATTTGGTCACCAAGAAAAATTACAGGACCTACCGTGGGTCCCGCTCGATACAGAATGGCCAAACGAAATGGATGACCCCTTTCTCATCTAGGTGGCGCGTCGTGCACCGCCTTCCACCATCTATAGTGGCCAGGTGGGTCGTAGAAACTTGCCCCAATGGCGCGGTTACCCGACATGCCTTCACCGGCGGCCGGCTCAGTCAGCCACCCTCCCTTCACCGCCACAAAAAAAAGTCACAACCCATACTGGCTGGGCAGTGTGGACGCGCGCCGTTGCCCCTGTCGTGTTCCCCACCTCTATTGGCTACCACCCTTTCTCTATCACAACCCTTCTCTGGCATCGGATGAGCCGCTGCTGTCTTCGCGGTTGACCATGGTACTAGCCACCATTCATGAGCCCCACTAGAGATGGTTTTCATCCTCCTCCATCGCAAATAACACACCATGAACCACAACTATTTTTCAGTGAGGTCGGGCCATGTTCATTTGGCATGTACCCCCCGCATTAGAGTGGTAGCATGCAGCTCAAGGGAGGTGATTCAACATGAGAGAAAAATTAATGATGATCAATCGAAAACACACCCATACCATGAAGGTTCTGAAGTACAAGGTGCAATAAAGAAGACGAAGTCATTAAAGAACTTCATCATTCGTTGTATCCACAAAGAGCTTTTGAACAGGGCCCAGGGTTGGTTCCTCATTCTTCATTTCATGGTTCGATGTCCCTTGTCACTGCTTGCCGGAACCTGCTCCATCCTCCAAGTGTTGTGCATCATGGCACTTTACCAGCACCTCATCGCTTGGTGAGGTCATGAAAAATCATCCCCCAAGTTCCATATAAATAGGATAGGGATAGGGTAAGTAATGATTGTGGAATTTATGAAGGTTCAATTAATAAAAACCATCATAAATTCCAACGATGTTGTTACCTAGTATTTGATTGGATTAAGAAATTAATGTACGTTGGCACAATTAAATTTTGACACATGTAATAAATTTTCATTGGGTACTCTAATTAAATGTAGAGTTGAAAAGTTTTTCTCCCATTAAAGAGGGTTCGAGTGGTCCCCACCACAATAACCCATGTAAATAAGAAACAATAAAAATAAAATAAAACATGTTCAGTATTTTATTTTATTTTTCTATTAAAACAAGAAAACAATCAACCCCCCTCAACCTACTATGGTCGAGGTGAATGTCTCCTTAAGTGAATACCAGTACTGTGAGTTTTACGATGTCCTCTGATTTCAATTTTGAGCAGCAGTTCATAATTTACCAAAACCTTCTCGCATGATGACTGGACGTACATGAAAAAAAAGTTCATAAATTCACTCGGGGAAAATCAGGCCTCGGAATCACAATTCGTTAATTTTAACGGACTCATAAAATTCCCATATAATTAAAAAAATTACATGAATTTTCCAGGTCTTTACATTCTCCCCATCTCAGGGCTTTGCATCCAAAAAATCCATATAAAAAAACTAAGAAAACAAGTGGGTGTACTGAGCATCAATCTGAGCCTCCCGCTCCCATGTGATTTCATGGAGGTTACCATACTGCCAACGTACATGGAACAATGTTATCGATTTCCTATAAAAGTATCTCTTCTGTTGATCCTCAATTTCCACTGAAACCTCCGCAAACATCGCCCCATCATCGATTTCCAGCTCGCTGGGGTCGATGACGAGTGATGGGTCATACACATATCTTTTCAATTGGGATGCATGGAAAATGTTGTGCAACCTGTTCATCATAGGAGGATGTTCTAGGTGGTAAGCTACCTTTCCAACTCTGCTGAGGACCTGAAAGGGTCCGATGAACCTCGGAGAAAACTTGCCGCCCTGGACAAATCTCTGCAAACCTCGTCGGGGTGAAACCCGTAGAAATACGTGGTCACCATCCACGACCTCCTTAAGTATCTATCTATAATAGGACGAAGACTTATACCTACTCTGTGAAGTCTTCATCCGCTCCATGATGATCTCCTCCTTCTATATGGTAGCTCGTACCATCTATGATCCCATGAATGTTGTCTCCCCAAGGTTAGTCCAGCACAAAGGCGATCTACAAGGTCGACCGTACCGAGCGACGAAAGGTGACATCCTAATGGTAGTGTGATAGATGTCTTTGTGTGAAAACTCCGCAAAGGGAAAGTGTTTTTCCCAACTACGACCGAAGTAGAGGACGCAAACACACAACATGTCCTCGAGGGTCTGAATGGTCCACTGAGTCTGGCCATCTGTCTGAGGATGAAAGGCGGTTCTCAAATGAAGTTGTATCCAAAAAACCTTATGAAAACACCTTCTATAGATGGGAAGTGAAAAATTCATCATGATCGTAGATAATCAACAAGGGTACACAATGTAGCCGCACAATCCCTTGGACATAGAGGTGTCCCATACTCTCTATTACACCCAGCTCTCTGATCGAAAGGAAGTGGGACGACTTGTTGAGTCGGTCGACGATCACCCAAATATAATCAAGAATCTTAGATGTACATGGATATCCTATCACGAAGTCTATTGATACCTTGTCCCACTTCTACTATGAAACCTCTTAAGGCAGAAGCCATCATGTACAGGATGCTCCACCTTCACTTGTTGACCTATGATGAACTGAGAGAAAAACTCTGCTACTACATTATTTATCCCCCCCCCCCAATGATGTATTTGGAGATCTTGGTATGTCATTACCTATCCTTGATGTACTACAAGAGGGGATGTGTTGATCTCCCCTCTACACTTCTCCCAAATCAACACTGATACCATGGTACATCCTCTAAAGAGGATGATGTGCTCCCCAGCATCAGAAAATCTATCAGGTGCCTGTCCTGTGGATATCAGAGCACATTGACCATTGTAGTCAGTGTCCCCGTGCTGTGCCTCCCTGACTCGCTGAAGTAGTGGGGGAGTGACTCTAAGAGACTGATGAAAATTTGCCCCATCTCGATCCACAAAGGATATCTGCAAAGCGGTCACCTGCTCAGTCGCCTCACCTAGAAGTTTTACATCAGACCTCATGTTGACTGCATCTACTACAAAGTTCCTCATCCCATGATTATAGACTCTCTCAAAGTCATAGTCTTGGAGGAACTAAAGCCATGGTCACTATCTCAGGTTTAGGTCCTTTTGAGAGAAGATATACCTACTAATCCAATGATCCCAGTTGATTGTAAAATGCTCTCCCATCAAGTAATGTCGCTACATCTTCAAGGTGAATACCATTTATGCTAACTCTAGGTCATGTGTAGCATTTTCTACTCATTCTGTATTAGTTGTCGAGATTCATAGGTGATCACTGCTCACTCCTACATAAGGAAACATCTGAGCCCGATCCCTGATTCGTTGTAGTAGACTACATACTGAACTCCCTCCTCTAGATGCCTCAATATGGGGGCACTAGTCATCGTCTGTATTTTCTTTTAAAAACACCACCATCATCTCTCTGACCACACAAAGGGTTTCCTCTTCTTCGTCAATTCTGATAAAGGTGTTGCAACTATAGAGAAAACGATCACATATATTTGGTAGTATCCTGTCAAACCAAGGAATCTTCGTACCTCTGTAACACTACTGGTTGGCTCCCAAGCATGTACCACCTCAATCTTCACTAGATCCACCACAACTCCCACCTCTGAGAAGACATGTCCCATAAATTGAACCTCTCATATCCAGAACTGGAACATTGAGAGCTATCCATAAAGATTGCGCTATTGGAGTGTGTCCAAAACTATATTCATATGATACACATGCTCCACCAAAGTATCCAAGTTTATTATAATATCGTCTATGAATACTACTACAAAGTGACCAAGGTATTGTGGAAAGATCTTGTTCATGAGTCCCATGAACACTGCTAGGTCATCGGTCACGCCAAATGTCCTAACCAAGAACTCATAGTGCCCATACTGGCATCTGAAAGTCATGTTCTTCACATCATCATCTCGTACTCTAAGATGGTGATAGCCTAATCTGAGGACCATCCTTGAGAAACACTTTCCTCTCATCACCTAATCAATGAAGTCATCAATTCTCATGAGTTGGAACTTTTTCTTCATGGTCACCTGGTTCAGGTACATATATTCAACACAAAGTCTCATTCTCACATCCACCCTCTTGGAAAACAAAATTGGGGATTCCCAAGGAGAAAAACTGGGCCGAATGAACTCTTTCCCCCGTATTTCCTCCAGCTATACCTGGAGCTCATGAAGCTCCATAGTGGCCATCTGATATGTTGGTGTAGATTTAAGTTTCATTCTAGGGTACAAATAAAAGTAAAATTCCTCATCTCTACGATAAGGTAGACCCAGAACATGATCAGGGAGGAAATCCACATACTGGTCCACCACTACATGATAGCTCAGAATCTCCACAGAAACCTCTCTGAGGGTAAGGCTAGCCATCTGATGATTGATCAGCTATACTCTCCTCCGGGTTAGCCTATCATGTGCTGCAGAGGCTCCCTTCTCATTAGTGAAGTAAACCTAGTCCCATACATGCAGACACACTAGACATTGATCCTAATATGGTAGATCTGTAAATGAATAGTAGATAACTATTACATACCCATGATGACGTCGTATGGCCTCAACGCCGCTACTAGGTGGTCCCAGCCAAAGCTCTCACATAGTAGAATAAGCTCACACTGCTGGCAGTAGTGTATAACCATCAAACCTGCTCCTGTAACAGTCTCTTGCTGTAAGGATCAAGGAAATGGATCCACCAGATTCTTTGAGATTTGAAAAGGAGAAGTGGAAATAAAACAATAACATGAACCTATGTCAATATGTACAACAGCTAAGGTGGAGTAGACATAGATCATACCACGTATCATCTCTGGAGTGCCATGGTCGTTGTTCTCAACTTCCTGAAGCTGAGCTCACCCTTGTCCACCTACTCTCTCTGGTCGGGGTGGACCACCTGGTGGTGGTGGATATAACATCTCGAATTGTCACCCACCGCCTGTAGCACATATAGGTCATCTTCTACGTCTGCCTACTCCTTGCGGACCTCCCTGGTCGAACCTCTGTATCTGCCAGGGAGGTACCTTGACCATCTGCAGATCATTTTTATGGCGGGCCAGGAAGTCAATAACCATGTGAACCTGCCCACCAAATGCGTAACACTGCATGTTCCTTGCATGACTATCTCTATCTCTGGTACCCCGGACAACCGACCCTGAATCCTGAGAACTTCCACCTATAGGTATGTTCTTCTTGGATGTTTGTGACATCTGTCTTTTCCAACTACAGAAGACTTCGCTATAAGTTTAATGGTGGTGGGTCTCGCTGTAAGTGACTGCTCAGCAACAAAACTCTCCACTAAGACGGATCACGCTAACACCCCTACCTATGTCGGGATGCTGAGAGAAATCATTGAAGCCCTGATCTCTCAAATGGGTCTGTACTCAAAAGTCTGAGCCCTGAAGAATGGGTTTCACACCACATCAATGGACTTTCTTGAGAAGTCAGTGAACCTCGCTTAGTACTAATCCACATTCATGCTTCCCTACTACAGATGAAGAAGATCTTGTATGTGTAAAACGTGAAGAATCACTACGAAAAACACTGCCTGAAACAGGCTCTCGAATGTGGCCAGAAAAGCATCACCTATTTGAGAACCTAGATCATCAAGATCCAACAACTACCTCCTGTTTCCTGTAGAATACTAGCAGCATGAATCACCATTAGATTAGTAGGAGTCCCTACCAGTCGAGAGACTCTCAACACGGCCTACAGCCAATCCTCAGCCACATGTGGGTCCGTCTCTCCCCTGATCATGGGATGCCTCTAGCGATGGATCTCATGCAATGGGATAAACTTGTGTTCACTCTCTGATGCTAGGGCTAGTGGAATCGATGTCCCATTGGGTTATGGTACCACTGGTTCTTCTGCTAGTGCCTCTACTGGAAGAGGGCCCTGCACTGAGGTGTCATTGCTCGACAGGCTATCAGTGCGTACTATACCCAGAACCCAAGATGGCTATCTGCTGGACGCATCTTAAAATGAAACAGGTGTGCCACTGTCAATAAGTTATACCTAGTGAGATGACTCATAGAGATCAAAAAGAAAACTCTTCAAAACACACACACAATTAGTGTTTTCGCACACTCAGTTACAAATCAGAAGTCAGGGTCCTTGTGTGTGGATATGTCAGCCGCCGTACCAATACTGGATTCCCTAAACAGATAAATAGAATCACTACACTTATCACTATTGTAGTTAAAATGATTAGAGTCCAATGTTCTATGGTAGAAACGACTCCTCTTATACCAATTTTTCATGACCCTTCCCCTGGGGCCAGTTCCATCACTACCTAAAGCCCACCTTCCATAGGCCAGGGGCTGACGAGTAGCACCGAAAGGCATATTCCCTAAAACCAGGAAGGCATTTCTTTTATATCCTATAAGAACAAGCAGCCATGAACACAACAAGATATGAACACAAGTAAACTGAATATTAAATAGAGTGAGTACAGTAAGTAAAAGGGGCCAGAATACAATCCCAACTAGAAATTACACATCAACTGAAAAGTACAAGTATTCTAAAACAACTCCTATTAACACTCACCATGGATCCTACCTGAAGGGTAGGTATAGTTCTCGAATGGTCATCTATGTGGTATGCCTCATCTAAGGTATACCTCCTATATACCTCCAGTCCTGGAACCCTCATCCTCAGTCAGTGATGTCTATCTTCTACAGTAAACACATCAAGGTGCGGGCGTAGTCCATATAGGTGTGAGTATAAAGATACTCATTTGGGACCTTGAGACACTCACGGTTTATCAGAATCCAAAAAGGATAAACCAAAAAACATGAAAACAACTGACAAACCTACTTAGATATATTCCCATACATATACCTATGTTTTCAAGTAAACTCATCTCAATCACGAGGAAACACAAGGCCCCACTCATTATCCCAAAATCTCAAGTATTCCACATAGGAAGGAATAACATGAATGTAAGTACAAAAAAGGTACACCATAAAGAAGAATACCACAAAGGTATCACCACGATGGTATGTACCACAATGGTACATCACACCGAACAATACCATAATGGTATCACCATAAAGGAAAGGACTCAAATCATACTAGTTATAACAAAGGTACAATAGTAAAGATGATTCATTGTAACTATGGAATCATCTTACTCTATTAAGAGGAAGTTGCGCGTAGGATCCTAAATCATCATCAGACCCACCAAGGATCCTAGAACATCATCAGACCCAAACATGATCCCATTACATCATCACACACACACAGGAACCTAGTACATCATCAGACCCACAGAGGATCCTAGTACATCATCAGAACCACCCAGGATCCTAGTACATCATCAGACGCACACAGGATCCAAGTACATCATCAGACCCACCCAGGATCCTAGTACATCATCAGACACACACAGAATACTAGTACATGATTAGACCCACACAGGATCCTAGTACATCATCACACCCAACAAGATCACCTTTTCATGTTACATCCAGCTATAGGGTTCCCACACTAAGCTCTCTTGTCTCTGGGAGGGTCTTCTCCATAATCCACTCATTGATACTCCAAATTCCATGAATCCCAAAGAAGAAGTACCCCAAATGATTTCCATGTCATAGGGGTCTCAACACAACAGACGAGGCATCAAATGGATGCCTAATCTGTATGTTACTAGGCTTTTAGTCATGAGGTCGAGGTTGGATTCATGCATGATCCAACCCGACAATACCACAATATTATCCAAATCCCATATGGGGTATACCAAAAGGACCATATTTCTCCTTTTTTCTAGCACCTCATACGGTTTGTCAAAAATATTCCCATATCTCTCGATATGGTCAAAGGAATGTATAGGGTCAAAACTAGCCCGGGTATGGTCCGACCCGGTTGGATAGACCCTGCCCGACCTGGGTCTGGCCTTGGGTCGGACCCAGCCCGCGCTGGTCGGCCCGGCCCAATGACATGCAGAGGGAGTCGCACGCCCCCTCCCTCAATATCCGAATGAATAAGGCCATTCAATCACCAGGCAGAATGTGAGACCCGTCGCGGGTCCCACTATGTACTGCTCAGACAACTGAAACGGTCATCCCCTTCCACTCCCAGCAGAGCATCATGCACCGCCTTCCCCCATCCTCTGCAACCAGGCGGGCCATGACTATGTGGGCCTCAACCACTTTCTCGGACGGTGGGGTCATGCACCACGCCTTCACTATTGGCCGGCTCGGCTGGCCGCCCACCCTTCGCTGCTGCAGCACAAAGCCGTAAGACATGCTCTCCTGGCGGTGCAGATGCACACCACTACCCCCATCATGCGGCCTACCTCAACCAGCCATCGCCCTTGTTCCACCACGTTCGATGGTTCGTGGGCCTTCTACGGAGGGATAGTTGCGCCTCTAATATATTTGGGTCCGATGGTGGTGTCGACCGCCGTTCCGGAGCCCCACCGGTGTGGGTTGTTGTCCTCCTGCATCACGAAGAACACACCGAGAACCCCAATGATTTTACGGTGAGGTCGAACCATGTTCATTTGTCCCAGACCCTCCACATTAGATCAGTAAATAGAGGCTCAAGGGAGGTGATTCAACAAGACAAAAAAATTAACAATGATCAATCGAAAACACACCCCGACCTTGAAGGTTCCAAAGGAGGAGGCTGGAGGAAGAAGACGAAGTGGTTAAAGAATATCATAATTATTCGTATTAACAAGGCACTTTCGATTTGGGATTGGGGTTGGTTCCTCATTATTCTTTTCATGGTTTTTGGTCACTCGTCACTACCTGCTAGAACCAGCTACATCCTCCATGTGTTGGGCACCGTGACACATTACTAGAGCTTCGTTGCTTGGTGAAGCCAAGCCAAATCCACCCCCATGCTCCATATAAGTAGGATAGGGGGAGGGTAAGTAACAAAGGTATAACTTATGAAGGTTAATATATTAGAAACCTTCCTAAATTCTAACAATGCAGTAACATATTATTTGATTGTTTTAAGAAATTAATTTACATTTTCACAATTAAATATTGACACATTTAAGAAATTTTTGTTGGGTCAACAAATTAAATGGGGAGTTAAAATGTTTTTGTCCCATTAAAGAGGCTTGGGTGGTCCCCACCACCATAAACCATTTAAAGAGGTTTCAATAAAAAATTAATAAAACATGTTCTTTATTTTATATTTATTTACATGAAAAACACGAAAACTAACATTCACCCTTGAGATATTGCTGGCGAGGTGAAGGTCTCCATAAGAGAATATAGGTGTTGCGAGTTCAATGGTGTCCTCATATTTCCATTCTGAGCACCGCTTCATAAGTTACAAAAACCCAATTGCACGTTTACTAAATGTACCCAATTTTGTTTTTCTGAAATTCACTCCGTAAACACTAGAATGAGAATCACTCGTCATAAAGTTTCGTGGACTTGTAAACTACCCATATAATTAAACAAAAATTACATGAAATTTTTTAGTCTTTAAAAAATTCATTAGTGTTTTGGGTTTCTATCTTAGTTTGGATTATATTGAAGGATATTAAAGAAAATTGTTTATTCAATAGTCTTTGTTGAACCTTGGGTTTTGTTTGTTGAATTTTCGAGATTAAGAGTAGTATTTCTTTATATAATGGATTATCCTTTTTGGGGATTATCTGGTCCTGTAATAACCTTTATGGTTTTGGTTAGTATATAAAGATATGGGTAATATATAGTACATATTTTTGGATTATTTGATTCTATAGAAGGTGATTCTTGTGCATTTTATGTGACTAATTCATATGGAATACTATTCTTTTTGAGAAAAGATAAGTTTGTGGTAGAAATTTAGTATAGGATGGAAGTCTACATGACATGTAAGTATGTTTCATTATGTTATTATTCAATATCATAAATAAATTACTCAAATTTATAAAAAGGAGCATAAATCAGAAAAATTTCATTTTTTAATTTTCCAACTAGGGAATCATTGATCATTTAACCTATCAAAATTATTTTATGTTCTGGTGGTTAACATTATCTGAATCTTGTTTTCTACCACTCTCCATCAGAACCTGATGGATTTTTTCACATCCATGTCCATGTTTTCCAACATAGAATCCTATTATGGGTTATCTTAGGTGAGCTTTTTTAATTTTCTTTCTTATCTTTAAAGTGATTGTTTTATTAGCTCTTTTTTCTGATGTGGTAATTTTAATGAATTTTCGAAGCCCTATTTTAAATTTGTGAGCATGTAATTTCCAAAAGGTGAGAAGGATGTAACATTATAGGTTAATAATGAATAGGAAGCTATCATATTTATTAATTAAATACTAATTTATAAAGTGGATTCTATGTTTGGTGGCGTAACTGATACACAACAATAGGGTTCTTTTAAATTTTACATTGCACACAACATTGAGTTATACTGAAGAATAATAATATAAAATTATTATTTTAAATGGTAGCTAATCAATAGCCCTTATATTGGCAGGAATGAAAATATCTTACTACAATATTATAACACTTTATTGTTAAATGTTTTTACATTTATACAATAAATTTTAGAGGCCTAAACTCTGAATGAATCCAATTTTATGCATGAAATACTATAATATTTCTCAAAAGGTCGATTTACCACCTTTTGATGGGGAACCCATTTTGAATTTTGTTTTTGTCACCTTTATATGTTATATTTGAAAAAAAAAATCTTTTTTTGAATCAGGAAATCAAAATTTAAATTGGATGAAATTTTGGTATATTTCTGATAAAGTGTATTTTTAATGAATAGTGAAAAAGACTGGTTTTTTAATTCAAAATTGCCTTTTAATATAATTTATTTGAATAGTTATTTTGTTATTTTTATTTTTTTAATGTCTAATAAGATAATATTTTTACCCTTTAATCAAATTTTGATCATTCGATGTAATTTCACTTAGAAATTGGATATAAAAAACATTCAATTTTTTTATAGTTATTATTTCTTAAAAACAAGATTTATAGTTTTGACAAAAAAACCAATTTTATATTAATTAATATAACTTAAATGTTTTCAATTTTGTGAAATAAACAAAATTATTTAATTTAGAATATAAAAATTATCTATGGATGAATTTTTGGCATTTTTATGAAAACATTTACTTTTTGTTGAATAGTGAAAACACTACATAGTAAGTAAAAATTTACTCTTTCATTTAAATGAAATTTCACCAATTATATGAATTTTATTTCAAAAATCTGACATACATGGTTGTCATCATTATGTAAAATATTATTCAATTTTATAAAAAGATTTTTTGGTAAATACTAACTTTGGATTTTTATTTACCGCGGTTAAAGGTAAATAGGGTAATTCAAGTTTAAAAATAATATTATAATAATATGAAGTTGTCTTAACACATGTCCTAAAATTATTGTATGAATTTGTATCAACAAATAAAATCATTGGGTATGTGTTTTGGCCTTTGAAGGACATTTCTGTAAGATAATTACCGTAATAAAATTATATATATAGAAAAAATAAAAATATCAAAAACATGAATTATTTAAATAATCGATTTTAATGTGAATTTATATAATTGATATATTAGGATATAAATGTACATTAGAAATATAATATGATTTAATATATCATTTTTTTATTTGTAATTTTTAGAAATCAAATAAATATGTTTATTTATAAAACAATTATGATGTAATGGTTACCTAATTAATGAATGTTTTAATCAATTGAGATTATAAATATTTAAATATTTTTTTTCAGACTTTTTTCCATCCAAAAATTTTAGAGTTGAGGATGACTTGGTATCTTTGAATTAATGATGTTATTTGTAATGAATCAAGTTGTTTTTAATTTTTTTAGAATTCATGATGTGAATAGTATTCAAATTTTCATAAATGTGTTTAAAAAAATATTATTTTATTAAATAATATAATCAACCTAACATTATACTATTCATAAAAATGATTAATATAATGTTTAAAATTTCATTAAAAACCACTTGTGGTTCCATTGGAATTTTATGGTAACTAAATTATCTATATAGAGTGAATACACAAGAGGACTTGGTAAGAGTCAAATTTGACTTCTAAGTGTTAAAGATAAATGATAAGGTTAAATTTGATAACAAAATCTCTCTAAATTTCATTGGATAAGTGTATTTTTTATATTATTCAACTTATCTTAGGATTTAATGAGTTTGGGGACTTTTGAAATAGAAAATTTGTTTATAATAAAATAATGTTTTAAAACATCCCTAATGAACCCCTCTCCCCTTATAAAAAGTCATGATCTCTTTCCCATTAATAACACCTCTAAAGACCCTTGGATTATCCAATATCTACCCAAATAATCTCCCAACATCCCTTTATTCCACATATAAGCCCTACCATATCAATAAAGCCTTTGTCTTAAATCAAAATAAGATACCCAATTTAAAGGTAACATCTTCTAATAGGTTCTCTTGAATTATTTTACTTCTTCACTCTCTATGATCTTCTTATAAATTTTTTTATATAACTAAACTGTTATCCTATATATAATAGTTTTTAGGATAATTATTCTAACTACGTTAATAGACACTTCCATATAATGTGTATAGAACATATAATTTATGTGGAGGACGAATGATTGTCTCACAAAATGATGATTGTTCAATCTTATACTACCACCTCTTATGGTGGCCGTTAGGGTGGAAATGTTATTATATATGATTTTTATGATTTTTATTTTATCACCATGCTTCTTCAATTATCTTTTAGAACATACCTTTATGATTTTAATGTTGTATATATATGCTAATTTCACTTGAGGTATTGCGGACAACCGCCCCCTCAAAGTGATATGACTCCTTCATACCATAGATGGAACGTGTAAATAATGGTGTTAATGAACATATGTATTGTATATAAAATATTATATTTAACTGGAATAAAAAAATAACTATGTATCATTTGGTTTTGAATACCATAAATAAAAAAAAGAAAAGTAAGTAGCGTTTATGCGTACGTACGGTGTACCATCTCTGTGAACGGTGCATTTCCCTTTCATATATCCAAATGATATGGAATATTATAATAATTATACACTATAACTATATATATGATATATATGATATACATATCATGAATATCATTTTTTAGATAATGTAATTTTGACAACATGGACAATTTGTAATTATAACATGTTCATTTTTGACTCATATTTCAAATATCGACAAACTATCTATTTTAGAAAAAAATAATTTTCTCATTTTTATATAAAGGTAATAGTTGAATTAAAATGAATAATAAAAATCAATGTGGTTCTTAAAAAAAATAAATTATCATAATATTATTATTCATGAAATTAAATAACGAACGAGATAAGCCACACACTTGGTAAGGGACACCGTCTCAATCTCAGTTCATTGAGGCATGTTTTAATAATATACACCTCCATATATTATACGGGGTATAATAAAACCCTTTGAATTTTTTTTCATAGAAATTGAATATTATTATACATATGGATTTACCAAATGAAAAATGGAATGTTTTTTAATGTATGCGGTGACAACGGCATCTCCGACACCATAATAGTTATTTGGATTACTCAAAAAGCCTTGATGGTTTTAAAATAAAAAAACCGTGTTCCATTTTTTGGTGTTTTTAATGAAAATGGTTATTGAAATGGATTTATTATTTAAATATAATGAAATTATTTCATGTGCTATGAAATGAAATGTTATTAGTCAAATGTTGATAATTGAATTGTTTTATGTGTTATGATTTTATAATGGTACATTGACATTTCACAAGTGGTTACGTGATAAACGAAATGACAGGTGGTGTTTTGATAAACCATGATAGACGGTTATGTTATAACCCCCAATGCATTAGGTAGGGAAGTTGGCTATATGGCTATTACATTTAGGTATGTTTATGTCCCATGTTACCTTTATATGTTATGTGTTCCTTCTATGGGTTTAATGGTAATATTTTTGTTACAATATGGTATGCAATGTTATTTTATTTAGTGAATAATATTTACTACTTCATGAAGGTGAAAATAATTATTTATGATAAAGTATTCATGGTTTACTTGTTGTTTTGAAAAACTAATAGTTTTACTTCTTCATGTATCCGTTACTGGTCTTTTTATGCTCATCCCATGTTTTTTAAATTCGTTTCACAGGACATAAATATTAATAGGGTCAAGTATGGGATCAAGTAAAAGTCATGTTGTCTAAAAACATGGATCTAGACCTTAAATTTTTTCATGATTTTTATTTTCTGAAAAAATGGATACTAAGTAGAAGTGGCTATATGTAATATTCAAGTTTTTATGTATATGTTATGACCTAATTATATAAATGTATAAACCTGAAAATATCCTCAATGTGATCTATTGAAATAATTCAAGATTATTTAATGTTTAACGTTGTGTCCTTATACTTAATGCCCATTGATCTTGGGTTCATGACACGCAACTTTCTCATATTTGATTGGTTGGAACCTGACATACTATTTGAACTTTTAAAAATATAAAATTAATAAAATTTCTAAAAAAACTTTAATGAATATACTAGAAATTTAATCATTAAATAGGCCCATTTTTATAGTTTTATATACACATTCATTATGAGAATACATTGTCTATTTATTTCCACAATGGTCATTCTTTGGTCTAGGCTTTATTAAAATTTCATTTCTTGGATTTCTGAATCATGAACCTTTATCATTAATCTAAAGCCCCATATCTTTAACCTAGCTAATTCAATATCAAAATCCATTAGAGTTGTTTATATAAAAAATTTGAATTGTCATAAGAATATACACAAGGAGTCTCAGAACATGTGAGATGTATGACCTATTGTCTTGAAATTCGTTTCACAAATTCAATCTCAAGACACCTTATTTGTGTTATTACTCATAGGAATGTCTATTCCAAAACTGCACCCACTCATAGTATCTATAGAATTTTTTTTCAATACATACCAAAATGATTTATACATTAATAATTTCTAGGATGTTATTCTATACTTATACTCAAACTCTTCCATTGGATTTTGTATAGAACCATTGATTTTCCTAACCTTAATTCCCCTGGTTGTTACTAAAATTCATATGATACCAGAATTAGTGACCTAGAACCTGATCGTTCAAATCCCATATTTGTTGATAATTAAATTTGAAAGATTTTAATGAATCATGCCGTAGAATACATACCAATTTTGTTGTCTTGGTAAACTAGTTACATACATTTTTTATTACAAAACAATACACTAATATGAAGACATTTTTTCCTCTATTATAAATAAATAACACTAAGGATATCATAAATCCATCATGTAAATCATATAATATATTTCATATAATGTTTTTTCGATTGATGTGGAAATATACATAATAAGGTTGGGCTAAAATGCTCAGTAAAAGAAAAATATGACCGGAGTAATAATGAATCAATGAGGGAAACAAATTATATCCATGTAATAAACAAAAAAACATAACTTTTATCAAATATACGTAGAAAAAAGTGTATAATAAATTTGAAATGGTAATAATAGGAAACTCAAACCATTCATGTATCTATATAAGGAAAAATAAATATGGCAGGATAAGAAAAAAATCTCATACCATTTAACCATTCACTAAAAATGATATGTATCCATAGATATGTTGATGCAAAATCTCATGGATGAATAATAACAGAATCTAATATTGATAAATTAATTCTTAATAGACATCATGTATAATGAACTTGATAACCAATACCAACAAGTCCATTGACTAGATATTTTAAAACTATATATGAAAATATATTTTTAATTTACACAACTAATCTGTCTCATGAGAAACTATCGACGAATTGAGGAGTTATACAATATCCGGCCTCCACCCGTAATTACCTGTCCAAATAGTTTCTCATATTAAATATAATAAATAAATAATATTCCTTATAAAATATCCATATTCAATAAATATTATAGGGTTATTAGTGTTTCCCCAAATATTCAAAAAACTATCAAATTAGACAACATAGGTAAAATGTTATATGATTTAGGAAATATTCATATCTATTATTAACGAAATGGACAATTGGGTAGAAATTTATTGTTCAATGATCATAAGAGATTGAATATATCAAGGTGAATAAAAATTGGTTCAATAATGGGAATGTGAATAATATCCTTGAACAAATAAAATACAAACAATACAGATGAATAATAAAGATGGTATAAACACAACAAATCCTAGATGGGGGAAAAATAAAGGGTCTTGGTTATTGAAGAATAAATAAAATAATATCTTTTATAAGAATTCATTTTGAAAATTTTCATTTGATTAGTAAAAAATTTGAAAACCACATTTTTTACAATTTATTTTGGGAAAAAATTATTTAAAATTTAATCATTTAAGAATGAAATGTATTATTTATAGAAATGGAGGTGAGTAAATTTTTCTTTATCATACGAGATAAAGAGAACATTTGTATTGCATTGTAAAATAGTTTGAAAATTTATTTTTAAGAAGAGATACAATAATATACCATTGATAAAATAGGTTAATGAAAAAATGAAAATATTTATTTACTAAAATATTTTAAAATTAGTTTTCAAAATATTATAATAATACGTGGTTTTTATAAGTTAAATGGTTCTCTGACTAATGAGATGAATAATGTCACTTTTACATAAAATAATTTTTAGTACCAAGGAGTTGAACAACGGTACTAATGCATGAAAATGATCCTGAATAACTACAAAAGATAAATTTAACTATTTTATTGAAAAATAGTCATATAATTTCATTGAATGTAAATACTAGTGCATGAATATAAAAGTTATTATTAAGGAAAATATTTCTTAAACGCGCCAACGTGTCCAATAAATATTTGATTTTATTTTATCATCATAGTCATGATATAATGACATTAAATGAATGTTCAATATACCATGTGGTTAAAAGGATTATGTAATAATGATAAATAACGTTATATAGATAAACCAACAAAAATAATTAAGTGGTGAACAAGATATTTATCTTAGAGATATAAAATGTGAGATGGTAATCACATACGTTGATTTACCTTTCAGCAGAGCTTCCCATAAAATATATATAATAAACTTATGTAAGCTTTATAATTTATTCATTAACTTATTAAGTTTTATCATTACATTTATTTTAGAAATTATCATTTTTTGACAAAAAATTAAAAATTTATGTTTACATCAGCATTTTTGACCAAATTTATATTATTTAATGAATAAAACATTGGAAGGTAAGCTATAGACAATGGGTTTTCTATATAATATCTATATAACATTAATAATTGAATATTGATTAGATTTATAAAATAATTATAATTTTAAAATCAATCATTAAATATTTGTTTTTAAAAATAAACCAGCATTATGATTATGGAGATTATTAGTCATACAAAAGAATGGGAAACATTCCAATTTTTCAGTGATTGTTATGGAAAGAAAGTAAGTAACACCACTAAATTCCATAAATTATCAATATATAATAAATAAATTTTTTAAATAATATATACTTATATATATAATTATTGAGATTTAACATGAATAACATCATGTTAGGGAGGTGGTAGATGATAAGACCATGAAAAATGTTATCTCTTTTTTAAATGTGTGAAATGGGTAATTATAAAAATGATATATATATATATATAATATTTATTTAATGTTAATGAAGTCATTAATATTATATAATTATAAGTTATGTATCATATTTTTTATTTAATCCTTACCTTATATGATTCTTGTATAATGTGAATGAATCACATCACTTCGAGGGGTGGTGGTCAACACTTCCTCAATGATGTAATCATATTAACATAAAAAAGAAATAATTTTTTTTTAAAAAAATTAAAAATATCATATTATATATATACATATTTATATATATTTACATCATAATTACACCAAAGATATGTGGTATTGATAAAAATGAACAATCGTCATTTAGTGAGGCCGTAGTTCTCCATACACTTAAAAACTATGTTTGTTACCCATTAGATGAAGTTTTGGGTATTTTTTGGTTGAACACATATTATAATAATATATAAATTCATTTAGGATACTAGTTTTCTTACATAAGTATGGAATAATGATATTTGAGGGTTTAGAGAATGGATGTAATACTAATGAGTTTGAGAGAATATGTTAACTCTGAATCGGGTAACTCTGTTTGGTTTATCCAAAGAGGCTTTCGTGGAAGGATTTAAATAAAAGGGTGGAATTCAAGGTCAATGGGAAGGATTTTTTTATGTCACTTGGGTATATCGTGGTAGATCTTACCTTTATTTATAAGTGTTATTTTGGGGGAGAGTTAGTGGCCTTTTAGAAGGTCAAAAACAGTCTCACATTGTATTTTTGAAAATATGTTAGGTGTACCCATCATTTTAACAAAATAGAGTCGTAAAAAAATATCAATTTATGTTTAATTTATTTTTATGTCAATAAAATGATTGTTGGTCAATTTTATCGGAAATTTGGGCCCTTATGATAATGGTTTTTTCATTTATTAAGCTTAATTTTTCTGTAATAATTGTAATTATTTTTATCCACATTCAATAATATTTATGGTCAAAAAAATGTTGGTACTATTAGAAATTAATGATTATTTTCCCAAATATATAATCCATTTATCTAATTCCATTAATAATAATGGTAGAAGTTAATTTAAAATTTGTCCCATTAGTAGGACGACTATGTAGGGTTTTAAAGAAATAACATCTGAATGTTTGATTTTTTTCCATAGTCAATTTCAAACTAAATTAGATTCCAATGACATAAATATTATTAATTGGTAAAAAATTGTTCTAATTATTCATTAAAAAAAATTAAAATTATAACTTATCCTTATCTATTAATTAGATTAAAAAATAGTTATGAACTAAATTTTTTTATTTTTAACTATTAATACTAAAATGAAATGTTTCAGAAAAATATTAAATAATAACTCTAACATATTTTTTATAATTATCTATAAAACATTAAATTTACTATGACATAATAAATTTATTTAATTTTCAAAACTCATAATTAAAATGGGTTCTCCATTAAAAGTTGGTAATATTGACATTATTAAAATTATTATTTTTTGTGTAAAATATAGTTTGTTTTTATCTTGTGTCTATGAAACCAAATGGATGAATATAAAAAATATTTTATTGAATAATATATATATTTTACATTAACATAACTAAAAAATTTCATTTATTTAATAAATTATTGTAAAAAATCGTTTTCAACAAGAAAATAGTTTTCTATAAAAATATTCTCTTTATATTCAATTGCTTATTATTATTGATTCTCATTAATTGGTATTAAATTATTTGATATTGTACTAATATAATCTATAATTACTCATAATTTTGGTAATATTATTCATAAAAAATTATTTAACATCAAGATTGTTTATAATGCCCTACCCTTAAACATTACACAATCATTAATTAAATTAATAATTCATTTTGTGGATCTTTATAGGTTTACAGTTTTAGAGAATTAGGTCACAACTATTACATTACATCTTAAATATTACAATGTAAAAACACCTACTCAGTATCCATTTTTTCATAAAATAACAACTCTTAATGAAAAGAATTTTTTTTCATGATATAAATCTTCTAGAATTCATAATTTCTATTACCCTACCTTATATCATGTCGAAAACATTTCAAAAACCCAAGATGAGAATAAAAATCGTAGTAAGGTTTAGAAAATAATGAATGAAATCATTAGTCCATCAATATATACAATACATATGCTCTTTAAAATACCTCATGATATAATAAGATTTACGAATAACACATAGAAATCGTAAATAATAAAAGGTAATTTGTGGAATCTAAAACATATTTCGGTTGTAGCTTTCACAACTACATACTGAGTCACAATTGGAATACCCATAACATGATATTTCCTAAATCTCTTAGGATAAACAATAACATTTACCTCCTTCATGTTAACTATCATGACCCCCTCCCCAGAATGTGTACCCCTCATGGACCAGCAATGTGGGAAGGGAGATAATGAACTCCATGTCCCGACACCAGTAGGCCCCAGGATGGGGACTAGCACTGAGGGTATAGTAAACACACAAACGGGATGCATTACCCTCTAAGAGAACACATGCAGAAGAGTGAGATAAGATAGACACCAATCAACTCCGAATCAGAACTGGAATATAAAATAAACCCAAGTACACATATGAAATGTGATGCAAAAGTACCACAACTGGAAGGAAAAAACTGCAAGTACCCTAAAGGAAGTAAAACTGCAGCAACCTCAAGCCCGAACAGCTCCTGCAACCCCAAGCTAGTAGAAACCAGCATGATCTCCAACTGGCTCCAAGTGACATGAAACACAGTTTATATATACATAGGGTGAGTATAACATTATACACAGTAGGATCCTCCCCGAAGCCTCTCATGCAAAAGTAAAGAAAGCATACTAAATCACAGTGAATAACAAGTGAAACTAACTCGTCACCTAAACAGGTATACTAAGTTCCCAACCACACCAGGGCCACTCTCACCAATTAACGAATACAAGAATATAACATATAATAATGAATATCAAGGGTACCCTGCTACTACTTCCCCACTGGTTTTCCTCTTTTACCTAACGTCGCACGTCCTAAGCATCTCTCTCCAAAAGGCTTTCCCGCAGACACCTGGGCGAAGCACCACAATCTGCACCTCATGCAACACAAATTCATGCCTGCAGACACTTGGGTGAAACACCACACCATCCTCACAACCAAAAGTAACCAGGTATGTTTCGAGAGCCACCACATCCCACATAATGTGTATGATACGTCGGGTATTACACCTCAAGCAATTACAGCACATACACCGAGTAGGGATCCTCAAGCCATTACAGCCTATACACGTTTCACCTATAGTAGTCCATAGGATAATATATCCAGAATATATGTGTGTGATATAACAACAAGCCATTACATCCCTCTACACACATATATTTAGAAACAAACCATTGTGCCTGTTGGCACAAGTATCTACCAAGAGAAGAAAGAGGGGCTAAAGGGGGTATTCAGCCATTCGTCCTCCCACCATAATGTTGGTGAAAACACCCCCCCGAGTGATCAGAATCCCTGGGGTGTCAGTTTTCCTTACTGATAGGGTGGGGTAGCGTATAGAAACATAAAAATTATAGAATATATTATATCTCACAACCACACTATGGTAATTACCTATTCTTAGACACAACTAAAGCTAATGTCTCTCAGACTCTGGGTTGCTACTTCTAAGACTAGGTATCCTATAAAAAAACCCCATTAATGAACTTTATTAGATTCCTTCATTCCCTTTTTATCGATTCCACTTTACATAAATTAATTTTTTACACATTAATTAACCATGAACAATTCCTCATTAAATTTCATTAGCATCGCTCCCAAAGTCAATTGTTCCGTCAAAATATTTCCACCTCATCATTATGTTTCAGCGAACACCTACCCCATGGATTAACACCATTTATTTAGATATCCATTACAGAATTACCTTCCCATATTTCCAAGAATTATAGAAAACCATTCTATGCTACTAAACAGAAAGGGCTCAACACGGTGAGTAGATGTACTACCTATCAAGTCATTGCCACCTATAGCAAGAGCGTAGACCCATTCTCACTTGAGAGGCTAAACACAGAAAGCATGTTGCATACACCACGTGTCTTCGCCTCTTTCGGAAGAAGGGTAAGCAAGACCATCTATCTTGAGCAGTGGGGAAAGGTAAAGCAGATAATCAATCAAGGAATCAACAAGAATCCAACAATTACATCCATCCCATTCCATCATCCCTGGTGTCCTCCCCGACACCCACATGCATAAACTGATGCATCTCGCCCCTCTAGGCATCATCTGCTGTCACCACCAAAAGTCTCCTTGCCTCTACATATCTAAAAATCCATCCAGGCTCACATCACCACACAAGCAGCAAGAAAAAAACAATCAGATCAATGGGATAATGTCCCATGAACAATCAAGAGGGTAACATAGACCCTTTCAGAAATTATCAAACAAGTGGTTCTTTATTCCATCTTGAATTAATAGATTTATTAAACGTAGGTTCAAAATTCGGGAAACCTAATAAGAAAGCTATCACAAATAATTTATCATGAATACTGTACTAATTTGATTAAAATGAAATTACAATAAGAACCAGATTATTTTTCATGCCTCTTTATCTTTAGCCAACAGTTATTAATTAATCCCAGTTTATGTTCTTTACCGATTTCCATCGAGAACAAATAGCTAAACAAAACAATCATAGATATAAAACTATCAAGAAAAACAAGAGGCAATGACATACAATAGATATCAATTTATTTATCCAGTTCAAATATTTATTAAGTCAATTCCATTGTGATCCCCTAGAATAAAATATGTTAACTATACAGTTGCTTGTAAAATAAGAGAAGCAAAAAACCCCCTACCTCAACAATTCATGATGTTATTTATCCACACAACGGGTCACAATCCTCCTCTCGCGAAAAATGCATCCACCGGAGGATGCCATGGTATGATAGAACCAACCAAACCCCAAGAAAAACCTATTAGAATCTTGTAGATTACCTGGTATAATATGGAAGAGAGAAATAAGAAAAGATGATTCCCAAAGGAACGATGATAAAACATACCTTATATAGAAGATTGACTGACATAGCTCTGTTGCATCGAAAATAGAGTAGAACCAATCAGAGGAGTATGGTTTGTTTGTGAAACACCTATGGGAAGGATTGAAATATTCTAGCATCTCATAGCCGAGAACAAACCTTAAAAGAGGATCGCATTATCCCACATGGTTTGACCAAACAAAAACATCCCGAGCTATAGGGATAATTAATATAGGATTTATGGCATTTGAATCGTCCTTTAGAGTCCTTAAAATAAGGCTTTAAATAAATTTTATGTCAAAGGAAACGTCAAAGGGGCGAAAATGTAGGAAGCTGGAAACACTTTTCACATACTCAAAAGTTGGAAAAGGAATGAAAATGTCACCTTTAGACCTCACTATTAGAGGTTTCCAGTATACCTCACCATTAGAGGTTACCAATAGACCTCACCGTTAGAGGTTACCGATAGACCTCACAGTTAGAGGCTACTGAAACACCTCATCGTTACAGGTTACTGATAGACCTCATCGTTAGAGGTTACCGATAGACTTCATCGTTCTGGAAACACTGTACAAGTCTACCAATAGACCTCGCCGATAGACCTCATCGATAGAAACACTGTAAAAGTCTACCGATCTGGAAGCACTGTACAAGTATACCGTTAGACCTCACCGATAGAAACAATGTACTAGTCTATTGATTTGGTAACACTATATAAGTCTACCGATAGACCTCACCGATATACCTCACTGATAGAAACGTTGTACAAGTATACCGATCTGGAAAAACTGTACAAGTCTGTCGATAGACCTCACTGATCGACCTCACCGATAGAAGCACTGTACAAGTCTACCAATCTTGAAACACTTTATAAGTCTACCGATAGACCCCACCGATAGAAACACAGTACAAGTATACCGAGAGAACTCACCGATAAAACACTGTTCACTAAACCTCATCGATAGAAACACTATTCAGTTACTATTACTTTTCATAAAACTGGAATCACTATTCATAAAACTGGAAACTTGGCAAAGTGTTGGGGATAAGTCACCTTGACCTCTCGGAACACCCCCAACACCACATTTTCACAAAGTAATTGACTGGAGAGGTCCGGTCCATTACATCAAATGCCTCTCAAAACATTCTCGTCCTCGAGAATTCAAAACCCACCTAAAGAGTCAACAAAAAAGAAACGGGGTCCGAACAACCACCCATCGAGATACCTCTCAAAAGGAAGAAAGCCACAAAATAAAAAGTGAATTTCATAAATAAACATGGAAGGTACAACCACAATGGAAACATCAATACATGAAAAGAGTAAAACATCAAACAACTCTGGGTACTGAGCACGTATCTGTGACTCACGTTCCCAGGTACTCTCCTCCATGCCACCGTGTTGCCACAAGACACGAACTAATGGGATATAACACCCACACAACACATTATCCTTGCGGTCTTGGATATCCACAGGCTGCTCCTTGAAGTTTGCATCATCATCAACATCGAGCTCTCCCTAATCGATAACGTGAGATCCATCATGAAGACAACGATGGAGCTAAGATACATGGAAACCATCATGTATCCGAGTCATCTATGGGGGAAGTGCTACTCGATATGCCACAGCTCCCACACGAGCTAACACCTCGAAAGGCCAAAAAAATCGGGGATAATGCATTCTTCAATGACCAAACCTTCACTGCCCACGACGGGGAGTCACCTTCAAAAACACATGATCCCCAACATTAAACTCTAAGGGTCTCATTCTCTGATCAACATATGATTTCTGACAATCTTGTGTTGTCATAATCAACTCATGAATCACCTAAACCATCTCTGTTGTATTCTGCCCTAGTTCCGGTCTGAGAATTGCTGACTCTCCCACCCAAGTCCAACACAACGGAGAACGAAAAGGCCGGCCATACAAGGCGTCAAACGGCGCTATACCAATGGTGGAGTGAAAACTATTATTGTAGAGAACTCCACCAAGGGTAAGTGCCTCATCAATGAACCTCCAAAGTCAAGAACACAAGAGCGCAACATGTCTTCAAGAGTCTGGATGGTTCACTCTGTCTGACCATCCATTTGAGGATGAAAAGCAGTGCTAAGGCATAGTTGAGAACTGAAATCTTCTTGGAGACCCCTCCACACCCTAGAGGTAAAAAAAGGTTCTCGATCATAAATGATCATCCTAGGGACTCCATAATGTCTCACCACCACCTCCAGATACTGCCTCGACAAAACATCAATTGATCTCGACTCCTTGATCAGTATGAAGATGGTTGATTTTGTTAATAGATCCACTACCACCCATATAGCATCATGTCCTCCCGGAGCTCGAGGTAAACCTACAACAAAGTCCATTGAGATGTCCTCCCACTTCCAATGAGGAATATATAATTGCTAGAAAATTCCACCAAGAACACGGTGTTCGGCCTTCAAAATCTGGAAAACTGAACATCGAGAAAAAAACTCTGCAACCGTACGCTTCAGCCTAGGCCACCAAAACTGACTCCTCGAGGATCAGTACATCTTTATCACACCATGATGTACTACTAAAGGAGAACTGTGTAACTCTATGAGAATCATCTCGCACATCTCTAAGGGATCCAAATGCCTTCCTTGGTACAACACTCGATGTTTTTCATCCTCAGACCAACCATCAGGGGCCTCACCACAAACAACTCGGTCTCTCCAGACCTCCACCTATAGATCTCCCATCCAGGACTCTTCCACCTTCTACAACAGGGATGACAGTACCATCATTTGAAAAAGACAGCCTCTACCCCCAACATCTCCCATATCAAGATGTAATGCTGACAATTCATCTATTACTCTCCAAGAATCACCAGACTCACACACAACATCACTACGTGACTTTCAGCTCAGTGCATCAGCTACAACATTCCCTTTTCCAAGTGTATATGATATTTCAAAGTTGTATTAAATCAAGAACTCCATCAACTGATGCTGTCGCAAGTTCAATTCCTGCTGAGAGAAAACATACCTCAAACTCTTATGATCATTGAAAACCACAAAGCGCTCACCAATGAGGTAATGTCTCCACAATATCAGATAAAACACCACGGATGCCGACTAAAGATCATGAGTGGCATAGTTATGTTCATGGGGACGTAACTGCCGAGACTCATAAGAAACAACTGACCTCTGCTGCATGAAGACACAACATAATCCCAGATGCGATGCATCGTTGAAAACATTAATATGAACTCCATCAGCCGGAAGACAATGAAGTGGAGCACATACAAACTTCTACTATAGATACTCGATAGCTTCCCGACCCTGATCAGTCCATATGAAAACTTGAACCTTTCTAGTCAAAGCTTTCAGAGGAGTCACAACTTTGGTGAAATTTTCTACGAACCTCCTGTAGTATGCCGTGTGACCACGGAATCTCCGCACCTCTGACACTATCATGGGGGCTTCCCAAGAAACGAATGCTTCTATCTTAGATTTATCCACAACTACTCCCTGTTGGGACAAAACATGCCCCAAGAAACGGACTTATCGAGCCCAAAACTCACACTTCAACAACTTCCCAAACAATTGATGTTGGTGTAGAACTCCCAAAACGGCTCGCAGATGCTCTGCATGATCCACTTCAGATGTGGAGTGCACAAGGATATCGTCAATGAAAAACACCAAAAACTTGTCCAAGATCTCACAGAACACATCATTCATCAATCCCATGAACACAGCTAGAGCATTCATCATGGAGAATGACATTTTAACGAACTCATAATGCCCATGACGACAACAGAAAGAAGTCTTCGGGATATCCTCATCCTTTACATGCATCTGATGATATCCTGACCGCATTTTGTTCTTTGAGAAACAACATTCACCTTTATGTTGATCAAATAAATCATCAATACACAGAAGAGGATTTCGACTCTTTATTGTCATTTTATTTAAGCGACAATAACTGACACACAACCGCAAACTGCCATCATCCTTCTTTACAAACAAAATTGGTGCACCCCACGGTGACACACTTGGTTGAACAAAACCACACTGTAACAGACCATCAAGATGTATACGTAGTTCTTGTAACTCAGAAGGGGCCATCCAATATAGAGACACAGAGATAGGATACTCTCCTTGCTGTAGCTCGATCCCATACTCAATCTCTCGTCGAAGGGGTAATGCTATAACCTCTTCGGGAAAGACATCAGGGTACTCCTCTACGACCCTAGGAAACGCCAAATGATGCACCTATGAAGAACATAGATTCAACTCAGCCATCATGGATGGTAAGGATGGAATGCTCATATGACCCATATGAGGATCTCTCTCCCCAACAAACACCAATTTCTCTCCATCTGAACCAATGAAGGTGACCTTTTTCCTGAAGCAATTCATGATAGCCTTCACCAAATACAAAAAATCCATGATGAGGATGACATCATATGGTTGTATTCTTAAACATATGAAATCTCCCAAAAAGTGGTCTTTCCCCAACACTAGCTCACAATCTATACATACTTCAAACAAGTCAGCTCAACCTCCAACTGGCATAGTCAATGCCAAGGGCACTGGAAGCCTCTCCACCTCATGTCCCAAAGCATAGACAAGGGTAGGTGATATGAAAAAGTGTGTCTCTCCTGAATCAAAAAAGGCATAAAATAAGGTAAAAAACAAGCAAAGAGTACCTCAGACGATGTCTGGATCACCAAGAGCTGGCAACGATAGAGCATGAAGATGACCACGAACTCATCCACGACCTATCTGACCCTGATGACGACCACCACCATGGCCGCACTCTACTCACTGAGGATGAGGAGCATCATGGGGCTATCCTATGCCCGCCCCATCTAGCATATGCTGATCTATAGCTGGTGCAACTGGATACTGCTTCCTCGGATGGAACTGCCTCAACGGGGGAACCTGGAGTGTAGTTCCTGGCGTACGATAGCCTCTCTGAAAGGTCGGGAACACTCGTTGCTGATGACCGTGACCACCATAAAAAAAGTGCATGTTCCCTTGGCATAGGTCTTAGTGTTCCTGTCTCTAGTGAAACGAGATGTGAAGTGTTGGGACCTACCTCCAAGGGAATGGAATCTCTTCTTCCATGAAAACTGAGAACCTCGGACCACAGCTCTGCTTCATGTGGAATCATGCTGATTCCCTCCTCGTGATGATCCAGTCCTGGACAAAGTCCACTTGACAACCTCTTCCCTCGCCAGCAACTCACGATATGTATTTATCATAAATGGGGTGTCCGAGCACTGGAGATCTAGATAAAAATCCTCCACAAAATGCCTCTCCCTAGCCTCCTCATCTGGCAGTATGTCGGAAGCATACCTTAGAAGGTTCCGAAAACAGATTCCGAACTCTTGAACACTAAGCTCCCCGGTCGAAGGGTATAAAGCTCCTCGTGACTGGAAGCCTTCACAGTCGAAGAAAGAAACTCGACTCTAAACCTATCTCAGAACTCCTCCCATGAGATCGTTGACTCCTCACAATCCCCGAGAAACAGGAACCACCACTGCCTCGTTGCTCCGCACAGTATTGTCACAACTAAGGACACTCAGTGCTCCTTTCGAGCATGAATCTAACTGAATCTTATCTCGAACTCCTCCAACTAGTATTCTGTGACTACATCTGAAATGGATCCCTCATACTTCTGCAGACTCTAGTGATGAAACTCTTGACGTTTCTTCTGCCATGTGTCGTCATCGTCAAACTCTACCCTGTGGCGTTCTGTTCAAATAGACTGCTGGACATTTTCTACGCAATCCTGTTGAGGACGTCGACCTAGAGCCATACCTGTACAATAAAAACCGTTAGAGCTCCTAAACCTGGAATATGGAAGAATGAACATTAATTAATCTATTGTTTTCAACCATTCATTTTAGGTTAACCTATCCCATGGTCTACCCATTCAAACACAAGAACAAGAATAATGATTCATGATCCTTTCCTAGGACTCTACCCTACAACTAGTATTACCTTGTTTAGTAGCCATTGTAAACATAAAGGTTAGTACATCAGATCATAGGGGGCCCTAAACGACTATGTCTCAACTGATCTCTAGTGTTTAACTAACTTGCTAGACATGAATGACACCGTTGCCCTACCAAACCATGCAGCCTCACCTGTGCCTAACTCCAGACTCCATCCTATCCCTCAACCATTCATTTGATACCACTCTGTCATGACACACTCCCCACAAAGTTTACCCCTCCAGGGCCAGCAATGAAAGAAGGGGGATAATGAACCCCCCGAGTCCCGCCTCTAGTAGGCCCTGGGTTGGCGAATAGCACCGAGGGTATAGTAAACACAAAAATGGGAGGCATTACCCTCTTAGAGAACACATGCTGAAAAGAGAGATATGATAGACACCAATCAACTCCAAATCAAAACTAATATATAAAATAAACCCAAATAAACATATGAAATTTCATGCAAAAGTACTAAAACTAGAAGGGGAAAACTGCAAGTACCAGAAATGAAGAAAAATTACAGCAACCACAAGGCCGAACAGCTCCCACAACCCCATTCTAGTAGAAACCATCTTGATCTCCAACCGACTCCAAGTGACCTGAAAAACAGTTTATATATACATAGGGTGAGTATAACAGTATACTCATTATGATCCTCCCGAAGCCTCTCGTACAAAAGCAAAGAAAGCATACTAAAGCATAGTGAACAACAAGTGAAACTAACTCGTCACCTAAAAAGGTATAATAAGTTCCCAACCTCCCCATGGCCACTCACACCATGTAACGCATACAAGAATATAATATATAGTAAAGAATATCAAGGGTACCCCGCTACAACTTCCCCACTGGTTTTCCACTTTTCCCCAACCTCGCATGTCCTAAGCATCTCTCGCCAAAAGGCTTGCCCGCATACACCTGGGCAAAGCACCACAATCTGCACCTCTTGCACCACAAAGGCTTGCCCGCAGACACTTGGGCAAAGTACCACACCATACTCACAACCAAAAGTAACTAGGTATGTTCTGGGATCCACCACAGCCTGCATAACGTGTTTCATACGTCGGTTATTATACCTCAAGCCATTACAGCCCATACACCGAGTAGGGATCCTCAAACCATCACAACCTATACATGTTACACCTATAGTAGTCCATAGGATACTATATCCTAAATATATGTGTGCGAAATAACCACATGCCATTACAGCCCTCTACACACATATATGGAGAAACTAACCACTGTGCCTGTTGTCACAAGTATCTACTAAGAGAAGTGAGCGGGGCCAAAGGGGGTAGTCAGCCTTTCGTCCTCCCACCAGAATTTTGGGGAAAACACCCCCCAGGGCTTAGAATCCTCGGGGTGTCATTTTCCCTTACTGACAGGGTGGAGTATCATATAGAATCATAAAATCTACAGAATATATTATATCTCACAACCACACTATGGGCATTACCTTCTTAGACACAACAACATCTAACGTCTATCAGTCTCCGGGCTGCTACATCTATGACTAGGTATCCTATAAGCACACAACCAATTAATGATCATTATTAGATTCCTTCATTCTATTTTTTATCAATTCCACTTTATGTTAATAAATTCTTTACACATTAATTAACCATGAACAATTCAACATTAAATTTCTTTAGCATCACACCCAATGTCAATTGTTCCTTCAATAGATTACTACCTCATCATTTTGTTTCAACAAACACCAACCCTATGGGTTAACAACATTTATTCAGATATCCATTACATAATTACTTACCCATATTCCCTGGAATTATAGAAAAGCATTATATGTTACTAAACCCAATGGGCTCAACACGGTGAGTAGATGTACTACCCTTCGAGTCTTTGCTGCCTATTGCAAGAGCGTAGATCAATTCTCCCTTGAGAGGCTAAACACATAAAGCACATGGAATACCCCATGTGTCTTCACCTGTTTCGGAATAAGCATAAGCAAGACCTGCTACCTTGAGTAGTGGGGAAAAGTAAAGCAAATAATCAACCAAATAATCAACATGCATCCAACAATCACATACACCCTGTTCCATCATCCCTGGTGTCCTCCCCGCCACCCACATGCATAAACCGATGCATCTCGCCACTCTAGGCATCATCTGATGCTACCAAAAAACGTCACCATGCCTCCACATATCTCAACAGCCATCCAAAATCACATCACATCACAAGAAGCAAGAAAAAAATATCACATCAATGGGCTCTTGGCCCTTGAACAATCAAGACGGTAACTCCAAACCCTTTTAGATATTATCAAACAAGCGGTTGTTTAATCCATCTTGAATTAACAGATTTATGAAACGTAGGTTCCAAATTTGGAAAACCTAATCAGTAATCTATCACAAATAATTTATCATGCATACTAGACTAATTTCATTAACATCAAATTACAATAAGAACCAGATTTTTTTTCAAGCCTCTTTATCTTTAGCCAACAGTAATTAATTCATCCTAGTTTATGTTCTTTATCGATTTCCATCGAGAACAAATAACTAAACAAAACATGCATAGATATAACACTATAAAGAAAAAACTAGAGGAAATAAAATACTATAGATATCAATTTATTTATCTAGTTCAAATATTTATTATGTTAATTCAATTGTGATCCCCTGGGATAAAATATGCTAACGATACAGTTTCACGTAAAAAATAATAAGAAACGAATCCCCTACTTCAACAATTCTTGACGTTCTTTATCAACACAACGGGTCACAATCCTCCTCTCGTGACAACTGAATCCACCGGAGGATTCCACGGTATAACAACACTGACCAAACCCCAAGAAAATACCATTAGAAAAATGGAGATTACCTTCTGTAATATGGAATGGAAAAACAGGAGAAGATGATTCCCAAAGGAACGACCATAAAACATACCTTATATGGAAGATTTACTGACAGATCTCGGTTGAATCCAAAATAGAGAAGAAACTATAGGAGGTGTAGGGTTTGATTGTGAAACTCCTACTGGAAGGATTGAAAGGTTATAGCATCTCATAGCTGAGAACAAAGAGGATGAACAAGGTAGGATGATATCTTGTCCCTTTTGAAGATTTAATGGGGCGACGATTTATGATACGCTTAATTCTCCATTAATAGCGGATCGCATTATCCCACATGGTTTGACAAGGTAAAAAAATCCCGAGCTATAGGGATAATTAATAGAGGATTTTCGGCACTTGAATCGCCCTTAAGAGTCCTTCATATGATTCTTTAAATTTATTTTATTTCAAAGAAAACGTCAAAGGGGTGAAACCGTAGGAACCAAGATACACTATTCACATACTCAAAATTTGGAAAAGGAATGAAAAGGTCACCTTTAGACCTCACCGTTAGAGGTTACCGATAAACCTCAGCATTAGAGGTTACCGATAGACCTCACCAATAGAGGTTACTGATAGACCTCACCGTTAGAGGCTACTGATACACCTCACCTTAGAGGTTACCGATAAACCTCACCGTTAGAGGTTACCGATAGACTTCACAGTTCTGGAAACACTGTACAAGTCTACCGATAAACCTCACCGATTCATACACTGTACAAGTCTACCAATCTGGAAACAATGTACAAGTCTACCGATAGACCTCACCAACAGACCTAACTGATAGAAACACTATACAAGTCTACCGATCTGGAAACACTATACAAGTCAACCGATATACCTCACAGATAGACCTCACCGATAGAAACACTATACAAGTCTACCGATTTGGAAACACTATAGAAGTCTAACAAAATACCCCCACCGATATACCTCACCGATAAAAACACTGTACAAGTATACCGATCTGGAAACACTATACAAGTCTACCAATAGACCTCACTGATAGACCTCACCGATAGAAATATTGTACAAGTCTACAGATCTGGAAACACTGTACAAGTCTACTGATAGACCTCACCGATAGAAACACTGTACAAGTCTACAGATAGACCTCACCGATAGAATCACTGTTCACTTACCGTTACTGTTCATAAAACTGGAAACACTATTCACTGAACTAGAAATTTGGAAAAGTGTTTGGGATAAGTCACCTTGACCTCCCGGAACACCCCCAACACCACATTTTCACAAAGTAATAGATTGAAGAGGTCCGGGCCATTACATCACCCATGCATTGGAGAGATATACTTCGATCATCTTCCGTAGGTTTATCATGGAACCACGCATATACGTAAACAATGCCCAAGATCCATACCATATTCATAATAGATAGAACAAACAAAATGGAAAGATAATATTTCCACAATAAATTCACAGCATATCATTTAAATATTATGAAATGAACAATCCAATATCAAAATCATTTTCTATACCATAATATGTAAAAAAAACTAAATGTTAGTTTTTTTCCTTTTAAAAACATTACGGCTTATTATGGAGTCCAAATATCAAATAACCCTCATGGTGGCAGATATGTTGTTGTCACTACACATGTTAAAAACAAACATTAACTTTTTAGTTTAGTAAAATTCTATGTAGAAAAACATTACCATTGAATGAAATGAAAATTCATATGGGTTTAAACACCATAAAAAATGTCGTGCATAAATCAAAATATGCCTCAATGAAAGGAGATTAAGACGAACTCCCTTATGTCATGTCTGAATTGACACGTTCATTTTCTAATCTCCTGAATAATAAACTAAAGTTAATTTATAATTTATGAAGAACCTTTTTCAATTTAATTATTACATTTAAATTACTTAATACCATGTTATAAATATTACATAATCATTTTGGGTAATAAAAGCTGTTGTGTCGATATTTTGTACTTGAGTCTAAAATGAACTTCATATAATGACATGTTGTCCATGTGGTCAAAAATAAATTATCTACAGAATGAAATTTTTGATTTTGATATCATATATATCATATATATCTTGTATATATATGTATTTATAATTGTACATAACATTTAGAGATAAGAAATATAATTCACCTTTCATGGATACGGTAAGCCATACGTACACATCAATGATACTTTCATTTCTATTTCATAAATAATTGAATGTAAAATTAGTTATAAATAAGTACATTATAATTCCATTATAATAGAATATATAATTTCAATAAAACTGTCCTTTATATATTTAATGTATGGAACGAATGAGTCATATCACTTTGAGGGGGAAACAGTTTTCACTTACTCAAATAAAATTATCATATTTACCCATTATAGAAATCATAATGGTATGATATAAATGAAAATTACCAAAGAATAGAGTGAAAATAAATATAATATATATGACTTATAAATACAATTCGAACATAATGTCCACCATGAGAGGTGGTAAGAGATAAATGAACAATCATCGATTCGCAAGCCACATGTTCACCATCCATAGAAAGAGTCTATTCGTATCCATTAGATCGAGGTCTGTGGATGTGTAGTAAAAATAATCCTCATAAAAACAAACTCGTGTATTGAAGATACTAGTTTTTTTATTAATAAATGGAATAATGTGAGTTTAGTGTGTTGGAGAAGGAAAATATATGAAAACAACTTATGAGAAGGCATTAGTTTTAAATTTGGTAACTACCTTTGGATTGAACTAAAAATCTTTATTTATGTGATTTATGTCTATGATAAGGATTCTAGGTGTAATATAAGAATGTTCGGAGATTATTTGAGATGATTTTGGATGATTCAAGGGGGCTTGAGATGTGTGAGTAAGGGTTAGAGGTGATGGCCTTTTATAAGGGGGGAGGGGTTCTTTAGGAATGTTTGAAAATATTATTTTATTATAAACTTAATATCGATATAAAAATGTCCCTAACTATTTTAATTAAAATATATGGTGATTACGGTTTCGAATACATTCATCAAATTAGTTTTAGATATGTTTATGTTATAAAAGTTTCCTTATCATTTCAATTTAATCTTTAGTTATCTAGTTTATCTTTTACCATCTCCTCTTCTATATTCATATTATATTGTTGATATATTTTCTATAATATACCAAGAAACCAAATAATGGATCATTAAGGGCATTATCAATATCATATAAGTCATTTGGATAAATCATATATTTTTAGGACTATTTTATCGTTTAATAAAATATTTATTTACTTAAAAACTCATTTATGTCAATTCATTAACTATTCATATAAAGACTTTAGAAATAATATATAACAACATGATTTATTCAAAATTACAACATTAATTAAAATATAAAAAGATGTAATCATCCAAAAAATTTCGTGGATGGAATAAATAAACTCAAAATAAATTTATTTTAATATTTATAATCGTGTTTATTTTAAACATTCCTTAATGAGGTAATCATTACAACGTCATTGTGACAAAAATAATTTTTTTAATATGAGGTCTAAAAATTGTAAATAAAATACCATGATGTAGGAAATATTTTGATCTTTATAATGAATATTAATAGTCGAAAGTATCACTTATATAACCCTTTATAATGATTGTTTTACTATGAGATATATGTTTATGTTATATTTTCATTAAAATTAAATTAATTTTTATATAGTGTCATTTTTAGTTATATGCGGCTCCATGGTGTCCCAAAAACAAGAAAATGATGTCCATGTTAGTAAATATATCATACAATAGTATTACGACATGTTTTTGGGTTATTTAATATTGTTATAATAAAACTTTTTTACTTTTATTTAGCAGGTTTAACATTTCACCTTGGTTAATAAAATATTTACTGAAGTTACAATTCATATTTCATAAAAATAAAAGTCCTATATTTACACAATTTAAAACTCCTGATTAAAAATATGGAATACATTTTTCCAAATTCCCAACACAGATGTTTCAGGTATTAATTTAAAATGAATTCCTGTTGTCAAAAAAAAATTCTCTTTTTAAAAAATAATAACTATCAAAATATTGACACTTGTTTAAGATCAATTTCAATGTGCCATTACATAAAATTTTTATAGTTGGATGAAATTGAAAAAATATAATATAATTACTATTTTAAATATTTAAAATGATTATATAACCATATAAAAAATTATATTAATTGGAAGTTTTGAATTAAAATGCAATATTTTTCACTATTCATTAAAAAATGAGCCATATTAGAAAAAAAATTTCCTCCAAAGTAAATGTTGATGTAATGATTATATAGAAGAATTTGTCTTAAAAAATATATCATATAAATTTGAAAAAAACTAGATTTAAAAAAGTTTCATCGTCAAAAGGCATTAAATTGACATTTTAAAGAATACTAGAGTTTTTATGATTGAAATTCGATTCATTCACATTTTAAGCCTCCAACATTTATCGGATAAATGATAAAAACATTTATCAAACTCGTATAACAATATTTTAGTTAGCTATATTCATTCTCTCCAATAAAACAGCTATACATTAACTACCATTTAAAATAATATTATAATATTATATTTTTTATGTTTTACTCAACATAGTGTGAAACATGAGAATTTAAAGAAACCCATTGTTGCATATTGGGTACGCCATTAATCATAGAATTTACTTTTTAGTAAAAATAATACTTAATTCCAGAATATTAATAAATATAAAAAAATTAAAATTCCTTATTTACATGGAATTTATATCCTTCCCCTTTTTGGGAATTGTGTCCCAGCAATTCTATTCAATTATCAAATAAGTTGGGGTATTTATCCCTAAAATTATTTTTATATTCCTATATTGCCTACTAAAAATATGTTTTTTTCTATAAAACCATTACCTAATGTATTTCTTTATTCTGCAACACTTTCTCTCAACGATCAAGAATATGGACTGGATGTTCCTCATAAGAAATATTCTCTTCCAACTAAAGCACATCTGAACTCAAAACATGTGGTGGATCTTTCATATACATTACCAACACTGAAAATGAAAAACATTATGTACCTGTGATATAATTTAGGGTGAATATACACTTTAGGAAACTAATCCGTCTTTTCTCCATCATTTCATAGGGTCCATTGAATATTAGACTCAACTAACCCTTCTTGCCAAAACCCATCACACCTTTCCATGGAGAATCATTGAAAAAGACATGACCACCTACCTCGAAAATTTTTCAATAATTCGATTATCTATACAACTTTTATACGTCTCTATGTTGTTCTCATTTGCTTCTGAATAAATTGAACTTTTTCTGTCTTCTCTTCTACCAATTATGATCCCATCACTTTCCTTTCACCTAATTTATCCCAAAAAGCTGGAGTTTAAAACTACCTTCCATATAATTCCACAAATTGTCCCATTTTTATACTTGAATAAAAATGTTATGATATGAAAATTACACCAAAGAAATATGTTTGTCCCAAATTTTCTATTAATCTATTAAGAAAGCACAAACATATATTCCAATGTCTAAATTATTCATTTTTTCTGCCCATTTGATTTTGGATGAATAGTTGTAAAAAAATATTATTCAGTTCCCAATGAAATCTAAAGGCCTTTCTAAAATATATAAGTAATCCTGGAATCACGATTAGATAAAATTGAGAGTGGAACTCCATGAAACTTGACTATCTCTTTAACATATAACCAAGAATGATGATCTGGAGACAAAGTATCTCAATTTCTAAGGTAATGAGAAAATTTACTCAATAAATCCACAATAACCTAGATTGGATTATTACCTCAAGATATCATTGGTAATACCACGAGGAAATTGATGGAATAATTTCCCCATATCTGCTTTGGAACTTGTAATGGCTGAAGAATCCATTTCAGTAACTTCTTCTCTATATTAACATGTAGACAATTAAAAAGCATCACATTTAAGATAGCAATATCTCTATTCATTTTATCCCACAAGTAATACTCTCGAAGATCTCTTTACATCATTCTACTTCCGGGATTAAATGAAAATGGAGAATTATGATTTTCACATTATAACTCATTCTTCCACTTTGAATGACTAGGAACAAATAATATCTTCCCAAATAACAAAATAAAATCATTATCAATGTTAAAATTATGTAACATACCCTTATAAACCAACAATAAATTTTTCTACAACTCTCTCACTTCCTTCTATGCTTTCTAAATTCTGTCTGATAGAGATTATATCACTAATACTTGAAACAAAATAGTGGAAATTGCTTCACCAAAAACATCCTTGCTAAATTTTAACAAATATTTAATCAAAGGATCTTGTTCCAAATGTAGCATGATTAATTTAGAATTAATTTTTGAACTCAAAGCATCATCAAATATATTTTTCATTCCTAGATGGTAATTAAATGTGCAATCATTATCCTTGATAAATTCCAGCCATCTCTAATGTCTCATGTTTCATTATTTCTGAGTGAATATATATATATCAGGTTTTTTTCTCAGTATATATTTCATTATATACAGTAAACAGATGATGAATCCAAAATTTTAAAGAAAATACAACAGTAGCTAATTCTAAATCATGTGTAGGGTAATTTAACTAATGAGGTTTCAACTAACGTGAAGCATAAGAAATTACTTGATCATTTTTCATTATGACACAACCATGTCCTCTCAAAAAGCATTATTATAGATAAGTAACTCACCATTTATAGAAGTTAGTGCAAAAAATGGAGCATTTACCAATATTATTTTCAATTCCTGAAAACAATCATCAAATCCTTTTTTCCAAATGAATTTAACAAATTTTCTAGTTAACATAGTCATTGGGTTAGTGAACTATGAAAATATATCATCAATTCTCTGATAATAACTTGCGAATCCAAGAAAACTATGGACCACACCTATATTTGTGGGTATTGGACTGTCTTCAACCACCTTTTTTAGAAGGATCCATAGTTATGCCATATTTTGAAATAATTTAACCAAGGAATGAAATTTTTTGTAACTTAAACTCAGACCTTCTGAATTTCCCATATAGTTTATTTTCATGAAATGTATTGAAGGAAACCCATTAATTACTTTCATGCTCCTTTTTAACTTTTAGATTAAACCAAAATATCATTAACAAAAAAACCACAAACATACTAAAGAGCTCATAGAAAATTATAATCATAAGATCCATGAATACAACAGGTGAATTAGTTAACCCAAAATGCATAAATACAAATTAAAAATTGCCATATCTACTATGAAACATAGTATTTTTAATTTCTAATTTTCTTAATTTCAACTGATGTACACTGACTTGAAGTCAATATTCAAAAAAATACTGAGCTCCATGGAGCTGATCAGAAAAATCATTGATATGAGGAAAACAATACTAGTTTTTAATAGTGATTTTATTCAATAATCTATATTCAATGAAATGTCTCATTGAACTATATTTATTTTTAACAAAAATGACACGATCACCTAATTTTTATGTTCAAGTTCGAATGAAACCTTTATCTAATAACACCTGGAATGGATTATTTTACAATAAATGTTCAATTTGAGCCATTCGATAAGGTGGTTTTGGAATTGACATAACATCAGGATCAAATTCAACCTTAAAATAAACTTACCAATCAGGTATTATATGAGGTAAATTATCAAGGTAACATCTATATACTCATTTACCACTAGCAAATCATTATTCTAAACTGTTCCTTGGTTTTCAAAAATATTTTCATGGAAAACTTCATTTTTATCTTTTACTTGTTTCTCAGCTACCTGATATGTTATAAACAGTAATGGTTCTTTCATTTAGATGAACTGAAAGATATTCAGAAAATAAACCTCTTTAGATCTGCAGTCAATATTAGCCTGATAAACAGAAGATAAATCCATACTGAAAATTACATAAAACTATACTATAGGAAAAACAATAATGTTTTTAGGTAGATTAAATCTACACACAAGGACTTGAATGTATTTATAATTTCAATTTGACTCAACATTTCTCCTAGTGTTTTTATAAAAATGTCAAGATTAATATATTGATATTTAATTCCCAATTTACAAGAAATCTTCTCAAAAATGAAATAATGTGTTGACATGGAATCAAAAAAAACATTGGCATAATATGAATAAAAAAACTGTGTACTTGATAAAACTTCATTCAATGGACCATCATCTACTGAAGTATCTATAAGTGATGTAACCAAAACTTTCTGCTTTTAGTCATATAGATTTACCTCTGTTATGTTCTTCGTTGGACACTCATTTTTATAATGATCCATTTTATTACAAAAAAAACATTTTACTGACATTAAATCAGATTTTTCTTACCATTATCCTGATCTTTTTCAATTCAATTATGAGCCTTATGGACTATTTCACCATATTTGTAGCATTTACAATAATTAATACCTAATATGATTTTTACTCACAATTTTCAGAAACAGTAAACTTATGTTCCTTACCATCAGAATTTTTTTGAAGAGTTTTTACATTTTTGATACCACTTCATCCTCTTTTTCTATTTTTTTTTTCAACGAACACTTGATCCTCGATAAATCCATTTTAACCTTATCCACCCATCAAGAATATTTTTCATAACATTTCAACTCAAAAGAATCTATAACACTTCGATACATTGGCATTAATTTTGAGTATAATTGGTTGATTTTACTTTCAAGATATCATATGAAATTTGGATAATACATGGTATGTCGAGTGAATTTTTATTCATAAGCAGCCATTGAGTAATCCTCTTACCTCAATTCCAAGAATAGTTTTTTAATCCTAAAACAAAAAAAAACATAGGAACACATTTCTCAAGATTCATACCATTGAATTCATCATAATCAAGATCATAAATCTTCTCACTATCCGTTATATTTTTCACCATCATCCACTAATGATCAACTTCAGCTTCAAAACTGTAAATGAGAAGTCTATACTTTTGATGTTTTAAAGATCCCATGAAATCAAAAATATTATCCAGTAAATTAATCCACCCTTAGGCTAGAATTAGGTCATATGATCCTCAAAATGATGGGGATGTTGCCTCATGAAATACTCCACTACTAACATGTTCCTTTGTTGTTGATCTTGATGATCTCGTGCATGGATACCACAATTATTTATAGCCTGAGTCAATTATTCAATCACTACAACAAACCTCTATGTTATAATTTTTACCATCTCAACTTGTGAATTTGGAAGGTTGTTTTCCTCTTGATGTCATCCCATAACAGTTGTCCGGTTTCCTCTGTGGAAAAACATTCTAAATACAGAAATATCATAGGAGATGCAACATGGTAATCTGTAAATGCTATATAATTTCATTCTTACTATAAATTAATGTATGGATATTAATTTAAAAATATCCTAACACCTAATATTTACTAAACCTACCATTGATACCAACTATAAGGCCCCATGTTTAAATAATACATAATCTTGAATTAAGTTAATAATTCCGTGTTTGTGCGATGGTCGACGTATTCATACACCAGGACCCTGTCTTTTGATTTCCGACACAACACATGAAAACACTGATTGCGTGTGCTTTTTAAAAATATTTCATTATGTCAGCTCAAATGGGCCATCTCACCAGGTATTAAATTTTGAATGAGATTCCTCTGTTTAATTTAGGATGCCACCACACGGATGACTTTCTAGATTTCCGAGAGTTCTACCCAAAAATATCCCAACATGTGATGAGGCCTTAGTGCATGGCCCTTTTCCAGCAGTGGCACCAGTTGTAACACTCCCTATTGGGCCACCAATTCCACCACCCCCAGAAGCAAAAGATGCACGCCGCATGAGCACGTTGCACGAGTTCCAGCGCCAGAGGCCACCTAGGTTCAAGGGAGAGACAGACCCGCAGGTGACTGGGGATTGGATGAAGTCTATAGTGAGAGTTTTCTGACTGGTAGAGACACTGGCTAACCTCATGGTGATTCATAAATCTAGACTTCTATAGGTTGCAGTGAGAATATGGTGGAGATTGATTCTCTATGTTCATGATGAGGTAATGCTTCTCTAGATAGACTTCGAGAGCCTGTTTCAAGAATAGTTTGTCACATCAACTCTTCGCGCAGTGTGCATACATGAGATACATCACCTATAATAGGGAAACATGACTCTATCGTAGTATATCACGAGGTTCACTGACCTCTCTCACTATTACACTAATATAGTGCAGGACACATTCTTTAGGCCATGGACCTTCGAGTAGGGGCTTAGATGGGTGATCAGAGCTCCGATGATCTCACTCAGCATCCCGACGCAGACGAGGGTTCTAGAGAGATCCATCTTAGTGGAGAGTTTCTTTGATGAGAAGTCTCTAGTAGCAAGATCCAAAAAATTAGACACATAGAAGAGTCTTCTGTAGCTGGCAGAAGACAGATGTCATAGAGGTCGAAGAGGACTAGACCTACAGGTGGACAACCACCTGACTCGAGATCACTTGTGCAGAGCACCTGAGGCGAAGATAGACATGCTAGTTACGCATAATGTTACTCATGCGGCGAGCAGGGTCACATGGCTCATGACTGTTTGACCCGCCATTCGGATGATCTGAAGATGGTTGAAAGTCCACCCAGGCAGAGACAATGATTCGATCGAGGCAGTCCACAGGGAGCAGGCAGACGAGGCAGAGGAGATAGCTGTGCAGGTGGTGGTGGAAGATGTTTTGAGGTGTTACAACCACCAACACTAGGAGGTCCTCCATGAATGTAGGGAGCATGTGCACATGGGGGAGATCAGCTACATGCATCTGAGGAATAGGATCATGGTGCTCCAGATATGATTCAAGGTATGATCTGTGTCCACTCCAACCCAGTTTCAATACTTATAGACACAGGTGCCTGTCACTATTTATTTACCACTGCCCTGATTCAGAACTCATAGATTCTGACAGAGTCGTTAGATCGACCCATATGGCTAGATACTTCTACGTGAGAAAATTCAATGATTATTCATTGGTTCCGGCAGTGAGAGCTTACTCTAAGTGGTGAGAGCATCTGCTGGAATTTTCTAGTAGCAACGTTGAGGCCCTGAGACATCATCTTGGGTATGGACTAGTTATTTATAGTCCAAGATTAGATTAACTGTATTTGGTACAATGTGTAGTGTGTCTAAATTAATGGGACCTGGTTTACTTTCAGCAGCAAGATGGGAGCCTTTGTAGCACAAGATGGACTTGCGCAGAGGAGAGTGCTGCTGATCACTAATCAGTTGGCTAGCCTTACCCTCAGAGCTGTTTGTGTGGAGAGTCCGAGTTGTCCAGTATTGATGGACTAGTATGCAGATGTTTTCCCTGATGATGCCCCATGTCAATCCTTTCACCGAGAGATATAATTTTACATTGACTTGTACCCTTATATGGAACATATATCTACACTAGCATATTGGATGGCTCATGCGGTGCTTCGCAAGCCACGAGTACAAGTAGATGATTTACAGGGGAAAGGATTCATCCAACCTACTGTTTCTCTTTGGGAATCCTTGATTCAATTCGCCAAGAAGGTACATGGAAGCCTGGGTCATTGTGTAGACTATCGGCACCTAAAATAGGTGACCGTGAATAACAAGTTCCCACACACAAGGATTGATGACCTCTTTGATCAGTAGATGGGAGAACAACGGTTCTCGAAGATAGACCTCATATCAGGCTATCACCAGCTCAGAGTTGAAGATGAGGATGTACAGAAGATAGCATCTAGGTGTCAGTATGACGATTATGTGTTCCCTGTTATGACATTCAGTGTATCCAATTCTCTAGTAGTCTTCATGGGACACATGAACATGATCTTCCAGCCACACATTGATTGCTTTGTCGTAGTGTTAATCGACGTCATTCTGATATATTCGACTACTATGGAGGTGCATGCCTATCATTTGTAGGTAGTACTGGACACAATCGGAGAATACAAGATTTATGGTATGCTATCAAACATCTAGTTCCGGATCTGAGAGGTTCAATTTCTAAGACATGTCATCTCGAAGGTCGGAGTTGCAGTAGATACAACCAAGATTGAGGCCGTACTTGCTTCAGATCCACCCAAGAGAGTGATGTAGGTACAATGTTTCTGGGGATTGGATGGATAGTACCTAAGATTTTTTTTAGATATCTCTAGAGTTGTAACACCACTATCAGTGTTGACGAAGAAGGGCCAACCTTTCATTTGGTTATAGAAATTCCAGTGGAGTTTTCAGGAGTTGAGGTAGAGGCTGACCAGTTCCTCCATCTTGTGGATTCCAACGAAGGCGTAGGGTATATAGTTTACTATGACACATCAGGGACCAGACATGGATATTTCATAGTGCAGGAGCGAGTAGTGATCACTTGTGGATCTCGGTAGCTGAGACAACATGATCAAGACAACTCTACCCATGACCTGAAGTTTTCAATAGTGGTCTTCACCTTGAAGATGTTGTGACACTATCTAATGGGTGATCATTTTAACATATAATATGAATACATGATTCATTGGTATATCTTCTTCCAGAAGTACATGAACCTGAGATATCGAAATTGGATTGAGTTCCCCCAGGACTATGACTTTGAGATAGTCTATACTCATGGAAAGGGGAACATTGTTGCAGATGCACTCAGCTGGAGATCTGGTATACAAAAGCTAGGCGAGGAAACAAAGCAGCTGGTTGCTTTAAACATATCCTTTGTGGATAGAGATGGAGCCGATTTCGATTAGTCTCTTACAGTCACTTCTCCACTTATTCAGCGAGTCAAGGAGGTGCAGTGTGGGGACACAGACTATGTGACATGACTTTCTCAGATATCCATAGGCAAGACACCTGATGGATTTTCTGAAGGTGGGGAGCACATCATCTTATTCAGAGGACGTACCATGGTACTAGTGTCACTTCTAGAGGATGTGTTACTGGAATTCGACACATCCCCTCTTGCGGTATAACCAGCAGTGGTGAAGATGTACCAGAATCTTCGACGATAGCACTGGTGTCTTGGAATGAAGAAAGCAGTTCCAGAGTTTTTATCTCGATGCCTCACTTTTCAGCAAGTGAAGGCGGAGCATCAGGTACAAGTAGGTTTGGTTTATCCTTTGGAGGTCCCAGAGTGGTAGTGGGATTGGATATCCATGGACTTAAGGATAGGACTTCCACATACATCTAGGGTTCATGACTCAATTTTGGTGATCGTTGACCGACTCACCATGTCGGCCCACTTCCTACCGATCTGAGAGCATGTTTTAGTATATATCATGGGATGCCTATACATGCATGAGATTATGTGACTAAATTTATTACCTTTGATTATTGTCTCATTTATTTAAGAACACTTTACTTAACTACTATGGAATGGGTTGCAAGAGGCTTTCAGGATGTAGATTTGTTTGATCACCGCCTTCCATCCTCAGATGGTTGGATAGACAGAACGGACAATCCAGACCCTTGAGGACATGCTCTGTGCTTGTGTCCTCAACTTCGGTTAGAATTGGGAGGATCACTTTCATTTTTTGAGTTTGTGTACAGCAACATCTATCAATCCACCATAGGGATGGCACCCTTCAAGTTGTTATACGGGAGACCCTGTAGATCACCCTTTTGCTGAACTGACCTAGAGGAGTCAATACTAGGGGGACTAGAGATGGTACGGGATACCAAAGAGAAGGTGTAGATCATACACAAGTGGATGAACACTGAATAGAGTAGGCATAACCCGTATGCCGTTAGGATATGGAGACCTCTAGAGTTTGAGGATGGAGACCACGTATTTCTATAGGTCTCATGCCGATGAGGTCTACCGAGATTTGGCCAAGGTGACATGTTATCTCCGAGATTCATCCGAACATTTCAGGTCCTTAGCAATGTTTATGAGGTGTCAGACCGCTTAGCCCTTCAACCTCACTTGCACCGGGTTCATGGAAAAATCAATGTATCCCAGCTGAGAAGATACGTGCATGACCCTTCTCACATCATCGACCATGGAGAGATAAATGTCGATGATGGGGAAAATTTTATGGAGGTTCCATTTGAGATTGAGGATCGAGATGTGTGTGTCCTTCATAGATGATCAATACCTCTGGTACACATTCACTGGTAGCACAAACCCTCTAGGAGAGCACATGTGAGCGGGAGGCTCAGATGCATGCTTAGTACGCCCACGTGTTACCTTAGTATGAGTTGTGGCTTACGGGGATGTAGAGCCCTGCGGTGGGGAGAATATAAAGAGAAGACATTTCCATGTAAATATATTTAATCAAATGGTAATTTTAAAAGTCCTTGAAAATTGACGGTGAGTGATTCCGAGGCCTGGTGTGCCTAGAATCAAGTTCACATGTTTTATTTGGGTACGTTCAGTGAATGTTCAAGTGGGTATTTTTACCTTTTGAACCATTGCTCAGAATTGATATCTGAGGGCACTATTGAACTCGCAATGCCGATATATGATTAAGAAGGCTCTCATCTCAATGGCAGTTGGACGAGGATGAAAGTAAGTTTGTGGGGTTTTTCTGGGAAATAATATAATAAAATAATCCCATGTTTTATTTTATTTTATCTATTATAACCACCAATGTAGAAGTGGTAGGTGGGGACCACCAAAACAGAACCTAACATGGGAGGTTATAGTAGTGGGGACCACCTGAGGGCTAAATCTCATCTTCATGATTAATTGTGGTGGGGACCACCTGAGAATTCAAAAACACCCTATTTAAATTTGGGAGTCGGGACCACCCGACCCCCCTAATGATGGTGGGAGAGTAAATCTGGTCAACTCCATCATAAGTTATAGAGAGACTCTTGACCTCCTGTTCCATTAATGGTTCCACCACCTTCCTTAATTTAATTCTGCCAATCCACCTTAATGAATCTTTCCAACCTATGTGTTTAATTAGGCTAATTTAAATTTGGTGCCAACAACTTAATAAGATATTTTAATCTATTATCTTTGTCTACCATTTCATTTGGTTGGTAAAGGAGGATTGGGGAGAGGAAGATCATGGGAGAAAGATCCCAAAAAAGAATGATACACTAACAAAGAATGCCAATGTGGAATTCCTTCGACTATGAAGAATTACCACGACATCGACTTCCTTTCTTAGAACTTCCTTCGACATAGGACGTGTTCCTCTACAATGAATAGATGTCTGCCTTCTCACGCCAACGTCAACGATAAATGAACAAGGTATGGGGTTATTATAGAATTCATAAATTTTTTTGATTATTAACGTTTTTCTTGGTTCATGATAAGTAGAGTTGCTTGCTACCACTCTAAACTTAGAGGGTACGGGCCAAACTAGCATGGTCCGACCCCGCTGCCAATCTCTATTTTGGTGTTTATCATGATGGAGAAGGATGAAAACCAATGTAGAAGAGGTCAAGAATGGATGAAGACCCCACAGTTGTCCAGAACAAAGGCATCAATGCATGGCACCGCTCCACGACACCGTCACACCCTCGTGGAAGACCCAGAAGAGTCGCTCGCAACCTCGCGACATCCCCTAGCCAGGCCACCCCGCGACCTCTGCCCGCCCCACATGCCCAATGACCCCACCTTCTGCGCGCCCTGAACACCCCGCGACACCGCTGTCAATGCGAACATGCACCATGCAACTCCGCTATCCACGCGCCTAGCGCCGCTGCTGGCCGAAACAGCCCACCGGCATTCCAAGTCCCCCCGTGCGCACCAGACCGCTGGCCCCTCATGAAGGCCCTGCCGAACCACCCTCGTGGCATCCTCCAAATCAAGCCTCCCCCTCACGGCACCATACATGATGAAATGCCCATGCACTGACCTGATACCGGTCGTCCCCCTCAGGATCGGTCTGCACCACCGCGACCCTCCGCGACCCCTCGTGGCCAGCTGTGCAGGGCCCACCATGCTGGGACGAACCTAACTGGTTGGCCAGCCCAACAGGCTATGATATTCCCAATGGGTTAGGTCGGGTCTACCTAAACCGGTTTGGGATAGGCCATTCCAACCGGGTCGGACCAGACCCCGGCCCACTATGGCCCTTTAATTCTTTTAGCCATATCTTTGGCAACGAATGTCCGTTTGATGAACAGTCTTTGGCAATGTTTATCTTAAACTATTACAGTCACTTTGAGTTTATCCCACTAGAGTTTGGGGTATAGTTGAGATATGGTCACATCAGATCGTGCAAGAATCCAACCGGCACCCTAGGAAAAAAAAGCCAATAACTCAAAGACCGAGCGTCGGAAAGACGCACCATGTGTGGCGTTGAAACCCCTATGACGTGGATAAAATTTGGGATACTTATTCGTGGGAAATAGTGATAGTGGATCATTGATAAGTATCTTGCGGAGCAGATCATCCAGAGACTGGAGAGATATTGTATGAAAACCTATTAGCTGGCAGAGACTTGATGACTGCTCACTATTTACCTCGGAGTGACTCGACTGGCCTAGCTGGGGGTGCCTGATTGTGGTGGTAGACCCACGATGGAGGAGAACTCATGGTGATGCAACAATCCCATGGTAATCGACAAGAGGAGTACCTCTGCTGTCTATGAGGGGGAGCACCTGGGTGTGGTGGCAGACCTACAGTGGGGAGCGCCTCTATGTGACGTAGCAGACCAATGGTACATGACTGGAGTAGTACCTCAGCAGTCCATGGTTAGTGGGAAGCACCTATGAGTGACACAATAGGCCCACTGTACTCTATTGGGTGGGAGTACTCTAGTAGTTGAGGTTTTAATAATGTAAAAAAAATCATGGTTGAGCTGAGTCAGTTTATCTATGTTTTCCTCAGGATTGAGATGGATCACTTGATAACATAGGTATATATATGGGAATATACCAAAGTAATGTTATCTGTTTATTTATTTATGGTATATCTTTGTTTATTTTTTTGATACCTGGAGGGTCTCGAGGTCCCTACTGAGAATCTTTATACCCACCCCTGCACGTTCTATGCCCGCAAATCATTGTGTTGGATGCAGATAATGGACATCGTTGATTGAGGCTAAGTGTACCAAGACCGGACGATACCTGAATTTGGACCATACAGCGTGTCAGTACATGGAGGAGATAGACGAACGTGGAGTGGTGAGGAGGCAATATACACCTACCCTTCAGGTTGGAACCTAGAGGACGACCTATTAGCTATTTTTCCATTTTCCCCAGCTGTACAAGTTTTTCAGTTTTACTTGTACTTTCCAGTTGGGATAGTGTTCTATCCCCTATTTACTTACTATACTAACTTGTTGGTTATACGGTTAACTCATTTTCGTACCATTATGTGTGTGTTTATAGGTTATAAAGAAAATGACTTCCTAGTTTTAGGGGATACATATTTGGTGCTATTTTCCAACCCCTATTATATGAAAGACGGGCTTGTGGTAGTCATGGAACAGGCCCTAGGGGGACGAGTCGTGACTTTCCTACTAACTTATTATCATCATATATTTTTTAATTTCACTCTACATATACTATGAATCATCTTTTGTGATTTCTGGATGCTATTAATCCCTTCTAACACATCTATTTGTTATGAGAATAATGAATTGGTTTCATGATTACAATTCAACATGTATTATCATATTCTGTAATCATCCTATTCTATTTTACATGATAAGAAATAACTGAATAATATACTCTAGGGTTATATATATGAATATTCATTTTCTAAATATAGTTTTTTGATCGATAATTAATCCCACACCTAGATTCATGAAATTACAATATTGAAATCAATCACAAAATATTTTCATATTAACAGATCATATTCAGATTGTTATACATTGAACTACAATTTGGATATTTCTTATTATATATCATTATATATGATTTATCAATCATTTGATATTATTAAATTTTCTAGGATATATGGGTGATTTTAGATGTGAATGAGGAAAAATATCATCGATCATAGTTTCACATAAGGAATAAATCCCTTTACATTAGTGAATGTTTTATACGTGTTCATTGAAATATTTTTTAGAGTGTAGACATATACATTTATGCCCTTTTTTTGATTAGTGTCCATGTTTTGTGTGCATGATTAGTTCGTTGAGAACCTATGTTTGATGTTTTTTTTAACATGGTATATTATTGATGTTGCTCTATTTTTATTACGTGACGCCTGAACTACATCATTGTACACATTTTTTTATTTCATTTCCAATAATTTTTCTATAGTTAATGAAGGTTGTTCCATTTATACTACCCCTCATGATATAGTTTTTTGAGATATTGATATATATGTATATATGATATATTATTGATTTAGAGGTTTCAATTATTTTTTAAGAACTATTATTTCAGGGAGGGAGTGTGTCGAACTTGGTCGGTTTAATTTTTTTTGGCCTTCCAATGATTTAAGAAGATTCATACTTTGAGGAACCTACATATGCAGTGTAATTGTGCATGATATTTTATATAATATATTCTATTAACATTCATTTAATTGACTTGTATATATAATTCAACTATATAATGACCCATTTATGATGTCCCAATGAGTCATATACTCACACCATGGTGATGAATTTCAATGTGCTTGTGTATTTCTTTAATATAGATGATTATAAGGGAAAGGTTTTTTTTATAATTGGTCACATTATCATGAGGATTTTTGATGTTTATATATATCATTCAAGGTAGGTGTATGGATACGTATTAAATTTTTTGTATTACCTTATGATTTAAATTATTTTTTTAGTTGTGTTTGTGTTTATGAAATTCGATATTGATATTTTGTGGGTTGGTATTTATTTTTCTCCTGATACTCCTATAATTACTTATTTATTCATTATTTCATGATTCTTGTTGTTTCATTGTTATTTTTAATCTGGTTCTAAAATTATTGAAATGGAATAGACCCACCACAATTTTCTCTAGGCCCCTACAATTAAACAATTAAATCTTTCTTATGGTGGAATCACATGAGGTCACGTACCCTCCCCTTTAGGGAATTTTTCATTATGTTACAGTGATAGAAATTATTATTAGATCACTAGGACTGCAAAATTAATATTATATTTTTATTTATTTGGGACATTATAGATATAATATATGGTGTTCCTGACACGTTCACGGTAACTGTGTTATTTTATGGATTGATCTATACAATGGACAGATGATTCTCTATAAATCAGTAATTTAAATCATATTATTGTTTTTAAAATAAAAAAATTCATGACAGGTGATGCAAATAATTTTTTATGTAGATTTTTTGGATTTTATATTCATTCATTTATCATGATGAGATCATATAATCAAATTAAATATACATATTTCTTGCATTAGATGTTGTCCACATAATTATATTTATGTAAAAATATTTATATGGTCTTTTACAGAATTAGTTATTGCGTAATTTATCTTAAGAATATGAAATAATTTTTGGGTATATATATATATATATGATTGTTTCTAATAATCATTTAGTGTATGATTTTATTGTTACATGGTAGTTCCTACGATTTTATGGCTCATTTTTATGCGTATACTTTTACGACTAAATTTATTTTGATTCATATCAGTAACATTTTTTGGAAATTTCTATTCTAATTTAATCTTTTTCCTTCTCTAATGATTCTAATTTAATTTAATAAAATATTAAAATAAGGATTTTTTCCCATCCAATTACACAAAAAAATTGTATTATGATGAAAGTGAGTAGGTATATCAAGTGGGTTAGAAATTAATAATTATATCAAGGGATATTTTTACAAGTTTCCATTAATATGGGAGGATCCCCAAATGGATGATATGGTGATGGTTGTTTTTGATCCTATTCCTAAATATTGCACCGCAAACCTTTTAGAAAATAATAGGCCCCTAGGATGCGTAGGAATGGAAACCATTAATGAAGATTATTTTCCGCGTCATATAATGACCAGATGATTTGATGGTAAATATTTTGGACATTATGGTTAATGGATCAACTGTAACTTGTTGGGATTCAATCTGTGAGGTGGGATGAAATAAAGGGTTGACCTGGGAGACCATAAAGGTTCAATTTATGAAGGAGCATTTTATATATTCACTATAGATATACCGTTTTAGTGATTTTATATACCTCAGGAATGGAATAATGAAATTTTACCTCTATTCATCATTCATCATTGAGAAGATATAATTTTTTCAACTTATAACGAGTAATTAGATGAAGATGTCATCAATATATTATATTGTGCTTCATCGGTTACTAATGTGATTGGTAATGATCCTTTACATTATAAAATACGATACCATGATTCAATGTATATAATTATCAAGAAGGAATATGAGGAAGATACAGCTATATGTATTCTTAAATAATTCAGAGGATGAATATGCAATTTTTATGGAAAATAAATGCTTACCAATTATATAAAAATTAGATAATTTTATAGGATAGTATCTCAAAAATCAGTTATATTTTAGATTATAGAATGTGTTATTCAAATCCCCAAATAAGTCTTCCATGTTTCATAACTATGGGATGAAGGGTAAATTTATCATGTACATCCATGGTTCTATCAAGACATTTCAACATTATGGAATGACAGGTAATATGAAGAAATTATGTAACATGTATTTTAGGATACACATATATAATTTATATAGAAGGATTTCATATTAGGTGAAACCCCACATAGGTCATTGAATCGAGGGAATCATGGTAATCCAAGGATTCATGGATTTGTTTAATGTAAGATTTATGTTATTGACTTGTAATTCACTGGTAGTTGAGACAAACCTTCCTCATTTTGAGCTTTTGTATAGATTTCATATATATTATATATGTCATTTATTTTTACAAGACTATCCCATTTATTCATATCAACCAATGTCGATACTAGTTTGGATTGTTTGTTAAATACTCTTCTGTGTTGTTTTTTTCAATAGACAAAATTAAAAGAATTTATATAATTATAATAAATATAATGAATATCACATTGTGTCCTCATCATTAAGGATGTTTAATGCTATAAAATTGTAGTGGTGATATTTTAGGGAAGATCATTATAATTCACTGGTTGACCATCTATAATAAACATATCAGGTTTTCCTAGAAATGAGTGAAATTATAATCTCATAAAATAATGGTGGGTGATATGCAGAGTTAGGTATATTTGGAAGTAATCCTCATCATAGAAAATAATTCTCAGTGTAGTGGGATAGTATGATAATTATAGTATATAAGTTGGTTCCCCCTCCAATTTTTCATGGTTTAATTATAATATTAGTAATTCATTGCTGATTTTTTCATTGTGCTTCCATGATAAAGGAGAGTTACATTTTAGATCAAAACTCTTCCCAGGGAAGAAGGTATTTCAACTCAACAAAACTGCATGTAACTAGATATGTTGATATAGATCAAGTAATAACACATGGACCATAAGATAAATGGATTTATCAATCCATGAACATACACTTTGGATACTATATTTTTATTATCATTGAAAGAAGATAACAACCATCATGATTATTTATATAACCTGTTGTTTCGTTATATAACTGTGAAGAGAATGCAACATTTATTATTGAATGTAGTTCTTTTCTTAGCTTGGGGAAGTTCGGTTTTTATGAATTATTTTTCTACATTATATCCACCAATATACATATTTAAGGATGAAGAAATACATATTACATCATTTTGCAATATGTTTCGATTGAATCAATATCTTGTTATTCCCTTGGGACAAATGATTTTTCCATAAAATCTTCTTTTTATATTATGAAAAAGTTCTGTCACCCATACATGGAAATATTCAATGATTCTTAAATTGACCATTTTATATTATATTCAATGATGGTAGAATCTCATTCTGAAATATTTGATATCCTATTGATAACGCGTAGGGAAAAACATATTCATGAAAATAATTAATGTTTCATCTATGATTAGTGGAGGTGGTTTTCAGGTGTATGTGAATTCTAAAAATGGAATACCATTGGATGTTCACAAGGATGAGGCTGTCATGTCATGGGAATAGTCAAGTAATTTTATTTTAATTCTTAATTATTAGTTCATAAGGGGACTACATGATGTTCATTGATATCATTCCAACCCTAGAGGAGACCAAAACTGGGAGGACCATGTTCATTGTAATGGTTGAATGAAATGAAATGTTTGAAATAGTATTATTATATATGAATGAGTGGTGAATATTTTAATTGTTATTATTTTATTAATATCTAATTTTGGTGTGTAATATATTGGGATGAATATATAATTATATTAGGATTTTTTTAATCTATGCTGATAAGGAAGTCCCAAATAGGTTCATAATCTATGACACATCAGAATAACAACCATACTCACAAAATATAGTTATTCCACGTGGATAATGAATTATATTATTATAAACAATACATTTTCAAAAAATGATTTTGTTTTACTAACATCATGAATCTATTTTATATATTATCTCATTGTCAACCAAATATTATTCAGTGACATATTTTAAACAATTTGAAAATCATTACCATTAAGAAGAATCATACTCCAAGGAATGATTGTTTTATTTTTGATGCGCTGAGTAAAAAGTCATAGGACGTTAGGGAGGGTTTGGAAGATGTGGGGGTATTCTTATGGAATTATTACAGAATAGATGTTTTTTGTAGGTGAAGGTTTGGGTTTTTTTACATAGTCAGTGAAAACAAATTTTAAGAAGAAAATGTGAAGTCTAGTTCTAAAGGTGTTGTTGAATACAATAAAATATGATATTGGATAATGTAAAGTGGTTCAATTTCATGATAATATATTTGATAGGTATTTAGTTATGGTTCATGGATGATTGCTGGTACATTATTTTAGGATAGTTGTGCTAGTGATAGCCTTTCATGATTTATTGTGGGTTGTGTACCTATGGTCGACCAAGATATATAACAATGGGAGGAGGATTTCTTGGTGTCCCATAATTAAAAGAAATATTCCCTGGGGTTTCTCTATTTTTATGAAATATTAATGGACAAAGGCTGATAATTATAGATATAGTGGGATTTAGTACTGATATGAAGCGCCATTATATATATTTTATGAGGATATGAAAAACATTATGACAGGGATTTCTTTGACCATGAGTTAGTGAGACAATATTTGTTATCTAGAGGATTATATTACAACAAAAGATAAATTTATAATGTAACATGAGAAAAATGATATCAATAAGAAATGAATTCCCTATTTTCATGAGATCGTGTGACTTCATTTAGTCCATTCATGTTAGTTCTTATACAATGATTCCCTTCTCAGCCCATCGTGTATGAATGTCTTATGGGAAGATATTGTAATTCTTTTGATACCTAATAACAACATTACTACTCATAGTAATTGGAATTCAGAGGAAAAAACATAAATTTAGAGGATATACATCGATCATGTATACATTATTTTTAATGATCAATGATTGATTACATGCATCTATTATTTATCAAAATTAATAACAGTTTATCATCCCTGATTTAGTTGGAAATGGTTGAGGTTCTATACAACACACATATAATGTGCCACTATAATTGAATTATGTATTATTATAATCAGTTTTTAGGTAAATCATTGTACAAGAGACCTCATACATTATGTCAGTGATTCAAAAAATACTATTTGTAGTTATAAATAGGTACATGTATTATTATGATTAAATAAGATTACCCTTGTTATTTTCTGTGGATGATGAAGTCCAACAATAGGTGTTATATTCTTTAGAACATAGGTAAGTCAATAGAAAATTAAATTTTGTGTTTGAATACATTGGGATTTTCAATATCATAGAATGAAATAACAAATTAAATTATTTATTACAAATTATTCCATGGTACCAATATATGAATAACATGTTCCATAAGTCTCATTTTTTGATGCACAACCATGATCCTATAAATGTTATTGATTGTGAGGTTATTAATATAGAGTAGAATGAATATTTATTGTTGTCATTTTTTTTCTTGTAGTTCAAATAGAGAATGTGTTGTGAATATTGTTTATTTACCTTTTTCAAGTCCTATTGTATATTTTTTTAGAAATAAGGATTTAAAGAAAATTTTAATTCATTTATATTGGCTAGAGATGTTTGAGAACCCATGATGGATACATCATGAGGATGGGATATCATATGTGGTGGATAATTAAGAAAACACAATTCTATGAACCATAGAATTCAAAATGTAGATATGTTTTGTGATTTTCTATGTGCACTGTGGTGTATTTATGGAATTATATTGCTGTAAATTGGATGAGGTAGGGATGGTTGATGTTTTGTAACTTGAAATGATGTGGTAAACCCACAAGATAGCTAGTGGAGTCTACAAGATCGATGTTCGTGCTACGAGGCATGTCCACATCCTCCAAGTGGAAGCCACACATCAATTTTTTCCGATGGACCTAAATGAAGATATCATTTATTATTTTGTTTTCCAAAAATTTACCATGGATATAACTCATATGTATGTAATGATAATTTTCTATTCAAATATAAATGATTTTTTTTGATAAGTTTCTTCACATGAATCCTTAAGATCTATTGAATAGTGATATACTATTGAAATAATTATAATTAAAATTTTTAAATTATTAAAATATTTTTAAATTTTGAAGGCTTGAAATTATAAAAATACATCATGAAAAATATATATCAATGATTCATATGATACAATTTTTTTAATCTTATGTAGTCATATTTTTTTATCAAGATATATTTAATTCAAAGATAGTTACTTTTTACTTTCAGTCATGGAAATTATATTTACCATCTACCCTTTTTAAAAACATTATTTCACCTTTTTAACTTCACTTTTGAACTTATTTTGTCAAAATTATAATCGGATGTTTTTTTGAAATACTCATTAATCGTTTATTTTTGAAAGGATTATTAAATTAAATTTTTTAAAGTAAAATTTATTATTTTTATAGTACATTAAATAAATTATATTTATCATAAAATTATTTTAAATAATTAATATTCTTATTTTTTGAAATTTTTATTTTATATCATTTATGATGAATATTTTACATTATATTTTTATAAAATACCATTACACTTTTGAAGTAATTTTTAAACAATATATTTTCCATCTCATATTACCTAATATTTAATATCTAATTTATATAAATTATATTTATTTAATAGAATAAATAAATAATTTTTTTTGTATAAATATAAACATTTTTTATTAGTGAAAATTCTTTTTTTGTAATAATTATTAGAAAAAACATTAAATATTTTTTCTAAGAATAATGTTAAAGAGGGATTACCATTTTTTAACCCAAGTGATAAGGGTATGATTTCAAAATAAACATGCATAATATTTTTTCTATCAATATTTTATCCTCGTTATACTAAATGTAAATACATTTTCATTTGGAAGCTTTTTTCTAGAGTATGAAGTCATTATATTTTAATCAGTTATGAAATTTCATTTTTGTCATATCCCAAAAATATAAATGGACACCCACAATTAATTTAATTATAAAATTATTATACACCAGGATTGGAAAAACCAATAATAAATATCAATTCAACATCTATACAAATAAATTAAATGATTCAGACTACTTAGAATTATATCACATGGTTCCTAAATAAAGGTTCAACTGGATTCCTATCAACGAATTAGTAATCTTGTAACTTAATTCCATTCAATTTATTTGTCCTCTTAAATCATTAAAATTGGTTTAATAAATAATAAAATAATATATTCATTATACATATTATTTTCTATTGATATTGTGATTAATTTACTTCTATAATTCACTATTATTTGAATCAAATGGTATGTGAATGAAATTCTAAAGATTTCTTGTGGACTACCTCCTCCACGTAGCGATGTAATTCATATTCTAAAAACATCATTTAGGGATAATTATTATGAATTATTTAATTTTAAATAATTATATTTAATATATGTTTTCTATTTCTTAATGATAAAATCCAATTTATATTATTTCCTCTAATTATTTTGAAAACATAAATAGAATTTATTCATTGGTAACACCAATCATTTAAATTGATAGTGTAAATAATTTATTATACCTTTACCGATAATAAATGAATGAGATGATTTATATAATCAATATTTAATATATTTTAATAATCAATAATATTTATTATATTATGGAACTACGATCGAATTATAATTCCCATGTCATCAAAATCGACTCATTCATTAATAATTTTATAGGTAATGCCTAGAAATGATTATATGAAAAATTAATTACTATTAAATTGGTTTTGGAATGTTAGAGGTAGTGAAGATATATTATTTTAAGTATGATAATGATTCCATTACAGAAGTAGTATATATATAAATTTATGATACTGGGGTTTATGATATTTTTTAGGGATAAATAAATTTATCTTAGGGAATTTTGTTACAATCTAATTGTTCAATGGGATTTTTATGACTAAGATTATAATGATGTAATTATATGATATACCTATAGAATATATCCTGAATTTTCTTCTAATATGAATTATTTATATAATATGTTTTAAATCAATGTTTATAACATTATTTAATCAATAAATAAGTCGAATGTTTTTCAGGAAAAATGACTTTATTTATCACTTTAGTTGAAATTTTTTATTTCGTATGATTTTTTTCTGAATAAGATTAAAAACAAGTATTTACTATTCTAAGATGATTATTTTCATTTATTTTTTATCCATTTTTGAATTTCTGTAAAAAATTAAATTTTGTATTCCTATCATTTTATGAACAATGTATTTTTAACTTCTTACTCAAATGTTATGGGGATCATTTTTTTATTTTAGAAGAAATGAATGGAATTCCAACCATAATGACAATAGAATAAACTGAAACAACCATTACATGTATTCATTATTATACATACTCATCATTTTTAGTAATGTGTTATATATTCTATTTAACAATGAATGTTTGGAGAAAACCTTGTTACTCACATCTTACAAGTATATGGGATGTGTTAACTAATAAAGGAGATCACAATCAATTAAATAATAGATTTGGAACACAGTTGTTCGTTCAATATTCAATTAACACAAAAGTTTCACTTATGTTGTCATCATCTGATTGAAATAATCTTATATGTATAATAATTCCAAGTATGTCATCCTCTTTATCATGTAGTTCCATTCTCAAGGATGATATAATATAGTATATAATTTTTTCAATAAGTTTATATGGATTTCCTACTAACCAGAGAGAAATACAATTCTCCCAAATCATAAATATTAGATACATTATTTACATTCATTTAAATAATATTTTTACAAATAAAAAAATAATTATTTTGTTGTACATACATATATATAAAAATTTATATATTATTTTTCCACTTTTTACGTTATAAATAAATATATATATAAATATATAATCCCTATAAGTGTGAGTTTTTGTTAAAAAACATACCTATGGATTTTCATGTTTTGTTTGAAATGTAAATATAAATATATAAAGAGGGAAATTAATTCATCTATCTAGAAGAATAATAATTTCATCCTAAAATCTATATGCAAAAAAAGTAGTATTTTAAAAAATACCTTGATTCAGAAAATGATTATTATATATATATGTGAACTATAATTTTATATTTTTAAATTTTTAAATTTCTAAGAGATTATATTGAATATTTATATTTATGTAAGGGGAATATTTAATTTTTAAGCATTATATGATAAAAATTATATTACTGTAATGTATTATCAATTTCCATTGAGAATGATTTAAAAACATATCACATTGTTTTATTATTAAAATTATATAAGGGAATTTATTTTTTGGAGTTCTAAATTTATATTTTAAGGATTTAAATTTATTTAATTTTAATACATTTAAAAATTTAAATTTATTTTTATATAAACATTCAATTAAGGGAATTTTATTATTTTCAAAAGATTATTTTGAGTTGATGAATAATTTTTTTTATAAAATTTTAAAAACATTGTATTAAGGGTGATTTATTATACTAAAATTATCCATTCCTGGTAGATAAATTAATAATTGGAATTTTATTTTCATATATAATGTCCATCATCAAATTAAGAATATTCTTTTAAAAATAAGATTTTTTATTCTAAGTCAACTATATTTTTTAATTGATAATTTTTTATAACTTTATATTTTAATTATTCAATTAACTGAATAAATTTCATTAATAATATTTTTCGTAGACATATAATAACATTATCAATAAAATTCCATGAATTTTTTTAAAAGAACATCAATTACATTGTATTTTCGTTTTTATTAAATAAAAATCACTTAAATAATATTATTTTGTTTTTTATGGACTTCTACTCATTTATTCATTTATTTTTTTAAGAAGAAATATATATCTCTAAATATTTGAAGATATAATATTATATTCATTTTATAAATTATTTCTGAATGATTTATAAAAGATTATAAATTTATTAAAAATGATAAATTCATGCGAGAAAATAAATTATATCATAAAATTAAATTCTTCACATTGGTATTGAATGGGTGTATAAGGAATTAGGAGACCATAAGGAAAAAATGGGGTGTTTTCATCAATGTGATACTTATTATAGCCATTTTTTTATATTGTCCTCCAATTTTTTTTAAATCATTAAATATTAATATATTGAAAACATTTTAAATGGATAATTTCAAGGATATTTTTGTGTTAATATTGAAAATTGTAATTGGGTTTTTCTAAAAGAGTTCATTCAATGTTATTTTTGTAGTATATTTTTTTGTATGCTGCAGAATTATATTTTTACTAGTGTTTACTATATAAAATATTATAGTTTTGAAATATGTCAATTTTTAAAAGACTTTTTTTATGTACATTTAAAATGAATTTTCACTAGTTTAAAAAATAGTTCTAGAAAATGTTAAACTCATCCCCTTTTTAATATGATCGTCATATGTTGTTTAAAAGATAAAAGATAGTTTGATGTTATTGAAATATATTGTGAGAATGATCTAAATAATTTTTAATCTTTTAATTAGGTAAAATGGGATTTTTAATAAGTCATTTTTCAATACATTTAAAACCTATATAAAAAAAGATCATCCGGCGTAGAAATGAATGTTTATTTTTGGTTATATTTTTGTAAAATAATATATAGAATCTTTTTTTACAGTTGATCCCTAAGGGGGGTCTTAGGATTCTACTATTATTCACAATTATTTTTACATTAATGGTATAGTGTGATATAATAAATTATATCAATATCCTTGAAAAGTATTTTTATGAAATGGTTATATTTATTGGGTTAACTATTTGAGATCAAATTATCGTGGTATAAAATCCTATTATATTTAATATATATGAGAAAATTATATAAAAATGGGTTTTTTGAATTTGAAAAATTATGTTAGATATTTATTTCTAATAATGGGATTGATAGCTAGTTGATGATATTTCTAGAGATTGTCGAATCAATTATGGTATTATGATATATAGTGACTACATGGAACTAGTGGATTATAATAGAATAATACATAATGTAATTGCGGATTAATTTTTTGTAGATTTATATATATTTTTGGAAATATATTTATTTGTAGTGTTTGACTTGGGAAAATAAATTCATTTTTATATTGTTATAATATTGAATAATTTTTCTTGACTAAAGATAATTTGTGTTCTTAAATCATCTATTTTAATGGTTTTTTTATTATAATATTTAAAAAATGAACAAAGTAATTTTAGATCCTTATTTTAAGGATACAAAAGAAATTAATTTCAGATCTAATCTTTGTAATATAGTAAGATACATGTTTTATATATGATAATCATAGTGTGATCAAGATTGAGCAGCATCTAATAAGATATTATTTGTAATTACAATAGCCTATCATGATTGTGTTATAATGTGATACATCATGAGTTTTAATTATCCAAATGCATATTAGTGATAAATTTCTTATAATGATCATCACTCAGGTTCACTGTATTTGTAGTAATAATGGATTAAGCCAAAAGGAACCATGTTAATAATGGATTCCATTGATTATTCTCAAAATCTCACAATGAATACCCTATTGGTGTATTGGGTGAGGTGGGAAATCATATAATTATACCCAATATGATATCAAGAATTATGATTAATAAAGTTATCATTATTAAAATCCCATGAACATTAACGAATATGATGATGGAATTTTATTGAAATTTTTGTAACCAATATGATAATGGAATGAATAATCAATTTCATACAGGTAAAAAATGCAATAATAAATATGGGAGTAAATATTATAGTTGTAGACATGAAGGTAACAAGGCAAACATTTTTAATGTAAAATAGAAGCTATAAAATTAAATCACATTAATATTATGAGTTTTGTGAATTATGAATTTCAATATCCTAATATATGGTATTATACAGGATATTGTAACCAAGAACCTATGAAAACTGAAAACACATTGAAACTAATATTAATATATCAGATATTGTCATCATAGTCTAGTATATCTACTCTCATATGTGGTGAATGTTTTCAAAAAATAATTGATATTTTGTGCTATGATTATCATATTAATCATTTTCATGTTTTCTGTTAAGAATTTCCTTATAGATATATATCTAAATCCATTATATGAATTTAATGTGAAAAAATAACAGTTTTTATCAATTTAAAAATGTATTATTATATTTTTCATATAGATCAATATCACAACAAATCCTAAAAAGTTTGTGATAATATATTATTTTTATGGTTATTTATGATTTGAATATAAAAATTATATTTATCAAATGTGTCTAATTATGTGGATGAAAATAATTTACATGGGAGAATCTAAAACCACATGATTCTAATAATTGGTTACCTTTTAATATGTCAATGTATCTGATAACATTCGTGACACCCGGCATCAAACCTAAACAAAACAATAATATGATTTCATTAACTTTATATATCCATTTATGTCTATTAGAAACCACATACGTGAGTTAGAATGAAAAAATTTGTGTTGTTATTTTATTTATTATATGTATATAAATAATAATGGATACATTCAATTTCAACAATGTTCAATTAGTTAATAAATAATAACTAAAAAATAAATGTTTTTTAGGAAAGTTATTTTTTTTTCAAATAAATCATTATTATATACAAATTAATACTTCATAAAACATAGGATTAATAAAAAATTATATTTTCTATTAATAATTTGTTTTAAATTTTTTTATTATATATGATTTCAAAAATGAATAATCATAGTAAAAATTTCAATTTTTTAATTCCTAATTAAAATATATATTAATTATAAATTATTATTTTATGAAAAATTGGAATTTAAAAATTTCATAGTTTCATATTAATAAAATATAATTTTAATTTTTTATTCCTTAAATCCAAATTAATTAAAATTATTATTTTTTATAGTCTTTTTGTTTAATTTTATAATAATTATATTTTTCAAGAAATCAATAATTGTATCATATAATGATAGAATATGTGACATTAAATTTTGGGAAATGAATATGATTCTATGAAATTGTAATATAAATTTTAAATTATTCTAGGATATTACAAATCCCACATCACTAAACATTAGAACATACAAAATTTTATGTTAATATATAAAATACAATCAGTTTTTTCGATGAATAAATTATTTTTAATAGAAATTATACTATATCATCTGTACAATAATTATATCCTTCAATTTATATATTATAAAGTAATTTATTTAATTTATATATGTATCCACAATACTGTTATATTATATATAAATTTGATTCTTGGAAAAATAATGTATCTAAAAATAGTTTTTACCAAATAAATTTACATTATTTTAAAATTAATTTTTCAAACCATTAGAAATTTTAAATCAGAAATTTTATATCCAATTTGGAACTATATCAGTCATATTTTGTAAAATTATAAATTTCAGACGTTGTCATAGAAAGTAATTTGAATGATTAGAAATTAAGTAACCAGGTAGAATAAAATTATAAAAAAAGATAAATAATAAAATAAAACTTCCCTATAACACATGAATTTGTCTAAAAATTCATGGTTGAGGTTAATTTAATCCCAAAATTATTCCCTCCACTTTCATTCAATATTGATACAATTTCATCAATGTAGTGGAAATTGATTTTGTAAAATGTAACAATTACTCCAAAAAACAACATTTCCCCTCATTTATAATTGGGATGTATCATCCCCGCTACACAACAAATATATATTAAAAATTTATCCATGTAAATATTGACATTTTATTATCTAAGAACCCCTTATATCATTAAAAAACATATTTTACCATTTTATACTATAATCCCATAATCTATATGGTGACATACAAGGAAAATTCATGTCCTAAATGTGATTATTATCAACAACCTACATTTTCACTTTAATAATATTTTTTCAATTTTATAATACACACCAAATTATAATGAAATATTATTGGTTACATATGTGACAATATTCTAGTTATTATATGTTTTTATTCACATACATCGTCCATTAATAGAAAAAACTGTAGCTCGTGGGATCGACCTACTACTACCACAACGATGCAACATATTTTGTTTTTCAGCAATGTCGTATAAGGATGTATCTAATAATGTTGTAATAGTATAAATAATAATTTTATGAAATAATTAATGTTATTATATTGAAACATTGATCAAATATTAATTATATTATCAATAAATATTGATCATTAATTTAATCACAAAAAATAAGTTTGTTAAAATAAATTAATTTTCTTATTGATTTATATTTTAATACCCATTAAATATTATAATATGTACTTGTAAGTACAATATATAAAATTAATGGTCTTTAAAAAAATTATTGTATTTATAATAAGGTTATAAGTTTAAAATGTAATAATCATCCATTAGTCATGGTAGATTTGTAACACCCCATGCTTCCGTGGTACGATTCCCTTTGAATAATGCAATAGCTTGCTTTGTATGCAACTTCGAGATTATAACACATCACGACCAATCTATGTAGCCATTATGAATAGTATTACCCACTTTTTGAAATATTATCAATTTTATCATAAAAAATTGGAATTCATTTTTTGGTTCAGAAATTCCAAATTAGCTTAGGGTGAAATTTTGGTATTTTTCTGAAAACAATCAGTTTTGATGAAAAGTGAAAAATACTAAATTTTAATTAAAAACAACATTTTTAATCTAAATAATTTATATTGATAAATTATACTATTGAGTGGGTTTTAAGTATAATTAGATTATTTTTTACCATATAATCAAATTTTGGTCATTAGACATAATTTCACATTTAAACTGGACATAAGTAAGTGTGAATCTTTTGATAGTTATTATTTCTTAAAAAACACATATATTTTTTTGTATACAAGAAATAATTTTATATTTATTTCTACCAATTTTGTGTTTTTAATTTATAAAAATGGATTACATATTTCAAATCAGGAGGTCCAAATTCTGTAAATAGGTAATTTTTATTTTTAGTCATTAGGAATATTTACTTTAGTAAATATTTTAATTTCTATTGTTAAAGGGGTAAATCCAGTAAATAAGGTTGAAAAATAATATTATAATAATATTTAATTACACTAACATGTGTCATAGCCATATTTTCCGTTAATTTTCTGACCATGGGAATTCATGGGTAGATTTTGGGACCCCATGGAGACATTTGAAAGTGATAATGACATTATATATTAAATAATTTAAAATGGAGACAAAAATAACAAAATCAAATATATTTTAGGTAAATTTTTTTATAGAAGTATATATAATTTATATTTTTTATTATAAATATTCATTAAATGGATTAGAAAATTTAATACCTCAGGAAAATTTTATTTATAAATTTTATTCCTAAAATATATTTATTTATTTTTGACACAATGATGATGGAGTACTTTCTTAATTAATTAGAAAATCAAATAAATTGTATTATAGATGTTAAAATAAATACAATTTGAGTGTTTCGATGACATATAAGAATTTACTAGGCTAATGAGAGATTTTATGTTTTATTAATTTTTTTTGAAATAGCAATGCAGTTCGGAATTTATCAAAAACAAAATAGAAAATAGTGTTAAAATTGACATAAAAGACTTTTTAAAACAAATATTGTATTATTAATTGATATTATATTCATAAAAATAGATGGTTCAACCAAAGATATTAAATAATATTATATATGTCAATAATGAACCACTTGAGGTTCTCTTGGATGTTTATTGTACATTTATTAACTATATAATATAAAAAGATAAAGATACACGGTAAATGTCAAACTAATTAACAAAGAGTTAAATCTTAAATATAAATTTATTATAGTGACCCAAACCTGTCTAAAACTTATTTATTGAGTGGTTTTAAACCAATACCCACCTTATCCTATAAATAATAAATTTTGGATCCATTATAAACCCAAATTTATTTTATTATAAAATAATATTTCTATCTTTTTCTAAAGTCCCCCTCACCCCTCTAATAAAAAGGCACTCCCCCTTCTCTCTAATTCACACCATCAAAGCCTTTTGTCTTGGCCAAACCCCACCCAAATACCTTCTAAAATGTCCTCCCTTCAACTTAGAGTCCATAATATAGTATGAAATACAACCTAAAGAGACATTTTGATCAAATCAAAAGTAGGAACCCGAAGAAAAGATAAATATTTAATCACATCTTTCAAGTTCCTTTTTCTTCCACTTCATCTTTCTATGTAGTTTCCATTATAAAAAAACAATCCCGGAATCTTCTATATCATATGATGTTATTATAAATATATTACAACCATATTCACTATTCTATCCATCCTTTGAATGACATGTCATCATACGTATGTACGTATGACTTACCGTCTCCACATCATGGTGTAATTTCTATTCAATACATTATGATTTGGATTGGTACAATATTGATTTTTAATTGATTTTAATAATAAATATATATTTAATATGATTCTGTATATATGATATAACATCCCATTATATATTAATTTAATATCAAATGAATGATATTGTTGTTCATTCTTACGTACGGATTACCGTCTCCACGAACACGATGAGACTCATTTCCCATCATATCTCTTCAAGATTAATTTTCATTAGATGATTAAAAATAATGTTTAATGAATTCATATCATTATTAATATGAATAAGATACATCCTATCCACAACAAACATTAATTACGTAATAAACCATATAAAGGAAAACAAATCAGCTGACACCCAAAATGAAGATAACACTAAGATTTTATTAACAAAAAATGATAAAAGATAATATATGATATCATATTAATGTATTTGATTTTTTTTATAATTTAATAACAATTATTTCATAATTATACTGGATTATAACCTACACTCGATCTAGTAAATTTACGAGGTAAGAGTTAATTTCACATTCTCTTTATTATCTGAGGTTTTTTATATGTAATTATCTTCTAGGACCTCTTTATCATCGACATCCATGTTTCATAAAAATGTATTCCAAAATATTATTACTATTTTTTAGACAGTGGTTTAATTCCATTTATACCCTTGTTTGACATTTTATAAAATGTTTTGAAAGTAATCGTTCTATCATTTTCCAAAAAGTAACTTTATGACCATTTCTTAAGAATTATGATAAGAATGTTTTTTAAGTTATACCATAGGGGTGGTTATTCTATGCTATTATAACATCATCAAATCTACTCATCCAAATTAATAATAAAATTTCCAAAATAAAAGTTTTCATTTATAATCATATTAAATTTAAATGATTTCAAAGTTGAAAGAGATATTTCCCTATAAAGGTTTTGATATCATCTATGTCAACATATTTTGATGGATTTTATGAATATTTGATGTTGATTTATTATAATACAAAACATCCTTATTGAATTAAGGTTTTTTGATATGTTTGACTGTGGAAGTGTTATTTTCATACCCTTCATGGTTTATTAATAATGTTTTGACATTTTATATGCCATTTTTAATATGACTGTTCATGTTATGTTTAAACCTTTTCATATGAGGAATGTATTGGACTCAGTAAGTGAGGGGTGGAGCCCACTATATCTCCTCGATGCATCGTTAGTTCTCACGAGACAAACTAGTTTCTTGGCACAAGGCCTTAATAAAATCTTATTTTAAGCCTTTGCCCAAGGCCTTGAATATGTGGTTATGAATGTATGCAATTATGCATTCCATCATTATGACTATGGCTATTGATATTTCATTTTATTATTCGTCTAGTAGAATATCTATGTGATTAAGTAAATGGAATTATTTTGATTTATAATTTCCATATTATGATAAATTTTATGTTGAAAAGGATTTTTTTAGTTTTATAAATTTCATTAAATGTTTATATCTATTTATGAAAGTTTCCGCTATATTTTTATCATGACTGAGTATTTGAGATCATACCTTTCTATGTATAATTTTTTCTAGGATTCAAAGAGGTATATTATGACTGACATGCATGGATAGTATATGAGATCTAAGAGTTTTCCTTGTAAACAATGTTATGGCAGTTTTCCATTTTATTATGTAATTTAAACCTTATGAATGTATATATTAATTCCATGGCCACTAAACTAATCATTCTTTCGAGACATGATATTTTTGATCATAAAAATGAAATGTAATAATGCACCATCTCTGGGATTCTGGGGTCGGGGTGTTACAAGATAAATATATTGGTATATTTAATCACATTCATTGAATGTATTATATAATATTGACATGATTGACTATACATAAATATTATCATCTATAATATTATATAAATATTTAAAATTATTTATTATTGTTATGGAAATGGAATATGAACATTTAATACATCAATTAATAATAAACCACTCGATTGTTAATAATCCTTGAAACATGCATCACAATATTTCATCTTTAGGGTCAATGAGTAATATACTCATGATTGGATTATTTACAAATTTAAATAATTATATAACATCACATAAAGTAAAAATTATGAACTATTGGTGAAAAACATTTAAATGATATTGAGTACCGACTATTCTATTATAAAAGTAGTTGAAATGATCAAAAGTGATAACACCTGATGGGGAAAAATGAGGAGAATCATGTTAGAGAATTCATATTTATGAAACCTATGAATGAAAATGAATATAAATAATGATATAAATTATTTTCATTTTATACATAAGTTTTTGATATTGTATTAAAAATTACATTGGTGATTTTCATCGAATTTGGTCAGGGTTTTTCGTCTCAAATATTATCTTTCTGAGAGGATTGGTTTTATGATAATAATTTCATTTATACAGTGTATATATTTCTTATTTGATATATCCTATCATGTATTGTCCATTAATAATCACCTTTAATTTTCTATTTAATAATCTCTATTTAATGTAATTTAAATTTAAGTGTTTCGAAATCTATATTGGTGGTGTTGATAGTAATATTTATTCTATTGAAAAAAATAATGAAAAATTATTTAATTATAGGGACTATTAACCTCCAATGGATATATTTTTATAATAATATTGGTATTTATTTAAATTTAATATAAAAACAATCCTCCATTATTTAGATGGAAATTTATTTGGATAATTTACTTATTTTAAATAGTTTCTTAATTCAACATGAAATCATTTATTTATGATTTCTCTATGGATCTATTTTCATGTAATATTCATAAAACTTACACATTAATTTTAATATATGGTAATATTCCATCATTGTCTTTGGAATTATATGATTATTCCAAATAATCGAATTGAAAGAAATTTTTCTCTTTTTGAATATGAGCTTTTGATACCTCCACAACAATTATTAGTAAATATTATTATCCTTTTCATATATAATGTAATTATTCATATACTCATTAATCAATAATTTGATAACATCACATTTTACATAATTCTTAATGGATTATGATCACCTATATTGAATTTTATTATATTGATAATGGGTAAATTATTAGAATTTCATGTGCTTTATTTACATGTGAACAATTATTAAAAATATTAATATATATTGTTTGACCATACAATCTAATTATCTAAATGTTTTATAATGTTTTTATCATTAAGGTTTTTTTTAAATTTATTCAAGTTCCTTATATTATTATACTAGTTCATATGATTAATGCAATGTTGAATATTCATATTTAGACCATTATAATTGTTTATTAAGATACGGTGTTTCCCTATTATCCAATTATCCTCATAAATAAATGTATTGGTGTTCATGATGATTAATTTCTTCTAAAAGAGGATAATCAAGTTTCCCATTATTGATTCATCATTATAAGTATAGAAATGTTTTAATTCATCCAAAGGATAAGTAGGAATGTTCAAGATGGGTCTTATTTTATTTTATTGTGGATAAATTTTACATTATAAGGTGATTTTTGGGGCATGTATAAACAAATCCCCTTTATTCATCAACATGGCTCATTATATAAAACATGTATTGTTAAAATATGTTTGTAACACATGGAGATTTTGTGAAATATTTTTTTCTGAATTAATTTAGTAATGTTAATTTTTTTTTCATTTCCATAAACAATTAATATATATTATTTTATACATACATTATAAAACAATTTTGGGACTTTTTTCACTACAAATATTACTAAAATTATCTAGTGCTACATGCGACATCGACATTCCTTGCAGTACTTGCAATAATAAGTTTCTACAAAATGTTCATTTATTATTATAATTATTTAAATGGAATAGTTATAAAATATCCACTAAAAAATTAATAATGTTTGTAATATATTATTTTTAAATATAATTAATGTTGGTTTTTTATAGATAAATCATATTGATATTAAAACATACGATATTTGGTAATATCCTTATATGTTTGAAATTACTATTTTCTCAGGTAAAAAAATTTTGTATCATTTTACGAGTGATAAAAAAGTTTATTTTTGATTATGATAGAGATTAAATGTTATAAAATAAACATTATATTTGAATGCAATGTGTTTAATTTTTTTTATTGATTTTTTGGAATTTTTATGAGAAACATCATTTCTCTACAAATAGAAAACTAATAAAAAAATTTAATTCCAAAAATATTTCATATAGAATATATTTAAATAGGTAAATTACATATTAGGTTTGTTTTGTAGCCAAAATAGATAAATTAAAAAGATTTAAATCCAATCCTGGTCAGTGAAATCCTTTTTATATTAAATTAATATATTAAATCTTAATGAACTTTTAATGATTATCACTTTTAAAACATTCACTCTCTCTAAATCAGTAGGATTTGAATTAAATATTTATTTTTCACATAGAATAATTTTCTACATAAAAATAAACTTATATAATTTTAATTAGTAAATATTATTAGTAAAATAATATAATCTACAATTTTTACAATAATTATTACAGAAATTGATTAAAATTATTTAAACAAATAAGGTAAAATTAAGCTTAACCAGGGAATGAACATTAACTATAATGGCCAAAATTACCGAGAAACATGTAAAAGACACTATGTATGTCCATATTTCTTCATTAATCCTTATATTATTTTTTGGATTTTTTATAATATTTTATGTAAAAGCATTGGTTCACCTAACATTTTTAAAAAATACCAAGTGTGTCTCATTCCATTATTTTAATAGGCTTCCACCTCTCCCAATTCATCAAGCATCTCAAAACACATATTTTATTCCAATATATATCCAATTAACTTCAAAACATACTTTCCTCCACCCATGAAGAATCCATTTCGGATGAAATTCTTCCAAAGAATCTATTGTGGGAAATGAAAAAAGAAGTGACCCAAATAAGACGAAACATCCTTCCTTAAGTTCCTTTATTTTATATTTTTATTCACAACCAAAATTATTTTTATTCCTTGATTATAAAAAAAAATACCATTATATTAAATATACATGTATTTTCTTATTCTATGGTTCACACACGTAGTTACATAAACATCTATCTAATGGGTAACTAACATACGGGTTTTGTGTATAAAAAAATGCTATCACAAGATGAAGATAGTTCATCTTTTACATTACCACCACTCATGGATGTGAATTGATATAAAACCCATGTTTTTATATGATATATATATATATATATATGATATTTATGAATTTTTTACACTCTCATTGTTATTAACATGGATTTTTTAATAAATTGGTAATATAAAGTCTTAAACAAATAAGATATAACATTATATACAATAATGTTTTTCTATATTATTTGAATAATATATGTATATTTAATGTACTAGTGGATTCAATGTGTTGGAATAAATCGAGGACTTATTGTAAGAGAATATCATAACTCTTAAATTTTTTATTAGATACATTCTATATTCAGCACTAAATTCTTTTGTATTGTTTAAATAATGAAATATAACCTATTATATGAATAATTTAATTAATTTAATTATTTTCATATACTTATATAACTTTTTTCACTCATTTATATCATTATTATAATGTAACTTGATTAGTAAGGGTTTTTCTCATCTCATTTTTTTTCATGAGATAGAAGACATGATCACCACTTATTTCATATATGTGTTGAGTTTACTCACCATGGACATATTCCATGATTTATATAATTACATCAATGGGTATTTAAATATACATTATATTTTAATTACATAGCAGGGTTTATGTTTCAAAATATACCAAATCGGAAAAGTAAATCTACCACATTTTCCTTCTTTGACACATATGACATATTATTCTACTATATTTTTTTCAAGGTGCATATAAATCTATTTTACACGTTTTATCATGAAAATAATTCTTTCCATAATATTTTAATCTTCATGTTATTTCATTTTCCTACATGGAGAGTATAATTATATTTTTCTATGTGGTATGAGTTTATTAAATCAATCACACTATTTATTATGATTTTTTTAAGAATATTCTTCCATTGATAAAATATTTTTATCCATATATCCAAATATATCATCACATTTTTTACCATATGTATAATATTAATTTATTAATATATTATAATAATTTTCCAACTCATTAGCAGTTATGATATATAATAATTTTTTTTATGAAAATCCAACATTATTATATTTTTGGATGAAATCATCAATTCTTTAAAAACCGTGTTTTCTAAAAACATCATAAAAAATGTTTCACTATTATCTGATGATATTTCAAGAAATTTTTTACGCAAGTTTTATATTTTTTAAAAATAGTTTTAAAGGTAATTATTTTTTCATTTTCTAACCATATTAGTTTTAAAAAAATTTATTTTACCAAATGATTGGTCAGCTTGCATCGACTTACCCATAGTCATTACTGTCATTTTATTGAAGCTTTCTTTATATGTGTATAAAGATATTTTTTAATGAGTTTGTTACCTAGTATTATATAAAATTTATTGAACATTATATTTCATTCAATGAAATTGGTTTCCATAAAATGATTTACATTTATAATGTGTTTTAAATTTTTTGAATCATCATTTATTTTTTTCAAGGAAAAAGGTTTTCAAAATGTTTTCACAAAACATTTATATTATTTCTCAATAAATTGTTTTCAAATGATTTCGAAGCTTATTGGAAATGTTTTGAAGGAAACATATTATCAAAATATTTTCAATCTTATTGTATATGTTTTTTTAAAAAATTGTTATCATGATTTTTTCATGATTATTTTATATGTTTTCCAGGAAAAGGGGTTTTTAGAAATATTTTGTTGATTTTATTATATATATTTAATATTTTTTATAATGAAAAATCGATTCTAAAAGATTTATTTTTCTAAAATTTGTTTCAATGAGAAAATTATATTTTCTTCAATAATGATTTTAAATGAAATTATAAATCATTTTCTATAAGAAAATTAATTTGTAAATGCATTTAAGAAAACGATTTTCAAAGAAAGGATATATTTCTTAAAAACTGATACATTTGATATTTCAAAAAATTTCTCCATATAAGATAATATTTTTGGTTATATAGCATGATTTACTAGATATATCATCTTAAGATACCATTGATACAATTTCCATTAATGATTATTCTTTTAATGTATTTATATTTATGACACCCATTTCTCTTCAATCAGTTATAACATGAAAAATGATTATTAAACCTTCTTCTTATCATGGGTTAATATAATATAATATTATTATTAATCTTATTTATTTTCTATAAGATATGATATGATTAAATAATCATGATACCTATTTCATTTCATGGGTTACAATATGATGTTTATGAAAACACTCCCTTTATATTGGTCATGATATGATGCATGTTTTGTAATATTAGGAAACATGTATGTATGATTTGTTATGATATGTTTTGGACAATTATCTATCTTCAGTGCATTGTTTAATGATATTAGATATATGATCTCCATTGGTACATGTGTTATATATCATGTCCAAAACAAAGTGTACATATGTTAGAGCCCATGTCCTAAAAGTAGAGGGTACAGAAATAGTTATACCAAGTAAAATGTAGGTACATAGGTGGTAGCCCAAGACTAAAAAGTTATAATCATCTTGGAAGGAAGCCTTTACATAAAATTTTATATGATTTTGGTTATATAACAAATTATATGTCTCATTCCTCAAATATGATTTTATGGATGATTCCCTTGATTCCATTATGATTTATTTCCAATGAAATGCCAATAATTATGAAATTGTACTTATTTATTATATTTTACATGTATAGTATGATCTTATACTGTCATGAACACATTATCATACACCGATTCACATGTTTATACGTACATGTCTCCATTTTGACCCTTACTGACTATCAGATCTCCCCCCATTTTAGGTTATCCTTGAAAATTTATGATGATATGGATTAAATAAGATGGGTCAAATAATGATGGCAGTCTTTATAAATCTAGTTAGATATAAAAATTTTACTTATGTAAGAGAATTTACATTCCCATGTTTAAAATGATCTAAACTAAAATGTTCTTTGGGCATCTATTTGTGAAATATTTAAATTATAGAGTATAAATGACGTACTATATATTTGTGCTAATACTAAGTATATTATAGTTAGTATAAAATAATTATTTTATACTCATAGAGGTTAAGATGATAAAACAGTATTGATTTCCACAAGAATATTTCTAATTATATGTCTATCGATGTCTCTAAGGATGATTTTCAGGATGAAGAAATGTATAAGAATGCTTAGTTTTTTTGTAAATGATAGAGTGAGTGGATTATAAAATTTACATTTATATTTAAATACTACAATTTTAATTTGTTATATCATATATGTACCTTGGTGTAAAAACACCAAAAAATTTTGTCTGGTCTGACTCGATATATCTTTGTTCCAGATAATGAGCCTTAATGTGCACATGGTTTGACACTCCCCAAAGATATTCTTTGGAAATTCGCAGACTTGTTACAAACCATCATGGTGGATTTAAAATGAACATGTTTATTAATAACCATTGGTTAACCTATGGTATCGTCGATTTTGGAAGGTATCATAATTTAGACATTATATAAGGGATTTTTCATGATTATGTGGTTGATCAAAATAATAATTTTTGATACTCAATGCATTATTTTTTTAGTCAGTGGCCACAACAAAAATGAACCAGGATAATGTTTAATGTTAAGGAAATTTTTTATTGAGCAATCAATTGGGATAATCAGGTGAGTGAAGGAAGATGTGATCATGCCAAGTCAGTTTTCACAGAACACGCTGAACAACTTGTACCATATCCAACTCCTAGACTCACCAAAAAAGATAAAGAATGAAATAAATAAGAGATAAAGTAATGGAGATCATGGAGGAAATAATATTCAGGTTTTTTTATTTCAATAATGTGAAATTAATAACCTAATTGAATTTCATAGAGTCATAAGAAAATGTTTTTAAAATTGAAAATAAAGGAACAAAGAGTTGAACTATAATGGAAAAACGATAGGGTTGGATATTGAAATAGATGAGTATATTTTTCTCTCCAATACATAATAAAATTTAATATTATATATGTGAGTAATAAATATAAATTATGAAAATATATGTCCCTAGTGTAAATATAATTAAGTGAACTTTAATGGTGGAATGAGTAATGGTTATATTGTCGACGATGAGGGGTCTATAGATGAAATGTTAAAGGAAAGAGTTATTAAATAATATGATGATAGATCCTTCTAAAGGATTGTGAATGTTGTAGAATAAATGAAGTATATATATATCTAGATTCAATAATTATGTTATATTAATGGTGAAATATACCACGATTTTTTAGTTTATGTTTTCTCAATAATGATTTAATAGATTTTGTTCAATGTTTCTAGTGGTGTAGAAATGAAGTTTATTTGAATGGTGGCATTTTGAATAGGGGAATATAACCAATAACAATTCCCTTATATTATGATATAGTGGCCCAGATAATGATATTTCCTATATGTATAAGTGAATTATATTATACTAATAAGATTATAACTAATTTAAGATGTGTTGACAAGTGTTTATGATATCATTGATTATTTTTACATCATTTTTGGATTTGTGGAATACATCCAACATAATTTCAAATATGGAGATATGCATGATTTAGGTAATTAATGGTTGTAATTCAGGTTATTAACATGTTTCTTGGGAATAAATGATAAATTTATTAACATGTCTTGTATACGAAAAACATGACATACATTATTATATACGGGGGATAAACACAAAGTTGTTTTTTGAGAAATATAGTGACCTTATATCTTGAGTCATGGAATTTAATCTGAAATTTGGTTTTGAAGGATTACAATTTATGGAATGTTTTATATTAAACATCATAAATATTTTATTATATTATTTTATTATCTATAGATATGATGATTTATGCAAATTAGAAAATAGATTATAACCATTTGGGGGATTAAAACAGAAGAAATGACTCGTCATTATATTCATATATCTAAATATCGGTTAATTCATTAGGAATGAAAAAATCATCATCATTCCAGTGCTTATGTGATGATGTGGAATTTTTCTATGTCATAACAATGGGTAAGAATGTCCTCAGATAATGAATTTATATCATTTTATGAAATTTTTTCACCATTATAATAATTATTTAGAAATAAAATGATATCATAATAGATTAATTATTGTCAAACTGATGGAATTTTAAATAATCAAATATTTATGACTTTGAGGACCTAAAAATATATATTGATCATTCACTTGTTTGGGACTGATTTCATCAATCATTCCGAAAAAATATTTATATTTTCCCTCAACGTCCACATTTTATCCTCCCATTTATGTAATCATATGTGGAATACTATCTAAGGTTATGTTTTGTCTATTGTTATGATTCCATCATTATATTTTTTGCAGAAGGTTTATTATTAATGTTATTTATCTAGGTATCTATGATTGTGACATTAGTTATTCAACTTTTCATCACCCAAAAAAATTTGAGGCTGAATTTTATTTTTTAGAAGTATAATGTAACACCCTAATATTTTGTGTTATATTATTATGAAAATAATTTATTTATTTATTGATATTTTTCATTTCATTAAACATTGAATATTGTTTATATATATATATTAACGGCCTAAATGTTTATTTCATTCTACACATTCAAGACTTATATTAGCATTCCCTACAAAAAAAATGACATAGCTTGTGTTACACACAACACAGAGTTTCTCCAAAACATCATATTATTATTAGAATTATGTAAATGATATAGTTATAAATTTATATCAATTGAACATTTTATAATCCTATTTAGTTAATTGATATAATTTTTATATTGAATTGAGATATTAACGGTTAATTAATTTTGAATATTCTAATTTTGGAACACCTCTTTCTTTTCACATATATGGGATTAGCAATAAACAAACTTTTTTTACTTCTCTTAGTTAATTTAAAAATAACTAATAGTTTTTATAAAAAAAAATTATAATATTTTAATTCTAATAATATCAACTTAATTTATGTCCAAAAATATTAGTCAATTTTTTGAAATCAAATTATAGTTATTATGGATAAAATAAGATTAAGATGCGACTGAACCATATCCTTATGGAAAAAAAAGACCTAGAAACCTTTCCAACACCCACTAGATTCCCATATAATGACCATAAAACATATATTATTGGGGTTGTTTTTTTATGACTCTATAATTAAAAACATGGATAAACCTATCATTTTTTAAAATAACACCTTTTGTATCCACTCACGCCCATATAAAAGGCTAAAAACTCCCCATTGTTCAGACCTAAAAAACCACATAAGATTTACCAATATCAACCCAATAAAATTATTAAAATCCATAACTTACTCTTATATGCATCCATTTGGGATGAAATCCATCCAAGGAAGACCTTTTGTTCAATGAAAATAGAGTTACCCAATGAAGAGGTAACATCATTCCTCAAGACACTTTATAATATTTTTTTCTCCCCCAAATCATTTATTGTTTTTGCAGGATTATTTACTAAAAAATATCTTAAATATATTGATATTTTCGTTAACTTTTTTTAGAAAATAAATAGACTTCAATATAATAGGAAACAAACTAGTAATTTTTGTGTACGATCAACTTCCACCTAAAAAAAGTGGTAATTGTTCATTTTTTCCATTACCCAACTCATGAATGGAAATTGTGAAGTAAACAGGTTTTGAAAATGATATATATGATATTTATTATCTATTAATATGACATTTGTTATTATATAAAGAATAATTTTATTCTTTCTATTTTGTTTTAATATGATAAATTTATTACTTTATGTATGGACTAGAGCTTTTTCAAAGTGATGTGATTCATTCAGACATTACATAGTGTGTATTAATAATGTGTTTAGATATATAATATTTTATATATGAAATAAAAATTCTAATGGAATGATATATATACATATAATTATATTTAATTTAATTAATTTCATTAAAAAGGTCATTAAAATGAATTCACTGTTTATACGTACATGAAACCTACCATCTCCATGAATAGTTTATTCCATTTCATATTTCAATGTTATATAGATTTTTGTATGTATGAGTAAATAGAATATATAATATATTTATTCTTTTTATACATTTTTTTAAATTATTATATCATGATCTATGTAATAATTGTCATGAATCATCCCCCGGGGGCTGTGTCATGACTTCCCCAAGGCCGCCTCTTGAAGGCGAGGGGCTACTGACGAGGGCCAATGGTGTCAACCTGCAAGTGGTCGTTTTTCTGAGAAACTTTAGTCACACAACGCCCCAACCAAGTCTGACACAATTAAAAAGTGAGCAAATGCATAAATCAAATATGAGTACAATTACAACTAATTTATGTGATCCATAATACAAACTGAACAAATAACTAAAAACAAAAAAGTTCAAAAGGAATCTTAGATGACCATCCGCCAATAAACCAACCTGATCATGAAGGTAGTGTAGCGACTGGAATATGAAGTAGAATGTCTTGTCGTCCTAATACTACTAAGGCCCACCTATTCCAAGAAAACCATGTCCCTCGTTGTATTGTTTGTCAGTCTTGTCTCCCTGATCACATATGGGTCCCGATAAACCAATGCCACTGCCAAAATGCCGTTCATATGCCCCAAACACAACACGTGCCAGAGAAGCCCATGTAGTGGTGTGTAAAAAATTCCTTAGAAGGGACGCCAAAATATAGAATAAAAACCACATATCAATCCTCAAATTATATCACCCAGCACAAGACATATCACACCATGTACAAATTTAGGGTTGTGGAAGTAGATTTATCAGTCACATCATCGAACTCTTTAGATAGTAGGGTGCTCATCCTCAATCAAGTCTAGAGGTACTTACTTGTTAGACATAAGTGATTATTACAATCCTTAGAATTATTATGTTCACATCATCAACATGTAAAATGGGCCAGCAATTTCACGCATAATTGCTTGTCCCAAATCATGGCCAACTGAGGTACTCCTCCTCATCGTGTACCCTGGGCCTGCAAAGTCACTCTGAATTTTTTCCCATAATGGGACTACAATGTCACATAATTCTATTTCCAACTGAGTCATTTTCGAGTCACAGAGAGCTGAATGTTAGTAGTCTCCAGGTCATAGCCAACCACAAAGTTCCATATGTAGCGAATCTAGGTGAACTACTCATCAAGATATTCTTTAAAACATAAAATTAATTTAAGTCACCATAGATAATTCCAAAAGATCTATCTTATCGAGAGGGTCCCAATTCTATAAACATATTGTCAAATAGATGGTCATTTTACAATAAACATGTGTTTTAGTAAATAGGGGCTGGTTGCATCTGGGTCTGATCTGACCCGGTTAGACCGACCCGACCAACCCAGCCTAGGGGTTCTACATACCCTAGTTTAATTCAACCATCTCGACTACAACCGGTTCGTGTCTGCATCTGTCCGTTCTTGCCTTGCTTGGGGCCTCGTGGGCCGATCTAGTCTAGCCTAACCCAAAGGCCATGTGTCCAGCCATCCAGTGTGTGACTGGGAAGCTGGGTGCGTGTCTGGACTACTGGTGCAGGTTCAGACCACTAGCTGGGGGCGTAGCCCATAATCCCATAGCCTGGCATGTGTGGTGCTTACAGGTGGTGCACCGCCTGTCTGGGATACTGTTAGCTGGTGAGTCTGGCCTCTACTGGAGTCATGAATGCATGAGGAACTCTTTCCATGGGCGTGCGACTATGGATCAACGAGCCACCCAGAAGGCACAGATGCAGGTCATCCCTCTACGGGGCACCAAGTGGGTTTCACATCTCCCAGCTGCTACAATGTCCAGTTGGTGGTATCTTCCTACCTCCACAGTGCACCAAGAATATTGCCTCTGCCTCCACCCATGGGCCACCCCCACCGATGTGGTCCACCACTACTTCATATGGACATTGATTCTATCGTATTCCACTGCCACCATCATGGGCCACCACCACCACCATGGGGATCCTCCATCGCTGCCCGCGCTACCGTGTTGGACGATGTTCGTCTAATAACTGGCTGGGATCTGGGGGTCCATTATTCACACTCCATGCTCCTTCACACTCTAGGGAATTTCCTCTACACTATAAAGGTATCATAATAATGTTTCATTTAAATTGATTGTTTCGCCACAAAGAACGCACATAGAGGAACTGTTTTGGATTTTTTTAGTCAGTTCACAACCTCCACACTAGAGGTTTAAAATAATTGAGAGGGTTAGGGATTTTGGCTCAAGCAAACTACAAATAATCTAATCCAGGATAATATAAGTCAAAATAAAAGACACCCTCCCTCATAAACACATGATTAATGGATCAACAATTTTTGTGTTGATCCACATTCATTGTTTCTATAGTAAAAATATGTATGAAACATAAAATCAAATAACCCCTACCCCTTTGTCATTTTTTGTTGTTGTGTTACGTCCTAGAGGTTTGAAGATATCGATGTTTTTTATTTCTTCTGTCTCTGTTCTTCATTGGGCATAAAAAATGATTGACGTTCATTGATTTTTTTCATTCTACATTAGAGAGAATGATCATTGGAGGTTTTTCATATATCTGCATAGTTTAATTCGTCATTCCACCAAAGTGTCAACAAAAATAAATTGAAAACACGGCTTATCCTTTTTGTAATTCTACTATGTCACATCATTACACTGTTGAAATTTAGATCCATTAATGATCTTTATCAATGTTTCTCATAATTGCACCGTAGAGCCACCACCCTCCTCCCAATAGGTGCGAAATTAAAATAAAATAAAATTTTAATGTTATTTTATTATTTTCCAAAATGTCCAAAAAATTAATTTTCTTCCTAGACCTTTCTGGCCAATGTTATGTCATTTCTAAGAGAACATCGACGTTCCGAGTTCAACTATATCATCAGATTTTTGATCTGAGAATTTGTTGAAAATTTAGAAATGCCCACTCACACATTTACTTAAGTGAACATAAAAAGGATCAAAATTCTATTCTGGGATCAATGGGCTATGGAACAGTATTCCATGAAATCATGTGGTGTTGTAATAAATCCATATATTTTTTTTTAAATCAAATTCATGGAATTTCAGAAGCATTACAGTCTCCCCACCTTATGGCCTTATTTCCTTGAAAGTGAAAAAAACCATATAGATGGGGGTAATAATCCTGAATCTGAGCCTCCCGCTCCCATGATCTCTACTATACATTCCCATTATGTCAACGAACTCACAGTAATGTAATCAACAACCCATGTAAGACCCGCTCTTTTCGATCCTCTATCTCCACCGAGAATTCCGCAAATGCCTCCCCATCGTCAATATCTATATCTCCCCAGTAGATGACTTGTTATTGATCATGCATGTACCTCCTCAACTATGACACATTGATAACATCATTCACCTGGTGATTCAGTGGGGGGAGAGTTAGGTGGTACACCACCTTTCCATCTTTGCTCAGGATCTGAAAATGTCTGATAAACCTAGTAGGTTGGTAGTCACCCTGGAAAAATCCTTGAAATCCTTGTTGGGGTGAGACCCAAAGGAATACATGATCACCCTATTAGAACTCCAAGGGACACTTTCTACAATAATCATAATATATCTTCTTACTCTATGAGGTTCTCTTCCACTCCTGGATGATCTACACCTTCTTAGTGGTAGCCCTTCCAACTCCTAACCCATGTGTGCAGACTCCCTTTGGTCTATCCATCATAGATTTGATTTGAAAAGAAGTGTATAAAAGGCATAATATTGTTCCATTCCAATGGTGGAGTGATATATATTTTTTTGTATAAAAACTCCACCATTATAAATTGGTCCTCTCAACAATGAATAAAATCTAGGATTCAAGCATGTAGCATGTCTTCCATGGTCTGAATGGTCTTCTCCTTCTAACCATTTGTCTGGGGATTAATTGTCATGATAAAGCGCAACTTCATCCCAAATTCCTCCTATAATCCCATTCACAGCTGGGATGTAATGTGAGCATCATAATGTAAGACGATCGATGAAGGAACCCTGTGACGATACACTATCAATTGGATGTTGTGGTTTCCCAAGGCCTCTATCGGCCCCTGCACCCGGATGGGTAGGAAGTGTGCTGACATGTGTGTTGGTCAACGATCAACTAGATAGAGTAATGGCGCCTGGATGTACATGTTAACCCCATCAAAAATTCCATAGTGACACCATCCCATTTATGCTCTAGTACCTCAACTGGTTGGGTTGGGCCTGTTGGAACCTAATGCTTGACCAACACTTATTGACAAGTTAGGCATCATGAAATGAACTCAGCCACTACTTTCATCATCTCTGACCACCTGTAATGATGTTATAGGTCCTAGTATATCTTCAACACTCGAGGATGTACTGTCAAAGTAAATGTATTAAACTCCCTCAACACCACATCCTAATTCATCATTTGAACTATAGTGCACCATCTGAAAAGGATTATTTTCTCCCAACCTATAGAAAATCCCCTAGGAGCTCATCATGAGGATGACTGAGCACATTGGGTCTTCCAGTAAACATCCTCCAGTTTTCCCTCCTTGGATGTCTATATTATTAGGGAGTAACAGTCATCTAATGATGTTATTCATCTTCACCATCATCCATGAATGATATCTACATCGTCGCCAATAGATCCATCACCTCACTCAACTGTTATAAATTTGTCCTCTTGTTGAGGACGTGTTCCACTACATTTCCCTTTCTAGAATTATAGAACATCTCAAATTCACAGTCCTAGAGGAAATCTTTCTAATGCTGCAATCTCATGTTCAGGTCCTTCTGGGAGAAGATATAAGTGATACTCTTATAGTCTGAGTAATTTAAAAATTGTTCACCCATCATGTTGAACCACCACATATTCAATGAAAATGCCACTGTTGCTAACTCTACTTCATGGGTCACTTAATATTTCTCTTGATACCTCAAATTTCAAGAGTATTAGGTGAGAACTGCCCAATTTTGCATTAAGAAACAACCTATTATGGTCCATGATTCATCACAATAAACTACATACCCAATGCCCTTATATGGTAGTCCCAAGATGGGGGATCTAGTCATTATACGCCTTAGATCTTGGAAACTCTAGTTAAATTTTTCTATCCACATGAAGGTATATACATTTAGAGAATAATATGATAAGGGTTATGATACACTGTTAAAGTTGGGCATGGTCATCAGATAGTAACCACCTAACCCCAAGAAGTTCTGCACATTAGTCAAGCTCCTGGGCCGCTCCCAAGAAAGCATTGTATCTATAATTGCTGGATCAACTACAACAACATCCTTTGAGATGATGTGTCCCAGAAATTTTACTTCCCAAATCGAAAACTAACTCTGAGAGATTTCCATAAAACTAGTGATCTGGGAGTGTATCTAGGACAATCCACAAGTGTGTAGAGTTCTCCTCCTCTGACACCAAGTATGACGAGATATCATTAATGGATACAAGAAAAATAGGTCATGGTATGGATGGTTGATCCTATTCCGGACTCCCATGAACACTACTGGGGAGTTTTTTATGCCGAAATAAGTTATTAGGAACTCCGATTGGTCTTACCGACACCAGTATATCGTCTTCGGTACATCGTCATCTTATACCTAAATCCAGTGATAGCCTGATCTGAGTTATATCATTGAGAACATCTTCTCCTCCTTTATCTAGTCAAAGAGATCATGGATTCTATGTTGTGGATAATTTCACTTCATGGTCACTTGGTTCAGGTACCAGATTAAAAATATCCTATAGATTTTATTTAAAAATCATTGGGGCTACCCATCTTGAAATGTTGGGCCTTGCAAACCCCTTCCCCTGAATATCATTAAACGGTACCCTTAGCTCGTAATGCTCGGCGAGAGCCATTTGATGTGCCAGTGAGGATATCATTTTCATCCTGTAGTAATGTTCGATGAAAAATCCTACCTCCCAGTAAGAAATTAGTCCTGGAACATCTTTATTAAAAAAATCCTAACAATCATCCACCACTATAGTAATGCTTGGACTCATCTCATCCACTATTCATAGGGGGAGGCTTGAAAATTGGTGAGTGATCGGAGACACCCTCATTTGAGAAGGTCTATCGTATGTTCCAAGGGTTCCCTTCTCACCGACGAAAGAAAATCCCAGTCCCATCTCCATAGACACACCACAATGTATGCCTAAAAAGGATTATCTAATCATTGACTACGGATAACCAGCCCATAACCAATATGACATCATAAGGCATCGACACTGCTACTAGGATATCCCATCAGATGTTGTTTCCTCCTAAAAAAATCTCACACTGCCGGTACTAGTGTGTTATCATCATATATCATCCAATAAGAATATTTATCCATAAGGATCGATCCAATGGCACAATAAGAAACTCCGAGCTCTGAATGATAGTCATGGAAAGGATGGAGTGACTAGAAGTAGTGTCTATTAGAACCGATTATAATCTTTGGAATACATAGATCATTTCTCAAATAATCTTGGAACCACCACGTTCATCAGACACTATTTCCTAAAGTTGTGATCAACCAATCCGTCTACACCCAATTGTTAGGGTGGACCACATTGGGTTCATGGTGGTAAAACCTCAAACTGTCAATTATTTTGTGATGCTCGGCCTGCTCCCCTGCCTCATATTCTGCCCAGCAAACCACCTCACTCTCACTGCTTCCTCTTACTCAGTAGACATATTCCCAACTGTTGGTAATCTATTTGGCTGGTCAGGTAGTGACATTACAAGCTTCCCGGCCCGCCGCACGAGAAGAAATGTCTAGTTTTCAGTTCACACCCTCTAGTCTAGGATCACTCTATTGCTGACACTAAGTTATGGGGCCATCCTCAGAATGACCTGGCCCACATGGGACCTCACATCTGATGTCTGCAACATGCTCAAAGACTTTTCCCCCCTGTGGTATTTTAGTAGATCTATCTATGGGTGTCTACTTTGACAAGATGTTCCCTAACAGAAGGGCTCACTCCATCACTTGAGCCTGATTAGGGATGATGAGAGAGAACACAAACACCCTGATCTCCTACTGGAGTCCCTATACAAAAACTCGAGCTAAGATGAAATGGACTAGCACCATATTATTTGAGTAGATAAAAATCTCATTGAACCGTGATGAGAACTCAGTCCACACCATGTTGCCTTGTTGTAGGTGAAGTAGCTCTTGAATGCACATAGAGCGCTAGGTCACAGGAAAAACTCTTCCCAAAAAAGATGGTCTAAGTATTTCTAGGTGAGAGTCGCCTCATCATGCGTTAGGGTGGTCAGGCTCCACCATCACCCTAATGTTACCAAAAGAAGGATCACTTCATATTTCACAATCTGGTTAGTTAGTGTCCTCACTAATAGAAAAAACATCATTACAATCTCTACGCATTCCTCAGCGACCTAAGGATATGTCACTCCCATGAATGTAGGATGTCTCTATCTCTTAAATTCGTTCAGGGAATTGACTCCGCACATACCCTCTCCCGAAACCACCGGCAGTGGATTATGACCATCAGCTGGTGGTAGCACTGGTGCATCATTGAGTGGCTCCATATCTAGAACTGGTCCATGAATTGGTGCCTCCTCACTACAAGGGTTGTCCTCATGACCTTGAATCAGGATCCTGGATGGTTTTCTACGTTGATGCATCCTGAAATAGATCAAGATGGACCACAATCAAAACATTATACCTCACCAGATGAACCTTATACAAAAGAACATATGGGGAGACTAATGCAACCAATGATTTCATGTATTGAGCCAAAAATTAGAAATCAAGGTCTAGTTGTATGGATAAATATGTCACTACACAAACACTGGACTCACCGAATCTGAAAGACAAACTCAGAACAATTAATATTGTATCCACAAAACCAAACAACATGCTACCGGTATTTGTGGAAGGATTTTACACCATTCGATACCATGTTTCCATGACCCATACCTTGGGGCTTATGTCGTGACTACGCCAATAATGCCTCCCAAATGACACGAGCATGTGACTAGCACCGAAGGCATCAATCTGCATGTTGGAGGCATTTTACTGAGTACTTGTATGCACACACACGGCCTACCAAGTCCCAAACAATAAAAAATGGACCAGTATCCCTATAACAAAGATTAGTACATGTAAAACTAATATATACATGCTAGAGTAAAATTAATAAAACAAAAAACAAAAAAAATTCAAATGGAAAATATGATGCCCATCTGTTGAAAACCCCACCTGATCATGGAAGTATTGTAGCTAATGGAAACCAAAGTATAAAATCAAGTCCACTTGATCATAATAGACCCTTATTTTTCCAAGGAAACTATGTCTCCCATTGTAGTATTTATTGGTCATGTCTTCTTGAGCCCCACTCGATCCCGTTCCACTAATTTCTATGTCAAAACGTCGATCATCTTCACCAAACACAACACGTGCCTACAATGTTCATGTAGTTGTGAGTAAAAAATTCTCACTAGGGACCCCAGAAAAGTAATGGACACAAAACAACACTCACTGTTTTTTCTGTAGTATAAGAAAGATCATATCAGGTATAATTTTAGGGTTCTCATAGTAGAATTATTAGTCACATCATTAAACACCTCAGTAGTTATATAACTCATCCACTATTTGTTATAGTGGGCCTTCTACGCCACAAATAAGTGCCTCCCACTAACCATGGATAGATTAGGTACCCCTCCTCATTGCTTAAAATTATCATACTAAGTCGCACATATGTTATTCCCACTAATATTGGCCAATTGAGGGACTCGTCGTTGTGTACCGTAAACCTGAAAAGTCAGATAGAAGTAATTCCAACCATGGACATGCAATGTCACATTGAAGTTCTTCCCAATAGGCCAATGTCATGTCATAAAAAGTCAAATTCCCCCTGTCATCATGTCCCAACCAACCATATGAAACCATACATAGAATGTAAGGGAGAACCGATACTCAATCCATTCATCACACATAAACATCAATGAAAGTCTCCATTGATAATGCCAAATGATTTGGCTCATCATGAGGGGCACAACATCACACATGAATCATCAATAAAATTCATCATTTGGATGATACATGGGTTTTTGTAAATAGGGGTTGGGTGCATCTGGGATCGGTTTGACTCAGTCGTAACAGACTAACCAAACCGGCCTGGGTGTCCAACATAACAATGTTTAATTCTATCGACTTGGCTTGCTCTAGTTTGGGTCTGGCCTACCCAGGGGCCATGCCAAATGGGACTTGTTGGACCCGACCTGATTTTGCTGAGGGTCCTTCCTTCCCGGTCACTTGGTGGCCTAGTATAGTCCGGCTCATCCTAATGTGTGCCGATCTAGCCTTCTAGTGTAGGTTCCGCAAGTAGGGTGTGGTTTCTTTCGATCTTTGCTCTTCTGACCTGTCGTTGTTTGACTGGCCAACGTGGTCACAGGTCTAGCCCGCTGGCTAGGGGTGCGGCCCACCAGCACGATGTCCGAACATTTAGGAAATGACCGGGGGTATGTCGTGTCACGAACCGTCCCCTAAGGCCCATGTAGGGACTACCCCAAGCCCACCTTCCATAGGCCAGGGGCTGGCGACAATCACTGAAAGGAGTAATCCCTAGAATTGGGAAGGAATTTCCTTTTTAACCTATAATCACATGCAACCAAGCACACAATGGGATAAAAATGAAAGTAAACTAAAATGTAAATAGAGTGATTATAATAAGTAAAAGGGGCTAGAATAGCAGCCCAACTGGAGAGTAAAAGAAATTGAAATTACAAGTAAACTGGAGAAAATAAGGAAGACAACTTTTGGGTCATCCTCCGAGGATCGTATATGAAAGGTAGGTACAGATGGACTCCTCAGCACTCCACGTCTTTTCGTCTCCTCTGTGTACTGACTCATCTTAAAGTCCTCCTTCGGGCACCATCCAGTCCCAGTACCCTTAGTCTAGATCAACGCTACTTGACGTCTGCACAAAACTCAACAAGGTCCGGGCATAGCCTATACAGGGGTGAGTATAATGATACTCAGTAGGGACATCGAGACCCTCAAGGTCTCACAAAATCCATAAAGGATAAACATCAAAACATGAAGTCAACTGTCAACCATACATAGGTATATTACCATATATATACCTATGATATCAAGTATACCTATGTGAATCAAGAGGAATCATAGGGTCCATCCCAAAACCCCAAAGCTCAAATGTTCCACAAAGGAAGTAAAACCACAAAGACAAGGACCACACATGTATTCAACACAAAAGAATACCACCAAGGTATTACCACAAAGGAAATTACCACATAGGTATGGACTCCACTCACACCAGGTATAACTTATGTACAATAGTAGAGATAAGTAGATGTAACTACTGAATCATCTTACTATGTATATAATATGACCTGCACTGGATCCCAAGGAACTTACCCACACAAGATGAATAGGTGCTAGCCCACAGAGGATCCCTAGTAGCTAACCCACACAGGACTACTAGGTGCTGACACACACAAGACCACTAGAAGAGGACCCACACCGGATCGGTAGGAACTGACCCACACAGGATTGCAAGGTGTTGACCCACATAAGATCTCTTAGATATTACCCACACATGATCGCATGGAGCTGACCCACATAGGATAACTTTTCATTCTTCACGGCACAACTAGCTACTATGTTCCTGCACTAAGCTTGCTCGTCTCCAAGAGTATCCACACCACATGTAACATGTCGATACTCCAATTTCCACGAAATCTCATGATTATGTATCCCAATGTACCACCATGTCATAGGGTTCTCAATGAAATATACAATGCGTCATTTAGATGCACGGTCTGTGAGGTATTAGATTTTTTGTCCCAAGGACCTTGTTGGATTTGTGCTCGATCCAACCCGACCATTTCCTAAATTTATCTAAAACATTAGTGGGGTATACAAAATGGACCATCTCACTCCATGGTTTCTAGCATCACTGAAGGTTCATCAAACGGACTTCTGGTACCAAAGTTGTGGCCCAAGTATTGTATAGGGTCGTATCTAGTCTGGGTCATGTATGACTAAGTCAGACCGACCTAGCCCGACCCATCTTGGATTGATCCGGTTTGGGTCTACCATGCCCGGCACGCTGTGAGGGCCATGAGGTTGCAATGGTGTGGTGCGACTCGGCCTTGGGGGTGCAGCGAGGATGCGGGGCGGCTCGGTCACATGGGTGTCGCGCGGGTGTAGGGAGGCTAATCCATGGGGTTTCCACTAGGGTGTGGGGTGGCTCGGCCGTGGGGGTGCCACGGGGCACAGGGTGGCTCAACCGCAAGGTGTGCCGGGAGGGTGTGTGACGGCTTAGCCATGGGGGTGTCACGAGGGCACGGGGTGGCTCAGCCGTGGGGGAGGGGGGGCACGAGGATGTGAGGTCACGTGGTGAATCTCTTGGAGCAGCTTTGTGCGGAGGCCGGAGTCCTCGGGGTGGCGAGACTGGGGTGGTGCGGCCAGGAGGGTGGAGGCTGTGGGGTGGCCTTGCTGGGAGGGCAGAGGTCATGGGTGTCATGGTGCGGCGCGGTCGGGGCAGCCCAGTGATGTCACGGGGCAGTGTGACGCATCCACAGGGTGGCTAAGATGGGGTGGTGCTAAGAGGCTATGGGGAGGCATGGGGTGGCTATGGGGTGGTGATGGTTGGAGACAGTGGTGACCCACATGGAGTGGAGGCCGTGGGGTGGTGGGCTGACGTGGCTTCTTTGGCGGTTCTTGAGTTCCTCTGCTGCAAACCGCCGACACCGGTCATCATCACCAAATTCACCATCTTTCAACGTAAAGGATACATCATTTAAGGAGAATGTGGGAGGGTTCGGTCCATGCTTTTTTGTCCCACACCCACCCCATTAGAGAGGTATCCAGTGGCTCAACAGGAACAAGAATATCAAAAATGGGTAAAAGAAAAATTAATCAAACATGATCCCTACCTTGTTCGTTTGATTCGTTGAAGATTGTTTGTTGGGAAGGAGAGGATGTCGTTGGGAATAGAAGGACATTAGTGAAGTTGTAGTTTCTTTAATCATCTTTCCATTGACGTTGAAGACGTTCCTCATCAATGAATGTCCCGTTGAAGAAGTCGGAGTCGATGTCTAATTTTTTAATTATAGTTCATCGCGGGAAATATTTCTTCCGAGGATCCTTCCTCCCAATTCCACCAAAAATGCCATGTATCCAACATAATAGATTTTGTTGTATATTTAGTTGATTGTCATAAATTCATAAAGGAATAATTAATTAACTGAGTTGGCATTATAAATGTTGGAGGAGTTAAAGAGTCTCCTCCACATTAAATAGGATGTTTGATGGTTTCAACCATTAAAGGAGATTTTGAGGTGGGATTATACTCGGGTTGTCCCCACCACTATAACCTCTCAAGGGAGTATTAGTTTATGTGGTCCCACATGTGAAAAATCCACATAGGAGTTTCAAAATGAAATAAAATTAAAATGTGACACCATTTTATTTTATTTTTATTTTTCACTAATAAGTTAAAATCTAACTTCCACCCTCCTCCTACTATGGTCGAGGTGAAGGTCCTTTTTAGAAAATATTGGCTCTATGGGTCCAAAACTGCCTTCAAATTTAAATTCCGTGGACCGGTTCAAATGTTACAAAACCCCATCCATACGTTTACTGAAAATACCCAAAAAATTGTTCTGAAATTCATTTGGGGCACTCTGGTCCTCGGAATAACAAACCGTCAATTTTTACGCACATGTAAAATTACCATTTATTTTAAAAAAAATTACATTAAAATTCTAGGTCTTTACATTCTCCTCACCTCAAGGTTTTATGACCTTGTAAACCACAACTCAAACTAAGGGAACAAGTGGGGGTAATGAGAAAGCATATGAGCCTCCTGCTCCCATGTGCTCTCCTGGAGGCTCTCGTGCTGCCAGCGAACGTGCACCAGTGGTATTGACAAATCATGAGGGACCCGATCCTTTCTATCCTCAATCTCTACTGGAACCTCCGTAAAAGCCTCCCCATCGTCGACGTCCATCTCACCAAGGTCGATGATGTGAGAAGGGTCGGGCAAATATCTATTTATCATGGATACATGGAAAATGTCAAGAACCCATTGCAATTGAGGTGGAAGAGCTAAGTGGTAAGCCACCTTGACAACTCTTCAGAGGACCTGAAAATGTCCAATGAATATTGGAGATAACATGCCATCACAGACTAATCTCTACAAAAAAACATCAAGGTGAGACACGTAGAAAGATGTGTTCACCATCCTAAAACTCTAGATGACTCCATCTCTTGTCAGTATACGACTTCTGCCTTCTCTATGCAGCATTCATCTACTCCTAGACGATCTACACTTTCTATATGGTAGCCCATACCATCTCTGGTCCAACCTGTGCTGACTCCCCTGGGTCAGTCCAGCACAATGGTGATCAGCAAGGTCAACAATACAGCACCTTGAAAGGTTTCATCCCAATGATGGAGTGATACTTGTTGTTTAATCAAACTCCACCCAAGGCAAGAGATCCTACCAGCTACGACTGAAGTTGAGGAAACAATCACGGAGCATGTTCTTGAGGGTCTGAATGGTCCTATCAGTCTGGTCATTTGTCTGAGAATGGAAGACGGTGCTCAAACTATGATGTGTTCCAAGAGACTCTTGAAAATACTTCCATATCTGGGAAGAAAAACATGAATCACGATCAGAGAAAATCATCAAGTGTACTCCATGTATCAAGAAAATCTCCTGCAAATAGAGGCATCACATGCTCTCTACAGAACCCTACTATATGGTTGGTAGGAAGTGGGCCAACATGGTGATTCAGTCGACAATCACGCAAATAAATTCATGTCGCCTGGATGTACGCAGAAGCCCTATCATGAGGTCCATAGATATCTCGTCCCACTTCAACTCTGGTACATCCAAAGGTTGAACCATCCCTTCTGGTGCCTGATGCCCCACCTTGACTTACATAAAAGTGAGGTAGTGAGAGTCAAACTCTACATATATTTATTCTTTTCCAACCACAAGCGCTGTCATTAGAGATCTTGGTACATCTTTGCCACTCTTGTATGTACCGCTAATGGGGATGTGTGGATCTCCGACCACACTTCCTCCTTATGTTACACTGGTACCATGGTACGTCCTCTAAATCGGATGATGTGTTTCCCACCATGAGATTATCCATAAGGTGCATGTCCTGTGGTTATCGAAGCAAGTCATGCTCGCAGTCATCATCCCAACACAACACCGCTCGTACTCGCTGAAAATGTGGGGGAGTGACTGTAAGAGACTGAAGAAAAGCTGCAGCATCTCTATCCACAAAGTATGTCTGCAAAGCGATCAACTGCTCCATCGCCTCACCTAAAAACTGTAAACCTAACCTTCTTCTGAGTGCATCTGCAACAGTGTTCCCCTTCCTAGTAGTATTGACAATATCGATGACATATTCCTGGAGGAACTCAAGGCAACGTCATTGTCTCATGATCACGTCTTTCTAAGAGATGATATACCAAAGATTATTGTGGTCAGAGTTGACTGTAAAACACTCTCCCATGAAGTAATGTCTCCACATATTCAAGGAGAAGACCACTGATGCTAACTCTAGGTCATACGTAGAATTGTTCTGCTTATACTACCCTAGATTTCGTGAACCATAAGCAATAACTACTCGCTCCTACATCAGGACACGTCTGAGTCTGGTCCCTGAGGCATCAAAGAGGGCTACCTACCCTACGCCATCCTCTGGAATCCTCAAGATGGGTCCACTACCCATCCTCTTCCTCAGCACCTGAAAACTCTTCTTGCATCTCTCAGACCACTCGAAGGGTTTCACCTTCTTCATCGACAATGATCATGATGCCGCAACTCTGCAGAAATATGGAAAAAAATCTCTTGTAGTATACAGCCAAACCCAAAAAAACTATGTACCTCCATCACACTCCAGGGTGGCTCCCAAACAATTAATACCTCAATAATCACTGGATCCACTTCAACTCCAGCCACAGATATTGAATGTCCCAGAATGCAAGCCTGTCAGATCCAGAACTGGAACATCGAGAGCTTACTATAAATCTAGTGCTCCCATTGTGTGTCTAGAATTATCTACAAATGATAGGAATGCTCCTCCTTAGTAGTCTAGTAGATCAAAATATCATAGATGAAGATTACTATAAAGCGATCAAGGTATCACTGAAAGATTCTATTCATGAGTCCCACGAACACTACTAGGGAGTTGGTTACACCGAATGTCATATCCAAAAACATGTAATGGACGTACCAACATATGAAAGTTATCTTCTTCACATTCTCATCTCGTACTCTGAGCTGATGATAGCCTAATCTGAGGTATATCTTCGAGAACTGTCGTTCTCCCTTTAGGTGATCAAAGAGGTCATCAATCATCGAGAGTAGGTACATGTTCATCAAGGTCACCTGGTTTAGGTGCTGATAGTCCACACAATGTCTCATGCTCTTATCAAACTTATTGTAGAACACAATCGGGCAGCCCAAGGAGAAATACTAGGCCGAAGGAATCCTTTCCCCTGTAAGTCCTCCAGCTGTACCTACACCTCATGATGCTCGGAAAGAACCATCTGATACATTGGGGTAGATATCGGTGCCATCCTAGGGTACAAGTCAATGTAAAAGTCCATCTCTCTACGAGGAGTTAGACCCAAAACCTCATCAGGGGACACATCTTTGTATTGATCCACCACTACAGGATAACTCAGTCTCTCCACATCAACCTCTCCGAGGGTAAGGCCAGCCAACTGATGAGTGATTAGATGAACTCTCTTCCTGGTAAGTCCTTCCTATGCTGCAAAGGCTCCATTTTGACCAGTTAAGGTAAACCTAGTCCCATATAGGTAGACACACCACACTTTGTACCTAATACAGTCTATCTGAGCATGGAATGTAGTTAAGAAGTCCATACCCAAGATGATGTCATAATGTCTCGATGCCGTTACTAAGAGGATCCTACCCGAAGCTCTCGACTGTAAGAGTATGCTTGCACTACTGGCACCAGTGTGTAATCATAGAATCTACTCTCGCTGGAGTCTCTAGCTATAAGTATTGATCCAGCGGCTCAGTAGGAATCTCCATGCTTCAAACGGGGTTAGTGGAAATAAAAGAAAGACTGGAACCACTATCTATAAATACTACAACTAAGTTGGAGTAGACACAGATCGTACCATATATCATCTATGGAGGGTTGTGATCATAGGCCTCAGCTACCTAGAGCTGAGCATTCCCTTGTCCTCCTGCTCCCTGTGGTCAGGGAGGACCACCAGGTGGTGGTGGCGGTAATAATTCAAATCGTTTCCCACCACCAGTGCCACAGACAGTTCTTCTTCCACGTCCACCTTCTGTCGGTCGATATGCTCTGTCGAACCTCTGGCTATGCCTCAACGGTTCTTCGACTATCTACTAATCATCTATATAAAGGGTCAGATATTTGTGAGCCATGTGACCCTACCTTTCACATGCGTAACATTGCCTGCTCCTTGTATGATGGGCTCTACCTCGGGTGATCCGCACTACGGACCTTGTGTCATGCGGTTGTCCACTTGTAGGTGTGGACCTCTTGGACCACTACGTCATCTGTCTGCTTCCAACTGCAGAAGACTCCATTACTTAATGACTGGTGGTGGGTCTCACTACTAGTTACTACTTCGCAAGGAAACTGTCCAATAAGAGGGCTCACTCTAACACCCCTGCCTGCGTCAGGATACTGAGTTAGATCATTGATGCACTGATCTCTTGCATGTTCCCCTGCTCGAATGTCCATGCCCTAATGAATGGGTCTCGCAGCATATTTTTGTAGTTGAACTAGTGGTCAATGAACCTCACTGAGTACTAAGATATAGTCATGCTACCCTGCTGCAAATGAAAATTATCATGTTTGCACTCTGTGCAAAGAGTCGATGGAGAAAACTCTCCCGAAAATATGCTCTCGAAGTCTCTCCAGAGAAGTTTCACCTCTCCAGAAACCAAGAGTATCATGCTCCACTATCTGACTGATTCTTCCTATAGAATGTTGGGGGAAAGGATCACTATGAGATCAGATGGTGTCCCTACCAGTCAGAAGACTCCCACGACATCATCCAACCGATCCTCAGTAGCATGTGGATCAGTCTCTCCCCTGATCCTGGGTGGCCTCTGGTACTGGAACTTGTGCAACGTGCTTAGGCAGTGAGCACTGTCTTCTGCTGGGGCCAGTGGCATCAGTGTCTCACCAGGTAATGGTATCGCTGGTTCCTCTACATGAAAAGGGCCCTGCATCGAGGCCTCATTTCTTGGTGGGAAGTTAGTGCGTACTACACTCGAAACCCAAGCTGGATATCTTCGTGAAGGCATCCTGAAAAGAAACAGGTGTTCCACGATCACTATGTTATAATTGGGGAGCTGACTCAAGAGATCAAAAATAAAAAATCATTAAATCACACACGAAATCACTATTTTCGTGCACTGAGTCAGAATTCAAAAATCAATGTCCAGGTGTATGGATACGTCAGCCGCTACACCAACACTAAATTCCCAAAATAGATAACCACATACTCTACACATAACAATATCCTTGTTAAGAAGAATCTACATATGTTCTATGGTAGAACTGACTTCTCTGATACCAATTTGTCATGACCAGCCCCCCGTGGCATGTGACGTGACTACGCCAAGCCCACCTTCTATAGGTCAGGGGATGGAAACTAGCATCGAAAGGCATAATCCCTAAAACTGGGAAGACATTACCTTTATAACCTTTATACACACTCAACTATGCACACAACATGATTCGAACACATGTAAAATGAAATTTAAATAGAGTGAGTACAATATGTAAAAGTTTCCATAATACATTCCCAACTAGAATGTACAAGAAACTGAAAGTACAAGTAATCTAGAGAAAAAGGGAAGACAATTGATGGGTCATCCTCTGAGGTTCATACATGAATGGTAGATACAGATCACCTCCTTAGCACTCCATGTAATTCCATCTACTAGGTGTACTGACTTGTCGTAAGGTCCTCCTCGGGGTACCATCACGTCCTGGAAAAATCAGTCTTGATCTAAGCAGTACAACATATGCACCAAACTCAACATGGTGCGGGCATACCCATGCAGTGGTGATTACAATGATACTCAGTAAGGACCCCGAGACCCTCATGGTCTCACAAAATCCATAAAGGATAAACATCAAAGCATAAAGTCAACAGTCAACATTACTTTGATATATGCCCATACATATACCTAAGCTATCATGTATATCCATCCCAATCATGAGGAAAGACATGGTCCAACCAAAAACCCCAAAGCACAACTATTACAAAACTAAAGGAAAACCCCAAAGGAAATTACCACAATGGTACGCCATATAGAAGAATACCACCAACGTATTAGCAAAAAAGAATGTACCACACAGGTATGAACTCAGCTCACATCGGGTATAACTTAAGTAATTTAGTTTAGATTACTAGATGTAAATACAAAATCATCTTAATCTGTAAAGAATATAACCCACACAAGATTGCAAGGAGCTTACCCACACAAGATTACATGGTGCAGACCCACACATGATTTCTAGGAGGTGACCCACAAAAGATCACTAGGTGCTGACCCATATAGGATCGCAAGGAGATGACCCACACAAGATCGCTAGGAGCTAACCCACATAGGATTGCTAGGTGTTGAACCACACAAGATCGATAAGAGCTAAACCACAGTGGATCCTTAAGAGCTGGCCCACCCCGGATCTCCGGAAGATGACCCACTAGGAAGTATCCCAAAGGACCACCATGTCATAGGGATTTTAATGCCACATATGACGTGTCATTCAAACACCCGGTTTGTGTGTTATTATCCTTTTTGTCATGACGTCCCAGTTGGATTTGTTATCGATCCATCCTGACAATTTCAAAAAATTATCTAATACTTTAGTTTGTTATACCAAAGGGAGTATCTCGCTCCATGGTTTCTAGAGATACTGACGGTTCATCAAACGAACATCATGTGCCAATGTAATGGCCCATGTAAAGTATAGGGTCGTCACTGGTTCGATTTTGGTCAGACTCGGTCGGAATGACCTGACCCGACCTATTGGGTCTGGCCTAGCACGCTGGGTGGCCCGACTTACTGGGTTTGGCCCAGAAGGCCGCGAGGGTGTCGCGGGGGCTTGGGGCGGCTCGACCGCTGGGGGACGCGTGGGCGCGCGGCGGCTCAGCCTCGGGGGTGCCGCGAGGGCGAGCGACGGCTTGGTCGTGGGGTGTCTCAAGGGCGCAGGGTGGCTCAGCTGCGGGGGTGTTTCGAGTGCATGAGGAGACTCGGCTGGAGGGGCTCTACGAGGTTGCAAGGCAGCTCGACCGCAGGGGGGGGTGCAGCTCGGCCGCAGGGGGTTACATGAGGGTATGAGGTCACTGGCTGATTCGACTGGAAGGGCAGAGGCCGCGGGGTGGCTCGGCCATGAGGGTTCCATGAGGGCGCGGTGGCACGAACGCGGGATTATCGCGGGGGAATGGGGTGACTTGGCCACTGGGGGTTCCATGAGGTCACGAGGCTACGGGGAGGCTTGGTCGGAGTGAATCGGCTGGGAGGGAGGAGGTGGCCGGGCAGCTCGGCTGTGGCGGTCACGAGAGCGTGGGGCGGCTCGGCTGTTGGTGGGATGCCACAAGAGAGCGTGGTTTCTAAACTATGGGGGTTCCATGAGGTCTTGCAGCAGCATCAGCACAGTGGTTCTACGAGGGAACAAGCTCGTTGGGTGGGTCAACCGGGAGGGCTGAGGCCGCGGGGTGGTTCGACCTAGGCAGCTCGGCCAGGAGGGCGGAGGCCACAGGTGCCGCAGGGCAGCGTGGTCAAGGCGGCACGGTGAGGCTGCAGGGCGGCATTGGTTGTGGATGGAGGAGTATCGCGGGGCATGTAGGTCATGCGGTGGCAGGGCACATTACTTTCGGTAGCAGTTCTTAAGTTCCACCGGTGCAAACCACTGGAAATGGGAGCCTCCAACAAAGTCCCATTCTTTCATCGCGATAGATACACCATTTAAGAATAATGATGGAGGGTTCGGGCCATGTTGGTTTTTCCCGCACCCTCCACATTAGAGCTGTAGCAAGCGGCTCACCAAGAACATGGATATCAAGAATGGGTAAAGGAAAAATAAGTAAAACACCCTCCCTAGCTCGTTCGATAGATTTGTTGAAGATTGTATGCGGGGATGGGGACTATGTCATTGGGAATAGATGAAAATTGGTGACGTCGGCATTTCCTCAATCACCGTTTCATTGAATTTGAAGATTTTTTTCATCAACGAATGTCACGTGGAATAAGTCAGGGTCGAAATCGGCATTTTCGTTGGAGATATTTCTCCCAAGTCTCCTTCCTCCCAATTCCACCAAAACTGCCATGTAACAAACATAATAGATTAGGTTGTCTATTTAGTTCGTTGGTATAAATTAAAAAAGATTAATTAATAAACTGAGTGGGCATAATGCATATTGGAGGAGTTAAAGAGGCTCCCCCACATTTAATAGGAAGTTTGATGGTTTCTCCCATTAATCACTACTGGAAATCCCATTTTTACCAACGCTAATATCCCAATGGTTTATCAAACCGTTGGGAATGGTTATGTATACCAATGGTTTTAAGAAAACCATTGGCATAGAGGCTTTTATGAAGATTTTTACCAACGGTTTATAAAACCGTTGGTATAGGGCTCCATTAAGAGACTTTTACCAACAATTATACACTAACTGTTGGTATATGTTGGAATCTATACCAACGGTTTGTGTAAACCATTGCTATAGGCCTTAGGTAAACATACATTCCCAACAGTTTTTAAAAACCGTTGGGAATGTTTTTCCCTAAATCCAGTAGCCCCTTCGCTCGATTGCAGTCCCCCTCCGCTCGACTGTAGCCCTAAATTGAAGCTCTCCCGACGTACTCTCATTACCCAGTCTCCGAAACTCCATCCATCCTCTTCAATAAAACAATTTTCCTGTTCTACACTTCAAATATGTAAGTTCTAATGTTCTTCATCTATTTTTTTATTTATTATTGTCATTTGTCTTAAACGTCTCAGATCTCTCTATACAAGGAATCAGAAACTCGTTCCACTCATAGATCCATATTAAATCAAACAATATTGTAGTTCTACACTCTAAATATGTAAGTAATACCTTAGTTTTAATGTTTTCCATCTATTATTTTTGTTTTCTGTTTTAATTTGGTATGAACTAGGTTGTGTTGTTTATGGAATGCGAAGTTTAGTGATATTAAGGATGAATTGGATGTTGGTTGGGTGATGGATTTGAATTGTGATGTTTTTTGGATTAATTTTTGTTAATTTTAAATGAATTATTTGGGGATTTACTCCCTTTAACAGAGACCCCACTCCTCATGGAACCTGGACACCCCCCCTCTTGGACCCTGGATAGTCCCCCCCTCCGGGAACTTGGACATCCTGACCCCCCTCTTTCCTGAATCTTGGACACCCCCCCTCCTGGACCCTGGACAACCCCCCTCCACCCTCCTCCCAAGACATTGTATAGTCCCCCTTCTTCCTAGACCCTAGGAATCCCCCACCCTCCAGCCTGGACCATGGATAACCCCCCTCCTCGATAGACCCTGGACAACCCCCCTCCTTCCTGGACCATGGACAGCCCCTTCAACCCTTCTCCTTGACCCTGGACAGCCCCCTCCCACCTTCATGGACCCTGGAAAACCCCCCACCCCTCCTCCTAGACCTTGGACATCCTCCTCACCCCCCTCCTCAACCACCAAATACCTCCCCACTTCAAAACATTCACCACCAAACTTGGACATGCTGTATTTTCTCTAAAAAGATTGATTTATCCTCAAACCACCTCAATAATATCCTAAACAATGCTTATTATGTGGTTTTCACCACATAACATCCAATAGTATTCCAAGTCACTAGTCTATCCTCCCTTGGCTAGATTTTACAAAAAGAGTTAAACCTTAAAGATCCAAATAAAAATAAATTGATATAAGACATTTGGTAATGGATTAAAATTTAAAATTGGGATCCAATGAGGAATATTTGAGATATTATGCATCATGTCCATGAGTAAATCCATTTTTATATATCTGATAAGTTATTTTTCACAACTTTCACACATTAAATGTTTTTAAAAATTGGACAAATATTTATAAAGGTTCTAATATATAAAAATGAATCTATTTGTGGATACAGCTTAACCAACAATTTATAGCTTGTCTGCATCTTCTATGATCATCGATGTGCATGTCCTGTCTCCATCTGACCTCGCAGGATGGGTGACTCAACGTCTGGCTGATGACGAGCGCCAGATTCTCTTACTTCCACACCAGATTCACGCCCGCTACGCTCTTGAAGTGATCAATCCCACTCAGCGTCTTGCTGATGATGAGTTCCATATTCTATTACTTCCACACCAGATTCAATCCCGCTATACTCCTGAAGTGATCAATCCCACTAAGCATCCATGTGAGCTTGATGACACGACCACCAGTTCTTGAAAGAGGCAGAGGAGTTCTGAGCTGATGGACCAAGACGATTGACCAGTGTCCATCGATCTGGCTGAAGATGTAAAACTTAGCACTTCCAGGGAGGCAACCCATACTCTAGAGTTTCATCATTTTGATTTTTTTACTGTGTTTTAGGAAATAAACATGGAATGTATGCATAAATATTTTAGCTGCTCTTGATCTGTATGTGCACTTGTCATTACTCTGCATGACTGATTCTATTTTGTCTGATCCTTGGTGTTATTTTTTATGACATGATGCTGCTATGTACTGTCTATGTATAGATTTTACTGGTACATAAGTATATGCACTTTTCATTATTCCATTCTTTTTGTACTTTGGCCGATGGTAAGAGGGAGGTTCATAACAGAGGTAGACAAGCATCTCCGCGTACAAGACTAGACCCTTCCACTCTGACCAAACGCATTCAGATTCTGTTTAAACTTAAGGAAATAATCCATGTGTCAAATTTGATGTGTATAAGTCATCCTCGCCTCAATAAAAGGCACGGTGTGTCCAGGATCACTCAAACTACCTCTCTTTTGTTCAAAATTGACTTATTTTTAAGTGAAATCAACAACTAACATATGGGAAACCGACCAAATGCCTTCGGATTGTGTTGAAACTTTAGGAAAACGATCAATGGGTCATCTGTGACATGTAAAAGTCAACTCCTCTACAATATAATGTGCGGTGTGGCCGGTATCACTCCAAGTGTATGTATTTTGTTTAAAATGGTAAATATTTTATGTACATACACCAATCCAATCAAATAGATTTTCATTGTGTTGATAATTTTTGACAATGATCCATGACTCATATGTGATGTGTACGAGTCATCCCCGCCTCAATTCGAGGCCCGGTGTGGCCGATACCACTCAAAGTTCCTATGTTTTGTTAAAAATGGAACTAATTTTAAGTGAAATCAACAACTGACATACGAAAAACCGACCAAACGCATTCGTATTCTGTTGAAACTTAAGAAAAACGATCCATGAGTCAAATTTGACATGTATGAGTCATCTATGCCTTAACACAATGCTCGTTGTGGCCGACACCACTCAAAATGTCTATATTTTGTTAAAAATGTACTTAATTTTAAGTGAAATCAACAACTGACATACGGTGAACCGACCAAACGCATTCGGATTCTATTGATACTCTAGGAAAACAATCCATGGGTCATATGTGACGTGTATAAGTCAACTCCACTTCAATCCAAGGCACGGTGTGGATGGTACCATTCAAAATGTATCTTTTTTGTTCAAAATGACTTTAATTTTAAGTGAAAATAACAACTGACATACGGCTAACTGACCAAATGCGTTCCAAATCTTCATAAACTATAGGAAAATGATACATGGGTCATATGTGATGTGTAAGAGTCAACCCCACCTCAATCCAAGGCACGGTGTGGCCGGAACCACCTAAAATTTCCCTCTATTGTTTAAAATGGACAATATATTACGTACATACGCCAAACAGAACAAATGGATTCTGATTGTGTTGATACTTTTTTAAAATGATCCATGACTCATATGTGATGTGTACGAGTCACCCCTGCCTCAATTCGAGGCTCGGTGTGTCTGACACCACTCAAAGTGCCTCTGTTTTGTTAAAAGTGGACTTAATTTTAAGTGAAATCAACAACTAACATACAACAAACCGACCAAACACATTTGGATTATATTAAAACATAAGGAAAACAATCCATGAGTCAAATGTGATGTGTAAGAGTTAAAACCACCTCAATAGGAGGCCTGGTGTGGCCGACACCACTCAAAGTGCCTCTTTTTTTTTAAATGTACTTAATTTTAAGTTAAAACAACAACTATCATATGGAAAACTGACCAAGCACCTACGGATTCTATTGAAACTTTACGAAAACGACCCATGGGTCATATATGATGTGTACAAGTCAATCCCACCTCAATCCGAGGCACAGTGGGGCCGGGACCACCCAAATTGTCAGTCTGTTTTTGAAAATGGACTAAATTGTAAGTGAAAACAACAACTGTCATACGGGAAACTTACCAAATGCGTTCCAAATCTATTGAAACATTAGAAAAACGATCCATGGGTCATATGTGATGTGTAAGATCAACCCCACCTCAATTCGAGGCGCTGTGTGGCCGACACCACCCAAAATATCTCTCTTTTGTTTAAAACAGACAATATTTTAAGTACATACGTCAAACCAATCAAACAGGTTCTGAATGTGTTGATACTTTTGAACCACAATCCATGACTTATATGTGACGCGTAAGAGTCAACCCTGCCTCAATGAAAGGCCTGGTGTGGCCAACACCACTCAAAGTGCCTCTATTTTGATAAATATGGACTTAATTTTAAGTGAAAACAACAACTGACATACGCCAAACCAACCAAACACATTCAGATTATATTTAAACATAAGTAAAACGATCCATGAGTCGAATGTGACTTGTACAAGTCAACCCTGCCTCAATCTGAGCTGCAGTGTGGCCGGGACCACTCAAACTATCTCTCTTTTGTTCAAAATAGACTAAATTGTAAGTGAAATCAACAACTGACATAAGAGAAACCTACCAAACGTCTTCCAATTCTGTTGAAACATTAGGAAAACGATTCATTGGTCATATGTGATGTGTACGAGTCAACCCCGCCTCAATCCGAGGCTCCGTGTGGACGGGACCACCCAAAATGCCTCTGTTTTGTTCAAAATGGACAATATTTTACGTACATACGCAAAACCGATCAAACAGATTCTGATTGTGTTGAAACTTTAGGAAAATGATCCATTTTTTATATGTGACGTGTACGAGTCAGCCCCTCCTCAATCCGAGACGCAGTGTGTCCGACACCACTCAATGTGGCTCTCTTTTTTTTTTAAAATGGACTTAATTTTAAGTGAAAACAACAACTGACATACATCAAACCAACCAAATTCCTTCATATTCTATTTAAGATTTAGGAAAACGATCCATGAGTCAGATTTGACGTGTTAGAGTCAACCTCACCTCAATCTGTGCCACAGTGTGGCCGGGACCACTGAAATTGTCTCTCTTTTGTTGAAAATGGACTAAATTGTAAATGAAAACAACAACTGACATACTCCAAACAAACCAAAAAACTTCTGATTCTGTTGAAACTTTAGGAAAACGATCCATGGGTCATATGTGATGTGTACGAGTCAACCCCGCCTCAATCTGAGTTGCAGTGTGACCGGGACCACTCAAACTGTCTCTCTTTTGTTCAAAATGGACTAAATTGTAAGTGAAATCAACAACTAACATACAGGAAACCGACCAAAATACTTCAGATTCTGTTTAAAATTTAGGAAAATGATCCATGGGTCTTATGTGACGTGTAAAAGCCAACCGCGCCTCAATCTGAGGCACCGTGGGGCCGGGAACACCCAAACTGACTCTCTTTTGTTCCAAATGGACAATATTTTACGTACATAGGCCAAACTGATCAAACAGATTCATATTGTGTTGAAACACTAGGAAAATGATCCTTGGCTCATATGTGACATTTAAGAGTTAACCCCATCTCAATACGAGGCCCGGTGTGGCCGACGACACTCAAAGTGCCTCTTTTTTTTAAATGTACATAATTTTAAGTGAAATCAAAAACTGACATATGGAAAACAGACCAAATGCCTACGGATTCTATTAAAACCTTAGGAAAACGATCCATGGGTCATATGTGATGCGTACGAGTCAACCCTGCCTCAATCGGAGGCCCATTGTGGCCGATACCACTCAATGTGCCTCTGTTTTGTATAAAATGGACATAATTTTAAGTGAAAACAACAACTGACATACGCCAAACCAACCAAACGCCTTTGGATTCTGTTGAAACATTAGTAAAACTATCCATGTGTCATATTTTATGTTTACGAGTCAGCCCTGCGTCAATATGAGCTGTGGTGTGGCCGGGACCACTCAAACTGTCTCTCTTTTGTTCAAAATGGGCTAAATTGTAAGTGATATCAACAAATGACATACGAGAAACCTACCAAACGCCTTTTGATTCTGTTGAAACTTTAGGAAAATGATACAAGGGTTATATGTGATGTGTACAAGTCAACCCTGCTTCAATCCAAGGCATCGTGTGGCCGGGACCACCCAAACTGCCTCTATTTTGTTCAAAATGGACAATATTTTACGTACATACGCCAAACCGATCAAATGGATTCTGATTATGTTTAAACTTTAGGAAAATTATACATGGATTATATGTGACTTGTACGAGTCAACCCCGCCTCAATACGAGGACCGGTGTGGCCAAAACCACTCAAAGTGACTCTCTTTTGTTAAAAATGAACATAATTTTTAGTGAAAACAACAACTGATATAAACCAAACCGACCAAACACCTTCAGATTATGTTGAAACTTTAGGAAAACGATCCATGGGTCATATGTGACATGTATGAGTCAACTCGGCCTCAATCTGAGCTGCGGTGTGGCTAGGAACACTCAAACAACCTCTCTTTTGTTGAAAATGGACTAAATTGTAAATGAAATCAACAACTGTCATACGAGAAATCAACCAAACGCCTTCGGATTCTATTGAAACTTTAAGAAAACGATTCATGTGTCATATGTGATGTCTAAGAGTCAATCCCACCTCAATCTGAGGCACGGTGTGGCCGACACCACCCAAATTGTCTCTCTTATGTTAAAAATGGAAAATATTTTATGTACATACGCCAAACCGATCAAACGAATTCTTATTGTGTTGAAAAATTAGGAAAAAGATCCATGTCTAATAGGTGATGTGTATGAGTCAATCCTGCCTCAATACGAGGCCCGATGTGGCCATCATCACTCAAAGTGTCTCTGTTTTGTTTAAAATGTACTTAATTTTAAGTGAAAACAACAACTAACATACACCAAACCAACCAAACCCCTTCAGATTCTATTGAAACTTTAGGAAAATGATCCATGGGTCATATTTGACGTGTAAGAGTCAACTCCGCATCAATCCAAGCCGCGGTGTGGCCGGGACCACTCAAACTGTCTCTCTTTTGTTAAAATGGTCTAAATTGTAAGTGATATCAACAACTGGCATATGGGAAACGGACGAAACGCCTTCGGTTTCTATTGAAACTTTAGGAAAAGGATCCATGGGTCATATGTGATGTGTATGAGTCAACCCCGCCTCAATTGGAGTCACCATGGTGCCGGGACCACCCACACTGCCTCTCTTTTGTTCAAAATGGACAATATTTTACGTACATACGCCAAACCAATCAAACAAATTCTGATTGTGTTGAAACTTTAGGAAAATGATTGACGGATCATATGTGATGTGTACCAGTCAACCCCGCCTCAATACGAGGCCCGATGTGGCACTTATGGAGTCACAAGTGATGAGACTCCTAAGAAAATACCATTTCACCATATATTAGAAAAGTGGTTGTCATATGAAGATTGAAATGGGTGTAAATAATATATGAGTTATTGAAAATATTATTCAACTATACTAGATTTTTCATATGAAGATTCAAATGGGGAATTATTCACCATGTCTCTAATCAAAGATCTGGTCTTTTTTTTGTTGTTTTATGTTTGTCACTGTTTTAAGTGCTATTTTGTATGCTGGTGTATGCACATGAGGGGCTGTTGTGCAACAATTCTTGAAATACACAATACCAATGGTTTACAACCATTGGTATACTTTGAGAATGAATTATACCAATGGTTTGTAACCGTTGGTATAGTATTTTTTTTGAACGTATGCCAACAGTTTCATTGAAACCGTTGGGAAAAAAACTATACCAACAGTTGTATGTAGTTGGTATAATATTAAAATCATAGAATTCCCAACGGTTTTAAACCATTGGGTAAACCTATACCAACGGTTCAACAAGAACCATTGGTAAATCAAGACATAGAGTAGGGTATACCAATGGTTTAGTTCAAACCATTGGTATAGATCTTTCCCCACGCCTTACTTCCCTACGGTTTGGACAACCGTTGGTATAGAATATACCAATGGTTTTCCAGCCTATACCAACGGTTTAGAACTGTTGGTATATCCTCCATTTCCAGTAGTGAAAGGTGAGTTCAAGGGGAGTTTATACTCTGGTGGTCCCCCCACGATAACCACTCAAGGTAGGTTTAGATCAGGTGGTCCCAACCCTTGAAACATCCACATTAGAGATTCAAAATAAAATATAAAAAAATTGTTACACCATTTTATTTTATTTTTATTCTTTCATGAATAAGTGATAAACTAACTTCAAACCTCATCCAACTGCGATTCAGGTGAAATTATCCTTAAGCGAATATTGGAACTGCATGTTCAATGGTGCCCTCAAATTTAAATTTCAAGCACTCGTTCAAAATTTACAAAATCCCGCTCGTACGTTTACTAAACGTACCTGAAAAAAAGTTCATAAATTCATTTCGGGAACTCCCAGATTCGAAATCATACACCGTAAATTTTCACGGACTCATAAAATTCCAATTTAATTAATAAAATTTCATATAAATTCATGGTCGTTAGGTGTCACCTGGCTGGGATATAGATCACTTCCATGTCCGTCCTCCTCTGGCCCCCCGGACATGTGGGTCCCCCATGCTGTGGTCGAGTAGAAACGTCACATCGAGCCACACGACGACTTGGGCATTGGACGTCCCTCCATATGAACCTGAGAATTTTCCCTATCCTCCTAATACCGAAGTGACACAACTACAAGCCTGCCACCACCTCCGCTGATGGCTTTCAATGCAAGCCACCAGCGCTGTTCTTTGTGCGGGTGGACAGAAAGATATCTGACGGACTACCATACTCACACTGGTGGTCTATTCTTCTGGTCTCTTACACCTTCAATGTTTGAAGAATTTCCTCTTCACTTCAAATGTACCAGAATCAATAATCCTCCACTTTGAGGTTGCAGTCAGCAAAAACACACATGGTGGAGGTGGTCGGGCCTTGTTCGTGTCGTATTGCATGCTTCGTGTTAGAGGTTTATATTCTTATTGAGACTCTAGGTTTGTGGTTCAATTATACTATAAATAAAATAATCATATATAATTACTCACAAAATAAAAATCACCATCCCTCGTAAACACATGAATCATAGATCAAACTATTTTTTGGTTGATCTGGGATAATTGTTTCTATAATTTCAATGGGGAAGAACATTAAGATCAATGTACGACTACCAATTTGAAATTTATTTCCACAGTGTTACATCCTTGAGGATCCAAGACTTCGACATTATTCATCACTTTCAGATCCATTCGTCATGGGGCGTCAATGAAGATGGATGTTCATTGGTATTTTTTTGAGAGGATGTTCATCAGAGGTTCTTCAGAGAATTATCACTATTTAATACCTCGTTCCACCAACGCGTGAAAAAAATAAAACAAAAACATGTTGTAGTGTTTCTGTTTTGATGTGACATCATGTCATTACACTAAGAGTTAATTATCCAATAATAAGCCTCATCAAGGTGCCTATTCTCTACACCACAACATCACTGTCCTCCGCCCAATGGATGAAAAAAATAAATTCGTAAATTTATTGTATTATTTTCAGAAATTTCTGAGAAAGAAAATATCTACTCTGCCAATTTTATAAAACTTGATGTCATTTCTAGGAAAATCCTATCGTTTTGATTTCATTAGTGTCCTCAAATTTTTTATCCGAGCACCTGCTCAAAAGTTAGATAGACCTTCTTCCACATTTACTTATGTGATGTAAATAAGTATTAAAAATTATGTAACGGGATCCTCGAGCCTCAAAATCATGTTCCGTAAAATCACATTGTCTCAGAATAATTATATATAAAATTTTGAAAACATTACACGGAATTTTAAAGACAAAAAAATAATAAAAATTATAACAACTAAAAAGTATACGAAAAATGAAGAGGATTTTTTGAAATCATTACATTAACATGGAGTTATTAATAATATAAATTCATAAAAACATACTTATAATCATATAAAAAAATATTCCAATTTAATTGAATTAAAATACACATATTCTTATTATACATGAGGTTGAACCATGTACAAATATATTCAAGATGTAATTTATAAAAATTTCTTCTCTCTTTGTATTTTTGACTGATACATTCTATATTCACCACTTACATGTTTTGTGTAGTATATATACTCTCCAAGAACAAGATATATAATTAATTTCATTTTTTAATTAGACTCAAATATTTAAATTTGTTTATTTTCTTATGGGGATCATGATTCTAATGTTACTTGAGTAGTAATGGGTTTTCTCAGCAATCATTTATTTATTTGATACAAAAAACATGTTCACCAAATATTTGTTATATGTGATATTTCACTATTTATAGATGTATTCTATGATTTTTATAAATTAATTTATGGGAATTTATTTCACCATTTGATGATATTTATTCTGTGGGGATTTACTTTCATATGTTTCCAAATTTTTTATGTAATTTTGTCTCAATTTTCATTCAATAAGACACATGCCATGTTATACAACCATATTTTTTTATAGTGTGTATATACTTATATATTAAATTTCATATTATGAACCAATTTTTATTAATAATATTTTATAAATAATTTCCTTCTTTTTCATTCATGGGTAGTATAGTGAAATGTTACAATGTGGTAAATCTTTATTGAAACAATCTCTTTGTTTTTCAACATTGTTTTTAATTATGCTTCAATAGATAAAATATTATCATTTATATCTAAATATCAAAAATAAATTTTCATCACCTATGTAAATTCATGTATTTTTTACAATTTATATATATTTTCTAATTAAGGTAATTAGTAATTTGTGTATTTCAATATGACATTATTTCTCAATTCATTCAGAAATATGTGGTCTCTAAAAAAATCTACAAATATAGTCAATTTTTTTTACTATTATAATATATTTATTAATGTAAATTTTTACCCATGATTTACCATTATAAATAAATTTATAAAAGTAGTGTTTTATCATTTTTTGACTAGGGAACTATTTTTATAATTTATTGTATAAATGAAATATTCACCATGTAAGAACATAACATTAGTCACTAACTATATTTTCTTGTGGATTCCTAGGTATGTTCACTAGGATATTTGAAATGAAAATGTTTTCATGTATTTTTTATAATATAATATATATAAAACCATTTTGATGATTTTTTTAACAAAAATGATTTATATTTGAAATGGGTTTTAAATTTTTCATGATTGTTATAAATGTTTTCATGGAAAATTTGTTTCAAAATTTTTCAAGCCATCATGTATTTATTTCTAAAGAATTTTTTTTTTCAAATTTTATTTCCAGTTTATTTTATAAATGTTGAAAGAATTCGATTTAATTTTTTTAGTGATTCTATAAAAAATTATCCATGAAAATGTCTTCCCAAATGGATTCAATGTTATTTTTTTCTATTTTCAATGAAAATTTGTTATCAAAATTTTAAATGATTTATTTATATATTTTCAAATTATTTTCGAACACAAATAATAATAAAAAATCTATTTTTAATAAATAAATTTCAAGTGGGAAAAAATATTCCAGATGAATTATTTTAAATGAAATTATAAATCATTTTTTTGATAAAGGGATTTTCAAAAGGTTATTATGAAAATGATTTTCAATAAAATTTATTTTCTATAGTAAATGTTTCTTGTGATATTTCTAAATCATATTTCAACAAAGTTTAAATTCATTGTTATAGTTTATTTATTACTATTCATAGGATCCCAGGATACCATTAATATTATTTCACAGAATGGTAAGTGATATTTTTTCATGATGTTTAGGAAACTAGTTTAACATCAATGGGTTATATCATGAAAATTCATTATGAAAACAGGTTCCTATTAATGGTTATTATAGTATGAAATTATTAAGAAACCTATTTATCTGCTTGTGATTATGATATTATTAAATTATAATGATACCCATTTTGTTTCATGGGTTATGATGTCATGTTTTTAAATCACATCTCTTTTTATATGTCATGATATGATGAATGTTTTATAATCATGTTTCACCTGTATTAATTATTTTTAACCTATATTTTGGTGACCAGTAACTCCCTATAATGAATTACATAATGAAAAATGTTATATGATCTCAAAGGATACATGGGTAGTATCATAAAATCAAATATAATAGGGTATATGGTTGTATTCCAAGCCTGAAAATATTATGGTACATCAGTTCTTATCCCATGATCGAAGTAGGAAATCAGTTTTTAGCCCAATACTAACATGTTATAAATCTACTGGTAGGTATAATTTACCAATGATTATATATGATTTTGTGTATTCCAAGAAATCATTGTCTTCATACTCTTTTAAACATTCATCTATTATTATCTTTATTTTATTATGATTCAACTCTTGGGAATTGATGATATTTCATCCATGACTAATGATAATGATATTTGATATGCAATTTATGATATTATAATGTTATGGTCACATTTTAATTACACTATTATAATTTTTTTTCATACTTGTCAACTATTTCTACATATTAGGCATCTGATCTCAGCCACATTTATGTATCCCACCAAATGTTATATAGTTATTTATTACGTATGATGTGTCTATGAAGGGTTATAGTCATTAAAAACAAAGTGATAAATAATTTATCTCAGTCATGCACCTATGATTACATTTACATTGTTCCAAATGAAAAAAACTTATAAGGTCAATGGGAGACTTCTTGTGTATTATTTTAAGTATTCATTAAAAAAATTTATATCTACATACAGTATTAATGGGTTGATATTGTGTATACCAATGAAATTCAGTAGGATTAATTCACTACATTCTTTAGTAAAATTTATTATGTTAGAACAATTACATGTAAAAATGATTTTGACTTCCATCATTATCCATTACATCAATATGAGAATAATATGATTGATATCAAATTTTTCAGTATTTTTTATTGGAATAATATGTAACCATATTTTTTCTGACTATTGATTCAAATTGGTTAAATATTTTTTAATTAATATTTAATTCAATTATTTCCAATCATTACCTTAGTTTTATGTTATCCCTTACTTTGAATTTGATCTCACCCATTATAATGTTTCAATTTCCCTTGGATATAATGATTTGTAATACATTTTAAATATTTATGATAATATAGCATGTGAAAAATTTATTGGGGATGTCTATGAAAATGTATGGATTATATATTTTCTTTTATTGTGAAAATAAATTAACATTTATTTAAATGAATGAGTTATTTTTATTTATGTTATTATATTAATTCAGTTATACTATAATCCTAAATAATCACCAAGATGTAGTAAATACAATTCAAAATTATATATTTTTAATTTTCCTAGTATATTCATTGGTATGTATCCAATGATGTGTAACAATCCAATTTTTTTATAACATATTTGTATTTTTTTATGATTTGAGACCGCAAATTAGTGAAATTTGTAATATCAAAAAAAAAATTTATTTATTATTGTGATATTAAAATCATTCTGATTTCAATTCACAATTTTAACATTCTATCGATAATTAATAGTGAGATATGTAATATATATAGTTGTTATATAGTTAATATGTAATGATGAAGTTCTCTTACATCCAATGGAGTAGAAGTATTTTATAATTTCTATATGTTGGGATATGAGACTTCCAAAATTTAAATTATTTAATCTCCAAAATATATACGACATGAATGTGTATATGATCAGAATACAAATTTTCATCTTTCCTAAGAATTTCATGATAATACCCGATAATTGAATAGGTAATATATGCCTCATAAATTCTCAAATAACAAACAACACTAATATATTATAGTTATATTCATTAAAAACATTACTTTTAATGATCTTGTATAACAAATATAATAATATTTAGTTTATGAACATCAATATACAATTAAAATACTATTATATAAATATAATTTTTATTTTAAAAACATTAGTTTGATGTGAATGAAAATAATGAACTATACAATGAAATATTTGTAGAATATTTTTCATTAGTAAAATTGAAAATCAAGCATATAGTGATTAGATTTTGTTTGGAAATCATAATAAATAAATTTTATTGTACAAGAGATAATTTTTACATAATTTTTATATTTTTTGTATAATTTTAATTATAATATATTAAATTCATTAATTTTTATTATTGAATTTAATTAATTATGTATATTATATATCCTATAATTTTAAAATAATCATTATTTTATTTTTATTTGAATATACATTTGAAAAGGTTAATTTTACACATTCAAAAATAATATATATCCTAAATAGGGTTTTATTGAATTTTTTCGATGATGTCCTCCCAATTATTCATGTGCACATGAATTTGTTGGAGTTATCCTACATCAAATCAATTCCAAACATTTTTTTCCAATATTCAACATCGAGAAATAAATCCAGTTGTCTCTCTCTTCAACCATGTCCATGAAAATTTTAACTCTAAGTCATGGTATCTCTTTATTGTGACATTATTTTCCACTAACATAGTGGACATATCATGTCTAATGAGATAATATTTGACATATGTAGGAGATAAAAATATATCAAATATAGTGATTGTACAATTCTCTTCAAATACTGAATCTGTTATAAGGTCATCAACTTCTTATTGTTAAAACGTAATAGCACTCTCTATTTTAGTGTCATATATAACCTTTACTTATTCTACCAACGTAGATGTCAACCCTAACATGGATTAATTTACTTGTCACTGACGTGGAATATTAAATACTCAAATTTATATCTCATGTTCAGTTCCTACTTCATTTAGATATAAATAATAATTATTTGATCAATACAGAAAAAAACCCACTCCCCCAAAAGGCATTGTCTCCAATTCATAAAGGAATAGATCATGGATAACTTCTCCATGTTAGAAATATTAAAATTATTCACATGGGTTAATAGATAACATTATACATACAATAATATGAATTTACTCTATGTGTGTATTACATCTATATAAATTCATAATGCAACATTGTAAGGATGATAGAAAATCGATAGATCAGAAATTATCAATATAGGGTTTTGGGTAATTCTATTACTAATCTCATGGAATGAATATTAATAGTGTTATAACCGCTGAAATATATTTATCTTATTGTTCAGAACAATCGTGTTTGGTGATGAATTGGAGAATTGTTGCATTAAATTGTTGTAGTAGCTCAATAATCTTTAAAATTTTTTATACAATATCAGTTATAGAGTTATTTTCCAGAAATCCTTTTGGGATATCTCTCCTGATAAATTAAGATACATTTCCCAAATAATTAAATCCAATTAATATAACCTCTTAGATAATAAAATTACACTTTTATATTTTTGAACAATAATGATGTTATCTATGTGTGGCCAAGAGTTTCTCATGTTTTCATCCATGAAACTACGGTTTTCTGAGTAGACACTAATTTAATGAACACATCCAAGTAGAAAGAATCAATATATGATTTAATGATATTTTTCAATAAATCAACTAACATTTCATCCACATTTTTTGTCAAAATTTATCAATCATGTACTCATATATTCCATAATATAATGACCTATAAATATTAAATCTTATAAATTCAAATCATGAATTTCTTACATTACTTTTTAGGATATTTTTAGTTTTTTTAGTTTACTGAATAATTTCATAACACATAGATAAAATCCAACATACTATGAATTTTTTAATCCAAATAAATATTTATTTTCCCCAATATATAAGATTTTTAAAATAAAAAATTTTCTCTTGTAATAAATAATTTTAATGACTTTCATCGTCACTTCATCGTTTCCATTACCCAACCATGATCACAATGAATTTTTTTTAATCAATATGATGGCCATAAGAAACATGTTGAGAGAAATAAAAAATTTATACTATTCTTATGAAGATAATAAAAACCCATAAAACAATTTTTTTAATATACAATTTACCACGAAATTGGATAATTTTTCTTATAAAAATATAATTATCAAACCTTTTTTATCATAAAATTTCTTTAAGAATTAATTATACAACATAGAAATGACATGTAGTTTCCCTGGAACGTTATATTCATATAAATCAAAAAAAATTAGAATTTGAAGGATCATACGCCCATCTTCATATAGGTTTTTTGGAGAAAATAATAACAAACCAAATAATTATATTTATATTTAGGTGAACAAATAATATATGATATATCATGCTCAACATTAAGATATATAAGGGATAAATAATCAATAAAAAAATTTCAATGGCCATAATAGAAATAAATTTTATTTATGAATGAACATTTTTATGATAATTCAGATGAAAAACACATTATATCATGTTCAAAAATTACATTTGGATATCAAAGTAATCATTTCATTAATGAAACATTTTTTAAAAAAAATTAATAATATAAAGTGAAAGAAGGTTGTTACTTTAATATAACATGAAATCCTATAAATGAATTAGAAATTAAAAATAAAGTTATGGTTTTGGGAAAATAAATTGTATTTTTATATCATAAAATAGAACATTTATTTATTCTATATAGACATATTTGAACATTCCATAAAAATATTTCTATTATGAAATATTTAAATAATGTGAAAATTAGCATAAATTTTCAATTATAGATGATTATTTTTATATTGAAACATCAATCATTTAATTTTTAGAATTATATACCTGTAGTAAAAAGAGTAAAATAATAAATCATTACCTGATGATTTTTAATATAATTTACACATCCAAGAATCCAAAATCTCAATTTTATTCATTATATTACTAAATATTAAATATAAATCTTATATACATTATTTATGGAAATATAAATATATATTATTCTATTATTTCTATTTTTTCCATTTATTTTATAATATTTTAATTAATTATGTTTAGGCCACCTATTTTATCGATATTAGGTTCATATAACCAAATGACATCGATTGGTTTACAATGGAAAATGAGGTTATTTTTCCATAATATGTAAAATAATAAAAATTATATATTTATCTTTTTCATTCATCATTTTTACTTATAAACCTATTTTCATATTTCGTTGTTAATAATGAACTATGTTACAATGTTGGAGATAACATGTCATATATACACTTTAGTACGGATTAAATTCTTCAGATATCATTAGCGAAAGATTATATGTTTAATATTAAATTTCAAAAATTAGAACAAAATATTATATACCATATTATATATTTAAATATTACTTTTAATATCATCCTTGTGATGTTGGGATGAAAAAAGTATAACATCTCTTCATGGAGGCGACCATCCATGAATACAAATGAATTGGTAAAACTTATGTCATCATAATAATAATCTTAATAACATAATAATGGGATAATATTCATAATCATGATAGGGAACATTAGATAATGGTGTGTAATGTGTAAATTTATAAATGTCAAACATCACATACTACTTGTAAAATATGATGCATAGTTGTGAAAAAAGATAAAATGTTGATAACAAATAAAATATGTGAATTATAATAAAACAATTATTTTGAAAAATAAAAAATCATATTTTTGTATAATAGACCTCATTAAATTTAATACAACACATTACCCAATGTATTATAGTGATGAATAATTCTTGGAACACCCATCACATTAGAACACATAAATTATCATGAATGAGATATAGAGCTTATATTAATCAAAATAATTAAGAAAACAGTGTAAATGAATGGGTTTCATAAGGATATAATATATCAATAATTAATATTATATTCATTAATGAATAGTAAAATCATATTTTCTATAAGATTCATCATTTTTGAGTGAAGAAGAAATAACTCCAATGGTGTCAAAAAAATTTTATTAAGGAAGGGTTATTTTAGAAAACAATTTTATTTATCATAAATTCATATTGAAAAATTCATGTCGGTAAAAATAAATTGTTTGGAATGTTAAATTATATTTTCGTAATATTAATCTAATATCCGCATTTAAATTTTTCATGAATAAGGAACAACCCATGGGAAATGAGTTGGGTTCATGATTCCCTCTACCTTATGTATGAAAACATTATGAACATTTATATAGTGGATTATATATTTTGATTGATTAATTACTGTACAATGAACTAACACTATATTTATTTTGTTTTCTATAATTTTATTATTTTTTATGGGAATTTTTATAAGTTATAAAGCACAATTCTTTCATTCTACTAGTGTTCTTTTTCATTCTTATCATGGTCAGTTCTATAGTATATAAGTATGGAGGTTCAAGTAAAATGAAATTAATTCAAAATAATTGAAATTTTATGTTATTAAAAAAATATCAAAATTTTAAAGTTTTTTATATATCATATTTTATTTGGTATTACGATGATTCACTATATAAAACATTATATATCATATAACATGATTAATAAATTTTGATTTTAAAAAAATATTTGGTTTATGTTCATATGTGACGATGGTATTAGAAAAATTGAAATCATTATACATGTAGGTGATAAACCAACTTATTAGTGATATCATATTCATTTTTAAAATAAAATGAGATGAGAATATTTTTGAAGACAAATATACCATTAACAGAATAAAAAAATAGTATATAAATAATAATTTTTTTATCATGCTCCTTTCCATTGGGAATTTAAGGATATAATAATAAAATAAATAGAAATTATTAGAGAATAGTAGATGATTTTACCTCTTGAATTTATTCTTATTGAGACCCTCCCTAAGGAAATTAAGTGTGGTATTTTTTTGATAATATAATATATTGGATGTTGGAAAGAGTATTGGGAAGGTAATAGGTTAAAATTTAGACATGATTCAAGGATTGTAAGGTTTGAGGATAAGATTAGGTGATCGTTGGTATTTATACGGAGATGATACAAGATGTTTTTTTTATTTTAATCATTATATTATTATATTGGATCCAGGATATCAATAGAAACTATTTTTATCACTAATGATATTAAATATATATGGAGAGAATAATATTATAGTTCATTCCATAGTGATACATCATTCATGACTCAAAAATCATTTTTTAATCATATAATGATAAAAAACTTAAATTTCTGTATTTTTCTATTCTATAAAAATTCAAATATTTTAGAAAATTCCTGAATGTTTATCATAACCATTTTTATAAATGTTGACTTAAATATTGGATTCCATATTATGAATATATTCATGAAAATATATAAAATTATATTTTTAATTAAGCTAAAAATGTATTCAAAAAATACTAATTTAAATATTATAATGTATATAATGACATTTTGAAAAATTATTAAAATTATAATATAATTATTATTCAACAAAATATCAAATTTTATATTGAATAATTAAATTAATTAAAAAAATTAATATAATATTTTTAATATAAAAAATAACATTACATAATATTTCATTTTCAAAACATTTATTTACATATACTAAGATATTATTATTCAGTATATTCATTTTTAAGATGAAAAATATTTATTTCTACTATAATAGGTGATGTTTGTAATTTTTTTCTTATAACAATATTCTTAGTAGTTTTTCTAATATTCTGATGGTCATATTACTATTCTATTGTTATATGATCGTTAATTATTATAAATATCACTTGTTTCAATTTTCATTTATAAGAATAATGTTTTCACTAGAATATCAATTATATGTAAATGTTTTATACTTTATTCCCTAATTATTTTTTGGGAATCATTCCATTGATAATTGTGTGGTTCATTAAATTTAGTTGTAGAAAATAATTTTTTTTACCTTTCCCCTTTTGATCGTTATGCCTTTGATCCTCTATCACTAAATTCAAACTCATGTTCTCATAATGAAACAAAACATTGAAATTGAATCATATTTCAAAATATTTTTTGTTATTCATATTTTCATTTTCCATGTACCATTGTCTATATATATAATCATTCCACTTTGGTAACATGTTTCATATTTTTTATGACATTCTGTAAGATTATTATTATCACACACATATCAAGATTAGAACATGATTTTCTTACATTTGAATTAATTTATAAGTGAATCCTCATTTCCTTATATAAGAAAAATCTGATACTCATGTAATCATGAGTATCATATGTATAGGAAAACACTATCATAGAAATATATACAAAATAAATAACATTCAAAATTATTTTAAATAATCCTGTTTCAAAATCCATTTTTTTAAGATTTTCTCAATCTGGATTAAAATCTATTAATATTATTGTAAATATATATAATAAAATATAGTTCATAACTAGTCATCATTGAAAATTTTCTTCACATGCATATACATAATAATCAACTTTTCCCAAAATCTATGATGTTTTTCTCATTCCTGGGATAAACACCCTTAGAAAAATATTTCTCGAAGAGTTGATTCATAGAAAAATCCCATTACAAGATATCATGTTCATATTTAATTATTATAACACTAAAAAAATTCCATAATCAATATTAATTACCAATAAAATTATAATGGATTATAATTTTTTCGTGTTATGAACATCACCTAAAATCATGTATTTTTTCTAGTTAAGTAGTCCTTTATTTTTCCTCCATTAGATTAGAAGATCCACTACAAACTATGTGATGATGTGTTACGAAGTGTTAACATATCAAGGTTTTATTTATATAATATATGTATTCCCTATATTATTGAGGAAACTTATATTTATAGCATTAGTCAACTATGACATCAAAACAACTAATTTATTAGATACATCTCAATTTATTTAACAATAATAATCTGGATGATTGTTTTTTAGTATGGAACCTTGCTATAATAACAAAAATATTTTTTTCTATGGTTTACAATTTTGAATATATATATTTCATGAATCATTAAAATGGAAACGTTGAAGTTCTAGGTCATTTTAACAAAACCATAATGTAAATTATTTCAATAGTATCTTATTAATATTATCCACAACACAATATTTATCTATTAATTTTAATTCATTATAACTATAATTATGCAACATTAAAAATTACAAAATAATTAATTTTAAGTCATAAATTCATTCTCCACAATTTATCAGTCGTTTTAGGTTTATTGTTTCTGAGAAATAGTTTATAACTACTAGATAAAAATATCATATTTTACAAAGTGAAATTAGTTGAACAATACCAAGTTTCCCATATCGTAGGACATAAAAAATGTATTCGTTGCATACAATATGGTCATTAAATACAACATGACTTCTTCCATTCCATTAATCATTAATAAACACTAGAAAAAACATTTCAAAAAAGGGGATTAAAAAAACCATATTAAGGGACATAATGAGAGAAAATGTATCAGCCAAGTGAAAAAATGAAAAAATATAAAAATTATTTATTCAAAATGTAACTTTTTACTAATAATGTGATTAATTTATCTAAAAATAATAATATTATCTTAAATTTTTAAGTAACATATTTTTAGTAAAAACTAATTATCCCACAGAATATAATCATGTAGGTTCTTTGGTATTTTAACCTTATTGAATTATTTTGGAACCCTTAAAAAATATAATAACCCTAAAACTGAATTAAATTTACATAATCTACATAACATAATCAATTCCGATTCTATTAGTGATTTGTATGGGCCATCTGTTTTATATTCCATTGTTGGCACATAGGATTCAATATAATAACTCCCATCATGTAATCTATATCAACCTTAATTGTGAGTTATAAATTTAATAATCATGTAATGCTGATAATTTTCATGAACCATAAATTAATGGAATAATTTTACAATACAATATTTTATTATAAAACCATTATAAACTATTTCAAATAAAAAAACTATTTCTGATATCAAATAAATAATTTTTTTTAAAATTCATCTTAAATGTCAAATTAGATAGAAAAAGTGAAAGTTGATTTTTCATTTAATAACATAAAATGATAATTATAAATAAATAAAAAATTAAAATATTTGTTATGGTGGAGGTACCATTCAATTCACCACGCAATTTAAAATAAAAGATTAATTTTTTTCATTTTTTTTAATTTAATTCAAATATTAAATTGAAATATTACATTTAGAAATATATTGTAATATTGTAAAAAAATAAATAAGTTATTTTTAAATTAATATTTTAATTTGATTATAATATTTTTAAAATTTATTTTAAATTTATTGACATGGTGAAAAAATTGTTTCCAAATAAATCATTGAAAGAATATGTTTCAAAAGAAAGTCTCTAACGATGAGTACGACATTCCCCGCTTGTTACATATCATATAAAATAGTATTCTAATAGTAGATATTTCATTTTCGGGGAACCTTTTTAGTGTTAATGGGCTATTAGATATCTCTAATTACTATGTTATATATAGTTACATAATTAAATAAGTTCATGTTTTATGGTTTTGAAATATATGAATAGTATGAAAAAAATACATCAAAAGACATATTTTGTTAATGTTTTTTTGTTTCATCAAATAATAAATTATAATAATGATATAATTGTAATTATTATAACAAATTATAATCATAAAACTAATCAATAAATATGATTACGATAAATTAATTGTGTTATGATCATTCTGGTGGTTGGTCATTTTTCCATGTTAGTGACATAAGTATTTTTTAATGATTATTATAGAAATAAGAAATTTATAATTTTTTACTTTCCAAATGATCAATATACCATTAATAAATATTAATTATTCATATATATATACATACATATCATCCATATATTGTGGTATTGAAAAAATAAACCAATCTCTTCACAGAGGTGGAAGTCATCGCGTACACATGAACATAAAAAACTATTTTAGCATATAGAAATATGAAATTGTAATTGATATATTACTATTAAAAAGTGATAATTATGTAATTAATATCATATAAAATAATTAATTAGATCATTAAAAATATCATTTATAGTTGATGGTGGTAAATTATTTACATCAGTTTGTGAGGCTGTAGTCCTTCATATGATCAATTATTGATTTTGTATCATTTGTAGGAAGTGTGTATGCATATATGATATAAAATTGTCATAATAACATATTAGTATATTTTATAATTTATTTTTTATATCATAATTTTTTAGAAAAATTTTAAAGATGTTGACAAATAAGGAAATGAAAACTGATTGGTTAAGAATGATGGATCTTTTCTCGGAAACCATTTTAGGATTATAGCAAATGCATTACTTAAGGATAATTAAGATCAATACAAAGCCACAAAAACATAAATGAATGTGTGTAATTGATTTGGGTACATATTTAACTACCCAAAAAAATTTATGGTGTCAATTGGATAGAATTTCAGGTGATCATTAATAAGAGTGGAAGAGGAGACCGTATGAATTTTTTTAAAGGAAAAAAAATATTCCCAAGGTTTCCAAAAGAAAAATTGACCAAAATGGACTATAAAAAATAAATAGATGATATATCTTCCAAACTATTTGTAAAAAATATGTTTTACACATGTTTCTATTACATTTATCCCATATATTATTTTAATCCCTATGTAATCATTCTTTTAGCATAACCGTGATAATGGATTTTAACTATTTTCACTATTCAATATGTCCAGAATTTATGTTGAGAATATTAAATATTATAAATGTTTAAAATTCCAAATATTACTCCAATTTAATCAATTATATATCAAAATGATTCATAAAATAATTTTAAAAAGTCTTGCAGATGTCAGGAAAATGTTGTTTCTCAAGAAAAGTAACTTTCTAGAATATGATGATTTTAAATTTACACAATGACTAATTATCATCATAATAGTAATGAAATTTATTATTTATAGATATTTATTCATGAAATTTTATTTTAAAAATTCCATAATAATGGGGTTTTATAATTAATGTAAATGTTGGAAATTTATGCACATTTAATCATCAATGAAAAAATATATTTTATATCTAAAAAACAAACTTTTACTAAAATCCAATATAACGATTACTCTAATTTAATTAACTAGATTAAATATTTATAAATAAAAGTTATGATAATTAAAATATAAATAGAAAAAATACATATCCATTTAAATTACTTTATTTCATGATATAAAGTTATTATTTAACATAATTATGCATTTTCACTATTCATTGATAAATTAATATTTTATGAAAAAGGAAAAAAATATCATATTTTAATTTTTATAATTTTATGTAAAAACTAAAATTTGTTTTTATTTCAAATAATAAATATATAATTTATAAATTTAAATTATAAATAAAAAATTATAAAAAATTATTTTAATAACAACTTTTTCTTTTTTGATCTAAATATTACTTATTAATTATTCATTAATATAAAAATCATATTCATGAAAAATAATGAAAATAAAAATTATTTATTCTCTAATTATAAATGTTATAACACACACCTTATCTGAAACACCATTATTAGAATGTATTTCTCTCTAACCCACAACTAGCTTGATAAGAGGAAAAGCATGCAAAACTACATGGATCCTTAAAATGCATAAAAAATTACATTATCATTACTAAGAAAATTGTGTTTATTCAAAATACTAATTGATTAAAACTTTTATTAATTGGAACATATAAGAAGAGTAATTTAAGGAATCATGGTGAACATAAAAAGAACACCAAAGGGTTATGTACTAAGCATGACAAATACATTTCGTTTTGAAACATCATAGTGTCCATATAGATATATTATCATTATCGGATCCATATAGAAAGGTGGTATCAAAATTTTATTCACACCTATTTGGATATCTATCAGATATTCACCCCCTCATTCATAAAATTTCATATGATATTTTATGTATTCAAATCATGATTGATATTATAGATAGTTGAAAAAATAAGGGGAATACCATTATTTCTTCTAAAAGAGCCATGATCACAATATACACAATGATCAACCTAATATGGCTCATTTTTGGAACCAATATACATATGAGGTACTCCCATTCACCATTCATCAAAGTCTTCTATCAATTAAGTGAAAAAAAATTTACGCGTATTTGAATGAAATGATATGGGATCAGATGCAGGTTCGTTAATATTTTCTAATAATCACCTCCATGATCATGATATCTAGATAAATGAAGTCCCAATTATATAAATAAAATAAAATTTTAAACATTATGAAAATTTTAATTTTGACCTACATTTATACTCATTGGTGTATTAAGGGAAGAAATACATGATGGTAAAATGACCAGTTTTCCTTCTCTGAGAATAACATTTAAAAATAAAAAAGAGTTTAAATGAATAGTATTAAAAAATGTAACAAAAAATTAAGGTAGATCATTTATATAATTAAAATAGTATTTTCTCTTTCACCTACCTTTTTCAAATATTAATCCATTTAAAATACATATCCTTTCTCATCATGGTTTCAATATCCATTATGTACGTGAATCAAATGAGTCTTCAGTTTTTGAGCTAGATATTTCGGAGAAGAAAATAATTATTGAATGTATGGATATATATAACTTGAGTCCTTATAAAATTAATACCTCATGAATCATTGAAATTTTTTCTAAATATAACCTATCATGAAACATCATAAAACCCATCTCACATGTGCTTTGAAAATCCTACTCTAATGTAAAATCACTCCAAAGTTGAATAAAATTAGATAATATTCAAAAAATGAAAAATATGTAGTGATAATTTCCAAACACATAAAAAAACAATTATATACATCAATAGTATTATTATTCAAACTACCATAGTATTAAATAGTAAAAAGAATGAGATCCAATCATTGGAGAAGTGACATGGGAATGATGACGAGATAATCAATCCACATTCATTAAATACTCTATTGTAATAGTTGTACAAAAAACCATAGGTTATGTCACATGGCTAAAGGTCCAAACCTTTCATATGATTTCATAAAGTATTTTTTCATCAATAAAAATTTGTTTTTGTGTTTATTTTTTGATCAATATTTGTTAAAAACAAATAATCCATGTGAAATGAGATGAGTGGGATTATACAATCATGGATACTAAATATAAATCTATGAGCTCTAAATCTTATTATCTATTTAGTGAATAAAGAATGAATTCCATAAATGAAAATTCCAAGAATACCTCCTATGTTTGAACCTTGTTTCTTATATCTTTTACCATTATGTCGCAAGACCACCTAGTGTGTCCAAATAGCATAAATTCCACCTATTGGACATTTTCTCCCTCAAGTGTATCAACATGATCAATGAATCCCTCGATGATATAGATCTATTCATCAATATCTGCTATAACTATAATTCCATGTAATAGTGGTTGGTTCTAGAGTTAGAAGTATATCAGGTAGGTTAAAAGGGCCCTCGATGCCCCTTATTACATGTAGGATCAAGTGAAAGGACTATAGAAAGTGGTGGGGCCATTTTATTCAGCAATAATGATACAATCAAATAATTATCCACCACATCCTCATAAATATAACAAGTTTGAACAATGAAATCCTCCCTTGTTGCACCATCATGACAGATATTAACTAGTGTCTCCATCTGTCTCCATTTCGGTGTTATATTTTGAAACAAAAAGGAAACTTTTGAAAAAAAAATACATTAAAAAAATTCATAGTATTCCAATAGGAACACAAAAAGTTTATCATATGAGTCACCCTATAATCCATGATATATCCAGCATTTCATAGTCCCTGGAATCGATCAATTAGCCTTTATAATAGTTATATAATGATCAAATATTAAAAAAATGTGTATATATATATATATTATCATACATTCCTAATCAGGAATATTGGCCACACCCTAGATCCTATTAAACCATAATAAAAAAAATAATCTATGTAAATTTAGGGGATTGGTTCACATAAGGTGTCTATGATCATGGATACCCATTCCAAATTCCAAAAAAACCTATTTCCCTTCTTTCATTTCAATGGGGTTTCAATTTAATAATGAAAAATATGTTATTATATCATTTTTATGCATCATCTTGAACTTTAATGACTAATTTTGATTAACACATGACCGCATGCATTGAACCCCACACACATGAGTCTATTTATATCCCATAGGTGTATGAACACCCTTAAAAGGAATACTATACCAATAATACCATGTTCATGAATTTGTAAAACAAATAATACCCTTCTAATGTGTCCTTACCATGTGTGATTATATATAATCGGTTTATATCATGATAATAATAAATGTCAAATATATAATTCACAATCATATCCAAAAAACCCATGTTCCAATGAATTTACCTTGATCCAAATATGAACCATATACTTATCGATTCTATTATGATATTTTAATTATATTAGAAGGGAATAAAAACATCACATAAATGATTGAATCATTTATCTTGAATGTCTCATGGGAATTTGTCAGATTAGACCTCAATATAGTTATATCACTGATCCATTATGGTATTGTCCAATTTAAATTGATATCATATTTCCATCATAAGTTAATACTCTATGAAATCATACATAATCAATTCCTTAGATGTAGATCTAGGTCACGATTCCTCTTATGTCACTTCCCCATGATGTGCCTCAAAACCATTATCCACCATACCTAAGATTAGTTCCATCGTCGATTTCACCCCAATAAATAATCCTCATATAAAGGATAACAATTTAATAATGAAGAACTTATTCCAAGTACCATGATAAAACCCACAAGGAATCAAAATACAAATAACGTGTTAGAGAACATAAGGTAATGAAAATAAAATCATCATGATAGTACAGTAATATCCTTCATGTATGTGTAATAAAAAGAATAATTGGTTTTCAAGATTCATATGAATACCCCAGGAATAAAAAATAAACTATGGAAATCATGTCACATGCCGAAATGATCATGATATAACTATTAATAATTTTGAATCATAAAATTCTTTTAGAATAATCACACCATGGAAAAAAGAGTTTTAAAGATCCCCAAATTGTATAGAAAATACAATATCATGGGAGATGGTTAATAAATCCAAGGATCATTGGTCTATCAAATACTTAATCATATATCACACACATGAAGATTGATCCCACATGTCAAGGATGCATAACTAGGGTTTTATTTTATAATGAAAGTGTCTATGAATGGATAACCAAAAAGGATTCACATCATGAAGTGTTTTAAAGAATTAAATAATTATCATATATTTTAAACTGAATCAATTGTGTGGTATATTTAGGATATTTCAGTAATTTATTGTTTATATTGTCAATTTGAGGCTGGATTATTAATCATTGATTTATGATGAAATATAAAAAATAATACATCATCCTTGATTACTATATCTCTTGTAAATAAAGATATAATTCAAACTTTGTAACAATTATCAATCATGTAATTATTCAGGAAAATGTCATTAGTTGGAAATGGAATTAGTATATTTCAGAATTGACATGACCGATCTATAAATCAACTCATGATAAATGAGTTGGATAAATATTGAATACCCAATATTGGTGGGTCTTGTGTCACATACCATAATTCCTGATTATCAACCAAAACGTTTTCACCGTAATCAAGAAATATATTTGAGAAAATAAGAATATATGTAAATAGTAGTCTAAAAAATTAAGATAGATTTATATACAAGGGAATATATGTACAAATTGTCCATAAATGGGTTTTAAAGAATAATTAAAACCATTAATTTCATAATAGTTTATAATTTATACATGGTTTGAGAAATAATTATCCATTTTGAGTTATGTGGACAACCAAAATGGTATCATCGCATTATTTTTTATACAATGTACCAAACATGTTTCAGGCCACTAGATCTTACAACAATATTTTATTGGTGTGTATTAAATGTTATGTAAAACCCTAGTTCTTATTTCCTCATGATCCCATAATCATCTTCATTTATTTCACTATTTCATGGGTAATCCATATGGTTATGGAATCTCGTTCATAAACTGTTCACCACTTAAAAAGACCCAAAATACTTCTAAAACAATTCAAAAAATCTATGACCACATATAATAAATTTTAGAGATAAAGAACTTATAATTAAATTATGAAATTTAAATACAATTATCTTCACAATCCTATAAAATTACTAGGTTATGAAAAATAAAAGTCTCATAATATGTGAATAATAGGGGACATTGTGTGTCCTTTTCTATGAATGGTTATGGAGAAATATGAAATTGCTCAACATATTAATATATAATAATTCCATACTCATGAAAAATGATCCATAATAGTTGATGATTAGATATACGATGAAATATCTCTGAAATAATGCATCTTATAATCCAATGTTAATCCATATTGTCCTATATTGTACTAAAGAATACTTACCTCAATTGTTATTCATAATGAAAAAAATTAATGATTATGTTATTACATAGTCTTAATAATGGAAATTACTAAATTGGTTTCATTTTTAATTGAATTAATCATTATATGCTGATGTAATCAATTTTAAAATAAAAAAATAAAAGCTGATGAAAACCGATTTCCCAGAAAATGAATCTTTATTAAACAAAATTGATTTTTTAATGAAATTAAGAATAATGATTATTTTATTGATCATAATTATATTATGATTAATAAAAATGACATAATATAAAATAAAATTATAATTAAAATAATCTGATACTTTATAAATACTTGAATGGAAAATAATATTTCCATAGAATCAATATTATGACACTATTCATTATGAAAATTTCATTTCTAGAAAATTACAGTAATATCACTCTAAAAAGAAATAATAAATCATGATTTAAAAAAAAATATTTGAAAAATAAAAATTTCTAGAATTTCAAGTAACATAAAATAATAATCTCTCCAAAATTTAATAAAACATTATCTCCAAGAATTAATGTTTTAAAGTATAAAATCTATTCACTAATAATTTAATAAATAATTATGAGACATTAATAAATACATTTTTATTGAGTAGAAACATTACTTTTAAATTTCATTATAAGGTTACTTATTTTAAAACCTGATAATTTTAAATCTATTTCATCTCAATCATTTATGAAATTTAAATATATTAGCACTATATCACAGATCATTTAAACATGGTTTTCTCAGTAATTAAATATTTCACGGAATGGTTTTTTAATGATATATATAAATCACAATATAATTTGTTCATATATATTACTGCCTTATTAGATTATCTATATTGAAATTATTTATATCTAATATAAATAATGTAAGGTAATTCTTATTCATCACATCCTTAGGTCCCGTTGATTCTTCCTCTAATTTTTTGTATTTTACACAAAACATTAACCATATTTGTCTCTTTGTTAGAAAAAATTTATCCTTTGAATCCATATACATCACATAATTTTCATCACTAGGGATATCAAGATATATTGGAATTACTTCTAAGTTTAGTACATGAGATATATTTAGAATGAATATCATCATGTTTAATAATTTTAATACATCATGATATTTTTGTGGAATTTAGTTCAATTACAAAGAGATAATAATATATCTTTATATTATCAATAATTATTTAATGTAAAATTATATCTATTTTCTATATAACATTTCTTTGCTAATTTTATAATCATCTTCAATGGATTAATTCATCATAATACATTAACACCAAAATTGAATTATAGATGTACCCAATAACATTAAGTATAAATACTATATAGTCCATGAGATACAATGAGGGTGTTCTTAAATGGAATTATTCTTCTCTATAATTCCCATATCTACGTTATTTAAGAATTGGGTCACTTTTACAACATCTTCCTAGTATTGTGGAGTTGTGGACATCTTTATGTATTGGCTTCATTTGGATAATTCGTAAATCTGAGGTAAAATATATTATTATATTTAATTTATACATATAAGAGGTTTTTATCTTAAAAAATTGAAATTGATATAATTGGTTCTTAATATATCCTATATTTATTTAATGGTCATCTTAAAATAAAATCATTTCCATGGATGATATGAATTTTTAGCATTCATTTCTATATTCAATTAAAACATAAGTATTCTATTGAATATTGAAGAAATCTATTGATAATGGTGAGAGATAATATAATTTCATACACCATAAAATATTGCATTAATGTATATTTATATTATTCCATGAAAATGTAGTGGGACATTTTTATTCTAATCATAAAATTTACATTATTGAAAATGTTATAGACTATAACAAAAAATGTATATCCCCATTTAGATTTTTGGGAGTGTATAGTGATGAATAATATTATAATATTTTCCAATTCACATAACGGAATATGTTATGGTCGTAACATATATATATATAATTATCTCTTTATTCATTAGAATTTATACATTCCATATATCTGGATACATGTTCTCCTATATCCCATTTAATTTTATCATAATGAAATACAATTTCAAATCTCTATACATCATAATATTTCATACATGAATATATATTAAAAAACTATGAGCATCATCCAATATCTCATTCATGATATCATATATATATGACTCACATTCTGGTATTTGGAGACTTAACATTCTATAAAAATAATGTTTTAACATAGAATAATTTTTCTTCATCGTCTACAATTAACCATCGTCCTTCTACACCTCTATAATCAACATGTGATTATATAGTTAAACCCTATTATGAAAAATATATGTTATATTAGAAATATTCATGATTTTATGGAATCTATTTTTTAAATTAAGAAATATTTTATCATTGTAAAACTAGTCCAAAGAATGAAACCAAAGTTGTTTAGACACCCATAATTATCAATCTAGTTCTCCATCCTTTGGAGGTATATTGTTATAAATTTATAACTAATAGTGATTTCAAGTTATATCCCTTGTTTTATGTTGAATTATTTCTATGTGAATATATAAATTATTATAGTGTAACCCATATTTATAAAAAATCATTCAATTTAATGAAAATTAATCCATATTTTCAATTAATAAAATATTGATTTGGTATCCCAATCCAATGTCAGGAAATTTGTTTCATAAAAATTAACCTTTTTTAAGGAACATACTATCATAATTACATTTTACAGAAGGAAGAGTAATTAATTGTTCTGTTATGAGTCAATTTAGATAAAAAACCGATCTCCAATGTAAGGTAGAATGAGATCTGGTGTACTAGACAACCTTCTTTTCTGACCCTGAAATTTTCCTCTTATTGAAAATTATATACTATTTTGGCACCTTTCCATGAAATTTAGATTATCATAATTTATAGTAATGATAAATTCTTCATATTTTGTCTATATTGTCTTAAAAACAGATGTTAACTATAGATTTCAAATATCAATGATGATTTTTCTATTGATCAATGTCTTCATTGATTAATAGTTATATAGAAATATGATTTCAGGAGATTATATAACCCATGAATGAAAAATTCTCTAAAAAATCTTCACACATTGTAAATTTCACATATAAAATTTCCTTCAATAATGTATTAAACACAGTAATGAAATGAAAATCATGATCTTCCATACTCACTGATGCTATAAGAATATCATCTACAAATCCTACACAAAAAAAAATTGAATGTAACATATAAAAACACTATTATTTATATAAATGATTATAAGAGGGTAATTTCTATTCAGAAATTGAATTTTTATACATTTATAATGCATGTACCATGTACTAAATTGTGTTGTTTTTATATAATATAATTAGCCTTAATTATATTTATCAAAAAATTAATAATTGATATTTTTTTAGATCTGTGTTGTTGATTATTAATGTCGTTAATATGGTGTTAATTATACTTGTTCGATAATTTTGAAATTTTGAGAACACAATAGTAAATAAAAATACACATTGAACTGTAATTCATGTTAATATAAAATAATATTTGTCAAATGGATATACTCTCAATAATATGTATCCTTTATTATGATTCGTCATTATTTTATTCTACAACTCATCCAAATCAATTTGGGTTATTCATTAATGATAAATTTAAATAGTGTTGAACTATGGACAAGTTCTATTGAAAAATAAAATTCATGATTCAACGGATTTCATGAAACTTATTAAGGATATTATGTTTTATAATCTTTAATAATAGGCATATCATTGATATTTTTTTTCTCCCCAACCATTCTAGATAATAATCAGTTATAAATTTGTATTAACGCCCAAAAAATTATATCACTACCATTATTAGTTCATATACATCCTCTCATAAAATTTGAATCCGATGTGGATTCAGATTATAAAATATGTAGTGACCCAGGATAAACATACATGGATAATAAATAATTTTTGATGAATATTTGGTATATCTTAAAAGTAAATTCCTGAGGAATGTTACTTTTTGGTGTGTTGGAAACTTGATTGTTATTATTCTCATTTTAAAAAATATCTATAACATCTCATGTAATAATTATTCCCATATGTACTCATAAATTAATATTTTATTTATAACCTAGTGAAGGAATCATAACTAATGGTATTCTTAGATACCTAGTAGAGGTAAAACCAAAAGTGATTCAGAAGAAAATAATGAAAATATTTGTATAATAACATGAGAATAACTTCATCAGATCATAACCTACTTATCAAATAAAATAATTATAATTCATTTAAAATATATAATTAGATCATAAAACATGAATCATAAATGATATACAGATCATAATACATGTGATCTTGACAAATTTATAATTCCTGGAATTTTGGGAGAGAGACAAACATATAAAACTAATTTCCATAGTAGTAATGGATTAATTCCATGGATATATTAGTTGAATGGGTAATCTCTTCAAAACGTATTTGTGTTAAAAATTCAATCAAAAGACAATTTTAGTATATGATGTCCTTTAATAACCTTTTTTCACACCCTGTTCTAACCCTGTATTACAGAACCTTATTCACGTCACCTTACATACCAACATTTCTGAAGAAATTTCACATCCATTTATTTCAATTTATTACTAAACCACTTTAAATTTTAATACATTTTATGTATTACTAAATAATTTTCATTTCACATTTCATCCTTGTATTACTGAATAGGGTTCATATCTTATTCTATCCCACTATTACAGAGCTGATTTCACTCTTCATTAATTCCCATTTTGTCTCATGAGATATAAATATTTACCCAATTAATTGAGTGGAGATATTGGTCTCACCTAAAATATTATGAAATCATATGTATGTTTGACCTAATATAATAAAATATTCATCATGATAGGACCATTAGAAAATCTCTGAGATTCATAAATATCAAATCATAACCAATGAAATGAAATGGTTATCATAAAAATTTAATCATATAATAAACTATGAAAATTATATATGTTTTATAATCCTTAAATCATATAATAATTGTGATATGATGTAGGTTTTATAAGTGTTTTATCATAATATAACCCATATAATAGAAATGGTATTCATAATAAACATGTTTTCTTGAACATAATGAATTAAAAGAAATAATAATAATTGTGTACTTAGATAATATCTCAAGTAAATCATAAAATATATAACATTATTAAAACATAGATAGACAAGGATTCGGAAAAAAGCACATGGATCATTTATGGAGGGAAAATAAAAATCCATTGAAAATCATTATTTGTGAAAAAAATATCTCAAAAAAATATATATTTTCAAACCATCTTGAAAAAAAATTTATGTAGTCTTTAAAAAATTTTATAATTATAAAATCCATTTATCTTTGAATTTTTTTTCTAAAAAACAAAAAAAACTGTTTGAAATCATCTTCCATTTGATAATATATTTAAAATAAAAAAAATGATTTTTAAACCATTTAAACTATTGTAAATATAAAACATTTATCAAATCCAATTCCGTGGAAATTTTTATAATATTTAATTTGAAAATAAATTTGAAATTATTTTTATAAATTTTTTTAATAAAACATATTTTCTACCAAAGATAGAGAAGATGTCTTTTTTTCATAAACACATTTTCATAGTTATATTTACTTCTAAATAGTGAAAAATGGTATCATTAAATAAATATATCATAAATACAAAATTAATAAGATACATTAGTAGTTTTATTAATATAATGATACTAATATTTCATCATTGGAATCATTATTTTAAATAATCATGACAAATGATGTGATTATAGTTATAAACTCTTACAAATTAGTTAAATTCGAATCATAGTACCCATGAAAGAATAAAATTAAATTAATCTAAAAGTATCCTAAAAATAAAAATATTCATGTTATATTATGTCAATGTAAATTATATACACTTCATAAAATAATATATGTGCCTAAAAAAATGGTTGTCAAAGAAGAAAAATTGAGAAGAAATTTCCATACCGATTTGGTAAATTTTAAACTATAAACTCTATAAAATAGATATCATTAAAAGGACATGACAATAAAATACAATAAAATATAATTATAATATTCTGAAAATAAATTAATTTTCAGTATATACTCCCCACAAAATTAATTACTTGTGAATATTTAATATATATCATAGAAATTAATGTGATATTAGAAATCCACAAACTATATGAGTATCTATTGACTTAGGAAAATGATGAATTTTTGAAGTAAATTTAAACATTTAATATCATTTAATAAAATTTATTAATGATTTAAGATTTCATATAGAATTATATACACCACACGAAATAATATATTGGAGAATATGGAATCTATCATGTCAACATATAATGTGAGATGGAATTACATCACCCTATATCATGGCTTTTTTAAAACATGTACACAACATATGTATAGTTAATATGTGGTTATTATATATATATATAAAATAACCATATTACTATATATAATACAACATATTATCTTATTATGACTTTATATTACTAATTTTATAACAATTATATAATAATTCTATGTTTTAGGTAATAAAAGTTTTTTTCTTTTTGATTTGACTTATTTTTCATGATTCTCATACATAATTCAAGATTACAATACATAAATAATTTAAAAAATTATATAAATGTAATATTTATTATTTATATAAGTAATTAAAATAGTATAAAAATGATAACATTTTTAAATGAAATACATCATTCATCGAGACTGTAGACGTATGTATGCATGCACACACTTTTTATTTTATTATGGAAATGAAAAAAATATTTAATGGTGATTATATAATGGTTATTTATTTAGAATTAAATTATTTTATTGAAAAATAAATAATTAGTTTAAAAAATTATTTCATAATACATTCAATATAATGTGTTAACAAATCATATCGTTCTGAGGTGGTAGTTGACTACACATCCACAAATGATGTTATCATATTCCCAATAATGGAAATCATGAAGTTATGGGTCATATAATTATTGCATAAGAATAAAAAAATCATACAAATAATATATATTATTTAACAACATGATTTCCATAATTATTCCTAATAACGAGAGGTGGTAATTAAATAATGAACGACATTGTTTCCTGAGGTGGTAGTACGTCACACACAAGAAAAATGATTGTATGTACCATTTGATGGAAGTTTGCGATGGTCATTATAATAAAAATAATTTTAAAAAAGTTAATATTTATGATACATACATTATTATTTAATCATCATATAATATTAATATATTGGATTTATTTAAGGAAACATAATAAATAATAACATTGATGAATGCTAGATCCTTTTTGAGGAAGTCATTTTCATTTGTACCAAAGGTATTCATTTGTAGGATTTAATCTCATTATGAGGCTTCTATTTTCATAGGATAGAATTTAGAGCTCATTTAAAATGATTTTTAAGATTCAAATAACATTATGGGGGTTAATAATTTTGGTTGGGGGTGGGGGGGGGGGTGAGTTCCCAATTATTGTTAATGAGGAGTGAAATTCTTGAAAATAAATGAATATTATACACTATTGTGCGGTATTACTACATCAGGTGACACTATTAATAATATTATTAAATAATACTTGTCTTATAGTATAAATATGTACATAACATTAGTTTTGGAAATGTTTATAGGAAGTTTTTTCCCTTAAGATTAATGATTAACCAATAAGTAAACTCATTTTTACCTTAATCATTTTAATAAATTGTAATTTCATTAATAATATTGTTTTTGAAAAAATATGTTGTTCCTGCTAGAAATTACTAATAATGATTATTAAAAATATGGAATCTCTTTTCCAATCTCCAATCACATAATTTGAATAATTGAATTTAAATTGAATCTCATATAATGATTGAGAAAGCCGGTTTTGAAAGTAAGATGTTATGATGTTTGAAAATTTTTATATGCAATTTCATTTTGAAAATGAATTCATAGATCTAAATTAGATTTATCAATTTATAATTATTTTATTATACTTAAAAAAATAAAAATATAATTTATCTATATAAAATATTTTTATGAATTTAACTCAATAAATATCTTGTATTTTCTACTTTTTATCAAAAAATGAATATTGTCAGAAAAATTACAAACACTCAACCGATGATAATATTGATATTTAGATTTCATATGTGAAGTTTTTATTTTTTTAAAAGTATATAATTTTTTCTAGATTTATAATTTATATATGTTCACCATTTAATTTTATTAAAATAATATTCTAGAAAAATACTTCTCTTTATGCATAAAATAAGATATATTCTATTATATTATCTAGAAAACTCATAATAAAAACATTAAATGGTTTACTAAATAACATATATATATATATAATTAAAAAATCATCAATGAAATTTGCTTAATCAAATTATTTTTTTTCACGTAAATGATTTATCATATCTTGAAAAGGTTCTTATTTCAATTTCTAAATAATTGATAACAAACGAAATAATTTTTTAATAAAATTTACAACATATTTACATAATTTAGTTAATATTATTCATATATTAAATTACAATGAATACAAGAAAAATATAATAATATTTAAATAACAATATTAACATTATAATATAGTTCTGTAAAAAATGGACATGCGTGTAAAAAACAGTATCGAAGGAAGTTGAAATTTTGTATAACAAAACAGAAACATATAGTTCCATGTACAGCACGGTAGTACATATTTTTTATTTAGTGAAATTTTTAGTTGACATTTTCTATAATTCAAGAATAATATAGTGTGTAATATAATGAAATCAATTAATGAATACAAATTTATTCGAAAATATTTTATTCAAAAAAAGGGGTGTCACATTATACAGTGCTTAAAATTAATTTCTCCATAAATATTCATTTGGTATATCAGATTTTTCATATGTAAAAGTTCCATTCAATGAAAACAACATCCCACAAATTAATACTTGAACTTAGTTATTAAAATTTAATGTTAGAAACATAACTACCCCCAATATGACCAATGACTAAATTTCCACACATGAGAACATTATTGGTAAGTGAAAACACAGATATAGGATAATAAATAGACACTGGGATAATGATGGAATGTGACAGATAGCATAATTAGGATAAATATTTTTCCAAAAGTACTATTTTATCATAAAAAAAAGATAGATTGATAAGTAGTTCTGTTTAAATTCTAGTATCATCGATATAAAATTGTTAGAATTCAATATTTAATACGCATAAATCAACATATTTTGATATAATACATTAATCATTATATCCCTATATGATGTTTATCATAATACAAGAAAAAATTGATAACCCTGTAAACCCTACGAATGATTAAAATAAAAAATAGTAGAATTAAGGTTAGTAAAGTTATAATAAAACAACATAACATTGATCCACCATATTTTATAATTTATATCAATGTTTTCAGATACTAAATATGTGAATGCCTTCGAAGTATAATCTCTTGAACAATTCTAATGACACGAGTTACCATAAATCATTATTTAAAATATGAATCATTAACATATTCAAAACAATGTTAGATATATTCTTAATTACTAGAAACATCACAAACATCATTCATCATTTCTTAAAAAACCATTTAAAAAAATTACTGATACTCTGGTCACCAAAAATATAAAATTAACTATAATTATATCGGTAATCTCTTTATCCAAGACAAAAATCATTCTCTCAGCACCAATATCCCATTAATGGTTGCATTCAATTAATCAAAATATCACATTTTTATTAAAAATTCATTTATTTCTACTGAATCCATTCATCATATTGTTTTAAATATATATATTAAAAAAAGACTTATCATTCAATATATATATATATAACAAATTGTTAGGTCCACAAGGATGAATACCCTCGTAGGGGCGGGGGTAAATCAGGTTATAGCTAATTTAAAAATAATTCCTGTTCTCATCTTGTTTCCCTATTAAGAAAAACACTCTTCTCTCTCATTCCTGTTGCACAATATAAACAGAAATTAAAGAATGCACATGACACAACAATTTTACTGGGTTCACCTCTAAGTTCTACGTGCAAGAGGCATACGCCGACATGTTTTCGGTCATACAAAATTCTACTAAACTTCACTAGTTGTGGATTACAAGGTTTGGGTATAGTCACTCTGTCCCAGGCTCACTACCTTTACACGATTTCGGGTCAGCTCACTACTTTCCCAAGGGTCACTCCCTGTTTCTCTCTCTCTGGGTCACTGCCGGTGGAGAGGATCACCTTTTTCCTCTTCCTTTGCTCACTGCGTTGGAAAGGATCTACTCACAGTTTATAGACTTGTAGGTCTCTTTATTTTCATGAAGGAATGCATCTTCCTCTTTATGTAGATGCTCTGTTGATGTACAACTTTCACCCGTAGATGAATATCACATTGCACTGAAGGTATCGGGCAAGCTTCCAGCTTCCACGTAGCCCGAAAATCACTGCTGGAAATAAACCTTACTTGGCGTGAAAGTCAATCTCGGCGCGTATGTTTCAGTTTTCAAGTCACAACGTGCATACAATTCTTCCAAAAAAATACTTGAGTGACTCATGCTTCATCAACTCAAAACCTGCACGACTCACTTCCTTCCTCCCCTAAACCATCTCAGGCGGGCAAATCACACGTAGCACACAACATCCAATACTAGTGTGCAAGTCCCACTTGCGTGACACACCACCACCTACGCGACCACCACACATGCATGATAGGAGATCTGAATCTTGAAAGTGTTGAACTCCGATAACGAATGAGGAGGGGTGGTTCGGTTTTTATAGGCAATTTTACCACCCTACGCGACTACGTGCAGGTCTCCCTTCGGTGCACAGGTCTCGGCGCGCAGGTCTCTTCTCCTGCAAGTCACTTGTGCGACCTAATTCCAAACATGCACGAACCTCTTTAATTTTCCATATTTTGATCTTATGATCTTGAAAAACAACAGGCGTGCAAGTTTTCAAGCTTCCAAGGCATCAGCGCACAAGTCTCTTCATGGCGCGCAAGTCATCCGGGCGACACCACCAATACATGCACAACACGTATCCCATTTCCATATTTTGATGATCTGATCATGAAAAACATATGGCGCACATGTTTCCAAGCCTCCAGATTATCCATTCCTTTGTCGATGTTCTTGAATCAAACATGGATCATTGACCATAGCTCTTGAACTCCACATTCCACCACAAAATCCCCTTTGTCAACAAATTTTTATGTTATGGTTTTCTTTTCCAACAATCACAACACAGTTTTCCACTTTTTCAACAAACACAATCACCTCAAAAATGCTTCAATGATGTCTTGAGAGATTTTTTCCCAACACAAATCATACAGAATATTTTAGTAATCAAAAAACTAGTAAAAATGATAATTCCAACATATATTTTAATCATTTATACAGATTCTTCATTCTATTGAAAAATACCTCATTCCATTCACAATTTTCCTACAGTCTCTTTTTTGTTAGCTACATAACTAATACCTATACCACCATTGTATTGTCCTGACCCGACTCACCTCTAGGATGGTGGCCGGACATGGAGGTCACATAACCTTAAGCGCATACCCCGAATGCCAGAGGCTGCTGACTAGCAGCGAGGGACCTTTTTGGGTCCATGGGGGAGACTATTCCCTCATAGGCAACAAATAATATCACAGCTAAGGTAATAAACAAAAAATAATAAATAGTGGAAGCATATGAATAAAAAAATGAAGAATAAGCTATGTAAATAATCTTACTAAATAATAAAAACCACATGCGGAAATTCAGAAAAGGTTTTCATTCCATGATATGAGTCTAAAATGAATTTACAGAAAACAAAACTCAAACACCCATTCAACTAAAAGAATAGTCACAAGCAGAAACTACATCACGATCAAGGCCTACTTCTCTACCTCAATCTCCATCCTATGCAGTAATGAACAGTCAATCATCAAAAGCAACACACTTTCCCTTGACAATATATGCGAGCATGTAATCTTCTTGGGTGTCGACAATGCCCGACCAAGGTGTGAGATTAAATCCCATTACCTTGGAACCCACAGTGTCAAAACCATTCCATTTAGTGCAAAAATAAAAATGCAGTGTGCCTTTACATAACCATTTCAAATAAATTAATTGTAGTGCAATGAAATAAATAAGTAGGCATGGATCCCAGACGGCACCCATGCTTGGTCACCTGCATCAGCCTAATCTAGTAGTCTGATAAGGTACCTATCAATAGAAACACACGAACACACTTATATATATATATATATACATGAAAGAAAGGTGAAACCAGGAAAAAGGGTACCCCAATATTGTGCTTTAAGTTGGGGTTCATGTCCAGTGTCAACCAGGAACACTTACACATATGAGGAGAAATATCTCCATACTCAATAGACTCAATTAAAAATATCATAAACCTTATGTGCACAAGTTGAGAGTTTAAATCTGAGCCCGTCTTGAAGGTATCACTACAGAACATCTGTTAATTTATCCAATGCCATAGAGCCTGTCCAAGGAAATATTATGAAAGACCAAGTATCACACGAGGCATGGATTTTCCCTGAGTCTATACTGATCTCACAAAAATGTGTTGATTTTCATCTGAGGCTAGCATAGCCACACTGGAAATGGATCCATCCTGATGGGTACTTTTGGAACCTGTATCATTCCAAAGTAATAGAATGTCTGGGAATGTTTCGTTCCGAAAAAGACAATGACACCGCCCCCCAGAACATAGAGGTAACCCGTCAGGAACATAGGATATAAGCATGGACTTTAATATGGGACCCACCTCCTTTCCCCAACTTGAATTTAATTAAAGATTTCACAACAGTATATATGACATAATTTGAATGTAAAGTCACATCTTGAAAACTAAGAAGATACACTCGTGCATCACAAGGCATAAATTTAACTATACAACACAACAACCTACAATGAAATATACATATCATATCAAAATCAATGGATAATTCATATTAAATAATAAATATTTCATCAAGACATGTGAATATGAACCAACAATTGATGTTCATGTTCAACAAACTATTTATTTAATTTAATTAGAATAAAAATTTTCTTCGCAACACGTGAAATTAATCAAACAATGAACTCGGCTAATCAATGAATACACTGATCATGTCTGCACGCCCAAAGGGTTTCCAAATTTGTTTCAATAATTCAATTAAAATTTTTTTTAATTTAAAAACAATATAAATGGGATTCACAATACCCGCAACTAATTAAATTAATAACCCAGCTAGCGGAAAAATACGCCGAATATGTCGGCACACCAAAGGGGTGTCCGATCTTGTTTTAACCATTCAAAAAAATTAATTTAATATGATTAAGGCTTCAACAATTAAACATACCCAATAAAATAATTAAATTGTGTAAAATTTCAAAAAGTCGGTCGACACCTACTAACGACACAACATTGAGTTTTTTATAAATCACAATAAAACAGAGGGAAAGCGAGTTGGAAAACTACCTAGTAGTTATATGTGACTCTAATATCCACATTAATTATTGATTTGACATAAAACGGATGAAAACGAAGGATTTTGGAAAAACCCAAAATTTGGGTAAAAATCTTATGTGACGTACTACACATAGAATACTCAACGGAATCAAATGATCTCACTTGATCAACATTAGCCTCCCCCTAAGGTTTACATCTCACTTAATGGAGAAGTAATCAGACATTAGATGTGGGTGTAGGGACCTTAAGAAGGGGCTGCTGGTTGGTGTGATGGGAATGATGGGTGCGACGTGATGAGTGGGAGAGGCAGAAAGGAGAGGAAAAAAAAGAAAAGATAGAAAATAAAGAAAAAGGAAAGAAAAGAAAAAATAAATTAATAAAAGATAATTGAAAAAGGAAATAAAGAGAAAATATAAAATAAAGTGAAATTATGGAAATGAAAATAATAAAAATAATTTAAAACGGGAATCCCCCATTTTAATTACTTTCTTTTTTCCCAAAACCCCCTATTTATTTTGTTTTAGAATTTTTTTATTCATTATTTCTTTCATTTAAACATTATTTAAATACATTAATATTCTTTTTCGATCCTTATTTAATTATTTAAAAACCAAACACCATGCCAAAGAAGGAAGTGACATTTTTTTATAAAATTTCATCAATTATTTAAATTAAATAAAAAGATGTTCGGGACCTATAACGAGGAGTAAAAATGAGCTCCCCTTGTCGCCTAATTAATTAGACAGATATAATGTAAAACGGTCCATACATAGTTTTGTCAGGGATATTACGACCTCCAATCTTTAAGACCACTCATCCCTGAGTTTCCCTTCCGAGGGTAGTAGAACGTCGCTATTGAAGATTTCCGGCCACTGTGCATGTACATCAATTTATCACTCCTAGGACTTGACATGAATGCATCTATGTTGACAAAAAACATAGACCAGTGGGAATGACTTTCCATAGAGGACTTTCATTCTATGGTCAACGATACATATCAGATGCTCCAGAAAATATGCATCAGTGTCAATCTTGATGTCTTCAGTGTCAAAAGAATGAGACATATTTGGATGATATCTTTGGTGCTGAGATACATGGAAAACATCATTCGTGGAATGATACCTATGAGGTAGCAGTAACCAATAGGATACTGGCCCAACTATCTCCATAATCTCGAATGGCCTGACATATCTGGTTGATAAATTTTTGTGCCACCTGTTATGTCTGTGACCCAACCTCAGAAAAACACGCATAAAGACTCGATGTCACACATCAAACTCCAGAGGTCTGCGATGATGATCGATATAAGATTTTTTTCTAGACTAAGCTGTAATTATATGCTTCTAAATTAGCTGAACTTGCTTAGATGTCTCCTCAACTAGATGAGGACCCAACAGAGCTACCTCACCTGCTTCAAGCCAGCATAAAGGCGAACTACACGATCTACCATAGAGAGCCTCTTACGAATCCATTTAGATTCTCTCCAAGAAGATATTATTATAGTTGAACTCTAAAAGAGGTCATGATTATCCTAGGAACCTCCAAAACCAATGATACAATCTTGTATCATATACTCTAACACTCATATAGCTCTCTCAAATTTCCCATTGGTTTGGGGGTGATATGCAGTACTCAGAAGTACCTGTGAGCCATGTGCCTTTTTCAACCCTTTCCAAAACCATGAAGTAAATAGGAATCCCTATTTGAGAAAATAGAATGAGTTACACCATGAAATCAAGAAATTTACAGGATATATATCCTTTCCAACTAATCAATCAAAAAGGTCTCTTAGATAGGCAAGAATTCTGCAACATTGGTCAACCTATCGCCAACCACACATATTACTTCTTTTCCTTGAGGATATCTTGGAAAGCCTTTAATGAAATCCATGGTGATGTCATTCCATTTCCATTCAAGAATGGATAGAGGCTGTTGGAGTCTAGCATATAGTTGGGGCTCTTCCCTCACCTATTGGCAGGTGGAGCACTGAGTGATTAAACCTGCTATATGATTCTTCATACCAGACCACCAAAACTGTGGACACAGGTTTCTATACATCTTGGTCATCCCATGATGAACTTCCCAAATAGAGGTGTGATATTTCTTTCTGATCTCTTCCAGTATAGCTGAAGGTACCCATAAACGGCCACAATAAAGGAGAGTTTCACTACAATCAATTACCAAACTAGGAGGCGGGTTCTCTCCTACAACACATTCCCTCAAAATGAGACCCTTAGGGTCAATCAACGGTTTCATGAGAAATTTCTCTATAAGACAGGATGTCACTATAAAAGTTTTTATTACCAGTTGTTGACTCTAAACCTGAACCTCTATATGTATCTCTGAAATCATGTTCATCATCTTCCACTCACAGATGGCTCCCTGTAAGGCCTGTGTCTGAGTCTTGTGACATAAAAAATCTGCCACATCATTCCCCTTCCCTGGGGTATAAGCACGCTCAAAATAAAAAGTCTTAAATTAATCGACCGACCTGTGTTTCCTTAAGTTAAAGTCTCGATGTGTGGAGATATATTTCAAGGTTTTATGATCTGTGTAAAGAATGAATCTATCACATAACAAATAGTGTCTCTAACAGCGTAGAGCATGAAACAGAACTACCAACTCAAGGTCACGTGTAGGATAGTTATTCTCATGAGGGTTCAGCTGGGAGGATCCATAAGCCATGACTCGATCACCCTGTATCAAAACTACACCTATTCCAATACCTAAAGCATCACAATAATCTATATAGATCTTAACATGTTCATGAAGAATCTGGATTAGGGATGAGGTTAGTCTTCCTTTTAATTCCTTAAAGGACTTTTCACATGCTTCTGAACCTATGAATTAGACAACTTTCATAGTCAGGGTCGTAAGAGGCACTGCTAAGAGGCAGAAATCCTAGATGAATCACTTGTAATAGCCAGCAAGACCCAAGAATATGTGGATGTAGATGACCTTCTTGGGATGCAACCATGAAACCATGATGATCACGATTTCTAGGTCAACTGATACCCATGCATCTGATATAATATGATCCCAAAAAGGTACTATATCAATATAGAAGAGGAATTTACTGAGCTTAGAATATAGCTGGATCTCTCTTTTTGTGCTCAACATGATCTCAAGATGGGTTTCATGGTCATGTCTGGAATGTGAATACACCAAGATTTCATTCATGAAGACTACCATAATGGATTCAATATAAAGATGAAAAACTTGGTTCATCGGGTCAATGAAGACTATCGGGGCATTTAAGAGGATGAATGGCAGAACCAAATACTTGTAAAATACATACATACTTCAGAATGTTGTATGTATAATTTCAAATGGTCACACGTGCCCCTAGAAATATCCCAACCTTATATCAATCTTGGAGGAAACAGTTTCTCCCTAGAGCTAGTCATAGTGATCATCTCTATGGGGTAATGGATATCGATTCATTACCATGAGATGGTTGAGTTGACGATAATCCACAAATAACCATATGGTACCTTCTACCTTATTTGAAAAAAGGATATGTGAACCCCACCGAAATGTGCTAGCTCTGATGAAACCCTCATCCTCGAGGTCTTCAAGCTGATTTTTCAGTTGAGGTAGCTCTACTGGAACCTTTCTATAAGGGGAATATACACTGGTGCTGCACCTAGAACTCCCTAAATAGTTAACTCCACATATCCCATAAGAGGTAATCTGGAGAAATCATCAGGGAATGCGTCCTTGAAAATATCCACCACTGGATTGAGTTCAACAAGTTGTATTCCATGATCACTCTTGAAGAGTCTTTCCAATTGATCTGTAACTCTACCCAACCCTACGTATTGAGGCTTCGATTGGACTGCCTGCATATCACATTCTCCATTATAAAGATTTGTGTCTTCCTCATGGGATAAAAAACAAACCCGACGGTGACATAAATCCACTTGGACACAGTAAGGACAATGACAATTCATACCAAGAATGACTTTGATTCCAGAAATATCGAGGATAAAGAAATTACAAATAAAATGGGTTCCTTCTTATCTCGAAGGGGAACTCTTGGCACCGGCATATTCCATCTGTCCTGAACCCAAACAGAGTGTCAAGAGACATGACACTACAGTGATAATCAATTTGAAAACTAGGATTCTCAACAATAATAGTAGATATAAAATAGTGTGATGTTCCAATATCACATTAAGCGTAAATTAATTTAGAGTCTACTAGAATAATACCTCCCACTGTATATGGTCCTGAACTCTGCTTCTCTGGAACGGATTATTTTTCGTAAATGGGAACTATGCCACTACCCTAATACATTGCCTGGTTGGCCTGATCAGGTCCCTTCTGCTGACGCAGATAGTCTGGAACGTGATTTCCTTGACCACGACATCCACCATTTCCTCAGTCTGATCCAATAGTGGAAAAAGAACTTGAAGTCTACTATAGAGTCATAAATCCCATACCTAAAAGAGGTACAGTTGCAGATCCCCTACCAATGGATGTTGAAGAGAAGGAATGACAGAAACACTAATGGTGACCCATCCCGCCTCAACATCGTCAAATATTTGGATCTCTCATCACTACTGATTCTTGTGAAAATCCCTACCACACTTATAAAAAGTGATAGAGCTATCAAGATGGACTATTTGGTTATGATTTCCCCCATGTGCACATTCAAAATGGAGTTTCGTGCTTCCAGAAGAGACATCACCCTATCTTAGAACTGGACCTCCCGTGCTCACTTGTTTTTCTTCCCTAAATTTTTTCTCTATGAACAGAGAATAATTCACGATCTCTGTTAATGTGGTCAAACAGAAGACGTTCACCTGCAAGAGTATAGTATACTCATGTTCGTCCTCACAACACCTCGTAGTAGTTTGCGCATCTCCAATAAGATATGGTGCAAAACATTGATGTTTCATGAATCAAGTAGAATACTCTAACAAAGTCATAGAGCCCTGATGATGATGTAGGAACTCTCATTCATCAATATCTCTCAGAGTCTTTGGAAAAATGTGATTATATAAGGTAGTTTGGGAATCTGCCCAAGCCATGCCACTGGCCTACTCAGCCTAAGAAACAACGTCTCACTAGTGTGTGGTGGTGTCAAGAAGCATGTAGACTTTAGGATTTAGGCTTGACTCTAGAGGTTTCTCAAGGTGGTCGAAGATATATCGTACAACTTCAATCCATGATTTTGCAGCATGAGGGTCGCCACCCCCCAAGAAGGTGGGAGGGTGCGGCTGCAGAATTTCCTGCGTATGGTCTTCCATAGAGGGGGACGTTCTTAGGATATTCTAAACCGACTACTTAAACCCGAAGAGACTATACCTGAACTGAGCATCAGGTTCCTTCGGAAGATCTACAGGAGGTAGTTCCATGGGAGTCTCTATGAGAGGAACCACTAGTAGTTCAGGACCCACCATCTCTAGAATGCGCTCAGTTCCACTCTCTTGAGGAACAACATGAAGAATTCATGGTGGAATTTGACTACAACATCCAAACACACTCTTATAAAAAGAGTAAATAATGTTGGAAAACATGTTGGGTGCAATAAACATTAGTTACATAGCCTACCTCTAAGCACTAATCAACAGACAACCCGCCTCAATGTCTAGGATTCAAAACAGAAGAGAAAACTAAAAAGGATTACTGAACAGTTATACAACCCAAATTTAGGTTGAGTTAGGCTAACATATAATAGACCAAAAAAACCTTATATTCAATAAATCAACAATTTAAAATTTTATAACTTGTTATAACATCACTCACACGAAACTAGAAAATGCATGGTGAATGTAGATATGTACTGGCAATATGAATGGCATTTAAATCCTATAGAGCCTATCATGATGAATGGGTTGTTTTTCCCTTGTATCATTGAGCTATAACGGTAAACCCATTATTTTAATAATACCAAAAAGTGGAAAAGACAATACAAGTGAGTCACCCATGGTGAAATCATGTCAAAAGTTTCTGGCATATTCAATAACTGCAATCCCTACCTAGGAATTTTAGTTTTCCCCTATACATGGGTTAGGAACATCCAAGCACAGTGTACATCCCAAATCCCTATATACTAGTCTGATGTCTAACCCACAGAGTATGAAAAAAGGGAAAAACCCCCTCTGATACAAATTTGCAACGTCCCGACCCGGCTCACCCCTAGGACTATAACCGGACCGATAGGTCACATAACCTCAAGTACATCTCCCAAAACTCCAAAGGCTACTGAATAGTAGTGAGGTCCCTTTTTGTGTCTTTGGGGGAGACTATTCCCTCATAGGTCACATATAATATCATAGCAGAAGTAAGCAACATTAAATAATAAGTAGCAGAATAATGTGAAAAAATAAACTGTAGAAGAAGATATGTAAATAATCCAAATGAATAATTAAAACCATGTGAGAAAACTCACAAAAGGGTGGCGTGCCATGATACGATTCTAAACATAATGATTAGAAAACAAAACACAAACACAATGTCAATGAAAAGAAAAGACACCAGCAATAAATTCATCATGAGAAAGACCTGGTCCTCTGCTCCAGTCTCAATCCTATGCAGTAATGAACAATAAATCATCAGATGTAGCATGTAATCTACATGGGTGTTGATGATGCCCGAGCAGGGTGTGAGATAAAATCCCAATAGGTCGGTACCCATGGTTTCTAAAACTATCCATTTCATCCAAAAAAATGCAGTGTGCCCTTACATAACCATTAAAAATAAATTAATTACAGTGCAATTAAATATATAAGTCTTGATAGGTCTCAAATGACACCCAAACCTAGTCACCTGCTTCATCCTAAGCTAGAAGTCTGAAAGGGTGCCTATCAGCAGAAATGCACAAAGATTTATATAAATATATACATATAACCCAGAATGAATGGTAAAACTAGGAAAAAGTATACCCCACGATTCTGCTTTATCTTGGGGTTCAGGTCCAGGGTCAACCAGGAACACTTCCACATAACAGGGGAAATATCTCAAATCTAAATAGACTCATTTAGCAATAACATAATACATAAGTGCATAATTATTTAAGGTTCTAGTTGAGAGTTGGACTCAGAGAGTGTCTTGATGGTATTGCTACGGAACATCTTTCAATTTATTCAATTTCATTGAGCCCATTCACGACAATCTTTTTAAAGAACAATTACCACTAGAGGCATGGATTTACACTGAGTCTGCCCCAATCTTGCCAAAAGGGGTCGTGTTTCATCTGAGGATAGCTTTTACACATATCTAAATTATCCATCCCTAAGGGCCCTTTCGGAACCAGTATCATTCAATGGTATTAGAATGTCTGGGGTATCTGGGTCAGTAAAATCCAACGACACTGCCCCGAAGCACATAGAGGTAACCCGTCTGAATAATATGATCTAAGTGTGGCCTTTAATACAAGATCTTCCTCCTCTCCCACCCTAAATTTAATTATAATCTTCACAGAAGCAGATATGACATAATCAGCATGTATATTCACAGCTTGAAAACTAAATAGATACACCCTTGTATCACAAGGAAAAAATTTAACAGTACAACACTACAACATGCAAGGAAATATACATATCATATTAACCTCAGCAGATAATGCTTATTTAAATAAATAACATTTCACCAAAACAAGTTCCAATGATCCAATACTTGAAGTTAATGTTCAAAAAATATTTATTTAATTTAATTACAATAATTAGATGCATCACAACACATGAAATTAATCAAACAATTAACTCAGCTATTGAAATAATACACCGATCATTTCATAACTCCCAAAGATTGTCCAACTATGTTTCAATAATTCAAAAAAATATTCATTTCATTTAAAACCATAAAAAGGGGATGCAAAATAACCACATCTAATTAAATTAATATCCCATCTAAAGGAAAAATACATTGATTATATCAGCACACCCAAAGGGGTGTCCGATCTTGTTGCAACCATTCAAAAAAATTAATTTAATATGATTAAGGATACTACAATTATACAGAACTATTAATGTAATTAAATTGGTAAAATTGTACAATGTTGGTAGGCACTGACTAACATCACAACATTTTGTTTTTTATAAATATCAATAAAACAAAGGGAAAGTGAGTAGGAACCCTACCTTGTAGTCATAGAATACACTATGATCTGCAATAGACTTTTGTCTGACCTAAAATGGATTAAAATGATGAATTATAGAAAAACCCCAAAATAGGGTAAGAGGTTTCTACGAGGAACTGCACGGAGAATACTCAATGGAATCGAACTATTCCACTTGCACAATATTATAATTTTTATATGGGTTATTTTCCATGTAACGAAGAAGGAATCAGACCTCGAAGAGTGGAGCAGAGGCCTTCTGAGTTGGCTGATGGTTGGTGTGACGAGAATGAGGGGTGCAGCGTGATGAGTGAGAGAGGGAGAGAGGGGGGAAATTTTGAAAAGAGGGAAAAAATGAAAAACGTGAGAAAATAGATTTAATAGAAAAAGAAAATAAAAGAATAAAATGAAATAAAAGAAAAAGATAAAATAAAACAAAATAATGGAATTGAAAATAAGAAAAATAATAAAAAACTGGAATCCCCTATTTTAATTATTTTCATTTTCCTCGTAACCTACTCTTTATTTTATTTCAGAATATCTTTTTATCCTTTCCTTCATTTTTTAAAATATTCTTTATATCTCTTACTACTTTTTTCCAATCCTTAATTAATTATTTAAAACCTGAACACCGCTAAAAATTGCGACATGACATTTTTCATGACACATCTGCAATAATTTAAATTAAATAAATGTTGCTCAGGACCCGCAACATGGTGTGTAGGCATGCGCCACAGGTTTCTTTATTAATTAGACTACCGTAAAGTAAAAACAGTCTGTACCTGATTAAGGTTGAGAGGTTACAGCCATGAATTTTTTCCTAGAATCATTCCACTTAAAAAATCAATTTTTATAATTTCAATTCATTCCAATCATAAAACATTCTACTATATATAACATCTTTGGGAGGATAATACTTCTTCCATTCATTGTATTAACAAAATATTTAATTTTCCTTATTTGAATATAATTTTATTTGTTCTTATTTTCCATAGTAAAATCATCGACGTGTTCCAAATATGCATTCAATAGAATTTTCTTCTAATATTATCAAAAAAATTAAAAAGAATCATCTTTCCTTTCTGGTATCCTTTTCCTGACTTCTATGTGGAATCATTAGTTCTTTTATATGGTGATTATATTATTTGGATATGGTTCAAATCACTAATCATGTTATTTGAAAACTTATTTAGAATGATCAAAACATACTTAACTCTAGTGATCATCCCATTTAACATCTCACCATAAAATTATCCATCACAATAAAAACAAACCATGTTATTTTTGGTTACCTCATTTGTCTTAATACCATAAAGCATTGTGTTATCAACACATATCATGAAAACATCAACATAATCCTAAAAATTAACATATAAGATGTCAAAATAAAAACACAATTTTTAAATATTTTTCACCATTTGTTTATCTTAGTTTATTATCAATTGTATTATATTTAAATCCTTTTAGATGGGTTTTAATGGGTTTTTTTAAATTAAAAATCATATCCCTAGGGAGTTTCAACCATAGTGTGCAGCATGGACCATTGTTGTACAACAGATGAAGTTTGAGTCTAACTCAATACGATATTTCTTGGGTTTATACCCTTATGTAAAAATGAGTTATTGATACACCCACATATAGTTTTCATTAATTTATGTACTTGTAGGAAATAGTATTCTCTATACCTTACCCAAAATATAGGACATCTTCTTAATTACTAAATCATATTTATAATTTTCCTTACTGACATCACTAAGAATATGATAAAAAATATTTGTGTGGATCTCACTAATGATATCTCATCATTATTTCCAAAGGTTGAGTAAAACATCCCTTTTATACTATCTATAGAAACCCATTCATAACATACATGGTTATAGAACCATTAAGATGGATATTTAGTACATTACTGGAGTACATACACAAGAACCATAATTGCACAGTTTCATTGAAAACATTGAATTCATTCTTCTAAATCTCTATATAATCATTATAAACACCGAAAAAAGTCTCCATGTATTATACTCATAGATAAATCCTTTCTTCATAATGTGTGAAAAGGGAGAATAATAAACGGTGAGAAAATATTCTTGATGAGGGAAAAATATAATACATATGTATAAATAACATTGACATAATTTTAGGAGACCATGATTGTAAATTTTGAAGATCATTCCATGCATACCAAATATCATAATGATGAATAATGTAATAAATATTTCTATATAAAAAGACATGAATTATAATGTAATAAAAGAGAATTATAAATGTTATTATAACATGGGAATAATAAATGAAATTTTGGAAGACTCATAAACAAATAATTTCTCCCCATATTAGTAAAGGAGTGGAACCAATGAAATCTTAATGGAATGGGTTCCCAATCTAAACATCTTTTTAGAAAAGGATCCCACCCATGACCATCATAGTAAAAAATTCCTTTATAAAATGGGTATACTTAATGTTTTAACTTTCTATTTCTAAATTCAGTTTACTTCCTATTTCATCCATAAATCACTGAATCACGTTAACTTTTCATTCCAGACTTGTTTCAATGAATTGGGTTCACATCCCCATCCAACCATATATTACTGAACTTGGATCAGTTACCATTCCTACCACGTATAACTGAACAAGGTTCATTTCCCATTCTAGCCCTATAATACCGAACTGAATTCAATCCTTATTCTTTCAAATACATTCTCATGAGATAAAAATCATTACTCGTAGATATTAAGGGGGATATTGGTCCACCCATAATATAATGAACCATAAAAACACATACCACAATTTAATAAAACATTTATCACGTCATTTACCATAAAAAGTGATGGGTTTCATAAAAATAAAATTATAGCGCATTAAATAAATTATTTATAATATAAATGTCATAACAACATTAGTTGTGGAAGTGGTACTAAATTCATAATAATATAGTCATTTAATAACCATGGAAATAAGTGTGTTTCATATGTTTTTTATAAATGTATAACTGTTCGACGTGAATCATGCTTCTTAAAAATCATGTTTTTATACATAACAAATTGAATAAATAATAATAATGCATTCATTGGATAATTTCCCTGGTAATTAATAAACTAAACGAATGAATGTCATTATCGGTGGTGAATGTTTTTGGGAAGATATCTTGTAGAATTTAACTATGGGAAAAACAATCCGTTGAAAATAACTATGAAGTCCTAAATAATTTTCAATGTATATTTAATTGAAAATAACTTTGAAAACGTATGAAGTAATATTTAAAAAAATTCTTGAATAAAATATTCTTTCTTCTTTTAAAACTAAATAAAAGAAATTAATCATTCTGAAAATGTTTATCATGGAATATTGATTCGAAAAAATATAATTGATGTTTTGAAAACAATGTAATTTTATAAAATATATAAAATATATAAAATTATTTTCCAAGAAAATAAGATTAAAATATGAATTAATCGAATTTTTTTTAGTATGAATATTCATTTTTTGAATAATATAGATTTCAATCAGAATAGATTGTTAATGAATTATTTTCATGAATCCATTTTCTAATATATATTTATTACCAAAGTGTGAAATAATTTTATAATTACATAATGATATCGTGAGTAACAAGTGAATAATAAAATTCCTTATATTTATTGAGATATGGATAATAATATTCACCAATTTGATCAAAATCCCAAAAAAATTATCGATAAATGATGAGATTGTAGAAATAAACTCTTACGAACTTGATAATGTGGAATCATATTCCCAGTGAAAGAATAAAATGTCATGAATCCTAAAATACAATTTAAATAAATATAAACATTATACAATATGTCAAAGGGTAGTTTATAAACCAGATAAAATAATATTGTCTTATGAAAAAACATGTGTTCCAATGAAAGAAAACTGAGTCATAATTACCTTACCAAGATGGTAACATTTTAATCGTAAACATCTTTAAATGGAGATAATCACATTGATATGTGAATTGCATAAATTTTTGAAAAAAATTAATATAATATACTGATTCAATGTATATATAACATAATATATAAATGAGTGGTGAATACAGAATATGTCTCAATGAAATAAAAGTGAAATAAGAAATCCCTTTATTAATTGATTTACTTTTGAATCCTAAGACATATAAATGAATTGAATCAGTTTATAATTGTCATATAATGAAATAAATTAAATAAATTATATAACATTTTATAGGGAATTATGCACACCATACTAAATAAACTAGTGTGGAATATTACCTGAATCTTGTAGATATATGACGTGAGATGAAATTACCATAACTTAAGTGTCATGTTTAATTGTACACATTAAAATCTCATATATAAAAATAATAATTTTATTAAAAATATTATATAGAACCATATTTTTATGTATCATTGCATATTTTATTTTATTATGAATTTATATGACATATTTATTATCAATTACATAATAATGTTATGATTTATGTAACAATAATAGTGTTTTTTCTAAATATCGTAAACTATTTTTATCTTTACTAATAAATAAATAATTTATAAACTATTAATGATAGTTAAGCCATGATATAAATATCATATATTTTTTGTATGTATAGAAATTTATTATAATCTATCATTGATAATATCTTGAAATGAAATAAACTATTCATGGAGACGACATGTCATATGATCCCATAAACACTACTTCAAATTACTTGTTCTATTGAATGGAAAATTGTAAATAATGTATATATAAATATATTATCATTATAGTATATTTATTTTTTAAATGTCATATATGTTGTATAAAACCAAATAATATTACATGTAAAGCCTGAACCAATGACAATTCTTTGAGGAGGCAGTACACCACACGCCAACAAACAAAGGAATCTTATTTTCACATAATGAAAATATTTAAGGCATGTGTTATATAATAATTTATTAATAAATAACAAATAAGAAATAATATATATATATATAAATATTATAATACAATTATTCTCATTATTATACTAATCCATTATATTTTTCAATGGAAGAATGAAAAAATTCAATTCATTAGGTGGTAGTCCATCGTACACATGAATGATGTTTAGATATCTCATTTGATGGAAGTGTGTGAAGAAGTATACCTTTAAAATATTAGAAAAATTTCTATTTATATTTAATGTAATGGGTTTTTTTATATGTTTATAAAATAATAATTGATGGGGTTGGAGAAGTAAAAAATTCAAGTTGACGACTTTTAACTATTATTCAGGTTACTTCTATTAGTATGATCCAAAAGGCTTCGTTGGATGGATTTATGAAAAAAGTAATGATTAAATATTGAGATGAATAATGTAGGTAGATTAATTTAGATGGTATTTGATGGGTAATATTGATAGGTAGGTGTGAATAAGTGTTGGGGGATTGATTCATTATATAGTAGAGAAGTGATATTATTTTAATTTGAAAAAGGAAAAACACTATTAAGAGGTTGTCCATACATCATGTGAAATAAATAATAAATAAAATAATTTATTAATATGATCATTATATTTAATGTAAATTTATTTAATACAAGTTTATAGGTCATTTGAAACCATAATAATAATTTTTAACAACTATGTAATCAAAATTTTACCTTATTCAGTGTAATTATTTTTAATTTTGTTCACTATTATTATAGTTCTTCAAATTCAAATTAAAAGAGATTATAACAAATTGGTTTTAATAATATTTAATATATAATTACAAATTCAAATAAAAAAATTAGAGAAATTTAATTTAAAAACAACCCTACGATCAGAATGAGAAAGCATATTTTTAAGGTAAAACAATCAGATGATAGAAATGGTTGTAAATCCAATTTCAATATGAAATTGATTAAAATTAACTAAATTGGATTGATTGAAAAATAATTGTACTAATTATAATTTATAATTATTTTAAAACATAATTTAAATAAATAAATAAATTATATAAAAATTAAATTTTCAATTATAATTCTATTTTTTCTATATACGTCAAAATAAGAAACATCTATGTAAATAAAAAATCACGAAATGTAAAATATTTTATTGATATTTTAAAAATTAAGATGATATTTTAAAAAAAATATTTTTTAAAATATTATTTATAATTTTTTCAACATTAAAAGGTGGTAAAATTACCTTTCTAAAAAATACATCTCTTTATGTATAAAATTAGATCTATCCATATATCATGTCTAGGAAGACACATATTACGAATATTAAATATTTAATTGAAATATGTATCTATATATATCATTAAATCATTTCATAAAAAATTTAATTAACTAATTTATAAATATATTTTTCTGTAAAATTATTTCTCATATTTTTATAAGGTTATAATTTTTATTTCTAGATACATAATAACCAAATTAATTATTGTATAATAACGGATTATTTTTTTCATAATTAAGTTAATATTATTAATATCATCTATTCCAATGGATATGTGGTAATTATGATAATAATTCAATAATAATATTAATTTTATATTGTATTTTTGCAAAATATGGCCCTGTAGATAAGACATGCTATCAAAGGAACTCCACATTGTGTTTAATAAAAGTGAAACATAACCTTGTGTATACTGAAATATAATCTTTGAGTTTCATGTAGTGAAATCATGTCTTATTGTATCATATAATTCACAGATAACTTGATGTAGTGTCCAATTCAAGACCTCAGTGAAATTTAAAATATTTAAAAAGACATACATAAAATGTGGTGGTGTTGTAGAATGCGACTCCCCATCTTCATAATTATATGTGGGATCTATATATAGAGATAAATTATAGGAAAAATCACATTCAATTAATATATATGGAGATTTAAAATATTTTAATGAGGCACATTCAGTAAAAAAAATTATTAGAGAGGATATATAGACTAGATATATGATCACCATACCCTTATGTAATTCTACTACTACATAAATATTTAATAATTAAGGTGGTGAGTTATCACATAATAAAAGGCATCTAAAATAAATGAGTCAATATAGATATAATTTAATGAGATAAATTTAGTTCTAGAGTAGATGACCAGTGTTCCATTCACCACATTCAAATCCTTCCCAACATCATTTTTGATACGAATAAACCACCACGACCATTGTTATTTGAGGGCTAGTGAGGCTTAATATAAATTTTTTTATAATATTATGAAATTATTTCACATAATTCCCAAATATACTTTTATGAAAAAAATTAACAACATTATTTGATTCCTTATTATTCTTTTTTTAATTATTTGATATTCATTACATGTAGACAATAAAGAAACATGTTGGTGATTTGTTGACAAATTAATGAATTTCCCAGTACATTATTTAAATTTCATGAGTTAATTACCCTATATATTAAGCACAAATAGTATTGGTTTATAATTTCTCCTTGGGATTTACCATTTGTGTTTCCATGAAGATAAATGTTTTATATCCTTTCAATAATACAAGGATAATAATAATAGTCCCACCCACAGTTTCATCTATTAGAGAGGATAAAAAAATCATTTAGAGTTACAAATGTTCCTTGTGGATAATTTCATAAGAGTAATTGTTTCATGACATTAATGAATCAATTAATCATTATCACTTGGTGCCTGGGAAACCCATAGTTGTGCCTTGAAATCCTTGTTATTTTTTCTTCTTAGGTACTAATGGATTTGTCCTCCTTATTCATTAGATGTAGAATTTATATTTCAATATTACTATGAATATTTCTAGAATATTATTTTTAATTATGTACCTTCATAATATCATCATATCCCATGTTGTTTTTTATTCATGTTTTATCATATTCTTGATTGGATTTTAAAATTTGTCATCTTGTCTTTCTATGTGATAGACTAATATGAAAAAATTATTGTGGACTAATAACTGATGAAAAACAAATAAATTATCATTAAAATTGATCTAATGATAGGGAAATAGTGGATGAGAAGTCCCCCTATAAGAGTTTGTATATTTTCAAATGAATGACATAGTCGAATGTATTTCCCACCACATTACACCTGAATTATCTATATATTTTGAGTTAATTATCATATATTTAGAGAGTTGAGTCACTATTGCTACATGATTATTCACTCAACCTTCAAATATATTTTTATGTGAATTAGTTAAATATTTCCATTTCATATCAATTTCATATATATCATTATCCTTATTATTAAATTATTGACAAAAACCCAACACACCAGACATATGTATTGATAAACATAGTAAAAAATACTTATGAAATCATTCATAATATTTTATAATTTATGTCACATTAATATTAATCTATATAGAATTTTAAACTTCCAATATCACATTTCCTTCAATATATATTTTTATAGGTTTAGTAAAAATATTCCCTAGAACCTAGTAACTAAAAAGAACTACACCAATATCTGACACCAACTGATGTTTTCTTTGAAAATTTAATAAAATTATTACATCATTTTTATGATTTATCAATACGGTTTAAAATTATACATTTTCAAGGTCCATAATGGTTTAGAGTATTTAGAGAGTATATAAACAATGAACGTAATTATTATATATGCTCAAAATATCACATAATTGTATTCATATTATCACCCTTCTAAAATATCATACTGAAAACCTTCTATAAAAACTTATAGAGGAAAAATATAAGAATTGTCATGATCAGATTCTTAGTATCGGTAAACATATAGGATTTCATTGGTAAGAGTATTATATAATCATAATTGTATGATAAGATAATCTATTTTTGTGATATGAAAATAAAATATTCATTCTAAGAATTTATTATATCACGGATTACAAAACATGTCACACAAAGATGATTGAATAATAAGAATAAAAAAGTTGGGAACATATATCATGTTTCATAACATTGGATTGTGGAGGTATAATAACATGAATTCATACTAATTTAAAAATAATAGTCTATATTCATGATCATGAATAATATTTTTCAAATATCTAAAATAAGTGATACTAACATATCTAAATTTAATCATATTAATTGGTAGTAAATTCTACACGGAATAAAATGATCCCAGCTAGAGGAAATCATACTCACACAAAATAGTTGAACAAATATTAATGTAATTATATTCTTATTATAAATTTTCATCTCAAGCGATATTTATATAACGCATGCAATTCATTGAAGATCTATAATGGTTCCACATTTCACATAATCATAGTCAATTAATATTTATACCACAAAACATGGATATATTAATCATTTCATTATATATTCTCCCATTCACATGAAATCATATTTAAAAATTATATAATAATCATTACTAACAACCATATATATAAAAATATGGATGGTATAATTGGATCATGACCCCAATATTTAATTAGTGACACTGAAGGATGTTTTCATTGATGAAAATAACATTAAAAATCACAAAAACAATTATTAATGAAAATAATCATTTCATTTTGAAAAAAATATAATATAAATAATTTGAAAAATACTGCAGTTATTTAAAAAAATTGAAATAGATCTTAATGGTAACATTAAAAATAATTTGTATCGAAGGTTGGAAAAATTATTATTGTAGTATACATTAAAAATTATAATTTCTCTATACTTTATAAAAAATTATATTATTTGGGAATTTTGATTAATAAAAACATAAAAAATTTAATTATTCATATTTTTGTAAACAATAATATAGTAATTCATTATAGAATATTAAAATAATTAATATCATCGTCATAAATAAAATAAATATATATATATGAAAATGATTCAATGATAAAGAATATGTTACCTCATCCTTTCAAATAATATTTTTCCTAATCATGTTTATAATATATGAGATAAAAATTCTACATTTACTTTAAAATTACATTAATAAATAGTGTATTCAATAATATATTATTCTTAGATGAAATTATTTGCATAATTCACCACATAGAAAATTTATAAAGCCATTCAAGACATTAAATTATATAAATAAATAAATATCTTAACTAAATTATCCCCATTCATCATACAAAATTAGACATCCAATATAATAAGTATATATTTATTATAAATATATTATATAACCATATTCATGTAGGTTCCGAGCGCAGCAGAAGAGCGTTGGTGGGTTTTCCCAACTTTAATTTTAACATTAAACAACGTTCAACCTGAGATCTGTCACGATATAAAATGCCGAATCTTCGGAATAGAATGAAAAAGAAAGGAAGAGTCCCACAACCCTTGAGATAGGATCATCATATGTTGATTATAATTAATTTAATTAATTCATAAGAATTACCTCGATGGAATTATTTCTTCATTGGAGTCTCCAGACATGATCTTGTGATCCGTCGTTTCGTCGTAGAATCCAAGTGCAGGATTCCTCTAGCGGTGATCCACACGTGCTCCATGTATCTCTGGACATCGCTGAAGGGATCTCTGGATGCTTGCGTGGAAGAACCTTCACTTGCGATGTCTGCCTTCTACCACCTTGATCCGGTGGATGATATCACTTTCGTAACATGAAAGCATTCATGGTGGAGGGGGAATCTTCTCTTGGATTGAGAGTATTTCCAAAATCCGTTGTGCACCACAATGGCTCTCTTCCATGAGAATAATGTAATTGGGATTATGATACATAGGACAATAAAATGAATTAATTTCTTAAAAGCATTTAATAATTTCATTTAATTCTTAGTAATACCCCATGTCTTAATAATCACAGTTGACCATCATTATTACCTGACATGCACCCAACATATTACATTTAATTAAATAAACAATATTTTCTCATGAATCTCAAAAAAAAAACAAACCACATGGCGTGTATATAAATATACACGGTGTGTATTTTTTTTCCATTTTATTTATTTCCTACACCATATTTATTAGACCTTCTGTAATAGCTATTTAATTATTAAAAGAATGTAACTACATTACTCACTAATAAATATATATTATTTCTCCCACAATATATTCTCTTGAATAACTAGTGTCGAAATAAATGTGATCAGGCATCCTTAAATAATTATTAAACCATTGTCAGGAATAATATTTATTTAACTTGTTAAATTAATATTTAACTGAGATACATGGACACACTTAGTGTGTGACCCTCTAGGCCTCTTTCTCAGTGGCATTAGGCAGAGCCTACCTAAAGTCCAAGGTTAGCGTCTAGCAACACGCCAAGGCACCCATAGAGAAAGAAGTTAATCCCATAATTTCATGTCACCTCCTACTAATGTGTACCGTGTAATATAATTCCTTTGTCTCGATATCTCCAATCAATTAGGTTGCATTCTAGTTCCATCATCCCATGTGCTCGATTATTATTTCATTGACTTCCCAGAATTGAACTCACCCATACCTTACCATGGCCATGGATTTATTTAGACTATATCAATTCCATCAAAGGGCCTGAGATATCTACTTCTGTTATGGAACAAAAGAGAAAAATCTTTTATTGCATTATCTATTAATGCATTATTACTCATGACAAACCCAATGTATCCTACCTCGCTGCGAACAGTGTGTCATCATAGTTTTCGTCAATACATCTAAGTGCAAGAGTTTTAATAACTATTAATAATAATTATAAAGTCTAAAGACTAATACACACGTCCGCAGATATGAACATCCCATGACACAATGAAATGTTGATTTCCTACTAGTGGGTCTCATTCTCATAATATCCTCCTAGATATTACCAAGGGAGCACACCATGAGAAGGTGCATAAAAGTTTTATGAGTCCTCACCCCTAATGACCTATATTATTTGTGTCCCTAAAATAGTATCATCCAGACATAGAATATATATTCATGAAAAGTGTTATGGAACTTTCAGGTTCTCATCATAGCAGGGATCCTCTATGACCCATTAATGAAACAGATTTCCTTAGGACACTATCACAGGAATTGTCATGCAGAAGAACAATCAAGGTGTGATAAAGAATTTATTAATGAATAAAGTACAAAGTAGTTGGTTCTAGCCCACCCACTCCAACAGACTCCCACATGGACTAGAGCCAACTGCTAACAACCTTTAACCCGCTAGCTCTCACATGATATTCATGCTTCTGCTGAAATAGGAGTTTAGTCATGGGGTCTTCCACGTTCTCTTCTGTGGACACTCTTCTCACAGCAACATCACCAATTTGACAGAAATACCTCATGAGGTGAAACTTCCGGAGTATGATAATTATCCTTTGATGTGACCTTAGTTCATCTGCAAGAGCCACCGCTGCAGTATTATCACAATACAATGTAATGGGATCTTTACTACTAGGCACCACATCATGCTCTTGGACAAAGATCCAAATCCAGAAGGCTTCCTTGGCTACATCAAAAGCCGCTATATACTCGGACTCCGCTGTAGAATCTGCGACAACTGGATTCTTTGAACTCTTCCAGCTCGTAGCTCCTCTATTGAGATAGAAAACATATCTAGATTGTGACTTCAGATCATTCTGATCTGTCTGAAAACTTGCATCAACATACCCTCTGATAACAAGCTCCTCATCTCCTCCATACACCATGAACAAATCCTTAGTTCTTCTTAGATACTTAAGGATAGTCTTAACAGCAGTCCAATGCTGTTCTCCTGGATCTGCATGATATATGCCTACCATGCTCAGTGCATAGGCAACATCATGCCTGATACATAACATGGCATACATGATGGATCCTCTAGTCGAAGCGTATGGGATCTTACTCATCCCATCTTTCTCCTGTTGTGTCTGGGGACACATTTCCATAGAAACAAGTAATCCATGTGACACTGGAACCAATCCCATCTTGGATTTTTCCATACTAAATCTCTTTAGTATCTGGTCAATGTATGTACCCTGACTTAGTCCAATTATCCCCTTTGAACTATCACGAATGATCGTGATCCCTAGAATGTAGGCTTCTTCTCCTAAGTCCTTCATGGAGAAACACTTGTTCAACCATTCCTTAACTTACTGTGAGGCTCGTACGTCATTCCCAATAAGCAATATGTCATCAACTTATACCAATAGGATGACGACCACACTCCCATTAAACCGCTTATAAATACATGGCTTACATTCGTTATTAATGAATCCAAATTCCTTTATGGATTCATCAAATTGAATGTTTCATGACCTGGATGCTTACTTCAATCCATAAATGGATTTTTGAAACTCGAAAACACGTTTGGCTTCACCTGCTGTCACAAACCCTTCTGGTTGTGTCATATAGACATCTTATTGAAGTTTCCCATTATGGAATGCAGTTTTGACATTTATCTGCCATATCTCGTAGTCCTGGTAAGCTGCTATGTCATGTATTATTCATATGGATTTAAACATGGAAACTTTGTGAGAAGTTTTTATCATTGTCAATTCCTTGATGATATCTGAATCCATTAGCCACTAGCCTTGCTTTATAGGTGATAAATTGACCTTCCATGTCTAGATTTCTTTTGAATACCCATTTGCATCCAACAGGCTTTACATCAACTGGATCATCGACCAGAACCCAATCTTGGTTCTGATACATGGAATCCATCTCAGAATTCATAGCTTCTAGCCATCTTGAAGCTTCTGGGATTTATACTGCTTCCTTGTAGGAGAGAGTTTCATCATTGTCTACCAATAATGATTCACTTTCCTCAGTGACTAGGATACCAAATCTATCTTGTTCCCTTACCTCTCTTGAGCTCCTATACAGTACTTCTGTTTCAGGAACCTCTTCCATGGGGACCTGCAGAATTTGTTCATGTACCAACTCATGTGTATCGTGAGAATCAACTTCATCGAAGTCAATGTTTCTCCCACTATACTTCTTGAGGATGTGCTCCCTCTCAAGAAAGATGGCTTCTCTGGCGACAATAACATTCTTGTCTTGAGCGATATATAGATAATATCCTTTCGTTTCCTTGGGATATCATATAAATATACACTTCGTGCCCTGGGGTTCTAGTTTGTTGCCTGAGAAGGCCTTCAAAAATGCCTCACATCCCCATACACCTGTGTGCGACAAAGTGGATTTCCTTCCACTCCATAACTCAGATGGAATACCATTTTCCGCCTTAGTTGGTACTCAGTGTAATGTTTATGCTGCAGTTTTTAATGCATATCCCCAAAAGGATAATGAAAGATATTCATGACTCATCATCGACCTCACCATGTCCAACAAGGTGAGGTTCCTCCTTTCACTAACACCATTCCACTGTGGTGTATATGGAGGAGTGAGATGAGGTAGAATCCCAGACTCCCATATAAGATCGATGAACTATTGGTTTAGATATTCTTCACCTCGATCTGATCAAAGATTCTTTGTCTTCTTACCAAGTTGATTCTCTACTTCATTCTTTAATTCCTTAAATTTCTCTAAGGACTCTGACTTATACCTCATTAAGTAGACATAGCCACATCTACTCAAATCATTAGTAAAAGTAATGAAGTAATAATATCCACCTCTAACTTCTACTGCAAATGGTCCACACACATCCATGTGTACCAATCCTAAAATCTCTGTGGCCCTTTAACCTTGTCCACCAAAAGTTGTATTGGTCATTTTTCCTTGTAAACAAGTGTGACATCTATCAAGTGGTTTTAGCTCAGTAGAGTCTAAATAGCCATCTTGGCAGTGCTTTGTCAATCACTTCTTGTTCACATGACCAGGGCAGTGATGCCATAGCTAGGTGATGTGTGAGTCATGTGAGTTTGTTTCGTTATCGATTGCCAACACATGGTTTTCATATTTTAGTACATACAAAACATTATTCAAATATTCCATACCATAACATATATTGTTCTTATAAAATAGACAAACCTAATTTCTGAACTTGAAAATAAATCCATCCATATCCATAAAAGATATAGAAATTATGTTCTTGGAAACACTAGGCACAAAATAATAGTTTTGTAAAACCAAAATCTTGCTAGTTGGCAATGAGAGGTGATAGTCGCCAATAGAAAACACAACCATCCTTGCGCCTTTGGCTTCTCAAAGATCCACCTCTCCTCTGGGGATCTTTCTAAATCTACATGGTTCCTGCATTTGAATACAGATGTGAGCTCTACAAGATGTATCTAATACCAATGTGTAGAAATAGAAATATTTCAATCGATAACGAATGCACCTTTAGCGTCCCCATGCTTTTGGGTGGAGTTCCTCTTCTAGTGCCCCTGCTTGCCACATGCGAAACACACCGCCTCCCATTCCTTGCCCTACCTCTAGATCTTCCCCTTCTTAGAGGGATGATGCTCGGGGGCTTCAGACTGTTTATATGTCTTTGGACCCTCTTCCTTGTCCTTCCTTTTATTGTTCACTATAAGGACCGTGGGTTTGTCATGCCCCATGTACTTATCTACCTGGAGAATCAAGGTCAGAAGCTTTGATAGACTCTTCTCATTACTGCTCATATTATAGTTGACAATGAATCTAGATAAGGTCTTGGGCCATGATGATAGGATGAGATCTGCATGCAACTCATCTAGGAATTTAATCCCTTAGATGTCCAGGAGTTAAATGTAGCCAATAAGCTTGACTACATGAGGCCCTGCAGGCACAGAATCTCCATGCTTCGTGGTAACCAAAGCATTTGAGATCTTATACATCTCCTGTCTCGCCTTCTCTTGGTAGAGATATTTATGGTGGGACATCATTCTATACATGTCCATGTTTTCTTGTTTCTTCAAGAGCTCATTAGGCATGGCTGGTAGCATGAAACACTGGAAATCTATGGTATCATCCATTTGTTTCATGTAGATAGATAATTCCTCATCACTAGCCTCTTTCCCAGGCACAACTGGAATTGGCTCTTCCAGCACATATAATTTCCTTTCGTGGTGAAGGATGACGCGTAAACGCCTCTGCCACTCTTGGATATTGGTGTCAGTGAGAAGGTTTTCTTTTTCAAGTATCGTGCACAATGATATGTTTGATGTCATTTTCTTGCCGTTTCTACAAATTAAGATGAGAAAAGCTTTATAACCTTATTACATAAATTCAGAAAAAAAAAATAAATTAATACTTATTAGTATTTCACTATTTTATCGAAATCCAATAGCCCTCACCATTGACATTATAATATTATGTTGTGTGAATATTCTAGTGGCAAGGATCCATATTTTCCTTTGCATTACCCCAACTAGGGCTGGTCAAGAAACATGAAGGGTTTTAGGTAGGCATTCCAAATTCCAAATACATTAACTCGCAGCTCCTTGATCCACTGAGTGGACTCCCCAATCATGAAATCCTTTTTGGATTTCCTCAACCTTTCCCTCTTGGTCACACCAAGTCCTGCTGTGACAGTCAACCCCCTCTGTGATCCAAGTCAAGTCAACCCAAAACTTTGAATTATAATTCCCCGATAATTAAAAGCACCCCAACTAGGGTTGGTCAAGCACTTTGAACTATGGTTCGATTCTAACCATGATTATGGAAGGCTATGTTGACTTAATATTTATTTTGAGGGATTTTATCCTTATACGTGAATTTTCATTTTATTATCTTTGATTACATGCTTGTTAATATAAAGTGGGATATAATTAATTTATTAACCATGTCTAAGATAATATTTACGTATAAGATAGTTTTATTTTAGATCTATATTTCATGCTCGTTTAATTCATCAATTGTGTGATCGTTACAACACACCCACAATAAATAAACCATGCAACTGACAGAAATAAAATAAATGGTATGATCAGGAGATTTTATATTGGTTAGTTTATCTAGCGGTTGATAAACTAACCCCAAGACCAATGGGAGAAACACCTTGAACGTTTCAGGTTCGTGTTTACAGCTTTCCACCTATCCACCTTTGTATCTCCTTGGATTGGTTTCACCTTGGATCCTGACTTGAGCCGCCTCCACTAGCTTGGGAGCTCCATCCATGACATATGCATTTATCTCACATGCAGGTGAGGGGTAAAAGGGGTTTTTACATAAAAGAATCCTTGGGCGCGCATGCCCTACCTATTAATGAGGAGATGGCACACATGCCAACAAATTTAATTTAAATAAATAAATTAAAAGAAACCATTCACATACAGAGGTCTCGGTCTAGCTCATGATCATCCATACATGCAATGATATTTAAACATAAATAAAACTAGCATTCAATTATTTAATTGTTTTTGTTTAAGATAAATCAAGCTCGAATCAATTAATTATCTTTAATTAATCAATCCTATTATCTTAAATCCTTTTTTTGAATTTACTTGAGATTCTCATCCATCATAATTTTATAAAAATAAATTCATTTAAAATTATCCGTGTACATAACTTGTACCGTGGAGGCAACCCAATGAATTCTCATTTATTAGGCACATGTTAAATTAAACACATATAAATAAAACACCTATCACGTGTTCTGCCTCAGCTTTACACCTGCACTATGATACGCGTCTCTAGGGTTTGTATAATTTAATAATAAATTTTAATAAATCTGCATAATTTTAGTGAGCATACGGTGTGTAGTTCCGACTGCACGACATGTACTTTTCTTCACCGTCCATCTGAAGCACAGGCTTGGGGACATGGCGTGTTTATGTACTTCAGAAATTTTCGGAGTACACGGCGTGTTCTGTGGGACACATGTCGTGTAGTTTCCGCGTTACACGGTTTCCAGCCGGGCAAGCTTTGTACGGGGTACACGGCCCAACCCTAAACTAAAGGGACTACACGTCGGGTTCATTGGACCACATGGCGTGTAATCCAGAAACTCTGTGCCACCTATTTCTGGTCAACACACGGTGTCTTAAATTCTTAGAAAGAATCCAATACACAGCCTGATTTGGCGGATCAGTAAATGCATTGAACCTAGACTACAGAGCTTGTACATCCGAATACACGCCGTGTACTCTGGTGTTGTACGGCCAGAAACGTTTGGCTCCTCCGGATGAGTTCCTCTATTTTATTTTAATCAATATTAAAAGGAAAATTCATTTTTGTGAGGTGAATGAGAAATGAGGGAGTAGGAACGGATCTCAATATTCATATTTCTTGAACAATTAAACAAGAATTTAAATAACTAAATTATTAAATGCATAAATTAACAACGAAAAACTAAATAATTATAATAAACAATATGACTGATCTGATACCACATGTAGGTTCTGGGCATAGCGGAAGCACATTGGTGGGTTTTCCCAAATTTAATTTTAACGTTAAACAGCATTCACTCCGAGATTTATCACGATATAAAACTCTGAATCTTCGGAATAGAACGAAGAAAGATAAATAAAAGAAGAGTCCTGAAACCCTTGAGATATGATCATCATATGTTGACTATAATAAATTTATTTAATTCATAAGAATTACCTTGACGGAATTCTTTCTTCGATGGAGTCTCCGGTCACGATCTTGTGATTCGTTGTTGTGTCAATGAATCCAAGTACATGATTCTTCTAGCAGTGATCCACACGCGCTCCACATATCTCTAGATGTTGCTGAAGGGATCTCTGGGTTCTAGCACAGAAGAACCTTCGCTTGCGATGTCCGCCTTCTACCACCTTGATCCGGTGGAAGATCTCACTTTCGTAACTCGAAAGTGTTTTTGGTCGAAAGGGAATCCTCTTTTGTCTTGAGAGTATTTCCAAAATCTATTGTGCACCACAATGGATCTCTACCATGAGAATAATGTAATTGGGATTATAATAGTTAGAATAATAAAATGAATTAATTTCCTGAAAACATTTAATCATTTCATTTAATTCTTAGTAATACCCCATGTCTTAATAATGACAATTGACCATCATTATTACTTGACATGTGCCCAATATATTACATTTAATATCATTTAATTAAATAAACAATATTTTCTCACAAATCCCGAAATAAAAAAACCACACGGCATGTATATAAATATACACGACATGTACTTTTATTTTTCCATTTTATTTATTTCCTCCACCATATTTTTTAGACCTTAAGTAATGGCTATTTATTTCTTAAAAAAATGTAACTGCATTACTCGCTAATAAATATTTATTATTTCCCCCACAATATATTCTCTTGAATAACTAGTGTCAAAATAAATGCGATTAGGCATCCTTAAATAATTATAAAATGACAGTCAAGAATAATATTTATTTAACTTGTTAAATTAATATTTAACTGAGATACATGGACACACTTAGTGTGTGACCCTCTAGGCCTCTTTCTCAGTGGCATTAGGCGGAGCCCGCCTAGTATCCAAGGTTAGAGTTTAGAAACACGCCAATGCAGCCATAGAGAAAGAATTTAATGCCGTAATGACGTTTCACCTCCTATGAATGCTTACCGTGTAATATAATCCCTTTTTTTCGATAACATTAGTAAAGCGGGTTGCATGCTAGTGCCATCATCCCATGTGCTCGATTACTCTTTCTTTGACTTCCTGGAATTGAACTCTCCCATACCTTACAATGGCCATGGATTTATTTAGGCTATATCAATTCCATAAATGGCCCTGAGATATCTACATCCATTATGGAACAGACGGGACAAATCCTTTCTCACATTATCTATTATTGCAATATTACTCGTGACGCACCCAACATATCCTACCTCGATGCGAACAGTGTGTCGTCACAGTTTTCATCAATACATCTAAGTGCATGAGTTGTAATACCCATTAATAATAATCTTAATGTCTAAGGACCAATACACACATCCGCAGATAGGAACATCCAATGACACTATGAAATGTGGATTTCCTACTGGCGGGTGTCGTTCACATAATATCCTCCTCGATATTACCAAGGGCGCACACCACGAGAAGGCACCTCAATGATTTATGATTCCTCACCCCTAATGACCTATATTATTTGTGTCCCTCAAATAATATCATCCGGACATAGAACATATATTCAAGAACAGTGTTATGGCACTTCCGGGTTCCCATTATAGCAGGGATCCGCTATGACCCATTAACGCAACAACTGTACTTAGGACATTATCACATGCATTGTCATGTAGAAGAAAAATCAAGATGTGATAAGGAATTTATTAATGAATAAAGTACAAAGTAGTTGGTTCTACTCCGGCAAATCCAACAATTCCTATATTAAAAACTATGTCCTATTCGCGTATCATTTTTATACTATAACTTTATAAAATCATCCTCAAAATCGATATTAAGGTGAGAACGTGTCCATTTTTCATGAATTTTTGGGTTTTATGGTCCCCATCCATTCACCATTTCAGTGGAATAACTATAAAAACAGTATTTTTTCGACATTATTATCAAATTTATTCATTATTTAACTATTTATATCGATTCATAATAATTATTCCTTGAAAAAGAGTTACATCAGTTTGTGGAGACTGTAGTATAATGTTATGACTGAGAGTTATTAGAAATTTTCTATAAATGTAATGAAATAATGGAACATTATAATTCAAATATCCTTATTAATTATTATATCATAAATATAATAATAATTATTTAAATATTTTATTATTAAAATTTTATAAAATAATAATTAACATAGAGTCAAATAATATCATTAAGGTTGTAGTTCACATGCCCAAATGAGTGAAGTTAACTTCTTCCAAAATATAGAACCGTTAGAAGGAACAATATATATTATAATTCAACAATATTACAATTATTAGAAGTGAAATTTATAAAAATTATATGAAAAATATTATTAAAAAATGAATGTTGGTGAATAAAATTTATCTATATTTCTTCGTGAGGCATCAGTCCACGCGTATGCCCGAATAAGGATTCAGTTTCCCATTTGACGTAGAATAAGATGAAAAAAGGTTGACAATTCAACATATAATCATCTCAATGTATATATGAGTCATTATTTATCTTTTTATGATGGATATTATATATTTATAAAATGTAACCATAGAAATACAATTCGGTGGTACACAATTATGTGTTCTACCACATAATTTAGAAACCACTTTTGTAATACACCACAATACTTGAAAAGATGATATTGTAATAAATATACGAACAATAAGATGTTGAATATATATTAAAATATTATTTATATTGATATTTTATGAAATATAATTATCATTATGTTGAGTAAGAGATAATATTTGTTGTCCTTTTCTAAATGAGGGATAAGGAAGTCATAGATTTTATCCAAATATTAAAATAAATTGATATCATTCTATAAAAAAAATATTTTTAAAAAATTGGAGTTATTGTGATATAAAAGGGAAATATATTTATCCAATAGTATTTAAAAAATATCCCAATTATTTTTAACCCTTATCCTTTTTGTTTAACCCCTGGTTTAGATATTTCAACCTTCACTACAATAAATGCTTTCTCGAATTTTAATATTTATAATAATGATAAAATAATTTTAATGTATTCATATTTATTAATAATGAATACCAAAAATATAGTATCCCATTTACATGATACAATCAATCATTTTCATATTAAATAATTCTAATATAATCATTCAATAGATGATGATAATGGTTTCACAAAATACTTATTATATAAATATAGGATTTCTTGGAGAAAAAAGAATAATTCTAATTACAATGATCTCAATTTAATTATTTTAAACAAAATTTAACCAATTAAATAGTTCAATTAACTAACCAATTTTTTATTTTTAATAGATGATTTAAAAGTAAAATTTAATTGTCAATATTTATTTTTTCACAATATAGTGATTTATTTTCATAATATAAATTTTCCTAATGTTCAATTTTAAATAATTTTATGATTCTGTGTTTTTAATGTCTGAAAACATCAGAGAAATTTTTAATATTTTTATTTTATATTTTTATATATATTAAAATTTTCATTTTCCCATAAATGATGATCTCAAATAATATTTATGGCCACTTAGGTGGCCTACTAATATGTTGCTTACCCATGGACAAGAGCTTATTGAAATTATGAAGCCTTTTAATTTTCATGGAATAATTAGTTATTAATATATTTATTTAAATATTTTTTTAGTCAAAAATGTATTTTTATTAGTAACTTTATAATTATGTGCTGCAAAGAGATCATGTCTCCCAAAACCATCACACATTTTTTCCCGATAAGATAGTACACATGTTTTGAAGATGAGTTTTTCATGAAATACATAGATGTTGTACAGGACTTGGAGATGCGTCGAGGATAGATATTGTCTAATAAATATGTTCTATCATTTTTTTTGTTTTTCTATCATTAATCCACAATTATGGAATTAGTCATATGTGTATTCTATTTTGAGTATATTTTTTGATAGATCAAGAAGGTTAAACCCATTAGGTGATTTTAGGACTACTATGTGTTCATTTTTATTTTACTAAATGAATTTTTTCTACATACAATAATTAAATCATGATGTTTCCAGACACTATGAACCTTGATCACTGATAGGCTATGAGCAATCTCCCTTTCATGAGGTTTAGAAAAATTTTAATTTTATGATATGAGTTTATCTTATATTTTGACTTATACGTTCACATATATGATGCATCAGCCTTTGTATACAATTTATTAGGTTCCCATGTAATATCCATATTCAAATTCCATGACTAATTGGATCAAGAAAAAGATAAATTCACTTATATTTATCCCTCATGGATTCATTGTATCATTCCTCCATTAACTATTAATCATATCTAGGTTCCCTTGAAGGATATATCTTTAGTATTTTACTTGTGTGAGATATTGGCTAATGCGGTGTATGAAGAAAAGTAAGATAATATGTTGGATTTTGGTAGATAATTATTTGGGTGTCCTCCTATAACCCATAAAAAACAATTATTTCCCTAATTCTAGGATAATAATTCATGTTTTGAGAATTGGTCCACACATACCCTATAATTTATAGATTAACATGATTAATTTAGATGAATATATGATGTACATCCGTGCTTACTAATTTTTGGATTATGGGTTCAATAATAAATGATTCTTTATTATCATTCCAAGACAATATTATTTAGATCTGAAATCTAAGGCATTTTTTAGAGGTTTTTATTAATAGGTTAACAAGATGTAATTCATGGGAATCAAATGTTGATTTCTTTATATTGACTAATATTTTATAAATAAATAGTGACATACATCATTGTTTCGAGATTATGATACTTTAATTGATTTTTATATTATCAGGATACCAAATTTCACTTCTAAAAATTCGGGTTAGGAGATATAATTGGGAACGATTACACACTCCAAAATAATGGGGATGAATATAATATCAATAATTGATAACATAATCATGGTGTTGTACATGGTTTCCTATATCATTAAAGCACTTGAATGATATCAATCTATCTCGAGTGACGCCTACGATGTTCTATAAGGTTAGGTGGAAATTATATTAAATCACAAAACACAAGTGACTTGTTTGGGAGTTGGATGTTAATCCACTTATATATATGGATATAGAGGTGGTTCATGGATATATAAATCATTCATTACAGATTATGTAAGGGTCATCACACTTATAAAATATTATAGTCGTGATGTAAACAACACCATTAGACCAAGACCTAGGGATCAAGAAAGACTCTGGATTTACTTGGACTGAGTGGTATGACATTCAAATTAGTGGCTTATTTACATGATTTATAGTTATTAACTGAAATCATTTATTATAGTGAATGGATGTTCATATGAGTGATCACTGGTCCGCGACATGTTTCCCCATGTTGTGACATATTTTTCCTACTTTAATATCCTAGGAAGCACAAACATGTTATTTCCCATCGAGATTATAGATATAGGGATGATCATAATTGTAGACATTTTTTGTGGTAACACATCCTTCATAATTCCTATTTCACATTATGTTCTACCGATTAGGATTATGGAAGCAAGGAAAAAATAATTTTGATTTATATTAATTTTCACCATACACATGTTTATAAAAATTAGTTTGTGTATATAAATATATTTATGGGAATATATATAAATATATTTTCATGTTAACACATTGTCCATTTGATCAGGGCCACAAACCTGAGGATCGACTAGTGTTTCACAATACATATTTAAATTATTATATTCAAATGTATATCGACTTGGCCAGGCATATTTCTTGAGAATGTACTTATGAAAGGGAATATAAAGGTTAATTATTATTTTTACCTATTTTGATCATTTCTCAACCCTATATACGATCATTGGTGTGTGTGAAATCATTAAATAATTTGTTCATGTTGATAAAACATTTCATGGTGAAGATGGATTTCAACAAAGGGTTTTTTATTAAGAGGATCATCTCAAGTTGATTCATATTATTCGGTTGGAGAGTTAGATTGTTTTTGGTGACTGGGTATGTGGTCTGAATCAGATTTAGTAGGATATCCTGGTAAATTTATTTTTGTTTCATATATGTACTCTTACATGAACACATGATTATCCTAGTGGGTGACTAGTGTTGGATGTATTTCATGGTTGTTTGGGAATTTATAGTATTTCATTAATTATTAGATCATGATATTTTTTCATATTATTTATATTCTTCTGAATCTATTTAATTTCATATATTTATGATATACAATTATTTATTAATTTTTTTTTGCACATTTAATTTCATTTTCTATCCACAGACGTACCACAAGCCCTATGTCATGACTCGTATGTCGTGGCATGTTCCATGACTACTGCAATTCCACCTTCCATAGGCCAGGGGCTTGCAACTAGCACTAAAACATTTAACCAGCAATTTTGAGGCATTTTATTGAGTAATTGTACAGACACATGGGCCCAACAATGTCCCAAAAACATATCATGGAAAGAAATATCAAAAAAATATACATTTGAACATCTAATAAAAGTGAGAAACAATATAAAGCCAAAAAAATTAAAATATAAAATTAAAAAAATGAATCTCTGATGGCCAGCCATGGAAAACCCCATCGGATCGTGAGAGTATTATACTTACAAAAGATGAAATAGAATTTCTAGTCTACCAAATCCTACTAGGGACCACCTGGTCCTAGACCACCATGACCACCATCATAGAATCTATCTGTCCCATTTCCCTAAGCACCTATGGGTCCTGTTCCACCAAAGACTCTTTCAAAACATCAGCCGTCTACACGAGTCAAAAAATGTGCATGAAAATATCATATAGGTGTGAGTGAAAAAAATACATAGGAGGGATCACAAAACAAAAAGGAAAGAACAGTGAACAATCTTCAATGTATATCAGGAAAATAAAAACATCTCACACAAGTTAAACATTCAATGTAGTGATAGAAGAATAATCATTGACATCATTAAATGCCTCAGCTATTGGAGAAATCCACCTCTACTAAGTACAGTGGTTATGTCAAGTCACGATGAAGAGATTACCACTAAAATTAGACCGGATAGGTAGACCACACCATCGTTTAATCTAGGCCATTAAATTCACAAGAGAATTGCTTCCCAACAATAATAACCAAGTGAGGTATTACTCCCCGTCACATACCGTGGGCCCGCAAAGTCATAGTATATTTCTTCCAACTATGTGCCTTAAATTTTATAGTGAAGTTCTTCAAAATGGTCCATAGTCGAGTCATAAATAGTCCGAAGTTAGAAGTCATTAGGTCTCAGCCAACCATAGTGATTTGTAAGTAGCCCTCCATGGAGAACCGTTCCTCAATCCATTCATAGAATCTCAAAATTGATTAAATCATCCTCTCAATATTCAATGTTGTTTTCCATGTCAATAGGGTCTTAAATATTAAAACTTCTAGTCAACAAGATTCATGCTTAGTTAGATATATATACAATTTAGAAAACATGAGTCAGTTACATCTGGGCCATGTCTGACCTGGGCAGACCAACTTGACCAAAACGTCCTAGGGGTCCCACATACGCCAGTTAAAATTTGACCGACTCAACGTGACCTGGTACGGGATTGGGTCGGTCTGGGCTACTCTGACCTGTTGATTAGATGCTATGGCCCTTTCTGGACCCGACCCGGTTTAGCCGAGGGTCCGTCCCATTGGGTCGCCCGACGACCCGGATTACTCCGACCTGACACAAAAGGCATGGGTCCGGCCTACCAGTGTGGGTCCATCCACAAAGGTGAAGATGTGGACCCGTATCTAGTGGTCAATGTCACCAGTCAGATACATGGCCCATGCACGTGGTGGGGCCCATTGGTGCGCCTCCAGGCAGGGAGGTGGCAGCTGGCAGCATCTAGGATTCCGGCCCACTGTGCAGTCACGTGGGAATATTCTAACAGTGGTTGGGTGACTGTGGCTTGCTAGACACCTAGGTGGCATAGATGCGGGATACCCCTACATGCGGTGCCCTCCTGGCTCTATGGCACCCACCTGGCGTTGCGTCGTCGTGATGCTCTCTCTAGCAGGTTGCAATCTCTTGCAGCTGCGGCACGCCGATGGGTGAGCCTCTGTCCTCCACCCACGACCGTTGTCATGGGACACTGCCGATTCCATCACAATGAAGAATTTTTAAAAGACCACCAAATTCACTCTGGTTTTCCACTCTTCATGCCACCTATGCATGCGGTCTCTGGGGAATTCCCTCTTCACTGCTGAGGTACTAGAGTCATCTTGCATACATAGAGGATACAACAATGATGAACGCACATGGTGGAGGTTAATGGACTTTGTTTGTGTTGGACTGCTCCCTCCGCATTATAGGTTCATGAAAATGGGAGGTTTGAGGATTTTTATTAAATAAAAAATTGATAAATTCAATTCCTAAATAATGAAAATAACAAAAGAATGTTACCTTGCCACATAAACACACGATCTGCATATCAACATATTCGTTGGTTGAACTGCATTCGTCGTTTCTAAAAAAACAATGAAGAAGATCATTAAATTAAATAACAACTACATGGATTCATTGGAGCATATTATGATATGATATGTGATTCACATCATCATCAATCCATAGTCATTGGCGTTTATCACGGCTTGTCATCCTCCGTATCAGATCCTCTAAAGCTCATCGCTCTGTTCTTATTTCTTCATTGGGTAGGGATTCCTCTAGGTGTTCATCACAGATTCCCCCAGTTTGTTAACCCCAAAGCCCCAATTTTTTTTAAAATTAATAGAAATAAAATATGTACTGATGTTTCACTCATTAATGAGGTACATTTATTGAGCCATATTTAATGACACATTAATATAAAAACATCAATTTTACAGATTATCCACTAATTACCCTCCATTAAAAAACCATTTCATTTCCCCGCTACATAAATATCCACCTCTTAATGGTTAGGAAATAATAAATAATATAACATTTTGATGAAATATTATAATTTTGTAATGATATGAAAAATAACTTTTCTAGTTGGCCCTTTCCGGTTGTTGTTAAGTCATTTCTAGGTGAATATTGGTTTTTCGAGTTCAATGGTTCCCTCATATTTTCAATCTGATCAATGGTTCAAATTTTAGAAAAACATCCTCTAACATTTAGTAATCTTACCTTAAAAAATTTATATTTTTGTTACGGGATCATCGATCCTTAGAATGACGTTTCATCAAAGCGTTATCTCTCAGAATAATTCAATATAATAAAAAAATGAAACAAATTTTATAAGAAATTACATTCCACCAACAATAGTTATTTTTTTCCGTGAAATATAAAAAAATCAAACATATGGGGGGTAATTAACATGAATATGAGCCAATTTTTTCCATGTTCTCTCCTAGAGATTCTTGTGCTGCCACAGAACACATACCGGGGGAATTGACTATCCATGTTGGTCCCACTCAGGTCGATCCTCTATCTCCAAAAAAGAACATTGCAAACATCTCCCCATCATTAATGTTTAATCTCGCCCAAGTATATGATGCGTGATGGATCATGCATGTATCTCCTCAGACGTGACCCATTGAAAACATCATGCACTCGGTGCATCTGTGGGGGTTGAGATAGATGGTACACAACCTCACAAACACTGCTCATGATCTGAAAAGGCAGGATTAACCTCGAAGATAACTCTCTACGCTATCCAAATATCTAAAATCCTTATATGGGTGAGACCCAATTGAAAACAAGATCGCCCTAGTCAAACTCCATGTGTCTTCATCTACTATCATCATAAGACTTTTGCCTACTCTGTGTAGTCCTCATCTATTCCAAGAGGATATGCACCTTTTGGTGTTAGTTCATACCATATCTAGACCCATGAGTTCCTCCTTCCCATGGACTTTCTTGCATAGGGATGATCAGCATTGTCTCTTGTACAAGGCTTCAATCAGTACGATGCTAATGGTAGAGTGGTAGTTGTTGTTTTGTGAAAACTCCACCAGTGGCTGGTGTTTTTCCCAACTATGACCAAAATCAAGGATGCAAGCATCTAGCCTGTCCCCCATGTTTAGTATGGTCCTCTATATCTATCCATCCTTCTGGGGATGAAAAGTTATGCTCAAGCACAGTTGTGTCCCGAATGCCTCCTATAATACCCTACACAACCAGGTTGTGATGCAGGCATCACAATATGAGAAGATCACTTAAGGTACCCTATGAAGGTCTACTATCTCATAAATTTAGAAGCGTCACAAGACCTCTATCGGTCCCATCTCCCATATGGGTAGAAAATGAGCTGACTATGTATGTCGTTCAACAACCACCCATATAGAGTCATGTCCATGGGATGTAATGGTAACTCCATCAAAAGCCCGTCAAGATACCATCCAATTTCAACTCTGGTAAATCGAGTGGATGGGCCATTCCTATTTGAACCTGATGCTCAACATTCAGTTGCTAACTAGTAAAGAATCATGAAATGAACTCGACCACTAATTTTTTAATTCCTGGAAACTAGTCCTCATATCGGGGGGGGGGGGGGGGGGGGTCTTATTACATATTCTCCACTACAAGATGTTCCACTAAGGTGGATGTGTGTAACTCCATCAACACCTCATACTGAATCATCAATGTCACTATGGTACACCCTCTAAAAAGGATGATGTGCTCCCCACCTATAGGTAACCCATCAGGATCCTGTCTTGAGGATAACTTAGCACTGTAGGCCTCAAAGTAAAAATCCACTAACTATGCCTCCCAGACTCAATGTATGATTGGCAGAGCAACAATCATAAAATGAATGTAAAAAGTATCACCATCCTTCATCAATGGTATCTGATCAATGATCATGTTCACTATCGCCTCACTCAGTAGCTTCAAACCGGTCCTCCAACTGAGCACATATGCCACCTCATTCTCCTTTCGAGGAGTATATACTATTTCAATGTCATAGTATTTGAGGAACTCTACCCATCGTCAACGTCTCAGTTTCAAATTCTTCTTGAAGAATATGTACATAATACTCTTGTGGTTAGAGTACACTATAAATAGATCTCCCATCATTTATTTTTGCAAAATCTATAAGGAAAAGACCAAAAATAATAACTCCATATTCTGGGTCGCGTAGTTCTACTCATACTTCCTCAACAGGCACCAAACGTATATGATCATTACTATCTCCTACATATAGACACAACCCAATCTGTCCCGTGATGTGTCGTAGTAAACAAAAATCTCAACACCCTCCTATGGAAGACATAGGTTGGGGAAATATTTAGCTTGTGCCTCATCTCATAGAATCTCTTCTAACATTTTTTTGACCATATGAAGAGTTTTACCTTACACATAAAATCTGATAAGGGTTCTGATACTTGATAAAAGTTGGGATTGACCCCCTGATAGTAACTAGACATCCCCAAGAACTGTCTCACCTCATTCACACTCTTGGTAGGCTCCCAATAATTAACTTCCTCTATCATCACCATAACCACAAAATCAATTGCCTCTGAGATGACGTGTACCAGAAATTTAACATCTGAAATCCTAGAATGTAACTTTGAGAGTTTTCTATAATTATGGTGATCTATGAGTGTAACCAGGTCTATTTGCAAGTGTGTAGTGTGATCCTACTTTGACACTGAGTATATGAAGATGTCATCTATGAAGACCACAAAAAAATGTCCAAGGTATGGCTGTAAGATCTTGTTTATGAGTTCAGTGAACACATTAGGGGATTGGTAATACTAAAAGGATTCGTAAGGAACTCATAGAGGTGGTACCATCACCAGAAGTCTGCCTCTGGTATATCATCATCTCGTACCTGAAGCTATTGATAGCTTGATCTGAGGTATATAATTGATACCCACTTCACCCCCTCCAGCTGGTAGAATTGATCATTGACTCTCGGTAGTGGGTACTTGTTCACAACGATCATCTGGTTTAGGCACCGAAGGTCCACATACATCCTCAAACTCTCATCATACTACATGGAAACAATTACTAATTCTACCCAAAGTTAAATGTTGGGCCTTATGAACCACTTCTTCTGCAAGGACCTCCTTCTGTACCCTCAACATGCAAAGCTCCACATGAGACATCTGATATGCATGTGTGGATATCAGTGTCATCCCAGGGTAGAGGTCGATGCATAATCCTACCTCCCAATGCCAAGGTAGTCTAGAAACGTCTTCAAGAAAAATATCCTCATAATCATCAACCAATAAATGTAAACAAGGACTCCTCCCATGCACTACATCGTGAGTGAGGCTAGTCTTGTGGTGAGAAATCGGTTGCACCCTCCCCTGAGAATGTTCATCCAGTGCTGTAATGGTTCCTTCTCTGTGGTAAAGGACATCCTAGTCCCATCCCTATGGAAATACCACACTGTATACTTATAGTTTCCAATATAATCACGGATTGTGGATAACCAATACATACCCAAGATGACATCGTAAGGCCTTAACACTAATACTAGGATTTCCCAAGAGAAGCCCTCTCCCCCTAGAGTATGATCACACTCACAGAACTAGTGTGTAATAGTTGAATCCCCTCCAATAAGAGTCTCTAGCAGTAAAAATCGAGCCAATGAATCCACCATAATCTCTGAGCACTGAATGTGATCCATGGAAAGGAAGGATTGACTAGTGCCTATATCTATAAGAAATACATATGGGGTGGAGAAGACATAGATCTTACAACAAATAATTTATAGGGCATTGTGATTGTAAGCCTCTAATGCATAATGTTTTGCTCGCCCCTATTCTCCATCTCCCTATGGCTGGGATGGGCCACCTGGAGGTGGTGGGTGTAACACGTCAAACCGTCACCCACCGCCTACCTCTCGGCATGATTCCATGACACATCCTTTTTCCTATGAACCTTCTCACTCAAAAGGACACCTCTACCTTAGTAGCCTCTCGAACGTGAATTGGTCATATGTATGGAGGGTCAGGTAGTCACATGACTTGTGTCCCAGCCCACCGTATGAGTAGAAAATCATGGTTCCTAGAATACTCCCTCTGGTCTGGGATCCCCACACTATCGACCCTATGTCCTTTGGTCATCGTCTAAAAGACCATGCCTTTTTGGTTCCTCGCGTATGATTTTTGTGGTTTTCTAAACACTCTACCACCTGGGGTCATCTGGAGGCTCTAGCTGATGGTTCCTACTCCTCCATGATGCTCTATACCAGAAGAGGTCACTCCAGGATCCCAACCCATGTAGGTATGTTGAGAGACGACACTGAAGCCCTGATATCCAAAATAAGTCCATGCTCAATCGCTCGAGTCCTATGGAAAGGTTTTCTTACCATATCTATCGAGTATCAAGATAGATCAGTGAATCTTCCTGAGTACTTGACCACCATCAATATTCACTATGGTAGGAGAAACAAATTAGAAATGTGCACATTGCAGAAGGTCGTGGGGAAAACTCCTCTCATAAAAGCAAATCGATGTTTTCCTAGGTGATGGTCATCTGATCAAGTGCCTTGGTGGTGAAGATCCACCTTTTCCCTATAGATTCCTATAGAATTCTCACTTCCATGATCGCCATCATGGTAGGAGCTGTCCTCACTATGTGGAAGACTCTTTTCACTGCCCCCAGCAAGTCCTCAGCGACCTGAGGATCTGTCTCTCCTATAAACGTAAGAGAACGCTTTATCCTAAATTCATGAAGGGCACTAACTATGTGAATGTACATTGTTAGAAGAACTAATATTAGAGGATTACGATCGGGTGGTGGTAACACTGGTGCACCACAAGGCGTGTCCATCAATATATATGGTCCCTAAATAGATGCCTCATCGCTAGGTGGGCTATCTTCACGACCTCAAAATGGGATCATGGATGGTCATCTGCATGGAGGCATCCTGAGATGGATTAATATGTACCACATTTACATGGTCATACCTGGTGAGCATAATTTTCTTCATAAAAACTTAATGTCCCTCTTATGCAGCCGAAGTTTTCATGTGTAGAACCAAAAATTAGAATTCAATGACATGGTATATGTATTTGTCGCCCGCTGCACCAACATAGGACACTCTAAATCTGAATGTTGGACTCAAAACACTAAACACATTTTTTCCAAAACAAAACACAAACTCCTGGTCATAATGGTGGGACCAACTAACATTCGATACCACATTGTCATGACCTATCCTCTAGGGCCTATGTCGTGACATCCCCAAACCAGCGTCCCGAAGGCCAAGGGCTAGAAACTAGAGCTGAAGGCATGGAACTATAAGTGGGAGGAATTTTACATAGTACATGTATGCACACAAATTCCAATCCAAGTCCCACACATTGACTAAAGAAACATGTATCACAAAAATGGATGAGTATAACTAATAATAGTGGGCCACGATACAAACGAAATAAAAGAACTGAAGACAAAAAAGTATACAATGGAATGTCCAATGACAATCCACAGAATACCCCACATTATCATGAGAGTAGTGTCACTACTAGAGGTTGATGTAGAATATCGAGTCCACCTGATCCTATTAGGCCATGCCTAGTTCCAGGCCACCATGTACACAATCATATCATCCATCATCCATGTCTCCCTGATCACCTTAGTAGCGATCCCAAAAACAATTAATAACCACACAATAATCCTAAATGTAAATCACGAAACAAGAAGATAACTCACACCATGTATATGTAGAGAGTAGTGATAGAAGAATCGCCAGTCACATCATAGATCATATCACCTATTTGAGAACTCCTCCTATATCGAGTATAGTAGGCCTTCCATGTATCAAAAAAGTGATACCCACTCACCTTGGAATACATAGTTACACCTCACCAATGACAATCATGGGCCTACAATGTCACATAGAACTACATCCCCCTAATGTTAACCAAAGGAGGTACACCTCCTCATCACATACCACAGGCTTGTAAACTCATATAGATGTGATTTCCACCATAGGCCTGCAATTTCATAGAGAAGTTTTTCTCACTAAGCCATTTTCAAGTCAAACAGAGGTAAACGTCACCATTCATCTGGCATCAACCAACCCCATGGTTCCGTATGTAGTGCACCTTTGAGAACCACTCGTGAAGACATTTTTTTCATATAAACATCCATTAATTCATCCTCAGGGCATCCCAAAAGACATTCTTTTCGAAACGGTCCCAACCACACATATTTATCATCAATCAAATTCTTGGTCTCCATGATATGTGTGTTTTAGTAAACAAGGGATTGTTGTGTTTGGGTCCATTCCAACCAGGTCGGACTGACCAAACAAAACCTAGCTCTGGAGTCCCACATACCCCAGTTTAAATTCGACTGACTCAAACTAAACCAGTTTTGGTCTGGGTCTCTGTAGTTCGGTCTGGCCAGTTGGTGAGACCAAATGTCCCTCACTGGACACGGCCCAGTTTGGATGAGGGTCCAGTCCAACGGGTTGCCTGGTGACCCAATATAGTCTAGCCTACCTCGAAGGGTGTGATTTTGGCCTATCAATGTGGGTATTCCCTTCTGGGTATAGGTCCATCCCACCATCATGGGTCTGTCTTGCTGGTTGGGGTTGTGGCTCTCCATCTAGATGTTCAACCATCACTGTGTTAGTCGGTGGTGCACTGCCTGGCTAGGACGGGGCTGCATGCCCCGTTCAGTCTTCCTGCCTATACATCAGTTGTATGGGGATCTTCGAGTAGTGGTTGAGAAACCGCAACATTCAACCACTAGGGTGGCCTAGATGTGGGTATCCCCTTCACACAGTGCCTGCCTAGAACCACGTCACCCTACTTCCACGACCACATTTCATCATGGTGCACTGAAAATCATGTCGATAGATGTTTGGCAGACCACCAAACGCCATTCTATGGTCTGTTCTTCACACCCCCTTCACCTCAACTCTCGGTGGAAATCCAAATTCACTATAAAGGTCCCCAAATTATATTTCCCATACTTTTAGGATACAACCACAATCAATGTGCATGGTGGAGGAGCTCAAGCCTCATTCATATCGCCCCCTACACTTTGTTCTCCATTGGAGAGAGATTCTGCCTGTAGTTCATCAATGATCCGCCATGTTAATTAATACCCAAAATCCCACATATTTGAATAAAAAGTAAATAAAATGTGCATAAAAATTGTGCTCATTAATAATTCTCAATAATGGGACATCTTTATTGAGTACATTTTAATGATCCGTATTTAATGTGTTGTTATGATTATAACATAATAGTTAAAAATGATCTATTAATGACCATTCCATAATGATATTCATTATTGAACCACTGAGTCTCCATTCACCTTTCAAATGTGTTATAATAACAAATAAAATAACTTTTTAATGTTATTTGATTATTTTTCAAAAAGTTAGAAAAAATAATTTTCTGCTCGACCCTTGTCGTCATATGTTATGTCATTTCTAGGGGAATCCGAGTGTTCCTAGTTCAATGGTTCCTTCTACTTTTTTATTAGAGAACTGGTTAAAATGTTATAAAATCCTACTCACACATTTTCTAAATGTTCCATAAAAAGATCAAAATTAAATTATGGGCTCATCGAGCCTTGAAATAACATTCCATCCAAGAATGTGGTCTTAGAATGATCCCATACAATAAAAACAATACACATAATTCCCATGACCATACACCCTCACAAAATTTCATAATCTTATGTCATCTTGAGATGTGTTCTTGATGATTTGTGGTGAACTACTTCATAATTTTTGAAAATTGGAATATGGGATATGATATAAATTTTTTTTATAAAATCAGATCCATTATATATATATTTCAATTTGGGATATGATGGAAGAATGTATTAGTAATTTTTCCAAACCTATTATGGATATCAGACTGGTTTTTGGAGAAGTCATGCTTGAGTAAGTTGTCTATGTTTCCATTGTAATGGGAGTGGTATTCATGAGATATGATTTTGTTGTATTATATAATTTTATGATTGATGTGCTGAAATTTTAGGTGGACTGATGAGTTATTATATATTTATGGCTTTTAGCCTATTTGAAGGCATCCTATCTTGTATTTTTCTCACTAAAACCATTATTAAAAGGATAACAATTGATTATGATTCTTTTTTAGAAATGAAATTGGATTCTCATGCATCATATTTGGGATGTTGTATTTAAATATAGTATGAATTGTATTTAGTGTTAATTACTTGTGATTGAGGATAATTTTTAATGTTACCTTAAAATCCTAAATGTTTTTTTACAACACATGTTCAAGGTGGAATTGTACTCAATTTTTCCGACAAGTATAAATATTTTAATCTAATGGAAGACATGTGGATCTATAGTGAGACAATTGATGGGATGTGGATTCCTCTGTCCACATGGATAGGAGGTGAAGTAACCATAGACTGTCAATTCATAATATGATTTAAATTTCTTGAACCACATGTGGTGTGTTGATTGTTAGTTTTATTAATTTAATGTTTTTTTAAATAGTTATATAATATTTTGTATACATTTGTAATTAAATTAAAATTAATAGAGCCATGAATGTGATCATTGAAAATAATCATTGAGATTATGTAGTTTTCACAATATTGGACTTTTTAGGTTAAATTCGGTAGCATGTACCGTCATATGATAGATCACACCGATTCACCTTGTATGATTATGTTTGAAACATAGAATTTATAGTGTAATGAAACCACTAGAGGGTCTTACAATACATAGATTCTTGGTGTGTAACTGTTCTGAATTCATTGTAAATTTACATCATTCCCTCCAATGGTTGGTCCATATGAGGATTCTTAGAGGGGTTAATTTCACAGCTATGGTTATGAAGGATAGTTATTATCATTATATTTCAGTTTTATCCATACACTAATTTATGAGCAGTTTCCAGATGTGTTAGATTCCTATAGATGATATTACTATATTAATGGCACACCAAGTGATGCATCCTTCTTGAGAGGATATAAATTTGGCCATGGTTTTATGAACTATTGACATAGTTAAGATACTTGGTCAGTTTTCCTACATCAAATTCCTCCAAGACCTCAATTTTTTTTACTAAAAGCCTTGTATGTGTAAATTTTATTTGATCAAATTAAAATTTTATATAATGTTTTTTTTAGATTTTGGATCCCTATATATACAGTGGTCTAGGTTGAATTCTAGTTATAATAAAAATTTACATTATTTTCATAGGTTTTATAATATATGAAGTTACATTTCATTGCATTATGGTAAAGAAGAAATTGTTCTTCTTTATCATGGTTGGTGTAGATAGGATTTACTATTGGGGTGACGATACATGTAAATAAATAGTATCATATCTATATATTAGATCTCTTAACCTGATTCTAATTAAAGGATGGTTGTTTGAATAATTGTAGAATAAGAGAGGTTAATCATTTTGAATAGTTGTTACAATGGATCATATAATTAAATGAGATTAATTTTCCATTTACCATGGTTATATTTTCCTTGTAATAGATTAATCATGTGATATTGATTTGGGTGATAACTCATTGGTATGGTATTGTATACTCTCTATGAAGTTTGAAATATAAAATGTAAATTTTGATTTTTAATGGTATTTTGGTGTTATTAATCTATGATATTACATGTGTGATTTGACCAATGATACTTTTAAATAAATGATTTTGGAATGGTTATCAAAGAGTGGGTATAATCGAATAATTTCAATCAATGGTAAAAAATTAATCAAGAATTAATCATATTATTAGATCTAGTTGACAAGTGGATGAGTCTTGGTGTGTTATTAAATAGAATTTCAAAATGCTATTGTAAGATATATAAATTATTATTCATTTATTTTTATAATATTCAATGATTGATAATAATATTGTCTATATTTTGAAATTATGATGACTATGCTACTAGAAAATTTGTTTTTAAGTGATATTTTTTAATATTATTCATAGTTGATAAAATAACCTTTTTGATGTAATGATAAAGGAGTTTTATATATTATGACACATAGTTTGGATTTCACCACTATAATTTTTGTTTTTTTAACTTTGGTTATATGATATTGATTACCCGAGTATAGGATTTCAATAGAATTTAATGCTATTCCAATTTTCATGGAATTGTGAATATTTAAAATAATTCATTACAATGTAATTTTTTTCAGAAATTTATTTGTCTATATCATTTTATTATAGAATCATATTGAAATTAAAAATCCCATATTGAGTGTAGCACTAGGGGATTTTATAATGAATACATAAACTCATGTTGTGCATCCAACATGGTCCCCATGACGGTTTTCTTTTTTCTTGGACCACATCCTTTTTATTGTTTTCATATTCACTTCACATAGAATCCACATGATGCTCATATAGTCCACATATGGGATTTATACACCATGAAAGTGAAATTAGAGAGTCTGGGATATATAAAAAGAGATAAAAGGAGTGAGGATCAACTATGGATCTCTGGAGGAGACATATCATTTTATAGAAATGTTGGATCAAACAAATGTGAAGATCCTTAGAAGAATCAACGAAATGGTAGAAAATTACTAAATACATGAATTATATTACAATGGATTTATATGTTTCTATTACTATAGCATTATTTTCACTTTATATGACCCATTAAGGGTCGATCTATAGGTTTTGTGGAGAAAATCGGGGTTTTCCAGATTTCTGGGGATTCTCATTCCGGAATATCGATCACACGGTGTGAAATTCTTGAACACTTGTTATATATTCTTAACATTTTGGTAATTAGATATTTTTAGAGCACACTATGAACATGGAATGCATTACATGTACTATAATTAAATAGATTAGTCGAGTACATGACCAAATAATTAATGTGACGAGACATGTCCATGTAGAGTACATGTCTACTGCACATGTGGGTCACAAGCCATGTAATAGTACACTCTTAAGAAAATACATGGCCTATAATTCTGAGGCACATAGGTCAGTAAAATGTGTAGGATAAAATATTTGTATGTGGTGCATAATCCATGTATAGGTGCACATTCAATGTAACACTGATTTACATGACATGTAAGACTAATGTACATACCCAAGTGAATCGATGGGGTACAGATATATCTCAAGGGAATTCATATTGTTTATTCATACCTTATATACCATTATATGGTTTTACATATCATTATGTCCTAAATTCATAATTTGACAAAATATTACTCCATTTTGAGAATCATTATATAACATTTGTAATGCTAAAACCCATTAGATGATTAGATGACTACTAGAATGTGAATTTTTTTATAAATTGAGAGGTTCTTTTTATGATAAATGAATCATACTATCTCATGAGAGCGGGAACCATTATCTGCAATGGTATTCATAATATCTACAAAATATTTTGTTCATTGAAATCTTCTTTTATTCTAAATGGTCATCATTTTAATGACCTAGATGATATTTTGTAGAATGCCTCTTTACTATAAATTTTTTATAAGGGTCCCATGTAAGTCACATATTAATTTTTGATGTTTATTGGGATACAATGAAGGGTCACATTAATTATCTATTGAACTCGTGGATCTTATATAGATTCCTATTATATCACTCACTCTTACCATAGATCCCATGTGGAATGCCTATTTAGTTTATTGTTTAGTTTCCAAATGGGGACCCTCGTGATTGAAAGACCATAAGATTTTTCATATATTTTTTGTTAGAGATAGTGGAGGATGTATCCTTATTTTCCATAAAAAATATATAATCCAATTACAAGAATATATTAGTTGAGTTTTTAGGTTTTTTTTCCACAATCACAATTTTATTTATGTATTCACGTGATTAATGTTGATACAAAAATGATTTATTTAGGCTCTTCCTTATTTTTAGACAATGTGATTATTATGAATTTGTTTTTTGATGCGGTGATTAGGAAGACTTATTAGGAATCAATATCTAATAATATTAAATTAATTTCATATTATTAGTGTTGTCATACCAGCTTCATGGGACCTGGACTATGATGACAATCTGTTGTGTCTAATATCATCATGAAACCCAAATTTACTAATATGTTTCTAAACTCTAATAATATTTATTTACTGTCATATTTTTAGGATAACCATATAATAATATTTTGATACAGAATATGATATTTACAAAGGATTATTAAAATTTCCATAGTGATGAGGGTGATTACACTCTGCCTGAAAAATTACAGTACTGTGGGTCATAAATTGTTCCCCAAATTTTTGGAAAACTCAATGATGATTATGCTCTGCTAATAGACTCCATGGATTCCCCATAGTATTGGGTATATTAATATTTACATTAATTTACTATTCATATATGAATTACAGTGGATTGTTAAGAAATTTATATGAATGGATATCAACCATGTACTTTGACTAAGAGAGAATTCATTACATATCACTTATTAATAATCCCTCGGATAGATTATCCGAGTCTTGATGTCATTAACACCTTCTGAAATGTTCATATGTACCAAAAAATAGACTATATTATCATGGAATGAGTTATATGATATCTATCTCATTTCTCGGTATATAATATATACATATATTACTTGTAATCCTTGATTATAGTGATTGGAGGTGAGTACGAAAGAACCTAATGCTATGAAATGTATCCTCCAATAATGACGTAGTTTACAGAAGGAATTTTATAATAATTATGAAGTATGTTATTATCGATTGGTTTTACACACATTGGGATATAAATAATTATACAAAACATTCTTCTTAGAATATATATCATAATTCCCATTTATCAGGACGTACATATGATAATGATTATCGAACCAAGGATTGAATTCTTTTTATTTATGTTAATTCTTTATTTTAATCATATATATAAATACATATGTTAATATATTTATATATGTATAATATTTTTATAAACTGGATATTTTTTTAGGTTGAATAACGACATGCGACAAGGTATCAAATGTGGGTTCAATTTAATAAATTTCATTATTTTATTTTGATCTGTCTTGTATAGGAAGTGAATATTTTATGAGAAAACACCAATGATAATAGATTTATAGGTTTTTCAATGATGTAGCCAAAAATGATTTATTCTGACCCCTATACTTGAACTATAAATAGTGGTAATAAATTTAGTATTAGTTTAATGGTGGGAGCATATTATAAGGTGGATAGGTTTGTTTCCCAAGGATCCAGGATTGAAGAGAGCCACTCTTCTAGAATATAATTATTATAATGGAGTAGTTAAATAGTATATATGGACCATATTTTTTAGAGAAGACTTATTAGAAGAAATCTATACTCTTATTTGAGTTTCCATTATGGAATAATTCATGTATATTCTACCATCCCTCTGGGAGATAAGAATTTTATTTATGACATGGTGTTTAGTGTATTTTTATAATTTCATTACTTATTAAAACATGATTTTGTTTTAGTTCATTTACAACCTATTCAATATTTTTATTCAATACATTAAAAAATCAATAATTATTCCCATTATTTTTTACTTTGTGATGTGGAAATCAAATCTCCATGGTCATACCATAAGGACTCCTTACTAGTTTGAATCATTAGGAATATGGAGTGGTACACTGAAGGAACTTTGGAGAATCGGATCGGAGTACTGGTATAGTGGCATCCAGAATAAGGGAGTACAATAATTTTGATATAGTTATTTATAAAATGATATAGTTTATATAAAATAATATTAATAAATTTACTATAAAATAATAATAATAATTTCTGAAATATTAAATATTTTTCTAGGGGAATTAATATTTATTATATCATAAAATGAATTCATTAAACCTTGAATACAAAATTTATATAAATCAATAAATATATTATATATGATATGTCTATTATACATACATTTTATAATATTTAATCATCTTTTATTAAATAAAAATCCAATTGCTTGGTTATAACAATGATATTTAAACATTTAATATTTCAAAATTATATCGAATACTATTTATAGTCAATATTATGTGTAAAATAATATATCAATGAAATTAAAATTATTTGAAGATAAATATATCAGAAAATATAAGTGGGTAACTTGGGTTCTCATATAGATACAAATTTGATCAAAAATATATTTTCAATTATTCTATTAATTTTATTTTTGTTTAATTGTAATATATTTATTAGAATAAATTATAAAAGTAAATGTAAATATTTATTCTATGATTTTGTTATAATTGAGAAATGATGGTTAACATATTTTTTTAAATAAAATATGTTTTTTATTGAGGAATTATGTCTCATAATGTTATTTATTGAAATGAGTAGTTTTTTTTTGTATTTTATAAGATTATAGAATATAAAATTTTGAAATATTTCTTTTTGGGTTATTATTTTTTTCTAGAAAATGTTAAATTGGCCTTGAAATAATATGGGATAAAATCTGTTATAGTTTTATGTTTTTATCCTTGAAATGGAATATTTTGATGATAATTATGGTTAATTATTTATGGAATTGTTAATGTTAAACATTTTGTTTTTATTATGGTGGATTTTAACATTGATCAAATATTTGTTCATACAGAGTATAATTCATATTGAAAAATATCACAACTTATGCTAACAATTTTCAATACTCCTTAATATATTTTTACATGAAATAAATAGTCATCCATATGAGGAATGTGTAATCTATTTGAGTTTTATATTAGGGATTTAGAAATGAAAAAATCATCTTGAACATTAATTTCATTAGTAATGTGATCATATAATATTGGAAGTAAATTGTAAAAATAATAGAGGATAGAATTAAATATTTAATGTAGAATGAAATCAAATACATATAATTCCTTATTATGATAATCTCAATTGAAAAATTATTTCTCAAATATATCGAGTCATATGATGAATTAAAAACATTAATTTCAAGGAGCACATTTAAAAACACATCATTATTAATGAAACTTATATAGTTAAATTATTTTAATAAATACTATGTTTCATATTCTAATCCTGTAGATTAATATTCATTATAAAATATTCAGAAATATTTATTATAAATTCAGAGAAAAAAAATTTATAGAAGTATATTAAAATTGGGATTAGGAAATTATTTAAATGGTATATAATTTAACACTACATAATTATAATTATATCTTCTAAAAATATATATATTGTTTTTATTTTGAGTACCAAAATTAATATTGATCTCCTGACAAACTATGAAATACTAATAAAACATTATGTTTTATAAACCTTCCGGACAAGAAATTTATTTATAATGAATGAATATGATGAATTTTATTATGAAACATATGTAAAAATAATTAATTAATTAAATTATTGATAAATTATATATTTATTATTAATTGATTGTACATAGTGGTAAAATATATTGATTATAAATCATATATTTTACCTTAAAATATTTCTAATTATGGAGGGTATAATTAAATTTATAGAATATATTAATCCATATTGAGAAATTATTTTAACAAATTTTGTATATTATAGACCCAACCCGATGTATTAATATCCATTTAACTTTGTTTATTCAGAATAGAACAATAATAAAGTTAGTTTATTCTTCAAAAAAATTTCTTCCAATGTGTTCATGGATGTTATAATTAATTTCATCCACATAAAAAATATTGTTTTAACAGTGGATATATTTAATTATTTCCACATGATATTATTGGATTAATAATTTTATTTAAATAATAATGAAAATATTTTTTGGTATAATATTGATTATATATATATTTTTCAATAAAATTAAATATTTTAATTGAAAATAATTATATATTATTGAATTTGGTTTTTAGGTATTATAATATCACATAGATCAATCATAATTTATGAAAAATTATTAACCATTATTATTATATTTTTTTAAAAAAATCATTTTTTATGATTTTTAAATTTATTTTTCTAATATTTTTAGATGAAGATTATCAACATAAATAAATTTTTTTTCTAGCCACTTATTATTTATTACTTCATAAAAATTAACTTAATTTATTGACTATTTAGGTTATTATTTTTAAATATGCTCAATTTCATTTTTAGTCATTACGGATAGATATATGGAACAATTAATTTACCACAGTAAATTTAGCACCCTGACATCATTTACCCAGATTCTGTGCATTATTTTAATTCTTTGGCATGATACAACGAATCATGTCTCAGAAGACCGATCAATTTAGTTGCTTTGAAAATATGAGATACATTCATAAGTTTTATATTACACCATGAAATAAAAACATCAAAAACATTTTATCCCCTTCTAATAAACATTTATCATTAGTCTATCCATGTAGGTCAACCATAAAATGGTTCTTCACATCTTCGGAAAAATAATACTTAGAAAAGGGTGAGCTCAGATGATCAGTAAGGATAAAAATATAGCCGAAACATTCATAAATATGAATAATAATTTAGTACAATGTATAAGACTAAAATAAAAACATGTTAAACATAAAATTTAGAACAATATGGAAAAGATAAAATCAAATAATTCCATTTACTTATTCACATGGATATCATTTTTGTCGAATAATCACAAACAATATCAATAGCCACATTCATAATGATGGAATGCATAACTCCAGACAGCAAACCAAATAGTAAAGTCCATGTGCCTAGACTTCAAATAAGATTTTTTGAAGGCCTTGTTCCAAGACACTAGATTGTCTCATGAGACCTACCGATAAATTGAGGGGATATAGCGGGCTCCACCCATCACATATTAAGTCCTATTCATTCCACATATGAAAAGTCTTTAAACCTACAAAAAATCATATTAAAAATACCATACAAAAAGAAAATAATTTATCCATAAACCATGAATGGTGTAAACATAACACATCCACAGTAAAACATATCACAATTCCGTAAATACAATATGGATGTTTTGTATCATAAAAATTCAACTTCAAACAAGATTAAAATCCATCAGTGGATGTTGATATAGATCGAAAAAATAGAGAAATAACTCTTTCTATTTTGAAATCAATTGAATGTTGTGTAATTATAAAAGAAATCATTTATTTTTGGAAATATATTTATAAGATTATAATTGAAACTTCGATTATGTTATAACAGCGGAAAATAGTTGCACCCACCGTATACGTTAAAAAAACATTCTTATCTTAATTTTGTCAAAAAGGTCCTAAAGTAACTTTTTGTAAAACGATGGAAATATTACTTTATAAACATCTTATAAAATTTCAAACAATGGTATAAATTAATTTAACCTAGAGTCTAGGAAATAGTAAAAATATTTTGAAATACATTTTAAGAACCATTGACGTGTAAGACAAATAGGTCCTAGTAGATAATTACGTATAAACCATCTCGGATAATGAAGTGATTGTATAATTAAACCTTACCATGTGCTTCTCCTTGGATGAGGTAAATTTAACATCTTGTATGATTGTTAAGTAATTGTTATTAAATTATACAATAACTATATATGTAAATATTATATCATATATGATCATATAAAATTTCATTGTTAGTAATATTGTAGTAGTATCATAGTTTCAATTGTTAAATGAGTTGTTTTCCTCTATATGCCTAGTTAAGTAATATATGATTGTTATGAATATGATGTATTTGATTCATATATAGTAATATATTATGTTCTTAAAAATTATTTGGAATAATAAAATGAAAATTATTCTTGAATGCTTACGAAGGGGAATGAATCTCATCACGTTCATGAAGATTGTAATCCGTACGTACACATTAGTGAAAATATCATTATTTTGATATAAAATCACTTGTAAATATATGGTATAACATATATACAAAATCATTAACATATTATATAGATTATTTAAATCAATTATACATCATTATTATACCCATCCAAATAATAATGTATTGAATAACAACTACAAGAGGACATGGAGACGGAAAGCCGTATGTACGCTTGTATGGTGACATGTCATTCATAGGATGGATATAATAATCGATATAGATGAAATATTATTATAATAAAATTACAGTGTGTATATGATATTGGAGTTATTATTTTATAATGGAAACAACAAAGAAAGAGGATGTTGAAGAAGAAAAGAAGATGAAAGTGGTGATGAAATATTTACCACTTCTTCGGGTTCTTCCATTTGATTTCATAAAAAGGGCTCCATAAATTGGATTTTTGGGCAATGTAATGCCTATAGAATAAAGGTAAGATTGTTGAGAGGATATTTGGGTAGGGTTTGGATGATCCATATCACATTGGAGGTCTAAATTTGAGAGAAGGGGATATGCCCTTTTATAAAAAAGGCGAGGGATATTTTATGAAATGATTGAAAAATTATTTTTGTAATAAAATAATTTTCCCTTTCAAATGACTCCAAGCTGATTTATTTTCGGGATAAGATGGGGATGGGTCTAAAATCTCTCAAACAATAGGTTTTAGACAATTTTGGGTCCACATATTATCCTTATATTTTACATTTAACTCTTAGTTAAATAGTTTGACATTTACCATGTCTCTTTGTATTTTTATATTATATGGTTTATAAACATACTATGCACTTATAATAGAACCCCATGTGGTTCATTAATGACATGCCTTTCATTATATATATCCTTTGGCCAATCCTTATATTTATAATAATATTATATCAATTAATAATATAATATTTGTTTTAAAACTATTTTATGTCAATTTTGACACTATTTGGTATTTTGTTTTTGTAAAAGTCATAACAGGGTTATTACATAAAAAATCATTTAATAAACAAAAAAATTTTATATTAACCAATATAATAATTAGAATTCATCAAAAGTCTCAAATTAGATTTATTTGAATAATTATAATATAAATTATTTTAATCATTCATTAATAAGTTAATTATTTCATCATCATTGTGTCATAAATTAAATTAATTATATAATTTATAAAAATTTCAAATAAAATAACATTATTTATGAATGATTTTTATCATTCTAATGAATATTTATAGTCGAATATATCTTATGTATCACCATATATTAAAAATGTTTTAGTTATGAAAAATTGGATTTTTCACTTTTAACTCTTCATTAATTAAAATAATAATAAATGTCCTAATCTAATCCACATGGAATTAAAGGATCTTATTTTATTTATAATAATATTTTGTGTCTAATTACACATAACTAATATAATTAGGACATGTGATAGGGTAATAATATTATAATTTTTACCTTTCATTACCCTATTTATTTATAATCACGATAAATAAAAGTTAAAAGTTACTATTCACCAAAACATTTAATATTATTGAACCACATTTTACATACTCTAATTAACCATGTCTCTTGGAATTTGGTAACTCATCTCATAGAAGCCGTAATATTATGATTTATGTAAATTTCTAACTGCTCATAGGAGGTGGGTAAATGATTTTAAAATGATAAATAATATTTTTACATATATAAACTTATTATAAAATGACTTTAATTGATTACATTGAAAATATATAAGGATTATATATCTATTTTTACCTAAAATAAAAATTAAAAATAAAAATAATTATTTAAATAAAAATTCTGTTTAAACAAATTGCATAGTGTTTTTCACTATTCATAAAAATTCAATGTTTTCAGAAAAATATAAAAAAATTACGAGAAGCTAATTTCTATATTCTAAATCCAAAAATGAATTCCATTCTGAATGGTAAAATTTATAAAATTTCAAAAAGTGGGTATTGCTATTCATAACGGCTAGTTTGATTGGTCGTGGTGTATTGGAATCTTGAAGTTGCATACATTGAAAGCTATTTCATTATTCAAAGGGAAATGTACCATGGAAGCATGGGGTGATACAATCTCCCCTTATTCAAATAAATTCATCCTTGAAATTTCTAGAATAATACTGCATAAAAAGATTTTGGTGTTTTTTCATCATAAGTTCCTTTGGTTACCACATTGCATATTCCTTATTATGATTTCTCAGTTGAACTATTACCAGACAAGTCGTCGGGTTTCTCAACACATGCTCTCTGCCATCCATAATCTTGATAGACTCTTCACAATAAGACAGATTTGGTTCCTGTTATATTTTCTTCATAGGTGGGTACATGAGGTTGGTTAGTCATGTATTTTCATAATAGTGATATGTGGAACACAGCATAAACTATGGAGATACTTGGAGGCATTGCTGAATTGTATGCTACTGCCCCAATTCGTTCTAGAATTTCGAAAGGTCCAATGTACCTAGGACATAATTTACCCTTCACATTGAATCGTATGACTCATTCAATGGAGATACCTTCATGAAAACATGATCTCCTACCTAAAATGTCCATATCCTTCCTTCAGTTATCAGTATTGGTCTTCTGTCTACTTTGAGCTGCATTGATGTGTGTTTGGATAACCTTCACCATCCCAATCGTTTCCTGAAAACGTTATGGACCTACGAGTTTTCTTTCACCAACATCATCCCAGAAATTTGCTGTGTGACATCTCTTTACGTATAACTTTTCACATGGTTCCATATGAATACTTGAATGGAATCAATTGTTATTGAAATCATTCTACCATAGGTAAATATGGATCCCACATAACATGAATGTCATGTGAGAAAGATCACAATATATCATTTAAGGTATGAATAGTGCATTCAGATTGTCCAACAGTTTGAGGGTGGTAGGAAGTGCTCTAATGAAGATTTGTATCTAGGGTTTTAGAAGGCTTTTCCATAATCATGATGTAAAACAAGGATCATGATCAGAAACAATTTGTAGAGACCCGTATCCTGACGTACATGGACATTACATTACATTTGCGGAATACTTAGTACATAACAAAAACACACACGCACAAGGATCGTAATAGTTTAGTGTCTTTGGAAACTCGGAACGTAATCTTCTAATCCTGGTGAAAGTTCTTCAATATCTCCCATAAAGATCTTCTTTTTTTTACCTAAAACCATTCTTTATATCCTGGGGAAAAGAAAAAATAAAATGGTGAGCTCAAATGCTCAGCAAGGGCAAATAAAGGAAATAAAAATCATATCATATCTTTTTGAAAATCAAAACCTGCAAAAGAGATCATAATATCTTAACATGGAATAAATCATAGAAGTGAAAATGAGATCACCATAATCATAACATGAAACATGAAACTTTGTGGCATGCACACATAATCATGGAAAATCATTTCTTGTTAGTCATGACCCATTGCCAAGACTATCTTAGTGGACAAAGTCCCTTTCTGAACCGAGTTCACTCCTCGTTTCAGTCCTGTATCACTGAACCGAAATAACCTTCCGTTCCAGCCATGTCTATCTCATGAGATATGAAATCTTTACCCAATGAATTGGAGGGAGATATAGGTCCCACCCATCTTATAATGAATCCTTTCTTATGTGTGCCACATAATCATAAATCATACATCATTGCATAACCCATGTAATAAAAATGGGGTTCTTAAACAACATGACATTATAAAACCATTCATATAAGATAAAGGAATTAATAAACATAATTTCATCACAACATAGTCAAATCAATGTAAAAATATGGATAGAAACAGAACCCTTTATTATCTTAAATGGAAAATAATTTTGATAAAACACTTGAATTGAATTCTTGAGGAAAATATCCTTTCTTCTTCAAAATCAATTTCTTTTCACAAAACATCATGCAATTTTAAAAGAAAGAGATTTTATTGAAAATATTCATGAAATCTTTTAGAGGAATCTTCATGAAAATAAGGCTTTATAAAACAGTATAAATCCGTTCGTGCCGTATAAGTTAAAAAAAACATTCTTCGTACTTTTGTCGGAAAAGTCAAAAAGTACCTCGTACGACAAAAGATTCCTTTCATAGATATTACTAAAAACTCACCGAAGGGTAAAAATGGATTTAAACAATTTTAGCTGGATGGAAATAATATTACATATTGATGAAACATGGATGTGGATGATAAAATACACCCCAGTAAATACTTACGAATAAACAATCTCGGATAAAAATGAGATTGTGATATTTCCCTTACCTTAGGTCCAATTTGCTTCGTATGTGTCCGAACCTCCTGTATAATGATTTAAATAATGTCATTGACTTATTATAGAATCATATTCATTGTTATTATATCATATATGGTTCACTTATGACATTATATTACCCGTTCTTTTGTAAATTCCATGTTAAAGAAGCGTTTTGGGTAAAATCGTTTCATTTATCGTAGGTGTTTTGACTTGTTGTTCTTGACATCATTATTACTTATATCATGATTTACTTACTTCCAAAATATAAAATATGATGTATATATCATATATATTCAGTATATATATATATAATAGATAGATAAATAAAATGAAAAACACCGTTCATGGAGACGGTAGTCCGTACGTACGCATGAACGCTGTTTTTCTTTCCTTATTGTCTTGAAATGGAAGTAAGTAGATGACATACATATGTATATATATAAATAAATCCAGTAGCTTTATAATGTTATATATTTCATTATTATTTCTTATATATAAATTATAATCATTCTTAAATGGTTAACATGGAGAATGAATCTCATCGCGTCGTGGAGACGGTAGTCCGTACGTACGCACGAGCGATGATATCATTTCTATAAATATTGAATTGAATTGGAGTGGATTATACAATATATCAGAATCAATATGATGTTGTAATAACTATGTATAGTTATTCTTTACACCATTATACCCATCCAAGTAAGGTGGTGGTGGAAAATAGATTACACCACGGCGTGGAGACGGTATTCCGTACGTACGCACGCGCGGTGATTTCTTTTTCCGTAGGATGGATAGATGGTGAAATAGGGTTGTTTCATACTTATAATAACATATCAGTATATGAGTGATACTGATGTTATTACTTCATAATGAAACAACCTAAGAAGAAGAAGTGGAAGAAGAAATAAAGATGAAAGAAATGGTAACGGTAATTACCTCTTCTTTGAAGTGCCTCTTTGAGACCTCCTCTTAGGGCACTAGAATTGGTCTTTGAGGAAGACCAGAACCTCTAGGATGTTGCTAGGGAAGTGGAGAAGAGATTTTGGCAGGGGTTGGCCGAGCTTGAGTGCTCAAATTGGTGTGAGGAGGAGGGGGAGGAGGTGTCCTTTTATAGGGGAGGAGAGGGGCACCTTAGGAATTCTTAAAACTATTAATTTATAATAAATCTAACCCCACTTAAAAACCGCCAAAAATGACTCATATTCGAAGATTATATGCGATAGGGTTGTAATCTCATCAACCAATCAAATTTAGACATGTTTGGATTTTATTTTAAACCTTATCAATTAGATTTAACTCTAAGTTAAATAATTTAACTTTTACCGTGTCTTTTTGTTTTCTTTCACTATATGGTTAATAAACTTACTATAACATGCCAAACGAACCCCAAATTGTTTATTATTAATATATATATCCTTATCTAAGTCATTTGGCCGAACCTTAGATTTTTAGGAATACAATAACAATTAATAATATAATATTTGATTTAAAAACTATTTTGTGTCAATTTTGACACTATTTGATATATTATTTTTGTGAAAGTCATAACAGAATTAAATGTTCGAACCAAGTTGATTAAATCAATATTAATATATCATAGTAACCTAGAAAATTAGTGGAATTTATAAAAAATCTCAAATTACATTTATTTTGGTGTTTATAACATCAATTATGTCAATATTTCATTAATAAGATAATTACTGCATCATCGTTGTGTCATAAATAAATTAAATTATTGTATGTCTAAAAATTACAAATAAAATACCATCATGTAGGAAATCTTTTTAGCTTTCTAATGAATATTTGCAATCGAATTTATCTTATGTATAACCCTATATTAAAAATGATTTACTTATTAAACGTTGATTTTAACTATTTTAACCTTTCTTTAAATAAATTAATAATAAATGTCCTAATCTAATCCAAGTGGGCCTAAATGGTCATATTTTATTCCTAAGTTTGTTTTTAGTCGAATTACACTTGTCCAATAGAATTAGGACATGTGTTAGGGTAATAGTAATATCATATTTACCCTTAGTTACCCTATTTACTATTAACCGCGGTAAAAAAAGTAAAAAGTTACTATTCACCAAAAAATTATTTTCATCTCATTGAACCACATTTTAGTCCTTGATATTAACCGTGTCTCTCGGATTTTCGAAATTCCATTCACAGAAGCGGTAAAATTAAGTTTTATGCAAAATTCAGTTTTTTACCTACCACTTAGTAGTTTCACTATTCATCAAAAATTGATGTTTTTCAGAACAATGCCAAAATTTCATCCCAAGCTATATTTCATATTCAGAATTCAAAAATGAAGTCTATTTTACCAAATTCATAACATAAAAGTTGCATTAATTAATTTTATAATTAAATCCCGCTGTTAAAATAAATAGCGTGTTTTTAGGAAACAATATATATCAAAAGATTGACACTTGATTATGTCTGGTTTAAATGTGAAATTACAACCAATGACCAACATTGTATTAAATTGTAAAAATCTATTCTAAATATACTTTAAAACCACTCAAATTAATAATTTATCACTATTAATTATTTCGATTAAAAAAGTTGTTTTTAATTATAATTTAGTAATTTTCACTATTCATCAGAATATGAAAGTTATCCGAAAAGTACCAAAATTTCACCTTAGGCTAAATTCGATACTCCGAATCCAAGAATGATGTTCATTTTGAAAAATAAGATTTACAGAATTTTAAAAAGTGGTTATTACTATTCATAACGGCTAGTTTTAATAATATTTTAATAGCACATCGTTGTTTAGTGAAACTCGGTATTGCGTATTACACACGCTATCGAGGAAGGTCGCGATTGCGTGTAATGCAAGGCAAGACAAGGATGCGTGTTGTGCAAGCTCCTTTTGGTGTAGCGTAAAACACAAGACATTAATAAAATTAAAAAGAATAGTTTTCATAAAATCTCGGGCTGTTACATTCTACCCCCCTTAAAATGAATTTCGCCCTCGAAATTCGTCGGGGTTATAAATAGTTTACTATTCGTAAGTTTCTTTAATAGAAACCCACATCGTAAAAAGGAATTTCAAAACATGGCTTTAAAAACTAAAGTATGAAATGTAACGATTACCCAAATAAACTAATCAATGGGTTTCCACATAGGTAAAAATATGGATATGGAAGAGAAATCTAACCATCATGTTCTGATGGAGAGTGGTAGAGAACATGGCTATGGAAAAGCCAGTAATCACAAATCCATATATTTGTGATGATATAAGGTACCATCTGATTCATCAGGTATAAGATCACTAGGACAACATTTTTGGTTTTCAAGATCATTTCCCCTAAAGTTGAAAATTTGAATTAGAATAAATACTTACTTTATTTTGGTACAATCTCACTGTTGTTCGTGCCTTGAACAATTTCCACTTCATCACTTAAATAAATGAAGTTGAATTTGTTATTCGTGAAGTGTTAGCAGATCATGTGATAGAATGACGGGTCATTCCATCTGTCTCAAACAAAAGGTTTGCAAAAATTATATGCATAAATCGATCTATAGTGAGATTAATCATATATGGTTCCTAAAATGGACTTATACTTCATATATCATACTGCTTAATATAATAAAACTAGTTTCTACTAAACATGGGCTTCCTGTAGGTCAGTGGTAGGCGATAAAGGCCAGTCGCACTTTGGTTGTGGGTTCGATTCCTACAGCCTTGTCCGAAGAGATGGGCTGTCGCCCGTCCTGCCGGTTGTCCTTTTTCCAAAACTATATTACTATAACATCCCATCAATAATATCGAAAAAAAATTTCTATCCTTAAACAATACTAACTTACGTCCAACACAATCCATTCCAATCTTTAGGCTTATCCATAATACTGCAGTCCACTCTCATAACATAGTGAAAACAATTACCAGAGATTTAATATCATCGTTGATCCCCATATATCATAAGATATATCTTGTTGGTCACATTCCAAACATTCAAAGGCCTTAATCTTGTACTCTCTTGAATACCCATTGAACCTTAGTGAAAACTTGAATGCAGTTAAAAGTTAACACTTTTCACATACCAAAATCCTCAAAATTCTATATACTCAAAACATGATATCACTTAGTCCTTATATCAATCATGAGCTCATGAATACTGTCAAACATTTCATTTTCTCCTTATCCCTTCATTATGCGCATATCATCTTCATTCCAAAAATATCTGAATAACCTTTCATGGATACTGGTAACATTAATCAGACAACAATGTTACAATCCTTACATGTCTCTTTATTCCATAGTACCATGAGATTACTTATACAACATTACACATGATAAACATGTAATCATTCCACTACATTCTTAAACCATTAACCGAGCTTCAGCAATTCTTTCATCTCACATATCATTTGTAGTCTCTTCATCATCATCCACATAAATACTACCCATACGGCCATACTGATTCTCTTCATGAGTCTTTCCCTTAGGACATTGGTTTGCATAATGCCCATACATTCTACATTTAAAACACTTAACCATTTTTGATGTCGTAGCAATACCATTATCCTCATCCATGGTGTTAACTGAACCTTTTCCTTTGCACTTACTTGCTTTGTGTCCTTCTTTTCCACACCCAAAGCATCTTCCAGTTCCTTTGAAACATTCTCCTCGATGCCTCTTCCCACATGAATTACATAGGGGAAATTGAACTTTCTTTCCTCTATGATCATCATGAAACTCCATCTTTCTCTTATTAGCCGAGTCAGGAAACTTACCAAATTTTACTTTATTGATCATATTATGAGATTGCTGATTCGGCATAATAATGATGTTTGGACTTCCAAATCCCATTTCATTTGGTTTCTCATGAATAATATCATTCCATTGTCCATCATTTCCTCCATTATCGTGAATCACCTTGTTTCCAGCAATTTTCTAAAACCCAAAAAGAATAGTGTGAGAGGAAAAATTCATAATAAAGGGGGAGTAACTTAAATATCTAACATCTTTGGTTTAATCTAATATCGTTACCATAGTTCTAGGACTATATCCTATACGTATACTTATCCTTAGGGGAATCCCTAGACATACCTTATAAATATCTCTAGGGATCTCACTAATGTTTTCGCATCCTAGTTTCCAAAGGTTGACTAAACCTTTCCTCTGATACCAACTGTAGAGACCCGTATCCTGACGTACATGGACATTACATTACATTTGCGGAATACTTAGTACATAACAAAAACACACACGCACAAGGATCGTAATAGTTTAGTGTCTTTGGAAACTCGGAACGTAATCTTCTAATCGTGGTGAAAGTTCTTCAATATCTCCCATAAAGATCTTCTTTTTTTTTACCTAAAACCTTTCTTTATATCCTGGGGAAAAGAAAACATAAAAGGGTGAGCTCAAATGCTCAGCAAGGGAAAATAAAGGAAATAAAAATCATATCATATCTTTTTGAAAATCAAAACCTGCAAAAGAGATCATAATATCTTAACATGGAATAAATCATAGAAGTGAAAATGAGATCACCATAATCATAACATGAAACATGAAACTTTGTGGCATGCACACATAATCATGGAAAATCATTTCTTGTTAGTCATGACCCATTGCCAAGACTATCTTAGTGGACAAAGTCCCTTTCTGAACCGAGTTCACTCCTCGTTTCAGTCCTGTATCACTGAACCGAAATAACCTTCCGTTCCAGCCATGTCTATCTCATGAGATATGAAATCTTTACCCAATGAATTGGAGGGAGATATAGGTCCCACCCATCTTATAATGAATACTTTCTTATGTGTGCCACATAATCATAAATCATACATCATTGCATAACCCATGTAATAAAAATGGGGTTCTTAAACAACATGACATCATAAAACCATTCATATAAGATAAAGGAATTAATAAACATAATTTCATCACAACATAGTCAAATAAATGTAAAAATATGGATAGAAACAGAACCCTTTATTATCTTAAATGGAAAATAATTTTGATAAAACACTTGAATTGAATTCTTGAGGAAAATATCCTTTCTTCTTCAAAATCAATTTCTTTTCACAAAACATCATGAAATTTTAAAAGAAAGAGATTTTATTGAAAATAGTCATGAAATATTTTAGAGGAATATTCATGAAAATAAGGCTTTATAAAACAGTATAAATCCGTTCGTGCCGTATAAGTTAAAAAAACATTCTTCGTACTTTTGTCGGAAAAGTCAAAAAGTACCTCGTACGACAAAAGATTCTTTTCATAGATATTACTAAAAACTCACCGAAGGGTAAAAATGGATTTAAAAAATTTTAGGTGGATGGAAATAATATTACATATTGATGAAACATGGATGTGGATGATAAAATACACCCCAGTAAATACTTACGAATAAACAATCTCGGATAAAAATGAGATTGTGATATTTCCCTTACCTTAGGTCCAATTTGCTTCGTATGTGTCCGAACCTCCGGTATAATGATTTAAATAATGTCATTGACTTATTACAGAATCATATTCATTGTTATGATATCATATATGGTTCACTTATGACATTATATTACCCGTTCTTTTGTAAATTTCATGTTAAAGAAGCGTTTTGGGTAAAATCGTTTCATTTATCGTAGGTGTTTTGACTTGTTGTTCTTGACATCATTATTACTTATATCATGACTTACTTACTTCCAGAATATAAAATATGATTTATATATCATATATATTCAGTATATATATATATATAATAGATAGATAAATAAAATGAAAAACACCGTTCATGGAGACGGTAGTCCGTACGTACGCATGAACGCTGTTTTTCTTTCCTTATTGTCTTGAAATGGAAGTAAGTAGATGACATACATATGTATATATATACATAAATCCAGTAGCTTTATAATGTTATATATTTCATTATTATTTCTTATATATAAATTATAATCATTCTTAAATGGTTAACATGGAGAATGAATCTCATCGCGTCGTGGAGACGGTAGTCCGTACGTACGCACGAGCGATGATATCATTTCTATAAATATTGAATTGAATTGGAGTGGATTATACAATATATCAGAATCAATATGATGTTTTAATAACTATGTATAGTTATTCTTTACACCATTATACCCATCCATGTAAGGTGGTGGTGGAAAATAGATTACACCACGGCGTGGAGACGGTATTCCGTACGTACGCACGCGCGGTGATTTCTTTTTCCGTAGGATGGATTGATGGTGAAATAGGGTTGTTTCATACTTATAATAACATATCAGTATATGAGTGATACTGATGTTATTACTTCATAATGAAACAACCTAAGAAGAAGAAGTGGAAGAAGAAATAAAGATGAAAGAAATGGTAATGGTAATTACCTTATCTTTGAAGTGCCTCTTTGAGACCTTCTCTTAGGGCACTAGAATTGGTCTTTGAGGAAGACCAGAACCTCTAGGATGTTTCTAGGGAAGTGGAGAAGAGATTTTGTCAGGGGTTGGCCGAGCTTGAGTGCTCAAATTGGTGTGAGGAGGAGGGGGAGGAGGTGTCCTTTTATAGGGGAGGAGAGGGGCACCTTAGGAATTCTTAAAACTATTAATTTATAATAAATCTAACCCCACTTAAAAACCTCCAAAAATGACTCATATTCGAAGATTAGATGAGATAGGGTTGTAATCTCATCAACCAATCAAATTTAGACATGTTTGGATTTTATTTTAAACCTTATCAATTAGATTTAACTCTAAGTTAAATAATTTAACTTTTACCGTGTCTTTTTGTTTTCTTTCACTATATGGTTAATAAACTTACTATAACATGCCAAACGAACCCCAAATTGTTTATTATTAATATATATATCCTTATCTAAGTCATTTGGCCGAACCTTAGATTTTTAGGAATACAATAACAATTAATAATATAATATTTGATTTAAAAACTATTTTGTGTCAATTTTGACACTATTTGATATATGATTTTTGTGAAAGTCATAACAGAATTAAATGTTCGAACCAAGTTGATTAAATCAATATTAATATATCATAGTAACCTAGAAAATTAGTGGAATTCATAAAAAATCTCAAATTACATTTATTTTGGTGTTTATAACATCAATTATGTCAATATTTCATTAATAAGATAATTACTGCATCATCGTTGTGTCATAAATAAATTAAATTATTTTATGTCTAAAAATTACAAATAAAATACCATCATGTAGGAAATCGTTTTAGCTTTCTAATGAATATTTGCAATCGAATTTATCTTATGTATAACCCTATATTAAAAATGATTTACTTATTAAACTTTGATTTTAACTATTTTAACCTTTCTTTAAATAAATTAATAATAAATGTCCTAATCTAATCCAAGTGGGCCTAAATGGTCATATTTTATTCCTAAGTTTGTTTTTGGTCGAATTACACTTGTCCAATAGAATTAGGACATGTGTTAGGGTAATAGTAATATCATATTTACCCTTAGTTACCCTATTTACTATTAACCGCGGTAAAAAAAAGTAAAAAGTTACTATTCACCAAAAAATTATTTTCATCTCATTGAACCACATTTTAGTCCTTGATATTAACCGTGTTTCTCGGATTTTCGAAATTCCATTCACAGAAGCGGTAAAATTAAGTTTTATGCAAAATTCAGTTTTTTACCTACCACTTAGTAGTTTCACTATTCATAAAAAATTGATGTTTTTCAGAACAATGCCAAAATTTCATCCCAAGCTATATTTCATATTCCGAATTCAAAAATGAAGTCTATTTTACCAAATTCATAAAATAAAAGTTGCATTAATTAATTTTATAATTAAATCCCGCTATTAAAATAAATAGCGTGTTTTTAGGAAACTATATATATCAAAAGATTGACACATGATTATGTCTGGTTTAAATGTGAAATTACAACCAATGACCAACATTGTATTAAATTGTAAAAATATATTCTAAATATACTTTAAAACCACTCAAATTAATAATTTATCACTATTAATTATTTCGATTAAAAAAGTTGTTTTTAATTATAATTTAGTAATTTTCACTATTCATCAGAATATGAAAGTAATCCGAAAAGTACCAAAATTTCACCTTAGGCTAAATTCGATACTCCGAATCCATGAATGAAGTTCATTTTGAAAAATAAGATTTACAGAATTTTAAAAACTGGTTATTACTATTCATAACGGCTAGTTTTAATAATATTTTAATAGCACATCGTTGTTTAGTGAAACTCGGTATTGCGTATTACACACGCTATCGAGGAAGGTCGCGATTGCGTGTAATGCAAGGCAAGACAAGGATGCGTGTTGTGCAAGCTCCTTTTGGTGTAGCGTAAAACACAAGACATTAATAAAATTAAAAAGAATAGTTTTCAAAAAATCTCGGGCTGTTACACAATTGATAGGGGAACTCCCTTAAGACTTACAACATCATAAATATATAGTCTTTCAAGATGTTCAATTGGTAAATCCTTTCTAATATCATAAAAATTTGCTAACTTGGTAATACGATCATTAATTACCTGTATTGTATCATTTCTTATAAGAGTCTATTTTTGTTTAATGAAAAAGTCTATCGTAATATCATCTAATTTCCACTCAGGTTGGGAATAGGTTGCATGACTCATCTAGGATGTGGTTTTCGAGATTCCACTTAATGAAAAACCATACATCTTGACACAAAATCAGAAATCTCCCTCTTCATGTTGTCCCACCAAATATGTTCCTTCAAATCTATATACATCACGGTGCTTCTTTGGTGTATAGGGAAATTGGATCTGTGAGAATCATCCATCAGTTCTATTTTTAGATCACTTATATCAGAAACGAAATGTCTCTTTCCAAATTTCAAAATTCCTTTTTCATATACGAATCCAATCAATCTCCCATTGTTCACTGTTTTAATTTTCATTTGAAACTCATCATCATCAGCCCAAGAACTTTTTATCGTTTCTAGTAAAGATGGTATGGAAACCATTTGAAAAAGTATTGATGTTTCACCATCCATGATTATTTTCATATCCATTTTTACTAGATTCATGAAATAAGTGGGTTCATTAGACTTCCCAAAAGACATTACTATAAACTCGTAATGCCTGAACCTCATTTGAAATGATATCTTTGGAATGTGTTCATTCATCACACACAACTGATGATATCCTGATCGAAGGTCAATCATTGAAAAATATTGAGCTCCAGGATTTTGAACAAATAAATCATCAATGTATGGTTGGGGATACTTGTTATTTATTGTTATAGAATTGATCTCCCTATAGTATATGCACAACCTCATATATCCCTATTTCTTCTAAACAAAAATAATTGGGCCTCCCCATGGAGAAAAACTAGGGTGAATAAATCTATTATTACTCAATTCCTCTAGTTGTTTCTTTAGTTACACTAATTCCACAGTGTCCATTCATTAAGGGGTCTTCGATATGGGCCTTGAACCAGGAATTAATTCAATGGAAAACACAATTTCCCTTTCTGGAGGATGTCCAGGTAAATCCTCTGGACACATATCAACATATTATTGAACAATAGATACATCCTCTATTTGAACATTCTCTTCCTCACCCAAATTTATTTCATTATCTTCCTCCACAATAATTTAATTTAGATGAGCTACTGGGGGAGGATCAATATAAGAATCAGGTGGTGACGTTTCTTGTCTAAAGACAATATACTTATTATCATCATCGTAAATTGTAACCACCACCTTCTTACAATAAATTTTCGCATCATCGTCCTAAATCCAATCTATTACGAGGATTATAAAAATTCAATCATGGGTATGATGATGATATCAGTAGATAAGTATCATTTACATGCCTTAAAGGGGACTGATTACCAAAACATTGTTGCAATTATTCTTCCAAGAGAATGAAATATTTTATCTAAGGAACAAATCCATTACTCAGATAAAAATGGATTTGTATTCCCATTGAATGTTGGTGGTTGTTGCCTCATGAATAGATCTAACATTTATCTTTGATAATGTGGATCAGGGTGCTCTATACGGGTAAGATTAATATTCATAACCTGAGTGAGTTGTCCCAGTATGGTGATGAGCTGATTAGCACCAGTTGTATCAACATCCCCATTATAATAATCTTTAGTATGAGGGAAATTCCCACATGGATTACGTGTCTTGATACTGTTTTCATTCCTTCCACTAGGCACCATTTCTAAACAATGTAATACACATGATTTGTTTATGGATAGAAATATATAATTCCAAACATATAAAACACATAACATAAATTGAACAGTTTATGGATAAAATCCATAATAATAAAAAAAGTTTTTGTGATAATGAATATACTCATAAACCAAACATAATGGTTTTTAATGAAAACAAGAATTATCCCAAGAATATCCCTCAGGAGTGTCATAACCGAGAGTGCAGAAAGGCCCAATATCATGCACCTGTTCACATTCGATTCTACCTCAAAGAGGTGTTTTCATGTTTAACCCCTAGGTATATTTGTGCTAGAGCCGCCTCTACCTGGTCATTTCTAGACAGGGATGTATTTTTTTCGAAAAAACACAAATTCTATACATTACCAAAATTCTAGGATGTTATTCTATACTAATCCTCAATGTCTATTTTAGGTTAATGTGCTTTAAATAGAGTTCATTTAAATCTAGCTTCCAAGGTTTGTACTAAACATCCTCTAATACCAACTATAATTCCCCGACCCCAATTACCCAGAGTCGGTGCAAAATTTTAATACATTGTCATGATACATGGAATAATGTCCCCAATGTCCAACTCGTTTAGTAGCCCTGGAAATACTATATACATTCATAATTATAACATTACACCATGAAATGAAAATAGAAACAACATTTTTCCCTATTTTAACACACTTATATCCTTAGCCTATCCCTACAGGACATCCATAAAATAAATTTCCACAACCTGAGAAAAATAAAACATGGAAAGGGGGAGCTTAGATGGTCAGTAAAGATAACAATATAGCGCCAACATTCATAAATAATTATAATAATATAAGGAAATTTATATGACTAAAACAAAAGCCTTTTCATCTTAAACTGCAACACAATATGGAAATGATAAAATCAAATAATTCAATTTATTTACTCATGTATATATTCTTCTAGTCGAATAATCACATGAAATATCAACAACCACTTTCATAATGATGGAAAGCATAATTTCAAATTTCATAACCACATAGTCGAGGCCTTGTACCAATACTACAAAGTCAAACATATCATAAAACCTTCTATATAATATGGATGTTTGGTATAATAATAAATCAACATTTAACAATATTAAATTCCATCAAAGGATGTTGAAAAAGATGAAATATAAACATTTTTAGAGAAAATATAACTTTCTATTTAGAAATCATTTAAAAGGCATGTAATTATAAAACAAAACATTTATTTTTGAAAATATTCTTATACGCTTCGAAGGGAATATTTTATGATTTTATAATGGCGGAAAATAGCCAAACCCGCTGTATAAGTTGAAAAAACATTCTTATCTTAATTTGGTGGTAAAGGAAATAAAGTACCTTGTTTGGAAAATGAAGGAAAGATTCTATTATAAAAATATTATAAAAAGTAAAAGAAGGGTATAAAAAAATTTAACCCATAGTCTATGGAATTGTAGAAAAATTGAAATATAATTTAAGAAGCATGGATATTGATGATAATGTGGTCCCAAAAGATAATTACATTTAAAAAACCTAGAATAATGATGATATTGTGAAATTAACCCTTACCTTTTACATATCCTTGGATGTGTAACACCCCAAGATTTCATAGTATGTACTTCTTCAAAATAAATCAATAACATTCACAACACGTAACACCAAGTTCAAGCGCACTATGACTTACCAAACAAGCCGTTCAAAAGAGGTTATGAATAGTATTAAATAAATATTGAACCTTATATAATCCTTATAATTTTAGAATCCATATTATGAGTTTCTTAGACATAATTTAAGAACAAATTCATTTTTCAGATAAAAGTAGTATTTTTCAAAAATGCACTTTTACCAACATTAATAGTGAACCCTTTTTAAATCCAATATTTTAAACTTTTATTTATTCAATTTGAATAAATAAATTTATTCTTTAGAATGGGAACATAAAAAACTTTACAATGTAACACCCCATGCATCCACAGTATTCTTCTCTTTCAATAATACAATAGCCTGTGTTGTACGCAACTTCTAGTTCTAACACACACTACAACCAATCAATCTAGCCATAATGAATAGTAATACCTAATTTTTAAAAATTTATAAATTTTACCTCTCAAAATGGAATTCATTTTTGGATTTGGAATATTGAATTTAGCCTACAGTGAAATTTTGGTACTTTTCGGATAACTTTTATATTTTGATGAATAGTGAAAATTACTGAATTTTAATTAAAAACAACATTTTTAATCAAAATAATTAGTAGTTATAAATTATAAATTTGAGTGGTTTTAAAGTATATTTAGAATATAATTTTTCCATTTAATACAATTTTGGTCATTGGAAAAAATTTCACAATTAAACCGAACATAAACAAGTGTCAATCTTTTGATAGTTATTATCTCTTAAAAACACGCTATTTGTTTTAACAATGAGAATTAATTTTAAATTAATTTATGCCTCTTCTGTGTTTCGAATTTGGAAAAATGGATTCCATATTTTGAATCAGGATGTTAAAATTGTGCAAATAGGTAACTTTTATTTTTAGACATTTTGACGAATTACTTCGGTAAATATTTTAATTACCATGGTTAAAAAGTAAATCCAGTAAATAAGGGTTACAAAATAATATCATAATAATAACAAATTACCCTAAAACATGTATTATGATTATTGGTGGACACATGTATGACCATGGTCATCTTTGTGGTGATTTTGGGACCCCATGGAGCCACATGTAAGTGATAGGGACACTTTATTTTAATTAAGTTAAAATGAATACAAAAATTGACAAAAGCATATATCTTTTAGAGAAATAATTTTTCCATAGGGTTATATATGTTTTATTTTAGAGTACAAATATTCATTAGAAATACAAAACGATTTCCTACATAATGGTGATTTATTTATAATTTTTATACATTATATAATTTAATTTATTTATGACAAAATGGTGATGCTGCAATTACCATAACAGTGAAAAATTAAAATAATTGATATTATAAATACCCAAATAAATATAATTTTAGACTTTTTATGAATTGAACTAATTTTATAGGTTAATATGACATGTTAGGAATTATTTCATTAACTTTTTTTGAATTAATAAATCTGTTATGATGTTTACAAAAATAAACTATTGAATAGTACCAAAATTGACATAAAAGAGTTTTAAAAACAAATATTATATTATTAATTGATATTAAATTCATAAATATCTAAGGTTCGGCCAATAGACTTATATCATGATAGGGGTATCATTAATGGACCACTTTGGGGTTGCTTGGATGTATATAGTATGTTTATTAACCGTATAATATAAAAATACAAAGAGACATTGTAAAAGTGAAACTAATTAACTAAGAGTTAATACTTAAAGATAAGGATAATATAGTGACCCAAACCTATATAAATTCTATTGGTTGAGTGTTTTTCAACCCATCCCAACCTTAACCTTAATATAATTATCTTTTGAGACATTAGAAACTGAATATGAATTTATTATAAAATAATATTTCTAATTTCTCCAAAGGTGACCCTCACCCCTCTTATAAAAGTGCACTCCCCCTTCTCATTAATTCACACCATCAAAGCCTTTTGTTTCGGCCAAACTCTGCCCAAATACTCTCTAAAAATACCTCACTTAATACTAGAGGTCATACTTTAGTCATAAATCCTTCATAAGGATCTCATTTGATCAAATCAAAAGGAAGAACCTGAAGAAGAGGTAATGATTTCACCACACCTTTTCAAGTTCCTTTTTTCATCCACTTATTCATTAATTTTTATTACCATTATAAAATAATATCTACTGTATATTATATATACCTTTATGTTATTATAAACATGTTACAAACATGTTTCAGTATTTTATCCATCCTTTGAATGACATGTCACCATACGTGCGTACGTACGACTTACCATCTTCACATCGTAGTGTAATTGTTATTCAAAACATTATTGTTTGGATGGGTATAATAATGAAGTGTAATTCCTGTAAATAATAAATATAACATGATAATTATTATTTATATATTATATAACATCCAATTATATATTATTTTAATATCAAAACAATGATATTGTCGCTCGTGCATACGTACGGACTACCGTCTCCACAAACGCAATGAGATTAATTCTCCATCGTATCCATTAAAGTATAATTATCATTTGATGATTTAAAAATAATGTTTAAGGACTTGATATCATTATAGATCTGAATAATATACAACCTATCCATTAAAACCACATCTTACATAACAAAACATATAAAAGAAAATGAGTAAGTTAACACCCAAAATGATGATAATACTAAGATATTATTAACAAAGAAATGTTAAAAGATCATATATGATATCATATTAATGTATATGATTATTTTATAATTTAATAACAATTATTTCACCATTATACAGGAGGTTAACCTACCCATTACCATGGAAAAGTAGAAGGTAAGGGTTATTTCCCAATCTCTTCATTATATGAGGTTGTTTGTACGTAATTATCTACTGGGACCTCTTTATCATCCACATCCATGTTTCTTGAAAGTGTATTTCAAAACATTATAATTTTTTATAGAATATGGGTTAAAGTCATTTATACCTTTTTTTGAATTTTTATAAGAAGTTTATAAAGGAATCTTTCCGTAAATTTCCAAACAAGGTCCTTTTTATCCTTTTCGACAGAATTAAGGTAAGAATGTTTTTTAACTTATATGGTGGGTGCAGCTATTTTCGGCCATTATAAAATTTTGGAAGCTTCCCTTACAAGCTTATAAGAATATTTTCAAAGTAAATGTTTTATTTTATAAATATGTGTCTTTTAAATAATTTCAAAATGAATAATTTAAGAATTTCTGAAAGGTACTCTTTATCAAAATCAGAATTTTAATTGTTTTAACGATTTATCTTTCTAAATATTTTTAATTTCTGTCCATGTCATCAAAATGGTTTTTAAGGTTTTATTTATATGGACATGAATTTGTTTAAAATGTTAATTCCTTTCAAAAGTTTCAAAGTGGTATGAGACACTTTGATTAAAAAATCTCTTTTAAATTACTTCCTTTATAAATCTGTGACTTTTAAATGATTTCAAAAAAAGAGATATTTCTCTCAAATAGTTTTGATTTCATGTCTGTCAACATCTTTTGATTGATTTTATGATTATTTGATGTTGATTAATCATGATACAAAACATCCATATTGTATTGAATGTTTTGTGATATGTTTGACAATGGATGTGTTATTTTTATACCATTCATGGTCTGTGGAGAAAGTATTGAAATTTCGTATGCTAGTTTTAATAAGAATGTTTATGTTATGTTTAATCCTTTTCATATAGGAATGCATTGGACTTTATATGTGACGGGTGGAGCCCGATATAGCTCCTCGATGCATCGGTAGGTCTCATGAGAAAAACTAGTGTCTTGACACAAGGCCTTGACAATGTCTTATTTGTAGTCTTGGCATGAGGCCTTGGCTATGTGGTTTTGATAGTCTGAAATTATGCATTCTATCATTACGAAAGTGGTTATTGATATTGCATGTGATTATTCGATTTTTATAATATCCATGTGAATAAGTAAATGGAATTATTTCATTTTATTTTTTCCATACTATGTTGATGTTTATATTTAAAAAGCTTTTGTTTTATTTATACATTCCCTTTAATGTTTATTATTATTAATGAACGTTTCTGCTGTATTGATTACCCTTATGGAGTGTCTTAGCTCACCCCTTTCTATGTTTTATTTTTCCAGGATTCCAAGAAGTATATTTCCATTGATATGAAGTGTTTAGACAAAGGAATAATGGCATTCATAAAGGATTATTTATGTTGTTTTGTATGTTATGAAGTGTAATGTAACATTCATGAATAAAATCTATTTTCCAAGACTGCTAAACTGATCGGTCCTTTGGGACGTGATTCCTTGTAATCATGCCAATGTATTAAAATAATGCACCGACTCTGAGTAACTGGGGTTGCGGCGTTACAGTTAGTATTAGAAAAGTTTAGCAATAACCTTGGATACTAGATTTAGATAAACTTTTATTAGTGAACATATACCTAAGATAGACATTAAAGATTAGTATAGAAGAACTTCCTAGAATTTTGGTATTGTAGAGATTTTGTGAGTTTTCTGAGCAATACATCCCTTTCTGCATACGAGAAGGAAGAGGTGGTTCTGGAAAAAATGTACCTAGGGATAAAACCTGAAAACACCGCTTTGAGCTACACTCGATAGGGAACTGGTGCACGACAATGGGCTTTGTTGCACTCATGGTTATGAAACTCTCGGGGGATATGCTTAGGATAATTATCATTTCTTTTACAATCTATTATGAAGAGCTCATGAGTATATTCTTACTCAAAGAAAACATTTTTATGATTATGGATTATATCCATAAACTGTTCAATTTGCATTAGGTATTTTTCAAGTTTGGAATTATTCATTGCAATTCATAAACTGACCTAGTTTATGATATTGTATAGAAATGGTGACCAGTAGAAGGAATGTGAACTCCAGTAATACGTATTATCCAAAGAGTAAGAAGGATCATATCTTTCAGTGTATTAAGCCATAATTTAGAAGGGAAATAGTCTCCCACGTATTATCATCATATGAAGAAATAGTATCATGTGTGGATAGGATAACTAATGATTTTACTGAGTCCTATGGATTTGAATGGAAGGAAAAGAAGAAAAGGATGGAAGAGAGAAAGATGGATAAAGGAAAGAGGAAAAAGAAGAATTTCCCAATATGTGATAACTGTGGGAAGAAACACCCTGGATCTTGCTAGAAAGGAATGGGATATTGTTATAAGTGTGTAGGAAAAAGGGCACCATGTACATGAATGCAAGGGTAATAAAATGGTTTCAAATGTACAATGCTTCATTTTCAAAGAGTTTGGACGCTTTGAGAACCTATCATCAGGCTATGCTGCAAATGATGCTATTGGATAACAATCAAGTTATGATACTACCAATGATGAAGATGAATGATTAGAGTTCTTATGTTGAGTGTTGTATCAGCAATGTACTGGTTATAATAATTATGGAGTATATAAGGATTGTACTGCAGTACTATTTCATTGAGGATTTGAGAATTTATGGTACTAAGAAACGTGACTCTACAACAAGTTAAACTTTTTGGAAATTACATGGTTGAACGAAAGATAAACCTTAATATGGTCATAATATTGAGGTACTTATTTTGGAATAAGATATGGTTGATTTGGGTAAATTATATTGGATATTCTTGACTGCCTTGAAAATGATTAAAGATTTATATATTCTATAATTGTTGGAGTTTACAAAATTTTTGGATGGATAAAGTATATCCAGCATTCTATATGGAATAAGGGAGAATGAATGTAATCAATAAGGATTATGGTAATTCAGGATGTTTCAGTGTTTTAAAAGAATACATGATAAATGTATTAATATGATATTACGGGGTAAAAAGGATATACATTATGTTTACCTTCCTTATAAATGTTGGACTGTGAGTTTGGACAGTAGTTTTTCGGATAACTATATTTTGAGATTAATTTTGGATCTCTATAAAAGAACAACCCGGAGGTCAGACAGCAACCCATCGCGACCAGAAAGGCCACGAGACTTGAACCCACAATCGAAGGGTGACAGGGGTGTATCACCTACCACTGGCCCACAAGATGTCCGTGATTAAATAATGTAGTTTATTTTTAGAAGGTCTAGGGGATGAATTAAAAAAATAATTTTTTTAACCCCAAACGAATATGATAAATAGAATATTTTTTTATGTCTTATTATAATATAGAGTGAAATATGATTTTGTGGTAGAAATTAGTTAAAAGATGGAACTCTAGTTTTCATGTATATATTTTTATTCTCCTATTATTCTATGAAGAAATTAATTCCTATACTTTATTGAAGGGATATTAAAACCAAAAATGACTTATCCTAATTCCTTATGTTTTGTTAAATCGATGGCATTTTGAATCCTCATAGATTACTGAATTTAAGGACCTCAATTTTAAACTTGTTTAAGATTGATGACCTCAATCACCACCTATAAATATTTACGTTTTTCCTCAAATTATAGGTCTCTAATTTCTCCCAATGTTCTCCTAATCGAGATCATCATTTGGTGGTGACCCTTTCATTTCTATTTTCCTCTTATTAAGAATAATTTTATTAACCAAATTTATGATGTGGGTTTTCCCAACAAAGATATTTTCTATTTTCAACCTTTATTTTCGAAGAGGAATATCAAATTACGAGGATCAAAATTATTGAAGGAGGGAAGAATTTGTCACCTCATGATTTAATAGTATGTACTTCTTCAAAACAATTCAATAACTTCCACAACAAGTAGCATCGAGTTCAATCGCACTATGACTTACCAAACAAGTTGTTAAACAGAGGTTATGAATAGTATTAACTAAATTTTGAACCTGATATAATCCTTATAATTTTAGAATCCATATTATGAGTTTCTAAGACATAATGTAAGAACAAATTCCTTTTTTCAGATAAAAGAAGTATTTTTCAAAAATGCACTTTTACAAAATTTAATAGTGAACCCTTTTTTAAATCCAATATTTTAAACTTTTATATATTAAATTTGAATAAATAAATATTTTCATTAGAATGGGGTCATAAAAATATTTAAAATGTAACACCCCAAGCTTCCACGATACGCTTCTCTTTGAATAATACAGTAACGTGTGTTGTACGCAACTTCGAGTTCTAACACACACTACAACCAATCAAATTAGCTGTAATGAATAGTAATACCTACTTTTTAAAATTTTATAAATTTTATCTCTCAAAATGGACTTCATTTTTGGATTTTTAATATCTAATTTAGCCTAGGGTGAAATTTTGGTACTTTTCGGATAAAGTTTATATTTTGATGAATAGTGAAAATTACTAAATTTTTATTAAAAACAACATTTTTAATCAAAATAATTAGTAGTGATAAATTCTGAATTTTAGTGGTTTTAATGTATATTTAGAATATATTTTTACCATTTAATACAATGTTGGTCGTTGGACAAAATTTAAAAATTAAACCGGATATAAACAAGTGTCAATATTTTGATAGTTATTATCTCTTAAAAACACGGTTTTTGTTTTAACAACAGGAATTAATTTTAAATTAATTTCTTCCACTTCTATGTTTTGAATTTGGAAAAATTTATTCCATATTTTTAATCATGATTTTAAAATTTTTGAAATAGGAAACATTTATTTCTAGACATTTTGAATAATTACTTCGGTAAATATTTTATTTACCATGGTTAAAGGGTAAATCCATTAAATAAGGGTTAAAAAATAATATTATAATAATACAAAATTACACTAAAATGTTTCCTAACCTTATTGGATGATACATTTCCGACCATTGGAATCTTTGGGTCGATTTTGGGACCCCATGGAGCCACTTGTAAGTGATAGGGACACTTTATTTTAATTAAGTTAAAATGAATACAAAAATGGCACAAGCATATATCTTTTAGAAAACCAATTTTTACATAGGGTTATATATGTTGGATTTTAGACTATAAATATTCATTAGAAATATAAAAAGATTTAATACATAATTGTAATTTATTTTTAATTTTTAGACATTATATAATTTAATTTATTTATGACACAATGGTGATGCTATAATTACCATAATAGTGAAAAATTAAAATAATTGATATTATAAATACCCAAAAATAATAATTTGAGACTTTTTATGAATTACACTAATTTTCTAGGATAATATTACATGTTAGGAATGATATAATTAACTTTATTTTAAGTAATCATTCTTATATGATTTTTACAAAAATAAACTATTGAATAGTGACAAAATTGACATAAAAGGGGTTTTAAAACAAATATTATATTATTAATTGATATTAAATTCCTAAAAATCTAAGGTTCGGCCAAGATACTTATATCATTATAGGTATATCTTCAATGGAACACATGGGGGTCTCATGTATGTATATAGTATGTTTATTAACCATATAATATAAAAATACAAAGAGACATTGTAAAAGTGAAACTAATTAACTAAGAGTTAATACTTAAAGATAAGGTTAATATTGTGACCCAAACCTATCTAAATTATATTTTTTGTGTGTTCTTTTACCTCTCCCCACCATAATCTTTAAATAATCCACTTTGGATCCATTAGAAACCGAATATGAATTTATTATAAAATAACATTTCTAGCTTTTCCAAAGTTGCCCCTCACCCCTCTTATAAAAGGGCACTCTTCCTCCTCATTAATTCACACCCTCAAAGCCTTTTGGTTCGGAAAAATTCTGCCCAAATACTCTCTCAACTTCTCTCACTTAATACTATAGGCCTTACATTAGTCAGAAAGCCAACCTATGGAGCTCTTTTGATCAAATCAAAAGGAAGAACCCGGAGAGGAGGTATTGATTTCACCACCGTTTTTCATGTTCCTTTCTTCTTCCACTTCTTCTTTCTTCATTATTCCAATTCTAAAATAACAAATCCAGTATATCATATATTCTATGATTTTATTATAAACATGGTACAACTATATTTCATTATTCTATCCATCCTTTAAATGGAATGTCACCATACGTGCATACGTACGGCTTACCCTCTCCACGTCGTGGTGTAATTGTTATTCAAAACATTAATATTTGGATGGGTATAATAATGATGTGTAATTAATGTAAATAATAAATATAACATGATAATTATTCTGTATATATGATATACCATCCAATTATATATTATTTTAATATCAAAAGAATGATATTGTCGATCATGCGTACGTATGGACTACCGTCACCACGAACGCGATGAGATTCATTCTCCATCGTATCCATTCAACTATAATTATCATTTTAGGATTTAAAACTTTTTTTTAAGGACATGATATCATTATTTATATGAATAAGATACAACCTATCCATAACAACCACGACTTACGTAACAAAACATATAAAAGAAAATGAGTAAGTTAACACCCAAAATGACGATAATACTAAGATAATATTAACAACGCAATGTTAAAAGATCATATATGATATCATATTAATGTATATTATTCTTTTATGATTTAATAACAATAATTTTACCATTATACAGGAGGTTAACCTACCCCCTACCAAGGAAAAGTACAAGGTAAGGGTTATTTCACAATCTCTTCATTATCCAAGGTTGTTTATACGTAATTATCTACTGGGACCTCTTTATCATCCACATCCATGTTTCCTGAAAGTGTATTTCCAAACACTCATACTATTTTACAGATTATGGGTTAAAGTCATTTATACCTTTGTTTTACTTTTTATAATAAATTTATAAAGGAATCTATCCGTCATTTTCCAAACATGGTCCTTTTAACCTTTTCCACAGAATTAAGGTAAGAATGTTTTTTAACTTATACATCGGGTGCGTCTATTTTCTGCCATTAAATTTTTTTTAAATCTTACCTTACAAGATTATAAGGATATTTTCAATGTAAATGTTTTATTTTATAATTATGTGACTTTTAAATGATTTCAAAAGGAATATTTTATTAATTTCTGAAAGGTACCCTTTCTCAAAATCATAATTTTAAATGTTTTAATGATTTATCATTCTAAATCTTTTTAATTAATGTCCATGTCTTCAAAATGTTTTTTAAGGATTTATTTATATGGACAAGAATGTTTTTAAAATGCTAATTCCTTTCAAAATTTTCAAAGTGGTATGGGACACTTTGATTCAAAAATCTCTTTTAAATTACTTCCTTTATAAATGAGTGACTTTTAAATGATTTATAAAAAAGAGATATTTCTCTCAAATAGTATTTATTTAATCTATGTCAAAATCTTTTGATGGATTTTATGATTATTTAATGTTGATTTATAATGATACAAAACATCCATATTGTATTGAATGTTTTGTGATATGTTTCACTGTGGATGTGTTAGTTTTATACCATTCATGGTTTATGGAGAAAGTATTGACATTTTGTATGCTAGTTTTAATACGAATGTTTATGTTATGTTTAAACCTTTTCATAAGGGAATGCATTAGAGTTAATATGTGACAGGTGGAGCCCGCTATAGCTCCTCGATGCATCGGTAGGTCTCATGAGACAAACTAGTGTCTTGGCACAAGGCCTTGACAAAATCATATTTGTAGTCATGGAACGAGGCCTTGGCTCTGTGGTTATGATAGTCTGGCATTATGCATTCCATCACTATGAATGTGGTTATTGATATTTCATGTGATTATTCGATTAGTAGAATATCTATGTGAATAAGTAAATGGAATTATTTCATTTTATTGTTTCCATACTATGTTGAAGTTCAAGTCTAAAAGGCTTTTGTTTTAGTTATACATTACCTAAAATGTTTATTCTTATTTATTAAAGTTTCCGCTGTATTGCTTACCCTTATGGAGCGTTTGAGCTCACCCCATTCTATGTTTTATTTTTCCAGGATTGCATGAAGTATATTGTGATTGATATGCAGTGTTAAGACAAGAGAATAATGGCATTCATAAAGGATTATTTATGTTGTTTTGAATGTTATGAAGTGTAATGTAACATTCATGGATGTAATCTATTTTCCCAGACTGCTAAACTGATTGGTCCTTTGGGACTTGATTCCTTGTAATCACACCAATGTATTAAAATAATGCCCTGACTCTAGGTAACTGGGGTCAGGGCATTACAGGTTGAGGGTACGTTAACCTATTTTATAATAGATAAATCATTTTTATTATATTACAAATGAACCATATATGTAAATATGATATCATATATGATCCTTGAATATTTCTTTGTTAGTAATATTTTAGTAGTAGCATTGTTTACAGGGATAACTGATTCATTTTCCTTTATATGCCACATTTTGTAAGAAATGTTTGTTATGAATATGATGTATTTGATTCATATAAAAAATATATTATGTTTAAAAACATTATTTTAAATCATAGATTTAAAATTATTCTAGAATGATAACGATGGGGAATGAATCTCATCGCGTTCGTGGAGACAATTATCCATACTTACACACGAGAAACAATATCATTCTTTTGATTTTAAATAAATGAAAATAGATTGTATATCATCTATATATATAATGAATAAAAAATTATATTTATTATTTACATCAATTATTCATTATTATTAAACCCATCAAAAATAATAATGTATTGAATGACAAATACACCACGACGTGGAGACGGTAATCCATACATATGCACATATGGTGACATGTCATTTATAGGATGGATATAATAATGGATATGATTGTACCATTTTTTATAATAACATAAAAGTATATAGAAGATAATGTGGATTTTATTTTAGAATAAAAACAACAAAGAATGATGGAATGGAAGAAGAAAAAAACCTGAAACAGGTGATTAAAATATATACAACTTTTTTGGGTTCTTTTATTTGATTTGATCAACATGGATTCATAGGTTGGAATTTTGAACAATGTAAGGCCACAAAGATGACAGTAGGATAGTTTATAGGATATTTGGGCTAGGATTGTCCATGAAAAATGGCTTTGGAGCTATGAATTTGAGAGAAGGAGAAGTGCCTTTTTATAAGAGAGATTAGGGTCACCTTCGGAAATGATTGAACAATTATTTTATAATAAAATAGTTTCGTGTTTCTAATGGATCTAAAATGATTTATTTCCAGGATAAGGTGGGGATGGGTTGAGAAAATTTAACCCAATTGGTATTAAACAGGTTTGGGTCATCATATTACACTTCACTTTTAGATTTAACTCTTAGTTAAATAGTTTGACATTTACCATGTCTCATTTTATTTTTATATTATATGGATAATAAACTTACTATGAACATATAAGAGAACCAATTGTGGTTCATTGATGAAAAACCTATCATTATATTATTATTGTGAACGAACCATATATTTTATGAAATATTATATCAATTAATAATATAATATTTGTTTTAAAAACTTTTTTATGTCAATTTTTACACTATTTTGTATTTTGATTTTGATAAATTCATAACAACTTGATTACATTGAAAATAATTATTTAATAAACTCTAACATGTCATATTAACCTATAAAATTAGTGATAATCTTCAAAAGTCTCCAATTATATTTATTTGTATATTTCTAATATTAATTATTTTAATGTTTCATTAATAATGTAATTATTGTATCATCATTGGGTCATAAATCAATTTAATTATATAATGTTGAAAAATTATAAATAAAATAATATAATATAGGAAATAATTTTATATTTCTATAGAATACTTATAGTAGAATTTATATTATGTATAATCCAATATTAAGAATGTTTTAGTTATAAAAATTTGAATTTAAAAATTTTAACTATTTTTTATATAAAATAATAATAAATGTCCTATTCTAATACGATTAGACATAAAGGATCAATATATATTCCTAAATATGTTTTTGTTCTAATTAAAATTATCCAATATAATTAGGACATGTTTTAGGGTAATAATAAGATAATTTTTTCCATTAATAACCCTATTTTACATTTACGTTGGTAAATAGAAGGTAAAAGTTAATATTCACTCACATTATTTTCATCTTATAGAACCTCATTTTACACACTTATATTATCCATTTCGGTTGGATTTTTGATATTCAACTCACAGAAGTGGTAAAATTACGTTTTATGCAAATTTCCAAATTCTCTTAGGAGATTTGTAAAAATTGGTATAACGTTCAGTAAAATTTTTATATATCTAAACATATTATAAAATGACTCTAATAAATAAAAATAAACATATATTGGTATTATGTATCTATTTTGACCTAAAATGAATTTAAATAGTATAAATTAATAACTTAGTGTTTTTAACTAATCATCTAAAATTGAATGCTTTTTGAAAAATACAAAAAATTCACCAAATGATAATTTTGAAATTACGAATCCAATAAAGAAGTCCATTTTGAAACATAAAATTCATAAAATTTTAATAACTATGTTTACTATTCATAACAGCTTGTTTGATTGGTCGTGGTGTGTTAGAATCTCAATGTTGCTTACATTGCAAGCTATTGCAGTATTCAAAGGGAAACATATCGTGGAAGCATGGAGAGTAATAGTAAATGTTAAAACATGTTTTCATAATAGAAAAATGGTAAGTCCCCAAAATAAAAGATAAATTATTATTAGATTGTAGGATTTCCTCAAGTATCCATTTATATTCAAAATATTATTTTTTAGAGATAATTTCTCAAAATTATGATTTTATATTATTTTATACTACTATAAATTTACAATTTCCTCAATCCCCTCACTCATTAAAGGAAAACTCTTATACTCATTTTTTCACACTCATAGAGTTTTTGTGGCTTTACCCTAGCCTAAAATATTAATGTAAAAGCATCTATCACCATTTCATAGATCAATTTTTACCATAAATACTACCATATAATTCATAATTTTTATTGAATTTCTTTAATTTACTAATACTAAGATAACATAAGATTCTACAAAAGAAAAAATTTAAAGGGTTTATCACCTCAATTTACATTATTTGATACTTATACCATCATCAAACCATGTTTTATGTGGGATATACAAAACCATGTGAATATATATTAAAATAAATTTACTATAAGTCATGTGTGATAGAATTCTTTTTTATGTTATCCACTTTATTGAATGTTTGATTATAATGTTTCCAAATTGATGAGGGATTTTTCTTTAAAACCACTTTCTAATTTATTCTAATAAATCATTATAATTCGTGAATGATTTATTGTAAAATTTTCATTTATATAATTATTTAAAATTAATGTGATGTCAAATTTGATTTTCTAATAAAATTTACATTCATTAAAAGGTTATAAAAAGTAATGTTTTAATCATTTACTATAAGAGTTATGTTTTTATTTTTACCATTTTTCAAATGAATGACATCCTAAACTATTTTTCAGTGGTATAATTCATCCCAGCCATTCTTTAATTTTTAGAAATATTATTAAATGTTATTAAATGTTTTAAAATGTAAATATAATTCGCATTGTTTTGGGGATTCATTATTTATAATGTGTTTAAAAAATAAGGAATATTTTTATCAATTTTTGTTATTATGTAATGTTATTTTCTTCCATGAAGATATTTTTTAAACTACTTATAATTATGAATTTTTAAAGGATTATAAATATAAAATTATAGATATTTTCATTAAAAAGTATATATGATTATTGGTGATCTTTATTGTAACATCCCCGGCCTGGAAGACACTAAACCGGTGCTCTAAGCCAGGTGTTTACATGACCTTAAGCATGCCTCCCCTTATGCCAAAGGCTGCCGACTAGCAGCGGGGTTCTATGGTGTCAGGTGGGGAGACTATATCCTCTTTCTTTCAGAGTAAGCACAACAGAAATATACCAGATAGCAGAAACAATAACCAATAACAAGGAATATGTACAACAACCATTTCCAATATTAAATATGCCAGGTCATACTACAAGTGAAAAAGTGGACACAACCACAAAATAAAGAAAATGGCCAAAATCCCCAAAATGGTCCCGACACCATGTCCGGATCCTCCACCAAGTGCTACCCATGCCCTCTCAACTATCTACCAAGGACCGTTTCCCTTGTCCTGACCTCCAAACATGAAGTCTTCTCTGGTACCCAACAGCGGCCTGAGCAGGGTGTGTGTACAACTGAGTAGGCCACCACCAATGATGTCTACAAACTATCTAGTATAAACAGGCAGTGCATGCAAAAGGAAATTAATGATAAATTCCACATAATTAATTATGGTTCTATCAACCAGTTTAGAGAGAAGACATTGCCACTTCCTTTACCATTCATTATAGACCCATTATCACCATTTACAATTTTATCACATTTCAATGGGTTAATCACATACATTATGATACATGGGTTTAAGGCCAACAATCACCTGCAAGAGGGTAAACAAATCATTATCCTATCTCAATAGGACTAAATCCCTCATAGAAACCATAACCTCACCTCGAAGCCTCAGTACGGGTGGATGCAATCATTAGGAGAATAGACCCTCAGTCTCCTTTCCTAACCTGTTCGTTTAGGGTTGAGTTTAGAACATCAGTCGTCACTCAACCCGTGGGTGTAGAATGTCAAGTGATACCCCACTATACGAATCCATGTTCACATGATTATATACAAGTAACCATAAACCATCTAAACAATTTCCCATCGGAAAACACTATTCACAACTGCCCACATGGGAAACAACATCATGCCTTATCCCATTAACACATTACGATTTCACGTCACTTAACCATTCACCCTATTCCCATATGTTATGCCTATCTCACTAAGCATTCAACATTATAATCATAATCTCTCCCATTATGGTCTTTAATCAGTTTACCAATTAACCCATTTAACCCGTTCATCATTCCCATGAATCAACCATTTAACCCATTCCACATTAACCCTAAGGTTATTTCCAAGTCTAGGTGCATCACCTAACTTCTATTACAAGTTTAACCTATCATACCAAAATTTTATCTGGGGCTCTACAATTCATTACAACAATGTCACTTGTTTAATAATAATCCTGAAACCCGGGAAAAGTCGGCACATATCATGGATGACCCTAATTAGGTCAAGACAATCCCAACACATCCCACGGGGATCTTGAGGGTTCCCATTTACAATTTTAAACACCAATATTACCAAACAAGCCTAGGATATTCAAAACATAACCAAAAGAAGACAAGAACACAAGAAACCGTGCCCAAAACCCTAAATAAACATGGGATATCACATGTAGACCACCTACCTCGAAACCACGGTTGAACGAACCCTCAATTGAGTCCTTAGAACTCAATCCAACAAGAATTTGGATATTTAACCAAAAAATACCAAAAAAGATAGGGTTTTAGGGTTCCAAAATAAGAGGCAGAGAAGATATAAAACCTAGACCAAAAAGGGAACTGAGGATGATCTTAGCCTTACCCGGAGCTTCAATACGCAAACAACGGCACTCCAAATGCCTTAGAAACAAAGTAGATCGATCTGTTGGAGCCCTTGGGTGGTCTGGTTCATAACTAGGGTGAAGAGAGGGAAATGGGAGGAAGATCCTGAGTTGGGTTTAAAAAGCCCGAAGTGGAAATTTTTTAATTTTTTCATGTTTTAAGTGGCCGCACGGTTTAGCTGAACGGGTTGGAAAGCCATGCGCAAACCGTGTGCATGACACTGCCCTAGGAATGAGGGGTTGCATGATCAATATGCATGGTTTGGAAAACTGTGTGAAAACTATGTGCATGCTTCTGTCCGGGGGAGGAAGGGTCACACAATTTCACCTGGGCAGGCTGCACAGTTTGGCTGGTCGTACGCAGGTCATGCGCCTTGGCCTGTCATGCCCATTTTTCCATTCCTCCATGCGCCGAGCCCCTGAAAACCCCCAAGGCCTCTCATACATTCATAATACATCCCTTGAATCCCCAAAAAAAGGATTTAACTAAAACACAAAGAAAAACATACCTTCCCAAAAGACTGGGATCTTACAACCTCCCCACATTATAACGGCTCATCCTTGAGCCACAGTTCCAAACCTCATTGATCCACCGAGAAGAAGTGTTCGGGCCACTAAGCCCACATATCTGATTCCATCTCACAAGTTTCTTCCAGAAATTTCCCATGCTGCCATAGTACTCACACTAACAGCACAACCTTACCCCGCAAAACCTTATCACTATGATCCACCACACGAACCGGATGCTCCTCGAAGGTCGCATCAACCTAAAGCTCCACATCCTCAACATCAACCACATGAGACGTGACATGGTGATACCATCTAAGCTACAACACATGAAACACATCATGTATCCCACCATACTGCTATGGAAGACCCATTCGGCATGCCACTAGTCTGATCCTCTCCACAATCTCAAAAGGTCCCACATACCTGGGCACAAACTTGCCCTGCTTCTGAATCCATCGGTGACCCAACCTTGGTGACACCCGAAGGAAAACCTTATCACCCACCCCGAACTCATGAGGTCTATTCCTCTGATCTGTATATCTCTTTTTCCTACTCTGATCCATAACTATCCGCTTCCTGATCAACTCAACTCTCTCAGAAGTCTCCTACATGAGACTTGGCCCCAACAACTCAGATTCATCGGCCACTATCCAACACAATAGAGATCTATATGGTCTCTCATAAAGCACCTAAAATGGTGCCATCTAAATCATAGCCTGAAAACTATTGTTGTATGCAAACTCAACTATCAATAGTTTCTCTCCCAAGAACCACCAATGTCCAAGACACAAGCTCTCAACATGTCTTCCAATACTTGGATCTGAAGTTCTGACTACCCTTCCGTCTGCAGGTGGAAAGCCGTACTCAAAAACACCTGCGTACTGAGTGCCTTCTGCAACCCTTGCAAGAAACTCCATGTGAAGACTTGGATCTCGATCCGAATATATGGTCTGCAACACACCATGAAACATCACTATTTCCAGAACATATATCTAACCAAACTGGTCAACTGTAAGGGTCTACTGGATCAGTAAGAAATTAACCACTTTCATTAACCGATCCACAACCACCCATATAACATCATTCTTATGTGGAATCCTCAAAAGGCACCTGACAAAATCCATAGTCAGATCATCCCATTTCCATTCTGGAATGGGCAACAGATGCAACAAACCACTTGGGCATTGATGCTTGGCTTTCACCTGCTGACAAGTAAGGAACCGTGCCACAAAGCCCGCAACGTACTTCTTCATCCCAGGACACAAAAAATGCCTTTAAAGATCACGGTACATTTTGGTAAAACTAGGATTAACTTCCCACTTTGATGCTTGGAAATCACATATCAATTCTTCTCGCATACACACTAGCACAACCACACGATCACTAACACAAACAACTCCAACCCCACCGATGGCCCAACAAGAAGGTAGATCCCCACCATTAAGATTTTCCTTCACAATTAAACACTCAGGATCATCAAGATGATCTTACTTAACTCGAAATAAAAGCATCTAATCCATCGTTAAAGAAGCAAGAGTGACCAGAACATTCTCCTCCTTCACCTCCAGGTGCATTTTTCCAAACAACGCCATCACCTTCCACTCGGTACTGGATTCCGGAACAACCTAATTCTGAACCTTCCTGCTCAGAGCAACAGCAACAATGTTTCCCTTTCCCGGTGTGTACACCAACTCAAATTCAAAAGACTAGTGGTATTTAACCCATCTTCACTGCCGATGATTCAGATCCCACTGTGAGAAGATGTACTTTAAGCTCTTATGTTCCGTAAACACAGTAAATCATTCCCCCAACAAATTGTGCCTCCATCACTTCAAGGCGTACACTACTGCAACCAACTCAAGATCATGAGTGGGATAGTTTCACTCATGGGGTTTCAACTGCCTCGACACGTAAGCCACAACCAGCTCATCCTACATCAACACAGCCCCACGTCCGATTCCAGACGCATAAAAAAACATGATGTACTTCTTACCCGGATCAAAAAAGATCATGATAGGTGCGGTCATCAACCACTTATTCAACTATTGAAAAGCATCCTCATGAGCCCCAGACCACTCAAACCTAATTCCCTTCTTGTTAAATCCTGAAAGTGGTGCTGTGAAGTGAGATACATCCTGAATGAACCTTCAGTAATACCCGACCAAATCCAGAACACTTCGAACATCAGAAAAACTCTTAGGCTACTCCTATGACAAAACTGCCTGAGATTTCTCTGGATCCACTGAAACACCTACCTCTGAGATGATGTGATCCAGAAAATGTACCTCACATATCCAGAATTTACAGTTGTATAGCTTGGCTTATAGCCGATGCTCTCTTAGCGTACCCAAGATGTTATCAAGATGTTGGTCCTGATCATCGTGAGTTTTCGAGTACCCTAAGATATCATCAACAAAGACAACCACAAACCGATCTAGATAGGGATGAAAGATCTGGTTCATCAAATCCATAAACACTTCTAGTGCATTGGACAAGCTGAAAGGCAATACCACAAACTCAAAAAACTCGTACCGACTCTAGAAACCGGTCCGCGGTAAGTCAGAAGACCTCACCCCCAACTGGTGATAACCCAATCTCTGATCAATTTTAGTGAACAGTAATGCACCCCTCAACTAATCAAATAGGTCATAAATTCTAGGAAGAGGGTACAGATTATTCACTATCATCTGATTCAACATCTGATAGTCAACACACAACCTCAATGACCAATCGACATTCTTTGCAAAAAGCACTGGAGATTTCCCAGGAGACGTACTAGGATGGATAAAACCCTTACGATCCAACACCTCAAGCTTAACCTTATGTTCCTGGAGTTATTCTACTGACATTCGGTATGGAATAATTGAAATAGGCTTCACTCCCGGCAGCAACACGATCGTGAACTCAACTTCCCTCTCAGGGGGTAACCCTGAGAAATCCTCAAGAAACACATCCTGAAATCGATCCACCGTAGGAGGGAAATTATTTTGCTCCCCTACCTCATCATCATCAAGAATGATACATGCCACTTGAGCTGCGAGTCCACTCATCTGTTGACAAAACAGCCCCGCACCCTCTGCTTGAATATCCCATTCGCCACGGTTGGCATAGGTGTCACCCTCAAGTGACCTGAATGATACTCTATGATGATAATAATCTATGTGCTACCAATACAACACCAACCAAAACATTCCCATGATTAGGTCAAACCCTGACATCTCAAAAATGAACATGTTCCACAGAAAATGATACCCTCCAACATCCAAGGCACATCCCATGCACTGCTTGATATCCTCGACCTACACCCCCAACGAAGTGTCAATTGACATCACCCCACACACCCCCTCCATAGTTAAACCTAGTGCTACCACAAGTTGAGTATAGATAAAAGAGTTTGTGGAACCTGTGTCAAACAACGCACTAGAAAAAGTAGAAGCAACAAGGATCATACCTCGAACAGTCGATGGTCCATCCTCGCTATCACCAGGCGCAAACTGAACTGCATGAAGCTGACTTACCCCTCTACCCTGGGCTCCAGCTTGAACGCCCAGTGCTGCACTGCCCTAGTGGCATTAGCGATCTTGCCCGGGAGTTCCTCGCCCACCGCCCCTACCAGTACGGCCCGTGGAGCTCCAACTGCCTGCTTGATATGGGGAAACGAATCCCCTTCCCGTATCTGGTACCTACCTTCCACCATCATGATCACCTGCCTTTTGAGGATTCCTATATAACTTATGCACATGCCCCATCCTTCCGCAAGAACGACACTCAAATGGTGGTTGAGGACACTGACCTCACTTATGCTCTGACCTACCAAACTGATAGCAGAACACCTGATCCCCACTCTGAGAGGCTGACCCTCTCTTCCAGACACATTGCACACATCCACAATGATGTGTTCCCTCATGGAGTCGCTTCTGATCCCCAGAAGATGCACCACTATTATGACCCACTTGCACCACAAGACTGCTACTCGAGGCTCCCTTCAGGTTCCCTTCCGAGATCAATGCTTGATCTACTACCTCTGCAATCCACTTCAAGCAGAATATGTTTAATTGAGACCTGATCCCATGTCTCAACCCATCTTGGAAACACCTTCTATCGTTGCCTCATCCCCTGCTAACACTAGGACAATGAATCTAAAATCAGTGAAGCGAATAGCGTATTCCATCACCAATAGCAATCCCTGAGTCTGGCTCATAAACTTTGCAGCCTGCTTCTGCCTCAATGACACATGGTAGAAATGCTCCAGAAACTCTTCCAGAAAGGCTTTCCATGAAATTCCCCCAGCCTGCTTGATATGGGACTAAATGTCCCACCAACTCCTAGCCTGACCTCGCCACATATAGGCGGACAACATTACTCTCTTTTCAATGGGGGTATTAAGATGATCCAGTATCGTATGGAAATACTTTAACTAGAACTCTTCAGCCTATGGCCCACCCTCTCCGATGAAATTTGGAGGGTGTTGCAGCTGGAACTCCCTAGTCAGCTCAAACATACTTGGTGCAACCAACCCTGGGTCCTGATCCATCATCTGCATAAGGTGAGTAAAGTTCTCTTAGAACTGGTCTTCTCTACCTTCATTTATCACCACATTTTCTTGATCTTCTACTAGAGGAGTGTTCTCAGCAACACCCTCCTGTTTCCCAACTGGTAACCGGCGTCGTTGCGGAATTTATCTTCAATGCCATGATTGAGTTTTAGCACACTGACCATAAATATTCATGAACCCACCAAAATCTCTTTACTAGCTACAACAACCCACATTTCATATGCTAACCCAAAAACATTTTTACAACTTATTTAAAAACCTATTACTCCATTAAACATCATTTACCCACATGTTTTATTTCATTCTTCTCATTATTTCCTGGTTTCATGAAATGCATGATGCACCCTACTTTCCTACCACACACACCCACCCTGTTCGTGTGTCTAATACAATTCATGTCACGTATCTCCCAATGTGCATATAATGATGCATTAATGAAAATTCTCATGCCATTAAATAAATGAGCCAAATATTATAAAATAGTCACATCAAACCACATTTACATCACCCAACAGTGAAATATCATCAACAGTAACAACACACAACTAAGAACAAAATTTCCCACCCAGGGAGACTTGGGTTTTCCCCAGTACATGGGTTAGCTACTCCCAAGCATGAGATCTTTGCCATGGCCCAACACATCCTAACCCTTGGCTACCAATCCCAAATAATAAGACCTCAGAGAAGGAGAAGAAATACCTCCCTTTATACCACTTTGTAACATCCCCGACCTCGAAGCCACTAAACCAGTGCTCCGAGCCGGGTGGTTACATGACCTTAAGTGCGCCTCCCTATATGCCAAACTCTTCCAACTAGCAGCAGGGGTCTGTGGTGTCATGGTAGGATACTATACCCCATTTTTATCAGAGTAAGCACAATAGAAATGAACCAGATAGCGGAAATAATAACCAATAACAAGGAACATGTACAACTAGCATTTCCAATAATAAATATGCCTTGTCATACTACAAGTGCAAAGGTCGACACAACCCCAAAATAAAGACAATGACCAAAATCCCTAAAATGGTCCGGATTCCATGTCTGGATCCTCAACCAAGTGCTACCCATGTCAAATTAGCTATCTAGCAAGGACCCTTGCTGTAACACCCCATGATTTTACGAAAAATATTCTTTTTAATTTCCTTAATGTTTTGTGTTGTATGATACACCAAAAGGAGCTTTCACAACATGCATCCCTGACTTGGCCTACATTTCACAAAATTGCGACCTTCCACGATAGTGTGTGTTGCACACAATATCGAGTTTCGCTAAACAATGATATGCTATTAAAATATTATTAAAATTAGCTGTTATGTATAGTAATACCAAATTTTTGAAATTTTATAAATTTTATTTTTCAAAATGGACTTCATTTTTGGATTCGGAATATCGAAATTAGCCTACGATGAAATTTTGGTATTTTTCTGGAAACTATCAATTTTTGATGAATAGTGAAAACAATCGGTTACTATTTAAAAACCAACTTTTTATTTAAACAATTAATTATTTATTTAAATTTATTTTACGTCAAAATTTATACATAATACCTATATAAGTTCAATGTAATTCATTGGAGTAATTTTATAATAATTTTAGATATATAAAAATTTTATTGAACTTTTCACAATCTTTTACCCACCACCTAGGAGAATTTGCAAATTTTCATAAAACATAATTTTCTCGTTTCTGTGAGTGGAATTTCAAAAAAATGATAGACACGGTTGATTTCAGTATGTAAAATGTGGTTCAATGAGATGAAAATAATTTTTGGTGAATAGTAACTTTTTACATTTATTTACCACAGTTAAAAGTAAATAGGGTAATTAAGGGTAAAAATGATAATATTATTTCCCTAACACATGTCTTAATTATATTGGATAAGTGTAATTCGACCAAAAAAACCCTAGGAATAATATATGACCATTTAGGCCCACTTGGATTAGATTAGGACATTTATTATTAATTTATTTAAAGAAGGGTTAAAATAGTTAAAATCCAATTTTAATAACTAAATCATTTTTAATATATTTTTATACAAAAGATAAATTCGACTATAATTATTAATTATAAAACTAAAAATATTTTCTACACAATGGTATTTTATTTGTAATTTTTAGACATTACATAATTTAATTTATTTATGACACAAAGATGATGCAGTAATTATCGTATTAATGAAATATTGACATAATTGATGTTATAAATACCCAAATAAATTTAATATGAGACTTTTTATTAATTACACTAATTTTCATGGTTAATATGACATTTTATTATTGATTTAATTAACTTTTTTCGAACTAATCATTATGTTATAAGTTTCACAAAAATCAATTACTAAATAGTGTTAAAATTGACATAAAATAGTTTTTAAAACAAATATTATATTATTCATTGTTATTTATTTCCTAAAAATCTAAGGTTCAGCCAAATGAATTCGATACGGTTATATATATTAATAATAAACTACTTGGGGTTTTTTTGGCTTGTTATTGTATGTTTATTAACCTTATAGTGTAATAACACAAAAAGAGACGGTAAAAGTAAAATTATCTAACATAAAGTTAAATATAAACGATAAGGTTAAAATAGGAACCTAAACTTTTCTAAATTCTATTAAATGATATTATTTCGACCCATCCCCACATTAGCATCGAAATAAATTAATTTGGAGCTATTTAAAACCGAATATGACTTTATAATAAAATAATATTTTTAGTTTTTCCAAAGGTGCCCCTCTCCTCCCTTATAAAATGGAACCACCTCCCTCTCTTCCTCACACCACTTTGAGCCATGAAACTCGGCCAACCCCTGCCAAATTATCTTATCCACTTCCATAGAAACATCCTATGGGTTCTGGTCTTCTTCAAAGACAAATTTTAGTGCCCTAAGTGGAGGTCTCAAAGAGGTGCTTCAAAGAAGAGGTAATGTCCGTTACCGATTCCTTCAACTTTATTTCTTCTTCTACTTCTTCTTCTTTAGTTGTTTCATTATGAAGTAATAACATAAGTATTACTCATATATTGATATGTTATTATAATTATGAAACTACACTATTTCAAAATCTATCCATCCTATCGAAAATGAAATCACCACGCGTGCGTAGGTACGAAATACCGTCTCCATGCCGTGGTGTAATATGTTTTTCCAACACCCCCTTACTTGGATGGGTATAATGGTGTAAAGAATAATTATACATAGTTATTATAACATCATACTGATAATGATATATTGTATCATACTATCCAATTCAATTCAATAATTATGGAACTATATCATCGCTCGTGCGTACGTATGGACTACCGTCTCCACGACACGATGAGATTCATTCTCCATGTTAACCATTTAAGAATGATTATAAAGTATTTGTAAGCAATAATAATTAAATATATGAGATTATAAAGCTACTGGAATTATGTATATATATATATTTATGTATGTATTTCATCTTCTTAATTTCATTCAACTCAATAAGGAAACGAAAACAGCGTTCATGCGTACGTACGGCCTACCGTCTCCATGAACAGTGTATTTCATTCCATTTATTGATCTAATATATATATGTAAATACTGAATATATATTATATATATATATCATGTTTTATATTCTGGAATTAAGTAATCATGATCTATGTAATCATATGAATAATTACAAGTCAAAAAACGGACGACAAATGAAACTATTTTACCCAAAACACTCTTTAACATGGAATTTACAAAAGAACGGGTAATATAAAGTCATAAGTAAACCATATATGATATCATAACAATGAATATGATTCTGTAATAAGTCAATAACATTATTTCAATTATTATAAAGGTGTTTCGGATACATACGAATCATATCAGACATAAGGTAAGGGATAATTATTCGAATCTCTTTCTTATCCGAGATTGTTTATTCGTAAGTATTTACTGGGGTCATATTTATCATTCATGTCCAAGATTTATAAAAATGTTTTCATGTATGTTTAAAGTAATTTTTACCCATTTTGGACTTGTTGACTTTTACTACATGCTATGTAAGGAATCATTCTTTTGTTTACGCTACGAGGTACTCTTTTAGACTTTTCTGAAAAAAGTACTAGAAGAATGTTTTTTTAACGTATACAACATGTAAGGATTTTTATGGTTTTATAAAGCAATATTTTCATGAAGCTTCCTCCAAAAGATTTCATGACTATTTTAAACAAAATCTTTTTTTAAAAGTTCATGACATTTTGTGAAAATAAATTGATTTTGAAAAAGAAAAGATATTTTCCTCAAGAATTCATTTCAAGTGTTTTATAAAAACCATTTTCCATCTAAGATGACATTATTTCATATGTTTATGTTTCATGTATAAAGTCTCTATGATTTACATGGTTTCACTTTTCTCATTATGAAATTATATCCATTTCTTTTATATGGATTATGTGATGATGAGATGATGCTTATGAAACCCATTTTATTTTTTTGGGTTATTATGAATGATGTATGTTTATTTTGTGGCACAAGTAAGAATGATTTCATTATGAGATGGGTGGGACCTATATCTCCCTCCATTCCATTGGGTAAAGATTTATATCTAATGAGATATACATGGAAGGAAAGGAAAGTTAAACCAGTTCAGTAATACAGGACTGGAACGAGGAGTGAACTCGATTCAGAAAGGGACTTTGTCCACTAAGATGGTCTTAGCAGCAATGCATTGGCTAATATGGAAATCATATCATGTGCATAATGGTTCCCACAATTACATGTTTTATTCTCATTCTATTGTATCATTCATAATGTTTCATTATGATCTATGCCATACTTACTTCCATGATTTATGTCATTGCTCAAGCTTTTGATGTTTAAACATTATGTTCATGTTTTTAAGTTCAAATGTATATGGTATGTTTTATTTTATCCATGCTTACCCTTACTAAGTATTTGAACTCACCCTTTTTAAGTTTTCTTTTCCCAGGATATAAAGAAAGGGTTTAGGTAAGAAAAAAAAGGGGGAAGATCTTTATGGGAGATGTTGAAGGTCTTTCACCACGACTAGATGATTAGGTTCCATGTTTCCAAAGACACTAAACTATAACGGTCCTTGTGTGTCTGTTTTTGTAAGGTACTAAGAATTCCGAAAAAGTAATGTAATTTCCATGTACGTCAAGCTTTGGGTCTCTACAGTTGGTATCAGAGGAAAGGTTTAGTCAACCTTTGGAAACTAGGATGCGAAAATGTTAGTGAGATCCCTAGAGATATTTCGAAGGTATGTCTAGGGATGTCCCTAAGGTTAAGTATACGTATAGCTTAATGTCATAGAATTGCGCTAACGATCATAGAATTTAACCCCAGATGTAAGATTTTGAGGATACTCCCCCTTCACTATGTTGTTTTTCCTAGCATGATTTTGGCCACTCACACTATTCTTTTTGGGTTTTAGAAAATGGCTGGAAACTGGAAGATTCATGATAATGGAGGATATAACAGACAAGGGAATGATATTCTTCATGAGCAACCAATGAAACAGGATTTGGAAGTCCAAAAATCGTTATTATTCCTAATAAAAAATATCATAATATGATCAATAATCTCAACATCGGTAAGTTTACCGACTCAGATAATAAGATATAGATGGAGTTTCATGATGATCATAGAGTAAAGAAAGTTCAATTTCCCTCATGTAAATCATGTGGGAAGAGGCATCGGGGAGATTGTTTCAAAGGAACTGGAAGATGATTTGGGTGTGGAAAAGATGGACACAAATCCAATAAGTGTAAAGGAAAAGGTTCAATTAACACCATGGACAAGGATAATGGTATTGCTACGACATCAACAATGATTAGATGTTTTAAATGTGGAATGTACGGGCATTATGAAAACCAATTCCCTAAGAGAAAATCTCATGAAGAGAATCAGCATGGTCAGGTGGGTAGTATTTATGTGGATGATTATGAGGAGACTACAAATGATATATGAGATGAAAGAAGTGTTGAAGCTAAGTCAGTTGTTTAAGAATGTAGTTGAATGATTATATGTTTATCAAGAGTTATGTTTTATAGTTAATGGTACCATGGAATAAATAATCATCTAAGGATTGTTACACTATTGTTTTTCCTAATGTATTTGAAAGTATATGTTGAATGGTACTGGTAACCATGAAAGGATATTCCGATTTTTTGTTGAATGTAGATGATATGCGCATAATGAAGGGATAAGAAGATAATGAGATGTTTGATTGTATTCCTAATCTCATGGAAGATAATAGGAAAAAGTGATATCATGATTTGAGTATATAGAATTTTTGGTTTTTGGTATGTGGAAAGAGTTATCTTTTGACAGCACTCATGTTTTCACTAAGATTCAATGGGTATTCATTTTTCAATAGAATACATGATTAAGGCCATTGAATATTTGGAATGTTACCAATGAGGAATATCTTATGATATATGGGGATCAACGATGGTATTAACATTCTTCTTATATAAAATCTCCGGTAATCGTTTTCACTATATTATGAGAGTGGACTGCAGTATTATGGATAAGCCTAAAGATTGGAATGGATTATGTTTTTACATAAGTTAGTATTGTTTAAGGATAAAAGTTTTTTTCGATATTATTGATGCGATGTTATAGTAATGTAGTTTTAGAAAAAAGGAAAACCTACCGGAGGGTGACAGCCCATCGCGTCGGACAAGGCTGTGGGAATTGAACCCACAACCGAAGTGCGACTGGCCTTTATCGCCTACCACTGACCTACAGCTAGTCCCTGGCTAGTAGAAACTAGTTTTGTTTTATTACGTGGTATAATATATGAAGTATAAGTTCATTTGTGGAACCATATACGATTAATCTAACCATAGTATAGACATTTAACTTTTGCTAACCTTTTGTTTGAAATATATGGAATGACCCATCATTCTATCACATGATCTGCTATCAAATCACGAACAACAAATTCAAATACATTTTTTTAGGAATGAAGTGGAAATTTTTCAATTCACGAACAATAATGAAATTGTACCATAATCATGTATGTATTTCTTTTAATTCATCAACTTTAGGGAAATGATCTTGAAAACCAAAAATGTTTTCCTAGTTCCCTTATATCCGATGAACCAGATGGTACCTTAGATCATCACAAATCTATGGCTTTGTGATTGTTGGATTTTTCATATCCATGTTCTCTACCACTCTCCATCAGAACATGATGGTTAGGTTTCACTTCCATATCCATATTTTCACCTATGTTCTCTTATGTGGAAACCCAGTGATTAGTTAATTTGGGTCACCGTTACATTTCATATATTAGTTTTTAAAGCCACGTTTTGGTATTACTTTTTACAATGTGGGTTTCTATTAAAGAAACATTCGAGTAGTAACCCATTTATAACCCAGACGAATTTCGAGGGCGAAATTAATTTTAAGGGGGGTAGAATGTAACACCCCAAGATTTTACAAAAAATATTCTTTTTAATTTCATTAATGTTCTTTATTGTACGCTACACCAAAAGGAGATTTCACAACATGCATCCCTGACTTGGCTTGCATTGCATGCAAGCGCGACCTTCCACGATAGTGTGTGTTGTACGCAATACCGAGATTTGCTAAACAATGATATGCTATTAAAATATTATTTAAATTAGTTGTTTGTATAGTAATAACCACTTTTTGAAATTTTATAAATTTTATTTTTGAAAATGGACTTCATTTTTTAATTCGGAATATCGAATTTAGCCTAGGGTGAAATTTTGTTATTTTCTTGGAAACTTACAATTTTTGATGAATAGTGAGAACACTGGGTTACTATTTAAAAACTGACTTTTTATTTAAATATTTATTTATTTTATTTAAATTTATTTTAGGTCAAAATTGATACATAATACCTATATATGTTCAATGTAATTCATTGGAGTAATTTTATAATAATTGTAGATATATAAAAATTTTATTGAAATTTTCACCGTCTTTTACCCACCTCCTAGGAGAATTTGCAAATTTACATAAAACTAAATTTTCCCGCTTCTGTGAGTGGAATTTCAAAAATCTAAGAGACAAGATTGATTTCAGTACGTAAAATGTTGTTCAATGAGAGGAAAATAATTTTTGGTGAATAGTAACTTTTTTACTTTTATTTACCACGGTTAAAAGTAAATAGGGTAATTAAGGGTAAAAATGATATTATTAATACCCTAACACATGTCCTAATTCTATTGGATAAGTGTAATTGGACCAAAAACAACCCTAGGAATAACATATGACCATTTAGGCCCACTTTTATTAGATTAGGACATTTATTATTAATTTATTTAAAGAAGGTTTAAAATAGTTAAAATCAATGTTTAATAACTAAATAATTTTTAATATCGGTTTATACATAAGATAAATTCGACTATAAATATTCATTAGAAATATAACAATATTTCCTACATAATTGTATTTTAATTGTACTTTTTAGAGATTAAATAATTTAATTTATTTATGACACAAAGATGATGCAGTAATTATCGTATTATTGAAATATTCACATAATTGATGTTATAAATTCCCAAATAAATGTAATTTGAGACTTTTTAGGAATTCAACTAATTTTATAGGTTAATATGACAAGTTATTATTGATTTAATTAACTTTGTTCGAACTAACCATTCTGTTATGATTATCACAAAAATCAATTACTAAATAGTGTTAATATTAACATAAAATAGTTTTTAAAACAAATATTATATGATTAAAAGTAATCTTATTCCTAAAAATCTATGGTTCGGCCAAATGACTTAGATAAGGTTATATATGATAATAATAAACAACTTTATGTTCGTTTGGATTGTTATAGTATGTTTATTAACCTTATAGTGTAAGAACACAAAAAGGCACGGTAAAAGTAAAATTATCTAACTTAAAGTTAAATATAAATGATAAGGTTAAAATAGGAACCTAAACTTGTATAAATTCTATTGGATGAGAGTATTTCGACCCATCCCCACCTTAGAATCTAAATAAATCAATTTTGAGCTATTTAAAACCGAATATGACTTTATAATAAAATAATATTTTTAGTTTTTTCGAAGGTGCCCTTCTCCTCCCTTATAAAAGGGCACCTCCTCCCTCTCTTCCTCACACCACTTTGAGCCTTCACGCTCGGCCAAACCCTGCCAAATTATCTTCTCCACTTCCATAAGAACATCCTAGGGGTTCTGGTCTTCTTCAAAGACCAATTTTAGTTCCCTAGGTGGAGGTCTCAAAGAGGCGCTTCAAAGAAAAGGTAATGTCCGTTACCGGTTCTTTCAACTTTATTTCTTCTTCTACTTATTATTCTTTAGTTGTTTCATTATGAAGTAAAAACATCAGTATCAATAATATATTGATATTTTTTATATGTTTGAAACAACCCTATGTCACCATATATCCATCCTACGGAAAACGAAATCACCGCGCGTGCGTACGTACGAAATACCGTCTCCACGCAGTGGTGTAATCTGTTTTCCCAACACCCCATTACTTGGATGGGTATAATGGTGTAAAGAATAATTATACATAGTTATTATAACATCATACTGATTATGATATATTGTATCATCCTATGAAATTCAATTAAATAATTATGCGAATGATATCATCGCTCATGCGTACGTACGGACTACCGTCTCCACGACGCAATGAGATTTATTCTCCATGTTAACCATTTAAGAATGATTATAAAGTATATATAAGCAATAATAATGAAATATATAACATTATAAAGCTACTGGAAATATGTATATATATATATATATATTTATTTCATCTACTTAATTCCATTCAACTCAATAAGGAAATGAAAACAACGTTCATGCCTACGTACGGCCTACCGTCTCCATGAATGATGTATTTCTTTCCATTTATCGATCTATTACATATATGTAAATTCTGAATATATATTATATATAAATAATGTTTTATATTCTGGAATTAAGTAATCATGATTTAAGTAATCATATGAATAATTTCAAGTCAAAACACAGACGACAAATGAAACGATTTTACCCAAAACACTCTTTAACATGGAATTTACAAAAGAACGGGTAATATAAAGTCATAAGTAAACCATATATGATATCATAACAATTAATATGATTCTGTAATAAGTCAATAACATTATTTAAATCATTATACATGAGGATCGGATACATACGAAGCATATCAGACATAAGGTAAGGGATAATTATTCCAATCTCATTCTTACCCGAGATCGTTTATTCGTAAGTATTTACTGGGGTCATATTTATCATTCATGTCCAAGTTTTATAAATATGTTTTCATGTATGTTCAAAGTAATTTTTACCCATTTTTGATTTGTTGACTTTTACTACATGACATTTAAGGAATCAATCTTTTGTTTACGTTACGAGGTACTTTTTTAGACTTTTCCGGCAAAAGTACGAGAAGAATGTTTTCTTAACGTATACAACATGAAAGGAGTTTTATGATTTTATAAAGCCATATTTTCAGGAAGCTTCCTCCAAAAGATTTCATGACTATTTTAAAAAAAAGCTTTTTCTTTTAAAATTTCAGGACGTTTTGTGAAAAGAAATTGATTTTGAAAAAGAAAAGATATGTTCCTCAAGAATTCATTTCAACTGTTTTATCAAAACCATTTTCCATCTAAGATGACATTATTTCATATGTGTATGTTTCTTGTATAAAGTCTCTATGATTTACATGGTTTCACTTTTATCATTATGAAATGATATCAATTTCTATTATATGGATTATGTGATGATGTGATGATGTTTATGAAACCCATTTTATTTGTTGGGTTATTATGAATGATGTATGTTTATTTTGTGGCCCAAGTAAGATTGAATTCATTATGAGATGGGTGGGACCTATATCTCCCTTCAATGCATTGGGTAAAGATTTATATCTCATGAGATAGATATGGATGGAATGACAAGTTAAACCGGTTCAGTAATACATGACTGGAACGAGGAGTGAACTCGATTCAGAAAGGGACTCTGTCCACTAAGATGGTCTTGGCAGCAATGCCTTGGCTAATATAGAAATCATATCATGTTATTAATGGTTTCCACAATTACATGTTTTATTCCCATGCTATTTTATCAGTCTTAATGTTTCTTTATGATCTATGCCTTACCTACATCCATGTTTTTTGTCATTTCTAAAGCTTTTGATGTTTAAACATTATGTTCATGTTTTTAAGTTCAAATGTATATGGTATGTTTTATTTTATCCATGATTACCCTTATTGAGCATTTGAGCTCAACCATATTATGTTTTCTTTTCCCCAGGAAATAAAGAAAGGTTTTATGTAAGAAAAAAAGGGGAAGATCTTTATGGGAGATGTTGAAGATCATTCACCACGATTAGAAGATTACATTCCATGTTTCCCAAGACACTAAACAATTACAATCCTTGTGTGTCTGCTTTTGGTATGTACTAAGTATTCCGAAAAAGTAATGTAATGTCCATGTAAGTCAAGCTTCGGGTCTCTACACTTTCCCTTATCGTGACCTGCAAACAAAAAGTTTTCTCGGGTATCCAACGATGGCCCGAGCAGGGTGTGAGTACAACTCAGTAGGCCACCACCAACAGGGTCTACAAACTATCCAGTATAAGCAGGCAGTTCATGCAAAAGGAAAATGAATGATAAAGGACAAGTAATTAATTACTTTTCCATAATCCGGTTTAGAGCCATGCCATTGCCACTTCAATTACCATTCATTACACACCCATTATCACAATTTACCATTTCATCACATATTCATGGGTTAATCAAATAAATTATGTTACATGGGTCTAAGGCCAACAATCACCTGTAAGAGGGTAAACACATATTTATCCTATCTCAGTAGAATTAACTTCTTCATAGCAACCATAACCTCACCTCGAAGCCTCAATCTGGGTGGATAAAACAGTTAGGAGAATAGAACCTCAGTCCCCATTCCTAACCCATTCATTTAGAGTGGAGTTTAGATGCTCAGTCTTTACTCGACGCATGGGCGTAGATCCTCAAGTCATACCCCACTCTATGATTCCATGTGCACATGCTTATATATATGTAACTATCAACCATTCAAACCATTTGCCTTTGGCAAACACTATTCACAACTGCCCACATGGGAAACCACATCATGCCTTAACCCATTAACACATTACTATTTCACATCATTTAACCATAAACCCAATTCCCATATGTTATGCCTATCTAACTATGTATTCAACATTAAACCCATAAATTATCCCATTATGTTCTTTAATCAGTATACACGTTAACCCACTTAACCCGTTAATCATTCCCATGAATCAACCATTTAAATCATTCCACTTTAACCCTTAGGTTATTTCCAAGTCTTGGTTCATCACCTAACATCCATTCCAAGTTCAACCGATCATACCAACATTTTTATCAAGTGCTCTAAAATTCATTACAACAAGGTCACTTGTTAAATAACAATCTAGAAAACAGGGAAAAGCCAGAACATCTCATGGATGGCCCTAATTAGGTCAAGACAATCCCATAACCTCCCACCAGGATCGTGAGAGTTCCCATTTACCATGTTAAACACCAGTATAACCAATCTTTCCATGGTTATTGAAAACATAACCAAGTGAAGTCAAGAACACAAGTAAACATGCACAAAACCCTAAATAACCATGGGATCTCACTTGTGTACCACCTACCACAAAACCACTGTTGAACACAACCTCAATCGAGTCCATAGACCTCAATCAAACCAAAATTTGGAGCTTCAAAAAAAATGACAAAAAATATAGGGTTTTAGGGTTTTAGAACAATAGGGAGAGAAGATACAAACCCTAAACCAAAAAGAGAACCGAGGATGAGGTTAGCCTTACCTGAATCTTCAATCCGCAACCAATGACACTCCAAATGCCTTAGAATCGAACGATATCCATCACTTGGATCCCTTTGGAGGTATGGTTCATATATAGGGTGAGGAGGGGGAAATGGGAGGAAAATACAGAGTTGGGCTTAAAAATCCCAGAGTGACAATTTTTTAATATTTCCATGTTTTATGTGGCCGCACGGTTTGGAAAACCGTGCACAAAGCATGCACATGCCACTACCCTGAGGAGGAGGGGTTGCATGATCAATCCGCATGGTTTGGAAAACCATGTTCAAACCCTGTGAAAACCGTGTTCATTCTTCTGTTCGGAGGAGTAAGGGTCACACGGGTTCAACTGGACAGGCCACACGGTTTGGCTGGTCGTGCGCAGGCCGTGCGCCTTGGCCTGTCTTGCCAAATTTTCCTTTATTGCTTCCCCGATCACCTGAACACCCCCAAGGCCTCTCATACATTTAGAAGACTTCCCTAGAAGCCCAAAACAATGGATTTAACCAATACACAACGAAAGTCATACCTTCCCAAAAGACCGAGATCATACAATGATATATTTTTTGACAATGAATATACATAAAATATCTCTACAATATATTTAGTAATTATGTAATATTAAATTTTTGAAATGGGGGATATATCATTATTAGTTACTACAATAAAATTCATGTGTTTGTTATTATTCTAGACTGGGATAGGGTTGAGTGAACAATGGTTATTAACATGATTCACTATGATATCTATATTATAATTATAATCGAATAATATTAAGAGTTATTTTGATTCAATTATGTTAGGATGTTTTATGAACATATAATTATGAAAGAATTATTTTAAAAATAATTTTTTTCATTAGATAACTTGTCAATAAATAATATATCACAGTTTCCTTATACATTTTAATGTGTTTCAGTTGTTTTAATTTAGAATATGTTTTCTACAGAATGAGGATGTGTAGGAAATATTGTGCTTTATATCTCCAAATAAATGAAACCTAGCTAAACAATGGATGAATCTCATTAATTGAACTAGATTGTGAAAATATGAATTAACTTCTATATAAATATTAGATATTTGATTAGTATACCATATATTTTGTACTGATTCTAAAAAATCACTAAGAATATAACCATAAAAGATCATGTGATTATATGAATGTGAAATCGCTATTAATATTCATTTCATAGTGTGTTGATTATTATATGTTGAATTTCATATGAGGCAAGTTGTCATACTCTTTCATCAAAAAACTAGAAATATTTTCATGAATCATATTACCCAGAATATTCCAATGATTATTTCAAAATGACATATATCTTGAGTATGTTGAGATCATTGTGGAATAAGGGATTAAATATATGCATGATCTTTATTTTACATTAGAATCTTTAACTGACTTTTATATATTTCTATGTATGGGATAACATCTACCCATATTTGATATTATTATTGTAAAAACCCCGACTGGAAATGGGATATTATATCTATCACCATCCTCTTCCTTCAACAGTGTATTTTGGTGATCTTTATAAAAAGGATATAGAATATTTTAATTATATTGAGCATCAATATATATATGTGGATAAGCTCCATCAATTATTAAATTAGTAATATGATCATATTCCATTATAAATTCTATAATTTGTTGATAGATCTCTTATAGGGATGAAAAAAACATACCTATAGTTATGAATAATTTATTATGGAATATAGATAAACCCTTATTGTGATTCCACAATTTTATTGAATATTTGTTTGATTGAAATCAGATTATATACCTACTCATTTAGTGCTACAGTTGTTCTGGTATGGAAACTACATGATATGTGAGAGAATTAGTATGTTCATGACATTGAATTTTTAACATTCATGTGATAATTACATTATTCGGAACCATAATATGAGCTTATTCAAAAAGGGCCACATTGATAAATGGTCATGAATCATTAATGAGAATCTAAATATGAATTTTTAACCCCTTATATAATCTTAAACAATATAACATGTTTAATTAGAGGGAATATGGTTAAGTTTCATTTACATTAATTTTGCAACATGTTTCCTATAATGATACCTTTGAAGAGACCTGGATTCAATATCTATGATATATGTTTTGTGAATATCATATTTCTTAGGTTTAGGACAATTAGGTACTTATTTTAATTTTTATTGATATATGGTTGGGAGATAAGTTATTTGTACATGCTAATTTGTGGTCTTACCCTAGGGTTGTTCAATTTCACATAATTGGGGGATGTATAAATAATTTTATTTTCATGAATGGTTCTCAAAATGGATGTATGTGTAATTGGGTTCCAACAGATTAGAATTGTATCTCAGTTGAAGGGTTCATTTCATGGATATTACATTACATAAACACTCATATGTATTATCTATGGTGGCAATTCTACCATTGGTATGATAGTCCAAAAATAGGATATTAAAAACATGTCACTACAAGTCATTATTGGTTGACAACATTATCTCAGTATATAATTGAATTATTTTTCATAAAATTGTGGTAATATAGTGATTATTAAATTAAAATTCTATAATTTATGATTAAATATAGATTTTATATGATTCCTCTATGAATTGAAATACATGTACAATATCTATCATACAAGTATCATTATAGATAAGAAAATAATAATCTAGAGTATGAAAATGTTATGTCACATAATTAACTTACATTATTTTATTTATTTTATGACTTTTGATATGCTAAAAATTAGATTTATTATGTATATAAAGATAAAAAATTATGTTTTTTCCCAATACAACATTATATTTGTTATTATTAAGTGTATTTGGACTTCCACCACTCCTGAGTTATATTTCATGTCATTATTTAAAAATTTATCTAAATGGATACTCAATGGTCATCCATAATCTATGATAGTATTTAATGAACATCATTCATAAAACACATTAGAAGGCTAGTATATCATTTGGTATTCATTGCAATGAATGTTTATAATAGACAGATGTTAATATGATTGGAAATCAACCTTGTTACTCCCTTTAGGGGGGAGGGGTAATGATTTCATTCACATGGAGTTTCATGTTTATTTAGTACATGATCATCATTATTACCCAGAAATTTAAATTACACTACTTTTTTTACATTCATGAGTGTTTTCTTATTTCTTATGAATTATAATTAATGATAATATATATATATACATATAATGAGTTTTCATTATACATACTAGGTGAAGGGATCATATTTTAGTGAAAATGCATATTATCAGAAGATATGAAATTTGATGTCATCTAAAAAAATATTGTGTGATTTATTTCTGGAATGTAAACTATATTTAGGATTTTTACATACCCAAGTAAAGGGAATGAAATGCCATATTGTTCAGTGCAAGATAATAGTAAATTTATGTCCTTTTAATGGAATGTTAGAATCACCAAATAAATTTAGTTTAATATCATGTATATTTTACATTCTAAGAGAAATGGAACATAATAATAGTTACTATGATACATAGGCATAATAATCCCTTTTGTTGACATCAGGGAAGATATTGATAAATTATGAGGGTGTGGATGTCTTAGTTGGAATATAACCTAGAAAAAATAAGTTTTTTTCATTGGGTATAATGAATAATAATTGAAATATAATTATTACCATATTGAAAAATTCGATCCATGATAGGAAATTGATTTTTAGTTTTTATTTCTCAACATTTCCAATTACTACGTGTTATGGCCCTAATGGATAGATTATAAGTGATATAGGGAATATGTCCTTTAATGTTGGGGTAGGTATGAAAAAGTTAGATATGAGAATATTCTTCATGAATTGAAAAAGAATAAAATGTATCATATTATTATTTAGAATGATATACTACATTATTAATGTAACATTATATAATATCATTAATAGTTATCAAACCATGATATTTCATATCATGGATTAAAGAGGATATTGTTTATTTAGGGCATGTGACCATGTCATCAGTCATGAAAATTTATATCTTGCTATATGGATTTATATATTATTACATATAAACAAGTAGATAATTTTGTTATCTTGATGCGTATGAGGCTACCAATTAATATTTCATTGGGAATATGTCCAAAGGGTAAATATAGTCCACTAATAATTATATGATATAGTTTTCAAATACACATAATATGGTGTAAAATGGAATATGTACATTTATTAGGGTAATGGAGTGATCAACTAAAATATCTTTTCATGTGTGATTTATGCTCAGTTTGAGAAAAAATAGATGGTGTGTGACCCAGAAAATATCATCGATGTATATAATGAAAACGATAGGGGGAAAGCACATTTCATTTTCCAGGAAAAGATATGTTCTTGGTGATTATATCTAAGAAGGATTCTCATTTCTGAGTAATCATAACTCATTGAAATTATCATAGATATAAACCATCCTGGTCTCTATTCCTAGTGGGAAATCCCATTCTCCCACATTCATACCTATTATCATTTTAGGGTGGGGTAAAGTTCTAGCAGTGTAGTATTCTAAATGAAATATTTATTTCAGACTATATGATGGATTCTATTTTTGTATTTTCCTAATAAATAAATAATAAGTCCATAATAAAACTATATTAGACCAATATATTGTCATCTTGAGATGGAAAATCATTATCAAGGGTCCCTTAAAAATGATTTCCATGAGGGTTCTGCATATCATGAATGGAGACTCAAAGACATCATTAATAAATTCAATCCACGACATTAGTGTTTAACATAGGGGTGTATTCCATGATTGTAGGACTAAAATGGACTTATGGGAGGCCTTATATAGAATTTCATGGTATGATGACCATTGTGGAGGTTTTACTTAGAGGACTCCAAATGTGTAGTGTCAGGACAAAAAATTATATAGCAAGGTATTATTCTTCAATGTGGGGGAATATTTTTAAATATGGTGTGTTACACAATGTATTTTTCTTGACAGACCTCATGGAAAACATTCCCGGAATAAAAATCTCTGTCTAAATAGTTATCATGTAGTGAATGGGATATCATAAACTCTTCGATGTATGAAATTGTATCGCGGTATTGACATCGCCTCATTTTTTCTTACAGACATGGTCCTGTCTTCACGTGGTCTTATTGACCACCCCAATATGATTTTTAACACCTATTTCTTGTGTATTTACCTTTTTCTGTTTCATTTAGTTTGAAAATTTAAAATCGTGATGTTATCATATCTCAAATATATTTACTAATTTTAACTGTTCATTTATATAGATATTTATTTAATGATGGAATGGGGTAATTACAGTCAAAAAATTGTTAGTTTCATTCCGAAATCAGTGGAAATATTTAAATCTATATTGGAAGAGTATCTTAATGGACCATGTGCTGCATAAAAATTTCTAACAATCATCACATGGATAGACCATGTGGTATGATAATAATCTCATAGATTATTATTACTAATAATACCACTACATATGATAGAACCATGTAGTTGGATAATGGATTTCTGGTCTTTGTGTATCCAAAAACATATCCAATCAACATTATGGTGACTTAGGATCACATTCCTCCTATTATAAAATACATTTCTATAATCCTCGTAATTATTCATTTTAATATCAATTAATTGGTGTTTTTAATTTTTAGGAAGTAAACAATGTTGTTATAAAAATAAGTTCAACATAAAAACAACATAGATAGAGTATTTTTTAATATTCAAGTTTTTATATTAATCACATTTATTTTTTATTGGAAATGACTTCTACATTTGACATTATGGTTGAATCTTAGTTTATAGTTTTATATATGATCAATGTATCTATAATAATAGTTGATTTAAAAATAATATTTTTTAAAAAATATTTGTTAAAAAGAGTTTAATTTACTTTTTTTGGCTTCTGTCGTGATAAAGGGCCTCTAATTTAAACATTACATAATATGGAATCAAGTTAATAATTCTCATTGAGGATCTTTTCAATTTTAGATTTTTAAATAATTAGTCCATAATTATTACATTACATCTCCAAGATTACAAATTATACACTTCTCTTTAGTATCCATTTTTTAATAAAATTAAAACACTTAATATAAAACCATAATCATTTTCAAGATATAAATCATTTCGAATTCTTCATTTCTCTTACCCTACATTATATCCTCTGAAAAACATTTCCAAAACATGGGATAAGCAGAATAAGCTCTGTTAGGGTAATAAAATAAAGAAAAAAACATTATTATATCATTAAATACAAACTATGATCTCATAAACATACCACATGAAATCGTAAGATATATGAATAACACATAATAATCACAAATCATAAAGTTAACTTCTGGCATCCGTAACATATTTACATTGTAGCTTTCACAGCTACATAGTGAGTTACACATATAATACCAATCATAGTATATTCCTTAAATATATTAGGAAAAACATTAACATTTACCTCAGTCTTGTTACCCAATACATTGGAGAGATATATCGGGCTCACCCACACTATGTTTATCATGGAACCACCCATATACATAAAAAATATTCAAGAACCATAACATATTAAAAAAAAACCTAATGGAATGAAAACATTTAATCATTTAAATCACAATATATCACTTAAATATATTTACATAACCAATCCATTTTCAAAACCATATTCAATAAAAAAATATATAAAAGTCTATATGGTATTTATTTTCATTTTAAACCCATTAAGGCTTGTTAAGGAAGATAACTGTCTAATAATTATCATGTTGAAAAAAATGGTCATTGTCACCTCATACATTAAAAAAAATTCACATTTTGTTTACTAAAATGCTACATAGAAAATGTTACCCATTGAATGTATTAAAAATTCAATGACGTTTATACACCTTATAAATTAAAGTTGGGAATAAATCAAAATATGCCTCAATGAAAGGAGATTGGGATGAAACCTCTTACCTCATATCCGAATGGACTCATTCGTTATTTAATATCCTGAATAATAAGCTACATATAATTTCTACATATTAATAACCTTTTTTAAGTTTATTATTCCTTTTATATTACTTATTTCCACATTATAAAAATTACATAAACATTTAAGTTAATAACTGTCATTTTGTCGATATTTAGTACAAGAGTCAGAAATGAACTTATTAAAAGATGTTTATTTGGTCAAATGTGTACTATCTCCATTATGATATTCATCATTAATATATCATATATATCACATATATCCAGTATATATTTGTATTTATAATATTACATAACATTTGGAGATAAGAAATGAAATGCACCATTCATGGAGACAGTATGCCATACATACGCCTGAACATTACATTAATTCTATTTGTATTTAATGGAATGAAAATGTAAAAATACAATGGTATATTATAATTCTAGTATAATATAATATATAATTTCAGTAACACCATCATTTATACATTTCACGTATTTCATGAATGATTCATATAACTTTGAGGGGGCGGTAGTACACATTTCCTCAAATGAAATTATTGTCATTACCATTTATTGAAATCATAAAGTTATATTATAAATTAAAAATGAATAATAATAGAGACATTATAAATACAATATATATCACATATAAATTACTATCCATCATAGTGGACATTGTGAGTGGAGATAGGATATAATTGACAAATAATCGTTTCGTTAGGCAGTAGTTCACCGCCCACATATAAAGTATGATAGTTTCCATTAGACGAACATGTGTGGATTCATAGTTTAAATATTAATCATAAATACATAATTATATATATATATATGATACTAGGGTTGTTATAGATAAATGGAATAAAATGTATATAGGTGGTTGGGGTAGGAAAATAAAATCCAATAACTTGAGAAAATTAGTTACCTTAAAATTTGGTAACTCCCTTTGGTTTGAAAAAAAATTCATTCTTGAAGTGCCTTCTGCAAAATTTAAGGATTTTAGGTGGAAGAGACATATGTTGGGAACATATTTGGTTATAGGTTTGATGACCAACTGGGACCTAATAGGTGTCAGTATGAGTTATATGTGACGTATTTTTACATGGGGGAGGAGGGGCTCTTTATGAATGTTTGAAAGTATTATATTATTATAAAATTATTTTTTAGATTCCAAAGGTCAAAAACAATTTTAATTAAAATATAAGGAGAATATAAATCAAAATAAAATAATCTTATAATAATTGGACTGGTTGTGGATATTTTTTTAATATCTATATTTTTTATATTACCCTTTTTTAACTTAATTACCCTTTACATTGTCCTCTTATATATTAATACTATACATTTAATATAGTTATAATAAAATGTCAAGAACCCAAAAAGGGATCTTTAAATACATTTCTAACACTATATATGTAATTATGATGAATAATTTATTTTTAGGAATAATTTATCATTTAATAGAATATTGATTGATTAAAAACATTTTTTTGTCAATTTATAAACTATTCATATCTGGAATTTTAAAAAAATTCTATAACAACCTGATTACTAAATAAAAACTACATTTATTAAAATATAACAAGTTATAATCATCGATAAAATTTAAATTACCTAAAAAGGTTCAAAATTAATTTACTTTAATATATATAATATCATTTATTAAAAACATTCATTAATGAGGTAATCATTACATCATCATTGTGTAATAAATAAATAAATTTATATGATGTCGAAGAATTATAAATAAAATACCACGATGTATGAAAACTTTTTACCTTTCTAATGAATATTTATAGTAGATAATATATGTTATATAATGCATTCTAAAAATTGTTTTACTAAAATAAATATGTTTATATTAAATTTTCCATAACATTATATTAATTGTTATAACGTGTCATTTTCACATACAAGTGGCTCCATGGGGTCCCAAAATCGACCCAAGGATACCCATCATTGGAAATTCATCATTAAATAGGATTGAGACACAAGTTACTATAATTTACTATTATTGTAATAATTTTGTACCCTTATTTTTCAGTTTTACATTTTAACAATGATAAATATAAAATTTATTGATGTAACTATTCACAATGTTCAAAAATAAAAGATAAATGTGTACATAACATGGAACTCCTAAATGAAAACATTGAATCCATTTATCCAAATTAAAAACACATAATTTGTATAAAATAATTTAAAATTAATTCCCACTGTCAAAACAAAAATTGTGTTTTTATGAAATAATAACTATCAAAATATTTACACTTGTTTATATCCAATTTCAATGTGAAATTACATCTAATGATTCATACTGAATTAAATGATAAAAATATAATATAATTATACAATAAATCAATTTAAAACAGTTATCTAGCTATATATATAAATTAGTTTAAAAGGGAGTTTTGAATTGAAATACTATATTTTTAAATATTAATTAATAAATGAACTTTATCATAAAAATACCAAAATTTCATCCAATGTAAATTTTGAGGTCCCGAGTCTAAAAAAAATTATTTCTAAAAATTAATCATATAAGGGTGAAAACATATAGTTTTAAAAAGTGTTCTCCATAAAAAGGAGGTGAATCGACTATTTAGAAAATATTATAGTATATTTTCTTAAAATTTGATTGATTCACATTTTTAGCATGTAAATTTTATTGGATAACTGTAAATAAATATAAAAAATTTTATAATCATAATTTAGTTTGTTTTATTTATTCTTTCCAATAAAATGACTAGGCATTATGTACCATTTAAAATAGTATAATATTATTATTTTTCAGTATGACTAAGCTTTATGTGTAACATCGGATTTTCAGATAAACCAACCGTTGTGTGTCGGGTATTCCATAAAAAAATTGTATCCATGTAAAAGTAAAATTAATATTTATTTCACAAATATTAGTAAATATGAAAATAACATATTCTTTATTTTTATGGGATGTTACATCCTTATACCATTTTGGGAATCGTGTTCCTGCAATTCTATTCACTTAACAAATTAGTTAGGGTATTTATCCCCATATCAATTTTAGATATCCATGATTCCTTTTCAAACATATGTTTTTTCACAAAACTTTTACATGATGGATTACCATATTCTGTAACACTTTATTTTTCTATCAAAAATCTGGACTGGTTGCTCCCCATAAGAAATATTCAATTCCAACTGAACTAACTCTTGACTAAAAACATGAGATGGATCAAAAATATATATCCCCAACATTGAAACAAGAAAATCATTGTGTACCTAGAATAAAATTTGGGGTAAATTCACTATATAGGAAACATATCCAGCATTAATCAACATTTCATAGGGTCCAATGAACCTTGGACTCATCATTTTCTTCTATCAAAAACACATCACACATTTCCATGGAGAATATTTAGAAAGACGTGATAACCTACCTAGAAAGAAATATCTTTTATTCAATAATATTTATAACTCTTCTTCTTACTCTGTGTTGTTCTCATGTGCCTCTGAATAAATAGATATTTTTCTACCATTTATTGTAACAGTTCTTCTATTAAAAATTTTATTTCGCCTACATCATCCCAAAAATATGGAGTTCGATACTGCTTCCCATATAATGCAACAAATAGAGCCATCTGTATACTGTAATGAAAACTTTTATTAAAAAAACATTCAACCAAATAATTCTGTTGGATCCAACTTTACTGATAATTCATTGAGAAATATCATAGCATATCATTCAATGTCTAAATTTTTCATTCTTACTTCCCATATGATTGTGGATGTGAAGCAATAATAAAATTTCAAACTGTACCCAATGTCTTTTGAAGGCCTTTCCAAAATTTAGAAGTAAAACTGGGGTCACAATCAGATTCAATGGAGAAGGGAAATCCATTCAACTTGACTATCCCTTTAACATACAACTGAGAATGTTTTTTTAGAAGCAATACATCACAAATAGGAAGAAAATTAGAATATTTATTCAATCGATGAACAATAACCCATATTGTATTATTAACTCAAGGAGCCTTTGGTAATCCTATGGAGAAATCCATTGACACATTTTTCGATTTCCACTCTGACACCTGTAAAGGCAAAATCATCCATTTCGGTTACATTTTCCCTTCTTTAATCTATTTACCATTAAAATAGAACACATTAATTTTAAAAATATCTCTTTTCATTCCATCCCACCATTAATAATCTTGAAGATCGCTGTACATATTAATACATCTAGGATGAACAGAAAATATATAATTATGAGAATCACATAACAACTCATTTTTCAATATTTAATCAGAAGGCATACATAATATCTTCCCCAATCATAAAATAAAATCACTATCAATGTTAAAATCGGGCAACTTCCCCTTTATAACCAACTCTACGTTTTTCAACAACTCACTATCTTCCTTAGGCCCCTGCTTCATTTTGTCTGATAGAGATGGATTCACAGACACCTAAGAGAAATAGAGGAATCTCCTTCACCATCAACATCTATTACAATGTTAAAAAAAATTACATAATCAAATGATCTTGTTCTAAACATTAAATGGTTAATGTAGAATTACTTTTCGGACTCAAAGAACCAGCTACTTTAATTTTCTTTCCAGCATGGTTAAGAATTGTGAATTCAAAATCCTAGATTAATTCCAACCATCTCCATTTCATCATGTGGAATTATAAATATGTTAATTTATACTTTAATCTTCTCTGGCCAGAATATATATATATCACATTTTACTCTACACCAATGAAGCCTCCAAATTTTTGAGGAAAAAACAACATCATCTAATTCAAAATCATGTGTAGGGAATTTAACTCATGAAATTTCAACTAACAGGATGCATTAAAAATTACCTGATCATTCATGATAATGAAAAAGCATGTCCATTCAATGAAGCATCACTGTAGATAACATTCTCACCATTTCATGATGGAAGTTCCAAAACTCGAGCATTCACCAATCTTCTTTTCATTTCCTGAGAAAAATCATCACATTATTTTTTTCGAAAAGAAAATGACATGATTTTATGTTGGAATATTTTATGGGCTAGATAACCATGAAAACATTTCAACAAACTTCCAGTAATAACATGATAAACCAAGGAAAATAAGGATCTCAGTTAAATATGTGGGTCTTGGCCATTCAAAAAAACAATTTTTAGCAGGATCAACAATTATGTTATTTTTGGAAACAATGTATCCATGGAATTAAATTTTGTGTTATCCAAACTCACAAATTATGAATTTCCCATACACATTCATTTCATTTAAGATTTATAAGATGACCCTTAAATTTCCCTCATGTTTCTCTTTATTTTTTGAATAAAACAAAATATCATCAATAAACAGAACCTCAAACTAATCCTGACACTCACAAATATTTCAATTCATAAGAGCCATGAATATATCAGGGTCATTGGTTAACCCAAAAGGCATAACTAAAAATTCATATTGTTCATATCTAATACAAAATGAGGTCTTCTGAATTTATTATTCCTTTACTCTCAACTGATGGTACACCGACATCATGCCAATCTTTAAAAAATACTAATCTGTGTGGATCTAATTAATGAAATCATCGATATGAAGCAAAGAATAGTTTTTATTAGTTTTGATTTTATTAAATGATCTATAATCAAGGAAAAGTCTCATTTAAACATCTTTTATTTTAACACACAAGATAAGAGCACCCCATTGTGATGTGCTAGGTCGATTGAAACCATTATATAATAACTCATGAAATTTTGTATTTAACCTTAAATGTTATGTTTGAGCCATTTTATAATGGGTTTTTTAAATTATCTTATCATGAAGAAGTAATTCAAAGTAAATTCAACTTCTCGAGTAGGAATTAAACCGAAAAACTCATCAAAAAAATAAAAATAATCATTTACCACTAGTACATCATTACTCTGAATTGTCCCTTTTTTTGAACAATATGTGCAAGGTAACATAAATTTCCATATTTTACTTGTTTTTCAGCTTCCTGATATGTTATAATATGCAGAAGTTCATTTTTTTACACAAACTGAAAGTCATTCGGACAAGAAACCTCTTTAACTCTATATTCAATCATAGAATGATAAGTTAAAATCCAATCCATACCCTAAAACATCATACTCTAATTGAGGAAAAACAATAATTTTTGCAGGTAGATTCATTCTGCACACACAGACATTATGGTTCAAATAATTTCTGTTTGACTCAACATTTTCTCCCGGGGTGTTTAACATAAGTTCATTATTCATCTCTTGAGATGGAATTCCAAATTTACTATAATACTTATTATAAATGAATGAATGTGTAGACCCGGAATCAAGCAACATTTTTATTTAATTTGAATAAATAAATATCGTAACTGATAATACATAATACTATAGACCATCATCTGCAAGAGTTGTTTCAAAGGAATTTACAACCCATTTTATATTGTAGTCTGGCTGCTATCCCTCAATTGAGTTCTACGTTCGGCACTCATCTTCATAATGACTCATTTAATTTAACTTAAAAATTTTTATAGACGGAAAATAGAATATTGTCTTGCCATTACCCAGATATTTTTCAATGCAATCACAAGCCTTATGTCCATTTTTATGAAATTGGTCGTACTTAACATAATTAATAATACATTCTATTTCATGATTTTTACCACAATTTTCAGAAACTGTATAATTATTTTTCTTACCGTATGTTTTCTTGGATGAGTTATTCCATTTGTTCTTCTACCTCAACCACTTATTTGGGTCTTTTTGAAAGAACACCAGATCATCATAAATCTCTATTTATACTTTCTCCGCACATCGAACAAGTTTTTCATAGATTTTGAATGCCTTATAAACCTTGCATTAATCTAGAGAAAAAATGGTTGATTTTACTATCAATATCTCATATGAAATTTAGATCATACCATGCTAGTTGAGTGAAGTTGTCTTCCTATGAAGTCACCGAGGCATCCTATGGCTTCAATTCTAGGAATTTTTTTCCATCCTAAGACGAAATCCCAAAGGAAAATATTTCTCATGAAACATAACTTTGAATATATCCCAATCAAGAGCTTCAATATCCTAATTATCATTGATATTTTTCACCATCAACCACCACTGATCGGCTTTAACATCAAAATGGTAAACACCAAGAATAAAATAATGACATTCTAAACACCCTATGACATAAAAAATCTTCTTCATTGATTTAATCCACCCTTCAGCTAGCACATGGTCAGATGATCCTCTATATGGTGGGGGATGTTACCTCATTAAATGATATACTACTGACATGTTCCTCTATGGTTAATTTGGCTGATCTGATGCATGTATACCACCACCATTTATAGACACATTCAAATATTCCATAACTGAAACAACTAATCAGTTCCAATTCCAACCATCTCAGGTAGCTGATTTGGAAGGTTATTTTCTTCTTGATGTCACCCCATCATAGTTGGCATGTTTCTTATATGGAAAACAATTTTTAAAATAGAAATATCATAGGAGAAGCAACATGGTAATCTGTAAATTCTATATCATTTGAATATTAACATAAATTAATTAATTTATATTTATTTAACAATATACTAACTTCTAATTTTGTCTAAACCAAACTCGGATACCAACTATAAAGTGCCGACCTTAAACATTAAATAATATTGAATTAAGTTAATAATTCACATTGAAAATCTTTTTAGTTTTAGAGTTTTAGAGAATTTGGCCATAACTATTATATTACATCTCAAATATTACAATGTAAACACTTCTACACATTATCCATTTTATCATAAAATATAAAACATATAAAAGAAAATGAGAATTCATTTCTTGATATTAATCTTCTTGAAATCTTCATTTCTCATACCCTGCCTTATATCATGTGAAAAATATTTATAAAACATGGGATGAGCATAAAACTATCAATAAGGGATATAAAATAAATAATTAAAACATTAGAATATCATTACATACAAAACATAATCTTTTTAACATACCTCTTGATAATATATGATTTATGAATACGAGTTAATAATCACAAATCATAAAGGCACGTTTTGGAATCCATAACATATATATGTTTTAGATTTCCCAACTATATAGGTTGTTAAACTTGGAATAAACATCATAGTATATTTCCTAAATCACATAGGACAAACATTAATGTTTACCTATGTCTCATTACCCAATGCATTAGAGATCTATCTCGAGCTCACCCTCCCAATGTTTATCATGGAACCACCTGTATACATAAAAAATGGCCAAGAACAATAACATATTCATAACTCATAAAAAACATAAAAGAATGATAATATTTCCAAATTTCAATCACAATATATCATTTAAATATATTAACATTACCAATAAATTATGAAAACCATTTTCAATACCAAAATATGTAAAAGAGTATATGGAATTTATTTTCCTTTTAAAAACAATATTACATGGTAAGGAAAAAAATATATCAAATAACGCTCGGGGTGGTGGAAATGTCATTTTCAATGGGTATGTTAAAAAGAAACATTCCCATGGTATTTTAGTAAAATGATACATAGAAAAATAATCAATTTGAATGAAGTGAAATGTCAAAGGGGTTTATACACCGTATAAAAGAATGTCATGTATAAATCAAAATATGCCTCCATGAATACAAATTGAGAAAAAGATCGTTACCTCGTGTCTAACATGACCCGTTCATTCGTTAATATCCTGAATAATAAAATAATGTAAATTTCTTATTTCATAATATCCCTTTTTAATTTTATTATTCCTTTTATATTACTTATTACCACTTTATAAACATTACATAATCATTTATGTTAATAACTGTCGTTTTGTGGATATTTGGTACTTGACTCAAAAATGAACTTCATATAAGTTGTTCAAGTGGTCAAAATTCCATCATATTCAAAATTATATTCATGATTTAGATATCATATATCTAATATATATCCAGTATATATATGTCTTTATAATAATACATGTCATTTGGAGATACGAAATTAAATACACCATTCATGGAGACGGTATGTCGTACGTACCCATAAACTCTACTTTCATTTCTATTTAATATTAAATGGAATGAAAAAATAATGATATATCAGTATATTATTATTCCATTATAATATCATATATAATTTTAGTATCTCAATACCTTTATATGATCCATGTATCGAATGAATGAGTCATATCACTTTGAGGGGGCGGTAGTCCGCACATACTCAAATAAAATTATTTATTTACCAATTATGGAAGCCATAAAGATATGATATAAATGAAAAATACATAATAATAGAGAGAATATAAATATAATATATATCACATTTATAAAATGTTCCATAATAATTTCCATCATGAGAGTCAATAAGAGATAATTGAACAATCATCGTTTCGTGAGGCATCAGTTCTTCGTCCATAGAAAAGGTATGATCGTATCCATTAGATGGAGGTGTGTGGAAGGACAGATACAATCCTCCACATAACAACATCCATGTATATTCAAAATAATTTTTTTTTGTAAAATAATTGAATAAAACGTGTTTAGGTGTGGGATAAGGAAAAAAAAGCAAACCACTCGAGAGTAAACTTTTCCATTAAATTGGGTTACCCCATTTTTATTGAACCCAAAGGATTTCATGAAGTGACTTATGACTCTGTTAAGGAATAAAGGTGGAAGGGAGGGATGTTGGGAGATTATTTTGGAAGAGGATTGACAATCCAAGGGGAAATTAGAAGTGTCAGTAAGTGTTAGAGGTGATGGCTTTATATAAGGGGTAATATGAATGTAATATTTTTTTATAAAATTATTTTTAGTTTTAACATTTCAGAAACTTATTTAATTCAAATAAAGGACAATATATGTTGAAATAAAAGCATCCAATAATAATTTATAAGGTTTCAGATATTTTTTAATCCTTATCTTATTTATTTTACCATTTGTTATCTTTTTTAACCTTTACTATGTCCTCTTATATATTCATACTGTATGGTTATTATATTTACAATAAGAATACAAGAGACCCAAAATGGATCATTAATGGAATTTTTAACATTATATATGTTATTTTTATGAATCATTGATTTGAATGAATATTTTATCCTTTAATAAAATATTGAATGATTTTAAAACTCATTATTGTCAATCTATAAACTATTCATATGAAGAATTTACAATAAATCTATACAAACTTGATTATTTCAGAAAATCCACTTTTATTCAAATATAACAAGTTATAATCATCCAAAAATTCTTTTATGGAATTAATAGTTTCAAAAAAAATTTAAATTAATATTTTTAATCTCAATTTTTTAAAACATTAAATAATTATGAAATCATTATATCATCATTATATCTTTAATAAATTTATTTATATGATCTTATAAATTTATATATAAAATACCACAATTTTGGAAAAAAATTTATATTTGTAATGACTATTTTTAGTTGATGATGTCACTTATATAACCCATTCAAAATATTTTTTTGCTAAATGATTTATGTTTAAGGTACATTTTTCTTAATATTAAAATATTTTTTATAGTGTCATTTTAACTTACAATTGGCTCCATGGGGTCCCAAAAATTACCCAAGGACTCCCATTTTTGGAAACGTATAATCCAATAGGATTAGAACACATGTTAGGTTAATTTAATATTATTATAATAATATTTTTTTAACCTTATTTACACGATTTATGTTTTAACCAAGTTAAATAAAATATTTATTGAAGATACTATTCATTAATGTATGAAAATAAAGTTACCATTTTTTCCAATTTCCACCGCATTATTACAAATATGGAACCCACTTTTCGAAATTCAAAACATAGAGGTTGCATAAATTAATTTAAAATTAATTTCCATTGTCAAAAAATGCCTCTTTTTTTTAAATAATAACTATCTAAATATTGACACTTGTTCATGTCCAAATTCAAAGTAGAATTACAAGGACAAACATTGGCCAAAATTGTAAAAATATAATCTAATTATATATTAAAAACATTTAAAAAGATTATCTAACCATATAAATAAATTAGATTAAAATGCAGTTTTGAATTAAAATACAGTATTTATCACTATTAATTAAAATATGATCATTAGAAGAAAAATAAAAAAAATCATCCAATGTAAATTTTTTCTATCCCAATTTAAAAAAAATTAATTTTGTAAAACATAATATATAAAAGTGAAAAAAACAATATTTAATAATGGTTCTCTATGAAAAGTCCATAAATTACGCTTTTAAATAATATTAGAATATTTATGATTAAAATTTGATTCAATCACATTTTAAGCCACAAAATATTTTTGGATAATATATAAACATTTAAAAAAATGTATAATAATATTGTAGTTACTACTATTCATTACTTCCCATACAACTAATAGGCAATAAATACCATTTAAAATAATATTATATTATTATTTTTCAGAATGAATTAGCCTTATGTACAACATGATATTTTTAGAGAGCCCCATTGTTGTGTGTCAGGTACACCATCGAACATAGAATCCCATTTAAAGAAAAATTAATAATTAAATCACAAATATTAATAAATATGAAAAAATAAAATTTATTATTTACCTTGGATGTTACGTAGTATTTATGAGACCTTCAATAATTTTCTAATTGCATTTTTGGGATTATGTATAAGAATGAATGAAAAAATTGTCAATGTTTAATTTATAATGAAATTTAATGAATTATGATATGATAAAGAATGTGTTATATAGAACAAATTAATTTCTAATAGCTTTAATCAAGTTGTATTTTTATTTATTTGTAAGGGTAATGTTTCATAATTATTTGTCTATCTTAATATAAATGATCATTGAAATATATGGGTTGTAATATATATTATAAAACATTAAATTACATGGTTGTCATATTCATGCTTTTATATTTATAGTTTTTAATGGATTAAATTTTTTCTTATTATGTCACCCGAGGCCAGATTCATTTTTTTATTTCCTTTAGTAATGTATATACCAACTATAAATGGGGACTAATATGGTACTCTCAAATGCCCAATTAATCCAAATACATGTTATCTATAAGGAAAAATATACCATTGAGTTTACTCAAAGTAAATAATCGAAAATTTTATGTCCCTTCATTCCATTTTATTAGTGACTCATTATTATAATACATAAACATCACATTATTTTACTTGGATATTTATTATGTATGATTATTTTTCTTACAAGAGGATTAATATTTTATCGTATTTAGATACTATATTCAAAATATTCTAATTCCATGGATTATCTTAAACATATCCAACACTAATCATCCCAAAATGTATTATCTATAGATATTAACAACATAAAAATAATAAATATTACCTTAAGGACAATTATAATGGGTGGCCCCAAATTTTTAGAAAGGCTCGATAATGATGTTACAAATTATAACATAAACATAATTATTTCATAAGGATATGGGAACACGTGCTCAACATTTAAAAACTTTTAATAGAATATCATAGATCAAAATATTAATTCATGGAATAAATTATGAATGTTCATAAGAATAGAATCATAATCAAATCAATGAACCTAAGGTATGATAACATAATGTTAGGATAAAAATAATGTTCATCAAATACACATAATCAATTAAAGTCATTAAATTATTCTAGGATCACTATCACTAATATTATTTTGGAATGTGTTTACTCTTTAATACATCATTTACATAGTAATATTTCATTCCTAAATCAATCATAGTGGAAAATTTACATGACTTTGTGGTGTTTAATTCACATTCCCTTCCTTTTTAACTCATGATATGTACATCATAACCCAAATAAATGGTGGGCTATATAATTCCACGATAACTAATCATATTCTGAAAATATTAAATAATTGTTCCACTATATCCTGAAATATTTATAAAATAATTTCCAATTAGAAATGAGAATTTTCAAAATTAATTTATCATAACATTAATAACCATTTGAAAAAAATATGGTTTTATAAAATAAATATTATACCATGGTCATCATCAAAAGGGAATCTTTCTGAAAATAAAAAAATATTCCATTAGATTTATTTTTCATGTATTGGATAATGACGAAAAATGAATTTAAAAATGAATTTAGAATATTTAAAACATTCATGACATTATTTAAGAAAAATATATTGGAAATAAAATAGATTTTTGATCAAATAGTTATGCAATTTATTTTTTCATAAAAATAGTGTACAAGTCCATTAGGATCATAATGGAAAAATTAATTAAAAAAATGTAGACAAGGAATATAAACATAGAAGACTATAATTTATTTATTTACTGATAAGATTATTATAAAACTAAATTATTTAAAAAATAATTTGAATTAATCCCCATAAACAGTATGATTGAAACATAATACCCTAACTGAATTGGTTATCTCGTTATCCAAACCTCGTGCTGAATTGAACAATAAATTTATTTATAAAAAAATCATGGTAGAATAATAATTTAAATTGATGCTAATTATGTACATTAAAAAAAGTAATAATGTTGTATTCATTGAATTATTCTCACAAAAATTGGTGAGACTGACCACTCATATGTCATGTTCAAATTAGATCGAAAGATCCCAATCAGAAAATACAATAAATAAAATATTTTTCCTAATTCATTACTATATTTATCTGAATCAAGTATTATCATATATTTTACACTTGTAAAACTTGAACAAAAACTTTTTTTCATTTATATTATTTATTTGGGGAGTATAACAACATGAAAACACACACCGATCATACCAGCTGGATGAATGTCTAGGTCGTAGCATCCCCAAGGGGTTACCCACTATATCTAAACCTTAAATATTATTATATTGAACTTATATACCTCCATTGTTACATATTATAAATACGTATTTTAAAATATTAAATTAATAAATTAATAATACTTGGATCCATGATGTATATACCACTCACTTGAAGCCCTTCTTTATGATAAGGATCCACCGTCAATGAATCAACCCTCACATTACAATTCTGGTGGTTATCTAACACCCAATTACTTAACCTCATTGAATCTCACTTAGCTATGATAGAATCCAATATAGATTCATTAATTATAATGAAGAGGATTCTATTGAGGTTGTACCAATCCTGCACTATTTTTTGTGTCATTGTATCTCCTCACTACACCACCCAATTCCTAGGATTATTAATTATCCTAATAATATTAATTTCCCTTTGACATCTAAATTATTAGCACCCCCACTAAAACTAATGGTAGATTCCACATCTCCCTTGTTTCTTTATCACCTATTAACCTCTGATTTGAGATGATCTTGAAGCCCCACTATAAAATGAAGTATATATACAATTAAATCTAATGTTTGTCCCTAATCAGGATAAGTCTATCCCCAGACCCACATAGTCATATTCGATAAATGGATCTGAATTTAGTTAGTTCATCATCTACACAGTTCCAACTCCATCGATTTATGGCCATCTTTATTCTATTTCTATCATCAGTAGTTATCCATCCATACTTGGAAAACCCTCTGTGAGCTGTGGGTCATAACACGACCTACGCATAATATCGTAAACCATAGTGATGTTAGCGTTGTTATACTCCATAAAAAAATTTCCACCAAATTTAATTATGGGGTGGTAGAAGTATGATACAATTGGTTTTGGAACCCCTTCCACACATATGAATTTTAGGTTGGCTAAAAACTCTTTTATAATTGTATCTTCTCGAATTAATTAATAATTCCTTATCAAATCAATAACATCTAATTGTTAACATTTAATTTTATAATAGAATCTTGGATGAATAAATATCACCCATATACATTCAGAATGATAACCATGATATTAATTTAATATGTATTAACAATAATGATTAACATGTCTATAGTCATCAATATAGTGCTGAGAGTGAAAAACATATGGCAAAATGTAGGGACATTGAATTTTGAACATACAAAATATCATTGTATTCAATTTTCGATTGATGAAATCTAATAAAGTTAAATATTATCGGAAATTAATAAGTTAATTTTAATATTATATATATCATATATATTTCTTATATATTTACTAATCACAATCCATGTAATCATAGTCAATGAATGAAACACCTCTCTTAATTATTTGGTAGTCCCCACACACACAAGAAATGTTATCATCTTAGAATAGATGTGATGAAAGTCGAATATAGTAGTTCAATACTCCTAATAATTGAATATATTTATTTTATAGGATTAATTATTTAATAATTGATACCATATATTATGTTGATGTTTAATATAAAACAAATTTAATGGCATCAGCAAAGACATTTACCTCATTATTAGTTTTCCTCCTGTATATTCCTTATTAAGGAAAATATTGATGAACTTTTATGAACAAAAAAATAAAAATACATGAAAATTAAAGATTATTAGAAAATTAGCAATGATTAAATTAAACAATATGGCCCTAAAATATTAAATAATTATTTAGTAATGTTTTTTTCAATAATGAAAGGAGGGAAGTAATCGAAATAATTAATGTATTAAATTAATATAAAATACTTTTCATAGGAAAATGAATAAAATTGATTTCATTATATGATTATATGAATACGGATAAATCTATCTCTTAAAATAATGTTTGAGATTTTTTTATGTTTATAATCTCATCCATTAGTTTTAGACCATGTTTACCCTCTAGACAATTAACATGATATCTATGTTCTCTACTATTTTAGGGATGGGTATGTTACTATAAACGTTTCGTGATTGTTAAATGGATAATGGATGATAATTTGAAATGTATAAGATTATACAGTTACAATAATGAATATAAATTAATTTTATTTAATTACATAAATTATTTTTTAAAATAAAATATCTTCAATTTCATTTTTTTGAGATACATAAAATACTATAATAAAATAAGCCCTTAACTAGTGTAAAATATTTATAAAATAGAATGGTCCCTATAAAAAGAAATATATTATTTCAATTTAATCATAAAATAAAATTTTTAATTGATTAGATATCATTTTAACCCATATATTATGTTTTAACTTCTTGGGTAACCAATTTTATCCTTAACCATTATAATATATTTTTCATTTTTAATGTTCACTAATTATATATATATATATCCAAAAATTTGATATTAATTTTCAGACATATAAAATATTAGTGCATTTTAATACATATTTTTTAGAATTTTTTTTAAATAATTAAAAAACATATATTGAACATTAAACACTATTAATGTTATTTTAAGAACTATTCAAAAACTTTTACCTGCAAAACAACATGAGGGAAGTGGAACTAGAATATAAATAATTAAAAAATATATATTATGTTTTATATATTTTATAATATTTTCATACAATTTATCATACCCAAACCACAATCCTTTTTGTGTTTTTTAACTCATATACATTTTTTTCGTTTCCAACACAAGAAAGATGTTAATGTTGTGAAATCCATAAATATATTTATTTCATCGCATATAACTAAAAATCAATTTATGTGATAAAATATATCACTAATGTTATAAATTATAATATAAAACTAAACATAAATTTTTTTAATCAATGTAAAAATTATATTATAGATAGTAATTCAAGAATGAGGCCTTTTTACATTATCATTTACATAAATATTTTATATGTACATATGAAAATAAAATGGTAATAAAAGGTAGTGTTAGATATTTATGTATTATAAATCATGAAATATACATATTAAGTTTTATAGATTTTAATCCTTGAACTTATTTAATGACTTATAAATCTAGATTGTACCCTTATTAACCGATTTTACAATTTCCATATCATTAACATTTACTATTGTTACTTTTGAAAATTAAAAAAAAAATAAATGGGCCTTATTTTTAAATTATATAACATATGATTAAAAATAATTAATCCATTTTTTACGATTCACAGAATATTCTAATTTTTGATATAAAAAATACAAATTGCAATGAATAACAGTTTTTATCAGAAATATATATTTTTATAAAAATATGTGCTTTTAATAAAATTGACAATAAAATGGGATTAAAAATTACAAAATTGGTATAATTGTAATATTATATAAGTTATTTTACTTTGAAATTAATTAAAACAAAATTTAACTTTGTGAAAGCCTTAAATAATAATTTTATCAAAAAAAATGTATATATTTGACTATTAACATGAAATTAATTCTTTTAAAATATATCAAAAAAATTATTCAGATGATATTTTTAGTATAAATATTTCTAAAATTATAATAATGTTTTATAAAATATGTTTGAAATTATTTAGATAATATTTATATTATTTGATAAAAAAACAAATTTTGGAAGAAAAGTTCTATCTAAAATGAATATAACATCACTAAAAATAATGATATTATTCTATAAGAAATATTAATTAAATATTAATTTATTGTTACCTTTTTATATATATTATTATTTTTAAATTATCTATATAAATTTTAATTATAGTTCTCTAATATAATGGTCAAAATAAAAAAAATTATTTTTCGTATGTTAATGGAATGTGTTGTGTGTTTTGTATGCAATTGAACATAATATTTTTTAAAAATAATTGTTCAATACATTTCCTCTCCCATAACATGATAATGTATGTCATAAAAATTTGATTTTTTCATCCATAATATTGATATTTCAAATTTTCATTTTATTGAAACCAACAACATTCCAACTATTAATAAAATATCCTTTTAAATAGGGGAATTAGAAAGATGAAGGTGTTCAGTAACTACTAATGGAATAGATTAAAAATTAGATAAAAAATACTATTAGAAGAAATTATTAACATGGATGAATATAATTTATTTTCAAAAAAACATTGAGAGAGGAATAAAAAATTGATTTTTGTAAATTCATTAGTTGTGAAAATGTTTATTTCTAAAAAAACTATAAATCAATTAGTTATGAAATAGTTCATCGATTCATCAAAAATTAATGTAATTTTTCAACATTTTCCAAATTTATATTCCTATATTTAAATAATAAATGTAGAGTTAAAACTATATAAACATGAAGAATATGTTACATAAAATTTAAAATTTCATGCTTTAAATAATTTCGACAATGTTCTAATCTACTGCTCCAAAAGATGTCTATACTCTAATAATTTTCTATTCATGAATAATGAATATATTAATCAAATAGAAAAATTAATAAAAATTTTAATAAAATCATATTAATATAATCAGTATACACTATTAAAATCCATGTGTTTATCAAAATGTCTGATAATATCCAAAATGTATAATCCTTCAAGTGATTAAATAATAAATTTTACCACAATTGTTGCATAATATTGCCAAATATTCAACATAGATCATTCAATTAATTACCATAACACCAACATAAGCTCAATAACATAAATATTAATGAATTATTTATCATCAATGGTGATCTCATTCAATTCATCTTACAGACACAATAAATTAATTCCAATTTTCTGAAATATTAATTCTCTATAAATCAATTATTCAAACTAAAGGCCACAATTATCAAACCCAAGGAAAAAATTCCCTAATATATCATTAATCAATATAGTAAATAAATATAATATGATATAATTTATTTAAATTTGATAATACATCATTAATAAAAGATATATACTCAACTAAAAGTTAATCATTTCCTTTACTATAAATATCATTGAAATTTTAAAATTTTCATTGAATCAATTTTAAATCATCTTGATTATATATATCCCATTCTTCATTGAACCTGAATTATAATAACAAAAAATATTATAATAATATATATTTTAATTATAACATAAAAAAGTAATATTTCAAAAATAATGTATTTTTTCATAATCTATAAAATACCACGTCACAAAAAAACTCATCAGTTGTGTTTATAACTATTTACATAAGAAAAAAATTATGAAAATGGGATATGAAATGTTGAAAAATAGCCATAGAGTTAGGGTCTAGGTTCATGATATAATTATGTAATGTTTGGATAATTGTTTGCAGGTTTGAGGGACGTGACTATTCATGTTATTCAGCACTTCAAAGCATAAACCCAGAGGATGTGCAGGATGAACATTCTGTGGTTAAGGGGATGTTATGATAATCATAAGGGGTATGAATTCATCAAAAATATATAGCTAACATATGCTCATATATATATGTGAGTATGGACATTACCCACATGATATGTTATCTGAATTTCCAGAACACTTATACAACATTAAAAGTAAATATTTTTGTGGAATCTGTATATGGAACTCTGGATAGGGAGGCCGCTTTCAAATGAGTGGATGAGGATAAACTTTCTAGGATGAGTCCGCCTAATTTGTAGGTGGTCCCGAACACATAATTTGGGATTCTAATGAGAGAAAATATTAATAGAATGGTTTTAGTGCTCTTTAATGATAGAATCCTAACAAAGGCACAAGTCAATATCCAAATTTTCAACCGGTTTGAAGGGTTAGAATCTAAGGCGGTGAGTCATAAAAATCAAGGTACACAACATGGGTGGAATGGTGAAATGGTATATATTCCTCATAAAAATTCCTATGTTAAAATATCTCAATTTGTACATGGTATGGTTATGAAACTAGGTGAAAATAAATAATAAAATGAAAATGATGCTAAAGAGGTAGGTTTTACGATTAATACATTAGAGATCATAAATAGTTCATGAACATGGGGGAGACAGAAATGATAGATGGAGATCATGGAACTAGTATCCAAGAAACCCTTTTTCAGGAGGAGTTTAAAAAAATGAACTATTTTTTTCATACCTCTAATATTATTGGGAATGAGTCATATGACGATAATGATAATGAGAGTCAGACACCCAGGAACTATGAAAAAGGATCTTTTAGTGAAATTATCTAAAATGAAGGAAAAAATGGAAATAGTAGTGAGGGAGTCACTACTGCTCCACCAAAGATAAGGCCAATGAATGATTATTCCAACATTAAAAAAAATATGTCTACTAGGTCAAGTTATAACGTTTTAATGTTGATGGATGTTGTCAAAAAATGAGTGAAGGCCACCAATAAATCGTACTGATAACACCTTACATCATTTTAGTTGAGGCTTACAGAGAGGTACGTCAATTTTATTAACAAATTCCACTCACAATATGAATGGGAGTATCCCGATGATAGTGATGTCTGTAATTTTGGATATCATGAAGTATATTTATATTTATATTGTTCATAGGATTTTATATTCTTGTATTTTTTTCCTTGTTTTTTCATTGCAGATATATTTTATAATTAAATTTGGAGGATCAGGCATGTACAGTCCTGTGCCATTACTTTTATTATTTAAATATCACTAATATATAATTTATTAACAATTTTCTAATCCCAATATCCAAACACATTAACACTCAAACATTAATGATGTTCACATCGTTGTTATTTACATTATATATAAGTTAACCCATGGTTTGGTAGAATAGTTCAGATAATTACCATATTCTCTAGACATAAGACATTGAAAAATAAATTGAAGCTTATGATAATGTTAATTTATATCCATCAAAATATTAGTTTTCCCTAGATAATTAATTTTTTCATTAAATTTTTTAAATGAATTATAAACATTTAAATTCTTCGAATACATTTATATGAGTTCTTATTAACACATAATGATAATGATATAATTTGAATAATCATATATCCATGTAATTTTTAAATAAATATTTTTCTCTGATTAGGTGCATTGTCAAACACTCTAATGAAAATTTTGAAAATCATTTAACATGATATATTATTTTTAATAATCAATAGGTTTCATCATAATGAACATTTTTTATTATGTATCACATGCGAATTATTATTTGATTATTCTTTGTACTTATCATTAAAATGAAACATAATGGTTCCTTCTATTAAATATTACCAATATATGTTGTGTGGAATAATATCTATAACGAGGAAAAATGAAATCTTGAAAACTAAATCATAAAATGTGTAAATGAAAGAAAATTTTATCAATATATATTTCAATATTTTAATCCTTGTCCATCCATATATTTTAACTATTCAAATCCTTAAAAAAAATTTGTAATGTAAATATTTGTTATAGTATAAATATCCACCTGTTTAATCAAACATGGTCTGCAATGGAATACTCACAATTCACTAGAATTTTGTTCATGATATGCTTTTTCAATCTCTTTTTTAGTTTATTACTATTATCATATTATAATGTTATGATAATAGAACATACATATTTAAATACATAAGGTTATAACTAAATTTAACGAATCTTGTTCTCAGATTAGTGACTAATCACCAATATAATAACAAATATAAATACCCTTAATATTCAAAAAATAAATAAAACATAATTTTATATGGATATTATGAATATAACATTACGATCCATCCTAGAATCATAACAATTTAGTGTATATGGAGAATAAAAACAAAATATACAAAAATTAAAATGTTCTATTAAACATATCCTATAATTAACTGGACACATATAATTATTGTTATAAATAACCTATATAAAACCTTTGTTGATAAACTATAGAAAGGAAGCATTAGAATTGATGAGCTCAAATACATAGTAAAGGTCAACAATATTGATATCCATTATAACCATAACATAAAATGAGAATATATGTATTTAAAATATATATCATTATTTGAAAATAAAACCCATTATATTAAAGTTTATACTCATAAATCATGTAATAATGATTAATTGTTGATACTTCATTAAAAAATAATAGAATCCATGAATTTGAGTTATGAGAGAATAAAATTTTAATAAGAATTACATTTTTAGAATATTGATAATAATATAATTTTTTTCAAAGATCACATATATTATTATAACGATGGATTGGGTTCACACCTTATTCAATCATATCATTTTATAATGGTTCACACCTAACACTAATGTATCCAAAAAATGTATCTTACTAAAATGGCTTCACAACAAATTCTAAACATATTTATATCCATATATATGAATCAATGTGAGATTAATTCGAGGATAATATAATATTTGGCCACATAATCAGAACATAAAATCAATCATATGTGTTCAATACAATAAGAAATCATTCATTCTAGAATAAATAGGCCAAAATGAGCAGGTTTCATAAATTTCAGATCATAACATAATTAAAAAATTGAAATGAATTGAATTTTAGTTAATCATCATTAAATCAATATCATAATCCATAGAAAAAATTAATGTGAATGATATCATTATAACATAACCCCCAAAACATTTAAGTAACAAAATATGATATTTTCATAGGATAGATAAATTTTTAAGTGATTATTGTGACATTTCATATTCAAAATAAATTTTTAATTCTAAATTATGTTCATAAAAATGAATAAATATAATACTTTTTTATAATAAAAGTTTAATTCAATAAATTGGAACATTTAAAAAATGAAGAAATGATTTGATCAGTAAATACGGAAGTAAATATTGTTAGTCCCATGTGTGTAGAGAAATTATTCCATTCACATATTTTGTTATAATTAAAATATACCTCATATAGAAATTTAAAATATGATTGAATTTTAAAAATTATAATGAAATTAAATTGTGGTGAAAATTAAATTCAAAATATTATTGGAAATATTTTAAAAATTAGATGATTTATTTTTCGAAAATATTATAATTGAATAAAATGTTTCTCGGCCAAATAATGAAATAAAATTTGTATTCCAAAAAATAATTCTATAAGTTACATGAGAACATGATTAAATTTAAGCTAAATAAAAATAAATTTAATGCCCAAAAATACAATTTCATTAATTAAACTGATTTTTTAATTAGAATAACATAATAGTTTATACTCAAAATATTATTCATAAAACCATCATTCGAGTGAATGAAATTGTAACATAAACCACTTAATGAATTGGCATTATCCATACAAAAATATCTTAAAATATAAAACAATATATGGATTTTTAAACAATACAATATTAATTGATTGAATCATTGTATAATTTTTATGTAGTATATAAACATCGCAATCTATTTTTTTTAATTTGTAATTACTATAACAAAACAAAATCGAGATGATAAACCATTACCCCATGCTATAAATTCATGAATGGTTATTCAAACACTGATATTATACTTTAATTTTAATATAATTATTTACCAAAATAATTAGAATAATTATATTATCCTATAAAATTCACTTATAACATTTTAACTCCAAATTTACTTCCAATTTCTTATTAAAAATGTCATTAATGGGTGTCAAATATTTCATTTTTATGATAGTTTCCATTTGATTGTTCTTGTACATTAACATTGATCATTGATCCATTATATATATAATTATTAACATGATGTAAATATATTTTTTATTCATTATATATATATACACATTCATCTATAAAATAGAGATATATCAATCAAAATTAAACCATTTGTGGAAATGGTAGTTTGAATTTACACATGAATTATGTTTTATTTTTTTCATGGGTTGAACAAAATATAGATAATATTAATTAAAAATTATATGATTTTTTATATCATATATATCTTATAAACTAATTAAATATATCTTCATTATCATTTATGTAAAACAAAATGAAAAAATGAGTCACATCACTTAATGGAGGTGGTAGTCCACACTTACGCTTGATTAACATTATCGTTTCCCAATTGATGTGATGAATATGGATTATGGTTTTCAAAAAATATTAATAGTACATAATTATATATATCATACTGAATTAGTAATTTTAGGATAGAATCCATGGATTCATATAAGATTGAATAATAAATATATTTTATGAGGATGGGTAATATAATTTCATATTCATTGATATGGGTCCATCATATTCCTCCTCCATGAATATTGAATGGTATTTTAAATAGTCAATAACCACTAACTAATGAATATTCATGTTTATAATTAAATTATTCATATTTTGTTTCATTTAGAACGTTAAAAATATTTTATTAATATAGGACATATGGGTCACTTTTATGTGTTCTTAGAAGAGAACTATTAGAATAACATAAGGTACAAAATTAATTTAAATTAATTTTCATGACAAAAGTGATTAGAAAATGAGTAATAATAATATAAGACGTTTTTGGGTGTTATTATTCCCATTTATTTTTCTAATATTTATGTTTATATTTTACCCTTAACAATTAGTTTTAATTAATTGTTTACTATTCTGAAAATTACTACAATATTAGTGTTCTCTACCCATTAAGGGTCATGACTATTTTATTAAAAAGTCAATATTCACATAAATATATTGTGGTGGAAAAATTAAAATATGTAGAATACTAATTTCCAAAAAATATTAATTTAATTAATTTTATTTCATTTAATAAAATATTGGGTTATATGAAATATCATTAATGTAATTTTTGGAAATAAATAAAATATTTTAATATAATATGCACTTATATCATGTAAAATTTTTCCAAAATTTAATAAATATGAAGGATAGAAAAAAAAATTTCATTATATTTCAATATTGTTAAATTTCACCAGTTTTAAATGATATTTTAAACCTTATCATTTTGTGTAATCCCTTGGTTAACAATTTTTTATCTAAAATGAACATAACATCAGTAAAAATAATGATATTATTCCCTAAACAAATAAAATAAAATATTAATTGATTGTGAAATTTTTAAATATGTTATTATTTTTTTATTATCTACTTAATTTTTAATTCATGTTCTCTATTATAATTGTAAAATTAATAATAACAATTTTTTATATGTTAATTGTCAGTGTTGGGGGTTTTGAATTAAATAAAAAACAATGTGTTTTTTTTAAATAATTTATCATTACATTTCCTCTCCCAAAACTTGATAAATTGTGTCAAAAAATTTATGTTTTCATCATAAGATTGATATTTGAATTTTTTTCAATACCACAACATTATAACTATTAAAAAAATTACCTCTTTAATAGGGTAAGTATAATGATGAAGACTTTTGGAACTACATATAACATATTTTTAAAATTAGAGAAAATTACAAGGAAGTGAAAATATTAACATGGATGAAAAATATTAATTTTCAAAATCCGATTGAGAGAGGAATAGAAAATTGTTTTTATTAAATTCATTAATTGTGAAAATGTTACTGTTTAAAAAATAATAAATCTATTAGGTATGAAAAGTAGAATTTATTAATAAAAAGTTAATATAATTGTATAAAATTTTTAAATTTTATATTCAAATATTTACAGAACTAAACTATCATTAAAACCATGTAGTGAAGGAGATTATCATACTTAATAATTAAAATTTAATCCTAAAACCAATTTTTAAAATGTTCTCATCATCTGATCCAAATGAAGCCAATATTATATGAATTTTTTATTCATGAACCCAGAACATAGTCATCCAATAGATAATGTAATATATAAATTTATAACTAAATGTTACAGTTATCATTATACACTATGAAAAACCAAGTTTTCATCGTATTGTATGAAAATATCCAAAATGTATAAACCTTAAAGTGATGAAATAATAAATTTTACCACAATCTTTACACAACAATGCCAGATTTTCAATATAGATCATTCAATAAAAGACCATAACGCTAGTATAACCTTAATATAATTAGTTATAATGATTTAATTACGAAAAATGGTGATCTAATTCAATTCATCTGAAAGACATAATAAATTAATTCAATTATCCTAAAATAAAAATTCTCGTTAAATCACATATTAAAACTGAAGGATATATATAACAAAACCAATAAAAAAATTCATTAAATTATCATTAATCGGTATGGTACATAATTATATAATCATGTAATTTATTGAAATTTGAAAATACATGATTAATAAATGATATATACCCAAATAAAAGGTTATTATTTTCATTTCTACAAATATCATTGAAAATTTGATCTTTTAATCGAATCACTTTTCAACTATCTTGATTATCTATATCGGATTCTCCATTTTACCTAAAATATCATAACAAAAAAATTTACTTATCTAATAGATTATTATATCCTAAAAAAATATTTATCAGAAAAAAATTATTATTTTCAAATATATGGAATATCTCGTCACAAAAAAAATCATTAAATGTGTTATTAACTAATTATGAAAGATCAACGTTATAAAAATGAGATCTGAAATAGTAAAAATCGCCATAGAGGTAGGGGCTAGCTTAATTATATAATGATGTAATGTGTGGTTAATTTTTTAGTAGGTTCGAGTGATGTGACTATTTCAATTTATTCAAGACATCGATGCATAAACCCAGAGGATGTGTAGGATCAACATTCTATGGATAAAGGGATGGTAGGAGGTTCATCAGGTGTGTGCATTCATTATAAAGATAAATCCCATCTGTGCTCAGATCCATATGAGAGTATTGAATTTACCTACATGATATGAGATCAGAATTTTCAAAACACTAATATAACCTGAAATGTAAATCTTTTGGTGGAATCTCAATATATAAACAAGAATATGGAGGCTGCATTCAAATGTGGGGATGAAGCTACACAATCTAGGTTGAGTAATCCCAATTCGGAAGTTCTCCCAAACACTTATTTAGTGCTTTGGAAGAGCAAAAATATTCATAGAAGGAATTTTATGGTGGGTTAATGATAGAATGTTAATGAAGGCAAAAGTCAATATCTGAATTTTCAACTTGTTTGATGGGATGGAGTCTATGGTGATGAATAATAATAATCAAAGATCACATCATGAGTTGAATGTTGAAATGGGGTATAATCTTAAAAATAATGAATATATTAAAATATCTCAATTGGTTCTTGGTAGAGGTATGCCACTTGGTTCAAATAAACATCCCAATTAAATTTCTTCTATTGAGGAAGGATTTGATGATCAATACATTGGCGATCATTATCACTGCTTAGAAATGGTGGACACAAATAGGAAAGATGGAGATCATGAAACTAATATCCCAAAAACCAATCTTCTAGGGGAAATTCAAAAATTTTATCATTCATTTCATACCTCTAATATGTTTGGGAATGATTCTGATAATGATAAATCGAATGATAGAACACTCCCAAGAACAATGAAAAAAATCATTTAGGGACCACAACAAGAATGATGGAAGAAAGGGGAAGTGGTAGGAAGAGATTCACTACTGCTCCATGAATGAGAAGGCCATTAAAATATTATTTTGACATTCCAAATACTATCTCTGCTAGGTCAGGTAATATGGATTCATGGACGGTGGATGCTATTCACAAATGTGGGTGGGCCACAAAAAAATCATTCCAATAGCACCTTACATCATTTAATTTGAGGCTTAGAGAGAGGTATATTAAATTTCATAATCAATAAAACTCACAATATGAATTTGAGTATGCCATTTCTAGTGAAGTATCTAATTTTGGATATGGTAAAAACAATTCCATGTAAATAGATACTGGGATTTTATTTTCTTGTATATTTTTTCTTTTCATATTTATTTTAATTATATATTTAGAGGATCAAGCATGTATAGTACTGTTCCATTTTATTTATTAGGAAAATATAACTAATATATATTTTCTAAATAATTATGTAAACCCAATATCTAAAAACATTAAAACTCAATCATTATTTATGTTCACATCATTGGTATTTACATGGACTATATGTTTACCCATAGTTAGGTGGAATGGTACAGATAATGACCATATTCTCCCCATATAAGACATTGAACCATAAATTGTAACATATGATGATATTAATTTTAATCCTTGATGATATTCATTTTTCCTAGAGAATTAATTTATCCAGTAATGTTTTAAACAGTTAAATAACATTCAAATTCATCATTTCCATCTGTTATTATTTCAATGTAATGATCATGATGCAATTTGGATCATTATCTATCCATGGACTTCCTAAATATCAGTTTTTCTCTAATTTGGTGCATATATAAACTCCATAATGTATATATTGAAAATCATGTAACAAGATATATCATTTTTAATAATAAACACGTTTCACAAAAATTCTCATTTTTTATTTTGTCACACTTGAGAAATATTATTTAATTATTCATTATATTATTATTTAAAATGAATCCTAATGGTTTCATCCATTAAATATTCCAAATATGTGTTGTGTTGAACAATATTCATTCTGATGAAACATTACATATTGAAAAATGATTCATAAAATACGTATATCAAAGATCATTTAATCAATCTATATCACAATTTGTTAATCCATGTACATCCTTAGTTTTCATCTATTAAAATCATAGAAAACGGTTCATAAATTAAATATGTGTTACAACATATATATCCACCCGGAGTATCGAACAATCTTTACAATGGAACATTCACAATTCACTAGAATGATGTTCTTGATATACTTTTACAGTTTCTTTTCAGGGTTATTACTATTATCATACCATAATGTCTGGATCATAGAACATACATATTTTAATACATAATATTATCAATAAATCTAACTAGTCTTTTTATCTAATTAGTGACTAATCACCACACTAATTACAAAAATAAAGAAAAATACTTTTCCAAAATGAATATATCTTATATTTAGATGAATATTCTGAACATAACATTATGGTCCATCATAGAATCATCAAAGTTTAATGTATATGGTTAATAAATACAAAATAGTCATATTCCAAGAGTTATATTAAAAATATCCTATTATGAACTTCCCACATTGTATTCTTGTTAGAAATACCCTACATAAAACCATTATTTACAAACTACGGAATGGAATCATTAGAATTGTTGATCCCAAACACATAATAATGGTAAAAAATATATATAGCCATTATAATAGAAACATAAAATGAGCATAAATATTTTAGAAATTAATATCAATATTTGATAATAAAATCCAGTATATTATATTATATTATCATAAATAATATAACAATGATTAATTGTTCATGATTCATTAGCAATAATGAAATGTTCCAATTAGATTTCTATGTTAATAAAAATTCAATTAAAATTATTCTTTTATAATAATGATAATAATATTATTTTATTCAAGGATCAGATAAATTATTGTAATAGTTCATTCGGTTAACACCTTATTCAATCATATCATTTTTTCATGTTCCACTCACAACATTATCGTATCTAAAAAAGTATCTTCCTGAACTGGGTCCACAAAAAATTCAATACATATTTATATCAAAATATATCAATAAATATGAAATTAATTTGATGATTATATAATACTTAGACATATAATAAAAAAATAAAATCCCAAATATGTGTTCTATATAATCAAAATTCATTTATCCTAGAATAAATTATGGATAATAAATGGGTATTACAACTTTTTTTTCATAACATAATTAAAAATTGGAACTGAATTGAGTTAATGATAATAATAATTAAATAATTATCATAATCCATCAAACTAATTGATATTAATGGTATAGTTATAAAATAACCCATTAATCACATAAGTAACAAAATAGGATATTGTCATAGAATGTAAGTATTGCTAAATGAGTATTGTAACATTTCATTTTCAAAATAAAATTTTAAATTTGGAATTACGTACCTAAAAAATAATAAACCTTCTAATTTTTAATAATAAAATATTAATTCATCAAATTGAATTGTTTATAGGAGGCATAAATGCATTTGATCAGTAAATATGGAAGGATATTTTTTTATACCATGAATTAAAAAAATTATTCCATTTGCATATTTGGAAATAATAAAAATGTGCCACATTTAGAAATTTAAAAGATAATTCAATTGAAAAAATTATAATAAAAATAAATTTTGGTCAAAATATAATTTATGAAATGATTATAAATATTTAAAAAATTCATTGATTGATTTTTCAAAAAATATGATAAATGAAAAAAATGATTCTCGACCGAATCATGAAATACATTCGGTATTCCAAAAAAATACTTCTAAAAGTTACATGACAACCTGAATAAAGTTAAATAAAATATAAATCATTTTAATCTTCACAAATAACAGTTTTTTAATTGAATATAATACTTCTTTAGTGGAAGATCATAATCGTTTATAATTAGAATATTATTCATAAAACCATCACTGGATTGAATGAGTTTATAAAATAAACCACATATTGAATCTGTAATATCCATAAAAAATTATCATGAAATAGGCAACCATCTATATATTTTAAAATCCTCTAATATTTATTAAATGATTCATTGAATAATTTTTGTTTTGTATACAAACATCAAAAAGTAAAAAATTATTGAATTTGGAATAACTATCCAAAAAATAAAAGTGAGACAATAATTCATTACCTCATGATCTAAATTCGTGAAAAGTTATCTAAAAACCTTTATAATACATTTATTTTTATTATAATTATGTACCAAAATCATAGGAATGATTATATAATCCTTAAAAATTCACTTATTCCATTATAACTTACAATTTACTAATAATTCTTATTAAAAATGTCATTTATGGGTGTCAACTATTTCATTTTGATTATAGTTTCCATTTGATTGCTCTTGTACATTTACATTTCTCACAAATCCATCATTTATATAATTATAAGGATGATTTAAATAGAAATTTAATTCCTTATATATGTATATATATATATTCATCCATAAAATAATGATATATCAAATGAAATTACACCATTCGTTGAAATTGTCGTTTGAATGTACATAAGAATTTGGTTTTTTTATATGGGTGGATTGTAAAACAAATATTATTAATTAAAAAATATATTATATATTTATATCATATATATCGTATAAATTAATTAAATATATCCTTGTTATCATCTATGTAAAACAGAACTGAAAATTGTGTCACATCACTTCCGGGAGATGGTAGTCCACATATATACATGATTAACATTATCTTTTTCATATTGATGAGAAGAATTTGGATTATGGATTTCACAAAATAATTATACTATATAATTATACCTATGATACTAAATGAGTTATTTTAGAATGGAATTCATGGATTCATATTAGATAGAATAATAAAAAAAATTCATGACGATGGTTAACACTATTTCATTTGCATTGATATGTCTCTATCATATTCAACATTAATGATTATTTGAAGGGTATTTTATATAGTATATAACCACTAACTAATGTCCATTCCAGTTTAAAATTAAATTACTCTTATTTTGGTTTATTTATATGGATATAAAATTGTTAATAATACCAAACATGTGGTTCACATTTAAATATTCTCATAAGTGAACTCTTGGATGAACATTTGATACTGAATTAATATATATGATTTTTTATCAGAAAATAGATCACAAAATAAAATAATTTTATCATAAGATGTTTTTGTTTTTTATACTTCCTATTTAACATATTATTACCTTTTTTGATTTTTTACCCATAAAACTTGGTTTTAATCCATTGTTTACAATTTGGACAATTACCAAGACATTAATGATTTCAACTCATTAAGGATCATGAATATTTAACTAAAAAGTAAATACTCATATAAATGGATCATGTTGGATATATTAAAATATATAGAATAATAATTTCAAAAAAATATATTATAACTAATTTTATTGCATTTAATAAAATATTAATTTTTATAAAATTTCATTAATATAGTTTTTGTGAATACATGAAAACTTCTAATGTAATATTCCCTTAAATGAGGTAAAATTGTTTCAAAAGGACATAAGTATAAAGGATAGTAATATATTTTAATTATATATTAATATAGTTAAATTTTAATAGTTTTATAAATCATTTTAATCCTTATCATTTTGTGAAATCCCTTCGTTAACAAATTATTACATTAATCATGGAATTGAAGTTTTTAATATTAAACCGTTATAAATTTCGTGTTAGTGAAAAAAATTTCTAAAAATGAATAAAAGTTATTTTGGAAAATTTATCATACTATATTTTTCATCTATATGTTATAATTTTTTTATTTTATTTTTTTAAAAAAAATATATAAAATTAACCAATATCACTATAAATTTAAGGATTTTTTATGTAATTTTACTTTGAAAAGAATATTTAAATATTGAATTGAAAATATATAGCACCAAAAATATCTAATATGTTATATTTAACTTTAAAATATATGTTACACCTTAAATAAAAATCATCTTACTTTAGTTGTTTTTAAATTCATTTATATGATATTCTTATGGATTATGAATGCATTTTTCTCGTGTTGCATCATTTTTTAATGTAATTATATCTCAAATACTCTTAATTATGATAATATAATATAATTTAATAGTTCACATAAATATTAAATACCAATGACAAAACGTTTTTATCCTAATGAAAAAATAGAATAGATATTAAAATAATTAATTTAGGTTTTTTTAAAATTTCTTTTAAATAATATTATAATTGTAAAAATCAAAATAAAATTTTTCCAAAGGAATTATTTTCGTTGCTAAGAAGAATATGAAATAAATGGATTCATCTAATGATATTAATGATTCATTCTCACTGAATTGGAGGCCCTATCACATTATATTTTACCTTAATAAATCAATATTAACATTATCCTCGTAAAAAACATACTATAGTTATTATTCATAATCAACCAAAAGAAAATAATCTTATTCAAAAAATATTATACTCTTGAAACTGATTTTTCAAATCATTTTTAAATATTATGTTTAATGTTGGGGAATATATTGATTTTTTCTATGAATGAAAAGAATGAAAAATAATATTTAGAAAAATGGTATTCTATGTATAATTATGTTTTTATACCAAATTATATAGTAATGTTGATTTAATTACAAATAATTCTATAATAAATAAATATAATACAACTAATGATTATTTTAAACCAATTAGAAAAAAAATTTCATTTTTAAATGTTGCAGTTAAAAATATAGTTTATAAAAATTAACCTTTTGCACTATCCAATATAAAAATAATAATTTCAATTAAATCCAAAAATAGAACATATAGAAATTTTTAAATGTGAATTAAAAAAAATATTTTTATTTAATTTTTTTTTAAATTGATAATAAATTATTTATAATATTCACTATGAAAAATAATAAACCACATTTTTTAAAGTAATAATATATTTTGAAATAAATTGACTAAAACAAAATTAGATCATAAAAACTAAAAATTATTAAATATGATTTTTTATTATGTAATTTATATATTTGTTTCATAATTTCATTACTTATATTCTTACAAACCAATTCAATGTCTATATTAAAATAGGCATAATATAAAAACATTTTAGGGATTTCTTAATCTATGTTTTCTATATTGTATACACGATCAAGCGTAAATATTTTTCTCAAAATATTACCATATTAAAATGTGGATATAAGCTAAAAACAATGTGATATAAAGTGATCACATGGGAAAATAGTTTTTGGAAACACCTGATTTTTTTCACATGATATTCACTCATTCTAAAAATATCATGCATTTATAAATCTAACATGAACAATTTAGTTTTTAAAAAATTTAATATACTATAATTTACATGAATAATAACCCCAATTAAATTAAAATTTTGTGTACTAAAAATATGATTATGTTCATTAACATATACTATACACTTTATAACATAACACAAAAGTTTCATTGATGGATTCCTCACATTATTCTATGTAATTAATATTATTTAAATGTTTTCAATGTATTCAAGGTATTTAATACTATATGGGGTAAGTATTTATATTCTTATAGCTTTGTCACACCCTCTCCCATGGGTGTTTCAATTATCCACTTCAGTTGTAAATTTTGAGTGAATACCCTTGATAAAAGGAATAGAATTATTTTTACAATTACTATAATATATTAATATGTTTAATCAATATATTTGTCCCCATGAGTAATAATTCCAATAATTGGATGGGTAAAAGAGATAGTTGGAACAATAATTGGGTTTATTACCCATTCAAAAAGTATATTATAAAATTTATTTATCAATTGTTTATTAGTTTTACATTTGAAAACAACTGGGAGGTGTCTTTTTAAATTTTTTTACATGTATTTTTCTTTAGCATTATTAAATAATTTATTTAATGGTTGATTTAATAAAAATTAAAACAAAATGTAATGCCCCAACCCCAGTTACCCAGAGTCATTTCATTATTTCAATTCACTGGCATGATTACAAGGAATCAAGTCCTTAAGGACGGATCAGTTTAGCAGTTATGGAAAATAGATTACATACATGAATGTTACATTTCACTTTAAGGCATACAAAAAAATATAAATATTCTTCATGAACACCATTATTCCATTGGCTTAACCCTGCATATCAATCACAATACACTTCATGGAATCCTGGGAAAAATAAAACAATGAAAGGGGTGAGCTCAAATGCTTAGTAAGGGTAAGTAATACAACGGAAAATGACATAAATATTTAGCATGGTAAATAATTGAAATCCAGAAGCCTTTACCAACAATAAAAATGTATACTTTTATGGAAATATTTTGAGCTGAGTAAATAATTACATAATAAAACATAATCATGGGTATTCTATAAGTCAAATGACCACGTGAACCATAAATATTATTTCCATAATTAGGGAATGTATAATGCCTGATATTCTGAAACATTTTGTCAAGGCCTCAGCCAAGACGTCTAAAATGATTAAGGCCTCAGTCAAAACAATAAATCAAATTGTGAAAGGGCCTTGTCCAATTACACATCTAGTTTTCTCATGAGACATATCAATGCATCGAGGAGCTATAGCGGGCTCCACCAATCACATACTAAGTCCAATATATTCCTCATACGAAAAGGTTTAAAAATATCATAAACATTTGTATTAAAACAAGCATACGAAATGTCAATACTTTAAGCATAAGAAATAAATGGTATAAAAATATCACATCCATAGTCAAACATATCACAAAAAATTTAATACAATATGGATGTTTTTTATCATAATAAATCAACTTCAAATAAACTTAAAATCCATCAAAAGATGTTGACATAGTTGAAATGAAAGCCTTTTTTTAGAGACATATCTCCTTATATTTTGAAATCATTCGAGAGTCACATAAAGAAAATATTTATTTTTAAAATATTCTAAAAAGGTTATAAGGCATGGTTCGACGATGTTATAACGACATAAAATGGCTGTACCCAACGTATAAGATAAAAAAACCTTCTTACCATAATTTCGTCGAAATATTTAAAAAGGACCTAGTTTGGAATACGATGGAAATATTCCTTATTTAACTTCTTATAAAAATTAAAAAAATGGTACAAATGACTTTAAACAATATTCTATAAAATAGTTTTAATGTTTTGAAATACATTTTTATGAAACATGGATGTGGATGATAAAGAGGTACCAGTAGATAATTACATATAAACAACCTCAGATAATAAAGAGATTGTGAAATAAACCCTTACCAATTTGGTAACTTTCGAAACATACACCCCATCAAAGAAGTATCATAAAATGAATATGTAAATATACATATATTAAATTTTATTACATAAGGAATACAATTATGGACAGTACATACACCACACAAAAGGTAATAGTGGCAATATAGCATAAATCTCATGGGAATAAGAAGTGAGATGAAAACCCATTACCTTGTAATTTTACTTTGTTGAAGGTTGGATAAACTCTTGTATAATGGTGAAATAATTGTTATTTAATTATACTATAATCATATATATTAATATGATATCATGTATTATCTTTTAACATTGATTTGTTAATAAAATCTTAGTATTATCGTCATTTTGGGTGTTAACTTACTCGTTTTTTTATATAATCTGTATTGTTTATGGTTATGTTGTATCAAAATCATATCCAGAATGATATTAAGTCTTTAAATATTATTTTTAATCATCCAATAAACTTTATTCTTTAATGGATACGATGGGGAATGAACCCATGGCATTCGTGGAGATGGTAATCCATACGTACACACGAGCGACAATATCATTATTTTGATATTAAAATAATATATAATTGGATGTTATATCATATATAAAGAATAATTATCATGTTATATTTTTTATTTACATGAATTATATATCATTATTATACCCATCTAAATAATTGTATATTGAATAAAAAATACACCACAACGTGGAGACGGTAGGCTGTACGTACGCACGTATGGTGACATGTCATTCAAGGGATGGATAGAATAATGGATTTGTTTGCTCCATAATTATAATAACATAACATTATATAGAAGGTACTAGAGTTATTATTTTACATTGGAAATAATAGGGAAAGAAGAAGTTGAAGAAGAAAGGGACTTTAATGAGGGTGGTGAAGACATTACCCTTTTTCGGGATCTTCCTTTTGATTAGATCAAAAGGGATACTTAGGTTGGATTTATGATCAAAATATGGCCTCTTGTATGAATTTAGGAAAGTTGGGAGGATATTTGGTCAGGGGTTGGCCTAGCCAAATGGCCTTTATGTTGTGAATTAATGAGAAGAGGGAGTGCCCTTTTATAAGAGGGGTGAGGGGCTCTTTAGGAAAAACTTAAAGTATTTTTATATAATAAAATCATATTCGGTTTATAATGGATCCAAAGTGGATTATTCAAAGTCTATGGTGGGGATGTGTCTAAATCATTTCAAAAAATATATAATAGACATGTTTGGGTAATTATATTAACCATATATTTTAGTTTTAATTCTTGGTTAATTAGATTAACAGTTACCTTGTCACATTGTATTTTTATAATATAAATTTAATAAACATACTATATACATCCAAGTGACCCCCAAGTGGTCCATTAATGATTAAAAAATAATGATATAAGTCCTCTGGTAGATCCTTATAGTTTTAGTAATAAAATATAAATTAATAATATAATATGTTTTAAAAAAACTCATTTATGACAATTTTGACACTACTCAATAATAGATTTTTTAAAGTCTTAACTACTTTATTAATTCGAAATAAATTCATTTAAGCACTCCTAACATGTCATTTTAACCAATAAATTCTTTTATGTCATCAAAACGTTCAAATTATATTTATTTTAACATTTATAATACCAATTATTTGATTCTTTCATTAATAAGGAAAATACTGCATCACTATTGTGTCATATATATTTTTACTTTTACAAAGTCCAAAAATTATAAATAAAATATAATTATGTAGGAAATATATTTAGAGTTCTAATTAAGATTTATAATCTAAAATATAACATATATAACTCTATGTAAAAATTGTTTTTCTAAAAGATATAAGCTAATGTCATTTTTGTATTTACTTTATCTTAATTAAAATAAAGTGTCCCTATCACCTACAAGTAGCTCCATGAGGTCTGAAAAATCGACCCAAAAAATCCCATGGTCAGACATTTATCCACTATTAAGATTAGGAAACGTTTTAGGGTAATTTATTATTATTATAATATTATTTTATTCCTTATTTACCGAATTTACCCTTTAACCATGGTAAATAAAATATTTACCGAAGTAATTATTCAAAATGTCTAAAAATAAAAGTTACCTATTTAAAAAATTGGGAAATACTGATTCCAAATATGGATTCTATTATTCCAAATTCAAAACACATAATTGACAAAAATTAATTTAAAATTAATTTCCGTTGTTAAAACAAAAAGCGTGTTTTTAAGATATAATAACTATCAAATGATTGTCACTTGTTTATGTCCTGTTTAATTGTGAAATTATGCCTAATGACCAAAATTGTATTAAATGGTAAAAATATATTATAAATATACTTTAAAACCACTCAAATTCATAATTTATCACTATTAATTATTTTGATTAAATAAATTTGTTTTTAATTAAAATTTAGTAATATTCATTATTCATCAAAATATAAAAGTTATCCGAAAAGTACCAAAATTTCACCCTAGGATAAATTTGATTTTACCAATCCAAAAATTAAGTCCATTTTGAGAGATAAAATTTATATAATTTCAAAAAGTAGGTATTACTATTCATAACCGCTAGTTTGATTGGTTGTGGTGTGTGTTAGAACTCGAAGTTGCGTACAACACACTCTACTGTTTTATTCAAAGAGAAGTGTAATGTGGAAGCTTGGGGTGTTTCATTGTAAATTTTTGTTGTCCTCATTCTGAAAAATAAATTTATTTAGTCAAATTTAATATATAAACGTTTAAAATATTGTAATTAAAAAAGTTTCACTATTAAAAGTTGGTAAAAGTGCATTTTTGAAAAATACTTCTTTTATCTAAATAAAATGAATTGGTTCATAAATTATGTATAACAAACACAAAATATCAATTCTAAAATTATATGGATTATATATTGTTCAAAATTTAGTTAATACTATTCATAACCTCTTTTGAACGGCTTGTTTGGTATGTCATGGTGTGCTTGAACTCGGTGTTGCGTGTAGTGCAAGTTATTGAATTATTTTGAAGAAGTAACACACTATGAAATCATGGGGTGTTACACTAAATAATATTTAACGTTTTTTATTAAATCAAGCATAATGTGTTTGTTATGAAACCAACACCTCCATTTGCCTTCTACTATGGAAACAACACCAATGCCCTATCCCTAACATTCATGATCTATGACAATTTTTTACTTCATATACTCAATCATTTACAAAAAATCCTTTCACTCAACCAACGTTATATTAGCAATAACGTAATCAAAATTTTTAAATTTAATTTATATCCTCTTATCCTCAACATAATTCTACGATTCCATAATATTCAACTTACACATCAATAATTTATCAACGAATACTCCTTCACTATGGTGTTTATTATAATTTATAATTCAAGATGATCCATGAAAAACCGGAGAGGTTGGGGTGGAATCTGAGTGAAATGTTTGTCTTTTAAAATAATGGATTGTTTTTTTAATTTATTAGGAACATGTAAAAAATATGTAATAGAACTGATAATTATTTAATCATCCAAATACAGAGACACAAAAAAAAATTTAGTTGGTTATCCAAAACGATATATTACATGGACCATACATTAGATGTGTCTCATCCCTACATATATTTATGAAGATTCAATAGTTATTTTTTTGTATAGAAGACCAAACACAGTGACTCTATTCTACGAACTCGTCATTTACATGATTTATTTGGATATCAAACTTCCCCCTCACAAAATATTAGAATATTCTGCCATGCTCATAGGATAGGGTGATGTATTACTCAATTAAAATACCTTAAAGTCATTATGGTAGATTTCATAGTTAGGTATTTATTCTTAATTAACATGATACTCTTCATGCATCATTAACTAGATATTATGAACTTGAAAAATCTAATCAATAAAAAAGTATTATCAACAACACTATTTCAAAATATCATATACATCAAAAAACTCCTTAATGATTCAATGATATTCTATCATTCATGTACCCACATGCCTTTTCAATTCATCAAACCGTAACAAATCTGAAAACCTTCATAAATCTCACTACCTTCACTAATAAAGAAATAATCTAAAAGAAAAATACCTTCACATAACATTAACTCTTTAGAGAACACCCAATCACCGTGGCAATCCATTTTCTAAAATAAATATGTATTAGTCAAGATTATGATATATTTTTTATCATTATCAAGATCATGTTGAAATCTTTATTCATGATGATATTATCCCTCATGATTTTAAAGTTATTCAAACATTTATCCAATTCATTTTAATCACAAATGTTGGGTTGTTGTATAGCTATTTATATGATCATTCCTTCACTAAGATCCATGATCATAGTGGCCTCTTTTTGAACTTAAAAATTCATGTCTTTGAAGATTTATCTATTTAAAAATATCTGGTGTAATTTCACATGGTTTTTATGCTTCTCATCATCACAATGTTTTAGAATCCTCATATAAGGAATTTGTGAACATTCTCATGGTCTAAAAAACACAATATATTCACTGTGCTTTCGTGAAGATCAATCACAATGATATATATATTTCTAAAACTCGAACACAAAAATCCCATCCATAATGAAAATCATGAATTTTCCTAATAATAGAAGGGTAAATCATGAGAAACCACATTTCATGATTCATGTTTGTGATGCCCCATTACATCATGAATCATTATCCTTCCTCTTGATCTTGAGCAGTAAAATTATTTCAACAATGTGAAATGATTCCACCATAAACACTGAATCCATCTATATTATAAGAATAAATCTGTGAATACAACATTCTCAACCTATTTTTTTATTAAAAAAAAATAAAGAAAACTTTCTTTCCAGAAATAAAAACCCAATATTCCACTAATCATTTCACTTTAGTTTTATTGTAAATCTGTAAACAAATTAAATGAATAACCATATTATATCAAAACAAATTAGAAAAAAAGCACCCATCAATCAAAATATTTCAATGTGATAAAATCTCATTGATAAAATTATGTATTGATAAAAATGAATTCCATGCATAAAAAAACCAACATATCGTACAATATATAAATTCATATAATTTCACTTATCTGCACATTTTTAAATAATATAAATGAACTCGTATATGTACTTATAGTGAAAAATACTCCCCATTGAATGTATCCACCACACATATCTAAATCAAATCATGAAACAAATTATAATATTTGAAAAATTGGGAGGGGGAAAAGGTAACCTCTTCGTACACTAGGAGATGGATGAATAAGGAGGATCAAGAAATGTTTCCTGAATGTATGTTCTACCAAAGGAATACTCAAATTGTTATCCACCTGATCATCAGTTCCAAAATCCCCATGTTAATAACATCTTCTTTGGCTATTTGTTTGATGATGCTATATCTGATCTAAATATGATATGTATGCGAGTGTTGAACAATATTTTTTGTAAGATCAATCATACACTTCTTATCATATTTTTTCACCATTGGATATTTCACATCATGACCAATATCAGTTAGTTGTATCTTCATCCCTAATATATTTTTTATTATAATTATCAAAGATATACTCTAATTCATCCATATTAATAAAGGTTATTTCTTGCCTCTTTATCAACTGGGATACAAAGTTTTTTTCAATGAAGAATACTCCACCAATAGTGGAATTTATATTCACCACATCTCAATCCCTGTCAACATCAAAAAATTATAATTATTCATAATCATTTTATAATGAAATGTATAAGAAAACTGACGATTCAATTAATATACCACATTATTCATTTAACATCTACAAAAATATATACCTTAATATTACTTAACAAGAGATATGATAATAATATTTCAAGGAATATATCTGGTCATGTAGATTGTATGTATAGTAAGATTAAAATAATCCTCCAGTAAAATGTTGGATCCATGAAATTTCTATCTCAGAGATTACCATGTTTTTACAATCAATCCAAGAGTCAACATGTGTTTTATGTCATGATTTAGAATATATTCAAAAGATATTTCATATACTTTTCATGAGAAATTATTGTGTAATATTTATCTTAAACCCCCTATATCCCCAACAAATGTATAAGTTAACCTACCATAGAAAATAAAAATTCTATTTCATGTGAATTGAAAATGAATCCACATATCCCTACCCATTTCCTATAAAAATTCAAGTCATCCAAATAATTAAGAATTATAAATTGATCTTCTATAGAATTCCTCACATATATAATAATGGTCGAATCCACCTCTCTAAAATTTCTTATTCCTCAAATAATAATCCAGTCGATGTTATCATGTACATGGAATATTTTTAGACCATAGAGAGTACCCTTTAATCTAAAAACCATTTTATCATCATTTCAAAAAAAAAAAAATCCAAATATTTGTTCAATGTAGAATTAATTATCATGATATACATTTAATAATGTTTCATGTAGAAATATATGATAAACGTTGTACACCATTTAATTTTTCATTGAATGGAATATCCAAATAGACTCATGTAAATATAAAAGAAAAAATTATTCAACATTAATCTCATTAATATATATATAAATATTACATAACAAGGGTCCTTGTTTCGGATCCTTTTTCATTGCTCATCAGATATATTTTTAATATTCCTCTATGATCAAATACATTTTTTACTTTAAGTTCTCATAAACAATATCACATGTCTGGTTATTGTAAATATTATCATATACTTCATTCATGGACTAAATCCACGCTTCAATCATCAATTATTCTTTAAAAATTTTTTGTTCAACAAATTATATGAAGGATTAACATTCATCACTAATCATCGTACTTGTCTAAGTAGGTGGGGTCCAATCCCCAAGGATGTCGGATTGAAATTTTTTTCAATTATATTGCAATTGAGAGGTTATGATGAACATTCATAAATAATTAATTTATTTTCAAATTATTATTCTAAAACATATCTAATTTTGAGCCATATTTTTTTTCATAACCTTCCACATTTTCTATGTAGGGTTTTGTCCCTAGTCCACTTTTCACATCATCTTCAATCATGTAATCAGATCAAATATAGGAGGTCATTGCGTTTTATCCTAAATGATAATGAAATTATTGATTTTCATAATTTTTATATAATAATTATTGTATAATTTTTAGTCTTTACTCTTCATTTAATATATAGAAAATATTCCATCATCAACATCATCACCACACTTTCCTTTATGTCCTTATTTTTTTCAAAAAAATATTTACCTCTAAAAAAATTAAAATAATTCATAGAGGGATTCTACATATAAAATATCATATATGGTGTGATGTTTTCTCTTATAAATAGACTTGTATTGTTTTGAGTATTGATGAGAACCATGTTAAAGGCAACGGGAAGATTGAGCAGGAGGAGGAGTGGGATTTTCAAGGCCATGTGATGCGTAGGGGGATAAGGAGGTCGAATGCATTAATGGGAACCAATATCGATTCCTTAAAGTACCAATGGTTATTTACATGCATGTATGGAGAAAAGGGGAATATTATCTCACTTATTCAATCCCAAACATGATTTTTAAATCTTGTCCCACACGGTTCCAAGATAATTGGAATCCTTGTACACATGTATGAATCATGGAATGGATTCATTGGTCAAAAATTTCAAATCCACTTGGAATTGAACTAAAATTCAAATCCAGTGGTAAATATTTGGAATGTTCTATTCAACTTTTCCAAAAGACATTGGTAGATTTTATCAAATTTAATTTATGCAAACCAATTATTTTAAAATTTATGAATTTTGGGTATTAAACCCATGAATAGTGTATAACCCATTGGTTATAAATATCCACCCCATGTCACTTCTATGAAACTCATGATTTTCTTGAGATATTATTCATTTTTTCTATTTGTTTTTTGAGGATTTTCAACTCTTTCCCCTTGCTCTTTTACATTCCTTCCTTTTGAATCTAAAAGTACGATTTGTGGTCCAATATCCCAAATCCCTTAATTCTTTGCCTCAACCCTTGTGTGTTGTTGTATTGATTGGACATCACACCCCTCCATTGAGTCTGTTGTCCAAGTAGTTTTCCACACACCTTATAGTGTTTATTGACTACTTTCATCTTCTATACATACCCATCATCCACCACATATCCCCAAACCACATCATTCGTCTTCCACCCTATGCTGTGATGATAGGGCCACCCCCTTCATCTCACATCAGTTAGTAGCAGAGCAATGGTTGACCTGGTAAGAATTTATTACAATTTTCTATCCAATATATAAATTTATATTTTCACATTTCCATATTATCCACCAACGAAAATTAAATAGAAAAACTACATTTTCGTTGCAGACTACTAGAATTAGAATGTATTATGCCTGATTGAAATATTTTTAACATAGAGGTAATTATTCATCTATATTTTTTTAGAATTTAATTTTCTATATGGAATTTTTATCTGAAAAAAATCGACAATATAAAATTATATCAACTCATATTTTTGGGATTTTTAAAATTAAGAACATTTTTTCATTGAGGTATTTCTGAATAAAAATGTCTATATCTTCAATCATAATCATGGGCATAAAAACTACATGACAAATAATAATTTTGGGGATATTGTAGTAAAAAAGAATACAAATAGATGGTACAATTTTCTCTTCACTTCATTGTGATCAACATTATAAGCCCATTCCATTTCCACATATCACTATCTCCATCAGTTTTCTTCATCTTCATTTCATTTATGCCTCCTTTTGTGATTAATTATTCATATCCATCACAATTGAGAAAACCCATATATCACAACATTTTACCATTTTCGAAACATTTACATATAATTTTATACCATATTTTCACCCTTTACACTTGAGCACTCATGCATGTTATCTTAAAGAAGCCCCCAATAAATCTTGATAGGGGGAGGATTGGAGGTCAGTGATCCCCCTAATCATGGTAATATATTTCATAAGATAATGGGATTTACATTTCATTTAGAGAGTGGAGATATATAAAAAAACCATGAATGTGTTAGATTTTTTGAACAAGTATATCTTTCTTGCGTGTGTAAGTGTGTATTATTGCGTGCATGAGTTTTTACTTCATGTGTGTGTAAGTGTGTATCCTCATGTTCAGGAGTGTATAAATCATGTGTGTGTACCACTTGTCTATGTGTGTGGGTTTTTTCATGTGGAAGAGTGTATTTGTCATTGTATGGGTTTCTACTCATGTGTGTTTGTGTTTTTGTAATATATCTTGTCCATATATCATGGGAAAAAACTTTTTGTGCAAGTGATGATGTAAGACAAAGTAGGTCTCCCACACTGGAAGCATTGTAACACAAAATTAATGATTTGGTGAGTGATTTAAAGAATATTATTGATAGGAAGATATAAGTTCTTCATGGAAGGATTGACAAAATGGAGAATGAATCAATTCTGAGGATGATCCGTGATAACCCATAGAGCACTCCAACACCTCGTCTCCCCCATATCAATGGTAGTAGAGATGGAAAAACATGATGTAAAATTTACGGTTCTCCAATAATGTAAATGATAGTACAAAAAACCACGAGGAGGATAAATAATACCACTTGATGATGTCTTACATAGTGGGATCATGGTGATGGTCCCTTAATTTCTACGAAAAAGCTATCTATGAGCATTCATGGAGTGGGATATTCAGATCGAGAAAGTCATTTAATATCATACCTATTTAGTGGAGAAAAATTTAAAAAATGGATCCCTTGAAATCATTGATTATGCATAAGTATGGGGGGATCCAGTTGAAAATGAGAGATCAAAAATATGGACGACGTAATATCTGTACATGGGAAGACATGATGTGTGCAATGTAGAAACAATTTCATCCCTCACACCACCATAGATATGTCCACAAAAAACATCAACGAATCACACATGGAAGAAAACTGTCTATTATTGTTACAAAGAGAAGAAAATTTCCATAATTTGAGAAAATATTGAGGTGGATCTGGTGGAAATCATGTCATAGTTTTTTACATGGCCTCTATAATGAAATTATTGATCTCATAGATATGTACCACCATATTTTGATACCAGATATGATACGACAACCCCCCAAAATTGATCAAGAAATAAAAAATAATGAGAAACATATTCAATCCCACTATTCACAGCATGGATAAATCATAGGAAGGAGATTAGGTAATAATCAATGATAAAAGAGGTTGTTTACCGCGAAAGTGACAAGATAAATATTCCACCAATAAAACCTACTTTTGAGTTTAATAAAACAATTAATCTAGATATTAATTGTTATAAATGTATAAAAATGGGTCCCATTTAGAGTGAATGCAAAAATTGTCACACCAAGACAATCAAAAATCATGCAGAATCAGAGTATGACGGAAATACCACAGAAGAGGAGGATGATGAGTCTTTAGAAATTGAGAATGGATAATTTTTATAAGAAATAGATATTCATGATACTATGAGTGTTTTAAGTTCACAGATGAACATTTTAGAGAAGGAGATGTGATAAAACATTTTTCATACTTGATTAACAATCAATGGGAAGGTATGTAGGGTTATTATTGAAGGGGGAGTTGTAGAAATGTGGTGAGAATCAAGTTGGTGGAGAAGTTGGGACTGCAATCATTATCGAAACAAAATTTGAACTGCAGTATGTGGATGAATCATTGTAAAGATATGAAGGCCACCAAGAATTTGAATGAATTACTCACCATAGATAAGTAGAAATATTAAAATTTTTGGGGATGTTGTTCTAATTAAGGATTTCCATTTAATTTTAGTTCAATCATTTAAATACATTTGGTGTGTTTTTCATAATGGTAAAGTGAACCATAAATCTTTTCTACTCAGAGGGGAACCAATAAACCTCAATCGCATGTACAAAAAAAAATATTGGAAGATCTCATTTTAATTTAAACGAAAAAAATGAGTGACGAATAAAAAATGTGAGAAATGAAAAAGGATAGAATGAGGGAAAAAATGAAAATGATAGATGAAAATAAATGGAGAGAAAAAAAAAATTTGTGAAAAAATTTGAGAAGAGGGAAAAGTGTAATATTGGAAAAAATGATTGTGATTATGTAAGATTTTATTTCTCGATAAAATCTATGAGTACTATTGTATAATAAGGTGTTGTTTAACACTAGCGACTTAACATCTCCATTTTCACAAGATGTTGAGTATTTGTGGTAGGAATTTAATTATATGTATCTTAATGAGGTGGCATCATATTTTCCACCAATTAGAGGTATTGAGAATCAAATTGACCTCATACATGGAGAATCACTACTGAACTACCCATCATATCACACCAACTCGGAAGAGAAAAAGAATCAAAGTAAACATCTACAGTTATTAGATGTGGGATATATCAGAGAGATACTGGTCCATATATTGTACCTGCACATCTAGAACCAAATAATGACGAAACTTTGAGAAGTTTCATTGACTATAGATCCATAAATAACATCAGAGACATAAATTGTCATCATATCCATGTGTCAGATTATATTCTGGATTAATTAAATGGTTTAACGATTTTCCCAATAATTGATTTAATAAGTTTCTACCATCAAATTAAGATGAAATAAGAAGGTTAGTGGAAAACTGAATTTATTAAAATACATGGACCTTATGAATGATGAGTCACTCCCATTGGTATCACCAGTGCTCCTACAACATTGATGAGATTAATGAATCATGTATTACTTGAATATTGTGATATTGTTTTGGTAGTTTACATTCATGAAATTTTTCATTATATTATGACAATGGAAGAACATATATACCACATAAGAAATTTCCTATAGGTGTTATGGAAGGAAAACTAGTTTTGAAACAATAATATGTGTTATTCTTCCTCTAAAATATTATTTTCATTTGACTCATTGTGTGTAGTAATGGACTTGAATTCAACACTATGAAGATTAAAGAAATATATTAATTGCCAACTCCAACCTCTATTTGACATGTAAGACGTTTTCATGGGCTTTGTAGTTTAATAGATGATTTTAAGGACATTAGAAAATTAGTATACACATTTAATGAGTTGACAAAGATGAATGTTCCATTCATATGGGTGGAAACTCAAGAGATATCCTTCCATACTCTTATAGATAGACACACCCACACCCATCTACTTTCACTTACAATATTTCTTAAAAACATTCAAATTGAATGTGATGAAAGATAAATTGTCATAGGAGGATTACTCATGAAAGATGGTATACCTATTTATTTTTAGGTGATAGGATAAATGGACCATCTTGAAAATACAAATCATATGATAAAGAGTTGAATGCATTGTTTACAGTACTAGACACAGAGAGGAACTATATTTGGAAGAATGATTTTAGGATCCATTCTAACAATGAGGATCTTATGTACCTTAAGAGAAAAAATAATCTAAATAAGAGTCATGAAAAAACGAATGGATTTCATTGAAACTTTTCTAACTTTCATCAATAATAATTATGTATAGAAAATAATGTTGAAGATTAAGTTTAATATAGATATTCTGTTTTATCATTTTTTGATTAAAAAATCCTTGGTTTAAATCCATTTTGGATTTATATTCTACATATAGTGGTTTTAGTGAACCATATGGACATTGTAATCCTAGTGTTAGTATGGAAAATATATAGTTGCATGGTGGATTCTTATTCCAGATAGAAAGGATTTCTATTCAAAAATTTTCTATTCATTTAATTTTACTAAATGAGAAACATTTGGGTGGATGAATAGAATATTTTGGTGATGTAAAAGAATTATTATATCTAAGTGAGAAATTTTATTGGCCTATGATATCTAAATTTATTTAAAAACATAAATTAATGTGCATTATAATAATTATATCTTGTACTCCCAATACAAAACCACCGTTGGGAGTTCATATCAATGGAAATTATTGTGGGGTTAATATGGAAAACGTGGGAGATATATTTTATTGGTGGATAGATTTCCTAAAATGGTGCAATTTATTCATTGTCACAAAACTGATGATTACACTTACATTGAAACACTTTCCAATAAAAAATTAATAAAACTCCATCGAATGCGAAAGACGATTATGTCTGATCGAGACAAAAAATTACTTAGCAACATTTGGAGTAACTTGTTGAGAACACCGAGAATAATATTTTTATTTTACACTACATTTCATCCACAAATAGATATACAAATAGTGTTGTTGAACCGGGCACTATAGTTCATTCTACAAAAAAAATTCATGAATATCCTCAGGATTTGGGAGGACTGTCAACCATATGTGGATTTCACATATAATAGTACCAAGTATTCCACCACTCAATATTCTTCATTTTAAAAAATTTACAGCTTTATGTCTCTTTAACCTTATTGATCTAGTTCATTTTAATTATCAGGAAACATGTATTATCGATGTGAAAGGGAATTCATAATTCATCTATGAAATACAAGATGTTCTAAGGATAAATATCAAGTAGATAATGAAAATATACATTAATAATGCAAAAAATGGTCAAAAGAAAATGATGTTCAAGAATGGTGAAATAGTATAGGTTTATATGTGGAAGGAAATATTTCCTGAAAATAAAAAATGAAAACTCATACAACAAGTAGATAGACCTTTTTGAGTGCTAGAGAATTTTGACAACAATACTAACATGATTGATTTCCTAACTGAGTATAATGTATGTGTCACATTAAAAGTTTCTAGTACTTCTCATTTTTTAGGTGTAGAGAATGAATATTCAAGGATGTTTCTTTTTCAAGAGGGGTAGGATAATGAGAACCATGCTAAAGGAACTGATTCAAATGAGCATGGGGAGGAGTAGGATTTGTAAGGCTTTATGATTCCTGGGAGATTTATGAGATTTAATGCAACAATGGGAACCAATAACACTTCAATAATGTCCCTCTAGAAAATTCCTTACATGGATGGGGAAAACGAGCCTATTATTTCCCTTATTAAAGCCTAACCATGGTGATGAAATCTTGATACCCATGGTTACACGAATTTGGAACCCCTTCAAGCATGGAGGAATCTAGATATGGAATATTTGGAAACCAATGTAAAACATAGTTAGATATTCAACAAAAAAGAAATCTAGTGGGATATAGTTGGAATGTTGTGTGATATTTTTTTAAAATTCGTTGGTAGCATTCAAACATTTCGATTTAAGGTATAAAAGTAGTTTAAAATTTATGCTTTTATGGAATTAGACCCTTTACTATTATACCACCCCTTGTCATTAAATTAACATCTCCATGTCACATGTATGGTATTATAGATTTAATTAAGAGCTTATTCGTAGTTTTTCTCCATTCTGTTAGGATTTTCCCAGTTTCCTCAATAATCTTGTACATTCATTCCTCGTCAATCTATAAGTTAGATTGGTGATCCAAGATCACAAAGACCCTGATTTCTTAGCTCAACCCAAGTGTCTTGTTGTGTAAATTGGTCATATAACCCCTCCCTTGAGCTTGTTTTCTACTTAGTTTGTCATGCTTTATATAGCATTGATTGAATACTTGCATTCGCTATCAATACAAATCATCTGATACATATCCTTGAACCGCATCTTCCATCTTCCTCCCTACGCCATTAAGAAAACTCTACCCCGTGCATATCACATCAATTATATAACTCTATATAAGTATCATATTTCTATTAATAAAGATTTACATGACTATAAATAAGAATAGTTTAATAATTATTATTCACTCCTTGATTTTGGCATTGAAAAAACATTTTTAGGAGTAATCATTTTATAACCATCATTTCTTTACCCACGTTTTGAATTTAATTTAAAATTCAATGGATGTTTACTGTACTCCATTTTATGAATATTGAATCATGATTTCTTAGCATGTTTCAATGTAATTTGTCGAAATAAAAATTTTTATGATATCATGAACATTACTTTTATTATTAATAAATATTACACATTTCATTATATTGTAATCATTAATAAATATAATGAATTACCTATCTCCATATGATTCAACCACATTAATTGGACCATATACATATTTGTGGATATGATCAAGATGATTTGATTATATTTTTTTTCTTTGGTCAAAATTATCTCCAAATCATCATTACTCATATCCAGGAATCACATGTCTTTTACCAATAATGAATCAAAATTTTAAATTTTAATAACAAATATATTCATATATATATATTCGACGATCTATTGTGTAATATTACATAACCTCAAATTCAAATAGTTTTTTTCTTCTTTAACTATTAAGTAACTAGTGTTCTATTTTTTTAATTTTTGTATTAATTGCAATCATTTCACAGTAAATTCAAGGAATAATTTTTTAATATTTCCATTGATAGTGAACTCGTAATGATTAAATATCACCACAAATATTATGTCACATAATTAAATAAGACTCAAAAGATTGTGATGAAACAAAACTATATAGATAACTTCAATTTTCTAAAGCTCCTCATTTTCTATTATTGTATTCCCACTACATTTGATCTTTAAACAACAATAATTACCAGATCACATTGTTCAATCAAACCCTTTCATAACATTCATCATGATATTCTCATTTCTTATCATTTGATAAGAGAACCCATAATAACGGTTCTAGATGATATCCATCATTATAGATTTGATAGTTATTTATGTATTATTGTATTTCTAGATCATCTTCTTTTGTATCCAAAAGATACTTAATTGAGTAGATAAAAATGATGAACATTCCAATATATTTTCATTATTCATGGATTCATCATACTCATATTCATCTTTCATAGGAGAATACTAATTTTTCAGAGTATCTCTTCTTTTTAAAATAGTATTTACCTGTATCGGTGGTCTATATGTATTTTTCCCACCATTATGCTACCTACAATGAATAGATTTATAACCATTATTTTAATAGTGGAGAAAATATACATATTAACAATTTCATACATATGATGAAGGATATGATTTTATTAACCTTTGTTAAATACCAGGAACATAACCATCTAGATTTTTAATTTCTTATTCATAGTAAGATATGGTATAGCATCAAAAGCCTCCAAATTGACATTTAATAAGGAGAAGTGTCTTATAAATTTCATTCCTCCACATTCTCCCATAAATTTTGATGGTATTTTACAGTTGATTCTCCAGAGATATATAACCCCAAAATATTCCATGGAATGCTTCCCTTTGAATAATACAATAGCTTCCACTATAAGAAACTTTGAGTTCTAGAACGTCCCAACCAAGGTATTGGTTATAAATTGATTAATGAGCCTGTATGGGTCTAAAAACGCTAGGGTATCACTTCATTACCGCCTCCTTCCATCATCCTGTGTCGGCTCGGCTCCCCTCCTCGTTCTCTGCGAGCTCATCGTGGTGGCCTCTAGTCATAGCAGTGTCGTTAAACTTCATGGGATTTGCTATCTTGATGTTTAGCATTATTTTTGGCCAGCTTTACTCTCAATTCCTTCTCACTAGATATGGCATATGATGTAGGTGTGGTGTTGGTTCAACAACATAGTCCCAACTTCCGTGATCTGCAGGTGCTGATTCATCTCCGATTGTGCGTTAGGTGGTTTTTCGTGGTCTACATGGACGACATATATTACAGTGATGAGTTTTGGGTCTAGATTCCGATGTCTCTTTCTCCATGTGCCCAGTTGATGGGTTTTGTCTATCATTTTCTTGAATTCGTATTTGATTTTGGGATTTCTGTTGTTCGTGAGTTTTTCTGGTGATTCTTCTATGGTGTTATGTGTGATCCACTGTAATCTATGGAGTTGGTGGTCAAGGAACTGAGGCGGACACACTGTGATTATATTCATTCTAAAGAATACATCCCACATCATGAGAGTATAAGGTGGTTTCCACTTCCATTGAATCGACTGACTGATTTCACGATTGTGACTGAATCATGAACTTTTTTAGTATCAAGGTTGTTTTTGGATGATGATTCCATTAATTATCATGATTTATATGCAATAATGAGTTTGTATTTTCTTTAATCAAGTTAACCTACTAGTGTTTGGATGGATATCAATCCCATGTGGTTTTTTTCCCTTTTTGTTGGTTCGTGTTATGTTTTTTTATGTGTATCCTCTGCATCCTACATTGAAACATGTATTGATTTTTTTTATGGATTAAATAATGTTGTGAAATTGTGAAGGAATTTTGGTTTTGGTGGTTGGGTTCTATGGAAGTATTGGAGTAGTTCTTGATATTGTTAAAAGGATTTCGGTGTTGTGATGTGCCATGGATCCAAAGCATATGTCTTGATTTAAGAGTGAGGGTGATTGAGAATGAATTGAATATTGAAAATGGTTTTCTACAGTAGAAAGGTAAATTTGTATCATCTGTTATTGGATTTTGGATGGATTTTCTAGAAATTATACATGGAAATGTGTTAAATGAGGATTAGAATAGGTGCTTTAATCATGCATGACTATTCAGATTTAGATGATTGAGAGTGTATGGCTCAGCCATCGGTACCAAGCCCTTGCACCTGCATGAGATAGCTAGCTGAAAAGTCAAGCAATGGAAGATGATTTCCATAATGATATTGATGTTGGGGAGGGGTATTTTCAACTAGTTTTGTTCTGGGTTTTGACCATTGAGTGATATTGATGTCCCTAAATATTTTATGTCATTTGAGGATTCCCCCTTTTCCATAAAATGGGGTTTACCTAAAAATAAATAAGAAAATTTAATCCTTCGAGCCATTCAGTCAGGTCCCGACCAATCCAACTACACATTTAATAATGTTGTTATGAATATTAATACATAATTTTTAAAATTTTTAAAATTTTATTTTAGAAAATGGACTTCATTTTTGGATTCATAATATCAAAATTAGCTTAGGGTGATTTTTTGGTATTTTTCTAAAAAGAGTTATTTTTTATGAATAGTGGAAAACAATGCATTATTGTTTAAAACCAGATTTTTATTGAAGTAATATTTATTTTTATTAAAACATATATTAATGTAATAACTGATAAATAATACTAATATTATTCCTAAATAATTCTTTGGTTTCATTTTATAATAATAGTTGATATATAAAATTTTATTGAAGTTTTTAACATCTTTTACCCACCTTCGATTCACATTTGAAAATATGCATAAAAAATAATTTTACCGCTTTTACGAAATGAATTTCAAAAATCCAACAGACATGGTTGTCATCAGTACGTAATATGATGATCAATAAGATGAAAATAATATTTGTTGAATAGTAACTTTTAAATTTTTTACCACTCTTAACATAATAGAAGGTAATTAATGTTAAAAAATAATAATATAATTACCCCAACATATGTCCAAATTATATTGTATATGTATTTTTAGTCCATAATCAAACATAACACAAAAATGAGATCCTTTTTTGAGTCATTTGGTTTTGATTAGAACATTTATTTTATTTTATTTAAAGAAGAGTTAAAAGTATTAAATTAAAATTTTAATAACTAAACAATTTTTAATTTTGTGTTATAATTAAGATAAATTATACTATAAATATTCATTATAAATCTAAAAAATTTACTATATCATAGTTTTTTTATAATTTTGAGACATTAAATAATTAAATTTATTTACGACACACTGATCTTGTAGTAATTACCTTATCAATTAAAGATAAAAATAATTGTTGTTATAAATATTAAAATAAATGTGAATAGAATCTTTTTATGCAATCAATGAATTTTTAGATGCATATTACATATTAGGGTCTGTTCAATGTATTTTTTCTTATTTAATCATGTTGTAATGACTTTCACTAAAACCAAATACTAAATAATATCGAAATAGACATAAATGAGTTCTTAAAACCAAAATTAGATTTTTAGAAGATATAATATTCCCAAAAAATATAATATTATAACTAATGATATTGATAATATTAAATGTGTCATTAATGAACCACTTTTTGGTAACATGGTATTTTATAGTAACTATATAAATCATGTATTATGAAAATAAAAGAAGAAATACTAAAAGATAAACTCTTTAACTAAGAGTTAATTATAACTGATAATTATAATATGATGACATAATCATGTCTAAAATATGTTGGTTGGGAGGATTAGGACCAATCCCCACATTATCCATGAAATAAATCCATTTGGTGTCATTATAAACAGAAAATTATTTTAAAATAAATTAATATTTCAATCATTTCCTAAATTTCCTCTCACCTCTCTTAAAAATCGATACATCACCTTCTCTCAAATTCACACATCCAAATCCTTTTTGATAGGCCATCCCCTTAAAAAATATTTCTCAACTTCCATTAATTAAACATTTAGGACTTTCATCGGTAATAAATCCATCCAATGGATCCATTTTATTCAAATCAAAAGGAATCATATGAAGAAGAGGTAATTTTTACATCAACTCATTCAATGTTATTTTCTTCTTCCACATCCTCTTTCTTTGTGATTTACATATCAAAATAATAAATCCAGTAACTTTTACATAATTTGATTTTATTATAAATATGGTACAATAGTACTCATTATTATATACATCTAAAAAATTACAAACTCACTATACACGCATACCTACAGGTTACTGTCTCCATATCAATGTGTATTTTATTATTCAACACTTCATTATTTGGATGTGTATAATAATTAGTATAAATGAAGTAAATAATTAATATAAATGTTAATGATTATTTATATATAATATAAAATCCATATTACATATTATTTCACCATCAATAGAATGATATTGTTGCTCGTGCGTACGTATGGAGCACCATCCCAACAACGTGATGAGTTTTCATTCACCATCATAACCATTCAAGAATAATTTTCATTTAATGAAAAAAAATAATGTTTAATAGCATAATATCATTATGGATATGAATCATATACATATAATCCATAACAAACATGACTTACGTAACAGAGAATGGGATGGAAAACGAATGAGTTAACCACCAAAACAATGATACTTCAAAAATATTATTAAGAAGAAAAAATAAAGGATCATATATGATATCATATTTTTGTATGTGGTCCATATAGAATTTAATAACTACTTTTTTGCCATTATACAGGAGGTTAATGCACCCTTTACTAATAAAAAGTACAAGTTAATGGTTAATTTAACAATGTATTCATTATCATAATTTGTTTATGCGTAAGTATCTACTATGACTTCTATATAATCCATATCTGTGTTTATCAAAAATTTATTTCAAAACATTTTTACTACATCCCATACCATGGGTAAATGTCATGTATACCCCTGTTTGTCTATTTATTCAAAATTGTAATATAATCGTTCTGTCATTTTCCAAACAATTTACTTTATGAAATTTTCATGAAAATTAAGGAAATAATTTTTTTTAACTTATAGGGAGGATGTATCTATTTTCCATAGTTATAACACCTTTGAACCTACCGTTATAAGATTATATGAATATTTTCAAAATAAATTTTTGATATATAATTATGCATATTTTAATTGATTTCAATGTAGAAATAGATATTTCTCTAAAATTGTTTTTGGATTAATTGCATCTATTTTAACATCTATTGTAGGATTTTATGTTTAAATGAAGTTGATTTATTTTGATAAAATATTACATATTGTTTTGATAGTTTAATGATATTTTATAATATAGATGTTCTAATTTAATGTCATTAGTGGTTTATGGTTAATATATTAGCATTTTGTAAGTAAGTTTAATACAAATTTTTATGCTATGTTTTACCCTTTTCATATGACGAATGCATTAGATTTAGTAGGTTCCGGGTGGGGCCCGCTAGAACTGTTCGAAGCATCAGTAAGTCTCATTGGAAAAACTAGTGTCTTGGAACAAGGCCTTGACAAAATTTATATTTAGTGCCCTGGAACAAGCCATTTTCATTGCTGTTAAGATGTTCTACATTATGCATTCCATCATTATGAGAATACCTATTGACATTACATGTTATTATTAATCTAGAAGAATATCCATGTGAATATGTGAAGGAATTATTTGATTTATCATTTCTATATTATGATTATTTTTTTGTATAGAAGTCTTTTTTTAGTCTTATAACAATCCTTATAAGTTTTTTAATATTTGTGATATCTTCCTCTATATCATTATCCTCACTATGAATCTGAGCTCACACCATTATTTTGTATTTTTTTCCAAGAATGAAATTAATTATATTATGTCTGACCTATAAAGATAGGATAAATAATATAAGGGTGTCCAATCGATACACGCCATTTATTTTTAATTTCATAATGAAATGTGAAACATATGTATGTATCTTGTAAATCCAAGGATACTATACTGATTAGCCTGTCAGTACATGATCTATTGTGATCATGCCAATGTAATTTAATAATACCGTTACTCTATGTAACTGGGGTCAGGGAGTTAAATTGTGTATCAAATAATGTTTAGTACAATATGAGAAATCAAGATTTAGAAAAACACAAATTAGAGAACATCCAAAAAATCTAGAAATGTATATATTATTTGTGTTTTCTAAAAAATACATCCTTATATATATATACTACCATTAGACGTGGTTCTGGAACAGATGTACCTATGAGTGAAAACTCTAATAAGGAGTTTCGAGCATGACTTGGGGTATCCTAGAACTCGACAACATGGCTTACTTCATACCTGTTATGACAATACTAGGGGATATGGTTTGTATATTTTACATTTTATTTAAAAACTATTATGATGTATTTATGAGTAAATATTTTCATGAATAAATCTATTTCTTTATGATAATTGATTATATAAATAAGCTGTTCAATTTATGTTAAGTATATTACTAGTTTGGAATTATTCATTGAGATTCATAAAATAATATATTGTATTCCATTTTTATGAAATGAAGAATAGTTGAACTAATGGAAATTGTATCAACACATGTAACCCATGTAGGGTTTTTCCTCCAATTAAAGATAATTATAGAGGAGCTATTGATTCAATTAGTTCTTAACAACTTATAATAATACTAGGAACACTCACTCAGGTTATGAATAATAACATTAACTGTGAGAACCTTGATCCACAACATCGATGATCAATGTTAAAACTCATTAGGAAGTAACTACAAGAAACATTCAATTTCACTACTAATCCATTTGTAGGTGAGAAAAGATTATGTTCCTCAGATATAATATTCCATGCTTTGGGGAGTAGCAATTGTGAAAAGGTTTTCTTGAGAGTTTATCATCTCTCAGGAAATGTAGATCAATAGATGTCATTAATTAAAAACAAAAAGGAGGATGAATAAATATGAAATAAGGAATATAGGTAGTTTAAATGGAATTTTCAATAACTATCGTTTCTTTGGGAACATCAATGTGATATGGAAATGAAATTTATGAGTTGGTGTAAAAAGGGGGATGATAATGTCACAAATTGCGATGAAAAAATTATGAGGTTTGCACATCTTACTTCAGATTATACACGTGACCCAAAAGGAATTATTATTGTTTATTTGATGTGTCATAACCATTTCTTTGCTGAGAATTCGGCTCACAATCCTTCTCATTGTAATACGATAGAGTATCATGTGCTTTTGAGAATGAAAATTAATTCTTTATAACTTAAAACGTTAAATAAAATCAAGATAATAATAGAACATCTATACTATCTGGAAGAGGAAATAAGTGGAAGAAGGTAAAAGATATTTTTTTATCCTGCAATAAATGTGGGAAGAAACATCCTGGTATTTGTTTGAAGGGAATGTGAGTTCGTTACATGTATAGAGAAAAATTCCACCATGCTTGTGATTGAAAGGTCAAGAATGAGACATTAGATGTTCAACGATAGAATTATTACAAAATGGGACATTATGAAAATTAATGTCCTAGGTATCATGGAAACTTAACATAGAAAATTCCAAGGGAGAAAGGCCAAGCTTATACAATTAAAACTATTGTAGATGAAGATCTAAATGACTTGGTGGTAGTTACATTAATCGTTTCTAAAAAATTAGCCAATTATTTATCTGATTCTAGATCATCACATTCATTCATAACTTCCTATATTTCCACAAAAATTAAATATTCTAAATTTGATTTATTAAGGGAGTTTTCATTCAAAAATATTAAGGGATGTATCATTCAATCAATTTTTTTTCAATCTGTTACCGTTTGAGCATATACACGTGAATTATCTGCTGATCTTATTGTCATACCCAAGATTAAATTTGATATAATCCTCTGTATGGAATGGATATCATACCATGATGAAAAAATTTATTTTAAGAATAAGGATGCTACAATTTTTGATGATGATAAGGAATACCTTATCTTTAGAGTAGAGACACAACCATATGATTATCATCTAGAACCACCCCCATTAGCTCTACAAAATTAAATTATTGGGGTGAAAGGGAGTGAAATAACAATGATTGATTGATGGAATGTTCAAATAGATGATGTAACTATTGTGATGAATATAATGACGTGTTTCTAGATGATTTACAAGGACATAATCATAATGGGAATTTTATTTTTCCATTGTCTTAATTCATGTTTCATGGCAGAAAATGAAGACCCCTTATAGAATGGGCATTGTGGAATTAGTGGAAATAAAGAAAAAACTAAGGGAATTGAGTAGTAAAGTATTTATTCACCCTTTACTATATCTATGGGGATCCAATGTTCTTTTTTATAAGAGAAAATAATGATCTATGGGGTCGTGCATTCAATACTAGAAGATAAATTATATAACAATAAAGAACATGTATCGCCTACCATGCATTGAGGATTTATTTAATCAAAATAATGGTTCTCAATAATTTACAATGATTTATATTCTATATCAATACCAATAGTTGTGTGTGATGAAGTAAGACATTCCAAAGACAACATATCGATCCAGGTATGGGAATTTTGAATTTACAAAAATACCTTTTGGACAGACTAATTTATCCTCTATTCTGATGGATATAATGAATATATTTTTCATTTAATATCTTTATGACATTGTAGTGGTATTTATTTATGAAATCATTTTATACTCCAAAATCTATAAAGATTATTAAAATTAGTGGTGCACTATTCTAATGACACTTATATGAAATGAATTATATGGGATGCTCATAAAGTGATAATTCTATATTTAGTATATTGCTTTTTATGGACATATAGTCTTTAAGGATGTCATATATATTAATCGGTCAAAAATAAGTTCAATACATAAATTGCTAGCTCCATCATGTACAAATGAGGTACATAATATTTTTGATTTATCAAGTTATTATTGGCATTTCATCCATAATTTTCACCAATTGGCTAACACATTAACCTTGAACAAGTGTGAAGGGGTAAAAATTGTTTTAACAAAATAGCATGAATAATGTTTTCTAGAATTGAATAAATTATTAGTAAATTATCATATATTGACTCTACTATCTTGTAATTATGGGATTTTTATTTATATTGATGCTTCAAAAAAGGACTTGGTTTTGTCCTTATGCATAATGATAGAGTAATTTCATATGCCTTACGACAACAATAAATTCGTTAAAATACTATCCTACTCATGATATTCAGATAACAGATGTAATAATTAGTTTGAAGATATGGATACATGATATATATGGTTAATATGTGATATTTATACTGGCCACAAGAGTTTGATGTATATTTTCTCACATAAAGAACTCATCTTGAGGTGGAGGTTATGGATCAAACTACTCATGGATTATGATTTCACTATACACTACCTGACGGGGAACAAAAATAAGGTGGCAGATGCCTTGAGAAGAATGGATCTTTGTTTTTTGAAAAATATAAGAGTTTAAAGGGATTATTTAGTCATGTTTCTAGTAAATAAGTATATGGAAATAATGATGGATGGTGAAACCGAAATAACTTTTCAAATGGATTCCAAAACACCTTTACTAGATAGGATAAAAAGTTCTCAGACTGTTGATAAGGATCTTGAATATAAAATTAACAATGTGAATGCTGGTAGATTGATTGAATTTGTATATGAAGATGTAATTTTTAAATTTGGGAAGTATTTCTGTTTTGTATATAAATAATCTAAAAAGTTAATTTTTTTGATGATGCTCATAGCTCCAATTTCTCTATAAACCCTAGTAGCAATATGATGTACAGCGATTTGAAGGATCATTTTTGGTGGGACAACCTGAAGAGAGAGATTTCTAATTTTGTTTCAATATGTAGTGTTTGTCGACAGGTGAAGGATGGAAGAAAAAATCCTAGAAGTTTCATTCATCATATTCCTACACCTGAGTGGATGTGGGATGATTTTATGATGGGCTTTGTCACAAGGCTTCCAAAAATACCTAGAATGAATGATGCAATATGGGTCATTCATGATCATAATACCAAGTTACAAAAAAATTTTCTATAAGAGAATATATACCACATGAAATTTTAGAAGATATATATATTAATAATGTTTTATGACTTCATGGTGTACCATTATCATTTTTTTCTGATCATTATCCTTGTTTTGCATCAAGATTATAGACAAGTACTCAGAAATCCCTAGATATTGATCTTCAGTTGAGACTTCCTTTCACCCTCAAACTGATGGACAATCAGGATGGACTATTGAAACATTAAAATACATGTTGAGATATTTCTCACTGTACTTTCCTAGTATATGGGTTCAATATATACCTCTAGTATAATTTTCTTATAAAAACAGCTCCCATTCAAATATTTGGGTGGCACCATATGAAGAATTGTGTTGAATGACATGTCACACACCAACTTGATGGGATGATGTTGGTGAAAAACAGACATTATACAAAAACATGTTGGGGAATCAATGGAAAATGGGATGATTATCCAAAACCGCAATAATGAAGCTCAATGTATGAAAAAGAGATATTCTGATAACCGATGGATGGATTTAGAATTTGAATTTTGAGAACATGTTTTTTTAAAAGTATCTCCATTGAAGGGTGTTATACAATCAGGTAAAAAAGGATAACTACGTCCTAGGTATATTAGACCTTTCTAAATTCTAGAATTAATTGGAGTTATAGAATACCATTTGAAAATTACACCAAGTCTCTCCAAATTTCATGATTTGTTTAACATATCATTAATGTGGAAATACCTTACAGACTGAATGCATTTACTCATATATTAAAAAATAGAACTAGAACCAAATCTGTCTTATTGTGAATAGAATATCAGAACTCTTGATACCAATGAACAAGTGTTGAGTAACTAGACAACTCTTCTAGTACATGTTCATTGGATAAATGCTAAAATCGAAGAGGCAATGTAGGAACATGATGAATTTATGATGAAGAACCACCTGAATCATATTATGCAGTAATATTCTAAAAAATTCAAGGAATAAATTACATAAAGGATAAATGAGTATAACAACCCAATCATCGACAGTACACCTTTTAATGAATTTTAAAATAGCTTTTGTTGTACGCATTATTGATTTGTAGCAAATCCTGACCAATAAAACTAGTCGTTTAGAACATTTTGAATAGTAATACCCACTTTAAAATTTATTAAATATTATTTTTATTAATGGACATAATATTTGTATTTTTAATGTCAATATTATATTACGGTAAATTTTTGGGATTTTTCAATAAACATTCAATTTTTAATGAATAGTGAAAAACACCCCGTTAATATTTAAACCCGATATTTTATTTAAATAAATACTATTTTTAAAAAATAATAATACAAAAATATATAAAAAATTCTTATATTAGTCCAATGTATATCGTTGGAGTAATTTTATTATTATATAATTTATAAAAAGTGTTAATGAAGTTTTTAACGTCTTTTACCCCTTTTCTAGGCACATCTAGAAATTTTCATAAAATTTAATTTTACCATTTCTCTAAATTGAATTTCCAAAATCTAACAGACATGGATGTAATTATAATTGAAAATTTTATTTATTAGAATGGGTATAATATTTGTTGAATATTAAATTTTCAGTTTTATTTACCACAGTTAAAATTAAAATGGTTAATTAATGGTAAAAATACTATTATAATTATCCCAACACATGTCCTAATTCAATTGGATTTGTTTTTGAACAAAATCAACCATAGAAAAAAAATATGATCCTTTTTGATCCGTTTGGTTTATATTTGGAAAATTATTATATTTTATTTAAAGAATAGTTATAAGTGTTAAAATAAAATTTTAATAACTAAACTATTTTTAATATGAATGTATACATTAGATTAATTAGACTATACATATTCATTAAGAAAATAAAAATATTTCGTACGTCATATTTTTGTATATATAATTATTAGAAATTAAATAATTAAATTTTTTTATGACAAAATGATGATTTATTAATTAATTTATTAACAAAAGAATAAAATAATTGATGTTATAAATATTAAATTAATTTTAAATTGAAACTTTTAATGTCATGCACGAATTTTCTTGGTTAATATGACTTGTTAGGGTTTTTTTAATGTACTTTTTTCTAATTAATAAAGTTCTTATGAATATCAAAAAAACAAAATAATAAATATAATCAAAATTGATATGATCTTCGCTTTTCATATTTATAGTAACTATATTAACTATGTAATATAAAAATATAAGAAGACATGGAAAAATAATAACTATTTATCTAAGTGTTAATTCCAAAAGATATGGTCAATATGGTGAAATAAAATTGTGTAAATCCTATTTGTTTAGAGTATTTAGACCCATCCCCACCATATCCTCGAAATAATTCCATTTATAGCACTTATAATCAAAAAATATTTTTAAAAATATTTATCTTTTAATCTTTTCCTAATGTTCCCCACACATATCTTATAAAAGGGTAATTCTGCATCTCTCAAATCCACTCCTCGAATACCTTTTGGATCGAAAAATCCATGCTCAAATAGCCTAAAAACAACCCTCACTACACCCCAGATGCATTACATGGATCAGAAATCCTTCGAAATGGGCACTTTTGTTCAAATTAATAAAAAGCACCTGAAAATAAGGTAATTATTTCATCACCTCTTTCAATGTACTTTTATTCACCCACTTACTAATTATTTGTTGCTTCCATACCAAAATAAAACATCCAGTACCTTATAAATACTATAATGTTATTATTAATAATGTACAATCGTATTCATTTTTCTATCCAACAAATGAATAGAAAAGTCCCCATACGTTTGTGCGTACGACTTACCGTCTCTACGTTATTGTGTAGTTTGTTATTCAACACATAGTTATAAGTATGCGTATAATAATGAGTATAATTGACGTAAATAATAAATATAACTTTTTAATTTTTATCTATATATAATATAACATTGAATTAAATATGATATCACCATCAATAGAATGATATTTCACCCGTGTGTATGTACGTCTTACTGTCTCCATAAAGCGATGAGATTTCATTCCCCATTGTAATCATTCAATAATAATTTTTATTTTATTATTTTAAAATAATTTTTATGAACATAATAACATTATACATATGAATAATATAATTTCTATCCAAAATAAACATGTCTTTCCAAACCAACCATATAAAGGAAAATTAATCAGTTAATAACCTAAACAATGATACTACAGAAATATTATTAATAATCAATACTAAAGGATCATATATGTTATAATATTTATGTATGTGGTTCTTGTATAATTTAATAATTATTATTTAACTATTATATGAGAGGTTAACATACCCTCAAATAAGGAAAAGTTCAAGGTAAGAGTTAATTTTATATTCTCATCATTATCTAAAGATGGTTCCACATAATATATATTAGGACTTCATTATCATCCATATATGTGTTTCATGAAAATTTATTTCAAAAAATATTTAATATTTCCTAGACCACGGATTAATGTAATTTATACCATTTTATTACTTATTATAAAATGTTTTTAATGAAATCATTCTGTCGTTTTACGAACAATGTACTTAATGGCTTTGTCGACAAATTAATGAAAGAATGTTATTTAAGTTATACAAAGAATGCAGCTATCTTCCATTATTATATCACATTCAATGAATCCCTTACAAGATTATATGAAAATTTTGGAAAAAAAATCTTTTATAATTATGCGACATTTAAATGATTTCATTGTAGAAAAGGATATTTCTCTCAAAATGTTTTTGGAATGATTTCATCTATGTCAACATATATTTTTGGAAATTAGGATTAATTCAAATTGATTTTTGATAATAAAATATTCCTTATTGTATTTATAGTTTAATGATATTTTTTACTGTGGATGTGCTATTTTTAAGTCATTCATTATTTATGGTTAAAGTATTATCATTTCATTTGATAGATTATTATTAATTTTTATGTTATGTTTCAACCTTTTCATACGAGGAATACATTGGGAGTAGTGATGGGGGGTCACACTATCATGGCTCGATGCATTGGTAGGTCTTATTAGACAAGCTAGTGTCTATTCATAATTCCTTGAAAAAATTTATATTTACAGTCTTGGAACGAGGACCTGACATTGTGGTAAAGATGTTCGAAAATATTCTTTCCATCATTATGTAATTTGGTATTGACATTACATGTTATTATTTGTCTAGTTGAAAATAAATTTGAATATTTAAAGGGATTCGTTTGATTTATCTTTTCCATATTATGCTAAGGTTTACGTTTAAATTTAATCTGTATTAGTCTTATACTTTTCCTTAAATGTTTATGGTTATTTATCATATAGTTTCCGCTCTATTGTTATCGTTAAAGAGCATATGAGCTCATCCCTTTCATATCTTTTATTTTTCATAGGATGTGCAGATGTATGTTATGAATGACCTGTAGGAATATGATAATGAATATGACTGTGTTCATTGGATAAAAAATGTTGATTTTTTATTTCATAATGTAATGTAAAAATTATTTATATATCTATTACTTCAATAGCTACTAAAATTATCATTTTTTCAGGATATGATCTCTTGTGATAATCCCAATGTTACATAATAATGAACAGACATTGGGTAATTGGGGTCGGGACATTACAAGATACATGAAGACTATTTTTAGTTTGTTTATGTTTGTGGTTCAATGATTTATTTTTTTGAAAAAAAGAATTTTTTTAATTTTTTTCATTCTATATTCCTTTATTTTCCATCACACCATCTCCATTTATTGATGTTTATAAATCACATCCAATTCCACTTCTTCCCATAATTGATGTTCTCCAATCAATATGAACATTTTATACTCTTTCAGGATCATCTTTTAATCAGTATAAAATCTCATCAAATTAAACATTTCCAAAATAAAATTTAATAATTATTTCTAAATTTTTATTTTCATTCTAGTTTACTCCTTAACATAACAAATTATTCTTCAATTTTCATAACTATAATAGTGTTTTCCTCCAGTCTTGACATAAATTCTTTTATGAATTTTTTTCTCTTCAATCCTGAGTTTTAATTCCACAAGCTCTATATAGATATTTTTTGTGTTGTCAAAATTTTTTTTCCCTCTCCTTCAAGGTGATAATTTTATTCTTTAATTCAATAAAAATTTATAATTATTCATTCAACCTAACTATCATATTTCATTGTTTATCAATTTATATAAATATTTTCAATAGATACCTCATGGTCCACCCGGATATCAACATCACCAATCATTTAATATCTTAATATTTTGAATGTTATACCTTTTTAAATATTACCACTGTTGATGATTTTGGTTTAGATTTAAAATTTTTATGAAGATCCCCCATATATTAATTATAATATTGTTCTAAATTTAAGATAAATAAATTTATCTATAATCATATTACTATCCTAAAGTAACCAATTTTTGGAATTCTATTATGAGTATTATTATTGTAATGTAGTTAACATTATACATTAAAAACCTATCTTAGTCACTGAGTAGAAATGTCCCATAATCCCTGGTCTCGCCCAAATTTACCCATGTTTTAAGGGTTAAGCGATCGCTTATAGTGTAGCTTGGGTTGTCGAATCATCAGAGACCTAAGAAGAACCTTTAGACACTCAATAAAAAGGGATGGATTTTTGGCTATGAAGTGGCCAAATTGGGTTGATTTTAGATTGTTTTGAAAGAGCACTAATAGATCTATGTGAATTCAAATTATGAGAAAATGAGTTGATCCTAGCTTATTGCTCGGGGTGAGTTAAATGAATTCCTTTTTTAAGATTTTAATTTCATTAACTAGAGAAGGATTCATGAAATGAATTCAAACTAACCTCATCACTTACTGATTAAACACCTTAAAAACATATGATAATGACCTATACACTTGTAGGATCATTATCTTGAGAACTCCAAGGTAAATGATGTAATTAGCATATGAAAGTGGGGTGAATAAATTCAATAAGGAAGAGGAAGAATAAAAATCATTGAATGAAAGAAAATCAATTAAAAGAAATTAATAAAATTTAGGGAATGCGAAATAACATTCAATCCAGCCCCTTGATACTCCCTTGGATCAAACCATAAAAGAGCTATCCCTCCATTGATTACATGTTTTCAACATAAGCGGAAAGTAGACTTATGAGGGTGGAATTGAAAAAGTAAAAACAACAAAAATAACGATCACTCCACCGTTGTGTGAACAAAATCACAAGGTTTGGTGGGACTAAATTCACACCGTGAGGAAACGGTATCAAGGTGATAAGGAGAAGAACATAACAAGAGATGAATAAGAACTTTTATTGAAGACTAAGGTGATTCAATCAACTTACATGAGAAGGAAGAACATTACAAAGGCAAATTCGCATAATAACATTACAATGAAAAAAAGCAGCCAACATTCGTAAATCCACCACCACTCCTGCCTTAAATAGGAAAAAATGAAGCCTTGGCTGAACCCCCAACATCCCACGTGCCTTTAATTAATTATGTTGGGGAAAGGTGGGTGGAACATTAATGATGAGAGACTTTTCCACTTCTTTCCCCGAAGTTGCAGCCAGCTTGCATCCACAGGAAAGACGTGCCTAAATATCCTTCTAGAAGGCCGAACTTGAGTTTGACCTAGCATACTTAAATGAAGCCCCGGAAGGCCCCTAACACCATGTAAAATATCAGCCCAAATGACCTTTTGGTTAGGATTATATGATTTAAATAGTGGGATGTTTTTCTGGGCCGCAGACTCTGGCCCAACATTAAAGCTTCAACTTGGGCCGCCTTAATCACCACCATTGAGGACGAATTAGCACTGGCTCCGGAATAATTATATCTTCCACTATATGTATTCTATCCTTAAATAAATTTTGGTCTTTATTGGGATTGTATTGAGGTCCCCATAGTCCGATCAGTGGGATGATATCCAATCTGCCTTCTCCAGAATTGTTTTCTTTAATCGCCAAATATCTCCATCATCCTTTATTAATAATACATTGATCCCTGAATAAAAAATGTTCATATTAAGTGCATATCCATTTCCAAAAATATCAAATTAAAATATGGATAGTGACATTCTTTAAAATCAGATGAAACAATGGACCTAAATTGGTGCACATTAGGCATGAAGTGCACAAATGATGAGAATGGGTGTTCAAAATGTAAAATGCACTAAAATGGTATTTATGAATAGCAAGGCACATGAAAACAAAATATATTAGCAATGAATATTATCCTCTTAAAGTGGCTAATCACACCCCCCAACTTGATTTTTTCTAGTCCCGAGCAAAATATATCTCACAAACATGAAATTCGAATGACCTTTTCCAAAAACATTTTAATACACATTTCTCACCCATAGATCACATACCAAACAATTATGAAACCCATCAAAATCATTTAAAAAAAGCTATTTCCACAGGTATATCTCAATCCCAAACCCATACCTTTGTTCAAATTATTTCCATATTTCATCCAAATTCAATTAATCATGATGAAGTGTTGTGCGTCACAATAGACATGGGGGTTCATTTACATTCGAGGGAGAAAAGATGGAAGCGCTAGGAGCAATCAAATTTTAATATTAAGATGAGTACTCATTTTTTTATTTTCATTTTATTGGGTTTTTTTATTGCAATTTATCCATGGTAATTGAAATTGAACTCAATCGTGTCAACCCATGTAGCAAGACTTTGCTGATGACTCCCAGGCTCAAAGACCTTAGGGCACCAAGTGAAGCTCACATACTCAGGCATCATCTCGAGTTAACTCAATCAAAAAAAAATTCAAATTACCACAAATGGAGATAAAATTCCTAACTCTGAGCCATAAAACTATGGAGCCACGATCCCCAAGTGCTGAAAGCCACACATTAGGTCAATTCATTGCTCTACGCGCAATTGATTTTTTTTGAATACTCATGTTAAAATTAAAATGATCGCCAATCCTATGCTCTTTATTATGGGTCCCCAAGAACTCAAACTAAAACCCTACAATCTAGAGGATGTGCATTGTGTTTTTTTATTAAATGGATGAAAATATAACAGTGAAAAATCACATCATATAACCGCACTTTCCAATATCTATGCACATGAACATAAACTTGCATTAAAATCAGAATCAACGCCTGAAAAATTATTTGAAATCCAATTTCAGAGTTTGGAATGTGTGTTATCATGTTCAAGGTTAATGGATTTTTTCCTACCACACTTTTTCATCTCCCCCCCAACTTGGAATACACTGTCCCCAGTGTTTAAAGAATTGAAACATAGAAGTGGCAGGATAGATGTTCAACAAAGACATTGAAAATGAAAATTATGGAATGAAGTCACCTGGTGGTTGATGTTGAAAATGCATTCCCATGTATCCCTTCAATTTGGTATATCTTCCAATGGCTTGGACGGTTGTGACCAGCTTTTCCCAATGACCTATGACATGCCTTAATTTTTTTTAATATATATATTTTTTTTATTTTTTTTAACCTAAAAAAAGTATAAATAACATAAACTGATGATACATTGTCTTCTTTATATTATCTGGGTAAGGTATTACTCAGGGATCACACCACATTACACGGATGAATACGGTGCTCCCCATAAATACCCATCCATACTCATAAATGAAGAACAGGTCAACAATCTATTTTTTTAAATACCAACAAAAATATAAAATAAACTAAAATAAACTAATGATACATTGTCTTCTTTATATTTTCTGGGTAAGGTATTACTCAAAGATCACACAGTGTGACACTGATTAATACAGTGCTCCCCTTTCATACCCATCCTTACTCATAAAAGATAAAAAGGTCAATAATCTATTTTTTTTTAAATACCAAAAAATATATAAAATAAAATAAAATAAACTAATGATACATTGTCTTCTTTATATTTTCTTGGTAAGTTATTACTCAGAGATCTCACCGCGTGACACGGATGAATACGGTGCTCCCCTTTCGTACCCATCCTTACTCATAAAAGAAGAACAGGTCAACAGTCTATATATATATATATATATATATTAAAATAACAAAACGAAGAAGAAGGAAATAAAGAAGAAGAAAAAAATGATTCACAAAGATTTGAAACATGAAGACCACGGGTTGCCTCCCGTGCATCGCTTTTTTTTAACGTCGTTAGCCCGACATGGATCCTAAATCTATCAATTTTTTCCTAGTTCATAGGTTGGCTCTGTTAACTCTACCTCTATTTCCTGTTTATTGAATGATTAAATGAATGGTTTTAACCTATGACCATTGACCTTAAAAATGTTACCACTTGTGGGATCCTCAATCTCTACTGCCCCATGGGGGTGCACGTGATGCACTATGAAAGGACCTGACCATCTAGACCTTAACTTTCCTGGGTGTAAATGAAGTTTTGAACTATACAAGAGCACAGGTTTTCACAGTTCAAATTGTTTGATTTTGACATTCCTAGATTGGTAGGCTTGAATTCTAGCTTTATTTATCCTTGAATTTTCATACGCCTCCATCCTAAGTTCCTCAAGTTCATTAAAATCTAACTTCCTCTTTTCATCGGCTAAAGAAATGTCAAAATTCATTTTCTTGATTGCCCAAAATGCCTTATGCTCAATTTCAATAGGTAAATGGCATGCTTTTCCATAAACCAACCTATATGGTGACATTCATAGGATGGTTTTGAATGCTGTTTGATATGCCCAAAGAGCATCCAAGAGGTTCTCAGACCAATCTTTCTTATAGGGGTTGACCGTTTTTTCAAGAATTTGCTTAATCTCCCTATTTTCTAACTCAGATTGACCATTGGTTTGAGGATGGTACGCAATGGAAACTTTATGAGAAATTCCATACTTAGACATGAGTGAAGAGAATGGGATATTACAGAAATGGCTTCCATTATCACTGATTATAGCCCTCATAATTCCAAATCTAGAAAATATATGCTCTTTTAGGAATTAGATCACAACTTTATGATCATTAGTCTTTGTGGGAATGTCCTCAACCCTTTTTAAGACGTAATCAATAGCTAAGAGGATGTAGAGGTATCCCTTAGAGTTTGGAAAGGGTCCCATGAAATCAATTCCCCAACAATCAAAGATTTCAACGGCTAGAATGGGAGTGAGGGGCATTTGATTTCTTTTGGAAATGGATCCTAATTACTGACACTGAGGACAACTTTTGCACTATTGGAAGGAATCCTTAGTGAGGTTCGGCCAGTATAATCAACTTTGGAGGACCTTTTCAGGGGTTTTCTTTGTAGAAAATTGGCCTCCACATGCCTCTCCATGACAAAATTTTAGAATGGACTCTTGCTCAGACTCGGGAACACATCTCTTGTTGATTTGATCAGGACAGAACTCGAAGAGGTAAGGATCATCAAACACGTAGTGTTTGACATCAGAAAGGAATTTTTTCTTAGCTTGGGTCCCCAGGAATTTCGGAATGTCACCCGTCACCAAATGGTTTTCTATGTCAGCATACCAAGGGCAATCACTCACTAAATAGAGGTGCTCATCGGGAAATGAATCAGACACCGAGAGGTGGTGTGAGTTGTCTTTGAATTCCATCCTAGAGAGGTGATCAGCTACAACATTTTCAACACCCTTTTTATCCATAATGGTTAAATAGAACTCTTAATGAAGAAGGACCCACCTAATCAATCTAGCCTTGACATCTTGTTTTTGGAAAAAGGAATTTTAGGGTTGAATGGTCAGTGAAGACAATGATGAGTGATCCTAAGAGATAAGACCTGAATTTCTCTAAAGAAAATACAACAGCAAGTAGCTCTTTCTCAGTGGTGGTGTAGTTTATTTGTGCATCATTTAATGATTTGCTTGCATAAGCAATGACACCTGGAGTTTTCTCACACCTTTTTCCTAAGACTGCTCCTACAGCGAAGTCACTTGCATCACACATGAGCTCGAAAGGATGTTTCCAATTTGGAGATTGCATGATAGGTGGAGATATAAGAGTTTACTTGAGTGTAGAGAATGATTCGTCACAGCTTTATGTCCATAAAAATGGAGCATCTTTTACCAATAGAGCACAAAGTGGTCGAGAAATAGAACTGAAATTCCTAATGAACCTTCTATAAAGGCCAGCATGTCCTAAAAAGGACCTCACTTCCTTAACAGTTTTAGGAGAGGGAAGGTGACGAATGATGTCAACCTTAGCTTTATCAACTTCAATCCCTCTACCTGATACCATATGACCTAGAACATGTCCTTCCCTTACTATGAAATGGCATTTTTTCCAATTTAGTATGAGATTCTTATCCTCACACCTTGAAAAAACCTTTTCAACATTTAGAAGGAATCCCACAAAAGTATCCCCAAAGATGGAGAAATCGTCCATGAAGACCTCTAAACAATCCCCCACCATGTCTGAGAAGATTCCCATCATGCACCGCTGGAAGGTACCAGGGGCATTACATAACCCAAAGGGCATGCGCTTGAAGGCAAAAGTGCCGAATGGAAAAGAGAAGTTCGTTTTTCCTTGATCCTCTAAAGAGACTTTGATTTGATTATACCCTGAGAATCCATCTAGGAAGTAGTAGAATTGATGACCCGCCACTCGCTCGAGGACTTGATCTATAAAGGGCAAGGGGAAATGGTCTTTCTTGGTACAAGAGTTGAGCTTCCTATAGTCAATATAGACTCTACATACACTACTAACACTTGTTGGAAGCATCTCTCCATCATTATTGGTTATTACTGTGATTCTAGCCTTCTTTGGAACCACATGGATTGGGCTAACTCACTCACTCTCAGCTATAGGATAGATGATACCAGCTTTTAACAATTTCAAAAGTTCTTTTCTCACTACTTCCATGAGATTAGCATTGAGTCGCCGCTGAGGTTGATGACATGGCTTTAAATCGAATTCTAGAACAATTCTATGAGTCCCGATAAGTGGGCTAATCCCAGGAATATCTGATAGGGTCCATCCATTGGATTTCTTGTGTCTCCTAAGGACATCTAGAAGCATCCTCTCATGATTGGCTTCAAGAGAGGATGAAATGACAACATGAAATGATTGATTTTCCCCTAAGAACGCATACTTGAGTGATGAAGGTAAAACCTTAAATTCAAGATCATAGTGGTTATCACTTTCCAAGAAAGGATGAGACTTTGTATTGAACTCAGTTTCTTTGTTCACATTTCTTGACAAAATTGGTTCCTTGTGAAGAGAATTTTCATCCACTAAATTAGCTAGAGTAGTTTCATGAAGGGATATGGACTCGATGTTATTGATTTCACACATGGTATCATTGATTGGTGATTCTAGAAAATCATAAATAGAGAAATCTGAAAGAGATTCAATCCAAGGAGATAAATTTCCCTCATGTGAACAAAAAAAATCAATCTCTTCTTGACTTAAACATCCTTCGGTAATTCCTTGATGTTCCTTGAGTTCACTATCAACACTAACTATCCAATTAACTTCATGGATCTCTTCATCATCCCCAATTTGAGAGTTTGCATTGTAGATGTTAAAGTCTAGACTCATGATTCCAAAGGTGATGGTCATGTTCCCATTTCGGACTCGGATAATAGAGTTGATTGTTGAAAGGAAGGGACAACCAAGGATGATTGGGGTTTTCTCCCTAGGACCTAAGCTTGGGTGATTGTCTAGAACAATGAAGTCAGCTGGGTAAATGAAATTTTCAACTTTCACGAAAACATCCTTTAAGATCCCCTTTGGAACTCGAATACTATGATCAGCAAGTTGAAGAGTAACAGATGTGGGTTGGAGTTCTTCAAGCCCTAACTGACAATACATAGCATAAGGAATGAGGTTCACACTGTCTCCTAGATCACACAAATCATTGACAACTTTGTTCTCTCCTAGTTCAACATTTTTGTAAGGGCATCCCGGTTCTTTCATCTTTGGAGGAAGGGTTCCTTGGATTGCTGTGCTAACATTTGCTACCAGAAGTACTTGGTTCTTATGTGTGAATTTCCGTTTAAATGTACAGAGGTCCTTAAGGTATTTTGAGTGTGCAGGAATGGTTTGAATGGAATCGAGGAGTGGAATGTTCAAATTGACTTGTGAGAATATTTCCCTCAATGTTTCACTGAATTCAGGCTTGGTTTTCCCCCTCATGCGTTGAGGAAATGGGGCCGGTTGTGGGGTTGTTTTTTGAAGAGTTGTTTCTTTCACAATTTATTAGTATCTTCAGTTTGTTCATGTGATTCATTTGAATTTTCATTAGAGTTTGAATCTTCAGGTGGGTTTTGAACTATTTGTTCAGTTTTCTCAATTGATTTCCCACTTCTCAAAACTGTCACAGCCTTTAGTTTTTCATGAGTTGTTTGAGTGCAACTTGTCTCCTCCCTTTATGTTTTTTGTGGAATGGCCTATGTGGGCATGGGTTCCTTTCCAGTTTTGATGGTTTGAAGTTCTTGTTTATGGGACGAGACATCTGAGTTCATCTTTTCCATTTGTTTGCACAGTTGATCAAGGATTGGGAGAGGGAGAGATTGGGAATGGGTTTGTGTTGGTTGGGTTATCCCAGGGGGATACTTTGGTTATTGGATGGGTTGTTAGTATTGGACTAGAGGATGTTGGTATTTGACTGGTTGTGGTCGGAATTGGTTATGGTTTTGAAAATTTTGTGTAGGGTAGGGGTTTGGTCCTTGTGGTTGGCTAGGTTGTTGGTTATCATTCCATCGGAAGCCTGGGTGGTTATTATACCTTGGGTTGAATGTGTTTGGGTATTGAGGCTTTTGTCTGTTTAGGGCATTGACTTCAGCAGGTGGTCCTTCTAAAAGAACATCCTTGATGGATGGAATGGTTGGGCAATTGTCTGTTTTGTGGTCATGTTTGTCACAGATTGTGCAAACAAGGTCTACAGTTTGGATTTCATTTATTTTCCTATGGTCTATCTCTTTAACATTTCTAGATAGTGCTGCAAGTTTCGCCATAAGGATTTCCTCTTCCCTAAGTGTATGCATTCCCGTAGTTCTTTGAGGCTTTTCAGAATAAGGTGATGTTCCCCATGTTTGGTTTTGTTTAGAAAATATTTCTAGATACTCATAAGCATCATTTGGGAATTTGTTTTTAAAGGTCCCATTACACATCATGTCAATGAATTGTTTGTTCCCCAGTCCGAAACCTTCATAGAAAATTCTTACTTGTTCAGGAATAGAAAAACCATGGTGTGGAACCATGTTTAGGGTGTCTTTGAACCTCTCCCATGTTTGATAAAATGATTCTCCCTCTTTTTCAAAAAAATTTTTGATGCTCTTTTTTAGTGCAATGGTTTTGTGATGGGGGAAGTATTTTTTGTAAAATTCTCTTTGCAGGTGGTTCCAAGTGTGTATTGATGAAGGTCTCAGATTATTTAACAAGTTCTTTGCTCGATCCTTAAGTGAGAAAGGAAAGAGCCTCATCTTAGCTGACTCAAGATGATGTGGTGAGCACATGGTTTCAACAATGTCATTGAACTCCTTGACATGAAGGCATTTCTGACTCCATCCCATGGAAGGTTGTAAGGTGGTTTAGGACACGAGGTTTAAAGACATAGTGGGAATCTTCTATGGCAGCATGCCTAATGCAAGAGAGTGCATTGGTCCAGTTAGGTGTAAGGTAGTCATTCATGGTTTGATCGACTGCATTCCCCAAATTTGGGGCTGCCTCATTTGGATTTCCATTTTGGTTCCTGCCCGGGTTTATGAGTTGGTTTCATTGAAGAACCTCCATTGAAATTAACTCAATCTTTAAATCTAGGGTATTAGGATGGTTAGGATCCAATGGTGTACTTCACTCCCCTATCCTATGACTTTCCACCCTAACTAGTCTGTTTGAGTTATCGCGTGTGAAGGCGGACATGCGCCCAAAAAAAAGTGAGAAAGGGAAAAGATAAGAGATCTTGGGTGAGAATAGAAGAATGGGGGTGAGGAAAAAGGGTTTTTGTATAAGGAACTTACTTGGTCCCCGACAACGGCGCCAAAATTTGGTCTCGCCCAAATTTACCCAAGTTTTAAGGGTTAAGCGGTCGCTTGTAGTGTAGCTTGGGTTGTCGAATCCTCAGAGACCTAAGAAGAACCTTTAGACACTCAATAAAAATGGATGGATTTTTGGCTATGAAGTGGCCAACTTGAGTTGATTTTATATTGTTTTGAAAGAGCACTAATAGATATATGTGAATTCGAATTATGAGAAAATGAGTTGATCCTAGGTTATTGCTCGGGGTGAATTGAATGAATTCCTTTTTTTACGATTTTAATTTCATTAACTAGAGAAGGATTCATGCAATGAATTCAAACTAAACTCATCACTTACTGATTAAACACCATAGAAACATATGATAATCACCTATACACTTGTAGGATCATTTTCTTGAGCACTCCAAGGTAAAGGATGTAATTAGCATATGAAAGTGTGGTGAATAAATTCAATAAGGAAGAGGAAGAATAAAAATCATTGAATGAAAGAAACTCAATTAAAAGAAATTAATAACATTTAGGGAATTAGAAAGAACATTCAATCCAGCCCCTTGATACTCCCTTGGATCAACCCATAAAAGATCTATCCCTCCATTGATTACAAGTTCTCAACGGAAGCGGTAAGTAGACTTATGAGGGTGGAATTGAAGAAGTAAAAACAACAAAAATAACGATCACTCCACCGTTGTGTGAACAAAATCACAAGGTTTGGTGTGAATAAATTTACACCTTGAGGAAACGGTATCAATGTGATAAGGAGAAGAAAATAACAATAGAATAATAAGAATATTTATTGAAGACTAAGGTGATTCGAACAACTTACATGAGAAGGAAGAACATTACAAAGGCAAATTTGCATAATAACATTACAATGAAAAGAAAGCACCCAATAATCCTAAATCCACCACCACTCCTACCTTAAATAGGAAAAAATAAATCCTTGGCCGAGACCCCAACATCCCATGTGCCTTTAATTAATTATGTTGGGGAAAGGTGGGTGGAACATTAATGATGAGAGACTTTTCCACTTCTTGCCCCGAAGTTGCAGCCAGCTTGCATCCACCGAAAAGACGCGCCTAAATAGCCTTCTAGAAGGCAGAATTTGAGTGGGGCCTAGAAGAATTAAATGAATAAAATTCGGTCCCCTAACATAATGTAAAATTTCAGCCCAAAATACTATGTGGTTATAATGATATGATTTAAATAGTGGGCTGTTTTTCTGGGCCGCAGACTCTGACCCAAAATTAAAGCTTCAACTTGGGCCGCCTTAATCACCACCATTGAAGACAAATTATCACTGGCTCCCGAAGAATTATTTGTTCCCCTATATGTATTATATCCTTCAATAAATTTTTGGCTTCATTGGGATTGTATTGAGGTCCCCATAGTCCGATCAGTGCGATGATATCCAATCTGCCTTCTACAAAATTGTTTCCTTTAATCGCCAAATATCTCCATCATCCTTTATTAATAATTCATTGATCCCTGAATAAACAATGTTCATAATTAAGTGCATATCAATTTCCAAAAATATAAAATTAAAATATGGATAGTTACATTCTTTAAAACCAGATGAAACATTTGGCCTAAATTGGTGCACTTTAGGCATGAAGTGCACAAATGATGAGAATGGGTGTTCAAAATGTAAAATGCACTAAAATGGTATTTATGAATAGCAAGGAACATGAAAACTAAATATATTAGCAATGAATATTAGCCTCTTAAGGTGGCTAATCAATCCCCCATATAAAAAAAAATCTAATATGATTTTACTTTCAAATATCCATTTTTATTAGTTGAGGATCAAGGAAAATGGAAAAATTAATTCATATTACTCATCTTATCTAAAAAAATTATATTGAATATATCATGTCTTCCATGTAAATGAATTGAGTTCATTTTTTCACTCATTTTGAATAATTTTCCAGTTTGAATCATATTTTACAAGCCACCAAACTTCATAAATTAATTAATAATTTTTTTATATTTTTAAAGAATATTTATTTTCGAAAATATTGTGTATATAACCCCATGTAAAAATTTATTTACTAGAAGATATTTTTTTTTTCATTTTTGTCTTTTCATTAAATTAATTAATGTAAAATGTCATTATTTCTCCCATGAGGCTCTATGGGGTCCCAAATTCAACCCAGGGATGACCATGGTGAGAAATTTATCAGCAAATAAGATAAGGACACATGATAGGGTAATTTAAATTTTATGACAATATTATATTTTACCATTATTTCCTATATTTACCCTTTAATCATGGTAAATGAAATATTTACTGAAGTAAATTTTTATACTTTCTAAAAATATAAGTTACCAATTTAAAAAATTTTGACCTATGGATTCCATATATGGAATCCATTTTTCCAAATCTAAAACACAGATGTGGCAGAAATTAATTTAAAATTATTTCCCATTGTTAAAACAGATAGAATGTTTTTAAGAAATTATAACTATCAAAATATTGACACATGTTTATGTCCAAGTTTCAATGTGAAATTAATTACAATGTCCTATATTGGATTAAATAGTAAATATATATTCTAATTTCACTTTGGAACCAATTGAAAAGATAATATAGCCATATAAATAAATTATATTAAAATACACTTTTGAATTAAAATATAGTATTTTTCACAATTCTTTAAAAAACGAACATTTTTAGAAAAATACCAAAATTTAATCCAAAGTAAATTATGATATCTTGATTCTAAAAAAGAATTTTCTTTTTTCAAATAAAACTTATATGAGTGAAAATTGTTTTATTTAAAAAGGATTCTCTATTAAAAGGAGGTAAATCGACCTTTTAAAGAATATTAGAGTATTTATGCTTAGATTAATTAACATTTTAAGCCCTTAAATTTTATTGGATAAATGTAAAAACATTTTACAAACATTAATAATCATATTTTAGTTAGTTCTATTTTTTCCCGCCAATAAATTGTCTAGGAGTTAACTACCATTTCAAATAATAATATTATATTAATACTATGCATCTTTAGATTTCTAAGAAACCTGTTGTTGCGTATAAGATACGCAATCAAACATAGCGTATCCTTTAAGTTAGAATTAATATTTAATTAAAATATATTAATAAAAATTCATTTTTAATATTGTATATTTACTTGGGATGTTACATTAGGATTCTCCAATGGTAAACTTATCAATTGTAGACGTCTTGTCGTAGACTTCCATCAGTGGAAATGCACCTGTATGAAGCTAGCGGTAGCTCTACCCCAACAGACTTCCAGTACAATGTCTTTCAGTGGTAGATACTCAATGGTAAGTCTTTCATTAATGGACATCCAATAGAACATCATTATAAAAGAATCCTTGTTACAGAAGGCTGAAAACAGTGACCTTTTGTCAGTAACTCTTCACTTGCGTACTTCGATAAGTATTCAAACGGTAGGCTTCATAACAACAACCTTGTACTGATAACTGTAATGATTAACTCTATAACAGAAGAACATGATTGATAATCATTCAATATTGAACTTGCAGAAACCATCAAAAGCAGGGTCCTCAATGGTGATTTTCTTAGTAGTGACCTGTATCGTTATGTTCCTTATTGGTAACCTTGACAGAAATCAATACCAGTGACCTTTCGATAGAGGATCTTAACAACAACCTTCAACAGAGACCTTTTAATAAGAAAATTTTATACTGTAAACTGAATCTAGTAAAGTCATGTGCTTAAAGATACATACTTTCTACAAAATAAAAACTACAGAAACATTATCATATAATTTTCATATTATTCTTAAGGAATAGTAACATGACTTTGGATTATTAAAATAGGTGAGTGAAACTATCTCCCCCATTTTAAAAATCAATAATTATTCCACTAAAAGAAGGAACAATTGTAAAATTATATGAGATAATGGATCTCTTAGATTATTTAGGAAATGAAATTTTGAAGGAGGGTTAATAACATGGTATTACAGAACATGAACATTGAAATTATTTTTGTGGATGTTATCCCTCTTTGCGAGAAGAAAACAGAAATAAAATAATAGATAGAAGATATTTTTTTGTATAAACGAAACAAGAATACATAATACCAAAACAAATTCAAAATCGCTATCAAAATATACTGCCACACTCATCCCACATCAGAAATATTCAAAGAGTTTGTGCCCTTGTAAGATAAAAGGGTAGGGTATGTAGGTGGTGTTGTAGGACGATTAATAATATCAACGATGGTAGGAGGAGCTGTAACAAAAGCTTCAGAGTCTCTATAGGGAGTGAATCTATGAGGAATGATTGGATTCAAGAGTCTAATGCCTTGAGTAGGAGACATCATAGGAGAAGCACTAGCAGAGGCTGAGGTAGTAGAGGTAGAAGGTAATTCTGTAGGAACAATGATGGGGGTGAAATCCACATGTAGGAAAGGAAGTAGAAGGTTACAGTCATCAATGATGATATTGAAACCTCTCTCCATGTTTGAGTTTATGTTATCATAATTCTCCATAAATTTCCCCAAGGAAGGAGTCAGCTATCCCATTCTGCTGACCTAATCCTTATAAACTCTAGTGACGGGAGGTATCCACCAGATTTCCAAGAGCAACATGATTTGACCAACTATTTGATTCTTGGTATAAACCCTTTTGTAATAATAACCAATTTTTTCTTCGATGGTATTTTGGTATTGGGAAGACTTATTCATGAAATTATATATAATATTCTGAATTTCTCTGGTGCTGGTAACAATCTGGGTTAGGGATTGATGATCAGGTGCACTTGCAGCAGAAACCTGGGCCACTTCTTCACTAACCACAGACCTGAAATCTTGAGAGGTCAATTAAAGGTGAGTCTGAAGATGATGCAGAAGAATGCATAGGTGTTATAGTGAAAGATCATATTTCATTGAAATTCATGGGTAGTCCACTGATCAGTAGATTCACATCATCATCTTTACATTGAAAATGTGTTTCCATGGACTTATTAATGTACTAAATGATTGTAACCAACTGTTGTACTTCACATTTAATAAACTGAAAATCTTTGTCCACCTGAGCTCTTGTGTCCATGACAGAATTCAATCTGAAAACAGATTGTTTCAGATGCTCCACAGACATTGTCAGCTCAGTCATTTGACTCGGACACTACTTTACATCCTGGAGAAGATTAAATTTAATATTGGATTGATTTTAATGCAACTCAGGCGCTGAATGCTCTTGAATTAGAGCGACATACTTCACCATAATAGAGGAAACATTATCAAAAAATATCTACATGTAGTTTTTCAAGGAGTAAAGATATTCATTAATGACATAGTCTTGATGGAAAGAGATTACTAGGGGTAGAAAAATGAATTCTGAAAAAAGGCACTGAAGGTCTGTTTTTTGGAATTTCATCTTCCGAATCATCATAATCTAGACCCAACACCAAAAAACCGGGGTCCTCAGCCCAACCTTCAATGCCATGCACAATGGAAACTAATCTTTTGGAAATAGGATGCTCCACATCACACAGAGATACCTCTTATAAAACTAAATCATCCTATTCCGGCCTTGCAACCTCATGTGCTTTTTCTTCTTGATCAACTGACTCACCAGTAGAGTGATCCAATGCTTCTACTATGTCATTCATAATTACCATAGTAAGGTCAGTAGATACAATTTCTTCATCATGTTAACTTACTGAAATTTTAGTGACTCTTATAGGAGGACTAATACTATGTTCTTCTATTTCACTATCCTCATCAGCACCTGTCTCATTTTCCTCATGGTCAGAATGACCAGACTCAGCAACTTCCTCCACTTATGAGGTATCTCTAACATTGATATGAGCATCATCATACTCTTCTTCACTAGTTTCTTCATCCTCTTTATCCCTTAAAACATATTCTCTTCTAGTAAACTCTCTAAGAAGACCAGGCTACCCACCAGCCACAACTCTAACTTGTGGACTTGCTGGTAGATAATGATCACTTCTGTCATCTATAGGGGTATCCTCTCACTCATGCACCACAACCCCCTCTATGTCTTCACCAAAATACTCAGGATATTTCTCATCATGTTTCATACCTGGACCCATCTTATCGTTTAGCCTAGAAGGATGGGTAGTAGGGTTGAAATTATCCTATTACTTTCCCTCATCATTCACCCATTCTCTTTTCCTGGGTTTCAATTTTATCTTCTTTTACTGAAAATTTTTATTTGAGAAGAAAAATATATTCTTGGACACTATGGTATCCTCTTTATCTTCAGTAATACCCTTTATTATTAGCATCACATAAATTATCTTTGCAAGGAACAAAGCATTTGACATAGAACTTGGTCTGGTCATATCTTCTAACATAACCATCAGCAGTCTTCACAGATTGATCATATTCCCATGTTTCATTAGATGAATTAGAAACACATCCTGATACTTTATTATAGAAAAGTCCCCTCTCTTGGAACTCACAACTTACTGGATAAAATTAATATCAATATATCATCCCCATTCATTTGAGCAGCAATCACCTTTCTAGGGACTCCATTCTCTATTGTTGTGTATTATCTTTTTCATAGAAAAAGAATTCAATATATTGAAGAGATACTCCATAGTAGTAATCAAATATTCCCTTCTATGTAACTCTCAGAAATTCATCCCTTTATGAAGATGAGAAGCTAACTTCATTCCCATTTACTCTAGACATAATTCAGTTCTCTTCCTCAGATTTCTCAAATTTCAGAAACTCATAATATTCATGGACTATCATGGGATAATAAAGCCCATTTTTTTGTATAACACTCTACCCAGCCTTGTGTTTCTGTCGCTTCAAGCACAAAAGATTTCCTTGAAATCAACTAGTGGTCACTCAATTTATTTTTCTGGCATGATCTCCCTCTTTTATAGATATGGACTAAGCAGCTTGTTTATAGTATTGTGTCTACCATTGGACACTAATCAAGGACTCTTCAGGTTTTCAACATATCCATCGCCATCTAGAGGTCGTTTTACCCATTCCATTTGTGATATTATGTGTTTTGAGGTCATAGCGAAGAGTTAGGGTTTATGAGTTTTGAGACAATGGTTTGAGAGTGTAGAAGTGAGTGGATTGAAATGTTCTTCTATTCTGATTTTATCAATTAAGTTTTAAAAGAAAAAAATGTATAAGAATAATAAAATAACTATTTATATTACTCAAATAACATGAAGTTAAATAATAGTAATGTCCAACATTGTGGTTTCCAATAGTGTGGTCTAATAGAGAAGTGTTCTAATAGTGAGGTATAACAGTTAGGTGTTCTAACAATGAGGACTTATAGTGAGTTGTTATAATAGGGTGGTCTAACACTGAGGTGTTCTAATAGTGAGGAATAATAGTGAGGTGTTCTAACAGTGAGGTCTAACTGTGAGTTGGTCTAACAGTGAGGTCAAACAGTTAGGTTTACTAACACTAAAGCTTAATAGTGAGGTGTTTTAATAGTGAGGTCAAAAAGTGAGGTGTTCTAAGAGTGAGGTGTAACAGCGAGGTGTTATAATAGTGAGGCCTAATAGTCAGTTGTTCTAACAGTGAGGTCTAATAGTGAGTTGTTCTAACAGTGTGGTCTAAGAGTGATGTGTTCTAACAGTGAGGTCTAACAGTGAGGTGTTCTAATAGAGAGGTTTAATAGGGAGGTGTTCAAACAATTAGGTCTAATAGTGAGGTGTTCTAACAGTGATTTTTAATAGTGAAGAGTTCTATACTAAAATTAATCATACCTAAATAATGTTTGATTAAATTAAACCTCTCTGAATTCAAAGGATTTGTCAATATATCATCCAATTGATGTTCAGTCCCAATGAATTCAAGAGTGATATCACCATTTTGATAATGATTTCTCAAAAAGTGATGTCTCACTTCAATGTTCTTTTTCCTAGCATGTGATACAGTATTTTTAGATATGTTAATAGAACTTTTATTATCACACTTTATAAAGACTTGATTGAACTGATATCCATAATCTGGAAAAGTTTGTTTCATCCACAATATTTGAGCACAACAAATTCCAGCAACTATATATTCATCTTCAAAAGTGTATAAAGAAACATAATTTTTTTATTACTACACCATTATATTAGTGACTCCCTTAAAATGTGACATGTTCCAAAGCTGATTATTCTATCTAGATTTCAAACAAAAAAGTTTGCTTCATAATTACATTTCCAATAAAATGATAAATCTTTTGGATAATATAGTCCTAAGTTCAGAGTGTACATAAGATATTTAAAAATCTAGTTGGTAGGAGCTAAATGAGATTCATTGTGATTATCATGAAAATGAGAACACTTGCATACACATAACATAATATCATGTCTGCTAGCTGTAAGGTAATTCAAACTCTCTATAATAACTCTTTAGTTGGTTTGATCCACTGGTTCTATAGTTTCATCAACATCTAACTTACATGTGGTACCCATTGGTGTTTCACTATCATTAATACTATCCAAACCAAAACATTTTAAAATATTCTTAATGAATTTTCATTGATTCAAAACAATGCCATTTTTATTTTGAAAAATCTAAAATCAATAGAAAATTTAATGTTCCCCCGTTAAACAAATTTCAAATTAATTTTTCATTATCTTCAAAAAATCAGTACATACTTAATTTTTAATGGATCCAAAAATAATCTCATATATAAAAAATTTTATTATTAAAACATCATTAAAAATTATTTTAATAAAAAGAGTAGGATCAACTATCCCTTTTGTAAAACCTTTTGACATAAGAAAAGAGGTAATCTTATTATACCAAAATCTAATATTTATTTTTAACCCTTATAAAGCATTATAATGTTTAAAAAATGATTTGAAAACATGTGGATTGTAAAGCCAGGGGTTGTTCAAAAAAACACATCTTCAACTATATACCCCTTTAGAAAAGAACTTTTAACAACCATTTTATAATGTTTAAAATTCAGATGAGCTACATAAGCAAGTAGTATCCTAATGACCTATAACCTAGATATATGGGAAAAGTTCTCCTCATAGTTTATTCCTTCCTCTTGACTATACCCTTGTGCAACCAGTATAGAATGGTTTCTCACTATATTTATAGAGTCATCAATTTTGTTCCTAAGTACCCATTATGTTCTAATTGTCAAAGTTTCTTTAGGTCTTTCTAATAATTCCCAAACATTGTTTCATTCAAAAAAAATTTATTTCTTCTTGAAAGGCCATCATAAAAAATTCATTATTAATAGCATCATTAATATTTTTGGGTTCATGCTGTAAATAAAAATCGTGATGTTCAACCTAGTTTCTCATAGAATCTCTAGTTTCTGTTCTACTATTTTAATCACCTACAATAGTATCTAAAGGATGATATTTATGTGTCTTAATTCCGTTAGAAAGGGTCAAACTATATTTCTACAGGTTGTTAGTTGGTTCAGACACAACATTTGCATATTCTGGATGATTCCCATAACTTATTACATTTACAGGGGTTCAATATATATATCATTATGGTCCATAACTGACATATCATCCTCATGTTATTCATGAGTGGTTTTAGGATCATGTGGATCAGTCTCATAAAATTTTACATGAACTGATTATTCAAGAAATTTGGATTTCTTATTTAATAATCTATAAGCTTTACTCTATATTGATTAACCCAAGAAAATTACCACATCATTTTTGGGAGTGAACATGTCATGATTTTTTTAGTGTTGACAATAAAGACAATGAATCCAATGACTCTAAGATAATTATCCATGAACATCTAATTTTTCAATAACTGATAATGGATTTTTTTTAGAATATGACTAATTTACACTCTAATGATGATATAACAAGATGTACTTACAGTTTTAGTGAAAAAATAAATTTGAAAATAATATTCAATGAGTATTTTCCTAGCAATATCTTGAGGGGTCCTATTTCTTGTTTCCACATCTCCATTTTGTTGAGGTGTTCTTGAATCAAATAAATTGTGACTATAGCCATTGTGTGAGAAATAAGATTCAAACTCCTAATTTTCAAACACACATCCATGATCACTTCTCAGGTTCTCAATTCTATGTCCATAGTGATTTTCTACAGACTTTTTGTATTTGATTAAATAAGAAAATGCTTCACTTTTTGGAGACTGAAGGTATTACCATGTGTGTCTAGATAAATCATTAATTAGAACAAAAACATACTGATTACCATTTAAGCTAGAAACACATGATGGTCCAAAAAAATTCATGTAATACAACTCAAGTGGTTTAGATGAAGATACTACTTTCATTGGATTGAAGGAAACGTTGTGTTGTTTTCACTTTTTACCAGGATTACATGCTTTGTAATGAGGTAACTCCAATTTATGTAAGACTCTAACTAGACTAAAATAAATTTCTTCCTATGTAAGTGAACATTGTAGTTTCCTAATCTTATATACCATAATAATTTTTCCTTAGGAAATCCATTTATAGAAGAAAACATTTTCTTGTCCTGGGAATTTATATAAAAAACATACACATTTTTAATTCTATAGGCAGTGAATACTAAATAATTTCTGGAATCAAAAATATTCCATGAATCATTTTGAAACATATCATTAAAGCCATCATCACATAGCTAAGATATAATAATTCAATTTTAAATTATTCCTTCATCAATACGTACTTAGTATATCAATATTGTATTAGGGTTAACAATTTATCCTATGCAGACGATTATTCTTTTTGCATTTTACCATAGGTGACATGTCCACTATAAACATTTATTAAGCTCTTAATGAAACAATCGTCTCCTATCATATGTCTTAAACATCCATTTCCCATGTACCATAAGGTTTTACAGAAACTTTTTAAGAAATTTCCCTACAAAACAGATTAAGAATATGGTAACTTTCATACCCAAATTTTAATGGGTTGAGAGAGGTTATCAAGTAGAATTTTGGGAAACCATATTTTTTTTATAGATTTACTATAATAAACTGATATTTGATGAGACATAAGGACATTTTTAGTTCTATTGGAAAATTTACATTCAAAAGATGGTTCCTATCTGGAACTACCAGTGAACTATCCAGATTTTGAAATAAATTTAGTTCTAATAATCCTTCTCTGTCCTGGTTGATATTCTTGACATGTTAAATATTTAGAGGAAATGTTTTTTCTAGAATATTATTGTAGGTATCTCTACCAGCAGTTAATTTTTCAAAATCCCTTTATAATTACTCATTTGATAATTTTATTTCAGTATTTTCCTTTATCAGCTAAGCACATTTTTCTTTTAAAATATCCAGATTATATTTGTGATTAGCATTTAATTCATTTTTTCTTTTCAATAGTTTATATATATCATTGAGTTCATTAAAGGAATCCTCAAGAATTATACATTATTTAGATATTTAATCCTTATTCATATTATTACCATTGTTTAATCACTTCCATTCCAAAAATAATAAGTATTGGGTATATGGGAATTGGGTGTTACCGCAGTTGTTTCTGTCAAAAAATGCATATTTGCATGTTTGGTCTTCTTAGTATTAGAAGTGTTAGATCCACTTGAGCTATCTTTTGAGAAAATCTAGCTATAATTCATAGCCTTTTTATAAGACTTTACCTAGAATTTATACTTCTTCTTAAATTTATTCTTGTGGTAATCATTCTTCACAAGGCCTTTTCGTTTACACTCATAACAGACAATATCAGTTGTGTTATCATTACATTTTTTTCCTTTTTCCAAATTCATATATTATCATACCTTCCTCTATAGTTTGAATTTCTAAATAAATTTTTCTTTTGGTAGAACATCATTAATCTCCTTGCATGAAGATCTATCTCATCATCACTGTTAGAGTTTGAGTCTTCACTTTTTGAAGTGTCTACAAGAACATGAAAATTTTCTTTTTCTCGGTTCCTTGAGGTAGTAGTTTGAATGCTACATATCACTTCCTAGGTTCTTTATCTACCTCCTGATTCACGTTATGTTCTTTTACATACATTATAAGCTTTCCAATTAATTCCATTACTGGTACCTTTCCTATATCACAAGATTCATGAATAAAAACACGGGTTCCTCTCTATTGGTCTGGTAATCATCAAAGCAGTCTCATAATCTGATCATTGTTGTCCAATGGTTTCCCAAGAAGACGCATGGTATTTATTATTTCATTGAACCTGAGAGACATTCCAGAGATAGGTCCATCAGTATTAATTTTACAATTATCATATTCAATAGTACATGTATTTAATCTCATTTCTTTAACATTATATGTTCACTCATGAGAAATTACTAAAGTATCCAAAATTTCATATGCAGTTTTACAAGTAGATATTCTATTGAATTCATCATCACCTAGAGAATAATACAATGAATTAAATTCTTTAAAATTATTTTTATATGCGATATTAGTCAACTAAGACCATGTGTCAATAATATTAGGAGACGATATATGTTATCCTTCAATTATATCCCAGATTTTAGGTTACATACACTCTAAGTAAATTTTCATTTTTAATTTCCCTTGATATTTTTTATTACGATTAAAGCAAGGTGGAATGTTAGTAAGAGCTCCCTCAACTCGGTTATGAATAGTTAATTATAATTTAAAGAACTCAAAATTTAGATATGAGAAAAAATTTATGATATTTAAGATATAACTATAATCACAGTTGAAAAAGGATATTAAAATAAAATCCATTGATACCAAATGTTGGTCGTAGTGGAATCCCAAGAGGGGGTGAATTGATTTCCTACTTTAAATTTATGTTAAAAAAATTATTTTAAATAACCCCCAATTTTAAAATATCATAGTTAATTATGTCAGTGTAGATATAAATTTTTAGTTGGTCAAACAGTTTCTCAAAGGGTGATTTTTCCTCAGTTGAATCATTGTAAAACACTTCTCCACCTTTTGAAACTGGTTAACTGAATTAAACAATTACACATACTAACCATAACAATATATCAATGTGATTGAAAAATATTCATATTTTTCAGCAATTAAAATATGTGAAAAATAGATAAAACAATGTTTAACTAAATATAGAGCACAGTAAAGTAAAACAAGACGTTTAGTCACAAGCCAGGACTTAATCCTCTCCCAAAGGTTATAGCAGGAAACCAAGTAGTTTATATTAAAAATAAACTTGATAGATAACATTTATCTAGATTTACAACAATTTTCAGAAACTATCTAGGGTTCATACCCTCTTCCACAGTTCATCGTGGTAAAAACAAACTAAACAAACCACACACGGTCTCTCCCACTGTTATTCATGGGAAATAAGATGTAAGAGAAGATTGATGCGAGAATATTCAGTATCCCCTAGTTCAAGAATAAGAAACAGTGAGTGTAACAGACAGATACAAACACTTATCACAAATTTAATGTGAATAAATACAATAGATATAGGATTATAAGCTTCAGTTTAGAAAGCTCCATGTGTTTGCAGATAAGCTCTTTACTCCTTTAATGTATGAATTTGTTGTTCGAATTTTTTTCTTGAAGTTGTTTCCAATACAGAATGTCACATCTCTAGGTTCTTTCATTGAGATTTCTTACTCTGGTGTTGATCAAGAGATGATGAAGCCAAGAATTCAGAAGTTATTTTATCCCAAAATGATCTTCTTGAAATTATTAGGTTCATAATGTAAGCATTGAGTAGTTTTTCTTTGATCCAGCAAGTATTCTCCTTTACATTTACATATTTGTAACATCCCAAGTATGTAATGAATAATAAATATTTTTATCTATGTCTATTAATGATTAATATAGTGTTTTAGAGGCTTAAAATGAAAATAAATACAATATTATGCATGGAATACACTAATATTCTTAAAAGAATGTCTTTCTGCCTTTTGATGGAAAACCATTTTTAAATCAATGTTTTGACAATTTTATAATATATATTTGTCAAAATAAACATATTAATTATGATTGGGACATTGAAATTTACATTGGATAAATTTTTGGTATTTTTCTGACAATGATCAATTATTAATGAATAGTGAAAAATACTGCATTTTACATCAAAACTGCTTTTTCATTTAATTTAATTATATGGATAGATTATATTTTTAATTGGTATTAAAGTGTAATCTTAATATATTTTTACCATTTAATCCAATGGTGGACATTAGGATTAATTTCACTTTGAAATTGGTCATAAACTAAGGCCAAACTTTTCATAGATATTGTTTCAAAAAACCCCGCTATTTGTTTTGACAACGAGAATTATTTTTAAATAAATTATTGCAATTTATGTGTTTGGAATTTGGTTAAATGGATTAAATATTTGGAATCAGAAGTTCCAAATTATGTAATAAATACTCTTTTGTTTTTGGACACTATGAATAGTAATGACGGTAATTATCATTAATTATCTTGATTAATGAGTAATCGGGTAGTTATGGATAATAAAATAATATCATAATAATAAAAAATGACACAAAAATGTGTCATAAGGCTATTGGATTTCTCATGGCCGACCATGGGATGCCTTTTTCCAAACTTGGGGGCCCCATGGAATCACTTTTGTGAGAAAGTGACTTTTTATCTTTATATTTTTAAAGAATGTTAAACGTAACAAAGAATGTATCACCTAAGTAAAATATTTTTAATTTTGTCTAAATAAATGATATATTTGACTACAAATAGTCAATGGAAAGATAATAATATTTTATACATCATTGTAGTTTTTTTATAATTTTTAGACATTAAATAAATTAAATTATTTATGACATCATAATGATGCAGCGATGACCTCATTATTTGATGATTTAAAAAAAATGGAAAGATAATGTAAAATATAAGACCTAAACATATACAAAACCTATTGGGTGGGTAAATTTAGAACCCTTATCACCTTATCCTCTAATTATATCAATGTGGGACCTTTAAAATCCGAAACCCATTTTAAAATAAAGTAACATTTCTTTACATTCCAAGAGTTCCCCTCCTCTCCTCTTATAAAAGGCCCCCACCTCTACCTCCTTACCCAAACTTCCAAAGCCTTTGGTTCGGCCAAACCCTGGTCATTTTGTCTCTCTACTTCCTTATCTTACTACTTGAAGCCTCACTTTGGGTAGAAGTCTTTCCAAGGATGCCTTTGAGCTCAAACCAAAGGGAGTTACCCGATTTTAAGGTAATGTCTTCACTTGTGTTCTTTTGTTTTATTTTGCTTCTCCAACCTACAAAACTCTTTTTATTCATTTATTTTGTAACAAATCCAGTATCTTAAATATAATAGGATGTTGTAATAAGAACGATTCGATCTACACTTACACACACCTACATATAATGGTTAAAGAACATACTGTTTCTGTGGATGGCGAATTTCGGCCTCCCGAAATGATGATTGTTCAACATTCTTTTAACACCTTCAAAGTTAGAAATTAAGATTACACTATATTTATATATGATATATAATATGTTTATGTTTTCCTTATGCATCTGTACTTATCATTTTGGGCATACCTTTATGGTTTCCATTATGGGTAAACGCGATATCTTCATTTAAGGAAGTGCAGACTACCGCCCCCTCAAAGTCATTTGATTCGTTAATACCATATGTGGGACATATAAAGGATGGATTTATGATATTATATATGATATTACACTATAATTATAATATACCTTTATATCATTATGATTCCATTCTATAAAATACAAAATATAAATGAAAGTAGCGTTCATGTGTACATGCGGTTTACCATCTCCATGAACGGTGCATTTCATTTCTTACCTCTAAATAATTGTGTAATATTATATATGCATGCATGTAAGGGATATATATGACACATATGATATCTACATCATGAATACCATTCTGGATATAATGGATACATGAACAACATATAATTATAAAGGGTTTATTTTTGACTCAAGTACCAATGATCGTTAAAATGACCATTATTAACTTAAATAATTACATAGTGTTCATGACATGGAAATAAGTGACATAAAAGGAATAATGAACTTGAAAAAGGTTCTTAAAAATGTATAAATTAACTCATGTTTATTATTTAGGAGATTAAAGAACGACCGAGTCAAGTCGGACCCGAGGTATGGGACTTCGTCTCAATCTTCGTTCATTGAGGCATATTTTGTTTTATACACAACCTTCTTTTATACGGTGTATAAACCCCTTTGACTTTTAAGTTTATTCAAATGGAATATTTTTTATACGAAGCGTTTACTAAACGACAAAAGGGAATTTTTTTGTCGTACATATGCGGCGACAACGACTTTTCCGCCGCCGTGACAATTATTTTAGTTTCAGCTTCCTCTAAAAGCCATACATTTTTTAAAAGAAAAATAAATACCATGTTTTAATTTTCTTTTATTTTGGTATTGAAAATGGTTTTCATAATATTTTTATATCTATGTGTGGTATTGATATCTTGTGATTGAAAGGTGTAAATGTTATGTTTCTTTTATTCATGTTTTATGTTATATGATTATGTTGAGGTTTTTGGCCAATATTATGAAGACGGGTGGTTCCGTGATAGACTAAGGGCGGGTGAGCCCGATATAGCTCTCCAATGAATTGGGTAACATGAAGGAGTGAAACATTAAGGTTTCTCCGAAAAGATTTAGTGAATATACTGTGATGGGTATTCCAAAAGTAACCAAGGGGGTTACTCCATACGTAAGAATGTTATGAGTGCCTCAAGTTACCTTTATGTCTTACAATTTCAATGATTTATTCATGATTTGATGAGGTATGTTAAAGTGATTATGTTTTATGGGTAAATTATGATTTAATTGTTATGTATATATGAATTCATGTTTCCTTTCCATATGTTTTTTATATTACCCATATTGTGATTTTTATGCTCATCTCAAGTCTTTTCTGAAATGTTTTTCACAGGTCAAGGGAAAGGTACATGATTTGATGATAGTGTCAAGGAAGATTCAAGAAAGAATCCATGTTTTATTTTAAATATGTTCCGTTGATGGGAAAAAATGAATACTATCTTTATGTAACCACTTTGTTTAAATGTGGAATGTAATCCAAGTTTTATGATCTAATTCTCTAAAACTCTAAACCTGAAAAGATCCTCAATGTGTAATCTTGTAATAACTCAAGATTAAGTAATGTTTAAGGCTGGGGACTTATAGTTCGTATCAGAGGTCATTTTATATAACTTTAGGAGTTATAATTCTTTTAAATGATTATCCAAAAATATATATATATTTTGAAATGATATAGCATTTGAAGGTTACCATGTTTCTTCATCTAAGACATGTTTGTTCAGAATGGTTTTCCGTCGAGGAAATAAGGAAACAGTGCTAAGAAGGCATACAGAAGGAAATAACCTTCCGAATAAGCATCCTGAGATGGTCGGATTTGGAACTGAACAGTTTGTTACAGTAATGGCGCTGTTGACTCAAGTGATAAATGGTGGTGGTATCCATGCACGAGATCAGTCAGATCAACTGTAGAGGAACATGTCAGTGGTGGAACATTTCATGAGGAAACATCCCCCATCATTTAGAGGATCATCTGACCCTGTTCTAGCTGAAGGGTGGATTAAAGCACTGGAGAAGATTTTCGATGTCATGGGGTGTTTAGACAATCAAAAGTTTAGTCTTGTTATTTACCGTTTGGAGGCTGAAGCAGATCAGTGGTGGTCGATGGTTAAAAATATCAGGAATGCTGATGAGATTTATGCTCTTGACTGGGATGAATTCAAAGGTATATTTCTTGAGAAGTATTTTCCTAACGCTATTCTACTTATGATGGAAAAGAAATTCTAGGAATTGTGGAAAGAGGAAGACTCAGTGGCTGCCTATGACGAAAGGTTCACTCGATAGGCAAGGTATGCTTCAAATTTTATCTGAGACCTTGATAGTAAAATCAATCGTTTTTACTCAGGATTAAAGCCAAAATATCGAAGGGCATTAGCTTCTCGTGTGTATAAAAGTTATGAAAAGATTTTTTGATGTGATAAGAAGGTGGAAATGGAGTTTTCCGATGATCAAGTGTTCTATAACAACCAACAGAAGAAGAGACCTAGGTGGCAGGAGAAAGGTAAGAATTCTTCAAAAAAGTCTGATGGTAAGAAAACAAAGTTTCCAGTTTGTGATAAATGTGGCAAAAAGCATGTTGGGGAATGTCTTCTGAATTCTGGAAAGTGCTACCGATGTGGTAAGATGGGACATAAGGCTCGTGATTGCACTAAAAAAGATCAAGGTGAAGGTAAGACCAAATTTGGTTTAAAGTTAGTGAAATGTTTTAAGTGCAATGTGATGGGTCACTATGTAAACGAGTGTCTAACAAAGAGCTTGAGTGATGGGAAGCAGTTAGACTTCATGTAGAAAGGGGTGGTGAAATCCTTTGCAACTACTTCAGCAGATTTCGGGCCATCAAATGAAGATGTATCAGGTACTTTGTTTGTTTTTTCAGATTATGACAATGTGTTGTTTGATTCGGGGTCTACATATTCTTTCATCTCTGAAACTTTTTCTAGTAAAATGGGAATACCATCTCAAGAAATGACTCTTGAACTTGTGGTAAAAACACCTTGGGGAAATGTTGAGGAAAAAATAATTTATAAGAATCTTCCTATCCTTATCTGTGGAAAAAACCTACTTGCAAACCTTATTGTTATACCTCTAGTAGATTTTGATGTTATCCTAGGTATGGATTGGCTCTCTATTTACCATGCTAAGATTGACTGTAGAGCTAAAGAAGTTTCTTTTCAGAAAGACGTTCAGTTTGTGTACAAGAATGAACCCTTACAGTTGATAACATATCAAGAGGCCTAGAAACTTGTAAAATATGGAAATGAATGTTACCTTGCACATATTTTTGAAAATAAGGGAACTGTTTAGATTAATGATGTGGCAGTGGTAAATGAGTATCCTGATGTTTTTCCTGATTAGTTGCCTGGAATAATACCAGATTGGGACGTTGAATTTACTGTTGACTTAGTTCCTGATGCTACGACAATTACAAAACCCCCATATCCAATGGCTCAAGTTTAACTTTTAGAGTTAAAGAAACAATTGCAGGAGTTATTAGATAAAGGTTTCATTCGACCTAGCACATCACCATGGGGTGCTCCTGTCTTGTTTGTTAAAAATAAAGACGGATCAATGAGACATTGCATTGATTATAGGGCCTTGAATAATATCACTATTAATAAAAAATATACTTTGCCTTATATCGATGATTTGTTTGATCAGCTCTAGGGAGCTCAGTATTTTTCAAAGATTGACCTGAGATCGGTGTACCATCAGCTGAAGGTAAAGGAAGAAGATGTTCCGAAGACTGCGTTTCGTACAAGATATGGCCATTATGAATTTGTAGTAATGCCTTTTGGGATAACCAATTTACCTGCTGTATTCATGGACTTAATTAATAGAATTTTCCATGAGTTCTTGGATACGTTTGTGGTGGTTTTAATTTATGATATTTTGGTGTTTTCTAAATGTAAAGAGGAGTATTCAAGACATTTAAGGGTTATCTTGTAAACCTTAAAAGAAAATAAAATGTATGGAAAATTTAGAAAGTGCGAGTTTTGGTTGCAACAAATTTCTTTCCTTGGTCACATTGTTTCTAATAATGGGATAACCATTGATCTTGCAAAAACAAAGGTTGTTAAAGAATGTCCAAGACCCACAAATGTAACAGAGATTCATAGTTTACTTGGTTTAGCAGGCTATTACCAAAGGTTTGTTAGAAATTTTTAACGGTTATCTAGTCAAATGACTAAGCTAACTCGGAAGGGTGTTAAGTATAGCTGGACAAAAGAATGTGATGATTGTTTTCAGGAGTTGAAAAAGTAGATTGGTGAATTCTTCAGTTTTGGCACTACCTTCCAGGAATGGTGAGTTTGTTATATACAGTGATGCTTCATTGAAAGGACATGTTTGTGTCCTAATGCAGAATGATCAAGTAATTGCTTATGCTTCATGTCAGTTGAAAACTCATGAGGTAAATTACCCTACACATGATTTGGAATTAGATGTTGTTGTTTTTGCTTTAAAAATTTGGAGGCATCATTTGTATGGAGTAAAGTGTGAAATATATACCGATCACAAAAGTTTAAAGTATATATTTACATAGAGAGAATTTAACATGAGACAAAGGAGAAGGGTAGAATTAATCAAGGATTATGATTGTACAATTCATTACCATCCAGGAAAAGCAAATAAAGTGGCTGATGCTTTGAGTCGAAAAAGTAATGCTTCATTAGCAATGTTGCATTTGGACCGTGATCCTTTGGTTAAGGATTTGATGAACTTTGGCATAGAATTTGTTGGTGTAGGATGTTCTTCTATTTTGTTTCAGGTATCAGTGAGATCATCTCTATCAGACAGAATCAAGCAAGCACAGAAGCAGGACAGTGAGTTGTAGAAAAAGGTAGAGCTGGTTCAGAAGGGTAAATTTCATGAATTCACCATTGATAATGATTGTGTTTTGAGATTTGGGAAGAGATTGTGTGTGCCTTATGATTCACAGTTAAAGAGAGAGTTGTTATCTGTAGCTCATAGTTCTCCGTTTTCAGATCATCCAGGCAGTACTAAGATGTATAGAGATCTTCGGGAGTATTACTGGTGGGATGAAATGAAAAGAGATATTACTGATTTTACTGTGAAGTGTTTGACTTGTCAATAGGTTAAAGCCGAGTGGAAGTTAACGAAAGGGATGCTTCATCCTTTACCAGTGCCAGAGTGGAAATGGGAGAATATATCAATGGACTATGTTATGGGATTACTGAAGACATCTCGAGGTAATAATGCAATCTGAGTTATTATTGATCGCTTGACAAAGTCTGCTCATTTCCTTTCTATACGGGATACTTTTTCCCTAGATCATCATTCCCGTTTTTATCTTAAAGATATAGTCAGGATACATGGAGTTCCTCTCTCCATTGTATCTGACCATGATCCCTGGTTCACTTCTAACTTTTGGAAAGGCTTTCAGAAGTCATTGGGTACTGAATTAAATTTTAGTACATCTTTTCATCCTCAATCAGATGGGCAGTCGGAACGAACAATTCAGACCTTGGAGGATATGCTACGAGCTTGTTCGATGGATTATCAGGGATGTTTGGACCAACATATTTCTTTGTTGAATTTTCATATAATAATAGTTTTAATTCTAGTATAAAGATGGAACCATTTCATGCATTATATGGGAAGCGGTGTCTAACTACAGCTTTCTGGGATGAAGTGGGTGAACGGAAGATGATGGGACCAGAATTGGTAGAAGAGTTGGTAGAAAAAGTTCAGCTGATACAGAAACACATGAGGACAACTCAGAGTAGGTAGAAGAGTTATGCGGACAACAGGAGGAAGGATCTCTTTTTTGAGGTAGGTGATCATGTTTATCTCAAAGTATTACCATGGAAAAGTGTGATGTGATTTGGTAAGAAAGGAAAGCTGATTCCAAGGTTCATTGGACAATATAAAATTTTAGAGAGAGTTAGATCAGTTGCTTACCGAGTGGATTTACCTCCGAGTTTATCTCAGGTACACAAAGTTTTTCATGTTTCGATGTTGAGAAAGTACATGCCATATCCATCTCATTTTTTGAGTCCACAGGTAGTTCGGCTGGAAGATAAGCTATCTTATGAGGAACAACTCATTCAGATTCTTGACCAAAGGGAGAAAGTGTAATGGAATAAGGTGATTAATCAGGTAAAGGTTTTGTGGAAAAACCACATGATGGAAGAGGCAACATGGGAATCTGAAAATGCAATGAGGGATAAGTACCCCCATTTATTTGATAAGTAAATAAATTGTGGGGACTAAATTATCTAAAGGGGGGAAAGATGTAACATCCCAAGTAAGTAGTGAATAATAAATATTTTTATCTATGTCTATTAATGATAAAGATAGTGTTTTAGAGGCTTAAAATGAAAATAAATACAATATTATGCATGGAATACACTAATATTCTTAAAAGATTTTCTTACTGACTTTTGATGGAAAACCTTTTTCAAATAAATATTTTGACAATTTTATAATCTCTATTTGTCAAAATAAAAATATTCATTATGATTGGGACATTGAAATTTACATTGGATAAATTTTTGGTATTTTTCTGACAATGTTCATTTATTAATGAATAGTGAAAAATACTGCATTTTACATCAAAACTGCTTTTTCATTTAATTTAATTATATGGATAGATTATATTTTTAATTGGTATTAAAATGTAATCTGAATATATTTTTACCATTTAATCCAATGGTGGTCATTAGGATTAATTTCACTTTGAAATTGGTCATAAACTAATGCCAAACATTTCATAGATATTGTTTAAAAAAAACCCGCTATTTGTTTTGACAACAGGATTTAATTTTAAATAAATTATTGCAATTTATGTGTTTGGAATTTGGTAATATGTATTACATATTTGGAACATAAGGCCTAAATTATTTAATCAATACTCTTTTGTTTTTGGACATTATGAATAGTAACAACGGTAATTATCTTTAATTATCTTGATTAATGAGTAATCCGGTAGTTATGGATAATAAAATAATATAATAATAACAAAAAATGACACCAAAATGTGTCCTAAGGCTACTTGTTGTCTCATGGCCGACCATGGGATGCCTTTTGCCAAACGTGGGGGCCCCATGAAATCACATTTGTGAGAAAGTGACTTTTTATCTTTTTATTTTTAAAGAATGTTAAATGTAACAAAGAATGTATCACCTAGGTAAAATATTTTTAATTTTGTCTAAATAAATAATATTTTGGACTATAAATAGTCATTGGATGGATTATAAGATTTTATACATCATAGTATTTTTTTAAAATTTTTAGACATTAAATAAATTAAATTATTTATGACATCATAATGATGCAGCAATGACCTCATTATTTGATGATTTAAATAAATTGGAAAGATAATCTAAAATATAAGATCTAAACATTTCCAAAACCTATTGGGTGGGTAAATTTCGAAACCTTATCACCTTATCCTATAATTATATCAATGTGGGACCTTTAAAATCCGAAACCCATTTTAAAATAAAGTAACATTTCTTTACTTTCCAAGAGTGCCCCTCCTCTCCTCTTATAAAAGGCCCCCACCTCTACCTCCTTACCCACACTTCCAAAGCCGTTAACTCAGACAAACCCTACACATTTTGTCTCTCCACTTCCCTCTCTTACTCCTTGAAGCCTCACTTTGGGCAGAAGTCATACCAAGGACGCCTTTGAGCTCAAACCAAAAAGAGTTACCCGATTTTAAGATAGTGTCTTCACTTGTGTTCTTTTGTTTTATTTTGCTTCTCCAACCTCTTAAAATCTTTTTATTCATTTTATTTGTAACAAATCCAGTATATTAAATATAATAGGATGTTGTTATAAGAAGGATTCAAGCTACACTTGCACAAACCTACATCTAATGGTTAAAAACATACTGTTTCCGTGGATGGCGAATTTCGGCCTCCCGAAACGATGATTGTTCAACATTCTTTTAACACCTTCAAAGGTGGACATTAAGATGAAACTATATTTATATATGATATATAATATGTTTATGTTTTCCTTAAACATCTGTATTTTTCATTTTGGGCATACCTTTGTGGTTTCCATTATGGGTAAACGAGATATCTTCATTTATGGAAGTGCGGACTATCGCCCCCTCAAAGTGATTTGATTCGTTAATACCATATGTGTGACATATAAAGGATGGAGTTATGATATTATATATGATATTACACTGGAATTATAATATACCTTTATATCATTATGATTACATTCTATAAAATACAAAATAGAAATAAAAGTAGCATTCATGCGTACCTACGATGTACCATCTCCATGAACGGTGAATATAATTTCTTACCTCTAAATAATTATGTAATATTATAAATGCATGAATGTACTGGATATATATGACATTTATGATATCTACATCATGAATAACATTCTGGATATAATGGTTACATGAACAACTTGTAATTATAAAGGGTTTATTTTTGACTCAAGTACCAATGATCGTTAAAACGACCATTATTAACTTCAATAATTACATAGTGTTCATGACATGGAAATAAGTGATATAAAAGTAATAATGAACATGAAAAAGGTTCTTAAACATGTATAAATTAACTCAAGTTTATTATTCATGATATTAAAGAATGACCGAGTCAAGTCGGACCCAAGGTATTGGACTTCGTCTCAATCTCCATTCATTGAGGCATATTTTGTTTTATAAACAACCTTTATTTATATGGTCTATAAACCCCTTTGACATTTATGTTTATTCAAAAGGAATCTTTTTTATACGAAGCGTTTACTAAACGACAAAAGGGAATGTTTTTTTCGTACATATGCGGCGATAATGACTTCTCCGCCGCAGTGACCATTATTTGAGTTTCGGCTTCCTTTACAAGACATACCTTTTTTTAAAAGAAAAATAAATACCATTTTTTACTTTTCTTTTATTTTGGTATTGAAAATTGTTTTCATAATATTTTTATATCAATGTGTGGTATTGATATCATGTGATTGAAAGGTGGAAATGTTATGTTTCCTTTATGCATGTTTTATGTGATACGATTATGTTGAGGTTCTTGGGAAATATTACAAAGACAGGTGGTTCTGTGATAGACTAAGGGCGGGTGAGCCCAATATAGCTCTCCAATGCATTGGGTATCATGAAGGAGTGAAACGTTAAGGTTTCTCCGAAAAGATTTAGGAAATATGCTGTGATGGGTATTCCAAATGTAACCAATGAGGTTACTACATACGTAAGAATGTTATGAATGCCTCAAGTTACCTTTATGTCTTATGATTTCTATGATTTATTCATGATTTGATGAGGTATGTTAAAGTGCTTATGTTTTATGGGTAAAGTATGATTTCATTCTTATGTATATATGAATTCATGTTTCCTTTCCATATTTTTTTTATATAACCCATACTGAGCTTTTTATGCTCATCCCAAGTCTTTTTTGAAATGTTTTTCACAGGTCATGGGAAAGGTACATGATATGATGATAGTGTCAAGGAAGTGTCAAGAAAGAATCCATGTTTTATTTTAAATATGTTCCGTTGATGGGAAAAAATTAATACTATCTTTATGTAACCACTTTGTTTAAATGTGGAATGTAATGAAAGTTTTATGATTTAATTCTCTAAAAATCTAAACCGGAAAAGATCCTCAATGTGTAATCTTGTAATAAATCAAGATTAAGTAATGTTTAAGGCTGTGGCCTTATAGTTCGTATCAGAGGTCGGTTTAGATAACTTTAGGAGTTAGAATTCTGTTAAATGACTATCCAAATATATATTTATTTTGAAATGATATAGCATTTGAAGGGTACCATGTTGCTTCATCTAAGACATGTTTTTTCAGAATGGTTTTCCACAGAGGAAATAAGGAAGCAGTGCTAGGAAGGCATACAGAAGGAAATAACCTTCTGAATAAGAATCCTGAGATGGTCGGAATTGGAACTGAATAGTTTTTTATAGTAATGGCGCTGTTGACTCAAGCGGTAAATGGTGGTGGTATCCATACACGAGATCAGCCAGATCAACTGCAGAGGAACATGTCAGTGGTGGAACATTTCATGAGGCAACATCCCCCATCATTCAGAGGATCATCTGACCTTGTGCTAGCTGAAGGGTGGATTAAAGAACTTGAGAAGATTTTCGATGTCATGGGGTGTTCAGAAAATCAAAAGGTTAGTCTTGTTATTTACCGTTTGGAGCGTGATGCAGATCCGTGGTGGTCGATGGTTAAAAATATCAGGGACGCTAATGAGATTGATGCTCTTGACTGGGATGAATTCAAAGGTATGTTTCTTGAGAAGTATTTTCCTAAGGCTGTTCGACATAGTATGGAAAAGAAATTCTTGGAATTGAGGCAAGAGAAGACTCAGTGGCTGCCTATGACGAAAGGTTCACTCGATTGGCAAGGTATGCTCCAAATTTTATCCGAGACCTTGATAGTAAAATCAATCGTTTTTACTCAGGATTAAAGCCAAAATATCGAAGGGGATTAGCTTCTCATGTGTTTAGAAGTTATGAAAATATTGTTCGATGTGATGAGAAGGTGGAAATGGAGTTTTCCAATGATAAAGTGTTCTATAACAACCAACAGAAGAAGAGACCGAGGTGGCAGGAGAAAGGTAAGAATTATTCAAAAATGTCTGATGGTAAGAAAACTAAGTTTCCAGTTTGTGATAAATGTGGAAAAAGGCATGCTGGGGAATGTCTTCTGAATTCTGGAAAGTGCTACAGATGTGGTAAGATGGCACATAAGGCTCGTGATTGCACTGAAAAAGATCAAGGTGAAGGTAAGACCAAATTTGATTTACAGTTAGTGAAATATTTTAAGTGAAATGTGATGGGTCACTATGCAAACGAGTGTCTGACAAAGAGCTTGAATGATGGGAAGTATTTAGACTTCAAGCAGAAAGGGGTGGTGAAATCATTTGCAACTACTTCAGTAGATGTCGGGCCATCAAATGAATATGTATCAGGTACTTTGTTTGTTTTTTCAGATTATGCCAATGTGTTTTTTGATTCGGGGTCTACACATTCTTTCATCTCTGAAACCTTTTCTAGTAAAATGGGAATACCATCTCAAGAAATGACTCTTGAACTTGTGGTAAAAACACCTGGGGGAAATGTTGAGGAAAGAATATTTTATAATAATCTTCCTATCCTTATCTGTGGAAAAAACCTACTTGCAAACCTTATTGTTATACCTCTAGTAGAGTTTGATGTTATCCTGGGTATGGATTGGCTCTCTATTTACCATGCTAACATTGACTGTAGAGCTAAAGAAGTTTCTTTTCAGAAAGACGTTTAGTTTGTGTACAAGAATGAACCCTTACAGTTGATAACATATCAAGAGGCCTAGAAACTTGTAAAAGATGGAAATGAATGTTACCTTGCACATATTTTTGAAAACAAGGGAACTGTTCAGATTAATGATGTGGCAGTGTTAAATGAGTATCCTGATGTTTTTCCTGATTAGTTGCCTGGAATAATACCAGATCGGGAAGTTGAATTTACTGTTGACTTAGTTCCTGATGCTAAGCCAATTTCAAAACCCCCATATTGAATGGATCAAGTTTAACTTTTAGAGTTAAATAAACAATTGCAGGAGTTATTAGATAAAGGTTTCATTCGACCTAGCACATCACCATGGGGTGCTCCTGTCTTGTTTGTTAAAAAGAAAGATGGATAAATGAGACATTGCATTGATTACAGGGCCTTGAATAATATCACTGTTAAGAACAAATACCTTTGCCTCATATCGATGATTTGTTTGATCAGCTCTAGGGAGCTTAGTATTTTTCAAATATTGACCTGAGATCGGTGTACCATCAGCTGAAGGTAATGGAAGAAGATGTTCCGAAGACTGCATTTCGTAAAAGATATGGCCATTATGAATTTGTAGTAATGCCTTTTGGGATAACCAATGCACCTGCTGTATTCATGGACTTAATGAATAGAATTTTCCATGAGTTCTTGGATAAGTTTGTGGTGGTTTTCATTGATGATATTTTGGTGTTTTTGAAATGTAAAGAGGAGCATTAAAGACATTTAAGGGGTTTCTTGTAAAACTTAAATGAAAACAAACTGTATGGAAAATTTATCAAGTGCGAGTTTTGGTTGAAACAATTTTCTTTCCTTGGTCATATTGTTTCTAATAATGGGATAACCATTGATCTTGCAAAAACAATGGTTGTTAAAGAATGTCCAAGACCCACAAATGTAATAGAGATTCATAGTTTACTTGGTTTAGTAGGCTATTACCGAAGGTTTGTTAGAAATTTGTTACGGTTATCTAGTCCAATGACTAAGCTAACTCGGAAGGGTGTTAAGTTTAGCTGGACAAAAGAATGTGATGATAGTTTTCAGGAGGTGAAAAAGTAGATTGGTGAATTCTCCAGTTTTGGCACTACCTTCCAGGAATGGTGAGTTTGTTATATACAGTGATGCTTCATTGAAAGGACTTGGTTGTGTCCTAATGCAGAATGATCAGGTAATTGATTATGCTTCATGTCAGTTGAAAACTCATGAGGTAAATTACCCTACACATGTTTTGGAATTAGATGTTGTTGTTTTTGCTTTAAAAATTTGGAGGCATCATTTGTATGGAGTAAAGTGTGAAATATATACCGATCACAAAAGTTTAATGTATATATTCACATAGAAAGAATTGAACATGAGACAAAGGAGAAGGGTATAATTAATCAAGGATTATGATTGTACAATTCATTACCATCCAGGAAAAGCAAATAATGTGGATGATGCTTTGAGTCGAAAAAGTAATGCTTCATTAGCAATGTTGCATTTGGAACGTGATCCTTTGGTTAAGGATTTGATGGACTTTGGCATAGAATTTGTTGGTATAGGATGTTCTTCTATTTTGTTTCAGGTATCAGTGAGATCATCTCTATCAGACAGAATCAAGCAAGCAAAGAAGCATGACAGTGAGTTGTAGAAAAAGGTAGATCTGGTTCAAAAGGGTAAATTTCCTGAATTCACCATTGATAATGATTGCGTTTTGAGATTTGGGAAGAGATTGTGTGTGCCTTATGATTCACAGTTAAAGAGAGAGTTGTTATGTGAAGCTCATAGTTCTCCGTTTTCAGATCATCCAGGCAGTACTAAGATGTATAGAGATCATCGGGAGTATTACTGGTGGGATGGAATGAAAATAGATATTGCTAATTTTACTGTGAAGTGTTTGACTTGTCAACAGGTTAAAGTAGAGTGGCAGTTAACGAAAGGGATGCTTTAGCCTTTACCAGTGCCAGAGTGGAAATGGGAGAATATATCAATGGACATTGTTGTGGGATTACTGAAGACATCTCGAGGTAATAATGCAATCTGGGTTATTATTGATCTCTTGACCAAGTCTTCTCATTTCCTTTCTATACGGGATAATTTTCCCTAGATCAACATTCCCATTTTTATCTTAAAGATATAGTCAGGTTACATGGAGTTCCTCTCTCCATTGTATCTGACTGTGATCCCTGGTTCACTTCTAACTTTTCGAAAGGCTTTCAGAAGTCGTTGGGTACTGAATTAAATTTTAGTACATCTTTTCATCCTCAATCAGATAGGCAGTCGGAACGAACCATTCAGACCTTGGAAAATATGCTACGATCTTGTTCGATGGATTATCAGGGAATTTTGGACCAACATCTTTCTTTGTTGAATTTTCATATAATAATAGTTTTAATTCTAGTATAAAGATGGAACCATTTCATGCATTATATGGGAAGCGGTGTCTAACTATAGCTTTCTGGGATGAAGTGGGTGAAAGGATGTTGATGGGACCAGAATTGGTAGAAGAGTTCTCAGAAAAAGTTCAGCTAATACAGAAACACATGAGAACAGCTCAGAGTAGGCAGAAGAGTTATGCGGACAACAGGAGGAAGGATCTCTCTTTTGAGGTAGGTGATCATGTTTTTCTCAAAGTATCACCATGGAAAAGTGTGATGTGATTTTCTAAGAAAGGAAAGTTGAGCCCAAGGTTCATTGGACAATATAAAATTTTGGAGAGAGTTAGATAAATTGCTTACCGAGTGGATTTACCTCCGAGTTTACCTCAGGTACACAATGTTTTTCATGTTTCGATGCTGAGAAAGTACATGCCAGATCCATCTCATTTTTTGAGTCCAGAGGTAGTTCAGCTGGATGAGAACCTATCTTATGAGGAACAACTGGTTTAGATTCTTGACCATAGGGATCAAGTGTTACAGAATAAGGTGATTAATCAGGTAAAGGTTTTTTTGTAAAAACCACATGATGGAAGAGGCAACATGGGAATCTGAAAATGCAATGAGGGATAAGTACCCCCATTTATTTGATAAGTAAATAAATTGCGGGGACTAAATTATCTAAAGGGGGGAAGGATGTAACATCCCAAGTAAGTAGTGAATAATAAATATTTTTATCTATGTCTATTAATGATTATGATAGTGTTTTAGAGGCTTAAAATGAAAATAAATACAATATTATGCATGGAATACACTAATATTCTTAAAAGATTGTCTTATTTCCTTTTGATAGAAAACCTTTATTAAATCAATATTTTGACAATTTTATAATATATATTTGTCAAAATAAAAATATTCATTATTATTGGGACATTTAAATTTACATTGGATAAATTTTTGGTATTTTTCTGACAATGTTCATTTATTAATGAATAGTGAAAAATAAGGCATTTTACATCAAAACTGCTTTTTTCATTTAATTTAATTATATGGATAGATTATATTTTTAATTGGTCTTAAAATTTAATCTGAATATATTTTTACCATTTAATCCAATGGTGGTCATTAGGATTAATTTCACTTTGAAATTGGTCATAAACTAATGCCAAACATTTCATAGATATTGTTTCAAAAAAACCCGCTATTTGTTTTGACAACAGGATTTATTTTTAATTAAATTATTGCAATTTATGTGTTTGGAATTTGGTAATATGGATTACATATTTGGAATTAGAAGGTCCAAATTATGAAATCAAGACTCTTTTGTTTTTGGACATTATGAATAGTAACGACGGTAATTATTTTTAATTATCTTGATTAATGAGTAATCGGGTAGTTATGGATAATAAAATAATATAATAATAATACAAAATGACACCAAAATGTGTCCTAAGGCTACTTTTTGTCTCATGGACGACCATGGGATGCCTTCTGCCAAACATGGGGGCCCCATGGAATCACTTTTGTGAGAAAGTGACTTTTTATCTTTTTATTTTTAAAGAATGTTAAATGTAACAAAGAATGTATCACCTAGGTAAAATATTTTTAATTTTATCTAAATAAATGATATTTTGGACTATAAATAGTCATTGGATGGATAATAAGATTTTATACATCATAGTATTTTTTTATAATTTTTAGACATTAAATAAAATAAATTATTTATGACATCATAATGATGCTGCGATGACCTCATTATTTGATGATTTAAATAAAATGGAAATATAATGTAAAATCTAAGACCTAAACATTTCCAAAACCTATTGGGTGGGTAAATTTAGAAACCATATCACCTTATATCCTAATTATATCAATGTGGGACCTTTAAAATCCGAAACCCATTTTAAAATAAAGTAACATTTCTTTACTTTCCAAGAGTGCCCCTCCTCTCCTCTTATAAAAGGCCCCCACCTCTACCTCCTTACCCAAACTTCCAAAGCCTTTGGCTCGGCCAAACCCTACACATTTTGTCTCTCCACTTTCCTCTCTTACTCCTTGAAGCCTCACTTTGGGCAGAAGTCATCCCAAGGACGCCTTTGAGCTCAAACCAAAGGGAGTTACCCGATTTTAAGATAATGTCTTCACTTGTGTTCTTTTGTTTTATTAAGCTTCTCCAACCTCTTAAAATCTTTTTATTCATCTCATTTGTAACAAATCCAGTATCTTAAATATAATAGGATGTTGTTATTAGAAGGATTCAAGCTACACATACACACACCTACATCTAATGGTTAAAAAACATACTGTTTCCGTGGATGGTGAATTTCGGCCTCCCGAAATGATGATTGTTCAACATTCTTTTAACACCATAAAAGGTGGCCATTAAGATGACACTATATTTATATATGATATATAATATGTTTATGTTTTCCTTAAGTATCGGTATTTTTCATTTTGGGCATACCTTTATGGTTTCCATTATGGGTAAACGCGATATCTTCATTTAAGGAAGTGCGGACTACCGCCCCCTCAAAGTGATTTGATTCGTTAATACCATACGTGTGACATATAAAGGATGGAGTTATGATATTATATATGATATTACACTGGAATTATAATATACCTTTATATCATTATTATTCCATTCTACAAAATACTAATTAGAAATAAAAGTAGCGTTCATGCGTACCTACGGTGTACCATCTCCATGAACGGTGAATTTCATTTCTTACCTCTAAATAATTATGTAATATTATAAATGCATGCATGTACTGGATATATATGACATATATGATATCTAAATCATGAATACCATTCTGGATATAATGTTTACATGAACAACTTGTAATTATAAAGGGTTTATTTTTGACTCAAGTACCAATGATCGTTAAAACGACCATTATTAACTTCAATAATTACATAGTGTTCATGACATAGAAATAAGTGATATAAAAGGAATAATGAACATGAAAAAGGTTCTTAAACAAGTATAAATTAACTCATGTTTATTATTCAGGAGATTAAAGAACGACCGAGTCAAGTCGGACCCAAGGTATGGGACTTCGTCTCAATCTCCTTTCATTGAGGAATATTTTGTTTTATACACAACCTTCTTTTATATGGTCTATAAACCCTTTGACTTTTACATTTATTCAAAAGGAATATTTTTTATACGAAGCATTTACTAAATGACAAAAGGGAATGTTTTTGTCGTACATATGCGGCGACAACGACTTCTCCGCCACCGTGACCATTATTTGAGTTTCGGCTTCCTCTACAAGATATACCTTATTTTAAAAGAAAAATAAATACCATGTTTTACTTTTCTTTTATTTTGGTATTGAAAATTGTTTTCATAATATTTTTATATCAATGTGTGGTATTGATATCTTGTGATTGAAAGGTGGAAATGTTATGTTTCCTTTATGCATGTTTTATGTGATACGATTATGTTGAGGTTCTTGGGCAATATTACAAAGACAGGTGGTTCCGTGATAGACTAAGGGTGGGTGAGCCCGATATAGCTCTCCAATGCATTGGGTAACATGAAGGAGTGAAACGTTAAGGTTTCTCCGAAAAAATTTAGGGAATATACTGTGATGGGTATTCCAAATTTAACCAAGGGGGTTACTACATACGAAAGAATGTTATAAATGCCTCAAGTTACCTTTATGTCTTATGATTTCTATGATTTATTCATGATTTGATGAGGTATGTTAAAGTGCTTATGTTTTATGGGTAAAGTATGATTTCATTCTTTTGTATATATGAATTCATGTTTCCTTTCCATATTTTTTTTATATAACCCATACTGATCTTTTTATGCTCATCCCAAGTCTTTTTTGAAATGTTTTTCACAGGTCATGGGAAAGGTACATGATATGATGATAGTGTCAAGGAAGTGTCAAGAAAGAATCCGTGTTTTATTTTAAATATGTTCCATTGATGGGTAGAAATGAATACTATCTTTATGTAACCACTTTGATTAAATGTGGAATGTAATGAAATTTTTATGATCTAATTCTCTAAAAATCTAAACCTGAAAAGATCCTCAATGTGTAATCTTGTAATAAATCATGATTAAGTAATGTTTAAGGTTGTGGCCTTATAGTTCGTATCAGAGGTCGGTTTAGATAACTTTAGGAGTTAGAATTCTATTAAATGATTATCCAAAAATATATATATATTTTTGAAATGATATAGCATTTGAAGGTTACCATGTTGCTTCATCTAAGACATGTTTGTTCAGAATGGTTTTCCGGAGAGGAAACAAGGAAGCAGTGCTAGGAAGGCATAAAGAAGGAAATAAACTTCCGAATAAGAATCCTGAGATGGTCGGAATTGGAACTGAACAGTTTTTTATAGTAATGGCGTTGTTGACTCAAGCGATAAATGGTGGTGGTATCCATGCACGAGATCAGCCAGATCAACTTCAGAGGAACATGTCAGTGGTGGAACCTTTCATGAGGCAACATCCCCCATCATTCATAGGATCATCTGACCCTGTGCTAGCTGAACGGTGGATTAAATAACTGGAGATGATTTTCGATTTCATGGGGTGTTCAGACAATCAAAAGGTTAGTCTTGTTATTTACCATTTGGAGGGTGAAGGATATCAGTGGTGGTCGATGGATAAAAATATCAGGGACGCTAATGATATTGATGGTCTTGACTGGGATGAATTCAAAGGTATGTTTCTTGAGAAGTATTTTCCTAAGGCTGTTCAACTTAGTATGGAAAATAAATTCTTGGAATTGAGGCAAGAGAAGACTCAGTGGCTGCCTATGACAAAAGGTTCACTCGATTGGCAAGGTATGCTCCAAATTTTATCCGAGACCTTGATAGTAAAATAAATCGTTTTTACTCAAGATTAAATCCAAAATATCGAAGGGGATTAGCTTCTCATGTGTTTAAAAGTTATGAAAATATTGTTCGATGTGATGAGAAGGTGGAAATGGAGTTTGCCGATGATCAAGTGTTCTATAACAACCAACAGAAGAATAGACCGAGGTGGCAGGAGAAAGGTATGAATTATTCAAAAAAGTCTGATGGTAAGAAAACTATGTTTCCAGTTTGTGATAAATGTGGCAAAAGGCATGCTGGGGAATGTCTTCTGAATTCTGGAAAGTGCTACCGATGTGGTAAGATGGGACATAAGTCTCATGATTGCACTGAAAAAGATCAAGGTGAAGGTAAGACCAAATTTGATTTACAGTTAGTGTAATATTTTAAGTGAAATGTGATGGGTCACTATGCAAATGAGTGTCTGACAAAGAGCTTGAATGATGGGAAGTAGTTAGACTTCAAGCAGAAAGGGGTGGTGAAATCCTTTGCAACTACTTAAGAAGATGTCAGGACATCAAATGAAGATGTATCAGGTACTTTGTTTGTTTTTCAGATTATGCCAATGTGTTGTTTGATTCAGGTTCTACACATTCTTTCATATCTGAAACCTTTTCTAGTAAAATGGGAATACCATCTCAAGAAATGACTCCTAAACTTGTGGTAAGAACACCTCGGGGAAATGTTGAGGCAAAAATAATTTATAAGAATCTTCCTATCCTTATCTGTGGAAAGAAACTACTTGAAAACCTTATTGTTCTACCTCATTTAGAGTTTGATGTTAACTTGGGTATGGATTGGCTCTCTATTATCCATGCTAAGATTGACTGTAGAGCTAAAGAAGTTTCTTTTCATAAAGATGTTCAGTTTGTGTACAAGAATGAACCGTTACTTTTGATAACATATCAAGAGGCCGAGAAACTTGTGAATGATGGAAATGAATGTTACCTTGCACATATTTTTAAAAACAAGGGAACTGTTCAGATTAATGATGTGCCAGTTGTAATTAGTATCCTGATTTTTTTCCTGATGAGTTGCCTGGAATAATACCAGATCAGGAAGTTGAATTTACTGTTGACTTAGTTCCTGATGCTAAGACAATTTCAAAACCCCCTTATCGAATGGCTCAAGTTTAACTTTTAGAGTTAAAGAAACAATTGCAGGAGTTAATAGATAAATGTTTCATTCAACCTAGCACATCACCATGGGGTGCTCCTGTCTTGTTTGTTAAAAATAAAGATGGCGCAATGAGACTTTGCATTGATTATAGGGCCTTGAATAATATCACTTTTAAGAACAAATATCATTTGCCTCATATCGATGATTTGTTTGATCATCTCCAGGGAGCTCAGTATTTTTCAAAGATTGACCTGAGATCAAGGTACCATCAACTGAAGGTAAAGGAAACAGATGTTCCAAAGACTGCGTTTCATACAAGATATGGCCATTATGAATTTGTAGTAATGCCTTTTGGGCTAACCAATGCACCTGTCGTATTCATGGACTTAATGAATAGAATTTTCCATGAGTTCATGGATAAGTTTGTGGTGGTTTTCATTGATGATATCTTGGTGTTTTCTAAATGTAAAGAGGAGCATGAAATACATTTAAGGGTTATCTTGAAAACCTTAAAAGAAAATAAATTGTATGGAAAATTCAGCAAGTGCGAGTTTTTTTTGCAACAAATTTCTTTCCTTGGTCACATTGTTTCTAATGATGGGATAACCGTTGATCCTACAAAAAAAAGGTTGTTAAAGAATGTCCAAGACCCAAAAATGTAACAAAGATTCATAGTTTCCTTGGTTTGGCAGGCTATTATAGAAGGTTTGTTAGAAATTTTTCACGGTTATCTAGTCCAATGACTAAGCTAACTCGGAAGGGTGTTAAGTTTATATGGACAAAAGAATGTGATGATTGTTTTCAGGAGTTGAAAAGAATATTGGTGAATGCTCCAGTTTTGGAACTACCTTCCAGGAATGGTGAGTTTTTTATATACAGTGATGTTTCATTGAAAGGACTTGGTTGTGTCCTAATGCCGAATGATCAGGTAATTTCTTATGATTCACGTCAGTTGGAAAGTCATGCTGTAAATTACCCTAAACATGATTTGGAATTAGCTGCTATTGTTTTTGCATTAAAAATTTGGAGGCATCATTTGTAAGGAGTAAAGTGTGAAATATATACCGATCACAAAAGTTTAAAGTATATATTCACTTAGAAAGAATTGCACATGAGACAAAGGAGAAGGGTAGAATTAATCAAGGATTATGGTTGTACAATTCATTACCATCCAGGAAAATCAAATAAAGTGTCTGATGCTTTGGGTCGAAAATGTAATGCTTCATTAGCAATGTTTCGTTTGGAAAGTGATCTTTTGGTTAAGGATTTGATGAACATTGGCATAGAAGTTGTTGGTGCACGATGTTCTTCTATTTTGTTTTAGGTATCAGTGATATCATCTCTATCAAACAGAATCAAGCAAGCACAGAAGAAAGAAAGTGAGTTGCAGAAAAAGGTAGAGATGGTTCATAAGGGTAATTTGCCTGAATTCTACATTGATAATGATTGCGTTTTGAGATTTGGGAATAGATTGTGTTTGCCTTATGATTCACTGTTGAAGAGAGAGTTGTTATGTGAATCTCATAGTTTTATGTTTTCATTTCATCCAGGAAGTACTAAGATGTATAGAGATCTTTGGGAGTATTACTGGTGGGATGGAATGAAAAGAGATATTGCTGATTTTACTGTGAAGTGCTTGACTTGTCAACAGGTTAAAGTAGAGTGGAAGTTACCGAAAGGGATGCTTCAGACTTTACCAGTGCCAGAGTGGAAATGGGAGAATATATCCATGGAATTTGTTGTAGGATTACTGAAGACATCTCGAGGTAAAAATGCAATCTAGGTTATTGTTGATCGCTTGACCAAGTATGGTCATTTCCTTGATATACGGGATACTTTTTCCCTAGATCAACTTTCACGTTTTTATCTTAAAGAGATAGTCAGGTTACATGGAGTTCCTCTCTCCATTGTATCTGACCATGATCCCTAGTTCACTTCTAACTTTTGGAAAGGCTTTCATAATTCGTTGGGTACTGAATTAAATTTTAGTACATCTTTTCATCCTCAATCAGATAGGCAGTCGGAATGAACAATTCAGACCTTGGAGGACGAGCTTGTTCGATGGATTATTAGGGATTTCTGGACCAACATCTTTCTTTGTTGAATTTTCATATAATAACAGTTTTAATTCTAGTATATAGATGGCACCATTTCAGGCATTATATGGGAAGCGGTGTCGAACTACATCTTTCTGGGATGAAGTGGGTGAAAGGAAGTTGATGGGACCAGAATTGGTAGAAGAGTTGGTAGAAAAAGTTTAGATGATACAGAAACACATGAGAACAGCTCGGAGTAGGCAGAAGATTTATGCAGACAACAGGAGGAAGGATCTCTCTTTTGAGGTAGGTGATCATGTTTTTCTCAAAGTATCACCATGGAAAAGTGTGATGCGATTTGCTATGAAATGAAAGCTGAGTCCAAGGATCATTGGACAATATGAAATTCTTGAGAGAGTTAGATCAGTTTCTTACCGAGTGGCTTTACCTCCTAGTTTATCTCAGGTACACAATGTTTTTCATGTTTCGATGCTGAGAAAGTGCATGCCAGATCCATCTCATGTTTTGAGTCAAGAGGTAGTTCAGCTGGAAGAGAACCTATCTTATGAGGAAAAATCGGTCCAGATTCTTGACCACATGGAGCAAGTGTTACGGAATAAGGTGATTAATCAAGTAAAGGTTTTTTGGAAAAACCACATGCTGGAAGAGGCAACATGGGAATCTGAAAATGCAATGAGGGATAAGTACCCCCATTTATTTGATAAGTAAATAAATTTCGGGGACGCAATTTTCTAAAGGGGGGAAGGATGTAAAATCCCAAGTAAGTAGTGAATAATAAAATTTTTTATCTATGTCTATTAATGATTAAGATAGTGTTTTAGAGGCTTAAAATGAAAATAAATACAATCTTATGCATGGAATATACTAATATTCTTAAAAGATTGTCTTACTGCGTTTTGATGGAAAACCTTTTTTAAATAAAACTTTTGACAATTTTATAATCTATATTTTTAACAATAAACATATTTATTATGATTGGGACATTTAAATTTACATTGGATAAATTTTTGGTATTTTTCTGACAATGTTCATTTTTAATGAATAGTGAAAAATACTGCATTTTACCTCAAAACACCTTTTTCATTTAATTTAATTATATGGATAGATTATATTTTTAATTGGTGTTAAAGTGTAATCTGAATATATTTTTACCGTTTAATCAAATGGCGGTCATTAGGATTAATTTCATTTTGAAATTGGTCATAAACTAATGCCAAACTTTTCATAGATATTGTTTCAAAAAACCCGGTATTTGTTTTGACAACGAGAATTATTTTTAAATAAATTATTGAAATTTATGTGTTTGGAATTTGGTAAAATGGATTACATATTTGGAATCATAAGGTCCATATTATGTAATCAAGACTCTTTTGTATTTGGACATTGTGAATAGTAACGACAGTAATTATCTTTAATTATCTTGATTAATGAGTAATCGGGTAGTTAAGGATAATAAAATAATATCATAATAATAAAAAATGACACCAAAATGTGTCCTAATGATACTGGTTATCTCATGGAAGACCATGGGATTCCTTGTTCAAATCTTGGGGGCCCCATGGAATCACTTTTATGAGAAAGTGACTTTTTACCTTTTTATTTTTAAAGAATGTTAAATGTAACAAAAAATGTATCACCTAAGTAAAATATTTTTAATTTTGTCTACATAAATGATCTTTTGGACTATAAATAGTCATTGGAAATATAAAAAGATTTTATACATCATAGTATTTTTTTTAATTTTGATCCATTAAATAAATTAAATTATTTATGACATCATAATGATGCAGCGATGACCTCATTATTTGACGATTTAAATAAAATGGAAAGATAATGTAAAATCTTAGACATACACATGTACAAAACCTACAGGGTGGGTAAATTTCGAACCCTTATCACCTTATCCTCGAATTATATCAGTGTGGGACCTTTAAAATCCGAAACCCATTTGAAAATAAAGTAACATTTATTTACTTTCCAAGAGTGCCCCTCCTCTCCTCTTATAAAAGGCCCCCACCTCTTCCTCCTAACCCACACATTCAAACACTTTTGCTCGGCCAAAACCTGATCATTTTTTCTCTCCACTTCCCTATATTACTCCTTTAAGCCTCACATTGGGCAGAAGTCTTCCAAAAGAATTCTTTGATCTCAAATCAAAGGGAGTTACCCGATTTTAAGGTAATGTCTTCACTTGTGTTCTTTTGTTTTATTTTGCTTCTCCAACCCATAAACTCTTTTTATTCATTTATTTTTTAACAAATCCAGTATCTGAAATATACTAGGATGTTTTTATAAGATGTATTTGAGCTAAACTTACACACACATACATCTAATTGTTAAAGAACATATTGTTTCCGTGGATGGTGAATTTCGGCCTCCCGAAATGATGATTGTTCAACATTATTTTAACACCTTCAATGATGGCCATTAAGATTAAAATATAGTTATATATGATATATAATATGTTTATGTTTTCATTAAGCATCTGTATTTTTCATTTTGGGCATACCTTTATGGTTTCCATTATGAGTAAACGCGATATCTTCAGTTAAGGAAGTGCAGACTACCGCCCCCTCAAAGTGATTTGATTCATTAATACCATATGTGGGATGTATAAAGGATGTAGTTATGATATTATATATGATATTACACTGGAATTATAATATACCTTTATATCATTATGATTCCATTCTATAAAATACGAAATAGAGATGAAAGAGCATTCATGCGTACGTACGGCTTACCGTCTCCATGAACGTTGCATTTCATTTCATACCTCTAAATAATTATGTAATGTTATAAATGCATGAATGTACTGGATATATATGACATATATGATATCTTCATCATGAATACCATTCTGGATATAATGGATACATGAACAAATTGTAATTATAAAGGGTTTATTTTTGACTCATGTACCAATGATTGTTAAAACGACCATTATTAACATAAATAATTACATAGTGTTCATGACATGGAAATAAGTGATATAAAATGAATAATTAACTTGAAAAAGGTTCTTAAACAAGTAGAAATTAACTCAAGTTTATTATTCAGGAGATTAAAGAACGACCGAGTCATGTCAGACCCGAGGTATGGGACTTTGTCTCAATCTCCTTTCATTGAGGCATATTTTGTTTTATACACAAACTTCTTTTATACGGTGTATAAACCCTTTTGACTTTTACGTTTATTCAAAAGGAATCTTTTTTATATGAAGTGTTTACTAAATGACAAAAGGTAATGTTTTTGTCATACATATGCGGTGACAATGACTTCTCCGCCGCCGTGAACATTAATGGTGTTTCGGCTTCCTCTACAAGCCATACCTTATTTCTAAAAGGAAAATAAAAACCATGTTTTACTTTTCGTTTATTTTGGTATTGAAAATGGATTTCATAATATTTTTATATCAATGTGTGGTATTGATATCTTTTGATTGAAAGGAGGAAATGTTATGTTTCCTTTATGCATGTTTTGTGTGGTACAATTATGTTGAGGTTCATTGGAATTATTATAAAGACAGTTGGTTCTGTGATATACTAAGGGCGGGCGAGCCCGATATAGCTCTCCAATGAATTGGGTAACGTGAAGGAGTGAAACGTTATGGTTTATCCAATGATATTTAGGGAATATACTGTGATGGGTATTCCAAACGTAACCAAGAGGGTTACTCCCTACGCAATAATGTTATGAATGACTCAAGTTACCTTTATGTCTTATGATTTCTATGATTTATTAATGATTTGATGAGGTATGTTAAAGTGCTTATGTTTTATGGGTAAAGTATGATTTCATTCTTATGTATATATGAACTCATGTTTCATTTCCATATTTTATTTATATAACCCATACTGAGCATTTTATGCTCATCCCAAGTCTATTTTGAAATGTTTTTCACAGGTCAAGGGAAAGGTACATGATATGATGATAGTGTCAAGGAATTTTCAAGAAAGAATCCATGTTTTATTTTAAATATGTTCTGTTGATGGTAAAAATGAATACTATGTTTATGTAACCACTTTGTTTAAATGTGGAATGTAATGCAAGTTTTATGATCTAATTCTCTAAAACTCTAAACCTGAAAAGATCTTCAATGTGTAATCTTGTAATAACTCAAGATTAAGTAAGGTTTAAGGCTTGGGCCTTATAATATGTGATTCTCATCAAGCACACTCAGATCTTAAATTCTTCCACAGTCATCCATTTTATACATGAGGCCCAAAAATAAGAATGAGTAGATCATGTGTTGTCTTTCTCGTACCGCATATTGTCCCTAGATACGATCCCCTGAAACATCTACCATCATCATTAATTAATGTCTAAAGCATTTAATATATCATATATGACTGTTAGAATAATATTAAGAATTTTGAAAAAGTATGGAGGTGTAGGCATAAATATATTAGTAACGGTAGACCCATAACAGTAGCCTTCTCAATGGTAGACTTGTCAATAGTTGGGTACTCCAATGGTGAAATTATCAGCGGTAGACTTCTGGTGGTACACTTCCGTAAGTGGCATAGCTAGCAATATCTCAACACCAATAGACTTCTAGCAGTATTCCTTTCAGCGGTATACAATCAACGATAATTCTTTCATCATTAGACATCAAATAGAAACTCATTAGAACAACAACTTTATTATAGTATGCTGACTACAATGACCTTTTGATAGTAACTCCACATCTGTGTACTTTGATAATTATTCCAATGGTAGGTTTCATAACAATAGCCTTGTATTGATAACCTTCAATAGTAAAACTATAACAGAAGCTCTTGAGCGATCAACATTCACTAGTGAACATGTAGTATCCTTCAATAGTAGGGTCCTCAACTGGGATGTACTTAGCTGTGAACTCTATCAGTATATTCATTCATGGTAACCATGATAGTAACCTATAAAACTGACCATTCAATGGACGCACTTAATTTTAACCTTCAACAGGGACCTTTTACTAAGAAAATTTCAAATTGTAAACCGATTCCAGTAATTTCATGATCTTGAAGATATATTCCTTGTACATGAAAACAACTATAGAAAAATTATCATAAAATTTAAATATTATTATCAAGGAATGGAATAATGATTTGGGATTCTCAAAATAAGTGATTTCAACAATACTTTTGTTTTATTATAATTTTTTTGAAGAATATTTTTTCATGGTTTATGATTAAATTGTTGTTTTGTGTATTATTTCATTGACATGAATCTAGGAATGGTGTGTGAGGCATTGGGGAAATAGTATGTGGTTTCCTTTTTATGACATTGTAGATCGACAAGATACCTCTAATGAGTTTGGAACTATAACCATGGAATAAATGTGTGGTAGTTAGGATATATGGATTAGTGGAAAAAAATGGGTTAATATAAAATTGAAAATGTGGAATTGTTTTAAAGTTTCTTTTTGTTTCCTTTCATTAGAAAATGGATTAGTCTAGAAAATATATTGTCATGGATATAATCTATTTTAAATGGTTTTATAAAAATGATTATATATAAATTCACTAATTTGTTCTTTCATAGGTCTATCAGTAGTGATGTTATTTGGGAAAAACAACAATGCTTTATTACTCATCACCTTCTATAAAGCATTGGTTCTCTTTCAAATTTGATAATCTGGACACATGTAAAAAAAATTTATCCCAAAGTTTTTGTTATGCATCATGATATATTGATAATTCATTGTATAGTTGGTGGAAGGATAGTATATGGAGTTGTAGTGATCATTTTTTGGAGCCTTTGATGCTTTTTTATCTTTTTCTTACAATTTAAAATCATATATTGGTTATTCGATTTTTAATTTTACACTGATATGTGGTATTATATTGTTTGGATTCATTTTTTAAAAAATAGTTTTTATAAATAATTTTCATGTATAATTAACTGTTTTTTGTTTGTGATATTAATGGTTTTGTTTTTTAATTTTTAAAGGAATAATTTTCCCCCACATTTATTACAACCCATGGGATACAATTCTATGTTTTGGTTTATTGAAGATGTCACCTATGGCCATGTAAAAATTATTCAATGAATCAAACCAATAAAGGGTGAGAGGGTATTTAATAAGTGGTATTATTATTTGAAATTCCAATCCACTATGGATAAATGGTATCATTTTTTTGATCATGATTTATCAGTTAAATAATTATTTGAGATGACAATATTTCTATTTTTTTCCATGAGTTGACAAAAAACAACTGAGTAAGATTATCAGTACATGAAATGTAGGGAATACATATTTATAGATTACCAATTTATTCTAAATCATAATGGACCAGGGAGACTGGAAAATTATTGTTTTGGATAAACTTCTATGAAATGTAATATCATTATCATGGGTTCAACCAATGAGAGAAGAATAACATGGATTTTGTTAATTTAATTCCCACTAGATGTTTATATGTAATTCTGAATAATGATATATGATTTGGAACAGTTTTTTATTATGTGTTGATATTTTTCTTAATTGTGAAATTTTGATAAAGTCTTGATATGGGTTGTTTGAAAGTGGGTTGATTTTCAAAATAATGATGTAATTTCTAGAAATGGGGTGATAATAAAATGTGTGTAATTTTAAGAAAACGTTGTTTTGATTGTTGTAGAATTTTATTATTTGAAATGGAAAATCCATTAGATTGAAGAGAGTGTGAGTTTAGATATTTTTTAATCAAAAATGGCACATAAAATGCATAAATGAAACCAACAATAAGAAGTTTATGAGAGTTTTATTTAACATAGGGCACAAGTTAACTCAAATCTGGTGCAATGATTTATCCTTCATTTTTATGTATTAGAATGAGTTAAGTAATGGGTTAAATCATAGTAATATGATGATTCCATATAGTTCTGGAAGTAAAATCCACCCATATTTTGAAGTGATTATAACTAAATAAGGAATAGCTGATACAAAATATGTTGAATTGAATAGTAAATTTATTCATCACACCAATAGACCTAAAAGTAAATTTGTTGACATTTATGTTTTATGATCTTGCAAAAAAATGGTCGGTTTTGGTGGTTCAATATATAGAATACAATGTCAACTCATGGGAGTATTTAGACAAATTTTTCAATTTGAAATTATATCCTCATAAATGTATTAATTTTATAATGATGAATATTTTCATCTCGAAGAAGGATAATCTCTTATTGAAAAGATTTTATGAAAAAATAACGTATTTTTTTCCACTATTCAAATCATTTTTATTCTAGTTCATCAGTGAAGGCATTCATTTTTTATACCAGGCCAACAATGGATATTTTCTCAAAACAAATTACTCTATATAACAGATTATAAAGAGATAGTCAATAGAGTGATATTTTATGTAATAGAAATCATAGAAGCTACAGGTGGGGAATCTATTTTGATACCTATAGGAAATAGTGGGAACACTATTTCTGGGAATAAGTAGAAGAGGGACACCAATTTCAATGGTAAGAGTATGACTTAATATCATATGTCTAGTGGAGTGAATCTTCCACCAGGACCAAAGTGTAAATTTTACTGATTTCAATGTGGTTTGATCAACCAAATAAATTGAGAATGTAAGGATCCACTTAAATAATTCAACAATTTCAATAAGATGGGGACTCATAAGTTCTATTATCATAGTGATCTATGGTCTAATGTTTTTGACACATATAATGTTTTACAAACCTTATATACATATATGGGATGTGGGAAGCATAATACCTCTCATCACTAAAACAGATATTTCCATGTTGATTCAAGGAATACCAAGATTATTTAACAAATACAATATTAATAGCAAAATAAAGTATAATTTATAAAAAGATAGAATTTTTATGAATATGAGCATATTTTTTTGGATCATAAATATATACCATCAAATACGAGGGGTATAATTATTTTTTATTCTACCCTTTTATATTTTTTAATATATGTATGAATCTAATTTATTTATTTCTTCTGGTATATTTGTTCATCTAGGTTTAAATACCGATATGAATCCTTTTTTTGAAACATCGAACTCTTCTATGTAATAGATAATTTTGAGTCAATATTTTTAGAGAATGTTCTCTAACCGTTGTTAGAGACTATTTGATATTTAATTTCTTTTTTCATGATATTTATATCTATGAAATTATTATCAGTATGAATAAGATAACAATGTTCATACCACACATTGATTTTCATAAACACGTGTTTAGTTTAATGATTCATATGGTGTAATAAATCTTATTAAAGAGGGGAATTTGTAAAGGTAGGTGTAAAAAAATTCTTTCATATGTAGTTTGAACTAAATCATACAATTTTGATGCACTATCATTGGTATCAGTGGGCGAGATTGGGAATAATGGTTTTTTATAAATTCATTATCATTTTTCGATGTTTTTCACAAAACATTATTAGAATTTCCCACCATAAGAGAAGTATCGTTTAAGATTTATTTTATTATCAGGACAAATAATATTTTCTAACCATAATAAGAGATGGAACCAAAGGAATTAATTTAATTTAATGTTTAGTGGGATGATTTGGAATGAAAAAGATTCATTTTGACAAGAAACCGTTGTTATGAAACACTGGTACTAATTTTCAAAAAAGGCATATGGAACTCTTCAGTTGTATATTTATTTCTGTATGCTTATCCAATATACAACAAAGAATTCGTATCGTCTTCTATGAAATTATTATTATTTTCATCAATTGATGGTAACTGAGTGGTTCTCTAAAATTTTAGTATGATCATGATATCACTAATTTCAAGTTTGGATGGAGGATTATAAATATAACATTAATAATTATATATAACCATTATGAGTATGTGGTTATTGTATTTGGTGTTATTAATTCACCCATTTCCATTATGTAATATTTGAATTTGATATATGAATCATATATTCATTCGTTAGTGGTATTGTTTGTGGTTAAAATAATGGTTTATTCAACTAAAATTGTTGATCATGAACAACACTTTTTGACAGTTTCAAGTTTCATATGGGATCATCGTATGAAATATAAATTATCAAACAGTGATTTTTTGGATACAATATGTTGGTTTTTGATATATTATGAATAAAAGTATTGTTTATATTGATCCTAAAAAGATATAGGATATTATCTTTTGGAAACCACAAAATAATTTCCATGAGAAACTAAATTTCAATGTATATAGCGGTAATTATTGATGCCTTATTAGTGAATTTTCACTACTGGAACAACATTTGAAAACCATTATTATTAATAAAGTTCCATTGCAATGTATTGAAGAATGTAATAAGTGTATTCTAGAGTTAAATTTTCACCTTACATCATCACCAATAGTGTTATTTAAAGAATCAGTACAAGGGTACATGGTGTATTATAATGTTTCATGATCTAAATTTGGATTTTTTTCTCATAAAATAAGACCATTATTGTTATTATTACCCCATCAAATTACTGTTTCATGAAAATAAATTTATAACACATAATTTGATTTTTTTCACATTTATCCCATTAATTGAAGACATGCTGTTATTATCTTTTTGGATAGAATGTTTCTATGATAATTGATCATAATATCATGAAACAGACTTTCAAAAAATAGAATTAAAATGTTATACAAGTAAAATGTATAGAGTGTGTATTTTTTTATATTTAGTTGATGTATATAGCAGGTAAATATGATTTGATGGTAGATGAATGAAGTTTAAATTCATATTTCATTTGAAAAAGGAGGCTTCAGAGTAGAAAGAATTTATTTCTTTGATAACTAACATAGACATGGATTTTGAGGACAAATTAAATATAATGATTTTCCCTTAATATTCATTGGTTCTTGATTTTGTGCATATCGTTATTAAGGAACATACATCTGATTCTGGATTTTTTTATTCGGTTAAATGTCAATGGTGTTGAAGCCATTGAGGTATGAATGCTAAATGGGGGTTAGTTTAGTGGATTAGATGTTAGATAGTAATAATATTGTGTTTTCATTATTAACATCTTCATGATTACCAGCATTCCAGATGGGGTTTTCATCATGGAATATAGAAGATGTATAAGGAATCAACATCATAATTTTTGTTGGTTGGACTGAAAATGAAGGTGGTTAAGTTTGTTTTCAGATACATATATTCTCAGCAAGTTATGGCCAAGTACCAGTGACCAATGGGTATTCTATGGTATTTAAATATTACTTTTTGTAAATATCTACAAATAAAAATTTATTTCTTAATATTTCTCCCATTAATAGTTTGTATACATTATTCCATATGTGTGATAGTGGATCGACATTTGAATTCATCACATTTCTTCGATATATAGGAATCTCATACATGTGATGACTTGTAAAAATATATATCTGATATGTTGTAATGAGGCATGTGGTACACGTTTCGATCGTTTTAGAAAGAGATATGTGGCTAAATTATCATTAATAGATATCCTTTAAAAAATACATTAGGATATTGTAGAAAGTAATTATAGATTATCATCCTTTTCTATATGGACAATATGAAAGGACAATAAATACATTGTAGTACATTATTCTGGACTTTGTAAGGTATTTTAGATTCCCAAGGGAGGAATGTTTTCTTTTAGTTGAGTTCACTTATTACAAAAATTATTACTAATCAATACATATGGATCCCTTTTTTACCATTGTATAGGCATAAATTCTATTATCCATGTTATTTTGTGGAAACAAGTGTAACATTACTAGTTGCATGTTTCTTTTTATAAATGACATAAGAGAAGATTTAGTTGATTAGAAAGATGATAGGAATAGAGTAAAATCATTTGAAATCATATTATTATCATCATTACCGACTATTCTCATTAGAGGTTTTTGATCATGTGTTCATGATATTCTCTCTCTGGAATTGACATCAGCATTTAGGGAAGAAGGTCTTGTTATCCCCTTGATATATAGGATCTTTTTCAAATACATGAATATGTTAATGACATTACATAATGGTTAAATTATTCCAATTGTTAAAATTTTATGCCTAATCAGTTTTATGTATGTATATTAGAAGTGTATCATCCAAATTCTAACCATGAGTTCTGATTGGATCACAGAGACCTAGATTTTAATGCTTCATTGGTATGTATCTCTGTATGAATTATTGATATTAAATATAATTTATTACAAGGGAAAACCATTGGACTTGTTAAATTTTTTGGAACCATGTTCTAATTCATTAATAGATATGGGAACAAATAATTGGAATGGTCGATTAGTGGCATATACTCTTATAGGACAATGGATGTTTTCTACATTGTAGAGATGAAATGTCCATTGGTGGGGAGAATGTATTGCAACAATTTTCAGGTATGTAACCCTTTCAATATGTGTCATAAGTATGTAATGAGTTATGGTGGGTTATGAGGACTTATGAAATGTTTTGGGTCTCTTTGAGAACTGAATAGTTTGATAACATTTAATAGTAACATTGAAACTCCTATATAGAACTATGAAAATTGACTTATAGGATACTAGGTAGGAACATGGATAGGCTCATGGTTTGTCCAATCCATGAATCCACATAGGACTGAACATTTTATGTGAGGTAGATTGACTCTGCATGGTTTATACATTATTTTTATAATTGTGAGTCCAACCTTGTGAGGTGCCTCTTAAGGCAGTGGCTAGTGAACCATTATTAAATAGTTCCTCTAACCATGTAATCAATACATGTATTGATATATGGTAGATCAATAAAAATTATATCACTATTTACTCATTAATATATTTTTTCACTATTTTCATCCAAAACATATTATTTCATCCTCTCAATGTTTGTGTGGAATCTCTCCTTCCATAATGAAGAGTTACATTAGAGAATCATGGTGTGTTGAAGGCCAGATTGCTTGGAAAGTATCTTTTATTTGTGGGTTTTATTGGATATACTTTTATTCAATATCATAGATTCATAAATCTAGTCATTTAGGGATAGATCTATGATTCTGATGAATATAATGGTAAGATTTGGCTCTGTGTGTGTTAGGGAATAAGATCCGAGGTGTGTTTTTTGAAAATCCACATGGTTTTTCAAAATAATTCATGATGTTCAACATTATAGTGATAGTTTTCACATATGTGGCTTCACTCTCTACTAGTGTTTCCATCAAATTAAGTATTAGTTTCAAAGTGTTTAAATTAGATGAATTTAATTTTAAAATTAATGTGAAATTCATGGTCAAAAACCTATTTAGGGATGGTTTGTGGATAAATGAAATTATGGAATTATCAAACAAAATCATTAGTTGATTGATTTTAAAATTTGAATTTAGGAATTATTTATGGAAATGTTTTTTGTACAATTTTTTTAAAAAGATTATTTTATTCATATGGATTTTCACTATTTTTTTTCTTGGTTCTGGCTTAAATAATTTTCATGTGTTCATTTTTATTGACATGAACTGGTGGAGGGGTTATGTCCCAATAGTGCACTAATATATGGTTCCCTTACTGGGACATGGTAGATTTTATAATGAATACTCAATAGTATGTAACATTTTACTAGGAATGCATTTATGGTTGTGGGGATATGTGGATATATAGAATGAAATGGTTTATTCAAAAATAAATATTTTAGAATTATATTTATGAACTGTTTGGGTGATTTCCATGAAAAAAGGATAGAATTATAATACTTGTTTATTTGATATAAATTATTTAAATTGTTCTATAAATAATATTTTACATAATTTTTGTCACTTGTTCTATCCCAGTGGTGTGAAAAGAGATGGAATTTTCTGAAAACCTACAATGTTTTATTACTCTCCCACTTATTTGGAACTTTAGTGATGTTAAAGATGTTTGTTATCAATACAAGTAAAAGGGAATGTATAAATTTTCATTAGTTCATAGATTTGATAGATTGACCATCGATTATAGAGATTGTTCTTAGACCATGATGTGTGTCTTGATGTTTTTGTCATGAACACTTTGTGTTTTTTAGGTTTTCCCTTCTTCATTATACTCTAAAATTGTGTTTTTGATTCCCCATTGTACACTGGTAAGGGTTATGTAATTAGTTTTTCATATTCCGTATATATTGAGTTATCTAAATTATTTTCATGAAATATTTTCTATTTTTTGTAGTTGTATGATTGTTTGGGTTGTTTTCATTTTCGAAGGGAAAATCGACCCCCCAATTATATTAAATCCATAAGAATTTAGACCCATCAATTAGTGTCTTCGGTATATTATGTAAAGACATAAATAAATTCTTCTAGAACATCACTAAAAAATGATTGGTAGTATGATACAACCATTTTTATCGAGTTTATGGGCCCTATCATCATTAATTATTCCACTCATTATGTGCAGTATAGGTTGGCATGTAGAGTAAGGAGTATCCAAGGTTTTAGGGAACCTTTTATGTGTTGCGGTGATTTGATAATGTTGTTTATCAGTTATTGTCACCGCCATGTTATGATAGGATCTTTGAAAACATACACATCTCTATATAGCATCAATTTATTCATGATGGATCAAATTTCAATGAATATAGAGAGTTGGACATTGAATATGATGAAATGTTTCTAGAAAAGCTAATAGAGATATAATATCATCCAGAGAATGAACTACAATGATTTTTCAATCCATTTTTTCTGAGGATGTAGTGGAAAAAATTTCGTAGATGATATTAAAATATATCAAGAGAAAAAGAATCACTGCTTTTACCCCATGCTATTTCATTGCCTGCCTTACTCTTTTTTATTCTTATTTGATGTTTAGAAAATAATTTTTATTGTATTTTTTGTTTTATTAAGTATACGTTGTGCTAAAATTATTATATAAGAAATGGGTAGAACAAGATTTTATAGTAATATGGAATATAAAATGAATTCATTAATCATTTTTGTGCATTTTAGATTGATAAAATATTGATTTTATCTTGACATTGTGGATTGACATCGCTAATTATTGCATCATAGGTGGTATGATTTATTTATTATTGAAATTACTAGTTTGGGATTTATATATGATTTGGTGGTTATATAATGGTTGTGTGTTGGAGTGGTTGAGAAAAATGATGTGATTTTTGGTTGAGTGGTGTATTTAGTTGGTGTTTTACGTATTATGTTTAGCTCGGGTAGTCTTAAGGAGTAATGAGATCCACCAAATATATATTGTGGAGTAGTTGTTGGGACCCATTTACTTCTGATATTGGTTTTGGATTCATGAGGGGGATCCTTTTAATTTTATATGATTTAATGGGTTGATCCTCCCCCTTTCATTACATTTTTAGTTTTCTTTTTTTTTTTAGGTTTTTATTGAATTAGTGTTTTGGATGTTTTTTTTTGTGGTTGGTGGTGAACCAGGGTGTTTTAGGGATATTTAGGTAATGAAAGATTAATACAATTATAATTATTATTTTACAAATTATATAGTAGTACAGATTGACGAATTATCTATGTGTATGGAATATCCCTTGGTATGAATTTACATTGTCAAAGTAGATGTAACACCCTAAAATTATAATAGAGATCACTGTGTTTGACATCATATTTTACACAGAACATTGAACTGTAAAAACCTATAAAATATATTTAATTAAATTTAATATCTTCATATAGCATAGGGTATACATAACCCCGTACTTAAATGAACCATAATATCATATTCCCTTATTTCATAGTTATTAAATTGGATGGAATGAATAATGACAAGTAAATTTAAAAAATTATATGGAATACAGATGTAAATAAAAATTTATTGTTACAATTTGATAAAAATAAAATTATAATCATTTAAATAGAATTTTATTGATAAAATATTTTTTATAAAGGATTGTTTAATCAGGAATCAATAAAAATTTATAAAATTAATTTTTACCAAATTTCTAAAATAATTTTTTTAAAAAATTAACTATTTTTTTTGAGGATTGAATAACATAATTATCTATTGATGAATTTTTTTTATTTTTCATAAATGTTTTATTTTCTTTTTAATACTTCAGTTTAATCAAATATAATTCACATATTTTTTCCATTTAAATTAGATATAATGATAAATTATATATTACAGTTATTAAAAAAAATTAGTTCCATAATTTTCTTATTAATACAGTTGTATTCTTTTGAATGGGTCTCATATTGAATATTGATTTTATGAGTTAGTAAATTTGTTAAAATTTTCTCTTCGAATCCCAATTTTTAATTGTGTCTATGAGGATAAATTTAAATTATAATTTAATAATTATGTTAATTAAAAATTACAAAATGGATTTCATGTTATTAATCAAATAAAAATTATACTATCTAATATGATTATCATTATTTCAAACCATAATGAAAATTATATATAGTAAAACAATATTTACTGGCATAAATGTAAACATACGGTTTTCTGAGTGATAAAATAAAATAATTAATTGCTAAAATGAAATAAAATTATTATAAATTATATTGGATTTAAATATTTTGACATTATTATGTTTTATTTTAAATAATAATCCATTTTATCATTTTTTTATGTAAAAACAATTTGTACAATTTTTTACCTTCAAAACATACAGAGGTTCCACAAACCACATTTCCAAAATGACAGCCCATATTTTTTATTATTCACAAAAAAACCATTTATTCAAAAAAACCTATATCAATGAAAAAAATACTTACCATCACAATAAGATCAGTGGTTTTGTTATAACACTTTTCTGGGAATATATTAGATATTCTCAGAAAGTGTTTTCTTGGGAAGTGGCAAAATTACTAATTATGCTTTATTATTTTTTATTCTTCACTTACTTAAAATAATATTAATATATTATTATAAAAAAAATTTATCATAGAGATACTATGACTTTTATCTATTAAGTTATTGACCAATGTTGACCATAACTTCTATGAAATGGGTTACGAAATAATCATTCTTGTGTACATTAGACTAAAACCTCATGAATCGATGTCACTATTTTTTCTATTACAACCAATCATGGTTGTGTATAATAATGTATCTATAGATTATATATCATATTTATTAAATAAATATAATTATATAGTAATTATATAATATATACCTTCTACATTCTATTCTGCATGTGATAGGATAACATAAATCATGCGAACCATGGACTACCACATCATAAAGTGATATTATTTTTTAACTAATATTTTACATGAAAGATAATATGTATAATTTTAATTAATATATTTAATATAATAAAATAATAATTATATTAGTGAAATATTTATCATTTTTAAAATTGAATTTATCATTTTATTTCTTATATTCTCACTCACTGAAATATGATAACATCTTTCATGAACATGTAGAATATATCATTCACGAAGAGATGAGACTCTCTATTATCACCAACATAACACATGGGAATATATAAAAGTATATTTGAAAAAAATACATTTTATATGATATTATGATTATTATATAATGAGATAATATTACTTACCTTTTTTTTATAATTATTAATGGAAATGAGAATTAAAATCATGTGTATGTGTGATCTACCATTCCCAATATTATGCATCCATTATTAAATTTCATAGGGATAAAAATTAAATGTAAAAAATTATACACCAAACAATGTTTTTAATATCTAAAACATGATTTTAACAAAAAAATGTTAATAAAAGAGTAATATATGATCATATGTAAATAATATATGATATGATATATAAATATAGTGTTAAATAATATAGATAAAATAAAAATATATTTATTATATATGTGGTTCGAACTTGTATAACAGATCCTGGTACATAAGGTAAGGGACTTCATATAAATTTCCTTTCCATGAGGTATATTTTAATGTTATGCACCGAATTTCTTTTACATGTTGAATATATTTCCCACATGACAGTAATATCATGATTCCTTAAGAACCCTATATATTTTATGTCTAAATTTTAGTAATTTAATATAATGTGATTTTAGATAAATGTTACAATGATTTTAATTTTTATTTAAGTCAATTTATTTTTAATATATTACATCCTCATTGCCTTTGGTATTCTAAGTGTGTTTGTGTACATACTTCTGATCTGGTAATTTTATGTTTCACATATTCTGATGTGGATTTATATTTTATACACATAATAAATTTATTGATTAAATATCATAAGAAAATTATGATCTTTGTAAGGGCTAATATCCCAAACACATATTAATATGGTTTATTTATACTTGATTTTACATGGACAGAAATTATTTTATCATTGCTTTATAATCCCTTTTATTTTCACTCCTAGGAGATAATAATTAATTTTTTCAATAAATTATAAAAAAAATTGCAATCTTTTGTACTTAATTTAACGTAAGAAATGTTTCAGTAAATCAAACATCATTTCCATCTTCGACCAAAAATAATTTTTCTTTAAAAAAAAACTTCTTAAATTTTCTTTTAAACAAATGTATTTAAATTTCCACATTGATTTGGTAAATCAGTTTTTTCAAAATTTAAAATTTACATAATTTTTTAAGGAATATTCATGTTTTATCAAAAAAATAATTTATGGATTTTATTGAAAATGTAAATGGAATAATTTTTAATGTACTTAGTATATATGAAATTACCAATCATCATGAACTATCAATATAATAAAAATAAATTGAATCCTTCAAATTTTATTTGGTTTGAAAATCTTGTCTAAATTATATTTCAATATTTTTGTTCTAAAATGTGATTTTCATAATTGGAAGGTTATTTTACTCAATAATTTCTTACAGTTATTTTAAATAAATAACTACTCATTAAATATATTGACCATTTATTTAATATATTCTTTTCTGGGATCATGTTTCATTTATTTATTTCTTTTTTATTAGTCTTTTTTTTCATTTTTTTTTAAAAATAGTGTTGACATTCACATCGAGGAATAATGTATATATTCATTTTTATTCACATAAATTATTCAGCTTCTTATGATCAATGATAATTAAATTTCCCCAAAACATACATATTATTTATTAGGCATATGATTATTTCATAAATTTATTATAATTTATAAACAAGGAGTTATAAAATGGATACTATTACTTTAATACTTGGAAATCTTAAATAATCTATATTATTTACACAATTAATAGATTTGATGATAAAGAATTATTATCATGAATCAATTTTATTACTCGATATACGAAACTTTTTAATGAAATTTAGTGAGGGTGGGGCCTAGAATTATATGTCAACATGATGCATCATCAGTTTTCATGAGAAAAATAAATTTTTCAATATTAAATGAGTTTCTTCCTATAATATTGATTTTTATTATGAATGGGCAGGATGGTAGAGGTACCATGATACACGAGATCATGATATTATATAAATAAGAATTTAATTCATTGAAAATTAAATTAATGTTATTATAAATGATTTTTTCTATGATATTTGTAATGAAAATTAATTTATGAACTTTTAAATTATTCCATTGCAATATGAATTTCATGTATGGTTTATGGAAAAAATCACAATTTGATCATTAAAATGATAATACTGATGTTGTAAAACTAAAATGTATTTTTTTACAGTAGGATAAAATAATGATACGTGAATCATATTCTAAGATGAATTTTGGGAGAATTATGCAATGAATAATAATAATCTAGTTGAACTAGTAATGTCACACAGTTTTTAAAAAACACTGCATCCCAACAGGAGAGACTTTGTGGCCACTCCATTGGATATAAAGACCTCTCATTGTTTGGTATAACCATGGTATAAGATTATGTAAGGACATTTATTAGTATAAATGTTCTTAATATATGTCAAAGAATTGATATATTAATAGTTTTCAAAATTTTGTTCTCAAATAATGAATTTCCCATTCATTATATGAAACTTAATAATGATAGTTGTATACATTATCCAACAGTTTGGAAAACCAACATGCCTCACATAAGGGGTGAAGATACCCATCCTCCCACTATCCCATATTTAATTTATCTTAATTTCATTATCTTATGTTACCCATACATAGTATACCTATGTAGGATATCCTTATATCCTTTTATATGTATGTAAAGATTCCCTCCATCTTATGTATATTTTGAGTTGCTTCAAGAGGTTTTGATAACCCTTGGTGATTCCATGACTCATATTCCTCTTTTTCATATCTTCCTCTTATATTTAAAATTATATCCTAGTTCAAGATAATTTTCCATTTTTTACAGAGTACATCCATTAATCAATTTCTCTCATCCCTGTGATAATCAATTACTGATAAAAAATATGTGGTTCAACTAAACCACTAAAACAATGGTCTATTTATTATAGATCAATGTTGTGATGAAATATAATGTTCATATTTGTTATAATATCTATTATTTAAATATTACATAGATTAAATGTGATATTTAATTAATTTAAATTATTTCACCATTTATAGTATTCATTGGATACAATATTTTCTTTGATGATGGTCAAGGAACTCAGTTTTTGTCCACCCTTGATGATGTGTTTCTTGAATTCCATTAACCATCAATTTTTTTCTAATGAAACTAAATTTTGAGGTGTTTTATTGTATAAAATGTGAATGAAATGTTTAGTTTTAATGTGGATGAATTTGACAATTCACAATGATACCACGTTTTCTAATACCCCATATCATAAGTGGTTGTGTGATAACTAATATAGATAAAATATTTTTGTTTTTGAATGGAATCCATGTTAGCATGCCCTCCCTTCTAAAACTGAATTTATGGTGTTATCTTCGATGAGATTCCACAGTGTATTAATAATTTTATCCAAAGAATACATTCATTAATAATTTAAAGGACCATTTATTGAATTAAATGATATTTTTGTTGACATAATAATCATTTACATTACCGGGAATGCCTTTTTAAATTATTAAATTTCATGCAATGTATTTATTGTTACTTGAATTTGTAAATTGGAATATCCCACATACTGTTAACTCCTATTGATATTCCAGGATTATAAACATGGAATTCTTGATTAGAAATTTAAATGATCATATGAAACAAGATAAACATTTTAAATCCCCTGATTTGACTTTATATAAGATTTTGGATATTATAATAGTATGTTGAGATTATTTCATAAAACTATTGATAATCTGTGTTCAATTTAATTAAAATGAGGGACATTTTCAGAGGTTACTGGTGTAGGTATATACACTAGAATCAATATAATTATTCCTAATATGAGCTCAATGTGTGAATTTATCTAGCTCATTATGAGTGATACTATTTATCTATGTGTAACATCATGGTCGGTTTTGGGATAAATTATTATACTTTTAAAATCATGATACAAGGTCTCCGATGCTAAATACAATGGCTATGCTTTAAAGGTTTTATTATCTTTACAATATCTTTGTAGTGGTGACCGAGACACCATTCATGGGTTACCTTGGACATACTCTTATGGTGATTTTCAATTATTTTTCACCTGAGGCAGTACATTGGATACATACCAATGGATGGGCTAAGGGTTCCTCTATTTTAATTGTAATAATAAATTTTTTTATGAACTGAGAATGTTGAACTGTGAACAAGGGACACAAAATTGAAACCAAATAACATGATCGGTTATGGTATAATCATGATACATGATTCATGATGGGCCATTATTTTCCACATATAAAATTTTTATACATTCACCATAGTTATGAGACATTCATAATATTCCGTAGAAGGATGTACAGTTCAGGTTCCCATGAGGATTCCTCAATTATATGATTTATTTATTTATTACATTACAATTAATATATAACTTCATAGTCTAATATTTTATATTTTGGGATTGTATGTGGTTATTTAAACCATTGGAAGTTTTTTACTAAGGATATATCACACCCTAATCCGGCCACCATTGTGTTGGAATGCCAAAAAAGACCTCATGGTAAAATTAAAAAGATCATTGAGGATGACATGGATTTTACACTAGATCATTAGAGAATATGAATGAGATATCAATGAGGATTCCCATGAGATCACCCATTTATAACTTTATTCATTTATTTTTTGTCATGATTGTTTTTTTAATTTTCTATTGTATATATCCTTCTTCTACATATAGTCTCATATAGAAATGCATGTATAAATTTATATTACTTATTTAGTTTAGTTTTCTTTAGTTTATGTATTTATCTTCCCCTAATATTTAATTAAATTATTATTATTTCAATATTGGATAATTTATTATATATCATTTTTATATAATCGAATCTTTTTCTAGGGCTATATAGTCTTACAACCAACCCATCATTAAACATCTATAGTAGCCAGAAATCTCTACCATACTTTGAGTTAGGCTTGAGGCCTTGTAGTGAACCTTCCAGCTACTAGAATTATAATCAGTTACGTTAGGAATTTATAATGCGGCATTCAAGGTTTCTATTCCATTTTAATACTCTTTTGGTCTGGTATAAAAAATAGACTAGGGTTTTGTTTCCTATTGATAAATTTATATTTATTGTAGTGAGCAACCCATGCATGAGGAAAATTCCATGTGGCCATGTATGGGATTACTATACATATTTTCCACTGTTATTGTATATTATGACTTGACCATGAGTGATTTTATAATATTACACTACTTATTTATTCATTAGATTTATGTTTTTTTTTCTTTTTATAAAATGGTAATAAATGTATCACTACATGAATCCTTTTATGATCATTGAAATTGAAATTCCATACATGTTCTATGCTTGTTAAATTTTCCTGTTATCTAATTTTTATTTTCTTTTGTTCTATGTGTTTTTAATATAATTCTAATTATATGTCATGTTATGAGTTTTGGATACATACATTATGGTATAAATTCATAGTTATATTGCTATTATGATAAATTGTTTAATGGGACTGAATTTGTTTACAATGTTTAATATAAAATATGTTTCAATAATTATTGTTAATTTTTCCCTTTTAGGAATGAGTGTTTATATTCTATGATTCCTTTTATTTAATGCATGTGACATTATTATCTATAATATTTTTATTAATGGTATGGTTAAATTAAATTTCAATATCAATATTATTATTATTTACAAAAATAGATTTATAGTTTTATTCTATTGGATTGTCCAATGATGACATTTTGAGCAATTAACCAACAGTTTCTTTATCAGAAACAATTTTTTTGATTAAATGAGATCTAATTTTCAATCAATAATGTGTTTGGTTCATTATAAACTAGTAAATATATAACCATATAACATAACTATTATAATTTAAATTTATATGCCTCTGTTCCATTATTGAAAAAATAGATTATGTCAAACTTTGAAATAAAATGTTATGGTTTGGAATGAATTTATGTAATTCTATCACTTACGCATGGATAATCATATGGATAAACTCTTAAATTCAATACCAATCTTAGTATATCATTTATGGAATTTTATTTTTAATATATAACCAATAAGGATGTTTTGATGCTTGAAACAAACAGACTTGATGAGACCCTCATCGGTTTCTGTTAATTATTCTTGATGAGACCCTTATAGGTTGTTTTTTTTAATGTTCCTTAGTTCAATACCCTTTTGGGATTACTGATTAAATATTGTTATTTTATTTCATTTTTTTTGTCTTCCTATATATTTTCAAAAATAGATGTATATTGGAACCTTACTTGAATAATACCGAATTTTTAAATGAATGGATGTTATTTAATTAATATCTCAACCAATAGAAGGGATTATTTTATAAAAATTCAATTCCTATCCATAATATAGTTTTCCTCTCTATAATGTAATTTTCATATTATTTAACAAAGCATAGTTGTGGGAAGATTTTAGAATAAAAACAAGGATAAGAAAAATTTATGTGATTATTTTCCAAATTATGGCCTCGTTAGTTAAATATTATGGAAGATAATATGGATTAATCTATCATTTATATGATTCATTGTGAAGTATGATGAATAATGTAACAAACAAATTTACATTATGACCAGTTCTTGTAACTCATCAAAAGTTGATACATGAAATTTTTAAGGACTAAATTTGAAATGAATTATCAACATAAAATAGACCATTCTGTTTTTCAAATATTCATTCCTCATATATTGTTAGTTGAAATCCATCGTCTTTTCATGAAATGGGAAAATGGATGTTTCCCAAGATCGCATCCATCAATATATTGAAAATAAATAATATTCCTTTATATGTGATGAATTTTTAGGTATTAACTCCTATAAGGGTTGATGAATTATGGTTCAGTAAGAGAAGGAACAAAAGACAGTAGTTCCCTCAGTATCATAAAACCAATTATTAATTCATGTGATGTGCAATTATTGAAGTTGGGTTCCATTCTGGTTGTGCATTTCCTAAGTTGAAATATTAGGATCTAATAATAACATTCAGATTCAAAACATAGTCATGTATTCTTTTTATTATTATTATATAAATCAATAATTTACATTGATTTTTTCCAATGCCTTTAGAATTCTGAGGGAATTATGGAGCACATGGTTGGTTGTGTTACCCTTCATCCCTTCTATATATTGTGTAACTCAGTATTTCATAATCATGATTAATTGTAAAATGTGAAAATTGGACTCTAGTTTAATTATTTATATTATCCATCTGATACTTGATTCATAGGGATGATAAGACAATATATGATTTCAAGATATGTACCATTGTGAAAATAAATTTTTGGGGTAGTATGCATCGATAGGAATTGAAAAATTCTTGTTCATAAAATGATAGAATGAATTATATGAGTAACCTAGTACTCATTTAAGAGTTGAACGATTGTGTTATATTTTTGGGATATCCCCAAATATGATGGACATAGACTCTACGTAAATATATGACATGTTACATTAATCAAATGATTGTCTAAATGGGATGGTGTCCATTGAAATGCTTTTCATTTTCATCACCTTCTATTCCTTATGAAATGGAATTTATATGTGTATCATAGGAGTATGTTCATGCATATATTCAGAGTATTTATAATATATTACACATTTAGTTACATTGATTCGTCCACATATAATTTTTTCACATGGTAAAAGCATGTGGGCCACTGATAGGATCCATAGTTTCTAGTTGATGGAGAATGTGTGGATAAATGAGTTATTTTTATTTAAATCCAATGATAAGAAAATTACAATGGTGGTGAAATATATGTTTGAAAGGTTTATCATAATCATCCATGTCGAGGGATCAAAATGGTGAATGGGACATTTGGATATTGTTTGTTTTACATTAAACAAGCTTGACTTTGGTACGTTATGAATTGTGTTTGTGCTTTAAGGGATGTATAATAATGTTTTAGTTAGATATATGCATTGTTTTTCTAATCTATTATCTTTAGATGGAATTTTTTTGTTGATGTGTAGTTAAAAGATGCCTCATTAATTGATGTGTTTTGATAAAATTATAGTGAAATATCGAAAAGGGACACTGATCTATTCCAAAAAAGTTACCACAATAGGTTTTATTTATCTTTTTGCATGTGGTTGGGAATTTTTTGTTTTAATTATTAAAAATAAAATTGTCATATTGTTGATTGAAGTGTCTCATGTAATCATGTAATTTCATGCTAATAATATTAGTGTAATCATGTTATAGATATGATAATGTCTCTTATATTGAAAATGTTATGGGTATAATTAGAGTGCACCAGTTACACACTTGTGTAGATATTTAAATTATATTTCATTTCAAAAATATGATCCCTTAGATTTGTTCACTGAAAGTATGGTTGTTATTGAGGTGTGGTTTTAAAATGTGATAATTGGGTTCTAATTTTTACTTCCATGGATGAACTCATGGACAATAGTCAGTTATTAATTTAAATATGATTATGATCAATTAGTTTTTTAGTATGTTAACATTTTATATTTTCACTCACATCTTTCGTTCAAATTCCAATCTGTAGATCACTTTGGATGAGATTCCTAGAGTCCTAAATTTGATTCTTAGTTTAAACCAAACATCATTCGGTCTCAGATGGGATCTTGGAAATGAGTTTCAATTTAACTATGATGGATCATGTTTACATATATGTTAATGTTATTTAATGAAAAAATAAATTAATATTTTCAACATTATATATCATTGGAATTCATTTACTGACATCAATATATGTTCTCTAGGAATTGGTGTTGTTCCATGGGGAATGGTATCATGTTTTTCTATTTTTAATTCACATATATGATCCAACAATTTTTTAAAATAGTAATCCATTCATGGATTGAAATTTTATAATCTCGTTTTAACAAAAACAATTAGTGTGAATCTATTTTATTCACACATATCTGGTAAGATGTGTTCAATGTAAATGTTGGTCATTGAATTTTACAAAAATCCATACCAATTTTTTTTGATGTAGATTAGGAGTAAATAATTTAGATAGGTTATGAATAATGTGTTGAGAACTGTTATAATTTTTGATAATTCATAAATTTTCTATTCTGATAGTGGAGGTTCCATAACATGAAACTGTCTGTTAAATGCTAAATTATACTTTAGGGAGAACTACTGTCTTGTTGTCTAAAGAGGTGAGGATGTGTTTGTGTCTCATGTTTAACAATGCTCATGTAAGAATAATATTGATGAATTAGTCATGGATAAGGGAATTTGATTTGGTTTTAATTGAATATATATCCCATTTTTTATGGATGAGATATAATAGTAACCTTTGGTTTCTGTCCAGATGAACTATTCCAATGGAACATGTATTTTTAGTTTGGTGGATGGTCTAAATTGAAAAAATAGCATCACATTCAAATTCTCCAGGTATGTTATATTAACTGTGTGGTGATAGTTTGTGTAATAAATATAGGATCACCAGGAACTGGTAAGGGTATGCAGTTAGTTTCAAACAATGTGTCCCACTACCTGAAATAATGTGGCAGATTATGTGGATTTGGTGGTCTCATACATTTTAGTATAACCATAAAAATAATATATACATTTCCATGAACCTAAAATTTTGTTTCAAAATTCTAGATAAAAAACTGAATTTTTACATTGCTACAGTAATTGTGAACCTGAACCATTTATGTCCCATTCATTGGGAAGTGGCTCATATAGAGTTATCGAATGTTGTGGCCAACCATGTGTGAAATCCATGCACCACATTAATGATTGTTAAATCAAAATTTTTACATCCATAACTTACTTATTCTATCCTTTCATCATTCTCCTAATAACCATGTGTAGGAACCCACCATGGTAGCTCCTTCCATTCTCTCTTAGGTATAGAGAGATCTCTAATGTTTAGTGACCATTTCAATAACCAATAGGTTCATTGGATAACCCATAGTGTTTCATCAAATCCTATTTATTCCATTAATTTTCCCCATAAATCCTAAATTATGTTATTGAGAGTGTATTAATACATCCTATATTTAGTGTGTTGGTTTATTTCATAGACTTCACTCATATCTGACCAAATAATGCCTCGATAGTTGATTTGTGTGTCTTCTTAAGCACAATGTAGGTGTTGTATATCTTATCTATTAATCGATTAATTTTTTATTGTTTTTTAAATCAACATTTCATTATTTTATCCATGTGACACCTCACGAATTTGAAATGTATTTTTTAGAACATAACTCCCAAATCAAATATCCCTTATATATGAAATTTCTTTTAGGGATGTCCATAGACCTCATGTTCTGACTACCCTTCAGTGTTTATTACTTGAATGATTTTATTTATTATAAACACCAATTATTTAGGTGTTTTGTATTATAAAATGTGACTGTATGTATTAATTTGAATGAGGAGGAATGTGAAACTACCTAATTGTACCCACTTAAATAAAAAACCATCTATAATGTGAAAATAGATAATTTATTAGGGATGAATAATTATTTATCTTAATTTATTGTTTGGTAGAATGGCATATCATATAATATTTAATGTATGAAGTAATATTCATGGGAAAAACACCAATACATAATAAATTTATCATATTATTAATTATAACTATTATCATAAAGGATTCATTAAATTGTTAAATTTAATGTTTAAGGGAATAGACCTTTTTTTTAGTGTCCTTATAACAGGATCAGACATGATTATTGCTAAAGGAATTTATTATAAAATAAATTAAATGGTAAATGGTTATAACTACTTATAATAAATGGATATTAGAGAGGAATGTTTATGAAAATTTAATTTCTACATAATAATTTAAATGATCATATGAATCTTGAGAACCATGATCCATACTCATTTTTATATTTAAGTAACACCATTTATATTCTTGAAGTACATTGATATTGTATGATGTCCGGGGAAATACCTATTCTTATTTTTATAAAACACCAGGGATGATATAATAGGTTACATATTATGGTATATACATCATGTGAGAAATATTTCATTCCATGGATGGGCTCACATTGTACATTTATCCACCTCATTATGATAGATATTGATTTATTAGAAGATAAACTATAAGAAGAATAATTTTGTATATAATAAATATAGGAGATGAGTGATAATCATTTCCCAGTATGAGATACTATGTTTGGTCTTAGAGGATTATAATGAGTTCCCATAATGTTGATATTGATAATCATGATTTTATATATTGGTTTCTTTGGACAGATTCTTATGGTGATGCATTTTTATAGTTCCGCTATGGTGATACTAGGGATTCATATTTGGATATACTAGATTGGGATTCAGGTGAATATTGTTAAATTATAATAATGACTTATATATAATAGCCTAATAATTCATAGATTTTATCCAATAAAAAATTCTCCAAGTCAAATTACATGTCCAGTTTTGGTCTGTTTTTTGATAGTTATGTTAAGATGAACAACAATTACACTTATATAATATCAACAGAGGTTGTCCATTGTTCAGAGAAATTTTATATAGGATGATGAATGTATTAAATTTTGGGTAATGATGAAGAAAACATTGTGATATGGTTTATATATTTATATCATTACATTTAATATGTACAATCCCAATACTGTATTTTATATTCACTGACATGATTCAGTTATAATCATTGTTGATGGTATCATTATAAGTATATATAAAACTTTATCAAGACATCATATAAATATATTACACAATAGTTCCTCATGTTTTTTTCATGGATCATTTAACATGTTGTGCATTGTGAATAGTAGTATTGGAGCAGAATATTGAACTAATACTCGGGATGCTCATAGAGATCACCCATTGTGATTTTGATTCATTTTATTTTCTTGTGTTTGATTGTGTTTTATAAATTTTTTTTGTTCTTATTTTAGTTTTAGTATCACGTTGACATGAAAAATTTTATTTATATTACCTTTTATGGACATTTATATTGATTTTTAGTATTTATATAATTTTTCATATTTATTGGTTTATGTTGATTCTGTGGTTTTCTGATTTATTATTTGACTTTTATACCACTTATCTACTATGACTCTAAGTACATCATCTTACAATAAAACCATAATTTTACAGATGCTATTATTTACTATGGAACTATATATTAGGAGGATTTTATGATTTCATGAAGTGACCGGTCTGCTTACTGGTTTTAGAGTAATTTACTATGGGATGTTACAATAATATAATTAGATGAATTTAATTCTCATTTATTAACTAAATGGAATGATTGTTCACTTATTTTCCTATACTTAATGATTTTAAATATTTAATATTTATTAATAATTCATTAATTAACTCTAATTGAGAAATTTAGATTACACTTATTTTATTTTCATTCCATATGATATGAATAATATTTTATGGAATTAGTTCATTGATGGTAAATAATATCCAATTTTCTTCTTTTTTATTTTATATTCATATTGAAAATGAGTATCATGTATTTATTTTGTTCTTAAAAAATAAAAAACTGATTGGACCACTTGGATTTGAAAATTTTTATCAATTTAAATTTAATAAAGAATACACCAACATCAAGATACTAGTGTAAGTTTCGTTATAGCATTTATTAGAGGAATTGCATCAGATACCATAGGATTTTGATTAAGGATTTAATATATTAGAGAAGATAACCCCAAGATATACAGTGAGGTTAGGATTAAAGAATATATTATATTTTTTATGTAATATATTATATCACATTATTTATAAATTCATCAATGTACAGACAGTATAGTTTGACGAGGTTCTGGAAGAGAGGAAACGAGCCCTAATAACTCATAGAAGAGCATATTAGCCTTAAACAGAAAATCACATTGTGCATGAAAATTGTCCATACAATACAACTGTTTTTTTCACTCCTCTGGGATATACGTAGAATAATACATATTTTCATTTAAAATAATGTTGTGGTTTTTGAAAATGATGATATCCCCAATGAAACCACATTTATGATTATGAGTTTATATATGCAAAAAATGTCATCATATGTTATGCATTTCTTTATTTTTGTGGTTATATATTTTTTCATAATGAAATTATCTAATATATTATATTATATTTTTTATAAATTGATAAAATTAATATAAATGGGGACTTCATTGGATCATGTAATCCATAGAGTAAAAATGATCATTTATTCTATTCTCTTATACCAATATTTCAAAGAGAACTAGTCTCTGAAACAAATACCATGATGATATAGTCTCATGTTTAAAAAATATTGGTAATGAATTTTATAAATGTTATTTATATGAAGTTATGTATGGGTCAAAAAGGATGAAAAAAAAACACATAAATTATTGAATTTAATGATATATTTTTTCACAAATGATAATTATAGTTAGAAACAACTTAGTACATTCCTAAATGGTATACAATTTTTCTATGAGTGTGGAAGGAAATCCCACCAAGATCATCATCTCAATCGTATGTATAAAAGTTTAAAATGTAAAATGATTACATTTTACTGATATGGGTAACTATGAAGAAATATTTTCCTAAGCATCAAAATAATATACCTCAAATTTTACAAACTGACCATGGTCAATCTTATGATATTGCAACAAAAAATGTGAAATAAAATTTTTTATTCTAATTATATTAAAGAATTATTATAGTTTATTATTTGATTAATGGTATCCTAGATTTAAGAATGATTAAATTTATAAATATTATATTTCATAACTTATTCTTTAAGGATTTTAAAGCATATGATAAAAAATATAGATGACCAACAAAAAAGACTCTATAAGAATTTGATCTTCTTGGAAAACACAAGATTATGTGAAATAGGACCCTTAATATAATGATGAATTTTAGATACGGAAGTTGGGATAAATAGATTTTAGATATGGGCAATAAAAAGGGATTTCATTTATTACCTTGGAACTAATTAATGATTTGAAGACAAAGTGGTTTATGATGTCATTGGAGTTAACAACATTTTTTATTTCCATAGATTTATATTAATATCTTATATTTAATTATGGAATAATTAAGCATGCATGTCACAACCCCTACCAACAATGTGTACCCCTCCTTGGACGACAATGTGAAAAGGGAGATAATGACCCCCATATCCCGCCTCTAGTAGGCCCCAGGTTGGCGACTAGCACTGAGGGTATAATAAACACACAAATGGGAGGCATTACCCTCTTATAGAACTCGTGCAGAAGAGAGAGATATGATAGAAACCAATCAACTACAACTAAGAACTGAAATGTAAAAACAAACCCCAATGCATATATATAATGTCAGGAAAAAAGTACAACAACTGAATGGGGAATCTACAAGTACCCAAAAGAAAGTAAATCAACAGTGAAAACAAGCCCGAAAATCTCCTACAACCACAACACGATAGTAACTAGAATGATCTCAAAACTGCTCCAACTGACCTAATAAATAGTCTATATATACGTAGGGTGATTATAACAGTATACTCAGTAGGATCCTCCCTGAAGCCTCTTGTGAAAAAGTAATGAAAGCATGCTATAGCACAATGAACAACATGTGAAACTAACTCGTTTCCTAAATAGGTTTAATATGTTCCCAATCTCACCATGGATACTCTCACCAAGTAATGCATATAAGAATATAGTATATAGTAAAGAATATCAATGGTACCCTACTACTACTTCCCCACTAGTTTCTCACTTGGCCCAAACGACATACGTCATGTTAATCTCTCTCCAAAGGCTTACCCATATAATCTTGAGCTAAGCTCCACATTTTCCACCACGTGCACCACAAAGGCTTGCCTGCAGACACCTGGGACAAGAACCACACCATCCTCACAACTAAAAGTAACCAGGTAGGTTCCGGGAGCCACCACAGCCCGCATAACATGTATCATACATCTGGTATTTTACCTCAAGCCATTACAACTCATACACCGCGTAAGGATCCCCATGCCATCACAACCTATAAAAGTTACACCTATAGTTGTCCATAGGATACTACATCCAGAATATATGTGTGGAAATAACCACATGCCATTACATCCCTCTAAACACATATATCGGGAAAACTAATTGTTGTGCCAATGACACTAGTATCTAGCAACATAAGAGAGCAGGGTCAAAGGGGGATAGTCAACCATTCACCCTCCCATCGGATTGTTGAGGAAAACATCCCCATGGATCAGAATCCCCGGGGCGTCAGTTTACCTTAACGACTAGGTGGAGTAGCATATAGAATCACAAAATGTACAGAATATATATAACTCACAACCACACTATGGGAATAACATAGTCTTAGCCTCAACTGTATCTAACATCTCTTGGACTTCAGGCTGCTATTTCTAAGACTAGGCATCCTATAAGCACACAACCAGTTAAAGTACTCCATTAGGATACTTAGTTCCCTTTTTCATCATTTCTAATTTACATTAATTATTTCTTTTCACATTAATTAACCATGAACAAAAACCACATTTAAACTTTCATGGAATCACATTCCATATTAATTGTTCCTTTATAGTTACAACATCACCATTAAATACTAGCATCTCCATCCCCGTGGATTATCAACATTTAATCAAACTTTCATTTTGGAAATACATTCCCATATTCACATGTATTCTTGAAAAGAATCCTATTCTACTAAACACAAGGGGGCACAACACAGTGATTAGATATACAACCCGTCAATTCATTGCCGCCTATAGCAAGAGTGTAGGCTCATTCTCCCTCGAGAGGCTAAACACGGAAAGAATGTGGCATACCCCACACATCTTCTCCCCTTTCGAAAGAAAGGTAAGAAAAAACCATCCACCTAGAGTAGTGGGAAAAAGTAATGAAGATAACAAAAAATCAAACCACCAATCATTCAGCCAACACATCTATCCCATACCATCGTCCCGGGTGTCCTCTACAACACCCACATACATAAACCGATGCATCTCGCCACTCTAGGCGTCATCCACTGCCACAACCTCAAGGATTCATTACCTCCACATATCAAAACACCCCTCCAGGGTCACATCACAACAGAAGTTATCACAACACCCTTCCTGGTTCACAACACATCAAAAACAGCAGGAAAACAACACATTGCATCAATTGGTCTCTCAGCCCTAATTCACAACAAGATGGTAACTCAAAACCCTTCAGGGAATTCAATAAATCATGTTCATAAATCCATCTTGAATTAACATATTCAATTAATTTGTTCCAAAATAATGAACCAAAACAGAATTCAATCACAAGGATTAAACACACTTACTATGCCAACTTAATCAATATCAAATTACAACAAGAACCAGATTCATTTTCATGCCTCTTTATTTTTACCCAATTATTTATCAATTAATTATTTCATTAAATTCTTTATCTATTTTATCAGGAGAAAAATTCTAACAAGAAAGGCATATATATCACACTATTAAGAAAATCAAGAGGCGAACCGTTATCACAGTACAGAGCAACAACATGCGATCACTAATTCTTTTAATCCAATTCAAGTATTTAATAATGTCAATTCCATTATGATACAATGGACTAAATCATGCTAACTCTACCATTTCACATGAACAATTAGAGAAGACAAAAATACTCTACGTCAATGGTTTTCGAGGAAAACTGAAATGGTCAATGAGCGCCCAAGAAACCGGGTCGATTCTCCACGAATCCTCCATAGATCTCCTCTCCTAACACAACCAAGACCAAAGATCGACATAAATGACATCCACACACTTAGATCTACCCAAAATGGGCGTAGATCTAGGATCCTGAGAGAATAGGGGGAGTAGATCTATGTGGATCTAAGAAACCAAACAAAATGATCACATACCTCGAGAAACCAGCTTCGATTCCCGACAAGAAGCCTCCGGATAGCCTACAAAATGCTTGGGAGATGTTCTTCTACCTCCAAGGAAAGGTAATCCCGAGTTATGGCTGATTAGGGGCTTAAACAATGTGATTAATGGAAAAACATGTAAGATCCACAATTTTAGGATCTATCAATAAGTGCCCACACGTTTAGTCTGCATGGTTTAACAAACCATGCTCTAACTGTGTGTTAGCTTTTTCCTCAACAATCACTCCATGCACGGTTAGTCTGCATGGTTAGAAAAACTGTGTGCTAAACGTGTGTTAGCCACTGCCTCCAAGATCGGCCTTTCACTGTTTGGCCGCACGGTTTAAGCAAACCATGCGCCACCCATTCGAAGGATGTAACCCTTTAGATTTCTATAAAATTCCATCCAAACTTACCCCCCCCAAGTCACCTTAACATCTCAGAACACCACTAGCACCACATTTTCACAATGTAATGAACCAGAGAGGTCCGATCCATTACAATGCATGTTTTCAATAAATATATTTGGAAATAAATTTTATTCCATATTTTATAAGAATGTGTAGTGAAGGTATTCATATGTTTTGTTTGTGATGATTAATAACTATATAATGTCAATATTAAGATTAACATTAGGTTCCTTATAGAATATTATTTTCTTTATTTATAGTATTTAGATCGTAATATTTTGGATTGGTGACGAGGTGGAACATTTATGAAATAGTTTCAGTTAAACATTGGAAAATTTTATTATGATTATTGTATTACATAGACATAATATGATTTACGCATATTAGATATCTTATAATAAATTTGTTTTAATAAATGATATAGAATAATTAAATAAAATCTTATCATATTATAGATTTTATAATCCCATAAAAGTGAATTTCAGAGGTTTAGGTATATTTTTTTCATCATTTTGGATATTCATTTCTTAGAGTTTGTAATAAATTGTTAATTTATCAATGGAAATCCCAAAGATGAAATTGTGATTATGAAATAGAATTGTACAAAGTATGTATATTTCCTTAAATACATGTATCATAACTGAAGTCATTATATTATTGGGAAATAAACTTCAAATTGAAACATTATCCCATTAAATTAATATCCTATGAATAAAATGGAACCTTATCTCAAAATAGAGATATTTTCTATTAAAATTATACTTATACTGGTCTCCATCATTCTTGTGATCGATGATATATAAAACTCTACATTAATCATTTGGTATTAGTATTCTCTTAAAACTCCAGGTTTTCACTTACCAACGAATTTCTCACACATGGAATCCTTTTAATGTATTGATATGTATGACCTTCATCTATCCATTCAATATTCTTATGAGGATGATTATTAATCCTTTCTCTTGATGTGGAAATTCTTTACAATAATTTTCAAATGTCTAAATATTTATTTACGATATTCTAATTTAATAAATGGGATGAAATTTACTTATGTTGTTTATAATGTGAGACTCTAAAATTAAAAAACAAGAACATTATATTGAATATAATATCAAATCATAAATAATTCATGAATTATATTTCATTACACTTGAACTATTTTATATATAGGGGAACATGCATCCCCGAGTCTAAATGAATTCTACTATAGTATACATTGATTTCATTGATGTGAAATTAAATTTAATGAATAATACTATCTAAATTTTGAAAAAAATATTTTTTTCACATGTAAAACAAAAATTGATTTGATATATATTTATTTGAAAAAAAACATGAATCCTTTAAAAGAAAATCAATCTTCTAAAAATATGTATTTTTTTAAAAGGTACTTTAGTCGCGCTTCACTAATAATATTTGAAATTAATTTTCACCAACGTTAAAAAAATTATTTAAAAAAAGGAATAGATTTTATAAAATTATAATATTAGTATAATCATATGTTATATAATTGTTATTTTTTTTGAAATAATAAATTTTTCAATGAGTATTCAAAAATAATAAATTTTAATAAACACTTATATATTAATTTTATTTTTTTTATAATGGTAAATTATATATTAAATTGGATTTTTGGTGAAAATAGTTTATTTATATATAAATCAATCCAATTTACATCAATGGTATCATTTTCATATTGAATTTGGTTATAATGTGTTTATGTACCTTTTCAAATTTTCTCTTTAAAAGTTTTATTTCTCGTTTTGTCTGCAAGATTAATTTGGAATTAATTTTTTTTCTAATTATGTGAGTATAATTTTAATATTTGTTTTAGAATACTTGTATTATATATTATATAGTATGGTAAAATTAGTTTTTAAACATAATTATTATTAAAAATAGAAAAAATCATTTACTGTAGTTAATGTAAAATTTGGTATGCTACTACGGGAGAAAATTCCTTTTGTGGCAGGTGATGGTCCCGTCACAAATAACCAGTCGTGAGGGTCTTTTTGCCTCAAGATGATATTAACATCCCAAATAATAGAAAATTTTGATTGGGTAGTAGATACCCATTAGAAAAGGTTTGGTGCAAAATGCGTGCCAAACCATGAGAATAGAATTTACGACTGGTTTCCTATTCCCATCACAAATGCCCTGTAATGGTTTTTAAAATTTGGGAAGAGATATATTTCATGTCCCAAATAGTACGTTGGCATGTACCCATTTTCAATGGGGATTTGTGCAAATTCCTTTCGATCAACCAAATATAATTTGATGTGGGTAGTGGAATTTGCGATGGGACTCCTTGAAAATAAGAAAACTATATACACCCCCATCATTTTTCATCTTGTTCTACTATGTTCTCAAAATCTATCTCTCACAATCTTCTGAAATTTTTTTAATGTATTTCGCAGTTTCAACTTGTAAATGAATGCATAATTAGCGCATTTTATACTCTTCTACCTGTAGTTTCAATGGTATTTTCTATTTTTTATGATTTCGTTAATTTATTTTATTTTGATTTATTTGTAATATTTGTTAGTTAGATGTAAATAAATTAATTTAGAAATATATATAAATTCTCTAGTATTTAATTTTTTGAATAATTTTGTGTATGTGTTAATATATAGAATTAGTAGTAATTATTATTAAATTGTAATAATTAGTAATAAATATTAATAATTATTAATAATTATTAATAATTAGTAATTAATTTTCATAATTACTATTAATTAGTATTAATTAGGATAAATTGGTAATAATAAGGATTAATTAATAATAATGGGGATGAATTAGTAATTATTGGGAATAACTAGTAATAATTAAGATTAATAAGTAATAATTAGGAATAATTAGTAGTATTAAGGATTAATTAGTACTAATTAGGATTAATTGTGATTAATTATGATTAATAATAATTAAGTAGGATTAAGTAGGATTAATTATGACACAATAGTAATAATTTGGATAAATTTGTAATAATTAGGATTAATTGTTAATAGAAATGAATAATTTGTAATAATTAGGATTAATTACGAATAATTTTGATTAATTAGGAATAATTATGATTAATTAGAAGTAATTAGAATTAATTAAGATTAATTACGAATAATTAGGAATAATAAGTCGTAATTAGGGTTAATTAGTATCATAAAATGATTAATTAGTAATGAATATAAATAATTTAAAATAATTAGTAATAATTAGTAATAAGTTGGAATAATTATGATTAAATACTAATAAATAGTAATAAATATAAATTGATAGTAATTAAAAGTAATAAATAGTTATAATTATTAATAAATAGAATCAAATGGTAATAAAGCGTAATAAATAGTAATAAATAGTAATAAATAGTTGAAATTAGTAATAATTAAGAATAATTAGCAATAATTAATAATGACGGGGAATAATTAAGAATAATTATTAATAATTATGATGAACTATTATAAATTATGAATAATAAGTACTCATTATGAATAATTTAGAATAATAGTAATAATTCAGAATATTTAGGTAGAATTATGAATAATTAGTATAGATTGGGAATAATTAATAATAATTAAGAATAATTAGTAAAAATTTAGAAAAATTAATAATAAATAGGATAAATTAGTAATAATTGTGGGAAATAAATAATAATTAGATTAAATTTAAAATATATACAAAAAATTATTAATATTATGAATAATAAAGAATAATTAGGAACAATTATGTATAATGGGGATGAAATAGGAATTATTATGAATTATTATGAATTTTTCAACTTAGTAAAGATTGATTTGGATTTCTTATAATTAATTTTGATTAATAAAGATATTATTAATAACTATTTTGGATTAATTAAGAATATTAATGAATAATTAGAAATAATTATAAAAAAATAGGAATAAATAAAATTTATTTTGAATAAAATTCAATAATTAATAATAAATAATAATATTTAAGAATTAATAGCATAAATAAAAACATATAAAAATAAATAAAAATAAATTGTAATAATTTGGAATAATTGGAAATAATTAAGAATAATTAGTAATACATAAGAATCATTAGTGATAAATAAAAATAATTAGTAATAAATATGAATAATTAGTAATAAATAAGATTAATTGGTAATAATTAAGAATAATTAGTAATAATAAAGATTAATTGGTAATAATTATGATGATTTAGAAATTAATGGGATTAATTATTAATTAAAGATAATAATTGGTAACAAATTGGAATAGTTCAGAATAATTAGTAATAATTTGGAATAATTATTAATAATTGAGAATAATTTATAATAAATTTGAATAATTAGTAATAATTGAAAATAATATGGAATAATTAATAATAATTGGGAATAATTAGTAATAATTCGGAATAATTAGAAATAATTGGTATTAATTAGAAATAATTAACATTAATTAGTAAAAATTGTTATAATTAGTAATAATTGAAATTAATTATTAATAATTGGGATAAATTAGTAATAATTGTAATTAATTCAACTATATTGTGATAAACTCGTACAATTTTTAGTGGATTTGTTGACAATCCATTTTATCAACCTATGAGATCATTATAACATTATCACATTGAAATGTGTATGATAAATATGCTTTGACAAATGTCATATCATATTTTTCAAAAGGATTTATGTTCGGGATAATAGTAAGGAGGAGAGCAGTCAGACAGAATATGCTCTTTTTCTAGACAACATGTCCCTTTGCATGTTCTGTAACTGAGATCACTATGAAATTTATAATTTGATGTACATATATCAATATTCATATGCATAAGGAAGAAGTGTAGTTTGGTGAGTCATACATGCTCTTTATACTCGTGCACACTAAAATGGATATTCATGCGTCATAACAGACAATTCATAGTTATTTTAGTCACATAAATTTGTAAGGGAATGAGTCTTCGGAAAAAGATAAACCACCAATCCTTTGGATATTATGCCACCAGTAATTAAAATAATTAGTAAAAAATAACATTAATTAATAACTGTATTGTATTTTTTGGATAGTGTTTATCTTAAGACTAATTTTATGGAATAACTAATTATTTCATTTTCTTAAATATGGAATAAAAAAGTCATCAACATTTATTATTGGATGGTCTTTCTTGGATCAATCATTGCAGGAATCCAAAAAGCTATTATTATATAATATATATATATATATTGATGGTGTTCAAGCATTCTTATCTTTGGCTTCATTAAAACAAAAAAAAACTGAAGGGACATTTATGATTCCTTGTAAAAATTGTGCTCTAAAGGCGTATGACAAATTTGGAAAATTTGAGGTTATTTGTTGTGTTTAGGATTTCTTCCAAATTATTATTTTTGGTGTTGACATTGTTAATGCAGTTCTAGAGAAGATAATTTCATTTTGGACCCAGTGCTGTTTAAAATTTTACTACATGATGCGGTAGCTCCATCTTTTAAAAAAGATTAAACTCCAGATGATGTTGATTTATCGCCAGAGTTGGAACCATTTAATTTATATGTGTTCTTGGGGTATACTGAGGATGAATTATTTCATTGTTGAAAAATAAGAACCTTTGAAATAGTTTCAAAATTTATGATTGTGAAATTAAATATTGGAATGTAAAATAGTTTTTTTGATCAGATAATATCATTTTTAATAACACTAATACCTAAAAGAAATGTGTTTGATGTAAATTTATATGAGAGAAATGGGTTGTTTCATATTTTGGGTCTTGGTAATCAAGTGATTAATTGATGTTATAATAACATCATGTTATATTATGATGGAAATGGATAGATTGATAGATGCCCTACTTGTGGAAAATGCAGGTATAGTGAAGCTCTTGTAGTAATGTATGGAATTATGCCTGTAAAAAATTGATATATTTCCTACTCAAACCAAGATTAAATCATTTATTTATGTCTCAAAATAATTCAACATTAATTTCATGGAACAAAACCAATATTTCAATAATTATTAGAATAAATCATTACAATGATAGCAATTCAAGGAAACATTTTGACCAAGTTCATCTTTCTTTTTCATTATAAGACTAAAATATGTGATTGGGTCTTTCTAATAACCATTTATGTACATTTGGTTCTTACGACATTTAGTATTTAGATTGTCCTATCTTTATAACCTTGTAGTATTTACCTCCAAAGACCTCAATGAAGGGGCCATATATAGTTTTTACTATTTTAACACCAGCTAATCTAAAAAATAATATTTTTTTGAAACCATTATTGATTATTTAAATTCACTATGGTGTAATGGTGTATGTACATATGATGTTGCTGAAAAACGAAACTTATTACTGAAACCAATGTTTCTATGGAAAATAAGTGACTTCCTATCATATAGAATATTTTCTGAATAGAGAACAAATGTTCTAAAATATTTTCCATACTATATGAGAGATATCAATGTGTTTATTGTTGTCAATTGAAAAAAAACACAGTTTTTTTTACAATCATTGTAGATTCTTTCTGACTAATCATCCATCTCAATGAAAAAAATATTAGTTCTGAAATGTAATAGTTAAAAACGATGGGTCTACAGCAATGAACTAAAGTACATAGTTCAAATAAATTGTCTCTTAATTAACTATAATCTCATTTGAACCAACAATAATCCAACAGAAAATTGATGGGTTCAGAAAAGAATATAATAAGATAATTTAGAGCTATTTTGGGGATTATTTATATTGGTCTAATTTGATGTCCTCTCATATGTTGGAGGTGATGCATTTCGAGAAGAACTATTTTGGTTATTTATTTCATATAGTTTGAGATACACTAGGTAAGACCAAATATAACTAATGGCACAATTAGATCTTTCAAATATTTTCATGTGATCGAAACATGAACTGTTTCAATTTATAAGACCATATATGTAAATAAAGTCTAGAGTATATGATAAACTATAAAAAGAGATATTTTTATTTTTTTGTCAGTGTATTGTAGATTGGAGAAATATATATGGTTATTCTTTAATGTTGGTAATATGTGTAAGAAATGGTAATATTTTCAGATTCAAATGTTATGACTTTCTAGATATAATGTAAAGACATCTGCTGATTAGATTTGAAGGTTTTTTAAATCCAATGATTTTGGATTTTCTTAAAAAAATATAAAAAATTTTAATTCCATTTTTTCATCGAAAATTGACTATGATGCAATTAGAAAACATCAAGAACAGATTTTTATAATTTTATGTATACTAGAAAAATATTCTCTTCCAAATTTGTTTAAATTAAGGGAATATTTGATATTATATTCTGCGCATGAAACAAAATGTATAGGTCTGGTACAGATCTGATGGATGTACCCAGTTGAAAGATGAATACAGAAATTGAAGGAAATGTTTTGTAGCAATTAATTAGGTCAAGCCTCAATTGGAGAAGATTATCTGTAGGTGAATATTTAATATTTCCGCTCTCGTTACATTTAATCAACATATACCTCAAACCCCAAGTGTATGGTTCATAATAAGGGAAATGATGATGATTACATTTGCACGATATTACCAATTTTCAATCACCCCGAACCTGGAATCAGTGGAGTTCATGAACGATGGATTTCAGATGATGAACATCAAAGAACTCATGCATATGATCTACTCAACTTTGTAGAAATGGCACCATTTGTTATATGATAACTCATACTACTTATTCTATACTTTTTGGAAATAGTACATTAATATTATTGTATTACTAGGTTATATAATAATCATCTTAAGAAGTAGATTCTAATAATTACATAAGTAGGTCTTGAAAAAAACCATAAAAATTATTCCCAACTAGTTTAAAAAACTGAAAACATACATTATTTTTTATTTCACATAAAAAATCAATTTAATACTTTTTATAGTGTCCATTTTTTAAATAATTTCAAGTATCTCAACATTATGATAAAGTTGACAATCGATTGTACGTGTTGAGTATCACACCATCCAAAATCGTTTATTCTTATAATTATTATGTGTTGAATTGTTTTTTACTTAACAGACAAGCGTATGGGGAATACAAAAAATAATGAATAGTGTTGTTTTCATGACAGGATCACATCATAGAGAAACTGAATTTGACTTTTAAGGCATTGTGGAAGAAATCACTATACTATTTTATCTGGGACAATGTTACATGGAAATTTTTAAGTGTCTGTGGATTGATAATGACAGAGGTTTGTGGGTTCATCCAATATTTTGAATCATTGATATAAAATATAAATGTATTCTTGAAAAAAATGAACCATTTTTATTTGATGGTATGTAACATCAACTTTATTATTAAAATTACTGTTCAATTAAAAGAGAGTTGGTTTATTGGGAGAGAATAAAAAAATTACACTTCTGGTGAATCATTATAAATAAAGTTAATGTGGTTCCACTAAAATTAATGTAATTGAAAATTTTCAAAATATTGCTCCAAATACGCCTTTTTCATGAAGATGAATGAATATAATTTATGATACTCATCAGTAAGGGGACACTGCTGACACGGGTGACTATGATGTTAATAATGCTACAATAGAATTTGAAATAACAAGAGTTGATGAGTTTAAAACTAATTTGGAAATTGATGATGCTAAGGAAGATGATGATGAAATTGAAATCGAGGAAAAAGAAGATGATGATAAATTTCGACATTGATATAGTAAAATGCTAGTTTTAATCTAATATAATTATTATATATAATATTATTTATCAATTTTTTTTAATAATAGTCCTTTATTTTTTATATGGATGAGAATATATATCGTATGTTTTAAGAAGATGATATACCTTATGATTAGTTGGACATCAGATCCTCTATACACCAGACCACTAGAAGTCTAGGGAACACTCCGAGGGGTCATTGTCTTGACAACTATTGATTCCCTAACCTATATCTATGGGACGACAATGTCTTGGTTTCTATTCACATATAGAGAAAACTTTACCTATGTATTTTAGTTAGTTGTCATTAATTTATTAAAATTTTTATTTTTTGATTTATTATTATTTTTTCCAAATCACTAAAAATATAGTTATTGAACATGGGAGCACTATATTTCATAATTTATTTCTGAAACATGGGTTTAATGGGATCATATTACCATTGATTTTCAACACCACATATTTGAACAATGGCTGGTATGTAAATATATATTATTTATTTATAATTTTGTTTAATTAATATCAGGATATTATAAATTATTTTTAAGGTTGATGGTATTCTATTGATGATATCATGTGAGAGTCTGTCTAGTGGAATTTTAGGGAGCTATGAATCCGGATTGCACTTATTTTTTGAAAATTTTGAAAATGAAAAAATGGACAAAGAAAGAGTGATAGAGATTGATGATAAATGTTTTATCCGCCGGCCTAAATATATTTCAAATACATATTGGAATTGATTATGTACACACTCGTTGATTAAGAAGTTTTAGAGTATACAATCGGTAGGTTGGTAAAATATGGGGACACAAGAGGTGACACATCAATCCAGTAGTCTACATTCAGGATGCATATGAAGCATATGGTAAGTAAAGTTTTTAAAAATTATATGTAACATAAAATGTAAATAGTTTATTTTATATTCAAATAGGCAGTCACAAAAAATGATATTACATAGTACTATGTTTATAGGAAGATGTATTGTGATCCAGTCATTGCAGAGATTAGAGGTTATCTCCAATGTCAGATTATGGTCAGTAGAATTTCTTATGCAGTTTAAAATTTTACTTCAAATATTATTTTAACAATTTTTATATTAAATTATAATTGAAGGAGTCATTTCAGGTCGAAATGTATCCAAAATGTATTGAGATTCCATTCGATATCAATGGTAAAACTAGTGCCCCCTAATTGAATGAGGTAACATGGATTCTGGTGACCTAGTATTCTATAAATAATAGGCGAGTAATTGGTATCAGCTATCGATTGACACCATTAGTTTTTGAGGCACTACGGCATTGTCGGCGTCTAGTGTAAGGGGTGCTCACGTAGATTTATCACCATATGTGGTACATTATCACGACCAGACGTGAGATGAGAGAGAGCGTCTATAGTCTACAAGTAGGGACTAAGAGGGGATGAATTAGTAGTAGTAATAGTAGTAGGAATATTTCCTACAACAACAAAATTAGTACCAGGAGGAGATTAAGGATGAGATACATCAATGAGAAAATCAGTAGAAGTAAAATCAGATGGAGTACATGTGACGTCTGAGTCATAGATTGGGGATTGAGTTTTCCCACCATCTCCTACAACTCCTCTATACGACCACATCTCTCAGTGATGTATTTTTATTTTATAATGGTACATTTGAAATATTTATTTATATTAACTATTTAATGTTTTAAATACTATTTTTTATATTTTTTCAAATACTATAGTTTTCATTATTTTTTTCAATTTTTTATTCTCTTTATTATTTTATTAATTAATTAATTTTTTATAATTATTCACATAATAAGGTTTTCATTATTTTAGTAATATTATTACTATTTCTTTAATAATAATAATAATAATAATAATTATTATTATTTATTTTTTAAATAATTTTATTTTACTAATAATAATAATATTATTTTATTTATATTAATATTATAATAATAATAATAATAATAATAATATTTTATATGTTATTTTATTGTACTAATATTAAAATTATTATTATATTTATATTAATATTATATTATTATAAAAAAATATACATTTTCTAATAATATGTTAAGGGAATGTCAAAAAAAATTTAAAAGGGGGAAATTATTTAAGATGGGTAGCCAGTTTGTTGCAATATGTTTTTGTTAAAACTCTCCAAACAGTTTTTTAACTATTCCACTACCCGTCGCATATAATGACTTTCTGTGATGGTCTATTACAGAAGGTAATTTATGTGATTCCCTTTTTCACAACAAGTGATTTTTTATTGGACCTCGTAACAAATATGCCTTTTTCTAGTAGTGTACCATGATCTTAAACTAAAAAATTTATAAAAAAATGACCTTAAAACATATCTAAAATATATTTAAATAAGTTATTTCTACATTAGGGTGTCTATTTTCTTGAAATAATTAAATTTGTATGCTTAAAATTTTTTGAAAATAGAGGTACACATTTTTTTCCATTAAAAAAGTATATGTGTGCTACTCACATAACTTATAAATTTCCCCATCTCAATACTTCACACACTCACACCATTTTGGTTCCTCTTGTACCTTCCTAAATCACTAAAAAAACATTTATCCCAACATCAAAAATAGATGGATTACTTCAGAATTATATTATTTGAAAACATTAGCTATAACTCGAATGTGGTGGTCTGAGAATATAAAAATTAATAAATATTTTTATTTTATTTAATTCATCTTCAATGTCAAAAATTTCATAATAATTTATGGTCAAATAATAATATACATTTAAAAAATATACTGAATTTTTATTATTATTTTCATTACATAAAACCATCTCTATGACCAACAAATGCTATAGATATTCATCATTTCTGTGAATGGATGTCTACAGCCCCATGAATGGTTATAATATATTTTTCAATAGAATACATAGAAAATGTTTTTATAATAATTAATATATAGTAAAAAATGTTTATTATAAAATAAATATCGTATTTAAGTCACTATATCATATAAATATCTTTTAGTTACAACTTTTTAGAGATAGGATAACGTCGCTCGCTTGTATGACATAGTACTTCCTCATGAATTGTTGGGATTTTTTATCCCTAGCACTACAAATGTTAGATAATAAGAATATTATTGATGAATATATATTTTATAAATGAAAAAATTATTATTTTCATGAAATTTTTTATATTATTATTTTATAATATATCATTATTATTTTCACATTTTAACACATTGAAAGATGATGACGTCATTCGTGTACGTGTGGATTACAACCATCACAATGCAATGTGACACACTCTATTAATCAGAACATTACATTGAGGATTTGAATAAGTATATGATAAGAAATAACATGATATATATTATAATATATTCATTATTTTGTGATAATATTTTTCTTACATCCTTTCCATAATGCTATTTCCATATTGGAAACATTAATGATGTGTGCATACGACCTAAAAACTACATGATCTTATTGTATTAAATTTTTCAAAACCACCATGCATGATTCATATTAAAAGTTTGTTTGAGGTATAAATATTATTATTATATCATGATTATTCTTTTGACATGATGGTACCACGATCATATAAACAGTTCAAAAAATATCAACTCAAAACCTATAATACAAACATTGTGCTTACTACCCCAAATGTGATATAAACAATGTATTGTAAATATCTGAGTAATAAATGGTCTTATGTAAATAATAGATGATATTATATATAAAATTATGGTTATATAAAATATATATAATAAATTTATATTTATTATATTTGAGGTTCAAATGTTTATTATGGAAGTTGATACTTAAGTTAATGTACTTCCCCTCAACGTTTATTTATTGAGTAATATTAAACTATTATTAACATAATTTCCCAAATATTGTCTATATTTATCACAATTTTCTTGTAATATTATGATTTCATAAAAATTTATGGTATTTTATGATTTAATTGGTTTTATTTCAGTAAAGGTATTTTATTGAAAACTTTTTATATTATAGATAATTTCATAAATGAATTTATTTTGGATACATTATTTCTTCATTATCATTAATTTTATATGATTATGTGTTTTATGACTTAATTATATACATTATTTTATTTATTCTAGTTTCATTATTATTTAATATTTCAACACATAATATATTAATTTATTATTTCTCATATAATCATTATGACCTTTTCAATGGTTTATTTCATAGTCTCATCTTATGTAGGGTTATTTATATAGAAAATTTAATTAATGGAAAATAATTATTTATTTTTTAATAGAAATTTTAATTTTACATTATAATGGTTATTAATGTTAATTTTCATGTAATAGTATACTTTTATTCTCCTTTGGTACTTCAAATTAATGAAATTGTTTTAATAAAACAAGAAATTGTTTCTGTCTTCCTTCATAAATAATTTTTCTTCCAAAATAATATTTAATATAAATTCATTCAAACATGAAATCAACCCATTTCAAAATGATTTTATATACCTAATTTTACTCAGTTTTTAGTTTTAAAAATAATTACAAATAAAATTTTCATGACGTTTTCAAAAAGAGTATTGTTCTTATTTTACAAAAATATTTGAAAGGGGAATTTGAATTAAAATACTTGGAAGGTAATAAATTCTATGTTGAAATTACCACTAAATGTTTTTTATATTCCATTATAAGATTCAAAAATTATTTTTAACATTGTTTTTAAAATAAGTTTTTTGAAATTATTGTATTCGAAGGTGATTTTCTTTATAATTTTTTTATTTACCTCAAGAATGATTTTAAAAATATATCTTGGTATTTATATTCAGAGATTAAAAAATAATCATTTTACATTTACTAAAGAAGGGATATTTTATATTTCTATTATCGTTATTAAACCTATAAATGTTTTGTGATTAATTTTTCAATTGATATTGTTGGCATTCCCATCATTGATTAATTTTTTTCTTTATCATACTCTTGAAATATTCACTTTAGAGATATAATAAAACATTATGTCATTCCAAAATATTATTATTATTTATCATTGATTCATTTATTTATTGAACTATATATCATTTTTATATACAAGGTAATTCATTAAATGTTATTTGAATTTCAAGGTCTTCATGGATAAATATGTAACATTTACAAAATTTGGACATTTGATGAAAAGGTATAGTATTCAAGAATCTAATTGATTATTTGATATATGCGGGATTATTTGTAAATGTAGAGATCTATGAGAACAAATTTATATTTCCCATCAATATATTTGTAGGTGTCATGAGAAAAAAATATTAATAAACATAAATTTTTTTATATATGCATTTTTAATCCGTCCTGTGGTATAAAATGTTGGTAGTTGAATTATGATGCATGAGATAATGAAATATAATAATTAAAAATTTCAATCATTAATAATTTAGTTATTAATACAATACATGGGAATTTTTAGTATGATATTGTATTAGGATTCATTCCTTATGAATTATTTATTAACAGTCATGTATACTCAATTATTTAACATTTCATATTAATTTTCTAATTTATTCATGATATATTATTCTATGCGTACCGCAAAAAATGATCCTTTTATATCATCCTTATTTTTTTCAACCCTCGTGATATGAATAAGAATTCATTTAATCAGATCCTGGATACCACAATAATTCTATTTCAATGATTTTTATTTTGGATCCCTATGTAAAATATTTATAATTTACGTATTTTCATATCATAATCAAATAAATAAACCATTGATTTGAGATATAAACCTTTTAATCTAGGAATATGTTCTAAATTGGACACGAACTCCATATAATTAGGTTCAAGGATATTACAGGATAATTCATGACATTTAATTAAATCATATTGTTGAGAGGTGAATTTTGGAAGGAAATGAAATGTTACCAAACACATTGATTAAACATTGTGGAAGGGTTACAATACAAGAGTGTGTTATAGTCCATGTTCTAAATAGGTAATTATGGAGATCCCTTACTCAATTTGTTCTACCACTGTGATCTAGTTTCAATTGATAAATTTGAATATCTTGAATGATCTTCATCCCCCTTCCTCTTATATATATCCATTGGGTGGATCCGAGTTGCTAATATGTATTGAGTTCACATCTCTTAACCATACTTTTCATGTATTCTTCTCTTATAGAACCACTATAGTAATTATATATATTTTTTTGAGTTGGGAATAGTTGTTTAAATCCATTGATGAAATGTATGTTTATAATTGTGTTTTCAGTGTGGTGGGGTTTCCCAAAATTTCAAATTTTCTAGGTGATGCACTATAAGTTGTAAAAGATTCATATACGTAGATAATTTATTTTTTTGTAATATTTTTATTACTTAGGGAGGCGGTTTCCATGGTTACAATAGGGCTAAGGTTCTTCTAGTATAATTAAATAAAAATAATTAGTTAAATGAAATTGATTGTGGAAAGGGGAGTGATTCATATTATTATTTATATTTTACATTATTATGATATGTTATTTATAAATGATGAAATCCCACTAAAAATTGTTTAATTTAGTGGATTTTATGTACTATTGAAATATGTGTTGTGGAGTAATTGAAATGTGGTTTTTGAGATATCACATATATATATATATATATATATTGTCTAAAAATATATATTTCTCGAAAGAAATTGTTTCACTACTAGAATGTAATGTTTTAAAATTCCCCCAAAATAATGTCAAATGTAATAAAATTCCATTTTGTAAAATTTTTAAATTATAAATTAATGTGTAGTGATGTGTGGTCAAGCTAGTGGGGTGAAACTGTGTGGGTTTAATGTAAATTGGAGTGATGAATGGTTTTTGTCTATGCTTTTGGGGAGGTGAGAAGATGTTTTGTTTGGACCCGATTTTGTGGTGGTGAGGATATGGTTTTCTGGATGATCTTTTGGGGTGTCATGGTGATGGATTTTTTACCACACATTTTTGGAGGTCAGATGATGTTTTTTTTGTAATTCTAATAGGGACGTAATTTTATGGTTTCATTGGTAGTGATTTATGGGTATTGAGGAAATGAATTTATTAGCCTTCATGTTTTGGGAAATGATGTGATGACTATTTTTTTCTTTATTTTGGGGTTGTGAGGATATGATTCAATGGGAATGTTGAACTAGTTACCATGTATGGATATAATGTAATAGATTATCAGGTAGCCATGGAATAGTAATATAATAATTATTGAAAATTACAGAATTTGGATTGGTTAATAGGATGGGAATGACTAATGAAAAAAAAAACGATCATTAGGGAGGATAAATTATTTTTTTGTTAAATAATGAAATGAAGAGGATATATAATATAATTTTGTGGTGGTTTTTGATATAGAGTTTGTCTTTTGTAGTGTTATGAATTTAGAGTTGGCAGTGAAGGTGGTGAAAATATGAGTTTCTTAGAGTGTATTTTGTATATCAAGAGACTATTCATTTGTGTGTCTATATTTATATATTTAAATATTCCTTGTGATTTATATATACACAAAACATGAATCATGTACTATTTTCCTATAGAGATACTATTATACAAATGATGTTTTTTTCCATCATCATTATAATGAGGATGATTGACATGCTACCTGCTCATTCCACCACTCTCGTACGGGTGAGTATATATGAAACATTCATGATGTTCAGAGGTCATGTAGTGATATTAATAACGTAACATGTGTCCAATGGAATTATGTGATGTGAATGTGTTTTTTAGGAAGTGTATCTTTTCTCTACATATGGGTTTTGAGAAGATAGTGGTAATCGGAATCTTATGGTAGGATTCATTCATTGTAGGAGGAGGTAATAATGTTATATTCTTCATGTTAATGATGATATACTAATATTTTTATGGTGTAGATTTTATGGTAGAGGTGGGTGAGGGAGAGATGATATTTGACAGTATTATGGGGTGATGACCAATGTGTATTCTGGTGTGATTTCATGTGACCATTCTACGATACGTTGTTATATGTTATTCAAAAGACATAAAAGTGCCAAGATGTATGATATTGGGGTATGAAAGCATAACATCAATAGAAAAGTATTATGTTTGTACCATTTATAGATATAATTTTTAATAATCATCTGGATTTAATTTGGGAGCACCTATTTTTATGATTGTGATTGACTGTTAAATTGTCTATCTTTTTTTGGGTTCTCTATTTTCTAACAGGGTGTATAAGTATTCTATTTTAACATGTTTAAGAGGTACTGTGGTTTTTTCATTTAGTAATCTTTTATGATCCTCAAACAAATAAGAAATAAATTTTTATGATGATTATGTGGATCTTGATGGACATTAATAGCATGGACCCTTTTTCAATTGATTCAATGTGGCCGATTTATCATTTCATCTTGGAATTTGCATTTTTATAGTTTTATTTGTATCATTTTTTTATAAATGCATTACGATATATTTGTTAATATTATGATATGAGGTTTCATGCGGATTATTCATATTTTCTCCAAATAATATATTAATCATGAGGTTACAGACTCGCATTTTGTGACATTTTTATACACCCTAGTTATAGTCAACATCCCAGGGCCAACTGGAGGGATGATGTTTGTGTCATTATTTATATCTCGTCATTATGATATCACTTTAAATAGGTGGTATTTAAAATATTTGGAGTATTATTATTATGATGAATATTTTGGATATTATTGATCCATGATAAATTTTTTAGGACAAAAAATACTTAACTAGAGCATAGATGAAACATGATGTACTTATTACACAAAATAATTATTTAAATGAATATTTATATAGAAATGGTTTAGTAATGGTTATAATTAATTATTATACGTTATTATATAAAGGGTAATGGTTTGGTAATAGAAATATAAAAATATTATATTTATTATATATGAGTTTCAGATGTATTATAAGGACGTCGAACCCATGGTAAGGGCCTCTCATATATCTTTTAATTATATGAGATATAATCCATATTCACCAATTATTTGAATTATTTGGTCTGTATGACACCCCTTTAATATGTTATATCAAGGATCTATTTATATTCATTATATATTTTATTTCGATTAATTTTTATCCTTTCATGGGTGTTATGATACAAAATTTACCATATAAGAAAAGGATTATTTCACAATAACATCAGTATTTAATATTGTTAATGTTATTTTATCCATTGGAGGATTAATTTTATTTTTTGATAATTATCCCCAATGATTTTATTATCATCTATTCTTCCAAAATAACATGATTTCCATTGATTCATTTTTATCCCATTATGTACTCAAGACACCCATATATTGTTTTTTGGAACATTTACATTGCTTTTCTACTACGTATAGAATATTTGTTTCTTGAGTCTATATTTTCATTAATTTTTTAAAATGTTTTCACTATTATCCAATGATATATTAATGACATGCTTAAAATTTTTCTAGTTTTTTAAAAAGTTTTCTAAAAGAAATCTTCATGTCATGTTTCAAGTGATATACCTTTGTACATTATTTTTTAAAATGTTCCAATTATTATTTTTAAACATCTATTGTGTGAAATGAATTTCAAAATGTTGTGAATATGATTTCATTTCCTATAAAGGTGATTATTTTAAAAAGAAATTCCTCAATATTCTTTAATTCTATCATTTCATTGATTGGTTCTAAAATGAAAAGTTCATTTTCCTCAATAATGGTTTAATGATAATTCTATGGTATTTATAATAATAAATGAAAATAAAATAGTATTTTATTTAGAAATAAAAGTTTATATGATTTAATGATACAATCTTCGTTATATCTCTAGATGGTTTATGATTAGATTGACATGGGAAATATGAACAATTTCTATTATTGTTTTTTGTAATAAAAATTACCTCGATTATGTATTCAATTTTTATTCTTCTCTTTAAAATGATGATGGAATTGTACATAGTAATTGACATGCATGGACCAGTATAATACCTCAATGAATTGGTAGTTCTCATGAGACAATATAGAATGGTTTTTAGTCAAGGTCTTAACCATTTGTGTACATGAAATGGCACAAGGCCTTGAAGTAATGTTCAAACGCCCAATAACAACAGCACACAAATATATTTTAGTAGTCAATAATTGTGAATTACATTATTATTAATTCAATTGATGATGTACATGTGATAATATATTTTTTATATTTATGTATTTTTTTCCATCACATGTGGTTTTTATGAGGTATTATTTTCCAGTCATTTATTCTATTAATATTATTCTTGATTTAATTGATTATGTTATACACATTCCTCTACAATAATTATATATCATAAAATTCATATTATTAATTTTTGTAAGATGTTAGGATATGTATTATAATTTATCATTATATATATTTTAATGGAAATAATGTTTTATGAATGAAAATATTGTGTTGAATTTAATGTTTATAAATATATTGTTATTCATGTATTTATATTTTTAACCAAGATTAATAAACTATAAGGTAAATCAAGAATCAAAATTTTTATATAGTTATAATATTATAATGTAATTAAAGGATTATTTATATTCAATATGTGTTATTTAAATTTTTTAAACATAAATACATGTCTCCTATCTATCACCAAATGTTATTGTGTATCCGAAAATCATTGTATCTAATTCAATCAGTCATAGAACACGTGATGTACCATTTGGGGGAGGGAAAAATGGTAGAGTGGTAATAAATGAAAATATTTGGGGGATGATGGTGTTTTTATTATGGGAATGGTGTAGACTATATGTGTTTGTTGGAATGATTTATTAGATTAACATTGAATGCATTTAAAACATAGGATGGTTTCTATGAAATTAGTTTCTTCAGGGACCATGAGATCAGAAGTGAGGACCAATATGTTTTTTAATCCTAATAAGTGATGTAATTCTGATTTCAGGTTACAAACCTAGGTAAGGAGCATTCATTATACTGGTTTTTTTCATGATATTGAAATGGGTAAAAAATGGTATAATATTAAACATTAGATAAATAGTTATAAAAAAATATACAATAATTTTTCCTATGAGTCCCTAACCTTTTTCATTTTACAAGTATTGATTTTGGTGGATGTAATTGTCATGTTTTTTTATATAGATCAACAAGAATTTTTTTGATATATCTCCATAGAGACCAGGTAGAAAACGTCGACCCATGGAAGAGAAAATATATAGAGTTTCAATATAAGAGAATATTGATGATTTTAGGATCTGTTCCACACTCAATGAAATAAGAATAGTTGGAGGAGATTGATATTGTCTTAAATTTTTTTCTGGATCATATATGTAACTATGTCACATGGGTATAGACAATGCTATATTGGTATGAAAAGAAATTTGGGTTTATTTTTCACTAGGATTGTGGCGATTCATCAATATCATATGTGTATTTCTAAGACTAGTTCAAATAGAATATCCATTAATCATCCATTATGGTAGCTAGTCTTATAACGGTGTATAACATTGGTTTTAGGAGATTCACTATAGTGTAGTTTGGAATGCCATCATGGTTCCTTCACCAATATTCATATGACATGTTTCTAAACAACAATCAAAGGGAATGTGATTTTTAGGAGTCCTTCTATCATGAAATTCATATACATGTAAAACTATTTAATCTATTGATATATTTCAGGGTGAAACAATGAAAAGTGGTAATTGAAAGAACACACACAATTAGAAAATCATTATTAGTAGGTAGTTATGGAGATTCTACATGTTTCAATGTTATTATTTGGGGTTCCCACATTCTATGAAATATGATTTTTTGAAAAAATATGTGGTTGAAAATATCCCTCATCATATACTTAATCATTGGATTGAGCCTCTCAGAACCCATTCAAGGGATCAAATATATATATTTCTAGTTATTTTTGTTAATATTAGTACCCTGATAGGCCAACTATTTTATTTAGTTATCATGTAGTTGGTGTTCCATATTATTTTACAAAATTGAGGTCGTTTTATGAGAGACATCATTATATAAGTCATACAAAATTAAAAATATAGATGTGAGATAATTTAGTCCACATAAAGCCTTGTGAATCTCTTCATCATTTCCTAGATGACAATTTCAATTGAGGTGATTTTTATATGGGCTACATAGGATAAGATACTACTAATGACTAGTTCCATGGTAAAGAGTATCCAATTCCATGATATCTATACATAATTTTAGGTACATATTACTTATTTCCTACATCTGTTGAAGCATTTTTTAATTATTAGAAACAATATCCTTGATATAATATTCCTTAGTCTATACTATAAGACATGATGGGGAGAGGCTTCTAGAAGCCATGGAATTGACAATTTCTTTTCATTGAAGTTCTATATTAGGAACAAATAAATATACTATGGGATATTTTTGGGGTATCATAAATCATGGTGATACGGTCTATGTTTATAGATATATCTATCTATTATCACACACGACATCAATTTTCTTTATTAGTTGTAGTAATTCATAGATTTATTCACGAGGATGATCATTTTATCATGATGATGAGGATTATTCTTCTAAATTTTTATATCTTTGGGAATCCCACATATGGTTTTGGGATCTGTTTAATCATATTATTTCATGATAAATGTGTGAATGATGAACTCTTCAATAGATCAACTAACTCTTTTTCAGAAGGTTATAGATGAATACCCTTGTTTATTTCTGAAAAATATTGTGTTGTTACCCCTTTATTGAGGTATTGGGAATGGGATAGAACTATTGTTATTAAATTATATCATGAAATTATATCATATTGATGTATATATATGAATATATCCTTATGTGTTATGAGAGCTATGAATCTATATTTATTATCTTTTGTAGTGAGGTTTTTTTATCTGAGCATTTAACTTAGTGGTGATTTATTTTATTCAAAAATATGAACAAGAGATGTATACATTTTTCTATCAATTTTTATCCCATTATAATGGTTATGGTGATGAATTTCAACCATTTTCTATATATTAATGAATATATTTTTATGATAAAATTATCTGGACAATTTAAGAAGAACATTATGTGATATAGTAATCACTAAATGTAGTTGATAGATGAGTATATATCAAATAATACTTTCAAAATAATTATGTGAATAAAGAGTTTAATGTAATTTTATTTTGTGGAAAATATACATAACTCTATTCATCGTATATATGAATTTTATTTTCCAATAGTTTATAGAAATGTTCTAAGTGATTCCATTTTATAAAATAATTGTGTACTCCACAAATGTGGAGGATCACATAGAGAATATTTATTCCATTAAGATATTTTATTTCAATAGCATTTTTTTGGGAATTTTACCATGTTTTTTTGAATGATAATATATATTTAAAAGGGAATATAATATAACATCATTTTCTATCATGAATTCTTTTAAATTAAATATTTTATTTCTTTTGAATCCCCAAAAAATATTGTATAATTGTGGAGTTTTGATGATATTTCAGTAACCTATAGGATATTCGTAAATTAATTATATCATATTATTTTCTCTATGAAAACATTTAACATAATTAATGAGGAAGTTTGGTTGAATGAATTTTGTTAAAAAAATATCTTGTATATGAAGGGGTAGTTATTTCGAACTATTGTTCTCTACTTTATATGAATTGGGGTTTAGTGTGAGTATTTCTGTAAATATTCATGTCACAACATGGGATATGTATTAATGTATTTGAGGGATTTGGTTTCTTATGTGAATATTTAGATATACACCAATAGATTTAACTATAAAACATAAAATCTCGAATTGTCCTTAGACATTTATGACATGATTTTTTGTGGAATTACCTAATAAGTGAGATTTTTAGTATTCGAATATATTTATGGTAATAAAATAATAGGCCCATAATGAATCTTTTTATTGAAAATGGCCGTATTTGAAAATATTTAATAATATATATAATAATAATAATAATGTATTAATTATCAATTTAATGTATAATTTATTTTCTTTAACCATAAATTAATTAATGTTATGATAAAAGAAAAACAATACAATCATTGAGATGGTTGACTGTATCCATACATCAGTAAAATTTCCAGTTTTAACGATCTTCATAGAATGGATGTGTGTATTGTTTTCCTTTATAAAATTATGTTAATTTGAGTAATTTCATATTATGTTATTAAATAATCTTATATATACCATCCACATGACATGGGATAAATAAAATAATCACATTTTTTCATTAAGGGATCGTCCAGACTAATGCAAGATAGCTATTATCATTTTTCATGAAATTAAATATTAAAAAATAAATGATATATTAACTTATAAATATAATAAAATTTTCATCACTTTAATTTATATACATTTATTCAGTCATTATAAATATCATTGAGATACGTTGATGAAAAACAATTTATATTGGTTTGTGAGGAGGTATTAGGTTGTACACATGAATTATTGTTTAATTTCTTATTTGATAAAATAGAGGATGGATTTATGTTATTACATTAAAATAATAAAATATAATTATATATTATATACTTTGGATATTATTTTTTAATGTGTGAAAACAATTTCAGTTATGTGGAAGTAGAAACTATAATACATTTATTTTAATATGATACATCTTCATCAAACAACAATATTTATATTGTACAAAAATAATTCCTAGATCATTAATATGATAAAAAACTTCTCTTGACAACTATAAGGGACTTATTTTTGGATTTTTGTCAATAATTGAATTAATACTTTTTTGGATTTTAAATTTGTTGATATATGCGGTGGGTTGTTATAAATGGTTTATTTGATACACTTGTTTTTGGGTAATTTAAATTGATATAAATTTTTTTCATGTCACAATGATACAAAATGTAATAGTTTCATTACATAGGTTGTATTAGTTAATTATATTGACATAAGATTTTTCCTGAGACAATGTCATAATAATATTAAAAATTTAAAATATGTTTTTTCCCAGTAAACATTCTTCTAACTTAACTTGTGTAAATAATTCTTAATTTATTCTCAATTAATTATGACACAAAATAAAGTTTAATATATAAAAAATATAAATAAAAGTTATTCAAATTATTCATTTAATTCTACTAAATTATGTTTATATAATTTTTTTAATTTAATTTAAATTTAAACTGTGATAGTCGTGAAGAAAAGAGGTTTTTCGTGAAATAAATTTTCATGTATAAAATGTTATTATGTTAAATATTTGAAAATTAATCATAAAAATATGAAATAAAATTAAAATATTTAAATAATGTAAAAATATTCTTAAAAAATCAATATTAGGACTTATTTAAAATTTTCAATTGTAGAAGTGTTACAATATTTAATATAGTATTTAGAAAATTTTTATATTCAAAACAAATATTAACATTATAAAAAAATCCAATGTAAATATGAGTCAAATAAAATTCATGTTGTAAATAAATTTATAGAAATAGTGTGTTTCATGATAATAATTTTAACAATAGGACTTTTAAATATTGAAATTAATTAAAAAGTATTGACATTTTTACAAAAAAATAATAATTTTCAATATTCCGAGAGAAATCAAAATTTTTATGAAAATCCAAAAATATAACCATAAGATAATTTTTATATGATGATTTTAAAAAATATTCCAAATTCAAATAGAATATTTTTTAATTATTATTTAATAAAAAAATTATATGATAATATTTTAATTAATATTTTTTTTTATTTCAAATTAATAAATTTTTTCTTAATTAATGTAAATTTTTAAATTTTGAATATTATTAAACATGAAAAATATTTATTTGATCATTACCATTGTTTTTAAACATTATGATTGAAAATAACTAGATGATGAAATTACTTATGTTTTATGAAATGATTGTAAGCATCATGTGAGTGGGATAAGTTGTTTATGATCTCCATCATGTGACATTGGGTTTTCATGTACTTCTTTTCCATTGATTAAAATTATAATAATTATTCATATTTTACTGGTCAAAAACATATTGTTATAATAATATATGTAAAAAATTAATTATCAATTGTACGTTGTTGTCATACATGATGATTGGGTCTTTTCAATGTATAATTAATTGTTCACTATGTATTAGAAGATGGAAGAAATTTTTTTATTATATAATGACATTGATTGATGAATTATGACTCCTAAGTTATATAAATTCACCCAATATTATATATTTTCTGAATAATTAATTTCAATTGAGTAATATTATTCCAATATATTCACATATTAAAAGAACAACAATAGATGATTTTTTTATTTTAAATTATGGTCACATGAGTTATAATTTACTCTATTTTGATTTGGTAAAATTGATCTATAAGATTATTTTAATTACATGAAATTGTTATGTTTTCAATAAAAATATAATCTATTGAAATAATATAGATTTTGTAAACTTAATTGTGTTTTATTCAGACTGTACTGTGTTTATCAATCCATGTTGGATTAGTTTTTCGTTTTCAAATCTGTATATGGAAATTTTCTTGTTGTTCCATTTCAATATTTATCATGATTTGTTATTTAACATTGTAAGATTGGGTTTTAATAAATTTAAAAATATTATTATAGATTATTGTATATTTTTTATGGTTTTGGTTTCTATGAGATAGTTGACATAATATTGGAATAAATTTATTCGCATTGTATTATTTTATTAAACATTAGAAATGTAAAGTTATAAGAATTTAGTTTTATTTCTATCATTTAAGAACTATTAATTAATATTTATATTTTATTTTCATTAGATTCAATTTGATATTACAATGTTTTTTTAAAATCGATCCATTTTTGATTTATACTATAATGTTTTCCTATTTTATGTTTATTTATTTCAAATTTTCTTATCCTATTATATTTTGTTTTTCTATATTTTTTTCCACTTTTTTTCTATATCTAATATATATTTTCTATTTTAGTTAATTTAGTATAGTTTTATTTGGTTTGATTTGGGTGGTTTAGATTAGTTCCATTATGTTTGGTGTCATTCTATTTATGTTGGGACATGTGGAGATAATTTTTTTGTAAATCATTTTGGATGATTTATTATTGTATTGTTTGATTATATTTTTTAAGATTTGTCATAATTTAAATTTTTTTAATGGAAAATATAATTCATTCTATGTTATTTGGGATAATCAAAATGTACTCATTATATTTTAGGGGAATAAACGTTTATCTTATGTTATGTCCCATTTCATAAAATTTAGTATAGTGCATTAAAAATATATTTTATATATGTAATATAGTTTTTCTTCATTTATATTCATGTAATTCATCATATGTTGATTTATTTTTTTAATATTTGTGTTTAAAATATATATATTATTTACATTTAAATTACTTTGATTTTTTTAATTACCATTTCATTTTTTTTCACATTGTGTTATGCTTTCATGGGTTGATTTAGTAGAATTTTCTTCAACAATGGTCTGTTTGGGTGTGTTAGGTATTTTTAGTTATATTTTTCTTTTTCAAATTCAATTCATTGGATGTTACTTCCCAGTAATTAATTTTATATAATAATAAAAAATTCATAACATTCATTTTTTTAATTTCTCCTAAAATAAACAATATTTTAATTTCTTCCTTTATATGATCGAAAATATTTTTTATTTCTTGATGTTGTGTGTAAAGACCCTATTAATTTCAAAATTTATTCACATCATAATTAATAAATTCCTTAATTTTTATTATATATTAGAAAAAACATGAACTATATTTACTATTATTTCCAAATATTTCACTACATGGTTTTAATGATTGAATGTATGATAATAATCTTAATGATTTGTAACATTGATATTATATAGTAAATATATTAATTATTATATATTATGGTTAACAATAAATTCTAATTTCCATATACAAATGATGCAAGGACTCAACCATTAGAATCATTCACTACGATGAAAAATTTTAAAATATAGATAAGGATGTTGAATCACAATAAATTTCCCTTTATGAAACATATTTCTATAAACATAAACTAGAACTAAGGAAAAACTAATTATGGGTTATGTTCAAGCTTGACGAGATAATGATGAAACCCATATTTGTTGAAATACCCAATTAATATACCACTTTCACACTCAATAACTTTCTGTATAAAATGTATTAATAATTTGTTGGGTATCTATACCCTAGTAGAAAGAAATTTTTCATTATGTTTATAGTTAATTAATTATTATATTTTTACCATTTTAATTATTAATTTATATATTTGATTAATTATTGATTTTGATAAAATTTGGTTTTGATAAAAAGAAAGAAAGAAAAAATTTGGAAGATATATAGTGTCTATTGAATCACCATTCTAGATAAAATCATGAATTCTTCAAATGAATTTTATTGTAATTAAATATTCTTAATAATTTAATATTTATTTCACTAGAGAGGATAATATAGTTTAATGATTCAAATGTAATTTTTATGGGTCCGAATGTATATAGTGTCGTAAAAAATTTACTTTTTATTAAATAATGATATTAATTTATAGTTTGAAAATTTCAAATTAAGAAAATTATTTTCTAAAAAATATATTTTAAAAAAAATAAAACATTAAATTATCTCTATGTGATTTTTTTTTCTTGACACCAAATGTTTTTGGATAAAATTAATAAATTCCTAAATGTAGGGTTTGTATTATGAAAAAAGAGTAGACCAGAAGTGATGGAATGAATATTGTAATCCTTGTAATTATTAAAAATATTTATTTACAATTTAAATTACTGTAATTTTCATTATTATTATTATTTTTAAAAAATTATATTGAGATCTCAAAAATCAATATAGTATATTATGGATTATAAATTATTAATTTTTAAACATGACTAAATTCAACAACATAAACTCATTTATTTCATTGGATTTGATTCATAGGATTATAAATATTGAAAATGACACCACATTTGGATAATACATGAATGGAATACATTAGAATTTACTAGTTGATGGATATTTTATCACGTATAATGTGACACCAATTTTTAAAAATTTAAAAATAAATCTAATATCTTTGGATTTAAATTATGAACCAACCAAAAATTAATCCTCACTAAAAAAACAATTAGTGTTACTTTACTACACTTATTTCAATTTAAATACCTCTCAATGTGTTCTTTATATTTTAAGAAGCAACTCCCATTATTATAGAACCTGTATATCATTGAAACCGATTTATCATCTTTTTTTTAAATTTATATAATATATTAGTAATAATTTTTTATAGAGTTGATAATACATTAAACTGTTTCAAAACATCCAATTAATTTCATTACTATTACCAATTATTGAGAGGCCATATTTTATTAACAATAAACCCTTCCATGCCCATTTATGTACAACGATTACACAGTTGTGAATATCCATTTATTTTATAGTAAAATGTTTGTGTTAAAAATACCCATTCCCAACCCTATAAGATGGTGTGAAACTAGATTTAACCATACAACATTAATTTTAGATTAATATTTATTCAAAATATAGTACTTAATTTATTAATTTAATAGTATTAATTCAATTCATGTGTATTATTCCCTTCGTGGCATAGAAATGTATGTACAAAGTATGAATGTACTGGGTGGTGCTAGATTTATATTGGCATATAATATATTATTTAATGTACTAATATCTTTTGATACAATGTTTTCTGAATGAGTTCTTATCCTATAATCACTATATTCTAATTTATTAGTGGTTATATTGAAATTATTTGTATGATGTAATTATTTGTGTAGTTTCTTCATTTAAATAATTCAATTATGTTTTCATGTTTTTGATATGAAATGTTATAAACTATTATAATTCTCACCCACCTATGACTTATTTTCATATCTCCTAGCTCACATGTACTATATTAATTTATTTATTGATTTTATTTTTCCATTTCTTGGATTTACAACTCAACCCATTTATATTTGTTTCCTTGGGATATCCCTTGTAGAAATAAAAGATCAATGGTTTTAGATAGAATTTTCTGGTGTTTTAGATAATTTCATTGTTTCCCTATTTAGTTTATTGTTATATATATATAATATTAAAGAAATAAACTATCAGTCTTTAAATTATTTAATTGACTTATATATATATATATGATTTTATAATAAATAATTATATTAAAATTACAAATGATATGATTTTGTATCATTTTTATCAGAAAATGTTCTTGAAATATTTTGATATTTGAATTATAAAACCGTTGTGAAAGCCTTATGGATAATAAATATCATAAACATGCCTCTCTAAATTTCATACAAGTATAATTTTAGGGCTCAATGCGAAATTATATCTTTGTAAATATAATACATGTTAATGTACCTTAAATGGAATATTAAATAAGCGTAATTAATTTGAAGATGTTTCAAATTATATTAAATAAATCATTACCAAGTAAAATAAAATAATTAATTGAATTAAACAATTATTGACACTCTAGAAGTATTTACATTTGAAAAATAAAAATTAATTTACAAACAACCATGAATGGATAACATTCTTATGAAATTAAATGTTAGTAAATAGATAGTGTGCATGATAGATTGAATCATAATCATTATTAGTTTGGGGAATATTATATTAATTATTATTTATACCTTAAATGTTTACAGTTTCAATTTTATATGTTTACATATTTGATTTGATCAATTAAAATATGATTAACTGATCCAATGACCAATGTGATTGATAATATTCTGAGTGCACATAATAGATGGAAAAAATTATTGTATTTGGAGATAATAACTCCATGAAAATAATGTTTAAATTAAATCAACTTTTTAATATATATTGTAATCAAGGATAAACCTACATATATTAAATAAATATAAAGATTAATTTTAGAATATTGTGGTAAAAATATCTCTCAAATTTAAGTGCATGTTATAATCAATTAATTGATGGGAAATAAATTAAATCCATTCAAATGAACATATAATTCATTCAATTTGAAATTAATGGGATGTTCATATTTTATCTTTATCACATTGACATTGAATATGATAAGATGTGTATGTTTATCAATAATAAAATTCTCCTGGAAAATATCAATGTGACATAGTAGAGTGAATTATAAAAAATATTTATTGATAAATATATTACCATAATACTCTATTATAAATATATAATTCGTTCAATGGTATCAAGGTAGGGGATTACAAATAAATCATGGTGTCTGAGAAAATCATTATAACATTATCTGGAAATGTATTATATGTTTTCACTTACCTTGAATTAAATTTTGGCCTCTTTATTAGGGGAAAAAATATCCACATATAATAATAATAATGTGACTCTATGCATTACTAGATATGATGAAATTATACGATGTTCTATCAAATTGAAATTATTTATCAGTGAAACTCGATGGTCTCATGTTTAATTTCATAAAGAGTGGAAAATATCAATTACATCTTGTAGATAAAATTTATAAATATCATAGAGGTATGAAATTAAATCATCCAACCTATAAAAAGTAAAGGGAGATGAATCTTAGAAACAACTCTTAGGTGGCTAGGAACTACAATACTATCAAGAAGTAGGGTCTATAATATAATAAATTTTGACTGGATAAACAGAATAATTTGATGAAGAAAATGAATGATCGAGTAATCCAATAGAAATTTATTAACTATTTCACCTGTAAAAAATATTAAAAAATGAAAAAACTTATCCCTAATCGTAATGTTTTCAATGATAAATATCAATAATAAAATTTTATAACTATAAATTGTCTGTGAGAATATTTCATAGATACTACATATATGTATCCCAAATACAATTTACTGACACTTATTGATTTTATTAATTCAAAAATAGATGTATTTTTCTATAACCTCATCATTTTACTTTAGTTTAGTGGTAATATTAAAACACCACCTCCTAACATTGAATTAAAGATGATTGGACAATCAAAAAATAGAGTAATTATTTACTATCAAATATATAACTTTTTCTATGTCAGTATTTTTGTAATGAATTCCCTAGTGATATTTGTGAAAACCCCCATAGTATAATTCAATGATATTCTTAGTATGTATTTTTTCTTGTTTTATATATCCAATAAATGTTTCATAGAGAAAAAAATTACCATATGTATGTTGAAAACAAATCTTAATCCATAAATGTTTATGGGAAATGCACAATTTAAATTAGAATAAATATGTCATCCATGTAAATTATTTCCCTATGGGACAAAACATCTAGATAAAATTATATAAATCAATGAAAAAATCATCCATGATGATACTCATATTGTATAAAAATAAGATGATGTGTTTCCTAAATAATTAAATTATCTTCCCCATACATGAGTGGTTTATTTCATGATAAATCATAAATGATACAATTTTAAAATATACACGACCTCGTATAAAATACCCCCCATTTAACATTAATAGATAAACAAAAAACTATAAATGAATCAAAAAAAATTTATATGCTCATGAAATTTATATCTCTCTGTGATAGAAATATTCATCAAAAAAATATGATAATATTTGTGAATGATATTGTTATGTATCCAAATTAAATAAAGAAAATTAGTGTATATTTAATGATATATGGAAGGATATTCATATATAAAATATTTATGAAATATATCGTAAATATGGTTATTTGATGGAGAGAGTAAAACTATAGATCTTTGTGATCACTATCAAAGAGATATTTATTGTTTATTTAATTATAATGAAAATTTATGGATTGCCCAGATCAACATATTTGAAATTGATATACAGTTCAAGTGGTTTATCTTTATACAATCATAAATTTGAGACAACCCTATCATTATGGATAAAAAACAATATAGGATAACTATTATGGGATTTAAATATTTCTATAATAATGAACACGAGAAGATCATTAATTAGTAAACAAATATACAACACACCACTCGTGCGTACTCATTACCTATTGTTGGGGATGTGTTGGGAATCTATAATGAAGAATGAGAAAGGGATTGAGATGTGTAACTATAAAATATAATAATGTGATAATCTATCTACCATATAAACTAATTTTAAATGGGAAGATCTACCCAACCTATGATATGAAATTGCATTATGTTTTCCTTTATTTGATGACTTAGTGGTCTTATTTATATGCTGAAAAGTGTGAAATTCATTGATATCATAAACATATCAATTATTTACTCTCAAAAAATTATATAAATAAGTTCTAGTAATGGTTGTTAGAGAAGATTAGATATGATTATTTCACAAAACATTCTCATCCTAGGAATATAAACAAAGCGGTATGTTTACATATTAGAAATTTTTAATCAACACTATCCATGATTATGATTGAATGGCATACACTCTACATGGACATGTAAAAAATGGATATTGACCTCGTAAAGGAATCACCATCCACATTTTCTCAAATAACTACGCAAATATAATTTTTATGTATAGAGAGTGTTCTAGTGGAAAATATTTCTAATTAAATAGTTTTAATTTTTTGAACATAGAAATGTTTCCAAGGAAAATAATAAATGAAGACACAACATATAGATGATGTGATTACCTCATTTATTTATTCACTCTAGAGGCATAGTAATGTAAATATATTTGAATAAAATAATTTACTATGATTAAAAATTGAGGTATATGTGGAAATTTATATCATGGTACTTCGCATCTGAACAAGTCATTTTCGATTGAATAATTTCCTAGGGTATGATGAAACTATTACCTATAGAATTATTGAAATGTGAAATATTGGCCATTTATTTTATATTAGGACTCTAAAATAACTAAACAGAAAAACACTATTTTGGTGGTATTATAATTCATTGTAATGACAACTCTACTGATTACTGTCAAATGAGATTTATCTTTTGAAAAATTATATGAGGTATTCATAAGGGTAGATGTAATGATCCATAACATTGGATCATGTACACCATTAAATTCATCATGACTTTCCCTTACCTTGATATTAGAAGGATTCCTATAATGATGAAACCTATTTAATGGAATTTTACTAAGAATAGTCCATTTTTACAGGCTTCAGAGAAGTAACATATTCTGTGACTAGGTTACACACAATGTAATGGGTTCCGAATGTATGTTGTGAAAGGAATGTTCCCGCTGTGAACTAGTAAACATCATGAATGGCGATTAAAACGATGTGTATGCAATTAATGAAATATTCATAATCCAATGTGATGGGTTTTTTGGCGTATATGGGACGTGGAAGTTACATATCATGAACATGGGTTACAGGTTATGTAACATACCATGTATCGTTTTTAAAGACAATATTCTTCTTTTATGATTCAATTCCTTGGCGGGTTCTTCATGTCTCTAAGACAAATATAGCTTGGAAACATTATTGAGAATATAAACCCTACATAGAAAGATCTGTTTGACACTTGATCCCCACTAATATCATGGGGTCTCTTTCTGAGTAAGTTTTCATCCCAATTTTTAGTTTCCGTTGACCATGATATAACTATTGGGTGTTTTTTATGTTTCTTTGGATTACTGTGGTGTCTCTTCTTGGATTTTTCTGTGATCTATTGTGTGATACAATTCTTGAAGAATTTCATTTGATTGGTTGTCGTGCGGAGGGAATTCATCTTGGAGAAGTATGGGTCTAGTCTATTCCAAATACCCCTTGTCTTCTAAATTTAATTAATCTTGTGTTGTATTTGACTCTAGGTACGTCGTAGATGTTTTTGGGTTTCAAATATTTCGGATTCTGTTGTGGGTGTGTGTGACCTGAGTATTGAGTTAGGTGGTTCCATCTCAAGAGAACATTGATGAGCATGATATTTTTCATTATAAATAGATTTTTATAATGAAATGGTCATGATTGTTTTGTGTAAGCTAAAAATGTTTTTTAATGAGAGATTTGGTTTCACTGGTTATTTTCAAATCGAGGTAAAATGAGTAATTTCAAATAACTGAAATGGTTTTTTGGAAATGGATTTGAAATGGTATTCTAATCATCAGAACGAATTGTCAGAAAGAGTTCATGGGTTACCTTAGGTACTATTGTAGAAGTTCTATTATGGGCCCATCGTACATTTTTTGTGATTATGATTTAGGTTTTCCATGGTTCATTCCTCTGTTTATTATGCATGTTGATCTAGTAGTCCAATATTTACAATTGGGGGGGGGGATAGTCAAGGGTATTCCACTTCTTACAAGGATTGTTGTTTAAGGATCAGAATTTATGCACTTGATTGATTATGGTTTCTGTAGTCTATGACCTATACCTTTTTTATTCCATGGGGTTTTGATACCCATTATTTGTTTTTTTATTTCCTGAATTTTTTAGTTATCCTTGATATACATGTTTTTTCTTTTGGAAAATGATATGAAAAATGTTTATTGAAATTGATATATCTATTATTGTTTAGAAATATAGAAATGTAAATTTATATAATGTTTTATATAAAACTACCTTTCTATTTATCAGTTAATGATTTATTCAAAAACTAAAACAATTAGAATTTTTATATAGATCTCAAAATAGAACACCTGGGTGGGATCCGACAGAGCCTTTTATTTCACACACTTCACACAACTATGGTTCTGTGTAGACCTTTTCTTTTATTAATGTGGAGGTAATGAAACGCACCACAGTGAGGTATCCATGTTCTTTTAATATTTTTGGGTATATTGTGGCGGGATAGTGGGAGTCCATCCCTACCACTATTTGGAGTAGTTGTTTGGTTTTATTCGTCTATAGCTAGAATTGTCTTATATTTTTTATCTACTTTTGCAGTTGATTATTTTACTATTTGCATACAATGAAGGGATATATATTATTCATCTTATGTTGTTTCTTCATGTTATATATATATATGACTTGTGGTTGTTCAACACTACTGGAAATTTAGGCTATAGCCACGGTTTAAAACTGTGGCTATAGGTCCCAAAGTCGTGGCAATATGTAATTACCACAGGTTGTGAAAATATGGTAAAGTTTAGAGTGGCTATAGGCCTAGACATACAGCCACAACACAAATTGTGGTAATATAAATATATCCAATGTTCTAAAATATGGTTATACTAGAGGATGGGCAATGTTTATTACTACGGTTAGAAAACAAGACATTGGAACTATATCCACGTTTACAAATTGTTGCTAAAGGGTTTAAGAAACAATAAAAAAATATTCCCCCCTTCCAGCAACCCATCCCTCATGCAAATTCCCCCCCCCCCACTCCCCTGGACACCCCCCCCCTAATGGACACCCCCACTAGACAGACCGTTGACCCCACCCCCCAAACAGACCCACGACACCCCCAGACCCCCCTTCTGGACAGACCATGGACACCCCCACTAGAAATACCCTAGACCCCCACCCACAAACATAACAAGGAAACCCCCAACCCCCTTCCCCAGGATAGACCCCGGACACCACCACTGGACAGACCCTGGACCCCCTAGACAGACCCAAGACACCCGCCAGACCCGAGACACCCCCTCTAGACACCCACCCAAAGGCGCAGGAATGACCCCCCCCCCCCCCACCCCACCTGGATTGACCCCCAGAACCTAGATACCCCCCAAGACAAGAACCCCACCCTTGGATAGACCCAGAACATAGACAACCCAGACCTCCACTCCAAATAGACCCTTGACAACCCCCCCCAGACCCCGAACACCCCCAGACCCTGGACCCCTGGACACCCCCAAGACCCTGGACACCCCATTCCCTGGACACCCCCTACACCATGGATACCCCTAGACCCTGGACACCCCCATAACCTAGACAACCCCCATGATAGACCCCCAGACCGGGGACACCACCCTTGGACCTCGCTCTCAGAAATCCCCAAAACAGACCCCCTGAAGGATAGACCAAGACCCCAGGCAAACTCCCTTGAACAACCCAGAGATTCACTCCCACATACCCTAGACAACGCCCCCCCCCCCCAACTCTGGAAAACCCACAAGACAGTCCCCAAAAACCCTGGACACCCCACCAGATAGTCCCCCGCAAGGACAGAACCTGGACAAACCCCCCCCCCCCCCAAGACAGACCTTGGATACCCCCTCACCCTACCCCATGGACCTCCCACTAGTAGTCACCCTGCTAGTCCCCCTACCCCTGACATTCCACCTTCCATCCCCCTTCCATACCCCCAGCCCCTCTGCCTAACAACACCCCTTCCATTCCCCCTGCCAGTCCCCCAGCCCTTCCCCCTACCAGTCGCCCTACCATCACCCCCTACGATCCCCACCCCCTGCCTGCCCCTCGGGTTAAACCATGGATCTAGGTCCCTAATAAAACATTCAAAACTATTAAAAATAGACATTATAGACATATTTAATAACCATGTAATGTTATTCTTACCCAAAAATACTTAATCACAAAATGCCTCCATAATAGATGCACATTATAGCTGTACTCACATCCTCTAGCTACGAGAAAAAAACCCACACCGTCCAAATAAAACTGAACTCAAGAATTATATAATATATATCATAAGAATTCAATCTCTCACTAATATAAAAAATATAGAATTTAAATATAAATATCATCATAATAAAAAAACAAAATGAAAAAAATGAAATGTATATACAAAGAATAAAGTTTTCATTTGAAATGTACCATAATATCAACATCACCAGAACCATCATGACCCCCATTATCACCTATAAAAACACCAACATCATTATCAAGTCTTCTCATATCACTACCACCGCCACTTCCAGCATCATCATGATCATTGAAATATTCATTGGTTTATACACCTAAATCAGGGGAATGAGGAAAAAATCCTGATAAACATAATGCAAACAAATGAGATCACATTTAATTAATTAAAACAATCAATGTTTATATGGTGATTCATATAATAACTTTTTATTACCAATTAAATACTCTGATATACATAATTCATACAAATAAGAACACATATAGATAATGAAAACATTTAAATATTCTTGTGTATAGTGATTCATGAAAATAAAATTGAAGTGAAATACAAATGACGTATAGAATTTAGAGAAATAGTAAAAGTATTATGGTATATATAAAACAAAATAATAATGAGAGTGTAATTGAGTTAAGAGAAGGTTAAAATATTAAATCATATTTATTTAATGATTCCCCACCCCCTTGCACCCCCAACCCTGCCCCACCCCCATGCCCCCCCTGCACCCTCCCCACTTCGCTGCTGACCCCCCCCCCAGAACATGGATAGAACCTCCCCCCCCCTAGTACAGACCATGGAAAGACCCCCAGACCCTGGACACCCCCGTAGACATACCAGTCAGACCCTAGACAGACCCCCATAGATATACCATGGACACCCCCTCACCGTGCCCCTCCCCCTGCTAGTACCACTGCCAGTCCCACTGCCTCTTCCCATATCAGTCCCCCTTCTATCCCCCCACCCCCACCCACTGCCATCCCCACCCCTTTCCAGCCCCCCAAGGTTGATAATAAGTATTTTTGTACACTGGATGTTTTTCTGAATATGCAATATCTATTTCCAAAACTTTCCTAACTTAGAAATTATCAATAGGAAAAATGAATTGATTTCTAAAACACGTAAACTAAGCGGGAATAATTAAAGTGGGACCCCAATAATTTATATATAAATAAAAGGTCAAGAATTTACCATCTATATTGGTCATCCAAACCAAAATGTCACAATTAGAATAATCATATCAGGAAATTTCAGCATCAAGATGAGTTTGATGCAGGTCAAAGATACCAAGATTACTTTGTAAATCATATAAATGTACATCCCTTAGAGCTATAGGAATGTCAATATCATAAATTGTGGATCTAGAAAATCATTTAATTCTGCAAATATTCAGTTTTTAATTCTTACAAACCGCCTATTTAGAACATCCCATAATGTCACAATAGGCCAACATAACAGAAGAACATACTAATGTAGGTACAAAAATGGTATATACATTGTGCAATGTGTTGAAAAATCTAGTGAAAAGAAATTCCAAATAGAGGTCATAAGATGAATGAACCATCCATGTATTTTTTTTATAATGGTATCATTGAATATTCTAGGATCATTAACTCCCATACATCCTATTTTCACAGGATTGACACAATATTTCCATGAAACTGTTACCAAATTCTATTCATGAATCGATATAGTCCAAAAAAAATTTAATCATATCATTCAATTCTATAACATTGATTTTGGGAAATCTATGTAGTAAAATTCCTAGGATCCATGAATGGAAGCTAAAATTTATCTTTTATGACATTGAAGAAACCCTTTCCTGGGTTTGGATAAATATTTATGTTTTAAATTAGGTTTTATGGCATTCTAAAATTCTATATGACATCACCTCTATGACAGGAATTCCAATCCGGATATATTTGGCTACTGAAAATGTTACCTATGGAAATTATGCAAGAATTTTAGTTGAGTTACATATATGTTCTACCATTGAAAATAAGGTAGTTATATTGACACAACAGGATGATATTAATCTTTGTATTGTGTATGAAAGTTTTCTTTTTTATTGGGATGTTTTTTGTATGATTCGACATTAGTGTTCCAACTATCATTCCAATACTTTTTGTACTAGATGCATGTTGAAGGAGAAGGATGAGGCTCATTGTAGAATGAAAAAATGTAATAAATTTCCCCATGGAAATGATATAAAATCACTAGAACATGCTACAAATGAGATTTCTCAATGCTCTCCCAACAAAATCACAATCACTAAAATTGATCAGACAGAGATGATATCTCAGACTGATTAGATGATCAAGGATCATAGTAAAACCCCAACGTTGGACTCCACCTATGTCATTTTAAAAGATGCTGAGCCCTTTTCTTTTCATTTGATTGATAGAACCAATATCACTTGGTCTGATTTTGTAAATGAAATAAACTCACCTGATGTGGGTCTCCCTTTCAAAGATGTGCTGAATAGAGACATAGACCATGATAAAAAAGAGATAGAATCTATGGACATTCAAATAGAGATATATCTTCTAGCACAATCATAGGCTGATGAAAGATTTAGGAAGGAGATAAATGCATTTTCTTCAAAATTCCAGAAACCAAAACCCATTTTAGAGACAAAGACATCAAGTAATGTCATGAATAAAAACATAAACAAGGAATCCAAAGATGTTACTCCTGAAAATGGAAATGCAATGGTGTCAAACCCTGCCATGTCCAAGGAATAAGTGATATAGGATGATGTTGTTGGCCCTTCAATGGTCTTCCTGTAAACAAAAGGTGAGTCTTAAAAAAATCATGTATCCCAAAACCTGCTCCTATAGTAGGAATTGGAGTTAAAATGTTTGATCCACTGATAAGGGTGAAACATGTACCTATAAATCTATAAGTTTTGAGTTTGAGCATCAACCCTTCTATGGTGGGAAGTGATGATAATCACTCTACTGCAACATGTGGACCCAAAATGGTGCCCAGTTCTCACTCTGAATGTACAATTATTGGAACATCCATAGGAGTTTATGGCATGAATGTTAAACCCACCTGTGTGGCTTCTATGTTTCCCATTAATGAGAAGTTACTAGAGAAGATTATGACACCAAGCACAAGGTAAGGGGTGATTCCTACCAAATTTCGTTCATCTCAGAGTTGAATCAAACTGAGGATGAAAATACAATTTGATTATAATATGATGAAAGAGTTAACTCCTCCTCGAGAAGAAGAAAATCCTGCTCAAAAAAATTATTCCCTACCAAACCCCATCTCTGTTTTGGGTGTTTCCATGACAATTTAACAATAACACAATGTGACAGTGTCACCTACAAAGCCTCCTCCAATAGGAGAGTCACATACACCATTGAAGAATGTTTCACTATTGAGATCAAAGGATTATACCTCTCTTACATGTTGGGTACCTCCTCATGCATCAAAGACCCGGACAAAGAGATATTATGGTACTCATAACACTTTTTAAATCCTTTACACATATAGAATTGATAATTATGGGTACACAAGTGATAGAGTGAATAAAGATAAAACCATAAAGATGGATGTTGTTGTGGATCACCTTGATGATGCTGATGGTGAAGGTCCATGGATACATGCCAAGACTAGGAGGGGAGGTCAAAAATCTTGCAGGTGGGGTGGATTACATCCTTTTCATAGTATGAATACCCTCTCTAAAATGGGTTGACATATTATTAGGTGTTGTGTTCTTATATTTACTCTAAACATTATTCTGTTTCATTATAATTTAAATAAAGAGGACATTGTTCCCTTTATAAAAAGTGTATACAAACATATTGGTGATAACAGAATAAACCAAGAAAATCCTACCTACCTGAGACATGGTCTTCACTTTTCATGTTTCCAAATGGTTAAAAATATTCAGAGAAATATTCTACATATAGAATCTTTTCACACTACCCTATAAAAGGGGAACCCCATTTAAAATAAATGTAAGTGAACTATTCTTCACACTAAATATTTGGGCTACCCAATTCTGCTTAGAAATAGACACTCCATTTCCACAAATAACAGAATATATATTCCAGCTAATAACCCAATAGGAAACATCTTAATCATATGAAAAAATTCTCTTGTCAAAATAAAATAGTGAGTAATCTCATCCACCTTGTGAGTCATGATTTTTCTAATGATCTATGGTATAAAAAACCCAATAGGAATAGTCCTAAATATTTTATATACAGAGCATTAACTTTCTTTGGTATGAATACAATGATGTATTAGTTCACCCAAAAAGGCATTCATTAATGAATAAAAAATTCCCACATATCTTTTATTACATCAAGATGATGAATGTCACATTAAAACATGAAAAAAAGTTGTTTCAACGCCTTTGGACCAACAACAGCATCCATATTTAATTATAAGAGAGATGCATGAATCTTCTTTTTCACTTGGGGTCTCAACTAGCATTCAATTATAAATATCATAAATTCTTGGTTCATTTCATTTGATCATTTTTTTCAGTTTTCCTTCTCCATTATCTGTCTAAATCTCCAAAAATATAACAGTCATGACTTTTGTTATTTTATTCATAGAACTAAACATATTGCTATTAATTTATAGAGAAGTGAGACTCCATCTCACATGTTTCTATATATGCATGATATAAAAGAAAAGTGAATTTATATCCCCATCCCTCATCCATCTAATATTAAATTTATTATTAGAATGGTTCACTTTTAGTGTTAGGATAATATCAATTTTGGATATGGATTTTATCTCTTAATGAGAGGGAACATCCCGAGGCATGATTTTTTTTGTTGGAAGGTAATCAGATTAGATGAAGCCTCCATAATGTCACTATCATTATTAAAAATGACGATTTATTCTATTTTTTAGTCTGGCCATTACAATATTAATCTTGAATGTTAGAAAATGTATTGGACTTCCCACCAAATCAATCTTCCAACATTCCAAACCAATTTATCGACAGCCAGGAACAACAAGGAAAGAATTGTTAAACTTGAATGGAAGTGGGTTTGACCATGATATATTAATATAGAATTAAATTAATAAAAGACTATGATCAAAATTTAATATTGGAAGGGTGAGTCCAGATATCTCAAATGCACAATTAATTTCATCCAATTACACAGAGGACCTATCAAATATACTATCCAGCCTCCCCTTATATGTATATCGACCCCATGTTTAATCAACTACAGATATGCCCACATTTTCTACGACACATTTATCAATACATGATAAAAAATCACCAGCTATGATTTTATTGTAATTATTAATAGTTTTTTAATTAAGCCTCAAAATATTATTAATTTCACCATGAAAAATAAAACTCTTATAAATATTCATTGTGATGGAAGTAGTGTCTGTTAATTAGTATCCTCCTCCTATATAAACAAAAACACAAAAAAATCGATAAAAGTTCAATGTAATCATGTACCTTTAAACATAGCAGTGAGATCATCATTCCCACTACCTATATTGGATATCCAAAATTGATTACAAACATTTATTGTGAGCTAAGAACCACAACTTTGTGAACCAAATTTGAATATAAAAACTGAACATAAATTATATATGATGAAGGTATGCATATAATGTAGAATTTTATATAAAAAATTAAATGGTTCTGGATCCAGAAGTGTATACATGGGGATCAAATATCCAACCGTCATATAGGAAAATCTCCAGAAGAACAAATATTGCATAGTCAAGAGTATACTCAAAATCAGTAATTCTGCAATCATGTTTTATGGCAAGTAAATTTGATTAAAAAAACAACTAATGGTTAATAATGTATTGCAAAAAATGGTACAAAATAATCATTACCTCCTAAATTTTATATTCACATCAATCCTAGTTACAAGTCGTTAGACAAAATAAATTGCATCGAAAATGTTTTCTTGTTGGTTCTATTCATAGAATGCATCACTATAATACATACCAGTACAAGTCGTCAAACTCAAAATATGACTTGTGAAACTAATGGAGTGTCCACCACAAGAAAAAAATAGAAAATTGGCCTACATGCCATCGTAGGTGTGCTGGAGGACATAGATGGGAAACCTTGGAGTAGCATTATCGAGGAGGTACACTGGTCACATTAGTGAAGGCTAAAATTCAATATAATAATAATAAAACATAACTACAACATAAACAGACATATCTCATAATAAAATAATTCAATATATGTGGAAACAGTCAGAAACACCACAATACAATTCAGTATTACATTAAGAAAACCTCATTGTATAATTAAAACATCCTGCTACATTCAAACCCACCATAGAAGACGACAAAAAACCCCAAGACACTCAAATCCACCGTAGATCGAAGCTATGACCCCCAAACCACTGAGAAATATCGACCCAGGACCAAATCCACACAACCATCAAACCCACGAACCCTCCAATGGTGCATGCCAAAACATCTAGTTACCTTTGTCGCAATCCCGTCTTCAGCTCGTGACTCTAGATCTGACAGTGTCGTAGAATACCGGAGCCAAGAAACCCAGAGAAGGAGAAAAGGCCACTAACCTCACAACGAGGGAGATCCAAAGGGGAGATTGCAAGCCATCCGGCATTGGATAAGGACGATGGTGATGGTGGAAACCTAAGCACCGCAGAGCCCCTTACGGGCCCATCACCCATCCAACTCATGTGGCATAGTAGTTGGCTAAACCATAGAATCAATACACCCCGCCATACTATCAGCCTTGGTAGTATAGTCCAACCGTCTCTTTGACGAAGTAGACTAAAATAACATTGATGATAAAATAAAATGAACAAATAAAAGATAAATAATATGAAAGACCATAATATTCAAACTTAAATTGTACTTACAGTGTTAGCGAGATGAGAAATATGTTGCTCATTTCTTCATATTCTTCAATTTCTTCTTATATCATCATATTCAGACATTTTGACCTTGAAATTTAAAATAATATTCTCAAATAAATAGAAATAATGAAAAATGTTAAATAATACAATTGTATCATAAAAAATAAGATAAATTTTTAATGATATATTTATATTGATAAAATATCAGGACATTTCTATGTTTAATAACTACTATAGATGTGCTTGAACAAAAATTGGTCATACTATGAATAGTTTTATATTCAAAAATGGTTTAAAATATACTATTTATTTTGATATAATGTATGGATGTTTAAAAAAACATACAATATTTTGATACATTCAGTTAAATACATACAGATGTATCAATGTTCTGTGTGGTATGTGACCATTTCTGGTTCACAATCTGTTCTATAAATTCAGTCATCTCTATCATCAAATGAATCATTCGAATAAATACTGACAGGTTCAACAACAAAATCATTATACTCCATAACTTCATAAAAAATATGTATAGGAATGACATCAATAATAACACCAAATTGTTGTTGTAACATGTCAGTTACATAAAACCTATGTCTATCCTATGAAGGGAGAATATTAGGTTCATCAGTGTGAAGTTGGTGATTCATATCAATCACTCTAAATCCACAGTTATCAATATTCCTTACCTATCATGTCATTGAATCAAACCACTTAAATTTCATCACTATGATGAGACCATGTGCCTAGTAATCTAATAAAATTTGTCATTCAACAAAACCATAATATGCTATAAATTTTGACAATGTTTTTCTATCTGGTTCTCACTCATAACAATATGTTGTGGAAGATATCGTGAAACGGTCATGCTATGTTGCAGTTTTTTTCACATGTATTTATAAAAAATTTAAATCTATTGACAAATGTGGCTTCACAATCATGTACCACATCATTTGGACCAAAGGATAATGCTCTTACATCATCTGATACTTCATTACATGGTAGAGTTAAAAACTAAAAGATACCATCATTTAATATTAAACAAAGACATGTGATTATGTTATGAGATGAAAAAAATCTATTACCTTTGAATTTAACCAACCAGAAAATTCTTTGTTGTGCAGTAGTTCCTTCCTCTTAATAGATAGAGAGTAATGTCCCTTTATTATAATTTCTAAATAATCTCAAAAAATATAAAATCATGAATATGTCAGATGATAAGAAAAAATAACATTATAAAAATGCATATTTATTTGTTTACATACTTTATATAATCATCATGCACACCATAGTTGAATAATATTATACGATTAGCCATTTCCCACTCTTCCCTGCATAATGTACACAACGATTAAGATCCAAATATCCCATCTGTATGTGGAAGTGAAGGATATATAGGCACAATGGGATCATATTTATCATCTTCAGTTCTCTTATGTCTATTAGACCTCGTGGTGATGTTAGCCAAGTACGATGAACAAAAGTCCATGCATTCTTGTGAAAAATAACATTTCACAATAGTTCCTTCATAGATATATGTGTTTCTCACATATTATTTCAACTTAATCATCATTTGTTCCATAGGATACATCAACCGAATTGAAACACGACCACCAAAAAAAAATTCTTGTGGCAAGATTCACAGTCTGATATATCATATTTTTGAAAAATGATGGTGTGAAAATTTACTCCATGTCACAATGAATAATCGGTTAATCTCCCTGTAATTTCTCAATAACTCTCCTTATCTATATTTTGGCACAAAGGTCTCGATAGAAATGAAATAAATTAATCACAACAACCCTAACATTATGTGAATGAATTTTCCGAATGGAAATAGGAATCAACTCATGTAACAAAACATGGAAATCATGGGTTTGAAGAGATTTTAGTTACACGTTTTATGTATTCATTCTTTTCAAAATATTACTTGAATAACCATCATAAACCTTCAAACTATCCATGACCTAACAAAATTGTTTCTTCTATACATTTGTCATCAAATAATATGAAATAGTGACATTCAAATTATTTTCACCAATTAAATAAGGAAGATGTTTTACACTTATACCCCCAATCTATCAAATCATGACGAGACCACAAATCGTCTTTTGATTTGACTTTTTCTTTTAAAATAGTAGCATGTAACTTCTCACAACTGTTTTTCTAGATATTCATAATATCTTGACCATGACACAATAAATTCGTTGACCAATACAACAACTCAAAGAATATGATTTTATTTCTCGAATTGTTATTGGAATTTGAATTAACTTGTTTTCCCTTTCTAATATTTGACTGTATTTTCCCAATAACATAATTCAAATAAGAAAGTTCTTTAATAATTTCATTCCCTGACATTGGTTGAGGTGTCTCATCTATCTCGATAGTATGACGGAACTGTCTTCAATTTTTTTGTATGGATTATCCATCAGTAGAAATTGCAGAAGCCCTATGAAGCTGAATGTTCGACGAATCTTTAATCTTCGGAATGAGTATTTTTCATAAAAATATGGTAGGATAATTTCCCTTTAGTACTCCAACATGACAACATTTATAGGTAGGGAAATCATTTATTGTCCATAATAAATCTCCACGAAACATAATGTACTCTTTTTTGAATGCATCGTATGCCTATGCACCAATAATCCAAATCTCCTTTAACTCCTGTATTAATGGATGCAAGTATATATCAATATCATTTATAGGATCACTATGTCCAAAGATCAATATAATAATGATATTAAATGGATTTTTCATACACATCCATGATAGAATGTTTTAAATATGAATGAATATAGGCCAAGTACTGTTTGTAGTATGCATTTGGAGAAATGGGTGGAATCCATCACAAGATAATCCCAATATTATATTTTGTTGGGCGTCTGCAAAATTAGGATGTAACATATCAAATTCTATCCAAGCCAACCAATTAACATGATTCTCTATTTAAATATTATCTTTATTTCATTCAACATAATTCCATCTCATATTCTTTTCCATTTGTTCTGACATAAATTTTTTTAAGCCTAGGAATTAAAGGGAAGTGCCACATCACTTTCTCTAGTACGAGAGATTGAATTCGGTTATTATTAGTCATCCACCTTGATGTGAAAGACTGTTCGCACCGACTTATAATTACATTTTCATTTCAAAATAGACATCAATCTTTGGGGAATGAATGAATCGTAATAGATGAAAATCCAAATTTTTCAACCAACATTGATGCCGTGTAATTATTTCCTGGAATACATGGATCATCAGGTTGTAAGTCCTTAATAAATTTAAATATATGGTCAAATTTTGTATTACTTAATCAAAACATTTCTTTTCAATGACATAATTGCATTAAAACAGATTATTACTTATTTTCTTACATTCCAGATATACTGGGGTATTTGCATCATCCAACAACTTGTTAACACTATCGACTTCATAATCCAAATTAATATACAAAAATGGTGTTCTAGTATTCATTTCCACTTGAACTGGTCTATATGAAGAGATGGATTTAGAAGAAAAATGAAACTGATCAAAAATCATATTTTTCATTCCAATCCTTTCCACTGAGTCGATGTCATTCACCACTTGCACATTTTTCTTATTGTGATACTAGAGATGATCATTTTTTTTGGAATCCTTGTTTAGTGATACGATAACTCACTTCCTTGTGAGTTAATTATGGTCGTTCAACACAATCAACACTCAGGCATTGAATCAATCCACTATTTGAATCATTGATGATTTCAATGTCCAAGAAATTTTGTAACTCCTTCTAAAATTTATTAGTGATCCGATCAACATTGTACATCTAGTATCTATCCATTCTGTGGAATATAAGCATACATTAAATAAATAATAAAAAAATGACAAAACATTATATGTATTGATTCATAAGATAATAAGTAACCATTAATAACATGTCAATAAAAATACAGAGAAAATATTATGGTTAAGGGAATTCATAAATGTTTCAAATTATCAAAAATCATGAATAGTAAAACCATTCTAGGAAAACATAATGTTATATTGGCGTACCTATAAAATCCACATTAAAAGCTAGATGATTTAATAATGAACTAATTTCTTATAGAATTCTTTAAAGGGAACCCCCATCATAGAATCCCCTCCTCCCTCTCACTTGGACCACCCCAGACAACCCCCCTACCCCTGCACCCCAGACCCCTTGCCCCCCTCCGTTCCCCTTGCATACTGCTCCCAAAATCCCATTTCCCCCCTGGTCGAAAACCCCTTTCCCGTTGTACCCCTTCCCCCACCCTGCACACAGCCCAGACCCCAGAACCCCCCCCCACAGACACTGCTCCCCCTGGACCCCGCACATGCTGCACTTTTCTCCATCCCCCACCTCCACTCCTGGATAGCCCCCTCCCCCCCACAGCCCCTCCCCCTTTTCCTGAACCCCCTGAACACTACACACATCCCCCCAACCCCCACCCCAAACAACCCCCTCTTGGACAACAACCCCTCCCCTGTCACCCCTGCACCCTACACCCCATACTCCCTTCACACTACCCCCTCCCCCCACATCCCACCCCCTCATGGAAATCCCCCCTCCCCCCTACACACTGACACCCCCCTCCCTACACACTGCCCCCTCCAGGACATCCCCCTCTAATACATGATCAGATGTTTTTTTTATTTGCAACAAACACAAAAACAATGATGAATAGTGTATCAAAACACTTGAATATCCTGGGAACCACAACCCGATCAGTGTAATATGTCATTTTTCCAATATCACCCAAGAATATCCTTTTTTATCTCTCTCTCCACAATCATTGTGTTAACAAATACCTCATAGATTAATTTCAAAGAATCAATTTTTTAAAATATACTATGTGTATATGCGTAAAAAAACAATTGGTGTTACAAACAATTTTTTATAAATAAAATCAAACAAACTCTTATATAAGGTAATTAATCTTAATTACTTCAAAATATGTGATGTGATGAAAAGACTTTAGTTTCATTTATCATCATTTGAGCAGTTCAAAAAATCGGTGGCATTTATTTTGTCAAATAAAACTACTTCCTCTAAAATTCACTAAAAGAAAACATAAGTATGTAATATAGAATGTCTTATACAGAATAATTTCCCACAGGTGATTAATATTATATGCAGTGCTGTAAAACATAGCCTTGAAATTCTTTTCCCATAATATAAGTAGTTTGAAAAATAACTGGTTTGTTCTATTTCTGAAAAAACCCAAGTTCGTATATATCAAGAACAAAACCACTTTAAGAACTATTTTAGTAAACAATCAGCAAACCCCACCACAAAAGCAGTTATAAAATTTGAAAAAAAGTTTTATCTCTCATTAATGGGAGCCAATAAATGATGCACCCATGGATTGCTAAGAAATGATATCACATGTTATAAAAAAATATTTATTTATTAATAAAAAACCACAAAATCAAGGTATATAGTCAGATAATGATAAATAATCATGAATATATTAACAAAATCACCTAATGAAAATATAACATGTAACAAAAAATCATGGTATGAGACCAATTTATCATGGAATATTCAAGGCTTTTGAATCTCAATGTTCATAGATTGATAGGGAAACAACATGTTCATTACATGAAAAGTAGGCATAAAATACCCTAATATCATAAATCTATATATAGGATAATATAAATATATCAATAAATGTGAAATCATTTTCCATTTTAATAACTATCAATAATACCATAGTCTCATACCTGAACACTTAGTCATTTCCCCTTGCATGGGTAGAACACTCCCAAACATGATTATTTACCCTGAACAGAATAATTATTAAAATCAAATCTAATATAAAGAAATGTCATGATAATATAAAAAGAAACCGCTTATACCACTTTTGAAATTCCCAACCCAAGAGCACTAATCATATCCCTATGATAGTTGGTTATATGGCTACCAGAGATCCACCGCATATGTCAGAGGCAACCAACCAATAGTGATTGTATAATTATGGTACAATAGAGAGTATATAGCCTTATAAAAATAGTTTCATACAACTAAATAATAACTAAAAAAGATGAATAAAAAGTATATAAGAATGACATATAATAAACACATAATAATAATTGATAAAGAGAAAAATATCATCAGCATAAATAAAAGTGATGCTGTAATGAAATCACTCCCAAACCACGACTGCTAATAAAGATCATTATTACCAAGATCGATAAGATAAAAACTATGATAATCCTCACCTATTGGAAATAAAATCTGAAATAAAGGATCTATTTTCCTATGTACTCTCGAACACTAGAAGAAACCCCCTAGGGGCTCATTAACCAAAATAGGGATCCTGGAGCTGTGTAGGTTAGAAAAAATCAAATCGATGAACCTCTATGAAAATACATCCATTTTATGAATAGAAAAAATGAAACAACATTTTATTGTATAAAAATATTTTGATATAAAAATATTCAGAGACCTATTACCATGCTTTACCTTCAACTTCATGATATTCAATCATTTATAAGCATTTTAGTGGAAATTATGAATAATACACCCAGGGGAAAACCAAACATGATTTTTCCAAATTAAACCCTTAGAAACCTCACCCTTCTGGTGCATCATGATTTTTAAATGACCTTATCTATAAAAAACCAATATAAATAGACCTAAATCCTTCATATATAGAGAATTATTAATATTTGGGATGAATAAAATAATGTTAAAGTTCAACCAAAAAGGCATTGATTAAGGGAATAAAAAATTCCTTCACAAAAATTATTACCTTAAGATGAAGACTGTCCCATTAATACAAGAAAAAAATTTCAAGACATCTGGTCCAACAACACCATCCATATTTAATTATAAGAGAGATGCATGAATCTTCTTTTTCACTGGGGGCCTTAACTAGCCTTCTATTATGAATATCATGATTTCTTTGTTCATTTAATTTTATTTATTTTTCAGTTTTCCCTTCTCCATTATCTGAGTAAATCTCCTCAAAATAAAAAGTCATGGAATTTGTCATTACATTCATAGAACTAAACGTATTACTGTTAATTTATAGAGATGTGAAACTCCTTCTCACGTTTTATACCCTATGTATTCTATGAAAGAAAAGTTAATTTAGATCCCCATCCGTCATTAATCAAAATTAAATTAATAATGAGAAAGTTTCTCTTTTAGAGTGAGGATAATATCAATTTTTGACATAGATATTATCTCCTCCTAAGAGGGCACATCCTGAGGATTTTTTTTATTGAAAAATAATCAGATGAGATTATTTCTCCTTAATGACAGTATCAAGATTAAGAATGTATGATTTACTCTATTTATTCATTTTCGGCCTTTACAATATTTATCAGTCATGTTAGAATATTTAGAGGAATTCCGACAAAATAAATCTTCTTGGAATACAAAACAATTTATCTATAGCCTGGAACAACAATCTATGTATTGTTAAACATGAACGGAAGAGGGGTTGACCTTGATCTATTAATATATAATTAAATTAATAGAGGGATAAAATCAGAATTAAATCATGGATTTGTGAGACAAGATATCTCAACTGAACTATTACATTCATCCAATTACACAACAATCCATTCAAATATCCTTTCCAGCCTCCCCTTTATGTTTATAGACTACATGTTTAATCAACACACGATAAGGTAACTTTAGCGGAGCCACATTTATCAATATAAGAAAAAAAATCACTAACTGATATTTTATAGAAATTACTAGATGATTTTTAATCATTCCTCAAAATATCATTACTGTCCCCAAGAAAAATACAAATCCAAGAAATATTCTTTTATATGGATTCCATATTTATTCTAAAATATATTCTTCTTGTAAATAAATTGAACTCATAGGCAAAAGTCACAAAAATAGTAGTGTTACCAATGCAATAGAATATGGTCACTCGATTATGATCATTATGGAAGGAATTTATAGTGACACTATCATTATTGAGAACCAACAAGGACTATGTGGTAGCATCCAATTGATAATTAGAAAAAAAAACGAGTGTCCAAAATAATTACATTTGAATTCAATCCAATTATAAAACTTCAATCATAGCATCGTAAGACTAATCAGTACAGGGTATTTGTTCATAATAATGTGCCTAAGGTTTTTAACCATGGGAGAGTTCTCAAGTCCTTGAAAGATCCAAAATATGAAATAAATTACATAGTAGACCGTAGCCTAGTATTAGGAATATCATAATATTTTTTCTTTCCTTTATCAAAATAAACAATATCCAAAACCTCTTCACCCATATCATCCATTGCATCAGTATCTGATTGGTCACATAGGTCTGGTTCAGATGGGGAAAACTCATTTTTAACTCTTGTAGATGATTCAGGACTGAGGGAATTGAACCAGTTAGCTGATGAAACAAGGGTCAAATGAAGGCTTCCAAGTATTTTCCTCCCTGAAATAATCATTGAAGGAACTACTGATAAATCAATAGTGTGCTAATAACCATCTTCATACAATCGTATATGATAATTAGTGTACTCAGTAGAGAATTAATTAACAACAATGTAACGAGAAACAATGCAATTCTCTAGATAGAATCTTGCTAAAAATCCAAACTAGGGCAACAATATTCAGCATGCTCTGTATATAAAGTAGGTGATGGTTCCTCATGATATACAACACATTAAACCTTTCATAGAAATGGAGTGGGTTTCTGAAGTATATAACCCATGAAAGTGAAATGAGTTTCATATAATAATGTCATGAATACATAATCTATTATAGGAATGAATTTGAATGGAGAAAAGAAAAATTTCCCCAAAATGGAATTAAAACTCCAATAAAAGTCATCTTATAAGAGAAATAATTTTCAACGATATTTTAAAGATAATTCTTGAAGAAAATAGCCAGTCAACTTTTAAAAATACATTTTTTTTAATAATGCCTTTTGAAATAGATTATATTTGAAAATATAATTTAATCAATATAAGAAAACTTTTAAAACATTAAAAATAATATTGAAATCCATTTTTCCATGATAATTATAATCAAGGATCTTTCGAAATCATTTTTTAAAAAATGGTTTTTGAATACAATAGATTTGCTACCTAAGAAAGAGGTGGTAATATTTTAGAAAAAATTAAACATAATTCCTAAAGAGTAAAGAAAATAATATTAACAAATTATGATATCTTCAACAAGAATATTATTAATAAACATTTGAAAAGTCATGTGATATTTTATCAAAGTATGTAAAAATATAAACAATCTTCAAAAACGATAATATTTCTTCAATAAACTCTAATAACATGGTTATGTGGGATCATACTCCTCATGAAATATAATAAAAAATAATGAATATTAATATATCATTAAAATTAATATATTAATGATACAAAATGTAAAATGGAATTATATACATCACAAAATATTATTTGGATTCCTAACAAAACATGAGTCTCAATGAAGGAAAATTCAGACAAGAATGTTTTTTCGATTTTGTATCTTTTTAAAGATAACCCCCCCCCCGAAAAAAGGATCAAAAATTGGATATGTGAATACTCATAAATTTAGTTATATGATTATAATATTTCAATAATTTGAAGTAAATACACTACGGAAATGGATATATTAGCGATCACAATAAAAATCTCACAGAAATTCAAAGTGAGATAAAATTCCCCTTATCTTGGGTCTTGACTCTCTCCATACTCATACAAGATTTAATTATATTATATATAAGTTTATTATAAATAATTTATAGAATAATATTATTATCTATAATACCATATATGTATTGATTATGACCTTTTATTACCCTCTAGTTGATGATCTTATGTTACAGTTTCACTTTAGGTAATATTTGCTATGTTATTTTCAAGCGTCTTATTTTCATATAGAATTAGACCTTATACATTTTATTATGATTCAATAATATATAATATGATATAAATATCAGGTATATAAATTATAATTATTTTATAATACATTATTTCATAATTATGTTTGAAATGGAATACACTGTTGAGGGAGATGGTAAGTTGTTCGTAAGCATGAACCTTGTCCCCATTTATATTGTCATATTGAAAGAAATATGTCAATGAAATTTGAATTATATATATATATATAATTATTCTAGTAGAATTAATATATCATATATCATATCATTTTAACTAAACCCATCCTCAATATATTCCATCTTGTGAGGGAATGAATCACATCGCTTTGAGGGGGCGGTAGTCCACACTTCATCCAATGAGATTATCCTATTCAGACCAAATTGAAGTTAAAAAGATGAGTTAAAAATAGAATAAATAATATTAAATATATTAAATATATTATATTATATTATATATTTATATATATTCTATCATAATGTCCAATATGATTGGTGGTAAAAGTGAAATGAACAATCATTGTTTTGGGAGAATGTAGTTTTCCATATAGAGAAGTTGTATATTAAACATCTATTACTTGGAGGAGTGTGTAGGTTTAGGATAGAAAATTTTCATAAAAACATCCAACTATAAGTAAGATAATGATGTTATAACAGAATAAAGTAATAAGCATATTGGAGGGAGTGTATAAAACAAATAATGGAAAAGATCTTGAATGAAGATGTTACCTGTGAATTTGGTAACACGATTTTCTTTGTTCCCAAATGCATTATTGTGTTAGGTTATGCCCAAAAAGAGGGTTAAATGTTGATGGTTAGATTTTTGGGAGGCTAAATGGTGAGATATTGTATGAACAGAAGTTACTTTAGAGGACTGAGTAATTGGCAGAGTGGATGACTTTTATAGGGAAGGAAATGGACTGAAATGGAATATTTAGAAAGTAATTAGGTCTGCACATGTGGTTACCTAAATAAAGTGTTACAAAACCAAAAGAATCAATAATTTCATTTTTATTTAATAATTGTGGTCATATATTGGGTGTTATAGAATTTTATATGTCATTTGTGTCCTTAATTAAATGTTTTAGTCCATAATTAAACATATTTTGGCCTTAATTTCTGTTATTTATTTTTATCACTTTCGTAAAAAATTTACATGGTCTTATTAGAATCTAAATATTAGACTAAATATAATGGTGTATGTAGCATATTTTAAATTCTAATAATAGATTCAGGAAAATTATTATTATTGATAATCCCACAGACATGAAAAATAACATGGTTTAAATGTAATAAAATGTTTAAATATTTTTAAGGATTTTATATTAATTATTGAAGTGCAATTGAATCTAATGAATTTAATTTTATTAGTTTTTTAATATTGATATAATGTTACCTTAAAAGCTACTTATAATATCATTTATCATTATAAATTAATTATAAAAAAGGTAGTATGTAACTAAAAAATTTATTTTTCACTATTAATTAAGAAATGATGCTCCACAACAAATTCACAAAAATTAACCCAATTATAATTTCGATATTATGAATTCAAAAATGATGTTTATTTTATCAAAACAAATTTTTATATCTGTACAATTTTAATATTATTATTGAAAGTGATCCATTAAATAATACAATATTTATTACAAAATAGGACTTTACCAAATATATAATCATTAATTATAAATATTTTTTATTTATATAAAAAATTATCTTAAAACAAGTAAATTCTATCCATATTAAAACATTTAACTTCTTTGATATACTAAATTTTTTAAATAATTAAATGAAAAAGGGATATTATTTAGAAACTCAATGTTGAAATTATCGTATTCCGAATCAGTGTTACGTGTATCAGACACCATGTCGGTGTTGTGAGGAATGAAAGCCAAGTTGGTGTGGTCTATGAAAAAAATATTTTTCTTTTTTTATTTCAATATATAAAGGAAAAATTAAATTCACATGATGTAACAGGCCCATAAAATCTTGAGGTGTCAAATTATAACCCTCTTCAAATGAATTTCTCTCAATAAATTTATCACTCTAGTAAAAGGACGTGACAATATATTTGCATCATCATAACCTCAAGTTCCCATGTAACATCCTATCATTAGATATTTCCCCATAAACACTGAATATGTGAGTTGTCTTATGTTGTAGAATTTTCCTTGATCAATCCATAATATCTATAGGTTTCTCCTCATAAGAATGATTTTTATCCAGTGGTATGGCCTCTATTTTCAGTACATGTTAAGGGTTAGGTATGTAACTCTATAGGATAGATACATGAAAAAATCAGTGACTTGAGAGAGATTTTTTGGAAGTACTGTGAATTATGCTAATTTCCCAACATGATCATGAATTTTAATAGGGATTATATTCCATGGTCCTAGTATCCCCTTCTTCTTGATTCACATAACTTTCTCCAGTGTGAGGTTCTTAAAAACTCTTTTCAACAACCAAAAATTTTGATCACACCTACTATTATAAGCATAAATTTTCTATCTGATTAGAGGTTCCTTGATATTCTACTAAATGGTTGTGACCTTATCAACCATCTATTTAGTGATACTATACCATAATAGATTAATTTTTCCAACATCATCTAGAATGTTAGAGCTCCACATTTATTCCCATATAGGTTTTCATAAGGATCCTTTTTAATTCATTAGTGACTGTTATAGTTTTATGAAGACTCTACTACCAGAAGGTGTGGATACCAACAACCATTGAAATCCTGAAAACACGATCTCAATATATCCTTTAGGGTAATAATTTCTCTTCAATACTTACAAACAGTTTGCAGATGATACGTATTGATGAAAATAAATTTTACATCAAGTTATTTATGAAGACATCTATATAACATTTAGTTAATAATTAGATATTGATTTGCTACAATATAATTTATAACTCCATACAACATTACATCTTTCAAAATATATACTATGGAAATCTATTCAAGGGATAAATATTCTCTAATGGTAATGAATTTTTCTAATTTAGTAAGTTAATTGACTATCACCCATATAGAATTAACCCCTTAAGCAGTTTTGGGAAATCCATTGAAAATATTGATAGTGATGTTCTCCAATTTCAATTCTTGTATGGGTAATGGATGTAGAATCACATTAAACATTTTTATATCATCATTAAAATGATTTAATAATAAACTATGAGAAAAAACATAGTGATATCTCTCCTTATGATATCCCACAGAAATAATTATTTCAATTCCCAATACATCTTAGTACTTCAAGGATGAATATTGAATGAAGAACTACGAGCTTCCTCTAACAAATCATTCATTGAATGTAACACCGCAGGTAAATAAAGAATATGACATTTTTATATTTATCCCTATTTGTGGAAAAAATGTCAATTTTTTTAGAACACTATGCTCGATGGCTTACCCAATACACAACAATGAGTTCCTTTGAAATCTTACGTTGCACTCTAATAATAGAATAATATTATTTTAAATAGTAGTTAACACGTAGCCGTTGTATTGGTGGGAATTAATATAAATAACTAAATTACGATTATATATGTGTGTTAAATTCTTTTACTTTTATCCAATAGATTTTGGAGGCTTAAAATACAAATAAATCCAATCTTAAGCATTGAATACACTAGTATTTTTAAAAGATTGTATTACTACCTTTTGATGGCAAACCATTTTTTTAAAAAAACTTTTGACAATTTTATAAGCTCTATTTTTAAAAATAAACATATTATTTATGATTGGGACATTGAAATTTACATTGGGTTAATTATTGGTATTTTTGTGACAATGTTCATTTTTCAATGAATAGTGAAAAATACTGCATTTTACATCAAAACTACTTTTTCATATAATTTAATTATATGGTTATATTATCTTTTTAATTTGTTTTAATTTGTAATTAGAATATATTTTTACAATGTAATCCAATGATGGTCATTGGGATTAATTTCAATTTTTAATTGGGAAAAAACAAGTGCAAAACTTTTCATAAATATTGTTTCTAAAAAACCCGCTATTTGTTTTGATAACGGGAATTATTTTTAAATTAATTTTTGCAATTTGTGTGTTTGTAATTTGGTAAAATGGATTACATATTTAGAATCAGAAGGTCCAAATTATGTAATTAGGACTCTTTTTTTGGACATTATGAATAGTAGCGACGGTAATTAAATTTAATTATAATGATTAATGAGTAATCAGGTAGTTAAAGATAATAAAATAATATCATAATAATACAAAATGACCACAAAATGTGTCTTAAGGCTACTGGTTGTCTCATGGCCGACCATGGGATGCCTTTTGCTAAACATGGGGGCCCCATGGAATCACTTTTGTGAGAAAGTGACTTTTTGTCTCTTTATTTTTAAAGAATGTTAAATATAACAAAGAATGTATCACCTAAGTAAAATATTTTTAATTTTGTCTAAATAAATAATATTTTGGAATATAAATATTCATTAGAAATCTAAAACAATTTCATACATCATGATATTTTTCTTTATAATTTTTTGACAGTAAATTTATTAAATTAATTATGACATCATGATGATGCAGCGATTACCTCATTAATAAATGATTTAAATAAAATGGAAATATAATGTAAAATCTAAGCTCTACACATGTCCAAAACCTATTTTATGGGTGTATTTCGAACCCTTATCACCTTATACACGATTTATATCAATGTGGAACCTTTTAAATCCGAAACTCATTTTCAAATAAAGTAACATTTGCTTATTTCCCAAGAGTGCCCCTCCTCTCGTCTTATAAAAGGCCACCAACTCTACCTCCTTACCCACACTCCCAAAGCCTTGGATCGGCATAACCCTTCCCATTTTGTCTCTCCACATATCTCTATAACTCCTTTAAACCTAACATTGGGCAGAAGTCTTCCCAAGGAATCCTTTGAGTTCAAACCAAAGGGAGTTACCCGATTTTGAGGTAATGTCTTCACTTGTGTCCTTTTGTTTTATTTTGCTTCTCCAACCCCCTAAAATCTTTTTATTCATTTATTTTGTAACAAATAAAGTATCTTAAATATACTAGGATGTTTTTATAAAATTATTAGAGTTACACTTACACACACCTACATCTAATGGTTAAAGAACATACTGTTTCCGTGGATGGCGAATTTCTACCTCCCGAAACGACGATTGTTCAACATTCTTCTAACACCTTCAAAGGTGGCCATTAAGATGAAACTATATTTATATATGATATCTAATATTTTTATGTTTTACATAAGCTTCTGTATTTTTCATTTATGTCGTACCTTTATGGTTTCCATTATTGGTAAACACGATATCTTCATTTAAGGAAGTGCGGACTACCGCCCCCTCAAAGTGATTTGATTCGTTAATACCATATGTGGTACGCATAAAGGATATATTTAATGATATTATATATGATAACATAATGTAATTAAAATTATATTATGTATCATTATGTTTTAATTCCATTAAATATGAAATAGAAATGGAAGTAGCGTTCATGCGTACGTACGACTTACCGTCCTCATGAACGGTCAATTTCATTTCTTATCTCAAAATGTTATGTAATATTATATGTACATATATATAATGGATATATATGTCATATATTACATCTAAATTATGGATATAATTCTGGAATTATAACATATATATATCTCTCTCATTTTGTTTTAATTCCATTAAATGTCAAAAAATGAAAGTAGCGTTCATGCGTACGTACGGCCTACCGTCTCCATGAATGGTGCTTTTCGTTTTTTATCTCCAAATTATATGTAATAGTATAAAATTAATATTTACTGGATATATATGACATTTTAATCATTAATACTATTCTTAAAATTATTTACTTATAACTACATGGACAATATTTTTTCAAACAAGTTCATTTTTGACTAATGTACCAAACATCGGCAAAAACGTCTGATATGAACTATCATTATAAAAAAATTATTTTAACATTATAATATGTGATATGAAATGAATAATAATCTCTAAAGGAGGTACTTAGGTAATTATTAATTGACCAAAGTTTATTATTCATGAATATAAAGAAATGAACAAGACAAGTTGGATTTGAGGTAAGGGATCCTACTCCTCTGTTTCTTTTTAAGTACACTCTTTTATGTCATTCCTTTTAAAGCTCATCTTTCATGTAACTGGGTTGTTCTATTATATTAATATTAATGTAATTTATATGTTCATGTGATTAGAGACCCTATCCTCTCTCATAAATCCATTTTGGATGTTTTGAGTGGTGCGGTTAGGCCGCCAAATTTTCGTAAGAGATCTAACCTCTCTCTTTCTTTTTAAGTACTCTCCTTTATGTCACTTCTTTTAAGCTCCTCTTTGCTATAATGGGGGATGTTCTTTTATATTACTGTTTCTGTAAATTTTATTGTAATATGATGAGAGACCCTATTTGATCTCATCAATCCATTTTGGAAGTTTTATGTGGCACTGTTAAGCTGCCGAGTTTTCGTAAGGTATTTTTCATCTCACTTTTATTCCTGTGAGACTTATGAGACATTTGCCAAAATTTCCTTTGAGTGGTGTATGTACTTCCCATTATTCTACTATTTTTGTAATATACATTCGTTTATGAGTATTTACATCAATGATGTATAGTCCTTCTTTCATGGGGTGTATGTTTTGAAAGTTGCCCAAGTCATTAAGGGAACCTTTCACCCTCCTCTTTTTAAAAGACTTATTTTGTTGGGTCTTTTAATTTACATATTGTTATGTTGAGATATGTTCCCATATATCCTTATTGATGTAAATTTTATGTCCAAGTGATGAGATACACTTTTTATCTCTCATCAACTCATTTTGATGTGACGCCGTTAGGCTGTTATAGGAACTTCTTAACCCAATTTTGATTTCTTTGGGTTCAACATGTAGTTATTGAATATGTCATCCTTTGAATATGTGTGAATGACCTTTGATTATTTTACACTTAATATCCACTTATATTTTCTGTATTCGTTTGTCACACATAATTGTGTAACTGATTTATCCTTAAACCAAGGATACCGTCTTTGTAATGGACTTCGTCTCAATCTACTTTCATTGAGGCATATTCTGTTTTATACACAACATTCTTTTATACGGTGTATAAACCCCTTTGACATTTATGTTTATTCAAAAGGAATATTTTTTATGCAAAGTATTTATTAAACTACATAAGGGAATGTTTTTTGTTGTATGTATGCGGCGGCAATGACTTCTCCGCCATCGTGACCATTATTTGAGTTCTGGCTTCCTCTACAAGTCATACCTTTTTTTAAAAGAAAAATAAAAACCATGTTTTACTTTTCATTTATTTTGGTATTGAAAATGGTTATCATAATGTTTTTATATCAATGTTTTGTATTGATATCTTGTTATTGAAAGGTGGAAATGTTATGTTTCCTTTATGCATGTTTTATGAGATACGATTATGTTGAGGTTCTTGGGCATTATTATGAAGATGGGTGGTTCCGTGATAAACTAAGGGCGGGTGAGCCCGATATACCTCTCCAATGCATTGGGTAATGCGAAGGAGTGAAACGTTAAGGTTTCTCCGACGAGATTTAGGGTATATATTGTGGTGGGTATTCCAAACGTAACCAAGAGGGTTACTCCCTACATAAGAATGTTATGAATGCCTCAAGTTACCTTTTATGTCTTATGATTTCTATGATTTATTCATGATTTTATGAGGAATGTTAATGTGCCTATGTTTTATGGGTAAAATATGATTTCATTATTATGTATATCTGAACTCATGTTTCCTTTCCATATTTTTACAACACTTACTTCGCTTTTTATGCTCATCCCTTGTTTTTGAAATGTTTTTCACAGGTCAAGAGAAAGGTACATGATGTGACGATAGTGTCAAGGATGTGTCAAGAAAGAATCCATGTTTTATTTTAAATTTGTTTCCGTTGATGGGAAGAATGAATACTGTCTTTTATGTAACCACTTTGTTTAAATGTGGAATGTAATGAATGTTTCATGATCTAATTCTCTAAATCTCTAAACATGAAAATATCCTCAATGTGTAATCTTGTAGTAACTCAAGATTAAGTAAGGTTTAAGTATGGGGACTTATAGTTGGTATCAAAGGTCGTTTTAGATAACTTTAGAGGTTAGGGTATTGTTTAAGCATAAGTGGCATTACCATAATGGTTAGGATTTCCGAAAGAGTCCTAGTTTTGGATAAAGTGAATGAGTAAGTATATATTAGTGTTTATCTTCCTCATTAGTAAATGATGGTTTTTTTTTGATATAATCTCACTGACCTTTTTGGTTTTAGTAAATTGATGGATCTAGCAAGAACCAAAGTAACAGTGGATGTGAAGGAAACTGTAACAGTTTTTTGAGCAAGCAACTGAATGATATGGGAGCTGCAATGAGAACTCTTGTGATTATTTTCAACCAACTATCTGGAGTCATGATTGACCACCTAAACATTGGTGATTTTTCTAAGGCATCATATTTGCGAGAAGCAAATCCCTACGGAAGTACAGGTAATAATCATAAAGGTAAGTGTGTTAAAAAACCTATGTGTCAAAGATGTGGAAAGATACACCAAGGAAAATGTATCAATGGGACAGAAATATTCTATAGATGTGGAAATAAAGGTCATAAAGCAAGAATCTGCCATGGAAAAAGGAAGCATCCAGTTGAATCGAGGAAAGGGAAAGATGTTCTTTCTGAGGGATCAATTGAATGTTTTAAATGTGGTGTGCATGGTCATTATGGAAACACATGTCCTATGAAGAAGTTTCGTGAATGGGATCACCAAGATCATACAAATGTTCGTTTACCAATACCTAATGCCATTCTGATTGAGGATGAAGAAACTGAAAATGACCAATCAAAGGTATGTATTATTTCATTACTATTGTTTTCCTATTTTGGAATCTTAGGATATGATTCATGATTTTGTTTGTATGAAAGAGATATTTCTGAATAAGTTGGAAAGGAATGGTTAATGGATCATGAAGAATGTTGAATGAGTAAGATGTCAACATATAAGGGCTTCAAGAGTTATGGTGAAATTATTAAGAGTATTAAGTCTCTTTTTATGATGAGGTAACATTAGATGACTTTTTATATTATATGTAACCCTGATGTTTAATATATGCAAATTTTATTCAAGGAATAGTTATCTTTTCTTTTGTGGACGTAGTTATAATGAACCATTTGGGTTTATATGATCCTTACTTTTGAGGTAATTATGGGTTACTATATGTTATGATTGAAGTGAAAGGCATGAGATAAAATTGAGGTTAAATTCTGTTATGGTTATTTTTTATGATTTTATCCCTTTTTGGGGAATTATTTGAGAATTATATAGTTTTGGAAAATGGACAACACGCAGACCGTGTGACTACCCGTCACGACGGACAAAGCTGCGGGAATCGAAGCCACAACCAAATTGCGACTAGTATTTATCGCCTACCACTGGACTACGTGAAGTCCCTGGTTAGTTTGACTGATTATTTTTAGTTATATGATTTTATGAATTAATAGTAAGTTGATTTTGGGTTATTTATGAAAATGATTAACCTATCATGGAGGATATGTGATTAGGTTAATTACTTTTCAATACGAGACTTTAGGAGCAACTGATGATGTTTGGAGATAAATGTTACGATTTGACTTGGAAGACTATGTGACTAAATCTTTCAAATATTTGGGTTTCAATCTTAGATTGTTTTACTTTGAAGAATTTTATGGACAAATTGTTTATCGGATGGTCCTCGTTGAACTTTGGGTTTTTTTGGACAAATTATGGAGATTAAGCGTAGATTTTCTTTTTAAAGGGTTTTGATTTTCTTGATTGTCTAATCTTGTACTAACCTTTTTGGTTTTGGTATTGGTTAAAGTCTAAAGACATGGGAAGTATATAGTTCTCTTTTGTGTATTAAGTGATTCTCTAAAAGTATATTATAGTACTCTTAATGTGAACTAGTCTTCATAAATACTCGTCTTTTGGAGAAAATATGAGTTTGTGTAAGGAATATAATAAAAGTTGAAAGTCAACATGATATGTGATTATGTTTCCTTATGAATAAAATTCCCAAATAAAAAGTAACTTAAAACAAAAATGTGGTCTATTAACTTTTCCTACTGGGGAATCGAATACCGTTTAACCCATCACAAGTTTGTGATTTTCTTGTGGTTAACTTTCTCCTAAAAATGTTTTCTATCACTCTCCATCAGAACATGACCCTTTGTTTTTTCCTCCATGTCCATATGTATATACCTGGAATCCTAGTATGGGTTAACTTAGGTGACCTTTATACTACACTTTCTTTATTTTATAGTTATTGTTTTACCGACTCCTGTTCCGGTGTGGGATTTTCAATGATCTTTCCTAGCACAGTTCTATAATTGAGAGGATGCAATTTCCAAAAGGAGGGAATGATGTAACACCCCAGGTAAATAAAGAATATGAAATTTTTATATTTATCCCGATTTGTGGAAAAAATGTCAATTTTTTTTGGAACGCTATGCTCGATGGCTTACCCAATACGCATCAGCGAGTTCCTTTGAAATCTTACGTTGCACTCTAATAATAAAATAATATTATTTTAAATAGTAGTTAACACGTAGCCATTGTATTGGCTGTAATTAATATAAATAACTAAATTACGATTATATATGTGTGTTAAATGTTTTTACTTTTATCCAATAGATTTTAGAGGCATACAATACAGATGAATCCAATCATAAGCATTTAATACACTATTATTTTTAAAAGATTTTTTTACTACCTTTTGATGGAAAACCATTTTTTAAAACAAAATTTTTACAATTTTATAATCTTTATTTATCAAAATAAACAAATTATTTTTGATTGGGACATTGAAATTTACATTGAGTTAATTTTTGGTATTTTTCTGACAATGTTCATTTTTCAATGAATAGTGAAAAATACTGCATTTTACATCAAAAATGTTTTTTCATATAATTTAATTATATGATTATATTATCTTTTTAATTAGTTTTAAGGTGTAATTAGAATAAATTTTTACCATGTAATCCAATGATGGTCATTGGGATTAATTTCACTTTTTAATTGGGTATAAACAAGTGAAAAACTTTTCATAAATATTGTTTCTAAAAAACCCGCTATTTGTTTTGACCACGGGAATTATTTTTAAATTAATTTTTGCAATTTATGTGTTTGGAATTTGGTAAAATGGATTAAATATTTAGAATCAGTAGGTCCAAATTATGTAATTAAGGCTTTTTTATTTTTGGGCATTATGAATAGTAATGACGGTAATTATCTTTAATTATCATGATTAATGAGTAATCAGGTAGTTAAATATAATAAAATAATATCATAATAATACAAAATGACAACAAAATGTGTCCTAAGGCTACTGGTTGTCTCATGGACGACCATGGGATGCCTTGTGCTAAACTTGGGGCAACATGGAATCACTTTTGTGAGAAAGTGACTTTTTTCTCTTTATTTTTAAAGAATGTTAAATGTAACAAATAATGTATCACCTAAGTAAAATATTTTTACTTTTGTCTACATAAATGATATTTTGGACTATAAATATTCATTAGAAAGATAATACGATTTCCTACATCATTATATATTTTTTTTATAATTTTTAGACATTAAATTTATTAAATTATTTATGACATCATGATGATACAACGATTACCTCATTAATAAAGGATTTAAATAAAATGGGAATATAATGTAAAATATAAGCCCTACACATGTCCAAAACCTATTTTATGGGTGGATTTAGAACCCTTATCAACTTATCCACGAATTATATCAATGTGGGACCTTTTAAATCAGAAAGTCATTTTCAAATAAAGTAACAATTGCTTATTTTCCAAGTGTGCCCCTCCTCTTCTCTTATAAGAGGCCCCCACCTCTACCTCCTTACCCACACTCCCAAAGCCTTTGGCTCGGACAAACCCTGCCCATTTTTTCTCTCCACTTCCTTATATTACTCTTTGAAGCCTCACTTTGGGCAGAAGTCTTTCCAGGAAAGCCTTTGAGCTCAAACCAAAGGGAGTTACCCGATTTTGAGATAATGTCTTCACTTGTGTCCTTTTGTTTTATTTTGCTTCTCCAACTCCATAAACTCTTTTTATTCATTTATTTTGTAAACAATATAGTATATTCAATATTCTAGGATTCTGTTATAAAAAATATTCGATCTACACTTACAAACACCTACATCTAATGGTTAAATAACATACCGTTTCCGTGGATAGTGAATTTCTGCCTCCCGAAACGATGATTGTTCAACATTCTTCTAACACCTTCAAACCTGGCCATTAAGATGACACTATATTTATATATGATATCTAATATGTTTATGTTTTACGTAAGCTTATATATTTTTTATTTATGGCGTACCTTTATGGTTTACATTATGGGTAACGTGATATCTTCATTTAAGGAAGTGCGGACTACCGCTCCCTCAAAGTGATTTGATTCGTTAATACCATATGTGGTACATATAAAGGATATATTTAATGATATTATATATGATACCATACTGGAATTAAAATACTATTATGTATCATTATGTTTTAATTCCATTTAATATGAAATAGAAATGGAAGTAGCGTTTATGCGTACATACGGCTTACCGTCTCTATGAACGGTACATTTCATTTCTTATCTCAAAATGTTATGTAATATTATAAGTACATATATATAATGGATATATATGTAATATATTACATCTAAATTATGGATATCATTATGGAATTATAACATATATATATCTCTCTTATTTTTTTAATTCCATTAATATGACAAAAAATGAAAGTAGCGTTCATGCGTACGTACGGCCTACCGTCTCCATGAACGGTGCTTTTCGTTTTTTATCTCAAAATGACATGGAATAGTATAAAATGAATATTTACTGGATATATATGATATTTTAATCATTAATACTATTCTGGAAATTATTTACTTATAACTACATGGGCAATCTTTTTTCAAACAAGTTCATTTTTGACTCATGTACCAAACATCGGCAATAACGTCTGATATGAACTAACGTTATTAAACAATTATTATAACATTATAATATGTGATATGAACTGAATAATAATATATAAAGGAGGTAATTAGGAAATTATCAATTGACCAAAGTTTATTATTCAAAAATATAAAGAAACAAACAAGACAAGTTGGACTTGAGGTAAGGGATCCTACTCCTCTCTTTCTTTTTAAGTACACTCTTTTATGTCATTCCTTTTAAAGCTCGTCTTTCTTGTTATTGGGATCTTATTTTATATTAATCATACTGCTATTCTTATGTTCATGTTATGAGAGACCCTATTCTCTCTCATCAATCCATTTTGGAAGTTTTGAGTGGCGCCGTTAGGCTGCCAAATTTTCGTAAGAGATCTAACCTCTCTCTTTCTTTTTAAGTACTCTCATTTATGACACTTCTTTTAAGCTCCTATTTGTTATGATGGGGGATGTTATTTTATATTACTATTGTTTTACATTTTATTGTAATATGATGAGAGACCCTATTTGATCTCATCAATCCATTTTGGATGTATTATGTGGCACCGTTAGGCTGCCGAGTTTTCGTAAGGGATTTTTCATCTCACTTTTATTTCTGTGAGATTTATGTTACATTTGCCACAATTTCTTTTTAGTAGTGTATGTACTGCCCATTATTCTAATATTTGTGTAATATAAATTCTTTTATGTGTATTTACATCAATCATGTATTGTCCTTCTTTCATGGGGTGTATGTTTTGAAAGATACCCATGTCAGTAAGGGAACCTTTCACCCTCCGCTTTTTAAAAGACTTATTTTGTTGGGTCTTTTAATTTACATATTGTTATGTTGAGATATGTTCTCATATATCCTTATTGATGTAAATTTTATGTCCAGGTGATGAGATACACTTTTTATCTCTCATCAAGTCATTTTGATGTGACGCCGTTAGGCTGTCAAGGGAACTTCATAACCCAATTTTGATTTCTTTGGGTTCAACATGTAGTTATTGAATATGTCATCCTATGAATATGTGTGAATGAACTTTGATTATTTTACAATTAATATCCACTTATATTTTCTGTATTCATTTGTCACAGATAATTATGTAATTGATTTATCCTTAAACCAAGGATACCGTCTTTGTAAGGGACTTCGTCTCAATCTCCTTTCATTGAGGCATATTCTGTTTTATACACAACCTTCTTTTATACGGTGTATAAACCCATTTGACTTTTATGTTTATTAAAAAGGAATATTTTTTATACGAAGTATTTATTAAACGACAAAAGGGAATGTTTTTGTCTTACGTATGCGGCGACAACGACTTCTCCACCGTCGTGACCATTATTTGAGTTTCAGATTCCTCTACAAGCCATATTTTTTTTAAAAGAAAAATAAAAAACATGTTTTACTTTTCTTTTATTTTGGTATTGAAAATGGTTTTCATAATGTTTTTATATCAATGTGTTGTATTGATAACTTGTGATTGAAATGTGTAAATGTTATGATTCCTTTATGCATGTTTTATGTGATACGATTATGTTGAGGTTCTTGGAAATTATTATGAAGACGGGTGGTTCCGTGATAAAAAAAGGGTGGGTGAGCCCGATATATCTCTCCAATGCATTGGGTAACGCGAAGGAGTGAAAAGTTAAGGTTTCTCCAAATAGATTTAGGGAATATACAGTGGTGGGTATTCCAAACGTAACCAAGAGGGTTACTCCCTACGTAAGAATGTTATGAATGCCTCAAGTTACCTTTTATGTCTTATGATTTCTATGATTTATTCATGATTTTAGGAGGAATATTAAAGTGCATATGTTTTATGGGTAAATTATGATATCATTATTATGTATATATGAACTCATGTTTCCTTTCCATATTTTTACAACCCTTACTGAGATTTTTATGATCATCCCATGTTTTTGAAATGTATTTCAGAGGTCAAGGGAAAGGTACATGATGTGATGATAGTGTAAGGGATGTGTCAAGAATGAATCCATGTTCTATTTTAAATATGTTTCCGTTGATGGGAAGAATGAATACTGTCTTCTATGTAACCACTTTGTTTTAATGTGGAAAGTAATGCAAGTTTCATGATCTAATTCTCTAAAACTCTAAACCTGAAAAGATCCTCAATGTGTAATCTTGTAATAACTCAAGATTAAGTAAGGTTTAAGGATGGGTCCTTATATTGAATATGTTATTGAAGGAACACATACATGGTTTTTAACCTTATAATTTCTTCATTATCAAGGCTAAACTCAAGAATACTTCTAAAAATTATTTATATCTCTTCATCTCCATTCCACACGTCCTTAATCATCATGTCGATTGTTGGTTGAAAATTAATTTGAGAAATATTAGATGTTCCCCTTAAATCCGTATTTCGGGATCCATAAATTTCAAATCCATAAATTTTTTATCTTTTGTAATCTTCATATTTGATAATATAGCATGATCAATCCGACAGAACGCATCAGCCACCTTGGTTGCTTTCCCAGGGTTGTAATGTTTTGAAATGTAATAATCATTTATCAACTCTTATAATCTTATCTAGGTAATTTTCAACTCTATCAATGTTAATATATATTTTATAAATTTATTATCCACATATATTTCACACTTTTTCCAATAATGATAATACCTCAATATTTTTAATTAAAAGATTCCCAATGCTACCTCTAAATCATGAATTGGGTAATTATTCTAATTAATATTTTTCTATCAATGGGAATAGGATATAACATATTTTTAATAAGAACACATCCCAATAAAATCATGCATTCATATATATATATATATATATATTAAATACCCATATCCACTACAAGGTAATGTAGGAACAGGTATACTAACCATCCTTTTCTCCAAATCAATGAAAATTTCCTCACATTTGTCTATCTAGAGGAACTTCAAACCATTAGAGGGTAACTTGGTCAGAATAATTTATAGTGATAAATAATTACCCATAAACATTAGATAATATCTAGCTTGACCAAGAATTATATAGATCTTAGTCCCCATGGTTGGTCTATGCTTGATATAAATAGCCCATTTTATTGATGAATCTACTGTTATACCATCTATTAAAATTATGTGACCCAAAAAAGATAACTTCTTTTTCAAAAATATTCATTTTTTAAATTTTCATATAACACCTCTTTCCTTAGGGACGTCTTAAAAATTCACAATATATCATCATATAATACTTTTCACTTTAAATAGATAAGAATATCATATATAAAAAGTACCAATATACGGTTGAGGTAATCTATAAGGATTGTTTTCATTAAATCCATGAAGAATAAGGTTTATTATTGAGTAAAAAAGGAATAACATTATATACTTACGGACCATACCCTTTATGGAATAATTTCTTATGAATATACTCCTGACTGACCCTTAATTAATTATATCCAGAATGAAGGTCAATCATGGAAAATTATTGAGACCTATGAAATTGATCAAACATGTCATAAATACGGGGACGTCGATACTTTTGCTTGATCATGATATCTTTAATTTTCTGATAATCAAGGAAGAGTCAATTTGATCTATCATTATTCTTCAGAAACAGAATTGTTGCACCCCAATCTGACACACATGGCTGAATGAATACCTTGTCATGGAATTCATTTATTTTCTTCATCAACTATTTCTACTAAATTAGGGCCATAATATATATAGTATTTGAAATTTTTGTGGAACTAGGTACACAATTTATTGAGAACATAACTTCACATTTTTGTGGAAGAATATGAAAAAATTATAGAATGTTATCCAAACAATCCCTAAAAATAGGAATATCATAGATGTTGATATTCTCTCATATACTTTGGGATAAATAACTGCAGTGAGTAGGAATTAATACCCATTCCCTTGATGAAAACTCAACATGAAGTTCATTCAAATCATCACATTCATGGATGATCATATGGAGGTTTGAAATATAAATCTTAACATACCATAATTGAAAATTTATGTGAGATTTATAAAGAGAAATAGAATCCATGAATAATATGCCATCTAATTATACCAATGAAAAAAGGAAATCATTATTCAAAATCACATTCCAAAAAATTTAAACTGAAGAGGTATAATAAACATAAGATACAATTATCATACCATTTGTGGTTTTCACTTCAAATTCCACCTCAATTTTTTTTGTAGGAATTATAACACCCTAAAAATGTTCATTATATATGAAAGAGTGGGTAGATACAGAATCAAATAAGACATAAAGAGTGCTATAGTTGATGGTATGTTTACCATTCATTACAATGTTATCACACCCCACATTAGATATAGTGGTATCCTATGATATCCCCTTATCCCTCGACTTAAGAGGTTAGAGAAATCAATCATAATCCCAAACCCTTTGGTTTGTTATGTGTTTAGAACATTACTATTTCCCTTATAGTTTTTGCACTGAATAGAAGAAGGTTCATTCTATATGGGTTTTTCTCCATTAGAATATTTAGAACACATCTACCCATCAACATGAAAATAAATTACATTAGGGATTTCAATTCCACCTATAAAACATTCATTTTACCCCAAAAGATAATTTCTTCCACATTTCTTCCCTGAAATAGAGCGTAAAATAAAATTTCATCTTTACATATCTAAGTATCATAGAGATTCTTTTCAACATCATTTAACCCTTGATGTTAAATCCATGATATTTATATGTGACTCCAACATACATTCCATCCATGATTTAGCAAATAATAATATATTCATAGTTACAAATGTATCTTATATCCAAATCCCTTCATAGAATTTACATTAACACAACAAATAACATATCTTGTTTACATTCGTGTTGGATGATAATTCCATAATATTACCTCAATAGTATCATGAAATTAGCCTCGTAGGTACCAATAAACTCATTATCACAATCATTCTAGTCATGGATCCATTTCTCAAACATTTAATGAATAATTTTAGTAATGTACTTATTGAAAAATATGTTCTTGAAATCATCCAAATACATGCATTCAATCTCATTGGGCTACCTCATATTCTTGATTAGAGAACACTGCAGATTTTCTTATCCTTCCAAGAAATAAACTGCAAGAAATATTTTCTCACACACCAATCACTGAAGTATGATGAATATCCATTTAGTGGTAATAATCCATTTTGTAGAAACTAGTTGATCATGATACCATCAGAATGAAGGTGCATTTTCTATCATGACATACTCAATATAATGTTGTTCCATCTTATTCTTATTCGGAATTCCACCATGATTCATAGCTTGATAAATATATATGATTATAAAAAATGATTTATCATTCCAACTCCCATATAATTTGGTTTCTTAAGAGGAAAATTGAATAATTTTCTATCACATTCACCATTAAAATAGTTCATTCTGATTTTATCCATTGATAAAAATCAAAACCATAGAGTAAGAAATAATTATATTAATGAGGAACCTCACAATTATGGAAAATATTTAATAGGATGTCTAAAATATTAAACCATCCTTAATAAATGACAACTTAGGTTTTTCAATGAGTATTCATTTCCATCCTATATTTAAATACATCATAATAATTTTTGAAGTGTTTGTAAATTCCCATACTATATCCACCAGGAGTTTCAAACCAAGTGTGCAACAAGACCCATTGTTTTGTACTAGATTAACCTATGTTAAGTCCAAAACATCTTGTTAGAGTGGTTATCCCTATGTACATAGACATCAAGAAAAATCTGATTTTATTATCCACACAAGGATGTATTTCTAGGAAAAAGCACTCTATACATCACGTACAATCATGGAAAAATTATTTTACATTTCGAGGTCCTCAAACCAATCTATAGACATGTTCATCTGGGTTCCCTCTACGGATTTGTTATCGGTGATATGAAATGTTAACTATGATTTCTATATTATACCAAATATGGTGATCTCAATTTAAAAAACATAAAACATACATAACATTTGACGAATGATTAATGATTATACAAAAATACCACCAAATTAAATAGATTGTATAGTTCCTTTGGAAACATGTAAACATAATCTCTGGAACAAAAGTTAGAATTATTATATCCCACTAGGATCTTCAAGACTAGATCCCTTAATAGACACATTAAACATAATACATGTTTTTATATACCTGTGAAGGAAACATGGAATGTGGTTAGCTTAATTTATAAGTAATGGTAAACATGGTAGACATGTAAGTATAACAATGACAATAAGGGTATAAGAACATGACCGTGAAAATTGAAGATCATACACTACATATAAAAGATCATATACATGAATAATAACATAAAGATTTCAAGTTCATAAGTCATGAATCCAAAGGATGTATATAACAAAATCTATGAAAACATAACATATAAATAAGGCAATGAATTTTGGAAAACATTATGAATAATATTATTTCCATAGTAGTCAATGCATCAATTCCATGAACATCTTAGCAGAAAAAGTTTCTTACTAAATTGTGTGATACTCGTTCAATTCTTATATTAATTAACTGGGTAAGCATTCATTGTATACATTTATCATTGAACCATATAAACCCTCATTCCATAACTATATTCCTAAATTTATTAATCCCACGTTACAACCCTATCTATCTCATTAGATATAAATCATTACACAATCCATTCGGGAGAGATATAGATCCAACCCGTCTCATAATGAAATAATACAAACATGCACCACAAGATCCTAAATAACTTATCAAAACACATGAAATGATATAGGTTCCATAAACATTCAATCATATAATAACATATGAAAGTGGATAAGTTTTGTAACCTTTTCATCATAATCATAAATCGAGAAAGGAAGCATGTTTCCAAAGCATATAACTCGTGAAATAAAAAAATGTTTCATAACATCATTCCATTGAAATATAATCCATTTGAAGAAATAATATTATTGGGAAAATTTGAGAATTTTATCATAAAGGTATAAGAAAAAACTATGGATGTTATCATAGATGGGAAATAATTTTTAAAGTTCTATTAAAAACACTTATTGAAGAAACTATGTTGTCTTCATTGAAAAAAAAAATTTATTTCATAAAATATTTTAAAAACATTTTTAATTTAAAATAGCATTGAAAACATATAATGGAAATATATAAAATATTAAAAAATGTTTGAGATCCATTTTTCAATGACAATTATCTTCAAGGATATTTTGAAATGAATTTTTTAAAATATGGTTTTTGAATATAATTGATTTCCAACCAAAGAGATATGTGGTCAAATTTTTATAAAAACATTCCATTAATTACCAACGATTGGAAAAAATGGTACTAACAAATGTGAATATCTTGAATAATCATATGATAATTAAAATCATGAATAATCTTGTGTGATTTCTTCAATGAATGTATAAATTAAAAAATATATGAAAACAATAAGATTGTCTCAATTAATAGTTATAACTTAGATACATGGGATACTAATTTCAATGTAATATACGGGAATGAAATTTATCATATTATATCATGAATAGAAGTATATTAATGAAATACCATGTATAATGAATTTATATGCACCTTTAAAAAGAGTTTAGTTGCATAACAAAACATGAGTCTCAATAATGTTAAAATAAGTCAAACATATTTTTCTTATTTTGTAACTTTTGAACGTTAAATACCATGGAAGAATAATTACAGAACATATATGTGAATACCCATAAATTTTGACATATGATATATATAATTCAATCATTTTTAGTAGATACATAACAAATGCGTAATGAGTGGTGATCATAACACGAACTCAAAGAAATTAAAGGTGATGTGAAATTACCCCAAGCTTGTGTATTAAATGTCTCCATACTCAAAATAGATTCATGTTTAATAGATAGGCGTTTATTATAAATATTTTATATAATTATATTCTTACAAATATTATCATATATGTTTTTATTGTGACAATATATTACTAAAATGTTAATGATCTTCTGTAAAGGATTCACTTTGGGTAATATTATATTTATTCATTGCATGTGTCTTAATTTGTTATAGTGTTGGTCATTAAACATATATATTTTTTATAAAATATATAACATGATATAAATATAATTTATATAAATTATATTCATATTATATTAATTTATTTCATAATTATGTATTAAATGGAATACACTGTTCATAAAGGCAACAAGACATTTGTACACATGAATCCTGTTTCCATTTTTATTGTCGTGTTGAAAGATAGTATCTAAATGAAATATATATATATATATATATAAATAAATAAATTAGAATCAATATATCTTATATTTCATATATGTTAATTAAAAATATACTTAATATATACGATGTGGAGAGTGAATAAATCACATCGCTTTGAGGGGGCGGTAGTCCATACTTCCTCAAACAAGATTATCGTATTAACAGTAAATGGAAGGTAAATAATGAGTTTAAAAATTAATAAATAAAATTAAAGTCATAATAAATATAATATATATTTCATATATAAATATAGTTTCTTTCATAATGGCCACCATGATTATTAGTAATGATGAAATGAACAATCATCGGTCCATGAGGAAGTAGTTCATCGTACATAGAAACAGTATCTTCAAAATCTATAAGATAGAGGTTTGTGAATGTATAGTTGAGAATTAATTCATAATAAAATCCTAATTAATTTAATATATTGTTGTTTTCTATTGTAGTTTAATAATGAGAGTTGATGGGGCGAATAAAAAAAATGGAAAGTAGATGGAAAGAAAAAGTTACCTCCAAATTGTGTATCCCCATTTGGTTTCTGTGATAAGAAACCTCGAGAGTGTTTTTGACAAATGGGATGCATCAAATTACAATACAATATTTATTGGAAGCTACATGGTCAGATATTGGAAGAAATTATGTTTCATGTGAGGTGTGACGAATGGGTAAGTGTATTGGCCTTTATAGAAAAAGAAAAGGACACACGTGGAATTTTTAGAAACAAATATTGTGTGCACAATTTATTACATAACAAAATCATTTAAAAAACCATCCAAAATCATTAATTTAATGTTAATGGTAGACATATGTACATACAATGGGAGTTGGAAAACTGTCTAGGTCATTTGGGACCTTAATTTTAAGGATTATTTCCTATTTATACATATTTTGGCATTAGTTTCCATGATTAATTTAAATAACATATACAAATAATTGTGGTCACAAATCTACTTGTTATTATTAGAGTGAATAAAATGGTTGATGTTGGGTTTTTTAAATTATAATAAAATGACCAAAAAAATTAACATTACTACTAATCATGTAGAAGAGATTAAATAACGAAGTTTCAAAGTTGGAAAATGTTCAAACGGTTGTTAAGTTCTTATATTTAGTATCCAATTAAAATTTATTTTAATGAATTTTAATTTATTATTATATGTAATATTCATCTACTGGGACCGTGAATATAATTTATAATATCATTTATCATTAATAATTAATTAGTTAAATGGCACGTTTTACTATAATGAGGTATTTTTCACTCTTCATCAAGAAATGATGTTGCTCAAAAAAACCCCAAAATTATCCCTATGATAATTATTAAATTATGATCAAAAAATGAAGTTTATTTTATAAAAATAAATTTCTATAAGTGTACAAAATTAATTTTATTATTACAATCATTCTGTTGAAGAAAAAAATTATTTAACAAAAATGAATTTTAGAAACAATATTATCACTCATTATCAATATGTTTTATTTTTATAATACAACAATATTTGAAAAGTAGTTATTACTATTAATATTATTTTTATTAACTTCTAGGTTATAATGATCTTATTTATATATTTAAAACAACAAATGTTACTTCATAGAAACTGAGTGTTATGTTTATCGCACACCAAATCAATGTTCTGTGTGTCGTACACCAAGTAGGTTATCCGAGGATTTTATACCATGTAAGGATTGTATGTGAATGGAATATTCAAGTTAATTTACTACAATATATAAATGAAAACCTAAATATATATGAAATAAACTTCTATAGAAACATGGGGCGTTACACAAGATGTATAAACTCATATTGTTATATCCTAGAGATGATAGAAATAATATGTGGGTTAGTGTCATTGAACATTTGAGTTATATGTATTTAAATTTGTTTTCATAAATGTTTATCCTTGGTTTTGGAACCGTTGACTTGGAATATATGGAATGTTAGACTGTTTGAGGTCATTGAGCGGATAAAAAAAGCTTCATATTTGATAGTATTTCTGATGCTATTGATAAGTATTCATAATGTTATCTATATATCTCATCTTCTGAAATATCACCCTTATCTCTCTCATGTTCAATGTTGGGAAGAATTGTGGTAGAGTCAAATTCTTTTATTATAGAAAATAGATTCAGACCATTGACTATGAAGTGAAAGTCAATATTGGGAAGTCAATTTCATTGGTTAATGTTCTATGGAAATAAGGATCAGATTCTTGTGAGACATTGTAATGTGAATCATTAATGTGGAAAAATTCACTTGATCTCTTTAAAGGGATTACATATTTCACGTGACTTCATGGGGAAAGATATTCATTTTATTGGGCGATTTTTTTACATCCTTTTACCATTTCATCAGGTAGAGCCTAATGATCTTCATGGGTTTACCCACCATCATGAAATCGAGGAAACCAATAATGGTGAATACATAGAGTTATACTAAATTCAATAAAAAATGATGTTTTTTTAAGCTGTATAGAACGTACACACAATGTAACATTGTTATATGATGTGTAATGTGTGAAAAATATATGTTATGAAAGGAAAAATAACATTGGTTACTGGTACATGTTGTGAATGGAGATTAAAAATAATTAATGGTTTTTATGAAATATTTTTAACTAATGTCATATGTTGTTTTTGGAATATATGAGACGTGGATGTTACACTATTTTAACATAAATTGAACATCATGTTACGATCAGATGTTGATTTTAATTAGATTGTTCTGTTGTTTTGTTACAATTCCTTCTCTGGTTCTTCATGAATATTTACCAAATGTAATTATGGTGAATTTTTTAGAGACTCAACCCCTTATAGATAGATCCATTTGCCACACGATCTCTGTTTTAACCATAGTGTGTCCCTATTGGTATATTTTCTTCCCTCATATTCATTTCTATTGATCATCATATCATTATGCAGTGGTCTTTTCAATACGTTGTTTATGATGATGTTTCTTAATTGTTTTACATATATTTTTTGTGTGAGCTCATTCCAAATAATTATTTCCATTTTTTGTGAAGTGGTGGGAATTCATATTTATGTTATGTGGATTTTATCTCATCTGCCAACCCCGCCCCATATAAATTAATCAATCTAGATGTGGATTTGATTCTAGTTCATTATTGATGTTGTTAAATTTTGAATAATTTGTATTCTATTGTGGTTATGTGCAGCCCATGTTTTTCAGAAAGGTTGTTCGGTCTCTACACTATTATGATGAACCTGATTGTTTTTCATTATGAAATAGTTTTTAAAAAGAATGTGAAATGTTTGTGTGTGTGTCATTTAGAAATGTGTTTTAATGTAAAATGGACCTTACCTGATTATTCATAATTGGAATGAAATAGTCATTTTTTGAGAATTGAAATGAAATTTGTAAAAAGGTTTCTTAATGGTTCTCAAATAATCAAAATAAATTGTGAAAACTAGCACATTGATTTTTAAGGTTTCTTAGGTGGATGTTTTATCATGGGGACATTGTCCAATGTATTGTGATTATCATGTAGGTTATTCTCATTTCATTCCTTTTACTTTAAGGAAACTTTTTCTAAGAGAACAATATTGATATTTTGGGGGGATTACTCATGGTTTATTCCTCAACTTTATAGGATTGTTGTTGTAGGATAAGATTTTTTTTCACATTATAGATTTTAGTACGAGTAGTCTACGACCTAGACCTTTTGTATTTCATGGTGTTTTGATACATGTGATCCAATATTTTGTTTCATATAATTCTTAGATAGCATGGATATGAATGAGTCATATTGTGGAAGAAGATATTGAAAATGATCTTTGAAAATGATATATCATAATTTTTTTATAACTAAGGAAAAAGGAAATGTTTAACATTTTATATTTAAAACTACTTCACTTCTTATGAAGAAATGTATTATTTAAATTGATAATACCTGAATTATTATAAAAACATAGATTATAAAACACCAGGGTGGGATCCTACTGGGCTAGTAAGATCACACCTTGCACACCTCTTTCATGGTTCATAGAACAATATTTTTCACCCATCACAGCGAATGGAAAGGATCTGTAGTGAGGTGGTGAGGTTCATGTCATCTGGTTGGGTATTTTATTGTGACATTTTTAGAGTATTCCCCTACTATAATTTTTATTAGGTATTTGGTTTTTATTCCTTTTAATTTTGGAAAAGTCATGGAATGTTTTCCTACTTTTTTAGTAATCTGTTTCTGATTTTTTCCTAAAATAATGGCATATATATCTCTTTAGTCATCATATATTTCTTAATTTTGTGTGTTTGTTTACATATATATACCGTGTGGTTGTTAAAATTGGGATAAAATGTTCCTCTATTGTGTTATTTGAAGCCCTGGTGTATTTTGGTAGCCATTAGGGATCCAGAAATCCCTTTGCGTATGTGATAGAATGGGACTTGTTTCATGTTTTAATGAAACCATATATGGTTAATTATAGAAGTGTTAAGGGTGAATGAAGTACCATTATCCCTTGTATCTAACAAATTTATAATTTTTTCCATTTCATTCTGGAGAATACTACATTAATAATTGTATATAGAGTTGCATTGATGTACATCATATCACCTTTATAAGAACTTTCTATCATTGTAAACAATCCATACTCAAGGAGAAATGTTGATAATATGTTAAATTGATTTATAAGTATTTTCATATTAACAAATTTGCCATATTAATTTTATGTATAGATATATTTTTTAATATATTATTAAAATTGATCCTTGTAAGGATTTATATAGTAATTCGTTACTAAATAGAAGATGAGGGGATTAAGTATTTGAGGGGAATAAATTACGACATGATACTAGAAAAAATATTACAAGGACATACCAAAACATTCATCAACTTATGAAATTCATAGAAACCTAAAAATATATATTTCCAATGTTGGATGATGTTTTATATCAAAATTTCAATTAATGTGGATGTATTTTTTTAAATGAAAACAAATTTCATAATTCTCTATGTAATTCCCTTATGCAAGAATTGGTTGAATGTAATATTTTTTATAATATATTCAATAATATCTTATTGATGTGTGAAATTAAATGGTGGTCTATGAAATATTAATTTTCAGTTAAGTATACAATATGAAAATCATTGATAAATACAATATATTATGGTTTTTGGTGTTTATAATTATCCAAAAATATTTATATATGATGAATTAATTGATTCCATTTAACATGGAAAATGTATGTTGTGAAGTGGTGTTATTCGATAACTATAATAATTTAAAAAGAATATATATTTTATTTTTATATATCGTATATAAATAATATCCTTAAATGTTGAATCATGGAATAATTACTCACATAATTAGTCAATTTACTTCCATTTTAAACATATTATACTCTTGTGAAAAAAGGAGTCTCATCAAAAGAACCCCGATATTAGATACTATTTAATGAATAATGTCTAATCCGAAGGTAGGGATAAAAAGATTCTGTTTAAATCATCACCTACTAGTCTATGAAAATTTATTCATCTTCCCTTTTCCCTATAAATATAATATAATAACATATAAATTTTAGTAGATAATACATTTAATGTCCAGTTATTATATTTATAATTATTGGGATATGAGGGTGTTCAAGATTTTTTATAGGACATTTGATCTATAGAGGATAGTTGTAATATTTATAGTGTCATTTGAAATCGCTTACAAACATTTTATATTTTGTGTCATTTAAAAAAAATTCCTGTGTAAAATATGAAAGAGTATTAGTTAGTGATAAATGAAATTTCATTAGGCCTCTCTTTATGGGGTTTAATAGAACATGTTTTATGGATATTTCATTTTATTTCTCAAAATGATTTTCCCTAAATTTTGGGGTTTGCACTACTATTGATCTAAAACATGTATCCTAAGAAAGTTTCCATTTTTACAGTTTTAAACACAGTGAGTACTGTTTCCCTTTTGTGGGAGGCATATAGTCCTCAATGTGGGTAAAATAAAAATATAATTTTAGTTTCGAAATCAATGACCATGAGTTATGGGGTGACAACACAAGTAGGGATTGATGTATGAGAATGTCACAACATCGCACGGATATAAAAATCCGAAAATTTATTCATAATTTTTATATATTTTTGGATCTGAATCATTATATGAGACTTTAATACATTGATTAACCAAAAAATAATGTTCCAAAAAATGTTTCTAGTGTGATATTTTTTTTTCTAATTTTGGGGATTTTAGTGGTTTATAATAATATAATAGGTGCCTTTGGTTGATAGGTCTTTTAGATAAGACATAAGAAAATATAATCAAGGTTGTATCAATGTATTTTCAAAAGAAATGTGTCATCCTGAAAGTGCGACTATATCCCCAATGTCCAGGGAGGTTATGAGAAAAGAGTTACAAATAAATTTTTACTTTTGTAGAACTTGGGATTAGAATGGATGATTCATCGGTTAATATGAGTCATGATGGAACATTTATCATGTTATATGTATAAATATAGTGCATTGTATGTGAAGATAGAAATGAAGAGAAAACACTCCACTATGAATAAATTAAAATCATTATATTGTTTAATTTTATTTAACGAAGAAATAAACCATGTATTTTAATGTCTTATAGAAAATAGAATTAGGGATAATATATATGGTAATTTATCATTTACTAAATCAATCACAATATTCCATTACATAGTGATATGAACAATATTGGCCTATATTTCAAGGCATTATGACTGAAGGCTATAAAATATAATCTGTAGGATTCCATATATGAAAAGTGATATAGGATACATATACAAGGACTTCTAAGGGACTATGATTGAAATAATGTTTCTGTAATAAGAATACAGACATACAATGGTCAAAAAGTTTTATTATGAGGATGAATGTTCCTCTAGTTATTAGGTCCCTTGAGGAAGCATATGTATAACCAAACTGGAAAATATTATGCATAGTGAAAACATGGCCATCCACAAGAATAATAAATTATATTATTGATGACATGGGAATGTTTCTAGATATTTCTACATACCCATATACAATGTTTTATTTGTGTATGTAATGATCTAATTTTGTATGAAACAGTTCATGTTAAAAACCCAAGAATGAGGATGAATGTTTCTTATTCAGGTTGAACCCATTTCCATGGATGTGGATTTTCATAATATTTTATTTTGAACCAGATTATTGATATGATCATGAATATATTTTTTATGAATGATTGAATCAATCCAAATATTTTTTTTGAAATATTCCCCAAAAAAATGAAATTCATGAGTAAATAACATACACATTTTTTAATACAGTGTCATGAGATGGGTTTGAACCCATGCATGGCTCATATATATAAGTATGGATCCTAAATTGGGGGAATTAATTCTTGTTTCATGTTATCTATAGACTTATATGTACGATTTTAAAATAAAATTGTATTTCATCATAGAGATAAAAAATCCACATGTAGTTCAATCGATGGATGCACGGTGGGAGAGAAAGAACATGGGTAGTAGCCCCCTCGGGACATGGACATAAACAATGTGCAATTTTAGATCATTGAAGAGACTTCAACCATTCCTTCTAATGTCATTTGGTAATGAAATTTGATGTGTATTTCAATTTCATGAAAATTGGCCAATGTTAACCATTACAAAAATATATATTTTCTTATCCTGAGAGGAATCCAATAACAAGATTCTTAAGTTCACAAGAGAAATTTTTATTTTGAAAAAATTAGTTAAGAATGTTTTATTATCTATGTAGAGGAAATTTAATGAATGGAATGGTTAATTGCTATTTTCATGTAGTTTCTGAACCGGTATGTAGCATTACGGAATTACTAAATATCATATTGGAATGAGAATCAAGGTGTACATTTTTCATAGAAATTGCACAGTACAACAACAAATAGTACAGTTGAAGGATAAAAAACATAAAAGAGAAGTAATGAGTCCCAATAAACACTATCCATGATTATAGGTAATTCCTTTTTTTAGATGAATATATTCATTTTTTCATTGGGAATTATAAAATGGCGTCTCATGGAATCTTAAAAATATTACATTTGGTAAAAAAAATATTAATGTAATGTCCTGAAGTTGTTTTCCAATAGATTAATTTAATGAAAAAAATGATAAAATGGATTTCTTTATTTTTAGGTCATATTTCAATGAACATATTTATTAGAAATTATGAGTGATAAAAGGATTACTGGTATATTCATGTTATTTCATTCTTCAAATTTGAGGATAGAAATTGTAATCAAATATCATGTTAGTTTTTAGCTTAAGATTGGAAATATGAAAGAATTATAAAGAGAATAGACATTAATAATGTTCAAATGGTAGTTTATAGCATGATGTTATTTTGGATTATGTAAATAGAATATTTTTCATCTAAATAGTAATGTGACTCTTGTTCACATAGCATTGGGGGGGGTTCATATGCAATTCCAGAGTAAGGAGTATCTAATAATCTTAAAAAATAGTTTCGCTATTAATTATAAATTCTATCACATATGTTAGATGGAAAATTACAGAGATCCAAATTATACTATGACATGTATTATGATGAGTTCATGGAATTCATCCTTGAAATAATGTGGCATTTCAACTGGCATTTTTTCTAGAGAGTGAATAAACATATATATATATATATATTTATATGCATGAGAGGTGGTATTTTCAATACCTCATAGATGGGATAGGATATAAGGTCTTGGAACTCCAACGTATCAAATATATATGATAATCAAGATAAAAAATAAATTTTTAATTATGGTGTGGTCGGGGGCCAACCCCTTAGATTATTATATGCTGAAGAAGGAAATCAAATTTTATACCGTTTTACTTCATTGAATAAGTATCTAAAAAATTTATTATTACATCATAAAAAAATGATTTCATTAAAATTAACATAATTATAATGATATGTAAGGATATGTTGTTTATATTATTATTGGTCAATATATGGTTTCCTATAGTTTTAAGATGTATGATTAGAACCATTTTCATTTATATTATGTCCATGAAAAAAACTATATTCTGTTACTTATAATGTATTTCATATAGGAAATTTTTTAATGATATTCAACAATGTATGAGGAGTATAATATGGGTGTTTATAACATGATGTATTTAATAGAAAATCATGCATTTTTAAAGGCTGTGAAAAGTTCACTATGAATAAATATAATGGAATAAGCTCTACAATAGTTGAAATTATAAATTTTTTCAGTAAAATCCCATTTTGTTTCATGATTTCAAGGTTTCATAAATTGTTTCATCATGATCACAAGGATTGTGTTGGATTTATATGGAATAATTTTTTGAGAATAACATTTTTATTAAAAACATTTTTTATTCGATTTTTACGGGCCTCTGACTTATTAATGGTATACAATTTTATTTAATCAAGTCATCCCAATTCATTAATCCATTTATAATATTTCTAGTCTTTAAAATGTTTTTTCTCATAGAAACACTATAATAGTAAAATTGAATAAGAATCGGAATGGCTGATACTTCCCCATTAAAAATAGATTTTAGGGATGATTAATTGGAGTCCTGGTTAGTCGTCCAGAAAGATCACCAGTAATTAATTATCTAGTTAGACGAAGAATTTTTATTAGTATCTACTATATTTGAGAGTATGATTTATTTTGTCTTGTTATAGGGATAAATATATCAATTATAAAATTTTATATACTGATATGAGTGGTAGTATTTTACATTATACTCCATAAAAATGTTAAAAAATAAAATATAAATTTTCCATCTTTAAAATAATTATTAATGAGGAACACTAAATATAGTAATCAAATTGTATATCATAAAGATGATGATTCCTTTTGTGTCGAACTATTTGACTGGTATTAATTTAGCACATATGAATAATAGATCAATATATGTGAGGATATATATTGATTTGATATTTATAACTGGAGGATTCAACCATACACCATCTATTCCACATCTGAAAAATTTACATGATTATTTTGGTTTTTAATAGAAACTCTATAGTTGATGGATGAAGATTTCTTGAACATTATATAAATGTATTTTTTTAGAAAATTTATTAAAATATAATGTAATTGAAGGAAAAATATATAAATAACTATAGATTGGGATATAAATCCTTATATCTTATGTAATATTGTAATATGTTAAGGTTTGTTTTATTTTATATGTAATCTTTTCCAACACATATGTTTCAAGCTACACTCTTCTTAAATGAGAAATGAAATATTATTTTTTCCAAAATGATAAACTAGCCATAGTGATTGTATTCTAAAAAATTTTGGAATAAATAATTTTTATATAAAATAATTTGTTTTTACATTTCTCCAAATTATTTTATAGGAATAATATATGAATAAATCCAATTTTACGCATTAAATGCTATATTTTTCATTGTGTAATTATTTTTTCTTATTGATAGAGGAATTGTTTTAAATACCATTTTTTAAAAATTATATACTATATCTGAAAAAAATAAATCATTATTTAATGATGAATATAGAAATTTAGTTTTTCTTCATTTGATTTATTTGTTCTTGTAAATTTCATGTTTTGAGAAATAGTCAAAATATGAAATTTTAATTTAAAAAATTGTTTATCCTAAATAATATATATTGTTATATTATATTTTTAGATGGGTTTATAAAGAATATAGACATGTTTTTACAATTTAATCTAATTCGGGCCATTTGAAGGATGTTAACATAAATTTGGAAATAAAAGTAAATCATTCAATTGAATGTTTTCCCATCAAAAAAAGTTTTCTCATTTCATCAATGAGATTCATTTAAAATTGAATACATAAAATTATGTGTTAAAAAATTGGAAAATTGATTTAATATTTATAATCAGTGGCTAAAAATTATCTAAAAAGGTTCCTTTGATTTTGTGACATTATGTATAGTTATTTTAGTAATTTTTTATTAAAATGGTTAAATGTAAAACAAGTAAAGAATAGTAAAAATTATTTATCAGCAACAAAAAATTACCCTAATAGATGTTATTATATTTTATGATGAGTTAATGTCGAAAAAAGTATCCTTGGGCTGATTTTATGGCGTCCTAGTGCCACTTTTTTGACATTAATTCTATATAGTATTTTATTTTATGGAAGGTACAACATGTCAAAAACCTGTATTTAATTTGTATTAAATATTCTATATGATTATTTAGAGGATATCTTCTACTATAAATATTAATTTCAAATCTAAAATGTATATATATATCATAAAACTTTAATGGAAAATTTTAAATATGTTATAATTAATTTAATGTATTTCAAAATAATGATGTAAGAATTTGTTAATTAATTTAAATATCTAATAAATGATACTAAAAATATTAAACTAAATATAATTTATATAATAAATGGATTTTGTAGGTTTCCTTGTAATATTATTTCAATATTAAAGGTTTTTGATTTATGATATATTGTGCATTGATAATTATTAAAAAGTCAAGAAATAAATAGTGTCAAAATTTTAATTAATGGTATTTTATATTATATAGTATTTTTTAAATGATATAAAATTAATAAAAATATATTTCATAGAAAAATTATTTATATAAGGGTCAAAATTATATTCACGAATTACATGTGGTCTTTTTGGCATGTTATGGTAAATATATTATCCCTTGAAGAGTAAAAGGAGAAGTTTTCACAGTAAGGGTTACTATGTTTTACTAATGGTTAAAACCAAAAAAGAGGGGTATTATGATCACAAAAACTTGTACAAAACATATTTTATGAAGATTATACATTTTTTTAAATTAATGTATTATTGGATTTGTTTAATGTATAATATTTCAGGAAAATAAATAATATATTATTTAATTAAATGATAGTTACAAACTTCGAAACAATTTATTTCTAATAAAATTTATGTGATTACATATGGAGGAAATCAAGATATAAAAAATTTACATATTTATCGTAATGGTTTTTATCAATATTCATTTATATTTTAAATTTATATAAATTATATAATTGATATAAATTATTTTTTACGGCTAAAATACTATTTATTTAAATAATCGAAAAAATAAATAATTTAATTTAATAGTATTAATTTTGATATATATCAATGATTTAACTTGTGTAATTAATCTAGTAGATATATAGGATATATTTTGTATTTATGAAAGCATTATATTCTAATTTCCAAATTTCCTTGATGTATTTGAAGTCAAATTAAATGAATAGTATCATTTTTTACAATAATTTTATTTTATAGGATTACTATATTATTAAATTATTTAAAATCAAATAAATGTAATATAATGGAAAAAGGGATAATATATTGTCAAAAATGTATTATTAGAATAACTTTTTTTAAAATTTGGATGTATTTTTATCTAGTATTTAGTTTTTTTATTTTAATATTTTGATAATTAATAGAAGTAACCCTCAACATAATTATAAAAGGGAACCACCTCCCTCACATCCACATGCCAATATGATCCATATAGTGGGACTTATTCCAAAAACATATCTTATAAAAATCATTATTTATGATCTAGATATTATTTTTCTTCCAAAAGGAATAGACGAGATCACATTAGAATAGATTAAATAATGTCTACCAAATAAGATGTAATAATATTTATCAACTATTTCAAGATCATTTTTTCTTCGAAATCCTATTAATGTGTGTTTTCAATGTTGAAATTATAACTACATTATCCTATATATTCTGAGACATTATTTCTAAAATGGGTTTACCATATTAGTCCTTTTAACCATCCTAGAAAAATGAAATCACCACACATTTGTACGTACGACTAACCATCTATAAGCCATGGAGTAATCTAGTTTTCATAATTATATTACATTGGTGGGTATAATGATATAAATAATAGATATATATGATTAAAATAACATGATATTGACTGTAAAATTTTTAATATACTATATAATTCCTATATGTTTTACCTATTTATGGAACGATATCATCACTCGGGTGTACGTTCAACCTACCATCTCCACGATGCAATGTGACTCATATTTCATACTTTCGATTAAGTAATTATTATTTATATGTATATAATGTATAAATATTGTACCTAAGACCAAAAAATATTTCCTTATATTATGTAACTATAACCTGTATACAAGAACTGAGACATACACAATAAAAAATGCTTAAGAAAATGAAAGAAGATAACACCTAAAATAAGTGTATTAATTGAATATTATTTCTCTGAGGGATATGTTAATGTTATGAACCTAATTATATTATTTGGTTTATATATTATACTATTAAATTTTATATCATGAATCCATTTAAATTCATGATATTAAATGTTGTCATTAATTTTATTTCTTCATGGAAATTATTATTAATCTTTTATTACACTTTTATGGGGAACATTGGAATATTTATAAAATATTTTACAAGACAATGATTTTGATGATCATACAATAGTATTTCAATTCATCAACATTAACCAGCCTTTTTTTATTTATCCTTCGCTATATAATTATTGATAAAACATCACTATTTATTCAATAAATAGAATTCATTAGACTTGAACTGAAGGATGTCCCCTCAAACATTATATAGCCCCTTAATGCATGAACTTGTTTTCATGGGGGACATATGTTGTACATATTAAATTAGAATCTCCATATGGTTTTAAAAAGTAAGGATAAATCTCTTGATTTTTTATGTTTCCATGTACCACATACATGAAATCCAATAATTAATCAATTACTTCATAGATATTTCAATTACCATTTTCATTATTGATGAGGGTATTGTAAGATAAAATCACTACAAGAATTTTATTCTCGGTTTATTTATTAAATTGAATTTGTTCTCAGTTACTTACCATTACGTGTAGATTTATTCTCAATGAATAATTTTATATTCTATTATAATTTTTATTACTAAGAATTTATGTTCACCCTTATTATATTTCCATTCTCCATGATATAAATAACAATCCTTTTACTGATTTTCAAGGATGGAAATATTTTAATTATGTATTGATTTATTTAATTTTTATAATGTTTTATGGGTCTTATATATGTAATTAGTTTTTCAAAAACATATAAAATATTTTTTTCATTCAATATTTCATTACTTATACTCATAGAAAAGTAATATTATTATTAAATGGCTCTGGCCTTCTATTGTTGGTGAATTGCAACTAACAGAAGGTCTCTACATGATAAAGAATTTTCATTTTAATGACAAGATCGATATATTCTCCATTATTGCACATAATAAAGACTCTATATAATCATTATTTTAAGATGAATGTCAAGTGAGTGGGGCCATTATAAAGATTAGTGGTTGATTTCTTTCTCGGGTACTTATATTTTCCATCTTTTATCAGACGGGATCACTTGATATTGAAGGTATACTTCAATTGGAATATTTTATCTTTTTCTAGGACATTATGGCTCACTGACTGAATAAAAAATTTATTTCTTATAGGTTGACATTATTAAAGGGAGTGGCCGTTTAGGTGTGAAAATTATAATGAATATTTTATCATTATTTGGACGTACGAAATATGTAGCCAGATTATCCAATTCATCTTATTAGGTATGCAGTGATTTGGAATGTGATTTAATGTTGGTTCCTTGTGTAATTATTTCATTATTCTGGAGACATGTTCGTGCAGTGGTAATTGTTCCTCATTTATGAAATTTTAAAACATATTTATCTTCAATATTACCAAATTTGAATCAAATTTTACATCTAACTGGCTCAATCGAATTTGAATTTACAATTCTAGGCCTAAAATGAAGGTTTTTTATTCTACCAAAATGTTTGTAGAACCATCTGATTACATTAAAGATTAAGGTAGGAAATTGTTTTATTGGTATATGAGAACTCCTCCAACCCAAGCCTTCTTGTATCTTGGTGTGTTCAATTATCTTACAAGATTGGCTTCATGATACAAAAAATTTCAACATATAAATGCCTTCATGAATAGATAAGATCTAATTTTATGATATTATGTGTTTATTGATATTTTAGCTATAGATTTGTTTTTTCAATGGAATCCTTCCAAATCATAGTATTTTAATGCTTCCTATCTCACAAAAAGAATGTAAAACATCATCAACATAACCTCCCACCACACCAAATGTGTTTTCAGAATTGTAAAACTACGGATTTGTTAGATAGGGTGGTTACAAGAGAAAAAATGGTCCTCATAGTGATTCAGGTATGGACTCATATTACAGTATAAATTTCTTATTGGTATATGAATAATGTTTCATTATATCAATCAAATTTTGTATGAGATAATAAATTCGCCAACTAGCCCATACCCGAGTGGTAAGGGCTCATGTTTTCCATCAAAGAGACAAAGGATCAAAATAAGGCATAATAGAATTTATGAGTTACTGTAGTAGTATAGTAGCTGTACTTTAGAATTTACTATAGCAGTACTATATCAGGAATTGTTCGGTACTATAATAACCAGAACTATTCACCCGATTTAGGCTTTCGGGCCATCGGTATGGGGCTACGGGTCTCAAGGTCCTTTGGTTCATCACGTCATTTGAGAAATAAGGCCATAGGTATGAAGAGACTATAGAGTAGCCTGGTTCACATAGAGAATACCCCATAAGTGGATTAGAGCAACAAAAGTAGTAGTCACTAGAAATAGAGCTAACCGGACTGGAAGAATGAAAGGGTGTGGAAATCGTCATCAGGACAAGGCCCCATGAAAAATTGTATGGGGCAACACTATTCAATCAGAAATTCAAGGGGTAGAGCTATGTGATCAATGATACAGATGCTATGGTGGGGCAGTTTGAGTGGGTAGGGCGTACGGGTCATGTATTGGGCATATATGCCTCTAGGCCATCGGGCCATGTATTGCGGGTCATGTCGGGCAATGTTCCTTGGGACTAAGAGTCATGTACATGTTTACCTTCAACCCTTAAAAGGGGTATTGTTGATAATTAAATAATAAATAAAGCCTTTAGGCCATTCAGGTGAGATAATAAATCATATTTTGGTTTCTAGTGTCATTATTTTGGTTGAGTATTGTTATGATAGATATTTATATGGATGTCGCTTACTAATTGAGGGATTCTCATCAATAAATGGAATTAAAACTAGTGGAATATAATTATATTTTATGAGACACCCAATTTATTCCTTGAACTCCTTAACCAAATGATACATAACACCCTTATTCATCATACTAGTGAAGGGAAAACACTTTCTTTCAATGTTTTCAATAAAATTCTATATAGAGACATGGTTTCCTTATAAAAATATAAACAATTTGATGTTTTAAAAAATGTGAAATATTAGTCCTAGCCTTCATATTATTTAGAAATAATTTCATCCTGTGATGATAGAAAATTAAGCATAAAATATTTCCCATTCTAACATTGAAGGAACATTTCAAGGTATTCATCTTCTAAATATGTTATCTCTATTTATTAAAAATATTATCTTATTCATTCTTGTAGTCAAAATGATATCAATAATTTCCACCCAAATCAAGTTCTAGTAAATTGATACACTAACCTCTGAATTGATTGAATATTATATTCATGGAACATTTTTATGTTGCACTAGCATTCCTAAAAAAAATGGAATTACATGATAGAAAAAACTCCATAGAGTGATATCGAAATGTTTTATTCCTCACATAATGGTATATTTAAAATTTAATTTACATCTTAATACAAATAAATTATGTTAACATACTAATTTTTAGAAATAGAATCAATTAGTAATTCTTTGATTGCAATAGGGGAATCCTCATTTATAAAAAGTAGATTGGGAACTCTGAACACATTTTGAAACCTGATTTCCCCAATCTTCTACTCTAATGAGACCATATATGAAAATAAATTAGGATTATAGTCTTTTACATGAAATTATCTGGTGAATATTATGAATATAATCCTTAATTTTAACTGTGTAAGTTAGTCATGCCATTATGGATTCTAATTTATAACTATGTTGGTTACTATTAATACTGAATCATTGGGGGTCACATAAGGATTGAGGCGTGAATTTAATTTGTAATTATAGGTAATAAAATGCTGTTATTTTTCTAGAATGTATGTATATAACATTTTTTTATATACATAATTGAACTGATCAATGTTGAATTTGGGTACTCAATTGAAACCATAACAATTAGTATTACTTCATAAATAGTCATAGAAACATCTTCCTATAATACTGGAGGAGAATACTGTAGGTCATCCTCCCCATAATCTTCTTTCATATCTTCATATCCATCCTTATCTTACTCTTACTCTTCATTTTAATATATTTACTCACTCTCAGAAGTAGTACAAGAATTAAAATTTGTTGTGGACTCAAAATTTTAATATTCAATAGATATTGAAGATTCCTATGACCCAACTAATGACATTGGATTTCGTTCATATTCTAGAGGAGGCAAAAGGTCCATAGAATAAATATCCTCACATATCATGGGAAACCTGAAAATTATTTTTGACTCTGTGGATGTTGAAAATATATGTTGAATCTCAATATAAGGAATAAAGGACTTCTAAACTGATATTTCACTACTATTTTGATATTCAATGAATTTTTTTGCACTTCCATGTTCAGTCATACGGAATTATATTGGAATTTGTATCAAATATATTAATAAATATTGATCTATACCTTAAATTTTATTATTGGGAATACTGCATTATTTATTGAGTTTTTTGGATGGATTTTTTTAATATATTTATAGAAAATTGATTTTATTGAATTGGGATAATCCATCATAAAATGGTAGTATCACTTCTTTCTAGTGTAATCATATATTAATATATTGTTATTCAAGTTAATCAAATGTGGATTTATCAACATGAAATGTCCCAGTACTCCCTTTAATAATATAATTCATGAATCAATAGAAGGATGAGGGGGATATAACTTGAAAATTATACCATGTTCATACTAGTAGTGCATTGAAGAAATTATCATGATGAACAACATTAAATTCCAATTGAGATATATAGTCCAGAAATTGAGGCATGTGTTTTATTTTTCAAAAAGGATTCTTCTCAAATTTTTTCCTACACTTATAGTCATAAATAGAAATGTATATATTATTATTTTTTTAACATACTTGTTAAATATTTTATACTATAATAATAGTGGATATTTAGATATCATCAAGTATATATCAAAAATTATGAATTACATATATCCATTCAAACACATAAAATGGTCTTATGAGTCATTATATTGTTGAATTTTGATCTTGTACATGGAAAGGGATAATGATGTGTAATTATATGGGTTTGATCTCAACATGATAAAGTTTAACAGTAGAATGCTCATCCATGAATTAATTAGGGTCAATAAATCCTATTAATGCGATTCATATAAGTATTTTTATAGAATTAGAGAATCAATGATGTACATGTTAGACAATATGACTAATAATTTAATTAAAATAAAATACTAAAATAAAAATGTTATTTGATTCCCAAAAATGATACATTTTTAAAGGTGTTTTAAGGGATGCATTACATTATGAGGGAGGATTGTACCACCTTACAATAGTTTTAGGTGGTCATGTCCTTAATGGGTTGCATTGAGTATGTCTGGCCTCTGTCCAATGGTAATAATATAATTTCATCTACTAGAATCGATATTTAAGGAAACTTGTTCAAGGAAACCACTTAATTATGATGGTGATATTTCTTAGTCCTTTTATAACCATTAGGGTGATCTCCTATGATATTCATGATCCCAGATAATCGATGTTTGGAATTTTCAAGGAAATTGAACTCTCTGCATATTCCCTTATATCCTTGGCCACATTTATTATTCCTCTAGTTCACCATTCGAGTATACAGAACTTTGTTTCATGGAAAAATTCAACAACACATATTAATTTTATTAGGTTAATGAAATAAATGGATGTGATGATTAATTTGCAGCCCAATGTTTATTTTGTCCCCCAAAGGATCTCTTCCTGTACCGTTTGGTTTGGTGATGCTGATTATATTGGGACATAAGTAATTATGACCATGATTATCAAAGATAAAATTCTCCTTGAAAATAATTTATCATAATTTATTTGTTTCATACGCATCCTTATATAGCTCTTTATTTAATAATTTCTTTTGGAGGACTGTGGTGGAAATGGATTCAATTATTTTTTTAATGGAGAAACTGCTGGCATGGATAATTGCATAAACAATTCATGTATGATTTCATGGTTGTTGTCTATTGATTTTCTATTCATACAGTAATTTAGAATCATTACCAATATTCAGTAAATAACATTCCACTCTATATCATCTAATTGATTGGTGGTATAAAAACACTCTACCTGAGTGGGTTGTTTTCATAGATTTCATTTCCATGAGTCCACCAGTTCTTAAATGTATTTGAAAAAACTAACTACTATATAGGGTACACTAACTAAAAATGAAAGGGAAATATAGATACATTTTTCTTGATAAGTGACATGATCGAGCTTATTTAGATTCAATAGGTTGAGTGAAGTGTTTCTCAATTCAACTAGAAAATTTACCTAAACATTGTCATCTAATAACAAATCAACAATATACATCAATTCCTGAAAATTTCTACACCTATGTTGCATCATTTCATTATTTTTCGGATAGTGTTGTTGTAGATTATTGAGATGTGGTTCCTCACAATATAGTTCAAGAATTTGAGAAAGATCTAGTGCATGGGTTTGAATATGTGTTATATTAGTAACATTTACATTCCATATTATCATCCCTAAATTTGATGGAATTACTCGAGATATAGAGTGCCATAATAATTTGAATAGTTACTATCATTGAGAATGTTATTAATGATCCCAAAAATTACATTCATATTTTAAAGGTTGAATAGTGTTCACAAATCTGTATGAAGATTCATTATATAGAGGGAAAACAAATATTCCTTGTGATGTTGTAGAAATAAAGAATTGGTGAAATTATTCAACCTAATAACGAAATAATATAACATCTCATTATCTCTCAGTTTTCTGGAGATGTTTAGGATTATATTATTTTTTATAATTGTGATTAATTGTAATTGAAATAACCAATATAGATATTCCCATCTTGTGATTGAATTCTCATGTATGTTTGTTTACCATGCCAATGCTGGCCCTTGTAGTGGCCGTACAAAATAACTGAATTTCATTAATTCATTTTGTGAACGGGTTATCACCATGTTATCACAAAGTGACATTATATGTGTATAATAATAATCTAGGTACCCCACTCCATTAAATTTTGGAAATTTACAATTACCAAGTATTGGTGGGGGAGGAGTCAGATCCACCAATTTTGGGTAATGTTTCCTTTCTAGTTGTAATGGTGCACATTGTACCTCTACAGCTTCCAGTAATGCTTCTAATGATTAATAGTATTGATAATAATTTGAGGAATTTATATTTATGATATATATTGTGGAGTCAAAGTTATAGGTACATCAATTTGTGGAAGCTATTTTAGTATGTAGATCATGTATCCTTTTGGGGGTTATTCTATGAGGAAATTTCTGACCTAGAAATGGATGTATACTGAATAGTGGGATCTCTTAGTACCTCTTTATTTTGATATACAAGTATATTGGTTTTATGTGGAATTTTTTGTGAATATGTTCCTTTTCTAATCTAGAAAAAAAGTATTCTACTGTTGGTTTAGGTATGCTGGTGGGAAGTACGAGTTGAGAATCTAATAGGGAGTTTTCATGGAGTAAAAATCATTTGAGAAATGTAAACTCGTTAATCACTTAAAAATATTTGATAAATCATTCCTCATGTACTATTAGTTCAACATATTCATTTATAGTTATTCTAAAGTCATAATTTTAACATATATTTTTTTGAGTTTTTTTATATGAGGTTATAATGGCATAGTCCAAGGAATCCCCAAATTAAAGGATACCATATGTTTTGGAGAACACAAAAATTATTCCATAATTTAATTTTAGATAATATTAGTAACTAAATCCTTGCAAATTATTACTTATCAACCTATTGTTATTATTATTAAACATGGTATTACTATTGACATTCACAGATGAAAAACACCTCGTAAAAATTTCATCATCCTACTATATTGATTTATATTGTTTTATACAATCAACTGGTCAATTAAATTAATTATATAGTGTTCATTTGATCCTCAAATAAATGTTTCTCTAAATTGAATCCTTGAAAATTAATTTCAGAATCATCCACAAACTGAATTTGAATCACATTGTAGGATGAGTTCATAATATCGATTTTTCTGAGATCCCCCTAAATTGAAAATTACTAACATCCATGGAAGATTTTGTTTACATAAAAATACACCATAACATTTGTATGGGGCTTCACCCTATCAATGTTCACAACTATTCAATAATTTATTATCAACACTAAAGGTTGAGTAAAAAAAATTCCCTCTATGAAGTAGAGTTTCAATTGTATTTTAATTCTTGTTGCTATGATGACTTGTCACATGATTTTACTAATAATTATTTATTAATGGGTTTTGTTCATTGTGTGGGTTATATAGGATCCACCTGCTTCCAATGATATTTCTGATGACAAATTATTATATTCCCATAAGAAATTGTCATCTTTAATAATTTTTTATTCATGTTGAAGGAGTTTTTTATTGCTCTCTATATTCTAAACTACTTTCATTGAGATTAATTCATGGTCAGTTTCATCAATGAAAACAATCGAATGCCAATAAATAGCATTTGTCGAATTGGTCCAAAGGCAATGTAATTATAAGATAGAATATTGGGAGGCATTTCTAGTCATAAATCTAGGTGAAATGAAATTCTACATATTGAATCCATCCATAGATTTAATCAATGGATGGTGCTTTGATTACCAGTGGACACAACCCATTCAACACATCAAAACATGGGTGTTTGTGGGTTATTTTATTAATTCCAAAATTTTGGTGTCATCCTACTATGAGGGACACAATGTTGACTTCATTGTGTATTAATTTTTTACCTGGGTGTATCATGGTTATTTCTTATAAGAAAATACATTTTTTATTATGAGGTGACGATTGGTCCATATATTTAGGTGGGTTTTATTCTCACAGTCTTCCAAAAACACCTATAGAATTGTGTATTGGGGAGTGGATAAATGCTAGAAATTAATTTCTATATAATATTTGGTAAATAATATTCAATTTATAGATATTTATACTTTTAATTTTGATAGAGGATCTTCAACCTTTTCCAACCAATGTGGACATTTCCATACATTTTTGTTCTAGATATCATTACTAGTCTTGATTTCATTATTCATATTTAAAGGATAGGGATCCATCAGGGGATTAGATAATGAAAATTTCCTTGGTATATAATTTGGATGATAAATAATTTCACGTGTAAATGAAAAGGCATTACGTATGAATGGATTTATTTCCCATTGGCCTTTTGATAGTAGGTATTTATCCTAGATTATTCATAATGGGGAGAACCTATTTAATGAAATGAATTTTTTCTTTAGAGGGGACCGTTGTAGAAAATACCATCATGGGGAGTACCACCTATATGCCTTTTCATATTTCGATAATGAATATTCAATCTTATTATACAACAAAGTGGATCTCTATGAAGTAAATTTTTTAGGAGAGGGCCTCCAGGTTATTTTATTTAATGTCCATGGGGAGAATTTTTACAGCACTCCTCAGGGGATGGTATCTCCATATTGATCTTATGTGGTACTTGATTTGAGCCTTCATATAATTATTTATAAATAGAAACAATGTAATTACATGTAGAAACATAGAAGAGTGGACCATATTAATTGAAACATGTATTTCTGTAATTTGGTAATAGAGTAGTAGGATCATAATCTTTAACATATATACTTATAAGGGCTTCAAGAACACTATAATTGAGTAATGCGGGATCGTAGACTAGATATTTATTTTCTAATCACCTTTGGTGAGAATTATTTCTATATGATCTCCTTTTTGTGAATTTAAATACATTTTTTTGATGATATGTTTTAATATATTTAATATATTTTTTCTTATATTCCATTTTTAACGATTTTTTCGACATGTATTTAGTATTTTGGTTAGGATATGTGTCAATAGTGGAGTTGCCAATGAATTGGACCAAATACCATCATTTAGAATTTTACTATTGGCCAAATCAATTTTCCAATTTAGCATTGGAATATCCCCATACCCATCTTGGATGATAGGATTTCATATGTTGATTTTTTATTGTTACCCTCATGTTCTTTTGATCACTAAATCCAATTATGGGGATAATATTGTGGTTATTCCACTCAAAAATGTTTTTAATATTATTATTACCATTCATGTTCTAAAGAAATATGAATGATTTTTTATCCAATCATTCACAATTTTATGTAAATGTTTGGTGACATCTAATAGAAGTTCTTTGATATATTCCCATGATGTTTTTATAGATGGGATGTAGGCCGACTCCAGAATTATATTTTCTATCCTTAAATACCAATTGTAATATGATGTGTGGGGAAATATATGAGTTTGATCACTATTTTATTTATGATCTTCCTACTGATTATAGTGAAAAACAAAAATGAATTGGGAGATAACATATCAATGGGGGATCATAATAAATATCCACATGCAAAATAAATTGTTTTAGATCCTTGTTTGGCCCATGTTCCTCTTGTGTTACTAATATTGGGTTGAGACATGTGGGAAAAAAATTCCTTTTGGTAAAATATAAACACCATTTAACCATTATTTTTTGGTGAAAATTCATATCTGGTGATTTATTATGGTGTTTGAATATGTTTCACAATATTTTGTGCTATAAAAATATTTCCACATTCATTATGAGTGTTTTCCAATGGGATTATTTGTGGAACCAAAAACATCCAATGACACCGTTATTCGAGATGATTCATGATCCTACTTTCGAATGTATGGTGGTCATTTGATATGGAAAAAACAATTCTTAGGGACACTCATTGGTTGAGATGACAGGAGGTCATGATCATCACAGTATTTTGGGGGAGTTGTTGGATACTACGAAACTACCTTTTTGATTTATGACATAATCAGGAATCCTTTATTAAATTCCAAATGTAACATATATCTCCCTTATGTTAAAAGTCATTTAATAGCATGTTCTAGATTTATAATCATACATATATGTATATGGATCTTCATTGATGGATAAATCCATACATATCAGGGGTTCTCAGATGATGGTACCCTTTTTTATGGATTTTATATAATTATTATTTTAAGACACATAGTGTTTTGTTCTAGAATATATTTTCAGCTAAGAAGATGTTAGTTTTCTATGAAAATATTTTTACCATATATAGAAATCATACATATCAATGTGAAGGGGATTAGAAAAAATATATTTTGGTTCCAATTAATGAGATATTTCATGAATTTCATGTTCATTTTATGTTGATGGAAAAATAGATTTTAATATCATATGACAATAATGTCCAGTTGAAATTTTTCTATTATAGTGATGTTGTGGGACATATGCCGAAGATTCCCCGTAGATTTAGAAGTGATCTAGCCTTCTATGAAGAATATTTCCTATCAGGGGGTATTTACCGAATATTATTATGGTGATTTTTGTTTTCCATCTTGGACCTCATTGAGGATTCCAAAATACCCTATTTGGAATGGAATCAATGATACTACAGATCAGAATGAAGGGGAATAAGCTTTTATAGGAGGACAATGGTTCATCAATAAAAAAAATTCCATTTGATTTTTTATCTGGTAGGAAATATTTTCCTTTATGGTGAATACATGAATTTGTAGAATTACACTAAATAGAATTCATTTTTTAGGGAGAGAGGAATCTCAATCATAAGGAATCCCTACCGAGACATGTGTGTTATTGTATAGATGTCAAGATCATCACTATGATATAAGAAAACTTATGTCATTATATGTGTGGGAAATTATTGGATGTGGATGATCATGAAAACTAAACAATATCATTAATCTTTTAGTGGATGAGGCTACATATACTGATGTTGGTGAATAACCCCAAATAATGACTACGGTTATACTCTAGTATGGATTCCATGAGGGAAGGAGAGTAGAATATCCATACAATGAATATTTTATATAAATATTTGACCTTCTATATATGTATACGAAATTAGAGTAACTCAACGTTATCAATGATAGAAAATGGATTTTATGTTCCCATCTCCTCTCATTTTTTCAAATTCATGTTTCCATCAGTATTGTATGGTGAGATCTCCATTACCATCTGAATTTATAATCAATAATTGTCAATGGATACCACCAATTAGTTTTGATAAATCAAGTAACTCCATTATTATATGAATTTATAATTGGGAGGAAACATTTTCATACCATATACTCAAATTATAAATATATTTGGGAGTTAGGAGAAACCTTGATTTTGTCTACAATAAATTAAGGATCCATTAGAAAATATTTCCATCCATTACTGTCATAATAAAAGCACTAATAAAAGGATAATTTATGTGATACCACAGATGATAGAAGTTGAATTTCACATTTGAGGGATGGGTGGGATTATGATATCTCACCCTATGTTGGCCTATTAATTCTTATATTGATTTTTATTGGGTAGATGTAGATGAGGAGGAGACTCCGTTGAGTGATAGAAAAACATGAAAACAACAGTTGGGTAAGGCCTTGTTATAGGATCCAATGTTCTACTCACGTGTATTTTATAATATTATATCCAATAAGAATCATGATAACTGGACCTCACTCTATATATATTGGAATAGTATATGTGTCTAATAAATGTGCATTTTGTTTGAAATACTTGGGGAAAACTAACTTACTATCCTCCATAGATTCCTTTTTATTTAATTATTATAGATCTACACGAAATGTTATATTTTCCTGAGTGTAGGAATATCGAGATAATAACATTAGGATTCCTGTATTCATTGAGCCAATTAAAATGAGGAGGGCAAGGGTTCTATAATATTGGTAATCATGGAACCATGTTGAATTGAGTCTGCTCACATATATTTTTTATACTATTTTTCAACCAATTTAAACATGAATTTATTTTGGGGGAATGCATGTATGAGATTTTATATTGACACAAATAGTTCTGGATAGACATGTGTTTAATTTTTGGCCATTATGGATGGATCTTCCAGATGATGATGGGGTCGAATTATGACCATGTGCTAAGATTCTAGTAATACATCTTTAAAGTGTATAAAAGAACTTGTTGGGTATTTTGTGAGACTAAATTTTTATATGTGTGCAACCCTTGATATATATATATATTCACATACCATTTTACTTGTGGTATTTCTATTTAATACTTACTGTACTATTTTTAAAATTGGTTTTTCAAAAATCAGGAGTGGACTTTGTAAAAACGAATTTTTAAAATATATTTTATTAACTAATAATATGATAAAAATGTAACTTATAATACACATGATAACCAAAATCGTAATACAAAAAATAAATAAATTTGAATTTAAATTATTTTAATAATATAAAAATTCAACATAATTATATTAATTAATATTATAGAATGTCTTAAATTATCAAATTAATATTGGAATAGAGGATGGAAATTCTCAAACAAAAATAATAGGTGGGTCATTTTATTTCACTAAAAAAATATGGGGTAAATTATTTATCAATGGAGATGATATTGAGAGAGGGATTGTAGTACTATAGTATTATTCATTGATGAATACATTTTATTTTATTTAGAGGTATTTATTATATAAATTTTTTCCAAATTGATATTCATTCATAAATGTCTTGATTTGAAAACAATTTTGTATTGAAACTCATTCCATAATGCTCTCAATGTGATAGAAACCCCGTGAAAGAGAATTATTCTGATGTATTATAATACGACATGGATTTCATTAATGTATTATAGAAAATCCTTTTGTAAAATGTTACAAAACATAATATAAATGTTTTTTTTTCATATGTCGCAATGAAAGAAAAGAAACCTGAGAAACCCCTTTTAATTGTTATTGGATACCATGAATGTTGATAAAATTTATAAGAAACATAAATTTTTTAATAAATAATTTATGAACCAAATTCATATATTTTATCATCTTTACTCTTTTTAATAGTAATTCACAACATATTCATTAGATAGATATCAATTATATAAATTAAAAGATGTTTTTTTGTTGTATCACACATGATTCTTATTGGAGACGTTGATCCCCATTCATTGGCACTATATTAATTATTAATAGATTACAAGAATATTTTAAAAACATCACTCACTTACTTTTTAATAAATATGTTCATTTAATAGACACTATCATTATAGTTCAAGGTAATGAGTTCATTAACGAGCTTGTTTTGGTTGATTCACTGGTTTCATCAGATTATATCATTAAAATAATAAATATTTTTTCATACAGTCATAATAATATTCATTATAATTATAGGTCCATGATATCATATTTATTATTATTATTTGAATAGTCCTTATATGAGGATAATGAAAAATAGACCACATTTTCCATATACTTTGTTGTATTCACATAATCCTCTACAATGTTTTCATTTTCCAAATAGTAGAAAGTAGGTATTAGAATATTTGTCATTTCAGGATGACAATAACAATATAAATAAAATATCTATTCATTAATCCTTTATATTTAATCATCCATGTAAAGTTTTTAGAAAATTAAAAATTGTATTTTATTGTGTTTGTACTCTACATGTATTAATGGAAGAAGTTTTAATTCTTCCAATGAGAATGGATAAGTTATATAACGATTGTATCATAAACATTTTAATAATAATTATACTAATTATACCGAATAATTAATATAAATATATTTTATTAAACACATATGAGGGTGTATAAGAAAAATTTATAAAATGAATATATGAATTGGATATCACTCATACAAGAGTTTCCATTTTCGTGATTATTCCTTTATAAATTGTGGGTGTACAATTATTTCATATATCCATAGATTCTTAAAAATTCTAGTAGATTCTAGGATAATTTAATGTGTATAATTTCACAAGGAACTTATAGAAATTTCATTATTTTTTATGTTCGTAATTAAGTTGCTTTATTAATTTAGGGGAGTGAAATATTTAAAAAGTCTCATTACATATTGTGTATTAAATCTCCATTTTAAATGTAATATGGATTGAAAAGTGAGAAATTATGGATATTGTAGTCATCTTGGAACATTAAAATCTATGTATTATTATTTTGGAGAAATGGGTGAGAAAATGTTTCCCTTTTCTCCGTAATTATATATTTTACCAAAATTTACATTTTATAGGGAACCATAATATATATTCTTGAAAATATATTTCTATAAGTAAAACATTATTTATACTTGTTATATAATATAGAAATACGAATTATAAAACATAAACAAATTCATAGTCTAATTTTTATTGATGTTAATAATTTTAATTATAAAATAATTATTTTATAACTAAAAATCAAGTTTTTATTCAATACACAGTTTCAAATTGAATTAAAATATATTGTTTCATAAATTATATTTAATATTTTTAAATATATAATTATATATATATAATTTATACATTTTCTAGGAATATGTTACTAAATTTTATGTTATACATATTTTTTAAGGAAATCATAATATTCAATGTATATGTAAAAATAAAATCTTCACTATATAAAAATAATTTAAATAAAAAATAGAAAATTAAATAATTTAAATATAAATAAAAATTTGAAATATTTAATCCAAAATATATGTTCCATTTTACGAATTATTATTCCATAATTTATGATATTATATTTTAAGTTGAAATTTTCAATATATTGAAAACTATTAATATATGAATATATATTTTTAAATGTTCAGTAATATTAATTTTTTTATCAATTAATAAGTATTTATTAATAAATTATTCCTGTAAAAAATTAAAATTTTGACAGTTTAATAATAATATATCTATATTCAAGAAAGAAAATGAATAGATTCTAGGAAAACGAATTCATGGAAAATATATTCTTCTTGTATATGTTGATTTTTTTAGATATTTAGATCTACTAATTTAATTTTATGAAAGGTTTATTGTTAAATGAAACGTTTAATTTTATTTTGTAGATTGTTTTAAAAATATGGTTACTTTTATTTACATCCCCCCACATAACAAGTACATAATATAGATATCATTTTAATAAAAAAGATTTTCACTAAATAAAACTGTTCATCATTTTGATATTTTTATATTTATTATGTGGAGGAATCTAATCAATATAACATTTTATTATGAAAATATATTTAACAAAATATCATATAATATCATTCTTCTAAATTATATAAATCATTTCCTAGAATTTTTAATTAACATTTGAAAATTAATTAAGTAAAAAGATAAATGAGAAACTCATTATAAATATGATAATCAGATATAATCCTCATAATCATTGATAATAAAAGAATCACCTTTTTTGGCATAATAGAAATATATTGATATTTTTCATTATCCGATTTTTTTAATAAATATGATTATGTATTTGGTTATATGAGTTACTAAGGAAAAAAATGTCACTGATTCATTTCCATGATCCTATTTGAATCCAAATATGAAAAAACAACGGGTTATTTTTATATCAAAAAAATAAAATTAATTGATTATATGAATATCAAAACCCAATCCTATTACATTTGGTCTATTGAATCGTTAATTTTGATATATCAAAAATTTGATTAAAGTAATATATAATATTATTAAACTATCAGTCATATAATTTAATGTAGGATATAATTTGTTTCCCTATAATTATTTCTGATATTATTTGTTAGACATTGCACCCTAAAATTCCATGTAAAACATTTATAATTTTTGTGAAAGTGTATAATGTTGGGGAAAACATAAAATTCTTATTTAACAAAATTTTCATGTTTAAATCCAAGGAAATAGAATTTGAGCTATATCCATGAGTTATTAAGGGTATATCCAATTTCAGGGAGCTTTGATAATTGTTTATGCTCTGTTTTTTTATAATGAAAACTAGTATGCGTTGGAAAATATATTCTTTTTGAAAAATAAGGAAGAAATTGTGATACCTAAATAATATATTATACTTATGGTAATTAAAACACCTAGAAATGATTTGATATTTCTCCCCAACATTATCACTGATTCACCTCTCCTAATATAATACATAAAATCATTTTTATTTGTTATTATTATTTGTAATATAAATGTATATATTAGAAATCTATAATAAAAAATATGGCCATTCTGAGTCAATCATGAGAAGTGTAAAAAATAACTACAATATTATTCACCCATGTTGTGAAAAAAAATAATTAATTATTTATATATATACACAAACAAATCTAGAGGATTAAAAATGAATGGTTGAGTTATTTATAAAGAGGGATTGGGTATACATGAAGATATATTTTATGATTATATAATTGTTTTATATAAAAATTCATTATATATATATTAGTAAATTAAATATATTTCATTATCTATATGAGAATATATTTCTATGTGTTTTTAGAGTCCAAATACATTATCTATATCTCTGGGTACTATTTGTAATAGAAATATTTATTTTTGTAAAAATGGATATATCAGAAGTACCAAAAATTCTAATGAAATTTTTTATATTCCACCATGTTTCATCCCAAAAAATAATTTACAACATCATCAAATTTAGTGAATCATGATTGAAGTGTATAAAAGATAATGATTAGTGTCCAATTTTTTAGTATTATGTTTTAGGATCTATAAAGCATATCCATAGTTAGAGTAGAGCCTAGTGTTCCATTTCTATTTTTCATTCAAGAACCATGTTATAACTATTTTAAAACAAACCCAGAGTTTTCATGGAGAAAGTACCTAATTTATTTTCCATCCCTACATCATCTTTCTTGTTTCTCAAATAGGATATCATTACTAGGAATACATAATGTTGATAACATTAAAAATGATTTATTTCCACTACATATAATATTTCAATCATTTAAAGTAATTTGTTCATTCTATTTAATCAAAATTACTAATATAATATCCATTATTTAGTAATCACATATTTTATACCAAATGATATTCCATAGATCGAAATCCCATGGATAGTGATAATAAAAATAGATTAAATGTTATATTCAATATAATGAGAGATTACAAACGCTATAAATTAATATATTTCAATAATTAAAACATTATATATTATTAAAAATTACAAAATAAGAATTATACATCATACAACATCATCATATAATATTTTCATCAAAAATAAGTTTTCCAATATTTCTCCAAATCACACTATACTAAATATACATAGAAACATATCATTTGTTATATTAACCATAACTATCGATGTAAAAGAAGACAAGTGAAGGTTTGGGAATAAATTAATAGTAGTGTAATCAATTAATAAAATGTCATCATGTGTTTGATTATATGAAATTTTTTTAAATAATTGCTCGAAGAAATTAATTATTAAAAAGAACGTAAAATTATAAAAGATTCCCACAAGGAAATAGTATAAAAATATCAATCATGTAGTTTGAAATATTAGCTTATTAAATTGAGATAATAAACATGATTCATGGAAAATAATCACATGCATTTAAAATATAAATGTATGATTTAAATGAAATAAATCATAAAAAAATTATGGCACAATTATTAACATTGAAATATGATATATTAATAAATAAAATCACTATATACATTCTATAATATAATGGACTAAAAAAACTACCGAATTACCATAACATAATTGAATAAAAATCCTAACACAAATCCCATGAAAAATATATTATTACATACTTGTTGATTCTCATTACATTGTTGATCATGAATCTCATCATGACATCCATAATATGGTTGACTCACAATCTTTTATTTTTTCCCAAAACATATTAGAGATATCATTTCATAATTATTTCCAAAATATAGTGTAGCTAGGATAACTTATTGATTTTTATAACATATTGATAATTATCTATTTAGTAATACAATAGATGAGAGTTATTTAATTTCAGATTCACATAACCATCAAAAAAATGTAGAATATTCCCAATATTATTTTTGGGTATTAATGAACCCAACCCATCATTGGGAATTAAAACCGACAAACAAATTTATATATTTTAAATAAAATATACATTTAATATTTAGAATCATACAGAATCATGAAATGGGATCATTAAAACATGAATCATTTCATCACATATTAATTAATGTGTGGTAAAGATTTTTTTTTAAACACCATGATTAATATATCATTCAAATCTATCCAGTAAATGAGGTGGGATCATTTAATAAGAATTTTTTTATTTTACATAAAGTAATATAAATTATCTTAATATTGATTATTATCAATACATTAACACAATTTTATAAATCACGAATAAAATGTTGAAAAAAGTAACATTTTTTAAATTCATGGGAACTCCTAATAAAATAATATCGAAATAATACAATGATAAATATAATACATTATGTTAATTTATAACAAAACCTAATTTCTTTTCTTACAAAAATTTTAATAATTAAATTATTCTTCAAAATAATTTTAGAATTCGATTTATAGCACATACATATATCTTAAATGAAATCCAAATAGATTAATATCTTTTTATAATTTAAATAATTCTATAAAAACCCGTTCACTTTTTAATAAATATTAACGTTCTATTAAAAATTTATTATAAAATATAAAAAATTGGGAAATCGATTCAATGTCCTGGAATGAAAATTTAATAAGGAATAATGTTCACCAAATATTTTGTTAATAAGTATAATGATGGAAATATGTTCCACTATAATTTTGAAAAATAATACACCTCTAGAAAACTCTACAACATTTCGTTCAAATTTATTAATTTAAATTCAAGATTTTATAGAGGGAACAAAATAATTTTTTCAAGAATATATATGGAAATTTTTAATCAATAAAATGAGTGTGGATATAGATGTGGTAAATAATAGAATGAAATGAATAGGTGGGGTTGGTCTCTCACACTAACATCACATTAGGTGAATTATTTTAATGTTGATTGAAATAGAAAATGAATAAATAAAAAATAAATCATAACTAATATATTTTAAATTTAAGTAGTTTATAAATAATTTTAATGTAATTTTCATGTATATATTTAAATTCATTCATAAAAATATCAACATGAAAAACTGATCATAATTTCTAACTTTAGAAATTGTTATTTCACAAATTAATGGAAGATGAGAGAATGAATATGTTTTTTATTTAATAGTCCCAGGCTTTTTTTGGTATTATAATAGAAAATAATTAAGGTAAAATATAAATACAATAACATTAGATAAATTATGAATATGGATCATGCCTTAGTGAATAAAAACTTAGATGAGAAACTACATTACTTAATAAGTAGTTACAATGAATGTAATTGATATTCCAAGGTAATAAATATATCAATGTTGTTAAATAATTTACTAAAATTATAAATTTTTATAACCAATTTAAAAAATATTTAATAACAATTTATTATAAAATTATTATTCAGTAGTTACATATTTTCATTATCATAGGTTGTGTTTCTGATTATTTTTTATAAGATTTATGATGGAGATATATAATGCCTTTTAAAAAAATTATTTTCATTATTATGTGATTTGGAAATATATATGAAGAATTATTATAAATTATTTATACACCTCAAATATCATTTTGATGATTATATTTCAATGTTTCTATAGAAATAGATCCACAAAGAACATGTTTCATTCAATAGACCAAATTCAAATGATTAGTTAATAATTATGATTAATAACTTATTTAGAAATTTAGGAACATATTAATGATATATATATATATATATATAAATTATATAAAATATATTAAAAAAATATATTTTATTACTATCAACATTATTATTTAAAAAACATAACATTTAGTCCGGAGAGATCATAGTCCCCATGTGCACTCGTGCAACATTTCTTTCTGTCGTAAAAGTGAATGTTGATTACATTGTTTATACATTAAAAATATTTATGTATTTATAAATATTATATATATTAAATAAATAACTATTCTAACTATTTAAATTGTATCTTACAACAAAAAAACAAGTTGTTCGTTGTGCTGGATGTTTGCAAGTATTCATGGAAAGGGTTTATATTTATTAAAGAAGAATATATGAAGTTATTTTAGTATTTAATAAAAAATATTATAAAATTAATTATAATAATGATATAAATATATTTATAATTTAATGGTTTTAATATTTTTCTGGCCATTCCATGAGAATGATATCGAAAACAATGTAATATAGGGGATATTTCCACTGATGGGATTTTTTATTTGGTTGTGAATGCTCCATCAGAGATTGAGTAACTAAGCAAATTGTATGTTACCATATGATTATAAATATAGAATAAAATACTCAGATAAGTAAAATGGTAAATATATAATATTAAATATGATAGAATTTAGTGGATATTGGTTATTTTAATTGATCTCTTCTTACAACAAATCAGAGTGACATTTTTAAATATTCATATAACTTATTATGAAATAAATTTTATTTATATCTCACATGGGATCCAAGTGTTTGAGAGAATTTATAGTGGATGAATGATGGACTATTAAATCACTCATATACTAATATTTAAGAAAATTCCATTTAATAATAAGTATTTTCTCCTTAAATCATTTTTATTAATAAATACGTTCCAAATAGTATTTTTATAGCGTTGAAAATTTATTAATTTTTAAATAATATTACTCTTGTACGATAATTTTGATTTTCTTAATGTTAATATTAAATAAATTTCATAATATCATATTTTATAATGTGATTCCAAAAAAAATTATATTACTTATTGTATAACACAGAAAAATAATTTAGAAAAAATACTTTGTATGATATAAAATAAAAAATATAACTTATACAATTAATCATATTTTACCTAAATGTATAGTTTCACATATAATATATATAATAATTAATTGTAGTGGTTTGTAAGTTTAATTTTATTCTCATATTCATGGGATCACATAAAGTTAATCATATTTGTAAAAATGATATTCTTCACTATTCAATGAAGAATGAATGTTTTAGAAAACTATAAAATTATATTATTTAAAATTAATATTAAGATAAATAAAAAATTGATGTTTTTTAAAACATTAATATTGAATATTTTACAAATTTTATATTAAAATTGAAATAAAAATATATACTCATATCATTTAAATATGAACAAGATTTTTAATATTTTTAATATTTTTATTCTGATTTCACATTAATTAAAAATTAAATTAATGTTAATATAATATTCATATTATTAATTTAAATTATTATAATATTCCAATAATATATTTTATTCATTTTAATAATATTTTTAAATACTAAAAAATTATTTTTTGGATGTTTTATTTTTGTATGAAATGATATCATTAGTTTATTATCATTGATAAATTTTATTTATCTATGATTTAAAATTTATAGTTAACCATTATTTATTAGTAATATTTAAAATACTATCAATTATACTTCTATACATCAACATGATAACTATATTATAATTATCATATTATAATACTTATAAATTTCACTTTATATAATATACGACTGGTATATTCTTTTTTTGGTGTTGCATGTCATCGAACCTATTAAAACCAATATATTATAAACAATATACTGAAATATTTGAGAGATAATTTCTATCATCCAAAATATGTTTTATCCCTTTTATTTTTATTGTCATTCACTAATTAATGTTGATATGTGTTCCATAATAATATAAAGTTTTGATTTCTACTGAGATATTAAACTCGCAATATTATAAAAAATCACACACATCATTTCTTATATAATATAAATTTAATGATATTTTAATTCTACTAAAAAATTTATACAAAAACATTATCTTTAGATGGTTACAATATATTCTATTAACATTCCATTTATTTATTTATTTTCATTATTCAATTTTATATAATTAAATAATAATGAAATTGTATTTAAAATTAAAATTAGAATTTTAAAAAATAATCATATTAATAAGAGAAATAATTATGAACATTAAATCACCAATAGAACCTTAATTCATGATATGTTGAATTAGGTTCAATTATTTAATAAGTTAATCAACCTATAAATCCTTGAGTTTAATCTATAAAATACATATTCCTTCAACAATTAGGTTTTTTTACCCTAATTTTTATGATTTATATCATAAAATTCCATTTCAATACTTCATAATGATTTATAATGTGTATGTGAATCCCAAATGAATAACCCCATTAGTGTGGACCAATTATTTTCTGTTATCCATTTTCTCATCCACTATGTGAATAAAAACTTAATACATTACAATTATTTTTATAGTAATTACCTTAAGTATTACCTATATTATGTACTATGTTGACCTGTATGAATGTAAATGTCAATGTTTTTTATAGGAAAACAATCGGTCTATACAATAAAATGAATTTTACTGTGTTCATATACTTATAGTATTGCGTATGGTTTTCACTAAAAATATCTATTCATATAATCTAAATAAATAATATAATGAATATATATATAAAAATAAAATATACTCTAATACCGAATATGGATCCTCAATCCACCACTCCCAGGACTGATGCTAAAATCGAAAACATAAATATTGACTTTGATACTAATTGAGATGACCCATGATAATCATAAATATATCTTTATATATTAATAATTTCATCTCATGAATAATATAACAATACTTTTAATGGATGTATCATGAACGAGCCCAGTTACCCAAGTATCCAAATTATGGTACCCATTCTGACATAGCCTGAAGGGCATTCCTGATCCTCATGAGTTTTTCAATAGAAACTAACATATTAAAAAATGTTAGTAGAAATAATTTTTTTCAAAAACATATATGAGGTAAAATAAACAATAATGTATTAATATCAATGAATCATTTGTGGGAGATGTGTACAAAAATGAAAATTGTTATAATCCAGAATTTTTTTTGGGAGAAGTACCATAAATTATGAATAAAAAATGCACAAATACCTTCAGACTCAAAATTCCAGTTCCATAAATCCACTGCTAAAAACAACAACAAGTAGGGCTTTACAATTTCTTGTACCAGAATGGATATAAACATTTAACACCCAAAGGTACATGTAGGGCGTGATATAAAAATCCATGTATAGCCTCTCCATGGATTCTATAACATGTGTCTATATTAATGTATTCAAACAATATTGTTTCAATTTAAAGAAAGCATGTCTCCCATTTTGACGAACATAAAAAATACAATTAATGATTTTCAATTCAAATGATGAAAATTTATTTCAATGTGTGGAAATAATAAATAAACTCATAATTAAATTGATGCAATATTTCAAAAAAATATAGTTTTTTTCACAAATGGAAATAATAAAACCATTTATATATATATATTTTTATATAAATCAAAATTCATATAAAATAGATCATAATGGAAGAATATAATAATTTTAAATAAAAACCTGTAGAATCATTTTAAAAACATGCTGATTTACCGATTGATGTAAAATATTTCTAGGATACGAGGATCCATCACCCAATGTAGCATTTTAGTTTTTACATAAATCCCGTTGAACATAAGAAAATTAGAACTTATCCATATCACATATGTTATTTGATGTGTTGCATTTATGTTATGGAACATTTTAAAGAATTTTTCTATACAAATGCCTCACTAACTCCCAATGTATTGCGTGTGATATAAATAAATGAAGATGGGTAATTTATTTACAAAATACATAATATATAAATAATATCATTCGTTATTTAAAAAATATTAATATTCCATTTAAAATCCCAAAAGTATTTTTTTTACAAAACAAGCCTTTTAAACTAGATAATACCCTATGTATCATATCACAACCGATCCATTTTCTCACTATAAAAATTTGAAATAAATTTCAATTTCAATTTTAGTATATACATTCACAATCTAATCTGCAATATAATTTTCACCAAAGACATTCGATTTCATAGTACCCATGAAATAGATTTGGGGTTTTCCAAAATTTAGCATCAAATAAATTTCCACAAATTATATTCAACAAATTAATTGAAATTATTTCCATAAAATTAAAAAAAAATTAAAAATTTGAATTTCTTATATTTCAATTAACACACCATGAATCGTTGGAATTGGTTTCTTCCAATTTTAATGCCAATATCAAGTATTTAAAAAACCTAAATTCATTATAATTTGGTTATTAAAACAAACTAAATGAAATATATTTAATTAAAATATTTAAATTTAATTTAATTAAAACAAATAAAATTAACTAATTTAATTTATGGTTACCTTAAATCTGTCATTGTAATAGAAATGTTCACGACAGAGTCTATTGATCTCTAATTGGAAACCCAAAGAGTTATTTTCTGAAAAATAAAGATGATCATCCAAATAATTATACAAGGATGCAACATATGTTAATAATCACAAAAAAGTGGTTACTACATATAGTATTCACATTGTGGACCCACAGAACCCAGGGCGAGAGAAGAGATGTAATAGAAGATATATATTTTGGTGATGAAACTAATCTGGGGAAGATCAAACGTTGTTATTTTTTGAGTAAATAAGATTGAGGAGGGATCATAGGAGACCACAAATATAAATTGGAGCACAAATAAAAGGATAAATTAGTTTTATATTTTATCAGTCTATTGGGGTGTTAAAAGTGGAGTTCTTAAATTATTAATTGAAATAATGGTTAATTAAAAACAAGTACACACTATTGGTTGGAAAGATCACCATTGTTTAGAAAAATAATGCATAAGAAATCATACTATTTAAAATGGGACACTGATTTTTTCCTAGGTGGCATCATGATTTTTAGACCATGCAACAAACTTTTGAATGTCTACTTCCTTGGGTTTCTATGATTTCTCTAGCAGTAAATACTGTTTGTGAAAATCATGTGCAATTAATGAACAAGCATAAAAAATATATAAAAATATTAACAATTTTCAATGATTCACCTTCTAATGTATCCCATCCAAATAATTATGAAAATAGGTGATTAGGAATTCCAAAAATCGTAATAGTATTGTACTATCACCACATAATAGATTCATTTTGTCCCAAAAAAATCAATGAAGAAGATTCAATTCCAAAAAATGTGGTCATTATTATCTCATAATTTCTTCTCTCTCACATATATCGTTATAATTTGAAGCATTATTCCATATAAAATGAGATGAAAGTATAATATTATAATGATGTACCTTTGATTCGTAATCAACTTTTCTAAATTATCATTCTGTCATGGATAAAAAAAGTTAAACCTCAAGATCACTCAAACACAAAATATGAGATTGATCATATATATAGTTTCATATATGTGATACGTGGAACACATTATATATCTACATCATTTGTGTTGGATGAGATAAATGATGTGAAACTTATCCAACCCTATCAATAAGATCAAAATGACCCACAGAACAAGTATCATGTTTCACATACCTTCCAAGACATCGATGAACCAAATGGGGTGAATCCTTAAATAATACATGGTCACTATCTAATAATTCCAAAATAAATTTATAATGATACACATAATACTTATATAATATCATTTCCATGAACATTCTATTATGAAAAGACTATATATTTGAGTTCGTTCCTTGGACCTTGCTCGATCCAACCAAGGAACATTCACCAATCTCTGACCAACACAATAGTGTTCTTATAGGGACAACCATAATGGGACTAAAAATGAACTATTATGATTGTATATATGTAAATATTTTTATAATAAATATATACCATCTATAAATGATAATCCTAATCCCTCTATTTTCAGAAACAGAAGCATAGAGCATATCCTCAATAATATGTATAACTCTTTCTCTCTGGACATCTGACTGCGTATAAATACTGTGCTCAAACTGAACAGAGATCCTAATTCCTCCTGAATTCCTATAAAAATGAATATGTAAATCATGGATCCCTATTTGAGACTATACTAGAAGGAACCCCTATAAAATAAATAATTTCATTTACAAAGATATTTCCCAACTCCTCAAAATTGGTTTTATCACAATTGGGTATAATTTAATTCAACGTAGTCCACATGTTGACCAAACCCCATATAACATTATTAATTCATTGTGAATGATGGAATCCAACCACATTGTCCATTTATATCTCATAGAACTTTTATGTAGGGACCCTATTATTCTGAACTAATCCCCAATGTTTTTTATGCTCGACCTTATATTGTGTTCATGTATAACAACGGGAAAAAACTTTGTAGTTCCATGTCTCATACCATGAAACCAGACCACCAGTCATATGATAAAGAACATAATTTTTGTTCCTTAGAGTACTTACCACATGGAGATATAGAAATCCCATAAGTATCATTCCATAATGAATGTTGTACCAAGAAATGGTTCCAAAATAATGGAATTAAATCTTTAGTGAATGACTAGTCAAGAACGGATTTCCCACCATTAAGTGAGTATTTAATTATATATAACTCATCATCTTGTTTCTTTTACTTAAAAAACCTATTTGAGAAGTGTGTATATCAAATTAATAGTATTTATGTATTCTAGGACCCCGGATTCATAGACTCCAACATCTTACTATGCAATAAGATACACAAAGTTCCATGCTTCTGATGATTCCTCCAATTAATGGGTTGGAGGTTTATTTATGAAAATATATACAATTATATAACCTTTTCCTAAGGTATAAGAAATGTTGATGATGAATTATTGTTGGTATTTCACCAAACACATTCATATTTGATTCAAACCAAAATTATGGATGATAAAACTAATTTTCTTGTTCATAAAACACATATTAATCCTTTCAACATTATGGTAATGATACCAATTCATAAGTGCATGCATCAATGATTCATTTTCATTTTCGTGGTGAAGATAATTTTTTTTTGTGTTTCCTAAGACTACAAGTTCCACAAGAAACAACATGATCGCCATATATAAGAAATATACCCAGCTCGAATACCAATGCATACCATATGACCACATAAAATTTTCCGACCTCTAGAAGAGAAAACTCACATGCAGTAGTCAAAATAATCATTTTATGAAAAAAATAATTCTATAGTTTATCATCCAATGAAAAAGTTACTCTCATTATAGTGATTTCATCCATTATTATATCCCAATTTGATATTTCAATAATGAAATGATGATAATACCTATTTATACCCATGAATATGTGAATCTTGAATTTTTTTTGGGGTTTTTCCAATGTCGTATAACCTTTCAAATTAACAGAATCAACTGATTTACATTGTTAGAACACCATTTTTTATGATTTTCACATTATAGATCAATAAAACACAAGTTTATAGATTATAAGAAAGTAATTTATTTCTTTTTAAACATAGAAAAAGTATGAGATGATTCACATAGTCTTTTGTAGAAAATGATTAAAATTGATTGTCATCCACAAAGACAATCACAAATGTATATATATTCTTATTGAAAATCATGTTCATATAATCAATGAAATATTCAAGAGAATTTTTTAGAGCAAATGGAATGAAAAGGAACACATAATTATCATAACTACTTTGAAAGTTTGTTTTATAAATTTTAGAATCAATTATTCTCAACTAATGGTTATAAGAACAATGACAGCTCTTTGAAAACCACATCTCCCCTTTAAACTAATAAAAAAAATATTCAATATATAGAAACCAATATTTGGTATTCATTGTTACTCGAATGTGTTTTATGTAATAAATTAAAAGGGGGGGTGAACCATTATCATTCATAGTACATGGTACTAGCACAATCTAAGGTGCAGTATTAAGGCATATAGATGATTTCTCTAAAATATAATCCACCTAGGACATCATCACATTAATTTCATTATGGTTCTTTTGATATTTAAATATATAAACTGGTTGAGTAACATCCATTAATTTAATATAAAACTCATTATTCTGTGCCAATGGAAAACCTGATATATCAGAAGGAAACACATTGGAAAACATGATGAAACCAGTTGGAGTTCACCCATAAAATACATCCACTCCATGGAAAAGGATAATAAAGTTATTAGTTTCCTAAAATATATATTATATGGCTTATTTATTCAATTCCATGGGTTCCATTCTCCTTTTAGGAAAAATCACACACTATAGGGTTTATTTAAAGGGACTCGTCAATGATATAAATCAATACAAGTTTTATTTTAAATGATAAAATCCATAGCAAAAAATATGTTAAACTGTTTTATTTTGAGAACCCAATAACTCAAACTAATTATGAAATTTCATAGATAGGAAACCCATGAGGAACTACATATACCTTACTCTATCTTCAAATTATGGGATTTATTAATTTCCATTGCACAAGATAAATGTTCTATATGATGATTAATCAGATTAAAAATATATGATGCAATAAATGAATCAGATGAACGAATATCAAATCTAGTAGTCAAAAATGAATAATATATTATAATCGTATCTATCACTGTTGGTGAATGTGTATCCTCAGCCTTTGGAGAATCCAACACTTTTTGATGATGCTTCATTCCATATTTCCGTGTTGGAACCCTATTTATCATGAATAATCTAATTTCACCACATTTTTAGAAGTCAGTAATGATCATGTTCCACTATGTAGAGTTGAATAAAAATATACCAATATCTAACGGTAACCAGAGCATCAACAAGAACCATATACATTGAGAGCCTTAGTGAAACCCCTCATTGAATTCACACACATTGAACAATAATGTAAATTAAAATGTCATATTTCAAGATCTATAAGACGTGTTTAATTAGCCATATATTGATATAAATAATGATAATCATTACACCCAACATTCAGATAGGGGAATTCATACTTACATAAGGAGTCCTGGAAAATGTGGATAACAATGACTTTCAATCCACGTATATCTCAACCATTAGTGCTCAAAATAGTACATTATCACAAGAAAGAAGCTCCATTATAAAATCATGAGAATAAATATCTTATTTATTTCTCGAATCAAAAAATAAATACACCATCTTCTCATTCAACACAATCATTGATTCAAACTGTAGAAGTTCAAATATTAGTTGACATATACATCCATGGTATTTTGATCCTTATAATGTTTGATAAAAATTCAATATCCTTAGTGAAAAACATAAAATCTACATTGAAAAAGAAGGTGAAAAGAAATATGGATCCATTCTAATCCATGACCTCATGTTACTTCATTATCACCACCATGTCCCACCATATCATGTTCAGTCCTTCCGGTAGGATGGTGGAAAATTAACATTAGATTCATTTGGTGTGTCCATGAACCCAAAAAAAAACACTCTATTATTATCAACCATTCATTAGAGTCTTGTTAATAATTTAAACCAATCAATGGTGTTGGATTCTGGTGAATTAACATATTAGATCATTTCATGAGAACATCCCACTGATGATTCGTAGTTGGTGGAAAAATATGAACTATAGGTACTACATGTACTAGGAATTCAACTATGCGTACATTCACCACATCTAGATTTGGGGCCACAATAGGATTCATACACTGAGGTTCATTAGTAAAATCACCATCTATCAGATTCACACATCTTCTAAGAGGCATGATGATAAACATCCTTAGTAGACAACAATCAACAACATAGATTAGAACTCAAACAGGTCACAAAGGGAATTAATCTCAATAGATATCCAAACAATATTTGGATTTCAATCAATTTGAATCAACATTATGGAAAAAATGCATCTAATCCCCAATACATATTTATCAAAAGACCCTAGTAATTTATGGTTAATTATGGTGAGATATGTTGTAGATATCAATATAAACTACCTCTTACATCTCGAAATGATTTCTAAAATTTATACATACATCAAGGGGTAATCTCAACCTTCTTATTATACAACTTTTTCAAGAACCATCCCAGTTAACCTCATAACCCATATCCATTATTGTATAACATGGCCCGATGGGAATTCATGATCCTAAAGGGTGGGGGACCATCACCTAGCATCATGGAAAATCAGTGTGGGAATGATTTTGCAACAATAATATCAAATGTTAAAGAAAAATGATGTAATAAATATAAACGAAACTCCACTAGAGAATGTGTACCAGAATTCAATCACACATAAACCTACCAAGGTAATAAATAAAATTATCAAAAATTATAAAGGCAATGTAACCATGTTTCATCATATGAAATTCTTCTTGTCTACAAATCAATAGCTATAACATCCTATAAGTGGCTATTTACCACATCTATGACCTATATGGAGATAATATATAAACAAACAAAGGAAATGTAATGTAATATCTAAAAATAATAGTTTGATCCCTCAAAGGAAGCCACTATAAATTTTGATTTTAAATAAACCAAAAAATTATTTTAATTTAAAACCAATAAGTATATAGTTTCAATGAGCATGAATAAAACAATTAATGCATCACATTTGAAAACATGGATGTAAATTTTAAAATATAGAAATAACATTAAACAGAAACATCACATTTCAATTGATGTAATATTTCTAAAACAATATTATGTATCACAAATTTATTATATATAATCTTTTAAAAGGAATATTATATATATAAAAAAGGAATGTAGAATAGTATATAACAGCGGAGTATTTTTAGTATAAATACAAACAAGTGAGAAAAATTGTATATACCTCATAAGGTATTATAGTTATAAGCTATAAGACATTGTACTCATGGTGACATGAAAATATGCACATTTTCCCATTGTATCTGTTTCCAAATCGGACTCATCACCATTACCTATGAGAAGTGATGTGTTAGATTAATGTTTTGGAACATTGAAAGAATAAATTTTCATCGAAATTACTCACTGAATACCTATATAATTTACTCTAAATATTGTCAAAATTATATGTAATTTATTCAAAAAAGAATTCAAAATAATAAATCACATTCCTCAAATAAAATATTCTAATTTTCTATATAAAAACCAAAACTTTTTTTTAATAAAAAAAATCATTTTCACCAACATAAACCCCTATACCTCATATAAAAACCTTTTAAATTCATCTTCCACATTATATGATATTGGGATAAATTCAGAATTCAATTTATTGATTTAGATTACAAATTTAATTCCATAATTTCAATTTCATTATATTCAATCAGTTTCTCATTAAACCACCTATTTATTCAAATTTTGTTTTTTGATAGTATTCCTTCAAATACACTAATAAAATTTAATTGCCCAATTAAACTAATATAATAGCCACAAAATTCTTCAATATATTAAAAATTTTGTATTTCACAATTTTCCATAGACACAGACAAATTCAATAAAATTAAGGGTTTTATTATTTCATGCCAAAATCGTGTATTTTTTGAAACCGTAACTCAATGGAATGAGGTTTTTATAATAAACCAGTACCAATATGTTTAACTAAAGTCATGTAATTGCATAAAAATAAAATTAGTGAAATTAAAAAACATCAATTTATAGTTAATAAAAATCATGAATATTAACATAATGACCTACCATAGACTTACTATATCATTAAACGTCTGCGCAGAATATCGATTTTCTAATCACGAATGATGATCATTGAAACTAGGAGCCATGTGTATAACCTTAGATTATATTTCATGAATATTTATTACTAGATCCAAAAAATATGGGGATCCACCAATCCCTAGGGAGGATATGGGAGATCATGGGTGATAGAGGAATGGGTGAGGAAACTAAGTAGTGGAAGATAAAATGACATTCCTTGAGAATCTAAAAGATTCTGGAGGTAATCTTTGGGGCCAAAAACTCATATTGGGATAACCATAAATGGATAAAATTTATTATTAGTCATGCTGGTATTCTAGGGTCTTAACAGTGGGTATGTAAATTTGTTATAAATTTTAGGTTTATGTAAGAACCCATCGACAATGTTTCATAGGAAAAGGTATGTGGTTCAAAAAAACCTTCAAAAAATGATGCGCATGAATTAAATATGATGCATGATTTATCTATAGAGGTAACACTATTATTGGACCATGTTCCAACAATGTTAAATTCCATTTCATTTGGTTTCATAGAAATATAATAGTATCCCTTAATTAATGTAATATAAAATTATAAAATATATAAAAATTTTAACTGTAGAAACATGATAATAATCGTAGAACATCTTAATTAATCATGAATATATGTAATTAAAAATGACAAGTCACTAAAAGGTAGAACTAAATGTAATTATTGGAGAAACCTAAGAATAAATCATTGGGCATAACATAAGTAAGAAAAGTAATCAAACTCATTTCCCAATGACATAGATGATAATGAATCCTGAAATGATTCTAATAAAAAATTCTATCATTCACCACTACATTACTTCCAAAATATGGTGGAGCTTGCATTACATCCTGATTCATATAACATTGTGATGTTGACATCACAACCTAATTCAAACGACACAGAATATTTGAAATCAATTTTGATTCCAAATAAAATTGTAATATGAATCCATTAAGTATTCTAAAAAAATTTTGTTTGAGGAATAACATCATGATTCTTATAACACATTGGAAGGCTCATATAACACCTCGTACATTAAGAAAATCACAATTAAATAATATTTGAAAAAGATTACACACAATTAAATTTATATTATCCTATTTTTTTAATTTTCTAGAATTATATAAATAATTGTATTAGATTGTGTAAATTTTATCATATTATCCATTATTCCCACAAATAAGGTAATTTATAAAGGCACAAATAGTTCATTCTAGGTGAATACTAAACTGGAATGCTGATATTATTTTCTTTTTTATCAATCCTCAGGATATATAAATTTTTTTCAATATAATACATCAGATTAAATAATCACATTAACTGAACTAAATAAAAGTTAACTCATTTTTCAAATTTTATTGATGAAAAATCTATATGAATGTTTGATATTTAAAAAATAGAAATTTTATGTAAAATATCAGTTTAATAATTATTGAAATAATGAAATTTTATTACTATGATTCATGAATAATTTTAAATTCAATAACAAAGGAAAAGAATTAAAATTATTTATTCTTGGAAAAAATGAAAAATAATGTCTAACAGACTATGAAAACATTAGTTACAATTATAAATCAAAAATGTATTTAATTTTTTCATAACAATAACAACTAATTTTTAATCCATTAAAAATAAAATTATAAACATTATAAATATTTCAGTTAATATCATTTTAGTTCCTTTTTACATTATCATTAAATTTAATATTTTATGTACCCATAAATTATAATCACATAAACATAAAATTCATATATATCATAGGTATAATCAATGACATTTAAATTTATCAGTTGACTAAATTCATTGGAGAGATCTACAAGGCTCACGTATCATCTGTCATATATCTCGATCTGCAATTATAAATAAATAATTTCCATGAACCACAAAATCACTAATAAAATATATATTTATAATTAATTTTAAATATCAATTTAATTAGAATTAAATATTAATAGAAATAAAGCATTAGTATTTCTCAAAATTATTATAAGAAATTTCCTTTTTCGTAGAAAAAAATTTAAAAATATATAATTTCAGTGCATTTAGAGATTTAATTTAGTTGAATTTAACCATGAAAATGTTTTAATGAATCATTATAATTAATATTATTTATAAAGGCATGAAAAACTTTCCATTCCATAGGTTTAAATTTTTTTGTTAATATTTTTTAATACAAATAAAAATTAATCATATGTAATTTTTCAAAAAAAAATTCAATTTGAAATAGAAAATAAAAATTAAAATGTATTTTAAAATAAAATGTAAAAATAATATCACTATAAATAAAAATTTATATAGTTAATTCTTAACAAAAAGGATAAGGATTAAAAATAGTTTAATAAAATACATCAATAAAATTCTTTAAATAAATTTTTTTCCCTTAAACCCTAATTTTAATTCTTATATTCCATACCTTCTCAATTAATAAATTAATTTATTTTTATTATTTATTTTTATTATATTTTATTTTAATTAAATTAAATTATTATTATTCATGTAAAATAATTTATTAGAATTTTTTATTTCACTTCTTGGATGTTTTTGTTAATATTGAATGTTTTGGGATTTTTAATTTATTATATAAACCCACACATTACATTAACCATGATCAATATGGTTAAATTTTCCATTACACAATGAACGAAAAATAATTATATATATCTATGTATCATATTTATACATTAGAAATAATTATAACCCCATATATGTGAGAAGATATTGATACATTAATGAGATTTTTTCATAGAGATTGTAGTCCTTATGCATGCAAGGATGAAACATTCAATATTGTTACACATGCCAAATAATTTAATGTAAATAATATCACAGGATTCCTCAAATAAATATTTTATAAATATAAAAATTGTTCCATATATAAATCATTATACCAATATATATATGTTTATTAAAAATTAACCCCATATCTTCATAGAAGTGGTATTCCACAAGTATAATGGATATGTGGTTGAAATTTAAACATATGCAATGACTATTATGGTTTTTAATATCTCATATTTATGTAAATATTATTATGAAATAAATAAATAATATATTATTTTTTCTCTATTTTTTTCCTTCTATATGTTTTTATATTATAAATTAGGCACATCACATCATATATATGGTTTGTCACACATATTCATCAGAGTTGATTTGATTTCTCATAATATGAATATAGAGATGATAAAAGGGGGTTTCCATAATTGTATGAAAATTTAATTATATTTATGATGAATATTTTATTTTATCAAAATTTTTTATGAATAAATAATTTATTTATAGATGTAATTTATCATGAAATAGGTCCTCAAGTGTACATAACATAGTTTAATCATTACACATTATAATATATGGGATCCAGAATTCCAATTCTTGTAATTAGGAGGATGTTTTTAGTTTAGTGATTCAGTGACATAAATAGACTCTTATAAAGAAAACCCATACATCATAAGTAGAAAATTAACATCATTTTCTATTTATCGAAAGAAATCATATAAACAAGTCTTTTATTATTTTTATCCTACATGATCAAAATTTTCTTATTAACCTCATCTATTTTATTATTCTCCATTAAACAATGATAAATCTATTAAGAATTTTGTATTAGCATAAAAAGATTAGAATGGGAAATGAAAAACCATTAGTCATGTGAAAAACATGAAATTCCAAAAATATTCCATACATTATAAGAATATTAATTGAGGAAATGTAATTTGTCATTTCTATATTGAAAAGGAACAATTTTTCCTCAAACAATCTTTTTAAAACCCATTGTAATCCATTATAATTCATGAAAGAGACTTGTGAGGTCATTAGATTAACCACTATAGATACTCTTGTAACACCATATGGGGTAAGTTTTATCATAACCATAGTGTAACTAGTGTTTCTACTAATGATAAACCATCAATATTAATTTTTAACAAACCATCAATGTATATTATCCTTATCTATTTAGTGAAACCAATGTGGTTTACTCCGTATCATATATGGAATTAACATATGGTCCTAATTCAACACTAGAGTGCAAAAATAATTGGTATTTATTAATTAATAACTCTTCCATGGATTGAATAAAATCACAAATCAATATAAAAATTTTGATTAATGATAACACAATCATAAATAATTAAATATTCCATCGATAAGAAATTATTAAGGAAAATAAACATTACTTTTTAAAAGTAATTACAATAAAAAAATTGTAAACATATAAGGATAAATATTCCATGAATATAACCTTTTAAATTAGTAATTAAATATTCAATTAATTAATGTATAATGATGAAAGGAAAACCCCCTCATGTTGTATACATTAAAAATTAATCATATATTTTCAATGGAAAATTCATTATGTACCTTCTTTCTAAAATAATAAAAAATTTCCATTCAAAATAATTATTCAAAATTAATACATTGGTAAAAATTTATTTACATTATAATATAATAATAATAAATATTGATTTTAATAAAATGGAAACCATTATAAAATAATTATTAAAAAAATTCCATTAACATAAGTCCAAATAATCAAGTAGTTTATTTATATTCATATATGATAAACATATGTTTATTATAAAATTTCTTAATAATAATTTTTATATTTATTATTTATTTTCAATAACTTATTACCATGTTAATTACTTAATCACTTAATTTGGCATTAGGTGTTTTAATGGTTTTTAATACATTAGACAAAAATGGATTTTGTATAGTGACTATGGAAGAATAGTTCATCATGATATACTATAAAATTTATTATTAATGACATAATTATCATTTTTATAAATCAATTTTATGTTTCAATGATTAAATTAAATATTTTTATTTTAAATTATATACATTACAATAATAGAGACAGTAAGTTGTATCGAAGGATGAATAACATTTACATGATAAAAAATCATTGTAGAAACAATTTAAGGATTATTTTATATTTATATATTTATCATACTATCATATATATATATATATATATATCATATTATTTCTTAAAATATACTTATATCTATATCACCAATGGGACATGGTTGTGGCAAACAATTCACCTCGTTTTGTCAATGTGGTCATCCACACGTCCAAAAGAATGATGTAATCATTTCAATATGAATGGATATATAAGAACACAATTTATATTAAATATTATAATAATGTTAAATAGGTAATTAATTCCATATGTAAATATTAATTAAATCATTACAATTCGTACAGATAGACGGTGGGGGAAATAAATTATATCAGTTTGTGAGGCTGTAGTATTCTATACACACAAACGATGATTTGTTTTCTTATGTGATGTATGTGTTGATTTATATATGTAATGAAACAATCATAATATAATTTATATATATTGAGAATATTGGTTTCATTATCATTTATTTAAATAAGAAGGTACTATGGACGTTAAATAAAAAAATAGAAATTATTCATTAAAAATAATAACACATATTATTAAAATGTCCTTTTCGTAACACCTTATGAATATAGTGGATGTTGTTATGGATTAAATGAAGGTAGTAGACTGATGGGAGTTATTATGGGATGGGATTTAGGAATCCATTATTTAACATCAAAGGTTATTAATTTTGAATAAATGGTAAGAAGATGTTATATTTTATAAAAGAGGCAAGGGGAACTCAAGGAACTTTTTTGAATAATAAATTAATATATACTTTCTTATGTCCCAGATGAAATTTCTCCATTACATTCTGAAAATATGCTGTTTTAAGTGTTTTGGGGGAACAAGGCAGCCTATTATGAGAAATTCTATTTTATTGTATTGTAATTGAATGCTATGATGGTGAGTTGAAAAGTTGAATCACACCGGTGGTCACAATGGTCACTCTCAATGGTGACCTGAATCAACAAGTCAAGATGGTGATTCACAATGGATACTTTCCTGGGTAGTTCTCAAATATTATGTCATGACAGTGATTCGCATTGGTGATTCACACCGATGAGTCGAGACAGTGCATCAAGATTGATGTTTCGTGACGATGACTCGTTGCGGTAAATCGCGATGGTAGTTATCATAGATAGCTCACCGAATAAATGACTCATGCATGTAGCTCACACTGATGACTCACATTGATTTCTCACCTAACAGTGATTCATTTCCAATAATTACATGTTATTTCAGTTTTCTCCAATTATCTATAGTTTTAATCATTTAATATTTTCTATGATGTAAAATGAAATAAATACAAAATTTAAGGGATTTTGGAGCCATTTTGAATCACATCTCTCATCTAAAAACATGAAGGTTACTTAGACAACAAAAATGCATGTTCTGGGAAAATATCCACATTTAATGGCTTTTTGTATCCTTTTCACTATATGATTTATTATATGGAATTTTTAAATATGATATCTTCACTTCTTTATGGGCTTCTCTTTCTCTTGGTGATAAATCTGATAACCATTCTTCCCCTGAGGAATTTGGAATTTTTGCTATAGTATTTGGATTGTGTTTCCACTAGAGGATTATTCTTACTGCACATGCACCCCTACATAGACCTAATAAGGAAGTGATGATCATTTCTTATTCCTTGCATGTTTCCTTCATCCCTGTTAATTGTGTATCATGCGAGGTGGGTGTATAAATATTTCCCATTGAAGATAGTTTAATCCAAATAAAATATATATAATTTAATCGTTTTAAGATCATTATGTTTTGTCTAGGTAAAAGTTAAACATTATTTTCTTATTTTTATGTTTTTAGATATTTCTGTTATTTTTCATAGAAAAACTCCCCACAAAATATATTGGTCAGTTTTGGTCCTTATCACTACATGGAATGATCTATGGAATAAATGCTGAATTCCTTTCCTTGAAAATTTGTATATAAAATTTTCTACAATCTAGCATCGGTCTAATAAATGGATTTCCTAGGACCATAACTTATATGATAACTCTTTTTATTAAAAATTGTAAGTGAAGAATCGAATTCCTTGATAAATCTGAATATTACATTCCATATTTTTTTGGTGGTTTGTTGTATGTTGGATAGTGATGACTTGTGATGTAGTAGGGTTGTGGGAATGCATGTGTCTTGTGGGGTGGAATAGGTGGTGTAATGAAATTTCGCGTTGAGATAATGTTGATTGTGGAATCTTTGGTATGTGATGTGTAATAGGTCTATGATCGGGTTGTGTGGTTTTGTGTTGATGGGTTAAAAGGTTAGTGGGGGTGCTATGTTATCATGACCTGTTCCCCAGAAAATGTGTTGTGACTACCCCAAGCCTGCCATCTATAGGCCAGGGGCTGGCGACTAGCACCAATGGCGTATTCTCTATAATCGGGAAGACATTGCCTTAATATCCTGTAAAGACACAAAACCATGTACACAACAAGATACGATCACAGGTAAACTATATAGAAAAAGAGGGATGAATGTAAGTAAAAATTGGCTAGAATACAAGCCCAAGTGGACAATACAAGAAAAATAAAAGTCTCTTGTAAACTGAAACAGATCCAATGAACAACCAACAAGGATCCTCAGTATGGACCCCGAGACGCTCAAAGGTACCACAAAAATCCAAAAAGGATAGACCACAAATCATATAATTAACTAAAATCCCTACACAAGTATATGGTCATACATATACCAATGTTATGAAGTAAACTGATCTAAATCATAAGGAAACAGAAGGTCCAACTCAAAAAACCCAAATCTCAAATGTTCCACAAAAGAAGGAATACCATGAAGGTAAGTACCACATTGGTACACCATAGTAATGAATACCACCAAGGTATTACCACGAAAGAATTTACCACACAGGTATGGACTCTTCTCAAAAAAGTTATAATTTAGGTATAACAGTAGACTTGATTAGATGTAACAACTAATTCATCCTACTCTGTTAAGAGAAAGACCCACGAAGGATCCTAAATCATCATCATCCCCACATGAAATTATAGTATATCTTCATACCCACATAAGATCTAAATACCTTGTCAGACCCACACATGATCCTAATACATCGTTAAACCCTCACAGGATACTCGTACCTTGTCAGACCCACATTGGATCATAGTACTTCTTCAGTATGTCATGAGAAACACAAAGGATCCTAGTACATCGTGAGTACATCGTCAGACCCACATAGGATCCTTGTAAAACTCTAGTACCTCATCATACCCACACAAGATCCTAGTAAATATTCAGTACGCCTTCAAACCCACACATGATCCTAGTACATTGTCAGTATGTCATTAGACCCATACAGGATCCCATTACATCGTCACAGCTAGCTACAGGGTACCCGCACAAAGCTTTCTCACCTCCGGGAGATTCCTCTACTCATGCTACTGGTCGATAGTCGGACTTCCACGAAGTCCTAGGAAGAAATATCCCAAAGGACTACCATGTAATAGGGATTTAAACGCAATAGACGGTGCGTCAATAAGACACAAAGTCTGTAGTCTATTAGCCTTTTAGTTCTATGGTTTTGGTTGGATTTGTGCTCAATCAAACCCATCTATACAACAAAAATATCCAAATCTCATGTGGGTTATAACAAAAGGATTGTCTCACCATATGGTTTTTGGTGCCTTTGATAGGTTTTCAAACAGATGCCCGGTGCCAATGTTACAGCCAGAAGAATGTATAGGTTCGAAACATTCTGGGTCTGGTCTAACCCAGTCGGACTGACCAGGCCTGACCCGGCCTGGGGTGACCGAGTTCGATTTGGGTCAGCTCATCCTGCATTGGGAGGCCCACCCTAGCCGCCTGACCTAGGTGTCCAATGGTGAGGGGTGGCAACAGTGCGGCAGGGAGGCCAGGGTGCGGCAGGGCGGCCGCGAGTCGGCGGGGTGCCGCTGTGCGGTAGGGAATCCACAGTGCAGCAGTCTGCTAGAGCAAGATGGATGGACAACCGTCCTCTTAGCGCAGCACAGTCGCATGTCGCACCTTTTTTGGCGGCCTTCTCAGCGGGCCATCCTCCCTTCGTCGCCACGACACAAGCTACGACCCCTTGTTCATTGGGTGGTGCAGACATGCACCACCACCCCCAACATGTGGTTGACCTCTGGGTTTTTTCATCCTCTATCATAAAGATTTTATCAGAAACCAAAAGGTAATGAGGAGAGGTTGGCCTTGTTCGTTTGGACCGCACCCTCCGCGTTAGACTGGTTGCAAGTGGTTCACAAAATTTTGAATCACAAAGAACATCAAGAACAGGTATGGGATGTATTTAAAGCATCAAACCCTACCTCAAAGGTTTGTTTTTGTGTTTCAAGATGAAAATGTTGAAGGTAGAGGAGGTTCTAATGTTCATTGCTTATGAAATCACGCTTCCAATGTTGGCTCATGCATCGTCATCTTCCTTGATTCATAAGAACATTCTTCTAGGGTTATGTCATTCTTAGTTTGGGGGAGAATATATATATTAGAGAGGAAGAGTTTATCCACAACTTTCTCCCAATTCTCCACAATTTTCCATCCAATCCTTTCAAATAAAATAGGTTCCCATATAAATTAAATTATGTAGATTATTTTATATTGGAATAATTAAATTTTGACAAATTTAATTAAGTTATGTTAGCTCCCTCAATTAAATTAGGAGTAGGAATAATTATTTTATGAGAGGAATTCTAAGATTTATCTACCATTAAAGATGTTTTTAGGGGGTCCCCAGAGCATGAATTTAATTTGGGGGGTTTTCTAGTTTGGGTTGTCCCCACCTCTATAACCCATTTTGATAGGATTCAAAAATAAAAAAAATGTTAAACATTTAATTTTTCTTATTCAAAAAATAATGAAACCAAGCTTTCACTCTTGACTAGCTGTGGTTGAGGTGATAGTCTCCTAAAGAGAATACCAGTGTTGCGAGTTAAACGGTGTCCTAGGATATCAATTCCAAGCTTAGGTTAAAATTTTACAAAAACCCACTGACACGTTTACTGAATGTACCCGAAAAAAGTTCATAAATTCATTTCGGGGACACTGGGCCTCAGAAACATGTGTCGCCAATTTTTTCAGACGTTTAAAATTCCCTTATAAGTAAAAAATATTACATGGAAATTATTGGGCTTTACATTCTCTCCACCTCATGGATTTGTGTCCCTAAAATCCACATCAAAAAACTAGGGAAACAAGTGGGGGTACTAGGCATGAATCAAAGCCTCTCGCTCCCATGTTCTCTCCTAGAGGTTCTCATGCTGCCATTGAATGAACACCAGAGGTACTGACCTCCCATGAAGGACCCACTCCTGTCGATTATCATTCTCTACTGGAACCTCTTTAAATGCTTCCCCATCTTCGACGTCCAACTCGTCATAGTCGAGGATGTGAGAAGCATCGTGCAGGTATCTCCACAGATGGGATACATGGAAGACATCTTGCACCCAGTGCAACTGAGGGGACAGTTCTAGGTAGTAAGATGCCTTGCCAACTCTATTGAGAACTAGGAAGGATCCAATGATCTTTGGTGAAAACATGTCCCCCCGAGAAAATCTCTGCAAACCTCATCGTGGTGAGACCCGTAAAAAGAAAAGGTCTCCATCCTTGAACTCTTGAGGTCTCCATATTTTGTCATAATATTACTTATGTCTGCTCTGTGTATTCTTCATATGCTCCTAGTGGATCTGCACCTCTCTATCATAACCCATATGATCTCTTTTCCCATGAGTGTTGACGCACCTATGTCATTCCATCATAAAGGTGACTGCAAGGTCAGTCATACAGAGCCCCTAATGGTTTCATCCCAATTGTGGTGTGATATCTATTTTTGTATGAAAACTCCACCGACAAAAAGTGATCCTCCAAACTACCACTAAAGTCAAGGATGTAAGCACCTACCATGTCCTTGAGGGTCTGAATGGTCCGCTCACTCTGACCATCCATCTGAGGATGGAAGGCGGTGCTCAAATTAATCTGCCTCCTGAAAGACTTCTGCAAATACTTCCATAACCAGGAAGTGAAACTTGTATCTCGATCATAGACAATCGTCGAGGTTACTCCATGTAGACGAACAATATCCTGCACATAGAGGCGTCCTATGATCTCTACTAAACCCTTCTCTCTGATTGGTAGGATGTTGGCCGACATGGTGAGTTGGTCTATGATCAGCTAGATCGAGTCCTGAACTCTATATGTATGTGGATGTCTTGTCACGATGTCAATGGTTATCCCATACCACTTCCACTCTAGGACCACTAAAGGATGAACAATGCTTGTTGGTACCTGATGCTCTGCCTTTACATGATGACAATTTAGGCATTTTGAGACAAACTCTGCTACATCAATCTTCATTACCAGCCACCAGTGCTATCATCAGAGATTCTGGTACATCTCCACCACTTATGAATGTACCAGTAGAGGGGATGTGTGGAACTCACTCAACACTTTCTCTAGAAGCGACACCAGTACCATGGTACATCCTCTGAAGAGAATTATGTGCTCCCCACATACAAAAAATCCCTTAGGTTTCTATCATGTGGATATCTAATCACATTGATCCTTGCAGTTAATATTCCCACACAGTGCCTCCCAGACATGTTGAATATGTGGGGGAGTGACAGTAGGAGATTTTAGAAAAACCACTCCATCTCGATCCAAAAATGTTATCTATATAGTGGCCAGCTTCTTCGTCACCTGGCATAGCTGTTGTATACCAGATATCCCACTGGGTGAATCTGCGACAACATTCCCCTTCCTAGGATTATAGACTATCTCGAATTCATAGTCTTAGTGGAACTCAATCCAACATCACTGTCTCAGGTTTAGGTCCTTCTATGAGAAAATAATCTTGAGACATTTGTGATTCGAGTAGACTGTATAATGCAAGTCCATCACGTAATGCCACCAAATCTTCATGGAGAAGAGCACTACTGCGTGCTCTAGGTCATTTGTAGAGTAGTTATGTTCATGTTGTCTTAACATTCAAGAACCCTATGTGATCACTACTCGCTCCTAAATCATGACACATCTGAGCCCGGTCCATGATGCTTCACAGCAGACTATGTACCGTACACCCTCCTTTAGAACCCTCAAGATGGGGGCACTAGTCCGCCTCTGTCGTTGCTCCTGAAAACTCAACAGACATTTTTATGACCACATGAAGTTCTTACCCATCTTCATCAACACTGAAAATTGTGATGCAACTCTGGGGAAATCTAGAAAAAACCACGGTAAGTATCCTACCAAACATAGGAAAACCCATACCTTCGACACACTCCTGGTTCGCTCCCAAGAAAGTACTGCATCAATGAACACTGGATCCACTGCAAATCCAGCCACCAAGATGACATTTTCATAAAAGTGAACCTATCAGATCTAGAACTGGCACTTCAAGAGCTTACCAAAATGCTGGTGGTCTCGAAGTGTGTCCAGTACTACCTGCAAATGAATTCATGCTCCTCCTCAGTAGCCGAGTAGATCATAATCTCATCGATGAAGATTACTATGAAGCGGTCAAGGTATGGGTGAAAGATTTTGTTCATGAGTAGCATTATCACTGCTGGAGCATTGGTAATGCCTAATGGTATAACAAAGTACTCATAACAGCCATACTGACATATGAAAACCATCTTATGCACATCCTCATCTAGCAATCAAAGCTGTTGATAGCCTGATATTAGTTCTATCTTCGAGAACCTCAGTGCACCCTTAAACTAATCAAAGAGGTCATCATTCCTAGAGAGTGGCTACTTGTTCATCACGGTCACCTGGTTCAGGCGCTGATAGTCAACACTACGCCTCAAGCTCATATCTTCCTTCTTGGCAAAGAAAATCGGGGATGCCCAAGGATAAAAACTGGGCTGAATAAACCCTTTCCCCATTAGGTCCTCCATCTATATTCACATCTCCTGAAGCTCTCTGGGAGAAATCTGATATGATAGTGAGGATATCGGTGCAATCCTGAGGTACAAGTCAATTTAAAAGTACACCTCCATACGAGGAGGTAGACCTTGAATATCATTAGGGAAGACATGCGCGTACTGGTCCACCACAACAGGATAGCTATGACTCTCCACATCAACCGTTCTGCGGGTAAGGATAGCCATCTAATTAGTGAACGGCTGCACCCTCCTATGGGTATGTCAGTCATATGATGCAAAGGATCCCTCATTGCCGGTGATGGAAAACCTAGTCCCATCCATGTGGACACACCACATATTTTTTATAATACAGTCTATCTGAGAATGGACTGTAAATAACCAATCCATACCCAATATGACATCATGAGGCCTCGACGCCACTACTAAGAGATCCTATCTGAAGTTTCCACCTCCTAGATTATGCTCACACTGCCAGAACCAGTGCGTAATAGTCGGATCTATTCCTGTAGGTGTCTCTAGCTGTAAGGATCGAGCCTACGACCTTGTTGGAGTATCTATGCTCTGAACGAGGGAAGTGGAAATAAGATAATGACTGGAACCTGTTTCTATAAGTATTGTAGATACGGTTTAGTAGACATAGATCGCACCTCGTATCATATCTTAAGCACCATGGTCATAGGACTCTACTTCATATAGCTGTGCTCGCCCCTATCCACATGATCCTTGTGGTCAGGGTAGACAACCATTGGGTGGTGGAGGTAACAACTCAAATCATTCCCCACCTCTAGCTGCATGGATAGCTCCTCTGAAATGTCAGCCCGCTTACTGCATACCTCCTTTGTCGAACATCTGCATCTTCCTTGGTGGTCCGTCAACTATCTACAGATCATCTGTATGACAAGTAAGATAGTCACAAGCCATATAACCTTTCCCGCTGCATGTGAAACACTGCATGTTCCATCCATGACTTGCTCTGTCTTCGATATCCCACACAAATGATCCTGCTTCATGTGGCCATCTACCTTTAGTTATAGTTCTCCTGTACCTCAGTGACATATTTATACTACAAGCTACAAAAGACTCTATTATGTGATTTCTAGTGGTGGGTCTCACTGCTGGTGACTTCTCAGCAAGGATAATCTTGACAAAGTGGGATCACTCTAACACCCCTGCATTCGTCAGCTTGCTGATAGAAATCATCAAATCCTAGATCTCACGTTTGATCCCATGCTCAAAGGTCAGGGCCCTAAAGAATGGGTCCTACAACATATCAACGGAGTAGCATGAGAGGTCCTTGAACCTCATTGAGTATTGATCCACAGTCATGTTGCACTACTGCGGATGAATAAGCTCCTATATGCACACTTCAAGAAGGGTCACTGGGACAAACTATGCCCAAAAAAGGCTCTTGATGTCTACCCAAAGAAGTGTCACCTCGTTGTGAACCTGGAGCATAAATCTCCACCATCTTCTAGTTAATTCCTGTAGTAGACTGGTAGAAAGGATCATCATGAGATCAGTTGGTGTCCCTACTAAACAGAAAACTCTCACCGCAGCCTCAAACCAATCCTCAGCTACCAGCTTCTACTAGGGCCAGTGGCATCAGTGGTCCAATAAGTAATGGTATCACTGGTTCCTCTATTGGTGCCTCTACTAGAAGAGGGCCCTACATTAAGGCCTCATCACACGGTGGGATATCAGTGCATACTATACTCGGAACCCTAGCTGGATATCTGCATGGATGTATTCTTTAATGAAGCAGGTGTTCCATAGTCAAAAAGTTATACCTGATGAGCTGACTCAAAAAGATCCCAAAAAAAACTTTGAAAAAAACACACAGACAATCAGTGTTTTCATGAACTGAGTCAGAAATCAGAAGTTAGGGTCCTGGAGTATTGAAACATCGACCACCACACCAACACTGGAATCCATGAACTGACAACCACACTCACTAGACATAACAATATTTCCATTAAATGAAAGATAATAGCACTATGTTATATGGTATAACCGACTTCTCTAATACTAATTTGTCATGACCTGTCCCCTAAGGCCCGTACCTTGACTACCCCAAGCTTGCATTCCATAACCTAGGGGATGGAGACTAGCACCGAAGGCGTATTCTGTTAATTCAGGAATGCATTTTCTTTTATATCCTATATATACACACAATAAAGTACACAAAAAGATACTAACATGAGTAAACTATATAGAAAATTATTGTTGAATGTAAGTAAAAGGGGGAAGGAATACAATCTCAACTGGAATGTACATGAAAACTAAATGGTACATGTAAACTCAAATAGCTCCTGTGAACACCCACCAAGTATCCTACCTAATGGGTAGGAATAGTACTCAAATGGTCCTCTGTATGGTATTCCTCATCTAGTATCCACCACCGAGCGAACTCTAGTTCTAGTACAATCTTCCTTATTAACTGCTGTCCATTGTATTCACAATGAACAACATGGTGCAGGCATATATCATGAAGTGGTGAGTATAACGATACTCAGTAGGGGCCCCGAGACCCTCAATGGTCTCAAAAAAAAAATCCACAAAGGATAAACCACACAGCATGCAATCAAGTGGCAACCCTACATTGGTATATTCCCATGCATATACCTAAGTTATCAAGTAAACCCATCTCCATCATGTGGAAACACAAGGTCCAACTCAAAATCCTAATGATCAACTATTCCATAAAGGAAGGAATACCACGATGGTAAGTACCACATATGTACACCAAACGGAATAATACAACTATGGTATTACAATGAATGAAATTACCGAACAGGTATGGACTCTGCTCACAACAGGTATAACATTGGTACAATATTATATATTATTAGATGTAACTATTAATTCGTCTTATTTTATTAAAATGCAGACCCATGAAGGATCCTAAATCATCATCAGACCCACCGAGAATCGTAGTACATTGTCAGACCCACACAAGATCCTAGTACCTTGTCAAACCCACACAAGAACCTAGTACATCAACAGACCGACACATGATACATGTACATCATCCAACCCACACAGGATCATAGTACATTGTTAGTACAACATCAGAACCACACGGGATCCTAGTAAATCGGCAATACATTGTCAGACCGAAACAGAATACCAGTACATCTTCAGTATGTCGTCAAACCCACACCAGATCCTAGTACATCGTTAGTATGTCGTCATACCCACAAAGGATCCTAGAACATATTCATTACATCATCATTACCACAAAGGATCCAGGTACATCATCATAAAAAGCTATAGGGTACCCACAATAAGCATTCATGCCTTCGAGAGAGTCCACACCTAATTCTACCGGTCGATACTCCAACTGCATTGAAGTGCCACGAAATAAGTATCCCACTTGCCCACCATGTAATAGGGGTCTTAATGCAGTAGATGGTGTGCCAATCAGACACTCGGTCTATATGTAATTGGATTTCAGTTCCGAGGTCCCAGTTGGATTCATTCTCGATCCAAACCAAATTTTTCCCAAATTTATCCAAATCTTATTTGGGGTATACCAGAAGGCAAATCTCTCCCTATGGTTTTTGGAACTATAGACAGTTCTCCAAACGAATGCCTGGTGCCAAAGTTATATCCAAACGAACATATTGGGTCAAAATGGTCTGGTTCCAGTACGACCTAGACGGACCAACCTAGTCCAACCTAGCTTGGCCTGACGCAGTTCGGTTCGGGCCAGCTTGGCACGCTGGTTCTGGCCTAGCCCACATGGTGGTGGGGCAGCCATAATGCGGCAAGGACACGCAGTCCAGCACAGCGGTCACATTGCTGCCGTGTGCCAGACTGCCACAGCAGGCCGGAAGGCTTGATATCCTCTCCGTGAGGCGCAGTCGCGTGCCGCGCCTTCCCCGGTGGTCGGCTCAACCGACCGTCCTCCCTTCATCGTCGTGGCACAAGCTGCGTCCCCTTGATCATTGGGCAATGCAGAAGCACGACGCCTCCCCAGTCATTGGGCCGACATCCAGATGATGTCTTTTTCTATTGCAAAGATTTAATCAAGAACCATAATGGATTGTTGAGAGGTTGGGCCATGTTCATTTGTCCCACACCCTCCAAGTTAGAGCAGTAGGATGTGGTTCACAAATTTTGAATCATCAAGATCATTATGAATTGGTAATAGAGGTATTTAAAGAATCAAACCTTAACTCGAAGGTTTGTTGTTGTGTTGCGAGATGAAAAAGGTGAGGCTGAAAAAAGTGCCATTATTCGTTGATTCTTAAATCACGCTTCTGATGTTGTCGTGTGCATCATAATATTCCATGATTCTGAAGAATGTTCTTCTATGGAGATGGCATTCTTCATTTGGTAGAGATGTTCTTCATTTGAGAGAATGGGTTTCTCGACAGTTTTGTCCTAATTCTCCACACTTTGCCAACCAATCATCTCAATGAAAAGAGGTTACAATATAAATTAAATTATATAGATTAATTTAAAATGGCATAATAAAATGTTGACAAATTTAATTAATTTAAGTTGGCATCAATAATTAAATGGGGAGATTGCCTAATTTATTTACGGGAGGAAGTCCAAGAGTTAACTCAAATTAAAGGGGGGTTCAGGTTGTCCCCCCGCTAGTATTTTATTTTTAGGGTTTTCTAGTTCGAGTGGTCCCCAACTCCATATCCGAAGTATAGAGGTTTCAAAAAAAATGTTAACAAATTTATTTTTCCACATCCATGAAAATCACGAAAACTAACATTCACCCTCGACCAACTACAGTTGAGGAGAATGTCTCTTTAAGTGAATACCAGTTCTGCAAGTTCAGTAGCATCCTTTTATTTCAATTCTGTGCACCGGTTCAAATGTTATAAATACCCGCACACACATTTACTGAATGTACCCAAAAAAAGATCTGAAATTAAATGTGGGTACACTGGTCCACGAAATCATGTGCCTTCAATTTTCATGGACTCATAAAAATCCAATATAATTAAAAAAAACTTGGAAATTACCATTATTTACATCTGTTTTGAGGATAGATTGGGATGAATGACTTTGAAAAATTATGATGATTTTGGATGGTAATGAAAATATCCCCATGGTTTATCAATGAGTAGCTTGCATAAATCTTCTCCTTATTTCATGCGATCAATGAGTTTTACATCATGAATGGGTGTTAAATATATAATAATGTGATGTTCAATAATTTACCATGTCTATCATTAATTTTGGATTTTTTTCTTTTTATTGTGTTTAATGTTACTTATTTGACAGGGTAGGGATAGTGAAAATAAATATATAGTAATTTTGCAATGGCATGAGATGGTTTTGTAAATAGAAATCAGTTTTTCAATGAAATGTTAAATAATGTTTTTCGCATTTATCAATGGTTAAAGATAAATAATAAATTGTATAGGTGATGAGAGAATGAGATATTTGAAGTCACATTAAATTATTAACTTCTTAATGTGATTTTTACTGATAATAATAAATTCATATAAAGGTATAAGTTGTTTTGAATCCCATATATTGGGATTTATTGTTTGATACTATATATATACATATATTTTATGTTTTGAAGCTTTATATACACACTCCACCATAGTTGAGAATAATTTAGCAAAAACCCAATTTTCATGGGGCAGGGTTGTCAGTCCCAGTCATCATAGTGGGAGGAATGATGACTGGCCACCATCTCTTATGTTCCTCCTCTTTTATGTGGAATAACCGAGGATTCATGTAGAATGTAGTGGTTCGTAGGCCTTTGTGTTTGTCGAAGAGTTTTGTTTCCCATGTGTCTTTGGGATGTGATATGGTTTTGGGTTGGGTGTTTGTGGGTGTAATGTATTGTGGTAGTGGCCCATGTTTATGTAGGATGGATGTGTTGTAGTAGTGGACCAAGTGACTTCGTGAAGGATGTGATGTGGTTGTTAGGACTGCTTGTGTGTGGTCTGGATGTGATTCTTTTTGTTCAGTAGAGATTGGTGACATTGGACTTTTTCATTTTTGTGTGAGAGTGGCTAATTAGTGAAAATGTGATTTATATTACCGTATCATTGATGATATTTATGTTATCCTACATGCCTTTTGTTAATTGGTGAGTGTGGATTGGTGAGGTTCAGGTGGTTATTAATCCTACATAGGTTCTATTTTGGCTCTTCTATTTTCTCACAGGAGCAATAGAATACTTACATCACATGTTCATCAGATACTAATATTTTTCCTACTATGTATAATTGAATGATAACCCTATGTATATAAAACTATATTTATGTTTCTTGGAGGACCATGGGAACATTTTTTAGTGATACTATTATGGACATTGGGATAAATATTTTATCACTTCATTGCATTACTTTTGGTACATACCATGAAGTTTTATTACATTTGTAACAGTTATTTTTTAATCATGCATGTGAGATGGATTTTGGATTTCCTTTATATATGTATATCATGGATTTTTTGGGATGAATCATCTTATCACCTAATATTGTTTCCACTAATGGGATAATGCCTTCCATATTATGAAATTTGTATACCATTGGTGTTTTTCACCACCCTGAGGATTACTGTAGGCGGTGCTCGAGGGTAATAATATCCCAATATTTATTTCTAAATTGGAAAGGGTATAATTGGGGAGAGAGGTCCTCAAACAATTGTATGAGAGGTGAATAATGAGAGATTAAATGGAGTTTGGAGTTAGTAAATTGGCGTATTTCATGGGTTTATATATAAAGAGTGTCAAATAGACTTGGTACGTGACATTGGCTAGTGACGAAAGTCTAGGGCGCAATATTTTAAGGGGTCCCATTGATCCTAGGAAAGGAAATCGTGCCTACCGAATGACCATATGAAGCTAAAAAATTATATGGATAGAGACCCCATGAATTGTAAATGTATCCTTATGAATTTTGTTATTTATTAAAGGGTTATTGGAAATTTTAAATAATAAATGAGTAAAATGAAAGAGATTATGTTTTAATAAAATCTGATACTAACTAGGAATTGGTTTTCATTTTGTAATTTTTCAACTCTAGAATATAGTCACCATTCACATTTGGAAATTAATTTTGAGTTTAGTAGGCCGATCTGGTTGATCAGTGTTGGGCACATCTAGTAGATGATGATGAACAGTGGTATAGAAACTTAAGTGATATCTAGACATAGAACATGGGAATGTATGAGGGATGTCTTTCAGACATGGATATTGAGATCTAGCTCATGTATCATGACATCACCTTCAGTTTGATTAGGACTTTGATAGAGTACTGGGTCCCATTGGCAGTTATCTAGATGAAGGGAGCTTCAAGATAGTGGTGGACACTATTCCTGGGTGAGACGAAAGAGGATGACATTTTTTGGGCCAATTTTGGGGAAGGAGTTACAAGAATAATTATAATCATTCACTATGATGGACTAGAAGAAGAATGAGTTACTATCACTTATGTATGGGAGTATGTATATATGATATCATAGGATTAGGTTTAAGGATCTAATTCTATCCAATATGTTGTCAATCGCTTCTCAATTCATATGTACTTCAAGGATCAGATGGTGGATGAGGTGATTTAGGGGATTCATATGTAATGAGTTATTACACAATAGGGTAGCCACCTGGATTCTTCATTTGGCAGGGTTCTCTATTGATGGTCTTGTGTTATAGGTATATCGAGGATTCGATTGATGTAGCATAAACAATTGTAGTTTTCATTTTGTCTTTCTTCTCTACATGCCTTTACCATGGGTTCGGGGATATTTTTTTGCGGTTTGCAGCCATTGTCAAGAACCACTCTCTGTGGTCCATTTGAGCTTAGTATGATAGAGGTGGATATGTTCAATGGCACCGTCATCAGCAGTTTCCACCTAGTTCGTGTCAGTCTCAAGGTAAGTAGGGTAATTCTCCCACAAGGGGACACAATGTAAGTAGAGTACAACATCATGGTGTTCCTCAGGGACCTCAACGTTGGCTTGGTTGTGGAGGCAGTCATCAACAGAGGGGTGTATGACCTATGAATGGTCAGTTTCATGCTACGGAAGAATTAGTTCAAGAAGTATTATTGATCGTCATATGCACAATCATAATTTTATGTAAACTTCCTTGTGATATTATTGATCCAAGAGCATCAAACTCCCTCATTTGACAGATTCTATCTCATACACTGGGACTATTCATGTAATATCATCTCTTGTTATTGGGTTTTAGTACTCTAATTGACTATTCTTCCATATTATTTTATGTGTTCCACAGATGTAGACTGATGATGAATCCACTCATTCCCATCAATATATATTCTTGAAATACATGAAACCATATGTTTTCCTCAACAACATTTAATGGTTCTATTCTATATGATCTATTTTTTACTACATCAAGATATGAGTAATGATTGTAGATATAGATAGAAATTGTGTGTATTTCATTGTTGAGTGGATTTTTCTAGTGAAAAATTGTTATATATATCATCTTCATTAATTTTTGGATGTGATATTTGTTGAATATTTAGATATAGTGATGGTGGATATAACAGTAGTCATTAGGGGAGTTACGAGAGTTGAGGATATATATAGATGACTTGATGAAGATGGGATTTACCTCGGCCATTTTGTTGTCATGGGATGATCCTTTAATGTTCAAAAAGAAGAATGATGATGCTTTGTGGTGGTGAATAGAAAACCTGAGGTTGAATCATGTAATGGTAAAAAACAATTTCCTTATTACAGTTATGTATTATCTTTTTTACCAGATGATAGGGGAAGGTTGGTTTTCTATGATCAATTTATGGTCTGTTTGTCTCATATTGATGGTAAAAGAAGTAGATATCTGCAAAGAATCTATTTAGATGCAGTTATGCGATCTTTGACTTCATAGTAATGTTGTTATGTGTTAAAAATGAAAAATCCATGTTCATGGGCCTTAGGAACTCTATATTTCATGATTTTTTGTACCGGTTCAACGTTTTATTCATTAAGGAAAACATGATCTTCTCTAGGTCTTAGGAAAATAATATCAAGAATCTCAGGACCATAATGGAGGATCTTCGACGCCACTAGCTCAACATAATATATTCCTTGACCATGTGTTGGATATGGGATAATTTTTTCCATAGGAAGCTGGTTTCCCATCTGGTCATAGTAGTGGAAATACTGAAGGATGAATAACTTTTATTTTGGGATGCACCAAAGAATGTTGAATTTTTTTGAAGTTTTATTTATCTTGAATGGTATTAATGGAAATTTGTTCAAATTTTTTGTCATGTTAATGATATTTCAATAGCAATAACTGGAAAGGACCAACCATTTGGGTGGAGAAAGCAATTATAGGAAACATTCAGCAATCTCACGTGGATGTTTGTCAGTACTCCAGAGCTTTTAATTTCTTAAGAACAAGAATTTTTTTTATAGTTTTGTGTCACTTACCTTATTAGATTATGATGAATGATTATGCAATAACGTGGAGAGATATCATATGGTTATAGGTAGTTATGTCCTAATAAACATAACTATTCCACCTATGGACTTCGGTTTCTATAGGTTTTTTTTTCTAATGAATTTTTGGTTGCATTAACTCACTATGGATCTCATTGTGTTCTTCACGGATTAAAAGAGTTTGAGATATATATTTTCCCCTTTAGATTTCATCTTAATACTATAAGGGATGATGTAGTTTCTTCAAGACTTTGATTTTTAGATCACATACACAACATGAAAGGGTAATGTTGTAACTGATGCCTTTAAAAGGATATTTTAGAAGGAGCTAGTTCTGGAATCTACAGATGCATAGAATTTGATGGTGGAGTTGGATTCAATGATCTTGGATTCATGGGTGGACTACGATAGAGTTTGTTTTTTTAAAATAATGGTACAAAAAACATTGATGAAGAAGTTGGAGGAGTCTCAATGGGGAGAATTAGAGAAATAAGTGATTTATTATTGTTGTATTCATTGTGATGCTTTGGATGGATGTTAAGAATTTAGTCTGAATCAGATGTTGTTCAATGGAAGGTTATCCTTTCTGATTGGAATGCATATAAAAGCCTCCCATTAGATCCATAACTCAACTGTAGTATTACTCCCAAGAATTTATAATATCTACCATGGATTGAGGATTTTTTTTTAGGTTGGCTGAAATAATGTGGGTAGTGGCAATGTTTTTAGTGAGGATTTTCATTTTCTTACAGCTGAAAGATGACAACCATGTTACCAGAGGTTTGTTTCATCACATGGATGTCCATGAGTGGAATTGTGAACACATCTTGATGGATTTAGTCATAGAGTTACCCAACGAAAAATAAGGATATGATGTTATTTCATTAGTAGTTACTCATCTAATGAAATTGGATAACTTATTAAAGAGTAATGAGTTTAGCACAGTGGATTCCTTATCCAAGAGTTATGTGGTCGAAGTGGGTTTGATATAGTATTTTTATGGTCCATTTTATGAAAATGTGATGTGCGCTTTAACAATGTGTTTGGATGGGATTACAATATGATTTTGGAACATAGTTATGCCCCAACACTACTTCCCACCTTCAGATAGATGGATAAATAGAATGTACTATCATGAGATAAGAGGATATGTTGTGGGATTAAATCTTGGACTAATGTGGATATTGGGTATGAAAAATAACCATTGGTAGAGTTTTCTTACAATAATAATTAATACTCTTCAATTGGAATTGATCAGTTTGAAACCTTGTATATAATACCTTGCCTTTCAAAATTGCGACAAACATAAGATGGGGTAGCTATTCATGGATATGACATGGTGCAGAACATGACTAATTATGGTTCATCATGTTCATTTTTTGGATGAATGTAGCTTTGTACTGGCAGAAGACAAATGCCGATCATAGGATGAGTTTGTTGGAGTTCTATGTTTGAATCCATGTGTTCATGATGTTTTCACCTCATAGTGGGAACACTTTTGGAGGTGGTATACATGTTCACTCTTCCACTATAGATAGAGAGTATCCACAACCACATTCACACCTCTCAACTCCACCGATATCGTCATAGTGAATTCCATGTCTTTTACATAATGGAGTTGTATTTCAATGAAAAAGCGAAATACATGGAATATCTTATAGTGATGCATGATAATTAATAGAAGGTTTTTATGGATCTACCATTCATTTGGTTGTGGGTTGTGGAGGCATGGTGTCCTAGAGGAAAGTACATGGGATCGGGAATTGAATATGTGTTCCCAGTAAGAAGTGATGTTGTGAATTTTTTCTTATTATATTTTTTTTCATAAAAGTAATGTTTAAATGTTTTTTGAAATTATTTTCTCCTTCAATTGAGATGTGTGTGGTGAATAGTGTGATGAATCTATTACATGTGTAAAGGAAAACAACCGATTTCTAATCGAGATGAATTTTCTACGATATGAGTAAACCAGTGCGGTCAATTTAGTGTTTCCCATAGTCATTAATATCTTATCATGGAGGATGGTATTCATTGATTCGTGTGTCTGAGATAACATTTTCATTGTGATTGTGTGGCCTATTACATGGTTTTTTAGGTTAGTATATGTTAGATTACTTGTTCTTGGATGTGGAAATATACACACCAAATTTTGAACAACACATGGAGGTGTATAGATTAACATTTATGTGTTTTGTTGTTATTGTTGATTCAAGAGTTGTGGGGTCCTTATGAGGAAACACATAATGGTGTTTATCAGACACCTCTTCCTTATGGCCATAGTTTTTGATTTTTGAAGGTGAGAATAGTTTGAGTGGTATCTGCTATTTTTTCCTGAACCTATACATGTGATTACATTATAAATATCATTTATTTAGGGAACAAATGGAGATGATGTTTAAATATTCCAACACATTGATGTTTTTATAGTTTTCCAATGGTTAGTTATGATAGTGCATCATAAAAGTGACTCACATTGGTAGGTTGTGATTTTGTGTCACAATGGTGAGATGCATTGGTCGGTCATGACAGCGATTTACAATAGTGAGTCACACCAGTATATTTCTGATGATAAGTCATGATGAAGAGTTTCAATGGTGACTAACACTGGTAAGTCGGAATGGTGGGTCATGACAGTGAATCACAATGGTAGATCGCACTGGTAGTCCTCTAAATGGTAAACTTCACAGGTATCTAACATCGATGACTCACAATGATAGCATGAACCGATGACATTCACTGGTGACTCACCTAATGGTGTGTCATTTCCAAACGTTTTCCCATTTTATATTTTTTCTAGTTTCTTAGATTTTTTACCCTTTAAGTTTTAATTTGATGTAAAATGTGTTTAGTATTATAATTAACAGGTTTTCGATACATTTTAAATCAAATATATCTTCTAAAAACCTAAATGTTTTTTTGACGTCCATACCATGTCGTCTTCCTCAAGATCCACTTATAATGGATTTTGAAAAATGATTATCTCATTGATTTTGGATATAGCCATTCTAAATCCATGATCATATCTTCCATGTAAAATTTTCTTTATATTGGTACAAGATGTACTTACCCTTTCTCCCCTGAGGAATCATGATTTTGTGTTTGATATATAGGATCAAGTTTCCCCTAGGGACTTTTTACTACTACATTCACACCCCCTTTTTTTACGCAGTAAGAATGTGTTAATCAATTCTTATTCCATAAGGTTTTATTCATCAATATTTATTGTGTATCACATATGGTGGGAGTAAAAATGTTTCCAATAAAATATATATGAATCCAAATTAAATAAAAATCCTTTTATTTGATTAAGATCAATATCATTGGGATAGGTAAATGTTATTTATGAGCTTTTTGGGTTTTTGTTCTGATTTTTATGGCCTGAACGGCCAACTGATAATCATCAGGATTGGGGGAATTTGACTTTCCATGTGATAGTCTATGTAATGACTGTTGTTAGTTTGTCATCAAAAAAATTATATATGAAATTTTCTAACCACATACACCTAGATAATAAATGGATGCCCCTACATCATTCATTTTTTGATAACCTAGGATGTTTACAAGTGCAATGAAAGAACATAATGACTTAATAAATCTGAATATGCATTTCCTAAGATCGCGCGGTGGGGTACTGTGTGCATGATTGTTCTAACATGGAATTTTCTAGTGTTGGGGTAATGACTATGTGATGTTGGTTTATATGGGTGTTTTAATTGAATCTCATGTTGTGATTTTGTTGATTTGGGAATGTATGGGATGTGTTTTGAAACATGGCCTTTGATCAAGTTATGTGATTACGTGTTGTCAGCTAATGTACTAAGTGTAGGGGGGGGGAATTGATTAGATGAATTAGTAATAATGAAATTGATAAATATTGATGGAAGTGGTTGGTATAGAAGTTTTTCGAATGGATTCCCCATGAGTATCATGACGAAATATTCTCCCAATGTATTGGGAATTTTGTTGGTTATGTTATCAATGGATGTTAAATCGAGAGTAAAGTGATGTGGGTTAATTTAATGTGTTTCTCAATCCATTATGTGCCATTCAGTGTACTTATTTTTATGGACAGTGTTAAATAGTTTCCTTGATCCTTTTGGAGAAAATAAATACTTAATAATGTTGATATGGCATGAGTTGGTTTGGTAAATGGAAAGGAGTTTTTCAATGAAAATTTAAATTATTTTTTTAATTGTTCACTATTGGTAATCATAAACAATGATGTGAACGAGTGTTGAGTGAAATATATTTTTGAGGCCTCTATAAATTATCATCATCTGATTTGACTGTTTCTATTACTAATAAATCATTTAGATGCGGCAGTTGTTATGATTTCAATATGTTGGGTTTGAGTTATTGAGACTCTATATATACATAAACTGAATATTCTGGTAATGTCTATACTCACCCCACCCATGTTGAGAACCATGTTCTGAACAACCCCATTATCACATGGGAGGGTTTATTTCTCAATCATCATTTTAGGGAAGATGGATGGATGGAGAACTGCTCTTCCCTGCTCCCTCTTCCACTAGGAAAATCCCATGATTCTAAAAAATGTTGTGGATCAAGAGGGCTAGTTTTGTGTGGGTGATTGGTATTTCCCCAGTGTATTTAGTGTGAGATGTATCTATGTCCAAGGTGTATCATGGAGGGATGTCTTGTGGTATTGCCTTATGTGTCAGTAGAATGTATGGGTTGTGGTAAGGGAACATGTGTCTGAAGGCTGGTGGGGGTGCAGTAGTGAGGCCCATGTTTGAGGGAGATAGATGTGGTTTGATTTTTTCAGAATAGGTGGAATTTGTAGTAATTTTTTCCATTTGGATGTGATTAAGGTTAATCAATAAGAAATTTGACCATAGTATTCTATCATTTATGTGATTTATGTTATACTCCTTGACTTGAATTATTTGGGGAGTCTTCCTTGGTGAGGCTGGGGTGGATAGTATACATTTTTTGATTATATTTTTCCTATCCTATTTGATCAAAAGAGAATTAGTATGCTTTCATCACATCTTCATGAGGGATATATTTTTTGATAATAAGTACACTTTTATTGTCATCATATTTAATTAAAACATATTTTAGTTATATAAGAGGACCATCATGACCATTGTAACAGCTTAATCTTCCACGGTATGCTTATCTTTGAATAATACAGTAGTGTGTGTTGTATGCAACTTCGAGATTCTAACACGCTGCGACCAATAAAAGTAGTCTTTATGAATAGTAATACCCACTTTTTGAAATATAATACATTTTATCTTTCAAAATGTACTTCATTTTTTGTTTCAGAATATCAAAATAATACTAGGTTGAAATTTTTGTACTTTTTGGAATACTTTTATATTTTGATGAACAATGAAAATTACTAAATTTTTATTAAAAACTACTTTTTTATTCGAAATAATTAATAATGATAAATTATGAATTTTAGTGGTTTTAAATTATATTTAGAATATATTTTTACCATTTAATACAATGTTGGTCATTGGACATAATTTCACAAATAAACCGAACTTAAACAAGTATCAATATTTTGATAGTGATTATTTCTTAAAAACATGCATTTTGTTTTGACAATGGGAATTAATTTTAAATTAATTTCTTCCACTTATGTGTTATGAATTTGGAAAAATTGATTCCTAATTAGGAATCAGGATTTCCAAATTTTGTAAATAGTTAACTTTCATTTTTATACATTTTGAATAATTTCTTCGGTAAATATTTTATTTACCATGGTTAAAGGGTAAATCCGATAAATAAGGGTAAAATATAATATTATAATAATAATAAATTACCATAAAACGTGTCTTATACTTATTGGTGGATACATGTCCGACCATGGACATCTTTGGGTCGATTTTGAGACCCCATGGAGCCACTTTTAGGTGATAGGGACAGTTTATATTTATTAAGTTAATGTAAATATAAAAATGACATAAGAATATATCTTTTAGAAAAACAATTTTTACATAGGGTAATATATGTTATATTTTCAACTATAAATATTCATTAGAATGATAAAACTATTTCCTACATAATAGTTTTTTATTTATAATTTTTATACATTAAATTATTTTATTTATTTATGACACAATGATGATGTAGTAATTACAGTATTAATGAATGATTAATATAATTGATATTATAAATACCCAGATAAATGTAATTTGAGAGTTTTAATATTTTAAAATAATTTTCAAGGTTAATATGACATATTAGGATTGTTTATATAAATATTTTTCGAAGTAATAATTATGTTAAAATTTTATCAAAAACAAAATACCCAAGAGTGTCAGAATTGACAAAAAAAAGTTTTTAAAACAAATAATATATTATAAATGTATATTCAATTCTTAAAAATCTACGGTTCGACCAAGAGACTTATTTCATGATAGGTGTATCATTAATGAACAAATTGTGGGTCTATTTGAGGTATATATTATGTTTATTAACTATATAATATAAAAATACAAAGTGACATGGTAAGTGTCAAACTAATTAACTACGAGTTAAAACTAAAAGATAATGTTAATATAATTACCCAAAACATTCTGAATTATATTGGTTGAGTGTTTTTAGACCCATACCCACCTTAATCATTAAATAATCCACATTTAAGCCATTATAAACTAAATATGAATTTATTATAAAATAATATTTCTAGACATTCCTAAGGTGCCCATCCTCCCCATTTTAAAAGGACACCACTTCTAACAAATTCTTCAAACATTCAAAGAATTTTGGTTCTACCAACCCCTAAAAAAATACTCTCTCAAAGTTCCCTCAATTAAACCTAAAGGCCTTAGTTTGATTAAATCCAACCTATGGAGCCATTTTGATCAAATTAAAAGGAAGAACCCGGAGATGAGGTAATGTTTTCACCACCCTTTTTCAAGTTCATTTCTTCTTCAACTTATTTTTTCTTTGTTATTCCCTTTATAAAATAATAACTCTATTATATCCTATATACTGTGATATTATTATAAATATGGTACAACCATATTAAGTATTCTATCAATCCTTTGAATGAAATGTCACCATACCTGTGTACGTACGACTTACCGTCTCCACGTCGTGGTGTAATTGTTATTCAATATATTATTATTTGGATGAGTGTAATAATGATGTTTAATTCATTTAAATAATAAATATGACATTATAATTATTCTGTATATATGATATACAATCTAATTGTATATTATTTTAATATCAAAAGGATGATATTGTCGCTCATGCATACGTACGGACTACCGTCTCCATGAACGCGATGAGATTCATTTCCCATTAAATCCATTCAAGGATAATTCTCATTTGATTAATAAAATTAATTTTTAAGAAATTTATATAATTCTGGATATGAATAAGATACAACCTATCTATAAAAATCATGACTTGTATAACAAAACATATAAAAGAGAAGGAATAAGTTAACACCGGAAACGACGATAATACTCAAGTATTATTAACAAAACATTATTAGAAGATCATATATGATACCATAATTTTGTATATGGTTCATTCATATTTTAATAACAACGTTTTAACTATTATAAATTAGGTTAACATACCATCTAATAAGTAAAAGTACAAGGTAAGGGTTATTTCACAATCTCTTCATTATCTGAGGTTGTTTATACGTAATTATCTAATAGGACCTCTTTATCACCCACATCCATGTTTCAAAAAAATGTATTTCAAATAATTATTAATATTTTAAAGAATATTGGATAAATACATTTATAACCTTTTTGACTTTTTATAAGACGTTTATAAAGTAATCTTTACATCATTTTCCAAACAAGGTACTTTTTAACCTTTTTGACAAAATTAAGGTAAGAATGTCATTTTAACGTATACAGCGGGTGTGGATATTTTCTTCCATTACAAAATCATTGAAGCTTCCCTTAAAAGCTTATAAGAATATTTTTGAAGTAAATGTTTTATTTTATAAATATGTGACTTTGAAATGATTTATAAAAACTGAGATATTTCTCTCAAATAGTTTGATTGCATCTATGTCAACATCCTTTGATGGATTTTAAGATTATTTGAAGGTTATTTATTATGATACAAAACATCCATATTTTATTGAAGGTTTTGTGATATTTTTTACTATGGATGTGTTATTTTTATACCATTCATGGTTTATGGAGAAAGTATTGACATTTCGTATGCTAGTTTTAATACAAATGTTTATGTTATGTTTAAACCTGTTCATATGAGGAATGAATTGGAGTTAATAAGTGACGGGTGGAGCCTACTATAGCTCTTAGATCCATCGTTAGGTCTCATGAGACAAACTAGTATCTTGGAACGAGTCCTTGACAAAATCTTATTTGTAGTCTTGGCATGAGTCCTTGGAAACATGGTTATGATAGGTTGTAATTATGCATTCCATTATTATGAAAGTGGTTATTGATTTTGCATGTGATTATTCGACTAGTATAACATCTACGTGAGTAAGTAAATTTCATTATTTAATTTTATCTTATCCATATTATGCTGAAGTTCAAGTTTAAAAGAATTTTTTATCAATACATTGCCATAAATGTTTATTCTTATTTATGAATGTTTCTTCTATATTGTTATCCTTACTGAGCATTTGAGCTCACCCCTTTCAATGTTTTATTTTTCCCAGGATGTGAAGAATTAATTTATGAATGATCTTCATGGATAATATAAGGGGATATAAAGTCCAGATGTTGGTGTAATTGTTTTCACTAAATGATGTAATGTAAACTATATGATTGTATCTAGTTATTCCATGGCTACTAAACTAATTTGTCTTTCGAGACTTGATCATTCTTGTGATAATGCCAATGTTATGTAATAATGCACCGACTTTGGGAAAATGGGGTCTGGGCGTTACAGTTTCTATCATAGAAGTATAATACAGACCATGGAATCTAGATTTAGATAAACTCTATTTAGAGCACATAGACCTAAGATGGACTTTCAGGATTAGTGTAGAAGAACATACTAGAATGTTTTTATTGTAGAGATTTTTTGAGTTTTAGAGAAATACATCCCTATTTTGATACGAGAAGGTAGAGGTGGCTCTTACACAAATGTACATAAGGGTAAAACTAGAAAACAACTCTTTCATCAAGACTCGAACGGGAACTGGTGCACGACAACGGGCCTTGCTTCACTCTTGGTTACGACACTCCCGGGGGATATGCTTAGGATAATTCTAAATTTCGTTACGAACCATTATGAATGGTTTAGGAGTATATAATTTCTCAAAGAAAACATTTTTATGATTATTGATTATATCCATAAAATGTTCAATTTATGTTATGTGTTTCACAAGTATGGAATTATATATTTTTATTCATATACTGATCTAGTTTATGCCATTGTTAAAAATAGATCCTAGTGGAAGAAATGTAAATCATATCAATGCACGCACTCCATGTTTGGATTTCTCTCCTGCTGAAGATAATTATAGTGGAGCTTGTCATGTAACTAGTTCTGATCAACGTATCCCCATACTAGGACAAGTCACTCAGGTTATGAATAATGACCTAACCCTTATGGAGCACCCTGATCCACAGTGTGGAGGATCAATGTTATATCACTTCACGAGTCAACAACCACCAACATTCAATGGGAGTACAAATCCTTTGGTAGTTGTGAAATGGATAAGTTCCCTAGAGAAAATATTTCAGGCCTTGAGGAGTAGTGAAAAGGAAAAAGTTATCATGGCAGTTTACCGCCTCACTGGATATGCTGATCAATGGTGGTCATTGATTCAAAACATGAAGGAATATTATGAAGTATCAAATATGGAATGGAGGGAGTTCAATGAACTATTTTTAGAAAAATACATTCCTCTTGACCATCGAGCAGATATTGAAAGGAAATTTCTAAGCTTGAGGCAAAAGGAGGATCAAAATTTCACTAAGTTTGTTACTCACTTTAAAAGGTTAGCATGGTATACAAGAGATTATATATGTAAACCAAGAAGTAAGATTGATCGTTTCTTTGATGGGTTCGTTATTTATTGTAATTAATCAAATAAAGGACTTGATTGTGTCCTCATGAATAATTATAGGGTTATTGCCTATGCATCACGATAGTTGAAAATTCATGAGCCGAACTATCCTACTCATGATCTCAAGTTAGAAGATGTGATATTTGCATTGAAGATATGGAGACACTACCTATATGGTTTAAAATAAGAGATTTATATTGATCACAATTGTTTGATGTATATTTTCTCACAAAAAGAACTCAACATGTGGCAATAAAGATGGCTTGAATTACTCAAGGATTATGATTGTAAGATACACTACCACCCAGAGAAGGAAAATAAGGTACCAGATGCTTTGAGTAGAAACGATCATGGTGTTTTGAACAAAATGAGAATTGAATGGGATTCAATTTTCCTAGATCTAGTGAATATGAACATGGGAATAACCATGGAAGGTGAAACATCAGTGATTTTTCAAATGGTTTCCAAACCATCTTTACTTGAAAGGATTAAGAGTTCTTAGACCAATAAAGAATAATTTCAAAAGATTATTAAAGCTATAAATGATGGGAGATTGAGAGACTTTGTGTATGAAGAAGGAATTTTGAAATTTGGGAATAGACATTGTGTTCCCAATATACCTGATTTAAAAAGGGAATTGATAGATGATGCTCATAGTTCCTATTTCTCTATACACTTTGGGAGCACCAAAATGTATAGATATTTAAAGGAACATTTTTTGTGGGACAACATGAAGAGAGAGATTTCTGATTTTGTGTCAAGATGTATAGTTTGTCAATAAGTGAAAGCTTGAAGGAAGCCGCCTGGAGGAGTCAAGAAACCTTTTCCCATACCTGAGTGGAAATGGGATAATATCACTACAAACTTTTTCATGGGACAATCAAAGACTTATAGAAGGAATGATTCAATATGGGTCATTTTTGATCGTCTTACCAAGTCAACATATTTTCTTTCTATAAGGGATGATTTACCACTTGAAGGTCTAGAATGAATATATATTTATGAAGTTTTGAGACATAATTGAGTATCCATATTGATTGTTTCAGATCGAGATCCCTGTTTTACTTCAAGATTCTAGAAGTTTCTTCAGAAGTCCTTGGATACTGAACTTCATTTGAGCACTGCCTACCACCCTCAAACAGATGGACAATCAGAACGGACTATTAAAACCTTAGAATACATGTTGAGATCGTTCTCACATGACTTTTAGGGTAATTAGGATCAATATTTACCTCTGGTTGAATTTTCCTATAACAATAGCTTCCTTTCAAGTATTCAGATGGCACCATATTAAGCGTTATACAGAATGAGATGCCACACAACAACCTGTTGGGATGACATTGGAAAAATAAAACATGTAGGCCCAGAACATGTGAAAGAAATAATGGAAAATATGAAGGTAATCCAAAAACTCATCAAAGTAGTTCAAAGTTGGAAGAAGAGCTATGCTGACAACCGATGAAAGGACTTGGAATTTCAGGTGGGAGATCATGTTTTTTTGATGGTATCTCCATGGAAAGGAGTTATACATTTTGGAGTGAAAGGTATATAGAGTCTCAGGTACATCGGTCCTTTTGAAATTCTAGAACGAATTGGGGCTGTAACATACCATTTAGTAATGCTTCCAAATCACTCCAATGTTCTCGATGTGTTCCATGTATCACTGTTGAGAAAATACATGTCTGACCCAATTCATGTACTCACCTATGAGGAATTAGAACTGGATCCCGATCTCACTTATTACGAATAGCCCATCAGGATTCCTGATACGAGAGAACAAGTGCGGAGAAACCGGATGACTCGTCTGGTATAAGATCTATCGGGAAACTGTAAAATAGAAGAGGCAACGTGAGAACCCGATGAACTTATAATGAAGAACCACTCGAGTATTTTTATGAAGTAATATTCTAGAAATTTCAAGGACGAAATTATTTGAAGGAGGGTAGAATATAACACCCCAGTCTTCCACGGTATGCTTCTCTTTGAACAATATAGTATAGTGTATTGTACGCAACGTCGAGATTCTAACACACCGCAACCAATCAATGTAGCTGTTATGAATAGTGATACCCACTTTTTGAAATTTTTTAAATTTTATCATTCAAAATGGACATCATTTTTGTATTATTAATATCGAAATTATCCTAGGATGAAATTTTAGTACTTTTCAGATAACTTTTATATTTTTATGAATTCTGAAAATTACTTCATTTTTTTAAAAACAACTTTTTCAATCGAAATAATTTATAGTGATAAATTATGATTTTGAGTGCTTTTAAATAATATTTAAAATATATTCTTACCATTTAATAAAATTTTGGTCATTGTACATAATTTCACAATTAAACCGAACATAAACATGTATCAATCTTTTGATAGTTATTATTTCTTAAAAACACGCTTTTTGTTTTGACAACTAGAATTAATTTTAAATTAATTTCTACCACTTCTGTTATTTGAATTTGGAAAAATGGATTCGATATTTGGAATCAGAAATTTCAAATTCTGTAAATAGCTAACTTTGATTTTTAAACATTTTCAATAATTACTTCGGTTAATACTTTATTTACCATGGATAAAGGGTAAATCAGGTAAATAAGGGTAACAAAATAATATTATAATAATACTAAATTACCCTAAAACATGTCCTAAACATATTGGTGGATACATGTCCGAACATGGGCATCTTGGGGTCGATTTTGGGACCCCATAGAGACACTTGTAGGTGATAGGGACACTTTATATTAATTAAGTTAAAGTAAATATAAAAATTACATAAGCATATATCTTTTAGCAAAAAAATTTTTACATAGGGTTATATATGTTATATTTTCAACTATAAGTATTCATTAGAAATATAAAAATATTTCATACATAATTTTATTTTATTTATAATTTTTCGATGTTAAATAATTTAATGTATTAATGACACAATGATGATGCAGTAATTACCGTATTAATGAAAGATTTAGATAATTGATATTATAAATACCCGAATAAATGTAATTTGAGACTTTTTATAAATTGAAATAAATTTTTAGGTCACTATGACATATTAGTATTGTTTACAAAAAAATTATTTGAAGTAATAATTCTGTTATGAATTTATCAAAAACAAAATACCCAATAGTCTCAAAATTGACATAAAAAAGTTTTTAAAACATATATTATATTATTAATTTATATTCAATTCTTAAAAATCTATGATTCAGCTAAGAGACTTATATCATTATATATGTATCATTAATTGAACACTTTTGGGTCACTTGGAGGTATATATTATGTTTATTAACTATATAATATAAAAATACAAAGTGACATGGTAAGTGTCAAACTAATTAACTAAGAGTTAAAACTAAAAGATAAGGTTAATATAATGACCCAGAACTATCTAAATTCTATTGGTTGAGTGGTTTTATACCCATAACAACCATAAGATATAAATAATTTACTTTGGATCCATTATAAAACGAATATTATTTTATTATAAAATAATATTTCAAGATTTTCCGAAGGTGCCCTTCCACCCCCTTATAAAAGGACACAACTTCTAACCAATTATTCGCACATTAAAAGCCTTTTGGTTCAGCCAAACCCTACCCAAATACTCTCTAAAATTCTTTCACTTCATCCTAGAGGCCTTATATTTCTCATAATGCCAACCTATGTATCCCTTTTGATCAAATCAAATGGAAGAACCTGAAGAAGAGGTAATGTTTTCACCACCATTTTTCAAGTTCATTTCTTTTTCAACTTATTATTTCTTTCTTATTCACATTTTAAAATAATAACTTCAGAAACTAATATAGACTGTGATATTATTATCAATATTGTAAATCAATATTCAGTATTCTATCTATCATTTGAATGACATGTCACCATACATGTGTGCGTACGGCTTACCGTCTACACGTCGTGGTGTAATTGTTATTCAATATAATATTATTTGTATGGGTATTATAATGATGTGTAATTCATGTAATTAATAAATATAACATGATAATTATTCTTAATATATGATATACCATCCAATTATATCTTATTTTAATATCAAAAGAATGATATTGTCGCTCGTGCGTACGTACAGACTACCATCTCCACGAACGTGATGAGATTCATTCCCCATCGTATCCATACAAGACTAATTCTCATTTGATGAATAAAATTAATGTTAAATAACTTTATATAATTCTGGATATGAATAAGATGAAACCAATCCAAAACAAACAAGACTTTTGTAACAAAACATATAAAATAAAACGAGTAAGTTAACACCCAAAACGATGATAATACTAAAGTATTATTAACAAAGTATTATTAGAAGATCATATATGATATCATAATTATGTATATGGTTATTATATAATTTAATAACAATATTTTAACTATTATACATGAGTTTAAAATACCATCTACTAAGGAAAAGTACAAGGTACATGTTATTTCCAATCTCTTCATTATCCGTGGTTATTTATACGTCATTATCTAATGGGACCTCTTTATCACACATATCCATGATTCTTAAAAATGTATTTCAAATCATTCTTAATATATTAAAGACTATGGGATAATAAAACTTATACCGTTGTTGACTTTTTATAATTGTTTTATAAAAGAATATTTACGTCGTTTTCCAAACAAGGTCCTTTTTAACAATTTCTATAGAATTAAATTAAGAATGTCATTTTTTAACTTATACAGCGGGTGCGACTATTTTACACCGTTATAAAATATTTGAAGCATACATTACAAGATTATAAGAATATTTCCAAAGTAATAGTTTTATTTTAAAAATATGTTCCTTTTAAATGATTTCAAAAAATGAGATTATTCTCTCAAATAGTTTTGATTTCATCTATGTCAACATCCTTTGATGGATTTTAAGCTTATTTGATGTTTATTTATTATGATACAAAACTTCCATATTGTATTGAAGGTTTTGTGATATGTTTTACTGTGGATATGTTATTTTTATACCATTCATTGTTTATGGAGAAAGTACTGACAATTTTTATTCTAGTTTTAATACGAATGTTTATTTTACGTTTAAACCCGTTCATATTAGGAATGAATTGGACTTAATAAGTGACGGGTGCAGCCCGCTATAGATGCTAGATGCATAGGTAGGTCTCATGAGACAAACTAGAGTCTTGGAACAAGGCCTCAACAAAATCTTATTTGAATTCTTGACATGAGGCCTTGGCTACATGGTTATGATAGTCTAGCATTAAGCATTCCGTCATTATGAAAGTGGTTATTGATATTGCAAGTGATTATTCAAATAGTAGAATATCCATGTGAATAATTAAATGTAATTATTTCATTTTATCATTGCCATATTATGCTGAAGTTCAAGTTTAAAAGTCATTTTTAGGTATATATTTACTTAAATTGTTATTTTTATTTATGAATGATTTTTCTGTATTTTTATCCTTACAGAGCATCGGAGTGCACCCCTTTCAATGTTTTACTTTTCTCAGGATGTGAAGAAGTATATTATGAATGACCTGCAGGAATAGTATGAGGGGATATGAATAAAATATGTTGTTGTAGTAGTTTTCACTTTATGATGTAATGTAAACTTTATGAATGTATCTAGTTATTCCAAGGATACTAAACTAATCAGTCTTTCGAGACTTGATCTTTCTTGTGATCACGCCAATGTTATGTAATAATTCACCGACTCTGGGCAACATGGGTTGGGGAATTACAACAATGATGTTTGAAACTATCTCAGACTATTGGAGTGTGGTTGTTACACTATTTATCGTGACTTTTAGTTCTTACCATGGAGTTTTATTTCATTTGTAATAGTTTATTATTAAACATGAATGTGGTATGGATTCCAAATTTATTTGATAAATTTATCTCCTTGAGACGGTTTGGGGTCAAATATCTTATCTTCAAATAATAATTACTATATAAAATATAATGCTTCTCATTATTTTATATTTGAATATACATAGTGTTTGAGGTCACCATAGGGCCTACTGGAGGTGGGATTGTAGGGTCATCATCTCCATTTAATCATTACTATCCCAAGAGGGAAATCTCTGGAGGGAGAGGGCCATGATAGAATAATATTTAATAAAAAATACATAGAATATTATTAAATAATATGATAATTTTATGATGGATCGAAATACTATAATCCAATAAGTATGAGATATTTTTTAACTATATTTCACCCATTATATTTTTTTGACCATTTTTATCCACATAAACAATGTTTATGTCGACAAATATTTTTACAGTACGGGGTGTAATTTTTTTGATATGATAAAAAATAACCACTAAATGGGCCATGATTGATATTATGAACCATATCCTAATAACAAGAATGAATTTTTCATTTTTATTAATTTTATATCGTTTAACAAAATATTATTTATTTTAAAATATCAATATCTTAAGTTCATAGAAATATACCATATATTGATATTAATAATATCAGCATAACACTTATAACAGAATCATAATGTTCCATTTTTAAGATGTATTTTACATCTTTTAATTGTTTTTATCACATTAATTTTCGAATAAATAAATATGTTGAATAATATTCTCTAACTATTTGAAAAAAATAAATTATATTTCATTATTTCGTTCATATTATGGGATTTTTTTCATTTTTATCCAAACCAACGTGGCTTACCATTTAATGTGGAAACAAATATTAAAATGTTTAATTCATATTTACCAACAATAGAAAGACCTGATTTTTTAAATTTAGACCCACAAAATCTAAAAATTTAATACATTTGTAAAAATTCTAAACAAATAAGTTGATAAATACAAATTAAACATAAACTGACAAAGCACATCAAAATACAGTTTTTAGAAAAAATAACCACTGAAGATATAAATTTCTTTTATACTCAATACAATTACCAAATATTTATCGAAAACATAATCAGTTTAAATAAAATCAAAATGACCTAATAAAAATTTAGAATTAAAAAACTACAGAATATTACAAAAATAATATATTAAAATAAAAATGATTTTTTAATAAAAATCTGTATATTTTCAGATTTTTGTGAAAATAAATTTATTCAAAAAATTATAAAACTTCATCATAAAATAATTTTAAATTTAATAAATTAAATAATTAAAAAATTTATTTACATAAATTTCCCCAAATTTCAATAAACTAACAATAAACCATAAAAAATTACTATTGGTTGAATACAATATATTTTGTGAAGACTAAAATTGAATATCTAAATATATTTTAATTATTTAAACAATAATAAATTACTTCATTATAAATGATTAGGACAAATATATATATCATAATTTTGTTAATATTGATTATTCCAAAAAAATTAATAGAGGGGTTATATCATTTATTTTTAAATAATATTGTTTAATTATTATTTTGCATGATATCGTGTTTCTTCTATTATTTTAAACCTAGTAAATTCATTTAAAATTATTCAGATCTTAAATTATCAGTCCTTTTTCAAATTTTATCCTATCTGTCTTAAACTCATTCTTGGAAACAAAATCAGGTCTTTTCAATAAACATCATTGAAATAAAAAATCCTTAAAATGGTAAATAATGAGTACATTTAGAAAAAGAGAAATGTGAAGTATGATTCCCATATAGAATAACAAGTTATATGTTATCAAATATGAGAAAAGTATTGGGAGGTTATATCTTCGATAAAGAATAGAAAATTGATATCCAATGACTGATAGAGAGTGACAGAGATAATTTTAATTAAAAATGTAATCATAAAAAGGACATATTTAAGTGATTGGTTGAAAGGAAATTGATTTCATGCTAAGAAATGTGAAACTATAACAATATTTCCCACACTCCATTTTATAAAGCTGTGGAAATAAATTTCCATTTATAATAATAAAATAAGTAAAAAACACACATCAAAAGTATAATATCATATTCAGTCAATTTAAACCACAATAAAATCTTTTTAAACACATGTTTAGTATTTAAGAATATTTTTTTGGGACGAAGCATCTGAATATGCATCTGTGTATCACAATTCCCACAAAATAATAGATGTTTTTTCCCTCAATAGGTAGAAATTTACAAAAACCAAAATGGATAGAACACTAAAACATAATTATCAAAAAATAATAAAAATTTATAAGATAAAAACTACTTTAAAATTAAACAGTAATCTCCAAAAATCATCATAGATCATTAAATAAATAGATATTAATTAAAATCTAAAAAATAATATATTTTATTATCAAACCCAAAATATAAAATAGATTTGATTAAATATTGCTCGAAGATAAATTTTAAAAATTATGTTCCATAAAATTCAACCAATTTATTTTAATAGAATAAAAATAAAATCGTTCTGATAATAAAAATGAATTTTTTGATAACAATTTTTATACATAAATTGTGTAATAATTATTTCTACAAAAAATATATTAATCCCATAATAAGAGAACCATTTTCCAATCCCATGGTTATATGTTAAAAAGAAATATGTTCAATAATTTTAATAACTCATAATTATATAAAAAATAAAGGCTCCCAATAATTATGCAATCACCATAAAATATAATAACATCAATCATAAAACTAATTTCTAATAAATTTATCATTTGTTAAAACATTATTTTATTTTCACCTGATGATATCGATAACTTTAATGATAAAATAATAATAAACAATAATGTATAATCTATCCGATGAACCAAATATACGGGGCACACCTTATATTTTAAAAAACTCTATTGAATAAGAGCTTGAATTCACATAACTAAAATTATTAGGATCTTCTTAGTTTGGTTTTTAGAAAATTATGACAATCTATTAAGAAGAAATCACATAAATCACTAGTGGAAAATTAATGTATGTATACATTTCACCAAAAAAATTAAAAAATGTATTTTTTTTAATTTCATCATAAATCATTGAAATTTTCAAATTGACATCACTAATGTCCCTAATATCACTTAATCCATGGGAGAAAACATTTTATAAATGTGAGATGAGCACAAAAATCCTAGTTAAGTACATATGAAAATGAAAAAGTGTAATTTTGTAAAAACATAAAAAACAATAATATACATTCCATTATCACAGTATTCATTTAAATTAAAAAATTAATACTTTCTATATGAAAAAAATATAATTTTTTTTTCAAAAAACCATTTGAAACGGAGAGAAAACTTTGATTAATCATGTTGGAAACAAGGGTCATAAATGGTGTAACCACTATAGATACTCCTGAATGACCATCATGATTAAATTATGATCATTAAATTTATATAACAATCTCAAATAAACCTCATTAATCATTATAGTCAATCTTGTAATAAACATCGTAGTATATTCCCATTATCTCTTACAATAACCGTAATCTATTAATACTATCTCATATATGGAAAATCAAACGGTTCCCCTCTATATCTAGAGAACCCAGTTCGATGGAGGTTATAACATAGACACATGTACATAGTTTATAACATTGACAACCATCATAATAAATATTCCCAAGAACCATAACATAATCATAAATCATTAAATAATTCCTCATAAAAAAATTATTAAGTAAAACAACCTTTTAAATTATAAATCAATTTTTTTTGAAAAATGGAGCCCGTATAAATGGAAATACTATCATTGAAAATAAAAATGGAAACTTTTTAATTAATCATATATGAATTATATTGTCATGATGTAGGTAAATTCATCAAATTCAATAAATTTTAAAAGGCCTTCCATCTGTATTTGTGACAGAAAATTCATAAATTACATTTTCTAGAGTACAAAAAAATAATAATTTGAAAAAATTTATAAAAAAGTATACATTTTATTTAAAATTAGATTTAAAACCATATTATAATAATAATAAGAATATATGAATAATTTCATGAAAAACATTCTTTTTATATGGATGAAAAGGGTGTTTTTTGGGAAATATTTCAATGTTAATTTTTAAAATAATGATCCCTACCTTTTGTATAACTCAATGAGAATGTTAATTATATTCTAAAACTAATAATCATATATTAACTATTTACTTTATTTGGATCCTTTATTATGTTAATTAGTATTTTTGATGCTTTATTATCATGTTGGTTACTTAAATATTGAAATTCACATATTGTCTTTTGTTGAAATTTATTACTAAATTCCAAATTGACTTTGGTTGTTTTACTATGTTCAATGAATACATCATTACATAATATCCAATATAATAATTATTATATAATTTAAATTATTATTCATAAATTATTATTTTTAATGCATCAATTATATATTATTATCAATAATTAACTATGTTTTTATCCTGAATATTTTCAGTGGTACGTATGAATGAGTAACATTCCAAATTTGCAACATTATTATTAGAAAGATGGAATGTTTTAATTTTCAATAAAAATGGAACAATATATCATATATAGAATATTAATTCTTAAAATTTACTAATATATATGATCTACGTGATGTGATGATGAAAAATGAAACACATCACCTAATAGAGGTGGTAGTGAACAAGTACGAATGAATGATGTTATAATTTTTATGATCTGAGAAATGATATAACATAAATGAGATAAAATATTTTGAGAATGATAAATATTTTAGGACTATAATTGATAATAATTAATTCCAAATTTAAAACTAGTCATGATAGATGATATTGAAAACCTACTACATTGGTTCATGATGATATACTCCTCTGTATAAATGAACATCAAAATATTTTCAAATTAATTGGAAGTTGAGATATATATAACCAATGTATCTAACATAATACCATTAAAGTATATATATGATATGTTATTTATTATTTGAGAATGGTCGAAAATCATTTGGTGGATGTTGTTGAATACACCAAACAAAAATTCTTGAATATAAATAATAAATCTTGTTTGGAAAATGTGATTTTATTAACTAAGTAAGACAACAAAGATTATTGTTTTGAAAAATATAATTCCTATAAAATATTTTTAATGATAATGGAAATATAATTTTGTTGGTCTACGATGATCAGAATTTTTTATGATCGATAAAATGAGAGGAACTGTTCCATGTTATAAGAGAGGGGAGGGGAACTGTTAGTACTTCTCAATATAACAAATTAATATAATATAATTGGTATATATAAAAGTGATAGAAAATGATAATTTTTTCAAAGAAATTTCTGTTTGTATAAACCACCTTTTAATAAAAATTATATATTTTTTCTATAGTTATAACCATAATGTTTTCTAAAAACATATTTTACTCCATTCACTAGCACAATAACAATATTTATTTTTAACAATGATGGTAAATATATATAATATAAATTAATAAAATTAATACTAAATATATGATTTAAGATATATTAAACCATATAATAATAATTTGGTAAAATTTAAAATTTTTCTTAATTTTATAACAATTAATAAAGTATTGTTTATTTTATTATATCAAAAAATATAAATTTTTTGAACTAATTATTTCATTTTAATTTGAAAATATAATAAAAAATACTATTAATAGAAAATATTTATTTATAAATCCTTAATACATAATTTTCAACAATAAAATTATTTTACCCTCTTATTTTTCTCAAATAATCTTCATTTTATTGTTTTATATAAATTTTATTGAATTTTCCATTAATTTATCAATTGTTGAATTAGAATTTTGATTGAATATAATTTAAATATTTTATAATTACAAAAACCATTGTTAATATATTTTGTTTATATTTAAAAAGAACAATTATATGAGAATATATCATTTGGATAATACTTTATAAAAAATATTACGATTTTTAAAACAAAATTTTGTAATGTTTTACTATCCGTTAAATAAAATACTATAAATGTTCTAATATAAACCATGTGGCTGTAAAAATATATAACTTATATCCATTCATGATTACTATATTGATATACTAATATGATAATATTTATGCATGTTATTGGTTAAATTTTTGGTTATTGTAATTTTATTGTTAAATTAAATTACTTGGTTTTCCCTTTACCATTGTACCCAAAATTTCAAAAGATATTATTCAATTGAGAATAAATTAATAAGAACAATTTAATAATTTTTTTCCACCTTATACCATATACATAATAAAAATAATATTAATAAAATATTTCTTTTCCAAAATTCAACTAAATCTGAAACCAAAAAACTACAACTAAACACAAATATTTCGAAAATTGACCATTCAAAAATAAAAATAATTTTATATTGAATTAATGAAAAAAAAATTTCCACAAAAACATTTTAGTTATTTTAGATAAATTTAAATAATTAAAATTTAATGTTAATATAAAACATATATTGATATGTAAATACTTAAAAATAGAATATAGATTTTCTTAAAAATAAGAAATATTCACTATTCCATGAAAAATTTATATTTTTTGAAATTCGTGAAATTTTAATCCTATGTAAACATTGAAATTATGGATTCAATAATGAAATTTAGTTTTTCCAAATAAATATTTTAAAATTTCTATAAATTAGTAGTCAACTATAAAAATATATATAATTAATTTTCTGAATAAAATAATTTCTTAGAAGAATAAAATGCCTTTACTAAAAATCTATTACTCCCTTAAAAATCAGTAATTAATAAACTATAAATGATTATGTCTATTATATATTTTATAATTTAGTTGATAATATTAATTTTAATCAATTAAATGGCAAGTTTTTTATTGTTACATTAAAATAATAATAAATTTATAGTTTTTTTATTTTTCTGTTACATATATTTTATTCTATAGAACATAGTATTTTATTATATAAATATTAGAATTTCAAAACTAGGAATTATACCATCTAGACTTATTTATAAATTTTTATTAAATGATAAGACATCGTGTATATGTTTTTTCAAAATACAATGACATCTATGAATTGCATATTGATGAATTATATATTTTTCAGTGGGACTAGGTACATCTGGAGTGATAAAATCGTGTGAAGGAGGAATGAGAGTTGGTATAATTTTTTAAGTTAGGGTAGTGGTATAGTTAAAAATATTCAATGATTAAATAAAATATATAACATTATACCTGAGAAGATTTAATTTATAAAATAAGTATTCAATTATATTTTGATAATGGTATAAATGAAATAATTTAATTAGAATTAATATAATAATTTTTTTTGGAATATTAAATTATTTTTAACCATATATAACATTGTTTTACCTTGAAAGTTTTGACACCTTTTAACATTTTTTACAATTCAAAATGGCCAAAAATGAAATTGAAACCACTAAAATTTTTAAACATCTTAATTTAAAATATGGAATAAAAATGTATTTATAAAACTTCTAGAAGTTGAAAACACTTTTAAAAAATAAGAGAAATACATAAAAAATTAGTTTATAAAATATTTTATTATTAATCATAAAAATATATAAGAAAATATAATATAATATTTACTCAAAGGGAATTATTTTAATTATTTTTAATAAATATCATCATATTTTGATTTAAATAAAAATGAAAATTATAAAAGAAATTTTTAATTTTAATATTTTTTAAAAATAAATTAACATTTTAGAAAAATCATCATATTAATTTATTCACTCAATAATGAATATTTTAAAAAAATCTGAAAAAGTCATTTTATGTAATATTTGAAATTGTAGTTCCCAAAATGATGCCCTTTTTGTCAAATTAATCTTATAAAATCCAGGAAAATATCATTTTATATAAAAAATATCATTCTCTGAAAATCAATTTAGCTAAATATAATTATTCATTTTTTACTATATTTATTTATAAAATTGATTATAAATTATCAGAATATAAATCAATAAAATGTAAAACTATAAATTATTTGAAATATTTACAACATTACATTGATTACAAATTCAACCAAATTTAATATGTGTCGATTATGAATTTTTTCCTTATTTATACAACTGAGGTTATTTTCCATTATATAATTAATTGATAGATATATTTGACTTCCAATAATGTCATTAGTATATAAAATCAGAACCTCTAGATTTTTATTATTTCTTTGTGTCACTTATACATGATCAAAAATATAAACTATCATTTCTTCATATGAGAGATTCTCCACTAACTTCTCATGTCCAATGATTTCATGTGATTGAAATGAATCATTAATCAAATAATTACTTGATGAAAAGAAATATTTCAAATATAATCTTTAATAATGTTATCCAAAAATTCTAAAAATTTCATATAGAACATATACCCATGGGTTGGGATTTATGTTTTTCCAAAACCAAAAAACAATTTTCTATATATATATATTCTAAAAAAACATTATAACAAACAAAAATGGGACTCATTTACAATTTTGATATGCATAAATATTATCCCTTTTTCCAAATATTCATATGTAATTCTAGATCATCATTACATTCTCTTTCATTTAATTTATATATTTTTTTACCATGAATTTCATTTCACCAACATTATTATGACAGGATGAAATCTGACATTTTTTACCAATAATGCTTTAATTGGATGGATACATGATTATGATTGAAAATTATAGTGATAAAAATATTAATCATATTATATACATTAATAGAAACATTTATGACAATCCATAAATCACAATTGAATAATATCCTCCAAAGTAAGAATAAAAAAGTTATATTTTCCATAAAATTAGGGATGAAATGGACTGTTGTAATTTATTTTAGTACCAACTATCTCATCGATTCTTTTACCAAAATATTACGCAATTCATCGATCATGATAATAAAAAATTGAACATGGGACCTTATGTAATCATTCTACACCTCTAATAAATATTATAACATTCATATCTTATTTCACATTATCATGACTAGATAGAAATTGAAATGATTTATTAAAATTATGAAAAAATAACCATATTTTAATATTACCTTGAAATGTTCTTGTAATATCACCATAAAAAATAGCAACATGTTCTCCAATATAGGATTTGGCATTGAAAATGTTGAAGAGTCCACTATGTATGTTTTAATTCAACATTAACCTATTGAAAATTATTACATTTAATTCAAAAATATGTAATATATTTCATCATAGATTCTCACTAAAAATATTCATGGTGGTACCTTTAAATCATTGTTCTCCCATAATGTAATTAATATAATGATTTTTAATCATTGAATAAAAATTACATCCTTAAATAGAAATCACATGGAACACTCAATACTTTCAATATCTGAGACGATAATCATTGTCAATATTAATATCTATTGTTATAAAATTCCTAATTAATTATAATGAATGATTATTTAAATAAATCATCTATAAGTCATTTTTAACATAAATTTTTCTGAATGTTGACATCACACTTTATAGATTACACTATACTTCACATTTCTCCCAATATAACTCATTAATACATATATTAAAAGTATAATGTAATTCATAATTATCAATTTCATGTGTGAGATAATTTAGATATGATTTTTAAAATTTAAATGATGTGTATGAGGAAATGTAATAATAATGTATCGATTTTTTACCAAGTCCATTAAATGAATTTTCCTGGAAATAACAAAATTCACCATTTCCTTTTATTAATGCTAAGACAGTCAAATAATCCAAAATTACATCCAATTTTTTAAATATTTGATCAAATTATATTTTTTATATTAATTTAACAAATTTTCTAAAAATCAAAATATTCGTATATATAGATAAGTTAATTTCTCAACATTCCGCATGTTAAAATAAATCCAAGAAAACATAAAATATCTGTTATTTTTTTAGGATTGAAAAGTTATATACTAAAATTATTTTACGAATATCACCCCTTATTCTATCTTTAGAAACAACATTCCCAAGGAAAAAAATCTATTTGAGCCAAAATTTTAATTTACATAATATTTTTCAAAATTTATTTTTATTTACTATAGTAATGAAATTCGTGGGTATTTATACGGATATTGAGATTTTTTATAGTACACCTATATATCATTAAAAAATAATTTTTTTTATCTAAATACTCACGGATCACTCAACTCATTATTAAAATAAATAAAAAAATTGTGGGTTTTAACTAAAAAAATAATATCCACAAACTCTTAATGATCATAAGCTATACATAATTACATCCTCAACATTTCTTCCTCATTTTCCATCACCGGGTGATATCTAGAAGTAAAATCAATGATCATGAAATATTGTTCACCTTGGATAAGATCAAAAAAATCAATGGATATGAAGAAATCTATTTATAAATATTTATAATTTTTATTATATTGAGTGTCTTTCAATAAATTAAATTTCATAGGGAAATAAATTATTTTTAACAAACAGAACTAGGGATCCCTATTTATATGTTCATCGGAAGATGAATTCCTTTTGAAGACAATCTTATAATTTGAATTTAATTTCTAAAAACTAAACTGAATCTATTTAATTGATATGTTATTAAATTACATTATCATCCTGTTATATGTAAAAATTCAACTCATCCTTACAAAAATGAATTATACATTCATAATATGTATGATATAATTTCATTTCGTGATTTAATTCAATAAAAATATCAATTTCAGTCAATCCATTCTTCATAAAAAATTTTCATGATAACATTCAATTATATCATTAAATATATTCTTATCTTTTTAATATGTTATTAATTGGCTGAATTCATTCATAAATAGAAATAATTACTAATTCATAAAAATAACATCCACATCTATGAAATATATCATATAATGAAAAATTTGCGAATATTTATGACAATAGTGACACTAATCTCTACAATTGGATTGATAAAATTGTCATAGTATAAATCCTTCTGTTAATGAGAGTAAAAATATTCATATAAATTATATTTCACATTATAATACCCTAATAAGTTTTTCATAGAGTTCTCACATAATTTCATGAGATGATATTTAAATACTAATTGAAATTTTATGATATAAAAAATATTATTTAGATATAAAATCTATAACATTCCTAGAAATATTTGTATAAAAATGGCCAATTCATTATACCACTTCATTTGATGGAATTGAAAATAAAATAGTATTATTGATGTAATTTTACTAGATATTATATTATTTTCTAACAATTACAACCATGAGAATATATCGTTGGATATTGATTAGTTAAAGGTCGTAACTCATTGGAATTAAAAAAATTACTTCCAAATTTACATTATTTATTTGATCATGTCTATTTATATTTTATTTCAATTAATTATCCAACTATCTAAGAATTCATTACATGTTTTCGTCCACATTTCCATCATTATATACCCCTACATAACCTTATTTTTAAAATTTTTCATAAAATACGTAACTTTTTTCCGTGTACACCATTAAATTTACCATAAAATTAAGAATCACTAGTAAATAGATACCTTGGTAAATATGGAAGCATTCCTTATTTAACATAGTCAATTTTCTAATCATGGAACAAAATAAAATTATATACCTTATTCGAAATATTTGTAAATTTTCATCATAGTAGGAATTGACTCCTATAATATTTTCATCTTGTCTATTAATTTTCTACCAATTCAATGTTGAGTATTGGATATGAAATATGATAAAAGTGTTATCGTTAAATACCATTAATTATGTGATATTAATTCAGTTATTTTCTTTGGTATAATTAATAAGAATCTATATTTAATTTATTAAAAATCAAAATGAAACTAGAATGTGTTAATTTTTTATTTTATTAAAATATAAAACTATGAATATCATATCATATTAATTGATCCATCCTTCATCATTCACTAGGACCGATGATCAACCAAATTGAAGAATGTTTTCTTTCATGAAATGTTATATAAAAAAATTCATCTATTAAGAATTTGGCTTATTCGTTGCATTGGTTCCACTATGATATCTTGGGATATCTGATTCAACACAGATTCCGACTACTAGGTAATGATTCCATCCATTCGAGGTTACTGATTATGTATAAAATATCATCTTAAATACTCTCTACCTAAACTTCCATGTTTCATATATAAAATTCCATTCTAATAATTTATTATAATTTGAAACATATATGTTAATAAATTATAATACCTGATGATATAAATATAAATTATAATCTCCGAAATGTTTGTTCTAACACACAATAACAATAGAATTTATCTAAACCTGGATTTTTTACCAACTATAACACATCATTCATTAAAAATTCAATAAGTAAATGATATATAACAATATATCTCATTTAAAATTAATAATTCTTTTCCATTTACTGGTCAAATTATAGGTGGAAAAAATTTCATAGAAATGTGTATGTTTCATAAAATAACCACTTGTCACACTAATCAAATTATTTATAAAGTGTAATTTTCTCCATCAAGGAATCTCTTATATATAGAACTCATCATTATTAATATTTCAACCAATCCATAATCCTTATGTTTTTATTAAAAAATTAAATGAGATAAACTATCTTAATAATGGTCTTAAAATAAATTAAACATATATGATTATCTATAATACATATAATTCAATATAATTTTTTATTTTTAAACATTAAACATTTGATTTCATATATCAATTTAAATTTATATTAAATATTTTTAATTGCATAAAATTTCATATGAAGAATTTTATATTCATTCAAAATGGAAATATAATAATCCTATGTGTTTAATGGAAAACATAATAGATGATTAATTCCATTCAATGAAAAAACCATTTTAAAATTATTTCAATAATGTTCATGAATGTTCCTAAAAAAGAAAATCACATTTTCATACCAATTGAAATAGATATAATTGAATTATAGAAAATTATATCTACATAACGTACATACAATGGTACATTATTCAAACATTTACTATAGTAAGAACTTATGAAATATAGTCACCAAATTGGATAATTACCAAAACCATTGGGAGTATCCTATTACCTGAAAACCCTATATCATTGCTCAATGCATTATCATTAGAGTCATCTTGCATGAACCAATTATTTATATAAAATTCACATGAAATATAAACAATAAAAAATATTTTATATGAAACATTAAAAAATAAATAAAAATTATTTTTCATATAATCACATCAGTATTAAAACTTTCAGATATATCATAATGATGAGATAAATATTTGGTTTCCCTACAGAATCATTTTAATACCAAATAAATTATATAATATTGACAGTAATAATTTCCTTAAAATAAAATAATAGAATATTATAGAGTTATTATAATAATTAATAATCTACATATAAATATAAAGCATGTTCAAGATATAAACTTTGAAAAAACAAAGATTACACATTGGTTAAAATTTAAAAAACAATTACAATTATTGTTTACAAAACTAAATTAATTTTTTTTAAAAATAATGATTAAAGTAGTTAAAAAACGACATGTAAAAACATTATGGTTATATAAAAAATGAAAAATATTTATGACTAGGGATATGGATGAAAAATATTCTAATGAGATTATATCAAATAATGTTTCAAATTAAAAATGGTTACCTTTTGTCTCATCCACCTTTGTATTTAATTTTCCTTATGAATAGTAAAATTACCCTATTTTTCTACATGATTATTAACAATTTTTATTCATTAATATAAAATTAATCATTTTCTTTTCTTTTTTACATTTTTTGTTACTATATTTTTTAGTTTTGTGTCCATATTTTTTGGGTTTCTCATTTGATAATAGTAATAAAACATTTTACGTTGACCTAGGTCAGAAGGATTAAAGTTACATTAAATCCATAATAATAAAAAATTTATATTATTTAATTTATTATATTTTTAAATTTTTAAAATCAACCATTTAATTTAGTTATGAAAAACTTCATGTTTTGTTCCATAGTAATGGTAGTTTGAATATATACATGTACATTTTTTATAATTTGTTGAAAATTAATAAGGAATATTTTTTACATTTAAAGAATCAATAATAAGTTATTAATTTTTAATTCATTGATTATTTTCATCCATATAGTTATAATTATAATGTTTATATGAAAATGAATGATATCTATTAATAAAGATATTATTCTAGAAAAATGCATGTGAAATAATATAGATTGTTGATAGAGTGAATGAGGAATATAATTATTAATATATTGTAATTAAAAAATTATAGTGATGAATCAAATATTATATATATAAATATATTCAATTTCCAATAAAATTTAAAAACTTGTACGATCTAGTGAAAAATATAGAAACACATATATTCATTATTCTTGTTGTCCAAACATTCAAATGATCATTTTTCTACTACTCATATAATTGAAAAAGAAATGTAAAAACGGTTTTAAAATAATCATAATAAATGTTTAGTATATTTAAGGAAATAAATATATTTTTTTATTATGGTTTATTGTGATTTTATGTGGGTAGATGAAAAAATAAACATAACAATGTTTGATTATGATTTATATCTTTTGCTCAAATATTACCATTTTATTACACATTAAGCCATATATGATTGGAATTATGAGAATAAGATGAACAATAAGATTTAGGGATTTATTTAGGGTAGAATATTTTGTATATATTTTCAATATTTCTGTTTCCAAAATGATAATGAATGGATGGAAAGGAAATTCTGTTTTATAATTGATAAGATTTGTACCATCATATTTAATCATTGTTTAAAAATAATATAATGTATTATTCTATGGAATATGTAAATTGAAGAATTAATATTAAATTACAAGGAAAAAAGAGTAAAAATAACATCATATAATAATAAATCAAATATATTTTTTATCTTTTTTGTAACACCCCGAGCTTCCATGATACGCTTCTCATTCAATAATGCAATAGCTTGCATTGTACGCAACTTCGAGATCTAAAACACTGAGACTAATCAAAGTAGCCGTTATGAATAGTAATAACCACATTTTAAAATTATAGAAATTTTATATTTCAAAATGGACTTCATTTTTGGATTCGGAATATCGAAATTAGCCTATGTTGAATTTTTAGTATTTTTCTGAGAACTTCTAATTTTTTATGAATAGTGAAAAAAACTTAAAAACAACTTTTTAAATCAAAATAATTTATAGTGATAAATTATACTATTTAGTGGTTTAAAGTATAATTAGAATATATTTTTACAATTTTATCCAATGGTGGTAATTAGATTTAATTTAACATTGAAATTGGACATAAACAATTGCCAATCTTTTGATATAAATTGTTTCTTAAAAACACGCTATTTGTTGTGACAGCGGCAATTGATTATAAAATTAATTAATGCAACATATATTTATGGAATTTTGTAAAATATACATCATTTCTGAATTCGGAATATCAATTATAGCTTAGGGTGAAATTTTGGCATTGTTCTGAAAAACTTCAATTTTTGATGAATAGTGAAACCACTAAGTGGTAGTTAAATATCTGATTTTTCATTTAAATGAAATATTACCACTTCTGTGATTTTATTTTCAAAAATCCGACATACATGGTTGTCATTAAGAAGTAAAATGTGGTTCAATGAGATCAAAATAATTTTTTTGGTGAATAGTAACTTTTAAGTTCTTAATCGCGATTAGAGGTAATTAGTGCAGTTTAAGGTAAAAATAATGTTTTAATAATATGAGATGAGCTTGACACTTGTCCTACTCCTATAGGATGAGTCATGGCCGACCAAGAAAACCCATGGGTCAACTTGGGGACCCCATGGATCCACTTTGGTTGGAAAATGACATTAATATATATATATTTAATGTTAAAATTAAATTGACACAAACATGAGTTGTTTTACTAAAACAGTTTTTAAGTGGGGTTACACAAATACAAATTTTGATTATAAATATTCATTAGAAATATAAAAAGATTTCCTACATCATAGTATTTTTTTATAATTTTTATTCATTAAATAAATTAAATTATTTATGACATTATGATGATGCAGCGATGACCTCATTATTTAACTATTTAAATAAAATGAGAAGAAAATGTAATATCTAAGGCTTACACTTGTTCAAAGCCTATTGTATGAGGATATTTCGAACCCTTATCACCTTAGCCTATAATTATACAAGTGTGGGACCTTTAGAATCCTAAAATCATTGTATAATAGAATAACATTTCATTACTTTCCAAAAGTGCCCCTCCTCTCCACTTATAAAAGGCCCCCACCACTCCCACCTTATTCAGACGTTATAGCCATTTGGCTCGGCCAAACTCTTCCAAAACACTCTCCCAAAATCCCTCAATTACTCCTAGAAGCCTCACTTTGGGCATAATTCTTCCCAAGGAAGCCTTTGTCTCAAATCAAAAAGAGTTACCCGATTTTTTAGGTAATGTCTTCTCTAATGTTGTTTTGTTTTATTTTGCTTCTCCAACCCCTTAAACTCTTTTCATTCCTTTATTTTGTAACAAAACCAGTATCTACAATATACTAGGATGTTTTTATGATATGGATTTGGTTTAAAATTACACAAACCTTCTCCTAATCGTTAAAGAACATACTGTTTCTGTGGGGGGCGAAATACTGCCTCACGAAACGATGATTGTTCAAATTCTTTTAACACCTATAATGGTGGCCATTTTGATGAAACTATTTTCATATATGATATATATATATATATATATTATGTTTATGTTTTCCTTATGCTTCTTTATTTCTCATTTATGGCATACTTTATGATTTACATTATGGGTAAACACGATAATTTCATTTTAGGAAGTGCGGACTACCGCCCCCTCAAAGTGATGTGAATCGTTAATGCAATATGTGGGATGTATAAAGGATGGAGTAAATGATATTATATATGATATTATACTGGAACTATATTATACCTTTATATAATTATGATTTCATTCCATTAAATACGAAATAGGAATGAAAGTAGCGTTCCTGCGTACGTACGGCTTACTGTCTCCATGAACGGTGCATTTCATTTCTTACCTCTAAATGTTACGTAATATTATGAATGAATGTATATACTGTATATATATCATATATATGACATCTAAATCATGAATATAATTCTGGAGTTAATGGATATTCTACCACATAAACAACTTGTAATTATAAGAAGTTTATTGTTGACTCATGTACCAAAGATCGACAAAACGACCATTATTAACATAAATAATTACATAATGTTCATAACATGGTAGTAAGTGATATAAAAGGAATAATGAACATAAAAAAGGTTCTTATGTAAATTGAAATTAACTATAGTTTATTATTCAGGAGGTTAAAAAATGGTCTAGTCAGGACAAGACGCAAGGTAAGGGAACTTCTTAACCCAATTTCCATTCTTTGGGTTAATCTCATACTTTCAAGTTATGTCATGATATTATTATGTCCTATCTTGTTTTTGTACTTTTTTTATGTGTACATATAGTGAATACACATAATAGATATATTTTATTTAAAAATGATCCTTTTAAAGGACTTTGTCTCAATCTCCATTCATTGAGGCATAATTTTTTTTATACACAAATTTCTTTTATACGGTGTATAAACCCCTTTGACTTTTACATTTATTCAAAAGGAATATTTTTTATACAAAGAGTTTTACTAAACGACAAAAAGAAATGTTTTTTTGTCATACGTATGTGGCGACAATGAATTCTCCGCCGTTATTACACCATTGAGGCTTCCCATACACGCTTATAGGGGTATTTTCAAAATAAAAGTTATCTTTTATAATTATGTGACTTTTAAATGATTTCTAAAAAAAGAGAGATCTATTTCTCTCAAATATATGAAAATCCAGTGAAAATGTATACGTATTTAATGCAAGCTTAAAAATGATTTCAGAAAAAACAACTCTCAAGTGTGGTAGACAGGAAGGGATTCGGCGTGGACCCATCATGGCCTATAATTAGTCGAGCAGTCTCAGAATTAGTTATTTTATTTTCAGAAGCTTGCATAATGTATTCATAAAAACACTGGATTATATTTTAGCAATTTTAAACGTAAGTATCTTTAAAAAAAATTCATCGGCAGGTCTCATGAGACAAACTAGTGTCTTGGCATGAGGCCTTGACAAAATCTTATTTGTGGTCTTGGCACGAGGCCTTGGCTACGTGGTTATGATAGTCTGGAATTATGAATTCCATCATTATGAAAGTGGTTATTGATATTGCATGTGATTATTCGACCAGTAGAATATCCATGTGAAGAAGTAAATGGCATTATCTCATTTTACTTTTTCCATATTATGTTGATGTTGAAGTTTAAAAGGCTTTTTTTTAGTTGTACATTGACTTAAATGTTTATGTTTATTTATGGAAGCTTCCGATATATTGTTATCCTTACTGAGCATCTGAGCTCACCCCTTTCAATGTTTTAATATTTTCCAGGATGTGAAGAAGTATTTTATGAATGACCTGTAGGGATTGTCAGAAGAGGATATGAGAGTGGACTATGGAGACTTTGTTATTGTATTTTTTCATTTTATGATGTAATGTAACGTTTACGAATGGATCTAGTGTTTCCAAGGCTACTAAAGTAATCGGTCTTTCGTGACTTGATCTTTTGTGATCATGACAATGTTACGAAGTAACGCAACGGCTCTAGGTAGCTAGGGTCGGGGCGTTACAGTTGCTATCAGAGGCAGTTTAGTACTAACCTTGGAAGTTAGATTTAGATAAACTATGATTAGAGCACATAGACCAAAGATAGACTTTGAGGATTAGTATAGAAGAACTTCCTAGAATTTTGTTATTGTAGAGATTTTTTGAGTTTTCTGAGCAATACATCCTTGTCTGGATACGAGCAGGTAGAGGCAGCTCTGGCACAGATGTACCTAGGGGTAAAACCTGAAAACACCGCTTTGAGCTAGACTCGAACGGGAACTGGTGCACGACAACGGGCCTTGCTGAACTCTTGGTTACGACACTCCCGGGGGATATGCTTAGGATAATTCCAATTTTCTTTACAAACCACTATGAATGGTTATGAGTATATACTTCCTCAAATAAAACCTTTTTATGATTATGGATTATATCCATAAATAGTTCAATTTATGTCATGTATTTTATAAGTATGGAATTATGTATTTTGATTCATTAATTAATCTAGTTTATGGCATTGTATAGAAATGGCGCCCAGTAGAAGGAATGTGAAATCCATCAATACGTATGATCCAAAGAGTAAGAAGGATCATATCTTTCATGGTATTAAGCCAACATTTATAAGGGAAATATTCTCCCATGTGTTATCAACATATGAAGAAATAGTATCATGTGCTAATAAGATAAGTAGAGAATTATCTAAGTCTTATGGATTTGAAGGGATGAAATAGAAGAAAAGGATGGAAGAGAGAATGATGGATAAAGGGACGAGGGAAAAAAAGAATTTTCCAATATGTGATAACTGTGGGAAGAAACACCTTGGAATTTGCATGAAGGGAATGGTGGTTTGTTATATGTGTAGAGAAAAAGGACACCAAGTGCGTGACTGCAAGGGTAAGAAAAAGGTTTCAAATGTACAATGCTTCATCTTCAAGGAGTGGGGACACTACGCAAACCAATGTTCAAATCATCAGAGTATGCCCCAAATGATGTTATTGGATAATAATCAAGTTATGATACTACCATAGATGAGGAGGAATTATTAGTGTTCTTATGTTGTTATTAAATAATTTTGTAATTTGAGTGTTGTATCAATGATGTACTTGTTATAATAATTATGGAGTATATAAGGATTGTACTGCAATACTATTTCATCTAGGACTTGAGATTGTGTGGAACCAAGAAAAGTGACTCCACAGTAGGTTAAATTTTTGGAAAATAGATGGTTGAGAGAAAGATAAACAATAATATGGTTCTGATACCAAGATAGTGATTTTGGAATAAGACATGATTGATTTGGATAAATTATGTTGGATATTCTTAACATCCTTGAAACTGATTAATGATTTGTATACATTTTTGGATAGGAGTATATCTAGTTTTCTATAAGGAATAAGGGATCATGAATGTAATCAATAAGGATATATGGTAATACAGTATGTTGTAGTGTTTTAAAAGAATACATGATGAAGGTGTTCACATGTTGTTACGCAGAAAAAAAAGGCGCTTCATTAGGTTTACCTTCCTCATAAAATCTGGACTGTGAGTTGGACAGAAGTATTTTGGAAAACTATAAAGGTTGGAATGGATTATATTTTACATTGGATACTATTTTTAAGGTTATTTTTGGATATTTATAAAAAGGACAACACGCAGACCGAGTGACAACCCATCGTGTCAGACAAAGCTGTGGGAATCGAACCCACAACCATAGTGCGATTGTGATTAATCGCCTACCACTGGACTACGTGAAGTCCCTGATTTTTACAGAATATTTTTTCTAATCTACATGGTATGTGTTAAAATTTGGAACCTTATACAATTAAGATAAGTATAATATTTTTGAGTTCTATTATCTTTTTGATTGAATGATGTGTTGAAGGTTGATACTCTAATTGTCAAGCATAAATATATATATACCTATCTCTTATTCAATGAATAAATTAATTCTTAAACTTTAGTAAAAGGATATTAAATCAAAAAATGTGTTATCCTAATACCTTATGTCTTGTTGAACTGATGATATTTTAAATCAATATAGATTGAAGGCTTTGAGGCCCTCAATTTGAAAGTTGATTGTGAATGATGACCTCAATAACTCCCTACAAATATTTACGTTTTTCCACCAATTATATGTCTTTAATTTCCACCAATGTTCTCCTAATCGAGATCATAATTGGGTGGTGACTTTTTCATTTCCCTTTCCTTCTAATTAAGGCTAAATTTTATTAATCTTATTTTCGATGTGGGTTTTCCACAAAGGTATTTTCTCTTTTCAACCTTTTGTATTCAAAGAAAAATTTCAAATTGTGAGGACTCAGTTTATTGAAGGAGGGGAGAATGTAACACCTCGAGCTTCCATGATACGCTTCTCATCCAATAATGCAATAGCTTGCATTGTATACAACTTCGAGTTCTAAAACACCGCGACTAATCAAAGTAGCCGTTATGAATAGTAATAACCACTTTTTAAAATTATAGAAATTTTATATTTCAAAATGGAATTAATTTTTTGATTCGGAATATCGAAATTAGCCTATGTTGAATTTTTAGTATTTTTCTGAGAACTTCTAATTTTTTATGAATAGTGAAAAATACTTAAAAACAACTTTTTTAATAAAAATAATTTATAGTGATAAATTATAATATTTAGTGGTTTTAAAGTATAATTATAATATATTTTTACAATTTTATCCAATGGTGGTCATTAGAATTAATTTAACATTGAAATTGAACATAAACAATTGCCAATCTTTTGATATAAATTGTTTCTTAAAAACACGCTATTTGTTGTGACAGCGGGAATTAATTATAAAATTAATTAATGCAACTTATATGTTTTGAATTTTGTAAAATAGACATCATTTTTGAATTCGGAATATCAATTATAGATTAGGGTGATATTTTGGCATTGTTCTGAAAAACTTCAATTTTTGATGAATAGTGAAACCACTAAGTGGTAGTTAAATAACTGATTTTTCGTTTAAATGAAATATTACCACTTCTGTGATTTGATTTTCAAAAATACGACATACATGGTTGTAATTAAGAAGTAAAATGTGGTTCAATGAGATAAAAATATTTTTTTTGGTGAATAGTAACTTTTAAGTTCTTAATCGCGATTAGAGGTAATTAGTGTAGTTTAAGGTAAAAATAATGTTTTAATAATATGAGATGAGCTTGACACTTGTCCTACTCCTATTGGATGAGTCATGGACGACCAAGAAAACCCATGGGTCAACTTGGGGACCCCATGGAGCCACATTGGTTGGAAAATAACATTAATATATATATATTTAATGTCAAAATTAAATTGACACAAACATGAGTTGTTTTACTAAAAGAGTTTTTAAGTGGGGTTACACAAGTCCCAATTTTGATTATAAATATTCATTAGAAAGATAAAACTATTTAATACATCATAGTAATTTTTTATAATTTTTAGACATTAAATAAATTAAAGTATTTATGACATTATGATGATGGAGCGATGACCTCATTATTTAACGAGTTAAATAAAATGAGAAGATAAGGTAAACTCCAAGGCTTACACTTGTCCAAAGCCTATTTTATGAGGAGATTTAGAACCCTTATCACCTTATCCTCGAATTATACAAGTGTGGGTCCTTTATAATCCGAAAATCATTGTATAATATAATAACATTTCATTACTTTCCAAAAGTGCCCCTCCTCTCCACTTATAAAAGGCCCACACCACTCCCACCTTATTCACACCATCAAGCCATTTGGCTCGGCCAACCTCTGCCCAAACACTCTCCCAACATCCCTCACTTACTCCTAGAAGCCTCAAGTTGGGAATAATTCTTCCCAAGGAAGCCTTTGTCTCAAATAAAAAAGAGTTACCCGATTTTTTAGGTAATGTCTTCCCTAATGTTGTTTTGTTTTATTTTGCTTCTCCAACCCCTTAAACTCTTTTAATTCCTTTATTTTGTAACAAAACAAGTATCTACAATATACTAGGATGTTTTTATGATAATTATTTGGTTTACACTTACACACACCTTCGTCTAATGGTTAAAGAACATACTGTTTCTGTGGGTGGCGAAATACTGCCTCACGAAACGATGATTGTTCAAATTCTTTTAACACCTATAATGGTGGCCATTTTGATGACACTATTTTCATATATGATATATATATATTATGTTTATGTTTTCCTTATGCTTCTTTATTTCTCATTTATGACATAATTTATGATTTCCATTATGGGTAGATGCGATAATTTCATTTTAGGAAGTGCGGACTACCGCCCCCTCAAAGTGATGTGAATCGCTAATGCCATATATGGGATGTATAAAGGATGGAGTAAATGATATTATATATGATATTATACTGGAACTATATTATACCTTTATATAATTATGATTTCATTCCATTAAATACGAAATATAAATGAACGTAGCGTTAATGCGTACGTACGACTTACAGTCTCCATGAACGGTGCATTTCATTTCTTACCTCTAAATAATACGTAATATTATGAATGAATGTATATACTGGATATATATGATATATATGACATCTAAATCATGAATATAATTCTGGAGGTAATGGATATTCTACCACATAAACAACTTGTAATTATAAGAAGTTTATTGTTGACTCAAGTACCAAAGATCGACAAAACGACCGTTATTAACTTAAATAATTACATAATGTTCATAACATGGTAATAAGTGATATAAAAGGAATAATGAACATAAAAAATGTTCTTAAGCAAATAGAAATTAACTATAGTTTATTATTCAGGAGGTTAAAGAATGGTCGAGTCAGGACAGGACGCAAGGTAAGGGAACTTCTTAACCCAATTTCCATTCTTTGGGTTAATCTCCTACTTTCAAATTATGTCATGATATTATTATGTCCTATCTTGTATTTGTAATTTATTTATGTGTACATATAATGAATACACATAATTGATATATTTTATTTAAAAATTGTAACACCCGAGACTTTTATGTTATATAAATCATCAAAGAAATCTTTTTCTATACAACACTTGCTTGGCTTTCTTTACACGCAATCGCGACCTTCCTCGATAGCTTGCGTCGTACGCAATACCGAGTTTCACTAAACAACATTATGCTATTAAAACTAGCCGTTATGAATAGTAATAAACACTTTTTGGAATTTTATAAATTTTATTTTTCAAAATGGACTTCATTTTTGGACTCAGAATATCGAAATTAGCCTAGGGTGAAATTTTGGTATTTTTCTGAAAACTTTCAATTTTTGATGAATAGTGAAACCACTAAGTGGTAGGTTAAAAACTGAATTTTGCAGAAAACATAATTTTACCGCTTCTGTGATTGGAATTTCGAAAATCCGAGAGACACGGTTAATATCATGGACTAAAATGTGGTTCAATGAGATGAAAATAATTTTTTGGTGAATAGTAACTTTTTACTTTTTTTACCGCGGTTAATAGTAAATAGGGTAACTAAGGGTAAATATGATATTAATATTACCCTAACACATGTCATAATTCTATTGGACAAGTGTAATTCGACCAAAAACAAACTTAGGAATAAAATATGACCATTTAGGCCCACTTGGATTAGATTAGGACATTTATTATTAATTTATTTAAAGAATGATTAAAATAGTTAAAATCAATGATTAATAAGTAAATCATTTTTAATATGGGGTTATACATAAGATAAATTCAATTGTAAATATTCATTAGAAAGCTAAAAAGATTTCCTACATGATGATATTTTATTTGTAATTTTTAGACATCAAATAATGTAATTTATTTATGACACAAAGATGATGCAGTAATTATCTTATTAATGAAATATTGACATAATTGATGTTATAAACAGAAAAATAAATGTAATTTGAGACTTTTTATGAATTCAACTAATTTTATAGGTTACTATGGTATATTAATGTTGATTTAATCAACTTGGTTCGAACATATAATCCTTATATGACTTTCACAAAAATCATATATCAAATAGTGTCAAAATTGACACAAAATAGTTTTTAAATCAAATATTATATTATTAATTGTTATTTTATTCCTAAAAATCTAAGGTTCGGCCAAATTACTTAGATAAGAATATATATTTTAATAATAAACAATTTGGGGTTCGTTTGTCATGTTATAGTAAGTGTATTAACCATATAGTGAAAGAAAACAAAAAGACATGGTAAAAGTTAAATTATTTAACTTAGAGTTAAATCTAATTGATAAGGTTAAAATAATACCCTAAACTTGTCTAAATCCTATTGGTTGATAGTATTTCGACCCTTCCCCACTTTATCTTCGAAATAAGACCCTTTGGAACCATTATAAACCGATTTTGACTTTAATATAAAATAATATTTTGAGATATTCCTAAGGTGCCCCTCTCCTCCCTTATAAAAGGGCACCTCCTCCCCCTCCTCCTCACACCAAATTGAGCACTCAAGCTCGGCCAACCCCTGACATTTTCTCCTCTCCACTTCCCTAGAATAATCCTAGAGGTCCTGATCTTCTCCAAAGACCAATCTTAGTTCCTTAAGTGGAGGATTCAAAGAGGCGTTCCAAAGAAGAGGTAATATCCATTACCGATCTTTTCAATTTCTTTCTTCTTCAACTTCTTCTTCTTTAGTTGTTTCATGATAAAGTAATAACATCAGTATTACTTACATACTGATATGTTATTATAAATATGAAACAACCCTATTTCACCTTCTATCCATCCTACGGAAAAATGAAATCACCACGCGTGCGTACGTACGGAATACCGTCTCCACGCCGTGGTGTAATCTATTTTCCACCATCACCTTACAAGGATGGTTATAATGATGTAATGAGTAACTAAATATGATTATTATGAAGTCATATTGATACTGAAATAATATATATATACTCCAATACAATTCCACGATCATAGGAATGATATCATCACTCGTGCGTACCTACGGAATACCGTCTCCACGATGTGATGCGACTCGTTCTACATGATCTTCATTTCATAATTATTATATAAATGAATTGAATGAATGAATATGGTATATAATACACTAATACCATTATGGAAAATGAATTATCTATAACCTAAAGATAAGAATAAGAATTTATTCGACAAAACACGCATAAGAACAAAAAGTTATAAAGACCCGAGTAACAAGTAACAATGAAATATTACTAACAAAAAGCTAATAATATGACCATATATGATATCATATAAATATGTATGATTCTGGAATAAGTCAATAACATTATTTAAACCATTATACAGGAGCTTCGGACACGTACAAAGCTAATCGGACCTAAGGTAAGGGAAATATCACAATTTCATTTTTATCCGAGATTGTTTATTCGTAAGTATTTACTGGGGTGTATTTTATCATCCACATCCATGTTTCATAAATATGTAATATTATTTCCATCCACCTAAAATTGTTTAAATCCATTTTTACCCTTCGGTGAGTTTTTTTTGTAAAACATATGAAAGGAATCTTTTGTCATTTTTCGTACGAGGTACTTTTTGACTTTTCCGACAAAAGTACGAAGAATGTTTTTTTTAACTTATACGGCACGAACGGATTTCTACTGTTTTATGAAGCCTTATTTTCATGAATCTTCCTCTAAAAGATTTCATTACTATTTTCAATTAAATCTCTTTCTTTTAAAATTGCATGATGTTTTGTGAAAAGAAATTGATTTTGAAGAAGAAAGGATATTTTCCTCAAGAATTCAATTCAAGTGTTTTATCAAAATTATTTTCCATATAAGATAATAAAGTGTTATGTTTCTATCCATATTTTTACATTGATTTGACTATGTTGTGATGAAATTATGTTTATGAATTCCTTTATCTTATATGAATGGTTTTATGATGTCATGTTGTTTAAGAATCCCATTTTTATTACATGGGTTATGGAATGATGTATGATTTATGATTTTGTGGCACACATAAGAAAGGATTCATTAAGAGATGGGTGGGACCTATATCTCCCTCCAATGCATTGGGTAAAGATTTTATATCTCATGAGATAGACATGGCTGGAACGGAAGGTTATTTCGGTTCAGTGATACAGGACTGAAACGAGGAGTGCACTCGGTTCAGAAAGGGACTTTGTCCACTAAGATAGTCTTGGCGATGAGTCATGACTAACAAGAAATGATTTTCCATGATTATGTGTTCATGCCACAAAGTTTCAAGTTTTATGTTATGATTATGGGGATCTCATTTTCACTCCTATGATTTGTTCCATGTTAAGATATTATGATCTATTTTGTAGGTTATTATTTTCAAAAAGATATGATATGATTTTTATTTCCTTTATTTTCCTTGCTGAGCATTTGAGCTCACCCTTTTATGTTTTCTTTTCCCCAGGTCAGGAAGATGGATATTAAGTAGAATATGCTAAAAGGGACCCTAGATATGATGAAATAAATGGGAGACACTGTAGAAGATTTATGAACCAGTTGTTTATGTTTCCCAGTTTCTAAAGGCACTATACCTATACGGTCCTTTGTAGTTTTATCATATGTTGTAATAAGTGTGCTTCAATTTTTGAAGTATTAAAAATGTATGTAAAGTATGGGTTGTTATAGTTGGTATCAGAGGAAAGGTATAGTCAACCTTTGGAAACTAGGAAGTGAAAGCCTTAGTAAGAACCCTAAGGATAAGTCTAAGCATAGTACACAATCTTAGTGTTTTAGAAATGGCCTTGAATAACCTAGGATAAGACCATAAGCATGAAAATTTTATTCTTGAATTATGTGGTTTCCTATTATAATTAGTGTTGCTCACAATATTCTTCTTGGTTTTAGTCAATGGCTGGAACCCGAAGGAACCGTGTTAATGCGGAATGCGATGGGCAATGCAATGATTGTCCCCCTGAGCAACCAAACGATATGGGAGCTGGAATGCAAAATCTTGTAGCCATGCTCACACAACTTTCTCAAGCTATGAATCATGCAGGATTTCAAAACGAGCAAAGGAGGGAGCAACTTTCTGTTGAATCCTTCATGAGGTAGCGTCCACCTTCTTTCAGCGGGTCTACTGATCCATTAGTTGCTGAACAATGGATTAGTACTACTGAAATGATATTTTCAGTTCTTCAATGTTCTGAACATGATAAAGTCATCCTAGCAGTGTATAGTTTGGAAGGAGATGCTGATTAATGGTGATATCTTGTTAAGAATACGAGGCAAAGGGATGAAATTGAGTCTATGGAATGAGACGAGTTCAAGAACTTATTTTTCAATAAGTACTTCCCACGTATTCTCCGAACAAAGATGGAGAAAGAGTTTCTTGAACTGAAGCAAAGGGATGATGAATCTGTTGGTACCTATGAAGCAAATTTTACAAGACTGGCAAGGTACGCTTCTGGTATTATTATCCAACCTGAGAGTAAGATCGATCGATTCTTTAGTGGCTTAAAACCAAGTCTTCGAAGGGCGTTAGCCATAAGAGACTTCAATAGCTACGAGGAAATCGTTTGATGTGCTCTCAAAGTCGAGATGGAGATTGGAGTAACCCATCAGTCACATGGGTTTGATAAGAAGAGGAAGATGGAATTCAAAGAAAAATCTAAAGAGAACACAGAAAAGAAGATGAGATTTTCCTTATGCTCAAAGTGTGGAAATAAACATGGAGGGAGTTGTCTTAAAGGGACAAGTAAATGTTTTAAATGTGGAAAGGAAGGTCATCGGGCATTTGAATGCCGTGATAATGGGAAGAAGATGTCTAATGACGCAAACAAAGGAAGGGATACACAGAATGAACCTACAACACTTCAATGTTTCAAGTGCAAGGAGATGGGGCATTATGCCAATCAATGCCCAAATCCAAGGGTTGATGATGATGGTCGACGTCAACAAACTCTTAAAGCTAAAGACAAAGGAAAGTCACATGCAATTTCTATCAGCGATGTGGAGTACGATAACGATGTGGTGAAAGGTACACTTACCATCCACTCTAAAGTAGCAAATGTTTTATTTGAATCTGGATCCACCCACTCTTTTATTTCTGAAGACTTTTCTAAGGGTATCACCGTACTACCTCAACAATTAGATGTTGAGTTAGCTGTGACAACACCTAATGGCACATCAATCGCATCAAAAGTTTATAATTCTTCTCCGATCAAAGTTTGTGGGAAAGTGCTTCCTGCAAATCTTGTGATCCTTCCTTTAGTGGAATTTGATGTGATTCTTGGCATGGATTGGCTTTCTCTACATGGAGCTCATATCAATTTCCAAAGAAGGGAAGTCACATTTCATACTCCAGATCAATCTACGATCGTATACCAATGCAAGGATGAACATAACCTTCCAGTGGAAATTTCTTCCATCTTATGGGTATTGATCCCACTAAATGAAGGATATTTATCTCAAATGGTTGGTGAGAAACTCACGATTAAGAATATGCCCATTGTAAGGGAGTTTGATGATGTCTTTCCGGAGGAATTACCAGGTCTTCCACCAAATCGTGAAGTTGAGTTTTCAATAGAACTCATACCGGGTGCTTTGCCTATTTCAAAGACACCTTATAGAATGGCCCCAATTGAGTTGCAGGAATTGAAGAAGCAACTCTAAGAGAATCTTGATAAGGGTTTCATACGCCCTAGTGCGTCACCTTGGGGAGCACCTGTTCTATTTGTTAAGAAGAAAGATGGATCAATGAGACTCTGCATTGATTATCGAGAACTTAACAAGATCACTATCAAGAACAAATATCCTCTCCCACGCATTGATGACTTATTTGACCAACTAGGCGGAGCTCAATACTTTTCCAAGATTGATCTTCGTTCAGGGTATCATCAATTAAGGGTCAAAAGGGAGGATATACCAAAGACGGCTTTCCGTACAAGGTATGGACACTATGAATTTATAGTGATGCCATTTGGTCTTACTAATACCCCTGCTATCTTCATGGATATAATGAATAGAGTCTTTAGAGACTATCTTGATCAATTTGTGGTAGTCTTTATAGAAGATATTCTTGTCTATTCAAAGAGCAAGGAAGAACATGAAGATCACTTGAGAATTATATTGAAGACCCTGAGAAAGGAGAAGCTTTATGCCAAATTTACCAAGTGTGAATTTTGGCTTCAAAAAGTTGCATTTTTGGGTCACATAATCTCAAAAGAGGGGATATCTGTGGATCCAGCAAAAACAGAGGTTATCGAAAGATGGTCGAGACCAACAACAGTAACTGAGATCCGAAGTTTTCTTGGTTTGGCTGGATATTATCGACGTTTTGTAAAAGATTTTTCACGATTATCTAATCCACTCACCAAGTTGACTCGGAAAGGAGTTAAGTTTGTCTGGACAGAGGAATGTGAAGAGAATTTCAAGGAGTTGAAAAGAAGGTTATCCAGTGCACCTGTGCTCACACTGCCTTGTAGTGGAGAAAGGTTTGTGATCTACAGTGATGCATCCAAGAAGGGATTGGGGTGTGTTCTTATGCAAAATGATATGGTGATAGCTTATGCCTCACGACAGTTGAAAATCCATGAACAAAATTAGCCAACACATGATTTGGAGTTGGCTGCGGTAATCTTTGCATTAAAGATTTGGAGGCATTACCTTTATGGTGAAAGGTGTGATATTTATACTGATCATAAAAGTTTAAAGAATATTTTCACACAAAAGGAGTTGAATATGCGTCAAAGAAGATGGTTGGAGCTGATTAAGGATTATGACTGCTCAATCCATTACCACCCGGGGAAAGCAAACAAGGTGGCATATGCATTAAGTCGACAAGACCATGCTAGTTTATCCATGATGAGGATCACAAAAGATCCAATATTTATGGATTTACAAAGGATGGATCTTGGAATTATGATGGAAGGGGAAAAATCTTATCTTTCTCAAATGAATGTTCAACCATCTATACATGTGAAGATTAAAGAGGCACAGAAAGAAGATGTCGAGTTACAAAAGAAGGTGAGAAATGTTCCTAAATTCAACCTTGATTGTGATGGGATAATAAAGTTCAGGAATCGGGTTTGTGTTCCTCCCATCCCCGAATTAAAGAAAGAGCTGCTGGATGAGGCTCATAGTTCTTCATTCTCTATTCATCCTGGAAGCACGAAGATGTATAGGGACCTGAAAGAGTACTTCTGGTGGGATGGCATGAAAAGAGATGTTGCTGAATATGTCTCTCGATGCTTGGTTTGTCAACAAGTTAAAGCTGAGAGACAGAAGTCTAAGGGGATGTTACAACCATTACCCATACCCGAATGGAAATGGGAAAACATCACTATGGACTTTGTCACAGTACTTCCTAAAACATCCAAAGGCAATAATGCTATCTGGGTCATAGTTGATCGTCTCACAAAGTCTGCACACTTCATTCCTATTAGAGTGGATTTCTCTCTAGATCAGCTTGCCAGGATATATGTAAAGGAAGTGGTATGATTACATGGAGTACCACTTTCTATTATATCTGATCGGGATCCGAGATTTACCTCGAAGTTCTGGCGAAGTCTTCAGCATACTCTGGATACAGAGTTGAGTTTCAGCACTGCTTATCATCCCCAGACAGACGGTCAGTCTGAGAGAACAATTCAAACCCTAGAAGATATGTTGAGAGCTTGCTCTATGGATTTCAAAGGAGGTTGGGATCAACACCTACCTTTGGTGGAATTTTCTTATAATAATAGCTTTCACTCCAGTATTCAAATGGCTCCTTATGAAGCTCTCTATGGAAAGAAATGCGGGACTCCAACTTGCTGGGATGAAGTTGGGGAAAGAAAACTATTAGGACCTGATCTCGTTGATGAAATGGCAGAAAAGGTCAGATCTATTCAACAACACATACGAGCAGCTCAGAGTCGACAGAAAAGCTATGCCGACAACCGAAGAAAAGGCCTAGAGTTTGAAGTGGGTGATAAAGTGTTCTTACGAATATCTCCCTGGAAGAGGGTTATGAGATTTGGAAAGAAGGGGAAGTTGAGCCCTAGATATATCGGTCCTTTCGAAATATTGGATCGTGTTGGGAAGGTAGCTTACCAATTGGCGCTTCCACCGAATCTCTCTCAAGTTCACGATGTGTTCCATGTATCTCTCCTGAGAAAGTACATACCAGATCCTTCACATGTACTCAGCTCAGATGTTGTATCGCTGGAGAAAGATCTTTCTTATGAAGAACAGCCGATAGAGATTCTGGATCGTAGCGAAAAAGTCCTACGAAACAAGACCACTCGCTTGGTGAAAGTTTTATGGAGAAACCACCAACATGAAGAAACTACATGGGAGCTTGAGGATATGATGAGGGAGAAGTATCCTCATCTGTTTGTTGCAAAGTGACGAATTTCGAGGGAGAAATTCTTTTTAAGGGGGGTAGAATGTAACACCCGAGACTATTATGTTATATAAATCATCAAAGTAATTTTTTTCTATACAACACTTGCTTGGCTTGCTTTACACGCAATCGCGACCTTCCTCGATAGCTTGCGTCGTACGCTATATCGAGTTTCACTAAACAACATTATGCTATTAAAAATAGCCGTTATGAATAGTAATAAGCACTTTTTGGAATTTTATAAATTTTATTTTTCAAAATGGACTTCATTTTTGGACTCAGAATATCGAAATTAGCCTAGGGTGAAATTTTGGTATTTTTCTGAAAACTTTCAATTTTTGATGAATAGTGAAACCACTAAGTGGTAGGTTAAAAACTTAATTTTGCATAAAACTTAATTTTACCGCTTCTGTGATTGGAATTTCGAAAATCCGAGAGAAACGGTTAATATCAAGGACTAAAATGTGGTTCAATGAGATGAAAATAATTTTTTGGTGAATAGTAACTTTTTACTTTTTTTACCGCGGTTAATAGTAAATAGGGTAACTAAGGGTAAATATGAGATTAATATTACCCTAACACATGTCATAATTCTATTGGACAAGTGTAATTCGACCAAAAACAAACTTAGGAATAAAATATGACCATTTAGGCCCACTTGGATTAGATTAGGACATTTATTATTAATTTATTTAAAGAAGGGTTAAAATAGTTAAAATCAAAGTTTAATAAGTAAATCATTTTTAATATGGGTTTATTCATAAGATAAATACAATTTTAAATATTCATTAGAAAGCTAAAAAGATTTCCTACATGATGATATTTTATTTGTAATTTTTAGACATCAAATAATGTAATTTATTTATGACACAAAGAGGATGCAGTAATTATCTTATTAATGAAATATTGACATAATTGATGTTATAAACACCAAAATAAATGTAATTTGAGACTTTTTATGAATTAAACTAATTTTATAGGTTACTATGGTATATTAATGTTGATTTAATCAACTTGTTTCGAACATATAATTCTTTTATGACTTTCACAAAAATCATATATCAAATAGTGTCAAAATTGACACAAAATAGTTTTTAAATCAAATATTATATTATTAATTGTTATTTTATTCCTAAAAATCTAAGGATCGGCCAAATGACTTAGATAAGGATATATATTTTAATAATAAACAATTTGGGGTTCTTTTGGCATGTTATAGTAAGTGTATTAACCATATAGTGAAAGAAAACAAAAAGACATGGTAAAAGTTAAATTATTTAACTTAGAGTTAAATCTAATTGATAAGGTTAAAATAATACCCTAAACTTGTCTAAATCCTATTGGTTGATAGGATTTCGACCCTTCCCCACTTTATCTTCGAAATAAGACCCTTTGGAACCATTATAAACCGATTTTGACTTTAATATAAAATAATATTTTGAGATATTCCTAAGGTGCCCCTCTCCTCCCTTATAAAAGGGCACCTCCTCCCCCTCCTCCTCACACCAAATTGAGCACACAAGCTCGGCCAACCCCTGCCATTTTCTCCTCTCCACTTCCCTAGAATAATCCTAGAGGTCCTGGTCTTCTCCAAAGACCAATCTTAGTTCCCTAAGTGGAGGATTCAAAGAGGCGTTCCAAAGAAGAGGTAATATCCATTACCGATCTTTTCAATTTCTTTCTTCTTCAACTTCTTCTTATTTAGTTGTTTCATGATAAAGTAATAACATCAGTATTACTTACATACTGATATGTTATTATAAATATGAAACAACCCTATTTCACCTTCTATCCATCCTACGGAAAAATGAAATCACCACGCGTGCGTACGTACGGAATACCGTCTCCACGCCGTGGTGTAATCTATTTTCCACCATCACCTTACAAGGATGGTTATAATGGTGTAATGAGTAACTAAATATGATTATTATGAAGTAATATTGATACTGAAATAATATATATATACTCCAATACAATTCCACGATCATAGGAATGATATCATCACTCGTGCGTACGTACGGAATACCGTCTCCACGATGTGATGTGACTCGTTCTACATGATCTTCATTTCATAATGATTATATAAATGAATTGAATGAATTAATATGGTATATAATATACTAATACCATTATGGAAAATGAATTATCTATAACCTAAAGATAAGAATAAGAATTTATTCGACAAAACACGCATAAGAACAAAAAGTTATAAAGACCCGAGTAACAAGTAACAATGAAATATTACTAACAAGAAGCTAATAATATGACCATATATGATATCATATAAATATGTATGATTCTGGAATAAGTCAATAAAATTATTTAAACCATTATACAGGAGCTTCGGACACGTACAAAGCTAATCGGACCTAAGGTAAGGGAAATATCACAATCTCATTTTTATCCGAGATTGTTTATTCGTAAGTATTTACTGGGGTGTATTTTATCATCCACATCCATGTTTCATAAATATGTAATATTATTTCCATCCACCTACAATTGTTTAAATCCATTTTTACCCTTCTGTGAGTTTTTTTTGTAAAACATATGAAAGGAATCTTTTGTCATTTTTCGTACGAGGTACTTTTTGACTTTTCCGACAAAAGTACGAAGAATGTTTTTTTTAACTTATACGGCACGAACAGATTTCTACTGTTTTATGAAGCCTTTTTTTCATGAAGCTTCCTCTAAAAGATTTCATGACTATTTTCAATAAAATCTCTTTCTTTTAAAATTGCATGATGTTTTGTGAAAAGAAATTGATTTTGAAGAAGAAAGGATATTTTCCTCAAGAATTCAATTCAAGTGTTTTATCAAAATTATTTTCCATATAAGATAATAAAGTGTTCTGTTTCTATCCATATTTTTACATTGATTTGACTATGTTGTGATGAAATTATGTTTATGAATTCCTTTATCTTATATGAATGGTTTTATGATGTCATGTTGTTTAAGAATCCCATTTTTATTACATGGGTTATGCAATGATGTATGATTTATGATTTTGTGGCAAACATATGAAAGGATTCATTAAGAGATGGGTGGGACCTATATCTCCCTCCAATGCATTGGGTAAAGATTTTATATCTCATGAGATAGACATGGCTGGAACAGAAGGTTATTTCGGTTCAGTGATACAGGACTGAAACGAGGAGTGCACTCGGTTCAGAAAGGGACTTTGTCCACTAAGATAGTCTTGGCGATGAGTCATGACTAACAAGAAATGATTTTCCATGATTATGTGTGCATGACACAAAGTTTCAAGTTTTATGTTATGATTATGGGGATCTCATTTTCACTCCTATGATTTGTTCCATGTTAAGATATTATGATCTCTTTTGCAGGTTATGATTTTCAAAAAGATATGATATGATTTTTATTTCCTTTATTTGCCTTGCTGAGCATTTGAGCTCACCCTTTTATGTTTTCTTTTCCCCAGGTAAGGAAGATGGATATTAAGTAGAATATGCTAAAAGGGACCCTAGATATGATGAAATAAATGGGAGACACTGTAGAAGATTTATGAACCAGTTGTTTATGTTTCCCAGTTTCTAAAGGCACTATACCTATACGGTCCTTTGTAGTTTTATCATATGTTGTAATAAGTGTGCTTCAATTTTTGAAGTATTAAAAATGTATGTAAAGTATGGGTTGTTATAAAAATGATCCTTTTATGGGACTTTGTCTCAATCTCCATTCATTGAGGCATATTTTTTTTATACACAAATTTATTTTATACGGTGTATAAACCCCTTTGACTTTTACATTTATTCAAAAGGAATCTTTTTTATACAAAGCATTTTACTAAACGACAAAATGAAATGTTTTTTTTCATACGTATGTGGCGACAATTAATTCTCCTCCGTTATTACACCATTGAAGCTTCCCATACACGCTTATAGGGATATTTTCAAAATAAAAGTTATCTTTTATAATTATGTGACTTTTAATTGATTTCTAAAAAAAGAGAGATCTATTTCTCTCAAATATATGAAGTGAAAATGTATACGTATTTAATGCAAGCTTTAAAATGTTTTCAGAAAAAATGACTCTCAAGTGTGGTAGACATGAAGGGATTGGGCGTGGACCCATCATGGCCTGTAATTAGTCGAGCAGTCTCAGAATAAGTTATTTTATTTTCAGAAGCTTGCATAATGTTTTCAGAAAAACACTGGATTATATTTTAGCAATTTTAAACGTAAGTATCTTCTACAAAAAATTTCATCGGCAGGTCTCATGATACAAACTAGTGTCTTGGCATGAGGCTTTGACAAAATCTTATTTGTGGTCTTGGCACGAGGCCTTGGCTACGTGGTTATGATAGTCTGGCATTATGCATTCCATCATTATGAAAGTGGTTATTGATAATTCATGTGATTATTCGACCAGTAGAATATCCATGTGAAGAAGTAAATGGCATTATGTCATTTTACTTTTGCCATATTATGTTGATGTTGAAGTTTAAAAGGCTTTTGTTTTAGTTGTACATTGCCTTAAATGTTTATGTTTATTTATGAAAGCTTCCGCTATATTGTTATACTTACTGAGCATCTGAGCTCACCCCTTTCAATGTTTTAATATTTTCCAGGATGTGAAGAAGTATTTTATGAATGACCTACAGGGATTGTCAGAAAAGGATATGAGAGTAGACTATGGAGACTTTGTTATCGTAGTTTTTCACTTTATGATGTAATGTAGCGTTTACAAATGTATCTAGTGTTTCCAAGGCTACTAAACTAATCGGTCTTTCGAGACTCGATCGTTTGTGATCATTCCAATGTTATGAAGTAACGCACCGGCTCTGGGTAGCTGGGGTCGGGGCGTTACATTTTTTACTATGTTTTTAATATAACAATCATGATATATCCCTCACCATGGAGACACATTTTTTACATGATTACTCTTCATAAAAATAAAAAATTATTTTGAACTGTTTAAGAAATTAATTCCACCGAATTCCAAATATAGTGTGCATTTTTCATGGTTCAATTTTTAGATTTTCTAAAATTTGTTTTTAATTTAACTTCTAAACAAAAATTTCAAAATGATATTTTTAAAATTGTTTTTTAATAAAAAATTATTAATTTTTTTAAAAAAATTCAATTCATGATATCAATGGAATTATTTTAATTATTTTTAATGAAATATAAATTATGTTACATTAATGAAAATTCCAAAAATAAATGTTACTTTTAAATTACTTAATTTAATTAAAAAAATTAATGTCTTTCTAAATTCCACATTTTCACTATTCAATTCGAAATCATTTTTTTAATATTATAAAAATTCATCATAAGTAAAATTTACAGGTTTATTATCAAAATGAAGTTCTTTTTAAATACTAAATTAATAAAATTAATAAATATAAGGGCCCATATCGGATTAGACCGCCCCATTGCAGGTTTCTGAGGATAATAGTGTTCAGAGGAGACTTTGAAGTTGTATGGATGAGTTTGGATATAAAATCCTAGATAAATGGTGATTAAATTTCTAGTAATCCATTGAAGCCGAGTAAGTGATTCTCAATAATTGTTCATGTTCGGATCAAAATTATTCTTGATCAAATAATAAAATGATGAATCACTTTTCATTATTCAATGAACATTGAAGACTATATGACATAAATGTAGAGTACACATCTTTGAAATCCATAATTATGTACATTTTTAAATGTCATATACTCATTGGTTTCATCGAAAACCTATAGATACTCTTTTTCTAAGATACCCATGGCTACCACCAGTGTTATTTGGATATTCCCTAAAATGGGTCTCGATTCCTAGCTTCTGTATTGGATCCACGGTGATCCATGGAGAGATAATTATTCAATTTCATGGATTCTCCTAGTATTTTATTTCTTTATCCTTTTTTATTCAATTATTGTGGATGCGAATGATGTCCCATGTTTATAACAGGATTTTACTGGTTTTGTTTTGTTTGTGGTGTAGTGTTAATGGATGGATGTAGTTCTTTTGGTAGAGGTTATCATATATCCATAACATTGTATGTTTTTTATTCAAAAGACATTGAAGAGTTTCCAGGAAGTCTATTCATTTCATCAATTCTATTTACATGTAATAGTAAAATTTTCAGGACATATTCATTATGAGAGTACTGAAATTTACATAATAAATAATGAAATTGATTAATAAAATGTCTTGTGATCGAATTTTGTTGATATTGTTTCTTTTAGAGATATTCCTAGAAATTTAATATATTATATGTTTTCAATTCCTTTTATGTGTTAAGATGATTTTTTGAAATATTTTTTGAATTTTAATCATTTATTAATTGATAATAAATATGGTTAATAACAAGTATGAATGTTTTATGAATCTGTTTGTTTATTATAATTTTTTGATAATCAAATTGATGAAACACCATTATCAATTGAATTGATCTTGAGTATGAATACTCGAATTGATAAAAAATCTGAATCATTTTTTAATGATAATAATTGAAATTTCTTGATAATTGAGAATAGTACTTCTCTAGGATCTTTAAAACTACAGTTAATATTTTGATCTTGTTTTCATTTTGACATATTGTCATATATAATTTTATAGGTTTCCCATTCTTGGAACATTTTAATATATAAATATCCAAAATCCAAATGGAATAAGAACTAGTTATTTCATAAAAAATACATATATATACCAAGTTATTTATTTTTTTAGAAGGTTTATTTCCCACTTTTGGGGATGTGAGAGCTTGTTTGTAGGATAAGTTTGATTTCCTTGTTTGGAGGGAAAAATTTCTATGATTCCTCCAAGTTTGATCAGGATGCATATGACTTTCATTGGATATGTTCATTGCGATGTGATATTTGTATATATGATGTTAGGGTACGATATGTAATATTTGGTGGGGAGGACTCGATGTTATGTGTTGTTTTTTTCCTTTGACTGAAATGGATTTTGAGTTATGTGGGCCGTGAGTCTTGGATTATGTGGCGGAAGTTGATGAATGTGATATTGAGCAGAATTAGTACATTCATGATTGTGTCAGTGACAGAACCAGAGGTTATGTAATGTGATAATTCATGGATTTCTCATTAATTAGAATCTAAGAGATTATATACTATTTGAAATAACATTAATGGTTATTTTCATTGGTTATTTTTTATCTTCATTCCTTTCTCCACTATTTGAGGCAGCTAGAAGTGATTGATTTCATGTTTTCTTTGGGTGGAACCTTAGTATTTAATTCCTATAGTAAAAGGATATGTAATGATTCAAATAACGATGTAAATAAATTTTATCATGTATTTTTTGTTGTATTTAGAATAGAAATGCATAAAAGTTGTGAATAAAGATTAACCTAGTTCTTGGCTCTTTCTTATTACTGGAGGTAATGGACATTACTATGATGATGTAATGATATAAAATTTCTGGTATTGTTGAATAATGGTAAATGTGTAATTAATATATAATTAATTAATTAAATTAATGTTAATTTTATAAATACAATGTGAAATTAATGTAGTTATTATCAATGGTTTTCTTGTTATAAGATATATAGTCATAGTGGTGGAAGTTGGGAGTCCATGTGATGGTAGAAATAGTTAATCATAACACTATGTCATGTCCATCGTTTGGTGGTGATATGCAATTTATATTTTGTGATTCTATATATTGCCCCAACCATTACATGATTAACATGAAATGTAATTTGGGAGGTTGTTTCCCAACATCATGATGATAGGATGGATAGATAACTATCCTCATATGTCCCACCATATTCTATATATAGTTACACATACTGGTATGTATGATGGTTTGTTTTATATTTTTGTGTGTAGAGGGCTGCAACGGAATATGGTTACTTGTATAATATATATTAATGGATATAGTACCAAAATTATTTTTATTGGATTGATGTGTATATACATTAAGGTCATGAGGTACATACTCTGTGTATCGGGTATAATGGATTGAGGTATAATACCCAAGGTATGACATTACCCATACAGGTTGTGGTGTATCTGTAAATCTACATGGTAACTATGTGATTTTTTTTGTTAGGATTTTTTGATTATGTGATGGTTGACATTCAAGTGGTTCTTCCCGACCCAAGTGTTTCTGAGATTGCAATAATTTAGAGATAGATACAAAGGTTGTGAGATGTTGTGGAAGAGCAGAATAATATTTGGGATGCAGAAGTAGGGTAACCATTAGTTATTTTTATTATTTTATTTGACATATTTTTTGAAATACATTGGTGTGAGATATACATGGAAATGAATATAAATTATTAAAAAGGATTAGTGATGAGTTATTTTAAATAATGATCCATTGATTATGCATTAATTAATTATCACATAAAAGATATGTTCTAGGGAGGGTCGAAAGGTGTATACTATTATTCTAACCATTAATATATATAAATTGTCTTCGAAATCACCAATAATAGTTTGGTGATCATGATGGATATTAGTATTTCCAGATATAGAAGGAGTTGTTTGGAGTATATGGTTTTTTATGTATCTATATTTTGGGTAATTGTAGTTTCATTTTAGTATTTTAGGATATAATTAAATCAAATGTAAGAACATGAATTATATATATAGGTATATGTTTTTTTATTTATGTGTATCTGTGATCATGATCTTGATGTTATATCCTTCTTGTCTTTCACATATGCATGAATATTTTAGGGTTTAATGACCGTCATATGCATGTTTACAATACCTCACATGCTATTCATCAACCCATGTTTTACTAGATGCAGGACTCAGGTAGTCATCATATCTGCACCCCCATTTTGGTATCTTTATGCATAGGTGAGCATGTAAATGTTCTATAAATGTAAAATATGAATATTATGATTGATCTTTTAGTTATCTATAACTGTGTTTTCAAATATTATTAGGGAATTAGTTTCTGTTATGTTTCTTAAGCATGTAAACATAAGAGGCTGGTTGGGAGTCATGTATTTAGTGCCCTTTGTGATATGATATACATTCCATTATGTTTTCTTATCCTACTAAATGAAGTGATTATAACTCGAGGAATGATTCATAGGATATGATCATGCATAATTATTCTTTTAACCATTATTATAAATGGGTAGGCAAATGTATAGGTTAAGACAATAAAGAATATAATTAATTAATTAATTAATTAATTAAAATTTAATATTCCAAAATCTATGTTTTTGGGTTATAAATAGATTTTTCTTGTAGATGAAATGGATCAATATTGATATCCTAATCAGGTTAACATCAACGGTGATCATGCTGACGTCATGTTATATCAATGAAGGATAGGGTCGAAAACCATGAGACATAGAGGAGTAAACACCAAGAGTTTCAGCACCATAGTCTACAGAATTATGAGAAATTCGTTTTAGATGTATTCATAGAGGACTGGTTGAAGAATATTGATATTGAATTCAATTTGATATATTAATGGAAGGATATCTAGGTTTTATATGTTATGATGATTTTGTGTGTGTAAGTGATGATGTGGTGGTTCTTATTCCTCAAGGATAATAAGGACTTATAATTCACCTTGTGGAAGATCAACAACCAATTCATAATAGTGTTTCATTATTACAATAAAAGGATGTCAGTTGTCCGAAGCTACATATCTTTTATAAGGGTAAATATATTGTGAAGTAGTTCTTGATCTAATTCAGACACATTATACAATTATAAAAGTAATGATGTTAACATGGGGAGGGTTGGGAGAGGAACTTTGGGGAGACTTTGCATCCAGAGATCCAATGCCAGGACATATTATATATGTTGAAAATGTATCCCATGTATTTATCTATAGAATATTTTATCGATAGTATCACATGAGTGGAGTATTTAGGATTCCACATCAAATAATTACATGTTATGAGATTCAAGACATCTGAAAAAAATGTTTCCTGCCATATAGGGTTATGTTGCATCACCCATCGTATCATTTATCTACGGGGTTCTCAGACCTATTCCAAAGGATTAAACCCGTGTTTCTATTATTTGTTATATGTATATTAGTGGATTGTGTTACATTCCATTATGAAAATTTAGCTTGTGTGAATTATTCAAATCATGGTCCCTCTATTGGGGGAGGTTCAGCCAATGAAGTTGTACCAGGGTTCCCATGTTTGGCATCTGTATAATGGAGAGGGGGTATGAAGAGAAAATTCTTGAGACACTCATCCTCCATAATGAGTATTGAACGATCAATGTTGTGTTCATCATCTATGTAAAAATGGTCTTGAATATGATTATTTGTACTCCTCAGGCATTGCGGTTTCCCATTCCATGTGATCCATGTATCATTTTGAGGTAAAATATCTATTTTTTTAATTAAGATATAGATTTATTGGTTGCAGTACTAAAACACTCTATTATATCACCTAACCTCAAACATTATTATTGACAGGAGGTAGATTGGTTTTTTGGGAAATTGGTGTTAACTATTCTAGTTACTAGTCACAATAACATATAAAAAGTATATAGATACTTGGAGTTAGTGTAGGGAAAACAAGAAACATCAATAGATTTCTTAGGTTTATTGATAAATTCACATTAAATAATCCTCATAATGTATTGGATAAATTAGGTGAAGTATATAATGTATTGATACATGTTTCTATATTTTTATGATGATGACATATGGAAGGAAGTGTTTGCTGGGTCTTGAGACCCACATATAGGTAATAATCATGTTTCTTATTTTTCATCATCGACAACTAAGTTGATGCTGAGTTCATTGGAGGTTCACAGATTGGTGTGTCCTAATGTTATATATGAGTACTGTGTTGTATTTTTATATGTAGTTGTAGAATTTATTCTTTAATAGGGGGTCAAGTTTGGGATCAACATACACCTCAACATTCCTACTTTTGTTGATGTCTCAATATACTATGGTGTCTTATGAGTTATGTAAACTGTGAGTACCACTCAAGGAACAATTTGAGAGGGGATTTGTTTCAGCCAAGTATATTAGGCCCCAATGTTCAACATTACATAATCATGAGTTATGACAAAAACTCTCATCGAGGATCTACTCATGTTTATTGTTTTACATAATAAAGCCATAAATATTACTTAACAACTCAAACAATATTGTGTCTCAACTTCTACTCAATATACATTTTTTCCCAAAAATAAATCTCATTAGAATAAAAAATGAGTTTATTTTTTGAAAAAAATAATTATTGAAGTATAGCTATCTCATACCCATCATTATAACTTATATAAGACATATCAAAAGGATGGAATGAATACAAAAATACCATTAAGGATCAAAAATAATGAATGAAACCATTCATTCATAAATATTTTAAAATCATATAATATCAAACTTATCACACATAAATCATAAACTCTTTAATATATCTTATGAAATCCAAAAATTCATGATAAAATTATTAGTAATGATAAATCCTAAAGTTATCTTATGTAATCCATAACATAATTACATTGTATCTTTTATATCTACATCATGAGTAACCTTTATGGTTATATTTTGAATACCCATCAAAGAATATTACATAAATCAGTTAGTATAAACCATATCATTTAAGTTCTTATCATTACCCAATGCATTAGACATCTACCACGTGCCGAGTAATCCTCATATTATCAAAGTAGCACTCGTATAAAAAAGTAATTACCTTCATCCATGACATAATCATAACTCATGAAACAAGTATAAATTAAAAATTTCCTTTAAACATTGAAATCACAAAATATAATTTAATGATATTTGTATAATAAGTACATTATGAAAAATATTTCCAATAAAAAATACCTAGAAATGGGAAATTTTTATTTGTTTTCCATTTAAAATTATTAAGTAATATATAGGAAAAAAATATCAAAGAACAGTCATGGGAACGAAGAAGGCATTGTCACTGTATACATTAAAAACATTCATTTTTTCATTTTAGATGGAAATTCAGAAACTCAATATAAATATGTTGCTTTTAAAAAAATTCAATTAAATTAAATATATTAAAAAAATCTAATAAATTAAAAATTTATTTCACAGATAATAGTTGAATGAAGTAATCAAAACGAATATATTAAACACAGTGAATGAAAGTTTGGTTAAAAAATTCCCTTACATCATGTTTGAATGTTTTCATATGTTCTTTTTTATTCCTGATTAATAAACATATGATAATTTATACATTATTTAGAACCATAAAATTTTTACTATCCCTTTTATATCTTTAATTAAAATGTTATAACAATGAAAAAAATATTATTATACATGATAGATGTTCTATTGATTTTTTTGTACTTGAGTCGAAATTGAACTTCATATGATTTCAATAGTGCATGTTGTCTTAATTCTATCATCTATAGAATATAAAACATTATATAAATATATTATATATTCCTTATATAATTTTTTATATTAATATTTTTTTAAAAAATATTGTTTATAGAGACGGTAAGCCATAGGTACGTGTGAACACTTTTTTGTATTTCATATCACATTGTTAGAAGGAATTTATATGGAATGTATGTTAATATGTATAAATATATAATATTATTATAGTAGACATAATATTTAAATTATATTATATATTATTACAATTAAAATCTATAATACATTCCATGTTATTTCTGGACGATCACATCATGTTGAGTTGGCGGTAGTCCCCACGTCATCAAATGAAACAATCGTATAACCACTATATTATAAGAACAAAGTTATGTTTAACATAAAATTTCTATAATATTATATAGTTTATAATATAAATACTATAATATTAGTTGACCCAATAAAATATTTTAATATCTTTACATGAAGGCGTTCATGGAAAAAGTACAACAAGTTTATTCATAGATGTGTTTAACAGACATAACATGGAAAATAATTATAGTTCCATAAATAAAAGTAGTTGAGAAATGAAATGAAAAATATATATTCTATTATAAACATAAAAATAAATTATATACATGATTATTTAGTTATCATGCATTTACAAATGAAGGAGTTGAGGAGAATGTAGAAAATTAAATTAAATTAACAGAGGTACTTTGAAAAAATTTCTTCTTGAATATCCCCTCCTTGAATGACCATTAAGAACCATTGATTTGGTATTTTTGTGATAATAGAAAAACTTTGAGATGGGGAAAGTTAGGATAAGAGGTTTGGGTAGATATTTTAAGAGCTACAAGGATATTGTTTCTAAATGGTGAGGTGAGGATGGTATTTATATTTTAGCAGTGATAGGATGATGTGATTAATTTATTGATTATATTATACTTAAATATAACTACATAGTGGTGGTAAAATAATTTCAATGATTTAGACTATAAATATAATATATTTACCAATTTCATTTTTTATCCACTCATAATTTATTATTTTAATTTTTAAATTATTAGGTTTGTTAAGCTATTACATTTTAACATTAACCCTTATCACATTTTTAACAATAAAATTGTATATAAATTCTTTACCATGGTAAATTTGTTTGTTGAAAAATGAAAATTATCAAACATCCTTATTTGGACCATTTGATTTAAATATTGAATCCATTTTTCCTAATTCTATTAACATAATTATAATACTCGATTTAATAATAATTAGTAAAAGAAATCCAAAAATTGGGTTTCTAACGTGAAACGTTCAGTAGATTGAAATGTTTTAAAATCTCATTTAATCTTGAAATTTATTCCAATGACCATTATTGAACCAATTGATATGAAATGTCTAATTATTGTTTAAAACTAAATAAATAGACACTTTAAATACATAAAAAAATTAGATTAAAATGTTGATTTGAATTAAAATAAATTTTGTTTCACTATTCATTAGAAATAAAAATTATCGTAAAATATAAATAAATTTATGCAAAGAAAAATTTTATATAATATTTAAATAATAAATTTTTTCAAATATAATGTACAATATTTTTATATACTATATTTAAAATTTGTTGAATAATATAATGTTGTAAAACTATAGTTTTATTAAAAAAATTATCTGAAAAAAGTTTATTTTGATTTTATATCATTTCTATAAAACATATATGATAAATTTTAAATATTAAATTTAATCTATTAAACATATATGTCAATAATAAAATCATTATATATATATTTTTGCTTTCTATATACACTTTTTTTCATTTCAATTGTTTTTAAAAAATTGTTTTATTTAAAAATGAATTTATATTCTTTTATAATAAATTTTTTTTAAGAATTAATTTTATACAACTGTGAACCATATTTTTAAAATATATTTAAATTTAAATTTTCCATACATTCAATCAGATATGTTTTAATAATATAAATTAATGAAATATATTTATTTTTTTGTTGATGCATAATATATCTTATCATGTATGCTATCAAATATAGTGTTTCATTCTTAAATCTAAGGATGTTACATCATCCACTAATTAAAAAATTTCATCCCAATAATTTGAATTTGGGTATGTTTACAATGTAATTAAATTTCCCAATACCATTATGGTAGTTCCACATTGTAAAAATGGTAAAAAAAAATATCAACTTTAAAAGAATGAAAGAGAAGAAAAAAAAGTTCACCTGAGTAAAAAATACAAGGGTTCCATGAAGGAAAACATTGATGTGGAAGATAAAAAACACTCATATACTAATAGGGAGTGATAGATATCATGATCATTGAAATTTATCCATCACATTATCATTAATATTTTATTTGAAAAGACTGTTGATTAGAGTAACTGTATAATGTTTTTTCCTCAAGATCCTCCTCATAGAGTTGAAGAATAATATTATTACATAGACTATGATTATAAGGAAATATATAATCATTAAATTTATAAAATCATTTTTTAATAAATTTATATCAAAAACTCATCTTTTCCTCCAATCAATGAGTATTCAAAATGACTAGGTCATACATGAAGCAATAGAATCAACTTTTATTGAATCGAATAATCCAAAATATATGATTTATATATTTTCCTTTCTTATAGACATTAACCATAACCAATATGGTTAGTCCATGAGATGTTATTTCCAAAAAATAAAATACCATTTTATGATGAAAAAATACACTTATTCTAAATAACTAGACAATAATTCCCGCGTAATACAGATATCATTCAATTAAAAAATGTCCTTAAACTTTTATAAAATAATATATGTTACCATACAACCTAAAAATCATAAGTATTTAATAACACATTCATACAAGATAGATTATATCATTATCACCCAAAATCATCAATTACTCTTAGAGTCTCACAAAAAAGAATCCTAAATAATCATCAAGATATGATAACTATTTCTATAAATAACAAGTATCACCATCAATACAATGTAAATTATTCCAAAATACAATTAAACAATTATTCCTCAAATAAATTTCCTTATTATTCTATTTACATTGATCATATTGGGATTTTAAAATATTTAACATCTTCCAAAATAAGTTTTGTATCAAATTTACTAAATCTATTTTCAATCCAATGTTTTTCTTTTAAAAACTCTAAATGTCTAACAAATCAAAATATTATTTATAAGAAAATAATTTAACTAAAAAGAATAATTCATATAGACAAAGGACTTCATATAGGATGGTGGAAGGAAATAATGTCTTTCCACACATTGGTTATGGGTTTGATTCTGTCATCCTTTTCCGATACAACATGTTATCACACTTCCAACATGTTTTCCTTTTCTCAAAATAAATAATTTTAGAACACTCAAAAAGATAGATAAAATACTTATTAATAACTATTTAATTTTTTAACCTCAATTCTTATCTCATAACAATAATTTTTCATTCCAAAAAGTAATATCACATAATTAAATCAAAATAAATGATCATATTAACCCCAAATATTATTTATAACATTACAATCATGTCCACACAAGAAAATATAATTCTTCCAAGAAAAACATTTTCACATAGCAATCATCATGGCTATACATAATAAAATAAATATTTCCAATATTATCCTACAATCGATGTAGAATTATCACTTTTAAAAATTTCATTATCAATAGAACTTAGATAACTCTCTAATTAATAAAATGTGTATATATTAATCATTATTAATTCTTCATGAAATTTTAACTATTAAATTCTATATTCTTCATTAATAAATAAACCTAAAAAAACAATAATCATATATTAAGAATTAGTAATTTCAATACACGAGTCATCAAATAATATATATTGTTCATATGTCATTATTAGACTTCTCATAAAGATAAAATTCATAAACCATATTCATATGAAATTTAAAATCACAATGACCATACTACCCAAATTTAAAACATTTTATTGATAACTTTGGAAGAAATTCATCCTCTTTAATAGAGTCAACTGAATAGTTCTTTTTTTTAGTAGATTATTGCATTATGATATCCATTTCAACAAATAAAATATCTTCTACTCCCTTAAAGATATATTCCTATGTATTTTTTCATTCCAAAATCTATGTTAATATGGAATTGAATATATTTTCCCTTCTGTTTATTGTTACACTAAATTCTAAATGTATTCATTTCTTTCATATATAATGAATTCGAAAACACAATACCATTCAAGTGGTTAAAAACAATTCTTAATAGTTGGTTTAGAATAACAATAAGTGTTCACATTTTATACCAAATTTCGTTGGGTTTCTTATTCATACAACCACCACATTTTTATTTATATCCATTGTTACATTGGTTCATAATAGATCCACCGATTTAATAATAAAAAAATTGGTAGTGTGAGTATATCAACAAAATCATGATATACAATCATATGAGGAACATAAAACCAAAAATTTACGTATTAATGTTATTAGAAATTATATCAATTAATTTAAAACAAATATTAATCAATCTAATATTCTAAACCTTTTGGTTATATAAAACATGTAACTTATGCATAAAAAACAACATAACCTCTAAATTTATCTTAACCCACCATTAATAGAAACTATAAGGCCCCAACATTTAACATTACATAATATTTAGTTATTTAAATAATTCTCAATGAGTATATTTTTAGGGTAATATTTTTATATAATTTGGGAATAATTATTAGATAAAAACTCAAATATTTCAATGTAGACACATATACTCATTATTTATTTTTCAAAAAATAAAACACATTAATATAAAAAATATTTTTTTTGAAAATATTATTGACTATTTCCTTTCTATAAAAATCCTTATATTATATGTCAAAAATTAAAAAACATGAGATGAGAAAAAAACATAGTAATTGAAAAAAATATTGAATAAAACCACTAGTTTAGGTATATTTCATTCTCATGAAAACATTTTCACAAAATCATACATCTAATCCATAAAACCTAAAATATTAGAAAAACATCATGAGTTCATATGATTCCTGGAAAAATAAATAGAAATAATTGACCATAAAATTATATTTAGGCATAAATATCAAGCATACATTTTAGTTTTCATATCAATATAAGTTGTAACCTTCGTGGATAATTTTGGAATACCAATCAGAGTATATTCTCTATATCTATTTGGGGAAAACTTATCATTTTAATACATCTCATTACAAAATTCACAGGAGAGAAATCTCTGGATCACCCAACCATAGATTTTACTGGAACCACCCATATACATAAATAATTTCCCAGATCATTGACATAATTACAAAACATATGACTAGAATTATCAAACATAACATTCCACTTGGATATCAAAAATATAATTTCAAAATATTTTTATAATAAATATATTCGACAAAATTATAATAAAAAAATTAACAAAAAAAAGAAAAAAATGTATTTTTAGATCATTTAGAAATATTAATTCATATAGAGTATTCCAAATATCATAAAATGGTTATGACAGATAATATGTCTTTGTCCCCCAATAGGTTAAAAATCATACCTTTTTTCCTTCGGAATGGAAGGTAAAAAACACAGTATAAAAATATTCTGTTTAATAAATAATTGAATGAAATTAAAGAAATTAATAAATGTTATTATATTCAAAATTCATTTAGAAAATATTATTTGAACGAACAAATCATGAAGTTTATGTTTAACTCAATGAATGAAAATCAGGTTATGAAATTCCCTTACCTCGAGTCTTACTCGTCTTGTTTGTTCCATGTTCATCCAGAATTATAAAAATAGATTAATTTATAATCTTTTCAAAAGATTTTCAGTTTTATTATTCCTTGTTATCATTGATTACACAATTATAATATTTTCATAATTATATAAATTCATGTTAGACATTTTGTTGATATTCTATACTTGAGTAGTGAATGAACATGATATGATGTCAATAGTCCATGTCCTCATAAGATCATATGATCCATAATATAAAACATGATCCAGATATTTTAAATATTGATTATATGATAATATTAATCATCAATGAAAAACAAAAAATACAGTTCATGGAGATGGTAGACCATACCTACAAGTGGACAATAACTTTTCCTATCGTATTGAAAGAATGAAATTAGATGAAATTTATGTAAATATGTATTAATACTTAATATAATAAGATAATAATTTATATTTTATTTATACTGTATTTTTTTACTAAAACAATCTTTAATACATTAAATGTTATGTGTGACCAAATCAAGTAATTTTTAAGAGGTAGTAGTCCACACGTCCCCAAACAAAATTATCTTATAACCATACTTTTGAAAGCATGAACGTATGATTAACGTTAAATTACCAAAATAAAAAATTGGTAAAATAAAAAAATAAAATATTGATTTTTCTAATTTTCTTTTATGACCAGACCAAATTGTGGTTTTTGAAAAACAACAAAAACATTATTCACATAAGTTATTTACTGTAATAACATGGAGAAAATTTAGGATTCTATGAATAAGAAGAGGTGAGAAATTAAGTGGATATGATATATTCCATTAGAAAAAAAAAACTCTAATATATTCATGATTATTTTGATATCAATTATTGAAAGATTAATGATTTTTGGATAATTTAGAAAAATATAAGAAATTAAGTGAGGTTCTATGAGAAAATTAACTATTGATAATCCTATCCGTGAATGACCATTGATGACCAAGTATTTTGTTTTCTAGTGAAAAAACAGGAAATTATAATTTGAAATATTTAGGATTGCATGTTTTGGAAGTGATTATAAGAGGTAAAAGGATATTTGGGACTAAATATAGAAATGAGGGGTAGTATTAATACTTGAGGAGGGGTGGGTTTTAATGATTAATTTATTGAATATATTATATTAAAAAATTACCACATTAAATAGGATTTAATTTCAAAGAATTATAAATTAAATTAATAATTTTTTTTAAATTTTATGGTTGATCAAAACCTAAATAATTCAAAAGAATTTCTATTTATAGGTATCTTAAGCTTTTACCTTTTAACTGTTACCTTTGTCACAATTTTACCTATATAATGGTAAATAATTTTTCACAATGGTGAATTTTTTTATACCTAAAAATAATTATCATAAAAAAAAATATTTAACATCTGATTCATGAAATGCAATAAATTTTAGCTAATTCAAGTCACATAATTGGGACACATACATTTAAAATTAATTCCATAGATAAAACTAAAACGTGGGTTTTTAATGAGAATCAGTCAAAATATTGAAAAGTTTTTTTGTTTAATATCAAATCGAAATTGATTAAAATTAAATATATTTAATTAAATGATTAAAATAGTATAATTATACTCTCAATAAAAATTAATTTACATTCTATCAATATAAATATATTAAATGAAAATGTAGTGTTGAATTAAAATTTTGTATTTTTAACCGTTCATTAAAAAATGAATATTATCAAAAAAATTAAAAAAATTATCCAATCCTAAATTATATGTCCCAATTCAAAATAATAAATTTTAAATTTAAAATATAACTTACAAATTTTTCAAAAAAATCTATTTATATTCGGTTTTCTATCAAAACTACAAAACCGTATTTTTTTAAAAATACATCATTTATCCAAATAATGTTAATTTGTTATTATATCACTGCTAAAAAACATAACATATTATTTTTAAAGATTAAATTTAATATATTACATAAATATTTCATTAATAAATACCATCAACAGTGATGTTTTTATTTTATAAACTCACTTATTTTCATGAAACTAAATTTTCATAAAAAGATTTACTTTTATTTAAAAAGAGTAATATTTAATTTTTTTAATTATTCGAAAAATAATTAAATATATAATTGAATAAATAATGTTTTCATAAAATAGTTATTACTATTCATTCAATCTATTACAATCTCTATGTTATATTTGTATCTTTAAAAAAAATAATTATTCATTCATTAATTCTTAATGTTGCATAACATGTACAATACCAAACATGGTTTTTATATATTAACACTCTAGATGATACAATGTATGAATCCATTAGGTAAACCTGTTTTGTTCATGAGAATTCGTGATGGAAGTTTACATATTTCTATCGACTATCGTCAAATGAACCATGTGACTGTGTGGAATCACTATCATATTCCATGGATTGATGATTTATTTGATTTGCTAAAAAGAGAATTATTATTCTAATATATTTAATTTATATATTCATATCATTATATTTGTGTTATGTATGGGGATATTCAGATGATTATTTGGGATTTTTAAATTGAAATCATGAATTCTATGTGATGTTATTTAATGTGATTATTCAACAAGAATTTTCATGGGGTTGTTGATTTTTTTTTGAAAGTTCATAGATTTAATCAATGATGGTTTTATAGATTAAATATGTGTGTTCTAATCTTCAAAAGAGTTGAATAAAAATAATATGAATATTTTTATTTTTATCATTGTGAGAAACTGTGTAGGATTTCTTCAATGTGTGTGATATTTTCTCATGAATTTAGATTTGTGGGAATGTTATTACCCTTAAGGGAATATCTAACAATCCTTTGAAGATATATGAAGTTATGTATTGGGTGGCCCCAAGGATAGTGTCGTAGGTGTGGAGATTCTTTGGTCTTGTCGGATATTACATGAGGTTCGTAGATAAATTAACATAGTTTACAACACCACAGAGTCCCTTCGCCTAAATGGAATAGAAGATCTTGTGGATGTACAAGTATGATTCATCATTTTAGAACCTTATGAAGAAGTTTTTCAGTTCAATAGATATCAATTTTAAAAAAAAATGGGAGATTGGTTGGATAATTGTTTTTAAACATATTATATTTGTTTTGAAGGTTTTATAATGCAATAGAGAAATGTTGTTTCGTTCAAGTCTCAGATGTTAAATACCTATGAACATAAATATTCTACCAATGACAACGAGTTTTTAGTTGTCGAGGTTTTTTTAATGTTGTAAAAACATTTAACTAGTCATAGTGAATTAAGAGGTCATCACATACCATAACATCCTAATGTATGTATTCTCTTTATGTGACATGATTGTAAACTAGAACCATAGATTTAATTATTGAAGGATCTTGAAATTTTGATATAATATAAATAGGGAAAATGAATTTTTATAAGTGATTCTCTTTTCAGGAACTAATATTGTGATATCGTGCATGAATCTGGGGATTCTTGGATAGTGACATATGAAAAATTATTGATTAATCATGATATTTGATAGGATGGATGAAAAAGATGTCTTTTCCAAATGATAGAGTAGACATACTAGGTGAATCAGGTGGAGGATCCCTAATAAGGGGATTCTATGGTGGTGGTCTCGAAATATCTAGATGATTTTTATGATGCCCCAGATGTAAATAACCCTCACTCAATGTTCTAGGAAATATATATGTATATCATTACATATTTACCTCAATCTATTGTAGGATGTGTCTCAACATGGATGATAGTGGACCATTTGATGAAATCAATCAACTTTATTGTATCTATGGAGTCATGCCCAAATTAGGTTTCACGAAGGTAGTATCTAGAAGAGGGGTTGTGACTCAAAAAATACACCTTGATGGACATTAATAATTTAGATATATGTTTTAAATCCAAGGTGTATAGTGGCATCCAATATGATATCGGTTCTCTATTACTCCCTAGCATCGATGTTAATACAAATAGAAACAATCAAATAGAGTGTACAATCATGATAGTCGATGAAATGTTATGCTCTAGAATCATGGATTATTGAATTTCATGGTCAATGAAACTACACATGAATTTTTTTAAAAAAAATTGTATCCACTCCACTATTGGTATTATGTTGTACGATAATTTTTTTGACAGAACATTCTATTACCGATTTTTATGGATAGGATTCAACAATGAATCTATTTTTAGGCCAAAATTGTTACATAGTTTTATAGATATTGTTTACATAATTCATGAGAGTATGGTGGAATCACATGATAATTATAAATATGATTATGATCATTAAATTAGGCCTCTAGAGTTTAATTTATTTATTCATTTGTTTCTAAATGTAAATCCCAACTATAAATCCAAAGGTTTGGTCAAAGGAGTTATCATTATACGTAGTTTTTTGGCCTTTTGAGACATTGACATTGGATAGATTCATGACTAATCTGATATCATATTCTTCGTAGATGAGATGGATACATGATGTTTTTCACGTGTCATAGATCCTTTTTATCTTTACTATTACTCTCATGTCATTTATTTGGGTGAGATTAAGGTTTATAATAATTTTTAATTTCATGGAGTTTCATGAGGATATCAATGAATACTTAGATGTGATATTGTTCAATAATTTAATTCACATTTTCTATTTCAATTAATTACACAATGGAATAATGATTATTACCTCAAACGTTGACTCATAGTGTTGTTCTTCATACACCTCACTATTTGATATTTATCTATTCTCTCCAAATATTATCCTATTGTGTTTTTTGATCTTTTTTGTTTATGATATGGTTTCATCTTGTCCGATGTAATGGATTTATACTCATTCAAGATGTATTTAATCAAGTATATTTTTTTTGAGATGATTTGTATTGTTTCATAGTTTTGTGAGAGCTCCACTGAAGCGGGTGGTGACTTATGCTTGTGGAAATATCATTTATAGGTATCACCCATGGTGGTTGTTCAGATGTTCCTTTTTCATTTTCTCATAGTTTGGTTTTATATTATTTAATAAGAGGGTTTTTTATTTAAATATAATGTAACATTACTTATCCATGTAGACTGACCTATTAATTTATTTTAGGTCACGTGGTTCTTTTAGGAGGTTTGTATGTGGTCTAGAAGTGTTCGGCTCAAAAATTATTGAAGAAGGAAAATTACATGTTGTTTAAGTGATGTTCATGAGATGTTATTGAGTGGTTCATGAGATTTACTTAATCACAGATAAATAATAAAAATCAGAAATGTAATCTAAGGTGCATTCTTTCCCCCTTTCTTATAGTTTCTCACAATATTATATCTTTTTCCCCCAATTTATTATTTCATTGTGATATTAGTTGATCTCACATATTTATAATAATTTTTATTTGGTTATCTTGGTGAAGTGGTGGTGCGACGTCATCATATGGATGAAATGTTTTTAGGAAAGGTTATTAAAATTTTCAATTTTGTCTCTTCCTGTGTCATGAATATTGAATGACTTTGTGGTATGGTATTTTTTTTCATATATTATCTTTTGGTTAAATTATAATATTCTTATGATTCATTAAAATTTATGGAAATTAAATTTAACTAGTAAATGATGAAATGTATTGTCAAAATTGGTTTTGATCAAATATTGTTGATTTCATCACTAATTCGATGATATTGAGTTTGATCATGGTTTTCTAGATAATGTGATATATACCATTCTTAGATTAGGATATATTTCATGATGGAAATTTGGTAATTATTGTAATTCATGGTTGAATTGTTTTCTAATTTGTAAAATAACAATGAGTCATGTTTAATGAATCCAGGTATTTCTCAAACTATGATTATAATCAAATTGATGAAATGTAATGAATAACTAAATTTATATGCCCCATAATTAATATAATTGATAAGTAATTGTAATAATATATGTGGTTATTTATGTTAACAATTAAAATCCTAGAAAACTAGGAAAAATACATTTCAATATATTTTGAATCCAATGTAAATGTTATGAGAATTTTATTCGAATGATAGCTTACTAATGATTTATGTTTAGGTTTTCCATAATAAGAACCTATTAATAAATAAAATGGTTATCTAAATATGTAACAATAACAAGTCCTGTGATAACGAAAATTTCAAGGGAATGTGATTACAATTTTCATTGATTGTCTTAGGGCCACATTTTAGAGCTATGGCTGATCATTTTATATAGAATCCAGAATGACTAGTTTAAAGTGAATGATTTCCTTGATTCATTCACATTTGTTCATATTTAATGTGATTTACATTGCATAAGATCCTTTTGATGGGATCATATAATGGAGAAGACTACATACATGTTGTACTTTAAGGGTTGAGAATTCCAAGATCTGATGTGAACCATAAGGGCTAGTTTGTGATATACGTAAATCTGAGAGCGTTGTGTGGTTAATTAGTGTAGAGAATATTAAAAAAAGTTATTAAATTATATCAATGTACCATTTAAAATTGTATGTAAATTTATTCTCTTATTAAATCTTTCATGTCACATGAAATTATATGAAGTTGGTAATGATAGAACATGATATTTTTATAAGGTTCACAACACAACAAGAGTAGATAAATCCTTGGAATGGATTGGAAATAATCTAATACCACACAATCCACTAGGAAATAATAAATTTATGTGTAATTAAATTATTAAGACATTCCTTAACAATTTTATGTCACTATGTAATATTTATGTTATAAATTAGTATAATAAATTAAAAACAATCCAATAGTCCATGTTTTATATCACGAAGATAGATCATTATAATACCTCCAATGATAGTCTATTTTTTCATTTTGAGGGTTTTAAACATTAATAAATTCATTATATAGTTTGTCCTTATCTTTTTTCACATTTCATCTTTTTTATTCCACAAACGTTTTCTTCATTTGTTACTTTCACAGAAACATTCAAGGAACACCTATTATCTCTTCACGATAGTAAACATGATTGTTTCACAATATAATTCTTCTATCAGTCACGAAAACAAGAATTTGTTTTTTGATTATGAATGTAGAATTCTCTCTAACCCAAATTATAAAATGACAATATTGATTCTTCCAACGGATATTCTTCAATTATTTTCTCTTTCCTTTTTAGTACAAAACCAACTGCACTGATATTTGTTCCTATTAATCTGGTTAGAATCACAGAAATAAATTGTTATTATTAAATAAAATAACACCATATAATTTTAGTATCATCAGAATTAATATTCAAATAATAATATTTAATCATTAAATGGTAACATTAGATGATATGATTATTTAAGCATGTATCAATAATATTTACAAAAATATTATTTACATGGAAGTTATTATAACATCCATGTCTTCTAGTAGCATCTATCATTCCAATCAAACCTAAATATGATTGGACACAGATTTTCTACCTTGTTCTTTCATAAGGCATTCATCACATGTTTTCCAAACAACAACTGATATTTGTCGAAAAAATCAGAAAAATGTTGTCATTTTTAAGCTGATAATTATTTAATTATGACATACAATTCTATCTAATTATTACATAAAAATTATTCATGAATCACCATGAACCTCAAACACATAAAACCATTCACATATTCTTGGAATATAAATACTTGAATAAATTTATCCAATATTAATTAAAATAATAACTTCTTCGTAATATTGAAAAAAATTATCTTTATATTGAATTGATAGTAATTTTCAACGAAATAAAAGCAGTTGAAAAAAATTAAATTCATACAAAAATTGGACTCTTCAAAATTGTAATTACCAACACTGTGATGAGTATTGTGATATGTGGGAAGGGATTACCATATGATGTGTTAGTTTTTTATTCCAGTGATGGAGATTTTCATCAATATACTCTTTATTTGTGTTAGGGATGACAATGGAGTTTTGGGATAAGTTAAAATTTTACTTACACATTGATGAGATAATAACATCAAGTATTCTAATTTGAATCTATTTAATAGTAATTAACCATGTTTCTGGTTATTCTTCATTACTTTCCCCACTTCTCCAAGAAGCCAGATATTCTGGATTACATGTTTATTCGTAGTGATAACTTATTATGGGGTTCTGTGAGTAATTGAATATTGAATGATGTTAATAATCAATTAAATAAATGTTTTAACCACATGGTTATTTGAGGATGGCAAGGATATTATTAAAATATGTTAATATTTATAAACCAAGTCCTTTGATTGGTTATATTCCTCGAGGGAATGGACTTTACGATGATGATATAATATAATTTAATGAAATTCAATATAATATAATGATAAATTGTTAATTAATTTAATTTTAATTATTCAATGTAAATTTAATTACATTAATTAAATATTTATTTAATATAGCTCTTCTAAACTCATCTATGCCTATATAATTTCTTTTTATAATAGTGAATTGTTGTAGTATGAGAAATGATAGATGCCTTTGAGTATAAAACATGGATATCGCCATTGTTTGGTTATGAGATATATCATATCATTTCAATTTAGCGATTTCAAATGATTCACCACCCATTCAAGTAGGGATACTGGCACCCATTACTCATGGGAGGATGTTTTACCCAACATCTTAATGGGAGTTTTAATGCCTTGGTACCCCTCTAGCACCACTCTCTACCTATATTATTTAACGGTACTAGTATGAAATGTTGTAAGATTATCATATATAAATTTAATGGGTTGAAATGGATTGGGGTCATTTCAGACACATTTATTATCAGATATAGTATCCAGAAGATTATTATAGGTATGAATTTTATTGGTTATGATGGAATGAGGAACTTTCATGGTGTATTATATATAATTTCATAAGGTATAGTATGTAATGTTTGATATTTATCATATGGGTTGTGGAGGATCACAAATACTTATATGTTATTATGAGGATATATACACTTGGATGGTGTGGTTATGTGATTCATGAGGTGCATGTGGTGCTACCCTACTAAGGTGTTTTCGAGATGCATTACTATTAGAGGCAGGTTCTCAAGACATGAGATTTTTTGGAAGAGTGGAAAAGAAGTGGGAATGGTGGAGCAATGTACCATTTTTTTAATTATAATATTATTATATATATTCAAAGAGATATGTGGTGATATTTTTCTATTCTGTGGATATGAAAATAGTATACATGTTTAATTGAAGACATAGATTCATAGTTCTTCATTGTTCTATAGAATTGATCTTTATCGTTTTCATGGGAGTCACTAGGTTGGATCCTATGTACTATTATGTTATGATAAAAAAATATATGTAAACTATTTTTTCTTGTCATGCATTGTGGTTTTGGGATCATGATTGATATTAATTGATTAGCATTAACAGACATTTTTTGGGAAATGAGGTTTCTGTTGTTTTTACCTTTTTTTAAAATATAGTTTCCTTTGAGTTGTTTGTCACTATATTTCATTGCATTCTATAACATAGAATTACATTATATATAAATTTATTTAAGAAGGGTTTGGTTGTTGTATCCTTCATGATTGTCTCCTCCCCATGTCTCTTTTAGAAGGTGATGCATCCCATATAAATTTTATCAATACCCTATGTGCTAGTTATCAACTTGGGGCCTACTAGATGGGAGACATAGGCAGTAACCATCCCTACACACTAAGTGTCTTATATTTATGGGGAGGGGGTCTTATCAATGGAAATTTCTTTCTAAAATAAATGATGAAAATCCTATAAAAACTGCTAAATAAAATTTGTCAATTATATTATGAGTTTTTTTATAGAAATATTTAAAAATTATTGATTAATACAAATACATAAAATGAATAGTTATAATTCGTAAAATTAATATATTTCTTGTATCCCCTATTTTATTAGATAGAATAACCTCTTAATTCCTATATTTGGGTGAGAATTAAAAAATGATTCATATAATTACTGCATAAATGGGATTATATGGTCAATATGCATATTCCTAGAAACACCATGGTTCAAATCCACGATAGGATTCATGGACTCATGTTTTTTTTCTAGATTCCGAATACATTGAACGACATAGCTGATTACTTAGGTTATCCTCTAAAAATTGATCAAAAAACCTTAAATTCCATGATTGGGTTATATTCTAGTGTTATTGTGGAATATGAAATTACAAATATGCTCATGGTGGTCATTGTCTTCAATGAAAATTACAATAAAACTGATCTTAGAATTGAATGTGAGAGCATGCCTCCTTATTTTGTTCTTTTTAATATTGTAGGAGACTATTTTCTTAAATCAAAAGTTGTGAAAATTCAGGTTTCTCAGACAACTGTTGATCGATAAACCAAGGTTAGACAGTACAAGAATGATAATACAATTATTTCCTTTTTTCCGGCTCAATCTAGGAAAAAATAAGATATCTGGGTGAAGAGGTCAACCATCATGGGTGAGAGCTTGGGTATATGGGTTGAAATTGTGGAATAAGAGGAGAACTCAAAAATGGATAAGTGCATCACTAAGGATACCAAAAAAACTATTTATGGATGTTTGTATGATGACTTAGTTTAATCCTCCATTAGAGGATTTTTTCCCTCATAAAATTGTTGAACCTAGAGATTTTTTCTCTCAATTAGAAACGTCCCATGGAGGCCTTAATATGGAAATATTTTATGTTAAAAAAGTCTCTTCCCAGAACCTGTAGTAATATCCTATGTCTAGATAGATATCTTATGGATTGGAACCATCTAGAGTTACACAGACGCATGAAAAATACATCCCTGCAGAATTGGGCCACAACATTGAATCCAGAAAGCCTTCCATGGATGCTGCAATATTGGATCTTTTAGATAAAAACTCTGGTATTTCACCTCTCATTATCTTAGCCCCTATTAATCATACATCGCTGGTTGTGGACACACAAGATACATCTGAAATGTGTGCTAAAATTTTCATTACTCCCCTGAATGATAATTCTGGTGGATATCAACAAAATGATCTTCATTAATCCATGGAACCCGTGGTGTTAGTGGGCACACATGCTTCACCAAACAGGTGCATTTCCACTGGTTGAGCTCCCCGAAATAAAAAATCAGTTGTGGAAAAACATAATATATCATTTGTAAACAATGAACCCGTAGTGGCAGGGGTAACACAACCTCCTTGACTGACCACGACCAATCAAGATGTTAATGACTATTTTGATTCAAGGGCCAATCACATGTCCCCCATGGGATTGTAAAAACACAAAAAAATGAGTCTATCTCCATTAAAAGTGAAGAAAATAAAAAAAAATTATTCTATGAGTATATATTATAAGAATTCATATCCTCATTCTACTAAAAATATTAGAAGATCACAAAGGAGGAAGGGCTCAGGTGGATCCAAAAAAGAAAAAAAGGGGGTCCTAGCCCCACCAATAAGATTTAATGGATTACTTATTTTGGAACTATCAGGGAATTGTAAGCCCTGACAACTTTTATATTCATAAAATATTTATTTTGACTCCTAAGACTAAGATTATTTCTATTGATAAACCAAAAATCAATATTACCATGATTTTTAGACACATATGATCTTATGGATATAATAAACTAGTTTCCTAAAAAAATGGGTCTGTAGTGAAATCTATTTTCGTCTTTTAAAATGCTTATGTACCGAATGTTAGTATTTTCAATTCCTCTAAAAAAATGATTACGTGTGATTTTTATTTTGATGGAAGGCATAAATTTTTAACTATTATCTATGTTAAGAATATATATCATGATCGAAGGACCCTTTGACAAGATCTTTATTCATTATCCAAAATCATACAGGACCTTTGGTTTATATTAGTTGATTTAAATGCTATTATTACCTCTAATGATAAAATTGGACCATCCTACTCATCCATTTCCTCGAGGAAATGTATAGAAGATATTAAATATTGTAATATTATAGGGATTAATCCCACATAGGCCAGGTATACATGGTATACAAGGAACTACAAAAGGGTATTTCCAAGAAAACAAGACATGGATTTATCTAATATCTCATCATTAGTAATTGAGATTCCATCTCTAGTACAAATTTTCCCAAATTTAATTCCGACCATCAACCCATTCTTGTGAGTCTTGTCTCTAAAAAACTGAAATTCAACCTCTCTTTTAGGTTCAATATTGCACTGTACTCTTATTTCGAATGTTCAAACATCATTATAAATTGATGGGTGTCCATGAACTATCAAAAGTATTATTTTTCTTGTATTACTACATTATGGAACCTCAAACAGTTTATTATGGGATGGTGTAGTTCCAAATACAGTCAAAATGACAAGGACATCCCCATCCATGAGAGTAAACATTCCATGATTCAAAACACTTCTACTAGTGATGACTTCTCAAAGGATCCTTAAGATGAAATCAACAGCTCCTTGAAACTAAAAACACTTCTTGTCCGTAAAGAAAACATTCACAAGAAAACATTCAATGAACGATGGCTCTAATAAGGGGATAGAAACACCATGCTTTATAACTCTATTCAAATAATATGGAATTATTTCCATCCAATATTCTTTCTTAGGGACAATGAATCTATCCTTAACATGGAGGATGCCATTTCGAGTCATGTGGTCGCCTATTTCGATAATTTTATTAATGGCCCAACTTTCAATAAGGACCTTCTCTTGGAGGACAATCATTTTTTAGTGAATGAGGAAGATAATCTATCACTTTTAAGATTACCTCTTGAACATGAAATCAAACACACAGTCATCAGACTTAATCCAGATTGTACCCTAGGACCTGATGGTTTTAAAAATGGGTTTTTAAAAATTATTCGGAAATCATCCACATAGATGTTTGCAAACTTGTAAACTAATTTTTATTTATTGTGGTTCTCCCTCATGGCATTATTGCTAAATTCCTTAAATTAATTCCCAAAGTGGAAAATTCTTCTACAAATCATCTCTTTTATCCCATTTATCTTATTAGCTCTTTATATAAAATCATTAAAAAACTTCTTGACAATTTTAATTCTACACAATGTCAAAATATTTTTTATTGGAATAAATTATTATTTTTGAAGGAAAGGACTATACATGATTGTATTTTCCATTCCTAATAATTCACAAACACTCTAAAGAATGATAAAAAAGGAGGTAATGTTTCTATTAAGCCTGAAATTTGGAAATCCTTTCATATCATTGACCAGAGCTTCATTTTCATGGTTCGACAAGAATTTGGTTTCAATTGTATTTTTATCAATATGATAAATTCATTATTATAACTGGCCTCTATCTATATACTTTTAATGTACCCCTATGGGTTATTTTAATTGCACCAATAGAGTTAGGAAAGGTGATACTGTATCTTCCATTCTCATTTCCATTGTAGAGGATTACTATAGGAGGCTCTTCGCTAGTCTTGTTGATCAATGCAAACTTAAACCCATTTGGGGGGCTTGAAACTCAAGTTCACCTATGAATATTTTTTATGTCGACTCTATCATACTAGTTTTTACAAGGTGATAAAAGAAATATACAAAAGCTTGAATATTCCTTGTCTCATTATGATGAAATATATGTTCAATCTATAAGAAGGATAAAATCATCTATTCACTTTTGAATTTTCTTCTCCTTCAATAAAAAATGAAATTATCAATAGTGTTCATATAAAATAAGAATCCTTATATTTTACCTACAGATGAGTCCCCATTTTGGTGGTATGCCTTAAATCCAGGCTCTTTTCCACTATTTTGACTAGTAAATATGTCAAGTATCCTCTTGGAAGGGTATATCCTTCACCATGGATGACATGATTTGTCTGTTGAAATCTACAATTGTCTCTAAATTATTCTATTTGTTGATGATCTATAAATGAACTACTGCACTACATAAAGAAATTAATGTCTACATAATGAATTTAGTTTCAACAGGTAGCATTATTTAATGAATGAATGTGACCATACCCTAGGCTACAAGTTGCAAAAGCTAAAATAAATGTGGTCTTGGAAATATAAACCTTCATTTCACCAATGATTCCGTTCATGATTGACATAATTGATGATTGATTATTAAAAAAACAACCTCCATTCATTTTATAAGGAAAATATTCCCTGAGAAGCTCAGAAAAGAAAATTTTAGCTATATCAACTCCACCATTGACCCTCCATTAGACAATATTTTGCAAACATTTTGGTAAATTCATGATGGAACGTTAATGCTGATTTTTCCATGATTTTTTTTCTGGATAACTGGACTAGTGACCCATAATTTCCATGTTACCCCCACTCCTCCTTAGAAAAAACCATCCCCACAACAAAAGATATCATTCAATCTCATAAATTCATCAATTTTGACAACGACAACATTATTATTGATAATTGTTCCTATTCTAATGCAGATGAACTTAATATTTGGGATCCTTATCACAATGTGGTTCTTCACTCAATTTTTTGTTTAAAATCACAACCTCTCAAATCCTAATTTCAACTTTAGTTGGTTAAAATCCTTTGAGACAGTCTACATTAAACCATCAGGACTAAATCTTGTTTTTAATATTGATCAAAACATTGTTCCTAATGAGGTTTGTCTTCATGATTTCGGAATACAACATTTCTCTAAGTTCCACATTTTCACTAACATAGAGAGAATGATAACCATCTATTTTTGTCTTGTGCTATGGCTACATCCCGTTAGAAATTTATTAATGATTTCTTTTAGAAATATAAGATTACTACATAACACTATTAGCATACAATTAAAACATTTTTTGGAGCATGATTCATCGTAGAAAATCAAGAGTGTCTTTTTATCAGTAGTTGCAGAGCATCTCCTCTTGATCTGGTATGATAGAAATTCCATTACCAAAAAAATACTCATTCATTCTTAATGTAGTTCGGATTTGAATTAAAATTTCCATTATGGACACCACTTAAAATCCGAATGCTCATTGTGACACCTGCATTGTTGATTTCGATATCCTTCATCGACTTAGAATTAATGTCCTCAACTGGAAATCGCTGCGCAAATTTGAGGTTATCTTCCTCACCCCTTTTCTAGGACAGATTAATGTAAATGTTGATGGAGCATCCCAAGGCAATCCGGGTCCTGCAGGTTTGTGGTTATATCATCAATGATTTTATAGGTCAATTCCAAAAATGCTTCTTTGGTAGATGTGGTACAACCTCATCATTAGAGGATTTAATGATTGGTGTGATTCATGATATGGATTTCTTCAATAAAAAGGGATAGAACAAAATATTGATTGAGAGAGACTCAACCACAATTGTCCAAAAAATTTGGAACTATGTGGTCCATCTCCCTTTACTTTTTAATACCCTAGGGATGGGATGTCTGACATCGATTCTAGAGATCAAACACATTGTCACACATACCTTTCATGAATATAACAATGTTTCAGACGGTCTTTCTAACATGGGAATCAACCAGGTCATTACATGGAAGAATGAACTTCCTGATGAGCTACTTCCTCTTTTTGAAAGTGATTGTAATAAGATTTCTTATATTGGAATCAGGAAGTTCCCTTCTATATTATAAATTTATAGAAAGAATATCAAATGTATCATTTTAAACAAGCACAAGTGAATCATAAATAAAATCAATGAATTTTGATATAGAATAATAAACCTATCCAATATTATTGAATAAAACATTTTAAAAAGAAATAAATAATTATTTAATTTCAAAAAATGGAGAACTTATATATTTTTTTAAATAAAATGAAATAAATTATGGTTTTAAAATATTTTAATAATTTAAATTTTTTAAAATTATAATATGAAAATAATTTTACAATGGAATGATGTGTTAAAAAAAGTGACAGGAAAAAAATAAATGTTGATGTAAGAAGCCATGATTTTTTTATATATTATTTTTAAACAATAATTATTTAAATTTTTTAGTTTACAAAAACTATCACTAAAATAGAACAATTTTTTTGTTCAAATAATATTTTTTCACTTAATTGGGGCCATGTAATTTTTTTATATATATTTAAGTACCCAAAAAACAAAAATAACTATGAATGAAGGAATAAATAAAATCTAAAATATTAGTCATTATTATGAATCCAATTTTTTTTTATCATAGAATATATATGTTTTAACAAGAGTCTTCCATGGACCCTAAGAAACACAAACATGAGAAATAACAGTTTCCAAAAAACCATATATTGGAAAAGTTCAAGAAATTTGAGATATCGAGAATATACAATGATTCAAGAATTGACACCAAAAAATCAATGAGAGAAAAAATGATCTGTAAAGAATATGCATAGATCATTTTTGGTCTCATAATTACACATTTTTTTATATAATAATTAATTTATATAGTAATATGTATGGATATGTCTTGTATTTATATAATTTCCATATTTCAATTTTTTAATATTTTACATTATAATTCGTAAAAATAATATGAAAAATTGAAATTTTATTTCAAAGAAAATTTTTACTTGTGTTGATATTATAATATGATATATTAAATATACAATATGACACTATATTAATTAGTAACCTATTAATAAAATTAGATGTAATTATTTAAAAATTAATTTCCTATAAAAATAAATTTCGATATATTTTCGATTTTCACTCATAGAAATTGATAAATTTTACCATTTGAATCGAAAATAGAAAGGTTATTTATTTACAATGTAAACAAAAAATATGAATAATTTTCAAGATATTTCTAGAAAATGGATTTTGAAGGTTATAAAGAAAGAATAGTTTTTACAAATACGATAATAATTATGGCATTGTTATTATAAATATATGGATTTTATGTAGAGTTTTATAATTTAAAATAATTTGTTATTAAATTTTAAACATATATTTTTACTTTAATATGTTAACTTATATTTTTTAAAAAATAAATATATTTTTAATCTAAAAATCATTATATTTTAGAAAAATAAGTTTTAGATATTTTAAAAATTGAATGATACAAAATAGTATAAATTTTTTGAAATATTAGGGACAAATTATATAGTTAGTACTATTTTTAGAATGAATTATTAATTCACTAGAACATAAATAGTAACCGTAGATAAAATGAATATGGTAAAAACATTAAAAAAAAATTAAAGGACATAAAATTTAAAAATATTGTTAGTTTGAGTTTTTGGTGTTTCTAGAACTTATCTATTATCCACTGTATTATTTCACACTTATGGGAAAATTTTCAATGAGGTTTGTTTTATATTTTTTAATATTTTTTGGTATTTATTAAAATAGAACTACTTACACATAATTATATGGCTCTCTTTTTAGGACATTCCAATATAGAAAAACCACATTAAATGAACAAAAAATTAACAAAATTTAAGGCATTATTATTCACATTTAGATGGGATTGGAATTCACAAATCATCATCCTTAAATGGTTAATCAACATTTGGAATATTAATAAATAATTTAGTTATATATTTTTAAAATCTTCGTCCTCTATTGTTTTTCCACCAACTATAACACATTTTTTATCTACAACACACAGAATAATGAAACTGGCACAAGGACTCGACCCCACGACCGCTACCCCCACCCCCAACCCACCCTCCCTCCACAACAGCCTATTTGAGGATACTTATATGGATATTCCACATATTAATATCTTTTTTCTCAAATTTCATTTTACCATACAGAATTGATAAAAATATTTACATTTATTAAAATATTTGTTAAATTTTGAAACACAATTTAATAACCATTGTCTCTTCCACATTTAAGAAAATGAAACATGTGTGTGTAAGATAAATCCCAAAGAAACATAACTATTTTTATTCTAGAAGATCCATAATTATATGGGGATAATGTAGATTTTTTAAATTTTATTTTTATGAATTACAAATTTTAGATTCATAGATGATTAAAAATACTATTCAATACTCCAAATTTAAGGAATAAAAAATAATCAATCATTCATACACTTCCACAAATACCTCTAGGGGATGATTGATTTCTATTTTTATTTTCACAAATCCCTTATATTGATATTATTGGTAATGGATTGAAATAATAAATTGGTTTAATAATATATTACTATATTTTAACTATGAAAAATTCGATAACCTATAATGTATATGATCCTCAAACAATTGTTGTTAATTAAATTATTTAGGAATAGCATATTACAATGAAAATCATTAATATAAATGAGTAATATTTTAATATTTTCACCTTTTATTTTTTAAATTCAATCTAATTCAGGTATATACAACTGATAAATAATAAATTATATAATTATAATACCTATATAATTATCTTATCTAAATCACCTCATAATCTCGATTAGTCATGAAGTTTTTGTGTTTTAGTTGTTTTGACCACCCACATGAAAAATTTTGTAAAATTATCGCATTAATGATTATAAAAACATAATTCATAATGTAATATGGAAAAATTATGAAAATATAGATTTTTTTATGTAAAATAAAAATATATATATATCACATTAATAAAGAAAACATATTTAATATAAAAAATCACTTGAAATAGATTATTGATGATTTAATATAAAATAATAATGATTAATGTACATATGAAATAAAATATAGAAAGATTAAAAATATTTATAAATAATCCATTATTGTAAAAATTTTCAACATACCATTATTTATTTATGAAATGAAATAAAACCAACCACATTACTACTAAACAAGTACAACAAGTCAAAACTACAAACACCTATTATTTAAAAAAAATAAAACTTTACATGGTTGCAAATGAATTATATAAATATTGTTATGTATGAATATGGTTGTAATATACTATATTATGTAAAAACATTATTCTTATATGTGAATATAGTGTATTGGACTAATCATCCAAACTATTTAAGGGATTCATTGTCTCATATTTAATTTCAAGAGATGAATATTTTGACGTGATCCATGATAGTATAAAAATTATTTGATTTCGTCATAAATAATTTATTTCACAATATTCAATTAATTTAATGGGAATTTGTTTCATTCCATAAATAAAAATAAAATAAAAATATAACCAAGTTCAAATGGTACTTGAACACATTGTTACTCAGACCACAAGGGAATGAAATACCAATCATATTATATAGCTAAACAATTATTAATAAATAAAATACATATTGGTATATATTTTTAAATAAACAAATTATATTTACTACATAATAATGGATATTTAAATTTCATCCAAGATCTCATTTCCAATATACCCATATTTTATATGAGTTGTTTCTTATAAGTATAACTCACCCAATATAATCATTTGGGTAGTTAAAATCCTATTATTCCAAATAATTATCTTTATATTCCTTTTAATTTATTCTTATAAATTAATATATAGTTTATTATTGTTATATTTTACTACATGAATGTCATAATAAATTATCTAAATAATTTTATTAATTTTTGTAATTATTTCTGTTTTCGTCATTGTTTAAAAAGAATCAATATAAATGGTTTCATTTATAAAACTAATTTTAAAAAACAATATTATTCACTATTATATGTACTTTATAAATTATTTAATCTTATATAAATAAAATTCATATTATAAGTCATATTTAAATTAATTCACAAAAAAAATATTTTCAACAATATTATGGATGATTCTGAATTCAAATTGAATTTTCTGAATTCACATAAAAATAATGAATATAAATTGAAATATATTTAATATAAATATTATTTCTCAATGATAATATTTTTATTTTACCATATACCAATTTTCATTATATATCTTATGTTATGTCATTGTCAATTGATGAATAAATTCATAACAATTTTTTAGGCATATTAATCATCTACGTATGATACTAATATTTATCCTTATGAATTCCCGTTATGAATAACCTCTTTTAATTGATTTTATAGAATTCCGTATTGTTAGATTCCATAAATATATTTAATTGGGGATATTATTGACATTAATGTACACAATTTATCTATATATTGTAATGACTCTACGAAATATTATCTTGGTTTAATAGTATTTACCTATAATGTTACATGTTGTCATTATATACTGATTTAATTATCAAGTGTTAATTATGTTATTAATGTTGATGAAATTTTTAATTACATCTATATATGAATTCACATAGAATACATTTTTTTCATGGGCAATGTTTTAAATTTTGAATTATTATTTTCTAAATTTCATATGTTATTTACGCAAAAATAGTTAAGGGTTTTTATTAAATTGTTTTTCGAACACAAATAACATCCATATGTAATTTTTTATTTCATAAGTGAATTATTTATGTGGATCTCATATGAATGGATTTTGGAAGGATGGGTCTTATATTATAAATTAATTCATTGGAATAGTATCTAAATCAAATGAGATTAGGATTATTTTTTACATTTAATTTTTTTATTCATTGTAATTGATAATGTGGATCATTATTTTAATACTACATTAATTAATGTGTGATACAATTTTTACATTTGATAAAAAAAAATTATGTTTATTCTCATCCCCATGTTTTTCTCTAATGGGATAAATTTATTGAATAATGAATCTACAATATATTGATTCGTTTATTATGTTATTCCTAGCCATATACCATGATTTATGATTTCTGATTTTTTTGATGGAATTTTGATATGTATATTTATTATAAAATTTTTTCATCATATGTTCATATATGATATTTGATTACTACCGGTCTTTACTACACATAGTGAGTATATAATCAGGCCTCTTTCTAATCTAATTAATTTCCAAGGGAATGATGATTAATATAATGTATTATATGAACCAAAGGTAGTCTATTATTTCTCAATTATAGAGTACTCTTCACATGGGTTATAAAATAATATAACAATGAAGATAGTCACCAACGATACTATAACATCAATTTTTTATATTGTGGTATTAGATTTGTTTTTAAATTATGACCATATGGAAGTGTTTTATGATAATGGAATGTCTACAGTCATTCAATATAGATGGTATTACAGTAGTTTTTAGTTATATTTTAGTATTTTTATTATTTGTATTGGGAGTAATATTAGCTAATATTGTATAGAAACTACACATGAGTTTATTTATTACGTGATATAATTAAATATTTGTAATTTATTTTTCAAGTGGTTATCTTAGAAAAACATCCCTATTTTGATACTATCAATTTGGATGTGGTTATTGAACATATGTTCCCACAAAAAATCACCATTAAATAAGTTGGATTGTAATTTTAATCATTCATATCATTATTAGATCATGATTGTGTTGATAAAAGTATAGTAGGATAGAAAATACAACAATATATAACTCTTAATATCACATTACTTTTCAACAACTAATATCGATTACTGTCCTAATAAATTTTATAGTTAATTCATAGAGGTATAATATAAGAAAACATTATGTAATAGTGTTTAAACTATGATTGAGATTTTTCAATATATGTAGACTATATTTTAATAATAAAATATAAAATAACAATGTATTTTAAGGTTGAAATTATATTTATGAGTATTATAATTTGCTTATATTATTATTGTTTCTTCACTAATTAAAAACATCATGGATTTAGTAATGGATAAAAATTTACATAACATAGGTCTCATGGGATACTGTTGAAATAAAATCAATTAAAACGTCATATGAATAGTAATTTGAGTTAAAAGAGTTTTAATCAATCCATTCTGGTTATAATGAATACAGATTAATAATGTAAATAATGTCGATGTTGAACAATCAGTAAAGAAATGAAATATGTATCCAAAATTAGGGTCATGAATCAATGATGATGAACCAAATGAGATTATATTTATTATATATCATGAATATGGATTGAAATACTATGGATATTAACATATGTTACCATAGTGAATTTATGATTATGGAAGATAATATTATCAAGCATCAAACTGTCAAGGAAAAATTAAGAGTTTGGTTTTATCGATTGAAAAAAATAAGTATCATCCTACTGTTATATTTATAACTCAATGTCTTATTTTTTTGTGACTTGGGAATTATCTATGTAAATAACCTTATATATGGAGTTAGATAAATAATTATTGTCAACAACCATAATGACCAATATGATTTATGAATTTTAATATACAAACTACTGCTGATTCCAATGTATATATTTAGGTTACACAATCCCTAGAATTGTAGTTGTAGATAAATTATATTAATTTATTTCTATGAAACTTATTATGTATAAGATGTTTCATATTATAATTGTATCACCAAGCATCTTATTGGATTGTCAATAAAATATTCTAATCTATTTATTCTGTATTCCATGTTGATGTTTTTCTGAATGTGTACTTCATAAATAATACAATCTTTTTATTACAAAAATAATATAAATTTGAGTGATTGATTTTGTAACTAATATTTAATTTAATATTTCCACAGTAAATAAAAGAAATTTTTCATTTACTTATGATATTTTAACAATTAAAGGATAATAATAGTAACATTATTGAAAAAATATATATATAGTATTGGACGTGATAAATATATTATTTGACTCTTAGAAAATATTGTTTAAGAGTAACTCAATATTTTGAAAAATCATATTCTTTAGAAGGATAATTTTTTTCTATTTTTTCCATGTTGATATCTCCCTTGATTTTATATCTTGATTCCTCTTTAATCTTATTGGAAATTAATAATTTTTCATTAGTGTGTGATAATTAAAGTTTTGAGAAAAAATTTATTTATGGGTTAATATAATGTCTTGAACTTTAAATTTGTATTATTCTAAAATAATTTATATATTTGATATCATTTTTCAAGTATTAAATCATAAAAAAATTAATTTTTTATAGTTTTAAATAATATTTAATCATTTTAAATGATTCATAATTTTTTTGGAATATATTAAAAACCATACTATAAAATGAAAAATAATTATTTAAGGTAAACTGAAATCCATTTATTGAATCTATACTAATAAATCTCATTTATATAACGTTAAAGAGGATTAATATCTATTATGGTTTCCATTATATAATTTATTACAAAGACATAAAAATTATAGTTCAAGAAAAATCATATATTTGAGAGGTTCGAGCTTATATAGATATGTAAAATATCTATGGTAGTTGAACCACCACATGAAACTATATGTAGTACATATATTCTTCTATTTTCATTCATTGTTATCGTAAGGGGATATAGGAGTTTAAATTTTTATGATTTCAACATGTAAAAATTATTTATATTTTTTGATATATCATTAATTTTTATACATTTCGAAACATCATTTCTTTTGAAATCAATTTATATTTGAAATGGTATTATTAATAAATTATGGTTTTTTATCAAGGATCAATTTTTATATTTTTATATTAATAAAAAATATAAAAAATATAAAAGATAAAAATTTATTAATTATTAATTAATAAGAAAAAATAATAGTAGAAATATAATGATTTTTCATTATATAAAGACGGGTTTCACAATATTTAATGTTTTTCTAAAAGAAATCAAAATCTAGGAAAAAATATTTTAAAAACGTACATAATTTTAGATCACTCATAGAAAATTTATTTTAGATGAATTTTGGCGATTCATATAAAAATATTTATTTTCATGTGAATAGTGAAAATATTATTTTTTACAGACGTCATGATTTTTGTGATATTTTAGGTTTGTACGTTTTAATTGAATAATCTAATAAACAATTATATTGAAAAAATGTATTTTATAAATAAAAATTATGTTTTCAAAAAATTGGTTTTAATTTCAAAATTAATAATTGAAATATTATAAATTAATAATTAGTTTCTTGAAAAAATACTTTTTATCTACAATACATTAGGTATTTTCAAATTTGTTGTCATCTCATTTAAAAAAATGAATAAAAAAACAATGTTAACATCTTAATAATTATAATATAATTATATTATATATCCAAATTTTTGGGACATAAATAACAAATTAACAGGATTAAAACTATTTATCATGTAGAAATCCAAAATGATCAAATTTTTTACCTAATAGGTTAATGCGAGATAAATATAAAAATGGATTAATTTGGTGGTTGAGGGTTGTTTTCAATGTTAATACTACTCCCTATAATATTTCGACATATTTTCCAGTTATAAGGAGAATAATTATAAAACGTTGAATTTTTTAGTGTTTATCAAAAAACTCCAATTTTTTAAGTTATAAATGATTGGTCTCTTCTCATAACATCCATTAATAAAGTACTCCCTTATTTCGGCATTAAATCATTCAAGTTCACTTCTAAAAACTTATATAAATAGTATTTTTATCTAGTTTTTTATTGTATCATTAATAAATGGTCTGACCCCAATTATAATATTATTGATCAAAAGTATTGAGGTGTTGATTTAGTATAAAATTATAATTTATTCTTTTTCATTATTTGAATTATTAATTAAAAAATTAAAATTTCCTTATCAATATGATGACATTTATATTCTTTTCATAATAATATGGGAATAAAATGATTTTATGTTCTTTAAAAACCATTACCAAAGTCCCTAATAAATGGAATAACTCTATTTCTGAGTTCTCGAACTTCCAAATCCATAAAACTATATTTTTTCCCATTAAAATTTATAAATAGAAGGTCTAAATGTATAATTTAACAATTTATTATTATATTATGTATAAAAATATTACTGATTGATAATACATATAATTCATTAATCATATAATTCAAAAAAAATAAAACCTCATCTTGAAATTCATTTGGACTACCACCTATTTTTGATTACTGATTTACCATTACATTTTCATTGTTACATTAAATATATATACATGAGAATGAATTAAATTGATGCATATTATTTTTATTATACCATTATGGTGAAACCATTTAATATGATAATTATTTGAAAATTTTAGTAAATAATAATGACATAATATTTTAATATAGATTACTTATAATTGTAATGATTATATAATTTTGATAAATCTCACCAATAAATTAGAAATTATATAATAATTCTACAGTTATAATAAAGTAGAATATTAATTACATTATAATCCATAATAATGTTTTGATAATGTTTGGGACAATTTTACGATCAACATTACCATTGATGAGAACTTATGTCACAGATGATTGTGAAAACATAATTACTATTACAATGTCATAAAAATATTTAGAAAAATATTTCATTTTATTGAAATAGAATTCATAATTTTACTAAATATTTAATAATACACCCTTTTGGGGTTAGAAATCACAAAAGTAAATAGGTTACATATAATGAAAGATATCATTAATCAATTAGTTATAAAAGTGATTTGGAATTTAAAAAAATATTACTACATCATGAAATTAATTATTCATTATTATTGCACTATATTTAAAAATATGAATAACAATATAGTGAAAGTAATTATTATGAATCTATAAACTCTTTCAGTGATTCCTTCTTCATGTACTGGGTATGGGAATAAATATAAGGGCAACCACATATTTCCAATATAGGTTACTTTTGATGGAAGATATCCTTAATCAAAAGTCATAATCAATTTGATATTTAAAATGACTAAAACCACAATCTATTTTATTAATAACAATACTATCATGATTATATTAGGATTAATTATCTGGGAAATGTAAATAAATGAAAACAAATTATATAAAATTAATAAAATGATACCAAAATGCGACCATGTAAAAAAAAAGAAATAATCACATTCATAATAATAATTGAATACTTAATACAATTGAATTTTAATATTGGATATCATGATCTCAGACAACATGATATTGATACCATCATGAATATTTCTTAGTAATTTTACATCAATTAGTTTTATACAAAAAAAATTTATATAATTCTATGAAACTGATTAATCTCACGAGACATATGGCGCATCCAGGGTCTATATAATTTCTGAGACACAATTCCCTCTATGTAAAATTAATTCCTAATATTTCATAAGAACAATTTAAATAATTAAAAATATTACATATCAAGACATTTATCAATTTATTAATGAATATTGATTTATCATTATTTTCCAATTCTAACAAAAAACATTCAATCTGAAACACAATATTTAAAAATGATATATGGTTTAATCAATAAGTATAATAATTCTATGAATAATTATTTTTAAATCAAATATAATTTATAATGGTCATACAAAAGACAATGTTTAATTTAAATGTTAATGACTACCCAAATATTCAATAATGATAATTTCAATAATTTCTGTTGAAAATTTAATCATGAACCATATATATAAAGAATAAATAGGGTATCATAATGACATATACCTTATGGAGTATATTTAAAATATTTTTTTCCAATTATTAATTTAAATAACATTAAAGATGAATATAAAATATTTAGGGATTTTTTCGCATTAACATTGAAACTAACCATTAAAAACAAAAATATTTCAAATAAATTAGTAAAAATATTCAATTAAATGAACATCGAAAATATATAGATGTTTCTTTAATGCCCTGAGTATTTATGACTGTGGGACCGTTCTCTTCATTCAAAGTGTGTTCATATAAATATACCGTCAATATTTTATTATGAAAAATTTAAAAGTACCTTTTTATAAGTTAAATAAATATTACCTTCAATTTTTTGTAAAAAAAATTAAATAATTTGTACAAATAAAATTACATAATCATATGATAATATAAAAAAATTTCTTGATTTGTTTTTTGAAAAAAAATAATTTGATGAAAATATTTTTCTGACTAAAGACTAAAATATATGTATATTTTCATAATAAAATTTTCTCAATCATTTAATGTATCATTGTATTGAAAAAAATAATATTACATGAAAACTTCTAGTATAATAACATGACATGAAATTTTAAATGTTTTATTATAAAATGTTAAAATGAAAAATCAAGAATAATCACTCTTGATTTTAATTAAATTGTGAATCAAACCCTAACAAATATCATAAATATATTGTGATAATTAATAAAATAACTTAATATGTGAGTAAAATTTTTTACTAAATAAATTAAATTAGAAATATATAAAAAATTTATAAATAAAACTTTCCCATAAAATGATAGATTACTAAATACAATGAGTAATTAATTTAACCAGATGAAAAGAAATTGTGTTGTGGAATTCCCCTTCACTTTGTACATGTCATGTGAAATCATCTTGGATTATATAATGTAAATGGAAACATTAAATTCAATGAAATATGGATGCTTCCAATTATTACATGTATATAGTGTTGTATATAAATCATGTAGATGCAATTTGGTTTATATCATTACAATATGATTCGAGGAAATGAAATTGAGAAAAACATCATTACCAAAAGTTTCCTTCAAAGAAGAACATATATTAACCTATTTTATAATGTTTATTAAAATGTTATTTAATTTTAACTGAACAATATTCGTATTTCGATTTTTTAAAATGATATTATTATACCATCTTGTCTTCTCTAGGATAATAATATTTAATTCTTATAATTGTTTTAGACGTCATCTTCTTCGTTAAATCATGCATGTTTTTTCATGGATGTTTCACTTCTTTGTCATGGGATATAATTCCACCTTATAAAAAATGATATTGATTTTATATGTATCATATTTATTCATTGGGTATATTATTAAACCAATTACTAAATGGCGGGCTTGGAATTTTTTTCATTTATTCGACGAGATGATATTTTCTACATACACAAAGCAGTGATATCATTCCCTTAATGGGGGAAATGGTATGCAACAAAATAAACTGAATAAACTCTAAAATTTTTATTTAAACATACCCATCGCATACGAAAATTGTGTTCCCAATCACTGGGGGCTGGAGACTTACACTCAAGCATCAAGAAAGAACCATAGGTAATGATATTTCAAAACCAGAATCCAAAACGTGACATATATACAAAACAATGACAAAAACATATAAGATAAATATATTTCATAACTACTAAAAAAATGAGAAAACCAAAATAATTTAATGTATAAACAATTTCCCTGAAAATTTATAAAGAAATATGACAATTGAAAAATAAAAAAAAATTATAATCTTTGTGTTAGCGTGGTCCTAATCCACCCAACTCAACCCCAACTAATAAATTCAGCAGACAAAAAATATAACCACCTCACTTTGGCAGAATGAATTTCCCTTCATGAAAAGACATAACCATATCTGTACCCTACCTAAAGGGATTATATGACGTATGTTAATGTGTTCAGTAGTGTTTCAACATTTTAATCCACATAATTTCTTTTAATAATAATTCATGTATTTTCACAATAAATTAAAACAAGTAATGAAATTTTTTTTCACAATTTTGACACTAAAATCATGGAAGATATTTTAATTTCCACCTTTTCCACATTTTAAAAAAAGTAGTTAAATCAATTACTAATAATTTCATAACCAAAAATAATAGCTGGTATATAATTTGAAAATAATGTATGTATAATATATTATATAAAATTATGATTTTACAATAAGAAGATAAAATGAATTTAGAACCACAAGTTACATCATGTCATAGATAATACTTGATCAATTTTCAATGACAATCATTCATAATTTAGATAACTGAAAGAAAACTGTATCACCAATCCCATCCTCACCAGCTTGATAATTCATAAGGATAACACATGGCCCTAAGGGACATCCCTAGGATGCCAAGGGATGGTATTAAATGTTTAGGTCTTCATTAACATATGGGGGTAGATATTAATTATGAAATTAATAATATCCAAACAAATTTCCCATAACCACATAAACCACTACATAGTAAATTATATCAATGAATTAAATATAAATGAAACAATTTATATTATTATAATAATAAAACAATATTCCATAATGGAAGACTACAATATCCAATAAAAAATGGATAACCAAACATAAGTACTCCAACGAAAACACCAACCTCTAATTCCATGAAGCATCCTAAGTATCATGAATTACTACCAAAGAAGATTTATACATACCTTTTCCCATGTCATGATGAAAACCATTTTAAATATCACAAATGTTCTAATGTTTATTGGAGTAATCAAAATCAGTGGGTTTTCCTTAAATAACATCCCCACTTGTTCCACTAGGATTAATCTACTTAGCACATTATATAAAATATTATAAATGAATATTTTACTAAAATAGTTTAAATAAAAATATTAATACATTCAATATTAATGGAATTTTATCAACTAACAACATGTTCCAAAAAAAAAAGTTCTAAAAACCATATCATAAATTCCACATTTTTCATATCTAATTACAAACCAAAAAACCCAAGCATTGACACATTCATGTTTCATTATAAAAGTTCCACACTCATGAGAATGTCTCAATGATGTACAATGTATCCAAACGTAATTAAATAACATGGTCCATGATAAATTTGGGACGGAGCACCACGTCATATTTCAAGCAGAATCATATATTAAAAATAACCACACACCAACCATTATACCAAAAACCATTAACATATACACCATTTAATCAATTACAAAAAAAAATATTTATTTGAAACTGAATTCAACAAAAATTGAAATTATTTCAATAAAATAACCATTTTAGGGATATAATTTCTTTGAAACCATATAAATATATTCAAGGAAACGTTTAATTTAAAAAAATTTCATTTTAAAATGAATAAAATAAGGATAATGCAAAAAAAATTCACAAAACCACCATCACTAATGTGGGTTTCAGCATTTCTTTATCCCCAAATTTCATAACCAAATTTTTAACATTTAACCTATTTTTCATTTTATCCCCCATGTTCCAATTAGAAGATTCATTAGTGAAACCACCTATATTAGGTGTTTTGATGAAAATTTAGAACTTGGATCCATTGATAGTGAATCAAGGTCAAAAGATAAAAAATCCCTTTTATATCCTTCCCTAATAATTAAAATCTAAATAAAAACATATTCGTAATTACACACCTTCTATCTATCAAAAAATGATGTATATATGATAAATAAAGAGATATAGTTAATTATATCTATGTAAATCCATCAATAACTAACCAAAACAAAGACTGAAATTTAGAATCATACTTCAAAACAAAAATGAAATCAATTAGAGTGAATTCGGATTGATGTTAAATTCTTCATTGTCCATTCAAATGATAAAATCCTAAGTTAAGATTTTATAGGGTAATAAAGAGTCCCATAGAGTTTAAAACATGTAAGAGAAACAATTTAGGACCTCACTTATAACCAATTCCTAGTTAGTCACACAATTTGAAAATTCATGTGATAAATTTGTGCCATAAACTCCCTCAAGGACATACCTTACATGGTTGGATAACACTGTTAAAAACATGAACCAATATTACAAAATATCACATTCCATCGTATAATGATTTTTCCTAGTCTTACGTAAGTATTTGAAAAACTATGTTCCATGAATGTTCCTTCCCTTTAGAAACATTCTCATTCGGAATGTTTTATACAATATTTTCACAAGTTTCTCAAACATTTCACTAGTCATTCAACTTCAGTAGAGATCCAAAAAACACTCCAACTGTTCTAATAAATATCTCATATTCACCTATATACTTTAATTATTAAAATTCATAATGATAGGGATACCAAATTCAAATGGTGGCATACATCAAACCCATCATTGACCATTCCATATCTATAAATTTAAAAACCATCATCTGGCGGAAGGAGAACTGGGAATTTCTCTTTCATATCCTTATCCCATTCCCATCTCTATTCTTGAAGATGACCATGTTTCCACGGAACCTATACATTAAAGATGTTTTATCCATGCAAGAAATTTCCTTACCTATCCAAAAACTCACTAGGAAATGTAGCAATAATGTCTCATGCTCTAGTTCAACATGATTCCATCTAATAAAATTGATCATAATCTGGATAATAATTCTTCATCTGAGATATGTTGAAAATATTATGCACCACAATGAACCATGTTGGAGATGAAAACTGATATTCTAACTCACTAATTCGTTCAAATATCTAATATGTCCCACGGAGTCAAGGATATAACATTCATGACATCCTGCAGCTAAGTCATAAATTCCTTTTAGAGATACTCCATAGCACAAGGTCACTCCCCCCGAACAACAACATCCATCGATGATGATCTGCATATGATTTTGGAAGAATCTATGATATCTGTATGTATTTTCTTTTCAAATTAATCTTCTTCATTATCTCATGGATAATTTTTTTTACAAATATTGATGTCTCAATTATTCATATACAAAATGTGGATTCTTATATGGACACCCATATAAATTATTCTAATTGATCTATTTGTATAAAGGCATTATATCTATTGATATATGATAACTCCATGAATGGTACATGCTCTTCCCAAAATTCCCTAAAATCCATTACAAAATGCCAAATCATGTCTTCCAACATTTTAATAATCCTATAATATTTTATATATGAATGAGGATGATACACTATATTCAATGTCAACTGAGTCCCATGGGACTTCCTTAAGGATATCCATAAATGATTTGTAATCCTTGGATATTTGATAAAATGATAGAAAATGATAGTCCATGCCTATTTAATACATGTCAGATATATATTTTTGATATGTCATCCGCCACATGAGATTCACAATTTGGAATAAAATGAGTTTACATAGTGATTAGATAAACATTCACCAATATAGAATCATGTTTCTAAATCTGTCTTAGTTTACCTATTACAAAATTCATAGTTTTCTAGTCCCAGGTTTAAAAGAAAATAGGTATCATCTAAAACATCCATGTTGGTCTTTGATTCTATTATTTCACCTATTGAGAAATTAAAAATCTAGAAACAAACTCAACCACCTTCTTTTTTATACCATCCCTCTAAAAAATGGTTTTAACACCTTATACAACTTCTGTATTCGAGGATGAATATACCATCTAAATTGGTGCTAATCTTGGAGAATTGGTAATAGAAAATTCATACTTATTGAAGCCTGATTTTCAAATCCAAACACATCCACCTTCCTTTTCATTAATTTATGGGGGTCAATTTTAAAATTGAAATTAAAAAAATGAAAAAATTCCATAGAAAAAAACAGTGCATGTAGAATTATAATAATGAAATTAAACTCAATGAAACCATTAATAAAAGAATAAAATTAAAAAGAAGTACCACTATGGAAGTCTATAATATCAAATTATAAAAAATAGAAAATAACTAAATTACAGAAATGGAAACTCAAACCTATAACAATATCGATTATCTAACACCACAAAACATATAATGTATTACAATTTACTGATAATAAATGTGATATTTTACGTGTTCTCAGATCATGGTAAACAAAATATTCAAAAGATACAATGTGTGAATGTAGGAGTGATTAATAAAACAGTTTATGTTATACCAAAATGACTTCGCTACTTTCACCACATGGATAGAAAATGTGACCACATTGTATAATGTATTTCATATAACACAACTTCTAAAATAGCTTATTTTAGAATATAAAAAAGATCCATTGTAAAAAAGGTTTATAAAACAACATCATTATCTGATGAAAGAATAAAAATGATACACTAAAACCCATAATATGAATTCAACATTTGGAGTATCCCATTCCAATCCATAAACACATGAATCCACACAAGCATGATTCATTATGATTGTTCCATAATCATTGGAGTTTTATCACACATCTACCAAGTAGTCAAATGGAATATAAATCCCATGTACCATTACACTTATTGAAATTATTGTTGGGTCATATTTCAAAGGTCTAATAAATTTAATATGATCACACACCAACCATTATCCGAAAAAACATATTACAAAACAACAATTTTAATGATTTCTATAAAACTGTTTTTTATTTAAAACATTTCATACAATCAATTTAAAACCATATCAATAAAACCAATCATTTATAGAATATTTTTTAGTGATCCAATTTTAAAAAATTCCATAAAATATAAATTTTAAATTTTAAATTTTAAAATCACCAAACCAAAGAAGAAGCACTATCAATTTCCAAAAATATACCAAATTCACAAACCATCACAAATGAGATGTTCGACGATTTTTTTCACAAAAATTTCTCAAAGAAAAATTATTAATTTGACTAATTTTAAGCCAATAAATAATTCAATAGATAGAGGAGTTGAGTGTGAAGCCACTTAACTTATGTTTTCTAATAAAGCAATTAATGGATCTCAAATACAAAAAACCTTAGTCCAAAACTCCAAAATACGACTTTAGATCACCGACCATAAAATTAACAAATCCAAATATGATCATTTTTGAAAAAAATTCCTATATATATCACCAATTTTTATTGATCTATGAATACTGTTGTGATTGAGATGTAGGTCTATGAAAAACAACAATAAGTATCACGAATGATGACTTACGATGAGAATCTGGCTTCAAATCTCCAAGGGAATCCTTTGGACCACCTCCAGATAAATTGGAAAGGGATCCTTGGCCTTAAGAATGAGATAATAAAATTTTTGGTCACCACATGAAAAAAAATTAAATCATTATATCTAAAAAAGTGTGAGATCAAACATTTTAGGATCTCAAATTTATCAAATTCATTATTTGTCCCACAGTTAGGCAAACTATGTACAAATCATACACCAACCCCTCCCTTAAAGATGATCATCACGCAATTAGAATATACATGAGAAACCATTAAAATGACCACATTAGAACATATTATTGTTAATTATAGTATTCTACATGAATTTGGAAGTTCAGTGGAACTCATAAGCCTTCACATTTTCAATTATTTCATTATGAATGGTTTCTGGTTGGTGTTTCATGCTATTACTAAACCTTGAAAAATTAATTCAACTTTAATAAACCCTAAAACCCTCCAAATTTTTTCTACACATTCACAAACATCACCTATATACTTTAAATAAATATAAAAACAAATAAATGGTTACTAATAAGTCCCTTAGAGAACATGTCAAGGGTGAAGTTGAAACCCCCATGGAAAAACTCCTTAACCATGGATAAGACCTATTATTGTACCTTGAACCAAATAACCAAATACATCCCATGATATCTTTTTACCAAATAAATTTATCATACCATTTTAAATCAAATAGTTTCCATCAATCCATTCATGGAAAACCATATCAGAAAAACATTTTATAATTCCTTAAAAACCCATTAATAATTATCAATACTAGTTTAAAACATTGTTAAAAAAATACTAAATTCCACAAACACAAACAAAATTCATCATATTATTCCATGAAATTTAATAAAAATTTTATAAATAATCAGATAAATTATGTTCTCCAAATGAGTATAGAGACATATCCACTTACCTCCAAATGCAGGTAACACATTACGGATAATGTAATCCATGGAAGAAAAAATCAATGAAAATTATCCAATAGAACCAATATTTTATTCTTATTATTTACTAAATTTATATGGAATGTTCATCGTTGAGGTTATATTATGCATATTATAATAACCTGAACTTTTATAAATAACATTTCCCCTTCTATTTTAATTAAATGTCTTATAATTTAATATGTTTATAGAAAATAAATGAACTAGTTTGTTTTTATTATATACTATTATATTTAAAAGAGAATTATGAATAATTAATAATGAAAATATTATCATTAAATAGAGATTATATGATTACTATAAATATATAGTTTTTAAAAACCTAATTCATAGAGAGAAGTGATGACCTCAACCCAAAGGATTATACCCTATAAACCCCATTTATCAGTGAATTTGAGGGAGATAGAATCACTATAATTTTCCCTTGAAAAATCCTATGTTGAAATCCAAAACATAAAAACGATCAATACTATTTATTGTAGATTATCATCCTCATCGAGATAATAGCATAAAATATGTACGTCGAACCACTCCATGAATTTCTCAATACAATGCATCTTAATCTTAAGATGTTTTCTTGGGTATTAAAGGGAATTATATATATATATGCACTTGGAATATGATTATTTAAAATATTTTACAAATAATAATGAATATATATTCATCATACAACTATTAATTTATATTTTTTCGATATAATAAAATTCAAATTGTATTTTTGTGTAATATGAAAATAAAATATATGTAATTTATTTTGATAAATTGATGAAGTTTTTGAAATGAATAATATTTAAATAAATTATTTTTATTATAAATTATTTTAAATTATAAAATACCATATAAATTTTATAAATTAATGTTTTATTATTATAATTATTCATAAAATTCTATTTCCAAAAACCCACTATTTCTCATTATAATTTGATTTTTTATTTTAAAAGATGAAATATAAAAATTAATATTTTTTGATAAAATGAATATTAATTTTGTAATCATAATATCGAAACTATCCAATGTTGATTTATTTATAATCATTCAAGATTGTAGATTTTTAGGGGAAAATCAAATATCATATAAATATATGGTGTGTATTATGAAATTATAATGGAGAAATAGTGATGTCATAAATACCCCAAATGATATTTGTGGACAGAAAAAATTCTCCAAAAACATATTTTTATTATTAGATTAATTTTATGAATAATTTTTCAATCCTCCAAAATCAATAATATATTTTAAGGTATTAAAATAAACAAAATAAAATATGGAATCTTGTCTATGTTTGTAAGTGTATTATTTTATTATGTTCTTATGATGTCCATATAAAATATTGGAAACCACTAACATTTGGAAGAAATAATGGTATGTTTTTTTTGTAATTTCTTCATATATAGCACAATATGATTGATAAATAATAAGGAAATATCGAATAATTTCCTTTATAAACATAACAAATTTCCCTTTTGTATTCAATCAAAATCCCAAGATAATATACATAACCATCCCCCCCATCTCTATAGTTCTCCATGGTTCACCCAAACTAACAAGAAGCTCATATCAATCATTTGGAGTCACACATTCAGGTAAGATATATTTTTGATTATACTCATTATTTGAGTATATTATTTACATTTTATATCTTATCGGCATTTCCATATGATGGGATATGTTATTCTATATCCAAAATACTATATAATATAATTCAAAATGATTATAAACCCCTTTCAATGTCTTAATAATATTATATGAAATATTTATTGATGCTATTATTCTTCCCCAATTTCACCATGATATCCATTGGAAAAAAATTTGTATTGAATTCCATGCCCATTTACTATGAAGGGTATTCCAATTTGTACAATAATAAAACATTGAATTTTTTACTTCATCTATTTATTCCATAATCACTGCTGGATGAAAAAATTGATGAATGAATTGATGTCTTATGATATATATGGCACACTAAACCATTAGAATATAATTAAACTGACCAGTACACCAGGAATTATATAGTGCTATAATGAGTTGTGTAATTTTAATTAGTCAACATATATCATTTTGGTATTGGGAGTGAAAATAATTTCATTATGGGACTCTTTCCATCATGATGACTTGGAAGTTGTTAGTGAACTATATTAACGATGTAGTGTTTTATTTTTTTTCCACCTTTGCCATTTTATATTATGATACCAACTTCTTTCATGCCATATTATTCAGGTTTATGATCTAGATACCATTTATTACCCACTAATGTTCCTATTTAATACCATTTATTTTTTTCTATATTTATTCCATTATTGAAATTTATATATCACTCATTTTTTATGTATGACCCATGTTTATCGAATGCAGTTCTAAAATTCAAGGTATTTTAGAATTATTTTAATAGATATTTAAATAATGATGTTGTACCCCATGTTCATGGTGTTATGATATGTACCCAATTAGAAAATACATTGTACATATTGGTCATATGGATTTTATAATGTTAACACTAATTTAATAAATCATGTATTAATATATAATAAAGATATTCATTTTTATAGTTTTAATCGAAGAAAAATTTTAGTCATTTTTTGGATTATGATTATAAAAATATAATGAAATACATAGCGATAAGAGTTAATATATAAAAACATATCATTATTTCTGCTAGTATATATTATATAGTTTATAAAGAAAATACATTCAGGTAGGGATAATACTAGTGGATGTGGATCTGACAAAGATGTTTGTATAGGTAAAACCCGAAAACCCAACATTATGCTAGACTCGATCAGGAACAGGTTCACGATAATTGGCCTTGCAGGGCGCCTAATTTGAAAATACAAGGGGATAGGATTTGATAAATTCATAATTTCATTACATTCAACTAGTAGTGTAAAAAATACCCATGAGTGTCTATATTAAGAAAGAAATAACAGATAACATAGATTCATGCCAAGAAATTCATATGATAAAGAATTACATGTAATTTATATGTTATACATATAATGTTAATTCATTTACATTAATTTGATTCATTATATAAAAACAATAATTTCAGAAATTTCATGTATTCTAGAAAGTGGTTGGTAAATGGAGGAATTGGGTAAAATGTAATTGGACGTGTAATGTGATGACTTCCCCAACAAGTCTACCATCCCGATATGAGCAGAAATCACAATATTTTTTTATGATACTCTCTCATATGACTCAGGTATTGAAAATAAAAATAGTCAGGAGGAGTGCAGATATCCTTCTAAGAAAGAATAAGCTACTATTGTTCTATCTATGCAACAAATGTCTCTAAATTTCAATATATATTCCAATCCATTAATCATGGAAAAATAGATTAAATCCATTGGGTAGATCTTATATATCATTAAGTTTTATAAATAACATAGTTTATACTAGATTTTTAACTCATATGTGGGGAATCTAATTAGTCGAGGAAATTGATAAACAATATAAATAATTAGTAATAGATTAAATTAATGAGATGGAATGAATTTACAAAATTGTTTTTTAATAAATATTCACCTCGTACTATTCGACATAAAATGGAAATGGATTTACTCGCCATCAATAAAAAATGGTTGAAAATATTTTAGGGTTTATATGAAATAAAACACAAGACATTCATGATATATCTTAGGCATTGTATGTACCCACATATGTAAGGATTAACAAAAATTTAGTGGGGTTGGACATAGTCTATGAAAATCTACACCAAAATCCATTGTGATTAGTGAATTTAATAGCTATAATGTAATTATATGGTCACTATTCAATGTCATAATTTATATTCATGAATCCTAAGTTTATTAAGTGCATAATAATTAGCAATTAGAGTTTAATTATTATTTATAATTCTATAAATCTAATGGGGAAAATAATTACCAACATCCTACATTTCAATGGCGAGGAAATAATTAAACTCTATATTTACTAGGGTGGAGATTAAATACATTATGAGTAGGAATGAAGGTATACTAGCTAAAAATTTCTAGGAGTAAAACCCCACTAAATCATTATAAGAGATGAATTATCTTTTCTACCCATAGTCTATTGTTCATTTTTTAAAATTCATTGAACAAAAACACTTTTCACATCAATTCACTTAGAAAAGGGATTTTTAAGACAACCAACACCCTTAAAGATAGAAATATCAAGCATTTTCCATAATAGCTTTTGAATTCTACCCTAAAAAAGAAGCGGTGATAGGAAAACTAGTTATTTATTCATTAATAGTGAAAGTAATTTTTGATTCCTATTCCACGTATTGATTTATATAATGATTTTATAGTCTAAAAATTCAAATATAATAACAAACCATGGAAGTATAGTAGTCTGTTAAAATGAATAATGGAGGTATTATTACATCGAATGTTGATACGTCCTCCCCATTCACCAATTGTGCGATTAATTTCATAGTGAAACCTATTATTACCCATTTTGTGGAATTTGATACAATTATAAGAATATATTTGCATTCCATATATATAGGCAACATAAATTAACACAACAATGAAATCACTCTCTGAATCATGAATCATCCTCAAATAATTTAGATTTTTATGGAGGATGGTGAATATTTTGTATCACCCAAATATCATTATTTGATATTAATTCCCTACAGAAAATTATGTCTATATAAAATGATTGAGTCTTAGGAAATAATCATCCTTGAAAAAATTCACATTCTGAGGGACAACCCTAATGTTTTTTCTAAGGAATTTTCATGTCTAACATCAAGCTGGTTGGTTCAAGATTCATTAGATATTTTACCAAGGAAGTCATAAATATCCAAGAATCCACGTAGAATGGATATTATAAAACATGATGATATGACGAAAAAACTACATTAAAATCTTGGTAAAGGGTATATACACCTATGTTCTTCACCATGGAACGCATTAGTAATCTTCATAAAGGAGAATGGAACACTACCCATTTTCTTGAAGTACCATTAGCTCAACATGATCATGATAAATAACAAATATCATTTACCAAATATTTATGGATTTTTTTACTTGCTTCCTATGGAGGAATAAATATCCAATCCCTATATTCATTCATGATATTATCATGTAAGGGTGAAAAAAGAAGATATACACATACATCTTTTGAAACAAGCGACTATAACTATGATTTCATTGTATTTCAATTAAAACTCAATAATTCTTCATTAATTACCATTGAATATATAAATAGATTTTATATATTACCTCACATAAATTTGGTAGTATATATTGATTATATTCTAATATAATCAAAAATTAATGAGGAGCCTAAGGAGTATCTGAGAACTACTCTAAAGTCATTACAAAAGGATACGTTTTATACCTAGAAAAAATGAGATTCTTGGTAAATGATTTTTTTTACTCATAAATTCTACCATAAAAAAAGATGTAGATATATATATATATATATAAGCATCACTGCATAATGTAATTAAATGATGTTGAAGGACATCATTGGTGATAGATATCTGTATTTTCAATTGGTTAGTTGTGTATTGCTGTGGATTTGTGAAAACTTATTATGATTTTAGAACTCTATAACTAAGATAATATGTAAGGGATTGATGTGTCTATAGAATGATGAGTGTTATGAGATATTAAATGTGATGAAAATGATTATTTTCACTACCATCGTGCTCACAGTATCACCAAGTGGTGATCTTTTTTTTATTCATTAATTATTCGAATATTCAAATGGGTTGTGCATTAGTTTACAATGAAAAAGTAATAGATTATGATTAGAGGTAGTTGATATATCATGAATAGAACTACCCATTTCATGATATAGAGTTTTATGTAGTGATCTATGTTTAAAAAAAGGACAACATTTTTTCTTTGGGGAGATGTATGAAATATACATGGATGACAAAATCCCCAAGAATATATTCAATGAAAAATAGATAAATGTCATATAATGGAAATTTTTAGAGGTGATCATGTACTATGACTTCTAAATTCACTACCATACTTGAAAGGTGAATAATCTTTCAAAAGATCAATTAAGAAACCATATCACAATTCTATCATTAATAAAAATAGTTAGGGATCTGATCTTCTTATTTTGGAAAATGATTTATATGGTAGACATAAAGAAAGTAAAACCATGAATCCATTCAAAAATAATTATTGAACCATTTCATATAGAGATGTTATTGTTTTATCAAAGAGATGGTGTGGGAATTCAGAAGAATGTGGATGATTTATGAAAAGTGAAATCTATAGATAATAAAATTATTAAATAAAGATTTTTTTGATTTGGGTCCATACATAGAAAACCATGAAATCCTGAGTTAAATAAAGATTTGTTTGATGATAAACAAATCTCATCCTTCTACCCAAAACATGAAATTAGAATGATGTATTTCAATATCATTGATAAATATTGGTTTTACAATATAATGAAGTATATCATATAATATACATAAATATGTATTGAATTTAATAAAGTGAAATAAAAATTTTTAACATCCAATGGGATGATGAATCCATTTACCATACCTATATTAAAATTCAAAAATTCACAATTCAAATTTTCACCGGAAATAAAAAGACATCCATAGAAAATAATTGGATCTTGGTTTTAGAGGATCATCTTCGAAATTCTAAACACATCATCATGATTGGAGTGGACATATAAATAGGTTATCTTTCATAGACATACATCAAACAATTTTTGAGGATTCCTTGAGTTCCATTATCATTTATAACCGATCGAGATATGAGATTAATCTCCATGTTTTTGAAAAATAGTTATCATGATAAAACATTGACCTATACTTTAGAATGAAATACCACCTTCAAGACGATGGAAAATCTAATCTGAATATCCAAACATCCAATGATATATTGTGAGAATTCTCAATATACATTGATGGAGTATGGGACCAATGTCTTCATATATTTGAGTTATCATACAATAATAGTTTTTACTCATTCATCCTATTGGATCCCTTTGAATATATTTATATTAAGGAAATTTTAAAACCTACATAATTGGATAATGTTAGGAAAAAATAGATTCATCTAGAAATGATCTAAATGGTTAATACTATTAAATAAGACAACAATGATGTTCAGAGTCCAAATATGATCTGTGGTTATAGTCATTATAGAGACATATTGTTTGATGTCAGAGACATGATATTCCATTGCATATCTCAATTGAAGAAATTGATGATAATTTGGGAGAAGGGAAATATTTTTCCAAGACATGTTGACCCCTTTTGGATCCTGATATCATAAGTGTGATATCCCATAAACTAGAACTCCTTCATAAAATATCTCAAAAACATATTTTATTCCATTTATCCATATTTTGGAAGTATATAACAAATCGTTAACATTTGATCTTTTTATACACAGTAAAATTGGAGAATAATAATTCCTATGAAAAGAATCCTAAGAAAATATTAGACCATAGAGACAAAGTCATACAAAATAATTTAATTCACCTTGCAAATTTCTATGAGGGTACCATAAGATTGAATATGTGATGTGAAATGAATATGAAGTGATTAAATAGATTTACAATCATCGATTTTAGTGTGGGAAATAAACATTTCATGGTATAATTTTCATATAGGGGTAATATTGTAATGATCTGAATTTTTAAATGATATTTACCCCTGTCTTTTAATGATATGTTTTATAATAAAATATTGTCATAGAAAACAGATTAACATAATCTAATTTATTATATTATATTCGATTTAAATAACATTAAGTACCAATTTGGATGATAATATAGTCATTGAATTGTGATAATAAGATTAGTATAAATATAGGGTTTTAACAAATATAATATACCCTGCAAAAGGAAGTGGTTGACTCAACTAGTAGGCTCATACACAATTGAACTCATTTATCATAGATTATGTTGTGGATTGCATCATTTTTATTTTCCATTAATAAAGAACATGTTTTCATCCAATTATATAATCATGAATGATATAGTTCAATGGAGATGTTCAAGATCATTGAGATCACAACACAAACCACAGTCATCAAACCACCCCATGAAAGAGTCATCATCATGCACCTTACCCGCTAGTCGTTTTCTATTGAATTAATTTCATATGTATCGTAATGCTATAAGTATGAGTATTTAAATTATTTTTTATTGAATAATGTATAAATTTTTAGGATTTTTTTGTTCAATTAATTTTTTATGTTTCTCTATAATAAAAATCATATAGATTTTTATTTAATATTCAAATTCAAATAAGGTATTTATTTTTATTATTTAATAAATTTTTTAAAGAAATACATTCAAATAAAAAATTATTATTAATTAATTTCTATTAAATATATATTTCTATATAATTTTAATGATGTCAAATGTAATTTCGTCAATGTTTGAATTCAATTATTTTTAAAATTTACTGAAAATTTTTCAATACATGACAATTGTTTTTTTAGAAGTAATAAATTGACAATTTTATAAGTTATATTGATAAAATGAGTATTAATTCTATAATACGAACATCAAAAATATCCAATGGTGAGTATTCAATAAATTTCAAGACCTAATAGTTTTTAGGTAATCATTAAATATAATATAAATATACTTTGTGATTAATAAAGTCATAATGGAAAATAAGTAATGTAATAAATATAGTATTATCTATCTATGAAAAAAATATTTGTTTTTACATTAAAATAATTTTATTTTCTGTTTATTTTATTAATTGTATAAATCCATTGGGAATCCTATTAAACCATTAATATATATTAATGTTTTAAATTGTGTGACTCACTTCAATATTGGTAGGATTATTTGTTTTTTAATTTTAGACCATGGAAACAAATTACAATTGAAACCACTGATATTTTCTAGAACCCATGGGAAAACTCAATGGGAAGAATTGAGGGTTTTTTATTATATAGTGTAAAAAACTAATGTTTGATAAGTAATAAAGGAATTCCCAATCATTTTGTTTATATACCCAGCCAAGATCCTATTTATTTTCACAAAAAATAATTTGAACACATCGTTACACTATCCTCTCATCCCTAGAGTCCTCCAATGGTTCCCTAATCTCTCATGAAGATTATCTCAAGCATTTGGAGTAAGACACTCATGTATGTTTTATTTTCCTTTCTATACATTATTTTGGTATCTTATTTACAGAATTCCTTTTTTATTCATTTATTTATGACAGAATATGATATCGTATATCCCACATAATATACAACTAATTTCTAAATTATTATATACCATTTGATCTCTCATCAACCAATTTTATTATTAATTAAGTGATGTTGTTATGCTTAGGAAATATCACAATGATTTTTCATTCAAAATAATTGGCTAGTCAATACCATTCCCATTTCCTATCAATGTTATTCAAATTCATATATGTATACATATTTTTAAATGGTACATACATGTATTTATTCAATACTAGTAGATCATGTAATAAAATATTATGATGAATGAATCCATGTTTTATGATCTACATGGATCACTTAAGAATGAGAATGAAATGATGTTAACAAGTGTCCATAAAAATATATAGCGCTCTAATGCATTTGGTAATAATTAGATTTAAGAGATGTAAAGTGAGGTAAATATTTGATCTTTTTTCCTTTATTTGATATTATATATCTTTAGGAATTGGTATTTATCATTGAATTATGTACTTAATGACTGTTTTTATGTTCTTGACACCTTTCCCCTCTTTCCTATATGTTATCATGATATATCATGTCTTTTGGATCATGCTTACGATTCTCACTGATTTTATTCACCACTGATATTCCTATTGAATAACATGTATTACCTTTTCCATGTTTATTATCTTATTTTGATTTATATCTCCCGACATTCTCAGAAATATCCCCTTGTTATCTTGTATAATTTAAACTGAAACTAAATTTTAGATTCATGTAAAGGAATATTTAAATAATATTGTTTTTTCTCATGTTCATGATATTTTTTTACATACATAATATTTAAATACACTTGAATAATAACTTTTTAGTGATTTATTATCTATAGATTACAATAATAATTCATTTAATAATATGTAATAATTATATAGTCTGTTATACATACCATAAGAACACACACCAGCAGCACCACCACTAGAAAAGTAAATGACACGCATAATAAGATCCCCAAATTGATCTAGAGGGAACCAAGAAGAAAAATAAAAAAAATTCAAAATATATAATAACACAGAACAACAGATCTATCGTGATCAAAGAAATAAATTCGATAAAAGTATTACACTCCCATAAATATTTAATCAAAATTTAATAGTGTTATATCGCCAAAATAATCAATATGCAATGAACATTTACTCCAATTAACGATGAAAGAGATTTATAGATTGGTATTGAATAATGATGCGGATGAATAATGAAATTTTAATCCATCTGTTTCCTTAAATCCCCAAATTATGACATTAACACAATTTGTAAACCCATTCCACATCATGTAATATTCAAGACTCATATTAAAAGAAAATATGTAATGTTCTTATTAAAAACCATTCTTTTATCAGTTCATAGTTTATAATATTTTCCTGGCACATAATTAGTCTATACTATTTAAAAAATTCATGACATGTTTCCTCAAAAATATAAAATCCTATACACCCATGACACATCCTGAATTTCTCCTACAAACTATAAAAACTGTGCTTCCTTTCAATAAAATCAATAACACCTTGGATTTCCCCCAAACATAGAGATAACAACAATAATACATTAAAATATATATAATGGAAACTAGTAATTCAAGATAACATAAATAAAAAAGAATTTTGCTGTTTTTCATAAAAAATTATTCATCATTAGGTGTTCAAGGAACACCCATTTAATGGGGTAATAATGAAAATTGTGGAAAAAACCTAGAAACATGTAATGAGTTGTTTAAAACCCCACAAAATAACTCTAATATTCTTATGGATTTTATGTAATAGAATAAAGTTTAGCAAATATTTGTAAATTCCCAGAAATTCTGTGGAAATTTTTTTCATAAATAAATGTGATTATTACTAGTCTGCGGAAATTTACGGCGCTCGATTCCGAGGCATGGTGTGCCTCGAATCAATTTCTGAAATTTTGTTAAGGTACGATCAGTAAACGTATGAGTGATATTTTATAACTTTTGTATCGTTGCTCAGAACTGAAATTTGAGGGCATTGTTGAACTCGTAATGCTGGTATTCGCTTAAGAAGAATTTCACCACATCAGTAGTTGGTCGAGAGTGGATGTTAGTTTTTGAGTATTTAAGAATAAATTAAATAAATATATACTATGCAACATATTTTTATTTGGTCTCTTAAACCCCTAATAGGTGGTTAGATGTGGGGGCCACCACACCATAACCTCCCATGAGAGGTTATGGTTGTGGGGCCCACCTCAGGTCTAAGCATCTCTTATCAATTAATGTGCTGGGGACCACCTGAAGATGAAACCCCATGAACTCCCCAATTATGGTGAAACCACCACCCATGAATCCTCTTGAAGTTACTAAATTTATTTTGGTATTATGCACAAAAATTAATTAATTAGACACCCTTATTTATTTCTCCAGTTTTTAATTTTAGGCTAACAAAATAATGGATAACCAATTGCGAATTTTTGTTGGCAAGTTTTATTTTAGCGGAACGAAGGAAGAGGAGAGCTAGAGAGAAATGCTCCCAAAAAAGAAAAAGGAATATCATCTTCCAAAAAATAATGAAGAACGCCAACAACCTTCTTTGACTTCCTCCCTCAGAACCTACCAATGTGTAGTGTCCTCCATGGCCGACGCAGCCAGGATTGGGAGTGCGTGATGAACGCGGCGAATTAAGAAATTCATCATCATCATTCCACAACTCCATCAATGAATAACGAACGTCGATCGATGAATCAAAATGTAGGTGATTTACATCGAGTAATATCCTTTTTCTTTTTCTCACCTTCGGTTGGAATGGAAAAATTTCACATATTGAAAATAAGAATTGAAAATCATCTTCTTACTTCATGATGAGCTGATTGTTACAATCATAAACACAGAGGGTGCGGTCCAATCCAACATGGCCTGACCCATACACCAATCTACTTTATGATGAACCATGGAATGATTATGAGGTGATGATGAAGAAGGCAGAAATGATGAATGCCCGCTACCCCCGGCCTCCGTGAATCGCGCTACCCCCCGCGGCGCACCGCTGCTTCTGTCCTAACACCGAAGGCCCGGGTGACAACCAGCCCGCCTACTCGAAGCCTCCCGGCACCATTCCCGGTGTTTGGTCCACCTTCCCATGGAAACCGAGCCTTTCCTGGTGCCCTCTCCCCTTGATCAGCCCCTACCGCGGACTTCCGGCACCCCCGCGGCCCGCCCGGTGCCCTGCCGGTAACCCTGCGGCCTGCCCGGCCACATCAGCCTCCTTCCAAGTGCCCCCATGGCCTTCCCTGCCCCTGCCACACCCTAACCAGAATCCCCATGTCCGTCCCTCGCCACTTGTGGTGCTGGAAGAACCGGCCCCGACCCCCGTGCTGAGCTGCCTACGTGGAGACATCCGGGTAGAAACACCCTCGCGGTCCACTAGTCAGGGTCCTACGGACCTGGACGAACATAACGGGCTGACAATCCCAATGGGTTGGGTCAGACCCAATGAGTCTGACTGGGTCGTCACAGACCGGGTTTTCCCAGACAGGGTTTGGCCGAGTTGGTCCGACCGGGTCGGAGTAGACCCTGGACCACTACTGACCCATTACTTACTTTGGCTATAACATTGGCACCGGACGACTGTTTGATGAACCAACAACAACACTAGTATTATTGGAGCAAATCCATCCCTTTGAGAATACACCACGGATGTTTTGGGTATAGTTGAGATACAGTCAGGTTGGATGGTACACGAATCCAACAGGGCCCTTGGAGATGAGCTTGCTTTTGTGCGAGAACCTAGTAGATGGCTAATACTTTACGACGGCTAATCGATTCGACTCAGAGTTATTCGACTGGCCCAGTGGGGAGTGCCTCTATGTGGGCATTGTAGACACATGGTGGGGATCACCTTTGTGTGTGTGCAGAAGACTCACGGTACTAGACACATGGAGTACCTCAGCAGGATACGAGGGGGAGTGCCTTTGTGTGAGCGCAACAGACCCCCAGTGGGGAGTGCCTCTATGTGAGTGTGGAAGATCCACGTTACTCGATAGGATGAGTACATAAGAAGTTCAAGATAGTGGGAATCCCATTTTTTGTGATGATGCAGGCCCACTGTACTCAATAGAGGAGTAGTTCTTCTACACCCAAGGGTTCATATTGATACTACCCCTAGAATAAAATCATGATTGAGTTGAGCCAATGACATTTGTTTTTTCCTCATGATTGATATGGGTTATTAAATAACATAGGAATATGTATTTTCATATACCAATGTAATGGTTATTCATTAATTTCATACTTTTTGGTTTATCCTTGTTGAATTTTGTGAGACCTTGAGGGTTTCGGGGTCCCTATTGAGTATCATTGTATTCACCCTTGCACATTCTATGCCCACACCTCATTTTGTTTGTTGTAGATGATGGACACTAGTGACTGAGGCAGAGTGTAGCAGTACTAGATGGTACCCGGAGGTAGACCACTCGGTGTGATGGTACACGGAAGAGACGGATGGACGTGGGGTGCTGAAAAGGCCATCTGTACATACACTTCATGTAGGAAACCTGTAGGATTACCTAGTAGCTTCTTTATATTTCATCAGTTGTAATTTCTTTTCAGCTGTACATGTACTTTTCTGTTGTGCTTGTATTTCTAGCCCCTCTTTACTTTCCATCACTTCTTTTGTATATAATATTACTTAATGTTTTGCTTCCGGATGTGTACTCTGATGTGTTTGTTTTCTGTTATAAAGACAATGCCTTCCCATTTTAGTGATTTATTCCTTTGGTACTAGTCACCAGACCCTGGCCTATAGAAGGTAGTATTGGGGTAGTCATGATACGGGCCCCAGAGGACGAGTTGTGGAAATTTGGTATGAGAGGAGTTGGTTCTACCACAGAACATTGAACTCTAATCTTTATTTTCTCTGAACAAATAGAGTTAAGGGTACTAAGTGTTGTTTTCAGTTCAAGGCCTCCAGTGTTGGTTCGGGTGGCCGACGTAACCATACAAAAGGACCCAAACCTCTGATTTCTGACTCAGTGCATGAAAACATGAATTGCGTGCGTGTTTAAAAAAGTTATTATTAAGTCAGCTAAACCAAGTTATCTCACTAGGTATAGTCTTTTGACTATGTCAAATCCGTTTCATTCATAATTCCTCCCCATGGATAACCAGTAAGATCACCAATAGTCATACACTCAGATATCCCACCGAGCGACGAGGCCTTGGTGAAGGGCCCCTTTCAAGTGGAGGCACCTGTGGTACTACTTCTTGTTGGGCCACCGATGACACATGCCCCAGCAGCAGACGATGCACACCACATGAACACTTTGCATGAGTTCCAGCTCCTGGGGCCACCCATGTTTAGGGGAGAGATGGACCCACATGCGACTGAGGATTGAGTGGATGCTGTGGTGAGAGTCTTCAGGTATGTAGGGACACCAGCAGACTTAATAGTGATCCTTGTCGTGGGTCTCCTTCAGGCAGCAACATGAAGATTGTGGAGTATGATGCTCTAGGTGCATGATGAGGCGATGCTACTCTGTGAAAACATCGAGAGCCTATTTTGGGCAGAGTTTGTCCCAGCCACTCTCTGCATAGTGTGGATATATGAGAAACTACATCTACAGCAGAGTAACATGGTGGCGTCGTAGTGCTCAGCGAGGTTCCCCGACCTCTTGCGTAACTCCCCAAATATGGTGCCAGACACATTCTTTAGCACCAGAACATTTGACCAGGGTCTTAGACAGGAGATTATTGTGTCGTTTATCGCACATAGATTCTTGGAACAGATGGAGGTTCTAGATAATGTCCCCTTGTTAGATAGTTTCCTTGTTGAGTAGTCACCAGCAGTGAGACCCACTACAAGCTGAAATGTAGAGGAGTATTCTACAGCAAGAAGTAGACAGATGTCGCAGAGTTCAAAGAGGAACATAACTACAGGTGGTCGACCACATGACTCGGTATTAGATGTGTAGGGAACACGGAGCATAGACACACATGGGAGTAGCAGGCAGTGTTACTCATGCGACAGGCATGGTCACATGGCTCGTGAATGTCTGACCCTCAATACAGACAATCAATAGTTGGTCAAAGGATCTCCTAGGTAAAGAAAAAAATTAGATTGAGGTGGTCCGTAGGGAGAAGGCAGACGTGGCAGACGAGTTGGTTTTGAAGCTGGCAGTGGGTGACGATTTGAGGTGTTACTGCGACCACCAATTAGAGGTCAACCCCGACCGTAGGGAGCAGGTGGATTGGGGGGAGCACATCTTCTGGCATCTGAGGCATACGACTGCAGAACTCCATAGATGATTCGAGGTACGAACTGTGTCTACTCCAACATAGATGCTGTTCTTATAGACACATGTCCCCATCATACTTTCATTGCCACTACCCTCGTTTGGAGGTCGGAGATTACGACAGTGTCGTTGGCTCGATCCTTACTGCTAGAGATTCTTACAGGAGCATACTCGATTATTACACACTGGTGCCGGTAGTGTGAGCTTACCCTAGGAGGCTATTTATTCGGTTGGGATCTACTCATAGAGGCATTTATGACATACGACGTCATCTTGAGTATGGAATAGTTATCTATAGTATATGCTCAAATTGACTGTATTTGGTGAAAACTAAAGGTTGTACGCACAGATAAGACGAGGATTACCTTCACCTTCAAGAAGTTAACCTTTGTAGAATAGGACGGACTTACTCAGAGGATGGTGCAGCTGATCACTTACTATTTGGAGTGCCTTACCCTTAGAGGAAATGATGTGGTGAGTCGAACTGATCCTGTAGTGGTGGACTAGTACACGGATGTTCTCCCTAACGATGTTACAGGACTACCTCTTCAAAGAGAGGTAGACTTATACATTGACATGTACACCGAGACATCACCAATATCTACTCCAGCATATCATATGGCTCCTGGTGAGCTTCATGAGCTTCGGATACAACAAGAGGACTTACAGGGGAAGGGATTCATCTAGCCTAGTATTTCACCCTAGGCAGCCCCGATTCTGTTCGCCAATAAGGCTGATGGGAGATTGAGGTATTGTGTTGACTACCGTTTCCTGAACCAGGTGACCATGACTAACATGTACCCACTCTTGAGGATTGACAACCTCTTTATTCAGCTGAATGGAGCACGGTGGTTTTTGAAGATAGATCTCAGATAAGGATATCACTATCTCACAGTTTGAGACAAGGATGTGCTGAAGACGGACTTCAGGTGTTGTTACAGCCACAATGAGTTCATGGATATTCTCTTTTTCATAACCAACACTCTAAAAGTGTTCATGGGACTCATGAACATAATATTACAGCTATACCTTGATCGCTTTGTTGTTGGCTTCATCGAATACATTCCAATAAACTCAACTACTAAGTAGTAGCATGCCTAGAATTTGTAGGTAGTACTGGACACACTCTGAGGGCACCCCCATTATGGTATGTTATTGAAGTTCCAATCATGGATTCTAGAGTTTCAATTATTGGTACATGTCATCTCGGAGGCTGGAGTTGCTTTGAATCCAGGGAGGATTGAGGCAGAACATGCTTGGGAGCCTCTCAAGAGTGTGATAGAGGTATAGAGGTTCTTGGGGTTGGCAGGTTACTACTGGAGGTTCGTTTCCGACTTATACAGAGTTATATCACCACTATATGCCTTGAAAATGAAGGGGAATCCATTTGTGTGGTCGGATGGATTCCATGTGAGCTATCAAGAGCGGAGGTAGAGGCCTACTAGTGCCCCCAACTTGAGACTTCTAGAGGAAGGCTTTGGGTACATACTCTACTACAATGCATCCGGGACAAGAATCGGGTGTGTCCTGATGTGAGAGAGAGCAGCGATTACTAATGGTCCTCACTAGCTAAGACAACATGGGATGAACTACGCTACACATGACCTGGAGTTAGTAGCAGTGGTCTTCAACATTAATATGTGGTGGCACTGTCTGATGGGAAAGAATTTTACCGTGTATCCTAATCAGAAGAGTCTTAGGTATATCTTTTCTCAGAAGGACCTAAACCAGAGACAACGACATCGGCTTGAGTTCCTCCATGTCAATGACATAATGATAGTATATAACCCTGGTATGGGGAATATTGTTGCAGATGCGCTCAACAAGATGAAGGGTATAAAGCTGCTATGAGAGGCGGTAGAGCAGCTGGCTGCTTTATAGATATCCTTTGTGGATAGAGATGAGCTATATTCCTATAATCTCTTACAGTCACTCCCCAACTTCTTCAGTGAGTCAGGGAGGCACAGCTTGGAGACACTGACTGAGAGACACGTCGAGCTCAGATATCAACAGGACTGTCACCTGATTGATTTTTTGAAGGTGGGGGCCACGTCATCCTCTTCATAGGACATACCTGAGTACCTGTGGAAGTTTAGGAGAAAGTGTTAAGGGAATTACACACTTCCCCTATAACAATACATCAAAGAGTGGCGAATATATACTAGGACCTTCTACGACAGCATTGGTGGCTAGGTATGAAGAAGCCAGTAGTAGAGTTTTTGCTCACGGTGCCTCACTTTTCAGCAAGTGAAGGCAGAGCACCAGGTACCAAAAGGCTTGGTTCAGCTGTTAGATGTCCCATAGTGGATGTGGGATGGGATATCCTGGGACATCGTGTTGGGTCATTCACGTACATCTAGGGGTAATGACTCAATTTAGGTGATCATCAACTGACTCACCACGTCATCCCACATCCTACCGAACAGAGAGTAGGGTTTAGTAAAGATATTGGGATTCCTCTATGTGCAGGATATTTATGATTACATGGAGTACCTTCTTCTATTGTCTAAGACTGTGACTCACGGTTTACTTCCCAGCTATGGAAGGGTTTGAAATAGGCATTCAGGACACAACTTTTCTTGAGTACTGTCTTCCATCCTCAGTCTGATGGTCAGACTGATTTAACAATTTAGGCTCTCTAGGACATGATACGTGCATGTGTCCTCAACTTCGGTCGCAGTTGAGAGGATAAATTGACTTTGGTGGAGTTTTCATACAACAACAGCTATCAATCCACCATAGGGATGGAACCTTTTCAGTCCTTATACAGGCGACCATGAAGATAACCCTTGTGTTTGGCTGAGCCTGGGGTGTCTGCACTATTGGAACCAGAGATGGTACGAGCTACTACGAAGATGGTACAGATCATCCTGGAGTGGATAAAGACTACACAGAGCAGGGATATATTTTATACTGACAAGAGAAGGATTCCTCTGGAGTTCAAGGATGGTGACCACATCGTTCAATGGGTCTCACCACGATGAGGTCTACCGATATTGGGCCAAGATGAAATGTTATCTCCAAGATTCATCAGACCTTTCCAGGTCCTTAGTAGAGTAGTTGAGGTGGCTTACCCCAAAAATCTTCCACCCCAATTACAATGGTTGTTTGACGTATTCCACGTATCTCAGCTAAGGAGATACATGCACGACCCTTCCAACATCATCGACCATAGAGAGATAGAAGTTGATGATGGGGTGACTTTTACAAAGGTCCTAGTGGAGATTGAAGATCGACGAGAGTGGGTCATTCATGGACTGTCGATAAATATAGTGTGCGTTCACTGGAAGCACGAAAACATCCAAGAGAACACATGGGAGCAGGAGGCTCAGATGCATGCCCAGTACACCAATTTGTTACCATAGTTCAAGTTGTACCTTACAGGGACATAAAGCCCAAAGGTGGGGAGAATGTAAAGACCTAGAAATTCCATTGAATTTTTTTTTCCTAAATACATGGGATTTTTACAAGTTTGAGAAAATTTACGGCACTCGATTCTGAGGGATGGTGTGCCCAGAATCAATTTCTGATGTTTTGATTGTGTACGCTCAGTAAACGTATGAATGGGATTTTATAATTTTTGAACCGGTGATCGGAACTAAAATATGAGGGTATAGTTAAACTTCCATCGCCATTATTCTCTAAAGAAAACATTCACCACGATGGCAGTTGGTCGAGAATTAATGTTAGTTTTTTTGTTTTTAAGAATAAATAAAATAAAAATAAAGTGTGTTGCATATTTTTATTTTGTTTTTAAAACATCCAAGAGGAGGTTAGAGGTGAGGGACACCACACAATAACCTCCAATTAGAGGTAATGGTGGTGGGTCCAACCAGACGTCTAAAATAATCTTATCAAATAAGGTGGTGGGGATAACCTAAGGATAAAACCCCTTGAACTACCCATTTATTGTGCCACCACCACCCATGAAACGTCTTGAATTGCTATAATTAATTTTATGCTTACACAAAAGAATTAATTTTGTGGAGACCCCTTAATTATTTCTCCCATTTTAAATTCTATGACAACAGAACAATAGATAAGAAATCTATTATTTTTGTTGGCATGTTTCATTTTAGCAGAACTGAGTAACAGGAGAGCACGAGGAAAAGCTCCGAATGAAGAACTAAGAACCTGATATTCCAACGAAGAACGAAGAACACCAACAACCTTCTTCGACGTCCACCCTCTAAACCTACTTATGTTGAGTGTCTTCCATGGTCGACGAATCCATGATTGGGAGTGCGTGATGAATGCAACGAACGAAGAACTTCATCATCTTCTTTATGTAACTCCTTCAATGAATGACGATTGTCGATCGATGAATCAAAAGTTACGGGGTTTAGTTAGAGTAATATCCTTTTTATTTTTCCCAAAATCGGGTGGGATGAAAACATTGCAGAGATTGAAAATATCAATTGAGAATAATCTTATTACTTCTTGATGAGCCGATTGTTACCAACCTAAACCTAGGGGGTGCTGGCCAAAACATCATGGCCTGACCCCTCTACCGATTTGATTATGATAAACCTCAACATGGCGGTGAGGTAATGATGACGAATGCGTCAATGATTAATGTCGCGATACCTGTGGAATTTGAGAATCACCCCCCCCCCCACAACACACCGATACTTCCGGCCAAATATCGCCAGCCCGAAGGATACCCGGACCGCCTAACCACAGCCTCATGGCACACTTCCTGGTGCCTATCCCACTTGCCCACAGCCTGCCGACACCCTACCCAGCACGCGGCCTGCATGTCTGTGGCCCCAACACCCTGTCTAGGGCCCTTCCATCACCCCCATGCCCTGCCCAGCTGCTGTCGCGCCCAGCTCGGCGCCCTTGCGCCTTGTCCAGTGCCCTACCCCACACCCAGCTGGCCTTCCCGGTGCCCCGTCCGCACCCCCGTGGCCTGATCGGCACCCCCATGGCCTAGCTGGTGCCCCCACAGCATGCCCGACTGCTTCCGCTCCCTACCCGACATTCCTACGGCCAGGCCGCACCATGAACGACCTACATGCTGGCCTCCTAGTCAAATGTCCTCTCGGGCCAAGTCACCAGAGCTGCATCCCTCGTGGCCATGTCTAAACTAGCCATGACCATTGGGCCGAGACACAAACGTGGCATCATTCGGGTCGAACCACCCTCATAGTACGTTGGGCCGTGCCCAACGGACCGGGACGAACATAACAGGCTGACCCACCCAATGGGCTGGGTCAGATGTAGCGAGTCTGACCAGATCGAACCAGAACAGGTTGGTCCAGACTTGGTTAGGCTGAGTCGGTCCGACCAGGTCAAAAAAGACCCATGCCCACTACTGCCCTATTACATACTTTGGCCATAACAATGGAACCGAATGATTGTTTAAAGAACTATCGCGGTGCTGGTATTCTTGCAGTGATGTCGTCCTATTCAGAATACCCCACTGGAATTCGGGGTACAATTGAGATACGATCAGGATGGTTCGTACATGAATCCAACAGGGGCCCTGGGACTAGAAGGAGAATAACTCACAGAACGATCATCCTATTGACATGTCGTTAGGTGTGTTGAGACATCTTCTACATGGAGGACCTTTGAGATACGTCTACGTGGGACTTCATGATAGTTTAAGTATCGACCAATAGATTCTGGAGAGGATCTTCCATTGATGAGAAGTCATTGGTGCGAGAACCTAGTATCTAGCAGAGAATTAATGACTCTTGATCGATTCAACTCAGAGTTATTCGACTAGCCCAATGGGGAGCGCCTCTGTGTGATCGCAGCAGTCCCATGGTGGGGAGCACCTCCGTATGAGCGCAGAAAACCCATGATACTAGACACATGAAGTTCCTCAGCAAGATACGTGGGGGAGAGACTCTGTGTGAGCGCAATAGACCCATAGTGGGGAAAACCTCTGTGTAAGCGCGGTAGATCCACAGTACTCGACAGGAGAAGTACCTTAGCAGTCCATGTTAATTTGATGCACCCCTATATGACGCAACAGGCCCACTGTACTCAATAGAGGAGGAGTTCTCCACTAGCCGAGGGTTCAGATTGATACTACCCCTAGATTAAAATCTTGGATGAGCTGAGTCAATGAATTTTGTGTTTTTTTATAATTGAGATGGGTTAATAGATAACATTGGTGTATTTTTTGGAATATAACTAAGTAATAGTTATCTGTTGATTTCATTCTTTGTGGTTTATCCTTGATTTATTTTGTGAGACCTTGAGGGTCTCGGGGTCCCTACTGTGTATCGTTATACTCACCCCTGCAATAGCTATGCCTGCATCTCGTTGTGTTAGTTGCAGACAAAAAACAACGCTGACTGAGGCAGAGTCTAGTAGGACTAGAAGGTACTCGGAGGTGGACCACTCGGTGTGACGATACACAGAGGATATGGACGGACATAGAGTGTGGAAGAGGCCATATGTACCTACCCTTCAGGTGGGAAACACTGAGGATGACCCAATATCAGCTTTAATTTTCTTTAGTAGTACATTTTTTTTAGTTGTACTTGTAATTTTCTGTAGGTATTTTATTTTCATCCCCTTTTTTACATTCCAACACTTCTATTGTATACATTTTTACGTAGTGATTTTCTTCCAATTGTGTACTATGATGCATTTGTTTACAGGTATAAATGAAATGTGTTCCCAGTTTTTGGATTTATTCCTTTGGTGCTAGTCGCCATCCCCTGGCATATGGAAGGGGGACATGGCATAGTCACGATACGAGCCCCGAGGGACGGGTCATGACAATATGTGAGGCCACTAATCCCTTATCAATGAGTTGTGCTCCAAATTATCGTGATATCATGATCAATGCATGCATATCACTTTGTCCAATGAAATATAAGTCCCTCTCAAAACATTCCATTGAGATTCAAAAAAATATTTTAGACTATCAAAAACAAAAATATTACTATTTAACTCAAGAAATTACCAAATCATATCATGATAGTGATCATGATCTAATTTCTAGATCTATGAAATGTGAAAAAACTCTCAAAATTTGGCCAACAAAGGAAACAATACAAGCCAATATGAAACCATCTAATGATTCTCAATGAATTCAAATGGTTCAACATATGATGAAGATAACATCCCCTTTTTACCAACTTGAGAGAGACATAACCGATGAGAATCATTAAGGAAAACCCTACCACCTGTGGAAAACTCAAAAGGATTACATTGATGGTCCTCATAAGGCTTCTGAAAAATCTGATCTATAACCAAATTTTGATTTATACTCTGAATTCTCAATGATGTCTCATGTACCAAACATGATGCCACAAAAGATGTATATCCCACCTCTAAACACAAAATATATTTTCTTCATGACATATCATAAAATCCTATAAAAGATCCATTTTATTTGATGACTAATGAATTGTGATATTGGTAAACTCAATCTATCCTAGATTAATATCAAAACACCTCAAAATATCCAATACATATGGATGATGCAGTTACATCAAAACATTAACAATTAATTAGTTCTAAACATCTATCTTTTCATGGAAAGGTGTATGATATCTGAAATTAGTCCCCATCACCTCATTAAGAATTATATAAAACATTTAAGTAAACAATTGATCCATATCTAAAATAATTTCACAAGGATCTACATAAATCATCACAACATCCTACACATAATACATACCCATATATTCATCTTTTTTAACCCTTAATTTGAATGTTTTGAGATAACATTTTTTACTAATCAATAACCACACATATATAATTCATACCTCATAGAGTTTATTGTAATAAAAAAAACCAGGGATTATTTTTCATATTATAAAACCATCATTGAATGTGAATGGAAAAAACTATATATTTTAAAAAGATAAAAATTTTCTTGTTTAAAGGTTTAACAGCTGGACAAAACATCAATTATGACATTAATTATGCATGGACACTGGAATCATTGTATAATTTCATAATACATCATCACATTTCATGTAAGAATATCTATGATAATAAAAAAATTAAACAACACAAATGCATTAATGGAAATCCAATCTCTAATACTAAGAATACAACCATAAGAGAGAGACCGACCAGAAACAGTCACCCCACAAAAAATGAATCTCTAATTATTTTGAACTTGTCATCAATAGTTTGACTCTACATAATATACTCTTGTGGGGATGATAATAAACAAAAACTAGTCAGAACACTACCTAATACATCATTTTTAGTATCCATATGAAAGAGTTAAAAAATAACCATATGGTTCTACTATTACTTATAATCCAAAACATCTTTTGATGGTACATTCCTTTAGAAAATTTCTATGAAAACATTCTCCTTATCTAGGGTTTATGATATATCAAATTAAAACTTCTAAAGTTATTAAAATCATCACCTTTGTTTAATATTCAGGTACTTATGAGTAATGATATATTTCAAAATCTTATTCTCAGAAATGATTGTGAACATTTCCCAAAAATGATAATTCCACCGACACATAAGCACATGTATTACTATGATATTCTCTAAATAATGGTTTGTGTATTTCTTCTTATATGGTATATCTTATGAAAACATTAAGGAAACACGTGATCATCCTAAAATATCACTCATCCTATACTATTTATAGAAGAGTCATATAAAACCTCATACAACATACCGAATTCATGTAAGATCAAAATAAGAGATGATATATACATTATATTAATCTCATAAATGAATGAATGAATCCTTCAATCATATATCAATTTAACCTCTTTATCCATAAGATCATTCAAAAGTGGTGCTAATTTAATGAAATTATTAATTGAACAATAATAATATGTAGAAAAGAAAAGGATTCCCTATATCTCAATGATATTCCGTTATCATTCCCATGAAAATAATGAATTTAACATCACAGTATTAAATGATATTACAAACTTAAATTAATTTTCCTTATGAATTTATACAAAGGAATCCTGAGTTTCTCTTTCAGAAAAAGTTTATTCAAATGTTTACTTCGTAGTATTACAAAAGGAAAATTGTTATGGTTCTTATGATAGTTCACAGATCTAGAGTAAACCAAAATTTCATCAATTAAGAATAATAAATAATTTTCTATATATCAATTTAATATATAATTCATCAAATCAATGGAATATATCAAAATGTTATTTAGACAAAAAGACATCCAAAATTATTTGAAATGCCTAAATATTATTTTGAAAGATATTTTTCATATATCACACTCTCGAATCCCGGGATCACGATAAATCGACCAAAAATAAATCATTGAAAACCACATTCCCACCATTAACATATAAAAGAAAATCGTTCCCACTAGGAAAACAAATTATTTCATAAATATTCCACAGTTCAACTTGGAATAGTTAACAACTAATCATAGTGAACCATCAGCAATATTATAATACAGATTAGAATCACACTATGGTAAAGCATTTGTGATAACACAACCTTCATCCACCTTATCATCAAACTATTTTTGAGCTCTTACAATTCCCCATGTTCTATTTGATAATAACGTATGTATATGAAATGCACCCTAGGAACTTAGAAAAGTCATTAAATATAACACGATCTCATTGAAAAACCATTGAAAATTCATCTGCAATATGGTCTAAAAACAACGACCAACAGATATAAGATAACATAAAAGTAAAAATCATCTATAAAAACCATATCCATGACAGAAATTTCTACAAGTCTTGGTGTTATGGTTTTTCATCACCATACCATAGATCCCACTATTCCCGGAACACACTTGAGGACTCATCAGTAACTAGAAATGAAATGAATCAATTATAAAAATAAAACAATGCATGATGATAAAAATCATATCTATCTCAATTATGAATTGAAATAGATCAAGATAATGATCCTGAATGTTCAAGACTAACTATGCAACAATTATCTATAACATAGAAGAAGGAATCATAATACCTAGATCTGAAATATTACCAAGATGTGTCTATTTATATAGAATAAAGGACCTGAGATATATTTTAATTATATGAATAATAATTAATATGTTAAAAGAAATGATTTTCATGATCCAATATCAAATAAAGGCACAACTACTGGTTATTCATTAAGGATGGTTCTTATCACTATCATGCATCCACATATATATTCAAAAAAAAATTAATAAACTATGTGTTGGTGCTTCACTAACAATGCTTATTGATAAGGAAATGTATATAGAGACCCTAGTGGTTAACACATATCATTATGTGACTTTACGAATAATTTTACATAAAATTACCAGCCAAGGTTCCTAATGTCAAATATCGTATATGAATATGCATATTAAACTAAAAACATGTGATAAAATTAGAAATTTTTTATTTATCAACCATTAAAAGCTCGTAATCTTCATTGAGACCTTACATCGGTGTTGGATAACCTATGGAATACATTAAAAAATTGACGATTATAAATTCCAGGTAAGGGAATAAAAAATAAAATAAATCTTTTCACATGGGTTTTATGTCATAACATAATGACATAAATAGTCATGGAACAAGATTAAACATAACTAATACTCACATGGGATCATAAAATCACGCAATCATATTTATATGAAAGTAAGATAAATAATGGAATTATCAGGAGTCAAGGCTCATTACATATAGTGGAGCACATGTCATGGTTATCCTCCAAGACGGTTGCACATGGAATACGAGTCAAGGCTAACCACCAAGACTTTTTTACATATCATCAAATGAGATTAATCATTACCCAATTAATTTATGTGGTATATGGGCACACCCATCATAACATGTTCTCTAATATTTGCGCCACTTTAAGAATCATAAAAAAGGAATTAAACATAGACATACGGGTTACTAATGATGTGAATTGTGTATCAAAATCTTGTCATAATTTATAACATAAGGAAATAAAGCAATATTTTCCATGAATGAAAGGATTTAAAACATACATGGATAGTCATTACGAAATGTAGGCATATATAATGAAAATTGTTTTCAAATATAATTTAATACATGTAGAAATGCAATTTGGAATCTTTATAAATAAAATAATTTAGTTTTGTTTAAGAAACAATCAATGAGAATTTTAAGATGAAAAGAAAAAATTCTTTCATATAAAAGCATAAGTGAACCAGCAATGTTTTCATAATAAAATTACTGATCATTGAAAAAAAAATTGGATTAAAATAGATTATATAGTGCACATTAATAAGTGTATGAATTATGGATGTTCCCTTAAATTTGGCATTTTTATCCGAAATAATTTTGAAGGGAAATCTTTAAAACATGTATATCCCAAAATAGAATAATGATTTGATCCTTATACATGAGTTTTATTGATATATAAACATTTAAAATAGACATAATATTTAAATATAATTCATTTTGGGTAAAATATATTAATAATAACCTGATGGAATAATAGTGGTTGAGGTAGAATCCCTTACCTTACGTCCGACGATGTTCTTCATTTGATCGAAATACCATTCATAATTCAATTATATTAATTAATAAATATTTATAAAATCATTTATAAATAGATTTGACTTATTACAAATATTTTATATTCTTTTATGTCTTTTTTATGGGTATATTTATTCAATTTCATCTTTTTGGAGTATCAATTTTGTTGGTTTTGATGATCAGTTTACTTGTATATGTGTATGGAAAATCATTTGGACTGATCACAGTTGTCTAGAACAAAAATTATATGTTATTAATGAATGTGTATAATATTAAAATAAAATTTATATCTATATGTAATAATGATTCATTATATAAATAATCGATGATAATCATATAGATTAATTAATCATTTTTTATCATCATAAACTTGTTTTGTTATATTATTAAATATCCTGTATATATACTTTTTTTATGAAATTTAATACGTTTTGATACAAATAATATTAAAATTTTCAACCATTTAAATAGTTTAATGACCATCCTTTAAGGTGTAATTGAATTATGAAATCATTTCTTCCACAAAGGTCATGAATAGACACCTCAAGGAAAATGTTTACATTCTTAACATAAAGGAGAGATGAGAAGTGATTTTATAATGAGTTATTACATAAACATGAAAAAATTACATTATATGTTTGATACTAGATTTTTCATGACATTTGGATTAGTGGAGGTGGGTATTTAGAATTGAAATAATGGAATATGAAAAGAAATTGAATTAAATAGAAGAGGGTTTTACCTCATGATTCTTTTTTCTTGATAACCTCCACAGGGGAATGGTTTTTGTAATTTATTAAGACCAAAGGCTCCAAGTATTGGGTATTGGGTTTGGGAAAATATTTTAAAATAATTTAGTAAAGGCTCATGGCTTGAGTGGTGTGAGGAGAAGGGGTTGAGAGGGGTGGTATTTATAGTGGGGTGAGTGGGGTGTTTTGGCGTAATTAAATTCATTACTTTATTATTTTTCTCAAGACAAAAAATAATGCTGATCATTGAAAATAGTTATAGTAATTAGATAATTTGTGTAAAATAAAATTTTTTACATCATACATGTCTTAATTAATGGTGTTTTAATCATTTAATGTACATATACCAAAAATTGTAGTAGTTTACTATTAACCAAAAAATAAAAAATTTCCAAAATATCACAAAAAATCAGCGTAATTTTTTTTATTTGTGTAGAATTAATAAATGAAACCCAATTTATGAAAATAATTTTTTATATATTTGAAATATAACAATTGATTAAAATAATCATTTTCTTGGAAAATTCAATATATAAAATTATAAATGCTTTACTTACAAGTAGAAAAATTAAATAAGTTCTCATAAAAATATTTCGTAATATTAAGAAATGAAAATATTAATTTATGAATACATGTTTTTCAAATAAATTATCTTTTTATTTTTAAATTAATAAAAAATTATAATTAAATATTTATGACCTATAAAAATACCAACACTTACCAAATAATTTTTTTAAATATGTTATTACATGTAATATAATATAAATATATAATATGGTTTCTTATAAGATATTTAAATTTTAAATATATTATCATTGATATGGTTAATTTTCAATTTGGTTGTTTAATATTCATAAGGGTAATGTAACTATTCCAGTTGTCAAATTACTATTCCTTTGGTAGATTCTTCTAATCCTCTAGAATTGTATTTTTTTAATGAATTAATTATTTATAATATCTATATTGTGTTGTTAATGTGATTTTATATGACTATACTATAAAGAATAATTATTTGAAGAGAATTTCCCTTGATAAATTCTTGGGTCCTAACATAATTCACCGTAATGAAATTTCACCCACAAAATTCCATATTACAAAATAATTGAAAACACTAGTGGGTACATTTCCATCATCGGTTCCTCTGGCTCCCATGATTTTTCATCATACATATGGATCAACCATGATAAATTTACCATGTGAGTAGTATCTTTTCCATAGAACATTATCTCTACGATCTAAAATATTCACTGGCTGGTCCTCGTAAGAAATATCATTATCCAAATATGCCACTTCATAATTATATATATGTGAATGATCATTTATATACATCCTTAAAAGTGATACAAATAGAACATTATGGAATTGAAAAATTATTGCTTGATGTACTAGTCGAGAGGCCACAACTCTGACATGATCATGGATATTGAAGGGATAGATTTACTTGGTACTTATCATTTCATTCTTGAGAAATCTTATAATATTATTCCATGAAAACTTGTTGTGGAATACCATATCTCCAACCATAAACTCTAGGTATCATTGATGATTATCTGCATATAACATTTGTCGAATTTGGGTTTCCTATATGTGTTGGTGAATGAATTCAACCTTCTCCAACATTTAATCCCCCATTTTAGTTCATAGAAGCTTATATTCAACAACCTCATCCCATCATGTTTGTGATATACACATTTTACTATACAATGATTCATATTGAGCTATTTGGATTCATGAGTGGGAAATATTGTTGTAAGAGTAATAAACTAGAGTAGATGTTTGTCCCATAATCCATTGATGTCCATAAGACATTCTTTCAACACATCTTATAGTTTCATAATATTTTTCATAGATTGGACTTTTGTTTAAGGGTAATTATCCATACTGATGTTCAACATTCTACTTATAGTATGTAGGATACTTTTCTAGAATGTGGATGTGAATCTTAGATTTTGATAAGATACACCAATTAATGGCAATCCATGTATCCTTACAGCTCATTTTATATGTATCCATGAATTTTGATCAAGGTATATGTCCTCTCAAAAATTTAATAAAGAGAGATATCATGGTAAGATGATCGATAATAACCCATATAGAATTGTTTAGTCATGGAGTCTTTGGATTTCCATTAGTAATGTTCATTGAAATGATATCTCACATGTATGTTGGTATTTGTAATGGTTTCATCACTGCTTTAGAATTTTACCATTTATCCTTCACTTACTGACATACTAGTCTTAATGATGTATATATAATGACCTTTTTTTCATATTTTCCAACCAAAAGTTCTCCTATCGACCTCTATAAATCAATATACTCAATGGGAGAATGGTGATGGTTCAGATATGTTAATCATTCAAAAGAAATTTTTTTATCTCTGGATTGGATGGTACACTTAGTTATGAACCCAATCGTAAGAATTCATCTTCCTTGATCTCTAACTATGAGGATTTCTCATATTGAATATCTTTTACCCTATTCCAAATTTCTAAAACATTTATTTTAGAATCATTTAATTTGTACACATGGTATGGTTGAGAAATAATTTGGGAAATTATAGATGATGTTAATCCAATAATGATTCCCATGTCAATCCTTTTTATGAAATAGATGGATGGATAAATCTAAATTCTCATCAATGATAATGATACATGATATATTCTGTATAGAGGGTATGTCACCTCATTTACCATACCAGGATGGTAGTGGATTGAGATTTCTTACTACATGATGTGATCTAACCATATTCATTGTGGTATATTCATATACTTCTATGTGAATATATATTATAGACTCTAGTGATTAATATATATCTCAAAGTTCACTAAATATATAAAAATACACTAGATTCTCAATGCAAATATCACAACTTCTATCTCCAAATCATGTGTTGGATAGTTTTTCACGGGAAATTTCAACATCCTTGAGGCATATGGTATTAAATAGTCATTTTTATGAGTATATAGCCGATGAATTTATCTGAAACAATAATGTATACAATAAATTGTTCTACAGTAGTTGTTAGTGTGAGTACTAGAACATTAATAAGACTCTTTTTAGCTTCTTAAATCCTTCATCACATTATTGAGCTTGAACAATAATCAATTAATTAAATGATATAGTTTTTATTGGGTTTGATTACTATGAGAAGTTATTAAAATATTATCAATAATACTAATCAATATCAATAATGTTGCAGATATCCATTACAGATGTTGGCCTGGGCCTCTCTTTGATTAACATTTTATTATAAGGGTCCACAAATATTCCATTCCAGGTGATAAAATTTCCCAAATATGATACAATCTAAATATAGAACTCAAATTTACTATACACTGAATAAAATATCTCCTATTATAATGTATTAAACATAGTATACAAATTTTCTTCATGTTCCTCATTTCTCTTGAGTTATATGAAAATATAATTGATAAAAATCTACCACATATTTTTCAGCGTAATCTCTAATGAATCTACTCATTAAATCAATGAAAATAACAGGAGCGTTAGTGAGTCCAAATGGAATCACTATGACCTAAAAGTTTCCATACATCATTGAAAGGAATTTCTTGGGAATATCATTCTTCTTCACCATTAATTAGAGATATATCACCAATGGTCCACAATGGAGAAGTATGTGTGCCTACATATAGGATATATCAATTCATCTATCATTGGTAGGGGATACTTGAACTTTATCATGATTTTATTAAGCTCAAGGTAATCAAGGAAATGATCCACTAAACTTTTCTTCTTCATAGAGAAGAGGACTGTTTCACCCCAAGGTGAATCACTCAGGCATATAAAACCCTTAACTCGATTCTTTTGCAACTTCTTATTTTGTTTTTCTAGCTCAATATTCTCTATTCATAAATGTTTTATTGATATATTATGATACCCAAAAATATGTTCAAATGAAAACATAAACGTTCGAGCGGGGTTATGACCTAGAAGAACCTCAGAGAATAAATTAGTGTAATCACTCATGATGATCATATATTTGATCATGATCATCTTGTTTCTATCAATAACTTGTGAGAGATATGGTTTCAAATAAGGAAGTAATATCTATACATGGGATAATTAATATATTGGATATTCATATTACTCCTTATAATTGTAATGGATTGAATGATTTTCTAGGATTTTAATATTTATCTCTTATTCCCAAATACTGATGTTGCATTTTTATAATGATAGTAAATGTAACGCCCCAACCCTAGTTTCCCAGAGTCGGTGCCTTATTACATAACATCATAATGATATAAAGCATCATGACCCGAAAGACTGATCAGTTTAGTGTCCCTGAAAATACTAGATACATTCATAATTTTTACATTACATCATGAAATAAAAACATCTACAACATTTCTTTTCCTTTTGAACACACTTATATCTTTTTCCTATCCCTACAGGTCAACAATAAAATTCTTATTCACATCCTGGAAAAAAACATCGAAATAAGTGTGCTCAGATGCTCGTTATGGATAAAAATATAGCAGAAACTATTATAAATAATAATAAACAATTAAGATAGTGTATATGTCTAAAACAGAATCCTTTTCTACATAAACATCATCATAATATGGAGATGGTAAAATCAAAGGATGATAATTAAATATTGACAATGATAGTCTACTAGTCGAATAATAACGTGCAATATCAATAGCCACTTTCGTAATGATGGAATGCATAATTATAGACTTCATAATAACATAGTAAATGTCTTGTTACTATAATTAAAATAAGATTTCTTCGAGGCCTTGTGCTAAGACACAAGTTTCTTTCATGAGACCTACAGATGCATCGAGGAGTTATAGCAGTCTCCACCCATCACATACAAAATCCAATGCATTCATCAAATAAACTAGTTTAAACATACCATTATCATTCTTATTAAAAAAAGCATACAAAATGTCAATACGTTATCCATAACCCATGAATGGTATAAAAATAACACATCCACAGTCAATATTATCATAACTCATTCTATATAATATTGAATATTGTATTTATAATAACTCATCCTCAATGAAGAATAATGTTCAAAATGGTTGTTGACATAGTTGAAATTGATTTTCTAAAATCTTTGAGAGAAATATCCATTTTTCATGTAATCATTTAAATGTCATAAATTTTTTGAAAGTGTACATTTAATATAATTTTGGAATCAAAGTGTCACATACAACGTTGAAAACTTTTAAAGTAATTATCATTTCCAAAACATTAATGTCCATATAAATAAATCCTTAAAAACCGTTTGGAAATCATGGACATAAATGATGATATATTAAATGATTCCCTTCTATAAAACCATAAAATATTAATTTTCAAATTATTTTTATGAAACAAAGATGTGGATGATTAAGAGGACCCATTAGATACTATCACATAAACAATCTTAGATATAATGTGATTGAGGAAATAACCCTTATATAGTACATTTCCTTAGTCTAGGGTATGCTAAACCCCAGTATAATAGTTAGATCATTATTATTAAATTATAAAATAACCATATAATGAAATTTTATATCATAAATGAACTTTTATTATTTCTTTGTTAATAAAATTTTTGTATTATCTTCGTTTTGGGTGTTAAATAATTTGTTTTCTTTTATGTGTTTTATTACAATAATCCATGTTTTTTATGGATAGGATGAATTTTATTCCTATAAATTAACTATATTAAGTTTTTAAACATTATTTTTATTCATAAAATGAATATTTTTCTTGAATAGATATGATCTGGAAATGAATCTAATCACATTCTTGGAGATGGTAATCTGTATGTATGCATGAGCGACAATATCAATCTATTGATATTAAAATCATATGTAAATTTATAGTATATCATACATACAGAATAATTAAAATATTATATTTATTATTTTCATCAATTATACATCATTATTATACTCATAAAAATAATAATTTATTGAATAAAAACTACACCACGACGTGGATACGGTAAGCCGTACGTACGCATGTATGGTGATGTTGTAATTGATATGACGGATTGAATAATGAATATTGTTGTACCATATTTATAATAAAATCACATTATATAGAAAATAATTGAGTTATTAATTTTTAATGGAAACAAAAATGAAAGAGGATGTGGAAGAAGAAAATAATTTGATAGAGGTGATGAAATATTTACCTTTATTTCGGGTTCTCCATTTTTTTTTTATTAAAAGGGATACATAGGTTGGCCTTTTGAAAAAATTAAGGCCTCTAAGATGAAGATAGGATAGTTGAGTGTATATTTGGGTTGGTTTTGGCCAAGCAAAATGGCTTTGGAGGAGTGAATTTGAGAGAAGGTGACGTTTCGGTTTATAAGAGGGGTGAGGGTCACTTTATGGAAAGCTTGAAATATTATTTTATAAGAAAATCATGACCAGTTTTTAATTGGTTGAAAATGATTTATGTCAATGATAATGTCATTATGTTTCTAAAACCTCTCATCCAATAGTTTTTATACAGGGTCAGTTGATCATATTAATATTATCTTTTAGATTTAACTCGTAGTCAAATAGTTTGACATTTACCATGTCTCTTGGTATTTTTATATTATATGATTAATAAACATACAATTCAAAGAAAAGAGAACCCCAAGTGGTTCAGTAACGATATACATATCATTATATATTTCATTAGGTAGATACATTGATTTTTAATTATATGATATCAATTAATGATATAATATATTCTATAAAAACTCTTTTATGGATATTTTGACACTATTTAGTATTTTATTTCTTTTAAAGTCATAACATCTTGATTACTTGGAAAAGAATTCATTTAATCAACCCTAACATTCTATATTAACGTAAAAAATTAGTGTAACTCATTAAAAGTCTCAAATTATATTTATTTGGATATTTTTAATATTAATTATTAAAATCAATCATTAATAAGGTAATTACTAAATTATTATTGTCTCATAAATGAATTAAATTATATAATGACTAAAAATTATAAATTAAATACTATTAACTATGAAATATTTTTATCTTTATAATGAATATTTATAGTCGAATTTATCATATATATATCCATATATTAAAAAAAATTTCGCTAAAAAAACATGAGTTTAACACTTTTAACTCTTCATTAAATTAAATAATAATCAATTTCCTAATCTAATACAAGTGGAGTAAGAGGATCATATTTTATTCATAAGGATATTTTTTGTCAAATTAATGTTATACTATAGAATTAGGACATCTGTTTGGGTAATAATAATATCATTTTCATCATTAATTACTCTATTTACTTTTAATTGTCGTAAATAAAACATAAAAGTTACTATTCACCATAAATAATTTTAATCCTATTGAACCACATTTTATGTACTGATATAAATTGTGTCTCCCGGATTTTTGAAATTCAAATAAAAAAAGTTGTAATATTATGTTTTATGCAAATTTACAAATGCTCCGAGGAGGTGGGAAAAAGACAGTGAAAAGTCCAATTACATTTATATAAATATAAACTTTTTATAAAATGACTCCAATGAATTACATCGAAATTATATAGGTATTATGAATATATTATGACCTAAAATAACTTTATATAATATAAATAATTATTTAAATAAAAAGTCGGTTTTAACCAATAATGCAGTGATTTTCCCTATTCATTTATAATTAAATGTTTTCTAAAAAATACCAAAAATAAACGCTAATATTATTTTGATATTACGAATTCAAAAATAAAGTCCATTTTGAAAAATAAAATTTCTAAAATTTCAATAATTGTGTATTAATATTCATAACTGCTAGTATTATTGGTCGTGGTGTGTTTAAATCTCGATGTTGCATACAATGCAAGCTACTGCATTATTCAAAAGGAAACGTACTATAGAAGCTTGGGGTGTTAGAGTAAATACATGAATAACATGAATAAATCTCTACAAAAGGGAGTAAAATATATTTTCAAATTGGTTTTGTCAAGAAACATTAATTGCGGAGATGTTAGATAGTTTGTACATAATAATTTCCCAATTATATGTCCTTATAGATATCCTAAAATCAAATTTTTCAGGGGGTGTATGAATAGATTCTAGTAAAATTGTTTTGATATAAATGAATTATTAGAAACAAAATCAAATAGTATGTTCACTATTCATGAATGATTAACCGGTGTACATGTCACCAAATCATTATCGAGATTCACATCAGTTATAGTGATTGAATAGGACCTTCCATGTTTCTATGGAGGTTCTCGTTTATTATTTTTAAATACAATTCTCTTAGGGAAATTCATCCAAATTTCCATGTTCATTATAGTTGAAACACTGCACTACGATCTTATTATTGATATGCAAAATTCTTTCCTCTTATACATTATAGTAATTATTTACATCTATTCAGAAATTTCTAGTGAGATTCAATAGTATTTGGCATTTGAATAATTACATTATTCCCATCAAAAATTTACTAGGATGTTTATTCCCAAAATTTTCACATGTGGGATATTATTTATTTTTTCCATCATGGATATTTTTTTTCTGATCCACACATATTACAATATATTTTAATCTTTTTATGACTTTTCCTATTATACCATTGAGAGTCTATGATCTCTATTTCAACCATAAGGGCTAAAAATTTATCCTCGTAATGGTAAAAGTCCTAATATAACAACACATTTCATAGACTCGACATTAGTCTTTAAAATATGTGATTCACTATTATTTCAATGTTCATTATAGTTCTATAGAAATATCATTTAATCCTTGTAATTTTTTGGTCATACATCCCGATAAAATCATCATCATTCTACATAATTATGAGGAACATTATTTCAATCTTGAGACAGAGGGTTCAAGGAAAACATTTTTTGAGAAAAATTCATGAATTCACAACATCCATGAAAATTATTTTACACCTTTGACATAAAATTTTTAATAATTTTAATCCACTGATCAGCTTCTCCAAATAATTATATACTACTGTAACACCATTCTCTTATTCAGAGAACTAAAGGATGGATAATATTTTATCAATGGAATTAATCCACTATTTCATGAGTATCAGATTGAAAGGTCAATTTATGTGGGAGGCCTTTTTGATATGATGGATTCAATGAAAATATTATAATTCCATATAGAAGTAGGTTGTTCTACATGATTCATCTAATTATTCATAACTTGATCTAGTTGATAATGTATTGTCATGATGTTTTCAGAACCCATTACCATCATATATGGGAAATCTATAGTGAAATATTCACATTTTCTATCACATTGATTTTTACTGTGGGTTATTCTCCTTCTCGTAATTAACAATGAAAAATATATTTCAATTATGGGGATTCAATACATTTCAAATAAACATATAAAAGGAATGATTAATCATAAAAGAATAAATCATATCTTTATATTCCATAGGATTCAGTCTTGGTAATACATGATTTTTTTTCTAACATATTTAGTTATGGAAAATTTTTGGGTATTTAATATTAGGTATTAAAGAGAATTTTAATTTATATATGAATATCCCTATGGAGTGCCAAACTATGTACACAGTAAGGCCAATTGTCATGTACCATGTTACCCCAATTCAGGCTCGAAACACCATGTCAATGTTGTTATTCCAAGGTACATCGATTGTATAACAACATCCACAATTAGAATCTATATAAGAATATATTTTCGTGATAACCTACGTACACTATAAATTCCAAAATATAAGGATGTTTTCCAAGACATTGTATAATCCCTAATGATATTCCTAAGGTTTTATATTCATTATATCAAAAATTAAAAAGACTTTATATTTGATACCAATGATTATGACCCCAGTATTTTTCATGTATCATAACATTATTTTATGATTAATTTAAATCAAATAACATTCCATGGATAATAAATTCTAGTGTTTTTCAATACTATGTTTGTAAAACATTAAATATGGGACTAAACAAAACTTTTATTTATTTATCATCCAATATAATGTCTCATATTCTATTGAGAAAATACATCTTCATTGGGTAACCTATAGGTAATATGAAATAAATTATGAGATAAAAATAATAACAAGGTAACAAAGCTTAAAATAAATCATAGCTCATGGTTTAGAAGGAATTAAATAATGATATAAAAAGGCATGAAACATGATTCAACATAAGGAATAATAACATGTGATCTTAATGTAATTGATTAATAGTAAAATGGAAGAAACATAAGGAATAAATTGATCATGTTCCATGTATTTTCACACATAGAGGATAAGGAGTCATGAATAACCACCATTACCATTGCACATTGAACATGAGTCAACGATAACCACCAAGACTATTTCCCATTACATCTCATGAGAATAATCATTACCAAATGCATTGGGAAAATATCCAAATGCACCCTTCATAACATGATCATTAATAACTATCCCACATGAAAATTTATACATAATTAATCAAACACAAACCTAATAGTAACCCATGGTAGGAGTTGGCTATCATTATCCTCTGAGAAGGCATAACAAATTGAATATCACAATAGATTTTACGAATGAATTTTTTTAAAAATATACATTAACATAAATTTTTTAAAATATGCATAGATCATTATAAGTGAGGCCCAAATGATGTAAATACACATATAAATTAAATTTAATAATCTTTATTAATAAAACATTTCAGTGCAGTTTGAGGAAAATATTAATGAGAATTTTCGGAAGAAATTATAATAATATTATATATAAAACCTGAAGTCAACCAAGAATGCCTTCATAATGAAATGATTTATTTTATCAAAATATTGGGGTATTAATATATATTATATATTTCACTTTAAAATTAGGAATAATATGATATTTACTTTTTTTTAAATGAGAGAAAGTGTAACCCGATTGATTAATGAATGTTATTGTAGAATCCATTACCTTATATAAAAAGTTGTTCTTAACATGATATTAATTTCTTTTATAATCATCTATTATTCCATTATAAAAATATTAAGTTGAATTAATATATGAATTTTATTTATTATAACTATATTTTCTTCATTTATGTATTTTTTATGGGTTATGATATAAAATTACATCTTTTGCGAGGGTTCATTTTGTTAGTGTTCATGATTGTTTTACTTATATATGTGTATGGAAAAACATGTAAATTATTTATATATGACCAATACTGAACTTATACTTTATTAATGAAATTATATAATTTTACAATACCATTTTTTCACAATTTTACGAAGATTAGATATAAAAATCATTAAGGATAATCATTTAAATCAATTTATCTTTTTTTTACCATCATAAATTTTATTAGTTATATTATTAAAATTTATTTATATCTAATAGTTATATAACATGAAATATGTAGAAAAATATATATTATATTGTGTTAAAAAAAATGGTATCATCACTATGCATCAAGGTGGAATTGAATGATGAAATCATTTCGTTCATGATGGAGGTAAATCAACACCTCATAGAATATGTTTCCATTCATAAAATAAAAGATATATGAGAAAAGATTTGATTAATAATTATTGTATAAACATGATAAAAATATTATATATGTAATATTATCGAGTTTTCATACCATTTTTAGGAGGGTATATGAAGAGAAAAAAATTAATGAATTGAAATTAAAAATTAATTGAAATAAAATTTTAGAGGGTTTTACCTCTTCATCCCTTCTTCTTTAGATCATCCAAAGGGATTTTTTTGGAAATTAGTTTAATGATAAATATAATATACATGTTGAAGAATCATGGGAGAACATTTGAGAATAATTTGGAGATGACTCAAGGCTCTAGAGTTTTGAGGAGAAGAGGTGGTGAGGTGTGGTAATTATAGTGGAGGAGGGGTTTTTTATAATTTTTAAATTCATTAGTATATTATTTATCTTTAGAATAGAATTAGTGTTGATTATTGGGACTAAATATTTTATTTAGATAATGTGATTTAGAACCAATATTTCATACTTATTAAATGAGTAAATTATCATTTTATGAACTTATTATGTATATATATCATAAATAACTGTATTTTTCTATTCACCAATAATTCATGTATTTCAAAAAAAATACCATAAATTTACCCTAACAAATTTCCAACACGTTGAATTCAAAAATTGAATCCATTTAAAAAAAATGATACTCTAGATATGAGAAACATAAATCGTAATTAGAATAATCATTAAATTTCAAAATAAAAATTTTAAATTTTATATTATTGTTCTAAAATTAAGAAAAAATAATTAAAGAAAAATAAAATTATATTGTAATCTCACGACATAAAAATAATAAATTTTTAATAAATTTTATGAGAATAAATTTTCATTTAATTTATTACATTTATCAAATCATGTAACTAAATGATTATGACAGATAAAAATACCAACATTTAACTAATAACATTAAAAATATTTATTTATATACACTATGATATAATTATTTTATATTGTCACATATATGATGCATTAAATTTACTTATACAATCACTGGTGAGGTTATTATTAAATTTTCTAATTTACTGACTATAAGGGTCATGTTCCAAAATTCCAAATTGTTTTTGGGCCCAAGCACCCTTCTCCTTAGATAGGTTGGCCTGGAATCGCCTCCCAACCAGTCTATCAAAATCCACTTGCGTAGTGATGACCTCTATGACCTTGTACAAGAATTCTTCGTTGCATTTGAGAATGGTTTTCCACTCATCACATTCCATCAATTCCTTCCCACTTTGGTGGATATCTGGAACGATCGTCTCCTAAAGTGCATTCACATGTTCAGTAGTAGCTTTAGCAGTAATCTATCAGGACCATACTGAGGGGTCTATATATCCTAATAGAAACACTAGATTTTAAAATAACACTGAAAACTATTACAAATCCTTGTATGTGAGGGAAAATAACATTGTTTTTATCCACATTTCCACACTAATAGTAAACCAGTGGAACGAAACTAGCTAACACTAGTGGTGATGATGATGAATGATACCACCCCCACCACTCCTACGATGATCTAACCACTTTTTCTATTTCCCAAGAGAATCAATGAATATTCCACAAAGTGGAAGATATGGGGAATAACATCAAGCTTACTATTCTTATTCATGTCTTCCATAAAATCCATTTCCAATATCTCCTCATTGATCACCGATATGAGGATGATACATATAATCGTATATATACTCACAAGACCTGTTTGAACATTTGAGATTTCTTATGGTCATTTATGACATAATATGGTGAAAAACATACATGCTCTACAAAAAAATAATTTTTCAAAAACTCAAAATGCTCTACCTATTGCAATAGGAGGAAATCTAGATACTTTTCCATCATTGGTTACCCGAAAAACCTGTTTTAAAAATGTGGCTTGATACACATATATTACAATAATAGGTTCATATCCACACGTACCATGGAATTCCACCATCACATAATAGGACACTCATGTATAAATGTTATGCACCTCACCTTGAATTTTTTCAGGTATATATCTTATGTAATAGATTTATAAACTATTCTCAATCAATTATTTTACATATTGAAGTTCATTAGTACATTTAAAATATGGTTAATTCTCATGAAGGAACCTTATCGATTGATATATTCCTTCAAAAAATTATTAATATAACTCAACAACATCATTATAAGAATGAAGAAAATTCATATAAATAGACATTTTAAAATATTTCTTTAATTAGATTATGATATATAAGAAGATAAACATTAGAATCATCAACTACACCATCTCTAGGAACTCAATGAACGAGTCTCAAAGGATTAATAACACACACTAAAACAATATAAATGGTTAGGGAACAAAAAAATCACTTTTCAAAATATAAAATATATATGATATAATTGAAATTATATTCAATAACTCAAAAAAGGATGCAAACATACCTACATCCCATTGTATCTTGAGTATTATCCATGAATGTGTGGGATGAAAAATTATGAAAATATAAATCTAATGTCATGATTATCCTTTCTAGAGTTTACCAAACATACCAAAATAAATATTATTGGGGACAAAAAACCATTGATTCCGAACAGTAATGTTCCACCTTAAAATACCCTCTCAAACTAGTACTTGACTTGAACCATCATGTACCCATGGTGAATTCCATATCCCCATTGGCAGTAGACTAGGACCTGTGAATCAGTCAACAATAATTAGGAAATAATTATACCAATATGATGTAACAATATAGAATTTATATGAAATAAATACAAAATTATATATGAGAACTATTTTTTCAAAAATATATATTATATAATAATCGAGTCAAATTAATTCTTATAAAAATTATCCAATCATAGGTCCAAAAACAATAGACTAATAAAATAGTAAATCCAATTTAATCGATTTGATATCATGGGATTAATCAAATCATCTCTTAACTAGGTAATCAAATAATATTATAGAAAATATTTCCACCTCATTGTGGTTCATTGAATTTAGAAACATCATAATACATAATAGGTTCTATGAAAAACAAATTGGAATGTTGTATGTGAACGAATAATATCAGTTGTGTCTCACCCATGTGTTTCAAGTTGAGTCTCAGAATAATTATCCAGGAATTTTCAACATTATATAATTAAATTTGTTATAACTATATAAATATTTTTATACCAGAATCATGTAAAATAGTTTACTTTAGCCGTTTTCCAATTTTTATAAAATAATGGAAAATTATTTTTAAAATTTCATAAATAAATAAATATATATGTATATATATTTTCAACATAAAAAATCATTCAAATTTCCTAAAAATTAAATGTTATTACAACCAATAATATAAACAAATGGATGAATCACATGTAATATAACGTTTGGGATCACAATATGTCAGGAGAGGGATGAACCTTGAACCTAACATAAAAAAACACACACACAATCACATCATGACTTTAGTCATATTAATTGAGTATATAGTGAATATAAAAACCCTTTAAACTGATCCTCTGATATTTTTTAAAAATTGCTAGTTTAATAGGGATATGTAGTAGAGTAAATCCCAATTACCAAACCCCCCAATTGTAGAAGGAACTGATTACTATACCTTCCATCTAAAATGTCAATAATTAAAATGTGATCAATTTTCCAAATCAATTAATCCATGAATTTCCATCAATCCACATTCATCAAATCATGATTTCAAAACCATTTCAAAAAACTATTTTATAGTTCATTCAATACCATTATCAATTTATCAGAACTAGGGTAAACCCATATTTTATAAAAACATAGTCCCATAGAACACATATTTGTTCATATCACGTAATTTTATTTAAAAATATAATATATTAAAAATTGTAGCAATTCATATCAGAATATAGAATAAAGAAGGAACCACCCACTTTAAAACATCGGTCACACAATCCGAAAAGGGAATCAACTACATGGAAGAAATAGAAAATGATAATGAAGGACCTAGAAATAATCCATAAATCTTATAATTGATTAAATTTATCAAAAATTATTTTGGATTATGGTGATTATACATATATCCAGAACACACAACATATACACAATAATTAATAAAGAAACAACCCCCATAACATGATTCCACAAAATATTTATATATAACAACTATAAAACATCATTATAGGTCTACTAGTATGATCAAAAAAAATCTCTGGAGCTATCGAAATAAAATAATCAATAAGATCAAATGATTACTCAATTGAATAGATGAAATCCAACAACAAACATGAACATTCATCAAATGCTTTAGTTTAGATGGAATATAAACAGTCAACTATTCTTGAAGAGATATCAGGGTCATGTAGGAAAAATGAAAATGACAAATTAATAAAATTTCAGCTATGTGGTGCCCAAAATTTTTATCTCATGACATTTATGTGGAATATTATCCCACTAGAAATCATGTGATCTTCATGACATAGATACCCAAAAAACAATGTCTCTATTTTTATTTTAAAAATGTATTTTTACATTACAGAACATGTTATATGTAAACAAAATGTACATAATTCACTTTGTGTAACAGATTATCAAAATCAACACACAAAAAATCATTTTATTTAATCAAATTAAAAGGTGTTTAATTCTCTTAAAGTCATTCAAAAATGCATATTCTTATATGATAAGCAAAAAAATCTCGAGTTTCCTCCATACAAATGGAGAACCCCAAAATCAATAAAAATAATAACCATGTACTCTAGATATCCATACAAACATATAGTTCCAAAACAAAATTCTCAAAAAAAATTATCCATCTATATGGGTTCCAAGACACACACTCATAAAGATGAAAACATTCAAGAATTATGAAAAAAAATATATTTTTTCAACATGATGTTTCAGGAAAGGGTGTGGATAATATATTAATTTTAATTAATTAATATAATTAAATATTAGTCAAATATACTCATTATTTACATGATTATAATTATCATTGTGATTTTGTGATGGAATTAAAATTATATTGTCTTACGAGGATGTGGTTTTTCATACAGACGACTGATTTTTTTCCCATTTGATGGAGGAGTAGTTGGATTAATGTTATTTCATTGAAATAATAACATATAATGATATTTGATATAATTTTGTAATTATATTGTATGTTTTAATATATAATTGAATGATGTAGTACAAGAAAGGAATGGTATGACCTCGGTTAATAATTCATTCTTCTCTTATGGAAGAATCCTTTTAATCTCTTCATATGAATCCTAGGTTCTGTCAATTAGTAATAATAGTTTCTCTATAATGTGGAGATGGATTTGTGATTGATATTATTATATAGGTTGGTCGAGAATAATTTGTTTTGAGTTTTAATGATATTATGGAATGGATTTTCCCTTTATAATTTAGGTGGAATGTAATAAAAAATTCTATTCAATAATTGGATGTCAGTCACACCCCTGGTGCCTCCATAAGTGCTAAATTATTTATCTGATATAATATAATGTCTAGAATCACATCTACAACCAAAAAATAAAAAATTATTAAACATGTTATTCCCCATAACCTCAAATTTTAATTTATTTTACAATTTTAGTGTTCACCAAGATAACACATTTCAAAGAATAGATTATTTGAACATTAATAATTTAATGAAATTACAAATATTATATGTTTTATAAAATATAGTTTTAAATATGAAATATAATTTATCTAATCAATATTCTATTTTAATGGATGATTTATTTTTGAAACATTGCATGTAACACTAAAAACCTCATATTAAACATAATCGTTGTGAATAAATATAATTTTCATTAAAAATCATAATGGAAATGAGGATAAAATTATTATATCATATTAATTATTATAATTATATATACGGAATTATTTTTTTAATTAAATTTCAAAGAATTGGTATGATTTTAATATAAAATAAACCCAAAAATAATTTATAAAAATATTTTTTCATGATATGTTTTTTAAAATATAATAATGGTGTTACATTAAATATATGAATACTTATCATAGTTGCAATGATTTGAATTAAATCATATATTTATATATATATATAATCAATAAATTTAAATTTAATCATTCCTTGTTATTTTTAATTTAAATTAAATAATATGGAGGAACACAATGCATTTATAAATTGTTTTAATACATGTGTGTTTTATGGATAAAATTAAATATACATAAAAACATGTATAATGTTGAATAATAAATAATTCATAACATTAAACTAGACTAAAAATATATATTTTCTACATTTAATTCAAATTCATACGTATATTGAAATTTTAAATTACATAATTTATTTCAATGAAATTATATTTTCACAAAAAATTGAATTTTTCACTATTCAATAAACCATTAATCTTTTTATAAAAAGAAAAAAAATCACCTTACATATATTATGGCATATTGATTTAAAAATTTATATTTTTGTTATAAAATTAATGTTCTATAATTATTATTAATTTATATATATAAATTTAAATATAAATACCTTTTAGAGGAAATAGTACCTTTATCCATATAATGACATACTAAAAATAATATTGAATATAAATTATGTATTTATAAATAATTTTATATTGGTTAGGACCTATATATATATATTTTATAATTACGTTAATCTAATTAATAAAAACCAATCCAACAGCTATGTTATAGTGGTCAAGTAAATATTTTGTAGGTTATTTATGTTCTGTGTTGCATGTTGTATCTTTTATTTAGAAAATGTATTTTATTTTTCATTCATGGTATCATAAATTTTTTCATCATTCAATAAAATGAGTCATCAAAATAAGAACTTTTTCATTGAAATGATGGGTTTGATATTGGAAATTATATTTTATATATCAATTTAACAAAAATAGTTATTAAAAATTCATCCTAAACTATGAAATGTGAAATACATCACGCATATTAAATAAAATATAACATGGATTTATGGAAGAAATAATTAGGGGTGAAAAAATATGTACATAAAAGAAGAGTATAAATAATTATTTAGAGTCATATGGATTATTTATGACAATTATTTTAATTGATTAGAGAATGAAACTTACCATAAACCATCTAAATGTTATTATTTAAAGGACCATTTATTTATTAGATATGACAGAAATACTATTATTATTTTTGTTTCATTTTACTATCAAAATTTTTGAGTATTTATTCTACTATCAAATATAATAACAAAATATACATTCATAATAACTACATTTTTGAGGATTAAAATTTTTTTACCTTTGAGGTTCTTCAATCAATTGCAAGACAAATTCATACCTCTTGGAATGATTCATCATTATTAAATTATTATTCATCAAGAACTAAAAATAATTTTTAATATATTTTATGTGCGAAAAATTGGTAAAAGATCATTCATATATCTATAAATATTTACCAAAACCAAAATGGTTATCATGATCTATCCAAAACAATACATTAAACACGAATCCCAATAAATTACCCAAATAATCATATTCAATTATATACATATAAATCATTCAAATAATTTGTAAAAATATATAATACTAAAAAATGCATCATGTATGATATTGGTGGGAATTTTATACTTATCAGACATTTGATGTAGGTTCAAAAGTTTCCACCTTTCCCGATATGATGGGTTTTCATCTAAAATAAGAGTTATTCTGTTTCAAAAATCAAATTAATATAATTTATTTAATAATATACGATTTAAATGAAAAATAATTACCAAAAATCCTTGAGAAAATATATCTCATTGGATACCAATTCATTTAATCTTAATTCCAAAATAATTAAAGTTATTACATTAAATTATATTTAATATAACATATTCAAGATTAGTAGTCATGATAAACTACCATCCTTTAAAACCTCAAAATAGATGTTTCAAATATTGATGTTATAATGAAACAAAATTTCATAAACCTATTATGGTATCCATAACTCTTAAATTACAAATTTATGAATACATATATGGGTTTCATATTAAAACAAATACAAATAAGATTAATTATTCTTAAAACCACATTCCAATATTAAAAAAATTCTATAACATGGTTCATGAATCATAATATATTAATAATTTATCATTATTTACACCCATTTTAGGTATAAAATATGTCCTCCCACAATTTAGGTGTTATACATAAAAAGATGAAATTGAATAAAAAATGACTAGGGTCCCACCATTGAAAGAAAAATGAAATAAATGGGTTTTTATGATTCAATTTTATTCTATAAACTAAACTCCTCACATTTCCTTGAAAGTCCATTATTTTATTCACTTGGTAATGCCAAATAAAACATTACATTATTACTCTAATACATTATCATAGGATTATTTTCATCAATTTTTACTTGATCAAAATAAAGGCTTATGGTATTGACCACATTAGCTCTAATAGGACTCTATCTATATCTTGTTTATTGATTTTAACAATTGCTTGAGGTATTTTCTAATAATATAACAAGACATGTAAATTTGAATAATCACAATTTCATTCCTAGGCATCATATTCACATTTGGATTCCCAAAATCATAAAATTTATTATCCCATTAAATTTAAAAGTAATTCCTACTACTTATATTCAATAAATGAAACAGAAAATCATGGTTTCAAAAACAATAATCATTATTAAGAAAAAACATTTTATAGATTCCTAAATCATCTCACATTCAATTCAATATATGTCAACATTGATTTAACCTAGTTCATTATATATAAATTATATATTAATAATTCATGATGGTTTTTTGATAATATATGAATCAACCTAATCATATTCCATAGTAGTTTGAATCTAGGTACACAATGAGGTCTGCTATAATAGACCTTCTAATACTCAATTAAATACCCATGCACTCGTTTCGTAGTAACTACACCAAGGTACAATTGTCACATCACATTATAATATTTTTATATTGGAATGGAATTATTTCAATGGATGAACAATAATTTCATCATAAGAAAAATTATAATAAGTTATTATATACATATATTTAATTTGTAAACTATGATTCTTTTCCAAAATATATGATTTCTATGTCTAGTTCCCACAGTTTCTACTAAACATGCTCTGATTGAAACATTAAAGTCCCCAACTCTTGTATCCCATAATCTGTGGTTACTATATTATTTTGGGTTTAGATATTATCGATAATAATCCTATAGGATGAGTATTTTATTAATCAGGTCAACTATTCACATAGTTGTGTCTAGAATTACATTTCTATATCCTCTAACTTATTCACTATTTCACTCATCATATCATTTAAAGAATATATAAAAATTGTGATCTATAATTATGAATACAATATTCATAGATTAGAATAAATTAGCAATAAATTAAGAATTATCAACATGGAAGGGAAAAATATTGAAAACATATACCATTTCATAAACAACTTCAATAGAAAATTTTCTAAATATAAAATACCAATGGAATAATATTTTGGATTAGAATATGTAAATTATTATAAAATTAATTACTTAAAATTTAATATCCTTATCCCTTATATCATTATATCTATTCTTCCTAGACCTTATAACAATATAGTTTCATCGAAGGGTTGGTATAAAATGAATCAATTTAAATAACGATAAAAAAATATAACCTCATGATAATACTTATTTATTAAAAGGATATATAACATTAGGCACCACACATCAAATATGTTTCAACAAACTCCTCATATATCAGAAAATCAATTTATTTTATGAACAATAAGAATTATTAATATATATCCCTATTTCATAACGAATATATATTTATTTTTTAGTTTTTCCATAGACTAGGAAATAAAATCCAATGTAGAACATCCTATTTAAAAATTATGTATACTATAATTAATTAAAACATTCATTTCAAATAAAATTTTTATTGAACAAAATTTTAACATCCAATTATGAAAATAATGAGATATTTTAATGGGAATTCCAATGAATAAGGCTTGGATCATGAAAATAAATAAAAATACATCAATTTTTCAAAGAAAGCACATGAAATACATATAAAGATAAATTATTATATATTTATGACATATCCTTATTTTACTATAATAGAAATTATTAGTTTTTTTCATTACTGATTCAAAATACCATTAAAAGATCATTAATCATTTATATATTGATTTTATTCTAAAAATTTTAAAAATAACTTAAAAAAATCTAAAATTTAAGATGAATAAAAATAATTATTTTAACCATGTATAACTATAAATTAATATTCATTTAAATTAGTGTTTATAGAATCATGAGTGATCGTTTTCACAGTCAGTGTTTAAAAAAAATATTCTTTCATTATTTACTTATAAAAATTCATAAAGCAACATGTTTAGAGAATTATAGGATGAATCATTTTAAAATAGTTTTTAATCCAATTATGGTTAAAAATTAATTTTAAAATCATAGTAAATCAGTGAAATGTTTCTAATATTAAATTTATAAAAGACGAACATAGAAGAAATATTATTAATTTCTTACAAGAGTAATATTATATTAAAATTTCATTTATAAATATAGAATTATAATATTAAATTTAATTATTATCCAATAAAATATAATTTCTATAAAATGTAACATCAAGGATAACTCATATCGATTAAATTGAGATTGTGATTAAAACCCATAAATAATAATAATTTTAAAGTGAGATTTAGTGGATGATGTTATTATGTGTGTCAAATTTATATCCAAATTAATGAATATAAAAAATAATCAAATGTTATTACACAAATTATTATATAACATAAATGATAATGAATAGATAATATATCCTAATGAATGTATATTGGGAAATAAAATATATTGCAATTTTTAAAATTTCATGTAAAATATCATTTTGTAAAATATTTTAAATAGAAAAATTAATTAAAATGAAAAATGAAATATTAATGATATTTTATATCAATATGATAGTATATACACATTTTAAAATAAATTACATGAATAACATTTTAATATGCCTTAACTAAAGGAAAATGAGTTGAATCCCCTTACATAAAATGTTTTTTAGTTGAATTATATTTACTACATGTATAATTATATTAAACATGTTTTTGGTTTATAATTATTCATATTATTATTATTAATATAATATATGACCTTATATAATTTATTGGAATCATTTTTATTATATATTTTATTATTACTATTGTTTCGGATGTTAAGAACTTCAATTTTTCATGCATGTTTTATCGTGGGAGTTCTACTTAATGTGAATAGGACATAGATTCATCATCTATATAATTATATTAATGATATAGATATCATATATATTAATTTCATACAATTTTAAAAGAAATCATGAATGTTGAAAATGATAAATGTATCACATCATTTTGAGATTATGGTAGGTCATACGTGTACACAAGAAACTATAACATTTCATTAAGGGGTGGAAGGGTAAAGAATTGAATGGTATATTCATCTTAAAGAATTAATATCATTTTATATGTATTGTGAATATTCATTATTTCAGTCAATTCAAATATTTATGTGACTTATAATAGAAAAAATTTAATATGTTTTTGGGGAGTTAGTGTAGGTACAAAATAGGGATGGATTTTTTTCCATTTGATTGAGGAATGTATGGGTACATATTATTCAATAAAAATAATAAAACACACCAAAAAAGTTATGTATATGTATATGTTGTGACCCATGTCTTTATTCATTACCAATCATTGTCCTCTAATAAGTGAAGGGATATGGTTACTGCCCAAGTCCTACATATAGAAGGCCCCATGATGGCGATTAACAACTACATAATAATAAGCGCAAATATGGGAGAAATTAACCTCGATATTAACATGGTTAATAGATATATAATTTATATAAAAAAATAAAAACAAAAATTTTATTGTTATCTTTAACCAAAAGGGATTTCTGATAATTCCTAGTATACAATGAAAAAGAAAGGAAAAAACATCATGCTCCCAAAAGTAAACATAAAAGTGAAAGTGATGACCCAAAAAGTCTTGAAAAAAATCCAGTATTATAAATTTTGATATCCACGAATATATTTTTGGATAGAAAATAGTATATATATATATACATGGGGTCATTATAAAAATATATATATTGTGATTCTCTCTTAATAAATTTGTTTTAAAGATAATGGAACCATGTTAAAGCATAGTGAACAAAAATTTAAATTATCTCTTTACCAAAAATGAATAATATATTAATAGGCTTAAAATAGACATTTAACACTAAATATCACTTGAAATTGGTCATATAGTATAATAATTAATGAACAATGGCACATAAAAAAGGCTTCCCCACTAGATTATCTCCCTTCAACTATGTCTCACATCATGAGTTATCTCTCTATTAAATAATACAGATCAAAAAATAATAATTAGTGTAATATGGAATAATTAAACTCGTGATTATAAAAATCATATAACATTATATATAAAATAAATATATGGCCCATGTATCTTTTGGCACACAATACATCCATTGTTACATGAATAATACATCAGTTATTATAAGTCATGTTATCATAAATGATACACCAAGTAAGGATCCTCAATATGTCCCATCATGTACACATAATGCCTATAATCACCATTTCAATACTATATTCGGAGGAACATATGTATGAAATAAGAAAAATACATAATATCCCTATAAACACATAAATTATTATACTATCCATCATTAATTTCATCATATTATACTACTAATAGATGTGAGTAGGACCTTAAGGGTTCTCGTCCACTCATCCTCCCTCTAAGAAGTGGGGGGAAAATTATTTATTAGAGTACGTGGGGTGTTATTATCTCTGTCCCATATTGGTGGGGAGACATATTATATAACAGAATGTACATGAAATAAAATATCTCACAATAACACAATGTTGTTAACCGAGTCTTAATATCTACTATAATCATCATCTTTTAAACAAAGTAGTTTCGGAACAATGGAATACATATATATATATATATAAAAAATTATTCATCAATTTTTATAATTTTATTTTAATTATTATACCTCCTTAGATATCAAATGAAAAATAATATTATTTTAGATTATATTTAAATAACCATCCAAGAAAAGCACATTCCCTCCATGGATTATCCAATCATGTCCCATGATTTTTATGGAGTAACAACTTAATTTGATTCTATGAAATTCCAATCTTAGTATATAAACATTGATTATTAATTATTAACATCATTCCAGAATTATATGATACCATATAAATGATATTATGCTACCATCATTAGAAATTATAAAATTATAAACATCCAGCTGTCCAAAAGTTATGGAAAAAAATGTAGATAAAAAAACATGACCATCACCCATTAAATGAATTTATAAAAAGAATACATCTGTATAAAAATATATATGGAAAATAGGAAAATAAACCCATCCAATCATCTATAAATACATCCCAACAACCATCATGGATATCATGATTCATCACTCAATCACATGGGTCCTATGATGCCATATATTTTGGCCAATCCACCACATTTCATAGAATCCATCTAAATATAATATCATAGTGCATGATCACATCTATATCACATTACAAGGAATCATGAAAAAAACAATATTCATCATGGAAAAAAGGACTTTCATTAATTAATTTTTCATATTCATAGAAATGGGATCTTAAATACACCAATATAAGGCACTTTTCCTATATAAAAATTGTCCTATCATAGTACCAATGATATACATTTATTAGAATACTAGTTTTATTCATTATTTAATAAAAATATTCATTATTAAGAGGATCAAAACATGGTAAACCTGAGGAATAAAGCTACAATAAGATATCAAATTTTAACATCATCATTACATTAATTATGGTTTTAAAAAACCTATGTAAGATCCATTATCATAAAATATGATTTTTAATATATTTATCATTGATCATAATTAACATTTTTACTATTATCTTTCAATTTTTATAGACACGTAGAATTAAAAAATCAACTAACATGAAATTACAACAATTTTATTGTCCACAAATTATAATGATCATCATAATCATTAAAAAAATATTATTTATTAAATCAACATCAATAAAATTAAAAAATAGAGGCTTAATGTTCATTACAATATAAAAATGAAATAAACATATCAAATAAAACATGGAAAAAATAAATAAATAAATTTAATATATATTATAATAAATAACAAATCAAAAGGGAAATTATTATCAAAGTATCAATAATCGACAAGAGATCTCTATAAAAAAAATTAGTATGGATCATTATTTTTTATTTTCATTAATTTTACAAAAAAGGGATAAATCGTTATAACAGTTATGTACACTATGTAAAATACCCTAAGGGGGGATCCATATTATGGTATGATAGATTTAAATAATTATCCCAGTTGATATTTTTTATTTTTAAATAGACTCTATTCTCTCTCTTTCACGTAGTAATGTATGAACATAAATTTAATCACGCTCAAGAAACAAAAATTATACCTTTTTCACCCTCACTGTTCTATTTCCAAAGAGGATACAATGATGTTTTTCCAATAAAACAAATCTATAAAAAGAACACTTCAAATATAAAATGTTCTAATTGTACTCACATTCCCTCTTGGTTTAAAACTAATAACGAATTGAGACCCCACTGCTCATTCAACTAAATAATGTTCACTGCTTATTTAGAATATCCACACCTGTTAAAGGAATTTTTGGTCATTTCATTATCTCTAATGAATGAATCCTCCACTATATGATGATGCTCTATTGATGTCCCACATTCATCAACTGATTAATACCTCATTACCAGATATGTTATGGGAAACTCCAAATATTTCACAAAACACATACTACATAATGAGTTCCACTTCTCTCATTGCATGTAGGATTCCACTTCCCCTGAAGAATCTCTTAAAAAAAACTTCTCTACTACACACAACTCAAATCGTATGAGAAACTTCCTTATATTGCACGAATCTAAATTTATTTTGTACAACTCCCTATTCTTAAATTTCTTATGTTATTTCGAACTAGAATTTCATCTAGTTCATGAACTTATTACAATGAGTATCACATCTCATTTTAATAGGCATATTCAACCTCTACACAGATGATTTGACTTGTTACACAAGATCCCCTTTATGCGTGAAAAACCCAATTTGACATCGAATTGTGTGCGTATGATTCTTTCATGAAACATCGTCTATCATTCAAATATCCCATTTTTGTTTTCACACCGTGTATTTTCCATTTTTTTCATTATAATAATAAAAAAATCATTGAGACCATGTTTCCATATTGTCATCAATCATGGATGAAACTCTTATTTCAAAAAATACATATCTCCATTTTTTTGACATTGTGGCCCAAATACTTGGCCAACACTCGATAATTGTTCCACCATGTAAATGATCTTTTTGTACCACCTCCAGTTTTTCTATTCCATTGTAATGATTTTTTAAAATATTTATTGTACGAAATACTTCTTGAACATGAAAAATCACCATAAAAACCCTCGTAGTCAATAAAAAACTTCAACCCAAAAATGTATAAATGTTACCTTTAGGGAATTTTTTCGAATAAAATCCCCTTTGGGATTGTGGATAATTCATTCATAATTTGATAACTATTCGAATTCATCCACCATCAAACACCATTTTCATCATGATATTCAGATAGAGATCAACGATTTACTCAAAACATTCACTAATCCTAAATGAGCATGGTTGACATGAGAATAAACATTATATTGAAATTCCCACCAATAAATCACTTCATTACTAAAAACAATTCATTAATCCAAAAAACTACATTCATCACTAAACTCAATTGTAGAGATATGTATCCTTTGATTTATCACTTCTTGAATTGTCAGATTTAATTCACCACAATCTTAATGCTCTCTCTATTAGTTGTTCCTCAAATCTGGTTGATCAACATGTCATCTTCCCAATGTGTCATTGACAATGATATTTAATCCATTCATTTCTCCACATAATGATCCACATATTCTCCCCCTTTTTTATCATTCTCAAATGTAACTATTATGTGGCCTACAATAGATTAGAGAACATATATCAGTTTATTAGGCAAAAACACAACATACCATTAGGAGATGGGGCATATAATCTACCACTTTTCAAGTATAAAGAGTCAAATGATCTCCCAGATCTCATAGATACAACATAAAAACATCATTTGGTAAGACCATTGAGAGAATTTAGGAATATTGTAGTTCCATAGGGACATAATCCAACATCAAAAGCCCCATCTCCTATATATCCTTCATAAAATGGTATTTGATTTCCATGATCATAGTCCTTGAGGTATGGACATGATTTTTTATAATATTTAAAGGAAATAAATTATCATAATGGTTTCTGATCAGCGAATTCACCTCAAATCTCATATCATCATGTTCCAACTTCATTCATAATAGCTATGTGCATGCTCTAATAGCTTCAGTATACTCAAATTCTATGGTGCTCAATGAACTGAAATATTGTATAATTCAGATACAAGAAATAAAAAATCAATTGTGATATAATTCAACAACTGATGTTGACTTTTTCTCTGCTGCTAATCCAACCCTATCTACACATGTGTATCCCAATAATTGATATTGTGATCTATCATAATACATAAAAAGAGAATACATTTTTCCCTTGATATACCATTGTATTATTTTCAATAAAATCATCATTATTTCCTTTGAATTGCTTTGATATCTCAGTTCCAAGCTTCTGAAAAAAATGGTCTTGACACTATCATTTATAGTACAATTCCATGGATTTCCATATATTATATGTTATTAATAGATGTTTCATCATCATACATTGATAGTTTCATTTTGGTATCCATTGGAGTCGTCATCTCCATGGAATTATCATTTTGAATCCCACTAAAAAACACATTTCATTATTTATATTTATAAATGAATGTGTTATTACTTACATTTGTAACCTATAAACCAAGATAAAACGTTTTCTATATAATTAAATTTCAGACACATTTTTCATGGACTCTAAAAACTATATGCACTATACATCATCTGATTCATTGATGATTATGTCGTCACCATAAAACATAACCATCATCCTTTGATTACAATATTTATTCACATATATATTGTAATAAAATCCACTACGATGAAATACTATCTTCTTCAAATACATATCATGTCTTGAATACCATGATCTTGGTTCTTACTATAACTTGTAAAGTGAATTCTTCGGCTGAAAATCATTTTTATCATTTTCAGGAATGAGAAAACCATCTTGTTGTGAAATATATCAAATTATTTTAGAACCCCATTACGAAATGCAGACTTAATGTACATTTAAAAATAACTGTTTTTTTTCACTAATAATGAGATGATTAATCGAATTGTATCCATCCCTGTAACAAGTTTTAATTTCTAATCCACACTAATACCCTAGATCTTGGAGTAACCATGGAACACCAAATTTGATATGTTTCAATTTACTTCTCCATATTCATTCATCATGATAGAAATGTCCCATTTAGTCCTGATGATATTCTTATCAGTTTTCCTAAAAATAGTATCACTTATTTGATTCTTCTAAATATGGTCTTCCTTAACATTTTATTCTTGATCACGGTTTTCTTTTTCATTATCATCAGCCAAAAATTTTGGCTCTACTTGAGATAGGAAAGAAGTTCGTTATAAGGACTACATTCTTCTGATGTGATAATGGACATTTTCATCACATATGATATTTTTTAATTAATTTCAGCTTGAATCTATGTTTTCATCATAGAAATAGACTCTTTAACTTCCTAAACATCATCACTGTCTCATTCTGAATCAATATCTATCAATTCATCTCCCCATGCGTTTCTTCCTCATAATCAATTTCATTAATTAAAGGGTCAAGGTGTTATCAAATATTACCTTCATTTTATAGTACAATGACATTATTTCTCCCAACAAATTTTACAAGCCACTAATTAAAGCATTTTTATTATTTTCATTTTCTTGAGTACATATGGAATATCCCCTCTTCTCCAAGTTACTCAAATATCATTTTCCTTTAATTGTTGATTATAAAGAACATACTTCCAAAGATTAAAAATTATTTAAATATTGTATGTATAATGTAACCCATTTTATACAGATTCATTCCTTCCATCAAACACTACTAATCGTAATTAGAAATGTTGAACGATGTCAGAACCAATTTCAACCAAAATTTCTTTTGTAGGCATTTTTCAGTAAAATTTTTTTCAGGAAATATTATTGATGTTATTATTTATACTATATAATACTCTATTATATTGAAATGTTAATTCTGAATAAAAAATATTCATTGTCCCATGTTTAGTGTGATAGTCCTCTACATGAATGTTTAGATATATTGTACCATTATAAGTACAATTTTTTATATTATCTATCCAAGCATCATTTCAGATTCTCCCCGATATGGTTTTATGCAACTAGACACATCAAATTAGAAATTGATGATAAATACCCTTGTAATTTTTCTATAATCATTAATTAACATGATGTAATATCCCTTTTCATCAATTTATTTTGGTTATATAGGCCCACAAACATCTTCATGCATAAATTCATGCACTCTTGATGTCTTCTATTCCTTTACATAGTACATCATTCTGAGGATATTCCCTTTTTACATGAAAAAATGTATGAGTACGATCAAATGATAGATTAGTGAGGTCGATATAAAGATAAAAATTTACTTTATATTTTAGGTGTGCTTGGTATAGATAACCATGTCATTTATCGAACAACTATTTTATTCCTCTATGGAAAAAGGAATATATATTCTTCCCCACATACAATGTATATATATATATATATCACTTTTTCCTTTTTACCTATAGAATAACTGCACCGTATCCTTATTTTATAATTGCATTATTCATAGTAAATATTATATAATTCCCTTAGATAAATAGTTGACTGATGGAAAAAATGTTTTTCTCTGACCTTATACTACTATGAAATTAGCATGTGCCATTTCATTTCCCTAAACCTATCCTTCCCTGAACCAATTATCTTCATGCCATCATCATTTCCAAATTTGTAAAATCCATCATTTTCATATATTTGGATTGTAACCTGATAAATATTCTATATAATATGGGATGTGAAACCATTTTTAAGGTTCCATACATGAATGTGAGATGATGCTTTAAGGGAAATATCAGCAACCACTACCTTATCATATTTGTTTATCTTGATCTATTATTTTAACTTATACTCAATATAGATTTAAAACCATGGCATCATAAGAATATGATGGAAAAAATTCATCCTGAAAAGCTTCAAATCTAATTTTTTTTAACATACCTATTGATTCATTGATTTGCTTCTTTTGACTACATTGATTCTTTTTTTTACATTCCACTTAATGTTTGATATATAGTGTCTAGACATGATCTGAATTCCTAAAAACAAAAAATAACATACCCCAAAACATATTCTAGTGTGTTGAGATCTGTTTGGCTCCCACTTATGTTATTGATCCCTTCGATATCTCCTAGATATGGAATACACATTTTGTAAATGTCTCTTATTTCTCACACAAATGACACCTAATAAAAGGTGTATTCCTACTTGTTACTTTATAATGCTAATTGATACTTGGTTTACCTAAATCTTATAATTCCACTTCTTACCCCAATAAACATTCAATCTCAGAGCGGGACATTGCAGTATGACTATAACCATGTCTATATTCTCTTTTTGATCAATCTCTATACTATCTTTATCAAATATATTTGACTACTTCTGGAATTATGATAGACCTCTATGGTATATTTCCAATAATTTTATCCTTCTAATGACATTATTTCCCAATGAAACATTTTTGGTCATGTGTTACTTGGATCCCTAATTTTTTTTACAGACCAAAAAATTCATCTCCATGGTCATTAAGGATTTTTATTTTTTCTTTCACTATGTTATCCGAGCCACCTTTCTATCTTATCTATTAATAATGATTTAGTTGATTCCCATTACTTTTTTTCTGAGTCTATTTGATCTAAATACTTGATATTTCAAATGTTTTATACTAACATTAACTTCTCTTCATCCTAATTTTGCATATAGATTTTGGAGTCATGAACCACATTGTTGAATTTCCCATTTTGATTATCTATACATCTATCTCATCAAAAGTTTCTTCTAATTCAGCATATATATCAACACATAATTGAACATATTCTTTATCAATGCCAGTTTCTTGTTTTTCCATTAGTAATACTAATAACTACTACCATATCATTTTCTCCACCATCATTACAGTTTTCTTTCTCATGAACATTTTTAGCCATCAATTCATCTTAACAGTCACATTCTTGTGGAAGATGTTTCTTTTTCATGATGAAATTTTTCATAAATTGTTTACTTCTATTCACATAAGATTAATATTGATTCACATGGATTTAAACTTCAACCACATCAACTTCTTATAACATATTGGGGAGCATTGCTGCAAGATGACCAACCATTACACATATAAAGAAAGAATGTTGAAGTTTTCCCTAGATCATTAGTTTTCCACATTGTAGATTTGATGAACATAAGGACATCACCTCATGTATTTCTTTTTCTTCTTGATAATGTTCAATATTTATATTATTAATTGGATTGAATTCCAATTCATTAGATTTCCCATTTTTCCTATGATTTTTATAATAATTTCTCATTTCAAATTCTATATCTGTAATATGAAAGTTACCCAGTGTCATCTCTTTTAGATCATTATCTTCCAATATTAAAACATTCATATTGAACTAATGTTGATGTTTCTTTAATACACACATCAAAAAAATTATATCTTCAATGATTTCTCCAATATATCACATATCTTCAACTATAACAGTTTCCTTGTCAAATAATGCATCTACAGACTCATTTGGGTTCATTCACAGATCTATATACTTGTTCCACAAATCCTACAGCTTTTCCATTCTTACAATTGAATCACATTCACATATATTCAACAACTTTTCTCACATGGCATATAATGTTTTACATGACATCAACTTCATTTATATATTATTGGATTGGGCTCCGCGTAAGGCATTTATTCATTTATTATAAGCATCCAATTATCTTTTTTAGACCCTCATAAAGAACCACTATTGATATCGGTTAAAATATCATGCATCACTGCTATAAATACATCGATACCTATGGATCAGAATTAGTGTTTCATATTATTCATTCAAAAGATAAAATTATTCAAATATCCAAATACCTTTGTGATTTATGACCTATATTGGGATATAAAATATGTTATTATCATTTCCCAATGATACCAATTGATAGGGCCAGTAGGTCAAATACCCATAGTTGGGTTGAATCTAGGTATAACAGATTAAAACAATATCCCCTTTTGATAGGGGAACATTGTTAATAAAAACTCACTTCTTTCTCATTCCCATATCAAAGTATGAAATGAAACTGAAGAAAAAATGAGACACATAATTTTTACATGCATCAACCTCATGGGTATGTCCATGCAACAAACAACATTGATGTTCCAATGTTCCAAAACCACTAAAAGCACACTATTTTTTACAATGATCTAATATGACTCACTACCCCTCCTATTTTACAAGAAATTATAATTTCAAATATCACTAATTTCTCAATTAAATTGTGCTCACTACTTTTTTAGAAGATCCGTTCTTTGTTTATATACCATTAGGTCCCTTAATTATCTCTAATTAATGCATCTCCACTATATATAGATGCTCTATTTATTTTCCACTTTCCTCCATGGATGAATACCACTTTACCCCTGATGTACTGGGAAAATCCAAAACATTCAAAAATCCCTTATTGCATCTTGAGCGCAATATTAATGCATTACATTCTTTATTTCATGTCTATTACAATACAACATGTTTTTTGAATCATCAATCTTATGCGCATCTAAAATATTCCATGCAACTTCCTTATATTGCGTGAAACTCTAATTATTTAACGAAACTACATTTTATATAATTTCTAAAATGTTCTAGAGTTGATATTTTTTCTATGTCTTGATCTCCTTCGAATGATTGGGTCACCCATTATTTATAGGCATTTTGGACCCCTGTGTGGAATATTTGACTTGTCACTCAAGATCCCCTCTGTGCCCGAACACCCCAATTTGACGTCACATTTGGAACATAAATTTAGTTTGTGAAATATTATCATTTGCGCAAATTTCCAAATATTTTTCACACATCTTAATAGTTACTTTTAACAACATTCTTATCCTAAAACATTCCATTCACTCGTGTTTCCATACCAGAAAAAATCATGTGTTAAACATACTTTGTTGTAAAAATATATATCTAATTTCTCAAATATTATGCCTGAAAATTTGTCTGACCCTGGACAACGACACCACCATGTGATTTTTCTAATTGTGCTGCCTTTAGATAGTCCATTAAAATATTATGGTTATTTTTCAATAATTATTGTCAATAATTCTTCTGGAACATGAAAACTCTGCCCAAAAACCCTATTTGAAAGCAAACACAATCATCCCATTAATAAATCAATGATACCATTGGAGATTTTTTTTGCAATTATAATATTGTAATATCCTATAAATAATTAATGATGTAATGAATCCCCTACATAACTAGAATACATTTTCCTTACACTGGAATAGAACAATGAAATTTTTATATATCTCATCTCTCAATAAAATAATTACAAAAACACAAAATAAAAAGAAATATGAAAAACCATACGAATATTAGATATCAAAATATATATACTTCCATGATGAAATCAGTGGAAAAATTACAAAATGAGAGAACAACTATTGAAAAGTTGTATAACTCTAAATAGCTCCCCATTAAATGATTTTTTGTAGGTGGGGATCAATCCTTATCGAAAATGGAATAAAGGATTAGAAAATTATGTGTCTTTTCAAGGGTTTGAGTTGAATGAAATGAAAGGGATGGTTTTTGGGGTCTCGTTGTATATATAGACCAACTAAACAATAGATAACCACTAAACAACACCTTGGACCACAATATAAAACTGTATGATATATGGTATTCAATGTTGATATTAGATGGACAACCCTGTATCCACCATATGTCAAGTTAAATTTGAATAATCAAGGACAGATACTATTAAATTTGATCAGGGGATTAGGAAACAAAAATAAGCATAATGACGTAGGAAACCCCACATCCAATAGAAAAACTACATCAAAACCTAAAAATCACTACGTAGATACCACACAATTCATACACAGACATATAAATCATCATGAGATAACCTACACTACAACTGCAGTCAATTACACAACATCCACCGTCATAATTGTAAAACACCAGACCCCATTAAATATTTCAGCATATTTTAGAAGTGGCTCATCCTGCTTTTACCAGACACATAAAAACCTTATCAAGGTAACCCAACCACCAAATACCCATAATTGGAATGTTTAATGGATTTTGGTACCTTATACCATATATCAATCAAACCATTCACATCCTTGTTAAATCATTACAAAACTCAAAGAGAAAGAAATGTGGGTGTTTGTTTGAAATGCCACCCAATAATATGAAACTCAAGAATCTACCCACCCTAGGAGCTCTACATCTTTATTAGATGAACATATAGAAAAATATAAACTAGAAATAAACATCTCTTAAACTCTATCCACCTGATAGATACCTGTCAAATAAGGATTAGGTTTCTAATATAAAAATTCAATTATATAACCATATGATAAACTAGAAAATGAATCAATAACTATCTTGATCAACATTACAATAGATTAGATAAAAAATAAAATATTATTGTACCGACCATGTATCTTGGAATTTAGTTCTTATGTACTCTATTATATACCTTTGAGCCAACATATTACCTGATCCAAGGGTAAAGAACACTCGTACAATAAATTCTATATGTAGCACTATATTTCAAAATATCGATCCTCTATAGTCATATAATATAAAATATTGATATCAACAAAATAGATAATAAGTGAATCTTCAAAAATGTAATGAATTTGTTGAAACCACTGTACGACATCCCATATGTACCTCAATTTTTAAGGATGTTATATCTGATGCACCATGACTAAAACATGGGCCAAAACATAAAAATTACAAACAAACCGAGGAGAATATTTCTTCACATGACCAGTCCATTGAAAACCAGAAGAGGAGTCAGATTTATGAGCACATGACCTCCCACATCAAAATATAAAGGTTTCCTATTATGAATATAATATGATTAATGATAATCTCATGATGTCATCATCCTTTCAATGTTCACTAAATATATCTCTATCATATTTTTTTAAAACCACTATCATGATATTTATTATCCATCCAACCCAAGTCCACCATAAATTACAATTAATAGGTAATCCAAAAATTATTTCAAATGTTTCAATACCGATAGTTTTTTTAAGAGATTATTATAATAATAATAGACCAATGGAGGGTTACTGATCCATGTTCCCCCAGAATCTGGGACATAGTAATGAATATTTTTTGGAATCTGGATGATCAAATCAGTGTGAAAATTATGATTCAGATGAATAGTAGTTTTAATACATAATTACTATCCAAAATCAAGGAGAAGTCCTCTCCAGAAATATGATGTTTGATGGGAAGTGTGATTTTATATGATTATCCACAATAATATATTGATTCCCACCACATTTTCCATATTCTAACATCAAATACTATAGTATGATAAAAAATTATACCCCTATGAAGTGGAAATATTTATTCAAATGATCCAATACCAACATTATAAAATCATGAACCCCATACACTCGATTTAAACTATTAAGGAAGTCTATCAAGATGTTTTCCAACTTGCACTATTGAAAATAATTTTTTTAGAGAAAACCATGTCAAGATTGGTTCTCGACCATCAACTTCCTGAATACCAAACAATAATAGAAAAACTCTATAAATATATGAATTATACAAGGACCACATAATAGACCACTTGGAGTATGGGACATATTTTCCTCGCATGGACATACTACCAAGGTTAAGCCATGGATCCCTGGGAGAACCATATCTCAGATCATCGATGGGATTATTAGAATCTCTTATACAAAAACCTAGTTCTATATTTCCTCAGACTAACTATCACTTGAATCAAAAAAGAAAATGTATCCCATCTAGATCACCACCTCAGTATCCCATACAAAGGATTATAGTACTAAAAATAAAATATAAACTAATTTTCATCTTAAATAGAATAAAGAAACATCCTCCAACCACTCTTATATCATGATGAATCACTTATATCTTTTCTCTCACCCTATATAATTATTTATATTGGAAAAAAACTATATAGTGTCTTCCCAAATGAATGAACCATGATATTTCCATTACCAGATGTATAAAAAATTTCAATTTAATTATCCTATTAGAATTTATTCCACTATAACTGATGTAATTTGAGAGTACGATGGGAGAACTTTGAAATCATTATATTATTATTTCTAAATCCACAAAGAACTCACCAATGAATTAATTTATCAACAAATTCATGTAAAAAAAATTCTTCTAATGTGATATCATGGGTGGAATATGTACCATTATGGGCATGTAACTATAAAGACACATAAGAAAAAATTTATATTCACTTCATCATAACACATCCTAATCTAAGATGTGAATTGAAAAGAAAACCTCAAGATAAACTTCATATTCATGATGATGTGTATCATACCCCTAAATAAAAAATCCATCAGGTACTTAAATGTTTTCGTACATTGGTTTTACATCAAGAATGCCTAATTATTTTGGTTTCTGGCTATTACAAGAGTGAAAAACCATGGAAAAAAAGGCTAAACACATCTTATAATATACTGCATGGCGAAATGAACCCTACACCTTAGAAAACGTATTTATGGTATCCTAAGAAAAACGTTCCTCTATATTCAATGGATTCATATTACTTATTTTTGGGATTTTTTCATTACCATTGAAGGTATAATCATGATCACTTATCTAAAAATTTGAAAACATCTTGGAAATATAATGATAATGTCGAATTATTAAAACAACACATAGATTATATGCCATCTTCTCCTTTGACATATAGTACCGTATAATGTAATAAATTAAAACCACCATAAAAATGTCCAGTAACTAGTTGAAAATTCTATTAATCAACACCATGATATAGTATTGTTAATTATTCATAGACAAATACATCACAACAAACCCATAACTCCCTTGATAAAATTTATTTCGTTTCATTAATATCCCCACCTTTTGATCACATATTATGATGTTTTAATAGATGATTGATATTAAAAATAAAACAAGGTATTTTTAGACAATAAAATAATTCATTAATTCAAATCAATAGTAGTGGATAATCACTATAACTTCATTTAATCGATTCTAATTTATTATATGCACCAAAAAACCATCTCCCTTCTTAACAAAATAGACTGATGCACCCAAAGCAGTCACACTCATAAACAAAACCTCACTATTATATATCATCAAGATATAATAGTAACCCTTAGAACATCGAATCATAAACTCTTTATAAAAACAATGACATATGAGAAGATCCTCATTATATTTGTATCTCATGCTCTATCAATTGATGAGTGGTAAATATCTATTGACTTATGTGATGATAATATAGTATTCTTTAAAACCTTAAGAATCACCATTGTATGAACAAATAATAAACTTCATAATCAACTCGTCTTCAAAATATTAATGGACATAACATCCATGTTACACATCGAAGGATACCTATTAATAATGAACACGGATAGATCTCCCTCAATAACATTTAATACATCCTTTCTCCTTAAACCATATAAATTATCCTAATATATATATATATAATCCACATGATGGATGAATTTATAGGGATTTATCATAATGTATAGATAGCATTCCTATGATCTGTGATTCCATTTAAATGTATCATATTGTTTATATAATTTATAGAAGTATTCATAAACCTCATTGGATAAAATTTTATGGAAAATAACTTAAATCATATCCAGAACATTTATCAAATAATGGGAAAGGGTAAGTCCTATAAAAGTGTACGTTTCTAATGAATCAAGATGACTATGAAACCATATAAAAATGAAAAAAGTATTTAGAATGATATATGGATCACCTTGATATAATAATTCTGAAGAATTATGTTGACCATTACATACACTATTACCTCTCTATATTTATGTATAAGAATCTCAATGGCCTTACCATGATTTATGAGGATGATAAGAATCCCAAGGTTATTATCATCCTATAGTTTCAGCACTCTAATTATACAAATATAGATAAAATATCTACTTCTATAGTATAAGGTAAAAAATATGAAGCAATTATACAAGAATCAGAATACAAGTGTCACAATGATTTCTAATAATGTTTGGGAACTCCCTCTACTAATTACCTCATTATCCATGAGAAAAAAATCATATTTGATCCATTATAATTGGTTAGAGATCCACTACCCCTATATAAATAATATTTTGAGGGATAATACATACCCTTGAGTGACCAAAAACAATTCTTTTCTTCATAATGTATTCATAAACTACATCTTTACTTCATGAAAAATCATAATGACAACATTCTTATGATGATTGTTTTCTATCTTGTATTCTCTCAAAATCTTTTTCGGTCACTACCTTCGCAAGATATTTCCACTCTATGAATGAGGCAACATGGAAATATATATATGAAAGAAAATCCTCATGAAAATTTCACACAATGTAATTCTCATTTAAAAATGATTTTGAAGAATTTATTACAATGGTGTATAAATGGTTCCAAATCATCCAAATAATGAAACTACCTTATTGAACTGTATTATTTTCCATGTTAATAGAATTTATCATGTTAAATGAAATAATATCTTATATTATGTATTCTTCAAACACCTACCACTTTATAGAAGACTCTATATGATATTATTTGAATAAAATTCACCACTACCCTACTTCTCCACAAAACATCATCAAATTGAAAAAAACCAACTCTTGTTCCACAAAAGGACAAATATATAATATATTTTATTCTCCACCATCAAGACTTTATTAATTCATTTGAAATGGATCAGTAAATCTATAATAGAATTTGGAACTAATTCCCCCAATCTACTATTCACAAGGTGGAATGTTCATCGACCCCTTTGTTTTAGCAACTTTACAGAACTACAAACTAAATGTATTCATCATAAACATTATAAAGATGCCAACATAGATCATTTTAAGAAAAAGAAAAGTAATTTATACACCTAATAATGTATGTGGAATTATTTTAATTAATTAATTAGTTTTTTATGCTATATCTTTTAATGATTAACTATCCCATGGAATTATTATTTCAAACATAGGTTAATATGAAAATGGTCCATTATCAATTCCATGGACTCTACATTGACACTAGTTTCAATTCGATTAGTCGGATAAATAAAAAATATGTTACATGGAACAGATCATATGGGGGCCAAATTACCTATCTATCTTCTGATTTCAATGGTTAACATTGATTAATAAATATATATGACACAATTTATTTATCATACCATTTTATATGAAAAATTACAAAAACTAACCACCGTTATATCACCTAAAATAAACACTTGATACCACACACTTTAAAACCCTATCTTAATTGGGAATACCTCCAAGGCTATTAGTTGGATAATGGAGATATTGAACTCCCACATCCAACCTAAATTAATAATCAGGTTGTTCAATACACATGAGGTATGAGAAGCATGCATCTGGTAAGTACTACCCTCTATAAAAACATGATGGGGATATGGAAAAGATAGTTATACCATCAAAATATTCCATTAAGGATAAAATATATTCCATGTGAGTAATTGTAATTTCATATGTCATACAAAACACACGAAGATGAAATTGCATGTACTAAAAAGGTAATATTGGTAGAGACCAAAAAATCCCAAAAATCTCATAAAAACCCCTAATGTACAAACAACCATATAAATCTCCATCCATTTTCTACAGAATAAAATCATGTTCATATATATGTCAGTTGATTATGACCATGTACATGAAAGGATTCTCTTTGGTATCTCTCATGAAAAACATTATGAAAGCATGGTAAGAAATACTTAATAGAAAATTATTGAAACTCATTTCCTAAAAAAGAGTAAAATTTTTCTAGACATAACATAGATATCTCTCACTAGGTATCCAATATATGTGCTCAGAAATTATAACAATAAATTAAAAAATGTTCCCTGCTATAACTTACCCAGTTGTTCATTTCACGTCCCTATCACTGCACGTCAGAAGCAACCTCTATAAAAAATTATAAACACATCCATAATGTGGGATATATATGAAAATATGCACCCCATCAATATAATCATCATATAATAACATATAACACCCCTATATAGAAACCTATTATTTTTGAATGAAGTTTGTCTTGTATGAGGTGGTTCATGCATCTCTTATATTTCTTCAGACATTTAAATCTCATACACAAAGTAAGGTACCTGCTAAAATCATGACCAATGCAAGTCATAACTATAATAATGAATTAGATATTATATACATGATACATATAGTTGTAATAAAAACAAGCCATCAATAACCTAAACACACATATATGTTTAATCATATGGTTATTCATAATAGCATATAATGTAGCCAAGAGAAGATAGTAATTATAATGGGGGTAGTCAATTGTCCACAACCCCGCCGGGATGTTTGGGAAAACGCTTTATTATAGAACACAGGGTACCAATCATTGTATCCAACATTAGTGGGGTAGCATAAAAATTGATCGATTTATATTATATAATATATATCAAAACGACTATCTAAGATTAACATAGTTTAAATATCAACTTCATCTATTGTATATCAAAAAACCCCAAACCTTTCTATGGTATATATGACATGTAATTTCTCAATAATTTAAATAGATAAATTAATTATATCATTTCATATTAACATTTCATTTTATAAATTAATTCCATAGACATTAAATTATAATTTACATTATTTCATATTACCATTGAATATCCATCTATGAATAGTCTCTTCCCTTCGGTTATAATTCAAACCAAGCCAATGGTTTCTTAAGAGTAACATACTAATTTCATTCCAGAATAAACAAATCCATGGCTTAAATATTTATTACTAATTATTAGAATCACTTTATAATTTATGGGAATCTAGGAAATCATCATAAGTTACCATCAAGAGAAGACACACAAACATTCACATTCAGAAGCCATATGTTTTGATTAATGGTTAGTATATAATAAAAAAATACTAATGAATAATAAATTAGGATCTTATCATAAATGATACCATCATACGTGAAACAATAATTTATTCTAGATTTAACCCATTGCATCATCCATGATGACTTCCTCTAAAACCTCTTTTAAACAATATATCTCACAAAAATAAGAATCAACTGATATGACATCATCCTCAACACCACATACACATATGAGATCATCCATTATGAGGGTTTTCCATTTGAGTAATATATCAAATAGAAATATCCCATCTATATAACATCAAATGGAATAAAGTGAACATGAATAATAAATATGTTAAATAGACCCTAAAATATGAAATTTATAATTCTCACACCAATTGGATATCATGACCCCTTAAAAAATGCATTTAAAATTTATAAAATAGAATCACTCATAAGAAAATGATATTTATTAATAAAACTACATGTTCTTATTCAATATTTAATAAATGAATTCCTTATTCAGCGGTTTCAACTAAGAGAAACTGGTTGCATCATGTTGTAACATGATTTTGAAAGATAAAATTCTATTATATTTACTTCCACATTCAAAAATCATAGAGATATACCATTCTAATTTACCTTTAATATTCATTTTTATCATTAGAATTTGTAAAAATGTTTCATGTTATTAATCATTTTACATTAACAAAATTGAAAAAATAATCAATTAATATTAAATTGCATCAAATTGATAATACTCAAATTTCAAGGAACACCATAATTATTTAAACATATATCTTGTTTTATTATCTATAAAAAAATAAAAAATTATTATAATTACATTCAATATAATTTTACAGACCTTTAAAAAATTAACACCAAAAATGAACCCATGATATAAAATCATTGAATAGATACAATACTATCTATGAAAATAAATGGAAAATAGTTATCAAGATATAAAACGTCAACATGCGATCTCTATTAAAATATATTTAATTACCAGTGAAATAAATATTAGTCTATATCCGTTTTCCTATAAATGAATAATCCATTACAATTTTATTAATATAAATAAATAAAAAGATAAGTAATTAATCCCATACATCACGTATGTATAATTAATTACACAAGAAAAATAAAATGTCATGGATCATTGATCACCTCGCCTAAGATGAAGTATGATATAAAAAATTAATAGTGATAAGAAAAAAAAAGTTATATGAAACACAATAAAATAGTTTATATCAAGAACCATCTCGTTGTTTTAAAATCCAATAAAAATAAAAACAAAACATAGATAACCAATAGATAGAAGAGGTTGATCTCAAATTGGATCACCATTGATTGATCCCTATGAGAGTGTGTCAATATACAACAAAATGGAAATAGAATAATATGGAAAAAACTCTATGTGACATTTTTTTCATTGTAATTAGTTGTGAGAAATGTGGGTTGTGGGTCTTGGGTTATTTATAGAATCACTATAAATGTGTAGACAACATCACAACCCCTTTGACCACTCCACCACACTTTTTGACAAATGGAATTATACTTGGATGTGTAATGGACCAATACGTAGCCACCCTTGGTGAATTAATATTATAATATCACATTATAGAACCTATAGATATGGATCTGTGGTTATAAAATAGATATAATAACCATGTCACCTAACTCCATTACCAAGAAATGTACATGGTAAAATCTGATAGCACATAGTGTAGTTATCTCCCAATTCTGTAGTACACAAGAATATCTCCCTGATATTAAAAAAACCATAGACATAGTAAAATAAATTAAATTCAATTACACCACATAATATTATCAAACACGATGATACAATTATTATTTATTCCTGATTGGTTGAACTAATTTTCCCCGAACTCCCTCAAAACATCTAAAAACCTCCTCTATGTTCCTCAAAAAATAATAACATTCTATTGAAAAGGGTTCCAATATCTTTGAACAAGACTTATATTTGTGATAATAGTGTAATTATATTGTTCATGTTTATTATAAAATACTTGTTGTAAAAATTAAAATAATATGAATGTTTTTTTAGATGATTATCATATGATAAGGAAACATTTGTTGATATCTTTTTAATGACCCTAGGAACAATAATTTTGAATGACCAGTTGATTTAGTGGGTGTCTATATATGAGGGAGAGGTATTTTAGTAGGTTTTTAACTAAGAAACGTCTTATGAATTGTTAATATTTTATGGGAGGGAGTTTCCATTTATAATTGAGTAGGAGTGAAATTTTTTTAAACACAAAAACTACTCATTAATTTGAAGAGAGTATCATAAAAGTTTCAAAAAAACTAATAAATAATCGAGTGGAGGGAATTAAATGATTATACACCCCTAAAAACCATTAAAAAATTATAATTTAAACATTTAATTCATTTATACTTTATGTATTCATATTTTTTTACATTTTAGATTTTACTACAGTAGCTATATTTTTTAACATAAGAAATTAATTCAGTCAGACTAAAATAAATTGATTTTAGTATAAGAATTTTATCTAATCATTATATATAATAGATTATATTATAATATAATCATTATATTAGTTTGGAACAATAATTTTAAATCAGTTTTTTTTGAAATGTACAAATCCAAATATTAATAATAATAATAGTAAAATAATTTAATTATCAATAATAATCATTATATAATGAAATTACGTTAACATTATTATATATAAATAATAAATATAATATCATTCATTTAAAAAAATTTATGAAACTAAATACAGATATATGTTGGAATTGAATTTTAAAAAAATCAACAAGACATGTTGAAAAATATTTTTTGATGGCCTGATTTTTTCAAGCATGAGATGATTTTACATTAACAATAAATCTAGTGACTATAATAATAATGATTTAAATTCATATATTTAGATATAAAATCTACAAATTTTATTTAAAAATATCGTCATTTGTGTTTAATTGTATTAATTAGAATGGATGAATATAATACATTTAAAAAAATTTATGAAATATTTTAAGGCTAAAAAGATGCACAAACCAATTCATGTGTACATATGATCGATATGTAAATAATTTTATAATAATAAAAACTATACATATGTTACATTAATTTATAAAGGATTTTTTTTACTTCTATAATATTTTAATTTTTTCATAAAAATATTATTTTTAGAAAAATTATAATTTATTAAAAATCATTGAAAATTAACATGGTTATGAAAATTGAAAAAATATCACCCCATGATTATTTGGATATTATGATTGAAAAAATAAAATTTCATTAATAAAATTTCATTTCTAGAACTAGTAATAATTTTTAATAAATCCAAAAAATGAATATCAATATGTATCTATATCTGAATAAAATGTATTCTAATGCACCAAATAAATTCACTATAAAATTCAATGAAAATTTACTTTGAATTTATAAAAAATAATTATAAAGTAATAACTATATATATAATTTTTATAAATTAATTACTCCTATTCATAACCATAAATTAAATGACTACATTATAATGGTCATATTTATATTTTATTGTTCTCATAAGCTAGATGTTGCATTTTTTTATGATATCGAACATAATGCTGTTAATTTAAAATAATGGGTTGTTAAATAAACTAATTAATATAATTGAATAAAATTAAAAAATTAAAAAATTAAATGGTATGAATAATTTTTTAATAATTTCCATACATATAGTTATGATTTTGAGACTAGTTCTTTTTTTCATTCGAATATACTGGGAAATATGGTAAGGGGTTCTTTGACTGAATATAAAATTCAGATGATTTATGTCATAATGTGAACCATGATAGTATAAATATAGTTTTATTTTTTCCTAATTAATACTTTCAATATATTTTATTGGTTTTAAAGAAATATAATATGTAATATCATAAAATATAAATCTGTTTAGAATATTTGAATCATGTTTATATTATATTGCTACTCAAGACATTATGATTTCTATTAAAAAATGTATTGTTAAAATAACGATTCTTTCATATAATCAAATCAACTTATGAATTTTAATTCATTTAGAATATAAAAATAATTTTAATTGGATAATAATTTTTTTTACATGTCTTGACAAATTCTTAAATCCCACTAAAAAATTATTTTACATTATGTATCTCTTTTTTGTCAAGTTGGTCCTACAATTTTTTTGGAACACACCTTTTTGTAGAAAAATATTAATAGAATTCAAGGGAATGTTAACCTACGTATGAATACATAATAAAATGAGGAATTTTTTTTACATCTTTATAATCATAAAAAACAATAGAATATGTTTTTTATTATTATATTTGGGTCATTTGAAGAAATGCTTACAATAGAATATTTAAATTTCATCGGTGTGAAAACTTACATCTAATATATTATCCATTTTAAAGGACACCTCGTATTGAAGTATTTAAGGCCTTTTTATTAATTTTTTTTAAACACTTTTTTGAAGGTTTATAGTTATCAATCAAACAGTCTGTAGACCCATCGGAACTATGGCTTAATACAAGTCAATTTCGTGACCAAAGAATAAAATCCAAAAAATAATCTCCACCAAGATGTTTTTATGTTTTTACTACATTGGAACCTAACTATAGTGTGACTCACCATGTAATTAATATATTTGTATGCTATATCATACTATCTATGGGAAATCCATACACTATCTTTACTACACATCTTATTTCATTGAATGTGAAAACCAACTTCTCTAACATAATTTATGAATTCAACAATGTATTTTACCCCCTTTTCCATATCATTTCTTATTGAGATCCATCCGATGAAGTTTCCAATATAATATCATGGAGGATCCACCATCTTTGAGTTTCATCCCTCCAACCACCCGCTTTCAATTTTAATGACTCGTCATAGATTCCACCACACTGTGAGTTACATAAGAATCTTTATAGATCATGTCATATAGGAGACTCCATCGCTAATTCCAACCACTGTGATTCCTTGTAGTCCATAGTAATTCATGATCCTCACTTCCATCATATGAGAATTCACCACCCCTTTGTGTCCCGTCACTCCCGAAATACCATCATCGTTACACCCTCACCATTCGAACAACTATCCTTTGTGGGTGCGGGCTAAATCTCATCATCACCGATATAATGTCAACATCGACAAATCCAACATTGATTGATGCCCCCACTAAATTAAAATCTCCCCTGTAGAGGTGGGTTTTAGATAATTCAATTAACATTGCACACATAATGTTTCATCCCCATAAATTGCATATTTTTTTTCATTTTTCATGAACTAACCCCCGATTGGTTCAGGATTATAGAGTAACCATAACCTCTTTTCTATAACCAATAATTCATTAATAAAACGTAAATTATAATTAATTAATGTTTTTAATAATAAAATATTATTCACATTTATTTATATTTTTATCAATAATGTTTTCAAAAAGATCCTAGATCATTTTTTTCCTGTTTTTTCTTTTAATGCTCTAAAAAATTTATTTTATATTATAGTTAATCTTTTGAGATATAATATACCCAATAAATTATTTTGGTGATATCCCAAAATTATAAAATAACATTTTGTTCTATAATATTCATGATACACAACACTATTTATAAACTAATCGTGAAACATAAATATGACCATTATAAAATTCATGATGATTTGTAGGTTAAAATTAATATTAAAGAATTATGATATATATATTTCCTAAAAAAATAAATTCATCAATAAATTAAATTTTAATAATGGAAAAATTTTAATTAAATTAATTTCAATTTTTAAAATAAATTTTCTAAAAAAATGGAACTGTTTTGAATTTTATTTTCAGAAATTATATTTTTCTAAAATTTATTTTCAAATCGTTATTTAAAAGAAGGAATAATTTTTTTTATTTCTAATTATGTCTATTTCTGTCCCTAATTTTTTTTCATGAATATGTATTTAAATTCATATAATAAAATAAATTTAATTCAATAAAATAATCGATAAGAAGAAAAAAAATATAGTTAAATGAATGGGTTATATATATATATATAATTGTGATCAATACTGATATAGTTAATTTAAGACCATACTATTCATGAAAAATTTATTATTTGAAATCAATTTTTTCTACAACGAAATACAAGTTTTGTTTAAATTACTTTATTCCACATATATAAATTAATTTCAATAAATGGAATCCTATTTTTTTTAATGATTAATTAATATTAAATGATATGTATAATTAATTATTTTTTCATAATAAATGGTAAAAAAATTTAAATTTATTTATTACAATTACAGTTAAATTTAGGTTTTTCATTTAACATGGGTTTCTATTGAAATTTATTTTACACAGTCATTGAATTTTAATTAGATATATTTGATATCATATTTAAATTTCGTAATACCATTTATTTTATATATTCACTATTTACAAAATTACCAATCCTTTACAATAACATAATTAGAATCCCTCCATGTAATTATTTACACATAAAAAACAATTATTATTGGCAAAAAATACTAATACATATCCAAAAACACATTAACCAATTTTTATATCTATTTTTCTTCACAAAACGCTAATCATATGGTCTTTAAAAAATGATCTAAATAATGTTTCATGAAGAGAGGTTAAACATCTTAACAAAGGTCATTCGTTTTATATTTTATTTTATATCACTAAATTATTTCATAACACATACATTATAATAAATCCATTATATAACAAATAAATATTTTTATTCTATTTAGGACATAATATTTAGTCATATCCTAAACTATTAAATGGAAAACCCCATCACTCTTGTGTATGTCCTATTACCGCATCAGGAAACAACAAAATATTTCCACTCACTAACTCCCATGGATTAGAGTATAGTTTTAAATAAATATTTATATGGTACATATGAAATGAAATTAATTTGTTAAAATTAATATACTATGAAAATAATTATACATTCACCCATATAGGGAACGAAATTTTCTCACATGTGTACATATAAAAAAACACTTCCATAAAGCGATTCAAGTTTTTTATATCCATCTTCAAAGAATGTTTTTAAAAATTTATATAAAGAATAAAAATAATATTTATAAACATAGTATAATTCATGATATGATGTATCTAAATCCCATGTAGAAGTACATGATCTTTTTTTAAAGATCAATTATTAAATAATAATTGTTAACACTCAAAACAATTATAATAATGAAATATAATAATCAAATGACTGATAATATATTATAAAAAGATCACATATGACATTATGAATATGAAAATGGTTCATATAAAATTTATATACATTTTTGAAAGTATTGTATAGGTTTTCAAATCATGATAAACCATCCAAAATCATGTTGCAATGGACTTTACTTAAATGTTCCATTACCATGGCATCATTTATTGTTATACTCCAAATTTATTTCATATGGTGAATAAAAAAACAATTTTACATGTAATGTAATCAATACCTAGTAATTAATTAATTTTATTTTTCCAATTTAAAAAATGACACCCATGTATATTTTATATGACTTTTAAAAAGTGTTAATTAATTTTATAACTTATGTATTATTATCTTATAATAGTATATCTTCTTTTTAATTGATATAATATTATATAGTGATTAATTTAATATTATTTTCATTTTTTTATATCAACTCCATTTATTTGTAATAAATTTTCTTGGCATAGCCAATCCATTGATTAATAATCACTTCAATTTTGTAGTTATTTTATAGACTTCTCATAAAAATATTCTTCATTGGGATATACAGTATTTTATTATCCTTGTATATTTTATTATATATATTTTCAAAAATATATTTTATTAATATCATGAATATCATTATCTTCGTTGTGATTATTCTTTCATCTAATGAAATTTCTTCCATTAAAACTATTATTCAATAGTAACTAAATAAATAAGGGTATATTCATAATAGTTGTTCTAATTGTTATTATTATTACTGAATTTTCTATCAAGAAAATAATGTGATTTTTTTCTAATAAATAGATTTTCATTTTCTCATAATCTATTAATTTATTAAATATAATTATAATAGTAAATTTATTTTTTCATACCTACTTAAAATGATTGAAAATTATGTATGATGAAGATATGATATCATTTATCACTTTGCGGAGAAATCCTTTTTCTTCCAAGTAAAAGTTTTTTATGAAAGTTTTAATGAATTTTTAAAAGAAAAATTTAATGTTATATATACCATTGATTGAATATTTGGAATAAATAATTAATAGGTATATTCCAATTTTTTCCAAAACCATGACTTTTAACATTACATAAAAATGAGAAATTACAGTTTTCTATAACATAATCAATATAAATGGAACATTCCAACCATAATGACCACTAATTACTTTGATTATTACTTTATATGTTTATATGTTTATTATTAAAGACATAATTTTCCATATATTTTGGATATTATTTTTAATTTAAATTTTATCTTAAAATATAAAAGGGTATTTTCATAAAAAATGTTGTCATGATATTTTATATAATTTTTATCCATGAATTAAAACATTCCTATAATAAAATTATACTCAATGGGGGATATGTTCTAATTATATCAATCGTATCCCTTATATAAAAGGTTATTCATCTGTTTGACATGAGAATTTAATGAAATTTATTTACATCGATAACTTTTTTTCATTGACATACTCTTTAAACAATATATTTATAAGTTATAGTAAACATTAAATTTATCTTAAATATCAATATTCATTTTATCAATTATAATATATTTTTTAATAAACCCTACAATATTTAATTATAACTTGTTTATATTGAATTATATTTAGAAAACATGTGAAATTATAATATATATGTATTCATTAATTAATATCTACAAATTTTTTGATAAGTCATATTATTCATGAATTAATTAGATCATTTTGTATAATTGAAATTATATGGATGTGTAGTGATGGGTGGGGTGTGAAATATTCTAGAATCTAGATGAGGAAGTAATATCATGATGTGAAATAATTGGTTAGCCAAATTTCATGGGTTTCTATTTTATAACTACCAATTGAATAAATAGTATCTTCACAATTACTTAATTATATAGAGACGAGGATGTATAATACCAGGATGAAAAGTACTATTCATTTCTTTCTTGATAAGTCAGTTACTATTATATTAAAAATATTTCATTTGTTTTATTGATGGATGAATTTTTTGATCATCTTATTCATTAAATTTTGTGGAATTTCATTTATTTATCATTCCATATAAATTATTAAATAGTGATTCATGATATCTTCCAATGTACAAAACCCATAATAATAATCTAATATGGTCTTAATTTTTTCATTTCATAATGATATAAATAAGGAATTTATGATTATGTTTATGTATAAAGAAATTTTTATTAACTATATAGTTATAAGGATCCAGCCTTAACTATTACATAATTTTGAATTTTTTCAAGAATTCACATTGAGGATCATTTCACGTTTGGAGTTTTAGAGAATTAGACCATAACTATTAAATAACAACATGAATATTACAAGTATAAACTACTACCCAGAATCCATTTTTCATAAAATAAAAACTATTAAAAAAACTTGTCTACATCCATGTTTTAGACAGCATGAATTTTCATTGATAACATCCTTGACCCTATTTCTTTTTATCAAAAAAATGGGATGGTCATAAAAAGATTATTAAGGTTTTTAAAATAAATAAGGAAAACATTATTCCATCCATAAAAAAAATCAATGAACCCAATACTTTTCAATCATAACATACCTTACGAAATCATAAGATTTATGAATAATACACAGAAATCATAAATCATACAGATTACTTATGGTATTCATAACATACATTCATTGTAGCTATCATAGATACAAAGGGAGTCACATTTGTAATACCGATCACAGTATATTCCCTAAATCACCTTGGATAGACATTAATGTTTAACTACATCACGTTACACAATGCATTGGAGAGCTATCTCAAGCTCACCCGCCAAACATTTATCATTGAATCACCCGTTTATGTATACAATACCCAATAACCATATTGTAATAATAAAAGATAACACATGAAAAAAGAATATATAACATTTACACATTTTAATCACAATATATCATATCAAGATATTGAAATAAACAGTGTGTTATCAATCAATTTTCAAAACCATATAAAACATTTAATAAATAAATTTTTTAAATCATTGTGTCACATACCACTTTGAATATTTTTAAGGAATTTAAATTTTTAATCATTAATTGCCATATAAATAAATTATAAAAACCATTTTGAATACATGGACATTAATGGGAAATATTTAGAAGAATAAAAATTTAAATCATTTAAAACAGAATTTTAATAAAAGTGTTTTTAAAAAATTGGGAGACACTTGAATAAAAATAATTGATTAATAACATTTAATAAGAACATTATAATATCAAAATAATAAAGATATTCATTATAGAATATTCCAATGTACATTTTATACACCATGGAAGATTGAATTAGTTCATAACAACAATGAAGTCTCAATGGAATGTAAATTGTTACGAAATCCCTTATAAAAACTTCATTCTTAGATTATGGATAAATAAATTACATAATAATGTGTGAAAAATATAATACAATAAATATTATTGGATATTTAGTTTAAATCAATCATAGGGCATTGACACATGTTATTCTTTTGAAAAAACCAATGACATGGATGTTTGAATCAATGAATGGAAATTGAGTTAAAATAACTCTTATCAAGTTCATATCGATGACTTAAGATTTTATCAATGGAGTGATTTTGTGTATCAAAAGTATATCGACACAAAAAGAAATGTAAAATTACAAAATAAATAAGAAAATAGTTATCCCACACATAATCATAGCATGACAGAAATATGCATTATAATATTAACCCATGGAATGAAAATTGGGTTAAAAAATTCCCTTACTGATTTGGTAACTTAAGAAACATACTCCCCAAAAAAAAAGGATCATTAAATGAAGGTTTGAATAACCATAAATGATAAGACATTACAAAAATTATAAAATCATGTGCAGTACATACACCACACAAAATTAAATAGTGGAAAATATATCTAGAATCTCATGGGGAATAAAAAGTTAGGTGAAAATTCATTACCACGTTGTAATAAATCTAGTTGTATGATCCAAATTTAACAACGACAAATTTAATCATATAATACAATGATTATAAATATAATCATGATAATATATATCAAATGGACTTCCCCAATACACCAAATGCAATAAATAAGTGACGAGCAAAAGAAATCTGACGGAATTGAAAGTGAGATAAAAAATCCCTTACCACGTGTCCTACACGACTCGTATATTTAGTGTTCTTCCTGAATAATAAACTCAAGTTAATTTATACTTTCATAATAATATTTTCCAATTATATTATTCCTTTTATATCACTTATTTACATGGTATAAACATTATGCAATAATAAGTAAATTATAGTTTTTTTGTCGATATTTGGTACTTTAGTAAAAAATGAACACCTTATATTTACATGTGGTCTATGTGGTAAATAGTAAATTATCTCCAAAATGATATTATTTATTTAGATATCATATATATAATATATATCAAGTATATATATTTATTTATAATAGTACATATAATTTGGAGATAAGAAATGAAATGCACCATTCATGGATATGGTAATCCATACGTACAAATGGATGCTACTTTTAGAAGAACCCAGCCTTAACCCTTACTTAATCATGAGTTATTACAAGATTACACATTGAGGATCTTTTCAGGTTTAGAGTTTTAGAGAATTAGATCATGAAACATGCATTACATTCCACATTTAATCAAAGTGGTTCCATAAAAGATAGTATTCATTCTTCTCGTCAACGGAAACATATTTAAAATAAAACATGGATTCTTTCTTGACACATCCTTGACACTATCATCACATCATGTACCTTTCCCTTGACCTGTGAAAATCATTTCAAAAACTTGGTATGAGCATAAAAAGATCAGTAAGGGTTGTAAAAATATGGAAAGGAAACATGAGTTCATATATACATAATAATGAAATCATACTTTACCCATAAAACATAGGCACTTTAACATTCCTCATAAAATCATGAATAAATCATATAAATCATAAGACATGAAATGTAACATGAGGTATTCATAACATTCTTACATAGGGAGTAACCCTCTTGGTTATGTTTGGAATACCCACCATAGTATATTCCCTAAATCACTTCGGAGAAACCTTAACGTTTCACTCCTTTGCGTTACACAATGCATTGGAGAGCTATATCGGGCTCACCCGCCCTTAGTTTATCACGGAACCACCCATCTTCATAATAATGCCCAAGAACCTCAACATAATCGTTTCACATAAAACATGCATAAAGAAAACATAACATTTCCACCTTTCAATCAAAAGATATCAATACAACACATTGATATAAAGACATTATGAAAACAATTTTCAATAACAAAATAAAAGAAAAGTAAAACATGGTTTTTATTTTTCTTTTAAAAAAAATGTATGGCCTATAGAGGAAACCGAAACTCAAATAATGGTCACGACGGTGGAGAAGTCGTTGTCGCCACATACGTACGACAAAAACATTCCCTTTTCTAGTTTAATAAATACTTAATATAAAAGTATTCCTTTTGAATAAATGTAAAAGTCAACGGTGTTTATACAACGTATAAAAGAAGGATGTGTATAAAACAGAATATGCCTCAATGAAAGGATATTTAGACGAAGTCCCTTACAAAGGCGATATCCTTGGTTTAAGGATAAATCAATTACATAATTATGTGTGACAAAAGAATACAGAAAATATATGTGGATATTAAGTGTAAAATAATCAATGGTCATTCACACATATTCAAAAGATTCCATATTCAATAACTACATGTTGAACCCAAAGAAATCGAAATTGGGTTAAGAAGTTCCCTTGACAGTGTAACAGCGTCACATCAAAATAAGTTGATGGGAGAAAAAAAAGTGTATCTCATAACTTGGACATAAAATTTACATCAATAAGGATATATGAGAAGATATCTCAGCATAACAATATGTAAATTAAAAGTCCCAACAAAAGATGTCTTTTAAAAAGAGGAGGGTGAATGGTTCCCTTACCGACTTGGGTATCTTTCAAAACATACACCCCAAGAATGAAGGACAATACATCATTGATGTAAATACACATAAAAGAAATTATATTACACAAAGAGTAGAAAAATTGTCAGTACATACACCACTAGAAGGAAATTGTGTCAAATGTAGCATAAATCTCATGGGAATAAAAGTGAGATGAAAAATCCCTTATGAAAACACGACAGTCTAACGGCGCCACATAAAACTTACAAAATGGATTGATGCGATAAAATAGGGTCTCTCATCATATTACAATAAAATGTACAGAAAGATTAATATAAAAGAACATCCCCCATCTTAACAAAGAGGAGATTTAAATAAGTGACATAAAGGAGAGTACTTAAAAAGAAAGAAAGAGGTTAGATCTCTTACGAAAATATGGCAGCCTAACGGCGCCACTCAAAACTTCCAAAATGGATTGATGAGAGAGAATAGGGTCTCCCATCACATGAACATAAAAATTACAGTAATATTAATATAAAAGAACATCCCAATAACAATAATGATAAGCTTTAAAAGGAATGACATAAAAGAGTCTACTTAAAAAGAAAGAGAGGAGTAGGATCCCTTACCTCAAGTCCAACTTGTCTTGTTCGTTTCTTTATATTTTTGAATAATAAACTTTGGTCAATTAATAATTGCATAAGTACCTCCTTTAAAGATTATTATTCAGTTCATATCACATATTATAATGTTATAATAATTGTTTCATAATGTTAGTTCATATCAGACGTTTTTGCCGATGTTTGGTACATGAGTCAAAAATGAACTTATTTGAAAAACGATTACCCATGTGGTTATAAGTAAATAACTTATAGAATAGTATTAATGATTAAAATAACATATATATCCAGTAAATATTCGTTTTATTCTATTCCCTATCATTTGGAGATAAAAACAAAAAGCACCATTCATAGAGACGGTAGGCCGTACGTACGCATGAACGCCACTTTCATTTTTGTCATATTAATTGAATTAAAACAAAATGAGATATATATATATATATATACTATAATTCCAGAATTATATCCATAATTTAGATGTAATATATTACATATATATACATTATATATATGTACATATAATATTACATAACATTTTTAGATAAGAAATGAAATGTACCGTTCATGGAGACGGTAATCCGTACGTATGCATGAACGCTACTTCCATTTCTATTTCATATTTAATGGAATTAAAACATAATGACACATAATAGTATTGTAATTCCAGTATGGTATCATATATAATATCATTAAATATATCCTTTATACGTACCACATATGGTATTAACGAATAAAATCACTTTGAGGGGGCGATAGTCCACACTTCCTTAAATGAAGATATCGCCTTTACCCATAATGAAAACCAAAAAGTTACACCATAAATGAAAAATACAGAATCTTAAGTAAAAAAGTAAACATATTAGATATCATATATAAATATAGTGTCATCTTAATGGCCACCTTTTAAGGTGTTAGAAGAATGATGAACAATCATCGTTTCGGGAGGCAGAAATTCGCCATAAACGGAAACAGTATATTCTTTAACCATTAGATGTAGGTGTGTGTATGTGTAGCTGGAATAATTCTTATAACAACATCCTAGTATATTGAAGATACTGGATTTGTTACAAAATAAATGAATAAAAAGTGTTCAGGGGGTTGGAGAAGCAAAATAAAACAAAAGGACACAAGTGAAGACATTACCTCAAAATTGGGTAACTCCCTTTGGTTTGATCTCAAAGGCTTCATTGGAAAGACTTATTCCCAATGTGATGCTTAAAGGACTAATAGAGGGAAGTGTAGAGACAAAATGGGAAGGGGTTGGCCGAGCCAATGGCTTTGGGAGTGTGGGTAAGGAGGTAGAGGTGGGGGCCTTTTATAAGAGGAGAGGAGGGGCACTCTTGGAAAATAAGCAAATATTATTTTATTTGAAAATGAGTTTGGGATTTAGAAGGTCTCACATTGATATAATTCGTGGATAAGGTGATAAGGGTTCTAAATCCACCCATCCAATAGTTTTTGGACATGTGTAGGTCTTATATTTTACATTATATTTCCATTTTATTTAAATCCTTTATTAATGAGATAATCGCTGCATCATCATGATGTCATAAATAATTTAATAAATTTAATGTCTAAAAATTATAAAAAAAATATCATGATGTAGGAAATTGATTTATATTTCTAATGAATATTTATAGTCCAAAATATCATTTATGTAGAAAAAATTAAAAATATTTTTTTTAGGTGATACATTCCTTGTTACATTTAACATTCTTTAAAAATAAAGAGACAAAAAGTCACTTTCTCACAAAACTGATTCCATGGGCCCCCCATGTTTGGAAAAAGGCATCCCATGGTCGGACATGAGACAAAAAGTAGACTTAGGAAACATGTTGGGGTCATTTTGTATTATTATGATATTATTTTATTATCTTTAACTACCAGGTTACTCATTAATCATGATAATTAAAGATAATTACCGTAGTTACTATTCATAATGTCCAAAAATAAAAGATTCTTAATTACATAATTTGGATATTATGATTCTAAATATATAATCCATTTTACCAAATTACAAACATATAAATTGCAAAAATTATTTTAAATATAATTCCCGTTGTCAAAACAAATAGCGGGTTTTTTAGAAACAATATTTATGAAAAGTTTTGCACTTGTTTATGCCCAATTAAAAAGTGAAATAAATCACAATGAACATAATTGGATTAAATGGTAAAAATTTATTCCAATTACACCAGAAAACAAATTAAAAATATAATATGACCATATAATTAAATTATATGAAAAAGCAGTTTTGATGTAAAATGCAGTATTTTTCACTATTCATTGAAAAATGAACATTGTCAGAAAAATACCAAAAATTAACCCAATGTAAATTTCAATGTCCCAATCATAAATAATATGTTTATTTTAAAAAATAGAATTTAATATTGTCAACAGTTTGTTTTAAAAAATGTTTTTCCATCAAAAGATAGTAAAACAATCTTTTAAAAATACTAGTGTATTAAATTCTTAAGATTGTATTCATTTGTATTTTAATCCTCTAAAATCTATTGGATAAAAGTAAAAACATTTAACACACATATATAATCATAATTTAGTTATTTATATTAATTCCCGCCAATACAAAGGTTACATGTTAACTAATATTTAAAATAATAATATTTTATTATTAGAGTGAAACATAAGATTTCAAAGGAACTCGTTGTTGTGTATTGGGTAAGCCATCGAGCATAGCGTCCCAAAAAAATTGAAATTTTTTCCACAAATAGGGATTAATATAAAAATGTCATATTATTTATTTACCATGGGTGTTACATCCTTCCCCCCTTTTGGAAATTGCGTCCTCGCAATTGTAAAACTGGGCTTGGAAACATCATTGAAAATCCCACATCGGAACAGGAGTCGGTAAAACAATCACTTTAAAATAAAGAAAGAGTAGTATAAATTTCACCCAAGTTAACCCATACTAGGATTCCAAGTATGAAAATATGGAAATGAAGGAAAAAACAAAGGTCCATGTTCTGATGGAGAGTGATAGAAAACATGTTTAGGAGAAAGATAACTACAAGAAAATCACAAACTTGTGATGGGTTAAACGGTATTCGATTTCCCAGTAGGAAAAGTTAATAGACCACATTTTTGTTTTAAGTAACATTTTATAGAAGAATTTTATTCATAAGGAAACATAATCACTTATCATGTTGACTTTTAACTTTTATTAGATTCCTTACACAAACTCTTATTTTCTCCAAAAGACGAGTATTTAGGAAGACATGTTCACGTTAAGAGTACTATAATCTACTTCTAGAGAATCACCTAATCTACAAAAGAGAACTATATACTTACCATTTCTTTAGACATAAACCAATACCAATACCAAGAAGGTTAGTACAAGATCAGATAATCCAGAAAAGGATAGCCCTTTAAAAAGAAAATCTATTCTTAATCTCCAAAATTTGTCCCACAAAACCCAAAGTTCAACGAGGACCATCTGATAAACAATTTTTCCATAAAATTCTTCAATGTAACCCAATCTAAGATTGAAACCCGAATATTGGAAAGATTTAGTCACATCATCTTCCATGTTAAATCGTAACATTTATCTCCAAACAACATCAGTTGTTCCTAAAGTTTCGTATTGAAAAGTAATTAACCTAATCACATATCCTCCATGATAGGTTAATAATTTTTATAAATAACCCAAAATCAACTTACTCTTAATTAATAAAATCATATAACTAAAAAGAATCAGTCAAACTAACCATGGACTTCACGTAGTCCAGTGGTAGGGGATAAATACCAGTCACACTTTGGTTGTGGGTTCGATTCACGCAGCTTTGTCCGACACGACGGGTAGTCACACGGTCTGCGTGTTGTCCTTTTTCCAAAACTATATAATTATCAAATCATTCCCCAAAAAGGGATAAAATCACAAAAATAACCATAACATAATTTAACCTCAATTTTATCTCATGCCTTTCACTTCAATCATAACATATAGTAACACATAATTACCTCAAAAGTAAGGATCATATAAACCCAAATGGTTCTTTATAACTATGTCCACAAAAGGAAAGATAATTATTCCTTGAATAAAATTTGAATATATTAAACATAAGGGTTACACATAATATAAAATGTCTTCTAATGTAACCCCATCATCAAAAGAGACTTAATACTCTTAAGAATTTCACCATAACTCTTGAAGCCCTTATATGTTGACATCTTACTCATTCAACATTCTTCATGATCCATTAACCATTCCTTTACAACTAATTCCTAAATACCTCTTTCCTACAAACAAAATCATGAATCATATCCTAAGATTACAAAATAGGAAAACAATAGTCATGAAATAATACATACCTTTAATTGGTCATTGTCAGTTTCTTCAACCTCAATCGGAATGGCATTAGGTATTGGTAAACGAACATTTGTATGCTCTTGGTGCCCCATTCACGAAACTTCTTCATAGGACATGTGATTGCATAATGACCATGCACACCACATTGGAAAAATTCAATTGATCCCTCAGAAAGAACATCTTTCCCTTTCCTCGATTCAACTGGATGCTTCCTTTTTCCATGGCAGGTTCTTGCTTTATGACCTTAATTTCCACATCTATAGCATATTTCTATCCCTTTGAAACATTTTCCTAGGTGTGTCTTTCCACATCTTTGACACATATGTTTTTTAACACACTTACCTTTATGATTATTACCTGTACTTTCATAGGGATTTGTTTCTCGCATATATGATGCCTTAAAGAAATCACCAACGATTGGGTGGTCAATCATGACTCCAGATAGTTGGTTGAGGATAATCACAAGATTTCTCATTGCAGCTCCCATATCATTCAGTTTATTGCTCAAAAAACTGTCACAGTTTCCTTCACATCCACTGTTACTTTGGTGCTTGCTATATCCAGCCATTTACTAAAACCAAAAAGGTCAGTGAGAGTATATCAAAAAACCATCATGTACTAATGAGTAATATAAACACTAAGATATACTTACTCATTCACTTTATTTAAACAAGGACTATTTCTGAAATCCTAACCATTATGGTAATGCAAATTATGCTTAAAGAATACCCTAAACTCTAATGTTACCTAAACCAACCTCTGATACCAACTATAAGGCCCCAACCTTAAACCTTACTTAATCTTGAGTTATTAAAAGATTACACATTGACAATCTTTTCAGGTTTAGAGTTTTAGAGAATTAGATCATGAAACTTGCATTACATTCCACATTTAAACAAAGTGGTTACATAAAAGACAGTATTCATTCTTCCCTTCAACGGAAACATATTTCAAATAAAACATGGATTCTTTTGTGACACATCCTTGACACTATCATCACATCATGTACCTTTCCCTTGACCTGTGAAAATCATTTCAAAAACTTGGGATGAGAATAAAAAGCTCAGTAAGGGTTGTAAAAATATGGAAAGGAAACATGAGTTCATATATACATAATAATGAAATCATACTGTACCCATAAAACATAGGCACTTTAACATTCCTAATAAAATAATGAATAAATCATAGAAATCATAAGACATAAAAGGTAACTTGAGGCATTCATAACATTCTTACGTAGGGAGTAACCCTCTTGGTTACATTTGGAATACCCACCACAGTATATTCCCTAAATCTCTTCGGAGAAACCTTAGCATTTCACTCTTTTGTGTTACCCAATGCATTGGAGAGCTATACCGGGCTCACCCGCCCATAGTTTATCACGGAACCACCCGTCTTCATAATAATTCCCATGAACCTCAACATAATCGTATCACATAAAACATGCATAATGGAAACATAACATTTACACCTTTCAATAAAAATATATCAATACAACACATTGATATAAGAACATTATAAAAACCATTTTCAATACCAAAATAAAAGAAAAGTAAAACATGGTTTTTATTTTTCTTTTAATAAAAGGTATGGCTTGTAGAGGAAGGCGAAACTCAAATAATGGTCATGACGGCGGACAAGTCGTTGTCTCCACATACGTACGAAAAAACCATTCTCTTTTGTCGTTTAATAAATAGTTCGTATAAATAAGATTACTTTTGAATAAATGTAAAAGTCAAAGAGGTTTATACACCGTATAAAAGAAGGTTGTGTATAAAACAGAATATGCGTCAATGAAAGGAGATTGAGACGAAGTCCCTTACAAAGACGGTATCCTTGGTTTAAGGATAAATCAATTACATAATTATGTGTGACAAACGAATACTGAAAATATAAGTGGATATTAAGTGTAATTTAATCAAAGGACATTCACACATATTCAAAGGATGACATATTCAATAACTACATGTTGAACCCAAAGAAATCGAAATTGGGTTAAGAAGTTTCCTTGACAGCCTAACGATGTCACATCAAAATGAGTTGATGAGAGATAAAAAGTGCATCTCATCACTTGGACATTTAATTTAAATCAATAAGTATATATGAGAACATATCTCAACATAACAATATGTAAATTAAAAGACCCAACAAAAGAAGTCTTTTAAAAAGAGGAGGGTGAAAGGTTCCCTTACCGACTTGGGTATCTTTCAAAACATACACCCCATGAAAGAAGGACAAGACATCATTGACATAAATACTCATAAACGAAATTATATTACACAAAGAGTAGAATAATGGGCAGTACAAACACCACTCAATGGAAATTTTGGCAAATGTAGCATAAATCTCACGGGAATAAAAGTGAGATGAAAAATCCCTTATGAAAACTCGGTACCCTAACAACGTGACATAAAACTTCCAAAATGGATTGATGAGATCAAATAGGTTCTCTCATCATATTACAATAAAATTTATAGCAGGAGTAATATAAAATAACATCCCCCATCATAACAAAGAGGATCATAAAATAAGTGACATAAAGGAGAGTACTTAAAAAGAAAGAGAGAGGTTAGATCTCTTACGAAAATTTGGCAGCCTAACGGTGCCACTCAAAACTTCCAAAATGGATTGATTAGAGAGAATAGGGTCTCTCATCACATGAATATAAAATTTTCAGTAACATTAATATAAAATAACATCCCAATAACAAGAAATATGAGCTTTAAAAGGAATGACATAAAAGAGTGTACTTAAAAAGAAAGAGAGGAGTAGGATCCCTTACCTCAAGTCTAACTTGTCTTGTTCATTTCATTATATACTTGAATAATAAAATCAGGTCAATTAATAATTTTCTAAGTACCTAAATTATAGATTATTATTCAGTTCATATCACATATTATAATGTTATAATAATTTTTTAATAATGTTAGTTCATATCAGACGTTTTTGCCGATGTTTGGTACATGTGTCAAAAATGAACTTGTCTGAAAAAAGATTGCCCATGTAGTTATAAGTAAATAATTTCCAAAATAGTATTAATGATTAAAATATCATATATATCCAGTAAATATTCATTTTATACTATTCCATAAAATTTGGAGATAAAAAATGAAAAGCACCGTTCCTGGAGACGGTAGGCCGTACGTACGCATGAACGCTACTTTCATTTTTTGTTATATTAATGGAATTAAAACAGAATGAGAGATATATATATATGGTATAATTCCAGAATGATATCCATAATTTAGATTTAATATATTACACATATATCCATTATATATATGTACTTATAATATTGCATAACATTTTGAGATAAGAAATGAAATGTACCGTTGATGGGGACGGTAAGCCGTACGTACGCATGATCGCTACTTCCATTTCTATTTCTTATTTAATGGAATTAAAACATAACGATACATAATAGTTTTTTAATTCCAGTATGGTATCATATATAATACCATTAAATATATCCTTTATACGTACCACATATGGTATTGACGAATCAAATAACTTTGAGGGGGCGGTAGTCTGCACTTCCTTAAATGAAGATATCGCGTTTACCCATAATGGAAACCATAAAGGTACGCCATAAATGAAAAATAAAGAATCTTAAGTAAAACATAAACATATTAGATATCATATATAAATATAGTTTCATCTTAATGGACACCTTTGAAGGTGTTAGAAGAATTTTGAACAATCATCGTTTCAGGAGGCAGAAATTCACCATCCACGGAAACAGTATGTTCTTTAACAATTATATGTAGGTGTGTGTAAGTGTAGCTCTAATAATTATTATAAAAACATACTAGTATATTGAATAGTCTTTATTTGTTACAAAATAAATTAATAAAAAGATTTTAGGGGGTTGGAGAAGCAAAATAAAACAAAAGGACACAAGTGAAGACATTACCTCAAAATCGGTTAACTCCCATTGGTTTGAGCTCAAAGGCTTCCTTGGAAAGACTTTTTCCCAAAGTGAGGCTTCAAGGAGTAAGAGAGGGATGTGGGGAGACAAAATGGGTAGGGGTTGGCCGAGACAAAGGCTTTGGGAGTGTGGTAAGGAGGTTGAGGTGGGAACCTTTTATAAGAGGAGAGGAGGGGCACTCTTGGAAAATAAGAAAATGTTACTTTATTTGAAAATGAGTGTCGGATTTAAAAGGTCCCACATTGATATAATTCGTGTATAAGGTGATAATGGTTCTAAATCCACCCATACAATAGGTTTTGGACATGGTTAGGTCTTATATTTTACATTATATTTCCATTTTATTTGAATCCTTTATTATTGAGGTAATCGCTGCATCATCATGATGTCATAAATAATTTAATAAATTTAATGTCTAAAAATTATAAAAAAATATCATGATGTAGGAAATCGATTTATCTTTCTAATAAATATTTATAGTCCAAAATATCATTTATGGAGACAAAATTAAAAATATTTTACTTAGGTGATACATTCTTTGTTACATTTAACATTCTTTAAAAATAAAGAGACAAAAACTCACTTTCTCACAAAAGTGATTCCATGGGACCCCCAAGATTGGCACAAGGAATCCCATGGTCGGCCATGAGGCAACCAGTAGCCTTAGGACACATTTTGGGGTCATTTTGTATTATTATGATATTATTTTATTATCTTTAACTACCTGATTACTCATTAATCATGATAATTAAAGATAATTACCGTCGTTACTATTCATAATGTCCAAAAATAAGAGTCTAAATTACATAATTTGGACCTTATGATTCTAAATATTTAATCCATTTTACCAAATTCCAAACACATAAATTGCAAAAATTATTTTAAAAATAATTCCCGTTGTCAAAATAAATAGCGGGTTTTTTAGAAACAATATTTATGAGATGTTTTTCACTTGTTTATGCCCAATTAAAAAGTGAAATTAATACCAATGACCATAATTGGATTAAATGGTAAAAATATATTCTAATAACACCTTAAAACAAATTAAAAAGATAATATAACCATATAATTAAATTATATGAAAAAGCAGTTTTGATGTAAAATGCAGTATTTTTCACTATTCATTGAAAAATGAACATTGTCAGAAAAATACCAAAAAATTAACCCAATGTAAATTCAAATGTCTCAATCATAAATAATATGTTTATTTTGGAATATAGAGCTTCTAAAATTGTCAAACGTTTGTTTTAAAAAATGGTTTTCCATAAAAAGGTAGTAAAACAATCTTTTAAAAATACTAGTGTATTCAATGCTTAAGATTGGATTCATTTGTATTTTAAGCCTCTAAAATTTTTTGGATAAAAGTAAAAACATTTAACACACATATATAATCGTAATTAAGTTATTTATATTAATTCCTTCCAATACAACGGCTATGTGTTAACTAATATTTAAAATAATATTATTTTATTATTAGAGTGCACCGTAAGATTTTAAAGGAACTTGTTGTTGTATATTGGGTAAGCCATCGAGCATAGCGTTCCAAAAAAATTGACATTTTTTTCAAAAATAAGGTTAAATATAAAAATGTCATATTCTTTATTATTTGGGGTGTTACAACTTTCATTTCTATTTCATATTTTAATGGAATTGAAAGATAATTATACATAACTATTTTATAATTACAATATAATATCATATATAATATCATTTTCTCTATCCTTTAAATGTCCCACATATGGAATTAACGAGTCATATCACCTTGAGGGGTTGGTAGTATGCACATTATCAAATGAAATTATCATTTTTACCCATAATGAAAACAATAAAGGTATGATATAAATTGAAAATTAAAAAGTATATAGAAAAATAATCATAATATATATCATATATAAATATATTGTCATCATAATGTCCACCATAAGATATGGTAGGAGATAATTGAATAATTATCGGTTCTTGAGGCGTTAGTTTACCATCTAGAAAAACAATATTTTTATTACCCATTAGATGAAGGTGTGTGTAAGTGTAGTTTGAATAAATATCATCAAAACATCCTAATATTTTGAGGATACTGGTTTTGTTATAAAATAATGTAATTAATATGTTTTAGGTGTTGGAGAAGTAAGATAAAGTAAAAGAATTTACGAGAAACAGTTACCTTGAATTCAGGTAACTCCCTTTGGTTTGAGTGGGAAGGACATCTTAAAGTGCCTTATTCCTATTGTAAGGATTTTAAGAGGAAGATAGGGATATTGAAAACTTATTTGGGCAGGGGTTGGAGGAGCCATGGGGCTTGAGAGGTGTGAGGAATGGGTTAGAAGTGACAGATTTTTCTAAGGGGGAGGAGGGGTTCTTTTGGAAATTGTAAAAATATTATTTTATTATATAATAATTTTCGGTTTATAAAGGTCCAAAACTCATTAAGGTCGAAGATAAAATTATTCATGGTTGAAATAAATTAATTAAATAATAATTGGAATGGATTTATAGGTTATTTTTATATTTTTAATCTAATTTATTTAATTCATTTTTTTACTGAGGTAAATACTGAATCACTTTTGTGTCATATATAATTTAATATATTTTATGTCTAAAAAATATAAAAAAATACCCTATGTAGGAAATGTTTATATCTTTCCAAATACTATTTATACTCAAAAATATTATTTATATAAACTCATCTAAAAATTAATTTACATAAAGATATTTTTATGTAATTTTTTTCATTATAATAATTATTTAAAATAAAGTGTCATTCTCACTTTTAAGGGGCTCCATGGGGTCCCAAAATCGACTTAAACATACCAATGGTCGGCCATGAATAATACAATATGGTTAGGTCAACTGTTAAGGTAATATTTTATTTTTATGATATTCATTTTAACTTGAATTACCCTATTTACCATTAACCGCATAAAATAAAAGTCAAAAGACACTTTTCACGAATTTTGTTTCATCTTATTGAACCAAATTTACATATTAATAAAAACCACGTATGTCTATTTTTGGAAAATCAATTTACTGATGGGGTAAAATTTCCTTTTAATGAAAAATTCAGTTTTTTAACTTCTACTAAGTGGATTCATTATTCATCAAAAAATGATGTTTTTCCGAAAAATATTCAAATTCAGCCTAAGATATATTTGATATTTTGAATTAAAAAAATATGTCAATTTTATCAAATTCAAAACATTGAAGTTTAATTTATTAAATTAAAATTATTTTACACTATTAAAACAAATAGCATGTTTTGATGAAACAATAACTATCAAAATATAGAAGCTTGATTATGTCCAATTTCAAAGTGAATTTAATTTAAATGACCAAAGTTTTATTAAATGGTAAAAATATATTCTAATTACAATTTAAAATCCATAAAAATATATACTATAACCATAAAAATAAATTAGATTAAATTTCTCGTTTGAATTAAAACATAGTAGTTTACAATATTCATTAAAAAATGAACTTTATTAGAAAAATACCAAAAAATTGTCAAAGTTAATTTTGATGTCACAAATCTAAATAAGAATTTTATTTGGTTTAAATGAACCTATAAAAATTACCAAAACTAGATTTAATAAGGGATAATGATCAAAAGGTAGTAAATGGGCCTTTTGTGAATATTACAGTATTTGTGCTATAAATTAGATTCATTCATATTTTAAGCCCATAAAATTGATTGGATAAATGTAAAAACATTTTACAAACATGTATAAACATATTTTAGTTATTTATATTCATTCCAGTGATTACAACAGCTATGCTTTAACTACCATTTAAAATAATAATTTTATATTATTAGTGTACCATGTAAGATTTCAAAGAAACTCATTATTGCATATCAGGTAAGCCATCGAACAAAGAATACAATTTAAATTAAAATTAATATATAATTTAAAAATATTAATAAATATTAAAATGTAATATTTTTTATATAATTGGGATGTTACATCCTTCTCTCTTTTGGAAATTATGCCCCCTTAATTTTAAAACTGCGCTTTGAAACTTCATTGAAAGTCCCACATCGGAAAAAGAGTAAATAAAACTATCACATTAAAAGAAATAATGATATTTACAAAGGATACCCGAGATAACCCATACTAGGATTACATAAAAACATGGATACAGAAGAGAAAAAACAATCATGTTCTGATGGAGAGTGATAGAATACTTTATTAGGAGACTGTTAACCCCAGAAAATCACAAACATGTGATGGGTTAAACAGTTTTTGATTCCCTAATAAGAAATGTTTACCGACAATTTTTTTATGTTAATTTTAATTGAGGAATATATTTGTGATCTTAACTTAAATCATATGTAAATATACAAAATTGTCATGTATACTTTTATCCTTTACTAGATTTCTAACACAAACTCATTTTTTATCCCAGTGATGAGTATTCAAGATGAATGTTTCTCATTAAACGTTCAATAATTAACTTCGAGAGAATCACATAATCCACAAAAGAAGAACTATATATTTCCCCTGTCATTATAAATTAACTAAAACCAAAATGGTTAGTACGAGATCATATAATCCCCCAAAAGGATGATCTTTTATAAAAATAAATACTACTATTAATCTCTAAAATTCAACAAAAAAGTGACCAATGTTCCAAAAGGACCATTCAATTCAAAATTTTCCTTAAAATTTTTCAAACTAATCAAACTAATATTGAAACACAAAACCCAAAATCATTAATATCACATAATATTGGACAAAAAATCTTATTATTTATCCCCAAAAACATCGACTACTCTTAAAGTCTCATACTGAAGTGTAATTAACATAAACTCATATTCTCTATGACAGGTTAATTTTTTCCATAAATAAGCCAAATCTCCTTATGTCCAAAATTAAAATATATATTATTAAAAAATAAAATTTCAACCATTAATCCACAATTTAAATCCGATGATTTCTATTTCCCATAGGCATATAGTGTTCTCAAAAGAGAGGTTGTCTTCCAAAATAACCTTTATCACTTAATCACCAAATCATTTTCCTATACTAAGAATGTCCATTTGATAAAATATATATTCCAAATTAAAAATATTATTGGTCAACAAAATCATTTAACTAAAAATAATTGGTCATGCTATCCAGGGACTTCACGTAGTTCTGTGGTAGGTGATAAATCCCAATCACACCTTGGTTGTGGGTTTGATTCATGAAGATTTGTCCGACGCGATGGGTTATCAACCAGTCATTGTGTTGTTGATTTTCAAAAACTATACAATTTCATAACCTTTTAATAAAAGATAAAAATTCCTCAAAAATATCCATAACATAATTTATCCTCAATGGTTATATTATTCCTTTAATTTTGAACACCAAAATGTAATAATCATTTATCACCTCTAAAATAACTATGTCTATTTATAATATGCTAACTATTATGGTTATGTCACTTGTACTAAAATTACACCCTACCTCTTATGTTATCTAGACTGACATCTAATACCAACTATAAGCACCCGACCATAAACATTACATAATTTTAAATTTTTTCAATAATTCACATTGATGATCTTTTTTGGTTTAGAGTTTAAAATAATTAGGCCAAAACTATTACATAAAAACTAGAATATTATAAGTTTACATGACTACACAATATCCATTCCCAATAAAATAAAAACTCATAAAAATAAACATGTATACTTCCATGTTTTAGACAACATGTATTTTTCTAGATAATAACCTTGAACATATTCATCAATAAGGAATGTGGAAAACATTTCAAAAACATGGTATGGGCATAAAAATCTTATTAAAGGTTATATAGTAAGTATGGGAAACATTATCCCATTAATAAATACAAATCAACACATCCAAAACTTTTCAATCATAGCATACCTTACAAAATCATAATATTTATGAATAACACACCGAAATCATAAATCATAAATGTAACTAATGGCATTCATAACATACATAAATTTTAGATATCACTTCTATAGAGGGAGTCACATTTTGAATACCCATCCAAGTATATTCCCTAAATAATTAGGAGAAACATTAACATTTACCTCGGTCACATTACCCAATGCATTAGTGGGCTATCTCGAGCTCAATCGCCCTAGGTTTATCACGGAACCACCCATATACATAAACAATCCCCAATAACCATAACGTAATAATAATACATAACTCAAGCATAAATAATAGATACAAATTACAAATTTCAATCACAATATATCATATGAAGATATTTAAATAAACAATTCTTTATCAAATCATTTTCAAAACCATTTAAAAAAATTAACAAAGAGATTTCTGAATCAAAGTGTCCCATAACACATTGATGATTTTAATGGAATTAACATTTTTAAGCATTAATATCCATATAAATAAATTATAAAAACAATTTTAAGAACATGGTATTTAATGATAAATATTTATAAGAATAATTCTTCGAAATATATAAAATGATATTTTATTCAAAGAGTTATTAACAAAATGAGATAATCTTGAATACAAATTACTGGGGAATAACATTTATCAAAACATTATAATATAATGGGAATAAATGGATTCATGATATAATATATCAAAAGAATATATATACACCATGTGTGAGTGAATTTGTACATAACAACAATGAAGTCTCAATGGAATGAAAATTGACAAGAAATCCCATATAAAAAAGGTATCTTTAGATTAATTTTAAATAAATTACTTAATAATTTGTGGAAAATATATTACAATAAATATGATTGGATATTTAATGTAAATAATTAATAGTACATTCACTCATGTTCTTTTTAAGACAAACCCAATGACCTGGATGTTAATCTCAATGAAACGAAATTGAGTTAAAATTATTGTTATCATGTTCATATCGATGACTTTAGAATTTATCAATGGAGTGATTATGTGTAACAAATGTATATCCACATAAAGGGGAGTGGAAAATTAAAACATAAATAAACAAATAGTGATTCAACACATAATGATAGCATGATATAATTATGTATTAGAAGATTAACGCAAGGAATGAAAATTGGGTTAAAAAGAACCCTTAACGATTCGGTATCTTACGAAACATACAACCCATGGAAGAAGGTTAATTCCTTTAAGATATAAATACCCATATATTAAATGATAATAAACAAATAATACAGTAATATGTAGTATATACACCACACAAAGTAATATAGTGGAAAATATAACATGAATCTTAGGGGAAATAAACAGTGAGATGAAAATCCCTTACCAAGTTGTAATCAATCGAGTCGTATGACCAAAAGTTAATAACCACAAATTGAATAAAATAATACCATGAATATAAGTAGAATCACAATAATTTATATCAAATGTTATTACCCAATACACCACATGAAATAAATAATTGGAAAACAATAGAAATATCAGGTAATTGAATGTGTGATAAGAAATCCCTTACCTCATGTCCGACTTGACTCGTAAGTTCTATGTTCTTCCTGAATAAAAAAATAAAGATAATTTCAACTTGTCTAAGAAAAATTTCATGTTTATTATTTATTTTATATAACTTATTTCCATGTTGTAAATATTATTCAATCATTTATGTTAATAATAGTCGTTTTGTCGATATTTGGTACTTGGGTAAAAAATGAACACCTTATATTTACAAGTTTTCCATTTCATAAAAAGTACATTATCTCCATAATTATGTTCATTATTTAGATATCATATATATAATAAATATCCAGTATATATATGTATTTATAATAGTACATATCATTTTGTGGTATGAAATTAAATGCATCGTTCATGCAGATGATAAGTTGTACGCACGCATGAACGCTACATTCATTTCTATATCATATTTTAATAGAATTATAAGATAATGTTACATTAGTATAATAGAATTATAGTATAATATAATATATAATATTATTAACTCTATCATTTATATGTCCCATATATGGCATTAACGAGTTATATAACTTTGTGGGGTGGTAGTCTTAACTTCCTCAAGTGAAAATAACGCATTTACCCATAATGGAATCCATAAAGGTATGCTATAAATAAAAACTATAGAGGCATAATGAACCCATAAACATAATATATAACATATATAAATATAGTTTCATCATAATGGCTACCGTAAGAGGCGGTAATAGATAATTGAACAATCATCCATTCACGAGGCTTTAGTTTTCCATCCATAGAAACAATATGTTCTTTACCCATTAGATGGAGGTGTGTGTAAGGGTAGTTTGAATCCTTCTCATAAAAACATCCTAGTATATTTAGGATACTGTTGTATTTATAAATATAAGTAAATAAAATAGTTTAGGGGTTGGAGAATTAAATTTATAGAAAATAATTTAACGGAAACTAGTACCTTTAATTCGGGTAATTCCTTTTGGTTTGAACCAGAATGAAATCTTGAAGTTCCATATGCCTTAAGTAAGGCTTATAGAAAGAAGATAAGGATATTGAGAGATTATTTGGGTAGGTTTTGTACTATCCAAGGGGCTTGAGAGGTGTGAATAATGGGTTAGAAGTGAAGGATTTACTATAAGGTGGAGGAGGGATTCCTTAAGAAAGTGTTAAAATATTATTTTATTATATAATGATTTCTATTTTATAAAGTAAAAAATTATTTTAGGACTAAGATATGATGACTTGTGGTCGAAATAAATACATCCAATAATAATTGGATAGGTTTTGGATGTTATTTTTATATTTATAATCAAATTTATTTAAATTATTTTAGATGAGGTAAATACTGAGTCACATTTGTGTCATATATAATTTATTTGATTTGTTGGAAAAATATTATAAATAAAAATACCTTGATGTAGGAATTATTATTTATTTCCAATTAATAATTATATTCGTAATGATTTTCTATATAACCTCATCTAAAAGTTAATTTACAAGAAGATATTTGTTTATGTAATTGTTTTATTTATATTTAATTAATTATATTGAAGAGTCATTATAACTCTTATGTAGCTCCATGCAGTCCCAAAATTGTTATAACGATTCCCATCATAAAATATTTATCATACAATGGGGTTAGGACAAGTGTTAAGGTATATTTGTGTTATTATAATATTCTTTTTACCTTGAATTACCCTATTTACCTTTCATCGCGGTAAATAAAAGTCAAAAGTTACTATTAATCAAAAATTATTTTCATCTTATTGAAAGAAATTTTACTTACTAATAACAACCATTTATGTCATATTTTCTAAATTTAATTCTCAGAAGTGGTAAAATTTCATTTAAATGAAAAAGTCAGTTTTTTAACTACTACTATGAGGTTTCACTATTCATCAAAAAATTAATGTTTTTAAAAAAAACAAAAAAAATCAGCCTAAGATATATTTGATATTCCAAATTAAATAATTATGTATATTTTAACAAATTAAAAACATATAATTTTCATTAATTAATTTAAAATCACTTCACTTTGTCAAAACGAATAGCCTATTGTTAAGAAACAATAATTATCAAAAAAATGATACTTGTTTCTTGTCCAATTTCAAAGAGAAATTAATTAGAATGACTAAAACTTGATTAAATGGTAAAAATATATTTTAATTACACTTTAAAAATAATTAAAAATATAATATAACGGTATAAATGAATTAGATTAGAAGGCACATTTGAATTAAAATAAAGTTTTTCACTATTCATTAAAAAGGAACATTATCGAAAAAATATAAAAAATTTACCCAACATAAATTTAATTTCCCAAATGTAAAACAGAATTTAATTTTGTCAAAAAACATATAAAAACCTCCCAATCATGATTTATTGTGGGTTCTTCCTCAAGAGGCTTTAAATCAACCTTTTAGTTAATATTGGAGTATTTATGCTTAAAATTAGACGCATTCATATTTTAAGCCCCAAACATTTATTAGATAAATGTAAAAGCATTTATCAAACATGTAAAAAAATATTTTATTTTGTACTATTCATTATTTCCAATAAAATGGGATGGCCTTATCTACCATTAAAAAAATAATACTATATTATTAGTGTACAATGTAATATTTCAAAGAAACATGTTGTTGCGTATCAGGTAAGCAATTTAACATTGAATCCCCATTAAATTTAAAATAATAATTAGTTTAAAAATATTATTATGTATGAAATATCATATTCTATATTTACATGGGATGTTACAATAGTAAATTAGGATGTGGAATGTTAAAAAATAATTATTTATATTTAATCATTACCATGAATTATAAAATATTTATTATGTATTTTATTTAATTTTTCAATTAGATAATGTTTTATAGATTTTATGTGATGCATATACTGTAAATCATAGATTAGGAAACATAACCATTGGGTATTCATTGAGGATGAGTAAAATATAACATCCTATTTTTTTTGGTAATAACATATTATCTGGTTATTCTTATTAATACAGGATTTTCAATATAATAAATGTTCACAAGGTTTTAGCATAGTGTAATAACTCTAAAATTTGCGCTTTTAGTATTTAAACGATCATTAAATAGTGCATGATAATTCGACATAATTTACAAATTGTTTTAAAATTCTCAAGGGAAATGTTTCTGAAAATTCAAATATTCTTTAGGAACCATCGTTATTTATTTGAAAATATTATGATAAAGAATATCCTAGGATAAATAAAATGTTTTATATATTAAAAAATATGGTGTCATGATTCATACATCATATAAAAGAATTTTTAAAATCATTGTTATCATTTTTACTAGATGATTTTATTTTTCAGAAATTGGATGACAATATTGGGAATCATGTTAAAACATAATATGATTGAAAATTTGGTAATTTAGAGGAAAAAATTGGATGAAGAAATGAGAGAATGTTATTCTGATTATTCATTGTTAGTTATCATGATATTTGATTAAATACATATAAATTATAAAACTCTCAGACTTACCAAACAATACAAATATGGGTTCTTCTAAGAGTTTGAGTACTTTATACCATAAGTAATTTTTTCCTTCATATTGGAAATTTGGAAATAGACACCAATGATAATTTTCAAAATGTAAAATAAAAAGTTTTATCAATGGAAAATAAGTAGATAATGAACAGTATTTCCAAGGAAAAGTGAATAGAAAAGTTGAGATAATTAAATTTCATCCTCAAATCTGGAATCATCTAATCATTATGATTAATTTAGGTGAATATATGTCTTCATATAATATATAAATATGTGTTATTGATATAACCAACGGTTTATGAGTTAATGTATGAACATATGTTTTACGACATAAATTCCCCTTTTCTGTTTTAAGTGTCTAGATTTTGTGATGATTAATTGTATTTTGGGATATATTTATGGAAGATTATTTTGTTAAAAAAATATTATATTAAGGATTTTCAATAAATTTATTAAAATAATTAAATCAAATTGGAAACAGTTACTGATTATCATATCTTTGATATTGTGGTAATTATTGTTCATCATAATTTGGGAATGTAACATAAATTATATTAATTTAGATTTGGGTATGGGACACCTTGCATGTCGTGTGAAGAATATACACATCATGAAATAATAAAGGTTGTGAACCTACACTATTGGGAGATAAGGGTGAATCACCATCATATTTTCAACATGATGTACCAGTTCATATGCCATTATTTTTAGTTAATTAATTTTACTGATATATACTTTTAAAATTTATAATGCTTAATTTTTGTGTCACAATTCCTGTTTACAAAATTTTTTTTAGAACATGTTCTCATCATTACATTTTGGTATATATTTTTAGATATATAGATGTACTTTTCCATGAACTATGGGAAATAAGATCCATACCAACAGTTTTGGGAAAACTGTTGGTATGGTTAACCTATATAGACCTATACCAATAGTTTGTACAAAAACATTGGTATACGTCACTAATTTGGACATATACTAAGGGTTTCCCGAAATCATTTCTATAGGGGGGACCAATACCAATAGTTTAGAGAAACCGTTGGTATAGGTCACTTATATGGACCTATTTCAATGTTTTGTCCAAAACTGTTGGTATATGGTGTCTATCATGGACCAATGCCAATGGTTTTAGCCAACATTGTTGGGATAAGTTCATAATGGAGACCCTATACTAAATTTTTTGGACAAACCGTTGGCATATGTACCCCCTATACCAAATAATTGTCCAAAACTGTTGGTATAGGTCCAAAAATCAATGAATCTATACCAATGGTGCTCAAAAATAATGGTATTGGCCTATACAGATGATTTTGAGAACCGTTGGTATTGTTACCTGTACTTTTAATGGAATATTCTTATAGAGAACATTATATAAATCAATATTAAAAATATTTATGATAATTCATATATATATTAATGAAATTATGTTCACAAATGTCTAATTAAGTTAGTGGTTGGGTCATTCAAATAGTTGGTATGGGGTATTTTTCTAGTAGTGTTGTTTTGTCAATATTTTGATCCTTTAAACATTAGTTTTAGTAAATCTATATTAAAAACATCAAATTTTGTAATCATTCTATTGAGTAAGTGGTAATGTGGAAATTCATTGATGAAAACCCATGGGATGTTATTATGATTATGAAATATAACTATATAATGAAAATATATTAACATTTGATCATATATATTAATGTAATTCCCCATGTTTAGGATCATGATAATGAAACACACAATTTATTATGTTACCCATCATATATGATGAATCAATAGTCATTTAACTTTTCATTGATTCATTGATTCATATTTATTCACATTTAATTGATCATTAAATTTATTTTTATAATTTATCTTTATCGCATATCTTATTAATTTATTGTTTTCCTCCACTTCCATATTTTGAAATTCTAGCTGTGTTCTCCTAATCCTAGTTATGGCTTATTCTGGCTTTCATTCATATTTCCCATCCCATATTTTATAATTATTTCTTACCCATTTATATGATTTTTTTTAAACAATATCATTTTGAATTATATAATTATTTTTTCCAGAGAGAGAGATCATATTATGAGAGAATCAATTATTGAATTTCAAGATAATGTTTTAATTAGCGGGTTAAAAAGAATAATATATTGTTCTATAATATATATGTCAAAAAACAGTAAGTTATAACATCTCATTGAATGTACATAACATCATAACAACCATGTTGTAGAATTGGAAGTAGTGAATAGGATTAACAAAATTCCGAAATAAACATATATATGTCATAAAAATACATATTTATAGGGAAATTCGATGAAAATATTTATTCATATTTTTTGTATGGTCATTTTATGCTTCAAAATACATTTCCATAAAAAAAATTCGTTTTTTAGAATTATAATTAAATAATTTTATAATAATTTTTATTTATAAAAATATATTTTTTTAATCATATTACTCAAATTATCTTATTTTGAAAATTTCAAATTTTACTAATGTGTTCAATTTTAATGTAATTGTTGAAAATATCATTTTTTATTGTGTTACTTTTAATTAAATTAATTAATTTAAAAGTAAAAAATATTCATTTTATTTGAATTAAAATTAACAAAATTATTATGAATTTATACATAAAATAAATATCTATATTTGAATGATATTTTATATGATCATGGTTTGTGAATATTTTTATCCTTAAAAACAAATTTTATTGAAAATTGATTTTAATTATGCAATGATAACCCGTTTTAATTAATTAAAATAAATACTAATAAAACAATATTTATGTCAAATTAATATATAAATATGTATATAAATTTATATCAATATAATGATGGTCAATAGTCATATAGGTAAAAATAATATCATCTATTAGGGAAACATGTATATTTACAAAATTTTAACTTTTTATTAAAATTTAATACCTCAAGTTTTTTGAATAATATTTCAAAAAATGGACTATAAATTTATTAATATGATAATCAATAAATTATATTAATATAATATTATTTTTATCATAATGATTAGTACGTAAAAATTATTTTAGTTATTATGATTAAGTTTTAAATGACGTTTTTTCCATTACATGCAAATGTGAAAAAAAAATTTACACAAAAGTATATTATTTCAAAAATTACATTACATAATTAAACATTAAGAAAAAATTATCTAATAATATTAACTTTATTTCAAGCCTTATGGATTAATAACTATGGATTAAAAAACTAGTTGTCGTGGTGAAAACTAATATTGTAGTAGAATGAAAACCTAGAAGTTAAGGGAATAATATTAATAAAACAATCATTTTTTGAGGATTATATTTAAAATAACATCCATAAAATCTATTATTTGTCTATTTTGTATGATATTGGTTTGATATTTATTACCCATTATTGAATATTTTTCAGTATTTTAAAAAATGGTACTCCTCATCAATTACAAAAGAGATCACCCTCCACTCACCAAGACACAAATATTCTTTGATTTGGATCAAACATACCCTGTGAAAGTCTCTCCAAAACATCCTTATCAAATTTATATACATACTAGATTTCAAATAACACCATCCATTATGTCTTCATAATGATATCTATAAGATCATTCTCTGTTTCAAATTAATCATCTTATTGGATCTCTATTGCATTCTTTATTATTTTACCATCATCCGTTATGTCATGAAAATCCAAATAAAATTTTAGATGTATATGAAATCCTATGGAATTTTTTTTGTTTATTTTCATATTTATTCATATCTTCCTCGATGATGTGTGAAAAATTCATCGCTGTTGTGTCTGGAAAATACCCACACAAAAATATTGTAATTTTATTTCAATTAATGAATGAGATATATAGTCATAATAATGGAAACAATTAGTATATTGATACACGTGAAATGAGATTAATTCATATAATAAATATATAATAAACACATATATCCATTCACCCATTAAATGAAATATATTTTCACTCTTGCATTCGTATGACCTTCATTCTCCATGATTTTATGGGAATTATTTAAAATTCCAATCATTCATGAATGGTTTAATGAAAATTACACTTAAAATTATTTTATTTTGACATTAAATATTATTCATTATATTTTTGAGCTATATCGTTTGAACATTCATTGAATCTTTATCAATAAATCATTCATGTCAATGCAAATCAATTAACACCTGAAGCAAGGGAAATAATAAAATATCACTGATCAAAAATTAAAAATAATTTAAAATTAGATCATTTATGATATTATAAACATGATTATTTTTTTGATATAAATAAATAATTTTCTTATCATCATTAAACATGATGTTAAATTGGGATCAACATAAGAGAATATAAGTATAAGGGACTTCATCAAAAAAATGTCCTTATCAATGTAAATTTTGTTGTTATGCACATTATATATTTTTTATGTGAGTATACTATAAATATTATGTTAAGTATGTAAATACCATCAAAAATAATTTCATTTTTCTAAAATTTAATACAATTAAATAGTGGAGATTTTACTTGAATGTTACACTATTTTAATGATTTTATTAACTCAAATTATCTTCATTGGGTCATATCAATTAATCAGTATATTTTATATTGTATGATTGTTTTGGTTAATGAATTATTATAATATTTTTTTTTATTTCAACCGATTTTATTTTTATTTACTTTTCATATACATAATAGATCCCTATATTAATTATAACTTCAATTATATGATAATTTTAAGGATTGTTCAGATCAAAATTTTTTATTTGGGAAATTTTTTTTTCAATACAAAAATCATCTTTTATGAGGTGTATGTATTGAAAAAGTCAATGGTTATTTCAAGAATATATTTATATTCTTATTATTTTATTTCACATTACATGTTATTTACTTAATTGTGGTTACGATTCAAATGTAACCAAATTAGTAAGGTTTTTTAATTCAATCTCATACAAATCATGATTATTTATAATTGAATTTACATTTATTGAAATTATTATATAATTATATAATAAACCCCATTAATGTTATTTTCCATTGTTTAATCATGAATCCTTCATGTAATATTATTGTTTTATACTCTTAAAAACATAAAATTATTGATATTGTTTTACAAAAATCCAACATAATTTCTATCAACATATAAAAATCATCTTTCATAAAAAAATGATTTCTATAAATAAATAAAACATGTTTACCTATTATTTTTTAAATTTATTTGAACCCTTAATAATATTATTATATAACATTTTAAAATAACTCTTTTAATATTTTTTAAAATGACTTTATTTTGACAATTATTAAAAAATTAAAAAACAATAATTAATTTATTGTACTTAAAAATGGATCATTACCATAATCATGAGCACTAATTCCATTGATGATTCATTTTAAATATTAGATGGATCATTTAAATGAAATGTATACCCCCAATATTTTTTATATTATATAATTTTGAAATTAATCCTAAAATTGAAAATGAAATTTTACTAAAAAACATCACATGATAATTTAAATAAATTTCTATTAATCAATTATAATAACCAATTATTATATTTATACACCAATATGAATATGTTGTAATGTCATGAACCAGTCCGGGTCACCATCCAACCCGGCGCCCGACCCGGTTCGTGGCAAGGCCCGAAGGGCGTTTCTGATCCCCACGGGCTGGCACAAGTGCCCAGGTATCAAGAGTAACCTGTGGGAATGGTTTACCCGAAATGGTATATGAAAACACTAACAAGATAATAAAAATGAAACTAGGAATCGACAACCAAAGAGACCATTAAACTGAAATCAAAATTTAAAGGTTTACAACTAGAACCAACGTCCAAAAATAAATGGCAACAAAAGAGACTAACACTATAAATCAAACCTCCAACCAACAAGAGTGGTATAGCATCTGCACGCCACAACACCAACCTTCTTGAGAAGACCATCACCGACCAAAACCACCATCGCTGAGCACAACGAACAACCTAGAATACCCAATAAATAAGGTCTGCATACACCTGAAGGTGTATGCAGGGTGTGAGGGAAAAGCCCAGTAGGACGTCACCCAATAAAAAGGTTCCATGCCACAACATCAAAAGGATAATTTAATGTTCTGATTCATGTTATAATTTCGAAATACATTTAAAGAAAAAATTTACAAGTCAAATTCTAAAGGAAAACACTAAAAAGAACTCATTTCACAAACACAATTTTAAAGTGGAAGGGAAAAGTTCATTATGGGCACACACACACACACACACTCACACACACACACACACACACATACTCACACACACACACAGACACACACACAGACACACACACTCACACCCAAGTGGTCCTCCATATGTCGATGGAAGGCACCACGCCAAAGATGATAGAGCACTACGGGTAAATCCCCTAAGGTTCATCTAGCTCGAGTGGGACCCTAGAACCTCGTGTCTCGGTGAAATGTGGCTTAGAAGGCCACGACCCTCAGAAAACGTGTCTTAGAAGGACACAACCCTCAGAACATGTGTCTTAGAAGGCCACAACCCTGAAATATCATATGTTTAGTTAATGTTTCAATCGTTAATCCGGCTAAGTAAAACTGGGACGATACCCATCCGTTTCACTAGAGCACTAGTTCTAGTCTACCCACCTAGATACTCAGGGTTTTCTCTTATGCTAAATCAAGTTTCACACCAAAACACTAGTTCCCATTATTAACTTTTTTGTAATTGATATTACATTAAAACATTCACTTTTTTGGATCATTTAGTAGTACATATGTATTAAATATTCATATTCAATGTATTTAAATTATTATTACTTAATAACATATTAGCCATTTTTATATTATATGTTTACTATAAATGTTATTTGATTAACTATTGAAATATTGATAAATTCGTAATATATACTCGATATAGATATTTATTGTTAGTATATATTTCTCGTGAATTAAATAGATCGTATGATATATGTGGAATTATTTAGACATGATGTGATGGGTGGGGATTATAATTATATATCCACCTGATGAATCTCTTGTCTAATACAAATAATCAACTCATTGTCCAAACTAAAAATGTTCTTGGTGTATTTCTAAACATTAATTAAATTATATGTGGAAGAAGACAAAATGGAAATGATAGCATGTTGCTTTGGATCTTAATTTCTAATGAAAAAAATTTCCATCGTTTAATATTTACTTATTATTTTCTATGAGATTATTAAATTGATTTTATTCATGGATAATTTATATGACAAGTAATTAATTGAATGGAAATTTTTTATTGTTATTTAACTTTCTATATTCATTATGACTTATTTATTTATGATAACATCTTTTTTTAAGACACTTACTAACAATTCAAGAACAACCATATTTTTTTATTTTAAATAGCACATTAACAATGGATTATTGAATGTATTCAATGAGGGATAATATTCATTATCACTATATTGTATTTTAGGTTATCGATTTAAATTTATGATTCATGTATGTATCTATTTTGTCCAGAATACTATAAAATTTGATCCATCATGAAATTATCTCTTATATATTATTATAGTTTAGTAATTTTTCCATAAGCTCTAGGAAATTTCTATTAGGGTCTTTAAAAAATTCTTGTAATCTAATTATCAAACAAATTTTTTGGATGAATTTATTATTGTAATTCTAAATTAGTGGAATGAACAATGTCATACCTTTTATTACCTAATAATAATAATTGTATTATTATTTATTTTCAAAAACTAGCATTATTTTTTTAATAAACATTATTTAATTCATTTTATAGAAGGGTGTTATCCACAATTCCATATGTGAGTTTATGTGGAGAAATTATTCACATAACTATATAACATTTCATACATGGTATTAGTTACATAGATTTATTATATTTATTGATTAATATTAATATACAATATCACTGTATTTTATTTGTTACCCATATATTTTATTTGGGGTTAACATGGCATTATTAGTTATTTAACTAAAAATGATTTCCATTGTGAATCTAAAAAACCATTTGGATTCCATGATATCTATGTGATGTGTTGAATGAAAGTCATTTTATTTCCATGAGATATTTATGTTGTAAAATTTAATTAATTCCCTTTATATTATAGTATGAACCCAATTTTATAACATTTAATTTTTATAAAATAATAAATTGTTGATTTCTTAGGGAACTCATAGGTATGGATTGTAATGGGTGGGGTATATATGACCCTCAAATACAATGTAAGGTAATATATCATGATATGAGTAATTAAATGTATATTTCTGTTTCTCATTTGTGGGAGGAAACATATTTTGTGGATCTGGAATGTAATGATCCCTATATTAATGTTTTATCCAATGATAAATGTTGTTTCTGTCATACATAATTATTCCAGGGACTGGGATAAGCTATCATGTTTCATATTTACTGGGAATATTTTTTCCCCATTTATAATCATGTTTTATATAATTATAATTTATTTTCAATGAATTATGATAAAAAAATTTATTGTTTTTATATATCTTGATTATATCTGAATATGTATATTTTTCTCACTTATGATATTCGATTGTTATCAATTATTGTTTCTCAAACATAGAATCTGATATATATCATTTTTTATAAATCCATTTCCAAAAGTAAATACATTTTTATAATATGTTATATGTATATGACTTAGTAGTGGGTTACTCAATTAATGGGATATGTCCACATGTGTTATAAAATATGTTGATTTTTTAACTAGTCCACAAAAACACAAATCCCTCTAATAAAGGGACTATATTGTTATTTTTGGGATATAAGAGTCCCCATTCTATAAAGTTTCAATATACTTTAATGGGATTACTTGGTCATTATATATTACCCTTTTATTCAAAATTTAAGGGTATAAAAACATTTAATAAATAATTATTTCCTCTTTAAAATAAGACATTATCTTTTTATATGATTATAATTTTTTTATTTTCAAAAAAAAATTATCCAAAAAAATTCATTGATAAATCCATTTGAAATTATGAAAATAAAACATCATAAATATTAATAATAGAAATAAATTTTTATTTCATCAGATTCCAAAAAACATTTATATTTTTATTTTCATGATAGAGATAACACTTTGTGATAACATTATAAAATTCCGTAATAAAATTATTGTATGAAAATATAGTATAAAATCATATTTAAAAAATATGTAATGATAGATAAGTACAAAAAAATCATTAAATTAAAATATAAATATTTTATGTGTAAAACAAAATTATTTTGTAAAATATATTTTTTAAAATGAGTTTACTTTCACAGATTGCTTGTGTTTAATGCAATATCCTCTTTTAATAAAGCACTATAGAATAATTAAAATTATATATATATTCTGATTATATCCTACATGGTATAAAGGATAAATAAATAATAGTAATTAAAATTTTAATATCATACATAAATAATTGATATAATTAAAAAATATTGATAAATAAGTGCTTATTTTTTTAAAAAATATACATGTGCTTCGAAAATACATTTTCCGAAAAAAATTCAATATTAGTTCTTATATGAAAAGATAATAAATATAAATTGTGAAACAAAAAAATATTTTAAATAAATTCGTATAATTTATATTTTCATAATGTTAAAATTAATTTTTGTTGAATGAATTTAATTTTAATATAATTTTTTCATTTTAAATAACTAATAAAAACATGTTACTTCTATTAAAAAAACATTATCGTTTAAAGAATTTAGATGTTATAAATTTTGTGAAAATTGGATTAAAAATAACATTAATTAAATTTATTCGTGATTAATCCAATTAATATCATTGGAATTTATTTAACGCTGAATTGTTATAATAAAATGTTGTAATCATTTGAAAAATAGTCACTGGAAATCTGTTTTTTAGTCGAATCTATGAGATTAATTTTAAATCAAATTCTATCTACACTATAAAATGTATATTAAAAAATTAATTCAACTTTTATAATATATATATTTAATATTTTAAAATATTTTCATCATAATTTTTTTCTGAATTTATTATTAAAAATATTGAAAAATTATTTACAGTAATTAAGGGTAAAATAATTTACATGTGTTAATCTATAATCACAATGGTAAAAATTACCAAAAATACCTTTTAAAATAAAATATTTTCGAAATATTTATAAATTATATAATCTAAGGTTCTTGAAGGAAACTATTTATTAGACTTGTAGAATATATTATACATGGGTATATCTTTATCATTTTAAAACGTCCATTACTGTCATATAAACAATTTTTTAAAGGGAAAGAAAAATATTGTCCTCCAAGAATTATGAAAGTCTATTTGATAATAAAATACCTAAAAATGAATCCTATTACCAACCTAAAAATTTTATAGAGGATTTGTATTATTAATTATCCCTCATAAAAACATGTTTGGTTCAATCCAATGGATTTTTTCTGAAAAAGTTGTATTTCTCTTAACCGAGTTTTTTTAATATCTTCACACACATTAATAAAATCTTATGAAAACAAAATAATTTAATAAGTCAAATATTATCTATATAATGATATTTCAATATATAAATGTACAAGATAATGAACATATACTCTTCCATTGATGGATAAAGTAAACCTTCAATCCGGTGTACAAATTACTGCCACCTCGAAAATAGATGTAGTTTTTTTCCACCACCACCTTTAAAAGATAAATATATTGATGGTTTCAAAAATATTTATTCATTATTTATTACATAATAATACATCTGTAATTATAATATAACATTTACAATCTTGTAATGAAATCCATTTTATCAAGATAACGTCGCAAGTGTGTACATGTGGACAACAGCCTCTACGAAGTGATGTGACTTATTATTCATTTTATTATTAAATTTCTCGTAATAATGTTGTATATTATGAATATATATGATAAATATGACTTTAAATTTTGTTTTAAGGTGAATTTATATTTACCATACTTTCATTCCATCCGTTGAGAAAATACTGACATCATTCATGCGTGCATTTGACCTATTGTCTTGATTTAATGTGTAAGTCATTTAATCTATTTAACATTAATATATTACTCTATGTAAGTTAATAATATATATATATATTACTTATATCATGTTAAAATTATCATGATTATATAAGCATGATCAAATCAAATGATCAAAAAATATGATACATAAACACGAATGAAGAAATGTAGTAGATATAATTCATAACAATATTTAACAGGGAAATTATTATAAAACATGTAATAATTGGTCATAATAATCCCCATGCGGAATATTTTAGTGGTTATACCCCTTGATTTTACCATGGTTGTGTGTTTAATATGTCCTTGTTTCAGAACACTATGTCAAAATATTTATTTCATTTGTTCCCACACCCAGAGGTATACCATGTATAATTAGAAAAAAAAATATTTTAAAACAGTAATTAGATAATAATATATTTTATGATATATATAATTATTTTTCTTTTACATATATTTAATAATAATATATTATTTATATATGAGGTTCATATTTTTATGAATAAATTCAATACATCAGTCAATGGGCTTTCCACTCACTTTATTTTCATGGAAAACAAGTCATATTCACTATTTGTTTTTTATGGATTGTATACTACCATTTACTCTACTTTATATTATTAAATAGATTATTCTAGTATTTAAATAAATTTGTTTTATTTTCAATCATGATGATAATGATTTGGAAAATTTGGTATGTGGTATATGTATTTTGTTACAACCTTATTGTTAATTATTGTTGGTTATGATTAAGTTCCATTGATAAAATATTATGATATGTCTCTAAATAATCTCACAAATATTCTTATAAAATTCATAATCTGTTATCATAGAAATATTCCCTTCTTTTACACAACATTATGTACCAAATGATCTAAAATATTTTTTTTAAAAAAATTGATTATATTTCTCTATTTGATAAAAAATGATTTCTCTTACACATCTATGTTTTCTATGATTTTTTCTATTTTTTTAATAATATGAAACTGTTATTTAAGTAAAATTTTATTGATGTTTGTAATTTTACAATTTGGTTTAAAAGTAATATTATTTCATTATTACAAAATTAGAAGTTTTCTGTTTAATGAAACGATAAATGGAATTGTCACATTAATGTTTTTAAATGAGTAGAATTTATTGAGTTCATGTATTCAAAAATATTTCTAAAATTATTTTCATATTTCAATTTATATTTTCTTATAATATGGTTTCATAAATATCTATTTAATTATTATATTTTAAATATTATTTTTCACGGATGATAGTATTTTTCCTCAATAAATATTCCATGTTATCATTAAAAACATTTCGTTATCTAAAATTAAATCATTTTACGTTACATAATCATTACATGTAATATCTTCCATGATTATATCATTATTATTTATATATAATTTTAATAAATGTCATGAAAAATATTTATGAAAACAATTTCATTCATATTTGTTATTCTAAAATAAATTATTTATAAAAAATGTATTATTTTCATGATTTAAGATATAATAAATGACTCATGATATTTTGGGGAAAAAATGTACTCATTATGTAATAGGGGAAGTATATATTCTCTCAAACTCATTAGGTAACGATTAATGTTCAATTAGATTAATGGGTATATGGGAGGTTATCATATTTTAGAAAAACGATTGATGGTTTTTTATCCCAATTATGTATGAGGGTACAAAATAAGTAATTAATACAAGAGTTTATTTACTAAAACCAACTAGTTTTACATTGATTACATGGATATTTAATGTATTATTACATATTGTTCATAATTTTCATCACTATGACGTAATAATGCCCTAGAGTATTTGATGCATTGATAAGGCCATGGTAGTTCCCCGCTATGATGAGAACATTGTAATGTAATAACAATATTATTAAATATATTTATGCAGTTAGATAGAATACTATGATGGGAAACATATTGTAACACCCTAAGATTTTATGAGATATATTATTTTTAATTTATTTTATGTCTTCTATTGTACACTACATCGTTATTATCTAGTACTATACGCAACACCGTATTAGCTTGCTGTATACGCAACACTATTCTTGGCTCGTGTTACACCTAATTTCAAGTTTGTTTTATAGAAATTATTCTATGAAAAATTAAGTATATTTTTTGTTTAATGTATAAATTAAATAAGTTTTGATTATGTTATATGCAACACTAAAGGGAGCTTTCACTACATGTAGCCATGACTTGTCTTGTATTACATGCAATCACGACCTTCCTCGATAGCGTGTGTAGTAAGAAATATCTGGTTTCACTAAACAACGATATATTGTTATAATATTATTATAAACGAGCCGTTATGAATAGTATTAACTACATTATAAATTTTATAATATTATTATTCATCTTACATATTTTTTAGGACATGGTATGTGAACAAAATAAATTTTCCGTTTAAAATAAGTATTTTAAAAAAATGCAATTTTGTCGCCATTTGATGGCGTACCAAAATTAAATCTAGTTTATGACATGTTTATAAGTATAATTTGAAAAATTAAAATTCTCCTTTGAAATCAGGATATAAAAATTTACTTTGGATAGGATTTTCATATTATTCTGATAACTTTCATTTTTTAATGAATAGTAAAAACACGTTATATTTTAATTAAAAACAAATTTTTTCATCAGATTAATTTATATGGTTAAATTATAATATTTAATGGTTTTAAAATATAAATAGAATATATTTTTACCATTTATTATAATGTTTTTCATTTGCATTGATTTTAAGTTGAATTCATAGGTAAAAATAATTCAATCTTTTACAATGTTTTAACTTTTAAAAACCATTTTCTTAACAACATGATTAATTTTAAATTAATTACTAAAACTTTTATATTTTGAATTTTGAAAAATGGATTCCATATTTGGATTCAGTAGGTCCAAATTATATTAATAGGTTACTTTAATTATTTTGACATTATGAATAGTAACTACGATACTTTTTATTTAATACGGTTAATGGTATATCATGTAATTAATGGTAAAAATAAGATTATAAAATTACCCTAGCACTTTCCAAAATTCTATTGGATGAATAAAAGTCAACCCATATCACCTAAGGGTTGGAATTGATTCATCTAATGGACTATTGACCATGAAAATTATATAATTATAATTAAAACCAAAGAATGTGACAACATGTCACTCTCTTATATTTTATAAGTGTAATAGTTTTAATTTTGTGATAAAATATATATAACATAGAAAATGAATAGTCTTTACAAAGATAATAAAAATATCTGCATCATGTGAATATATTTATAATTTTTAGGGATTTAATAATAATCATTAATGATGATACAATAGTGATGTTGAAAATTATTTTATATATTGAAATATCAAATAAATTGTTTTAAAAATATTAAAATAAATAGTTTATGAACTATTTAATGTTATCCAAGAATTTTATATAATAATATGATATTTAGGAAATAATTAAATATTTTTGTTTGAATATTTTTACTGTGGGGATTTTATTTAAATGAAAATAAATGAATAGTGTCAAAATTGACACAATTTTAATTTTATAAAAGTAATGTATTATAAACATTGTTAAAAATCTCAAAAATATTAAAAAATTGTAAATTGAAATTTATATGGTCATAAATGTCATTAATTATCCAATTATAGGCAAATAATAACACATTAGTAATTATTTATATAAATTTAAAATTTAGAATTTTATAACCACAAATAAAAGTTAATAGATTAAATAAGGTTAAATAAATTAGATAAGGTTTAAAATAAATTCCCAACAGGTCTAAATTTTATTGGTTGTTGTGATTACAACCATATATCATCACAGATTCTAATTTAGTCTTATTTGGTTGTTTTTAAATGCGTTTTGATTTTATTATAAATTAATATTTCTTATGATTCCATAGGTTCCCTCTCCACCCATATAAAAGGGAATCTCCTCCCTCTCCTCCTCGCAACATGTTGAGCCTTCTAACTCGGCAAAACCCTACCAATTTATTTTCTCAACTTCCCTAGAATCATACTATAGGTCTTAGTCTTCTTCAAAGACCAAATTTAGTACCCTAAGAGTAGGATTAAAAGATGGGCGTCGAAGAAGAGGTAATATCCTTTACCGATACTTTCAAATTTATATCATTTTCTACTTATTCTTATTTATTTGTTTCATTATAAATTAATGACATCAGTATCAATAATATACTGATATGTTATTATAAATATTAATCAATCCTTTTTCAACTTCTATCCATCCTACGAAAAATAAAATCATTGTGTGTGCGTACATATAGAATTCCTTCTCCAGGTCATGGTGTAATCTGTTTTCCACCACCACCTTAGATTGAAGTGTATAATTGGGTAAATAATAACTATATATGGTTATTATAACATGATGTTAATTATGAGATATAATATCATCCACTATAATTCCATTCAATAATTATGGGAATGATATCATCGCTCGTGCATACGTACGCATTACCGTCTCCACAACGCAATGATATTCATTCTCCAAGATAACCATTAAAGAATGATTATAAATTATATATATTAAATACTCATGAAATATATGAAAAATTAATGATACTTTATTTATGTGTATGTTATTTACTTATTTCTATTCAATTTAATAAGAAACGGAAACAACATCCATGGGTACGTACGACCTACCATCTCCAAGAATGGTGTATTTCATTCCATTTATCTATATATTATATATTTGTATATTCTGAACATATATTATATATAAATCAATTTTTACATTCTGGATGTAAGTAATAATTATCTAAGTAATCATATAAATAATTAAAAGTCAAAACAATGATGATAAATGAAACGATTTTACCAAAAACACAGTTTTATCATGAAATTGACAAATGAATGGGTAATATAAAGTCAAAAGTGAATGATATATGATATCATAAATATAATTATAATTCTGTTACAAGTTAATAATATTTTTAAACCCACTATACAGAAGTCACAGACACATACAGACCTAATTGGACATAAGGAAAGGAAAAATCTTGCAATCTCATTTTTATCCGAGATTGTTTATACTTCAGAATTTACTGGGAAATATTTATCATCCACATCCATGTTTCATCAATATGTAATATTATATATATCATCCAAAAAATTTTAAATCCAATTTTACCTATTGTTTATTTTTTAGAAAAATATATGAAAGGAATCTTTTTTCATTTACAGTACAATATACTTTTTGATTTTTCTTAGAAAACTACATGAAGAATGTTTTTTAACATAAAGTAAATGAATGGATTGTTTTGATTTCATAAAACATTATTCCCATGAAGTTTTATTTTACATGTTTTAATGTTTATTTTCAATTAACTTATATTAGTTTAAATTTTTATGACATGTTGAGAAAGGAATAATGTTTCTGAAGTAAAAAGAATATTTTCCTCAAGGATGGAGTTCTAGTGTTTTATCAAAATTATTTTCCATGTAAGATAATATATGGTTCTTTTTCAATGCATGATATTAAATTTATATGACTATGTTGTGCTGTAATTATTTTAATGAATTATTTTATCGTATATGGATTATATTATGATGGCATGATGTTTAAGATTCCCATTTTTATTACATGGGTTTGGAAATGATGTATGATTTTTGGTTTTGTGGCACACATAATAATGGTTTCATTATGAGATAGGTGGGACCTATATCTCCCTCCAATGAATTAGGAAAAAATTTATATCTCTTGAGATATACATTGCTGGAACGATATGTAAAACTGGTTTAGTAAAGGACTTTGTCCACTATGATGGTGTTGGCAACAATACCTTGGATACTATGGAAATCATAACATGTCCTAATGGTTTTCCACAATTACATATTTTATTACTTTGATATTTTATCATGATTAATGTTCCTTTATGATCTATTCCTTATATATTGCAAAGATTAATACTCAAGATTTCGATGTTTTATGTTCATGTTTTTAAATTCACATCTCTATGGATTGTTTTTATGTTCTCCATGTTTACCCTTACTGAACATTTGAGCTCACCCTTTTAATTATTTATTTTACATAGGATATAAATAAAGGTTTTTTGTAACAAAAAAATGGGGAAGATATTTATGGGAGATGTTGATGATCATTCACCATGATTAAAGGTTATGTTCAGAGTTTCCAAATACACTAAACTAATACAGTCTATGGGCGTCTATTTTTTTTATTAATTATGTATTCCTCAAAAGTAATGTAATATCTATATATGTCAAGTTTGGGTCTCTACAGTTGGTATGAGAGTGAAGGTTTAGTCAACCTTTGGAAACATGGATGTGAATACTTTAGTGATATTCCTAGAGATATTTCTAAGGAATTTCCAAGGATGTCCCTAAGGTTAATTATAAGTATATTTTATAGTCTAAGGATTATGTTAACGATCATAAAATTAAACCTATTATGTTAGATATTTTTTGTACTTCTCCTTTATTATTTTGTTTTCCTTGCATGATTTTTGCCTCTTAAACTATTCTTTTGAGGTTTTAGACAATGGCTGGAACTTGAATGCACCATGTTGATCAATTTAATGGTCAATGCAGTGATTGTACTTGTGATCAAACCAATGTTATGGGAGATGGAGAGAAAAATCTTATTTCTATACATATACATCATATGAGTCATTCTGGACATATGAATGAGCAGTGAAGGTAAAAATATTCTACTGTGTCCTTCATGAGGCAACTTCCACCTTCTTTCAGTGGGTCTTCTAATCCACATGTTTCTGAACAATGAATCAGTACCATTGAAAATATATTTTCCATACATCGATGTTCTGAACATGAAAAAGTAATTCTGGCTATTTACCTTCTAGAAGGTGAAGCAGACCAGTGGTGGAATCTTATTAAGAATACATGTCCCCAAGGTGAAATTGAATCCATGGAATGGGATCAGTTCAAGAACGTTTTTTTCAATAAGTACTTATCTCATATTCTTCAAACAAATATTTAAAAGGAGTTCCTTGAGATCAAGAAAAATGATGACGAATCTATTGGTATTTATGAGGATAATTTTACAAGGCATGCAAGGTATGCATCTGGATTTATAATCTAACCTGAATGTAAAGTTGATCGATTATTCATTGTCTTAAAACAAAGTCTTCGAAGGGCATTAACTATAAGAGACTTCTATACCTATGAAGAAATTTTGTTTTGTGCTATCAAGGTAGAACTAAAAGTTGGGGTTATATATCCATCTCATGGTTTTGACTAGAAACGAATGATGGAGTTCAAGGAAATATCTCAAAACAATGGTGAAAAGAAGAAGAAAGTTTCTTTATGCTCAAAGTGTGTAAAGAAGCATGGTGGAGATTTTTTTAAAGGGACTAAGAAATGTTTTATGAGTGAAAAATGATGGTCATCGAGAAGTAGAGTGTCAAAGTAATGGAACCTGGGTAGCTAATGATTTGAATAGAGAAAATACTACAGAGAATGTACCACCAACACTTAAATGATACTAGTGCAAGGAAATGGGGCATTATTCTAATCAAATCCCTAATCCACTGGTTAATGATGATTGACATAAAAAACCTTTTCAGGCAAAGGAAAAAAAGGAAGTAACATGCAATCCATATTGGAAATGTTGAATATGACAATGATGTGGTGGAATGATTAAGTGTTTATGTAATAGGATTCGAAAATAATGTTGTATATATTATCATGGAATATTGGAATATTTATTTATTGGTCTATTGAAGTTTTCAATAATACTATCGTACCGGTTACCATAAAAAGAGATTGAAATTTTTTTTATGAAGATAATATTTTCATAATTAAGGGATAAAGAGAAAATGAAATGTTTGATAGTATTAATAAGATCATGACTGATATAAGGACAAAGTTATATCATGGTTTGAGTATATAAGAAATATTGGGATTTTGGTATGTGGAAAGAGTTATCTTTTGACAGCATTCATGTTTTCCCTAATGGTAAATGTGTATTCTTTTTTAAGAGAATACATGATTAAGGTATTCAAATGTTTAGAATGTGACCAAAATAGTATATCTTATGATATATGTGGGATAAATGACGGTATTCACGTGATTGTTATTTGAACTTTCATGTTATCATTTTCTTTATACTATGAGATTAGACCGATGTATTTTGGATAAACCTAATGATTGGAATGGATTATGTTGGACATTATATTGTATTGTTTAAGGATAGAACTGTTTTCCATAATATATTTGGGATGTTATAATAGTTTAGTTTTAGAAAAAGGAAGACCTATACGACGGGTGAAAACCACTCGCGTCGGACAGGGTTGTGGGAATCAAACCCACAACTGAAGTGCGATAAGCCTTTATCACCTACCACTAGCCTACAAGATGTCCCTGGTTAGTAGATTCTCGTTTTATTTAATTATGAAAGATGATAGATGAAGTATAAGTACATTTTTGGAACCATATATGATTAATATCACTATAGATAGACTTGTTTTTTATACAGATGGAATGACCTATCATTCTATCGCATGATATGCTAACACTTCACAAAATACAACTTCAACATCATTTCTTTAAGAGGTAATTTTGTAATTGTTCAACACCTGTGCTACGGTAATATTATACCAAAGTCTTGTATGTATTTCTTTTAATTCAAAAATTATTCAATATTTGGGAAATTTTCTTTAAAACCAAAAATGTTGTCATAGTTCCCTCATATCTGATTAATCATATAGTACCGTAGATCATCACAAATTTATGGATTTTTTATTTTTGAATTTTTCATATCCATGTCTTCTACCACTCTTCATCAGAAGTTGATGGTTATATTTCTCTTCCTTATCCTTATTTTCACCTATGATCTTCTATGAGGGAACTCAGTGATGAGTTAATTTGGGTAACCGTTACATTTATCACATTAATTTTTAATATTATGTTTTAGTATTCCATTTCATGATATTAGTTTTTAGGAAAGAAACTTTCTAGTAGTAAACGATTTATAACCTCGACGAATTTCGAGGGCGAAATTTATTTCAAGGGCAGTAGAATGTAACATTCTGTGATTTTATGAGATATTTTTTTTCTAATTTCTTTGATGTCTTCTATTTTACAATACTCCATGATTAGATTGTACTATACACAACACCGTATTAGCTTTCCGTATATGCAACCCTATTCTTGGCTTGTGTTACACCCAATTTCATGTTCTTTTAATAGAAATTATACTATGCATAATTACGTATAGATTTTAGTTAATAGATAAATGAAATAAGTTCTGGTTATGTTATACACAACACCAAAGGGCGCATTCACTACACGAAGCCATGACGTGGATTGCATTACACGCAATCACGACCTTCTTCGATAGTGTGTTAAGTACGCAATATTGGGTTTCATTAAACAAATATATATTGTTATAATATTTTTATGAACTATCCGATATGATTATAATTAACTTCATTTTAAATTTTATAACATTAATATTCATCTTACGCATTTTCTATAACAATGTACGAGAACAAAATAAATTTTTCGTGTAAAGTTAGTATTTTTTTAAAAAATGCATTTTTGCGGCCTTTTGATGGTGCACCGACATTAAATCTAGTTTTTGACATGTTTATAAGTTCAATATAAAAAAAATATTTTATGGAATCCGGATATAAAAATTTACTTTGGATACGATTTTCATATTCTTCTGATAACATTAATATTTTAATGAATAGTAAAAACACATTATATTTTAATTAAAAACAACTTTTGTCATCATAATAATTTACCTTTTTAAATTATAATATTGAATGGTTTTAATATATAAATAAAATATATTTTTATGATGTTATATAATTTATGTCATTAGCATTGATTTTACATTGTATTTATAGGTAAAAACATTTCAATCTTTGACAAATGTTTTATCTTTTAAAACCATTTTTCATAACAACGACATTTAAATTAATAAATGAATCTTATATGATTTGAATTTCAAAAAATGGAGTCAATATCTGGATTCAAAGGGTCCAAATTATGTTAATAGGTAACTATTATTTTTTTGACATTATGAATAGTAACTACAATAATTTTTATTTACAACAGTTAAATGTAAATTAGGTAATTAAGGATAACAGAAAGATTATAAAATCACCCTACCACCTGCCAAAATATTATTGGATGAATAAAATTAGACCCATATCACCTATGGTTTGGAATAGATTTTTTTCATGGACTATCGACCATGAGAATGATATAATTATAATGAAAACCAAAGAAAGTGACAAAAAGTCACTCTCTTATATCTTATAAGTGTAATAATTTTAATTTAGTGATATACATTATAAAACATCAAATATGAATAGTCTCCAAAAATATAATAAAATTATCTATATCATTTGAATTCATTTAGTATATTTAGGGATTAAAAATTTATCATTAATCATGACGCAATAGTGATGTTGAAATTACATTATTGATTAAAATATCAAATAAATTGTTTTAAAGTATTAAAATATATATTATATGAACTATTTAGTGTGATCCAAGAATTTTATAGATGAATATGAAATTTTAGGAATCGATTAAATATTTTTGTTCAAATATTTTCTCTTTGTGAGTTTTATTTATATGCAAATAAATGAATAGTGTCAAAATTGATATTATTATTATTTTATAAAAGTAACATATTATAAAATTTTATAAAAATTACAAAACATATTTAAAAATTTTAAATTGAAATATATATGGTGTAATATTTCATCAATGATCCAATTATGGACAAATCCAATCACAGAAATTATTATTTATATGAATTTAAAATTTTGTATATTATTACCACAAATAAAAATAAATAGATTAAATAAGGATAAATTGATTTTATAAGGTTTAAAATAAATTACCAACAGGTATAAATTTTATTGGTTGATGGGATTACAACCTTATCTCATCTAAAAATATAATTGAGTCGTTTTTGGAGGTTTTTAAGTGGTTTTTGAATATATTATAAATTAATATTTCATATATTTCCAAAGGTGCCCCTCTCCTCCCTTATAAATGGGAACCTCCTCCATCTCCCCCTCACAACATTTTGAGAATTAAATATCGTCCAAACCCTTCCAATTTCTCTTCTACACTTCCATAGAAACATTCTATAGGTCCTGGTATTCTTCAAAGACCATTTTAAGTGCCATAAGATGAGGGTTAGAAGAGGAGCGTCGAATAAGAGGTAATATCCTTTACCGATCCTGTCAAAATTATTTCTTCTTATAATTAATCTTATTTATTTGTTTCATCATAAAGTAATAACATCAGTATAACTCATATACTGATATGTTATTATAAATATGAAACAAACCTATTTTACCTTATATCCATCCTACAGAAAATGAAATCACTACGCGTGCGTATGTATGGAATACCATCCCCACACCGTGGTGAAATCTGATTTCCACCACCACCATACATGGATGGGTATAATAGTGTAAATAATTACTATATATTTTTATTATATCATTATACTAATTATGAGATATTATATCATCCACTCTAATTCCATTAAATAATTATGGGAATGATATCATCGCTCGTGCGTACGTACCGATTACCATCCCCATAACACGATTAGATTCATTCTCCATGTTAAACATTAAAGAATGATTATAAAGTATATATATTAAATAATCATGAAATTTATGAGATATTAATAATACTTGATTTATATATGTGTTATTTACTTACTTCCATTGAATTTAATAAGGAAACAAAAATAGCATTCATGTGTACGTACGACCTACCGTCTCCATGAACAGTGTATTACTTTCCATTTATCGATCTATTATATATATGTATATTATGAATATACATTATATATAAATAATTTTTTACATTTTGGAAGTAATTAATCATGATCCATGTAATACTATATATAATTACATGTCAAAACATGGACGATAAATGAAACGATTTTACCCAAATCACTATTTCAACATGGAATTGACAAAAATTAGGTTATTATAAAGTTGTATGTGAATCATATATGATATAATTAATATTATTGTGGTTCTGTTATAAAATTATAATATTTTTAAACCCACTATACAAGAGTCTCAGACACATACAGAATAAATTGGACATAATGTAATGGAAAATCTCACAATATCATTTCAATCTGAGATTGTTTATACTTCAGAATTTACTGGAGAATATTTATCATCCACATACATGTTTCCTCAATAATTAATATTATTTATATCCTCCTATAATTTTTTAAACCCAATTTTACCTATTGGTGAATTTTTCAAAAAAATATATGAACAAAATCTTTTATCATTTTCAATACGAGAAAGTTTTTCTACTTTTATGACCAATCTTTGAGAAGAATGCCTTTATAACTTATACGGCATGAATGGATTGTTATGAATTCATAGAAAATTATTTCCATGAATCTTCCATTACATGTTTTCATTTTTATTTTAAATTAACATCTTTTAGTTTAAAATTGTATTACATGGTGAGAAAGGAAAAATGTTTTTGATGTAAAAAAGGATATTTTCCTAAAGAATGGAGTTCAAGTGTTTTATCAAAATTATTTTACATATATGATATTATAGGGTTCTATTTTTGACACTATTATTACATTTATTTGATTATGTTATGAAAAAATTATTTTTATGATGTCATTTATTGTATGTGGATTATGTTATGATGAAATTATGTTTAAGAATCCCAATTTTATTACATGGGTTATGATATGATGTATGATTTATGATTTTGTGGTACACATAATAATGGTTTAATTATGATAAGGGTGGTACCTATATCTCCCTCCAATTGTTTGGTTAATGATTTATATCTCATGAGATATATATTGGTGGAATGACAAGTAAACCCAGTTCAGTAATGGACTTTTTCCACTATGATGGTCTTGAAAATAATGCCATGGCTACTATGGATAATTATAACTTGTGCTATATGGTTTTCGAAAATTACATGTTTTATTCCCATGATATTTTATTATGATTAATGTTCCATTAGGATCTATGGATTATGTACTTCCAAGATTTATTCTCAAGATTTTGATATTTTATGTTCATGTTTTTATGTTCAAATGTTTATGGATTGTATTTATGTTTTCCATGTTTACCCTTACTGAGCATTTGAGTTCACCATTTTTCTGTTTTCTTTTCCCCAGGATATAAATAAAGGTTTTATGTAGGAAAACAAAAGTGTAATATAATTACGGGGGATGTTGAAGATCTTTTACCATGATTATAATATTATTTTCTGAGTTTCCAAAGACACTAAACTAATAGGGTCTTTGGGCGTCTGTTTATGTTATGAATTATATATTCTGAAAAATTAATGTAATGTCTATTTACGTCAAGTTTGGGTATCTACACATATAATGAAAAATATTAGGTGAATGTACTCATATACATATGATAATTCCTCTCATGATGTTCGTACATGGTAATCTCCAATATTGGAGATTATTATAACAGACCCATTGTTTGGAATTCCTCATGATTTTCTGTCATCAGATATTTCTATCTACGAGAATGTGTACTGATCCTTACACCTTAATATTATCATTAATATGTGTCACGACTCGTACATATTGATTTACTGCTGAAAACTATCACCCAAATAGTTGGTGAAAAGTAGTGTATATTGGGTGTGTCACTAGTTGCATGTTGTTAATGGATAAAACAATGAAGGATTTGCTCCATCCATTTATAAAAGTTAATATGTCATCCATTTTATTGAAATCAAACCTTCATGCTAAATTCCATGGCCATTGTGAAATAATTATTTTAGTTCTGGTAGTTAAAAAATGATGTATCAAGCATCAATGTAAGTGACACTATCATGAAACCTGCTTGATGAGTTATTGCGACAATGGGATTATATTACACAGTTAGTGTTCATATTTGGATTTCATTGTTGTGACTTTATTTTCATTCTCTTGGGTTTCATGACTCATTTCTAGACAGTTATCTTGGAATTCAGGCAAGCCCACCAAATGTCAACAAGAATGAATCCTAGAGGGTCACAAACTATGTGTTTTTGGTGGTCATAATTAAAATATATTTTTAATTATGTAATGAAATAAATACTATTCTCAAGACCATGAATTAATTTATTCACGTTTAAATGATTTTATAAATTAAATTAAATATATTTATTAATTTTATTGAACATTTAATAATTTTTTATTTACTATTTCATAAATAAAATATTTATTTATGATAATAATTAATTAATTTATTTATTCTAAATTTAAATATATTGAAATGGGGTTTGACTTGACCAAGGTTGGTCTGGTAGTAAAATAATTATTTTCAAGGTGTTAAATAATTATTTTACTAGTTAGGACAAGTTAAAATTATAATGACGCTGCTATTATTTTGTGACACGGAATTTTATTTTGTAATTCTGTTTTGTGCAAGCTGTTGCATTGTGAATAATGACGAGGTATTATTATTATGAGAATGGGGTTTCTCTATGTTCATGAATGTATTTAATTGTTTATATGAAATTAAATATTGGAACTGAATTTTCATGTATATAAATAGACATGTAGGCCTTCGGGCAACCAGTTTGGTCCTCAGTTACTACAAGGATTTCGAGCCACCCAAGGCCTTCAGGAAAGTTGATTCTAAATGACTTTGGGACACCTAAAGGCCTTAGACCACCCCATGGCCTTCGGGCCACATGAATACAGGCCCTAGACACACTATAAAAAAAAGAGCATCCACAGAAGAGGATTCAGAACAGGTACACTCACCCAAATAGAGCCAAATGGAATGTCATAATGAGAGGGTATGTATATGCCATCTGGATTAGCCTGTGCTTGCACGGGAATCCTAGCCAGATGTTCATACATAGGTGGAGATATACAATCAAGATGGAGATACTGGGGAGGGGTAGTTCATTGTAGATAGTCTGGTTGAATACCCTATGACCTTTGGGTCATGTATCTCCTAGCCTATGATCCATGTAATCTCTGAGCCTACGGGCCTTGTAAGGGTTCCCCATCATCCCTTGAAAGGGGAGTTATAAAAAATCAATAGAAATGAAGGACTTCAGGCCATTTAAGTTCTAGAACCCACACCCCACGCCTGGTGAATTAGAAATTTTTGAGCCAAAGCATTTCTTTCTTGAATCCTCTTCTCTCCCCTCTCATGGCCGGGAGATGTTCTTCAATGCCTGAGAACAAGCGATCAAGAACGACCAACATAAGACTCTCACTTCGCCACACTATCACCTAGAGAATGAGCAGTGTCAATCAAAGGCCATCAGAGCACCTGTGGATGACCACATAAGGGATTGTAGTTTGTATCCATACAAGTGAAATGTGATGATCCGGAAGGGATATTCCAGAAAATCAACATCATTAACGAATAAAAACACCAATGATCCATGTATTATTTTTAATTATGAAATTAATTAAATTAATTATAAACACCATGTAAAAGATCCCAACTAATTGTTTTGGGACTCAGTCATCTTTATATAAATCTTTTATTATATTCAATGGAGTGAAGAATTCATTGTCTTATTGTTACTGGAATAATCATTTATTATGCTAAAAATCAACGTTGGGTTCCATCCCACCAACGCTTCTATTACACCCAGAACATTCAACTGGTATCAATGGGCAGTTACATCATTGTTTATAATTAATTAAATAATTATTTTTTGAATTACACATTTAATAATTTTTTTTTCAAATCATTTAAATAAATATTCAAATATGAATCTATAGATATATTCCTCCTCTTTAATTACTCATTCACCTTATAGAAATGATCTTGTATTTTATTTGTGATTAAAATAAAATATAGTATCTCATCCAGTGGTTCCAATGCTTCCCGGCCATACGACATAAGAACACAAAGCATGTATTTGGCAGTACACACCATGTAGTCAATAATCAATGCATTGGACTAGTACTCCAAACCAATCCGTGTGTTGGAGTCTTTCTATGTTTAAAATGGCTCTATGTGTTGACCAGGAATAGGTGGAATGTGGTTTCCAGATTACACATCGTGTTTCCCAAATGGTCAAGGCATGTAGTCCCTTCGGGATAGGTTGGACTGTGTAACCCATACATGGCTAGCCCGACTGGAGACCATGTAGTGAGGAACTAAGCGGTATGTGTCTATGTGGACATGTTGTTTACTCAGAAGATTTCCAAAGTACACTAACTTTTTGTTTCCCCGCGCGTGTTCATTGGTTAGATGGGGAACAATAGAACAAACCATGTAGTTGTAACTACACATATTTTACTCATCTCAATTATGCAGATTTATTAATATTTATTATTATATTATACCAACCCTTGAGGTGTGTACTATCATGTAGGCATAATTATGAGGCATAACACATGATAGGTGTTATATATATATATATTTGTGTGTTTAATTTATCATATGAGTAATATTAACTTATACTCATTGGGTGGTTACGAATAGGAAATCATCAGGTTGCCTCCATGGTACAAGTTACATACAAAGGAAATTTTTAATGAATTTATTTTTTTTAAATTGTGAAGAATGAGAATCACAAGAAAAATATGAAAAGAATTAATGATAAAAATATTTATTAGTTAATGATGATAATTAATTGATTCCATCATGATTTATATATAATAAGAATGATTAAATAATTGAATTATAGTTTTATTTATGCAAAAATATCATCAGAAATATATATGATCATGAGCTACACCAGGACCTTTTTATGTGTATGTTTTCATTGAATTTATTTATTTGATATTTAATTTTTTGAATGGCACGCCTTATCTTTATTAAATATTAGGGCCTGCATGACCATGTATTCATTTTTATAAAACCCCCTATTATACACTAACCAATATATGAGTTAAAAAATATCATATGTAATGGATGTAACTCCCATACTAGTGGAGGAAATTCAAACTAGAGAAGAGACGTAACCAATCCCAGGAGATACAGAGTTTGGCAGGTGGAAGCTGTAAACACGAACCCAATTGATTCATGGTTTTCTCCCCTAAGATAGTGTTATTATATCACCTTCTAGATAAACTAATAATAACAAATGATCATTATCATTCTATTTACATTAACTTATTTCTATCATTTTCATGGTTTATCATTGTGGATGTGTTGTTTCAATCAAATATTTATTGAATTAAACCAACATGCCAGATGGAACTATAATAAAACAGACTTATGGATAAATATTATCGATTCATAGTCAATAACATAACTAAAATCCACTTAATATTAACAAGCATATTAGAATATTTAATTCATGCATAAAATATAAATTCTCTAAAATTAAATATTACACCAGAACGAGCCTTATGTTACATGATTAATGGAAAATCTCAACAAAACAGTGTGTATGAACAACCCTTTTTGGGACACTAAATTTTATACAGGAAGCCCTTATTAAATGTTTTGGGTTGGCTAAACCATATTACATCAAGAGGAGTAGCCCTTTCTAGACATGGTGTAATATTTGAGGCAATAATTGAGAAAATACAAAGCCATGATTTCCCTATAGGGGATCCCACTCAACATATCAAAGAGCTACAAGCCCATATTGGGAAAATTAATTCCTATCTAAATACCTTCTAATAGCCTGACCAACCCTTCTGGGGGTTATTAGAAGGGGAATATGGATCCTTTCCACTAAACTTTCATGGAAACTAGGAATTCCATGTTCAATGGAGATGGCCATAGGGACTTGATAAAAATAGGGAGACGTAATAAAATTTATTATTTCTCATAATATGTAATCATTAATTTACTAATGATCTGATCTTTTAATTGTAGAATAAAAAATAAAATCATGTCCACCACACTATCCCTGTGATCAATTCTGGATAATGACAACAACCTGACCATTATTAACATCCATGAATAGTTTAGATGCTTGTTGGTTATCCTACCCCATGAATGGAAGTATTATGTGGTGGAGTCAGCATTACCTGACCGCTACCAAATAGATGAGTATGCAGGATTTCTTGTTTTAGGAGAATCATTTGAATGATGCGGTCGACATTCAATGTTTGATTTTATCATCAATGTCTAGTGAGCTAGTAATGTCTCATGAAAACATGTATGCTTATAGCATGCTAGTGCACTTTAGTGGCCTTTACCAAGAAAGAGAATGACATGAATGATTTGAAATCTATATGGAACTCTTTTAGAGAAATCATGGGTAAGGATCCCCATATTGGCCTATAATAGTGAAGTTCATTGTCTATATTGAGTGCATATTGGCTCTAGGGTTTATAATCCCCAAAGATCTGGTCACTGCTCTCATTCTCATATAACTCCCCCAGATCATCTTTAACATTTATGTCAATATCAATATGAACAACACTAAGAAGCCTATATCTGATCTTATTATCCTCATTCTCCATGTGGACCAAGATATGAAGTGTGAAAAGCCTTCAGTCATTATGGTGAATAATTGGAAAGGGAAGGGGAAGAGCATTAAGCCCAAATATTCTTCACGACCTTCCAAGAAAAGGATGATCAAACGAGATGAAAATGAATATGAGGCTATTTGTTTTGCATATGGAATGAAGGGACACTATAAGAATAACTACACCCATCTTAAGAAACAAGGGGAATCTTCATGAACATTTGTTATAGAATGATATCAATCTGTTTCTACAAATTGGGTATTAGATACATCTTGTGGTTCTCACATATTTATCCAAATACATGAAGAATGTAGATTATAAAAGATTGATCGAGGGTAGGTATATCTATGATTAGCCAACCGATCCAGACATGCAGATGTAGCTTTCAGATACTACCACCTAACATTTCCAAATAAGATGATCTTGGTGATAAAGGGTAGTTTTTATGTACCTTCTATAAAAAACATAATTTATTTATCTAGACTATATATAGATGGATTTGTTATCATGTCTGGAAATAAATATTCCATATTTTATAGAAATATCATTTGATTTGGTATGGAACATTTATACAATTGTCTTTACATGTTGGATTACACAAACCATGTAATGGAAATCAAGGACAAAGATACTTCACAAGACTCATACCACACCGAACATTGGAATCACCGTCTAGGTCATTCAAACGAGAAAAAAAAGAAAAGGCTACATCAATATGTATATTTAGAGTCCTTTTAACTAAAAAAACATGTCATATGTCATGCATGTTTACAACGAAAAATGACCAAATCCCCATTTGGTGGTAATGGTGAAAGGGCTAAAAAGATTCTTGAATTGCTTCATACCGATGTGTGCGGACCATTTTTAGTTAAATCAATGGGTTGTTACTCATACATCATAACTATTAATAATGATTTTAGTAGATTCAGATATATCTTCGTAATGAGGTATAAGTTGGATTCCTTTGAAAAATTCTAGGAATATAAGAACGAGGTTGAGAACCAGCTTTGTAAGAATATTACGAAACTCCGCGTAGACTGAGGTGGGGAATTTCTTAATCAGGACTCCATTTATTAATTAAGGGAGTTTGGGATCATATCCAAACTCACACCTAATTACCCACGTAAATGGAATGTTGTATACCAAATGAATAACTGCACCTTGTTGGACATTGTGAGATCAATGATGACTCATGCTAGTCTTCCATTATACATTTGGGGGATATGTTGTACCAACAACGACACACATATTAAAACATGTTCCAACTAAATCCATAAATTATTATCCATACATGTTCTAGAGATTAAGAAGATCCATGTTATTGAATTTTCATGTGTGGAGTAGAGAAGCTTTTGTGAAGGCCACTTCAGGTTACAGACTCGCACCCCGAAGCACAAAGTGTACCTTTATAGGATAACCTATTGAAACAAGGGGATATTTCATATATAACCCCTCATCAAAAAATGTTTATAATGGCCAGACATTCTGTATTCCATTAGATGGGGAACATCTTCAAAAGATATAGTGGGAGAAATATAGACTTCGTTGAATTTGATGCTCAAGGTACACAAGCGTTAGTAAAAGAATAGATTCCACAATGCTTAGTGGAAGAAGAATATATTCTCGAGACACAATTATTTTTTAGGAGTACAAGAGGGGATGGAGAACTAGAACAGTACAATTTTTTAGTTACTGATGATGGTGAGTCATCATTCGTTGATAATAATGATCCTCTAAGATACATGGAAGTAGTTGTTGGTATAGATGATGCCAAGAGGAAGGAATCCATGAATTATGAAATTGATCCTAGGTACAAAAACTAATTCTGGATATTGGTAGATCCTAGAGATGATGTAATTACTATAGGTAGAAATTTATTATTCAAGAAGAAAATCGACATGGAAGGACATGTTGGTACCAAAAAAGAACGACTGGTTGCAAAAGTGATGAAACAATGTCCCTAAATTGACTATGATGAAACCTTCTCACATGTTGCAATGATGAAATCCATCATAATTCTACATGCCATTACGGCTTACCTTGACTATGATATTTGGGAAAAGTATGTCAAAAAAACATTTCTTAATTGTAAAATTTATGAAAATGTATACATGACACAACCTGAGGGGTTTGTGAGTGAAATGGATACTAACAAGGTATGAATGTTTCTGTAATCCATTTATGGAATAAAGTAAGAATACATTTCGTGGATTATTAGTTTTGATGAAGCCATAATATAATTTGGTTTTATCATGAATTAATGTGATCCTGGAGTCTACAAATGGTTTAGTGGTTGTGCATTATTTTTCATAATAGTATATGTTGATGAAATATTACTAATTCAAAATAAGATATCAGTCATACAGTCTTTTAAGGCATGGTAGAATTAATGATTCTCTATGAAAGTCATGTGTGAGGAAACATATATTCTTGGGATAAATATCCATTGTGATAAATCCAAGAGATTTTGGGGTGTAAGTTAAATAACATACATTAATAAGATACAGAAGAGATTTAGTATAGAACAATACAAGAGGTAACTATTTCCATCATCTAATGACATTCATCATTACATGAAAAAAGGTGTCCCAATACACATAAAGAAATAATGATAATGGAAATGAATCCATACGCATCATTTATTGGGTCAGTCATGTATTCCCTACTATATACTAGGACAGATGTTTCCTGAACAATGAGTTCCGTAGGTAAATAACATGTTGAACCAGGTGACCACCATTGGATGGATGTCAAGACAATCCCAATGTATTTGAAGCGTATTAATGATATGTTCCCAGTTTTTGGATGGGATGAAGAACTATTCAACATAGTATATACATATTCTAGTATCTAGACTGATCAAGATGAATTGATGTTGCAAATGAGATACATCTTCACATTGATTGGAGGTGATGTGAGTTGGATGAGCTCAAAGAAGAGTGTGGCCATAAATTCTATAATAGAGTCCAAGTATATCATAGGTTATGAGGTAATTAAAGAATCTGTATGGATATTAAGCATCATCAATGAGAAATATGTGATACATATCAGTAAATATCCCATCACACTGTAATATGATAATACATCATTGGTGGCTCTCGCAAAAGAGACATTTTCATATCAGTGGAGAAAGCACATACTTCAGATGTATCATCTATTTTGTGTTTTTTCTCATAGAGGTGAAGTTTCAATGATTATTATTTCCACATAAGACAATGTGGCCAACCACTAGACTAAGGCCTTGACCCAGTAGAAACAAGATCACCATGGGAGGTCTAGCAGACTGAATGTCGTTGGTTGTGGGCTCTTGTCCATTTATGAGTTTGTTATAGAATCTATCCTAGAACCAATTGGTTTTAAATTTATTACATGTATATTTAATGTATTATTACATATTTTTCATTGTACTTCATGACTATGATGTAATTATGTCCTAGAGTATTTATTGCATTAATCAGGTCATGGATGTTCTCCAGCTATGATAAGAAACTTGAAATGCTATAAAAATTGTCATAAAAATAGTTCTCTGGTTGGATGACATACTATAATGGGACACAGAGCATGCAGACAGTTAGTTGCGAGTACTCTTAAGTATATGAGACTTCCTCTCATGAAGATCACATTTTTCAATCTCTATGATAATAGATTGTGATAACAGACTGGATAATAGTAAGTCCCCATGATTTAAATTCATTGGATATTTCAATCTTCGAGCATGTGTAATGATATTTAGACTTTAATATTATTGTTAATACGTTTCGTGACTCACGCACATTGATTTAATAACAAAAACTGTCACATAGCCAGTTAGTGGAATGTATGGTACGTTGGGTGCATCATGAGTGGAATGTTATTAATGGATAATTATAGGAATTATTTGTCACATACTTTTATGGAAGATGATATCTCTAACAATTGATTGAAGTAGAACAGTCACACAAAATTTCACGGCCATGGTGTAGCGATGATTGTATTTCAGGTTTTCAAAGAATGACGTATCAAGAATAAAAGTTGATGACACTATCATGAAACCAGCTTGATGAGATATTATGACTAAGGGATTATATTACACAGTTAGAAATCATATGTGGATGTCTTTTTTGTGACATTACATTCTTTCTCTTGGTATTATAGACCCGTTGCTAGATATTACTCTTGTACATTACGTATGCACGCCTAATGCCAATGAGAAGGAATCCTAGAGGGTCACACACTATGTATTTTTTGAGGTTTTTGTTAAATTATATTTGAATTTAATTAATAAAATAAATATTATTCTCATGACTATGTAATAATTTTATTCAAGTAAAAATGATCACAAAAATTAAATTAAATTTTTTTATTTATATTATATAAAATTAAATAATTCTTTATTAATTAGTTTGTGAATATAATATTAATTAATGAAACGAATTATTTATTTATATATTCAAGTGTTCAATAAATGGATGTGGGGTTCGAGCGAACCATGGTTATTCCATTAGTAAAATAATCATTTTCATGATGGTAAACTATTATTTAACTTGTTGACAGAAGTTGTAATAATAATGACGCTACTATTATTTTGTGATGCGGTATTTGGGTTTATAATTCTGTTTTGCACAGTTTGGCACACCATGAATAATGAAGTTGTATTTTTATTATGAGCATGATTTTTCCATATGTTCATGAATGTATTTAATTTTTCCAAAGAAATTAATTATTTTTACGTAAATTCCATGTATATAAATAAACAAGTAGGCTGATTTTTCTAGACACAACAATATAAACATGGTGAATTGGGAATAGATGATCCATACAATTTCTCTCTTGATTCCTCTTCTCTCCCCTCTCATGAATGGGATAAATTCTTCAAGGATAAAGAACAAGCCATCATTAACGACCGACACAAGACAGTCGCTTCGCCGCTCTAGCACCTAGAGAATGAGCAGTGTCGATCGAAGGCCATCAGAGCACATGTGGAACACTGCTAGATGGATTCTAGTTTGGATTATTAAAAGTGAAATAAGATAATATAGAAGGGTCATTCAGGACCATCTACATCATAAATGATTAAAAATAACAATAATCAAGTTATTATTATTCTTTATGAATATAATTAAATTAATTTTACACATGATGTGCATGATCTTCTATAATGGTCTAAAGAATATTATTTCTTTATCAAAATAATTTATTATATTTTTTGTAGACTGTCGTTCATTGCCATATTGATCCCAGAATAATCATCAATCCTAGAAAAATCAATATTTGGTCCAATCCCAACCACACTTCGTCTACGTATAGAACCATAAATCCAATCAAAAAAGAGGGTACACAAGTGGTTATCCCAATCAAATAATAGGTTACACCAGATTTTATCCAAATCTAAAAGTAAGTACAGATGAAGTTATCTTATACATAGTATGTTATTTGTTTCCTGGTTGGTATCTTAACATAAATTTATATTTCTTGTGTGTATTCCAAAAGTCAATGAATTATTACATTATTTTTGTGGTGACCAAGGATTGTTATACTACGATGTCACATAATTTTAGATTAATATAAAATACATTACATAATAATATTCCTTATGGCTTTATATTTTATGTTCATTGGAGACATATTAAAAAATCATCAGAATTAATGAAATATTTTTAACATCTGAAATAATGATCTTACCTTGTAGAACCTTTCAGAAAAAACCATACAAAATAAATTTATTCCAAAATTTTGTAATTTAAATATACATAATAAGGATATGATATTCTCAGTAATGGTAACAACTACTGACATTTAAGAATAACATGAACATAATGGTATAATATCATCAAAATAACATTTAAAAACCACACCCTAAATACCACTGATCATAATCATGTTTCAAAGAAAAAATATTTGTAGATAATAAGAGATAAAACATATAAAATTAATATAACAGGAGCCATGTGAGACAAAAATCTGAATAAGACATGGAAAAATTTATGATACATAAACATTGAAAATAATTTCCACACTAGTATGTGATCACATACATGGATATCATATGTTAATGGGCTCACTCACCAAAAAAACATAATAGTAATGGTCTCTCCCTAGGCCACATTAGAATAATATTTACCTTATTGAAATAAGTTCACTCCCCATTTTATTCCTCTCTGTCACATGATACATAATCCATTACCTAATGAATTTGAGGGAGATATGTTTACCACCAATCACATGATAAAAATAAAACATATGTGTTCTATAAGATAATAGATATTCACCACATAATAATTAAATAAATAAAATGGTTTTTAAAAAACATTAATTCATATAATAACTGATATAAAAGAAAATGTTATCATAATAATTTAGTCACAACATCATAACATATCCCATGAAAACGATTATGTTTCAAAAGTCTTCTACCATGGGATTACCTATTAAATAAAAATGGGTTTCAAAACAATAAAATCCTCAAAAATAGAAACCATTCAGGAAACTAAAAAAAATTATATTCTTAGATCATATATTCATGAAATCATTTGTATCCTCAAAGGATATCTTCTTTGATACATAATTATTTTGATTGAAATATAACATGGAAATTTTCATCTGGAAAAAATCCATTTAATAAATATAATATTTTTTAATCTAATAATTAAAAGATCATTTTTAGATCATTTTCATTGAGAATAGAAATAAAAACATATTAAGAATGTTTAAAAATTCATTTATAACTTTTCATCAAGAAAATATCATTTCAAAAATGAAAACAATTTCTATAGATTTAAAAAAATGAAAATTATTATTTTATGTAATAAATATGAAAGAATAAAAATTAAATATCAACAAAAATAATGTACTTGAAGGGATTAATGTACATTCATGTTGTACAAGTTAAAATATGTATTTTTCCATATTTTTAATTAAACCAAACCAGCTATTATTTTGAAAATGAGATCATGTTTCTTTTTTAAAACAATTATTTATAAAATTATGAAATCATTGGAAAATTGTATTTTAAAAATAATTTAATAATTGTATCAACTTTTTTTTATAAATCTATCAAAAAAACATAAGTATACTTATAATAATATTTTGTGATTTTATAATGTCCTTTTATGAATAGTTTATTGTCAATCCCATTTTAATTTCATCTTTTTGTTAATAAATGATTAGTGTTTAAATTATGTTTTTATTTTATTATTTCTATTATTAAAAAATTAATCTTCTTCCCACTATATCGAATATAATAATCTTGAATGAATTATCATAATTACCCAACAACATTACTCTTCATACCAATATATAATCACTGTTCAGATAAATTATTATTTTTTAAATCATGTTGGTGATCAGACCTATGTACGCCTGAGTGGCATTTCCATTTTTTCAATTGGAATTTAAAAAAAATGTAAGGAATAAAATATAATTACATAAATATAAAAATAATTTAAATACCATATAACTTTATTATATATATCATCCTGTTTGTGTGGCTTGTAATGGAGATCCACAAAACTTCGTTATGGTGGGTTTTCACATATACATGAATGATGTTATCATCATTTAGTAAGAGAAAATGTAAGAAGTAAAATGATATATTATGATTTAATAAGGAAAAATATTTCATTACTACAATAAATATTTCATTTATATCACATCAATAAATCATTATAGACCATTATGTAAAGAATTAACAAAAAACGAATCCAGACACTTTAAAATGCGGTATTGTACTATATACATGTTTGACATTACCATATCCCTTTTAGAATTGGATTTAAAAAAAGATAAATATTATAAAATTACTGCATAGGATAATTAGGTAATACATATAATATACAAGCTATATATCAATCATCATGCACAACCATGGGAGGTTGTAAAGGAATAAATGAATGAAGTTCGTTCATGGTGATAGAATATTCAATACATAATAATGATTATTTAATAACATATTTGATAAAAGTGGATATGTATCTTGGTAATTATATTAAGTTAAAAAATATTTATTTTATATTTAATGGTGTTATTTTATAATCAACATTTCACAATATGTTTTGTAGGATGATGGAAAAATAAAATAACAACACTTAATGATGAATGTTAACTCTTCACTGAGAATCCCCCATACTTTTTTCCCAAAGGACATACAGTGATGGATTAATGAAATAAACTAATATTATTGGATATTTTAATGTAATTATGGATGTTATATAAATAAGTAGTTGACTAACCAACATATTGTTTTGGTGTGAATAAGAGAGGAGAGGGTGTGGTCATTTTGTGAGGAGGCGGGGCAGATATACTTTTTTTAATTAAAAGGTGATCCCACATTATTCAAATAATAAAAATAATAATAAATGAATTAATAGAAATATTTAAATTTTAAGGTATAAATATTTCATTACAAGAGATTTATGAAATATTTTTTTCATTTAACCTCTTATCTTTTTATTTTAAGCCCCATTAAAACCATTTTTCCCATAAATACAATCATTATTTTTTATAGTTTTTTGTATAAATTTTAGTGAGAAATAAGTAGGAGTTGTTATGAAATATAATTAATATTTATTATAAGGGAAAAATAAATTCAATTTTCAATTAATATTAAATAATTGAAATCTATAATTAAAAATTATTCTTGGAGATTCCATGAGAAACCGAGATTTCCATGATAAAATTTCGAGAAGTTTACAATATTTTAATATAAAATATCGTTATGATATTTATTATATTTAACATAAATGAATTAATATATATATAGAGATAAATAATTTTTATTTAAATAAATTTAAAATATAATTTATATTTATAATTCATTTAAACTAAAAGTGATTTTTTGATTAAAATAGAGTATTATTCACTAATAAAAAAGAAAATTATACTTCTAGTAAAATTATAAAAAATTCAACTATATAATATTAATGAGATTTTATATTAATAAAAAATTCTTTTAAAAATAAATATTCCATTATTATCAATATTTAATTTTCTATTAAGTTTAAAAAATGTGTCGAAACTACTTTTTTAAAAAATATATTTTCTATGAGAAATTTGTATTTGTGATAATATCTTTTCTAGAAAATGCATTGCTTGAATGATATATACTAGGAATTCTCAGTTTGAGGAAAAGGCTCAGACCGTTTATTAAGAAAGGAAAGGTCTAGAAAACAGGAAAACAAACAAGAGGAACCAACTACATGTCATAAAAGTTATACTCATCATCGCACACATAAAAATCCTATGCAATGATGGATTCCGATTCTGAGCTATCGTAGTGCATGAGAATCATCGCGTACATCCTTATGAGATTCATTTTCTCGAAATAAATCAATTCTTTATAGGATTTCTTGATAGAGTACCAATTCGCCACCAGCTTTAGAAATTCATAATAATCTTTCCTGAGCCTTATTTTAACTAGATGAGGTTCATCTGTTCCAGATTTCATCTTCCCATCCTTGACAACATCACTATAAGAGGGATTGAAAAAATAGTTCTGATTTTATTTTTTACACTCTGAAACATCCCCCCATTTTTTAGTGGTATGAACAGCTTGACAAGCAGCATGGACCTTCTCATAACGTCCATTTCTGTCAATCAAATCCAAACTATGTGGGGGCTCCAGAAATGCATGTCCAGCATCAACCTCCATCCTCAATCCACCCTCCAAGGCAATATGAAATATTTTGTTCCTCATTGAATATCTCCCCACCACTTCATCATGTGAAAATTCTTGGAATTGATTACAAGTGTCAACTGTGATCTGCAAACCACCATCAGATTTCAACTCCACATTCTCCTAAAAATTTTGGAAAATAGACATTCCCTCATGTGTTGGACCATCACCAGCTGGACTCAATGGAAACTCTCTCTCTATCTGTTCATCATCACCAAAACTAAGCAGCCCACTGACCTCGCCTGCAGCATTCTGCCTAAGCCGAATCACACCCAAGTTGCCTCTGAATCCATTACCAGCACCAGGACCATTCACCCCATTACTCAATTGATGATCATGCTTAAATATAACAATAACCACAGCCACATAGGAGTTATTGTGTGCCCCACATGTTTTTCCAATTCTAAACCACCTAGCTCAACAGTATTGCAATGATTGCCAGCATCTGTGCGTATTGGCCCCTAACCAGATGACATGCTGGGCTTCTTCAACACAGCAGCTGAACTTCAGCTCCAGGCACCACCTAGACAACTACTGACCCCATGACCCAAGCGTCAAAAAATCGAGCAGTAATCTACTCATTAATAAAAAACAATAGCTTTCCTCCATCATAACTCATCACCAACAGTAATCCATATTCAATCGACCGGCGACCACGAAGAATCCACCTCAACAAAAATACGTGGATTCGCTGGGTGGCTCATGGAGGATGTAGGGGCATCATCACATAAAAATCAACCAACTAGGTTACCTATAATATGAATTATTGGGGGATTTTGAAAGGGTGAAGGGAGATGTGGTAGACATACCCATGCTGCTACTGCAGGTGGATTCTGGTTCATGCAAAGGTCAAAAGACCATCGAAGAAGAAAAAATTTCCATCCGTTGCATCTGCAAGGAGCTCTGGACCAAGCACAAATTAGGTATTCCTCTAACCCAAACCATATCATCATGTGACGATTATTAATCAACACTATTACTGTGTGGTCCTGTTAATCCCATTTGTGGAACACAAACCATTTGAAGTCATCAACCGAAGTCTGTCGATGTGAAAACCGGGCAACCATGGTTATATCCAAGAAGCTCGAGGCCTCATAGAACTCTGATAATCAGATTGAGAGCTAAGGTTCCCCAAGGAGAAGATAATGAACTTTAGGACATAAAGAAATTAACATGATTTCAGGAAGGAAATTAGGGTTCGAAAAAAGGTATAAAGGGCCCACGTGACCCCGGATGCGGTGATGCCAAACTGTCCTCCCCCCTCCCACCGCCAGGAAGGGGGGAACCCATTCTCTGTCATTAGCTAGGGAATCACCTCGCCATCACCATCGACTCGAGCTCTTTAGGACTCTCTTATAAATTTAATACCTATGAATGATATATATTTTATTGGATATATAATATGACAAATTATTTATAATAATTCCCAAATATATAGGTTCAAATACTAAATTAGTAGAAGCATGTTTAATAAAACATTTATTCAATAATTTGTTTTTCAATTTATTTCACTAATAGAAGAATACCCCTAACCAACGGTTTCCAACCAATTGTATAGGGATCCAAACAATTGGTATATCCTATAAAATTATTATTTGGGACTATTGGATAATTTCTCATTGGTATAGGTCAAATTAAAAACTTATACCAACAATTTCAGAAAACCATTTGTATGTGTAATTTAAAACCTAAAAACTGACTTTTTTTATCCCAAAACCACCCATTTATATTCCAATGATGTAAAAAATAACCAAATATGAATTTTGTGAATATATTTGCATAAATATATAAATTTATATTCAATAGAATTTTATCTTATGATTTATTTATGTTTATATGAAAACAGATTCTATAAAAATAATATGGTATCCTATACCAATGATTTTTAAAACTATTGGAATATGATAATATAAATTTTAAAAATAAAAATGATATTGATGAGATAATTAGAATTGGGTGGACCTACACTAATGGTATCTCGATAACTATCATTATAGGGTCTATAATGAAACTATACAATAGGTTTTGGCCAAAACAGTTGGTATAGATTATAATTATTGACATGTACCAATGGATTGCAAGAAACTGCTGGAATAGGGTTGCTACAAGAGACACATACCAATGGGTTCTTCAAAAATACTAGTATAGGTCTTTCTAAAATAATTATTCCAATGCATTTTTACAAATCGATGGAATATGCCTGTTGGCATAGGTACTATTTCTATTAATTTTTTTTTTAATTTTTATTTAATTCTCAACAATGAATAATTTTAATATACATGTCACAAAAATATATTTTGAAAATTTATATAATATTATTCACACCCATATTTTCAATATCGTTCTTGTAATAATCATTATAAATACTAAAACTATTATTATATTTCACTTTTCTAATAAAATCAGGGTTATGTATAACACAAGCTAAGCATAGTTAGATGTTTAATTTAGGATAATGTTAGGGACATGTGTTTTGAAAAATATCAAATAGGAAAAATTAAATTGAAATAAATTAAAAAATATATAGGTGTTGAATTATAACTGCCATAAAATTGATTTCAACCTTGAAATTCATCTTGATCATTAATTGTTTAATATTTAAAAATTATATAATAGAAACCATCATATTAAAATAATTTTTTAAAACATCCCCATGAAAAAATTTTATTTTTCAAATTTATAAGCAATATAACATATTAGTTTTCCAAATTCTATAACATATATTTAAATTAAAAAAATAGATATGGTATAGAAAAATAAAACCCAAGTTATAATTGAAAGTGATTGAGAAAATATAGAAGTGAATGATACTAACCACACATATATAAAAAAAAGGATTGATATAATTTATTGATATCATCAAAAATGGATATGACATGATTTTTTTTTTATTTAAGTATCATTGTAAATTTATTTGGGAATTATTTTTCCATCTAGACGTATAACATAAAAAGTTTAGTTGCGTTACATAATTTTATTTAGGAATAAAAATTGCATACTATAGGTTATACCTTGATTAATTTTAACCCCATCAATTACACTTGGAGATTATTGTTTCTGATGTATGGTGAACTAAATAAAATATATAAAATAATGATAATTTATTCCTTCTATAGATATTAAATTAAAATATTATTGCTTATCCAATATTGATAAATATTCATATCATAGTTAAATAAATTAATATCTAATCTCGTATATAAATTTTTCCTTAAATAATTTCATAATTGATTAACATTTAGAAAACTAAAAAAATCATAATTTATAAATAAGCTCACTAAATTTCCCAAATTCTACATAATAATAATCCTTCATACAAAATTACTTATATATTAATTGTAAAATTACAAATTCATTAATACCTTGGTCAAATATTATCCCAACAGTTTATAATAACTAGAATTAGCAAAACCCCTCATTGAAATCATTCAATAATCCTCATTCAATCAAAAAATAAAATAATATTATACATGTTACATTTATATAATAAAGTTTTAAAATAAATAAATGATAAAATAAACCAATTCTTTCTCACGTCTTTTATCAACTATGAGGTAATCAATAATATCATATTCAAATTATCCATATAAATCCTGTATTTATCCAAAATAAACAATATTTCGTCAATAATGTAAATATATTAAAGGGTTTTTACATTATATAAATATAACCACTCATTTAAAAATTTTGTTTCATTCAATAGATAAAAAAATTTCAAATTCGTAATCCAATTATTTTATAAAACAACCCATATTTATTTCATTATTCAAATATCATAATTATCAAATTCCATAAAATTGATAAATCAACTATTACATTGTATATATAATCCAATAAATATGCATCATAATAATATTTAATAATTATTTTTTCCATTTTATATGACTCTCATAGTACTTTCTTCTCCAACAGTATAACTATTATTAACAAAAACATTCTGATTCTCTTCATAACATTTCCACATAGAATATTTTAAACACCCTATGATATTGTGAAATTATAATTTTTTAAAAAATATTTTCTCATTTACATATTTATTTTATGAAAAAAATAACATATTTTTATATATATTACAAGAAACTATATGTTTAAAAATATTTTACATACCACAAAATATTTTTCCTTTGTTACATACAATATCGAGATTCTGTTATGTTACATACGACATTAATTTTAAAAGAAGCATGTCAAAAAATTAAAACACGATTATGACAATTATCAGCAAAAATATAGATTGAATTGTATGATTAGAATTAACTGAATTCTAAAAAAAATCACACATGTATTTATAATGAATTTATTTCTCAGGAGTTAATTTTAAATTTAAAAAAACCATTTTTAAATAAAGAAAACAATTTTCTAAAAAATTACATTTTTATGAAAAAAATAGAATCATTGTAATAAAAATTTGAATAATTTTTATAAATAAAATTATTTAAATTTATATAATATATATATTATGTATACTATTTTAAATTATTATTATGCTTTTTCTATATAATAGATAAGAATTAATCGGATTTTCTACTTAAAAATTGTAATTTTTAAAAGTTTTTGTATAATTTTTTGGGATAACATTTAATAAAAAAATAAGAATTTAAAATTTTATAAAAAAATATTAATTGAAATTAAATTCATAATTTCTAATTTCTAATTTATCTTATGATAAAAAATTTTAATCTTTTTTTGAAAATGAAATTTTTTTTTCTGAATATTGAAATATATGATATTGTAATTGAAAACACTATTTTTCTAAAATTTGTTTATAAATTAAAATTAAAATTATAATATTTTTCAATTTATAATTACTTAAAATTTAAAAAAATTAATCATTTTTGGGTCATTGGAATCAATTTCATATAAATATTTAATTTAAAAAATTTGTAATCTTTTTATAATTTTCTATTTTTAATCCAGCAATCTCAATACATCTGTAGAAATTATGTAAAATCAAATTTTATAGAATATATTAATTTAATTGGGAAATGGATTCAATAATTGTATTAATAATTATTTAAATGATATAATTTGGACAAAATATATGCTAACTATAATTATTAGTAATATTTGATATAATTATTTACCATGATTATAGTTAAATCATAGTTTTTTAATTAAATGATTTAATTATAAAATTAAATTCCCTATAAAATGGATTTTTTAATAACTTTTATTTCATATCAATAATATTTATGATGAAATAATATAAGAAGTATCATTTAAAAATATTCATAAATATTAAATTATATATCCAAATAATAGAATACTTGTAACCTTGGTAAAACATATTATGATCAAATTTATTAATCATAAATACCATGGGACAAGATGAGAAAACCCGTTTATTTTGAATTTTAGAGGTTTTTATCTTCATTTGGAAACCTACCCTCCATTATAAATTATATTTTCTACAACTTCAAGTAATATTTACCACACCATTGTGAATGATTTTTTAGTGTTTACAAATATCCCACAACCCAATTATAAAATTTTACTCACTACCCTACATTCTTCTTAGCTCTCATGAAATTTTGATGGATCAAAATCAGAAAACATAGCCTTAAAAATTCATTTCTTTATTACAATATTTGATCATTTTTTTAATTAATCCACACAAGTATTTTTTTAGTACACACCTAAAGAGGATACTCGAATAATTGTTAAATTTCAACGGCATTCATTTTTGTTTTATTAATTCTTCCATCAATTAAATTAATGTTAAATAATTATTATAAAATATATATCTAATAAAAAATAGATGTTTATATTTTATTTTAATGACCAAAAACCACCTCCAATTCAATCAAATGGTTGACTAATCCATTGTTCATGTGTTTGAAAGACTACCACCTCGCGAACTAATTTCATTTGATTTTCCTTTTCCACCACCCATGTATGGTAATAATGATGTATTTTTTTATATATATAACATATATGATTTTATTATTATTATGGTATATCAGTACCACACATACCATCAAACATTCATTTTTCTCATAATATGATAATGTTGTTTGTTTGTATGAAAAATTACCACCTCACGAAGCGATGTGATCTGGTCATGCTATACTTCAATTGTATAATGAATGGTTTTATTAATATTATTAATATATGTGAAATACTAAATATTATACTATTATAAGATATATAATATTATTTTATTTATTCTAACACTATAAAAAAATTAGTAAACAACTTTCACGCATTTATAAGGCCTACTACCTCCTGTAACAGTGAATTTCAATTCTAATCACTAAATATTAAGTATTTTTATAAATAAATATTTAGTGAATATATATCAAATTTATATCACTATTAAAATTCATGATATTATATTACCATTATCAAAAAAATAGGAGAAAAATATTACAAATGAGTAAATATATATAAAAAAAATTTTATAACCTGAAATGTAACATTTACATGAATATATTTAATAAATAGGGTACAATGATCATAATCAGATCATATATGGTTTGATATATATTATTATGATTGATTAATATATTTATAATAATCTATTATTTATCATACATGACGATTGAATTAGTAAATGGGAAGTCAAGGTAGAAGGTGTGGGATTTCCATCTCAACCTTTACTTGGGTGAGACACATCCTATATTTAGAAAAAAAAATTATATGTCATATATATTCATCAAATAAATTTATTTTATAATGAATAAAATAAAATATATTCTTATTTATACATCATTATTAGGATATATCACTCAAGGTGTTTACTAATAAAATGTTACCAAACCAGTAAGGAATAATTTGTTTTAGTTTTATTTCCTTGAGACGTGTGTCATGACATGCACCTATATTATTCCATGAGGTGTTTATATAAATACATTGAAATCTTAATGTAATGAATTTAATTATCCTCAATATATTTTATGTTATATTTTATTTCATTCTTGTAGGGGTCTTATAATTCATATATACCAAAGTTTTATTAAATTTATGATACAAAATCACTATTGGTTTTCATTGTTTGTGATTCTGTTTTTGATGATAAAATATTATGATAAATATATCAATATATCTAATCAAATTTTATCTCCATCTCATTTTAATGATATATTAACGTAATGGTACCATTTTCAAAACTATTGGTTAAATTTTTTTAATGAAAATGATTATAAAAAAAATTAATCATTATTTTTCTCTTATGTAAAAAAGTTGTATTCATCCAAACCATTATTTTCTAAAAATAAATTCATGTTTTTTACATAATATTTTATCTTTATTTTGATGTAAAATGAGATAATTGTATATATAATGTGTTCTAAATGATTTTAAAATATTACATTATATGTTTTCAAGGTTACTTTCAATGTTATGCTTTTGTAAATTAATTTTTGTTTCAACTAGTGTTTTTCAAAGTGGAAATGCTATTTAGTTGAATAAATGTATTAAATTTATGATATAATCAATATACAATAAATTATAACAGCCTTTAATGATACCTATTCTTAACTTGTGTTATGATACAAGGATACCAATATTATTATTTTTCTAGATGGGTTATGTTTATTAAGGAATGTTGATTTTGAAACTATTCATTCTTCCAAGAGTTACACTATCAGAAAATGATTATGAAACAGGATTATTATATTAGAATATGAAATTATTCAATTATTCTTATCCTTATATATTTTCTACTATTTGTGATATAATGATTTGTTTATAAAATATACTTTCTTTCTTAAGTTATGATGTGATGAATGTTTTCTGGTCTTTTGGAACTCCTGTGATTTATTATCATTATTATACATGTGGGGAAAATTTTGCCTTTCAATTATTTGATAAAGATATATTTTTATGGTATACAAGGTTATATGACATATTATCCCAATACTAAAAGGATGTTACAAGGGATAACACCCCAATCCCAAATAGAGGGTACATGTGTTGTTAATTGATGATTTATTTGGGTACTAGAGTGGTTATTAAAGAATAAAATGATTTGAGTGCCGTTGTGGGTGGAATTTACAAATGATTCTCTATTATTATGATTATGTCAAAAATATATGGTTTATGCCAATGGAATGATCACGCATCTCAGGTTCCTGATTTCATTATATTTCATGTATAATGAATTTCGAATCATAATTCCATGACTCATGATTCTCCTCTTTTATTTGAGGGGTTTTATTTTAAAATGTTATAATCATATCTGGAAACACTTTCGTTTATTTGATGATTATGTATCTTCTTTATTTACCCTTACTGATAAATATTATCTCACACTTTCCTATGATTCATTTCACTATGATATTATTAATGATTTTCTGTTGGGTATTTGTTGTTGAGAAGCAATGAGTAAGATAATTGAGTTTGATATTGATAATATTTAACCATGTTAAACGATTATGATTTATTTTTTCAATGGTATGAAAATATTATAGTCCTTAGTAATGTTTTTGTGTAATGTAATGAATATTAATAAAAAATTATATAATATCCATATATTAAAATCATTGGTCATTATATATGGTATCCATGTTAATTTTTAGTTAACTATTAGAATCATGGATAGAGAAAATTTATTTATAACCAAATGGATATTTATGTGGATATTTATGGAGATGTCATTAAAGATAATACTAAATATTTTTTAAGGTATTGTAAAAAGACCATGAAATTGGTTAAAACATAGAATGATTAGTTTCATTAATGTAAATCCATGCCCATATACTATATGTGGATGTGACGCTGACATAGATGTACCTAGGGGTTACAACATATGAAGGATTGTATTGAGCATGACTCGCTCAAGAACTGTTCAAGGAGAAAGATCCTTTTTTACACCTGGTTTGAAACTCTCCTAAAGATATGATTTGTAAATTAAACAAGAATTTCTAAACCATTATTATTTATTTAAATAAATGAATTTTTTTATCTCTTATGATAAAATAAGATTTCATAGATTTAAATTATTTTTTTATTATTTAAACATCCTATACATTAAAATTTTCATGATTATATTTTTTACCTCTATGATTAGTGTTTCACACTATTTTCCCTATGGTTTTAGTCAATAGATAGAACTAGAACGAAATGGGTTAATAATAAATATTTGATTAAATTTTATAGTTATATGATAAAATAAATAATGAATGGAGTGAAATATGTTGTGAATATGCCCAATTTCAATCCATGGGATGTGATTAACAATTTTTATCTTGACACGCCCTCAGAATCACCATAGAAGAAAAGTTAATTGTTCACTAATATTTTGGGATGTTCCAACCACGATGGAAATTATATTATGATTCCTATGTGTCAGGAATGTGTGATGAAACACCCATGTGTTTATATAGGATAAAAAATATGAGGTTTTGACTATTTAATATATGTAAACAAATACATTTAAAAAAATCGAAAAAGGATTTTTTCTGGTTAATGTATAGTGTTCACATATTTTTATATATAATATTCAGTAAATGGATGAATGATATAAATGTGGAATGTTTTGGAATTATTAAAATTAATCTTTAAAGGGAAATTATCATGATAATATTCATAATGGTTGTAAAAGTAATTTTTTATTTCTTTTCATGATGAAGATAATATAAAAATAGAATTATTAGAAATATGTGTTACATAATTAGTTTATTATGCTTGGTTAGTTATTGGATATAAATGTGGGATTGTTGAAGTATTTATGTATTATAATTTTATAATATTTTTATGGTAATCATGAAATATATATTTATTGTTGACTATAAATTATTCAATTAGTATTATAAAAAAATGGTAATGGTAAAAGATGGAAAATAATATATTTTTTTAGATTAGTGGTATTTTTATAAATGGAAGATAACCCTTAATATATCATTGATGTTGTGATAATTATGTTGGGATAAAAAATGGTTTCTTATGAGTAGGTAAATTTGATAGTACTGATTACCTTGGAATTGTTTAACGATTTCATAGAAACGTAATTTAGTTTAATTCATTTTTTGATTTAATTTTTATATCCAATCGACAATGTTTTTTGTATAGCATTACTATGTATGTATGTTTTCAATTAGGTTATATGGTAAATTAAATTTTAATAGAATAAATGATAATGCTATTAAAATGATTTTAATTTGATAATTAGTAGTTTTTTTCTTTGAGTGATAAATAATAATTTCATACGGTCAATTTATAGAATTTATTTCTAATGTTATGGATTTTAACCATTTGGAAGGGTACGAAGATTGATCATTTATGAAATTTTTTATATTGAATTTTCAGTGATATTATAATGATTACATTATTATTTCATTCATATTAGTTAACATTTTAAATCCATTTTGTTGTGAAGAAGATTAATGATAGATGGAATGAATTATCATTATATAAATTGATCTAATGATCCAATAATACATAAAAAATAAAATATGAATATTAATTTACAGGGAAATGATATGAAGCGGAATTGGATCAAAAAAGAAACAAAGTATGGAATAGTTCCTATGCAGCTAAATGATTTCAGTTATCTACATTTTCATATTTAATAATCCTAGATTGAAAAGGAATTAAACAAATTTATGAAAAGGATTTTCAAAATATGATTTCACCTAGTACATTAATTTATTATTAATCATTGTGTCCCATAAATAATAACATATTTATGGTTTTTGTGTTGTTAACATTGCATTGATAAACCACTTAATTATGGTCATTGATCTCATTCACTATATATAGTTATATAACCATTTATTCCTTCCCAAATAATCAATACACATTTTTTTTAAAATATGTATAAACCATGATGTGAGTTACATTAGTTTACCATTTTGTTTCCTATATTAATTTGCAATAGATGTTTTATTATTCATTAGTATGATGCAGGTTTCTATCAAAAAATTTTAAAATGGTACAAAATTAATGAACAAGATGAATTTCTAAGGATAAAATCATTTTAAGGGGGTATTATGTGTCGCCCTATATATAATAGATTTTTTTCAAATATATTTTCTCTTTTAAATATGTTGACTGTCATTAAACTCTAATTTGTTCTTCTATTCCATTTAACAACGATTTCCTCTTAGGTTTCATATAAAAATATGTTTGAAATGCAGTCAATTAGAGTGAGTAATTTTATAGTTGTGAATTGGAATTTCCAAAAAAATTTATATTAAAAAATATTTAAAAAACACCACAGTAGGTTAGAAAACTACAAGATAATCATTGTAGTATAATTATATCAGTAATATCTATCATAAAATTTTTCATTATGGGATTACACCTTAGAAAATAAATTTCTAATTTATATAACATTCGAAACTAAATTACATATTCTAATTCATTATATAAAATTATGTACATAATAACTACCATATTATAATATTTTATGAATTTAAAGAAATTATTTATAAAATTAGAATGAATAAACAAGAAAAAAACATAAATTGATGTATACAATTGATTAAGTATCAACCAATGACTTAATACTCTCCATGTTTGAATCATCTTCCTTAAATAATATTATTGTAAAAATAATACGATCCACAACATGGATATGGTTTTTATAAAAAATAATAGAAAAGCTATATAGAATCAAATCATAACCCACATTAATTTGTGGGATGAAAAATAATACACACCTTTCAGGATTTCATCAAGTGTTTTCTTGGGTACATTGAAAAATAAATTCATGAGAATGTTTCTTGAATAGTCGATTTAAAATTAAGGAGTTATTTTGTAAAAATAAACATCGTAATAAATAACAATAATCAAATATCATGCATAAAATATAGAGAGAGTAATATTGGAGATGATATATGTTTCTCAGTATGAATAGCTTTATATGCTCAGGATTCCCCGTATTTGGCATCACGTTGAACATGAAAAATATTATCTAAATTTCCAAGAAAACTTATAGTGATAGAGTTTTTGTTTTCATTTTTTAGATTCATTAAAAAAATATAAAAAAATCTATTTATTTATTGCATAAAATTTTATTTATCTTCTATAATTTCTATAAATTCACACTGACATGTATAGAAGTATCTCTATCTAGACACCAACCACATTTTCACACATGAGGGAGATCATAAGAAAATGTAGTTTTCCATGTGAAATTAACAATAGTAAAATAATAAGAAAGAGTTTATCAATCCTCGGACTGGGAATGAAATAATTTATACCATGAATTTTTATTTAGTGCATTTGTGCAGTGGTTTTGTAATAATCGTAAATAAATACATGTCAGACTGTCTATGTTGAATCCCATAAAATAAGTGTTTGTTCCATTAAATTCAATTGTGTGGTCGAATATAAATGTCAATATACAGGTAGTGGACATTCCATGATTGATTAATAGACCAACATAATATATGATTAATAGTATCATGGTCTAGTTCTAGACAAATCTATCGGTAGAACAAATCAATAATTCCATGTGATAATCGTAGCACATTTGGTAGTAGAAAATCATTGCCAGTAGAACATGTTTTGAAGTAGTACATCTAGATTTTGTTCAGCAATCGTTGTAGGAAGAGTTAGGTGATACAACTTTTCTAGAAGTACCCCATCTAGAGATAGAATGATTATGATCTAATTGTGGATAATTTAAACTAATGATTAACCTATAAATAGCCAAATTTTCATTACAAAGTAAAATATTATAATAAAACATTAATATGAATAAAATAATTATAATCATGATTTGTCATCTTCAAAATATTGAGTTTCCGTAAATCTTCCTTTATTTCATGTTCACAAATCATGAAATTTTATAAATCATGTATATAAACAATCTATATTAATAAATTGATGATTTTAAATGGTAATTTTTTTAAATATTTAAAATCAAAAAATTCAGAAATTATGTTTACATTTTGAATAAAAAATAAATGATTAAAAGATAAATACAATCAATAATTCCAAAATTCAATGAAAACTAAATATTGACAAATAAATTCAACCCATTTTTGTATATAAAATGACAATAAAATAAGTCCATTAAAATATATTACGAAAAAAAATGATGAATAATATATGTGGACCTTTTGAAAAAACATAGGGAATTTGATTATATCTAAAAATAATACATTGGAATACTCAATCCATATCAATGACTAATATTATAATTAATCTATATAAAATAATTAATATGTTAGAGGAAATGGGTCATTAAATATTTTTATATATAGCAGGAAATTATACTGAGGATTAAGATGCATATGTAGATGTGGGTAACCCCTATAATCACCAATAGAATGATATGGGAAATTGCAACAGCTGGTGACATACTAAAAGGATGAAATTTAGGGTGTTGTGTATTATAATATAGTGTTTCAATTGGGTAATACTTATAAATGTAATTTGGTTAAAGAAATGTTGTACCATATATATAGAAAAATGAAATTATCATGTTCACCAAGTCCACAATTATAATCCCTCGGATCTATATTGTTGTGAAGAAATATGTCTTCTCTTCCATATAAAAAATTAGAACAGGGTAAAGGTTTTAATCTAGTATAATTTTTCCGTATAGTCCCTAACGAAAGGTTGAATTATTATTATTCTCATATAGAAATATAAAATTATGATTTAGTTCTTTTTTTTGTTTAATATAGATATGTATTACATGATATCATTAGTGATATTTTTTCTATCACCAAGGGATTCATTCAAATAATCCCCTTTTTATTTATATATATTCTCACCAAGTTTTGTGATTTTACAATGTTTTTTCTGATTAGAAGAATATATATATCACATGATGGAATAAAACTCTTATATGACTATGTATCTTATCATCTAACAATAAAAGGAGGAATAAGGTTATGGGGAAGTGTTTGATAATGAATGAATTGTTGGTATATTCAATAAACCATCTATAAGGGATGTATGTCTAGAAGAAAAAATGTTCCTCATATTCTATGTAATCTAATTAATGGATTTAAACTCAATGCAAAACATATTATTTTCAATGTCAACCTCGTGAATCATCAAACTCATCTTTGTATGATTATTCAAGTTGATTATCTCAAACATGTTCCTATATTCAATTTCAATATGATGAGTAAGTGAATGTTCATGGTTACTATGAACTCCACAAAAACTTTAACTGGTTGTAGTTTAACTAAATATAATGAGATATTAACTCATTAGAGAGGTCATTTGGGTATTCACCACATAAAATAATAAGTGGTATGTGTTTTACAGTTTGTATTTGAATATTCAAAAATTGGTAATGGTGATAATTCTTCATGATCATGAGTAATACATTTCCTCATCCTTATGAATGGGAAATGATTTTTCTAAAATGTGGAGTATGAAATTTATTATGTATATGACTTATGAATCTAGGGAATCATGGAATGTAATGGGTCAGTAAGTATAAATTCAAATATTAGAGATGGTGATTGATTGTGGCAGTTTCATATTTTATATGAAATTGTTTCTTATTTGATGAAATATTTTGAAGGGTCAATGTTTATTGTCTTACAAAAATATGTGATACAAGAGTTTGTTTTCCATGGTGATTCTTCAGAAGGATTGTCATAGGAATGTGGGAATAAATTACTAAATCAGAATTAAAATTTTATTATGATATAGATATGAAATTTATTCCTTTTTGAGTTTATAAACTCAAAATTGGAGTTGGACCAGGTTGTATCCATGTTTTAATTTTTCCTAATGACCCAGTTTTTTGAGTCCAATGATAAAACATGTATTGGGGGAGTTTGAGGCTGAATGTCTAGTTCTCTAATTCGTAATTTTTTAACATCATGTACCTAGTAGTTTGTTTATAGATCATAAAATGTACCAATATGATATGAAAAAAAATCATGATAGACATTATTATAGGGTTTCCATATTCCCCGGAAGGAGGTTATGTTATATTTTTAATCATAGATTTTTTAGAATAATATGAAAAATTCATAGTTATAATGGTTTTAGGCATAGTAATTTTTTTTGGAAATGAGGTATCTATAAAGAGTTGTTTTCTTTCATTGTGTCCGTAGGTCCATCAAATGGTTTCATTATATTCATTTCAACATGTCATATTGAATATTATTACTAAATTGTAGAGAACCCAGACTTGAAAAACATGGTCATTAAATTACATTTACAGAATATCTAATACATTACAAAAACAGACACCAAAGGATTGTAATAGTTTACTGTCTTTGGAAACATATAATATAATCTTTTAATATTGGTGAAATATCATCAACATCTCCCAAAAAGATATTCCCTTTTTTCTTTCCTAAAACCTTTCTTTATATCCCGGGGAAATGAAAATATATAAATTGTGAGCTCAAATTCTCAGTAAGGGTAAGAAAGGAGAAAATAAAACAAACCATATACATTTGGACTTCAAAACATGAACATAAAGTTTAAACATCAAAATCATGAGTTGGGAAATAAATCTTGGTAGTACATAAGGAATAGATAATAAATCATGATAAAATATCATGGGAATAAAAAATTTAATTATGGAAAACCATTATGCACTTGATATTATTTCCCTAGTATACAAGGAATTCCTGCCAAGGCCATCTTAGTGGAAAAAGTCCCTTTTTGAATCGAGTTCACTCCTCATTCTAGTGTTGTATCACTGAACCTGATTAACATACCGTTCCAGCCATGCCTATCTCATGATATTTAAATCATTACCCAATGAATTTGAGGGAGATATAGGTCACACACATCTCATAATGAAATCATTCTTTTGTGTGCCACAAAATAAACATAAATCATTTATCATAACCCGAAGAATAAAATGGCTTTCATAAACATCATCCCATCAAAACCTAATCCATATAAAACAAATGGATATAATTTCATAATAAAAAATTTGAAAGAATGTAAATCATAGATACATTAAACTTGAAACATATACATATGAAATAATGTCATATTAGAAGTAAAATGGTTTTGATAAAACACTTGAAATGAATTCTTGAGGAAAATATCCTTTATCTTCAAAATCATATTCTTTTCAGGAGATTCCATTAAATTTTAAAAGAAAATGATTTTCTTGAAAATATTTATGAAATATTGTAGAGTAATCTTCAGGAAAATAAGGTGTTATGAAACTGTAAAAATATGTTCATGCCGTATATGTTAAAAAAACATGTTTCTCATACATTTGCAAGAAAAGTCAAAAAGTACCCCGTATGGTAATAAAAAGAATGATTCCTTACATACCATGTAGTAAAAGTCAAAAATTGGTAAAAAGGACATTAAACATACATGAAAACATTTTTATAAAACAGGGACATAAATGATAAATATAACCCCTATTAATACTTACAAATGAACAATCTCTGATAAAAACGAGATTCGAAAAGTTATCTCATACCTTAGGTGTGATATGATTTTTATGTACTTGAACCTCCTATATAATGATTTAAATAATTTCATTGTCTTATTATTGAATCATATTCATTGTTACGATATCATATATGGTTCACTTATGACTTTATATTACCTGTTCTTTTGTAAATTCCATGTTAAAGAAGCGTTTTGGGTAAAATCGTTTTATTTATCATATGTGTTTAGACTTGTTATTTTTGATATTATTATTACTTATATCGTCATTTAATTACATCCAGAATGTAAATCATGATTTATATATCATATAAATTCCATATATATATAAAATAGATAGATAAATGAATCAAAATACACCGTTCATCTATACGGTAGGGCGAATGTACGCATGAACGCTGTATTCCATTCCTTATTGACTTGAATGGAAGTAATTAGATGACATATTTATATATATATTCATAAATCCAGTAACTTTATCATGTCATATATTTCATTATTATTTATTATATATACATTATAATCATTCTTGAGTGGTTAACATGGAGAATTAATATCATCACGTCTTGAAGATGGTAATCCATACATACGCACGAGCGATGATATTGTTCCCATAATTATTGATTTGAATTGGAGTGGATGATATAATATCTCAGAATTAGTATGATGTTATAATAACCATAAATAGTTATTTTTTACATCATTATTCCATCCTATTAAGGTGGTGGTGGAAAAAAATATTACACCACGACGTGGAGATGGTATTCCATACGTACGCACGCGTGGTGATTTCATTTTCCGTTGGATGGATAGAAGGTGAAATAGGGTTGTTTCATATTTATAATAACATATAAATATATTTTTTATACATATTTTATTACTTTATAAAGAAACAACTAAAGAAGAATATGTTTAAAAAAGAATGAAAAATGAATGAATCGGTAGAAGAGATTACCTCTTTTTCGACGCACCTCTTTTAAGCTTCCTATTAAGGAAATATAGTTGGTCTTCTGAGAAGACCAGAACCTCAAGAATGAATCTAGGGAAGTGGAGAAGAGAAATGGGAAGGGTCTTTCTGAGAATTAAGGCTCAATGTGTTGTGATGAGGAGAGGGAGGAGGTGCTCTTTTATAAGGGAGGAGAGAGGAACCTTTTGAAACTTCAAAAATATTAATTTATAAAAAATCAAGACCCACTTAAAATCTTAAAAATTGACTAATATTATAATATTTTATGATATATGGTTGTAATATCATCAAAAAATAAAATTTATATGTGTATGAAATTTATTTTAAACCTTATCAACTTGATTTACCATTATCTAATCTATTTAATATTATTTGTGGTAATAATATTCTAAATTATAAATTGTTATAAATAATTAATTATGTGTTGTGAATTAACCATAATTGTGTACTTTATGACAATTTATACCATATAAAGATAAATTTATAATTTTTAAATTTTTTTGTGACATTTAAACAATTCAATAATATGTTATTTTTATAAAATAACAATAGTGTTAATTTTGACACTATTTATTTATTTGAAATAAAATAAAATCCAAACAGAGGATATATTTGAACCAAAATATAAAATTAATTCACAACATGTCATATTCATCTATAAAACTTGTTTATAACATTAATTAGTTAATATAATGTTTATTATAATATTAATAAACCCATTTATTTCGCACTTCTCTTAATTAAACAATTACTACATCATTATTTTATAATCATTTAATATACTAATTATTTTCATAAAATTTAAAAATAAAATCCTATTATGAAGAAAAATATAATACCTTTCGTAATTAGTTTTTAACAGGAATTTATCCTCTTAAAATCACAACATTTAAATTGTTATAATAATTAAATTATGTACATGACATCTTGGACATCATTTAAAATAATATAATATAAATGTCCTAATCGGTTTTATAAGACTCTAAATTGTCCAAAAATCTACCCTTGGATGATTATGTTATATATATACTTGATAAATAATTTTTTCTCAAGTTTATGTTCTTTTTTATAGGTATTATTAGTTTAATAAAAACTATATTATTGATTTCTCACTAAATAAATAATGTCTACATCATTAATATATAAGATTTTAAGGTAATAAAATATATATTAAAAATTAAAAATAAGTTACCATGATAAATAAAAACATTTTATATTTAAAATGAGTATATATACTCGAAATTATATTCTGTAAAACCTTATATTTAAAATAATATAATTTTTATAGTTTGAGTGAGACATTTCACTTTCCTTTAAATAATCAAAATAAAATGTCTTAATCAAATACAAGTGGGTTCTATTTGATTCCATTTTGACCCAATTATGATTTAGGGTAAACTATTGTCATCCAATTATATTAGGAAAAGTGTTATTGTAATTTTATAATATTATATTTACCCTTAATTGCCCGATTAACCATTAACTATGATAAATAAAATTTACCGTAATTACTATTCATAATGACTAAAAATAAAAAGAATCATATTAACATAATTTGTACCCAAATATTCAAAAAATGGAATCCATTTTTCAAAATTAAAATCTCATAAGTTTCAGAAATTAATTTATAATTAATCCAGTTGTTAAGAAAATGTTTTTTAAATGTTAAAAAATTTCAAAAGATTGAAATGATTTTTCCTATGAATTCTTTGTAAAATTATTTCTAATGACATAAATTATATTAAATTGTAAAATTATATTGTATTTATAATTTAAAACCATTAAATATTATAATTTATTCATATCAATTAATACGATGAAAAGGTTGTTTTTAATTAAAATATAGCGTGTTTTTACTAATCATAAAAATATGAATGTTATCAGAATAATATGAAAAATTTATCGAAAGTAAATAATTATATCCTTATTCCAAATAATGATTTTATTTATTCAAATTGAACTTATAAACCTTTAATAAACTAGATTTAATGTGGGTGCGCCATCAAAAGGCGGAAAAACTTTATTTTTTAAAAAATACTTATTTTACGCGAAAAATATTTTTTGTTCCCACACAATGTTCTAGAAAATGAGTAAGATGAATAATAATGTTATAAAATTCAAAATTTAGTTTATACTATTCATAACGGCTAATTCATAATAATATTATATGAATATTTCACTGTATAGTGAAACCCTCTATTGCGTACAATACACGCTATTGAGGAAGGTCGTGATTGTGTGTACTGCAGGCCAAGTCGGTGTTGTGTGTAGTTGAAGCTCCCATTGGTGTTGCGTATAACATAATCAAAACATATTTAATTTATACATTAAAAAAAATCTTTACTTAATGATGTGTAAAATAATTTCTACAAAACGAACTTGAAATTGAGTGTAACATGAGCCAAGAATAGTGTTGCGTATACTGCAAGATAATACGTTGTTGTGTATAGCACAAGATAATTTTGGTGTAGCGAACAACACAAGACATCAATAATAATTATCATAAAATACCAGGTTGTTACATTCTATCCCCCTTAAATTAATTTCTCCCTCGAAATTCGTCGGGGTTATAAATAGTTTACTACATGAATGTTTCATTCATAGAAACCCACATCATAAAAAGGAATACTAAAACATAATTTTAAAATGTGAGGTATGAAACATAATGGTTATCCAAATTAACTCACCTTTGGGTTTCCACATTGGATAACATAGGTGAAAATATGGATATGGAAGAGAAATCCAAATATTAAGTTCTGATGGAGAGTGGTAGAGAACATGGCTATAAGAAAGAAAACAATCACAAAGCCATAAATTTGTGATGATCTAAGGTACCATCTGATTCATCAGATATAAGAGCACTCGGAAAACATTTTTGGTTTTCAATATAATTTCCTAAATGTTGAAAATTTTTAATTAGTATAAATACTTACTTGATTTTATTACAATGTCATTATTGTTTGTTTTTTGAACAATGTCCACATCATCTCCTAATGAAATGAAGTTGAATTTGAAATTCATGAAATGTTAGTAGATCAGGTGATAGAATGATGGGTCATTCCATCTGTATCAAACAAAAGGTTAGAAAAAGTTATCAAATATACATATGTCCATCAATGGTGAGGTGAATTGTATATGATTCCAAAAATGGACTTATACGTCACATATCATACCGCTTAATAAAATAAAACTAGTTCTACTAACTAGGGGCATCCTGTAGGCCCGTGGTATGCAATAAAGGTATGTCTCACATCAGTTCTAGGTTCAATTCCTACAGCCATGTTTGACGGGAATATTTTTCATCCGTCCTCCAGGTTGTCGATTTTCTAAAACTACAATATTATATCATTACAAAAATTATATCGAAAAAAGGTCTTGCCTTAAACAATACTATCTTATGACCAACTTAATTCATTCCAATCTTTAGGCTTATCCAAAATTCATTGTTCCAAGCTCATAGTATATAGAAAACGACTACTAGAAAGATCATCTACAAGCTTGTGAATACCATCATTTATCCCCCATATATCATAAGATATATTTTGTTGGTCATATTACAAACATTTCAATACCTTAATAATGTATTATTAGAAACATAAATTACCATAGAACCTTATTGAATACATGAATGCTGTAAAAAGTTAAATTTTTCCACATACCAAAATATAAAAATTTCTATATACTCAAACCATGATATCACTTTTTCCTTATATCAGTCACGAACTCATTAATACTATCAATAATTTTACTATCTCTTTATCCATTCATTATGTGAATATCATCTACATTCCAAAAATATTTCAATTACTTTTCATGGTTATGGGTACCATATAATTATTGAAAACCATAATGGACCAACACATAGATATTCCAATACACCATAAAAGTACCTCAACAACATTATTCTTGAATACCAATACATAAACACTTCAATCCATCCTCTTCAATGATTGTCATGGAATAAGTCCTTCTTTGATTTAGAAGTAGCCTCTTAGGTCATGGCATTAAGTTGGGTAATGCCCATGTTCTCCACAGATATGACATTTAACTCCATAAATTTTTTTCACTATATGACCCTTCTCTCCACACAGATAAGATCATCCCCTCCATTTGATGTATTCATCAAGGTTCCTCTTCCATTCTTTAGAAATCTAAATCTTGCTTTCACTATGCTCCTCACTATGCGAGTTATGCATAAATGTCCATCTTCCTCTTAATTGATCAATTATTAATACCATTAATGTTCACCATGTTAATCATATATAGCGATGACTTATTCAACATAATCAAAAAATATTTCTTTCTAGGAATTACCCAATTTCATTTCTCATAGTCACCAGTTTGTCCATTGGATTCAATGTTGACCCAATTCCGTTTGGTTCCCTCCATTGACTAAAACCAAAATCCATTGTGTAAGACACATTTAAAATAACAAGGAACCACATAATAGTAAAAATTCACTTATGGGATGTATAACATATCACACATTCTTTAATCCATGACAACATAGGTTCAACCTGGGTTATTCATAATCATCATCATAATTCTAGTACTGTAACCTATAGTTATAAAACCTTTGGGAAATCCCTAGCCATACCATAAAAATATGTCTAGGGATCTCACTAAAGATTTAGGATCATAGTTTCCAATGGAAAACTAAACCTTTACACTGATACCAACTGTAGAGACCCCAAACTCAAAGTACATGGACATTACATTAGTTTTTTAGAATATAAAATACAAAACAAAAACAGACAGCAAAGGAGATTAATAGTTTAGTGTCTTTGAAAACACTGAATATAATATTCTAATCTTGGTGAATGATCTTCAACATCTCCCATAAAGATATTCTCTTTTTTCATACCTAATACCTTTCTTTATATCCTGGGGAAAATAAAACATATAGACGGTGAAATCAAATGCTCAGTAAGATTAAGCATGGAGAAAATAAAACAATCCATATACATTCGATCTTCAAAACATGATCATAAAGTTTAAACATCAAAATCATGAGTTGTGAAATAAATCATGGTAGTACGTAAGGCACAGATCATCAATCATGATTAAATAGAATTGAATAAAACATTTAATTGTGGAAAACCATTAATAACATGATATTATTCCATAGTAGCCAAGGAATTGCTTCCAAGACCATCTTAGTGGACAAAGTCCCTTTCTTAATCGAGTTCACTCCTCGTTCCAGTCATGTATCACAGAACTCGATTAACTTAACATTCCATCACTTTTATATATCATGAGATATAAATCTTTAAAAAATGAATTAGAGTGATATAGAGGTCCTAACCATCCCATAATTATATCATTCATTCGTGTGCCACAAAATAAACATAAATCATTCAGCATAACCCAAATAATAAAATGGGATTCATAAAAAACATCCCCTTATAACATAATCCATATAAAACAAATGGATATCATTTCATCATAAGAAAAGTGAAACCATTTAAATCATAGAGACATTAAACATGAAACAAAAACATATGAAATAATGTCATCTTAGATGTAAAATGGTTTTGATAAACACTTGAAATGAATTCTTGAGTAAAATATAATTTATTTTTCAAAATCATTTTCTTTTCAAAAAATGCCATGAAATTTTAAAAGAAAGTTATTTTTTTTAAAATGCTCATGAAATCTTGTAGAGTAAAATTCATAAAAACAAGGTGTTATGAAACTGTAAAAATCCATTCTTGTCGTATAAGTTAGAAAAACATTTTTCTCGTACTTTTGCCGGAAAAGTCAAAAAGTACCTCATATGGTAAACAGAATAAAGATTACTTACATACCATGTAGTAAAAGTAAAAAATGGGTAAAAAGGGATTTAAACATACATGAAACCATTTTTATAAAATAGGGTCATGGATGATAAATATAACCCTAGTAAATACTTACGAATAAACAATCTCGGATAAAAACGTGATTGGAAATTTTATCCCTTACCTTATGTCCAATATGCATTGTACGTATCCAAAACTCTTGTATAATGATTTAAATAATGTCATTGACTTATTACAGAATCATATTCATTGTATTGATATCATATATGGTTCACATATTATTTTATATTACCCGTTCTTTTGAAAATTCAATATTAAAGTAGCATTTTGGGTAATATCGTTTTACTTATCCTGCGTGTTTGGACTTGTTGTTCTTGATATTATTATTACTTATATAATAATTAAATTAAGTCAATAATTTAAATCTTCATTTATATATCATATATATTCTATATATATATATAATAGATAGATAAATAAAATTAAATACACTGTTCAGGGAGACGGTATGTCGTACGTACGCATGGACGATGTTTTCCATTCCATGTTGACTTGAATTGAAGTAAGTAGATGACATATATATATATACATACATAAATCCAGTAGCTTTATATTGTCATATATGTCATTATTATTAATTATATATACTTTATAATCATTCTTGAGTGGTTAACATGGAGAATGAATCTCATCGCGTCTTGGAAACGGTAATCCGTACGTATGCACGAGCGATTATATCATTCCCATAATTATTGAATTGAATTAGAGTGGATGATATAATATCTCATAATAATTATGATGTTATAATTACAATATATAGTTATTCATTACATTATTATACCCATCCTTGTATGGTGGTGGTGGAAAAATAGATTACAACACGACGTGGAGACGGTATTCCGTACGTACGCACGCGTGGTGATTTTGTTTTCCGTAGGATGGATAGAAGGTGAAATGGGGGTTTTTAATATTTATAATTACATATTACTATATTTTTGATACTTATGTTAATACTTTATAACGTAACAACTAAATAAGAAGAAGATGAATAGGAATGAAAATTGAATGAATCGGTAGAAGAGATTACCACTTATTCGACGCACCTCTTTAATGTTTCCTCTTAAGGCATTAGAGTTTGTCTTTTGAGAAAAAATGAACCATTAGGATGTTTATAGGGATGTGGATAAGAAAAATGGGTAGGGTTTGGCCGAGATTGAAGGCTCAATGTGTTGTGAAGTGGAGAGGGAGGAGGTTCCCTTTTATAAGGGAAGAGTGGGGAACCATTGGAAACCTCAAAAATATTAATTTATAATAAATCAATACCCAAATAAAAACCACACAAAATGACTCATATACGAATATCAGATGATATAGGGTTGTAATCTCATCAAAAAAAGTTAGAAATGTTTTAAATTTATTTTAAACCTTATCAACATGATTTACCCTTATTTAATTTATTTAATCTTATTTGTGGAAATATATTCTAAATTTTAAATTGATATAATTAATTACATATATGCTGTGATTTATCCATAATTAGGTACTTTATGACCTTTTACAACATATAAATTTCCATTTATAATTTTTAAATATTTATGTGATTTTTTAACAATTTAATAATATTTTATTTTTATAAAATAACAATAGTGTTCATTTTGACACTATTCATTTATTTGAATTTAATTAAAATCCACATAGAGGATATATTCTAAAGAAAATGATAAATAGATTCCTAACATGTCATATTCGATAAAAAATTATTGGAGAACATTAATTAGTTCATATAATGTTCATTTTAATTTTTATAACACCATTTATTTGGTATTTCTCTTAATAGAACAATTACAACATCATTTTTGTATAATCATTTAATACAATTATTATCTGAATAAAAAATAAAACTAAAATCATATGATGATTATAAATATAATACATTTCTTAATAATATTTTTACTCGAATTTATCATCTTAATATCACAACATTTAAATTTTTATATTTATTAAATTATGATGGTGACATATTTGACATCATTTAAAATAAAATAATCGAAATTTCCTAATTGGTTTTATAAGACTCCAAATGGTCCAAAAATCTACCCTTGATGATCAGGGTATACATATACTTGAAAAATAAGGTTTTTTCATGTTTATGATCCTTTTGTAGGTATAATTATTTTAATAAATACTATATTATTTATTTTTTACTAAATAAATAATTTCTACATCATTAATGTATAATATTTTAAGGTAATAAAATATTTATTAAATAATACAAATAAATTACCATGATAATGAAAAAAAATTTATCTTTCAAATGAGTATTTATAATCGAAATTATATATTGTATAACCTTATATTAAAAATAATCTAATCATTTAATTTTGAGTGAGACATTTTACATTCCATTAAATAAACTAAATAAAAGGTCTTAATCCAATAAAAGTGGGTTATATTAGATTTCATTTCGACCCAAATATTATTTAGTGTAAAATATAATCATCCAATTATATTAGGAAAAGTGTTAGGGTAATTTTGTAATATTATATTTACCCTTAATTTCCCGATTTACCTTTAACTATGGTAAATAAAACTTACCGTAGTTACTATTCATAATGAACAAAAAAAAGTAGCTCATTAACTTAATTTTGTCCTAATGATTCCAAAAATGGAATCCATTTTTCAAATTTCATACCACAGAAGTTTCAGAAGTTAATTAAAAATTAATCCCGTTGTTAAGAAAACAAGTTTTAAAAGTTAAAACATTGCAAAAGATTGAAATGATTTTACCTATGAATTATTTGTAAAATAAATGCTAATGAAATACATTATATTAAATAGTAAAAATATATTCTATTTACACATTAAAACCATTAAATATTATTATTTATCCATATAAATTATTTGTATGAAAAAAGTTGTTTTTAATTAAAATATAGCGTGTTTTTACTATTCATTAAAATATGAAAGTTATCAGAATAATATGAAAAATTTATCCAAATTATATTTTAATATCCTGATTCCAAATAAGTATATTATTTTGTCAAATTGATCATATAAACTTGTCAAAAACTAGATCTAATGTCGGTGTGCCATCAAAAGGCGGCAAAACTGCATTTTTTTAAATATACATCTTTTACTTGAAAAATATATTTTGTACTCACACAATGTTCTAAAAAATGTGTAATATGGTTAATATTGTTATAACCATCAAAATTTAGTAAATACTATTCACAACGGCTAGTTCATAATAATATTATAACAATATATCGTTCTTTAGTGAAACCCGGTATTGCGTACAACACATGCTATCGAGGAAGGTCGTGATTGCATGTAATGCAAGCCAAGTCAGTGTTGTGTGTAGTGAAAGCTCCCTTTTGTGTTGTGTTTAACATAATCCAAACTTATTTCATTTATACATTAAAAAATTCTATACATAATGTTGCATAAAATAATATTACAAAAAAAACATGAAATTGTATGTAACACAAGCTAGGAATAGTGTTGCGTATACTACAAGCTAATATGGTGTTCTGTATAGCAGAAGATAATCTTGGTGTATCATACAACACAAGAAATCAATAATAATTCTCATAAACTCTCGGGTTGTTACATTATACCCCCCTTAAAATTAATTTCTCCCTTGATATTCATCAGTGTTATAAATAGATTATTACTTCAAAGATTCATTCATAGAAACCCACATCGTAAAAAATAATACTAAAACATAATATTATAAAGTGATGTATGAAACATAATAGTTATCCAAATTAACTCATATCTGGGTTTCCACATAGAAGAACATAGGTTAAAATATGGATATGGAATATAAATCTAACCATCATGTTATGATGGAGAGTGGTAGAGAACATGGATATGAGAAATCCAACAATCACAAAGCCATAAATTTGTGACGACCTAAGGTACCATCTGATTCATCAGACATAAGATCACTAGGAAAACAATTTTTTTCAATATAAATTCCATAAATTTGAAAATTTTGAATTAAAAGAAATACATACTTGATTATAGTACAATCTCACGATCATTTGTTCCTTGAACAATTTCCTCTTCATATCATAAAGAAATGAAGTTGATTTTTCATTTCTTGAATTGTTACCAGATCATGTGATACAATGAATGGTCATTCCATTTGTCCCAAACAAAAGGTTAGAAAATGTTATCAAATATACATAAATCTATCTGTGGTGAGGTTAATCGTATATGATTCCAAAAATGGACTTATACTTCAACTATCATACCACTTAATAAAATAAAACTATTTTATACTAACTAGGGACATCATGTAGGCCAATGGTAAGTTATAAAGGCATGTATAACTTCGTTTGTGGGTTTGATTCCTAAAGCCATGTCCGACGTGATGGGTTGTCGTCTGTCCTACATGATGTACTTTTTTTTAAACATCATTATTTTAACATTACAAAAATTATATTTAAAAAATAGTTCTATCCTTAAACAATACTATCTTATGTCTAAATTAATTCATTCCAATCATTAGGCTTATCCAAAATACTTCGGTCCATGGTCATAGTATACAAAAAACGACTACTAGAAAGGACATCTACCAAGCATGTGAATACCATCATTTATCCCCCATATATCATCTGATATATCTTGTTGGTCACATTCTAAACATGTGAGTAACTTAATAATGTATTCTTTTGAAACATGAAGTACCATAGAACCATATTGAAAACATGAATGATGTCAAATGTTAACACTTTCCACATACCAGAATCCCATAATTTCTATATACTCAAACCATGATATCACTTTTTCCTTATATCAGTCATGAAGTCATTAATACTAATGAAAATTTAATTATCTCATTATCCCTTCATTATGCGCATATCATCTTCCTTCTAAAAATATTTAAATAACTTTTCATGGTTACTGGTACCATATCATAATTGAAAATAGCAATGGACCAATACATATATATTCCAATATACCAAAAAAGTACCTCAATTACATTATTCTTGAATAACAATATATAAACACTTCAATCCATCCTCTTCAATGATTGTCATGGAATTGTTCCTTCCTTGATTTAGAAGTAAAATCTTAGGTCAGGTCATTGAGATGGGTAATGCCCATGTTCTCCATAGATAAGAAGTTGTACTCCATAACATTCTGTCAATCTATGACCCTTCTCTCCACACATATAACATCTTCCCCTCGATTTTATGTATTCATCAACGTTCTTCTTCCCTTCTTTAGAAATCTCAGTCGTCCTTTCTCTATGTGCCTCAACATGCGAGTATGCATAAATGTCTATCTTCCCCTTATTTGATTAATTAGAAATACCATTAAAGTTTACCTTGTTAATTATATATCACGATGACTGATTTGACATAATCACAAAATCTTTCATTCTAGGAATTAAGCAATTTCATTGCTCATAGTCACCAATTTGTCCATTGGATTCAATGTTGACCCAATTCCTTTTGGTTACATCCATTGACTAAAACCAAAAACCATGGTGTTAGAAACAGTTAAAATAACAAGGAACCACATAATAATAAAAATTCACTAATGGGATGTCTAAATTATCACACATTGTTTAGTCCATGACACCCTTAGTTCTCCCTAGGTTATTCGCGATCGTCAACATAATTCTAGGACTATAACCTATAGTTATACTAAACCTTAGGGACATCCCTATATATACCAAAAAAATATCTCTAGGGATCTCACTAACGCTTTCGGATCCTAGATTCCAATGGTTAAATAATACTTTCCTCTAATACCAATTGTAGAGACCACAAACTTTATGTACATGAAAATTACATTACTTCTACGAAATATATAATACATAACAAAAACAAACACCAAAGGACCATAATAGTTTAGTGTCTTTGGAAACTCGGAATATAATCTTCTAATTTTGTTGAAGGATCTTCAACATATCCCAGAAAGATAATCATTTTTTTATTAGCTAAAACCTTTCTTTATATCCTGGGGAAAAGAAAACATATAAAGGGTGAGCTCAAATGCTCAGTAAGGGTAATAATGGAGAAAATAAAACAAACCATATAAATTTGAACTTAAAAACATTAACATAATGTTTAATCATCAAAATCTTAAGTTGTGAAATAAATTATGGTAGTACGTAAGTCATAGATCATCAATCATGATAAAATTTCATGGGAATAAAACATTTATTTGTGGAAAAACAATAATCTCCTGATGTGATTTCCATAGTAGCCAAGGCATTTCTTCTAATACCATCTTCGTGGACAATGTCCCTTACTGAATTGAGTTAACTCCTTGTTCCAGTCTTGTATCACTGAATGAGATTAACATACCATTCCTGCCATGTCTATCTCGTGACATATAAATGTTTACACAATGAATTGGAGGTATATATAGGTCCCACCCATCTCATAATTAAATTATTCTTTCGTGTGCCAAAACGTAAACTTAAATAATTCATCATAGCCCAAAGAATAAAATGGGTTTCATAAATATCATCCATTCATTACATAATCCATATTAAAAAATTGGATATCATTTCATCATAAGAAAATTTAAAACATTTAAATCATAGCGATATTAAACATGAATCATTCACATATGAAAAAATTTTATCTTAGATGGAAAATGGTTTTGATAAAACACATGAAATGAATTCTAGAGAAAAATATCCATTATTCTTCAAAATCATTTTCTATTCAAAAAATGCCATGAAATTTTAGAAGAAAATGATTTTGTTGAAAATTTTCATCAATTCTTGTAGAGTATTCTTCAAGAAAAAAATGTGTTAGGAAACCGTAAAAATCATTTCAGGCCGTGTTAGTTAAATAAAACATTTTTCTTGTACTTTTACCGGAAAAGTCAAAAGGTACCTTGAATGGTAAAAAAGGAACAATTCCGTACATACCAAGTAGTAAAAGAAAAAAATGGGTAAAAAGGACTTTAAACATACATGAAACTATTTTTAGAAAACAGGGACATGGATGATAAATATAACCCCAGTAAATAATTATGAATAAACAATCTCGGAAAAAAACGAGATTGGAAATGTAATCCCTTACCTTTGGTCTGATATGCTTCGTACGTATCTGAACCTCCTGTATAATTATTAAATAATTTCATTGAATTATTATAGAATCATATTTATTGTTATTATATCATATATGGTTCACTTATGTCTTGATATTACCTACTCTTTTGTAAATTCTATGTTAAAGCATCATTTTGGATAAAATCGTTTTATTTATCATACGTATTTGGACTTGTTGTTCATGATATTATTATTACTTATATAATAATTAAATTACATACAGAATGTAAACCTTGATTTATATATCATATATATTTCATATATATATATATATAATAGATAGATAAATTAAATTAAATACACCGTTTATGGAGACTGTAGGTCGTACGTAAGCATGAATGTTGTTTTTCATTACTTGTTGACTTGAATGGAATTACGTAGATGACATATTTATATATATATATATACATAAATCTAGTAGCTTTATCATGTCATATATTTCATTATTATTCATTATATGTACTTTACAATGATTATGAAGTGGTTGACATGGAGATTGAATCTCATCACGTCGTGGAGACGGTAATCCGTACGTACGCATTAGAGATGATATCGTTCCCATAATTATTGAATTTCATTTTTGTGGATGATATAATATCTCAGAATCAGTATGATTTTATAATAACCATATATAGTTATTCTTTAAACCATTATACTCATCCTAGTAAGGTGGTGGTGGATAAACAGATTATACAACGGCGTGGAAATGATATTCCGTACGTACGCAGACACGGTGATTTCATTTTCTGTAGGATGGATAGACGGTGAAATGGGGTTGTTTCATATTTATAATAAAATATAAGTATATTTTTTATACTTACGTTATTACTTTATAATGAAAAAACTAATGAAGAATATGTTTAAGAAGAACGACATTTGAATGAATCGGTAGAATAAATTACTCTTTCTTCGACGCACCTCTTTTAAGATTCCACATACGGCACTACAGTTGGTCTTCTGAGAAGACCAGAACCTCCAAAATGATTATTGGGAAGTGGAGAAGAGAAATTGGTAGTGGTTTTCCGAGTTTGAAGGCTCAATCTGTTGTGAAGAGGAGAGGGAGGTGGTTCAATTTTATAATGGATGAGAGGGGAACCTTTAGAAAACCTAAAAAATATTAATTTATAGTAAATCAAACCCTACTTAAAATCCACCAAAAATGACTAATATTCAAAGATTATATGAGATAGGGTTGTAATATAATCAAATAATAAAATTTATACATGATGGAAATTTATTTTAAACCTTATCAACTTGATTTACCCTTATTTAATTTATTTAATATTATTTGTGGTAATAATATTCTAAATTTTAAATAGTTATAAATTATTACTTATGTGTTGTGAATTATCCATAATTGGGTAATTTATGACATTTAAGACCATATAAATTTCCATTTATATTTTTTACATATTTATGTAATTTTTAAACAATTTAATAATATGTTATTTTTCTAAAATATCAATACTATTCATTTTGACTCTATTCATTTTTTGATTTTAAGTAAAATACACACAAAGGATATATTCGACACAAAATGTTTAATAGATTCTTAAAATTTCATATTCATCTATAAAATTTGTGGAGAAAATTAATTAGTTCATATAATAAATAATTTAAAATTTATAAAACCACTTATTTGATATTTCTCTTTATAAAACAAATACTACATCATTTTCTTATAATTAGTTATTATACTTATTATTTGCATAAAAATTAAAAATACAATCCTATGATGAATATAAATATAATAAATTTCATTATAATATTTTTACACGAATTTATCTTCTTAAAATAACAACATTTAAATTGTTATATTTATTAAATTATGATGGTGACATCTTTGACGTCATTTAAAATAAAATAATATAAATTCCCTAATCGGTTTTATAAGACACCAAATGGTCCACAAATATACCCTTGGATGCTTATGGTATAGATATACTCTACCAATAATGTTTGGTCCAGTCTTTGGTTTTTTTTAATGGTATTACTATTTTAATAAAAACTATATTATTGATTTTTCACTAAGTAAATAATTTCTACATCATTAATGATTAAGATTTCAATGTAATAAAATATTTTTTAAAAATTAAAAATAAATTAACATGATAAACAAAATAATTATAGATTTTAAATGAGTTTTTATAATTGAAATTATATTTGTATATCCTTATATTAAAAATAATCTAATCATTAATGTTTGAGTGAGACATTTCACATTCCTTTAAATAAACTAAATAAAAGGTCTTAATCAAATACATGTGGGTTCAATTTGATTCCATTTAGAACCAAGTATGACTTAAGGTAAAATATAATCATCCAATTATATTAGGAAAAAGTGTTATGGTAATTTTATAATATTATATTTACTCTTAATTGCCCTATTTACATTTAACTATGGTAAATAAAATTTACCATTCTAACTATTCATAATGACTAAAACTAATATGTAGATTATTAAAATAATGTGGAACTACTGATTCCAAAAATGGAGTCCATTTTTTGAAATTCAAATCTTAGAAGTTGCAGAAATTAATTTAAAATTAATCTCGTTGTTAAGATAAATATTTTTAAAAGATAAAACATTTCAAAAGATTGAAATCATTTTACTTATGATTTTTTTTGTAAAATCGATGATAATGACATAAATTATATTAAATGGTAAAAAATATTATATTTAAACTTTAAAACCATTCAATATTATATTTTAACCATATAAATTATTGTGATGAAAAATGATTTTTTTAATTAAAATATAGCGTGTTTTTACTTTTCATTAAAATATGAAAGTTATCAGAATAATATGAAAAATATATCCAAAGTAAAATTTTATATCCTGATTCCAAATAATAATTTCATTTTGACAAATTTAACTTATAAACCTGTCAAAAACTAGATTTAATGTGTGTGCACCATCAAAAGGCGACAAAACTGCATTTTTTTAAAAATACTTATTTTACTCGAAAATTATATTTTTTTCTCACACGATGTTCTAGAAAATGTGTAAGATGAATAATAATGTTATAACATTCAAAATATAGTTAATTCTATTCATAACAGTTAGTTAATAACAATATAATGACAATATATCGTTGTTTAGTAAAACCTGGTATTGCGTATAACAAATGCAATTGAGGAAGGTTGTAATTGCATGTAATGCAGGCCATGTCAGGGTTGCGTGTAGTGAAATCTTTAATTGGTGTTGTTTATGAAATAATAAAAACTTATATCATTAATACATTAAAAAAATATATACTTAATGTTGCGTAAAATAATTTCTACAAAACGAACATGAAATTGTGTGTAACACGAGCCAAGAATAGTGTCGTATATAATACAAGCTAATACGGTGTTGCATACCACCCATGTTAATTTTGGTGTAGCGTAGAACACAAGACATCAATAATAATTCTCCTAAAACCTCAGGTTGTTACAAACACAATTTTGGAAAATTATTATTGATACGCTTAACTTTTGAATTATAGATGGACAGATTGGAGGAGAAACATTTCAAGAAACTATAGGACATGTTACTGTTGTTTATATTAATATATGGAGGATATTTTATAAAACCCTTGTCATTGGGTGTTTTTCATATTATCAAGACACAAAAATCATTTATTGGTATTTCATTGTTCTAGGATTTTTTTATGTAGGCGTGTTGTACATCATTGTGCAACACAACGGTTTGATAGATGGTAGTTTGTGGTTCTGATTTGGATTGGGGAGGAAAATTAATGTTCATCTAGATTATGAGATAATTATTTCAGTGAATGTAGAAAAAATGATATTCTGGTCACATGATGTGGACCAATGTATTTTAGGATTGAGATTATGGGTTTATTATGGTCTCCCCTCGACCAGGGTAGTGATGGTTTGATAAGGAGGTAATCTCTCTCTGTATTTGGGTGGGTATTTTGAGGTGTTGGAGGGGATATATGAAAATTATTAATGTAATAAAATAATCTATTACTAGAATTGATTCCCCATTTTTGTCACAACACATATTATTATTGGCATCCCCATGATGAATCCCTTGTAAATGAATTGGGAGCATAGGATATCAGTGATGTTATGAGAATCATAGAGCCTTCAGCAGTGATATTGGACCATTGAGAGAAGATATTTTGATGATATAAAATTCTATTGGTTACTATGATAAGGTGGAAGCGTGTATTGTATTATATTACATGGGATGTTGAGATTTATATTCCTTTCCATTAAACATGTTTTCATTGATCATATATCTTTTTCATTATTTATTTGATGATGTAATTCTTATAACTTGTTGTTTTATATGAGACATGTTCTTCCTTTTTTGTTTTCATTTTAATTAATGATTCAATTCATTTGATTAAATTTAAACATGGTCCTTAACCAAGGAACATTATATCATGAGGATATGGAATAAAATTCATGTGATTTAGTACAATGTAAATCATATAGTTTAATGACATGGGAGATAAGACAATATTACTGGTGTAATTAGGACATTTTATGTTGGTTTTGGAAATTTTTTTCATGGGTTGAGTGGGAATTAAAATTTACATAAATTTGTTTTGACGAATAGAGGTGGAACATGTTTGATAGTGATGTTGTGGGATTTTTTGTTTGGATTATTTGGTTATTGGAAATTATTTGGATGATATGAAATCATTGTGAGGTATCATAAGGGATAGTTGTTCGGAACATCTCCATTATTACATCCATGTTTTTTATTCTCATGGGATAGAATAATTTTAAGGGTTTGTTGCGTATGGACCGCATAGAGCTCATTAATTTTTGGTATATCATTTTTTATATTTTCTCATTGGATGTGCAAATGCGTTTTGGAGTATTATTTATAAAATTGTAATTTTATAAGATAAAAGTTGAACTAAAAGGGAGATCATGATTGTATATCTTTATTAAAGAACAAGATTATTTACCCGGATGACATATCATGATAGTAGTTCTAAGAGATAGGATATCTCTTATGGTTCAACCATTTTAAATTAGAGTATGGGAACAATATCAAATGTTTTCTATTGGTATTTTCAGACACAATCTAACTCTCTCATCTAGATATAGCTTCTAGTGATATCATCTAATGGTAATATGATTTATTTAGTGGTAGAATATTTCGGTTGTATAATTAGTGTGATAGTAACCTCCTATTCTAGAATCTGGAGGTAAATACTGATATTTTCATTTAGTGTTATCTCCTAGAATATTCTCTTAATTGAGTCACCTTGCTGTAGTTCATAGTAATTTAACATGGCATTGTCATGACAAATTTTTCTAGAATTTATACAATATTATATTTTACTAATTATGTAAATGTTTAAAATGCATAAATTAATGTAATTAAGACCAATTCTAAAAGAACAAATTTATATCCATTTTTTCAAAAAATTATGATGATTTTATGTGGGTCATTCTCTTGAGAATTTATTAAAATTAAAATTACTAGTCAACTAAAATAATATATACAGTCTAGAAACATAATGGTTTAATATATTTTGATTCTAAAATGATGATTTTTTATTATTTCATTCAATATTTCATTCTCATAAGAGTGGTTGTTCTAAATGTTCTTTATTATAATCATGGAACTCTGTTAATCATGCCGTTTCATTTCCATCATATAATTGGTTACATAATGTGTTTAAAACCATATTTTGGGTAAATATAATTTTATGGTGATTCATTCTATTAGGTATGGGATACTTTATTTATCACCTATTTTATCACATTGGTTGAGTTATGTTTTTTTCATTTGGTAAAATGGGAATTGTACTACTAAATAATAATTATTAATGAGATTGATCAAATTAGAAGGGGGAATGCATTTTTTTCATGTAATTACATCTTTTTATATTATTGATTAGTATTTTTCATATTTATATTATCTATGCATGTTTCACTAATAATAATTATAGTCATTGGGAGCCTTATTGATATATTTTTTTATTTTTCGTATAGCCCCATAACAATTTCTATTGGAAACCACCATTAATAATAAGTCAATCACTAATCCTCTTCTAAGAAAATTTTTTACCCATAAATTTTAAAATTAATCAATAATACTGTAAGATCCAAGATCTTCAATTCAGGTATGTTCTTATTTTTCTGGTATTTTTTTATAAAAATAGAAAATTATGGAAATTTTATAAGTACAGGTCATGTACTTTATGAGTACACACCATGTACTTCTTTCCCTTAGGAGGCCGTGTAGTATCCACACACATGGCCGTGCGAGAGTGACTTAGAGGACGCTTAAAGTGCAGTATAGAAACAACAAGCACACGTCGTGAACATCAAAATTACACACTGTGTACATTATTGTTTTCATTAAACACACGGGGGTCACATCTAATCCCCATAACACTCTTCTTTTAGGCCCCATTCAACCAAGATCTTCGTATGGCTGTGTACCATTGAACAACCCCCATGTGTGAGTCTGTCCTCCGAATTAAACACCATCTGTTGAATTGGAATCACATTGGTGAGTTCTCTCTTCTCCTTGAGCCTTGTTTCATGATTCCACTTATTTATCAAGTTATCGTATGTTGAACATTTGGGTTTTTTTTGTAGATCATTGGCATTATAGGGTGAATCATGATTCTAGGTTCACATATATTGATCTCCTAATGCCATGGTAGGTGGTTTGTGCCTTTCTGTTCATTTTCTTTTAGTATTATCTGCAAGTTCTACCAATACCCTTCAAAGGGGTATTGCGTGTTTACTGTTTTACCCATGTTGATTGTCTTCCATGATTCTATGCTTTTATAGATGATATTTGGATTGGAATAGGGTTTATTGATATGATTTGGTTTTTTTCCCTTGAATATTCTCTTTACAACTGTTTGGTCTTGTTTAGCCAGTTTGGCTACCTTGCCTGTTTTCCATGCCTATTGTTATAGGATAGAGAGTTTGTATTCTGACAAGCTTGATTTGATGTAGATTGGCAGCCATGTAGTTCTGTATTTTTAATTTTTCTATACCACACTGCTATGCTCGTTGAACTATACAGGGCTGTGAGAACTTGGTGTAGTAGACTATAAGGGAAATTTACCGAGTGAGCTTCTTCAGAGTGTCTTTGAGCACTCTAGGATATAAATCGGATTGACCGAATGAGCATCCCTAGAGATCCAAGGAGCACATGAGGCTATAAGGTAAATTGACCGAGTGACCTTCCTCAGAATGTCCTTGATTTCTTTAGACTATATGGGGATCGACCATGTGAGAATCCATAGAGAGTCGCTGTTTTAATTGAACTTCTTGAGATATAAGGGGAATTGGACATGTGAGCTTCCAAAGATAGTCCTAGACATTGGAAATATAAGGTTAATTGACTGTGTATGATTTATCAGAGAGTCCTTGACTACATTAGACAATAAGGGTAATTGAATGTGTGAGCTTTCCCAAAGATTCTTTCTTTTCCAATGACTAAAAGAGGATTTTACTATGTGCCTTCCTCAAAGAGTCTTTATTTATTATTATGACTAAACTTGAGGGGTTATGCTAAGAGAACTACCTAGAGGGTTACCTATATGAGGATTATCTATTTGTTTCACTGTTTCTTGATATTGAAATTGTGGATTGTTTACTACTGAGCACATTCGCATTTACTGTTTTCTCCACTTTTACATACCATATATTCACTGATTATTAGGCACATATCATCATGTGGTTGCATACTGGGATTTAGTGTCACACCCTATTTAGGCCTTGCTTTTTGGCCCAAACAGATTATATTGGTGTAGGTATAGATAAGTTCAAGCACCCTTCTACATCTGGTACATTATATGTTGTGGAGTTGGAGAGCATGGGATGAAGCTAAGACAGGAGATGCTGATAAGTTAACCTTCTTTCTTTTGCACATTGGATTAGCACTATTGTATTTTAGCATTGTGACATTTTTGGTAGTTTTCCTAGACATATGTATCTCACAACATTTTATATAGGTTCTATAGTTTATACAATCAGTTTTATGTTGTTACTGTTGTATATCATTATTACTGCTTCTTCTATTGGATGAATTTATTTTCATTCACTGTGTACTCCGTGAATGAGGGAATATTTTCTCCACTTTCACATCCAAGGATATCACTGCAAGTTGGCATCCTCTTGCATTCGGGGAAATGCTCTTGAGGCAATGTGACCAACTGGGTACGGGGCGCCTCTAGGTGGCATCTAGAACCAGGATGTTACAAAGTGTTATCATAGGAAATATTTTCTCTCGATTTACTATTTGGATCCTCTATCAAGGTATTGGATAGAACATGTACTTGGTAATAATTTGTGCCTGAGAGTAGCTAACCCGTGTACAGGGAAAAGCCAACATACCTCATCTATTTCAATTTTCTGGTTTTTCATGTTCACAGTTAATTTGATTTTACTTTCTGTGATTCACATGATTTGTGTTGTTATTTTTGATGTTATTGAGGTTATATTTCTGTCACAAACAGATTACATGAGGGTATGTCATCGCATGCATCATATAGGCACTTGTTAGAAATCACATGTCATGCATTATTTCCATTCTATTTAGGATGCATTAGCGATTTCTTATTGTTGTGATAGATGTTGTGAAAAATATACATTATTTTGTGATAGATGCCCTAATAAAAATACTTACTATTGAAATGGTATTGTTTGTGTAAGGATTTTTTGAATGAACACCAGAAATTTGGTTCTTGATGAGTAATGTGACCTCATAGACATGAATTTGGTAGATCATTGTTTTGTATTCCTTATAATATCCTGTGTCAGATTCCAAAGATTAATTCATAGGGAGTATGGGGCCTCATAGATTAGAATTTGGCACTTTCATTTTTTTTCAGTTTTTTCTGGGTTCCGGAGTAGTTTCTAAGGCTTACAATATGGAAAATCCTAGAATACACGCCATGTTGTTTTTACTACATGCCATGTGTTCTTATGTTTGGGAAAAACTGTTTTTCTTTATAACATACCATGTACATTATGTACACGGTGTGTAGTCTCTAACTTTGTCATAGACCATGTGGGTAGAGACACCAGATAGGTAATTTATTGTAGGAACATGTCGTGTACTAGTTGAACATGTGGTGTAGTCTGACCTGGGTACTCGGTCGTGTCACGAACAACACGGGTCAGTGGTATCCCTTCTCGTACACGTCGTGTCTTCCTGGAAAAGGATGTGTAGTGTCATCTGTGTAGTCAGCTGTGTAACCAACAACAGGGGTCAATGTTATCCTTTCATATGCACAATTTTCCCACCTTGAACACGCTCTGTAGTGTTAGACGTGCATCAGGACGTGTCACTAACAACACGGTTCGGGCGAAGCATGTCATGTACACACCGTTTATATCTTGAACACACCATGTAGTCTAGTATTAAGATATTTGTGTGGATTAACCGTGTATAAGGACCTGGGTAGTGGAAGAGGATACTAGTACACACCGTGTGTTAGGAGAACATGATAGGTGTTTGGGGTGTTACACGACTAGTTTAGGTAGACGTACACACCCATGTAAATGAATTGATGGAACATGCTGTGTAGTAATTGTACATTCCATGTAGTCATGTTTTGAAAAATGTTAATACTTTCAGTCTTTTTTTAACTTCTTATGAATATTGTTTTCAGTCATTGATAAACTCGTTTTATGTTGTGCACTTGACCTTGTAGAGTCATGCCACATAGACATCCTCCAGTTGTGCGCTAGTTTCCAGACTGTGATTAGACACTAGACATGGTTGATCAATGATTTTATGAAAATCTTCCAGTTGTGCCATCCATGGCACCAACCGTTTTACCTGACATAACTGTGGATGCACAGTTCGGGCAGGGATTTTTTAGGGTGATTCAGACCTTTAATGGAGCACCGCCTCCTACCCCGATGATGACTGATTGGACGTGGGTCTTCCAGCAGTAGCATCCTCCTACATTCTCAGGTGAAGGAGGACCTCAGGAAGTAGAGTCATGCCTATAAGCCATGTTGATGATCATCGAGCATCTAAGGATACCTCCAGATATGAGGGTGATGCTCGCTACTTTCATGCTTCAGGACTCCGACATGAGGTGGTGGGATGTGATCTCATAGGCGGGACGCCAAGAGAATTTTCCTTGGGAAGAGTTTCAGCTCATATTCTATGATTAATTCTATCTTCAGGCCTTGAGGGCCAATCGATCTGGAGAGTTCATGAGTCTAGAGTAGGGTACTCTTAATGTTATGGAGTATTCCTATTGCTTCAAAAAGCTGCACAGTTTCCCTTCTATTCCATGTTTTGATGAGTGGTTCCTTTCTTAAATGTTTGAGGATGGCCTAAGGCATGACATCTGATCTCAGGTGAACGTCATCAGGTTGAATTCAATATCCTCTATCGTCAACTAGGCGCTGATCACAGAGCATAATCTGGGGGATTTTGGAGCTGTGAGCCAGGCTAGTTCATCATCCAAAGATAGTGCTCCTACAGCTGATAACAGGAAGCATCACAGGGAGGCTGTATGAGGAGATCTGAGCAAGCATGATTCATTTTTCGGTAGATAGGTTGTGTGCTAACATTGTGGGAGAAGTGGGAATATGTGTCCACATTTCCCGAGAGACACATTAGAGTGCCGATATTGTAGCAAGATGGGACATCTTTAGTGCTTTTGTCAGTTCTTCTCACCAGTAGCTGGTGACATGGGTTCTTGTATGACCCCACATTTAGGAGCAACAACACCAGTTTATCACTAGTATGAGAACTAGAAATCTTTCGGTCATTCAGCCCATGGTGGAGGTTGTGGACATGGTATTCAGTTTCCTATTCTTCAGCGACATCATGGTGGACTAGTTCAGAGCAGTCAGGCAAGGTCATAGGGCCATGACATAGGCCAGACATTTGCAGTGGAGCAGACCCAGCAGGAGTAGGTTCATAAACCCTCCACAGTTTGAGGTACGGTCCTAGTAGCCTCATCTTTATCATCATCTCCTTTCGATACTGGGGAATCCTGTAGATTTATATTAGTAGTTTTTATGTATAGCCTTGGGCTCCACATCTTTTCTTCTGCGGATATCTTGATGCTAGACACTTCGTTGGGGACTAGTATGGCTAGTTTACATCCGTCCAATGAGTTCTCAATAGAGGTTGGTGGATTCCACATTCAATGGGACCACAATGTCATAGAGATGACATGCTATGATGTCATTCTCGAGATGAACATGTTATTTTCATTCTAGGAAGTCATCGACTGTTATTGCCGCAGGGTGAGTTTCACGTCACCAGAAGTTGAATCTTTTCTTCACAAGGGTGATTGGGTTGTCCAGGAATGTAGAGTGGGTCCAGAGCATCATATGTTAGGAAAATTTACAGCCCAAATTTCTAGATAATATCTGGATGACTAGGGGATTATAAGTTATACTTTCCTCCAGTGTTGGATCATTTCAGAGTTGACTTTACCAAGGAATTATCATGTATTCCTCTGGAGTGTGAGGTGGAATTTTCAATTGAGCTCACGCCAGGAGCAACACCGGTGTCCATTCCTCCTTATAGGATGGATAAACCAGAGTTGTAGGAGCTCAAGAAGGAGTTGGAGAGGGTGCAGGCAAAGGGTTTAATCCCACCCAGTACATCTCCTTGGGGATCTCCTATCTTATTTGCGGAGAAGGAAGATGACACCCATAAGAATTGTCTAGATTATTGGATGCTGAACAAGTTTAAGGTCAAGAAACTATATCCCTTACAGAGGATTGATGTTCTCTTTGAACACCTTTGAGGGTCCTGAGCGTTATTTAAGATTTACGTGAGGCCCGGTTATCATCAGTTTCACGTTAGACCATATGATATACCTCTCACAGCCTTCCAGAGCAAGTATGATCTATATGAATACGTGGTTATGTCGTTCAGTCTCAAGAATGCTCATGTAGTTTTTATGGCACTATTGAACCGAGTGTTCCATCCATACTTGTATTAATTCGTGGTTATCTTCATGGTCGATATCTTGGTGTACTCAGAAACTCGACACGACCATACTACAGACCCTGATATCATTTTGAGTACATAGAGAGAACATCACTTGTATGCTAATATCTCAAAATGCCACTAATGGATGGATTAGATTCACTTCATGGGTAATGTTATCTTAGACGTAGTATTATCAGTAGAACCAGAGAAAGTGAGAGTTGTTGTTTCATGGGAGCATCTGAAGAACGTCTTTGAGGGGTGGAGTTTTATATGGCTGGTTGGATACTACAGATGTTTCATATATGAATTTTCCCGATTTCCAGCATCGCTGACTGGTCAGACTATGAAGGGTACGTAGTTCTCATGGTCATATTTTATGATTCAACCAATCAGGAGCTCAATGGGAGGTTTACTTCAGCACCAATACTAGTCTTGACAGATATGTTTAAGAGTTATAGTATTTACTGGGATGCATCAGATATCAGGCTGGGAGCTATGAAAATGCAGGGAGATGGAGTTGTTGCGAACGGGTCTCGGCAGTTGAGGACACATGAGAGGAATTAGTCAACACATTATCTATAGTTGGTGGATATTGTTCATGCCCTACGTTGTTGAAGAAAATATCTTCTAGAAGAGAATTTATTGTTTTTCACCTACCAAAAAACGCTCAAGTACATCTTCAACCAGCGTGATCTGAATTTGTGATAGCGTAGGTGGGTTGAGTACCTACATTTCGTTGACTTTGAACTTGCCTATATTCCTAGGAACGTAAACGTGGTGGCAGATGCATTGAGCATGAGGACTCAGATACAAGAAGTTCTAGAGGAAAACGGTGAGTGGCAGCTTATTGGTCTATTATTTGAGATGCATTTGGCAGTGCACGACAGACACAAGAAGACATTTCTATCATCTGTAGTGGTTACCTATAGTCTTCTTGATCGAGTTTGAATGAAGAAACTAACAAATTATGAAGTCCTAGTCCTACTAGAGAGTGTTTTAGGAGAGTATCCTATTCCTGGATGGACTGTAGGAGAAGATGATATCTTGTGTTTCTAGGGGAGTTTATGAGTGCCAATAGACATACGCGAAGAGATGATGTGGGATTTTCATTCCACAGTTTTGGAAGTTAATCCTGGCGTCTCTAAGATGTATCATGATCTACACTGTCATTATTGGTGGCTAGGTATGAAGAGAGACATTGCTAGTATCTTCATGAGGTGTTCCACTTTTCAGCAGGAGAAGGTGGAAAATCAATGACATGTAAGGATTTTACAGCAACAACCTATTCATAAGTCAATGTGGAATGACTTCGCGATAGACTTCGTGATCGGTTTCCCAAGGTCGCCTCGTGGGAATGCCACAATTTGGTTTATCATGGACAGACTCACAAAAGTCTCTCTCTTATTTCCGATCAAAGATTCCTTCAGTGTTGGCGATCTAGGACGGTTGTACATCTTATATATTGTACTTCTACATAGAGTTCCACACTCTATTTTTTCAGACATAGATTTAAATTTTACTTCAAGGGTATGACAGAGGCTTCAGAAGGATTTGGGTACACATGTACATTTGAGAATATCTTACCACCCTCAGACAGATGGCCAGTCTGAGTGTACGATTTAGGTGCTTCAGGATATGATCAGAGCATGCATTCATGATTGTTTAGCTTCTTGAGGGAAGAATATACCTCTTGTGGAGTTTTCCCACAACAATAGCTTTCATGGAATTATTCTGATGGATCCTTATGAGGCTTTGTATGGTAGGCCATACCGATCACTCTTATGCTGGATAGAGGCAGGAGAGGCAACATTGTTGGGACCTCATATTGTTCAAGAGACTACAAATCAGATAGAGTTAATTCGGAAGAGGATGGCTATTGCGCAATCTCGACAGAAGTATTACGCTAATCAACAGAGATGACCTCTATAGATCAAAGTTAGGGATCAGGTTTTCATGCGTGTCAAAATGTGGATGGGAAACAAGATGATCAGGAGAAAGGGTATGATTTTGCCGATGAATGTCGGGTCGTTTGAGTTTTTCGAGAGAGTTGGGCTGGTTGCTTATTTTTTTGCAGTTACCTATGATGTGTCAGGCTATGCACGACGTTTTTCACGATTCACATCTCCGACGCTAATTTTAATACTCGTCCCATCTCTTTCAACCTAAGAAGATTGAGCTCAAAGTGGATGTGACATTCGAGGAGCATCCTATCTGGATTCTTGATTGCAGTACAATGCTTCTCCATGGTTAGTCAATTACTCTGGTACAAGTGCTACAGCAGCACAGGCAGGTGTAGGACAAAACATGGGAGATGGAGGCTGATGTATGATCCTAGTGACTGGAGCTGTTTGGGTTTTCTTTTTCTATTCCATGCTAGGAAAATTCGTGGATGAATTACTTTAGGTGGGTGTTTTTATGAACCATGATCTTCCTATATGGTATGTTATTCCTTTTCTAGTTGTTTTTTTAGAAAAATAAGAAATTCTGGAAATTTTCTATGTATATGTTGTTTACATTATGATTACATGCCATGTACTTCTTTCCGCAGGAGGCCGTATAATGGCCATGTAGTAGCCACACACATAGCCATGTGAGAGTGACTTGTAGGCCACTTAAACCAGAGTCTAGAAATATTGAGTATACACTACGTACTTCAAAAGTACTCACCGTGTACTTTCTTTTGATTCATTAAATGCACCGGGGTCACATCTAATCACCAGAACTCTATTATTTTAGGTCATGTTCCAATGAGAGCTCAGTACATCCATAGATCATCGACAAACCCTTGAGCATGAGTCCGTCCTATGAATTGATCATTTTCAGTTGCATTGGAATCGCATCGGTGAGTTATCTCTTCTCCTTGAGCCACATTTCATGATTCCTCTTCTTTCTGAAGTTATCATTGGTTGAATGTTTTGGAACTTTTTGTAGATATCCATCATTCTATGGTGAATCAAGCATCGAGGTTCACATTTATCGATTTCCTAATGCCAATGTAGGTGGTTTGTGCCGTTACATTCAAAGTATTCGTGTATTTGGTGAAAATTCCCACAATACCCTTGAACGAGGTATTGATTGTTTAGTGTTTTACCCATTTTTATTGCCTGACATGCTTTTATGCTTCTATATTGGTTATTTTAATATAAATAGGGTTGATTTATATGCTTTGGATATTTTTCCCTTGCATGTTCTGTTTATAACTGTTTCGTCCTGTTTAGCTAGTTTGGCTACCTTCCCTTTATTCCATGCCTGTTGTTGTAGGATGGAGAGTTAGTATTATGAAATTCTTGATTTGTTGTAGACTGTTATCCATGTAGTTTATTACGTTTACTTTGGCCATATTTTTACTACTATTCTCATTGACCTACACAGGGCCGTGGGGACCTATTGTAGTAGACTATTAGGGGAATTTACAGAGTGAGATTTCTCAGAGAGTCTTTGGAAACATTAGGCTATAAGGGATATTGACCATGTGAACATCCTTATAGAGCATAGGACCACTTGTGGTTATAGGTGGAATTGACCAAGTGAGCTTCATCAGAGATTACTTGATTGCATTAGACTATAAGGGGACAGACTGTGTAAGCTTCCTCTGAGAATTTTTGTTTTAATTGAACGACTTGGGAAAATAGGTTAATTGACCATATGAGCTTCTTAAGAGAGTCTTATACCATAGGATATAAGGTTAATAGACCGAGTATTCTTCCTCAGAGTGACTTGACTACCATAGAATATAAGGTGAATTGATTGTTTAAGCTTCCTTGGAGAGTCCTGATTTACCATTGACTATAAAAGGAATTCACTAAGAGTGCTTCCTCAAGGAGTCTACATATATTCTTATGACTGAACCAGAGGGGTTAGGATGAGTTCACTACATAGAGGTTTCATTGTAAGAGGTTAAATTCTTGTTTTGATATTTCTTGATATTGAAATTGTGGATTTTTTACTACTGAGAACATTCCTTTTTATTTTTCTCTGCATTATTACCTGCCATATATTCACTGACTATTAGGCATTGATCTTAGGGTGGTTACCTATAGGTATTTAGTCTGACATCCTATATGGTTCATGCTTTTGGGCCCAAACAGATTATATTGTTCCAGGTATAGATAAGGGTAAGCACACTTGTATTTTAGGTACTTGATATGTTGTGGAGCTAGAGAGAATGGGACCATGCTATGTCTTGTGATGCTGAGTAGTTTATCTACTTTCGTTTGTACTTTGGTTTAGCACTGCTATATTTCATCATTGTGAAGTGTTTGGATGTTTTCATAGACATATGTATCACGCATCATTTTTTATATGTTCTCTAGTTTATACATTCAGTTTTCTGATGTTACTATTGTATGTCATTAGTACCGCTTCCACTCTTGTATGTTTTTATTTACTTCCACTGTGTACTCTGCCAACGAGGGAAAAGTTTCCCCACTGTCACACCCAAGGCCATCACTTCTAGTCGGCAGCATCTGGCATTCGGGGAAATCCGTTTAAGGCAATGTGACAAACTGGGTACGGGATGCCTCTAGTTGTCTTCAGGATCTGGGATGTTACAAATACCCTTAAAATTATATTCCAAATTGATGGAGGAAACTTGAAGAAATCTAAAAAATATTAAGTTTTTTTGGAAAATTATATGGAATGTTTTCATATGTGTGAATTTTTTTCATGTTGTGTGGACGTTCAATTGGTCATTTTAGATGGAGTGTTTTAGGGATGTGGCAGTTAATATGACGAGGTGGTTGGGTCTATGAGGGTGGTATTGTAGGATTGATGTCATTAAGATGATGGTCGAGTGTTTTATTGTTCCATTTTCCCTTATATAAATGGATAAATGATAAGTATTAAATTGAAATTGTGTGGGATTGATTTAATTATATGATGAAATTAATAGCAAACACTTGTGATTATGTGGGACACGTAATTAAAATGGTTATTTTGTATTTAAGTATTTATTAATTATAAAATTTGAAATAATCAGTTGGAATAGTTAGATGATGAAATGGATTATTGTGAGGGTCATTCATCAAATATGGAGGGTGTGTGTTTGATGCCATTCATGTGTCTAATGATATAGTTTTGTCATTACATTTGTTATATGAAGTGGTTGAATAGGTTTTTTTACTAGTCAGAGATGATGTGAAGTGATTCTATATAATATTGAATAGGTGATAGTTTTATGAAATACATTATTGGTGCATGTATGAAGATAAATAGTGGGATTGTAATAGAAGGTACCGTATTATTAATATTATTAATATTATGTTTTTTACATGTATTGATTAATTTGGAGACTATTATATAGTGATTTTGTGGGTTTGTTAATTGACCTATTAAGGTGATATTCATTCAACATTTTTTTCACAAGAGAATTGGTATTATTCATTCAAATGTTCATGAAAGACATTACATTACATGTAATGTATACTTGAAACATTTCCATAGATATAGAATATGAATTCAGGTTTCTATTTTAATTACATGGGTTATTCTAGATATTAAAATTGAAACTATTTGATTTTTGTAGCGTTATTTACATAAATTTTCATTTTAGTATTTATATTATAGAAGTTGATCAATATAAGATTCATTTATTCATTAATTGTTATCTAATTTCTGTATTTTTTTAGTTCATAGTGTTTTCAGCTAGTATATTCGTCTTATCTCCCAATCCTAAATAATTATAGAGGGTAATGACTCCCATTTATGGTATTTTTCTACCATCAATGTTAGTCACCAATAAAAGGACAACTTAAGGTGGGAAATAATGTCCATTATCAGTCTTTATTCATTTTTATTCAGTGGTGGGAGGTGGTCAGGAAATTTATACTAAGATAACCATTCAAACCAAAGAGGATATGTTGAGATCATATTATATATATTTAAATGGTATTTGGTATCCACAACTTCCTATTGTAAATTTTTTATACAATAGTTTCATTCACTATGGAATCAATTCTCTAGTTATGATTACATATATATTAATAGGTATATAATTACAGCATGTTGTGATAATTTTGGAGAAATAAATTCAATTAATAAATGAAAAAGTTTTGTAAATGATAGATAATGGAAAATATATTCAAACACACATCAAGTAATATCATATGAAATAATAAATTTATATTAGTTATTTTCTATATGATATGTTGTGTGTTTTTAGTTGGAAGGTTTTCTATATAATTTTAAATTGAAGAACATATTGAAATTCAGAAAAAAAATAAAAAATGATCCCTATTTATATTGTTTCTTTTTAGATAATTGATTTAGAAGGAATGTTTTATAATCACTTGTCTCTCCCACTAAACCTCTCCCGTGACTATAACGTGTTCCAAAAATATATACTGAGGAACAAAATGTAGATATTTCATATGAATCAATTGAAATGGTCATACTAATGGACAATGATCATTCTTATAAAGAAAATACATTCTCAAATCACATATTTTTTAAACTACTCAATAACAAAATACCACATTATTGTTAATGGTTTAATGAAAAAACAACAAAATTGAAGAAGAAACATAAGAACTAGAGGATATAATGAACTAAATGTATAATCAGTTGTTCGTATCAAAGTTATGGAATATAGAGGGTTAAATTAATTAATGTTTTTCTATGATGTAACCCCCATTGATATTAGTAAATAATAAATTTTCAGATAAAAATAATTTCCATGATAGCTTATGTTATATGAAAAACAATGATATAATTAAAAGTGATATTCTATTAATATTATTATTAAAAAAAATAATATCCTACAAATAATCATTTTCAAATTTATAGGACTAATTACATATTGTAAAATAAGATTTAGGACATAAATAAATAAAAAATTCGGGTAAATACTTTTGTAATCATTAGTTGGTTTATTATTTTTATAAAAAAATATACTTTTTTTAAGAAAAAAAATTTAAGTTATTTTCATGAACATATTATAAAATATAATTTCCCAAAATATTAATTTGTATTTTAAAATTATGTTCATTTTTATATTGGTCAACTATGAATTATCATATAATGGATTTTTTATATTTTTATTTGAAAAACAAATATATTTATGAATAATTAAAAATGATTTTCTTTTAAATAAACCTTGTATTTAAACATGTTTTTAAGAAATAACATATTTTTGTAGTGATCGAGAACATGAAATATGATGTTATATTATCTCTATTAGCGGTACTTCTACATTGATAGTCTACGGGGACATATTTCCATATCATTTTCTTCAAGATCACGGTGGCACTGGCCCCTTCTAAAGGCTCATGATCTAATTATCTCGGTTGTCTACGAGGTTTATTGAATGGAAATGAATAACTCACATATTGATGGAAATTTTATGACATCCTTTGGGTATTATTTCAAAACACTGAATAGTATCTAAAACATTTTTTGGATTTTCACAATTAGGAAGGATCCACCCCATCATGGTAACATCTTTGCAGAGTGTGGTCCACATCCTCAATAATGTTTCATCATGTTGGGTCACTAGGTTGTTTGGTAACCTCTTGTTTCATGTTTCAAACTGAGGATTGATGAATATTTTTTATAATTTTCCATGTAGGGAGGAGGTTTGTACTAGGATTATCTAATCTCGGCCATCCCGGCCGTTACGTCTCATCTTGGATGTGGTTCCACCCTTCATGCTTATGTTCATGCATTGTGTGCATGTCTTCACATGTGTCATGAGTCAAACATCGAGATCACTTCCATGAATATGGATTCCTAAATCATCCATAATAACCTATTTATTCATCACTTTATCCCTTTCCCTATTTCATATAACATTCAGAGATGCAGAGGTCTTATCAGAGCACAATTTGATGATCTCCAAGTCTGGCATGATGGTAAAAAGTGGCAGATTTCCCCGCATCCTTGGACCACTATAAGTCAATTTTTAAGTTTTTTAAAATTCCTTGTTCACTACCATTTTATTATTGGAACATTATATTAGGGTATTACCTTGGATGGAAATATTTTCATCCTCTCTAGCTTCGTCTAATTTTTTTCTCTCTTTTAAAGTGTTTATTTGTCCAAATAATCTAATTTTTTTGTTGGATCAAAATCTATTCTACAAGATATATTTCTAAAATATTTCTAAAAAATATTTTAATAGTTTTTTGAATTATATATTTAATATTAATAATCATAAATTTTTTTAATATATATTAATAGAAACATAAAATTTTTCAAAATTGGTAATAATTTCATTAAAAAAAAAATTTCTGCTATTATGGTTATATTGATTTTACCGGTGAATAAAATATAAATATATGGTTTTAAATGTAATTAAAAAAATAAAAAAAATACTATTTTATGTAAATATTTCAACAATATATCATGTTAATATTTTTACTGACCCATTATTGTTCATTTTTTCATTTTTAAAATATGGGTATATTTTTTTCATTTAAAACAATTATGAAGTCCATCTTCCAAACATATATAACGGGGCCCATATCCTCTTCTCGTCACACAATAATATCATTTTTGAATGGAATATTTCATCCCTATTATATTACACACTTACCTTATATTTACATATAGGGAATATTTTATCATAACTAATCATATATGTTTTTAGTGAAAACATATGGGTGTTTATTGAATATGGGGTATCATTATTAACCATGTGTTTTTTGATTAATTTCATCATACACCTACATAAAATTTTATTTAAAAATTAAAATATAATCAAACTAATATATACATTACACTTGTAGGTTATTATGAGAATGGAATTACCTATATCCATCTCCACATCCATCAACTAGTTAAAAAAACTATAGATCATGTGTATGATAGACAATGACATCGTAAACCAATGTAATTCATCTTCTATCACAACCTCTCATGGATATATAAATTGAAATATTTTATATGTGTACATTATATTTATATAGGTATTATTCTTAATTAACTATAATATCACATATACGAGCAGTATTTTACAAACAAATTATTTATCTGGTTTGTTTGTGATAATGTTATGATGATGAGATCACATGATGTACCACTCATGGAATGTAGGAATATTCATATTGTAGGGTTATATCTTGAAAATAAATTTTTTACCTTCATTATCACCCCATTGTGTACTCAAGGGTTAAGTGTAATGTTTTAAGGGAAATATAAAATAATTCACACATCAATAGAAAATCATTTCAAATAAATATATATTTTTCATAAAAAAATATTGAAGGTTTTTAATATTATATTATTTTAGTTGTAAGAATTTTGATACCCAGTTTTTAATATACATCTTATGGTTTGAAATGAATCTTCTGCCCATATAATGAAGAAGTACCTTTTTGTTTTTAATAAAAAATATGAATGGAAAAATTGTTTTAATGTCCAAGGAATGAATGATATTTTTATCCATCCTTAACACTAAAATATTTAAAACATCATTCACAGGAATACATGAATTTTTGAAAGAAAATTAGTCAATTAACATTTTGTGAATTTTAAGATTTATGTAATTTTTTTAAAAGTGGAAGCATTACATTCCTTAATTAATATTCCATATGTCATTCAAAAATAATTTTACATCAAATAAAACATCATATGACATTAAAAAAGTCCTAATGGTTATATGTTAAAGTCATGCCATCCTTATTCTCTCTTTGACAATTTTTTGATTATTTTGGGATATTTTTCTTCAAACACATGTATTTAATATATGTATTTTTATTAAAAAAAATGTTTATTAAAACCATTTAATTTTCATTCATTAGTATATGTACTAAGATTAATCTTCTTATAGTACAGAAATTCATGGATAGTGTGATTTTTGGAACCTATATCTACCTCTAATGTATGTTGTGATGAATAATATTTTATGTTCCCAAAGGGGAAATAGAATGTTCTACTTTTTCTGGATGTGGTTACATAAGAGATTATATGATTCCCTAAAGAGGGTGCATGAGAGGTAATTACAAAAATACAGGACAATACATTGGATGTTTTCCAAACACAATAATTGGGCTCTTGGATGGTTATCCAACTCTTGATTCTAAGTACATGAGTATTTATGTAATGAATGAAAAGATACAAGGGTGGGTTCCCAAAGCCTACCCTGTTATGAATATTTTTGTTGTTTTCATTGAAATAATATCTCATATGTAACATTATACAACAAAAACATTTCTATTATTTTAATGTTATTCTCCATTTATCATATTAATTGATTCCATTGTTCTTTATCTCATATGAAATACTATGATTTATCCCATGAATAATTTTTTTGATCTATGATACGTAAGGTTAGGATTTCAAATGTTATTTTCATCATATAAAAATCATATTTATTATTTAATATTTATATCCTCGTTATTTAAATGTAATGAGAATATAATTTCACACTTTATTATGATTCTTTCCCTCATGTAATATATGAAAGTATTATGTATGACATGTATATGAATATTTATTGTAATAGAATAAGATCCAATTCAAATATAAACCAATTTTTTATGTATCAATGTGTACAATGTCATTATAAATATATTATTCCATTGTGTTTAATTATTATTTGTAATAAATATTCATATATAGAGATGTTATATATATGTATTAAATGTTTTAGCTATTATTGGAGAACATTTAAAACCCAATAAATAATAGTTTGGCTCCATTTCTCATACAAACTTCACATTAATTATATATTTTTCTACTAGAAATAAAATTGAGATTAGAAATTTATAAATATAACAACTTCTAATGATTGATAATATATTTTGTGGTTTAATATATTATTATCACAGTATTTTTCCACATATAGAAATTTATTACCAAAAATATCACTTCTAAAATGAGATTGAAGTAATACCCATACAACGTTAGTTTCAATTAGATAAATATATCATGAGATAGGTAACTATATATGGATTTGAAATATATAAAATTTCATTAATGTAAATTCATGTGAAAATAGAACAGTATATATAAATAAATATATTACACAAATGGTGAATTTTTCCCATACATTAATGAATGAACAGTGTCATGAGAAACCCTTCATAATAATTCCATGATTTTAAGAATGTTATTTAAACAATTATATAAAAAACCAAACAATAATAATTAATAATTTTTAGAACACATATCACATCATTAATGATTTTCCCAATATTTTTACAATCACATAACATAAAATAATTAGATAGCAATTGCTTTTTTTCATTATTGATTTTTTTTTCATTTTTATATATTTTCATAAGATTCATAATTAATAAGGTAGGGTACATTATTAAACACTATAATCATAAGAAATAATTAATAAAATGTACTGAAATTATTAGATATCTATTATGTATGAATTCCCACGATCATTGGGTATGAACTACTTGAATGTTTATAGAGAACATGAACTATTAAAAGTTAGTAATGAGTAATATTATGATTTAAGTGGAATACATCATAATGTTAAAAAAATAGATAATATTTTAAAATCATATTAATTAAATATATGAATCCAATATATCATAGAAAATATTTGGTCCAGTAGGATAGATAGAATGAGAGGGGGGAAATCAGGGTACGATAGACTAAAACAAGTTATTCATTTGATCTTGTTTTGTTGATTGAAAAACCCCTATTCTCTCACTTTCCCATTTTATTTAATGAATAATCTTTAAAGAATGAACATGACAAAAAAAAATTTACTTGGTTTACCCTCACTGTGATATGTTCGTGGAGCATACACAGGCATTGTGACAATATACCAATTCCACTATAAGTGCACATCTCATTACAAGTTTGAAGAGGACTCACATTCCCTTTTGGTTTATAACCACTCACAATATGAAAGTCCACTACTCTCTCAACTGATGTGTGATATGTACTTCTTTAGAAGATCCACTCATAGTTTATAGACTTGTAGTTCCCTTTATTATCTCAAATGAAATCATATTCATTAACTATTGATAGATTCCCTTTTGACGTCCAACGTTGACCTGTAGATGAATCTCACTTTGCATCGGGTGTACTAAAGAAACCCCAAATTTTAAGGCACAACCTTCACCAGGACTTGAGCGCAATTTACTGGTTTTGTGTGAAATTCACATTTTGTGAAACAACTATTTTACGTGTAACTTACTTCATTTACTCGCAACTGTTTCATTAACATTTAACATTTTCATTACACACAAATACTGATTCTACGCACAATCTTGTTTTTTACACGCAACTCTTTTGCATACTCGAATTTAGTGCACCAGAGCTCGAATACGCTCTATGACATGAGCTAAATCAAATGAGGGGATTCAAATCATATTTATAAGAAGAAACATCCACTATTTGAAAAACCCTCCTCCCACGTGTAATCATCATTGAGTGTGAAAAAAAAATTCTGCACAACACCATATTTCTCACAATGCTCCTATTATTCGTGCACCTCCTGACATTGCCAATTTTCCTGATTCTAATTTCAAAACAGATCATGTGAAAAAAAACATCAATCCTCTATTACATGTACCAAACTAATATTTCACACACAACAATATTTCTTGTGCACCGCTCTAATTTTTCTCACACCTCCCATTTCCCAAAACACATCTCTCCATTTTCATATTTTGAGGCCCAAAAATTTGGCAAACACTGGAAAACTATGTGACCTTTTCTATACTCTTTTTGTACCCCATCTAGATTGTCCAATCCTCTATCGAGTTCCTTCAATAATACATGGATTGTTGACATCATCATGTGAACTCAGAAACTCACCAATTAAACCACCTTTGTTAAAAAATTTGTATATTGTGGTCTTCTTTGTAGACAAATACAACACGGAGACCCTCTTGGTCAACAAACACAATCACCTAAAAAATGATTCAATGATAACATGAGGGATTTTCCCCCAACAATCTCCCCCATTGGGTTTGTTGAAAACTCTTATAAAAATTCACTAAACATGGATACAATATTAAGGATTTTTCCAATCGCTTCCACCATTCACCTCTTTCGATTCTAATAGCATTCAAGGATTCACATAACACATTCTCTATGCCCACATGAGAAATGATCATCATGAAAAACATGGGTAAATTGAAAGGTCGTCAATGAATCACTTCATTTCCAATAAAAACTATTGACACCAAACTGATACCAATTGAAAAACAGAAATAAATTGTTGATACCACACTAATACCAGTTGGTGATAGTTAGATACCTTCTGAAACCATTCCAATGATGCTATTCTGCTTTTATCATGATCCTTAGCTATTGTGATATCAATTCATTGATCGATAACTACAAGCATAATCATATTTAAAACACTCCCCTAATCTCATTTCTCTCCCACTATCTCGATGCTTCACTTGTCAGCTTCTCCATTATTCATTGACTAAGACAATGTCATAGATTAATACATTTTCAGCCTTCCATGGCCTCAGTTTCTCCCCCTTGAGGAGTAATTATTTCCGCCCCTTTGTCAACGAACCCAAAGGGCACTCTTCTGCGATCTTTGACATTGTAAAGAATATAGATTAGAACAATAGAAAAAAATAGACAATACCTTGTGATGAAGGTAGGGGGTCCCACATCCACACAATTTCATGTTTGGTGAGTTGAATGAACACCCAGAGCCAGTCGATGCCTCTAAAAAGATTCCATGGGTAAGGGCTTGGTCAAAATTTATGCAATCTGAAGTTCTGTAGGCACATAATCCAAATTCAGGATTCATTGATCTACCTTCACCTTGATAAAAAGATACATTATCTTAATGTTCCTAGTCCTTGAGTGATGGATGGTATTTTTACTGATATTTATAGCACTTTATTTATATCAAAATATTCAGATCAGCGACATCATTTCAAATCCCATATCATCAGGATTCTACATCATAGAAAAATTACTCAGTGTATGCTTGAGTGGCCACAATATTCTCAAATTTTCCGGTACTAAAGGAAAAGTAATCATGATTCCTTCCTTGCTAAGAAATAAACAATCCACCAAGATATAAATAACTTACTAATGTTGATTTCCATTAAACTATTGAACCGGCCCAATATGCATCAGTATATCACAATAACTCTGACTGAGATTTGTTATTATATCTCAAGTTGAATTCCATCATGCCCTTGATATACTGATGTAATCTTTTAACTTCAAGCATGTGGCTTTCATTGAGATTTCATTAATTTCGCATTGCCTGTTGTGTGGAGAAAACAATTTCAGGTCTTGTCGCTGTCATGTATAGTAAACTCTAAATAATATTCCTATATTATTTTACATTAACTTCCTTGCCATTACCATCTTTCAATAATTTCATCCCTGTAGAAACTTGATTCTTTATCTCCTTTGATTTTTCAATTCCAAATCATCCAATAACATTCATGGAATATTTGGATTGAGACATTAATGTGACATTACTTCATTGTGTCACCTGTAAACCAAGGAAAAATGTTAGCTCTCCTATCATAGTCATTTCGAATATATGTTTCATGACATCAAATAACATTCTGAATCATGCCTCATCTGACATTCCAAATATTATGTCATCTTCATAAACCAGCACCATCATCATTTGATTAATATTTTTGTTGAATTAGTGATTTTAATAAACTCAAGCTTGCTATAAACCAAGAATCATCAAATACTGATCAATCCTCGAGTACAAATATCATGGTGCTTATTTCTACCCAAACAATTCATTCATAAATAGATAAACTTTATTGTAATACATGTGAATTATAAAACCATTGGGCAACTCTATATAAACTTCTTCCTCCTTAATCCTACTCAAAAATGCATATTTGACATCCACCTGGAATACCTTGATCCTATGTTGCAATGCAATAGATAAAAACAATCGGATTGTCTCTATCCTTGCAACTTGTGAAAATGTCGCATCCACATCAATTACCTCTATCTGGGAATTTCCATTCCATAGTAGTCATGCTTTTCCTTAAATTACTCTTCCATATTAATTAAACTTGTTTTGAAAGACCCATTTAGTCTTGATGACATTATTATCTTCTAGTCTCGAATCAATTTCCCATATCTGATTCATCTCAATATGATATAGCTCTTCATGCATATCGTAAAACTAGTTTTCATCTTCAGCTACATCAGCAAAGCCTTTAGGCTCTTCCTAAGATAAAAAATATGTATACTGTAGTGATTTAATTTTTCTTATCTGAACTGGAGATAATTGATCACTAATGATATTTTTCCTCTCAATTCTAATATGAATCTTTGGATTTTGTGCAGATATAGATCTTTCTTCTTCATTATCTTCATCAGAATCTTCATCTTTATCAGCATCAGCCACTTTTGCACCTCCTAGGTTTCTTTCCTCCTCACTAATTTCAGTAGGAAATTTTTCAATGTACTGTTGAATGTTCTATTCGTTTTCCACAACAGGGATGTTAATGCTCTCAATTACTTTTACATGCCTTTTATTAAATTCTTTATATGCTATTATTTTCCTAGAGTAGACATTGAATATCCTCGCATCTCTACACAACCCAAATTTCATATGTTTCTCCCTATAAAGGATTAATCGCATACATTCAAAAATTAAATTTATTTCACTATTGGATTCTTTCCATAACACATCTAATACAGTGAATTTCCTTTCGTACGACACAATAGAACCCTGTTAGAAATGTAGACCGATGTCAATACTACTTCATTCCAAAATTTATCTTGTAGGTATTTTTCTCTATGAATCATTCTAGCCATGTTTCCGATGATCCAATTTATCCTTTAAACCACTCCATTTTTTTGGGGATTTCTCACTGAGGAAACATGATTCCTTATCCCATGTTTCTCAAGATATTCATCCATCAGACTGTTTGTGAATTATGTACCATTATCAGTACGGAGCATCAGAATTTTCTATCCATGCATCCTTTCGAACTCCCTGCAAAAATGATTTATGCAGCTGAACACATCCAAATTATTGGAAATGTAAAATACCCATGCCATTATGCTACATTCATCAATAAAAAGAACACAGTACCTCTTTTCATCAATTACTCTTGGCGATATAGACCCACAGACATAAACATGCACCAATTCGAGCACTCTAGTTGACTTCTTTTCATTTTTCATAAATGTCTTTCTGATGCGCTTCCATTGTTGGCATCCATCGAACATGTGAGTACGATCACATGATAGCTTAGTGAGGTCTCCTTGTACATCACACTTTTCCAGATCATCGATTAATGGTTATCATAGATGACCAAGTCATTTATGTCACAGCTTGTTATTATTTTCTCTATACTGAAAACACATATCATTTTGTCAACATAAATGGTAGATATTTCCCTTTGTTTTTCTATTGTAGAACCACTACACCATTACTTCTATTTATGATACACTTATTCTTAATAAACCTTATATAATGTCCTGAGTAACATAGTTTACTGACACGAAACAAATTATGACTGATGCCTTCTATTACTAAGACATCATCACATCTCATATCATTTCCCCCATACATGGCCGTTCTTGAGACAATAATCATTATCCCATCATTGTTTCCAAATGTTAAACCTTTTTCAAAGTGAAATATTATGGTTCTAACAAGATCCTTATTACCTGTCAGGTGTGATCTTCCACCACCTCCTTCTCATCCATCTTCTTATAGTTTCATATTTTTCCATGACACTTGGCATGAATTAGGACCTCTATTATTTCTCAACGTATGATTGATAAAAATCTTCTTTCACAGATGATAATATATTTTGTGGTTCATTTAATCGTTTTGTTCATTTATCTGGTTAATGTGGAAATTTTAATTCTGCTTTGGCACAATCCTATGTATGGTTGAAGTGCATTAGCTATCCATGTTCCCATATCCTCTACACCAAAAATAGTAACCTGTAAAAAATGTTCTAAAGAACTGTTCTCTTTTTGGAATCCACCACTATTCTTGTACCGTTCAATATCTATTGGCTATGGGACACCCAAACTGTGAATATCCCATCATTCCACAACAATAACACCTGGTATAATGTGAATTAATTATTTTCACATCTACACTTCTAGTTTCCCCATGCGATCTATGAATATTTTGATTCTTCATTTTGCCCAAATCAACCTTCAATATCAAAATGGGTTCATGTGGTTTAACTTCAATTTTAACAGATTTTTATTTTGGATCAAACATCCAATTGGCCTTAGAAACTGAACATAATGTATTATTTCTTTCTGTTGAAACAACTTTTTCCACTTTTCACTTCTCTATTTTATGATAGACCAGCTTTCATAATGTCCCAGAAAGAGTCATGAGTTTATAGTGATCCATAACCTCTTTCTGCAAAATGAAAAATTCTTTTTCATGTACTTCAATACACTAGATTTGATCTTTCCTTGTGTTTTTAATCCATCTATTTATGCCTTCTATTTTTCAATCTTGATTTTATACCCACTAACCATTTCAGAGTCATTGGGTGTTGATGACTTTAGTTTCTCAATTTCTTCTATCAACTCTGACATCACTTCTTCCTGATGTTGCATATAGTGTTAGTCCACATGACCTAATTTGTAGGTTTTATTTGGTTTGGCTCTCAAAATATAAATCTCTTAAAGAGTATCCTATAACTCATTATTCTAATCATCTCTTCCTTCAACTTCTTCTTCCTCATAAATGATCGTATCATTAATTTTCTATATACACTCAACAAGTTCCACCATTGCATTTTCTCCACAATCATTGCAGTTCTCTATCACTTCAACCTCCTCAACCTCAAACTCATCTGATCAACCACATTCTTGTGAAATGAGATTTTTTTTCTTAATGTTATTTCTTTTGAACTATTTCTTCCATTTCACATAGTCTGGAGACTTTTTTTTCAGAATATCAACTTCATCCTCATCATCTTCTTGGAACTTCTTGGGGCACCTTGCTGAAAGGTGTCCAATTTTTTCACATTAAAAGCATGCTTGTGGATGTTTACTTTTAAAATATTCTTTTGCACTTCGAAGATTTTATGAAATAAATGACATCATCTCATCTATCTCTTAATTTTCTTGAGACTCTTCCGTGGTGAGATTATTCATGGCCTTGAATTCCAATTTGTTGAATTTCCCCTTTTCCACAACATCGTTATCCTCATTTATCATTTCATGTTTAATAAGGGTCTTGTGCGGGTTATCCAATGTCAGCACTTTCAAGTCATTACCATGAAAAACTGAATCGTTCATATTGAACCATGGTGGAATTTTCCTCAAGATGTGCTTCATAATCGTTAAGCCTTTAATAAATTCTCCAATACCACTCATGTCCTCCAATATGAAATTTAACCTAACAAAGAATTCATAAACAAATTAATTCGGGTTCATTCTCAAATCTTCATACTTGTTACACAACACTTGAAGCATCACTTATCTGAGCTTTGTATCTCCTTCATATATATTTAGTATCTTTTCCCACATGGAATATGATGTTTTACAATACATCTCCTTTGAATTGATAACATTGGATATGCCTCCTTCAAAAGCATTAATTCCCTTGGCTTTAAAATCTAATTCCTTACGTTTTACTTCCGATAATTCACCACTACTAATATCAGATATTATTCCATTCATTTATTTTGTGAAAACATCTATTCCCAATGGTCAGAAGTAGTGTTGTATCTGATTCTTCCATATCTGAGAATTGTTCCCGTTGAAGATCAGAATCACTTTGTCATTGGTGACCTTCATTTGAGATAGAAACACTAATATCAGCCCCGTTCTAAATCCAATTGTTAAGTCAACTAGGATAGATACCCTATAAAAATTTGGTGAATTAGGGTATGAATGATTAAAACAAATGCCCCGTTTGATCTTGTTTTCCTTGTGTAAAAAGCCATCTTCTCTCTCCTTCACGTTATAGTGTGTGAATAAACAGTATACAATTCACATGGCAGATAAATTTTTACTTGGTTCAACCTCAATGGGATATGTGTAAGGAGAAAACCGTGGAGGTGTGTTGATGTACTAATTCCACTATAAGAGCACTACTGTTTACATGTTGGATGTAGACTCACATTCCCTACTGGTTTACAACTACTCACAACATGAAAGGCCATTTCTCTCTGAACTGATGTGTGATCATTGCTTCTTCATAATATATACTCTTAGTTTATATACCTGTAGGACTCTTCATTATCTCTAATGAACTCTATATCATTAACAATTGATTGTGGCTCTGCTGACGTCCAACATTCATAGGAAGATGAATCTCACATTGCACCGGGTGTACTGGGAAACTCCAAATTTTTATGTGTAGCATTCACTAGGCCTTGCTCATTATTTCAATATTTTCTAAGAAATTCAAATTTGATGTGACACCTCATTTACATGCAACATAATTCATTTACATGCAACTGTTTCTTTTATGTGCAACCTTGGAATTATGTGCAAATACTGATTTTACACGCAAACATGTTATTTACACGCAAATCCTTTTCATACTCTAATTTCGTGCACTAGATCTTGGATAATATCTATGTCTTGAGCTACATTGAATGTGTGGGTGTAATTAATATTTATAGGTAAAATCAAACCCTCTACAAAAAACCCTCCTTCAGTGCATAGTCCTCTTTGAGCCTGAAAACACATTTTTCGTGCAACACTATATTTCTGGCAATGAAAAACAAATGCATGCACCTCATGCCTTTATTAATTTTCGATCTTCTGATCTTGAAACACCTCTTACGTGAAAAACATAAATCCTATATTTTGTGCACAACACCAATATTTGGAGCACCACATTATTTTTTGTGCACCGCTCAAATTTCTCGTGCACCTCCATTTGAAAAAAACAGATCTCTCCAGATATTTCATTCCTCGATTGAGTTCCTTCAATCAAACATGGATTGTTGACAACATCCCTTGAACTAAAATACTCACCATGTAAACCGCCTTTGTTAGTATATTTGTATATCGTGGTCTTCTTTTTCAACAAATACAACATGTATGCATGATTTGTCGACTAACAAAGTAACCTAAAAACTGCTCCAATGATACATTGAGGAATTGTTTCCAAACCTAAAATCCTCAAATAATTTTTAGTGCCATTCATTTTAGGATATGAGAAATTTTGAAGGTTCTTTTAGTTGAGATGAGCATCTGAATTTATGCAAGTGAACCATTATAATTTTTCATAGAAAAAATGAAGATAAACTTCATATATATTTTTTAATTATTTCTAATATTATATGTTACATATTTATGGAGAAAATAAACCATATAATGAAACCATTTATGGATGTTACTTAAAATTGAATACATAGTTCATGGAAGCTGTATCGTTCATGTCAGAAATGATGGAATTTTAATTATTCCAAAGAGAATGTATGGTTGTTGATATTTAATGTATAATAGATATATAAAATAAGAAAATAATTATACTTATTTCATTATATTTTTATTTCAATAATATTTATGTTGTGTATGGGTAAGAGATATATTTATAATAAAATTTTATGGTGAAGAAAAATAATTTCGAGGGATTGCGTTCTCTCGTGATATTCCATTTATAAATGAAATACATAGGCTAAGGTTTTAAAAATTCTGTATAATGAATGCAAAATATAAATATATTCGCAGTATAATCGGTATGGGTTCTAATAGAATTCTATTAGATTTAGTGATCTGAGTTGAGTGAAAGTAATGGCATTTAATAAGAGATTGGAGTGGAATTTTTACACAATCTCATTACAGAGTATTAATGGATTTTCAATTTTTACATGGAATGTTCATAAATAAGTTGAAAATAATCTTTTTCCTTACTAAAAAACTCACGTAAACATATTTTGGAGACATGTGATGAATTTTTGATGTTTTCTCTAAAGTTTAAATTTTTTAAAAAAATTATTTTATCCATTGGGACATGTTTTGTTCTTAGAAGATTAATATTATAATTAAATATAAATATAAATTATTAGTTTTAATAAATATTAGAATTACATGTATAAAATGGATTTGATTATAAAAAAATTATCAATTTCATAAAAATTAATTTTTAAATAATATGTTCATTTCCCATCAAATGTGTTTTATAAAAATATAATGTGTGTTTTAAAATATCAGACATTTATTTTTAAAATAAAATTAATAATATTATACATATTACTTTATTTAAAAATTATTAATTTTCTAATTAAAATCATTTCAAAATTTTTATTTTATTCTTATATCGTAATGGTAATATTCATGGTATTTTTTTTAAAAAAAATTAGTTTTCACTATTAATGTGGAAATCATTCAAAATTGAAAAATCCATTAAAATCGTGTTATTTGAAATTTATTTGAATAAAACTAATTTTTTCTTTAATTTCACATTTTCAAATGATAAAATATGTGAATTTAAATTTTAAATTTTATTATAAACTACAATGATAAATTTTTTATATGAGACTTAATTTAATAAAATAAATATTAATTGTATTATTTTTGGTCAATAATTCAATAAATTAGTTGGAAAATAATATTCATATAGAAAATTTAAGTTTTAATTAATAATTTTTCATATATTCAGTTTTATGACATAAATATTATATTTTCTACCAATTAAATTTTTTAAAAGATAAATATTGAATCATAACCAGAACTAAATACAAATTTAGTAAAATAGTTAAATTATATCCCGTAATTGATTAAAAAATAATTTTATTTTATTAGAAATTGATTTCAATATATGATTACTTTTATTTATATAAACATACATTATTTGTACAAATTTATGATCAATGTTTAATACTTTCAATTTTATCATAGATATTGTTTCACTGTTGAATTTTTTTTGGTGTCACATTTTTGAGAATCTATACAACATTATTATTTTATTGAAAAAATATACTGTAGTTTTTTCTATAATATTTTTGGTTTTAGACCCTGTTTCATATAATAGTGTCATTATTTTAAGGATTTTTTCAATTTATCATTATTTTAAAATAATACCTCTCTATTATATTGAAATGATAATTGATTTCAATTTAATTTATATAGTGGAGGATGAAATTTTACGTTGTGAAATGTAATTAATTTATTTTTCTAAAAAAATTGGAAGTTTTTAATTGTTTATTCTTATAAAAACAATTTTATATAATGATAGAAGAAAATTTTAAGAACCTTATAAAATGACTCGATTAAAATGATTATGTTTCTAAATTATAATGCATTGGTGAATAGTATTTTTTATATTTATTGTATCAAGTCTGTTTGATTTTTTTTATAAATCATAAATTTTCTAGATTGATATTTCATATTATTTATTATTTAGCACGAAAATAATTATTTAATAAAAATATAATATTAATATAATGGGTTTTTCCTCATAGTAATTAATTTCATATGACTCCTCAATTTAATGAATGTATAAAAATTAAGGATAAATTGTTGGATAGAAAATACATTCTACTCATGGACTGTATGAGGAAGTTATTGAGTATTTTTATGTATTCTTTATACCTTGATCATATGAATCCTTATAAAATATAATTTTTTTAATTTATTTATGGAATCATTACTAATAATTAATGTATTGAATCATTACTATTGAATCTATTTAATGTTTTGTTGATGAAACAAGAGAGTTCTTTCCTAATTCATTATTCTCTACACGTAACATGATGGAATATACTGATATTTTTTCACCACTATGATCATTAAATTAAATCATACCAATAAAAATATTATAAACAATGAAATCATGTCCATTATCATTCATTATAATGGATTAATATTTAATAATCAAATTGATTTCTCAATGGTAGTGTTTTTCTCTCAGAATTTGGTTTATTACAATTCATTAAATTCTTTATTCAATAGATGATGTCATCTTATTTTCTCTAGGAAATTGGTGTCTAATTTAGTCTTTAGATCATATAATACATTTTTAATGGCCGAGAACATATCATCCTGTAATATTTTGTGTGTTGAATATTTGAGGATTCACGAAGAGTTGGGATGAATGACACTTTTATTGTAGAAAAAATTTAAACCCGGAGTATGTATTCTTTGATTCCTTATTAATTTTATTAAATGAGGTAATTTTTTTGTTGTGGAGTATTAGTAATAATATATTTTAAGTTCAAAACAATGTTATTTATGTTATAATATAACATAAATCCTTTCAGCTTTCGATGACTCTGATTTAATTCAGAATCCATGTGATGGGATTCTATCATGAAATGTAGCATGGGGGATATCCTAGGATGAACATGACGTGTGACTAGAACCGATTTTCAATATCATTGTGTGAATAAATTATGGATAGATTTTGTTAAATTTATTTTTGATGATATTTCAACATGTTTGTTTGAGATGTGATATGACCCTGCCCTAGTTGGATTGGATCAGTTGATGAGATTATATTATATTTTTCATATTTGTGATATGATTTTTTGTTCATTAGAGGGTATTAATCAATTTTTTAATCCTATTGAGTATTCATTTTTTGAATTATTAGATTTTTTTCAATTTAGAAATGAGTAGTGGTTAGTTGCACTATCTATTTTTACCTATATTTATATATGTTTACCTAATAACATTCTTAACATTACTATAATTTTTAAAACTATTAGTGACTAATATTTTATATTATGAGGCTCTCGATCCCCTTTTGTCGACTATTCATAATTATAATTATATGATTGAAAATTTATTCCCTAATGTGATTTTATTCCATTTCCCTCTATTATTTTATTTTATTTTGGTGATAGTTTGTACAAAATTATATGTTTTTTGGGGTGATATTGTCGTGAGTATATAATGGTTATGATATTTTGTAGGAATATAGATTTTTTTTACAATCCCAGTCCTAGGATCATATGTTTTATTCCACTTATTGAAATAATGATTTAGAAATCACCAGTTATGGAATGGAACTTTTGATCGCCCTCCCATTATGTGTAAATTTTTATGTTGTATGGATTTTTATACTTTTTTATAAATTATTTTTCATTATTTTTAAATATTATTTATAATATTTTTGAAAATTATCATGGTTTACGAGCCTATTTTGTTGAATCTATGATTTTTCAATTGGAATTAAATTTTTAAAAAGGGTTTCCATGTGAACATGGCAATGAACTGATTGTATGATGAAATATATTTCCAATAAAAATGAATTATTATATAATAAGAAAAGATTTGGATTTAAAAATAAAATATTTTTATCCATTTATTTTATTATTTGGTGTTGGTGATTGTGTGTTATATTTTTTTTGATTCCATAGAGAATATATTAATGATTTTTTGGGTAATATGAATGAATTTGATGCATTTTGTTAAAAAACTGGACTATTTTCATACCCTTTGAGGGGTTTTAGAATTATTATGATGTAGTCAGTTATTATTGGATAAAATATTTCAATGTGGTTTTCATTAGGCCTTGTGACTAATTAAATGGGTGGAATAAATTTATTTGTTTAAGGGTGTCTACTTTTGTTGTAGAGTTTTGGATTCCATGCTGGAGTTTGAATGATGTAATTAATGGATTGTTGTGTGATGATAGTGTTGCTAGTACATGCATGCTTTTTTAGATTCCAATTAATGAAAAATTAATACAACCAGGTCTAATGAAATGATTTTGGTAATTTTTTTAAATAATATCAATATTTATTGTATGTTTGATTTAATTATATGTAGGTTCAAATTGGTTAGTTAATGAAATTTTTTTCATAAATGGTATATCCTTAAATAAAATAAATTATGATAGGTAATTTTTTTTAAATTTAGTATTGTTCATGTATTTTATATGAATTGGTGTTTTGTTTTCATTCAGTCATATGTCGTGGTGTTATGTGGTGATTTAGGTTGGGTGATGTTCATGAGTCATGGTGGTTCATTTTTTTCTGAATCTCAATGACATGATTTATTGTTGTATATATATATTTTCCATTTATTTTGAATGTAATATGTGTCCCCACCTAATTTAAATACCTTTTCATATAAAAAACCTGATATATGTATAATTTCTTTCTCTGGACATAATGAATGATGAGGGGGAATATGGAAATATACTCCCTTTTCATGGCTCCCCCATTGAAGTGTTGCACGAGCTATGATTTATTATGATATATATTCCCATTACACGTTTCATGAGGCATACCAGAAGACCATATATGTTTTTAATGATGAGGTATATTATTTAAAATAATAACAAATATGGTATTCGTGATAATGATATTTTTTTATGTGTAAAAATATGGGGTCTTCATAAGTGGATATTTGTAAGATGAACTTGTAGAATGTATAGAGTGCTGATGATATGTGATGTAACTGTGTTGACATGAGGATATATAGGGGTTATTCATACTAGGATGAGGGTAATATGTTGATTTACACCATATTCATGAAAACATAATCTCCAAGGTATGAGAATTTTGGATGATAAGTGATAAAATGAAATGAAGATTGGGAGATATAGATGTTGTATGAGTTTTGTATTACAATATGAGATTATTTCAGTGATTCATGTCTATAAAAATGATTATAAGAACAAGAAATTTGACAATGGGGTCAGATAGATATAAATCCCTAGGGAAGTGGTTTTGTTGCACCTTTTCAATATATTTTTCTTATATAATTATAATATATATGAATGTTATATATTTTCAGTGTTTCTCGTATGGATGGGTGGTCGATGATGTACAAGGTTCTTGTTAGTTATATTTTTTGTTCATTCAGACATGTTTTTTTCTTTATATTATTTCATAAGATGTATTGTGAATGATAAATAAAAGTATAAATGTTTTTTTCCACTATATATATATACACAATCCATTTGATATTTCCGGGGATAATTTTCTCACATGATGGATAATACTAGATTATACCATCATGTTTTCTAATGTGTAACTATTATGTACTATCCCATTGTAATGTTTTCTTCAATTTCATGATTCTATTCAATACACATTCACAATATGAATACTATTGATCATGGGTTATTTATATATAGTATTTATTTTTCATATTATTTATGTAATAAGATAATATATGAATATAATTATACTGAATTTCATGTTATATAATGTTCATTCTAGTCACAAACGAGGATGTCCACGAGGGGAACAATATACTTCATTGAAATCCCAACAGGCATCACATTCGGGGTGGATTGTGACATCATCATATCAATGATTTTGTTTTGGATAATGGATATATGATTAAGTAATGAATCATTAACAATATCATTAGATTCCATTATAATTAAATTAGATGACCTATATCATAACTTTGACAAGGAAGTCCATATATGACATTAAATTTCATTTTCCCCTGTGATCTGATGTAACTAAACTGAGTTCAATAATTGAATTAGTGAAAAAATTATTCATATAGGGTTTAAACCTAGGATAGGTACATGAAAACAGAATTTTTTCCCATATACATTAAATGTGTTAATTTTGGGAATGTATATAAAATTAATTAACATTATTTTTAAAAATATATTTCATCATACTAGGAATAGTTTTTTATGTTTTTTATTCATAGTGGTATTGACTCATCAACATCAAGTTATAGTTTATGTTTTTGAGGTTTAGTAGTTTAGACTCAAAGAATGTCTAATGGTTGATCCATCCATGTAGTATTATTATTATAAGAAGATGATGGAATAGATCATTCAAAATTTCATCTCTATATATGAGGGAAGAGGAACTAACATTATAATAGGGAATTTTTATAGATTCTAGAAATCTATTTATTTTGATATATTATAGGGATATTTATCATTATTTTGTAATTATACAAATATATATTTCACTATAACATTTATGAACATATATATCACAAATTAGATGGTGAAGGTTTGTTCATGTGATGATATTTACATAATTCTCCATATACTAATTATATAATCAATTATGATAGTGTAAAAGATTAAATAAATTATATACCATTATTATGGGATCCTAAATGCATACAAGCTCAATATTTTTTTTAATTCACCATTCACATCTCTTATGATATTCTCTTTGTTGTGGAGCCGGATAAAAACAAATATTGAGGGGGATACAAACATTGCTTTTATAAAAAATAACCCCGTTTATTTCTCATATAAACATTGAGTAACATGATATTTAATTGGTTATTTTTTTGATTCATACTAAGCTAACATCATCATGTTAAGGTACTCATAAAGATTCCAAGATGTGTATTATTTTTGTTTTGCATCTAACCTATATGGACTAGGGTGTTTTATATCAACATGGGGTTGGATATAGTTATAAGGCACCAACCTTAATCAGTATATTATTTCTACTTATGTTAATATTTCTCATTCATGATTTTTTTAGGTTTATATAATTAGATAATTAGGTCATAACATATAAATAAAAAAATGAATATTACAAGTATACATTTCTACTCACTATCCACTTTTTCATGAAAAAAAAACTCTTAAAAAAGAATTTTCAATTTCATGTTTTATATAACATGACCATTATTTGATCTTATCCTTGATCCTATTAAACATTTTGTCCTATGAAAATTTTTTAAAACATGGGATGAGCATAAAACACTTAGCAAAGGATACATATGGAAAAAACTGTCAGTCTTCCCAAAACAAGTAAACCAAGAAGAAATTATCATAAAGTTATACTTTTCAACTTTAAAATTTAGAAAAAACACATCACTGAATATAAACTCATTTAATACCCATTTTGTTACATTAATATTACCATAAATCCCATAGATTACTACATATATCATATAACTGTAACTTTGGACATAAATAAACATCAATGGAATAACCGCATGATCAACTTTCTCACATATAACTAAATGGAATACCCATTGGACTGACATCCATACCATATGCATTAGGGGTTCTAACCAAACCACCCATATGTGGTTTATCATAGAACCACCCTTGATTTTTTTTATCATGTAACCAACCATCATTGGTTTATCACGTAAACCACTCTTCAAATGAACAAGTTCCATTATATAATAATAAAACATGAAATATTGAAAATATAAACATTTCACATATAAAATTTCATTTCTAACCACTATAAATAATTTAAAATTTTTTTAATAATCATTCTATTTCAAAAACCATTTTCAATACGAAAACACACATAATGTGAATAGGGTATTTTGTTTCCTTTTAAAAAGATTATGGCTTATAGAGGGAGCCCATTCATTATTATGGCTGCAGAGAGATCATTGACCCCCAAGACGTTAAAATAATTCCTTTTGTCGTTTAGTAAAATTATTCATAAATACAATATTCCCTAATAATTAAAGTGAAATTAAATGGGATTTATACATAGTATATATGAATGTCATGTATAAATCAAAATATTCCTTAATGATAAGAGATTGAGATGAGGTTCCAAACCTCATGTCTGACTTGACTCGATCATTTTTTAATTTCATGTATTATAAAATTAAGTTAATTTCTACTTACTTCAGAACCTATATAAAATATATTGAACATTTTATATAACTTAATACCATGTTATAAAAATTAAATAAATTTTTATGTCAATATAGATCGTTTTGTCGATTTTGGGTTCTTCAGTCGAAAATGATCTTGTTATAATTACTAATTTTCCATTTGGTCAAAAGTAAATTATCTATAAATTATTATTCATATAAATAAATATATCATATATATCTAGTATATATGGATTTTTTATTTTCCATAACATTTAGAGATAATAGTTGAAATCAACCATTCATGGAGATAGTAAGTTGTACGTACAAATAAATGCTACTTTCATTTATATTTCAAATTTAGTAGAATTAAAAGATAATTATACATAGGTATATTGTAATTTTTGTACAATATCTGATTTCATATTTGTTATATAAGTTCATTAATCTCATTCTTAATACGTTCTATTTAAGGCATGAACAAGTCATATCACATTGAGGGTGTGGTAGTCTTTACTTCTTCAAATGGAATTATTGTGTTTACACATCATTAAAAGCATAAATTTATGTTTAAAATAAAAATTAATGAAGAATAAAGTCAATATAAAAATAATATATATCATATAAATACAATTTCATCATAATTTTCACCATGAGAGGTTATAGTATATAATTAAAAAATCATCATTTCGTGAGGCATTAGTTCACCATCCACAGAAAAAATATGTTTTTAATCTGTTAGATAGAGGTGTGTGTAACTGTAGTTAAAATACACCTCATAAAATATACTAGTACATTGAGGATACTTTTCTTGTAAGGTAATAAATTAATAATAATATAATAGCGAGTGAAGAACTAGAATATTGGAATGGATCTTTAGGGAAGACCCTACCTCTTAAACCGGTTAACATCATTTTATTTGAGCCGAAAGTCATTCTTGAATTTACTTATGCATAAGATAAGGCTTAAATGGGGATGATCTGTATGTTTTGAGATTATTAGAGTGGATTTTGGATGATCTAAGTGGTATTATATGTTTGATTAAGGGGATATAGATAGTGGCCTTTTATAAGAGGGAGCTGGGGCACTATAGGAATTTCTTGAATGATTATTTTATTATAAACAGATTTTCGATATAAAAATGTCCCAAACTAAATTAAATAGATGATATGGTGATTATAGTTCTAAATAATCTCATCCAAATGTTTTTAGACATGTTTTGGTTACATATTAAACCATATCATTTACCTTTAACTCTTATTTGTCCAATTTTACTCTTATTATGGTTTCATTTTTATTCATAATATATGGTTAATATTGTTACTAAAAAATTTCAATAATAATAAAAGTCATTCATTAGTGACATGTTAAACATTATCTATATCATTTTTCGGAATCATAGTTTTTTAGCACTATTGTATTATTTAATAAAATATTATTTGTTTTAAAAACACATTTATGTCAATTTTCATTCAACTCATATCATGACATTTAAAAAAGACATAACAGATTTATTATTTCTAAAAAAATCATTATAACAAAAATATCAACTCATAATAATCCCTAAAATTAGTGTATGGCATGAAAATATTGAAAAAAAATTATTTTAATATTTATAATCTTATTTATTTTGATCATTCATTAAAAATGTCACCACTACATCATAATTGTGTCATAAATATAATTATTTATTTTATGTCTTAAAATTTTAAATAAAATATCAGGATGTATGAAATATTTTTAATTTTCTAATTACTAATTATAGTCAAAATTATCTCTTATATAATTCAAATAAAAATTGTTTTATAAAGAAATTCATGTTTAGGTTAAATTTTCATAACATTAAATTAAAAGTAATTAAGTGTCATTAACCGACACAAGTAGCACCATGTGGTCCATAAATCGACCAAAAAATGATAAGGGTAAAAAATATATCATCCAATATGAGTTGGATACGTTTTATGGAAGTATAATATTATTATAATATTATTCGTGTACCCTTATTTTCCAGATTTATCCTTTAACAGTGGTACGTAAATTAATTACTAAAGTTACTATTAAAAATGTCTACAAATAAAAGGTATATATTTAATGAAATTAGATCTCTTGATTCCAAATATGGAATCATTTTCTACAAATTTAAAACACATACGTGGTATAAATTAAATTAAAATTAATTCATGTTATCAAAACAACATATCAGATATTTTAAACGGTAAAAACAATCAAAATATTTTCATGTTATTTTATGTAATTAAAAATTAAAATTAATTGAAATGACCAAAATTATAATAAATGATAAAAAATTAATGTAATTAAACATTAAAACTATTTAATAAGAAAATAAAAGTATATAAAAATCCGGTGAAATGAATGTTGGAAAAAAATGTAGTATTTTTCAAAATTCATTTAAAAAAGATCATTATCAAAAAAATACCAAAAAACTTCCCAATGTAAATTTTGATGTCCCAAGTCTATTGAATATTTTAGTTTTTAAAATTGAATATATAAATTTGAAATAAACTAAATTTAAAAAGTTTTCTCTATCAAAAGATGTTAAAAATACCTTTCAAAAATATTAGAGTATTAATACATAAAATTGGATTAATTCTAATTTTAAGAAACTATTTTTTATTGGATTAAGGTAAAGAAACATATAAAAAATATTTTAATTAAGAATATGAATTATTCTATAAATTACTTCAAATAAAATTTCTAGGATTTAACTAACATATAAAATAATAATATTATAATATTATTTTTTCAATATTCCTTGTCATTGTGTGATACATTTTATTTCAGAGAGAGCCATTGTTTTGTGTTGGGTACGCCATTTAACATAACATAAACTAATCTAAAATTAATGTTTAATTCACAAATATTAATAAATATTAAAATTTCACAATATTTTATTACATTGTTTGTTACATATTACCCCCATTTTTGAAATATCGCCCTCGGAATTTAATTCATACATCAAATAAGTGGTGTTATTTATCCCTCATATCATTTTATGATTCACATAATGCCTCTTCAGACATATGGTTTTATCAAAAGAAATTTACCTAATGAGTTACCCTGTTCCACATCACTTTCTCTCTTCGGTTAAAAATATGGACTGTTTGTTCTCCACAAGAGAGATTCTCTTACAACTGAACAACATATAGACTCAAAACATGAGATGGATTCGGAATATACATCCTCAAAATTGAATCATGAAAATCATCGTGTACATAGTATAATCATGGGGGTAAATAAAATATATAAGAAATTGATCCAACTTTCTCTAGGTTTTCATAGGGTTCAGTTAACCTCTAACATATATTTTTATTATTACCAAATGCATCACACTATTCAATGGGGATACTTTGAGAAAGAAACTATAACTTACCTCGAAAGAAAGATCCTCCCTTCGGTTATCCAAATATATTTTTGTCTTATCTGAGTTTTTCTCATGTTCTTATAAAATAAATGTACTTTCTCTTCCATCTCTACCACCAATTTTAGTACCATAACCGTTATTTCATCTACATCATCACAAAAATCTAGAGTTCGACTCATATTTCAATATAATTCCTTAAATAGTTCCATCTGCATATTAAAATGAAATCTATTATTATACTAAAACTCAACCAAAGAAATATGTTGTCTCCAACTTCCCTGGTAATCTAATTAATATGAACATATCATATCTTTTAATGTCTGAATGTTTCATTCTAACTTCCCATCAGATTGAGGATAAAGAGCTGTGATGAAATATAATTTAGTACCCAATAAATTTTGAAGGAATTTCCAAAATATAGAAGTGATCCTCTGATATGAATATGATAAAATGAAGAATGGAACTCTATAAACCCTTACTATCTCATTTACATACTACCATGAATTTTTATCTATAAACAAAATATCTTGATTAGTAATGAAATGAGTAGATTTAATCAGTCAATCAACAATAACCCATTTTTCATTATCACATCGAGTTTTCATAGGTAATACCACAACAAAGACCATGGATATATTTTCTCATTTTCACTCTTGTATCGATAGAGGATGAAGCATCCATTTTGGAAATTGTCACTCTTCATTATCACGCTGAAAAGTAAAATACATCCCAGTAATGTTAAAAATATCTATTTTCTTTCCAACCCACTAGTAATACTCCCAATGATCTCCATACATTATAGTGATAGCAGGATGAACTGAAAAGGGATAATTATGAGATTCACATAACCACTCTTTTTTCCAATGTGAGTCACAATGCACATATTATCTCTTCCGAAATCTCAAAACACAATCTTTATCAATGTTTTATTTATGTGACATACACTTCTTAACAAATTATTCCTTTTTTGGCAACTCCCTGTCATCCTTCTACACTTTCATAATTCTTTCTGGTAGAGATGTTGACACTATCAACTGAAATAAAATAGATTAATTATGAGCATTAATAACATCCAATGCAATGTTCATCAAATACTTATTCAACAGATTTTGTTGCAATCATAATATGGCTAATGTAGCATTATATTTATGAATGAATGCATTATTCAGTTTTTTTTATTTCTTGGAGGGTAATGAATTGTGAAATCGTAATCGTTTGATTAATTATATTCATACCCTCTGTCTCATGTTCTACTATTTCTACGTGAATATATAATTCAATCTTTTGTGATCAGCATATATTTCACAAAATATTCCATAAAAATTAATCCTTCAAATTTTTAATTCAAAAACAATATCTTCTAATTCCAAATCATGTGTAGTGTAATTTAACTCATAAGGTTTCAAATAACGTGAAGAATATGAAATTACCTAATCATTATACATTAGAAAAAAACCAAGTCCATTCAATGAATAATCATTATATATAAAAAAATTCACCATTTCTAGAATGAAAGTCCAAACTGGATCATTAACCATTCTCATTTTCAATTTATAAAAATAATCATCCAATTAGTTTTTCCATATAAATTTAGCACCTTTTGGGGTTAACATTGATAATGGGCTAGATAACCCTGCAAAATTTTCTCAATAATTTAGTATTATCCATCCAAACCAGGAAAACTATAGATCATTGAGATTTTGGTTGGTCTTGGACATTCTTCAACAATTTTTTATCTAGAAGGGTCAACAGTTATTCTATCATTAAAATCAATATAGCCACATAATAAAATTTTCTGCAACCAAAACCCAGACATTCAAAATATCCCATAAATATTTTTTCCCTTTACGATTTTCAAGACAACCCATAAATTTCTTTTATGATCCTCTTTAATTTTGGAATATTAATATTATAATAAATAAACACAACCCAAAATGTATCCAAGAACCCACATCAAATTTTATTCATAAGACCCATGAATACAGTGGTTTAATTGGTTAACCCAGAAGGAAAAACTAAAAACTCATAATAGACATATCTAGTTTGTAACACCTCTTTATGAATGTATTCTTCTATTACTTTTAACTAATGGTACACTAACCATAAGTCAATATTCAAAGAACATTGCGCTCCTTGGAGATAATCAAAAAATTCATAGATATGATTAAAAGGATACATGTTCTTAATTGTGATATTGTTCATGGATCTATAATCAATGCAATGTATCATTGAACCATATTTTTTTAAAAAAAAATGGTGCACCCCAAGGTGATGTGCTAGGAAGAATGGAACCATTATCTAAAAATTATGACAATTGTTTCCTTATCTCTAAGCAGTCAATTTGATCTATTCTATAAGGGGTTTTTTAAATTGGATTAGTATCTGAAACTATGTCAATAGTAAATTCAATATCTATATCAGTTATAATTCTAGAGACTCATCTAAAAACATATAGATAGTAATTTACTACTGTCACATCCTTAATCATGATAGTTCCATTGTTTTTAACAATATGTGAAAGGTAACATTCATTTACATGTTTTACAAGTTTTCCTAATTCCTGACATGTTATCAAAAGTATGGGGCAATTAATTTAGAAAAACTAAAAATCATTATAAAAATAATCCTCTATATCTCTACAGTCAATCTTAGCATGTTAAACAAAAATCCAATCCATACCCAACATAATATCAATCTCTACTATCGTAATATAAATAAGTTTTTTAGGTAGATTCATTCCGAACCTATGGACATGAAGGTTTTAATAATTTATTTTTGTCTCAACATCTCCTCAATGTGTTTGTACCACATGTTCAAGATTTATATATTATGATGGAATTCCCATTTTACCATAAAATATCTTTGAAATAAATGAATTTTGAGACCCTGAATCAAACAACACATTGGCATAATCTGATAAAAAATTAATGTATATGATTCCACATCATTTTATGGTCCCACATCAATATTATTAGTAGCAAAATATTTCACCAAACCCTTCTTATTTTGATATGTCTGGTCTTATTCGTCGGTAATCAACTTTGGAAACCCAATTTATAAATTCACAAACTCAATACAACTAAAAAATATTACCCATGGTTTTTCATTTACTTCTTGATTATCTTCCATACTGTTACGAGAAATATTACCATTCTTTATACACTTGAACCACTTTCTTGATTTCAAGAGACATTCTCTAGGATTATTTTTACCACACTTCTCAGAAGATGGAAATTTAATTTTCTTACCAAAATAATTCATTGATTAATACATTCCTTTTTATTTCAAACTGGACCACTTCTTTTTTATACACTCATGGAAAACCTAATGCACAGAAACCACCATTTCTAATTTTTCAGCACATCACACAATTTTCTCACCACTATAGAAATCACCAGAGGCTAATACCTTTCGATATAGATGGTTAAATCTGGATATAAACTGATTTATCTTGAAATCATGATCTCAGATGATATTTGGAGTTTTTCATTCCTGTCAAATGAACATTACTTCATAAGCATCCACATAATTATCCAACAGCCAAAATTCCAAGAATTGTTTTTCATTTAAATGTAAAACATCCTGAGGAAAATATTTCTCAAGAAACATACCTTTGAAGTCTTCCCAAAACAAGATCATCAATTCCATCATTATCCATGATATTTTTAACCATCGAACACCACTGATTATCTTCTCCATTAAAATGGTAAACAAAAAGAAAAAACGTTTCATTTACTGTACAACCCATGACATCAAAAATAATTTTCAGAGCATTGATCCACTCTTCATCTTTCTCAACGTCAGATTATATCATAAATTATGGGGGTTGTTGCCTCTTGAAATTATCCACTACCGACATGTTCATCTGTGGATGATCTGGTAGATATTGTTCATGGACACAACCACTATTTATCGTCCGAGTTAACTGATCCATCATCAGAACTACCTATTCAGTTTCAATTCTGACTATCTCAATATGCTGATATGGAAAGTTATTCCCTTATGTTTGCCTTGCCAATATAGTTTACATGTTTCATTTGCAGAAAAATATTCTGAACAAACATATGATAGACGAAGCGACATTATATTCTTCAAATTCAATATCATTTCATTTTGACCATAATGTAAAACTCATTCATGGATATTCTATTAATAAACTCCAAACACTTAATGTTATCTAAATCGACCATTGATACCAAGTATATGGCCCCGAACTTAATTGTTAAATAAATTGGAATTATGTTAATATTAAAAATTGATGTTTTATTGAGGTTTAGGTCATTAGAGAATTATCTCATAACATATACATAACAACTTGAATTTTACTGAAGACACTTATAATGACTGTATATTTTTTCATGAAACAAAAACACTAAAAAATGAAACATGTTTAGTTATATTTTTAGACAGCATGAATTTTCCAGGATCCCATCCATGAGCCTATTCATCCTTTAGTCATATGAAAAATATTTAAAAATGAGGGATGATCATAAAAATCTATGTTAAGGATATGTAAGGAATGAAAACTATTAGTATTTGAAAAATATTTAATCCATGAAAATTTTATCATAATGTAATACTTCTCATTATTAAGAAATACAAAAACCACTTCACTAATTATAAGATCTTATATTACTATTTTTTTATCCAAAATATTACCTTAAATAACATATAAAGAAAAATATAACATATAAAGGTAGATTAGGACATAAAAATACTTACAAAGAATAACCATACAGTCAACATCCACCCATATCACTGAATGTAATAGCCATGCAATTGACTTCTATACCCAACATATTGGAGGTTATAACGTAACCACCCATACTTGTATTATCACACAACCACTAATCATTTGGTTTATCACATAACCACCCATTATATGTTTATCACATAACCACCAGTCATGTTTCCAAGTACCATTATATAATCATAAAACATAACCATTGATCGTACATACACATGAATGGTACTTTCATTTAAATTTAATATTTAATGTAATAATAACAAAACTATATATAGGTATATTATAATTCTAGAAAAATATCTTATATAATATATTTTACATAAATTCATTAACTCCATATTTTATTCATTTCACGTATGGAATTAACAAGTTATATAATATTTAGGGGGCTATAGTGTGTCCATCCTCAAATGAAATTATCATGTTTACACATCATGAAATGAATAAAGGTATGTTGTAAATAAAAATTACAAAAGAATAAATACAGTATAAATGTAATATATATCATATAAATAAATATCCATAATAATGTTCACCATGATATGGGGTATGATATAATTGAAAAATCATCGTTTCGTGAGGCAGTTGTTTGCCATCCATAGAAACAATATGTTCAAAATATATTATATAGCGGTGTATTAAAGTGTAGTTAGAATAATTATCAGAAAAAATCCAAAATATTTGGGGTAGTAGTTTTTTGTGTAGTTTATGAATAATAATTTTATAGGGAGTGAAGAAGTAAAATAATGGAAAGTAATTGCGGGGAAGCCGTTAGCTCTTTAAACATGATACTCCCTTTGATTTGAGCCAAAACAAAATTCAAGATTGGATGTATTCCTAATGTAAGGATTCTAGGAGGAATAAAGGGAATTTGGTAGCTAATTGATGCATAGTTTGGTTGATCAAAGGGGATTCAGAGGTGTGTGTAAGGGGTTAGATTTGGTGGCCTTTTATAAGAGAGAGGAAGGGTATATTAGGAATGTCTTGAATGATTATTTTATTATAAACTAAATATAGATTTCAAAAGGTCTTGAACTGATTTAATTATATTATAAGGTTAGGATTGTTAAAAATACTCCAAAAATAGTGTTTTGACATGTTTTGTTTAAAAATTTGACAACATCATTTATCTTTATCCTTTATTAAACCAATTTAACTCTTACCATGTATTCTGGTGTATTCATATTATGTTGTGATTTTATTTACTATAAAATTTAAATATAACCACTAGTGGTTCATTAATGACATGTTAAACCTTATCTATGTAATTTTTCTGAACCATATACACCTAAAACTATTATATTATTAAAAAAATTAATATATATTTAAAAAACACATTTATGTAAATTTTCATAATAATCAAATCATTGCTATTATAAAATCCATAACAATGTTATTATTTCTAAAAAACATAATTAATTCAAGGATAACATGTCATAATCATAAAAAAGAATTTATATGTCATAAATAGTTTAAAAATAAATTTATATTAATATTTATAATCTCATTTATATAAATCATTCATTAATAAGATAATCACAACATCATCATCTGGTCTTAAATATATTTATTTTTATGATGTTATGAATTGTAAAAAAATACCATGAAATAAGAAATGTTTTTATATTCATAAATAATATTTATAGTCAAAAATATCACTTATATAACCCCATATAAAAATTTTATTATTAAATGATACATGTTTAGGTTATATTTTCCATAAAATTCAAATTAAAAGTAAATAAATGTCGTTTTCAAACAAATGTTTTTCCATGTGGTCTCGAAATCGACCCAAGGATTACCATGCTGGGAAATATTTCATCTAATAGGTGTAGGACACGTTTTATGAATGTTTTATATTATAATAATATTATTTTTAACCCATATATACAAGATTTTTCATTTAACCATGATAAATAAAATAATTAATGAAATTACTATTACTAATATCTAAAAAGTAAAATTATTTACAATAAAAAAATGGATTAAATTATAAAAACAGAATATAATTACGATTAAAAAAATTAAAATGATATTGTATCCATATAAATAAATCATATGAAAAGACAATTTTGATTTAAAATGCAGTACTTTTCACTATTCATAAGAAATGATCATTATCATAATAATACCAAAAATTGATCCAATGTAATTATTGATGTATCTCGTATAAATAATAAATTTATTTTTTTCAAATGGAATATATAAATGTTACAAAAAATACATTTAAAATGGGTTTTCTATCATAAGTCGTTAAATCTACATTTTAAAAATATTAGTGAATTTATGATTAAAATTGGGTTTAATCTAAATTTTAAATTCTAAATTCTGTTGGATAAATTCCAAAACAATTTAAAAATCATGTTTAATAAATATATGATTCATTATGTTCATTCCCCCAAATAATATGTCTAGGCATTAACTACAATTTAAAATAATAATATTATATTTTTATTTTTTCAGTAATACTTAGCTTTTTGTGCAACATAAGATTTCGGAGAAACCCACTATTGAGTGTCTTGTATGAAATCTAACATAAAATACATATTAAAGTAAAATTAATATTTTTTTAAAAAAATATAAATAAATATGAAAATCCCATATTCTATCATTACCAGTGGTTTTACATTATTGGATTATCTTACAATTCTACTGGGTGAATACTTAATCTACACTTATCAAGGGGTCTGGATTAGTATTTAATTTATTTTTGAGTTATATTTATAACTGATTTATGTATCCCACCATCTTCGTGGATCAATGTGGTGTGGGATTTCATGTTTTTTATCTTCCCATTTAGTGGATGATTTATTTTATCATATATAAGTTTCAGAAATATGATGCACATTTTCCACAGTGAGGATATGGAACACCAATGTAACAACCTATTTATGTCCCTTATACTTATGTAAAAACTGTTGTGTTTTTCATGGTGGTGCTCCACCACATTTAAGTAGATGATGTGGTCATGTATTGTGTCATTTTATTGATATTTCATCTCAATAATGGAAATAAATTGTTAGTGGTACATTATACGTATAACATACCTTGGTTTTACCATGTTTAATTCTAGAGAATCACACACATTTCATTCAATATCCATGGAATATGTCATGGAACTCATGGATGAGACTCTTCCTAATCCGCTTGTGTCTACTATGATAATAAATGTTCATAAAAATTAGGATGACATATTTTTGTCTTTTGATCCCATCATTTGTTAGAATTAGTTAGGATAATTTTTTTTATTCTTTTACAACATTAATAAAGTTTCATTCTGTAAATATATTACTTTTATTATATGTATAAGTTTATTGATTTTAATTATAATATATATTATTTATGAAATGTGTAGGGACAACAAGGATTGTACATCAGTGATGAAAATCATTGAACTGTTTATTTATTTATAAATTTATTATTTTATTAGATAGAATCATGGTCCATCGATTCAATGGAAGTGCAGGAGGTAGAGTTCAAATAATTCATGGAGTATTTCTTAGATGATTTTCAGGAGGATGAATTATATATAAACTCATTGTGGCGTGCGGCGTGCAGGTGGGCATGCCGACCCTATACCTCGTTACCCATACAACACGTTTGAAAAAGATCATTCCAACAAGGACGATGACCTAGACCGCGCGAGACTGCCGACGATGACCTAGATACGGCGATGGAGTTCCTCCCTCCCCCCTCCCCAACGGAGGGGGAGTTGTTCCTCGTCCTTCGTCACCGAGGCCCCTTCCTACTTTCATCCCCTTCTCTAATCTGGAATTTTTGCCCTCTTTCCCGCGGATCTCAATTTTCCATAAAGTTCCAGATTTGTTTCATGGAGCGCCTCAACTCCGTTTAGCGCCTTCAGAACTAAACTCTTCCACAGATCTTTTTAATCTGACTCTGGTGGCCCGATTTCATCAAAGTCGTCCCTCAGTTGATGCTTTTGATCGATTTGTCTTTGAAGCCTGGAACCTGCAAGATCGGGCAGTGATTGGTCTTCTCGATCGACGACATATAATGATTCGATTTGGGTCTATGGATGATCTCATCATGGCATAGTCTAAGGCCCCTCGACGGTATGGAGGTATGCCTTTCTTTCTTCTTCGGTGGAATTTTGAATTCCATATGCAGCGGGATAATCCGAGTATAGCGATTTGGGTACGTTTCCCGGGCCTTCCTCTCCCGTTCCAGAACCCTTCCATTCTATCTATGATTGGGAACATGGTCAGACGCTACCTGTGCTCAGACATCAAAACTGAAACCGTGTGTCATCCCATTTGCCCTCGAATATGTGTGGAGATTGATGTCTCCAAGACGCCGGTGGGCTGGGTGTGGATTACTGATGGGAAATAATTCCGATGGAAGCAGGAGGTTAAGTTTGAATCGTGGACTGATTATTGCAGCATGTGCCATCGGCTGGGTCATGGTCCCTCTGCCTGCAGAAATGGCTCTCAGAACAGGAGGGTGTGCGGGAGGGTGAGGGATGGTGTGGTTTCTCAAGAAGATGCTGCTGTGGGGAGTTTAAGGACAGAAGGGAAGGATTCAGTTGATGGTGGGGTGAATGAAGAAAAAACCATGCTTCCTCAACATGAGATGGTCAAATTAGTGGATAGTTGGGCTCTGGGCACTGGGGCTGAAATGAAGAAGCCCGGTGTAGAGCCTCCTGGACTGAAGGTCAGTGATATTTTTAAAATGTTGAAGCAGGAGTTGGGGAAAGTTGATCTCCTGAAAGATAGTGGTGAGCCTTCTTCTAATGTTAAGGATGCAAGAGGCATTGTTGGAAATCCAATGACAGAGGCTCCATCTTTGATGGCAAGCCCCCAATGGGAAGTGGGTGATAGGGCTGAAAGAGATGAGTCTGTTGGACGAAGTTGTGCTTCTGTGGAGGAAGATGTTGATATGGGTGGGAAAAATGGTGGTGTGGACTCTCTCTGCTGGGAAAATGTGAGTGCACCTACAGCAGTTGTCATGGTCCAGGATGAGCAAGTCACTACTGCAGATCCTAATGCCCCAGCCCAAGAGGGGATTGAGAGGCACTATCAACACATGCAGCTTGGGATTGTGAAGATGGCTGGGAATCAAGAAACCCCTATCAAGGAAACTGCTAATGCCATTTTTGCCTTGATGACAGCAGATGGGATGCAGGCACCACATGTGAAGCAGGCGACCAATGTTGAGCTTGGTAATCGGTTTGAATGCATGATGGCTGCAGATTTGGTCTTGGATCAAGAGCAGGATGCTGAAAGGACTCATGAAGACCAATATTCTGCTTCTTTAGGTGCTGATGCTGAGTCAAGGGGAGCTAGTGTTGGCACTTGTGATCAAGATTTGGGGGCTGTGAGGACATATATTGCTGAGAAGGGCTCTGAAGCAGATATGGACAACGGTTCAATGCTGGACATCTTAGTAGAAGATTGCAATGTGAAAAACGGTATTCATGGTGGCTGTGATTCTATCGACAACCCCCCTGCCATAATCTGATGGATTCCAACAGTCAATCTAAATAGGATCAAGGTGTGAAGGGTGGGTATAGGGTGGTGCACATTTCTGGTAAATGGGGGGACTACTCTGATAACGATAAAGAAAATGATGGTGGTATGGTTCAGCCCTCCTATAGTGATATGGTTGAGGGTTGAAAAAATAGAGTGTCTGTGGAGGAGAAAGTGAAGACTGACCCACCACGAAGAAGGCCGCGGAAGGACTATTCTCACTTGCCAATGCCTATGACTATGAGAGCTTCTAGTGGGAAGGTTGGACAGATTTCTTCTAAGGAGATGCTTTCATTGGAGAAGCTCAATCTTAGAAGGAAGTATGCTAAGATTCTGAAACATTATGAATGTTCCGAGTGGGAATCAGCTACTGCGGAGGAAATGGTGTATCAGGGATGTGGCGATGGGTCTGACTTTTATGATATGTAATTGTTGTTCTCACCTTGTTGTGCCTGTCTGATGTACTTTTCATCTTCTTTTATTTTAAATAAATGGTTGGAGGTTTACCTCTGACTAAACTTTCTGGTAATTTACACTAATAATGGTTAAATAAAGTTACTATTAATAATAATTATTCTCTTATAACGATTGATGATATGTTAGACCAAATGAATGAATCCAACATATTTTTCATGTTTGACTTGAATTATCATCACAACTAGATGATTTTCATGGAATAATATATCATAAAGTCTATTTAAATGTATCAATATGTGAAATTAGAGATCATTCTCTTCAATTATGTGTAATGAACTTGACAATTATGTTTATTGGATTAGTGAATTTTTTTTTAGTTCGTAGATAACATTTGTCTTCTACATCAGAAGATTAATTTTATATTTTATATTAACGGACTAACGTGATAAATTTCATAAGTATGTTCTATAAGATAATCTAATCCATAATCATTATGTGATGATGTCCTTTTATATCTTATCAATGTTATAATTACACATTCATGATCATGTTAAATATCAAGAAGGTTTTTTAGTACACCCATCTAAAGATATAAGATATTTTTTCATCAAAATCTCCTGAAAATGTGTGAGATTTCCATTATTTAATTATTACTATAAAAAAATATCAGATATTCAAATGTGAATTCACTTACGCAAAAAAATGGATATAACTGATCAAGGATGACCATATTTTCTTATATCTTGATAAATTTCATATCTATTTCGACTACCTAAATGTGAGGTTTATTATCTCTCTGTTAATTTCATTTATAGATGACGATGACATATTTTTTATCATATATTATACATCCAATTTTTTTAAGGAAGTATCTAGAATGAATATATACAATTGATATCGTAAGAGACAAAGATTTTGTATCCGCACAATTGTATATATTTCATCCATGATCATGTAGTTCTGGAATTGGGTCTTCCTCCTAAGTTATATTGAAAATTCCAAATCATTGAGTGATTTATTATATTCATGGACAATAATTCCATCTTGTATGTTTTATTTCATTTTTCTTTAAATCATAAAAAAATTCCATATATTCTTTCAAATATTATTGAAGGGACTTATTATACACCCCTATAAAGGGAAAAGTAGTTGCATATTCATTATGTAGAAAATCATGGTCTGATGTTATATAAAAATAAATACATGTTCTAAAGGGATAAATGAACATTAATATTATTAATAATAATTCATTGGAGGATGGTGGTAGGTGTTTAATATTTTATATTAATGTGAAATTTTTATTTAATTCGTTAGGGATTGTGTCTTACTTGTGAGTCTTAAAGAGGTGTGAGATGGGTCCATTATCATCATGATGATTTTATGGTTTTATAATTAGTGGATTATTAGAATTATATTATCTTAAATGGATGGTTTTTCTTCTGAACAATGGTGTGTGGGGATGTTCATCATGAGTTATATAGATTAAACATCGTAGTATATTCAAGTGATTAACATATATATGATTCATTTAGATGAAAAAAATTTCATTTCCTTGATGAAGAAATCAGTAGAAGTATTACTATATGTATTGATTCCTTGTCTATAATTGAATTATTCATATCACAATAATATTGTTTCTTTAATTTTTTTTAGTATTCTTAACTTGAAAGGGCAGAATATCATATTGTATTTTCTCATAGGTTAAATAATTAAAATAGATAATGTTATGTTTTATGGGTGATCATGGATTAGATTGTATTAATATGAATTAATTATTATTAGAGAGTCAATAACAATATAGGATTTTTGCAGAATTCTTTCAGATGATGTATTTAATAGTCACACTCTATCAAAAACTATATTTTATGATAAGTATCCTCATTTAGCATCATGATTTTAGAGACTCTTCCATAATTCCTTCAACAACAAGTTGTTAATTAGATCATCTTTTTACCAAGATGGAATGGTAGTCATAAATAAATATTGATAAATTGTAAGATCAATTTTTTGAAAAATTTCTATATATTGATCGATACTACAAAAATAACATTCCCTTGATTTAGTTGTCTTATAAAAAATTAAATAATACATTTGTGTAGGTCTGTTTTAGTTGTTGTTTGGGAGTCCATTTCATTTTTCATTAGGTTGAACTGAGGATTGGACATCAGTATTCCTTCATCCATATGTGGTGATGAAAATGAAAAATATTGTTCATATAATTTGATAAACAATGATGCTATCACATAAAACTCAAAATTGATTTTCAAATGGTGATAGGATGTCAATGGTGTTTGTAGTTTCTTGGAATGTTTGCAATATCCCTATTCTGGGTTCCACCCAATGGTGAGACATACTTAGTTGGTCACATGGCCTCAAGTGAATTTCCCCAAACTCTAGGGGATGTCGTCTAGCTGCAAGGGCCTTGGGTGTGATAGTGAGGAATCTATGAACTCATTGGTAGAGAAACACCACTGAAACAAATAGTAAATAGTAACTGATGCATTAATAACATGGAACAAAATAACCATTTGAAGACTGATATTAAATAAAAAACTGGAGCACATATATAAATTATACAGGTAAATTTTGTCAAGTAAAATAGCCAATCAACTCTCAATGCATGAAATTAAATACTAAACCAATGTAAAAATGTAAAATGTAGTATCATCGCAAGCCTTATCTTGGCATCATCCTCTCTAACTCCATTTGCAATCATGTACATGATTTGGAAGGGAAATTTCACTTATCTATACCTTGAACCATATAATCTATCTATATCCCAAATCATTACAAAAACATGGTGTGAGATGAATCATAATTGGAAACCACCAGAAGATCTTTACCTAACTGTTTGAAACACCCCAAGCATCCACTGTACGCTTCTCTTTGAATAATACAAAACTTGCGTTATACATAACATTAAGTTCTAACACACCACAACCAATCATACAAGCTGTTCTGAATATTAATACCTAAATTTTAAAAATTTAAAAAGATTATATTTCCAAATGGACTTTATTTTTGTATTTGGAATGTCAAAATTATCTTAGGATGAATTTTTGGTATTTTTCTGAAAACATTCATTTTTTGTTGAATAGTGAAAAACATTCTGTTATTTTTTAAAACAGACATTTTGTGTAAATATTTATTTATTTTATAAAGAAAATTTAGGTAAAAATAGACACTCAATTACTATTTATGTTCTATTTAACTCATTAAAATAATTTTATATTATGTTTTGGCATATATAGTTTTATTAAACTTATTACCGTCTTTTACCCACCTCCTAAGAGAAGTTGAAAATTTGAATTAAATATAATTTTACCACTTCTATGAATTGAATTTCAAAATCTAGAGAGACACGGTTGATATAAGAATTTAAAATAAGGTTCAACAAGATAAAAGTTTGTTTAGTGAATAGTAACTTTTAACTTTTATTCACCGTGGTTAAAAGTAAATAGTGTAATTAAAGGTAAAAATGATATTATAATTACTCTAACACATGTCTGAATTTTATTGGATAAGTGCATTTCGACCATAAATAACCTTATCAACAACATATGATTATATAGATTGTCTTGGATTTGCATAAGACATTTATTATTATTTAATTAAAATACGAGTTAAAAGTGTTAATGTCAAGTTTTAATAACTAATTTTTTTAATATAGGGTAATACAAAAGATAAATTTGATTATAAATATTCATTATAAGGATAAGAATACATACTAATTAATCGTATTTTATTTAGAATATTTATATATTAAATAATTAAATGTATTTATGACACAGTGTTGATGTAGTAATTACCTTATTAATGAATGATTATAATAATTGATAATTATAAATATCAAAATAAATAAAATATGAGTATTATGATGAATAAAATTAATTTTATATGATAATATTTCATTTTAGGGTTGATTAAATGAATATTTTTTGATGTAATCATGTTGTTATGACTATAATAAAATTCCAAATATTATCAAAATTGTCATATAAGAGTTTATAAAACAAATTTTATATTACTAATTGATATAATATTCGTAAAAATCTAAATATCATCCAATGGAATTATATAATGATAGTTATATCATTAATGTACCACTATAGGTTATATGGGAATCTTATATAATGTTTACTGTCAATTCATTATTATAATAAAAGAATACTTGGTAAATGTTAATCTATGTAAATAAGAGTTAAATCTAAAATATAATGTTAATATGGTGACACAGACCTATCTAAAACATAGATGTTGAGCATTTTATAACCTATACACAAATTATCCTCGAAATAATTCATTTTTTAGAAATTGGAAACCTGAAATGGTTTTATAATAAAATATTATTTGAAGTATTTCCTAATGTTACCGTCACCTTTCTTATAAAAGGGAACATCACCTTCTCTCAAATTCACACCTCCAAATCATTCTGCCTCGACCAACCACTGTATGAATATCCTCTCAAATATCCTCCCTTCAACCTAGAGACCTTATATTGATCATAATGCTATCCAATGGAGCCCTTTTGAACAAAACAAAAGGAATAACCCGAAGAAGAGGTGAATTTTTCATCACCTCTTTCAAGTTCATTATTCAATCCATTTTTTTGGATGGGTATAATAATGATGTATAATTGATTTAAATAATAAATATAACATGTTAACGATTCTGTATATTTGATATAACATCTATTTACATACGATTTTAATATCAATAGAATTATATTATCACTCGTGCATACGTACAGATTGTCGTCTCCACGAACGCGATGCGATTAATTACCCCATCCTAACCAATCAAGAATAATTTTCAATTGATGATTAAAAATAATGTTTAAGAAATGAATATAATTAAGGATATTAATCATAGACATCCTATCCATAACAAACCTGACTTCGGTAACAAAAAATATAAAGGAAAGTAAATCTGTTGACTATCGAAATGGTGATAATACTAAAATATTGTTAACAAAGTAATATTAGTTGATCATGTATCATATACTATTTATGTATATGGTTCATATATAATTTAATAACCATAATTTACCTATTATATAGTATTTTAACGTACTCTAATACAAAAAAATGTACAATGTATGAGTTAATTTTAAAATCACATTATTATCTGAGGTTGTTTTTACATAAGTATCTACAGGTACATCTTTATCATCCACATCCATGATTCTTAAAAATGTATTTCAAAACATTTTTTCTATGTGTTATATTCATTTATCCACTTTTTTGACTTTTTTTAATTTTTTTTTTGAAATGAATCTTTTCATCATTTTCCAAACAAGGTAATTTGTGACCATTTCGACAAATTCATGTAAGAATGTTTTTTAACTTATACTATGGTTGTGGCTATTCTCCGCTGTTATAACACCTTTGAATCTTACCAAACAATATTATAAGAATATTTTCAAAATAATTGTTTTATTTTATAATTAAATTACATTAAAATGATTTCAAAATAGAAAGGTATATTTCTCATAAATATTTTTGATTTCATATATGTCAACATCAATTAATGTATTTTATACTTGTCTGAAGTTGATTTTTTATGATACAATTCATCCATACTGTATTGAAGGTTTTGTGATATGTTTGGTTGTGGATGTGTTAGATTTATATCATTCATGATTTATAGTAAAATAAATGACATTTTGTATGCTAGTTTTAATATGAATGTTTATTTTTTCCTTCTTTTCATATGAGAAATGTATTGGACTTAGTAAGTGAGGGGTGGAGCCCTCTATATCTCCTTTTTTCATCGGTAGGTCTCATGAGACAATTAGATGTGGAATTGGAAGGGGCCTTTCACAATTTTATATATGGATTTGGATGAGGCCTTAATCATCTTTAGAAATCTTGGGAGAGGCCTTGAAAAAATGTTTCTGAATGTCCCACATTATAGATTCCCTCAATATGAAAATAATATTGATGTTTCATGTGGTTGTTCGACTAGTATAATACCCATGAATATGTTTTATTATGGAATTTTTTACTCAACCCATATTCCTTCCATAAAGTGTTCATGTTTATTATTTCTAAAAGCATATGTTTTCCATTAATCACCTTGCATATTTTTTATTGTATCTTCTGATATGTTTCTTATAATTACTCAATGTTTGAGAACACCCATTTTTCTATGTTTCATTTTCACAGGATATCAAGAAGTTATTTATGAGTAACATTCAAACATAATCTCAGAGGCTTGGATTTTTCTAATGGAATAAATTAGTGTTTTATTTCTTTCCAAGTTATAATGTTAAACTAATGTGTGTATATCGTTCTTCCAAAGATACTAAACTAATCGGTAATTCAGGACTTCATCTTCTTTGATCATTCCAATGTTATGTAATAATGCAGTGAATATGAATATCTAGGGTAGGGGCGATATAGTTGGTATCAGAGGAAGTTTAGTACCAACCATGAAACTAGATTTTGATAAACACTAATTAGAGCACATTACCATTTTATAGGCTTTGATAATTAATATTGATGAACTTCCAATAATTTTGGTAATGTAGTGATTTTGTTTATTTTTCAAGAAATACAACCCTATCTGGATATAAGAAGGTAGAGGCGGTGGCACAGATATACCTAGGAGGGAAAATTCCAACATGGAGTTTTGAGCATGACCTGGGGTAACCTAGTACATGACAAAAGGCCTTGATGAACAATTTCATAAAACAAAACCAGTGGATATGATTAGATTAATTTAAATATTCTTTACAATCCATTATGAATGATTTATGAGCATATACATTCCAAAAGAAAATATTTTTATGATTACTGATTATATCCAAAAATTGTTCAATTTATGTTATTAGTTTTACTAGTTCAAAACTATGTATTGGGATTTATAAACTAATCTAGTGAATTACATTGGATACCAATGGTACCTAGTAGAAAAAATGGAAACTGTATCAATGAACATAATCCATGTAGAGATTCCCCTCCTACTAAAAATAATTATAGTGGAGTGGCTGATGAAACTGGTGCTGATCAGCTAATCCCCATACTGGGTAAACTCTATCTGGTTATGAATAAGAACCTAACCCATATGGAGCTCCCTGATCTACAATGTGGAGGATCAATGATATAAAGGTTCATGAGGCAACATCCACCAAATTTTAATTGAACTACAAATCCCTTCATAGTAACGCAATGTATAAGTTCCTTAGATAAAATATTTAATGCTTTGGGGAGTAAAAAATGAGAAAAAATTATCATGGTAGTTTATCGCCTCATGGGAGATGCAGATCAATGGGGGCCATTTATTCAAAACACAAAGCAGGATGAAGAACTAACCTATATGGAATGAATGGAGTTTAAATAGCTTTTCTATGAAAAATTCATTCCTCGTGACCATCGAGGGGATTTGGAACAACAATTTCTGAGTCTAGCGAAAAAAGGATGAAAATGTCACAAAGTATGATGCTAACATTACAAGGATATGAAGTAATTTTCCATATTATATACATAACCCAAGAAGTGATATTAATCATTTATTTGATGGGTTAAAACCATTTCTCCATCGAGAATTAGTGTCCACGTCCTTCTCATCATAAGAAGATTTTGTATCATGTGTTATAAGGACAGAAAAAGAATTCTTTAAGTCATAAAACTTTAAAGTAATACAAGAGATAAATATATCTTTTGAAAATTCTGGGAAAAGCAATAAGGAAACAGGAAAGAATGGAAGAGTGGAATTTACACCCTGTTGTAATTGTGGAAGGAAGCACCAAGGTGCCTGTCTAAAAAGAAAAGGTGAATGCTACAAATGTGGACAGAAATGCTATGATACTAGTGATTGTATGGGGAATAAAGAATCTACCGGTGTTCAATGATATAATTTCATGGAGATGAGACATTATGAACATGAATGTCCTAGGCGCCAAGGAAATTTACCTCTGAAAAAGCGAAGGGTTAAAGGACAGTCTTATGAGGTCAAAAATGATGAGTTGGAAGCTCCAAAAGATTTGGTGGTGGGTAATTTAAGGGTTTCCTCTTGTTTATCCAATTCATTATTTGATTCTGGATCATCGCATTGCTTTATATATTCCTAGTTTGCTATGAAAATTATATATTTCCAATTTTTTTTAACAAGGGTAATTTCAACCAAAACTCATAAGGAAGTATCATTGTAATAATGTAATGTAAATTAGTTCAAATTAAGGAATATAAATATTATTAATCTACTGATCGCATCATCATACCCATGATTGAATATGATATAATCCCTTGTATGGATTTCCTTTCAGTCAAAGATGCTAAAATTTATTGTATGAATAAGGAGGTTACAATTTTTGATGAGGATGATAATGAACACCTTACCTTTAAAGAATAAGCATCAATATATGATTCTTATCTACATCCACCCCCATTAACACATCTAAAATCATTTATTATGGAGGAATATAATGAAATAACTATGGTTGTGGAATGGAATGTTAAAATACAGGTTGTTCCTATTGTGAAAGAATATGTTGGTGTGTTTTTTTGAAGATTTACCTGGACATCCTCCAAAATAATAAATTGTGTTTTCTAATGATTTAATTTCGAGTTCAAGGCCCATATCTAACACCCCTTATAAAATGTCCATTGTGGAATTATTCGAACTAATGAAATAAATATAGGAATTGATTAATAAGGTATTTATCAACCCAATTGATTCTCCATGGGGATCCCCTATTATTTTTGATAAGAATGATGATGGATCAATGAGGTTGTGCATTGAATATCGAGAGATCATTACTACAACAATAATTAAAATGTTTCCCCAACCTCACATTGGTCATTTTTTCGACCAAATTCATGTAGCTCAATATTTTTCATATATTTTCCTTCGATTTGGATATCATCAATTGTGTGTGAGAAAGAATTAGTTCCGAAAACATCATTTTAAACCAGGTATGGGAATTATGAGTTTATATTAATACCTTTTAACTTACTAATGTACCCTCTATTTCATGGATCTAATGAATAGAATTTTCTAGGAATATCATGATGAACGTTTATACCTACATAGCTCATGAAAATCAATTGCACATTATTCTAAATACCAATAGAATTAATAAATTTATGGGATGTTTAGAATGTGTGAATTTTCACTTCAAGAGAATTATATTATTGGATATATTTTACCTAGGATTGAATATTTATTGATCCTTAAATGAACAAGGAAATCCAAGAATGACTAGCTCCAATGAGTATAACTGAGGTACGCAGTTTTATTTGTTTTGAAGGTTATTATTGACGTTTTTCCAGAAATTTTCTCGATTGGATTACCCATTAACCAAGATCACAGGTAAAGGGGATAAAATTGTTTGGTCAAAATAGTTTGAAGAATGTTTAGAAGAATTGAAGAGAATATTATTCCATGATCCTTTCTTGACTCTACCATCAGGGAATGATGGGATTGCTATTTATAGTGATGGAAATGGTTGTTTCCTTTTGTAGATTGATAGAGTTATTAAAAATGCATCACAAAATCAAAACATTCATAAACAAAAGTATCCCACAATTGATATTGAGTTAGAAGATGTAATTATTGATTTGAAAATATGGAGACACTATCTCTATGGTAAAAAATGTGAGACTTATACTATTAAAAAGATTTCTATGTATATTTTCTCACAGATATAACTCAACATGAGGAAAAGGAGATGACTCGAACTACTCAAGGAATATGAATTCACTATAAACTACAACCTGGGGAAGGCAAATTAGGTAGAATATTCTTTGACTAGAAAGGATCATAGAGTTTTGAACAAGATGAGATTTGTAAAGGAGTTATACGATTCGATAAGAAGGTAAAATTATGTCCTAGGAATATCAGACCATTCCTAATTCTTTAACCAATTGGGGATGTGGCATAACATTTGGAGAATTCTACCAAGTCTCTCCAATGTTAATGATGTGTTCCATGTATCACTTTTGATAAAATACATGGCTAACCCAATACATGTTCTCACCAACGCAGAAATAGAACTAGAACATGATTTATCTTATTGTGATGATCCAGTCACTATTCAGGGTACTAGAGTCCCATTGTTTAGAAACAGGATGACTCCTCTTATAAAAGTTCTATGAAGAAACCATAAAATTGAAGTAGTGACAAGGGACGCCGAGGGAGATATGATGAAGAACCAACCGAGACTATTTATGTAGTGATGTTATAGAAATATAGAGGTTGAAATTATTTTGAGGGAATAATGTAACACCCCATGTTTTAATGGTATGCTTCTCTAGGAATAATAAAATCACTTGCGTTGTACGCAACATCGAATTATAACACACAACAACCAATCAAACTAGTCATTATGAATAGTAATACCCACTTTCATAAATTTTATAAATTTAATGTTTCAAAATAGAATTCATTTTTGGATTTGGAATATCCATGTTTTCTTAGGGTGAATTTTTTGTATTTTTTGAAAACATTTTATTTTTTATAAATAGTGAAAACACCGTGTTATTGTATAAAACCGACATTTTATTTAAATAAATTTTTATTTTATTTAAAAATATTTTAGTATAAAATATATATATTTTACCTATATATGTTCAATAGAATTCAGTAATTTTATTTTATAAAATTCATTGATATAAAAAATTATAGTGAACTTTTTATTGTCTTTTACCCACCTACAAAGAGAATTTTCAAATTTGCATAAAACATAATTTCAAAACTTATGTCATTTGAATTTAAAAAATCAGAGAGACATGATTGATATCAATAATTAAAATATGGTTTGATATGATGAAAATAATTGTTGGAGAATAGTAAATTTTAACTTTTATTTATCACAGTTTAATGTAAATAAGGAAATTAATGTTAAAATTGAAATAATAATTACCCTAAAATATATACTAATTATATTAAAGAAGTTTATTTCAACAAAAACATAATTAGGAATTAAATATGACCCTTTAGGTCCACTGGGATTAGATTAGGACATTTATTATTATTTAATTTAATGAATAGTAAAAAGGGTTAAACTCATTTTTTCATAACTAAACCATTTGTAATATAGGTTTACACACAAGAAAAATTTGACTATAAATATTCATTATAAAGATAAAACTATTTCTTATATAATGTTATTTTATTTAAAAAAATTAAAAATTAAATAATTAAATTTATTTATGAAACAATGATGATGTAGTAATTACATTATTAATGAATGATTATAATAATTAATATTATAAATATACAAATAAATCTAATTTGAGATTTTGGATGAAATAAACTAATTTTATAGCTTAGTAAGACATGTTATAGTTTATTAAATGAATAGTTTTTTAATTAATCATGCAGTAATGACTTTATCAAAAACAGAATACCAAATTGTTTCAAAATTGACATAAAATAGTTTTTAAAAAAAATATTATATTATTAATAGATATAACATTCATAAAAATATAAGGATAAGACAAAGGAATTATATAATGATATGAATATCATTAATGAACCACTTGAGGTTATCTTGGCATATTATAATAATTTAGTTAAACATTTATTAAAATAATACATTAATACATGGTAAAAGATACCCTATTTTACAAAGAGTTAAATCTAAACGAAAAAATTCTCTATGATGACACAAACCTATCTAAAACCTATTATTTGTGAGTTTTTCAACCCATCCCCACCATATCCTCAATATAAATTATTTTTTAGCCATTATGAAATGGAAATTATTTTTATTATAAAATAATATTTCATGTTTTTCCTAAAGTGACTCTCACATCTCTTATAAAAGGGAACATCCCCTACACTAAAATTAAAACCTACACAGCCTTTTTTATTGGCCTGACCATACCCAAATAACCCTCTCAACAATACATACATTAAAATAGAGACCTTTTTTATCATAAAGCCACTCTATGGAGCCGTTTTGAACAAATCAAAAGTAAGAACACGAAGAAGAGATAAATATTTCATCCCATCTTTCAAGTTATTTTCATCTTCCACATTCTATTTCTTTGTTGTTTCCATTATAAAATAATAACTCCAATATATTATTCATATTGTGAGGTTATTATAAATATTTAATAACCATATTAATTATTCTATCCATGATATTAATGACAAATTCAACTTACGTGTGAAAGTATGGCTTACTGTCCCCACTTCGTGGTGTAGTTGTTATTCAATACATTATATTTTTGATGGGTATAAAAATGATGTATAATTGATGTAAATAATAAATATAACATGTTAATAATTCTGTATATATGATATAATGAGAATTTACATACAATTTTTATATAATAAAAATGATATTGTCGCTCGTGCGTACATACGGATTACCGTATCCACGAACGCAATGAGATTAATTTCTCTATTGTAACAATTCAAGAATAATTTGCATTTAATGATTAAAAATAATGTTTAAGAGACTAATATGATTCTATATATGAATTAAATACATCCTATACATAACAAAAAGTGATTCTGTTATAAAACATATAATAGAAAATGAATCAGTTACTCCCAGAATGATGATAATACTGAAATATTATTATCAGTGCAATATTATCAGATCATATATGATACAATATTTATGTATATATTTATTTTATAATTTAATAATTGTGATTTTACTATTATACAGGAGGTTAACATACCATCAACCATGGAAAATTACATGGTAAGAGTTAATGTGACAATCTCTTTATTATCTGAGGTTGTTTTTACAGAAGTTACTACTGGGACCACTTTTCCATCCACATCAATGTTTCTTAAAAATGTATTTCAAAACATTTTTACTATGTGTTAGATTCATTTATACACTTGTTCGAATTTTTATAAAATGTTTTTTAGGAAATATTTTCATCATTTTCCATATAAGGTACTTTTTGACCTTTTGGATAAATTAAGCTAAAAATGTTTTTTTAACTTATATGGTGAGTGTGGTTATTTTCCGCTGTTATTACACCTTTGAATAATCCCATAAAAGATTCTAGGAATATTTTCAAAATAAATTTTTTATTTTATAATTACATGACTTTTAAATTATTTTAAAATAGAATGGGATATTTCTCTCAAATAGTATAGATTTTATCTATATCAACATCTTTTAATGGATTTTATACTAGTCTAAAATTGATTTATTATGATACAAATATTAGATATTGTTTTGAAGGATTTGTGATGTGTTTGATTGTGGATGTGTTATTTCTATACCATTCATGGTTTATGGTTAATGTATTGGCATTTCAGATGAAATTTTTAATAGGAATGATTATGTTTCAACCTTTTCATATGTGTAATGTTTTGGACATAGTAACAAACGAGTGGAGCCCTCTATAGCTCCTCAGTGAATTGGTATGTACCATGTAAAAATTAGACATGTAATGGGATGAGTCATTTCCATAATTTATATATGGTTTTGGCTGTGTCCTTTATCATTTTTAGACGTCTTGTTTGAGGCCTTGAAAAAATGTTTTAGAATGTCCCACATTATACATTCCCTCATTTTGAAAATAATATTGATGTTTCATATGGTTATTTGACTACTATAATACCAATGACCATGTTTTATTATGAAATTATTTACTCATCTCATATTAAAGCAATAAAGGATTCATGTTTATTAATTTTAAAGGCATGTGTTTTTAATTATTCACCATGTTTAATGATTATCTTATCTTATAAAATATAGCTTACACATTGCGAGCATTTGAGCTCATCCATTTCTTATGATTCATTTTCCCAGGATACGAAGAAGATAGATATGAGTGACATGTAGGAATAATCTAGGAGGCTTCAATGTTTAAATGGAATAAATTAATGATTTTTCCATTTCATGTTAGAATGTTGAACTTGTGTTCATATTTTGTACTTCCACGGATACTAAAATAGTAGGTTATTCGAGACTTGATATTTTGTGAGAATGCCAATGTTATTTAGTCTTGAACCAAATCTGGATATCTAGGATCAGGGTATTACACTGTTAGTGAATATATATAGCAGAAAATATGCTGAAATGATGCAATAAAATAGGAACTACTAAAAAGTAAAAAATCATATAGTTTTCAATTACATTCATTTATATATATTGATTATTAAATCAGTTGAAAATGGAATCTAGGAATATTACATATGCTCTGTATCCCTTGACTAATAGAAAAACAGATGTCTCAAAATTCCCTCTAACAAACATGTAAGATAGTTTCCATGCTTTTGATTTTTCATGGAAGACTTGTCACAATCATTAAATTATTCATAGTAAACCCTCTTTTAATGTTATCATAGTGTAATCCCATTTGATTTCACATATCATCAATTCAATAAACTAATTCCCCTCTAGGAAAGCTCACACAATTTAACCCATTTTTACAACATGGCACTAATCATTTACAACGACCAACTCAGTAGCTCTCATGGTAAATACCCCCATGTCCTATATAACAATAATAAAATATGATGACAACCTATCATCTATCACTGTTTATTCCCTACGTTCCAACATTCATTTAATAGCGACCCTCTGGGTAGCTCTCACAGTCCAACCCCTATCGTTTATGACCATGTGGTATCTCTCGTTGTCAATACCTCCCATCAACATAACATCAATCCAAATATAAATGACCCTACATTGGGAAGCTCTAAAACTCAATTCCCCTTTTTCATACTCTCACAATGTGAAATAAATTCATCTCAAATAAAAACTAACTCCATCCTAACAACACTATGCTTGGAAGAAATTCAAGCCTATCATACTTCCTAGTCCCAACATCTGTAAAAAATAAAACATGGGAAAATACATCCATAATCATGGTATATGTACTTATGCATATGTAATTATCAATCCTCATCCAAACTACCCATAAAAAAGACTTAAAAATGGTTACATTTCATAACACATGATACAGTATACATGGTTATTCATGAAATTGAGCATATATAATCAAATGACAATCAATGAAAGGAACACACCAACTACAAAGATGTTCTACGATGAACACTCTTGAACGTTGACCCATGAACTGGACTAGAACGATGAATATCTACAAAATGGTAAAAACGATCAACCCTCTATATCTTAAAACAGAGGAGAAAATAGGATGAGTGAATATATGGAAAGAGAGAACCATCATTTTGGAATATAATTCCCCATGCAGTGAATCAATTAGAGCATAGATAGAGGAATGGGAGGAGTTTGTAATTCATTGGCTGTATGTCACTGTCATGTATGAAACACATGAAGATGAAAATAATTTGGGAGATGAGATGTGACCGTAGTCTGATTAATCAATTAAAAGGAAATGTACATTGTCTATTCATCTAATGTACTTGTTGTGTTCTAGCCTCACTAGCCCCCATTTAAGCGTTATGATAGGTCACCTACATGACAATGTACTCGACCATCACACGGAAATCACATAGTTATGCGCGACAACTGGGAACAGAGTGTGTTTACCCAAGACATGTCATGTACTACTTATGCTCTAACATGCCTTATCGTTGGACACAAACTCATATATATAGTAAATATAGATAGAATGCATAAACTAGTCCCGACGTGTACAACTTATGTCTCATCCACTCGGGTCATTGGTCACACAATTATATACAAAATTTCTTATAACATAGAATTTAGAATACAAAAATGACATTTTCAACAAAAAATTCATAATAATTGTGCATTTACTCATAAAATCAGTTAGACTGTTAAAGACTATAATGTTTGTACTCCTAATACATGACATGTACATGAGAAAAGTTTTTCTTCTAGAATAGAATAACACCTGTAATGTGTTCATAACACCACGCATCATGTTGTCTGATTTTCAAGATAGTAACCCTATGAATCTTCACTAGAACCCCTGAAAACCTAAAATTTTGTCCATGGCATGAAAAGTTCAGACTAGTGGTAGCACATAATACCCACGAATCATACATTGGCATACTTTTTAATATCCTAACTTGATAAAAATTCAATTAATGTTCAAACATAATCCCCCTAATTTCGATCCTAGAGGGCCCATAACACCATAAAGACCAAAGCATGGAATCCGTCCAAATGAAAATATACACATTCTAATACCCTATAAAAATTGTAGTTATTATATCACAACATCAATCACAACCAAATTCATATCTAGCACCACATCTATCAAAACAACATGCAATCAATAATTCAACATAAATATAATGACAAGAATGTGTGTGAAGTGATCTACACAATGTTCCTTTATGATTCATGATATGGAATACCATCATCTCATCAAGTTCCAATAGAAATATATCATTAATTATATCAACGATAATAGCACAATACAAGTGGATCACCCATTGATGAAATAAAATAAACTTTATCAATTGAAAAAATAGAAATATTCGACGTAACATGGATTTCCCTTGTACACGATTTAGCTACTCCTAGACACTGCTAATTTCCAACTAGATATTCTATTATATACCTATCTCTTAAAAAATATTAAGACAAATAAGATAATAAACTCCTCTGACACCACATTGTACGTCCCGATTCCGGGTGATGACCAAAGGTGCCCCATACCCGGTTTGTGACATGTCCTCAAGAGCATTTCCATGAATGCCCAATGCTACCGACTTGAAGTGAGGGCCTTGGTTGTAACAATGGGGAAACTATGCCCTCACTGGTAGAGTAAATCAATTAAAAGGATTAGTAAATAGTAATGAAAGTAGTAATACCGTAAAACCATTTAAAAAAAGGAAGGCATATTGTAATTAAAAAACTAGATAACATATATAAATAATGAATTTCACATATGTATAGGAAAATAGCATAACATGCAACAATACTATAAATTCTATAATAAACCAAAGTAAAAAATAAATCAACTAAAATACAATAGTATATCAAGCCTTAGTATTGGTCCCATGCTCTCCAACTCCATCATCAATCATGTAAGTTGTGTCGAAGGGCACTTTCCCTTATATATAGTTGTAACCATATAATCATTTTGGGTACACAAGCATGAGTCAAATATGGTGTGAGAAGAATTCCAGTATCCAACCACCAAATTATTTGGACTAACTATCAGTGAATGTACATAGCAGTCAATATTTAGAAATGAATCAACAAACTAGAAAGTACCCAAATTTAAAAAATCATACTGTTTTTAATTACATTAATTTACATTAATTGATTATTCAATCCATTGAAATGGAATATTAGGATCTAGCCTAATCATTACATCCCCCGGTTAATTGAAAAATTTATGTCGTTAATGATCATATAAAAAACTTGTAAGACATGGTCTAAGATTGTTCTTTGGCTTGGCCGATTGGACACAATAATTTAATTATCCAAATTAATCCCTATGTTAATGTTCTAAATGTATAATGTACTCTAGTTTTACATATCAAAAATGAAATATAATAATGATCCTTTGAGAATGTTCACACAGTCTAACCCCTTTGGTCCCACATGGCACTAACCATTTACCACAACCACATTGGTAGATCCTATGGTCAATACCCCCTTTGAATGCATAGAATCTATAAAACAAAATGAACACCTAAAAGACCTCACACTCAATGCCCTATGATCCAACATTCACTTGATAACAAACCTCTGGATAACACTCACTGTCAAACCCCTGTGGTCTATGACCACCTGACAACCCTCACAATCAATTGCATTGTATAAAAATAAAAAAATTCATACATAAATTTCACTACCTCGAGAAGTTATCATTGTCAATTCCCTTTGGTTATACATTCACAATTTTAAACTCGTGAATCTCAAACAAATAAAAATTGCATCTTAAGAACACAAGTCATAGAAAAAAGAACGCCTAACATGCTTCTTATACCCAATGACCATAAACAATCAAACAAGGGAAAACACATCAATAATCAAGGTATTAATCATTAAACATAAAAAATTAACACTTTCCCAATCAATCACACAATAATAGTTCATAAACAAGGTTCATTTACATAATACACAATTACATAAACATGGGTATTCAGCAGACTGAGAATGTATAATCCCATGACAATAAGATAAAGCCACAAACCACATACCTCGATTTTGTCTGATGAACCATCTTGAATGTAGGCGATTGAATATACCTATAACTACATGGATCTGTAGGAAAGGAAAAAATAATAAATTCTCGATAACTCAGGAGAGATGTGAAACCATGAAGAGAGGCTATAGGGAAAGAGAGAACTCACAAGAGGGAATATGAGGAACATGGATACATTTTAATCATATTTCAGATGATGGAACGAGTGGAGGTAGAATTTCATTTGTCATACGTCGCATTCCGGCATGAAACAAGGGAATGATAAGGTATTTCAAGATGAGAGATGAGATCCTTGTCTGATTAATCAATTACAAATAAAATTAAATCGTGTGATCGTTTAATGTACACACCATGTACTTGCCTCAACCATACCCTATTTTAGGCAGTCTTACAGATCACCAACACAGCCATGTACTCCACCATTCCACGACCAACACATGGTTATGTGCTATAACAAGGTACACGATGTGTACTCTAGAGTACACGATGTGCACTTATTCATTTTCCCCTTTCTTCCTTTTTCTAACAATAAATCTGAAAGAAATATCCATACATTAAAAGAAGATCCAGGTTCATAAAATGTTTTCATAAGGTCTTCCCAACTTATAGGGATGTGGATCATTAGTCAGGTATGTAATAAATTTCCAAACATTAGTTTTCCAAAAGTAGTATTACAACATATAGTTGTTGTGGTATATGATTGGTTTATTCCTTCAAAGATTATAAGGATCAATGTTGTTTTCAATGTGTAGTTGTTATGATAATAAATTTATGATTGCACACATGTGATTGAATGGGGATAGTTGGATATCGGGGAATATGACATTGTTATAGGGTGGTTGGATGATATCTAGGATCATTAGGATAATGGTCTATGATTGTGATTTGGTTCACTGTTTATTATTCTATGAAGCCAATTTTTCACCAAAATATGTTATTATATATTTATATTTATTGATATTAAATTATTAAATTGATTGTGTAACATGAAAATAAATGTCCATGACAACATTAATATAGTATACATTAATAATATTAAATCTAAATTGTAGATATCAATATGAATAAGAAAATTTTAGAAAATGTATATAACTATTTTTGATAAAGAATATATGTTGAAAAATTAGTACTCAATTTTAGACATTTCATTTTATGATTCAGAAATAACATTTATATATAAATGGACTTTATTGGTTTTGTTTGAAAATAATATAATTAATTTTTTGAACCTATATACAAATTAATGTAAAAAATGGAAATAATTTTTAAATCCAACATTTTTGAATTAGCATATATTTATTTTTTGATCAAATTCCCAAAAATAATGTGTTGTTGATGTATAATGATAAATAGTAATTGTATTATAGAATTACATTTCTAATAATTTTTAGAGTATAATTTTATGATAAATATCTTTTAATAGTTGCATGATTTCATTTATAATATTCAGGATTAATTTAATGACATTATAAAAAATTTATGACTATTATTCTATAAAAAATTATATACGTAATAAAAAAATTCTTTTTGAAAAAACATATTTTTGCCATGTTTCTCAATTGTATTATAAAACATATTTATTCCAAAATTTGGAGACTTAATATGATAAAATGGATTCCATATATAGAATCATCATGATTTTTTTATAATGATGCCACAATTAGTTTGTTATCATAATGAATAGAATATATTATAAACATTTGTCATCATGGTTCAGTTTCATATAGTTATATTGATGGATAAATAATTATTTAAGGTTATTGTTACTGATTAATTTTTTAAAATAGCATTTTATAAACATATTTTAACATCATTATATATCTCATTTGAGTAATATTATAATTATATTAATTTAACTTCCACATATCATAATTAATTTTTTATCAAATAATTAGTGGATCTATCGCTCTTGCATATTAGTAAACTATTTCCTCCACGTACAGATACAATAAATTTTCCGACTGCATCATTCATGAATTTTAATTATTTTGGATATAAATGTAATATATAATATTTATGACTTTGTAATTATTTTAGAAATATAATATCGTATCAACCATTTTACAATTGAATCTATTGGAAAATGATAACATCACATGGCACAATAAGTGCAAATTACACCTCCATTAAGTGAGGATTTATGATTTCCATTCCACATAAGATAAATATTAATAAATATGAATTTAATGTATATATATATTATATTTATGAAATTATTTATTCATAAAATTAATTTTTCTATTCATTTCATCTGTGAGTAAGAAAATCTTTTGATTTGGATGGAGTCAAGATTCCCAAAATTCCCTCTCTATGGATATTAGTTATGAAACACTAACTCAAATCATTGATCATTGCCAGATGACGTCACTGGAAGATATATAAATTCATCCAATCCATGAATAGGTGTTATCACATATACAGATTCTGGCCTATAACCAATTAATTTTCATCACAGATTACATTCCATGATTTATTTCTAAGAAAATAAGGTAATCCGTCTATCCAAGCATCAACATTTAGTTCACGTTTAAATATTCATATACTTTATACAATATATAATTTATTTAATAATGCATCTTAAGTAACATGGTTTTATAGACCTTAATATCATCTTTTTTAATTTAAAAATTGTTTTTTCTCATATCTTTTAAAAGAGATAACTACATTCATTGGGAAACAATCAAATGAAATTTAGGGGGATACACAATGAAATTTATCAAAATGACCCCATATATTAATCCTTCAACTGAGGCTCTTATTTGTTTTGGGTTGTATTGTCATACATGGATTACCTCTAATTCATATTAAACATTTCACACCATTCCCTATCTCCATCCTTCTTGTAAATTCTTTACAAATGTGACTTGCACAGAAAAATCTCTCTATGCCTTCAGTTTTTACTGTTTGTGATGAGATTTACATTTCAATTTTTTTGACATTTATTTAGAATCAAAATATGAAATATAATTTTTTTAGGAATGTGTATTATGAGAATATGCATGATTATTTGAATTATTTTTTTAATATTGGACACTCTTTGAGTGACTATGGAAATGGTTCAGTATCCCCTATGGATTTCAAATTGAAATTTGTTTAGAAGTGAAATCAGTATATTCATATAGAGGAATCAAATTATAGGAAAGAACTTTTACTGAACCATTAGGGATTCATGATATAGGTGAAAATGATTATGTTAATGAGAAATTTGATGACAATATGACGCAATATGAAAATAATGATCATATAGGGAATCATTGAGACATTTAATTATGTCAAATCATGTTTTGGGTTTTCATAATTATGTTCACCACATCCTACATTCTCATACTACTTCCAAAACAATTTAAGGAGATAAGGACAAACCCAATGAATTTAATAAATTTGATCAATATGAGAAAAAATTTACTCTATTAATCTTGAGCCTTAAAATGAATCATGTGTACTAGTTTTTCATATTTAGGATATAAAAATGAAATTTAGTTACATGAAAGGTAAATGCATGATTATTGATTTTGATGGCTTCATTACTCTAAACTAATGATGTCTCAGAAATATGCAGATTGTTGTAATAAAAATAGAAATATAGATACACAAACTTTATAGTATTATAGGAAGGATAAATCAGTATTTCCCTTAGATATGACATTGGTATAAATGTTATCTCATCCTATAGTGAAAATATTTTGGGTGATTCAAATTGTGAAAAAATCTATGAAACCGCTATGGGGGATACATATCATGTTGAGGACGATCTGTCAAAATAATTAGAGTATTTAACGGATACGAAATATGTAATAGTATTAAAAATATATATGAAAGTTGAGAAAAATGTTGATTTTTAACTTAAAATAAGAACGATAATGACCATTATATTCATAGTGGAATTAAAACGAAACCATTACATCATATTCACTGAAATTCATCAGAAATGATTACATTTTTATTTTATAATTCTACCACATATTATGAATAAAATTTTTAATTGTATATATTTATTTCGGGATTATCAGATTTGTTGATTCATATCTAGATTCATTGAAGTACCTTTTTTGTTGTAGTTTTTATTATTATCTCTTTCATGTATTGTAATAGGAAATGTTTACCTCATATATCTTCCAATTGTTTAAATGAAGATGTCACTTTGAAATCATAACCTAGTTATTTATGTTTTCAGTTGATGTTTAAAATGTTTGGATTTAAATGTTTCTAGGATTCATGTTCCCATTTTTTCTCACATATCTAGCTGATGATTATGAAAATCAAGATGTTTTGAGAATATTCTTTGACATTATTAATTGAGTTAGAGTGAGAACATAAATGCCTGGTTCTACAATTAATGTGGGATATAGATTTTTATATTCAACTGCTCCTTTTTCTTAATCTTTTTTTTCCATTTTGTTGAGTGATGCAGTTTGTACAGTAGTTTTTTATGGATATTGAGTGATAATTTCAACTTGATCACTGAAATCCTCATTCAAATAATTTTATCTATCTTAGTTTTGTGTTTTCACACTTATTTAGTGTATTTAATAATTATGGAGTGGCTAAATTCAACATAAATGTGTTGTTTAATTGATTATTTATCAGTATATATTGATTTTGGGTTTATTTATGTGTTCGAATTGTATTTTTTAAAAGATTTTTATAATATTTTTCCCTTAAAAGGGATCTATGTTTGAACCTGAGGGAGTATTATTAAAAAAGGTATGCCAACTTTTACATTGGTGCAGCTATCATAGCTCTTTCATTGTCATTAAATAATATTATATGAGGGTATTCCATGACTTTATGATGGAATGATGCTTTTTTAAATGTTAGGACATGATCCCCGCAGAAAAAAATCGTTGGTTTCTTCAAAACGTATTTCTGTTTAAAGGAATATTTTTATGTAATATATTATATTTTCTTGTTGGTTCAAGAAATTTTCACCTCTTTTTTTAATTAATCACTTTTTTAATAATTATTTTTTGAATTTGACTTGGATAATCTTTTCATATATCCAGTTTATCCTATAACATGCATCAATTCTTTTACACTATGATCTCACTGAGAAATGGAAAGAATTTTTCTATCTATATATCTTATGGATTATTATAATTATGTATATAATGAATATATACAATATCAATTTCTTAAATATTAATCGATAGATTCTTTGTAAATTATATTATTACAAGGAAATAAACATGTAAATAAAAAACATCCATTAAAACTGAATCATTTATAACAAAAACATTAATTAAAATATATAGTTGTTAATAAACATATGATAATTTGTTATAACTAAATAATATAATTTATATAATAGGATATTTTAATAAATTTATAATAAATTTATATTTATTATATTTTATATTTTTCTACTTATGAAAAAATATTATACTTATGTTATTGAATTTAATTTTCAATCCCATTTTAGTCGTTATTGATTATGCATGAATTTTTAGCAATGAAAATAAAATATCCTTATCTTATAAACAAAATTAATTTTTCTTCCCATCCATTTAATAACTATACTATCTATTATCATATCAATTTCCCATTCATCCACACATGAAATGATCATGAAAATTTTTTTCTTCAAAGGGGATTTATTTCTACTTTTGTGGGAAATATTTATCTTAAATTTCAATGTTTTTTATACAATATTTACTACAATGTTTTTAATTTACTTTGTTGATATTCTAAAATTCATTTTAACTCATTTTTTTATTTGTATATGTTATTTTCAATTAAAAGCACTTTTCTATTTCTAAAAGTGGTATTCTTGATTTTTAATTAATATAATAAAGGATTAAATATATTGAAAATTAATGATTAAACTGAATATAATTCCTTCATGACCCATACATGCCTTTAAAATTCCATTATATGTTTTCTAGAGTCCAAAAAATGAAAATTTATTCATTAAAATTTCGAATGAATTTCTTTTAATATATATAATTGAAAAATGAAAGGGTATTCCTAACCAAAAAATATTCTCATTATATTTTATTGAATCATTTCTTTGATAATAATATCCATTGATGTTAGATGTACATTACATTTTATATGATCCAATGGTATCGTCCTCATTATTTCTATGGACGTCCTTTGAATATAACGACTAGATTAAGTCATTACCAAAATATTTTTCACAAGTTCTACTATGGGGATATGATTATTATTTTTTGATATTATTCTAATTATACAAATGTATTATTATTTTTTGATGGATTGTTCCGTTACATTCCTTATATTACATGGGTAAATTTATATTTATTTCTCATGATATAATGATGATACAAATGGGAACTTTTCTGAATTCATATGAAAATATATTAATGTGAGTTTTTGATTTATTATAACCATGATATTAATAGTATGTGCACACATGATTGTGAATATATATTCAATCAATTTTGATTCTTATGTATGATAATTATTTTTCTATGAACACATGATTATTCAATTAAATCATTGAGATTGGATATTTTGATAATATAATGATTTTTAGGCTTATGATTACACATTCCTATTGTATTGACCCACCCTCAGAAATAATGATTTTGGTGTTTGGTACTAAATATCTTTTCATGATTACAAGGAATCAATCACTGAAGGATAAATGAGTATAGTTGTATTGGTAAAGAAAATATACATGATTCTTTTAATGATAAAGAATACAATGATTAAAATATTTTTTTTTTCTTCTAAATTAATAAATTACATTCAATATTACGATATTATGTCATGTAAATCAATGAATATATTTCATGGTAAGCTTCAAGAATTATTCAGGAAAGATAAAAAACAAGACTAAGATCAAATTATCAGTAAGGGTAATGAACAATTTATGAAATAATTGATAAATGAGATTAGTTATTATGGAATGAAATATACTATAACAAAAATATATTATGAGAAATGAAATGGAAATGAATTTTATAAATAATGTGAAAAGGTAATAAATAAAAAAACATGGCATTCAAATAAAATGATTTGTAAAAAATAAATATAGGAATATAAGAAAATGAATCACAATCCCATTAATTAATGAACTAAAAATGTAATGTATCATTAGATATATTTGAGATACATTTAATGGGTTTGTAATAAATGAATGTAAAGGAGAAACATTACTATTTTCTGCATTTCATGTTCCCTATCTACACAGAACCATTATAGTTAAGATAAAGATTACATATTTTAATTTTCAAAACAAATTTATCTTATGAGATGACCAACACATCTTAGGACATTCATTAGTTTTTCCCCAATGCATAGGTTGTTACTTAAATGGTCCACCACCCATGTATTTCATGTCCAAGACATTACTTAAATTGAATAAATATTATGTCTTGTCAAATATTTATATAGAATAAGTATATATATTTATCAATATTTCCTCAATTAATGAAATATAATTCATTGTAAACACCATATGAAAATGGTATATTGTTTGAGGAATAATCAAATCCAGGAAAATTGATATTGATATTTAGAGGAAATTCAATATCAAATGATCATATTTAATTGAATATTTCATGATGAATAAATGAATTAAAGGAAGTTAATGTGATTATTATCCTTAAAAACTCAATCATAATCCATCTATATAATTATTATGTATAGAATAAATACAACATAAAACATGTTGAGTAAAATGATGTGTTTTTTTATTGATGAATATAAAAATTATATAAATTTCTATCAAAACAGTCGTTATGAAAGTACAATTTTATATTGAATACACTTTGGAAAACCAATTTCATTGAAAAATAATTTTGAAAATAATTTCATTAAATTATATCTTTTTAAACATGGTAAATAATATTTAATAAAATTTATGTGGGTAAATACGTACAAGCTGTAGATGTTAAAAAAGAACAGTCCTTTGCATGGTAAAAGTTTAGAAAAATACATTGTTCAGAAAGATATTAATGGATTCCATTGAAAACATTGGTAAAAGAAAAAGGATAAAATTTTCCTTATCAATGAATTTTAAAAACAATTTTGAAATCATATTTACAAAATTTAATATTTAAATTGAAACATTTTCTATGAAAAATGAGAGATATTATTTTGTGATTTCTTGAAAGTATTTTCTGAATCATTTTTTCCACCAATGTGTGATAAAATAGAACAAATACATGAAAAATTTCTTGATTACCCATTGGAAAGTAAAATAATAGATTTTATTGAACACTTATCATATGATATCCTAAAATTTAAATACCGTTGATAGATCATTAATTTAATTGTTGAGTAAAATAATCAATAAATATTTCAAAGTGTCTCATAAAAGGTTGAGTCATGTAAAATCTTAAAACTAATGATAGAATAACATTATTTAGATATTTTAAATAGCATAAAGGTATTTTAATTATATGATATAATATATAAAAATTATCAGTATATATATCACACAAAATAATTAAGTGGTGAACATGATATTTATCTTTTAAAAATAAGAAAATTGAGATGAAAATCCATACTCTAGAGTTTTCTTTCAAGAAAAATTAAATTAAATTTATGTGTAATAAATTTTTGGTACTTTGGTAACTTAATGATAACCTTTTTCATGTATATCCTTTATTTTGTTTCATTTTTTACTATGTTTTATAGAACTACATAATCAATTATGTATACGTCAGGTGTTTTGACCAAATTTTGTTTATGTGCGAAAACAACATTGGTAGTTAAACTATGGTCAAAAGGGACATTATATAACATCTAATTAATTACAATAATGAAATAATTATAATATTGATATTTATTTTATACAAAAAAAACTAAAAACTATTTTAAAATATGAATCAATTTTATCATCATGGAGGTAGTAGGTAGTAGGTAAGAGTAAGTAATAGTACCAAATTTTTAATGATTATTATGGAAAGAAGGTAAGTAACAGCATATAATATCACAATGATAATTATATCATAATAATGTAATTTAATTATATACACTAATATATATAATTCTTTTTGTGTAAAATCAATCACATCTGGTCTATTAGGTAGTAGTCAACACTTCTGCCAAGTAATTTTATTCTTTTTATTTTCGTGAATGGGAAATAATGTAGATGATATATATATATATATATATATTTATAATATTATCGAAAATTTAGTTATGTCCTGAATATTATATGTATTTTTTTATTTCAAATTTTTTATTTAAAACCATCCTTTTTTTGTTCAATGTATAATTTGAATGAATCAAATCTCTTTGAGGGAAAAGATATCCACATATTGTCAAACGATGATATTATATTAATTGAAAATGAATGTATTAATAGTATGTGTTATAAATGTGGTAATTATTTATAAATGAATGAAAATATCATATATATAAAATATAAAAATTTTATAAAAAATATTGTCTATCGTGATCTATGGTAAAGGAAAAATTATTAGCCATCGTTCCATGATGCAATAGTTCTTAGTACAAAGAAACAATATGTTTTTTTACACATTAGATGAAATTTCATTTATGTGTAAGTAAAACCCCTAATATAACAATATATAAGTATATATAGGATAATTTTTTTAATAGATTAACATTGAATACAAATATTTTAGGTGGCATAATTGTAAATTAAAATAAAATGGAATGTTGAAACACAATACCGTAACAATCAGGTAACTTTATTTGGTTAATATGAAAGGAAATACATGGGAGTGATTATGCACAAATTGTGTATAAAATATTAAGGGGGTTGGATTTTGAGATGTTAATTTTTAATATATTGGATGATGCCATGTGCTTCAAGTGGTGTTAGTAATAGGTGAAGTGGTGGCCTTTTAATTGGGATGAAAAGGACCCACATGGTATTTTGATAAAAAGTTTTGTTTACCCACGTTTTCACCAAAAAAAGACAACCAAAATAAAAATAAATAAATAATTTAAGGGTAATTATCTAATTGTGGACATTAAATGGGTTTTGGAAAAGTGGATATGCAATTTCATCCCCAGTGTTAATGGTTTAGTCCCTTATTCAGATTAATTTAGTCGTAACAATTGTAAATAATTTAAATCACATTAACTAATGCTTTGTTCCAAAAAAATTATAAAATTATTATAATTTATTAATAATTATAAATAAATATATGGATTAAATTTTCTAAATTTCTGAACATAGAAATATAAGAAATAAATTTAAAAGTCATCCCATTTGTGGAACAATAATTGGATATTTTCAGGTAATCTTTTCTGAAAGATTACTATGTTTTATTATTAAATTACAAAGTTAAATTGATTCTAATGAACTTAATTCTTTTAATGGAAAATAATATGATCTAATTAAATTTTTAAAACAAATAAAATTATAATTTATACTTATTAATAAAATATATGAAAAATAATGTTTTAAATAAAATTCAGTACTTTTGACTATTCATTAAAAATTAAAATGTCTCATAAAAAAATATCAAAAATTCACCCTAACGTGATTTTTATATTTATAATCCTATTATTATTTATATTGTTAAATATTAAATTAATAAAATTTAAAAATTTCATATTTAAAATATGTTCTCCATTAAAAGGCAATAAAATTTCCTTTAAAATATATAGGGTTTTTTTGTTAGAAATAATGTTTGTTATTCTCTTTTGCCTATAAAACTCAATGGATGAATATTAAAATTAAGTTTTTGAATATATGAATTAAATATTTAATTAAAATTATTTAATAGTTTTAATTAACTATGTTTATTATGACAAAACACATTTTGAAACATTAATATAATAATATTTCTTTTTATATCCAATTTGTTCAAATTTTCATTTATCATTAATTGGTTACAAATGAATTCATTTTATTTTTATAAAAAAATAAATTCTCATATTATAGTAAATTATATTCACAAACACTATGATAATATATAGTTTTTTTAATATTATTGTAACACCCCAAGGATTCATATTTCATTATCTCTTTAAACTAATTCAATAGCTTGCATCTCACACAACACCGAGTTCGAGAGCATGATGACTTACCTAACTAGCCTTTCAAAAGTAATTATGAATAGTATTAACTGAATTTTGAATATTATATATTAAATATGATTTTAAAATCCATATTATGTGTTTTATATAAATAATATGAGAAAAAATTCATTTTTTCAGATAAAGGAATTATTTTAAAAAAAATGCAATTTTACCGCCTTTTAATGGATAACCCTTTTTAAATACAATATATGAAACATTTATATAGTAAATTTGAAAAAAAAAACATCTTATTTAAAATAAGGATATAGAAATTTAGTTTTAATAAATTTTTGGTGTTTTTCTGATAACATTCATATTATGGTGAATAGTGAAAATTACTAATTTTTTATCGAAAACAACATTTTTATTCAGAATAATGTGTGGTGTTCTATTATAAATTTGAATGTTTTGGAAGTATAATTAGATTTTATTTTTACCAATTAATAAAATTTTGATCAATTTAATTATTTTCACTTTGAAAATATTTTAAATAGGTGTTAATATTTTGATAGTTATTATTTCGTAGAAACACAATATTTGTTTTGACAAAATGAATTAATTTTAAATGAATTGATGAAACTTAAATTTTTTTTATTTTGTAAAAGAGAAATCATTTTTTAATATGGAAAATGAATATCTTAGGCTGATTTTTTGATATTTTTCTAAAAAAAGATCAAATTTTGCTGAATAGTAAAACCACGTAGTAGTAGTTAAAAAACTGAATTTTTCATTTAAATAAAATTTTATAGCTTCTGTGAATTGAATTTTGAAAATTTGACAAACATGGTTGTTTTTAGTAACTATAATTTTGTTCAATAAGATGTAAATATTTTTTAGTGAATAGTATCTTTTGACTTTTATTGACATTGTTTAATGGTAAATAAGGTAATTCAAAGTAAAAAATAATATTATAATATAATAAAATTACCTTAACACTTTCCCTAACCTTAGTGGATGAGCCATTCCCGACCATGGGAATCCTTGGGCCTATTTTGGGCCCCCATGGAGCCACATTGGAGTGATAATGACGCTTTATTTTAATTAACATAAATTAAAGACAAAGATGACAATAAAAAATATCTTTTATTATATCAATTTTATCATGGGTTATATTATTCATATTTTTAACTATAAATATTCATTAGAAATCAAAAAATAGTTCCTAAATTCTGGTGTTTTTTATAATTTTTAGACATTCAAAAATTTAAATTATTTATGACACGTTATTGATGCAGTATTAACCTCATTAATAAATTATTTAAATAAATAAGATTAATAATATTAAAAAAATCCAAAACCTTTCAAGTTCTTATTGAATGGTTTTATTTTGAACATTAGTCGTCTTATCATCGACTTTAATGGGTTTTGGACCTTTTCAAACAGAATATAGGTTTTTAATAAAATAACATTTTAATGCATTTCAAAAGATCCCCTCCTATGTCTTATAAAAAAACCACTTCTAACCCATTACTCACACATCAATATACCCTTCGATCATTCAACACATACCAAAATAATCTATCATGATCCCTCTCTTCCTCCTTGAAGCCTAAACTTAGTTAGAAGTCACTTGAAGATGTCCTTTTGGTTCAAAACAAATGGAGTTACCAAAATTAATCTTAATGGGTTCTCTTAACTTCTTTTATTTTCTTTCACATTTACAACCCATAAAATAATTTTATTCCATTAATTTATAACAACAATAATATCATTAATATACTAGTATTTTGTTATGATAAGGATTCAAACATCACATACACAGAACTCCATATAATGGGTAGGGGACACACAGTTTCTAGGGATGAAAAACTAACACCTCACGAAACGTGGAATGTTCAATTATCTTCTATTTCCTATCATTGTGGCCATTAATATGGAACTATATTTATATATGATATATATTATTTTTTAGTTTTCATTATGCTTCAGTAATTTTGATTTATATCATACCACTATGGTTTAATTTACGGGTTAACGCGATAAGTTCTTTAGAGGAAGTGCCGAAAACTGCCCCTCAAAGTGATATGACTCATTAATGCCATATGTGGGATATATGAAGGATGAAGGTAATTATTTTCTATATTTGATATTATACTGGAATTATAATATTCCTTCGTATCATTATGTTGTAATTCTATTAAAATACAAAATATAAATTAATGTAGCATTTATGCGTACGTATGACTTACCATCTCCATGAATGGTGCATTTAATTTCTTATCTCAAAATGATATGTACTGTTATAAATACATATATATACAGGATATAATATATATATATATATGATATCTAAATCTTTTTTATCATTTTTTGAGATAATAGACTTTTTACCGCATAGACAAATTGTAATAATAATTGGTCCATTATTGACTCAAGTTCCGAACATCGATAAATTACCGAATATGAACTCAAATAATTTACTAATTTGTATATAATGGTAATATGTGAAATAAAAGAAATAATAAATGTGAAAAACGTTCTTAATAATTTATAAATTAACATAATTTTATTATTCAGTAAGAACAAGGAACATACAAGACAAATCAGACTTGATGTAAGTGGTTTCTTTTCTCACTTTTAATTCCATGAGATTTTCATTGTTCTCCACTTATATATTGCATGTGTTGTATTGTATACTTCCATTTAAAATATATTATCATTATTGACTTTTCATTCATGTTATTCATTGATTCATTTGGTTTTTATTTACATATGATCATACAACTTGATTGATTTCAATGTGATAAGGGGTTTTCATCTAACTTTTTCTTCCCGTGAGATTCATTCTATATTAGCCCATATTTCATATTGTGTGGTGTATTTACTACCCATGATTGTATTCATGGTGTAATATAAGTTAATTTATAGTCATTTACATCTTCATTGTAAGATCCTTCTTTCATGGGGTGTATGTTTCGTGAGTTACCAAATCTGTAAGGGAATTTCCAATTTCAATTTCAACTCATTGGGATTTATGCATGCGTTATTGATTATTTTTACTCCAAGATTATGTGTGGGATCCCGATTTATTATTTATATAGTAATTTCCACTCCTCTTTGTGTTTATATACTTTTGATACACATAATCACTCCATTGATAATTTTACAAGTCATTGATATGAACTTGTTAAGAGCAATGTTAACTCAATTTCCTTTCATTGAGTTAAATCATTCAAGTCATTGGTGATGTTTTTACATGAATATGTGTGAATATCCTCTGATTGATTTAAAATTAATATCCTATAATATTGAGTTTATTTCTATTTTTAACAAAAAATTATGTCATTGATTTATTCTTATCCTAAGGATATATTCTTTATAAGGAATTTAATCTCAATTTACATTCCTTTGAGACATATTTGTTGTTATAAACCAATTCACTTGTATATGTCTATATAATGTATTTTGACAAAATATATAACGAATCCATTTATTATTATGATTTTATAAATCTTGTATTACCTCAATTGTTTGTATTCATGCATCAATCAATTGGCTAGGAACTCTAACTAAAATATCATTTTAAATGTTTAAAAAATTTATTCTTTCTTAATATTATGCTTTAATGTGCATGTTTTAAAAATGTTTTTAAGGATTTATTTATATGTACATTAATGTTTTAAAATTTTAATTCCATTCAAAAGGTTCAGTGCGGTTTGTGGAACATTTATTAAAAAAACTATTTTAAACATCTTTCTGTTTAATAGTAAGACTTTTAATTGTTTTCATGAAAAAGGAATATTTCTTTCAATGATTTTTAATGATTACTTTCAACTATGTCAAAATCCTTTATGAGATGTTATTATTGATCGAGGATGATTTATTTTGATACAAATATTTCATACACTATTAATGTTTTGTGATATATTTGACTGTGTATGTGTTAGTTTTATACCACTCAACAATTATGGATATATTATTGACATTTCATATGCTAATTTTAATACAAATGTATATGTTATCTTTAAACATTTTCATATAAAGAATTTATTAGGCTTATTAAGTGACAGGTGGAGCATGATATAGCTCCTCGATGCCTTAGTAGCTCTAATAAGACAAACTAGTGTCGTGTCTCAAGGCCTTGACTAAATCTTGTTTGTAGTCTTAGAAAGAGGCCTTGACTACGTGGTTATGATGTCCGGAATTATGCATTCCATCATTTTGAGATTAGATATTGATATTTCATGTGGTTATTCGACTAGTAGAATACCCATGACAATGTTTTATTATGGAAATATTTAATCATCTCATATTCTTACCATAAAGTGATCATGTTTATTATTTGTGATGGAATCTGTTTTCAATTATTCCCTACTCCTTATGTTTATGATATCTTACGTTGTATTACTTACTCTTTCTGAGAATTTTATCTCACCTCTTTCTATTGTTTCATTTCCCATGATATTAATAATAATATAATGAGTGCCTTTCAGGCATAAACTAAGAAGATTGGAAGTTTCTAATGGAAAAAATTAGTGTTGTTTTTCTTTACAAGTTGTATTTTCGATCTTATGTATGTATCTTGTTTCTAATACTATAAAAAGGATCGGTCATTCAAGAATAGATTACTTGAATTCTTGCCAATGTATTAAAATACTACACCGACTACTAGATCTTGTGGCTGGGGAGTTAGAATTATATTAAAGAATAATATTTTAATAATACATTGTTATTTGGTGAAACATAGTTTTGTGTGTAATGCAATCTGTCCTGGAAGGTCACTCATGATTGTAATGAAAGATATCAGGGAAGGTATATTTTTGTATAACATAATCTTTCTCAGTTTTAAATCCATTACAATATATAAAAAATATTATATTTCTTTAAGATAGTATATATATTTTAAAGTATCATTTTATAATGTTCAATTTTTACACATGGTGTTTCATGTATAACATGTTAATGAATACAAAGTGGTACTTTAGAATTTATGGGTGTTATATAATCGCCAGCTAAATTAAATTCCCTCCTAAAAATTTAAATTTTATCTCGGGGTAAATTTTATTATAGTTACATTGTTGAAATCATACATTTTGATAATGTTTTATAAGTCATCCACTATAAAAGATAGATATAAAGTAAAAAAGGTCGCATCGATTACAGTGTAACATGGTATCAAATTCTGGGAACAATAGTGGAAAGTAATGTAATGTACTTATAGTAAAAGTGTAAATATTTATTTTGATTGAAAAAGGCCATACATCATAAATAACTAAATGATCTATAGATAGTTTAGGGCCTCAAACCAATAACTATATAATGATTTTGACATCCATTAGTTCATCAGATAATATGTTATTATGAGAAATATTTTATTTGAAGACACTTTTCCTATTTTTGAGGAATTATTTTATTGACTTTGTATACTAACTATATATCTTTATTAAAATCTAATTTCATTATTTGGTTGTTCTTCGACCAGTTTTCCAATTCATATGAAAATAAATATTTATTCCTAAAGCAACCAAATAAATTTCATTAGGATCATACTCCATTAATAGAGTAAAAATTATAACTATTTTTTATCTATCATCTATAGAAAATATGGACAATATATTAATCTATAATCCTAAAAAGTGATACTATTAATTCATCATTAACATTTGTTCATAAAATTATTTAAATAAAAATGATGATAAATTGAAAAAGTAATTAAATTTGTCAGTTGTTGGCATGATCTCCTTACAATACCTCCGTCATTGGTTTGACACTCTTGATATTACAAGATATGATTGCTGGTCACCTCAATTATACGATGTACTTTTCTAAACCAAAATTAAAATAATTTCAAAAATAAATCAAAATGATATCCTTGAAATTTAATCCTTAAATAGACTCATAATAATTGTTTTCAATACATCCTCAATACAGAAATATTTAATCCATTTTATTTTAATAGAGTTCTTTACATTGTTTAATTTTTATCCATAATATCATTTCCATTATATCTAAACCAGAAAACCTTATCTTTAATATAAGAAATATTATAATTAACTGAGGATACATATTATATACGAAAATCAAACATAATGTTTTATAAATAAAATGTTATTTAACATAAAAATATCCCCAAAGAGGGTCATACCTAGTGCGTAGTAAGGCTCATTGTTATGTACCAAGATACAATATTTAAGGCTTAAAAAACCTTGTAATTGTTATTACTCCTATATAAATGTTTTACAAAACCTCAGCCAATTTTATTACCCAGAAGAGGATGTGTTTATATGATGTCCCAAATAATTTACACCTTACCCAAATTCATAAATGTTATTATATACTAATCCTCAAATTCTACCATATGTTATTTTTCTCTAATGTATGGGTTTAATAAATCTAGTTACCAATGTTTCTACTAAACTTACTAGGATATAGAATGGAGTGACCTGGCCCCATAAATTTGGGATTCAATGATTGGTATTAAATACATTGGCATGATTACATATATTCATGACCCGAAGGACAGAAGAGTTTTGTAGTCTATGTAAACCAGATTTATACATTAATATCTTATTACAACAGAATACAGTAATTACAACAAAATATTTTCTTCTAAATAAATACATAATTTATAGGATATCTTTATTCCATGTAATAATCCTTCCATATAATTCATAAAAATATTCTTCAATTCTTATGAATGAAACATAATATGGGTGATATCAAATTCTTATTAACGGTAACATATTGTTTAATCAATATTGAATCACTAATATTAATATTTATGGGATGGTAAATAACAAAAAAAATAAACCATATAATCAATAAACTAATAAGGAAGTGCATAAACAATATGTTGAGTTTATAAATTGAAAAAGATTCCATTCAAAAACTAGTCAAGGAAAAATCCATATAGAATGTTTAGAAACTAAAACAAATACAATTTAATCAATGAAAAAACATGTAATGTATCCACATAAATATATCATTGATGAATAATAAGTGATACCTAATGAGTCAAATTATTAATTATTCGACGCGATATTTCATGAGGATATAGGGAAATTATCATCATGAGTGTGATTACCTAATTCAATTTCTGCCACAAATTTATCCCACGAGAATATTAATGCATTGAGGGGGTTTTATTAACCAGTTCCCAATCTATAGGGATTTCCATAAATAGTCTCTAAGCTATGTATTTCACATCCAAAAATTTCATCATATTGAATAATAAAATTCCCTTTCATATATTGAAATTGAATAATTAATAATGATTTATCAATGTTTCCACAAAAATTAAAAAAACAGTCAAAGTTAAAACCATATGAAAAACCATATAGGGGTAAGGAAATCATCATAAATATGAATAATTGTATAAATATTTTGGAAAAATCCACTGTAAAATGATAATAGGATATTGAATATTTCATGGGGACAAAAAAGAATCCAGGAAGTGAATGTAAATATTATCCTTGGACAAATCAATCATATTCCACCCCTAGTAATATCATATATCGTATCAATACTACATATATGATGTGAAGTAGAATAATTTTTTTTCTCATTAATGAATGGAGACAATATAAATAAGTATTAAAAACATTATTTAGGATAGTTTCCTTTTTTCTCAAAAAAAACCTTTTCATTGAAAATCACTTTTAAAAATATTTGTTTAAACAAAAATTTTGAACATAGAAATTAAAATTCCATGAAATGAGGGTATGTATTTCTATATAAGCAATATGTGGTAAAAATATTAATTTTTTATTTTTAAAGGTTAAAATAGTTCCATGTTCAAAAAGAGACATAAATAATCCTTTGAAAACGTTATTAAATGATAAAAAATGATAAAAATGTATTTATCAAATTATTCAAAAAAATTGAATTTATTTTAAAAAAAAATTGTCTTCAGTAGAAATGTAGTTCACTAAAAAAATATATATTGAATGATGAGTTTTCAAAAAAAAAAATTAAAAAATATGAGTACAAAAAGAATAGAAAAATAGAACAATTACATGAAAATGTTATTTAATAACCACATTAGAGGATAATAAAATATTTTATTCAACAATGTTCAAAAAATTATATCGAATTTAAAAAGAATTTATAAATCAATAATTTTTTTAGTAATGAAAATAATATTAATCATTCTGAACACTACCATTACACATTGAACAAATTTAAATCATGAAACTCTGGAATTAGCAATATTAAATTTAGGATTTTAAATTCAATAATATTAGAAAAAATAATGATATAATCTCTGAAAATGAGAATTAGATGCACTATACCATATAATTATATGGAAAACATGACTTTTACCTCACAAAAATAAAAAGTGTATTAAAAATACCGTAGCTTGAATTTTGTTTTGGGTGAATATATTTTAACATACTTTATAATAATATTATGTTGATTTTATTCATGATTGATTAAATATTTAATTTTTATCATTAATATTATTTCTCTTTATATTATTTTTTATGGAACCATTTAAATATTTATTTTTTACATCAGGTGTTTTGATGAAATTAAATATAGGTGTATGAAATAGCTTTGGTAGGTAAACTATTGTCAAATGAATAATTATGTAACCTTGCTAGAATAATAAAATTTATAAAATATTCATGTATATAATAAAATTAAATATTTAAAAACAATCAATTCATATGTTTATGAAAAATGAATGAACATTATGATCATGGGGATGGTAGGTCGTACATACACATACATAATACTCTCATTTTTCAATTATCATTTATGAAAAACGTTATGTAACACCATATCGTTTAAGAATCATAAATATATCATAAATAACATGTTATTATTTAAAATATACTTATATAAAAGATTATTTTGATGTAAAATGATTTAAATCATGTCTAAAAGGTAGTAGTCCACATTTCCACGAATGATGTCATCACATTTTAGGTTTGTTAATGGTAAATATTGAAAATGAAATATTTATTACATTTCAAGAAATTTAATTATTTAATTATTATCGTATAGTGTTTTTTATGTTACATATTTTTAATTAAAACCATTCTTTTATATGTTCAATTATATTCTGTACGAAACTAGTTGCATTAAAGAGGTGATAGTCCACACTTCCTCAATAGATGTTATTGTATTAAAGAAAAATGTTATTTATTAATGTTATTTTTTATAAATGGTTTACATATGTGTAAATAAATAATAAAAAATGTTCTTAAATAAATAATAAATATCATATATTTCATATAAAAAGATAGTTTACCGCATTATGGACACCATTATAGGCGGTTCTAAAAAAATGAATGATCATTATTTTGTGAGGGAGTAGTTATTCATACAAAGAAACAATATGCTCATTTCCCATTAAAATTATGTGGGTTTTGGTGTAGTTAGAAAAAAATATAAAAAATATATCACTATATTTTGGACAATTTTGTAATTATATGAAAATATATGAATAATATTTGAGGTTGTGAAAATAAAAATGAATAAAAATATATTGTTGGAAAGAATCACCTAAAAAACGTGTAACTTCTTTTTGTTTAAACAAAAGGGGTTCCATGGAAGGATTCATTCCAAAATAGAGGCGTCGTGTTCAATGGTAGTGATTTTGTTATGTAAATTTCTAAAACCATGTATGAACCTAATTTGGTTGAGAGGTGTGAGTAAGGTGAGATGTGGTGGAATTTAATAAGGGTGTAAAATGACTCACATGGTTTTTTGAAAACATGATAGTTGTACCCACATTTATACATACAAAAAGTAAAAAAATGCATAAAAATAATTATTTAAAGGCTCATAAAATAATTTTTTTAATACAATGGGTGTTCGATAATTATCTAGTTCACCACCTCACCCCTGAAGATAAATGTTTGTTTCTTTATTAAGATTCATTTTGACTTAATATTTATTTTAAATTTCAATCACATTAACTAATATTTTATGTAAATTATTGGATTTATTTGAAAATATAAATTGGTCTAATTAAAAATATGGAATCCATTTTTAAAAATACCACTCATTTTAGTGGTAGAAATTAATTTAAAATTCCACCCATATGCAGGACAATTATGCAAGTTTTAATGAAAAAAGATTATTAAATGATGTGTTTTTCTAATCAATTTCATAGTAAAATTTTTTCTAATACCTTGAATTGTATTAATTGTTTAAAATATGATATATGTAAGAGATAATGAAATAAAATGTATAGTGTTACCTTATTCATAAATTCGACGAAATATAAGTGTTCATCTAAAATTCACTATTTTAATCTATTAAATGAAAATTGAAATGTCATAGAAAAATATATAAAATTTAGCATATTATTTTATGTTTTCCATTAAGTTAGAAGATTATTTTTAGATCATTAATCAATAAATGTTTTAGAATTAATATTTAAAATTGTTTATCCACTAAATGGTAGTAATATTGAATTTTCAAAAATATTGGTGTTTTGTTTCAAATATAGTCTATTTTCATCTTATGCCTATCAGACATAATGGATGAATATAAAAAAATATTTCTTTTAATATATATCATATATATTTTTAAATAAAAACATTAATAAATGTATTTAATTATTTTTATTTATACAAAATTCCATTGGAAGCAAAAAATTAATAATTATTTTTATATCCTATTTTTTCTAATAATCATTTCTTAATAATTTGTAAGCAATTAATGAGTTTTATATTAGCATAAATCATAAAATTTAATATTTTACAAGATAATATTCATAACCTCTAACTTGGTGTTCTATAAGTTACATGTTATATAATATAATATATTTATTTATTATATTAAATATATTGTAATGTATCGGGTTATTCTTTTCCCTATATACCCTTGGTTATTCGTATAATAGATTCCATTGAATACAATGTTGTAATTTACAATTTATTTGTGTTACAGATTTTGTATGACTCATAAATTATGAGTGTTGATTTCATACCCATATTGACTATTTTTATTAATATGAAATGGTTTTTGAGGTTAGGATCTATGATTTTCTGGGAATTAGTATTTCGTGTTTTGAAAATGCACGTGAATATGTAATCATAATTGTATTATCATGTTTTAATTATTGATACAACCCATTTCCACCATTACAAAGTATAATATCATACACACTATTATATTATCCTTTACAAGGTTATGATGGTAGGATATAAGCATGATTAGTATATAGTGGTACCTTATATTAAAGAAGATGTTAGAGATGATGAATATTTTATATATATAATATTTTATGTATTTAGACACTAAATACAATAAAATATTACAGTAACTGTGAAATTATTATTATGAAATGAATTAATTATTCATATACAGAGTTGGAATCACAGTAATTTTATTTCCAATGTCCCCTTTTTAGGATCCACATTAAGGATTTGTCAAAATTTTTATATTATGATTATAAAACAACCATTTTAACATAATATATATGTCCATTAATTGGGAAACGCCATAAATCATCTGCAATGTATATATTTTTTAATATTAAATGTAAATTAACTCATTTATGGTTGAAATAATTTAAATATAACTATTTTATATATGAATACATCGGTTTAGACTATGAAATAGGCGGATTGGTTATTACCATAATCATCACCGAGGCATGAAGATTCACAATGGACCGAGACTCTCTAGTGAATTCCTCTACTGAATTATGTAGTTTGAGGTGTTCTTGGAGGTCAAGGTGACATATCCAAAACACATTTCCAAATTTATAATTTATTTAATTATGTTTCCAATTTTTTGAACTGTGCCATTACTGAGACATATGTTAATAGTTTCATAAGTGAGACGGATTCGAAAATTTCCATCATTAAGACAAATGTGGAAACTTTCATCGATGAGACAAATGTGAACCATTTCATCAGTGATGTAGATGTGAATAGTTTCATTAGTCAGAGGTATTTCATCCATTTCATTAGTGGGAACGTTGTGAATAGTTTCATCATTGAGAACGATGTGAACGTTATCATCAGTGAGATATATGTGAACAATGACATCAGTGAGACATTTTTACTATCAGCATCGGTCACTCATTTTTACTGATGAAATCAAAGATTCCCCTATACTGTAGGTGTTGGTGTGTCATTTGTACTCTGTGAATCATTGATCCATTTGTACTATCAGGGGCATTGAGACATTTTTATTGATGGAATTGGTATGTTATTTGTACAGTCAGCAACAGTGATTCATTTGTACAATATCTAATAGTGATTCATTTTTACGATTGGTGATAGTGAGTTATTCGTACTATTAGTGTTGATTATCCATAATCACTATCGGTGTTAGTGATTTAGTTGTACATCCGGTGTTAATAAGTCATTTTAACAGTCGATTTCAATGAGTTATATGTACTGTCGTCATTGGTGTGTCATTTGTTCTGTTGAAATCACTGAGTCATTTGTACCATGGGAATCAGGGAGTCAATTGTACGGTCATCATTCGTGAGACAGCTGTGAATAGTGTTTCTAGAACATTTTCATTTCCTTTCTCAAAATTTGATAATTTTCAATATTTCCTACAATTTCAACAATTTAATATTTTCATTGAAAAGAAAACATATACTATTCCATTTTTGAGGGATTTATGTCTGATTTAAATCCCATAACTCATATATGTATCTTCTTATGGCTCGAGATGAAATTACATGGTCAAAACAAATGTTTAATGTTATCTTCATTTAATGTAAAATACAATGTATCTTAAAACACTACTCCATTAAATTATCTAAAGGGATAATATATCTTGCTCCCTTATACTATCTTCTTGTTCCCTAGTGTGAGATTCTAGAACATATCCTTATTACCATAGGAGTGGTGTAATCAAACCTTAATTATTTGATCACTTCCCCTTGATGCTTATTCCTACTACATATGCACCCCCATTATGGTTCAAGTAGCAAGTTTCGATCTTTCATCGATAGACGGAATGATATACCTCAATTATTATTTTATTTGATCCTTATTCTCTTTTTTCTACATGAATTCATATGGAATATGATCTCCATATTCCTAATATAGTTTTATTGGGTGTTGGGTAGAATGGTGGAATATAAATATCATTGGGTGGATGATGTAATTTAGAAGAGGTGATCAAGATATTTTTTGCAGGACTGTTCTTGTGCAATACTATCAGATACATTGTGGTAACAGATTGATGGATTATCTATTCTTTTACATTAAAATATAGATTTATTGTGTTTTACCCCCAATATCACAATGGAATTGTCATAATATGTTTTTTAACCATATAATTAAAATTGTATTGATCGTATATCATTTCATCTTGTTTTTCTAGATATTTTGATATAGATAAATTACTTGTTTACCATGTCATTAATGAGAAAAATTGTTAAAAAATGTAAACTAAAAATAATTTTAATGATTTTTCAAAGATAATAAGGAATATAAAAAAATCTAGATGAAGTTGTAGAGAGAATGTTTAATTGAATTAATTGATGAGCTGAATTCATGTCGAGGATTACTAAGAGAGAATTAATGGAATTTAAATGAACTGTTTGGTTTTGTTGTGATATCGTATATTTATCATTCCCATTGCTGGAACCTAAAAATAATAAATCGATTAATTCCAAATTGATTAATTAACTAGTTATTTTATAAAACACAATTCCACGCGGGGTTCTTAGTTACCGTCTTGATTGTAAGGTTGGGTTCCTTATTCTTTGTAGTCATGAGGGCTCATTGTGTATGAAGTATGAATATCATGTTTTAGGTCCAAGAGTCCAATTGAAATTATTATTGTTTCATACATATTGTCTTTTTTTGTGATCCTAGATGGGTGTTGTGATAAGTGGGGGGGGGGGGTAAGGAGGCTCATTTGTTGTGGGCAATAGAGAGGAAAACAGAGATGATGAAACTTAGTGGATGTGAAATATTGGATGCATTATAAATATTATTGATTGTTTATCTCAGTATTTCCCCATTAATCATTGAAAATGGCCATTCTTAATCTCTATCAGAAAGGGGATATGATTTACGGGTTATGACATGTGCTTTCTACATTTTTCTTTTCATGATAGGATCGATATAGGCTCCTACTATATATGGAAAAGATGTGTAGGGTAGTTAATATTCTCACTTTTTTAATCCCCTCGCATTATTTATCATATAATTTTATCTATAATGCATAGGAATATGGTAAAGTGATATTGTTTTTAATAAATTTTTTAATAAATTTTATTAACCCCTAGGGTTAGTGGTTTCTTTGACAAAATGATGAGGTAAATTTTTTTAGGAATAGTGGATTTTGGGTGCGATTCTAATGAAAAGTGATGTGGAATTAATAATAGTTAATTAATGGTTAAATATTTATTAACATAACGTGAAACTAATAAAAATTGATATATTAATCTAATGTACCTCTTTAAATGGTTGTTTACTTATATGATAGCTAGTCTTAGTAGTGGAAACAGGGAGTCTGATTGTCATTAGCTGTATTTTAGTAGAACACTTTGTTATACCGATATTGTGTTTGTGAGATATAGTAGAATCTGTAATTTTCGTGTTTCCATATGACCCTCCACCCCATAATTTATGGAAACTAAAAGTCTGGGGATTCTGATCCCTAGGGGGTTCTTTCCCCAACATTCTGGTGGGAGGATGGATGGATGACTACCCCTTTGTCAATGATCACATATCATGGTAGTTACATGTAAAGGTAGGAAAATTGGTTACTTTTCTCCATATATATGTGTTGAGGGTTGTAATGTCTTTTGGTTATTCACACTCATATATTCTGGATATAGTATCTTTTGTAATACTATAGGTGTAATGTATATAGGTTGTGATGTCTTGAGGATCCTTACTCATTGTATGAGCTGTAATATCTTGTGGTATAATTCCCAACATATTATACACATTATGCGAGTTATTTTAGCTCTATGTAACAAAATAGTTAATTTGGTTATGTGGAATTAGTGGTTGTGTTGCATGTGGTTCATGTTGTGGTGCTTCTCCTAGTTTTCTGTAGGAAAGTATTTGTGTACAGTGATTCTTAGGATGTTTGATGTTGAGGAAAATTAGTAAAATATTTGGGACTTTTTAGGGGGTAACATCAATATTATTTATTAAAATATATAATTTTGTATTAAATATTTTCATAGAGTAGCCTTGGTGATGCTTGAAACTCAGTAAATTTGTTTCGGTATTGAATTATTTTCACTTGTTGTCCATTGTTCTTTGACATGATTTCATTACTTTTTTTGGAGAGTCTCTATGGAGGATCCAACTGTTTATACTATTATAATAACCCTACACATATATAATCTATTTTTCTGGTCACATGGAGAAGGTCCGAGGACAGGCTAGCTACTACTAGCTTGGGGTGGCACAATCTGTTTGGGCTTCGTGTTCACTGCCATTTTTACTTCATTTTGGTACCTTCATTATTATGTTTCAGTTGTATTACATTATTCCAGACATTACATATGTTTTCATTGGATTTTTTCTATAAATTAGTCTAATATGGATTCGGTTGGTGTCTATCATATATATATCATCTGCTGGTGTTCTCATTGATGATATTGCCTCCCATTTTTTGAGTTTACTATACCCTCGGTTCTAGTTTTCATCTTAGGACCTACTAGTGGTGGGAGTCATGGGAAATTTCTCATATCTCACATTACTGGCCTAGATGGGGTACACCTAGGGGGAGGTTGTGACAAAGGGTTATTAAAGGACATGGCAACGAGGCAATGCTGGTTCTTATTCCTCAGTGATCATGGGGAGTTGGTGATCTTGTGGGATGAGTTTGAAGATAGGTGCAGATTTGAGTTTATTTTATTAATAGTGAAGGGATTCAGTCACCTGGATCTGATTACCCTTCGATAGTGGATCTCAAGAGTGTGACATTGTGGAAACTATTTCAATATCCATTAACAATATACATTGGAACTGTTTCCTAATGAAGATGCTAAGGAAACACATTTAAAGGATGCATTGCATATAGAAATCTTGTTCTAGGTCACTTATTAATACAAAAGTCATATCATTAGGTGCGGGAAAGGGAAAAGTTCATATAGAGGATGTTACCTAGAACCAGATCAATACTATAGGGGATTCATTAGGTTTCCTTGCTATGTAGAGTTTTTGTTTGTCTTTTACAGTTTTTAAGGAAGAAGAGTTTTTATTCGGTCGTGGGTTGGTCTTAGCCCTCCCCATCTCGTTTCTCCGTGGATGGTAGCTCTCATGCCTATGCAAAGGGATCTAGTTCTTGTTTTCTTGTATAGGCATAGGTCATCAGCAGTGAGAGTTAACAAACTTTCAGATGAGTTTTCATGAAAAAAGTGTTACACTCTGGATTCCTCTGGTGAGGTAGTTCCAACAGAGAAAGCATCAATATATTGCACCATCTTTGGGTTATCAGAGAGAATATGTGGTAGGGAAATGAAAACCCATTGGCCCACCCTCCCCTCATAGAGTATAACATGTTCATGGTTGTGGTTGTCATCCAGTTTAATGATGTCATGGTGGATGTTAGGGTATTCTTCTTGTTATAGAATTTCTAGCTCTTGGCTAGCCATAAGTCATTCAAGGTACCCTTTGCTTGTTTTCTAAATGGGTGTATTCTCGGTTGGATTTAGGAGTGAAAAACTGCTCCATATCACCTACCATTTTCTATGCTTTAGGACTTGAGGTAGAGTGTCTTTCAGTACACTTGGTGTTTAGTACGCCTATTGGTGAACAAGATGACTTGTTTGAAAAATGTTGAGACTGTGAGCTTGTACTGGGGAAGCACTTATATTAGAGATATTTATTAGGTTTATATATACAACAATATGATTCCATCCTTGCCATGGATTTGTCATATTTGGTGGCAGAAATCTTGGACAACATCTTGAGGTAGTTTGTGTTATTAGATATTTGATAGATATCCAACACTATTTTTGGGCACGTTAGACAATTAGAATGGTCACATGTGTGTTTATCCTCTTTATCCTTGATGGGTGAGATGATGATTCATTTTCTAAACGTTTAGCAGTTGGTGTTTTCTAGGGTTGTAGAATATTACACTGTTGTCTTTTAGAAGTTGTTATAGCATTACCCTATTGATGAGAGATTCGGTTTGGGATCGAGCTATATAATGAAACATCTATTATGATTGTGGATCTATATAAGATATCCACTATAGTGTGATAGCATCTGCCTATATAGCATGATGGACTGTTATAGTTATATTATTTTTGTTAGAGTGTGTCATAGTGGGGTGAAACAGATATTTCATGATGATTGATGATGGAAGTATGCAGTTGCGTATTGATTATCATCTCTTAAACTGATAGAGAAATGATGAATCTCTATCATTCTAAAGGGTGTATGTTAGTTCTAGAAGATGTATCAGTGGTGAAGATTAAATTAGATACACATGAGGGATAAGGATATCATGAATTATTATTTCTGTTTTCATCATGGTCATTAAGAGTTTGATGTAATTTCATCCAGTGTGATCAATTCCCCAGCTGTGCTCATAGTGGTCATGGTATTTTCTCTGATGTTTTGGATACATTACATTGTTTGTGATCACTTTGCAGTTTTCAATTATCATAAGATACTGAGGAGTGATTTCTCCCATCCTGACTTGAAAATATGTAAGAATTTATAATGTGATTCATGATGGGATTACGACATAAAAATTACTTAAACACCTATAGAAGAGAATGTTTTTACAGATTCAATGTGCATGAAGTCATGTAGTGATGTAGTGTGTGAGTCAGGTGATTCATAGAGAGTCGTGGATAAACATTCAATAATACATCTGAATATGGTAGAAGTAGGGGTTAGAGGTTGTATTTTTTCATATTATGGTACATCAATCACTGGTGTATCTATTGGAATATTCAATGTTGGGTATCTAGAGGTGGAGGTCTCGAGAGACTGTGTTTTTTGTTGGAGGGGCCGTGATGGCTGGTCTAAGGATGAACAACAATAGGTGTTGATTTAGGGAATTCTTTTCATCCCGTTGTATATGGAATAGATTGTTCTTAGGGAGATCCATAGTTCTCCCATATATGTACATATTAGTGTGACAAAGATGCAGTGATCCATAATAAGTTATTATTGGTATCCTAGGTTGAAGGATGGGGTTTTGGTGTTTAGGTCTCGATGATTGGTTTTCTATAAGGCAAAGGCCGAGCACCATGCCCCCTGTGGTTTTATGTAGCTGTTATATATTCCTCAATTTATGTGGGATTAAATATAAATGGACTTTAATATTAGGTTACCTCAAGATGAGGGATTCCATGACACTATTTGGTTTTTATTAGACCGTTTAACAAAATCAGTTGATTTCATAGAGTTCATGGAGTGGATCACTGTGGTGGTTTGGTTGAGTCGGTATCTAGAAGAGGTCGTGAGACTCACCATAGTCCCGAGGATAATAATTTTTTATTGGAATACTCATTTTACCTCTAGGGTTTGGAGAGTACTCCATCATGCGTTCAGTTCATAGTTAAGCCTTAGCATCACTTTTCATCCACAAATGGATGGTCATACAGAGCATACCATCTGGAATCTTGAAGAAATGATGTTTTCTAGTGTACAATGTCTTAGAGGTTCATGGATGAGGCACATACCCTTGGTGGAGTTATATTGCACCAATAGTTTTCACACGACCATCTGTATGGCACAATTTTATTCTTGGAATGGCCATCCTTGGCATTCTCTATTATGACGCACTAGTGTCAGAGAGTCAATAATTCTTGAACTTAAACTAGTATAGAACACAACAAAAATTGATCAAATTATTTCTGTGTGGATGAAGGTAGTGCATGATCATCGTGAAATAATATTCCAAATAAATAAGAGGATATTTGGATTATAATGTTGTTGATAATGTGTTTCTCTAGGTTACTCCCCGTCATGGGCAGTGAAGGATGGCTATAGGAGTTAGTTGTCTCTCTGGTTCTTTTGGGATTTTTGAGGTGTTGAATACTGATTGAGTTGTGGCATATCGAGTTGCACTTTTCCCACTGACGAGCAAGATATATGATTTTTTTGATGTGTCGTAACTCCATTGTTATATTCATTAAAACTCTTATATAACCTATTTCAGGAAAGACAGTTTTTGATGATGATGAAACCTTCATGGAGCAGCCTGTGGAGAACAAGAAAGGCCCAGAGAAGGATTTGTGCGGGCTTTCTATTCCTGTAGTTCATGATTTGTAAAAACCTAGTGTAATTATAGTTGGTATCATATGAAGATTTTTAAAAACAATAAGAATTATATTTAAGAATATTTAGGTTAGATAACATAAAACAATGGTGGAATTTTAAGATATTTAAAGAGGAAGAATATATAATTTGTTACTGTATATATTTCATGCATCTTAATAGTAATACATCCAGGTCTGGATATTACAAGTGGATGTGGTTCTTTCGTTGTAGTATATTGTAGTAAAAAATATGACATGGTGTTCCAAGCCTTACACTATGTATCATGGTACTTGAAATATGGCCATACAATGAAAATGGTTTGACACTCCGATGGTATTTTGTTATGATAATCTAATTTTTCTTTACATACAATTGTAAATAATATTAACAAATAATATATATTAAATTTAAGTATCATTAGATTGATTATATTGTGTAACGGTTTATAAACCCATAAAATTATATTTTTGATAAACCCTAGGCCGAGGAAGGAATATGTGAAAATAAATGTTTGTATCATTTTTTTATTAAGGTTGTATTGAAAACAATTGTTATAAGGATATTTAGTATGTTGGACTCCTCATGTTCTAATCATGTTTTAATGATCACAAATCTTATCCAACATTGTTAAATCCTATAAATTATATCAAATTATGTATATTATTGATTATGTATTCTAATTTGTTAAAAAGTTCCATTCAAGATCTTAATTGCTCAATATTCAGTTTAATTACATTATAATATCCTTGGTTTTCTTTTATAATACCTTCATTTCCAAATGATTATGTGTAATTTGGTCTATGATCATCATTTCATAAGTCTGATTACAATTATTTTGAAAAGTCCGAGACACCGTGACTCTGCCACTGGTTATGTAATTATAGAAAAGTAAACCTAACACCGTGACAACCAGACACCATGAAGTATCAGATATCGCGACAACCAGTCATCATGACAATCAGACTCCATGAAGGATTACACACCGTGACAACAAAACATCATGAACAAGCAGACAGCCTGACCATGATACATCGTGACCATGAGACACCATGAACAAGACACTGTGACCATGAGACATTGTGACCATGAGACATCGTGAATAAGAAACTGTGACATCTAGACACCATGACCATGAGACACCGTGAACAAGACATCATGACATCCATACCCCATGGACAAGACATGATGACCAATCCAGACACTATGTGAAGGAGACACCATTTCCATGCTTTACCGGGACATTGTTTCCTAATATGTTTTGTCATCATTCAATTTAATCTCAAACAATCATATTTTAAGATATTAAATAAACTCATATAATTAATGTTTCTATGTAGACATATCTTCTAACAGTATGCGGTATGAGGTGCAGTATGTAGGAATCTTGTCAGCTCCAACACTTGAAATCCAAGATAAAAAGAGTAGTGCGGCCCAGAAACACGGTTTGAATACTTGTTGGAAAACCTAGATATAAAATAACAAGCTGGTGGGAGTGAGCGTTATAACAGAATACAATTTTTGTGAATTTGATCATGAAACCCAACTATGCTGATGAACACATGAAGCATAATGGAATCCTAAGAACATCATCATGCTGTAAAATACCACGAAGAACCCATGTCGAATCATTCTTAAATTTGACAATCTGTTTTAAATATGAGGACATTAGTTCTGCATCTACCTCATTTCAGAAGCATAGAGCTGCAAAGATAAACACTCATAGAATTTCAAAACCTATCTCTACATTACTACTCTTTTATGTATCATTTTTTATAATTTTCAAGCATAGTGTGTACCGGTATAGAAACACACTCTTTCGTCAGCATTAAACTGACGGATACAATATATATTTACACAAACTCTCATTTACACTAGTGTATACCCACGGATAACTATGGAAGATTTCCATATGTGGCCTGGTAATTTGTACCCATGATAAACTGTGGAAGAAGTCCATGAGCGACCTGGACAGTCTGGTGTGCTGTTGTTTAACCCCGATCGAGGGTGTGGATCATGCTTAATTATATAAACTACTTGGTGGCAGGAGATCACCAAGTGGAGTGTATTATGTCTCACCATAAGACTGAACCACTTGTTTCATATCTGTTGTGCTGTTAATTTAGTATTCTCTATTTTACTGGTTGACTATCTAATTCATAAATCGTTATATTCACTTTGATAGTTACTTTGGGAAAGAATTTATAATTGTCTTGACTATGTAGAATATATTAATTAGTAATATTAATAACTGATAATAATATTACTGAGAACTAATCAATCTTCTAGGAAATTATTAAAACAAACAAACTCTTATAATATTATAACATTGATTAACTGTTCTGGCTTTAATCTCTTGAGGAAACCTTTTTGAAATACTTTTTAAAAAAGAAATTTTTATATATACTCAATTCACCCTCTCCCCTCTTAAGTAATCTACATAGACCAACATATGGTATCAAAGGTGCTTTTATTTTGACTTTTTTTAATATTGTGAAAATGTGATTGTAGGTATACATTAAAGATCTTTAAATTTATGTCAATTATAAATTTCTAGATCATTCTATGTATTTATTATTGATAATGGATTTGAAGGTTTTTCAACCTACAGTCCACCACTTATTAATGGAACCTACTATTATCAATGGAAAATAAAAATGAAATAGAATTTAAGGAGTATGGGTTTCTAAATTTCGTCTTCCATTTAAGTTGAATACAATATTCCTACTACTGATAGAATTACATGGGATGAACATGTCTAAACTGCCTAAAATAACAATTTCAATGAAATTAATGCTTTATACCGCTCATTAAGAGATGAGTAATTCAGTAGAATTTCTTCTGGTAAAACTGTAAATGAAATTTATGATACACTGTCATTTTCACATGAAGTAACAGCTTCTATTAAATAAATGAATCTTAATACATATACTATCAAATATGATAACATTAAAATGAAACCAGATGAACCTATCTCTAACATGTATCTTAGGTACAATGAGATTGTCACCACAATGATTTCCCTTTGGAGAGAAGTCACTGCCAAGGAAGAGATCATGTGATGTCTCAGATGTCTATCTGATAGACGAAGGAGAACCACTATCTCTATTAAAGAATCGTGATACATCAGCAAGGTACTTGTTAAAGAACTCATTGGGAAACTGATTATGTTTGCAGAGGAACTGAATGTCAACATAAAAGAGGAGGATGAACCAAACAAGAAATCTGTTGCATTCAAGACCAACTCGGATAAGAACAAAGACAAAGGGAAATTAGATGCTTCTATTGAAAGTTCCAGTAGTAAAAAATCATCACTAATAGTGATGAGGAAATGGAACAACTATACAGAAGATTCAAAACATTTTACAATAAGAATAATTTTTTATGAAATCCAAACTTGTAGTGAAAGTATGACAAAAAAAGAATTTATAATAAGGATTATAAAAGATGTAAAAATACTAATGAGATGGTCTTCAATGAATTTAAGCTCAAGGGACATATCAAAGTTGACATTCCAAATCTCAAGTACAATAAGATATATGAGGACAAGGATTAGAAGTATAAAAATTCAATGAATGCAACCTCAAGTGCTTCTGAGTACAGTTCATGTGACTCAGAAACATCACATGTTGAACATGCAAACACAACCAATGTGTGTTTTATGACAAACACATCTGAGGTAACACTAGATTCTCCTGTACATAATTCATAATATTCTAGTGATGAGTGTGACTTTGAAAATATGACTAATGAAGAAATATTAGAATATTTTAACTTGATTGAAGAAACATGGAATGAAATAAAAGTCAAATATAAATCATTGAAGAATTGAAAAGATCTTACTATGACTATTAAATCTAAACTCACAACATAATAAGAGGAAAATATAAACTACTCAGTGAAAACACTGAATTAAAATTTTTTAATGAGTAATTGAACAATGACATGGAAATTTTTACCATTGGAATGAATACCCTTACTCAAATTATAGGAAAACAAACTACCCTTAAATACAACACTGGAATTCGTTATCAACCTAGAATAAAAATCACGGTAGAACAAATTTTTTTTCAAGATCTAAGAAATCTAGTTTTAATCCCAGATCTATACACAAATCAACTAATTCAATTCATGATACATATTCTATCGTGTCATGTTTATTTAGGATCACATAGAGTTTATTTGTCAAATACTTTACTTAAAGCTTATAGGAAACCAATGATCCAGATATGGGTTCCTAAGGAACTTATTACAAATTTTACTAGTCCCAAACTAGTATGGGTACCAAAATATATTTTTTCTTACTCATTTTATGGTAATGATACGAAAATAGTTCCTGTAACTGTATATGATACATGGACAGTGGATTTGGAAGACACATTATAGGAGACTACACATGCTTAATGAATATAATAAAAATAGTTGGAGGACATATCACATTTGGTGACAATTGAAAAGGAAAGATTATATGCCATATCCAAATCATTAACTCTAACTCAGTATTCATTTCTAATGTACTATTTTTTGATGGATTAAAATACTATTTTCATAGTATCACACAACAATGTGATGATGTATTTCATTTAATATTTTAAAATTATTCTTAAAATGTCTTTAATTATAATGGTGAATTAGTATTTCCTAAATTATGATATGAAAAAATTTACTCTATTTACTTAGATTATTTATTTTCTCAAAATGATTCATGGGTATGAGTATTTCATAAGGTTTCTTGGATCTAGAATTGGAGACTAGGACATTGTAATGTTCAATCCCTTAGTTAGAAAACTAGAAAATTATGAGTTAATGAAATACAATAACATTAGTTTCAAAATGACAAAGTACATAATCTATTTCATAGCGGAAAACAACACAAAGTTTCCTTCAAACCAATGAATGAAGTTACAACTTCTTAACCACTCGAACTAGTTTAAATGGATTATTTTGTACCATATAATGTTTATACTTTAAATGGGAAGCACTATGATTATATTCTTGTAGATGATTTTTCTAGATATACATGTACCTTCTTAATGGCTCACAAGAGTGAAGCCTACTCTTATTTTACTAAATATGTAAAGTCTGTAGAAAATCGTAATGGACATATAAATAAATCCTTAAGAAGTGATCATAGCCATGATTTTAAAAATCAAGAGATTGAATCCTTTTCATCCCAAAATGGTTGTAGTCACAATATCGCTTACCCTAGAACACCTTAATAAAATTGAGTAGTAGAAAGAAAATATAGAACTCTAAAAGAGATTTCTAGAGCAATACAAAGTGAATATGACCTACCTATTTATTCGGGGCTGTAGCTATGAATAAAACATGCTACATAATCAATAGAGTGTTAATCAAACACATTGTTAAGAGGAATCCTTAGGAGTTATAAAATAATAGAAAACCCAAAGTTAACTACATCAATGTTTTTGGCTGCAAAAACTCTACTCCTAAAACTAAGGAAAATCATGACAAATTTGTATCCAAGAGTGATGAAGGTATATTTTTAGGATATTCTATATCTAGTAAAGCCTGTAGAGTGTTTAATAAAATAACTAAATATGTGGAAGAATCTGTCCATGTCAAATTTGATGAAATAGGTCCAAATGAGCGGAAAAATATTTTAGAGAACCTGGGGGTGATCTATAGAATCTGAACATTAATCCAAAATCCAAAAACCATTCTGTGAAAGAATATTTGAAAACCTCCAGTTCTAGAATTTTGTTCGACTCAATCAAGAATGAACCTGATCCTGTTGATGAACTTGAAATCACTATTCCCCTATTTTCATGAACTATTAGAACTCTTAAGAACCACCATTTAGATGTTGTTATAGGAGACCTAGACAATGGAACACAAACTAGAGCTTCTCTTAGAAGTCAGGTTGAACATCAAGTCTCCTTGTCACAAATTGAATCTAAAATCATTAATTATACTATCAATGATGAATTTTGGGTGATCTCTATGCAATAAGAACTTAATCAGTTTGAATGGAAAAATGTTTGGAAACTTGTTGAAATACCTAATAACACATTTATCATAGGCACTAAATGGGTGTTTAGAAATAATATTGATCATGGTGTTAACATTGATAGAAACAAGGCTAGATCACATGCATAAGGATGTAGTAAAGAAGAAGGAATTGACTATGAGGAGTAATTTTCACCAGTTGCATGACTTGAGGCCATAAAAATCTAGCCTTCTTATGTTACACATCTGAATTTCAAACTATACCAAATTGATGTTATGAGTGAATTCTTAAATGGGTATATTTCTGATGATGTATTTGTAGAGAATCCCCATTGTATTATAAATCCCATTTTCAAAATCATATTTTTCAATTTTAAAAAGCTTTATATGGTTTAAAAACTGCTCCAAGATCCTCGTATGATAGATTATATACTTTTCTTATTTAAAAATGTTTTACAAAATTAATATTTGATCCATCTCTTTTTATAAAATTTTTTTTTAATGATGTTGTAGTTGTTCAAATCAATGTAGATGACATTATCATTGGACATTCAAGAAATAGTTTATGTGGTGATTTTTCTAAAACAATTCAAAATGAATTTTAAATGAGGTTAATGGGTGAAGTAAAATTCTTTCATGGATTTCATATTTTTTAAAATAAAGATGGTATTATCATAACTCAATGAAAATATACTACAGATACTCTAAAACGTTTTGGATTGGATGGAACTCAAACTAGTAATACTCCCATGAGTACTAATTATAAGTTGGATCTTAATGATGATATAAATTCTGTTGATCAAACCACATATAGAGGAATTATTCGATGTTTACTCTACTTAAATACTAGCCGACCTGAAATTATGTTTAGTGTGTGTATGTGTGCCCATTTTTATTAAAATACTATGGAATCATTATTGATATAAAAAGAATTTTCAAATTCCTCAATCATACACACAATCTAGTATTGTTATATTTGAGTGTAAAGTCATTTGATTTAGCTAGTTATTCTGATTCTAAATTCTGTAGTTTTATGTTAGATAGAAATCGAACCTCTAGAACGTATCACATTTTAGGCAAGTCACTAATATCATGGTTTTGTATGAAATTAAATTATGTTGCATTATCTTCGGAAAAATATGAAAACATAGCTGTTGTTGTGCACAAATATGTTGGATGGAACATACATTACTAGATTATAGATATCAATTCAGCCATGCACCTATAAATTGTGAAAAACCAAATGCAATTAACTTCTCAAAAATTCATGTTTCACATTCGAGGAAAAATAATATTGATGTAAGACATCAAATTTTGAGATATAATTATCAAAATGGGGATATAACTCTAGAATTCATTGGTACTGAGTATCAGCTTGCTGATCTATTATCCAATCCATTAAATATTAAAATAATAGACGACATCATACATTAATTAGGCATGATAAATCTTAAGTAAATGTATTAATAATTTGTATCATACTGTTTCATATTAACAGTCTCATTGTTTGTATTTTTTGATTACTATCTCATAGTTACTGTCTCACTGTAACAGATATTCACTGTCTCATGGAGAAGTTCATTTACTGTATCATTGTGAAGTTTATTCACTATCTCCCAATAATGCACAATTACTATCTATCCATAAAATTCGTTCACTTTCTCACAGTAAATACCCTATATGGTTTCACTGTATATTTTTTTGTAAATTTTTTAGTATCTAATTAAAACCCCATATCGCAGTAATTATTCATTTCACTTCAATATTTTCCCAAATTTTTTTCGATGTTTGGTATTCCTAAATAAAAATAATAATAAATTATCACTTGTCCTTCACTCCAAGATTTCTTCAATTCACTCAATTTGTAACCCTTATTCAACCATTTAACTTTTCTCTCTCTTGAACCTTTGGCAAATTCCCAGGATGAAACGACATTCATCATCGACTCCTTAGAAAAGTAGTTCAAAGAAGAATAAAATTTCACCCTAGATAGCACCTGATGTACCTCTAAATACAAATCTAGTAAACCGAGTTATAGTACATATAATTCCCCATACTTAAAAATTACATAATCTGGAGTTATTTCAAGAATACACATTGATGATATTTACAGGTTTGGAGTTTTAGAGAATTAGATCATAAATCATGCATTACATTCCACATTTCAATAAGGTGGTTACATAAAACAGAATAATATTATTTTCCCATCAAAAGAGTCATGTTTAAAATAAAACATGGATTCCATCATGAAACTTACTCGAAAATATAATCACATCATGTACCATTCTCTTGACCTGTGAAAAAAAATTTAATAACATGGGATGAGCATAAAAAGCTCAGTAAGGGATATAGTTGTACAGAATAAAAACATTACTCCATGAATACATAAGAACCAATGAAATCATACTTTACTCATATAACATAAGAACCTCATCATACCTCATGAAATAAAATGATTTATGAATAACTCATAGAAAACGTAAGACATAAAGGTAACTTGAGGCATTCATAACATTATTACGTAGGGAGTAACCCTCATGGTTACGTTTTGAATACACATCCAAATATATTCCATAAATATTTTTGGAGAAACCTTAGTGTTTAACTCATTCGTGTTACCCAATGCATTGGAGAGCTATCACGAGATCACCTGCCATTAGTATTTCATGGAACCACCCGTCTTCATAAACAATTCCCAAGAACCATAACATAATCGTATCACATAAAACATGCATAAAGAAACATATCATTTACACATTTCAGTCAAAAGATACCAATAAAACACCTTGATATAATATAAACATTACTAAAACCATTTTCAATTCAAAAATAAATGAAAAGTAAAACATGTTATTTATTTTCCATTTAAAAAAATGTTATGGCTTGTAGAGGAAGCCGAAACTCAGATAATCGTCACAGCGGTGGAGAAGTTGTTGTCGCCGCATAAGTACGACAAAAACATTCCCCTTTGTCATTTAGTAACACGCATCGTATAAAAATATTCCCTTTGAATAAAAGTAAAAGTCAAAGGGATTTATACACCATATAAAAGAATGTTGTGTATGATACATAATATCCCTCAATGAAAGGAGATTGAGACGAAGTCCCATACCTCATGTCTCACTTGACTTGATCATTCATTAATCTCCTGAATAATAAACTAAAGTTAATTTATACTTTCTTAAGAACCTTTTTCATGTTCATTATTCCTTTTATATCACTTATTACCATGTAATTAACATTATGTAATTATTTAAGTTAATTATGGTCGTTTTGTCGATCTTTGTTACTTGAGCCAAAAAATAAACTTCTTATAATTACAAGGTGTTCATGTGGTAATATATCTTTTATATCCAGAATTATATTTATGATGTAGATATCATATATATCTAGTATATACATTCATTAATAATATTACCTTACATTTATAGGTAAGAAATGAATTGCACCATTCATGGAGACAGTAAGCCGTATGTACTCATGAATGCTACTATAATTTCTATTTCATATTTAATGGAGTGAAATAATAATGATATAAAGGTATATTATAATTCCATTATAATATCATATATAATATCATATACTCCATCCTTTATACCTCCCACATATGGCATTAACAAATCAAATCACCTTGAGGGGGCGGTAGTTCGTATTTCCTAAAATTAAGATATCGTGTTTACCCATAATGGAAACCATAAGGTATTCCATAAATGAAAAATAAATAATATTAAGTAAATCATAGAAATAATATATATCATATATTAATAGAGTGACATCTTAATTGCCACCCTGAAATGTGTTAAAAGAATATTGAACAATCATCGTTTCGTGAGGCAGAAATTCGACATCCATAGAAACAATATGTTCTTTAACTATTTGACGGAGGTGTGTGGAAGTGTAGCTCAAATAATTCTCCTAAAAAAATCCTATTATATTTAAGATACTAGTTTTGTTACAAAATAAAATAGTATAATGAGTTTAGAGGGTTGGAGATGAAAAGTAAAACAAAATAACAGAAGTGAATACATTACCTTTAAATCGTGTAACTCCACTTGGTTTGAACCAAAGGGGTTTATTGAAGAGCATTATGCCTAAGGAAATCCTTCTATGATGAAGAGAGTGATGTGCAGAGATAATATGAGCAGAGATTGGAAGATACAATGTCTTGAGAGGTGTCGGTGGGGTGGTAGAGGTGGGGGCCTTTTATAAGAGGGGGGAGGGGTACTCTTTGAATGTCAAGAAATGTTACTTTATTATATAAAGAGTTTAGGATTTTAAAGGTCCAAAAATTATATATTTCTAGGATAAGGTAATAAGGGTTATAAATACAATAATACAATAGTTATTTGACTAGTGTAAGTCTTAGAGTTTACAATATCTCTTCATTTTATATAAATCGTTTATTAATGAGGTAACCGCTGCATCATCATGGTGTCATATAAAATTTAATTTATTTAATGTCTAAAAATTATACAATTAATATCATGATGTAGGAAATATTTTTAGCTTTAAAATGACTATTTATAGTATAAGTGATCATTTACACAGACAAAACTAAATTTTTTTTACTTTGGTGATACATACTTTGGTTATACTCTCCATTTAAAAAAATAATATAATAATATGTCACTATCACCCAAACGTGATTCCATGGCATCTCAATGTTTTCCAAAAGGAATCCAACGGTTGTCCATGACACAACCAGTAGAATTAAGACACATTTTGGTGTCATTTTTAATTATTATGATATTATTTTATTACCCTTAACTACCTGATTATTAATTAATCATGATAATTAAATATAATTATCGTCGTTACTATTCATAATGACCAAAAACAAAAGAGTCTTCATTACATAATTTTTAACTTCTGATTCCAAATATGGAATTAATTTTACCAAATTCTAATCGCATAAATTTCAGTAATTAATTTAAAATTAATTCCCATTGTCAAAACAAATATAGTGTTTTTTAGAATCAATATCTATCAAAAATTTGACAATTGTTTATGTCCAATTTCAAAGTGAAATTAATCCCAATGACCACCATTGGATTAAATTGTGAAAATATATTCTATTTAAACTTTACAAAAAAATAAAAATATAATCTATCCATATAATTAAATTAGATAAAATGCAGATTTGAAGTAAAATGCAGTATTTTTCACTATTCATTAAAAAATGAACATGGTCTGAAAAATACCAAAAATTTATCCAAAGTAAATTTGAATGTCCCAATAATAATGAATATGTTTATTTTGAAAAATATAGCTTATATAATTGTCAAAAAAATAGATTTAAAAATGGTTCCCCATCATAAGGCATTAAAACAATCATTTTAAAATATTAAAGAATCCAATGCTTATGATTGAATTTATTCTCATTTTAAGCCTCTAAAACACTATCTAATTCATAAATAGACATAGATATGAAAATCTATAATTCTTTACATACATGGGAAGTTACATCCTTCCCCCCTTAATAAAATTTTATCCTCACAATTTATTTACTTATCAAATAAGTGAGGGTATTTATCCCTCAATGCATTTTCATATTCTCATGTTGCCACTTAAATCATGTGGTTTTTCGAAAAAACCATTACAAGATGAATCACCTTATTCCGCAATATATTCACCTGGTGGTCAAGAATCTGGATGGGTTGTTATTCATAAGATCGGTTCTCTTCCAGCTGAACTACCTCTGGACTCAAAACATGAGATGGATCTGGCATGTACTTCCTTAACATTGAAACATGAGAAACATTCTGTACCTACAATAAACTCGGAGGAAAATCCACTCGGTATGAAAATGATCCAACTCTCACGAGAATTTCATAAGGTCCAATGATCCTTGGAAATCGTCTTTCCTTTCTTAACATATCACATAAGACTTTTCCATGGTGAAACTTTGAGAAATACATGATCACCTACCACAAAATAGTGATCATTCATCCTGTTGTCCGCATATCTTTTCTACCTACTCTGAGCTCCTATCATGTGCTTCTGAATCAACTAAACTTTTTCTACCAACTCTTCTACCGATTCTCGTCCCATCAAATTCCTTTCACCCACTTCATCCCAAAAAGCTAGAGTACGACACTGCTTCCCATACAATTCCTCAAATGGTGCCATCTGTATACTGAAATGAAAACTGTTATTATATGAAAACTCAACCAAATAATGATGGTGGTCCCAACTTCTATAAAAATCCATCGAACAATAACGTAGCATATCCTCCAATGTGTGAACTGCTCATTTGGACAACACATCTTATTGAGGATGAAAAGATGTACTAAGATTTATTTCAGTACCTAACAACTTCTGAAGGAATTTCCAAAAGTTAGACGTAAACCTGGGATCACGATCAGATACAATACAGTGGGGAACCCATGTAACCTGACTATCTCTTTACGATACAAACGAGAAATTTGATCTTGAGAAAAATTATCGTGTATAACAAGGAAATGATCAGATTTAGTCAACCGATCAACAATAACCCAGATTTCATTATTACCTCGAGGTGTATTCGACAATCTTACAATAAAGTCCATGGATATACTATCCCATTTCCACTATGGCACTGGTAAAGGTTGAAGCATCTCATTCGGTAACTACTACTATGCTTTAACCTGTTGACATGTCAAACACATCACAGTAAAATTAGCAATATCTCTTTTCATTCCATCCCACTAGTAAAACACCCAATGATCTCTATACATCTTAATACTGCCTGGATGAACTGAAAACGGAGAACTATGAGCTTTACATAACAACTATCTTTTCAACTGTGAATCACAAGGCACACAAAACCTCTTCCCAAATCTCAAAACACAATAATTATCAAATTTGGTTTCAGGAAACTTACCCTTCTGAACCAGCTCTTCCATTTTCTGCAACTCACAGTCTGGCTTCTGTGCTTTCTTAATTCTGTCAGATAGATAAGATTTCACTGATACCTGAAACAAAAAATAATAACATCTTGCACCAACATATTCTATGCCAAATTTAATCAAATCCTTAACCAAAGGATCACGTTCCAAATGTAACATTTTTAATGAATTATTACTTTTCTGACTCAAAGCATCAACCACTTTATTTGATTTTCCCGTATGGTAATAAATTATACAATCATAATCCTTGATTAATTCTAGAAATCTCTTATGTCTCATTTTCAATTATTTTTTAGTGAATATATATACTTTAAAATTTTTTGATCAGTATATAGTTCACACTTTACACCATACAAATGATTCCTCCAAATTTTTAAAGAGAAAATAACAGCAGCTAATTCCAAATCATGTGTAGGGTAATTTACCCAATGAGTTTTCAACTGATGTGAATCATAAGAAATTACCTGATCATTTTGCATTAGGACGCAACCAGGTCCTTTCAATGAAGTATCACTATAGATAACAAACTCACCATACCTGGAAGGTAGTGCCAAAACTAGAGAATTCACCAATCTTCTTTTCAATTGCTGAAAACAATCATCACGTTCTTTTGTCCAGATAAATTGACCACCCTTCCGAGTTAGCTTAGTCATTGGTCTAGATAACCATGAAAAAATTCTAAAAAACCTTTGGTAATAGCCTTCCAAACCAAGAAAACTACGAATCTTGGTTATATTTGTGGGACTTGGCCATTCTTCAAAAACCATTGTTTTGGCAGGATCAATAGTTATTCCGTCTTTAGAAACAATGTGACCAAGGAAAGAAATTTGTTGCAACAAAAACTCACACTTTTTAAAATTCCCATAAAATTTCATTTCTTTTAACGTTTTAAAAATAACCCTTAAATGACTTTCATGCTCCTATTTACATTTAGAAAACACCAAAATATCATCAATGAAAACAACCACAATCTTATCCAAGAACTCATGGAAAATTCTATTCATAAGGTCCATGAATACAAAAGGTGCATTGGTCAACCCAAAATTCATTACTACAAATTCTTAATGGCCATATCTTGTACGAAACACAGTCTTCAGAACATCTGCTTCCCATACCATCAACTGATGGTACCCCGATCACAGGTCAATCTTCGAAAAATACTGAGCTCCCTGGAGCTGATAAAACAAATCATCTTTATGAGTCAAAGGATATTTTTTCATAACAATGATGTTATTCAAGGCTCTATAATCAATGCAAAGTCTCATAGAACCATCATTCTTTTTAAAAAAAATAAGATAGGAGAACCCCATGGTGATGTGATAGGTTAAATGAAACATTTCTCTAATAAATATTTCAATTTCACCTTCAACTCTAAAAGTTCAATTTGATCCATTCAATAAGGGGGTTTTGAAATTGGCTTAGAATCAGGAACTAAGTCAACAGTAAATTCTACTTCCCGATCTTGTATTATTCCAGGAAACTCGTCAGGAAAATAATCAGGATACTCATTTACCAATGGCACATCATTAATCTGAACGGTTCCTTTTTTTTCAGAAATATGTGCAAGGTAACATTGATTTTTATATTTTACAAGTTTCTCAGCCTCTTGATATGTTATCAACAGCAAGGGTTCATTCTTGTACACAAACTAATAGACTTTATTAAAAGAAACCTCTGTATCTCTATAATCAATCTTTGTATGGTAAACAGAGAGCCAATCCATACATAGGATGACATCAAAATCTACTAGAGTTAAAACAATAATGATTTCATGTAGGTTCTTTCCACGGATAAGGATAGGAAGATTCATAGAAATTTGTTTTGCGTCAATAATTACCCCACGTATTTTTACCACAAGTTCAGGAATCATTTCTTGAGATGGAATTCCCAATTTACTATAAATGTTTTCAGAGATGAACAAATTTGTAGACCCTGAATCAAAAAACACATTGGAATAATATGAAAAAACAAACAAAGTACTTGATAGCACTTCATTTGATGGCCAACATCTGCTGAAGTAATTGCATAGGATTTCACCACACCTTTCTGCTATTAGTCTAATTGCTTCCCATCATTTGAGCTCTTTGTTGAACACTCGTTTCCATAATGACCCATCTCATTTCACTTGAATCATTTCACTAACTGTAAATAAAATTTGGTCTTACCATCACCTGATCATTTTCAGTGAAATCATTAGCCTTATTTCCCATCTTACCAAATTGGTAGCACTTTACAGAATTCATAAGACATTCCCCAGCATGCCTTTTACCACATTTTTCACAAACTGAAAACTTAGTTTTCTTACCATCATACCTCTTTGAAGGATTCTTCCCTTTCACAAGCCACATCAGTCTCTTATTCTGTTGGTTGTTATAGAACACTTGATCATCGGAAAACTCCATTTCCACTTTCTCAGCACATCGAACACTATTTTCATAACATTTTATCTCACGAGAAACTAATTCCCTTAGATATTTTGGCTTTAATATTGAGTAAAAATGATTGATTTTACTATCAAGGTCTCTAATAAAATTAGGAGCACACCTTGCCAATCGAGTGAACTTTTCTTTATAAGCAGTCACTAAGTCGTCCTCTTACCTATATTCAAATAATTGTTTCTCCATCCTAAGACGAATAACCTAAAGAAAATATATCTCAAGAAGCTTACCTTTTAATTCATCCCAGTCAAGAGCATAAATCTTATCAGAATCCCTGATATTTTTAACCATTGACCACCTCTAATCTGCTTCACCCTCCAAACGGTAAATAACAAGACAATCCTTTTGATTTTATGAACACCCCATGAAATCAAAAATCATCTCCAGTGCTTTAATCCACCCTTCAGCTAGCACATGGTCATATGATCCCCTGAATGATTGGGGATGTTGCCTCATGAATTGTTCCACCATAGACATGTTCCTATACAGTTGATCTGGCTAATCTCGTGAATGGAAACCACCACCATTTATCGCATGAGTCAACTGCGTCATTACTACAACAAACTATTCAGTTCCAATTCCAACCATCTTAGGATGCTGATTCCAAAGGTCATTTCCTTATTTTTCTTTTCTATCACTACTTCCAAGTCTCCTCTACGGAAAACCATTCTAAACAAACATGTATTATATTACGAAATATGGTAATCTTCAAATGATATATCATTTTAATTTGACCATAAAAAATAATTTTGGATAATCATTTAATATAATTATAACTCTTAATGTTATCTAAACCAAACTTTGATACCAACTATAAGGCCCCAACCTTAAACATTACTTAATAATGAGTTATTTAAAGAATACAAATTGAAGATCTTTTCAGGTTTAGAGTTTTATAGAATTAGATCATAAATCATGCATTACATTCCACATTTCAACAAGGTGGTTACATAAAAGACAATATTATTTTTTCCCATCAAAGGAGACATAATTAAAATAAAACATAGATTCTTTCTTGACACTTCCTCGAAACTATCATCACATCATTTACCTATTCCTTGACATGTGAAAAAAATTTCAAAAACATTACATGAGAATAAAACGATAAGTAAGGGATATAAAAGTATGGAATAAAAAAATTAGTTCATGTATACATAAGAACCAATGAAATCATACTTTACTCATAAAACATAAGTACTTCATAATACCTCATGAAATGATAAGATTAATTAATAACTCAAATAAAATATAAGACATAAAGGTAACTTGAGGCATTTATAAAATTCTTACATAGGGAGTAACCCTCATGGTTACGTTTGGAATACCCATCATAGTATATTCACACAATATCTTCGGAGAAACCTTATAATTTTACTCCTTCACGTTACCCAATGAATTGGATAGATATCACGGGGAGACCCCCCCATTTTTTATCAATGAACCACCTATCTTTATAAAAAATTCCCATGAATTATAACATAACATTATCACATAAAACATTCATAATGGAAACATAACATTTCCACATTTCAATCATAAGATATCAATACAACACATTGATATAATAAAAAAATAATCAAAACCAGTTTAAATTCCAAAATAAAAGAAAAGTAAAACATTGTATTTATTTTTCATTTAAAAAATTTTATGGATTGTAAAGGAAGCCAAAACTCAAATAATGGTCACAGCGGTAGAGAAGTCATTGTCCTCGCATACGTACGACAAATAAATTACCTTTTGTCCTTTAGTAAAATGCTTCATATAAAAATATTTCTTTTGAATAAAAGTTAAAATCAAAGGGGATTATACACTATATAAAAGAAAGTTTTGTATAAAACAAAATATGCCTCAATGAAGGGAGATTGAGACGAAGTCCCATACCTCATGTCCGACGTGACTCAGTCGTTCTTTAATCTTCTAAATAAAAAACTAGAGTTAATTTCTAATTTCATAAGATCCTTATTCAAGTTCATTATTCCTTTTATATCACTTATTACATTTTTATGAACTTTATGTAATTATTTAAGATAATAAAAGCTATTTTGTCGATGTTTGGTACTTGAGCCAAAAAGTAAACTTATTATAATTACAATTTGTTCATGTGGTAAAATATCCATTATATCCAGAATTAAATTCATGATGTAGATATCATATATATAATATATATCCATTATATAAATTCATTTATAATATTACATAATATTTGGAAGTATGAAATGAAATGAACCTTTCATGGAGACGGTAAGCCGTACGTACGCATGAACTCTACTTTCATTTCTATTTTATATTTAATGGATTGAAATCATAATGATATAAAGGAATATTATAATTCCAGTATAATATCATATATAATATCATTAACTCCATCCTTTATACATCCCACATATGGCATTAACGAATCAAATCACATTGAGGGGACGGTAGTCTGCACTTCCTAAAATGAAGATATCATTTTAACCAATAACAAAAACCATAAGGTATTCCATAAATGAAAAATACAGAATCATAAGGAAAACATAGACATAATATATTTCATATATAAATATAGTTTCATCTTAATGGCCATCATGAAAAGTGTTAAATGAATATTGAACAATCATCGTTTGGTGAGTCAGAAATTCACCATCCACAGAAATAGTATGTTCTTCAACCATTAGATGGAGGTGTGTGTAAGTTTAGCTAGAATACTTCTCATAACAACATCCTATTATATATAAAATACTGGTTTTGTTAAAAAATAAAATAATAGAAAAATTTTATAGGGTTGGAGTAGAAAAAGAAATCAAAAGAACACAATTGAAAACATTACCTTTAAAGCGGGTAACTCCTCTTAGTTTGAACCAAAAAGGATTCATGAAGATATTTCTGCCTAAGGTAAGGCTTCTAGGATTAAAATAGGGATGTTTAGTGATAAAATGAGTTCATATTGGCCAATAAAACGTCTTGATAGGGGTGGGTAAGGTTGTAGATTTGGGGGCCTTTTATAATAGGGAGGAGGGGCACTCTTGGAAATTCAAGAAATGTTACATTATTATATAAAGAGGTTCAGATTTTAAAGGTCCCATAATTATATATATCATGGATAAGGTGATAAGGGTTCTAAATCCATCCATACAATAGGACTTTTAAAAGTTTATGTCTTATATTTTACAATATCTTTTCATTTTATTTAAATTCTTCATTAATGTGTTAAACGCTGCATCATCATAGTGTCAGATAAAATTTAATTTATTTAATGTCTATAAATTATAAAAACAATATCATTATATAAGTAGTATTATTATCTTTCCAATTATTATTTATAGCTTATGATATCATTTACACAGACAAAACTAAAATTGTATTAATTGGGTGATAAATACTTTGCTTATACTTTCCCTTTAAAAAATAATATAATAAAATGTCACTATCACCCACAAGTGATTCCATGGGGTCCAAAATTTGGGAAAAAGAAATCCCATGGTAGTACATGACACAACAAGTAGCACTATGACACATGTTGTGGTCATTATTTAATGTTGTGTTATTATTTTATTACCCTTCACTTCCTGATTATAAATTAATCACGATAATTAAAGACAATTATCGTCGTTAATATTAATAATGTCAAAAAACAAAAGAATCTTAATTAAATAATTTGGACCTTATTATTCCAAATAAGGAATCCATTTTACCAAATTCCAGACAATGAGATTTTATTAATTAATTTAAAAATAATTCTCGTAGTCAAAACAAATAGCCGGTTTTTTAGAAACAATATATATCAAAAGTATGACAATTGTTTACATCAAATTTCAAAGTGAAATTAATCCCAATGACCACCATTGGATTAAATGATAATATTAAATTCTATTTAAACTATAAAAACATATAAAATTACAATATTTCTATATAATTAAATTAGATGAAAAAGCAGTTTTGATGTAAAATGCAGTATTTTTCACTATTCATTAAAAATTGAACATTGTCAGAAAATTAACAATAATTTATCCAATGTAAATTTCAACATCTTAGGCCTTATTAATAACTTTATATTGACAAATAGAGATTATATAATTGTCAAAAGATAGATTTAAAAATGGTTCGCCATCAAAATGCGGTAAAACAATCTTTTAAAATATTAGAGAATCCAATGATTAAGATTGGATTTATTCTCATTTTAAGACTCCAAAAAACAATCTAATTCCAAAATAGAAATAGATATGAAAATCCATAATTATTTATTTAATTGGGATGTTATTGTACTTGAGAACGAGGTATTTCCTAAGTGGCTACATTCTAGTAAATCTCTGTTTTTGAATGTTATATAATAGCAAGGCTGGTTAGAGTTGTTTTCGAGGTAAGATAATCCAATTTATCCTAAGCTATTAGCTCAGTTTTATCATTATATTTAGTTCAACTTTGATTTTGAAGAAGGATATATTCTGATAAGATGGATCACTGTGAATAAATGATCATTCACTTCAATGTTATAGACGGCATTCCCTAGGATACCTCAAGAAGAAATTAGTGAGGATTATCATAGAGGAGCTCCACCTTCTAGTGAATTCAATGTCTTGGAAGATACTATGAAATGATTGACAGAAAATTGCACCAAGATAAAATACATTGCTTTTGATCTAGATTTAGAATCAAGTATTTTGTTTATGATTATACTATACCTTATTACCGAAGAAAATGATATTTTTCTATACTGAAATATCAGGATGTGTTCCTAATACACCTTATGAAAAATGGGGATAAGATCAACCTTTAAAAGTATATCATTCACCACATGTGTGAACTCATCAAAACCACATCAAATTCAACCTCCATATTTTACTCACTTTTTAACATAGACATTCTTATTTCCAAATTTATTGATGAAAATAATGAGGATTTTATAATAGACTGTGTGTACTTCTTTTAAAAAGTCACTATCATGAGGTTGAAGATAAATTGGAATCCTTAGAAAAATGCATGGGTGGAATAAAATGAATGAATCTATGAAAAAATAAATCATGTGGAACATCCCTCAAGACCATGAGATATTTCTTATCTTGGTTTGGAACCAGATGAGGTTGTTGATTTTTCTGCTAAATAGGAGGAAGAGGATGGTGTGCCCCACAAGGGAAATTGTTTCTTTTGAAGAAGACAGTACTCTTCTACCTTATATTGTATGTGAAAAGAAAGTCCCTGCTTTAATAGAAGTTTTTAATATGGAAGAACATCCTGAGGCTAAAACAAAATATGCTCTCAATTAATCCGAGAAGAATGTTGTAGAAGAACCTATAGATGAAGAATTACCTGTTTTCAAAGGAGATAACAATGAGGAACTCCCAGTGGAAAAATTTATTCCAGAACTCATTCCATCAACTGAGGAAAGAATGAAGCTGGATTTTTAGCTGTCTAAGTATGAATTGAGAGAAGAAATACAAAATGAGATTTTGGAATTAGATCAATATCTAAAGACTCTCTATCATGAGAAGGATGCAGTTGTTGAGGGGGAGAAAACCCCAAAGCATGAATCTACTGAAGAACCAAACCTGATTGTTTCAAGCTCTGTAGACACTCAGTATATGTTCCCCAGTTTCTATGTTGTGGATAACTCTTATAATGTTTTAGTAAAAGGCTTTGACCTTTTTACAATTTTCTAACTAAAATATATCACTAATAATTATCTTGAGAAGGAACCTGAGTCTATATCAGTCCCTATTTATGATACTTCATCAAAAGAACCATCCTTTTGTGAGTAAAGGTGATCTAAAAGAATTTGGTGCTCCCCTTTTTTCTGGTGTTGAAGAAATCCTGAATTACAAACCTTCTCTTGTGACACAACTATGCGAGAAAGATGCCACATTATTGTTTGAGAAAGTTATTCGGAAAAATAACAACCAAAATTCTTCATGAGATTCATGAAGTAAGAGTTGGGAATAGAATACTTATTGATTAAGTGAAGACCCTAAGCGGTATCAATGAAGATATTCAAAAAGATTTGCATTCAGGATCAGAGATTATTTCTAATCCTATGGAACCTTTTGTTCCTCCAAACTCAAAAACTATTGTCATTGAGATCCAGCCATATTAAGCATTCATAGTAGAAAAGGTCACATAAAAGAACAACTATATTGAGAATTAAATGCGAGAACTTGTTGTTAATCTAAATAAACACATTGATGTGTATACTAGGTGCCTTCAGAAATTGTTGAACCAACTAAAATCTCTTACCACCACTGTCAATGCTTCTAAGCACTCTGGTTAATCCTCTCAACCCTTTTTAGACAGTGATCTAGTCAGAATAGTTGTCATAGAAGAGCATTAGACTGTGCTTAGTGTATTCAATAAATATTCACTCTCTAAAGTTATCATGAATAGTGATAGTGTTCTTGACCTGGTCCAAATCCATTTAAAAATTGCTAATGATTCTATGCAACATATTTCCATACAAATTAATTTCTACTTCAACAGAATCTTCTTCCAGATTGATATGAATTGTCATTACATTTATGTTGTGGAAAATATGTGGATTCCAACGGTTACCAAAGATTTCAAGACTCATGTCCCAAATCTCATAGAGTTAAATATATTGTTGGATAAGTGTTGAAAAATAAGCATGATTTTGAGAAATCCATGTAGTATGGTGGATTGATCATTGTGTATTTCATTAAGCTTCAGAGGCCTTACCTTCATGTACAGAGTAAAATCATTGTTTCTCATGCAGCTGCATGTCTAAGACTTGGGTTTGCTACCTTCACCTCTGCCCTAGCCTCCACTACTATGTCTATCAGCCAACCACTATGTCAAATCAGGCGTGTGATCATTGATCAAAAACATTCTCAATATTCTACTACTCCTACTATGGATCCATTGGGTTTTGAATTCATTCCTTTACCCTCTCTATCAACAACCTCACTCCTTTATTCTACCTTTACCTCTGCTCTTATGGCTTTCTCTTTTACTATTGATTCTAAAGGCCAAAATAAGGCCAGGCCCTGAAGAAGAACAGTGATTACTCTTTTTTGATAAGAATGATGTTACTTTTGTTTTTTCTTCTTTCTGTTTGTACTGGACCTTATTTTCTTTAATGAAATCTGCACTTTTCATGACTTTTCTTATTCCATATTTTTTATAATTCCAAAAGGGAATAATCTCTTTAGATGTTAGATATTTATCACATGCACTTTATATCTACATGATTTGTGATCATCTAATAGGGGGATTGTTTTACTCCTCCTGTTTTTATCATTTTTTAATGATCAAAATTCCAATTAAACATTGTTAAATCATATAAATTATATCAAATAATGTGTATTATTGTCTAATTATTACTGTGCTTCAGGAAGAGAAATTCATGTTCTTAATTGTTCTACCTTAAATTTAATTACTTTATACTATCCTTGATTTACTTTTATAATACCTTCTTTGAAAAATGATTAGGTCTAATTCATTCTATGATCATCATGGCTTATGTCTGAATACATGTATTTTGAAATTTTTGAGACACCATGAGTCTGCCACTGGTTATGACATTCTGGTTGTGTAAACCAGACACTGACAACCAGACACCATAATGGATCAGACACCGTGATAAGCACACACCGTGAAGGATAAGACACCGGGACAACGAGACATCGTGAATAAGCAGATACCGTGAACAAGTAGACACTATGACCATGAAACACCATGACCATGATACACCGTGAACAAGAAATCGTGACCATGAGACACCATAACATCCATACACTGTGAACAAGACATAATGAAATCCAGACACTGTGACCATTAGACAGCGTGAATAAGACCCCATGAAATCAAGACACAAATACGAATCCAAACCCTGTGTGAATGAGACACCGTTTCCATGAAAAACTATGACATCGTAGCCAAATATGTTTTCACATATTTCAATTTAATCTCTAAAGGTAATATTTGATGGTTTTAAATGCATGGATATAATTAATGTCTCTTTTTTGAAATATCATCTGACAGTACGAGGTATGAGGTGCAATATCCATGCAACAGGTCAGCTCCAACACATTCACTCTAAGATCAAAAGAGTAGTGTGGCCCAGAAACAAAGTGCTAAAGCTTGTAGGGAAAACATGATACAAAATAACAAGTCGGTGGGTGTGAGATTTATAAAAAAATAAAATTTCTGTGAATTATATCATTCAAATCGACTCTCCTTATGAACAAAGAAATCATAATGGAATCCCAATAACATCTTTATTCTATAAAAAACCATAGAGAACAATATTCTACTCTGTCTGACTTGAGAGACTCTATTTTCCATATGAGGTCTTGAGTTTTTCATCTTCCTCATTTCAGAAGCCCAAAGATGAAATGATCAACATTTAGAGCATTTATAAACATATATCAACATTACTGAAATTTTTTGTATCATTTTATTAATTGTAACAGCCCGAGATTTTATGAAAACTATTCTTTTTAATTTTATTAATGTCTTGTGTTTTACGCTACACCAAAAGGAGCTTGCACAACACGCATCCTTGTCTTGCCTTGCATTACACGCAATCGCGACCTTCCTCGATAGCGTGTGTAATACGCAATACCGAGTTTCACTAAACAAAGATATGCTATAAAAATATTATTAAAACTAGCCGTTATGAATAGTAATAACCACTTTTTCAAATCCAGTAAATCTTATTTTTCAAAATGAACTTTATTTTTGGATTCGGAGTATCGAATTAAGCCTAAGGTGAAATTTTCGTACTTTTCGGATAACTTTCATATTCTGATGAATAGTGAAAATTACTAAATTATAATTAAAAACAACTTTTTTAATCGAAATAATTAATAGTGATAAATCATTAATTTGAGTGGTTTTAAAGTATATTTAGAATATATTTTTACAATTTAATACAATGTTGGTCATTGGATGTAGTTTCACAATTAAACTAGACATAAACAAGTGTCAATCTTTTGATAGATATTGTTTCTTAAAAACACGCTATTTGTTTTAACAGCGGGATTTAACTATGAAATTAATTAATGCAACTTTTATGTTATGAATATGGTAAAATAGACTTCATTTTTGAATTCGGAATATAAAATATAGCTTAGGATGAAATTTTGACATTGTTCTGAAAACATCAATTTTTGATGAATAGTGAAACTACTAAGTGGTAGTTAAAAAAAACTGAATTTTGCATAAAACTTAATTTTACCGCTTCTGTGAATGGAATTTCTAAAATCCGAGAGACACGGTTAATATCAAGGACTAAAATGTGGTTCAATGAGATGAAAATAATTTTTTGGTGAATAGTAACTTTTTACTTTTTTTACCACGGTTAATAGTAAATAAGGTAACTAAGGGTAAATATGATATTAATATTACCCTAACACATGTCCTAATTCTATTGGACAAGTGTAATTCGACCAAAAACAAACATAGGAATAAAATATGACCATTTAGGCCCACTTGGATTAGATTAGGACATTTATTATTAATTTATTTAAAGAAGGGTTAAAATAGTTAAAATCAATGTTTAATAAGTAAATCATTTTTAATATGGGGTTATACATAAGATAAATTCGACTATAAATATTCATTAGAAATATAAAAAGATTTCCTACATGATGGTATTTTATTTGTAATTTTTAGACATCAAATAATATAATTTATTTGTGACACAAAAATGATGCAGTAATTATCTTATTAATGAAATATTGACATAATTGATAATATAAATACCAAAATAAATGTAATTTAATACTTTTTATGAATTCCACTAATTTTCTAGGTTAGTATGATATATTAGTGTTGCTTTAATCAACTTGGATCGAATATATAATTCTGTTATGACTTTCAAACAAATCATATATCAAATAGTGTCAAAATTGACACAAAATAGTTTTTAAATCAAATATTATATTATTAATTGTTATTTTATTCCTAAAAATCTAAGGTTCAGCCAAATGACTTAGATAAGGATATATATATTAATAATAAACAATTTGGGGTTAGTTTGGCATGTTATAATAAGTGTATTAACCATATAGTGAAAGAAAACAAAAAGACACAGTAAAAGTTAAAATAATTAACTTAGAGTTAAATCTAATTGATAAGGTTAAAATAATACCCTAAACTTGTCTAAATCCTATTGGTTGATAGGATTTCGACCCTTCCCCACTTTATCTTCGAAATAAGACCCTTTGGAACCATTATAAACCGATTTTTACTTTAATATAAAATAATATTTTGAGATATTCCTAAGGTGCCCCTCTCCTCCCTTATAAAAGGGCACCTCCTCCCCCTCCTCCTCACACCAAATTGAGCACTCAAGCTCGGACAACCCCTGCCATTTTCTCCTCTACACTTCCCTAGAATAATCCTAGAGGTCCTGGTCTTCTCAAAAGACCAATCTTAGTTCCTTAAGTGGAGGATTCAAAGAGGCGTTCCAAAGAAGAGGTAATATCCATTACCGATCATTTCAATTTCTTTCTTCTTCAACTTCTTCTTCTTTAGTTGTTTCATGATAAAGTAATAAAATCAGTATTACTTACATACTGATATGTTATTATAAATATGAAACAACCCTAATTCACCTTCTATCCATCCTACGGAAAAATGAAATCACCGCGCGTGCGTACGTACGGAATACCGTCTCCACGCCGTGGTGTAATCTATTTTCCACCACCACCTTACATGGATGGGTATAATGGTGTAAAGAATAACTATACATAATTATTACAACATCATATTGATTCTGATATATTGTATAATACACTCCAATTCAATTCAATATTTATAGAAATGATATCATCGCTCGTGCGTACGTACGGAATACCATCTCCACGACGCGATGAGATTCATTCTCCATGTTAACCATTTAAGAATGATTATAATGTATATATAAGAAATAATAATGAAATATATGACATTATAAAGCTACTGGATTTATGTATATGTATACATATGTATGTCATCTACTTACATCCATTTCAAGACAATAAGGAAAGGAAAACAGCGTTCATGCGTACGTACGGACTACCGTCTCCATGAACGGTGTTTTTCATTTTATTTATCTACCTATTATATATATATATATACTGAATATATATGATATATAAATCATATTTTATATTCTGGAAGTAAGTAAATCATGATATAAGTAATAATGATGTCAATAACAACAAGTCAAAACACCTACGATAAATGAAACGATTTTACCCAAAACGCTTCTTTAACATGGAATTTACAAAAGAACGGGTAATATAATGTCATAAGTGAACCATATATGATATCATAACAATGAATATGATTCTGTAATAAGTCAATAACATGATTTAAATCATTATACAGGAGGTTCGGACACTTACAAAGCAAGTCGGACCTAAGGTAAGGGAAATATCACAATCTCATTTTTATCCGAGATTGTTTATTCGTAAGTATTTACTGGGGTGTATTTTATCATCCACATCCATGTTTCATCAATATGTAATATTATTTTTATCCACCTATAATTTTTTAAATCCATTTTTACCCTTCGGTGAGTTTTTAGTAATATGTATGAAAGGAATCTTTTGTCGTTTTTCGTACGAGGTACTTTTTGACTTTTCCGACAAAAGTACGAAGAATGTTTTTTTAACTTAAACGGCACGAACAGATTTTTACGGTTTTATAAAGCCTTATTTTCATGAAGCTTCCTACAAAAGATTTCATGACTATTTTTAATAAAATCTCTTTCTTTTAAGATTTCATGATGTTTTTTGAAAAGAAATTGATTTTGAAGAAGAAAGGATATTTTCCTCAAGAATTCAGTTGAGGTGTTTTATCAAAATTATTTTCCATCTAAGATAATAAAGGGTTCTGTTTCTATCCATATTTTTACATTGATTTGACTATGCTGTGATGGAATTAGGTTTATGAATTCCTTTATCTTATATGAATGGTTTTATGATGTCATGTTGTTTAAGAATCCCATTTTTATTGCATGGGTTATGAAATGATGTATGATTTATGATTGTGTGGCACACATAAGAATGGTATCATTATGAGATGGGTGGGACCTATATCTCCCTCCAATGCATTGGGTAAATATTTCATATCTCATGAGATAGACATGGCTGGAATGGTAGGTTATACCGGTTCAGTGAAACAGGACTGAAACGAGGATTACTCGATTCAGAAATGGACTTTGTCCACTAAGATAGTCTTGGCAATGAGTCTTGACTAACAAGAAATGATTCTCTATGATTATGTGTGTATTCCACAATGAGTAATGTTTTATGTAAGGGTTTCATTTTCACTACTATGATTTATCCCATGTTATGAAATTATGCTCTCTTTTGCAGGTTAAGATTTCCAAAAATGTTATGTTCTTATGAAAATTATGTGATTGATATTTTTTTGTTTACCCTTACTGAGCATTTGAGCTCACCCTTTTATGTTTTCTTTTCCCCAGGATATAAAGAAAGGTTTTAGGTAAAAAAAAGGAAGATCTTTGTGGGAGATTTTGAAGATCTTTCACCAGGATTAGAAGATTACATTCCGAGTTTCCAAAGACACTAAACTATTACGATCCTTGTGTGCGTATTTTTGTTATGTATTAAGTATTCCGCAAAAGTAATGTAATGTTCATGTACGTTAGGCTTCGGGTCTTTACAGTTGGTATCAGAGGAAAGGTTTAGTCAACCTTTGGAAACTAGGATGCGAAAACGTTAGTGAGATCCCTAGAGATATTTCTAAGGTATGTCTAGGGATGTCCCTAGGGATAAGTATACGTATAGGTTATAGTAATAGAATTACGCTAACGATCATAGAATTAAACCTAAGATGTTGGATATTGAAGGTACTCCCCCTTTATTATGTTATTTTCCCTAGCATGATTTTTGCCTCTCACACTATTCTTTTTGGGTTTTAGACGATGGCTGGAACCCGAAGGAACCGTGTTGATCAATGCAATGGACAATGCAATGATTTCCCTCCTGAACAAACAAATGTTATGGGAGATGGAGTGCAAAATATTATTGCTATACTTACACAAGATATGAATCATTCTGGACTTCCAAATGAGCAGAGAAGGGAACAATATTCTATTGAGTCCTTCATGAGGCAACGTCCACCTTCTTTCAGTGGGTCTTCTGATCCACTTGTGGCTGAACAATGGATCAGTACTACTGAAAAGATATTTTCAGTTCTTCAATGTTCTGAACATGATTAAGTCATCTTAGCAGTATATCGTTTGGAAGGTGAAGCTGATCAATGGTGGAATCTTATCAAGAATACGAGGCCAAGAGATGAAATTGAGTCCATGGAATGGGACGAGTTCAAGAACTTGTTTTTCAGTAAGTACTTCCCTCGTATTCTTTGAACAAAGATGGAGAAAGAATTTCTTGAACTGAAGCAAAGGGACGATGAATCTGTTGGTACCTATGAAGCAAATTTTACAAGACTTGCAAGGTATGCTTCTGGAATTATCATCCAACCTGAAAGTAAAGTTGATCGATTTTTCTGTGGCTTAAAACCAAGTCTTCGAAGGGCATTAGCTATAAGAGACTTCAGTAGCTATGAAGAAATTGTGCGTTGTGCTATCAAGGTAGAAATGGAAGTTGGTGTTACATATCCATCTCATGGTTTTGACAAGAAACGAAAGATGGAGTTCAAGGAGAAATCTCAGAATAATGGTGAAAAGAAGATGAATGTTTCCTTATGCACAAAGTGTGGAAAGAAGCATGGTGGAGATTGTCTAAAAGGGACTAGAAAATGTTTTAAGTGTGGAAAAGAAGGTCATCGAGTAGCTGAGTGTAGAAGTAATGGAAAAAGGGTTTCTAATGATGTGAATAAAGCAAACACTGCAGAGAACGCACCGCCAACACTTCAATGCTTCAAGTTCAAGGAAATGGGGCATTATGCTAATAATTTCCCTAATCCAAGGGTTAGTGATGATCAACATGAGCAACCACTGAAGGCAAAGGACAAAGGGAAATCACATGCGATCACTATTGGCAATGTTGAATATGACAACGATGCGGTGGAATGATTAAGTGTTTATGTAATGGGATTCCAAAATAATGTTGTATCATTGAGTATTGCAATATTTATTGATGTGGTATTCAAAGTGATTGAGATAGTTTTTGGAAATAAGATGATATGCGCATAATGAAGACGAGAAAATGAAATGTTTAATAGTATTCATGAGCTCATGATTGATATAAGGACTAAGTGATATCATGGTTTGAGTATATAGAATTTTGAGGATTTCGGTATGTGAAAAGTGTTAACTTTTAACTGCATTCAAGTTTTCACTAAGGTTCAATGGGTATTCAAGAGAGTACAAGATTAAGGCCTTTGAATGTTTGGAATGTGACCAACAAGATATATCTTATGATATATGGGGATCAACGATGATATTAAATCTCTGGTAATTGTTTTCACTATGTTATGAGAGTGGACTGCAGTATTATGGATAAGCCTAATGATTGGAATGGATTGTGTTGGACGTAAGTTAGTATTGTTTAAGGATAGAAATTTTTTTTTCGATATTATTGATGGGATGTTATAGTAATATAGTTTTGGAAAAAGGACAACCTGCAGGACGAGCGACAGCCCATCGCTTCGGACAAGGCTGTAGGAATCGAACCCACAACCGAAGTGCGACTGGCCTTTATCGCCTACCACTGACCTACAGGAAGCCCATGTTTAGTAGAAACTAGTTTTATTATATTAAGCAGTATGATATATGAAGTATAAGTCCATTTTAGGAACCATATATGATTAATCTCACTATAGATCGATTTATGCATATAATTTTTGCAAACCTTTTGTTTGAGACAGATGGAATGACCCGTCATTCTATCACATGATCTGCTAACACTTCACGAATAACAAATTCAACTTCATTTATTTAAGAGATGAAGTGGAAATTGTTCAAGGCACGAACAACAGTGATATTATACCAAAATAAAGTAAGTATTTATTCTAATTCAAATTTTCAACTTTAGGGGAAATGATCTTGAAAACCAAAAATGTTGTCCTAGTGATCTTATACCTGATGAATCAGATGGTACTTTATATCATCACAAATATATGGATTTGTGATTACTGGCTTTTCCATAGCCATGTTCTCTACCACTCTCCATCAGAACATGATGGTTAGATTTCTCTTCCATATCCATATTTTTACCTATGTGGAAACCCATTGATTAGTTTATTTGGGTAATCGTTACATTTCATACTTTAGTTTTAAAAGCCATGTTTTGATATTCCTTTTTACGATGTGGGTTTCTATTAAAGAAACTTTCGAATAGTAAACTATTTAAAACCCCGACGAATTTCGAGGGCGAAATTCATTTTAAGGGGGGTAGAATGTAACAGCCCGAGATTTTATGAAAACTATTCTTTTTAATTTTATTAATGTCTTGTGTTTTACGCTACACCAAAAGAAGCTTGCACAACACGCATCCTTGTCTTGCCTTGCATTACACGCAATCGCGACCTTCCTCGATAGCGTGTGTAATACGCAATACCGAGTTTCACTAAACAACGATATGCTATAAAAATATTATTAAAACTAGCCGTTATGAATAGTAATAACCACTTTTTGAAATCCAGTAAATCTTATTTTTCAAAATGAACTTTATTTTTGGATTCGGAGTATCGAATTTAGCCTAAGGTGAAATTTTCGTACTTTTCGGATAACTTTCATATTCTGATGAATAGTGAAAATTACTAAATTATAATTAAAAACAACTTTTTTAATCGAAATAATTAATAGTGATAAATCATTAATTTGAGTGGTTTTAAAGTATATTTAGAATATATTTTTACAATTTAATACAATGTTGGTCATTGGATGTAGTTTCACATTTAAACTAGACATAAACAAGTGTCAATCTTTTGATAGATATTGTTTCTTAAAAACACGCTATTTGTTTTAACAGCGGGATTTAATTATAAAATTAATTAATGCAACTTTTATGTTATGAATTTGGTAAAATAGACTTCATTTTTGAATTCGGAATATAAAATATAGCTTAGGATGAAATTTTGGCATTGTTCTGAAAACATCAATTTTTGATGAATAGTGAAACTACTAAGTGGTAGTTAAAAAAAACTGAATTTTGCATAAAACTTAATTTTACCGCTTCTGTGAATGGAATTTCGAAAATCCGAGAGACACGATTAATATCAAGGACTAAAATGTGGTTCAATGAGATGAAAATAATTTTTTGGTGAATAGTAACTTTTTACTTTTTTTACCACGGTTAATAGTAAATAAGGTAACTAAGGGTAAATATGATATTAATATTACCCTAACACATGTCCTAATTCTATTGGAAAAGTGTAATTCGACCAAAAACAAACTTAGGAATAAAATATGACCATTTAGGCCCACTTGGATTAGATTAGGACATTTATTATTAATTTATTTAAAGAAGGGTTAAAATAGTTAAAATCAATGTTTAATAAGTAAATCATTTTTAATATGGGGTTATACATAAGATAAATTCGACTATAAATATTCATTAGAAAGCTAAAAAGATTTCCTACATGATGGTATTTTATTTGTAATTTTTAGACATCAAATAATATATTTTATTTGTGACACAGAAATGATGCAGTAATTATCTTATTAATGAAATATTGACATAATTGATAATATAAATACCAAAATAAATGTAATTTAATACTTATTATGAATTCCACTAATTTTCTAGGTTAGTATGATATATTAGTGTTGATTTAATCAACTTGGATCGAATATATAATTCTGTTATGACTTTCAAACAAATCATATATCAAATAGTGTCAAAATTGACACAAAATAGTTTTTAAATAAAATATTATATTATTAATTGTTATTTTAATCCTAAAAATCTAAGGTTCGGCCAAATGACTTAGATAAGGATATATATATTAATAATAAACAATTTGGGGTTAGTTTGGCATGTTATAGTAAGTGTATTAACCATATAGTGAAAGAAAACAAAAAGACACGGTAAAAGTTAAAATAATTAACTTAGAGTTAAATCTAATTGATAAGGTTAAAATAATACCCTAAACTTGTCTAAATCCTATTGGTTGATAGGATTTCGACCCTTCCCCACTTTATCTTCGAAATAAGACCCTTTGGAACCATTATAAACCGATTTTGACTTTAATGTAAAATAATATTTTGAGATATTCCTAAGGTGCCCCTCTCCTCCCTTATAAAAGGGCACCTCCTCCCCCTCCTCCTCACACCAAATTGAGCACTCAAGCTCGGCCAACCCCTGCCATTTTCTCCTCTCCACTTCCCTAGAATAATCCTAGAGGTCCTGGTCTTCTCCAAAGACCAATCTTAGTTCCTTAAGTGGAGGATTCAAAGAGGCGATCCAAAGAAGAGGTAATATCCATTACCGATCTTTTCAATTTCTTTCTTCTTCAACTTCTTCTTCTTTAGTTGTTTCATGATAAAGTAATAACATCAGTATTACTTACATACTGATATGTTATTATAAATATGAAACAACCCTAATTCACCTTCTATCCATCCTACGGAAAAATGAAATCACCGCGCGTGCGTACGTACGGAATACCGTCTCCACGCCGTGGTGTAATCTATTTTCCACCACCACCTTACATGGATGGGTATAATGGTGTAAAGAATAACTATACATAGTTATTAAAACATCATATTGATTCTGATATATTGTATAATACACTCCAATTCAATTCAATATTTATAGAAATGATATCATCGCTCGTGCGTACGTACGGAATACCGTCTCCACGACGCGATGAGATTCATTCTCCATGTTAACCATTTAAGAATGATTATAATGTATATATAAGAAATAATAATGAAATATATGACATTATAAAGCTAATAAATTTATGTATATGTATACATATGTATGTCATCTACTTACTTCCATTTCAAGACAATAAGGAAAGGAAAACAGCGTTCATGCGTACGTACGGACTACCGTCTCCATGAACGGTGTTTTTCATTTTATTTATCTACCTATTATATATATATATATACTGAATATATATGATATATAAATCATATTTTATATTCTGGAAGTAAGTAAATCATGATATAAGTAATAATGATGTCAATAACAACAAGTCAAAACACCTACGATAAATGAAACGATTTTACCCAAAACGCTTCTTTAACATGGAATTTACAAAAGAACGGGTAATATAATGTCATAAGTGAACCATATATGATATCATAACAATGAATATGATTCTGTAATAAGTCAATAACATGATTTAAATCATTATACAGGAGGTTCGGACACTTACAAAGCAAGTCGGACCTAAGGTAAGGGAAATATCACAATCTCATTTTTATCCGAGATTGTTTATTCGTAAGTATTTACTGGGGTGTATTTTATCATCCACATCCATGTTTCATCAATATGTAATATTATTTTTATCCACCTACAATTGTTTAAATCCATTTTTAACCTTCGGTGAGTTTTTAGTAATATGTATGAAAGGAATCTTTTGTCGTTTTTTGTACGAGGTACTTTTTGACTTTTCCGACAAAAGTACGAAGACTGTTTTTTTTAACTTAAACGGCACGAACAGATTTTTACGGTTTTATAAAGCCTTATTTTCATGAAGCTTACTACAAAAGATTTCATGACTATTTTTAATAAAATCTCTTTCTTTTAAGATTTCATGATGTTTTGTGGAAAGAAATTGATTTTGAATAAGAAAGGATATTTTCCTCAAGAATTCATTTCAGGTGTTTTATCAAAATTAATTTCCATCTAAGATAATAAAGGGTTCTGTTTCTATCCATATTTTTACATTGATTTGACTATGCTGTGATGGAATTATGTTTATGAATTCCTTTATCTTATATGAATGGTTTTATGATGTCATGTTGTTTAAGAATCCCATTTTTATTACATGGGTTATGAAATGATGTATGATTTATGATTTTGTGGCACACATAAGAATGGTATCATTATGAGATGGGTGGGACCTATATCTCCCTTCAATGCATTGGGTAAAGATTTCATATCTCCTGAGATAGACATGGCTGGAATGGTAGGTTATACCGGTTCAGTGAAACGGGACTGAAACGAGGATTACTCGATTCAGAAAGGGACTTTGTCCACTAAGATAGTCTTGGCAATGAGTCTTGACTAACAAGAAATGATTCTCTATGATTATGTGTGTATGCCACAATGATTAATGTTTTATGTAAGGGTTTCATTTTCACTACTATGATTTATCCCATGTTATGAAATTATGCTCTCTTTTGCAGGTTAAGATTTCCAAAAATGTTATGTTCTTATGAAAATTATGTGATTGATATTTCTTTTGTTTACCCTTACTGAGCATTTGAGCTCACCCTTTTATGTTTTCTTTTCCCCAGGATATAAAGAAAGGTTTTAGGTAAAAAAAGGAAGATCTTTGTGGGAGATTTTGAAGATCTTTCACCAGGATTAGAAGATTACGTTCCGAGTTTCCAAAGACACTAAACTATTACGATCCTTGTGTGTGTATTTTTGTTATGTATTAAGTATTCCGCAAAAGTAATGTAATGTTCATGTACGTTAGGCTTCGGGTCTTTACATTAATTTTCTAGTAGATTTTGTATTTATATAGAAACACACTCTCTCTCCTGAATTAAACTGAAGGATACAAGATATCCTTACTCAAACACTCATTTAATATTGTGTATACCCACAAATAAGTGTGGAAAAGGACCATGTGTGGCCTTGTAATTTGTACCCATGAAGAACTGTGGAAGAGGTCCTTTTTTGACCTAGATAGTCTTATGTACAATTGTTTAACCTCGATCCAGTGTGTGGATCATGTTTATTTATATAAACTATTTGGTGGTAGATGATCACTAAGTGGAGTAGATTATGTCTCGGATTGAGACTGAACCACTTGTTTCATATCCACTGTGCTGATTAATTTTGTTTTCTCTATTCTACTTCTTTACTTTATAATTTTAAAATCATTAAATTCACAATGATAGTTACTCTTGGAAAGAAGTTATAATTTTATGGGCTAAGTAGAATAGCTTCAAAATTAATATTAATAACTGATATTAAGATTACTAAGAACTAATCAATCTTATAAGAAGTTATTCTAATAGTCAAACTCTTATAATAATATAACATTAATTAACTGGGTTGTCTCTAATCTTTTGGGGAAACCTTTTTGAAATACTCTTTAATCCATAGTTTTTTATAGATTCTCATTTCACCCCCCGCCTTTTGAGTAATCTACTTCGACCAACACACTCATTAACCTTTTTTTCAAAATCTATATAATAATAATTTCAAAAATAATATAAATATTGTTTTAAATATGGAAAAAATATATTCTAGATGACAACCAATAAAATCTAGTAAGGTCATGGGTTGTGAACCCAGGACCAAAGTACTATTTCGATTTCAATCAAACCACTGAACATTGAAATTACATGGATAATTTTTAATGGGTTGTTTCTAAACAACATTATGAATAAATATAAATGATGAACCGGTAGAATCACCTTATTAGAGTAGATATTATTCTGTTAACCATATTGGTTATGAAAGATATTTAATTAAAAATTGTTGGTCATTCCACAATTTTATAATCCTTTTAATACTTATAATGTTTCTTTTAGTGATTTATGATTAAATATTATAAATTAGTATTTAATTTCATATATTAAAGGAATTAATTAGAATTTGACTGACGTTTTATAAAAGGATATTTATTTTCCTATGGAATTGAAATCTGTCATGTATAAATATTTTTTTATATTATTGTACAACAAAATAATTTCCCAAAAATAGAAGAATGACATTGAGAAAAATATTTTCCTAATACATTAATTTCTTTTGAACCATTAGCCTTTAAAATCATCTCAAATTTATGTATTTTAGGCCCTATAAATTCCATTGATCATTAATTTAGTATTTCTTTATGTCCTCCTTAAGACCCTCTAAATGTTTATTCTTATCATCTATGTATGTATCTCTACCTACCACAAATGATCTCATTCATAAATTCCTTCATACATGGTAGTCTATGTGACCATAGTAAATCACATTATCTTATTTCTACAGGATGTTCTATATACCCATCACATTATGTCGGAATTAGTGCGTAATAAGTATAAGAAAAATATCAATATGATCATGTATAAATTGGTCGGATGTTAGTTAGTTATGTTGGGGAGAATGTAACACCCCCAAATTGTACTGTACAACTTTATATTCAATCTGTTGTGTGACAAAAAACACCAAAAAATTATGAGAATTTAATATCTCAAGACTCTACAATATATTTAATATTTTAAGTAAATTAAACACACGATATTGATTATAATGAATGAAACACCGAGTTATCTTGAGTAACACACAAGAGATACCTTCTCTGATATATATTATTACATGCAATACTGAACTTCCTTGATAGATTTTTTTACACACATGACCATGTTTCACTAATTAATAATGTTTTATGAAAATATCTTATTTAATATAATACGTTATAAAATTAAAATTTTATTATTAGTTTTTAATATTATTAATTAACAAATTATTATTTTTGGTTTATAGAAAATGACAAATTAAAATAAGAAACAATGTGATATATAAATAAATATTATTATTTTTGTGGATCTAAAAGAGTTTTACCTAAATGATAATAATTAAATAAAATTTATAAAATTTATTTTTGAAATCTACAGGTTATATATTTATTAATAAAATTTTCATATTCATCCAATTTATTTTGAAATAATATACTATAAACAAACAAAATTTGGCATATTAATCCAATGATTTTTAAAGAATTTAATCACCATTTAATGGCCCCAATTTGAAATCTGAATATTTTCGTAGTTATAAATTTCATTTGATAATATATTTTTTTAATTCATAACTTTAAAATTATCTTAGGTTTAATTTTTGGTATTTTTCTGAGAAACACTTTTTTTTCAATAATAGTGGAAATATAGGAATTTAGTTTAAATATGATTTTTTTAAATAAATATTAATTGAAAATTATATATTAATTTGGTTTTAAGGAATAATTAGATAAATAATACATATATTATGGAAATTTTGTTCATTAGAATCAATTTCACAATGAAATTAAAGATAAAGATTTAACAATCATTTGAAATATTTTATATGAAAATTAGTTTTTTCATCCTTCTGCAATATTATAGTTGATCATATTTTTTCCACTTTTTCAAATTTATTTTAAATAAAAAGAAAAAAAATATTTAAGTAAGGATGATTTTTTGAGTCTAATAATATAAACCAATTTATTTCCAAAATTATTAGTGAAAGTGATTAAAATGAAATACTGAAATTAAGAGTAATTATTTTAAAAAGGGGCTCATCCATAATTTTAATGGAAAAAATGACCATGAAACATTTCCAACACTGATTTTATAGCCATATTTTGTCCATGGAACTTCTACTATTTATTTTTCTTGTTTGGGTATGACATTTTTTGGTAATAACATGTGCACACCTTACTTTTTCCCTATATTTCAAATGAGTCCTTTTCCTTCCCAATAAAGGCTTCCACCTCTCCCCCTTCCTCAAACCTCTAAAGCGACATTGGCTCACAAAAAATATGACATATCATTTTACCAAAATAAATCCTATCATTCTATAATCCTCCCATTTGGCAGAATGAAGTCCATAAATTATTTTTGTTCAAAAAAAAGAATTTACTCGATTTATAGTTAATGTCTTCTCTCATGAATTTTTTAGTTTCATCTATATTTTTCAACCCCTCTAACACTCTTATTATATTATTAATTAAAAAAAATTTATAATGATATATGGATGTGTTTTGGTTTATATTTTAACATACACATTCTCTCACTCCCAACTAATGGGTAACAAACTTATTTTGTTTAAACGGAGAAATATTACCACATGAAATAATGATTGTTAATTTTTAAATTATGAATTTACCTGGTTTTCCATAATAATGGTTGATATATATTTTATATGTATTTTATAGTATATTTATAATTTATTTTTTAGTTTTTATTTTTTATTTTGAAAATTTATTTATTCTTTCAACCATGTGAAAATACGATAATTTTGTTTGAAGTGGAATGGACTATCATCCCCGTAAAGATATATTACTCATTCATTCCATAAATGGAATCTATAAAATATAGATTTAGTATACATATTTATCATATAAAAAATATATATATATTTTAATTATAAAATACTTACGTATCAGTTGCCTTTCATTATTTTAATGTGATAAAGAAATGAAAGTAGTGTCCATTTGGACATAGGATATACTGTGTCTACGAATGGTGCACATCATTTCTTATATACATATTTAATATAATACTATAAATACATATAATATATATATATATATATATATCATATTAATAACATGTTTTATATTTTCGATATGATGAAACCACAATATTCTTAATCAAATCAATGAATAATATGTTAAAACAATCTTGACAAACTGGGAAATTAACACTATAAATAGAAAAAATAACGATATTTTATTAAAAATAATGTAATAATATATTATAAAAAGATCATATATGGTATCATAAATATTAATATTTTTTGATTATATATTATCAACAGTTTTAAACGTACAATACATTACGATAAAGACCACAAAACACGAAGAATATTTTGGTAAGAGATTATTGTCTCAATTTTTTTTCCACGATGGATAATTTATTGTCATACAATTAATTTCATCTATATTGTGTACATACATCCACATTGACATGTAATATCATGAAAACAATAATCATAATTTTAATTAGATTTTTCAATTTATAATTATTACTTTTTATTCTTTCAATTCATATGTATGGGATTTCATCTCTATTTACAAATTATTGGTAGTTATTTGTTGTTATGAATCAAGTATCATTTATATAGTTTATATGATGTCTTTTAACATGATGTATCATGAATATAATTACTCTCGTTTGATTATGAATTTAATTTCTTATTATTATGCTATTAGGATTATAATTTAATAGCATTCAATGTGGTCTAGCACACTTTCTAATGATTAATGTTTATATTACTCGACAATAAATTTATTTATAAAACATAAATATTTTTGTTAACTAAATGTATATAATCATTTTTAAATAAACCCATTCATTCTTCTCTGGTTATTTAAAACCATTCTCTTATAATAGTACCGTATTTACACTCTTTGGTGCTCAAGTGTTTTGGAATTGTAATTATGAAAACCCAACCTCATTTCTCTATTTAGTTTGAGAACCTATTTTAGTCTAAAATCCATGTTTTAAAAGAATATTTTTTATAAGGATATTTTTTTCCAGGGGACGGATGTTTTGGAAATGAAATACATGGGTTAGCATCCATTTATGGAAATCTCTACAGTTTGGGCATCAGTTAATGAATTCACCTCAATTGATCAATTTGATCAAAGGAAAAATTAGTTTTTCAAATTGGTATGGATAAACTGTCTATTTATGATACTATTTCATGTACATCGGAAACATGGTGTCCAATAATAAATTAACTACTTCATTTAGTATCAGTTATTATTCATCCATGAGATATTTCATCAACAAGTCTATGGAAAATTATCATTATTAGTTCATTGATCAAACGAAATGATTTTTATATTCATAAATTTCCATACTAAAATTTCCTTATATTGTATTTTTAAATGAATGTATTTATGTTTTTTACTTTTACATATTAATTATCATTTTAGGTTATTGATTACATGAACTGTGTATTCAATTATTCACCTATGACATAATTATTATTCTCATTGACTAAATTTCCATTCTGGTATACATTTTCATTATAGGGTATTTGAGCTCGCCATTATTTTTATTCATTCCATAGGAATCAAAGAAGCATATTATAGAAGATAACAGGGTATTTTTGTGATGGATAAGATATTTCCACGATGTTATTTGTTCGTAAATAATAGAAAAATTATGTTGTAATTAGTGTATTCTATTCACATGTTTCTATCTGGAATACCAAGAATACTAAACACTTATTCCTTTAAGATTAAATTCATTGTAATATTTCCAATTAAATTGATTGAATATACTGACTCTAGGATATCTGGAGCAAGATTTCTGAATTTTTAAATGAAAATTTTCTTATATTGAGTTCTTTAATTATTGACTTTATTAAAAAAAATCAATGTGATATTGTGGTTCAAGATATGTGTTGAGAATGTGATATTTTCACCATGAAAATACAGATCTCAACATGATTCTATATAATGATAATAAAACTTTTATTACTTATTAAGATAATTATTTTTATGTAATTTCATGTTGATAATTTCATGTCATCGTATTTGATAATGATAGTGACATGGGAGATTATTATGTTACTATAGAACCACAACATGTCTCCATGTAGATGGGTAAAATAACTAATTGATGATTTTTTTTGCTGAAATCATTTTTTGTAAATTATTAATGTTTCATGAAGGTTAAATACCAATTCATATAGATATATGACTTCCAATCTGTTTATATTATATATACAGACCAAAAAATAAGGGTAATATGATGTCTTGTGATTATAGTGTTTCTATACATAATGATTGAATGCAACATCCAAGGGGAATTTGACGCATATAAATCGAAGAATATAGAAATATAAAATTAGTTAGAGAGTGACCAATAATGTGAATATCATGAATATTATACCCATAAATAAGTGGTCTTGAAAAATAGATTCTAAAATTGTGTATATGACATTGTATTGCTAAGAGACTATATTATACGATATTTTAAAGGATTAAACATTTATTATTTTAATTTTGAATAATTAAATTAGTATAATATTAATAACAACATAACTATTATATTAAAATATCAAATATATATTAAAGAATCAGGAAACCAATGATTTACAATTAAACCATTACTACTAACATCAATGATTTAAGTGAATAATGTTTAAAAATAAAAACTAAAGGTACGAGAGATTGGTTCATGTGATTCATTGATATATTATACCATAAATGTTGAAACTCTTGTAGATTGAGAATTTATCTTGATTAATTAACACTGAATAGTTAAAAGAGATTTAGTTTACTAGTGATTCCAATTCTATTTATGAATACTATATCGAAGCGTGGATTCATTGAGTGACTAACATTCATGAAACCATTGAGCATTTTTGTTTTGGTGTTAATGGATATGATTATAGAATATGGCCCATTAAATTGATATTTTCATATCATATACTATATAAGTGATCTTGGTATTGTGTTTTTTGAGAATCTATTGTGTACCTATAGTATCCTATATAAAGAACACAAGTTGGACATTTCAATTAATATTGGAAACTATAAAATTATACTTATATAATTATGTATTTTACAGATATAATTATATATTTAAAAAATTATTATATATATTTCATCAATAACATGAACATGATAAGGAGTAGATACCCACCTTGGGGATGATCAATGTTAAAAGTGATCATGTATCTCACTATCACTCATTGCATGTCATTGAGAGGTAATAATGTCGTAATTAATCATAAAAAATATCCATATACACAATATATAGTAATTTAAATTGATATATTGATATTTGTAACTAAAAAAGAAAATAAATTTAGTTAAATATTCATTTATCTCACCCCTCCTACTAGAGTTGCTGCTAAATAATTGAAGGTATTTTACTTATAATTTCATTGTTAGTAGATACTTATTACACAGATTAAGATATTGTTAATGGGGTTTCCTCTTGATTTAGTTTTTTTATTTTATTTCATTATAAATGGTTCATTTTTATGCATGAAAATGATCTACATATTATATAATGGGTTTTAATACAATTTTCCAATTATTTTAATTGTCATATAACTTTTAGAATGGAATATTATTTTATTTCTTCATTTATGTGTCACTCATTATCATATTATCTCTCATCAGTAGTTAATTTTATTTAGTTGTATTTTTGAAATATATTTATATATATATCATTATGATATAAAAAACATTTTATTATAATTATTCATTCATTTTATTCTATCAAACAGATTTTTTAAAAAAAATTCAAATTCATCATGATGCACCATTTCTTATAAAAATATGATTTACTATTTTAAATTAATGAATTTTTAATACAAGGTTTTAAAAAATTATTTATTAAAATTATTATTAAAAAATCATTAATTAATATATATATATATATATATATTATTTCAATATCAGCATCATCAAAACACGTAATTATATAATCCATAAAAATTTATTCATAATGGATTATGATGATGCTTCATTTTAAAATTATATGAGTTTATCATATTGATTTTTTTATATCATGCTTCATTGGAATTATACACAGTGATAGGTGGGTGTGAATTATATTGACCACCAATGAATTGATTAAAAAAATAATCTCAAAAATATATCTTGTAATTAACTTTTTATGTTATTCCAATATAATTTTTTTGAATTTTGTAGATACGATATTATAATAATGTGTTTTAAGATTAATTATGGGAGATATAAATATGATCTTTATAAAATCCTTCCTTTTTAATCCATTTTAAAAATTCATTAATAGGATTTTTATTTATTGAATTATTTGGTTTTTTATATATTATGAATGAAGATTAATTAAAAATTATTTTCAATTTCTTTTCAAAAATGAGTTAAAAAACATTATTAATTTTATAAAATATTCTTCTATATTGATCGCTATATAATATTTATCCTTCTTTATGCCATAAGGTAATATTTATATGATCATACAACATTTAATTTATTTTTTAATATTTTCAAAAGATTATTAGGAACAAAAATATTGATAAATTTTTTTTATGTTCATTATTCTTGAATAAATGAATTGTATCAAACAACATTATTCTTATAGAATATAAATTGACATACTGAGTAGAAATTTCTAGTTCTTTTCATCAAAGTGGTCATACAATTTATTAAATTACTAATCTTATTATAAATAAGAATATAATTATATATTATTAGTTTAGAAAACATGTATCTTTCATATAGTTATATATTTGATGTTATATATATTGTATAAAATGTATAATTAATAAAAGTTTTATATCACATGTCTAATTATTATGTAATATAATCTCATTGAAGGAAAATTTTACTAGCCCTTTAGATAATAATGAAACTGACATGTGTACCATATTAATAATTTTTATGGATATCATCGTTTTCTATCCATTGAACGTTATTGTCATGGTATTTTGAGGGACATAACAATAATATATTTACCTGCATACTATGAAACGATTAAAATGAACAAATTTATAAATGATATATTATTTTCATGAGAAATTCATAGTGATCAATAATAATCTAGTCACATTTCATTTTTTGACAGTACACACAAGTGGAATATAATTTTCAATATACATGTATAGATTGATAGGTGATTCAATTTTGTACTCATTCAATATGATAATGTCATAGCATATTCTTTAGGAATTATTATGGATTGATGAATTAAAATAATTTCACATCAAAAATAAATTCAATTATTAGTTAATTGAATATTATTTATAGTGAGAATTTTTAAAAACATATTGAACATATGTGTGAAAAAAGGATTTTCTTATAGAATATTTTCATCATGAATAGTTGAATATGGTTAGATTTTATCAAACACTATATATTTTTTAGCCAATAGTATCCTTGAATTATTATAAAAATATTATATTCTCTATAAATAAAATAAAATATAACCATATACATTATTGATATTTAATGTTTTCCAATCCTATTTGACAACAAATGGATTGAGTGGGTTTTAATAAGGGAGGTGTGATATTCTATATTTCTCAAATTATTTATCTTCTATCTATCTCAAATATTCTTATGTTTGTATAGATGGATTATATAAAAATAAAAAATATAGTAGAATTAGTATCGAATGAGAATCTCTCAGGATTCAATGATGTTATGTGTGGAGTTATATAATTTGGTAAATGATAATATGTACTATTATAGTATGATATTTTACTTTTATTTGATGATGTCCTTTGCTAAAATTTATTTATCCACCCAGGTTACATTTTAATTTAAATAATTAATCAAGGGAAATTAATGTATATAATTATAGGTATGATATTAATAAATACACATAAATTTGAATCATATTTTAGTAATTTTAAATTTTAGGTTATAATTCCATGGGGATGACACCACAATTATATATACTTAATGAAAATGGTCGAAAATAAAGAAATATTTTAAGAGAGATCAATAAAATATATGAAAAGGAAATGAACCGATAGGGTTTACTAAATTTATTTTTATAAAGACATCCCACTTCATCACCATTCATGATTATTTCTCACTCAATGATCATGTACATATATATATCAAATATGTGTAAATATTTCCTAGAATATATAAATCTGTTAAATTTCATAATGATTCATTTTTCACTTCAATATTCTATTGTATTCTTCAAATGAAATTAAACGTACTAGTTAGCATCATTATAATATATCATCAATAATTATATTTTCTTTATAAAAGGACGCATTAAAATATAAAATAAATCATCATATACTTATATAATAGTGTCAATAAAATATATTTCAACATTATACACTAATTTATTTCCTACACTATAAAAAATTTCAAATTTGTAATAATTTGTTTCAAAATAAATTATTTAACTTGAAGAGATAAAAAAATCAGTTTTAATTTATGTTATTTGATATCATAATATTTTAGTGTGTTGACCAAAAAATTATATTAAATTGATGGTTTAGGAAATTGAGTAACAATAAAATTTCACATTTAATTTGAAAATTTATATATTTTAGATATCATAAAAGTTATATCAGTTTTAATTTTAGGGATAATATATTCCTTCATATGGCACCATTGATGATATCTATGATGTTTGATAGGAGAAAAATATATGTGCTTGTTACATTGTACTATTTTTTATTTATATACAAATTTTATAAGAGTCATATTGAATTTTAAAATCACTAAAAAAAATTCCTTAATTTGTCCAATGTTCCATCTTGAGGAGGTACATAACATTTCACTCACATATAAATAATCTAATTGTTGAATATATTGATCATTTAATATATGAGTTTGAATAACTTATTATGATCATTGATTATATATATCAATTTAAATGGAACAAGATATATTATATTTTCATGTTACAATAAAGTAATTATATAATTAAAATGAAATATATGAATCATAGTATATAATAACGGATATATGGCCTCATACATTTTAATCAAAAAATTATATAAAAATTAATGGTTACATTTTTTAATATGGGTTATTGTAATGTAACTCCTCAATATTTTTTGAAATTTTTATATTCGTATTAATTTAATCATTTAAATATTCATCATTTCATACATCTCTGAATATATATTCTATTACATGAAAAACAAAGTTACTATTTATTTTAACAAACCACCTGTCGAGATTTCCCATCACAAAAAACACATATATTAACACTTGATATACTCAAAATTACTTTTATAGATTCTCTTACAAACAATCCAATGTTCATTTGATAACTTGTTTCACACACAAGAACTACGTTCACCAGACAACATTGTTAAATTTCTAATATTATAAAAATATTTTAATATTATCCAGCATTATGTTGGAATGAAATTTAGGAATATAATTAATAAAATTATAAAAATACTATTTATAAATTTATATAATAATAATTATTTTCCTAAAAATTAACTAAAATCAAAATAAAAACAATTTGAAACTACATTTGTTGGAAATAATTATTTATCAAATATCACAAATTGAGAAAAATAAATAATTAGACACACATATGTAAAATTAATTTAACGAATTAAATATATTATATTCAATAAAATAATTAACATTTATACTATTTTTTCTGAAGAAGAGATAATAATGAAACAAATTTAACATATAAAGATATTTATTTTTTGAAAATGTAATCTTCCCATGTATTAAAGGAGAAATAATTTTAAATATATTTTTGAGACATTATTTTATTATTATTTGAAAAAATAAATTTAGTATTTCAATGTTGGATATTTAAATTTACTTCACGTGAATTATTAGTTATTTTATAGAAGTTTTCCATTTTGATGAATAGTTAAAAAAACTATATTTTTAAAGAAAACTATTTTTATTATAAATTATATATAGTAAAAATATATTTCAAATATGGTTACATGTATTTTTAGATCAAATATATAATTTTTATTCAAATTTAGGTCATTTGAATAAATTTCACTTTGATATTGGATATAAAATTAAATCAAGCTTTTGAACAGTTTCATAATAAAAAACTATTATTCCATATCATCTATGAGAATATTTTTATATTAATTAATTAAAATTATTTGGTTGGACTTTTTAAAAATGGATTCAATATTTTTTCGAATAGTTTATAATTTCTAACATTATCATCTTAAATTTGATGAAAAACAGTGTGGATATTAATTAAAATATTTTAGAGCGATTAAAGTAAAAACAAGTATACATATTTGTTAAATATTAAAATAAAGGTCCAAATAACCTTGACACATGCCCAAAAGTGTTTATGTCTATAGTTTTAACGTTAAATATTATTTTAAAAATTTAACAATTTTCCATACACATAATTTAATGTAGACATTTGAAAAGTGTTTACCTTGTTAAATATTTAAGAATGAAACACTACATTCATTATAAAAGGGCACTCAACCACCTCACTAATTCACAATACTATAGTAATTTTTCTTTTAAATAAAATTCTAAAATAATCTTCCAAATTTACTGACATCATCATGGAATCATCACTTTGGTAATATATGCATCCAAAAAATATCTTCTGTGTATACGAAACAGATTTTTCCAAAACAATCGTTAATTTTCTTCAACATACATTTCTGTGTTATTTATTATTACACCTAATAAATTATTCTTATTCCATCATTATATAATAACATTATTATAAATATTATACAGATATTTTTATTATTATAATGGTTTTACCTAAAACTACACAAACATTCATCTTATGTGTAACAAAAATAATGTTTGTGTGTAAGGAAGGTTAACGCCTTAGGAAACATTGTCGTTAAATTTTCCATTACTCATCAATTCACATTATGATATAAATAAATATTTAAAATTATATTTATGGAATTAATGGGTTTTTTATTATTATTTAATTACTATATAACATATATTTTTGTTCATTCCATTTTAATGGAATATAATAACATTGTCTATTGATGTGTGGAATGTCACATCCTAAAAATGATGTTATTACTTCACATTCTACATGGAATGTTTTAGGAATTGGTTTTTTATAATTATATAATTTATATATTTTAATAAAGATAAATTAATTATAACATATATAAATATATATTTCAATTAAATTTATTATTATAATATTATAAAAAATTGAAACAAAGTCTATATGCACGTACCACCTATCGTATCTGGGATTGGGGTATTGCATTTCATATTTATGTCATTAATAACTTATTATAAAAAAAATATTCAACATATATATGTTATTATTATGATATTTTATATTTTTTTAATGACAGAAATCTGTATATACATCATATGATCAATAATAACAAGTCAAATCCTATAAGAAAAACAGGGTGGCTGTTAACCAAAAAAATATCATTTACAAGGAAATGTAAATAAATTAGTAATATAATGTCATTATAAAACCATATATGGTATAATAAATAATAATATGGTTATTTAGAATATTTCTAATAACATATATTTTATACATGAGGATTGATCCTGTATGATGAATGATAGAATTTAATGTAATGGTTATCACATCTCAGTTTTATTTCTGTAAGATATATGTTATGCTGACAATTTATTCATTATGTGAGGTGCGTATTTGGACCTATGAATTTTTTTATCCCAATATTATATTATTTCATGATATGACTATTTAAAATGTATTTTATCCATTCAGTGGTCCCGTGATTCAATTTTTAACACAATAGTATGGTGATTTCCTTTTACACGTTTATTTATTTGAGAGTTATGCCTTTTCTCCACTTTTTTATTCTGTGTGTGATGTATAAAATTCCAATTAATGTATTATATAATTATAATCCCTAAATTTATGTTTATTTACTTATCCATTTTATTATATCACTTACATTTTTATTATGTTTCAATGGAGACCAATTTTGAAAAGTAAATTTGTTTCAAATATTTTTTTTTGAGACACATGACATGTTATGAAACTATATTCTTTAATGAGGTGTATATAATTCTAATTTACATGTATTATCATGAATATATCATTTTTCATGATATTTAATTTTTTCATTTATTTTGTTTTCATTGGTATTATGATTTAATGTAACCAAAGTGGTGAAAGTTTATTTCTACAATCTCATTATTAATCGTGATTATTTTTTATTATGCTTCCATTGATGAAATATTATAATCCATATCTTAATAAAACATGACATATATCTTCTCCTATATTTAATCAAGATATATTCCTATAACCGTATCATTATTACTATATTTTCTTATAATTATAATTATTAAAATGTTTTTACATAAATCTGACATTATTTCACTGTTGGGTTAACAAAAAATATTTTATTCATCAACCATAATTCGTAAAAAAATTACAATATCATTATAAAATATATAATTATATAATATTCATGAAAAAATGGTAATAAATAAGTTTTTATGAATTACTTCTTTTAAATATGTTTTTGAAGATTTTATTAAAATTTATCAAGGTAATTTTCAAATAAATATGTTCTAAAAATGATCTATGATTTAGAAAGTGTTTTTAGTAGAGAAAATTATATTTTATAGATTAATTTATATTTTTCCGGGAAATATATATTGAAAAGGATATATGTTTTAAATAGTAAATTTCTAGGAAAGTATTTTTCTTTAAAAAAAAATTATATCATATTACCAAATCCTTACACATATAAGTTGAAATACATTGATATAATTTATTATTTTTAGTGTATATGAACAAGAAAACAAATTATTTTTAATTATTTTAAATGTTTATTTCAATATGATTTTTTATGAGAACCATTTATCTTCCATGGGTTATATAATGATTAAATAATTTAAAATACTACTTCCTTTCATGGGTTATTTTGTTATCAAATGATTATAAAACATGTATTTTTCTCAGATTTTATGATATGATTAATTAATTATAATACTGATTTCATTTCATGTGTTATGATATTTAGTTTATGAATTGAATCTATTTCTTTGGGTCATTATATGATTATAGATTTCTTATCTTATAAAACATGCATGTATAGTTTCATCATGTGAATGAAGGAGCCTATATCTCCCAAAAATTAATTCGGTAAAGATAGAACATTTATGGTCTAAAAGGGTACATATTAGGGAATCCCAATTATATAACAAGATGGTCCATGAGAGGCAATCCTAATATAGAAACAGTAGGGTACATAAGAGTGCATCCCAAACTGAAAAAAGTAGTACACTAATGGTAATCACAATCCTGAAATAAGAGGATATCAAGGGGGAATATTTAGACCAACATAGGTACATTACTGATTATCCAACTAATAGAATGTTATGATGTTCTTGGTAGGAATCCATGAACTAATATATTGTCTGATTTTGTGTTTGAGGTAAATATATGATGTTTTCCTATTTTATTCTATCATGGATTATTCTATTGACTCCCTTATGATTCATGTTCTATGAAGTAAAAAATATTATTCCATCACTCTTGATTATGATATTTTATATGGAGGGTATGATACTATAATGTCATGATCATGTTCTAATACCCTTATATTCATGTTATTCTTAGAAATCCCCATTTTTCACACTTACTAAGAATATGTACTCACCATTTTCATAGGTTTCATTTTCACATGTTATAAAGAAATGTTTTTTGTAGGATTACTAAAATGGGATGATATTTAATTGAGATGTTGAAGATCTCTAACAATGTTAGGATATTGTGTTTGAATTTTCCTAAATAAGCTAAAATATTACTATCCTCAAGGTTTGATTTTGATAATTGGTTGAATATTCATCTATGATGATACAATATCATGGGAAACTATGGTTTGTATCAATGGAAGTGATTATTATAATAGTGGAAACAAAAATGAGGGAACCATTATGAGATACCTTGGGATTTTTCATAAGATATTTCATGGGGTATATCTATGTTTAATACTTTGATGTCATAGATTTAAATGATTGTGTATTAATTTACACACTGTATAATTGATTAGTTATTATTATGTGGTCTTCCACTCTGATTAATTTTTCACACACTATGATTTTATCTTTTTGTATATGGATGTAATCCTAATAAATTGGGTTATCAATTAACGTGATAAAAAATGAATGATGATTAGTCAAATGTTGTCATCATTATAGTGATGGATGATGTGATAATGAAAATTCAGTTCTTATGGAACATGATTAACAACATTTACCTTGGTCAAAAATTATACTTAATAAATAAGATATAGAATGATTTTGTAAGAATTCATATAATAATGACCATAAAGGAAAAATGATTCATTTATTATTGTGTCCTAAATATGGGAATAATCAACCAAATTAACGACTTAGAGGAACGTAAAGATATTCCTATTGTATAATATAAATAATCAAGCATGTAAATGATAATGGATAATGAAAAGTTCATCTACTATAACTGATTGGAATATTTCCCCCCCTGATGTTCAGTCTATTTTTTAATTATTTAAATAATGAAATAATTAGAATTATGAAAACTCTTTTCCTAAGTGTAATTCTCCCTTAGATAATTAGCATGATAGTATGAGTAATGGTTATATTGGTGATGAAAATGATACTACATGTAAAATTTGAATGTAATTATGTATTTTGTAATTTGATGGGTTATCTTATATAATGACGTAAATACATGGTAGATTAGTCATGTTTATATGTATTTTCATTAATGAATTGCGCGATATAAATCATAAAATATATATCGATTGTTCAGAATATGTTTTCCAATAAGTATTTACAATTTTATGTAGATTGTTACCGATGGATGAGAAAAATTATTTAATATAATGTTAATATTCATGTAAAACACATTACTCAGTAAAATATATACCATAATATGTTCTTGATTTAAGATAATGATGTAATGATGTAAATACGTGGTATATTGGTCATGTTTATATGTATTTTCATTAATGAATTGCTTGATATGAATCATAAAATATATATGGATTGTTCAGAATATGTTTTTCAATAAGTATTTACAATTATATGTTGAATGGTACCGATGGATGAGAAAAATTATTTAATATAATGTTAATATTCATGTAAAACACATTAATCAGTTAAATATATACCATAATATGTTACCGATTTAAGATAATGATGTTTAGAGAATGTAAATTTGATATTACTATTTCATTTTTGATTAGGGGGTGATGAGACTTTCTGGCTTGATCATGCTTAATTTTGGTTTCCTTTTGACTTTTGGATCTCTGTATGGCTGTGTGCCCTGTTTTGATTGAGATTCTTTGTGTGTATCTGTACTGGGTTCCTCCTTCTTCCCTTAAAAAGAAGATTCTTTCTTTCAATAAATGTGTGTTTTCCACCTTTAACTTTAAAAAATGGATGGGTTTACAACATTTTTAGATTTATGATAAAAAGAAACAAATCTCGAGATAAATAAAAATGAATTTTTTATTATGGATTCTGGTAATTCCGTTCAACACCATTTTTCAAATAGAAAACATGACGATGTATTCAATTTTTAATTATGTGACAACTAAGATATACTTTATCATATATTGTTTATCAATACAAATCTATTTTTAAGAAATTTAGTGATGATGTATTTTAGAGTTTAATCATTTATAATGGTTGTATGGTTTAACATTTATGGAATCATTTATGATAACCATCAATTGTTATTTTAGATATTAAATAATTATCCAACCATATGTATATTTATGCACATTTGATGACTTGTACTACCATTTTATTGTTCAATATATATGGAATGAACTATATTTATATTTATGGGTACCATGATCAATTAGTGATTCATGAATTAAAAATTCATTATCAATTCACGGAATAAGAGCTGATGTTTAAATTTACCCAGGAATACAAAATAGTGAGGTTATCCTAAAATCATATATGAATATATTCACTTGATAATTTTTCAATAGTTATAAAAGGGTCTTGAAATAATATTTTTTCCCATTATAATCATCTTGATGAGTTCAATTACGTGTTTTTTGAATTTTTGGCTTAATGATTTTTAATCGTTAACTATAATCTAAACATATTCTTTATCACAATCCATTCAAAAATGATAGTTCATTTTCTCTTCCATTCCCATTATTTCAATTTCCAACTATGTTACCTTATATGTAAATGTAGTTATGTGTTTATTTGGGTATCCATTTTGTTTCAAAAATCCCATTTATAAAGGATAATTTTGTATTAATTATAACGATATGGATTTATCAAGAAGGATCCTTCTGTATTTAAACCATTGATATCCTAGAAGAATTTCAATGGTGAATGTCAATTTTAGAGTAGCAGAGTCAAATAATGATGAATAAGTGATTTTTTTTGAATTAATTTAACCATTTTAATATTATGCATTGTACACACCACAAAATATTGGTTTTGTCATGTGAGAGAGACGTTTTTTTATTTCCTTGTATACAAAACCATTCAAGGATTTCAGTAAATCCAACACTTATTTTTACGTCCAACAAATGGAAAAAATATTCGGTTTGTGTTACACAATGTTTGAGTTCCTTCAATAGCCAACATTGCATTAGATTCCATGTTTCACCAAAATACAATGTAAAATTAATAATATTATAAAAATATTATTATATTTTCCACATATAATTTTGAATGGTTGTTAGGAAAGATATTACATAAGTTATTATTACAGGGTTTAAAAATGTATATTAGAATAATTATTTTTTAACTAATTTTCTAAAAGTCAAAATTAAACCCTTTTGAAAATATAAAAAATTATTACGGGTAATATATATTTATGAACTCAAATATTTTTTTCCATAATAACATAATTAAACCAATTTTTAGAAATGAGTTTATTGATATATATATATATTATTCATAAAAATAATTAATTTTCATCATTTGTACTTTCTAGTCAATATATAACATTAAAATTAATTTGAAACATAAAGATATTTAATTTTATCATTTGTAATTTTTCCTCCTTTTAATGTCTGATTTCTAACAATATTTTATTTTTTATATGGGAAAATTGATATAATTTTCTAAAATGGGTTATTAAAAAAAATGGGTGTGTTTATGTTATTTTTCCAAGTACTATGATTTTGATGTGAATAATTAAAAACCCCTAAATTTTTATAGGAATAATCAACTTTGTCTAATTTATTTATGTACTTAAATTATATTTCAAATTTTTTATAAATTATATTTCTATTAATGATAAATAAATTAATTCAATTTATCTCAGTAGAATAAATTTCACATTGAAATTGGATAGAAAAAATTATCTTTAGAAAATTTTATCGTTAAAACTCATTTTTTAGGACAGTCTCTAGGATTATTTTTATATTAATTTCTTCCACATCTATGTGGGAAATTTGGAAAATTCGATTCCATATATTGATTCAACATTATTTATAATTTTATATATGTTCTAATTTTATTGAAAAAAAATGTTAGTTTAATTAATATAAATTATTTAAAGTAATTAAGGTAAAACAAGTTTTTTGAGTCGTTATGCATAATTTAAGGCACCAAATAACGTAAAATCATGTCCCAAAAATATATTCACTTATTTCTATGCTTTTTAATTTATAGAAAATGGACCACTATTTGGAGAACCATTATGTATGAAATTCTTCCCAATATTGATTAAATTTTTATATTTACATGAATTTAAGTCCCCTGCTACTATAAAAGAAAACACACTCACCACACATCATGACACATATCAAGCCCATTAGATCATTCAATATAACGTAACATTTTACTTTTTTATTTTTTTCAATATTGTATGAATTATTTTGGGAACCTGAGTTGATACTAGAGTGTGGTACCCAATCATCCTTTTTACATGTTGAGGGGTTAATGGAGTCCGCACAACCTCATGTGGTAGGATGTTAATACTTAATCCTGCATGAAAAATTTGTAGGGTTTGTGATATCATTGACATTTAATCCCATAAATATCGGGTTGATCCCAATAGTTTTTGTGGTGTCCCCCAATAGTTCTGGATGTGAACCCTTGTCGGTGTATTAGGGTCTTATTAGATCATTGAAATTTCATGGGTAGGTCTTAATGGGATAGACCTCTTCGCCATGTTTTTTAATTGATATCATTTATCATGAAGTGAATAATTTTTATAGGAATATTTATTCATGAAGAATATTATGGCTGACTGTTGGATATGATTTCTTGATTTGGTGGTGTCTTTATTGAGTCTATACAGAATATTTTGTTATACAATTATCATTATATATATTATTTAGCATACTATACTTGGTTCTTCATGACTATTGCTTTTTAGGTGTCCTAATAATAATATTTATAATTACCCGAAAAGGTATATTCTGACACATTACATCTCTTATTCTTATGAAATCCCTTTTGATTTTTTCCTAGAATGATGAGGAGTGGGTGGAGCATAAATGATTATTTTTAAACCACCGTGTTTTACTGTGAACTTTTATTTTAATTAGTATTCTCCCATCGAGTAGGTTAGACTCAATAATATTTTTTGGGAAAATATTTTGGACACGTTTTTTATTTAATAATATTATTTTGTACTATATTGGGGAATCATAGATGTATGCATGAATTGATTCAGTGGTTTTACAATTTATCATTTTGTGGGATGGGATATGTGTTTTTATGAGTGTTTATACATATACCTTGTGATAATTGATCCCTTATAAGGGATATTCCTACTTAGAACTAGTTACACACCCATATTCTATAAGAAGTGGTCTTTGGGTAGCCATGGGATAGTCTTCTGTTGGTCAAACCATGACAAAGTGACATTAGAGTATTTGATTCTACCTTATAAGTGAATATATAGAGATTTGATAATGAAATAGTTATTGGTGTTTCAGGATATGAATTAAGTCCTTGTACTCCAATACTAGTGCAACGATCAATATATCCATACATCAGGATTCTGATCAGTTAATTTTGAACTCAGTGCACGAAGATATACATTTTAGGTAAATTGTATTGTGCATTCATCAAATATAAATGGTTTTTATTTCCATTTACTTCTTGATTTAGCACCCAATATATTATTTTATGACCATTGTATATCAAGTTTAAATTTAAATAAGCCACTATGAAAATATTAAATTAGGATTCCACTGCATGATTATGAGGATGATCCACCATGTAAAGAGGCATCTTCAAAAGGGCTTATAATAGAGGTGTATCAGAAATGTGGTTTAGCAACTATACCAAAACCCATTCTATCGCATCTAAAGATAGAAGTACTATCACAAGATACACATATAATAATTTTATGTTCTGAATTTAATTGTTAGTAACCTCCCAGGTTTCATGGTGATCCAAATCATGAGATGGATTATGACTGTATAGAGGCTGACACACAAGTTATTCATCATACAATGACACATTATAATCATTTCCTAGTTCTCAAGATGAGAATTCTTCAAGGAACCATTTGGAAATGGTGAATATTAGTGAATCATTCACAATGTTTGACACATTTATCTTCTTAATAAAAAATGATTCTCATTTTGGAGGAGTTCAATATAGAAATATTGTGATCAGAATACATAAAAAAATTGTGAATTTTAAACTGGTATGTTTGACTGTGAATGATCACTCTTTGATGTTTAATAATCTTCCACATTAATCTTTAGATATAGTGATGGATTATTTTTTCAAATCTCTGAACATTGAGAAGGTATTTTGCCAAGAAATCTTCGATTTAGAGGAATCTCATCACATTCCCACCTATGATGGGGTCATAGAGAGAGACTCTGTTTTGAAGAGATTTCTAGAAGTGCAGGCACCGACATTTTGAGAAAGTATTTATATCCAGGTATATATGGACTTAGCAGTTGGGAGTTGATGGTAGTTGGAGTGATCAAAAAAATTCATACATTTAGGATGTGATCCTCAGAGTTGGGGTGGTGTAGAGATCTCAAGGTTATACAAATAAACACAAGTATTACAGGTGTTTCTTTGGCAATGCTTAGGGACATCTAGCACAAACTTGTTTGACCTATTTTACCTCTAATCACGAGATGGATGAGGGAATACTATGATTGTTATAGAGACATGAGCGAGATGGTTAGTAGGGAGGTGAAGTAGAAGAGGTTCTGGATTGATCAGAGGTTTTGATCAAATGTACAACCTATTAACATCTCCAACCCCAGGAGTTCCTCACTAGGCTCAGGGACCTGATGAATTGGGTTATGGCTAGAAAAAAATCAATGGATGCCTATGTACATGATCCTTCTAGGATTATATGATGTATGATTTATGTCTTCTCTACTATAGCTACTACATTTATATGTGCTAGTTCAATTCATTCCTTCATTCCACTTATCTTGATTGAGAAATAGATATTCCTATTAAGTCGTTAGCTAGATCTTTTTGGTTTTATACCCCAACATATGCTGACTTAGTGAATGTACACTTTTTCCAATTTTGAAATTTGGTTTTTGGAGGTGATATTTTTGTATGGGATCTATTTTTAGAACATATGAGGCCTTATTTTTCCATATTAGGTATAAAGTGGTTATCCACATTCCATGCTAATATTTAATTTTTAGGGAGAATATATCACTCCCTAACCCCAGAATGTCGGTGCCAGTGAATTATTTTATTACATTGGAATAATTACAAGGAATAATAACTTTAAGGATTGTTCATTATAGCATCATTAGAGTACAATATTACATACATGATACCCATAGTATATAAGAAAAAATAGAAAATAAAACATTATATACAATAAAATGAAATAAACTACATCCTTGAAATATTATTCAAATATTTCATCTTCATAAAATAGGGAAAGGAATCCTAATAAATGCGATATAAAATAATCCATATTAATTATATGAATCGAAAATAATAAAAGTATATTTAATAAGGGATGGACATTGTTAAGAGTTAAATAATCTTACAAAGACATTCCATCAAAAACTGGAATGAATATGCATGCATAAATTTTTTGTCATAGTTAAAATCCCATGTAAATTGTTTAACATAATATGAATGATACAAATTATCATTTATTAGAAATTAAATATAAGGAATATTAATGATTATATCATCAAGGAAAATTATGTATTCACGTAGAAACCCATCTGATTATACTTGGAAACAAACACAATGTGTTTGTCACCATCTGTTTTGTCTCATGAGGCCAGTCGATGTATATAGGGGTGAAGAGTGGAAAATTTAATCCAGTTGAAGTCCCAATAATTATTCATAAATTTCATTATTTCATGATATATATGGAGTATCAATATCCATACTTAGTAGATGGTATTAATTATCCAATATTTCAATTGTTAAAATAATTTTCAGAATAAACACTATATATATGATATATAGCTAATACAATTATCACATACATGATACAAGAATTTAAATTGTTAATAAATATATTATTTAAAATGAAAAATGATTCCCATGTGGATGTTCATTCACCACATAAAATTATTAGGTTCACAATACAATGTAATTCCCAATGAAATTAAATTTTTGGTGAAGTCCCTTAGCTTATATCGGAATGTTTTTTTTGAGAATAATCTGAGGCCTTACCCAGAGAATCAGGGACCCTAAATTAAGATAAAAAAGTCCAACATACAGAATTCTAAACACAAGAGTTTTGTTCAAATATTTTTTCAATAAGGGTAAAAAAGCAGTAAGGAGATTGTCATACCATGTGAAATCAGCATCTTCAATTCCTTTGTTAGCCAAACCATCTGCAATAGAATTCACCTCCTGATAAACATGAGTAATAATATGATTGAATGTCCAAAGGGGGTCCAAGAAATTTATCCAAAGATTATGGAATGTCTTACATAAGTGATAAGAGAATTCCCTAATGGCAGACAAAATACCAGTCCAGTCACATTCAAGGGAAATATCATTCCAACCACGATTTTTAGCCTGCTCCACCGCAACAATAATACCCATCATCTCAGCTTCCAATGAGGAAGAAAACCCACAGGATCCATGAAAGCAACCAATTACCTGACCCATATGATCCCTAAAAACGGATCCATATACCGAAGGCCCTGTATTTCCTTTTGATGCACCATCAGAGTTAATTTTCTACCAACCAAACATTGGTGGTTGCTAAATAACTTCAAAAATATTATAAGAGGGCCTGAAATTTCCTTTAACACCAATACGAGCAAGCACCAAGAAATAATGCATAGAATTGAAACAGAAATATTTTTTAGGGAGGATAACCATGCGTGTTGCAGCTAGGATGTTTTTAATAGAAGAAGTAATTGAAAAAGGTTTATTTCCATGGATTGCATTATTTCGAGAAGACAACATATAATGAAGTAACTCAGAGGCAGCAAACTGAAATAAGTCCAACAACTGTGAAGAAAGAGGAATGTATTTCATTCTCTGAATGAAACAAGTGATAGATGTCATCAGAGGAAGTGAGACTCTAAAGATGATTTCAAGAGCCTTCCACATTGATGCAGTGGTAACACAACAAAGAAAAAGATGATCTGCATCCTTCTAGTGTTGATGACAAAGCAAACAAGAGGAGCATAAATAGATACCACAATGATGATGGTAATAATCAATAGGTATTTTTTCAGAAGAAATTATCTAGACTAAATTGGAACGAGATGGTCTAATGATGTTTTTATTCAAGTTCCACATCCATTGATTGGCTAAACTAGATTTTAGAGAAAAATCATAATAGATCTTGGAGGAGTGAATACCAATAACCACAGGTTCCCAATCCCAAAATACTTTCTTGTCAGAAAAATAGTGATTGCTAACAATGATGAAAATGTGAATTGAAAGACCATCCATGTTTTCGAATTGATCCTTGATAGTGAGTTCAATATCAATATCTTGTTCATCCATTACAAGATCAAGAAGGTGTTTTTCAGTCCATTTGAATTTCCAAAAATTCAGAGATGAGTCCTTTTAATCAAGACATCTAGAATGAGAATCAATTGAAGTAAAGATGTACTTGAAGGCATGGAAAATAGATGATTCCAGATAATTAAAAGACCCCCTCTTGAGTCTATTCACGAATTTACCCTGAAGAAAGGTCAATCCCTCAGAATTCCTATTAAACAATTTCCAGATGAAAGAGGCTTGAAAAGAATCATTAAAGAGAACCATATCTTTAATACCCAATCCTCCAGCATCATATGGTTTGCAAAAATCAGCCCAGGATATAGTTGAAAATTTCCTTTTAATGATATTGCCACTCCAGATAAAAATCCTTAGAGCATCATTGATACAACGTATAAGAATAAAGGGACATTTTTAAAGCATGATGGAAAAAAAAGTTTGGAGACAATAACCAATTTAACCAAACAGACCCTCCCAGCCATGGACAGATATTTTCCTTTCCAAGTAGAAAGGTGTCTTCTAACTTTGCTTACAATCTCAGAAAAATAACTAGCTTTTGGATTTCCCTAGAATAAAGGAACCCCCAAATAATTGAAGGGAAGGAAACCTTCCCTGACATTAAGATCATTGACAATGAAAGTCTTTCTCCGATCATTGATACTCTTTCCAAAGTAGACAAAGGATTTCTCCCAGCTAATGCCTTGACCAGAGACAAAGGCATAATGAAAAAGATCTCTTTTCATGTTCTTGATATTTCCATTATCACATGAAGTGAAAATGATAATGTCATCTACATACAAAAGATGAGTCGGGGCCAGAATGCCTCTCCCATCATTTATTGATTTCAATTTCCCATTACCTGCCATGATAGAGAGAATCCTGTTAAGATAATTCTCTACAATAGCAATGATAATTGCAGAAAGAGGGTCACCTTGTCTAACCCCCCTAGAGAAATCAAAAAATCCATGAGGAGATCCATTTATAAGAATTGAAATATGGGAAGAACATAAATTCTTTCTGATCCATGTGATAAATACACCATCAAATCCAAACATCATAAGTACATTGCAGATAAATCCCCAATTCATGTTGTCAAAGGCCATTTTGACATCAAGCTTAAGGGCAATGTTTCCACCCATGGAGGGCTTCCGGAGCAGATTCACACATTCTGAGGCAGTGATGAGGCAATTCCCTATCGACCTTCCCATGATAAAGACAAACTGGTTGGGTGAAACAATTCAGCTGGTAACATCCGTAAGCCTTATTTCCATAATCTTACAGATAATTTTATAAATGGTCTTGACTAAAGGAAAAGGTTTGAACAACTTCATTTCACAAGCATTCTCAATCATTGGAATCAGAGCAATAAATTGAGCATTCATTACATAAGGATGATAACCACCCTAATAGAAGTGAATCACAAATTTACAAACATCATATTGAATGACATCCCAGTAAGTCTGAAAAAATAAGTTACCAAAGCCATCTAGTCCTGGAGAGCTGTCAGGTTTTAGGCTGAAAACACCTACTTTGACCTCAATGCTCAAAGGAATGGAATTATGGTTGGAATTTTGTTTTTGGATAACCAGATTGGGGATGATGCCATCAATAGACTCATTCAAAGAAGTTGGGCCATTAAAGAGATCATTAAAATAAGATATCACATGTTCAGATAGATCCTTAACATTATCAATGATCTGATCCCCATTATTAACAATCGAAAGAGGTTTAGAAATACTCCTAATTTGTTGTAAGGAATTGAAGAATTTAGTATTCATGTCACCATCTTTTAACCATTTAGCTTTGAAAGTGTATCTTTGAAGATAATCCTTTATATTCAAGAGGTCATTGATTCTTGGGATAATCTCAGAGTCCTCTTTGAGCCCATTGGGGAAATTGTTCACTGTATTTTGAACCTGCATTTTCGGAAGAGCAACTTCAAGAGACAAAATAACCTTATCAATATTGCTAATTTTTTCCTTACTCCAAATCTTCATAGATATTTTAAGAATTTCGAAATTGGATAAGCAGGAAAAGACATCATGACTTGAATTTGAAGAATTCCATGCATCTACAACTAAAGAGGCACAATCAGGGTGATTGACCCATGATTTGAAAAATCTAAAGGGAAAAGGAGGTATGAAATCCTTACAAGTAAGATTCACTAGAATTGGATGATGATCAGAGTGAATTCTAGGAATTGTCATGGAAGAAATGGAGTCCCAATGATCAAGGGAGGAATCATTAACAAAAGCCCTATCAATCATGCTAGCGACTACTCTATTCAAAAACATTCATGTACCAAGTGAATTTGGCCCCAACCAAGTTGATCTCATGCAAATCATTTCAATAAATGCAAAACATGAACTCCCTAGAGGATATAGTATTGAATATTTCACCAATCTTATCATTAGGATGAAAAATAGTGTTAAAGTCTCCAGGAATAATCCATGGAGCAGAAATGACTGAATTAAGAACATCAACGTCCAAACACAATCTCCTCTGATCCTGATATATAACATTGTCATAAACAAAAGAGCAATAAAGTTGAATGCTAGATAACTTGAAGCAACAAGTAACATGATTTCCACTATTATCAACCAGAGATACATCAGTCAAGGATGAATGTGAAATAAACCATAGGTTTTTTATTTCAGAAATGCAGATATTGAAATCATCAAGATGAAATACAAAAGATGCCATGTTAGAAATATTAGGGGAAAACATCATTTTGGGTTCAACGATGCTAATAAGGAGAGGTTTGTGCTGAACAATGAGGGATTTAAGGGATCTCATTGTATTACTATTAGCTAAGACCTAACAGTTCCAATACAGAATCCTCATTTCAACCCGAGGTTGGGGTTAGAACCCCATTTTTTTCCAACGTATCCTTGATTTTACATTCCTTAGAGGGTCTCCGGACTTTCCTTTTAGGACTTTGAGTTTTCTTAGGATGAATGAGATCATCAATGCCCGAGACATTGTGGTTAGCATGATTTTAGATGCCAGGTGGCACATCATCCCTGAAGGAGACATTGTGTCCTTCTATATGATGAATATAATCAGCAGAAACTAGGTTTTTATCAGAGAATCAGAGTGATTTAAATGCATTGCAGAAATTGAAGTAGCAGTTTGAGGAAGAGGGGCAGATAAATTCATAGATTTGAAAAAACTGTTTACAATAGCTAGAACATTACTGTTCAAAGCTGAAAAGTACTCTTTGGCTGAATATATGTTTACAAAAACTGGTGGATTTGAAGATTTCAAGACCTCCAGAGAACTGGAAATCATTTCAGCATATGAAACAGTTGCACAGTCCTGCCCAGATTCAGTCTCTGTGTGCATGTATGTATCAGTAGTTCCATCTTCTGTAATTTCGTGTAAAGATATCAAAAAATGAAGGATTTCCTGAGGGAAGTCCAAAAGAAATTGGTTCTCAGATTCCTCATTCTGTGGGTCATAAACCAGGTTGAAAATATCAGTAAAAAATTCATAAAATAAGGGAAGATCCTCTGTTGAAACCCATTCGTGTTGAATAGGAGCAGATTGAAAATTCATTTCTTCCTCCTCAAATTGGTCAGCCCATGAAATTCTTTGGGATGAATAAGAGGCAGGGTACTTTGATATAAAATCAGTTGCAGGAGCATGATTTTGATTCTTGACAGGAGTGGCTGTTGATTTGAGAATACCTTTTTTCTCAATAAAGAGAGCTTTGGTTTTTTTATTCTTTTTGACTTCATTCCAATCAGAAGCATTGGTTTGGACATTGGAATTTCTCCAAATCATCCTGCAATTCGATACACTATGCCCTACTATTTTGAACACATCACAAAAATAGGTTTCATTCTCATATTCCAAATGATTCTCAGATTTAAAACCCTTAGCTTTGAAGAAAATATAAGTGGTTCTCTTGATTTCCAAATTGATATCAACAAGTATTCTGGAAAAAAACCACTCTCACCATATAAAATGTGATGATCCACCCTCATAAGAGTACCAATACATGATGGAATGTCATTGAGGATTCTAGGATTCTAATACACTGAATTTAATCCATGCAACCTTACCCATATCTGTGCATTGGATTGTTTGAGGTTGAAAGGATTAAATTTCACATCCCATTCTGATAATCTTATGATACCAGGTTTGAGTTGAAGGTTACCAAGATTCCAAAACGAGTTCAAATATTCATAAGAATTAAAGACAATGTGAAAATTTCCATTTCCAATTGAAATATGTTTCCAATCTATTAGACTCCATCAATGCGATATTCTGTTTTTGAGATCAGAAAAAGACCATGGCTTATCACCCTTTGAGAAATTAATACGACCGAGTACAGAGAACTTATAGAGGTCCAGCCGTTGTTTCAGAGCCTTAAGATCCGCAATAACTGAGAATCCAACATTCTCAAACATGGTGATGTTTGAGGATTTAGATGAATCCTACTTTGTAGGAATTGAGGAACCAGAAAGAACCTCCGCGAAGGATAGTGTTTTTCTTTCTGAGTGCCGATAAGTCCTGAGAGCCCGAGGGTTTTACAATTTCCTTCGTTGTGTGATTTTCTGTGAAGGAGAACTCCCATTCAGGACAAAACCAAGCCATCAAGAGTCTGGAATCAATAATCTTTGAATCGACATTGACGCGAAGAAAAATTAGGGTTTTTCGCATTCAGAATTGCATTCAGAATCGTCATCCTTATATCGAAATGTGTTATACAATGATCATAATATCATAGATAATTAAATTAATTCCATTAATTAGTTGATTTAGAATCATATATAAATTTCTTTTATTTAGTAACATTTTTATATATTATTTTATTGACATTTTGGTTAGTTATAATATACATTATTATCATTCGGTGGGGGGAGTTTTTATCCTTTGTTTTGATGACCGATTTATATAAAAATGAGAATGAATGTTTATATAAAATCATTCTAATTCAATAAATTTCAAATCATATGTTATTAATTAAAAACTGGTATACCAAATAAACATTTATATATTTTTTATATGGTATGAATATGAATCATTATATAATATGATAGTGATAATCATTTAATTTATTGTGGATTTTTTTGATTCATCACGAAATAGTATAGTATTATGAATTACTATTATGAATATATAATATGTATAGAATATTAAATAATTTATAAAACATATATAGTAGTACATTTCAAGAATAAAAATGGTTTTATTATTATACATGATGGTGAATTTGAAAAACCACATACGTCGTCCACCAAGCCAATAAATAGGCATCTCACGGATGATGATTTATTTAGTTAATAAAAGAGATTAAGAAAAATTGTATTGATAGATATCCCATTAAAATGATATTATTCATTTATATAAATTATAATGGAGTTATCATTCCATTCGGAGACTATTAGGTGAGAATAAAATAAGGAATATTTTTAAATAAATTAAATGAAAATATGTTTTAACCCCTATAATTTATTCTCTATGTAGACTACCTTGTTGGACAAGAGTTTGATCTTTTATTGAGATCAATGGAACCTAGGCATAGTGAAGAAATTTTGGAAGATTAATATGATGATTTTGAAAAAGGCTCAAATCATGTAAGGTGTGAGGAGAATGGGAGGTGTGGTATGGTATTTATAGTGGATGGATGAGGTGTTATTTTTAATGTGTTATTCATTAGATTGTAATTTTTAGAAAAAAAAATAATATTGATGAACATTGTTAATATATATTGTTACTAGTGGATGTGATTTCTATGAAATTATTCCTACACCATCCCTACATATTATATGAATATGTAAATCATGAAATTATCATTTATTATTAATATTCATATTTTATTATTCACCAAAATATCATGTATTTTAGAAAAATCCAAAAAAAACTTCCTAAACTTTTTTTTAGATTTCAAAAATGAACATCATTTTATGATAATTAATTTCATAATGATAGTCAATATAATTTATATATAAAATAATCATTTAAATGAAAAATAATGATTTGTAAACTATAACTAATTTTATAAAACTTTGAAACAATAACTAAGGTCTCCTAGAGTAATCCTAAAATCATAAGAGAAACAAATAAAATTTTATGAATAAATTTAACAAATAAAATATTCTTATTTTATATAATATATTAATTATAATACTGAAATTAAATGACTATGAATTATAAAAATACCAACACATAATTAATAATTTTTAAAATATTCATTTTTTATAATCATTGACATGAATTGGTCACTGAAATCATTCCCCCAAAAAATTATTAATTACAGAATAGTTAGTACAAAAAATGAGGTGTAAATAGATTACACCAACATGGAATGGTGTAATACAAGATAATATGACATCAAATAAAAGTAATTGACAACGATTGGCCCCTATTATCTGTTACGACATAGGCTAACACTAGCAGTCATCCATCATCACAGAATGGAGGCATAGAATATTTCACCCAAATTCCTTTATCTTCACCTCTGTATTAATTAACTGAATAAATATTAAAAAATTAACCAATCCTCACTTATTGAAATACAGAGAGAAATATAATCATACCACATAGATAAAAGAAAATGTTTAAGAAGATTCTTCTCTATCATTCAACATTTCAATGAAAACATGTTATCAAAGATATCAGCATGTATAAATACAATGATGTAGTTATAAAGAATAACACACTAGTCCCTTGGAAAAAAATAATCCTTGAGCAGTGGCTGGAAATAAGAGCTTTTGAGAAAAAATTTCATCCCAAAGTATGTCTCAAATGTTTAAATCCATATTCATTTTGTATTCATCAACCATCAAAAAGAACATACATTTCCTAATTTAATGGAAAATGTCATCTAATATTTCACCATTGTTTTATTTAATGAATATATTTTTATCTTCTTCATCCATTAAAAAATAAATTTCTCCACTCACATAATCTATATTCACCACCTTGTAGACATTTCTATACAAAGGGTTATTATACTGATAATGGTTTTCATCTTCATCATCAATAGTTATAACAACTTCAAAACAATCATTTATTATGGATGGTCAATCTTTTCCTTTATAGATGGATAGACTGATCGTGTAACTATTGATCTATCAATTTAATTAGTTTTATCATCATCCTCTGGTAATGTGTCACTAGACATGGCGAGGTCACCCTGCTTCTTGTCACATGTGTCATGAAATTCATTGTGTTTCTCCTGCTCCTCCACCAAATTAGAAGTGGGATTGCATTCACTTATGGGAGTAGGCTGGGAAGCAATAAGTCCTGATATTTCATGATTTCAAAATTATTAATTGTTCTTACCCATATTATGCTTCTTTATATCAATCTTCTACACTTCAATATATGTTCTATAGAGGTCCAAATAAACTCTATATATGATATTATTCGGATCAAGTTCCGCATTTTTCTTTTTTTTTTTCAACCCAAGTGGCATTTTTTCCTTAGGATGAGCAAACTTATGTCCACAATATTATGATGATTTTCCAAGATAGAGGTAATGGTGGAAATAATCTGGATTTTTTTTCATTTACAACCACATTAAAGAATCCATGGTTAACAGTCTAGATCGTTTTTTTGGGGAATTATCCTTAGAAACAAGAATTTCAATGACAACCCTAACAATAGATGGTCGAGAATGGTTGATTGTTGCCGAATCCGGTGTTAAAGGATTAAAAATGAAAATGGTGATAAGAAACTAAGGGTGATTTTTAAATAGGTATAGTTGTATCCTACATAGGATAGCCCAAAATGGGACAATGAGGGGCTCAGAATAGGGATCAAAATATAGGGTCCATTTGAATAATTTCATCCATTTGAGGAATTTCATTGATCACCCCATGAATGATCATGATCTCTTCACCCAATGATTATAGTAGTCATCCTATGATTACAAAATAATTAAAAAATCTATGGAGTTCTACAGGTAGATATAGAATAAAAAAATACGTAGCTTCAAGGGATGTTTCATATGAATTTCAATGATGGTCTACGACTAAAACAATTCCCAATCAGAATGACACAATTATCCAAAAAAAAAGATTTACATAATTTATTATGAACAAAATCGCCAAATGGCCGTAGTGATAGAAAAGCATTGAATCGATGTCACAAGCTGCAACATCTTTTGAGTATGGCTCAGTATGCTCAGTTAATCTTCCGATAATGACATCTACCAAGGATCGAAAACTATGGTTCCCCTCACATAGAATTGGGTTTCTCACGTCGCTCCATATTGATCTCCCCATCAATAAAAAAATATTAATTTTACATATACTATGATATAATTATGTCATACAATCATTTATTTGGTGATTAAATTTTTTTTATACTTTCATGGTTGATGTTACAATTAGTTTCTCCATTTTACGATTCACAGGATTAATATTATAATTCATATGGTCATGATACTATTTCATGGTACTATTAATAAGTTCCTTATCTTCTAGGAATACCCCCATTCTCATTAGTTATATATTTATAGGGATTTATTTGTGTTTATATATGATTTAATATTGTTTATACTATTTGGAATAATTTTTTGTGCAATGGAAACTATCAAATGAATTGAATTTATTTAATAGTATACATACCATAAAATCATTGTGTGTTATATTATTCCCTCATATAGAAATTCCAACCTCAATTTTTTTGAACATTTCCTTTTAAAAATATGATGGTGTCTCTTCTTCACTACATCGTTGGTTTCCCATGTTTCTTCCTACATATTATGGTTTATCTAAAGAAATATTAACATTAAATTATTCATTTTTATCAATATATTCTATACTGTGTAAAATATCTCAGTTGCCTAAACATAGTAAGGAAAAAAATGTTCATGTTCTATCCATTCAAAAGATATAACTTCTGTTGGGTTCGAAATGTACATACATAATACAGAGATGTGGAAGGAAATGTGTACATTAGAAGGGCTTCAGTGGAAATAATACATAGCTCCAACTCTCTCAAAAATTGCATAAGGCCTATTGTACATGGTGCTCATTTTCTTATTTTCTACAAATCATATAACAAAATTACATGGAGATATCTTCATGAAGACTGGATCTACAACATGAAACTCTAAATAATTCATCATTTATTATCATTTTTCATTCTCTTCAATTGTTCCACTTTGATATGTTTTTGAATATCATTTACCTTTTCTCATATATTTCAAAATGTTATGGGCCTAAGAGAATCCTTTCACCTACTTCATCTCAAAATGTTGGGTGCATCATCTCAACCTATTAAACACTTCATATAGTTACATATGAACACCTCTAATGAAATTGTTGTTGTATGAAAACACCACCAAATTTAAACAGTGATACCATATACCTTTAAGGTTAACTGAAGAAGATCTCTTAATGAATTCTAATGAATTAATGGTCCAATAAAACTACCTACTAGTTTGAGGTTGATAAGAAGTATTCAAACAAATCATAGTACCTAGTTTTTTATAAATAATTATCCATAATTTTTTTTTGTAAATCATGGATCATTTTCAGACACAATTGAAATGGGTTCATAGTGATTTATTAAAATATCATTAACATAGAGTTGTGTGAGGAGCTCTTGTGGATAATCTACCCTAATTTTGAGGAAGACTTTTTATTTGTTATGTCAGTCAACAGTAACCAATATTGCATCATTCTTTCATGGTGTCCTTGGTAGTCCTATGAAAATGTACATCATAATATCACCCAATTTCCACACATGTATAGGAAAAGGATTCAACCCTAATTTAGGGTGTTTTCTTTCATACTTGAAAAATTGAAAAAATAGTAATATTGACAAATAGTCAATACTTTTTGGCATCATATTTCCCAAAAAAAATGATCCATAATATATCTACACATTATTTTTATAGTTGTGTTTTGGGATAAATTAGTGCTATGAACATCCATTAATTTATCTCTTTTTAGCTATGGTACGGATGGAACACAAAACCGTTTTCCATGTTGCAGAATTATATACTTATACATTATGATTTACAATATTCCATCCATAATGGAATTAATATTTATTTTTAAAACTCCTCATCAACTGATTGATATCATTTAATATTCTCATGTAAATATGTATTCACAATAATTTGAAAATACTAATAATTTTTACCCATTAAAAACAATTACTATATCCATCATTAGTAAATCCTTAAATAAAGGACCATCATCAATACTCAATTATGTTAAAAGTATATTATCCTTAAATATTAATGTATCTTATACCTTATTTACCTTTTCTATGTAGTATTGTATTGAAAATATCATTATCCTTGAGTTGATCAAGACATCATATTTTCCTTATGTAATGTTCTTTCTATGTAAATACCTATCTCAAACTCGTGTGATAAGTATATATCTCACATAATTCAATATATAAATAGAGTCTCTATATCTTTGGAGTAAAATTTATTACTAGAATCTCATTCTCATGAGTTTGGTAGTTCTGTTAATGAAATATTCACTACATTAATGCATAAAAAATAACTCTATCATTATGTATGATGAAGAAACCAAATCATTTCATAGAATCATCTCTATAAATAAAAAATCCACCATCTCCTGATGTTAAATTCATGATCAATGAATTCACAACAATCCACTTTATTATTCAAATCATTATTCAAGATCTTTTTTCCATATGAACATAACTGCTTTACGAGTAGGAATGGTTAATAGGTTATCAAATTGGAAAACGTTTGTGTGAAACACCCATTACAACCTGATAAACCAATGAAAATACATACCTATGTTATGATTCTTAGTGCAATCCATTCTTGAACATCCATGTTCTTTATAGGATCATCTGAAATTATATCTATCGAGATAATAAAAAATTAAATGAAATTGTTTGAATAAATAATTAACACTTTAAAAAATTCACATATAGCTCTTTTCATCAAAGTGTTTCTAGAATAACTGGAATGTAGTTATCATTTTTCTCATACCTTTTGGAATATATCAAGAAATCACGAATAAATACCACAACAAAATTATCAATATAATATTTGAACTTTTTTCATTAGAACCACAAAAAATAGAGGGTCCATTAGTCAATATGAATACCATTACTGTAAAATCATAATGTCTATACATGGTTTGAATTGTTTCCTTTTTGAATATCATCATACCTTACATGATACTGTTGATATTCAGATTGAAGATTAATGTCCAAAAAATATTGAGCTATTTGAATTTGATCAAAATAATAACCAATGTGAGGAATATGATACTTGTTTATTATTTTAATAACATTTTTTTCTCAATATTTACTATATATCCCAATGGACCCATCATTAATATTAAAAAAATAGAAGAGTGGCTCCCCATAGAGTATCACATAGGGGGATAAACCCCACATCACTCAATTCTAGTAGTTGTTTATTTAGAACGAAAAATTTCACAGTGTCAAATCTATAATTATTATTTGATATTAGTCATGATGAAAGAATTAAATCAATAGAGAACTCAAATCCTTTTCTATATGATGTTCAGGTAATTCCCATAGAAATACATCAAGGTATTATTGAAAAAATAAGTATATACTCAATTTAATAGTTCGTTACTCATCCATAGATGTTGTATTCTATTAAAAAACAATAATTTCATTTAGAATATCAATTATGGGTTGTTCTAGAAAATAATTTGATAATTAAATTTCATCAAAAAAGTCAAAAGATTCCAGACCGTTCTCACAAGATGTCCCTCTATTATTCATGAAATAAATTTTTTTATCATTATTTCAAATCCAATTCAAACCGATGAATATACCAATGTCAATAATAGTTATATTGAAATGGTCCAAATGTAAAATAAATTTTGGATTTATAAAGGGGACTGACTGATACATCAATTTTTCAATGATACACCTCCTAATAGTTTTGACTTGAAATACCATCATTATATCAAAATGGAGCAGTCTAATTTCGTTAGATGATGTAATGATATAATAGAATATGGATATCCATATTCAAATAAATAACTGTCTAAGATTGAGTAAACTATTAAATAACTTCCCAATGCATAATTACGAACATCAACATCAGCAATTATGATTGCATAGGCCTAACACTTCTCTCTTCCACTTTTCGGAGGCAATATTCTATGACACTTAGGAAAGTCCTTATCATTTTGTCCCATCTCCCTAAAATTGTAGAGTTAACTATAATTTATTTTCCGTGTAAATTTATTATCATGATGGTCCTTTTTTCAACACTTATAGTAAACCTTAAATCCTTTAAACCATTTTCTTGGATGATTCTTTACACATTTCTTTCAAGATAGTAAATTATCTATTAACTTGTTTTTCAGTAGAACATCACCTTTTCCATGGTAATAATGAGGCCTCTTCTTCAATTAATTGCCATAAAAAATGAATCTATAATTATTAATTATATTATTTTGATGGAACATAATACTAATTCATCATATGATGATATTGTTTGAGAATACAGTTCCCTTTGGAGACATGGATTAATTGATTCAAATAAATGATCAATCTTGTCTTCTGAATCCCACAAAAAATCTATATCTTACATAGATTGTATTGTAAAGGTATCATCATACTATGCAACACACACTTCTTCAATTTTATTTAAGTTAAATATTTTTCTCGTTATTTTAGTATGTTTCTCACGAGGGATGTATTTTTTGAAGAATTTTTCATTAAAATATCTTCAATAAATGCCATATATTTCATTTCCATAATTACTAATTTCGATCACCACCCACCATTCATTAAAATATCTTCAATAAATGCCATATAACCTAATTATTCTTCCCAAATATGGTCTTCATCAACATTTCTCTATCACTAATCATGTTATCTTTCTTAGTATGGAAGTCCCTATATTGTTCATAGGAATTGATTCCCATTATTCCATTAATATACATTACAAAGCAATGGAATAACCTAAAATATGTTATGGATCAAAATTAATAATTTTTAACTATCAATAAAGTAATCATAAAATGAAAATCTATGCATATCTAATCATATAACACTAAATATGGTTTCATTGGGAGATTATTTACTTTTAATCCATTTTCTATTGATTGAAAAGAATCTATGATTCATCATAATATTAGCATAAGGGAGTGTAAAACTATGATTGTAGTAAGGAATATTGACCTGTACTAGGTAACCTAGAGTCACGCAAAGATAATCATGATAGAGTTGTTACTCCTGGGTACATCTGTTCTAGAACCACCTTCACTTGTAGTATCCATACATTTATGCATTCTTAGTTAGACTAAAATAATCACTAATTTACCATAATTTAAGTGTGTTATTCAATGATTATCCTTAAATTATATCTTTATGTTGTGTTCCCTAACTGTGTTTCCTAATTATAGTTTCCAAGGTTGCTACTAAACATCCTAGGATACCCAATGTAACCCCTATACCATAGAAACAAAGAGTTCATATACTATTTTAATACATTATCACGACTTAATTAAATATAATCCAGAATGACTGATTTTTTATAAGTTTTATAAGACTAAATTACATATATGATACCCAGTGTACATTTGAAATGATAGATGATACAATAGGATTCATAATAAAATTTAATAAATCACATCCTTGAAATCATATTCAATGTTTTATCCTTCATAACTCATTGATAGAGAACATAATTTGGGGATATCTATTTCTTATAAAGTGGTATATTAATAAAAAATAAGTGAAGTAAGGATGAAAATACATAATATTTATGGCAAGGTAAAAAAATAGGAAATACACATTCCAATAATAACTGGGAATGATAATTCATCCATATATATTTTCACAGTTAAAATATCATGGAATCATATAACTAAATAGTGATTGGAGAAAAATAGTATATATTAGATTTAGTGTATCTAGAACATGATCCATTATACCTTCAAGATAGTATCATTATATGGGTCAAAACCCATTAGATTCGGTTTGGAATCAAACGTGAAGGTTTTTTTGCCACCTATTTTGTCTCATGAAAGATGTCAATATATTAGTGGGATACAGTGGGACCCTCACATCAATGAATAACCAAATATTTTATAATTCATAGACAATATTATAACATGATATTCCTTATAAATATCATTATTTAGTAGAGGATACAGATTCATCAATATATCACTAGGTAAAACAACATTCAACGTAAACTGTGAATGTAAAATGTTATACAGCTAAGACAATGAACATAACCAGGAGTGAAAAATATTTTTTATTAATATATATAAAATTTAAAGCTATTTTTTTCTTTATGGATTGTTGATACACCACATAAAAAAGATAAGATGAACATTACCATGTTCGACCCAATTAAATGGAAATTGAGAAAAAATCTACTACATTAGGTCTGAATGTGTTCTGCACTAGATCTTATTTTCCAGAATAACACAATTTATTCCATTAATTAATTTAGATATAAAATTATCATAAAAAGTTATATTTATTATAATTTTAGTTAATTTAGTTTCAATATATCTGATGTGTTATAATATACAATTTTATCATAGGAGAGCGTTAGTTTCTTTGGAAATCAAGATTTGTTTTCCTGAAAATGAGTATGTATATTTATATAAAATGATAATAATAATCCCTAATTAAAATTATATATTATTAATGAACATATGGAATATTAAATTGTCATATATTTCAGTTTTTATAAGGTATGGGGATGAATCATTAGATGAATGATTAGGGATAATCGTTTAGATTATATTTTCATTTTTCGATTCTTTAATAACAGGTTTTTCATTATGAATTAAGGTTATGTATATAAACTAGTTCCAGAATCATAAATAAGATTATATATATATATTATAATCTTTTTTCACCATAAAAACAGTTTTGTTATGCTCAAGTAAAATTTTAATTACGAAACACTATGTCTGTGAAGGCCGTAAGTCCACATCTCACAGGTGATATATTCATTATAGAATAAAAGTTAGAGTGAAATTATTTATATGATGTATATTACATTAAACTGATATAATTATATTATATAAGTGATATTGGAGTCATTATTCTATTTCAATAATGGGTTGTTATGATATAATAAGAATATAAAACAATTTGAAATGAATTTAATGAAAAGGAAGAGGTTTTTTCTTCTGGAATTTATTCTCATTGAGTACCACCTTGAGGGATGTGAGTTCTATCCATTAACAAGACCAAAGGATCATTGTAATGGGGGATTCACATTTAATGATTATTTGGGTTATTTTTTAAAAGGATCAACTATTATAATGTTTTAGGAGAAGGGGTGTTGATGTGTGATATTTATAGTGGAGGGGAGGTGTTTTTCTATGAATATTTTATTCAATAATTTATTACTTTTAATCGGGAATATAAAAAATGATGAATCATGTGATTAGATATAGTAACTAGTGGATGATATTTCTAACCAATGGGGCTTAAATCATCCATACACCATCTATTATTTAATATTTCATGCATTTGTTATTTATCTTATATTATCATATATTACTACATACAAAAAATCTTGTACATTAGAAAAATTCCAAAAAGACACACTAAATATATTTAAACTTTTTGAATTCAAAATGATCTCAATTTTATAAAAATAATTAAATGAATATATTAACTTTAATTTTTAAATAAAATCATAATTTACGTGAAAAATACAGTTTTTAAATATATAACTGATTTTATAACACATTCAAAATCTAACTAATGTATTTTAGAATTATCATAATAGAATAATTATGTATTGATATATTAATAAATTTATAAAAATGAATTTTCATTTAAATAATTTAATTATTTAATAAAAATTTATTATATATTTATGAATAAATAATTACAAATATTTTGAAAATAATTTTTAAAATTTTAATTTACATATAATATGATATAACTAAATCATGAATTCATTTATAATGTGCCTAAAATTTTTATATACTTTCATGGATGATGATACTATTCATTTGGATTGATTATTGTTCTTTAAATTCATATTACTTTTTCAATGTTCATGGTAATATTGGATCGATATAGGATACTTAACATATTAGAATTCCCCTAAGTTATTATATTCATCGATTATAGATTCTGTTTTGTGTTCTCTATGTGAATTAATATGATTTATACAATATGAAATAATTTATTATGCAATGTAAACTGTCAAAGGAATAGATTTTATATAAGATGATACAAAACATAAAATCATGGGGTGTTATAGAGGATGTGGTTTTCCAATAGTGATGGAATTTTTTTTTCTATTGTGCGAGAAAATGAATACATAGAGGGGTAGGATGAACTCATACATAATAGAGTAAAAATAAAATTTTCACATTATAGAAATAAATAATCGTGTAATAGAAGATGCATTTGGATATTGATTTATTATAGTGGTGGTAGAGTGGGATGAAATATTTCATAAGGAAGAAACTAGTTTACCTCCTTGAGTAGATATATAATTATTCATCAACATACATCTCAAGATGACGAAAATATCTATACTAGTTTATCATTTGGCAATCATAGATCTCTAGGAGCTGAGACTACATTTGGAGAAATTGAAGAAGAAGGAACTTATGAGACTTAATGTTTGTCCATTAGAATCTCTTGTATAATTTTCAATATGGTAGGAGATAGATTGAGATTCTTTGAGGATTATCATTGTTGAAATCATTTGAAAGAGAAGAATAATTATCCAATAATAATGATCGTTGAATGATTTGATTATTTTTGTGGGGTTTGACGGTTCTTTCAAGTTTGACCTCATATCAAGCTATCACCAAGTATGAGTATGAGCATAGATATACCAATGATTTAATTCATATGTATTTTTATCCACTATGATTACATGGTGATGTCATTCTGTATGTTTAATTCCCCAATATTGTTCATGAGACTCATGAAATGGAGCATTATTCCTTTTTTATATTGGTTGAAGGCAGTATTCAATGATAACTAAATTGTCTATATAAAGTCTGAGGAGGTACATGTGAGACACTTTTTTATGGTCATGAATTCACTCCAAATCACATCATTATAATATACAATCAATGTTTCAATTTGGGATACAAATGTTTATCTTTTATCAACATTCCATCTCATACGATGGTGTTATAGTTGATCTAGTAATAGAAGAGGCTATGCTTTCCTGGGTTCCCCCAAAGAGTGTTACCGATGTGGGGTATTTCATGGGGTTGGAAGGGCACTATCTGATGTTTTTACATGAATTCTATAGTGTATAACCATCCTTTATATAATTTTTTAGATGGGGAATCCTTTTATGCTGATGGAATGGTTCTAGAAGGCCTTTTATGAGCTGAGGTAGAGATTGAAAATTATTCCCATCACGATACTTCCAAAGGTGTTGTCGAGTACAATGTGATCTATGATACATCAGGGACCAGACCTGGTTGTCTTTAGATATATTGGAATGTAGATATTATATAAGAACAAAGTCTTAAAACATTTCATAAACATTTATATAGAGGAGACAAAATATTATTAAACATTAAAGATCTTTTCAGGTTTATAGTTTTAATGATTTTGTACATCTTAAATATTATACACACAACATTTATAGTAGTGCAGAATTTTTTTTACATTTGTTATTTTTTATACATAGGTTTTTGGCAGACATTATTATAGGAGATGTCAAAAATATTTTTTTACGATGTCTATTTAACCCCGATTTAAAAACCATAAATCTTAAGGGTTTTTATTGTTGGTTCTGAAAAAACAAATGTAGAAAAAGCATCAGAGTAGTGATTTATTATGTCAGTTTTAAATGAAATGACATAGTATATTTTTTATTATGTCAATTATATAAAAACCAAAATAATAAACTACGTCTCCATAGTTTTTATCACATCGTTAATTAAAAATATACATGAGAAACTTGTTTATGACGTTGGTTATGATAATAACCAAAGTAACAAACCATGCTTCGAATCTGTTATTAATATCGGTAATTTTTTAGCCAACGTGAAAACCTATATAATATGTTGGTTATTAAATAACTGACATAAAAAACCATTCAAATTCATTTATTACATTTATTATTAAATAATTAATGTAATAACGTGCATTTGAAGAATTATTCAGGTCGGTTATTGTTTAACCGACATGAGAACACCTAAACTATGTGGGTGATATAATAACTGATTTAAAAACCCAATTTAAAGGAATTTATTACATCGATTATAAAATAACTAATGTAAAAACCAATTATTTTTAATAAAATTCATAAACTGTTAATATGTTTTACCTTTGAAGACCTAAAATAATCCAAAAACATACCAAAACCTGACGAAAACTAGACCAGATTACATAGTAGAAAAACATCAAAACTAGAACTAAACAATAATAACCAATGGAAAACTAAATATTCACATAAATAACTATCAAAACATACAAAGTAAAGTAAAAAAAACCTAAAACCCCTTGGACCACACCCACCCCCTGGACACCCCCTACCCCTTAGACACCCTCCCACCCCATCAACAACCCCCCACCCCATAGACAACCCTCCCTCCTGCTCAACACCACACTTCCCTAATGAACATCCACTAGGACTCCTACCCACCCCCTGGACATACCCACACCCCTAGACACCCCCAACACTAGACACCCTCCCCCCCCGGACACATGCCCATCCCCCTAGAAATCCCCCCACCCCTAAGAACCACCCCAACACACACACCAGCCTGGACACCCTCCCACCACACTGGACACCCTCCCACCCCCTAGGACACCCCCAACCCACCACATGGATATCCCCCACCACCTGGATATCCCCCACCCCCTTGGACATCATACCATCCCTATACACCCCACCCCTAGACAGGCGCCCACCCCTAGGACAGGCCCCAAGTCATTGGACATCCTCCCACCCCCAATACACCTCCACCCCATGGTCCGCTCCCCCACACCCATAGACAACCCCCCTCCCCATAGACATCCCCACCACCTAGACATCCCCCTCTGGACACACACACCCCCTGGACACCATACCACCCCCTAGACAACACCCACCATCTGGACAACATAACACCCCCTAGATAGCACACACACCCCTGGACAGGCCCCCCACCACCTTGGACATCCTCCCACCCATGGACACCCCCACCCCTAGAGACCCCCCTGGATAGGACCCCACCCCCTTGGACATCCTCCAACCCCATGTACATCCACACCCACCTGGACAACCCCACACACCCCTGGACAACCCCCACCCCCTAGACACCCCCCCCCCTTCTTGACAAGCCCACCCCTCTGGACACCCCCACCATCCTGGATAGGCCCCCAACCAATTGAACATCCCCTACCCCATGTACACCGCCACCCCTGTAAATCCCCCACCCCTTGAAATGACTCCCACCCTCGTGGATATCCTCCCACCCCTAGGACGCCCCCACTCCCTGGACAGCCCCCACACCACTGGATACCCCCACCCCAAGATATCCCCCAAACCCTAGACAACCCACACCCCCTAGAAACCCCCACCCACTGGACACCCTCCTACACCTGGACATCCCCCACCCCTTGTATAGGCCCACACGCCCTTCGACATCCTTCCACACCCTTGGATATCCTCTCACCCTCTGGACACCCACTCCATAGACACCCTAACCCTCCTGGAGAGTTTCCCACCCCCATAGACATCCTCCCACCCCATGGACACCCCCATACCCATGTACATATCCTCCCCAACCCCCTTGTAGAGCCCCCACCACTGGGAATACCCCACCCCCACCACCATGGACACCCCCACCCCCTGTACAACATCCCACAACATGGAAAACCCCCCACCACCACCCATACAGGGCCCCACCCTCTATGACATCTTCCCACCCCTAGACATCCCTCCCACCCCCTAGACAGCCCCTACTACCCTAAACAGGCTCCAACCCTCTTGGAAAACCCCCCATGGACACCCCCACCCCCTAGACAGCTCTCACCTCCAGGATAGGCCCCCACCCACTTGGAATTCCTAAACCCCTCAGACACTCTGCACCCCCTGGAGAGACACCTGCCCTTGGATAGGCCCCCACCACATGGACATCCTCCCACACCGTACAAAACCCCTACCCCTTGTACAACCCCCACACCCCTGGACAGACCCCACTGGATAGCCCCCACCACCTAGAGACCCCCACCCAAGAGGACACCCCCACCCCCTAGACACCTTCCAACCCCCTGGACATCTCCCACCCCCTAGACACCCCCACATCTGGGATCGGCCCCACCCCCATGGACATGACCCCACCCCATGTCGACCTCCTCCTACCCCCTGGACACACCCACCACCCTGTACAACCCCCACACCCCTGGACAGCGCCCACACCTGTACAACACCCCCCTGGACACCCACCACCACCTGCACACCCCTGTGACACCCTCACACCCCAGGACAACCCCCACACCCTTGGATAGCCCCCACCCCTAGGATATCCCCCCACCCGAGGACAACCCTCACCCGCTAGAGTGCCCCCACCCCTAGAAACCCCACCCCCTGGACGCCCCCCCCCACCCGTGGATAGCCCCCACCACTAGACAGCCCCCACCCCCTAGACAAGCCCACACACCCTAGACATCCCCACCCCCTAGACACCCACCCCCATGCCCTATACACCATCAATCCCCCATGGAAAGCCCACACCCCCATGGACAAGCCCCACACCACCTTGGACATCCTCCCAAACCCCTAAAACCCCAAAACCTAGATAGCCCCCCCCCCAAGACATGGCCCAACCCCATTGATAACCTCCCACCCCATGGACACCCCAACCCCCAAGACAACCCCCCACAACCCTAGACAGAAGCCATCACCAGGACATCACCCCACCATCCTGGACACCCTCACTAGAGTGGACACCCCCACCCCATGACCACCCTCCCACCCCCTAGACAGGCCCCCACCTCCCACCGTCCAACCCCCCCCCCCCCCCCCTATGGACATCCTCCCACCAATGTACACACTTACACCCCACCGAACAGGCCCCTCCTCTTGGACAACACCACCCATGGACTCCCCCCACACCCCTAGATATCCCCCACCACATTCGATAGCCCCAACCCCTTGGAGAGCAACCCACCCCCAAGACAACCCCACCAACATAGACACCACCACCCCCTGGACACCCTCACACCCCTGGACACCCCCCCTTGAGACAAGGCCCCCACCCCCTTGGACATCTGGCCACCCCCTGGATATCCCTAACACCACCCTGGACAACCCCCACCCCCTTGATAGGCCCACAACCCCTTGGATATCTGCGCACCACCCTGGAAACCCCCACCCCCTACACACACACCCTGGAAAGCCCCCCACCCCCTGGATAGGCCCCCACCCCTGTGGACAACCAACCACACCCTAGACACACCCAACCCCTTGATAGACCGCACACCCCTCGACACCCCCCCCCGCACCAGGCTAGACAGCCCCCACCCCCTATACACCCCTCACCACCGTAGACACCCACCCCCTGGACACCCTCCCACCCTTTGGAAAACATCCCACCCCCTGGATAGGCCACCACCCTCGTGGACATCCGCCCACCCCCTAAATAGCCCTCCCACCTGCCGAACATCCCCCCCTGGAACGGCCCCCACCCCCCTTGGACATCCGCCCACCCCATAGACTCCCCCACCAATGGAAACCATACCACCCCATGGACAGCCCCCCACACTCTAGAAAGGACTCCACCCCCTGGACACCCCCCCACATGGATTCCCCCACCACCTAGACACCCTCCCATCCCCCTGGACACCCCCAACCCAAGTCACCCCACCCAATGGACCTCCCTCCCACCTCATGGACAGCCCCTAGTCCCTAGACACTAACCCACCCCATTGGACATCCCCATCCCCCTAGATAGGCCCCCACCCCTTGGACACCACCCCCACACCCTGGACCCCTTCCCACCCCCTAGACAGCCCCCACCCCATTGGGCAGACCCCCATCCCCTTGTACATCCTCCCACCCACTAGACAACCCCCCTAGACACCCTCCCACCTCCTACACCCTTGGATACACTCCCACCACCTAGACACCACCCCACACCCCCCATTGACATCCCCCACCCTACCTGAAATCCCCCCCCCCCAGACACCCATACTCCCTGGAAAACCCCCATGGATTCCCCCCTCCTCCCATGAAACTATTACTATGTTCTGTCAATGTATGAAAAAATTTGAAAGCAGACTAGAAGCATACCAAAACCAGACCATAATCCTTTCGAGAAAAACATCAGAACTAGACTAAAACATGAAGTTCCATAGAAAAATTAAACATCCACATATATGACATTCAAAACATACAATTTCAATAAAAAACGTATATAAAAAAACAACTACAAAATACACAATTATAATTAAAATATTCAAAATTACATTTTATAGTACAAAAAATCTAAAATATAATCAAAGTAGTAAATTTTTATCTCTAATATACTTGTACATGTTTGAAATCATGAGTACTATAGATTTTAGGGTCATGTAATAGCTAAAAATTAAATGTACAATAATTTCCATGTATAATGATAAACTATAATGAAATATTATAGAAACGTTTATAAATAAATCATACCAGGTCAAACATCACTAGTGTTCTAGAAATAATTATTTTATTCTTAAATCATTAAATATAATATCCACATTCAATGAGGCATTTTAGTTCTTGAAATTTTATTAAATGATTTTAAATTCAAAATATCTTTTGAATTTAATACTTAGAAAAGTACAAATTATAAATTGATATTTACCGATATTTTTACATATTTGATCTTGGCACTTTTTTTTTGTTTTTTCTGGAAATAAGAACATCCCCTATTAGAAATTAATAAAAATTTGATAAATTTAAAATTACTTATAATATAAACTATTAAGAAATTGAGACTTTCATTTCCATCATATTTTTTAAATTTCCTCACACTTCACCGTGGAGGGAGCCTATCCAATAATGTGTCTTCTCCATTGGAAAAAACACATCTAACAGCCAATGATAACTGATATAAAAGAAAATTTAAGGTTACTTTAATTTTATGTAAAATGATTATGTACACTTTTCCAGTTATATGTTTCATACCTCTCACAAAAATATGTCATCCAACACTTTGTGATTGTATTGTATTAAAATAATTAAACAATATAAAGTGTTCTTCGTTGCTCAAAAAATTCATGTGCTTCTGTGGATATCAAATGCGGGTCCATAAATCTATATACATTTTTCATCTCATTCTTCTTAAAAAATAAATAAATATATATAATGCAAAACATAAAAAAAAAATACATTTTTAATAAATATAACATATATATTGGTGGTAACAATTACAAGGAAAAAATATTCACCACATTGATTCCTAACTTATCCCCACAAACATGATCCATTATATCATTTTTCACATTCCCCACATTTATATCACATCCACAAAAATGAGATTCAATTGGAAACTCATAATGATATGCCAACAAATTTGAATATATTGACAATCTGTCAAGACTACAAGAATCTGTTTCTGATGTCACAACCATTTGTCTTTGTAATTTTCTATAAAGTATTTCATTACCATTAATGTATTCCTATAAAAATTAATATAAAAATATATTATTTTTAATAAGTTATAACTCCTTTAATAAGAAAGAAAATAAAATATATAACATACATAACTCTATTATAATGAGTCAGAGAAGTCTGGATAGAAAAACTAAAAAGTGTTTGATACTAAGTTCAACTGTTGTGACATCATCTATAGGTAATGGTACTCAAATAGATCTATTAGTAATTTACTTAATGGTGAACCTATGATTCCCTAACTCCATATTTTGATGTTGAACTGTATCTCCATTCAAATAGACATCCCAAATTAAACTATGTGATGGTGAGGATAATAAACATACTACTCAAAATATGTAGGGAGTTGCGGTGGAGGAGTTGTATAAAAAACGGGGTCCGCAGGATGAGGTGGGGGAGTGGGAGCTACTGGCAGAGGTGGAGGAAAAATTACGGGGTTAGGAAGGGGTGGTGGAGGTCTGGGAGCTTTAGTATGAAATTATCATTATATATCTGCAATCATAGACTATACTGATGCTCTAATATTTTCATCCATCATCTCATTAGTATTATGAACATCATCCTCAAATGATTTTTTTATAAACCAATCAATAGATGAAATTGAAGAACATGGGACATTTTTTCTTACTGATACAAAAGTCGCATATCCTCATGTACGACCGGGGTGTTCGGGCATTTTGCAATTCTACAGATAAAATATCATGCCTCTAAGTTGTTGTAAATATCCCCTGTTAGCTCTGATCCTCAATGGATTCCTATATTAATTAACTGATCATTTCTGTAGTGATTCAAAGAATAAAAAAAATATAATTCACATAAATTAAATAAATATCTTATAATCCTCTTAGCTATGATTCTCGATTCTTCCAAAAGATATTTCTCGATTTTCTAATCTGAGATCTCTTTAATATTTCATGTCTAGAAGGAGGGGATAGAGGAGAAACCTCTCGGGATCTTGAAGGCTAGGCTCTTAGTTTTTTTAAATTTTCCCCCATCATTGGTTCTTCCAATTATGTATACCCCCTAGATAAATTATGGGGATATATATTTTATTATAGGATCTCCTAATGAGATGTCTCTTCTTTCTTTAAATTAAGAATGATTAATCATTAACAAATCATTAATAAGATAATTTTTATAAAATTTCCTATAAACATTTATATCTCCCTTACCAAAAATTAATTTTTTTTCTACTTTAAATATATTGTCTTCATGTGTCTTCATCTATGAAAGGATATATATGAGATGTATTTCCATGATTCATCTGACCAAAAATGAAATCAAATGTGAATGTTGATTTTAAATCCCTCCATCTCCTTACAGCTATCGACAATCTTTTTCTCTTGACTCCTCCATTTTTAGAAATATCAAATGTCACAATATAAAAATGATTTAAAACATATGATACTAGAAACATTTAAACAATAATAAAAAAAATTCATTAGATCATAACAAAATCGTCCCCCACAACTAAGATATTATTTCTTTGTCCACAATACTCCTATCATTATGAAAAAGTCATACTTTTCTTTCGCACTGTGTTGATTCAAAAATCATACAATATTTTACATTTGTACCTCTAGGAATATCATCATCCTCAACCTCAACGAGTATCCTCGGGTCCTGGCTACCGGCAAGTGATAATTTTGGTAAACATGTGCAGCCACATTTACCTACTCTTGAACTCTTCTTTGTCATTATGGGTGTACATGATGATGAATGGGGAACATCAAGGGGATCATGTGAATGTTCCTCCCCAGAGGTAAGATAATTATTCACATCTCTAGAGTCATGTGGTTGATCAAATGATTTCTATGTCATTATTTTTCAAATAAAAAAAGAAAACATTAATTCAAAAGTATACAAATTAAAATATTACAATAATAATATAATCAAAAAATGTAAAAATAAAATAATTTACATAATATTAAACAAGGGAAATATGTTAATCACATTAAACAATGGTAAATATGGTTAACATGGTAAAAATAGTAGTATAATTTTCATTTAAAAAATCATAAAATATATAAGTAATGTAAATGTAAAATATTTTAAACTATGGTAAAATATGGTAACCATGTTAAACAATGTAAATACGGAATGCATGTTAAACAATGGTAAATATGTTAAACATGGTGAACATGTTGGTGTAATTTTCATTCAAAAAAATAAAAAAATATATATGTTATGCAAAGGTGAACCATTGTAAATTAATGTAATTGTGGTAATCAAGGTAAGCATGGTAAATATAGAAAGAATGTTAAACAATGGTAAATATGGTAAACATGGTAAACATGGTAGTATTATATTCAATCCAAAAAATCAATAAATATAAATTTTATGTAAATCCAAACAATGGTAAACTATGGTAAAAATGGTAAACTTGGTAAAAATGGTAAACAAGGTAAACATGGTTAACATGGTAAACATGGTAAATATTGAAATCTATTTGTAATTCAACAAAATGAATCAATATATAAGTTACGTATTGTTAAACATCATAATATAAAATATAAAAAAAATCAAAAAATCAAAAATTTCTATCATTTTATGAATATAATAAATGTAAGATACGAATAAACATCTGATACCTATAATATTACGAATGTTATAATGGATATGTTTTCCAAATTCATTCTTCATGATCATTACTTATTGCAAAAACATGTCATTAACATGCTTATCATTATTTTCTACTAATCATTCATTGGAAGTATGGATCTTACATAAATCATCATTTTTATCATGTTGATTCCCACCAAATTTTTTTCCATTGTAAAACAATAGACCAATGCATATATGATTGATCAAATATATAAAAAACATTTTTTTCAATTGTTTCTAATATAGAAGAATCTATCGTGTCTTCCAATATATTTATATTAACAACATTCCATTAGAATTCATCGTTTTTGACATTGTTGTTACCGATAACCCATTTTCAGTGGAAAATGGGATCTTTAATTCTAAAGTAATCAACCTCCCGTATTTATTCAATGAATCTATAATATTCACATGATGCAGATATTGGGTTTTTATCTTTATAACTCAAAAATTGCTTTTCATATGCAATCAACAATACATAACTATTCATAAATGCGCTTCTATTGTCATGAGCTTTCGTATGAAATGTATAGCCATTAATGTCAAACCCGGACCATGTTATCACATTTAAACATGGACCACCCACTAACCACATTTATGTCTCTGTTACATCTAATCTACCAAGCAGGATCTTTCTACAACATGGAAAACATGTTTTCTTCTATTCATTCAAAAACCACAATTCATTATTCTTTGTATGAAATTGATTCAACTCATTAATATGCAATGTGATATACAGTTGCGCATCAGATATGTAATTGAGGATGTATAATTCTGCCATCTTCATATGTTCAGCTGATAATAATTTGACATTCAAGCCACGATTCCCATTTCGCCTCATTATTTACTCGTTCATTGTGAGATGGAGGCAAAACTATGTGTTCTTCCATATCCTTGTAGCATGTACACAACTTCTCATCCTCCTCAAAAATAAACTTTTCAATAATGGAGGCTTTATTTCGATATGGATTATAAACATAACCCTTCAATATTTTCATATACCTTTCAAAAGGATCCATTCAACAAAGATATACTAGTCGACAATGATTTATTTCTCGAACCAACTTAACAATTAAATGCACCATTATATAAAAAACATATACAAGAAAATACATAGCCAATTGACAAAGTATAGAAATTTTATCCATTTACAAAATTTTCAAAGATTTCACATGAAGAAAATTATTACAATTTGAATTGAAAAAATAATACAACTTCATTATAGTATATCTGACATGGATAGCCTTTATTCTACGTAATCCAACTGGTAGAAGTGTTTGCATCATGATGTGACAATCATGAGATTTCATGACTATAAACTTCAAAGACATTAAAGAGACAACATTTTTTACACCTGATGAATAACTTTGAGGCACTTTGATATCATGAATTCACTGACAAAAACAAATTTTATCCCTCTAGAATTACGTATTACAAGCCAGGGGAAGAAATGTTTATCTTATATTAGGAGTGGGAGCTAAATCCAATTGTATTCCCATTTATAGTATGTATAATAGTTCATTCATCCCAAATTTAGTACTTCCGTTAATATATAACAATGTACCAATCAAACTATCATAGATATTCTTCTCCATGTGCATGAAATAAATATTATAATTCACATTATGATATAAACAATATTGTAGCTAAAAAATGTTGACCTTTTCATCAAAAATATATATATCATTTCCCGATTTATGTGTCCTTCCCAATGGCACAACGTGGTTTTGCAACCCCTCAAAATACACATCGAGGGATAAATGCATTGATGTAATATCAAATTTTTATGAGACATTGAATGACTTTTTGGTCTTCTATAATAGTGATCTATTTGAAAGAGTTTTCATTGAACCATGTATACTATTTTCCTCCCATGATTCAATTGAAAATATGATGTCTGATGTTCGCAAATTGGACATGTTTTATTCCCCATAACACTGTATATTGAAAAATTTCCATATGTTGGGAATTCATTTATAGTGGACATAAGCACTGCATGCAGTTGAAAATATCTCATTTTAAAAGAATCATCCACCCTAATCTCATCTTCCTATAATAGTTTCACATAATAAATCAATTGTGACAAGAACACATCAATATCATTTTTAGGATACTTCGTAACAGAGATCATTATACACAACATGATATATTTTAACATCATACAAACATCAAGAGACAGTTTGAAAATTACAAATATAACAGGCCCTGAACTATGTGTGCTATAGAGGGTTCGGTATGGATTCATTCAATCTGTTCACAAACCATGTCTGATATTTATAATTTCATTTCCAAATGTAGGATATTCCTCATCAATTTTTTTCAATTGTGGACAATCATCTTGATGATGTATTTTTCAATCACATATCCCCTCATCAGCATGCCATCATAACCTTTTTTTTCATGTGAATTAGAAAGTAAATGTTTAAAATGATGAATTATATTATGAAACCAAAATACCTTGGCATGGATCTCTATAATATGTACATCAGTATGTGAATTTTCATTCAACTTATATAATGATGTCCCACTTGTAGGATAGTGTGACCGAAATTCATATTCCATCATATATATAATTCAGTATTTTGTACATGCATATTTATTCTTCTATCCCAATCCCATTGGGAAGAATATTTTATTGGCCATATAATGTGAATATGAAAGCTAGTTGTCTTTTGGAAGAGTTTATCTAAACAATTTTATCATCTCTGTAAAAAATATGTCACTACATCCATGTTTTTCATTCATATTAATCAATGTTAACATCATAGAAAAAAGTAAAATTTCTATACAACTAGGATACAATGGTCTTTCATCATCACTATTTAGACGTGAAACTGTCGGTTCTATCTCAATTTGTTGTGATGAAATATCACGAATCATTTCTTCAATTACATTAGAGTTACCATCTTCCAAATCAACCTCATTATTAGATATGACATTCTATCAAATTTAACCATGCCAAATCCATGGGCTGTAACTCAGATTAAAACCATGACAAACCATATGATATTCAATCTCTCTACATTTCAGCTTCTTCAGATTACAATAATTCTAGAATGGACAGATATAAAGTTGTTGCAGGGAACACTTCGTTTAGAAAATTCAAAAAATGAATCAAAACCTTCCTCATATTCATTACTCAGTCAATGTTCCGTAATCCATCATCGACTCATTATTACATATAACAAATATCAAAATTATACAAGTTGTTAAGATAAGACTATTTAATATTTATAAGAAAAATATCATAATTTGAATCGAAAACATATAGAAATATAAAACAAATATATACATATTTGAAAAATAAATGAATGAAAATGAAACTATTGGGATATATATACCAACTATATAACAACATTTGGAATACACGTTGTCCATCATATAATCTATTCGAACAGTTTCCTGGAAATAGTTGGAATATATGTATACCAATAGTTCAAGAACCGTTGGAATACACTCTCTAGTATATAATCTATTTCAACAGCGGTGGGGGTCATCTAGCGGGGTGGGGGGGATATCCATGGAATTGGGGATGTCCAAGGGGGTGTCCATGGGGGTGGGGGTTGTCCAGTGGGTTGGGGTGTCCATGGGTGTGGGAGTGTCTAGGTTGGTGGAGGCGAGTGTCCATGGGGGTGGAGGTGTCGAGGGGGATGGGGGGTATCCAAGGGGATGGGGGTTTCCAAGGGGCGCCTAGGGAGTGTACGTAGGGGTGGGGGTGGGGGAGGGGTGTCCAAGGTGGTGAAGGGGTTGTCCAAGGGGGTAGGGGTGTCTTGGGTGGTGGGTGTGTCTATGGGATGGGGGTTTAGTCCAAAGGGGTGGGGTGTACAGTGTGGTGTATAAGGCTTTGGGGGTAGTGTCAAGGGGGTGATGGGATGTCAAACCCCCTGGATATCCACCACCCCTTCACACCCCAACCCCATGGACTACCACCAAACCCCTGGACAACCCCCACCACCTGGACACCCCCTCTCCTGGACTATTTCCCACCCCTGGAAATCCCCCCAACCCCTAGCCAACCCCTACCACCATGGACAACACCCTCATCCCATATACACCTCCCGCACCCCCTGGACACCCCCACCCCCTTGGAAAACAACCTCACCCTATAAAAACCACCCCTGCACCCCCTTGGACACCACCATACACCCCACCACCATGGACAACACCCACCCCCTAGACACCTCAATCCCCATGGACCCCCACCCTCATGGCCACCCAAACCCCGTGGACACCCATACCCCCTTGTCTATCCCCTCACCCCCTATACCCCCCAACCCCACCCCATTTTACACCCCTTTGACAACTCCGCCCCATTGGAACTCAACCCCTCACACCCCACCCCGACATACCCCCACCGCCCTTTACACCCCCACCCCCATGGAAAACCCCCTATCCCCCTAGACACCCCCCAAACAACCCCCACCCCCCGTACACCCCTAGCCCTTAGGCAACCCCATCACCCACCTCGGCACCTCCCCCACCCTCAGACAACCCCTACCTCCTTGGAAAGGACCCTCACCCCCCTGGACACCACCCCCACCCGCTTGAATACCCCTGGACACCACCAACCCCTTGGACACCCCCAGAGTTACACCCCCAACCCCTCGACACCCCTAGGACACCCCACCCCCTAGAAACCCTGACCCCTTTAGATATACCCTCACCCCCTGAACACCACCCACACCCCCAGACACCCCTACCGCCTTGGAAAGCCCTCCCCCCTTGACACCCCTGGACAATACCACCCTTTTGGACATCCCCAACCCCCTGGATTTCCCACACCTTTGGACACCCCCTAGACACCCCCATCCCCCTTTAAACCCCTGACCCCCATGGATAGACCTCTCACCCCCTAGAAACCACCCCCGTACCAACTGGAAACCCCTGTTTCCTTGGACAACCCCCTCATCCTCTGAGAACCACCACCCCTGGACACCCCTCCCCCATTGAACAACCCCCTCACCCCATGGACACCACCCCCACTTCTTTGGACACCCCTAGTCTCCTCCAACCACTGGTAAATCCCCTCACCCACATGGATAGCCCACAACTCCCTATACACCCCACCCCAGACACATGAATGTACATGCACACACACAATATAGAGCACACAAAAATCATAAACTTGAACAATATTACTTCCAAGGGTTATCTTACTAGAAAATTAATTTAGCATATTATAAATGAACAATATGACACATACTGTGATAGGGAGAACAAAGATATAAAAATAACTTCTCAAAAAATATGTTCAATGCATCAGAAAAAATAAAAAATGAAATCAAATCATCTAAGGGTTACATTAGTGTAGAAAGTCCACCTGATAGATCTGGTGATAATAAATACAATGGATGATGTTGGAAAAATGAGGTTGGGGGAACGAATTTAAATAATTCTTTTCTACGTTTTCCTTGTGAGAGTGATGAGTCATCAAATGCCCGATCGAAGAAAACAGAATGACCGAATACATGGTGTGAGTAATCATTTAAATGTTTTATCACATCGGTCATTAAATCACTGATGTGATAAAACGTTTTTCTATATTAATAATGTTGGTTATTTAATAACCTATGTATAAATTCTTTTATCACATCGGTTATAAAATAACAGAAGTGATATATGGCGTTTTCTCACATTGCTTATTTTATAACAAATTTGATAAATGGCTGAGATTTGATTTATAACTGACATGATAAATATAATCTCAGTGATTTATCACATCAGTTATAAAATAAACGATGAGATAAATTGATTCCCGCAATTTATCACATTAGTTATAAAATAACAGTCGTGATAAACCAATTTTTTCAGCTTTGCATGTCGGTAATATAGAACAGATTTGAAAAATGATGATGTGATAAACTTGTTGTGCACTAGTATCATACAAGAGGACACTACTAAAACAATATCAATTTTTTAATGTAAATCATTTAAACATAAAACTTTATTTCTTTAACAACACAATATATCAAAAATAATGACTCGTTTACTTATCATAACCATCCAAATATCATTTGAAGAACATTTTAGAAACATAAGATGAGTTTAAAAATAAGGAATATAAAGAATGAGTGTTTTAGTCCACTGATGACATAAAATCCAATAAAACCCATAATCTTAAAAATTCATATGCATAAAAACATCATGTAGATGTCTTGGTACAAATTTACCATATCACTATTACATTAACCGTTACATGTAGAATAACCATCTGGTCAACTTCAATCTATGGAGTACCCAATACATATGAGGCTTACAATAGGTCTCACCTATTATATTTTGAGCTATAATTGGGTCAACCCAATATATTGTGATCTTTTATGGGATGAAACCAACATAAATATAGTCCATGGAACATATCATGGTAATAAAGTGTCATGAAACAAGTAGACACCACTCTTCCCATATACATATAAAAAATCCTTTTGAAGTTGATTAATGATATTATTAAAAGGATTTTAAATGGAATGTACCTTAAAATATTATTGGAGAGATAATTAATATAAAGGAATGTATAAGTGTATACACTGAAAATACACATAGTGAAACATAATATTAACAAAAAATCATCACACCAATAATGTTAATACCCAAAATTAATAAAATTAAGGTCAGCCTATATAATGGAAGTTGGGTTAAGAATTCCATTAAACTAGGTTCTTCATTCATAAAATGAGTTTAAAACTCATGTATAATGGTTAAATTCATGTTTTTAATACCATAATGAAGAATATTAATTTTAAAAACACTATATATGATAATTTTACAAAATTATAAGAGAAGTTTATTCGTAATATTTTTTCCTTTACATTGTGTTGGGTGAGTTGTTTACATGGTTTCCATGATCATTACATTATAGATATTCTTGTCGATTGGAATTGAAACTACATAATTGAAATAGAATGGTAGTAACATATTTCATGACCCAAAAATTCTACGAAATAGCATTTTGAATTCTGAAATTATTATGATTCATATATTAATACATTAATGATGTTCCTTTAGATCATTTTAGGGGTTCTTCGACAAAAACCACCTCATTTCGATTTATAAATTATCACCATGTGTAAAAAAAATCCAGAACCATTGATGCGACATAATAATAATATTATAAAATTCTTCCACCATAAAATGGTTTTATGACCATACTTGAAATAATTAAAGAAAATTGAAATCAAATAATCCACGATGTCGGTAATTTGACACATCATAGACAATGATTTTATTCCTCAAATTAATGGGTGAGGAGAAGAAGAATGATGATGAATTTTCCATGATCATTGAAAATATATAATATATAATATTTCTTTTTCATTAATAGATCATGTATAATAGGAGAGGATGAGACTATAAAATAAAAGGAAAGGTGAGGAAAACACATATAATGGAAGAAGATTTCTTACCTCTTGATCTCTTCTCCTTGAGATCCTCATTAAGGCCTTTGATTTTTGAAATTGGGAGAGACCATATGTTCTTGGACCTAGGGAAGGAGATTTAGGAAATAAGTTTGTAGAAATTAAGAAATTCTCATCCCTTTAGAGGCATAGAAAGAATAGGGGAATGTGTGTGGTATTTATAGTGGATGATATGATTTATTAAACATTATTTTAATAATTATTATAATAATATTTTTTCAAGACTATGAATAGTGTTATTTCATGTAACCCAAAATAGTAATATTTTAATTTGATTTTGGACCTAGTGTCCTTAAATCAATTATGATTTCATAAATAGAGTATTATTCATAAAATTTTATTTTATGTTATATTATCGTATTTTATGTATTCATCGAAAATTTGCAAATTTCTAAAAAAACCCAAAAAATCAACATAACCATTTGATGACGTGTATAAATGAAAAATAAACTACATTTATAAAAAATATTTTTCAAATTATTATTAATTTAATTTTTAAATAAAATCATACATAATTTATAAAATAACCATTTTAATTCTATAACTACTGTTATATCACACTGAAAAATTAACCAAGACCTCGTTATCATAAATCCTTGTCAAAATAAAATACAAATAACATTTACTATTCATTAGTGTCATATTACTATTCATATTACTATTCATAAGAGTGTGTTACTATTCAGCAAAATAACTTGTTGGTTCCATTAGACACCAATTAACTTACTGAACGAAACTGTATATGATCTTTTTTCAAAATTCAAATTATAGAATTAGAGAAATTATATTTAAATGATATTTATAAATATATATGAAAAAAATGTTTCTTGTATATAATTTATTTTTTTAATCCATGTTTTGTTACATTATCCCCACCTTCTACAAATTGCATCCTCACAATTTTATTAAATCATTAAACATGTGAGGGTACCTTTCCATTATAACATTTTCATATTCCTATGTTTCTTTCATAGACCATGTGATTTTTTCATAAAAATAGTTAATTGTTGGATTACCTTATCCTGCAATACTAGTTCCCTTTGATAATGAATATAAACTTGTTTTTAATCTTAATAATAGTTCTCTTATCCTTTAACTGCTTATGGGATCAAGATTTGTGATGAATCTCCACATACATTCTCAACATCAAAGAATGAAAAACATTATGTAACATAGCTAAACTTGGTAGAAAAACTAAATGTTACGAAATTGGTCACCATATATATATGATTTTAAAATGAATGATGAATAATAGACCTAACATTCCTTTAATACCAAAATGAATCACACAATTACAGGATGCTATTTTAAGGAAAATAATGTTACCTACCTCGAAAGAGAATTCCTTCCTTATGTTATATACATAACATTTCTGTTGGCTCTGAGCTGTTTCCATTTGCTGGTAGATCATCTTTACTTTCTCATCCAATTCCTCTAATAATTTTGGACCCATAAACTTCCATTCTCTAACATCATCCAAAAATGTTAGATTTTGACACCACTTTCCATACAAATACTTCAAATGGTTCTATCTGTATAGCTGAATGAATACTCGCCTTAAGAAAGTTATAGATCCCAATATCCCTGGTAGTCTATTGTACATGATCTATTTATATCCTCAAATGTCTGAATCGTTGGTTCTGACTTCCCATCTTATAAGGCCCCAACCTTAAACCTTACTTAATCTTGAGTTATTACAAGATTACACATTGATGATCTTTTCGGGTTTAGAGTTTTAGAGAATTAGATCATGAAACTTGCATTACATTCCACATTTAAAGAAAGTGGTTACATAAAAGACAGTATTCATTCTTCCCATCAACAGAAACATATTTAAAATAAAACATGGATTCTTTCTTGACACATCCTTGACACTATCATCACATCATGTACCATTCCCTTGACCTATGAAAAACATTTCAAAAACTTGGGATGAGCATAAAAATCTCTGTAAGGGTTGTAAAAATTTGGAAAGGAAACATGAGTTCATATATACATAATAATTAAAACATACTTTACCCATAAAACATGGGCACTTTAACATTCCTCATAAAATCATTAATAAATCATAGAAATCATAAGACATAAAAGGTAAGTTGAGGCATTCATAACATTCTTACGTAGGGAGTAACCCTCTTGGTGACGTTTGGAATACCCACCACAGTATATTCCCTAAATCTCTTCAAAGAATCCTTAACGTTTCACTCCTCCACATTACCCAATGCATTGGAGAGCTATATCGGGCTCAACCTCCCTTAGATTATCACGGAACCACCCGTCTTCATAATAATGCCCATGAACCTCAACATAATCGTATCACATAAAACATGCATAAAGGAAACATAACATTTCCACCTTTCAATCACAAGATATCAATACAACACATTGATAAAAAAAACATTATGAAAACCATTTTCAAAACCAAAATTAAAGAAAAGTAATTTTTTTATTTTTCTTTTAAAAAAAGGTATGGCTTGTAGAGAAAGCCGAAACTCAAATAATGGTCACGACGGCGGAGAAGTCGTTGTCGCCGCATACGTACGACAAAAACATTCCCTTTTGTCGTTTAATAAATACTTAGTATAAAAAATATTCCTTTTGAATAAACATTAAAGTCAAAGGGGTTTATACACCGTATAAAAGAAGGTTGTGTATAAAACAGAATATGCCTCAATGAAAGGAGATTGAGACGAAGTCCTTTACAAAGATGGTATCCTTGGTTTAAGGATAAATCAATTACATAATTATGTGTGAAAAATGAATACAGAAAATATAAGTGGATATTAAGTGTAAAATAATCAAAGGTCATTAACACATATTAAAAGGATGACATATTCAATAACTACATGTTGAACCCAATGATATCGAAATTGGGTTAAGAGGTTCCCTTGACATGCTAACAGCATCACATCAAAATGAGTTGATGAGAGATAAAAAGTGTATCTCATCACTTGGACATAAAATATACATCAATAAATATATATTAGAACATATCTCAATATAAAAATATGTAAATTAACATACCCAACAAAATAAGTCTTTTAAAAAGAGGAGGGTGAAAGGTTCCCTTACCGACTTGGGTATCCTTCAAAACATACACCCCATGAAAGAAAGACAATACATCATTGATGTAAATACTCATAAAAGAAATTATATTACACAAAGAGTAGAAAAATGGGCATTACATACACCACTCAAAGGAAATTGTGGCCAATGTAGCATAAGTCTCATGGGAATAAAAATGAGATGAAAAATCTCTTACGAAAACTCGGCAGCCTAACGGCGCCACATAAAACATCCAAAATGGATTGATGAGATCAAATAGGGCCTCTCATAATATTACAATAAAATTTATAGCAAGATTAAAATAAAATAAAATCCCCAATCATAACAAAGAGGAGCTTAAAATAAGTGACATAATGGAGAGTACATAAAAAGAAAGAGAGAGGTTAGATCTCTTACGAAAATTTGGCTGCCTAACGGCGCCCCTCAAAACATCAAAAATGGATTGATTAGATAGAAAATGGTCTCTCGTCACATGAACATAGAAATTACAGTAATATTAATATAAAAGAACATCCCAATAACAAGAAATATTACCATTAAAATGAATGTCATAAAAGAGTGTACTTAAAAAGAAAGAGAGGAGTCGGATCCCTTACCTCAAGTCCAACTTGTCTTGTTCGTTTCATTATATTCCTGAATAATAAACATTGGTCAATTAATAATTCCCTAAGTAAATCCTTTAGATATTATTATTCAGTTCATATAACATATTATAGTGTTATAATAATTGTTTAACAATGTCAGTTCATATCATACGTTTTTGCCAATGTTTGGTACATGAGTCAAAAACGAACTTGTTTGAAAAAAGATTTCCCATGTAGTTATAAGTGAATAATTTCCAGAATAGTATTAATGATTAAAATATCATATATATCCAGTAAATATTCATTTTATACTATTCCATATCATTTGGAGATAAAAAACGAAAAGCACCGTTCATGGAGACGGTAGGCCGTACGTACGCATGAACGCTACTTTCATTTTTTGTCATATCAATGGAATTAAAATAAAATGATAGAGATATATATATATATGTTATAATTCCAGAATGATATCCATAATTTAGATGTAATATATTAAATATATATCCATTATATATATGTACTTATAATATTACATAACATTTTGAGATAAGAAATGAAATGTACCGTTCATGGAGACGGTAAGCCGTACGTACGCATGAACGCTACTTCCATTTCTATTTCATATTTATTGGAATTAAAACATAATTATACATAATATAATTTTAATTCCAGTATGGTATCATATATAATATCATTAAATATATCCTTTATGCGTACCACATATGGTATTAACGAATCAAATCACATTGAGGGGGCGGTAGTCCGCACTTCCTTAAATGAAGATATCGCGTTTACCCATAATGGAAACCATAAAGGTACGCCATAAATGAAAAATACAGAAGCTTAAGTAAATAATAAACATATTAGATATCATATATAAATATATTGTCATCTTAATGGTCACCTTTGAAGGTGTCAGAAGAATGTTGAACAATCATCGTTTCGGGAGGCAGAAATTCACCATCCACGGAAACAGTATGTTCATTAACCATTAAATGTAGGTGTGTGTAAGTGTAGCTCGAATAATTTTTTTAAAAACATCCTAGTATTTTGAAGATACTGTATTTGTTACTAAATAAATGAATAAAAATAGTTTAGGGGGTTGGAGAAGCAAAATAAAACAAAAGGACACAAGTGAAGACATTACCTCAAAATCGGGTAACTCCCCTTGGTTTCAGTTCAAAGGCTTCGTTGGGAAGACTTCTGCCCAATGTGGGGCTTCAAGGTGTAAGATAGGGAAGTGGAGAGACAAAATGGGCATGGGTTGGCCGAGCCAAAGGCTTTGGGAGTGTGGGTAAGGAGGTAGTGGTGGGGGCCTTTTATAAGAGGAGAGGAGAGGCACTCTTGGAAAATAAGAAAATGTTAATTTATTTGAAAATGGTTTTCGAATTTAAAAGGTCCCACATTGATATAATTCTTGTATAAGGTGATAAGGGTTCTACATACACCCATACAATAGGTTTTGGACACGTGTAGGTCTAATATTTTACATTATATTTCCATTTTATTTAAATCCTTAATTAATGAGGTAATCGCTGCATCATCATGATGTCATAAATAATTTAAAAATTTAATGTTTAAAAATTATAAAAAAAATTTACATTATGTAGGAAATCGTTTTATCTTTCTAATGAATATTTACAGTCCAAAATATCATTTATGAAGACAAAACTAAAAATATTTTACTTAGGTGATACATTCTTTGTTACATTTAACATTCTTTAAAAATAAAGAGACAGAAAGTCACTTTCTCACAACAGTGATTCCGTGGGGCCCCCAAGATTGGCACAAGGAATCCCATGGTCGGCCATGATACATCCATTAGCCTTAGGACACATGTTGTGGTAATTTTTTATTATTATGATATTATTTTATTATCTTTAACTACCTGATTACTCATTAATCATGATAATTAAAGATAATTACCGGCGTTACTATTCATAATGTCCAAAAATAAAAGAGACTTAATTACATAATTTTGACCATATGATTCTAAATATGTAATCTATTTTACCAAATTCCAAACACATAAATTTCAAAAATTAATTTAAAAATAATTCCCGTTGTCAAAACAAATAGCGGGTTTTTTAGAAACAATATTTATGAAAAGTTTCGCACTTGTTTATGCCCAATTAAAAAGTGAAATTAATCCCAATGACCATAATTGGATTGCATGGAAAAAATAAATTCTAATTACACCTTAAAATAAATTAAAAAGATAATATAACCATATAATTAAATTAAATGAAAAAGTAGTTTTGATGTAAATTGCAGTATTTTTCAATATTCATTGAAAAATGAACAATGTCAGAAAAATACCAAAAATTAACCCAATGTAAATTTCAATGTCCCAATCATAAATAATATGTTTATTTTGAAAAATAGAGCTTATAAAATTGTCATAAGGTTTTTAAAAAAATGGTTTTCCATCAAAAGGTAGTCAAACAATCTTTTAAAAATACTAGTGTATTCGATGCTTAAGATTGGATTTATTTGTATTTTAAGCCTCTAAAATCTGTTGGATAAAAGTAAAAACATTTAACACACATATATAATTGTAATTTAGTTATTTATATTAATTCCCGCCAATACAATGGATATGTGTTAACTACTATTTATAATAATATTATTTTATTATTAGAGTGAAACATAAGATTTCAAAGGAACGCGTTGTTGCGTATTGGGTAAGCCATCGAGCATAGCGTTACAAAAAAATTGACATTTTTTCCACAAATAGGGATAAATATAAAAATGGCATATTCTTTATTTACCTGGGGTGTTACATCCTTCCCCCCTTTTGGAAATTGCGTCCTCGCAATTATAAAACTGGGCTTCGAGACATCATTGAAAATCCCACATTGGAACATGAGTCGTTAAAACAACCAATTTAAAATAAAGAAAGAGTAGTATAAAGGTCACCCGAGTTAACCCATTCTAAGATTCCAAGTATGAAAATATGGACACGGAGGGAAAAACAAAGGGTCGTGTTCTGATGGAGAGTGATAGAAAACATGTTTAGGAGAAAGTTAACCACAAGAAAATCACAGACTTGTGATGGGTTAAATGGTATTCGATTCCCCAGTATGAAAAGTTAATAGACCAAATTTTTGTTATAAGTTACTTTTTATTGAGTAATTTTATTCATAAGGAATCATAATCACTTATCATGTTGACTTTCAACTTTTATTAGATTCCTTACACAAACTCATATTTTCTCCAAAAGACGAGTATTTAGGAAGACTTGTTCACATTAAGAGTACTATAATCAACTTCTAGAGAATCACCTAATCCAAAAAAGATAACTATATACTTCCCATGTCTTTAGACTTTAACCAATACCAATATCAAAAATATTAGTACAAGATCAGATAATCCAGAAAAGGATAACCCTTTAAAAAGAAAATCTATGCTTAATCTCCAAAATTTGTCCAACAAAACCCAAAGTTCAACGAGGACCATCCGATAAACAATTTGTCCATAAAATTCTTCAATGTAAACCAATATAAGATTGAAACCCAAATATTTGAAGGATTTAGTCACATAGTCTTCCAAGTTAAATCGAAACATTTATCTCCAAACAACATCAGTTGCTCCTAATGTCTCGTATTGAAAAGTAATTAACCTAATCACATATCCTCCATTATAGGTTAATCATTTTCATAAATAACCCAAAATCAACATACTCTTAATTCATAAAATCATATAACTAAAAATAATCAGTCAAACTAACCAGGGACATCACGTAGTCCAGTGGTAGGCGATAAATACCAGTCGCACTTTGGTTCTGGATTCGATTCATGCATCTTTGTCCGACGCGATGGGTAGTCACACGGTCTGGGTGTTGTCCTTTTTCCAAAACTATATAATTCTCAAATCATTTCCCAAAAAGGGATAAAATCATCAAAAATAACCATAACATAATTTAACCTCAATTTTATCTCATGACTTTCACTTCAATCATAACATATAGTAACACATAATTACCTAAAATGTAAGGATCATATAAACCCAAATGGTTCTTTATAACTATTTCCACAAAAGAAAAGATGACTATTCCTTGAATAAAATTTGCATATATTAAACATCAGGGTTACACATAATATAAAAAGTCTCCTAATGTAAACCCATCATTAAAAGAGACTTAATACTCTTAATAATTTCACCATAACTATTGAAGCCCTTATATGTTCACATCTTACTCATTCAACATTCTTCATGATCCATTAACCATTCCTTTCCAACTTATTCCGAAATACCTCTTTTCTACAAAAAAATCATGATTCATATCCTAAGATTCCAAAATAAGGAAACAATAGTCATGAAATAATACATACCATTGATTGGTCATTGTCAGTTTCTTCATCCTCAATCGGAATGGCATTAGGTATTGGTAAACGAACATTTGTACGCTCTTGGTGATCCCATTCACAAAACTTCTTCATAGGACATGTGTTTTCATAATGACCATGCACACCACATTTAAAACATTCAATTTATCCCTCAGAAAGAACTTCTTTCCCTTTCCTCGAGTCAACTGGATGCTTCTTTTTTCCATGGCAGGTTCTTGCTTTATGACCTTCATTTCCACATCTATAGCATATTTCTTTCCCATTGAAACATTTTCATAGGTGTTTCTTTCCACATCATTGACACATAGGTTTTTGAACACACTTACCTTTATTATTATTACCTGTACTTCTGTAGGGATTTGTTTCTCACATATATGATGCCTTAGAGAGGTCACCAAGGTTTAGGTGGTCAATCATGACTCCAGTAGTTAGTTGAGGATAATCACAAGAGTTGTCATTGCAGCTCCCATATCATTCAGTTGTTTTCTCAAAAAACTGTCACAAATTCCATCACATCCACTTTTACTTTGGTTCCTACTAGATCCAGCAATTTACTAAAACCAAAAAGGTCAATGAGAGTATATCAAAAAAACCATCATGTACTAATGAGGAAGATAAACACTAAGATATACTTACTCATTCACTTTATCTAAAACTGGGACTCTTTCTGAAATCCTAACCATTATGGTAAAGCCACTTATGCTTAAAGAATACCCTAACCTCTAAAGTTATCTAAACCGATCTCTGATACCAACTATAAGGCCCCAGCCTTAATCCTTACTTAATCTTGAGTTAATACAAGATTACACATTAAGGATCTTTTCAGGTTTAGAGTTTTAGAGAATTAGATCATTAAACTTGCATTACATTCCACATTTAAACAATGTGGTTACATAAAAGACAGTATTCATTCTTCCCATCAACAGAAACATATTTAAAATAAAACATGAATTCTTTCTTAACACATCCTTGACACTATCATCACATCATGTACCTTTCCCTTAACCTGTGAAAAACATTTCAAAAACTTGGGATGAGCATAAAAAGCTCAGTAAGGGTTGTAAAAATATGGAAAGGAAACATGAGTTCATATATACATAATATTGAAATCATACTTTAACCATAAAACATTGGCACTTTAAAATTCCTCATAAAATCATGAATAAATCAGAGAAATCATAAGACATAAAAGGTAACTTGAGACATTCATAACATTCTAACGTAGGGTGTAACCCTCTTGGTTACGTTTGGAATACCCACCACAGTATATTCCCTAAATCTCTTTGGAGAAACCTTAACGTTTCACTCCTTTGAGTTACCCAACGCATTGGAGAGCTATATCGGGCTCACCCGCCCTTAGTTTATCACGGAACCACCCGTCTTCATAATAATTCCCAAGAACCTCAACATAATCGTATCACATAAAAAATGCATAAAGGAAACATAACATTTCCACCTTTCAATCACAAGATATCAATACAAAACATTGATATAAAAACATTATGAAAACAATTTTCAATACAAAAATAAAAGAAAAGTAAAACATGGTTTTTATTTTTCTTTTAAAAAAAAGGTATGGCTTGTAGAGGAAGTCGAAACTCAAATAATGGTCACGACGGCGGAGAAGTCGTTGTCACTGCATACGTACAACAAAAACGTTTCCTTTTGTCTTTTAATAAATACTTCATATAAAGAAGATTCCTTTTGAATAAACATAAAAATCAAAGGGGTTTATACACCGTATAAAAGAATGTTGTGTATAAAACAGAATATGCCTCAATGAAAGGAGATTGAGATGAAGTCCCTTACAAAGACGGTATCCTTGGTTTAAGGATAAATCAATTACATAATTATGTGTGACAAACGAATACAGAAAATATAAGTGGATATTAAGTGTAAAATAATCAAAGGTCATTCACACATATTCAAAGGATGACATATTCAATAACTACATGTTGAACCCAAAGAAATCGAAATTGGGTTATGAAGTTTCCTTGACAGACTAACGGAATCACATCAAAATGAGTTGATGAGAGATAAAAAGTGTATATCATTACTTGGATATAAAATTTACATCAATAAGGATATTTGAGAACGTATCTCAACATAACAATATGTAAATTAAAAGACCCAACAAAAGAAGTCTTTTAAAAAGAGGATGGTGGAAGGTTCCCTTATCGACTTGGGTATCTTTCAAAACATACACCCCATGCAAAAAGGACAATACATCGTTGATGTAAATACTCATAAACGAAAGTATATTACACAAATAGTAGAAAAATGGGCAGTACATACACCACTCAAAGGAAATTGTGGCAAATGTAGCATATATCTCACGAGAATAAAATTTAGATGAAAAATCCCTTACGAGAACTCGACAGTATAACGGTGCCACATAAAACTTCCAAAATTGATTGATGATATCAAATAGGGTCTCTAATAATATTAAAATAAAATGTAAATAAAGAGTAATATAAAATAACATCCCCCATCATCACAAACAGAAGCTTAAAAGAAGTGACATAAAGGAGATTACTTAAAAAGAAAGAGAGAGGTTAGATCTCTTACGAAAATTTGGCAGCCTAACGGCGCCACTCAAAACATCCAAAATGGATTGATGAGAGAGAATAGGGTCTCTCATCACATGAACATAAAAATTACAGTAATATTAATATAAAAGAAAATCCCAATAACAATAATGATTAGTTTAAAAGGAATGACATAAAAGAGTGTACATGAAAAGAAAGAGAGGAGTAGGATCTCATACCTCAAGTCCAACTTGTCTTTTTCGTTTCTTTATATTCCTGAATAATAAACTTTGGTCAATTAATAATTTCCTAATTACCTCATTTAGATATTATTATTCAGTTCATATCACTTATTATAATGTTATAATAATTGTTTAATAAAGTTAGTTCATATCAGACGTTTTTGCCGATGTTTGGTACATTATTCAAAAATGAACTTGTTTGAAAAAAGATTGCACATGTAGTTATAAGTAAATAATTTCCAGAAAAGTATTAATGATTAAAATATCAAATATATCCAGTAAATATTCATTTTATACTATTCCATATCATTTGGAGATAAAAAACGAAAAGTACCGTTCATGGAGACGGTAGGCCGTACGTACGCATGAACACTACTTTCATTTTTTGTCATATTAATGGAATTAAAACAAAATGAGAGAGATATATATATATTTTATAATTCCAGAATGATATCCATAATTTAGATGTAATATATTACATATATATCCATTATATATATGTACTTATAATATTACACAACATTTTGAGATAAGAAATGAAATGTACCGTTCATGGAGACGGCAAGCCGCACGTACACATGAGCGCTACTTCAATTTCTATTTCATATTTAATGGAATTAAAACATAATGATACAAAATAGTATTTTAATTCCAGTATGGTACCATGTATAATATCATTAAATATATCATTTATACGTACCACATGTGGTATTAACGAATCCAATCACTCTGAGGGGGCGGTAGTCCGCACTTCCTTAAATGAAGATATCGCGTTTACCCATAATGGAAACCATAAAAGTACGCCATAAATGAAAAATAAAGAAGCTTAAGTAAAACATAAACATATTAGATATCATATATAAATATATTTTCATCTTAATGGACACCTTTGAAGGCGTTAGAAAAATGTTGAACCATCATCGTTTCGGGAGGCAGAAATTCGCCATCCACGGATACAGTATGTTCTTTAACCATTAGATGTAGGTGTGTGTAAGTGTAGCTCGAATCCTTATTATAAAAACATCCTAGTATATTTAAGATACTGGATTTTATACAAAATAAGTGAATAAAAAGAGTTTAGGGGGTTGAAGAAGCATAATAAAACAAAAAGACACAAGTGGAGACATTACCTCAAAATCGAGTAACTCCCTTTGGTTTGAGCTCAAAAGCTTCCTTGAAAAGACTTCTGCCCAAAGTGAGGCTTCAAGGAGTAATAGAGGGAAGTGGAGAGACAAAATGGCTGGGGTATGGCCGAGCCAAAGGCTTTGGGAGTGTGGGTAAGGAGGTAGAGGTGGAGGCCTTTTATACGAGGAGAGGAGGGGCACTCTTGGAATATAAGCAAATGTTACTTTATTTGAAAATTAGTTTCGGATTTAAAAGGTACCAAATTGATATAATTCGTGGATATGGTGATAAGGGTTCGAAATCAACCCATCCAATAGGTTTATTACATGTGTAGGTCTTAGATTTTACATTATATTTCCATTTTATTTAAATCCTTTATTAATGAGGTAATCGTTGCATCATCATGATGTCATAAATAATATAATAAATTTAATGTCTGAAAATTATAAAAAAAATATCATGATGTATGAAATCGTTTTAGGTTTCTAATGAATATTTATAGTCCAAAATATCATTTATTTAGACAAAACTAAAAATATTTTACATAGGTGATACATTCTTTGTTACTTTTAACATTCTTTAAAAATAAAGAGACAAAAAGTCACTTTCTCACAAAAGTGATTCCATGGGGCCCCCAAGTTTGGTACAAGGCATCCCATGGTCGGCCATGAGACAACCAGTAGCCTGAGGACACATTTTGTGGTCATTTTATATTATTATGATATTATTTTATTATCCATAACTACCTGATTACTCATTAATCATGATAATTAAAGATAATTACTGTCATTAGTATTCATAATGTCCAAAAATAAAAGAGTCTTAATTAAATAATTTTTACCTTATGATTCTAAATATTTAATCCATTTTACCAAATTCCAAACACATAAATTGCAAAAATTAATTTAAAAATAATTCCCTTTGTCAAAACAAATAGCGGGTTTTTTAGAAACAATATTTATGAAAAGTTTTGCACTTGTTTATGCCCAATTAAAAAGTGAAATTAATCCCAATGACCATATTTGGATTACATGGTAAAAATATATTCTAATTACACATTAAAACAAATTAAAAATATAATATAACCATATAATTAAATTATATGAAAAAGCAGTTTTGATGTAAAATGCAGTATTTTTCACTATTCATTGAAAAATGTACATAGTCAGAAAAATATCAAAAATTAACCCAATGTAAATTTCAATGTCCCAATCATAAATAATCTGTATATTTTGAAAAATAGAGCTTATAAAATTGTCAAAAGTTTTTTTAAAAAATGGTTTGCCATCAAAAGGTAGTAAAACAATCTTTTAAAAATACTAGTGTATTTGATGCTTAAGATTGGATTCATTTGTATTTTAAGCCTCTAAAATCTATTTGATAAAAGTAAAAACATTTAACACACATATATAATCTTAATTTAGTTATTTATATTAATTCCCTCCAATACAATGGCTAAGTGTTAACTACTATTTAAAATAATATTATTTTATTATTAGAGTGCAACATAAGATTTCAAAGGAACTCGTTGTTGCGTATTGGGTAAGCCATCGAGCATAGCGTTCCAAAAAAATTGACATTTTTTCCACAAATAGGGATAAATATAAAAATTGCATATTCTTTATTTACCTGGGGTGTTATATCCTTCCCCCCTTTTGGAAATTGCGTCCTCGCAATTATAAAACTGGGCTTCGAAACATAATTGAAAATCCCACATCGGAACAGGAGTCGTTAAAACAATCAATTTAAATTAAAGAAAGGGTAGTATAAAGGTCACCGGAGTTAACCCATTCTAAGATTCCAAGTATAAAAATATGGACATGGAGGGAAAAACAAAGGGTCGTGTTCTGATGGAGAGTGATAGAAAACATGTTTAGGAGAAAGTTAACGACAAGAAAATCACAGACTTGTGATGGGTTAAATGGTATTCGATTCCCCAGTATGAAAAGTTAATAGACCAAATTTTTGTTATAAGTTACTTTTTATTGATTAATTTTATTCATAAGGAATCATAATCACTTATCATGTTGACTTTCAACTTTTATTAGATTCCTTACACAAACTCATATTTTCTCCAAAAGACGAGTATTTAGGAAGACTTGTTCACATTAAGAGTACTATAATCAACTTCTAGAGAATCACCTAATCCAAAAAAGATAACTATATACTTCCCATGTCTTTATACTTTAACCAATAACAATATCAAAAAGGTTAGTACAAGATCAGATAATCCAGAAAAGGATAACCCTTTAAAAAGAAAATCTATGCTTAATCTCCAAAATTTGTCCAAAAAACCCCAAAGTTCAACGAGGACCATCCGATAAACAATTTGTCCATAAAATTCTTCAATGTAAACCAAAATAAGATTGAAACCCAAATATTTGAAGGATTTAGTCACATAGTCTTCCAAGTTAAATCGAAACATTTATCTCCAAACAACATCAGTTGCTCCTAATGTCTCGTATTGAAAAGTAATTAACCTAATCACATATCCTCCATTATAGGTTAATCATTTTCATAAATAACCCAAAATCAACTTACTCTTAATTCATAAAATCATATAACTAAAATGAATTAGTCAAACAAACCAGGGACATCACATAGTCCAGTGGTAGGCGATAAATACCAGTCGCACATTGGTTCTGGGTTCGATTCATGCATCTTTTTCCGACGCGATGGGTAGTCACATGGTCTGGGTGTTGTCCTTTTTCCAAAACAATATAATTCTAAAATCATTTCCCAAAAAGGGATAAAATCATCAAAAATAACCATAACATAATTTAACCTCAAATTTATCTCATGCCTTTCACTTCAATCATAACATATAGTAACACATAATTACCTCAAATGTAAGGATCATATAATCCCAAATGGTTCTTTATAACTATTTCCACAAAAGAAAAGATGACTATTCCTTGAATAAAATTTTCATATATTAAACATCAGGGTTACACATAATATAAAAAGTCTCTTAATGTAAACCCATCATTAAAAGAGACTTAATACTCTTAATAATTTCACCATAACTATTGAAGCCCTTATATGTTCACATCTTACTCATTCAACATTCTTCATGATCCATTAACCAATCCTTTCCAACTTATTCTGAAATACCTCTTTCCTACAAAAAAATCATGATTAATATCCTAAGATTCCAAAATAAGGAAACAATAGTCATGAAATAATACATACCTTTTATTGGTCATTGTCAGTTTCTTCATCCTCAATCGGAATGGCATTAGGTATTGGTAAACGAACATTTGTACGCTCTTGGTGATCCCATTCACAAAACATCTTCATAGGACATGTGTATGCATAATGACCATGCACACCACATTTAAAAAATTCAATTTATCCCTTAGAATGAACTTCTTTCCCTTTCCTCGAGTCAACTGGATACTTCTTTTTTCTATGGCAGGTTCTTGCTTTATGACCTTCATTTCCACATCTATAGCATATTTTTGTCCCCTTGAAACATTTTCCTAGGTGTTTCTTTCCACATCATTGACACATAGGTTTTTGAACACACTTACCTTTATGATTATTACCTGTACTTCTGTAGGGATTTGTTTCTCGCATATATGATGCCTTAGAGAAGTCACCAAAGTTTAATTGGTTAATCATGACTCTAGTAGTTAGTTGAGGATAATCACAAGAGTTGTCATTGTAGCTCCCATATCATTCAGTTGTTTTCTCAAAAAATTGTCACAGATTCCTTCACATCCACTTTTACTTTGGTGCTTGCTAGATCCAGCAATTTACTAAAACCAAAAAGGTCAATGAGAGTATATCAAAAAAACCATCATGTACTAATGAGGAAGATAAACACTAAGATATACTTACTCATTCACTTTATCTAAAACTGGGACTCTTTATGAAATACTAACCATTATGGTAAAGCCACTTATGCTTAATGAATACCCTAACCTCTAAAGTTATCTAAACCGACCTCTGATACCAACTATAAGGCCCCAGCCTTAAACCTTACTTAATCTTGAGTTATTACAAGATTACACATTAAGGATCTTTTCAGGTTTAGAGTATTAGAGAATTATATCATTAAACTTGCATTACATTCCACATTTAAACAACGTGGTTATATAAAAGACAGTATTCATTCTTCCCATCAACGGAAACATATTTAAAATAAAAGATGAATTCTTTCTTGACACATCCTTGACATTATCATCACATCATGTACCTTTCCCATAACCTGTGAAAAACATTTCAAAAACGTGGGATGAGTATAAAAAGCTCAGTAAGGGTTGTAAAAATATGGAAAGGAAACATGAGTTCATATATACATAATAATGAAATCATACTTTACCCATAAAACAATGGCACTTTAACATTCCTCATAAAATCATGAATAAATCAGAGAAATCATAAGACATAAAAGGTAACTTGAGACATTCATAACATTCTAACGTAGGGTGTAACCCTCTTGGTTACGTTTGGAATACCCACCACAGTATATTCCCTAAATATATTTGGAGAAACCATAACATTTCGCTCCTTTGAGTTACCCAATGCATTGGAGAGCTATATCGGGCTCACCCGCCCTTAGTTTATCACGGAACCACCCGTCTTCATCATAATTCCCAAGAACCTCAACGTAATCGTATCACATAAAAAATGTATAAAGGAAACATAACATTTCCACCTTTCAATCACAAGATATAAATACCACACATTGATATAAAAACATTATGAAAAAAAATTTCAATACCAAAAGAAAAGAAAAGTAAAACATGGTTTTTATTTTTCTTTTAAAAAAATGGTATGGCTTGTAGAGGAAGTCGAAACTCAAATAATGGTCACGACGGCGGAGAAGTCGTTGTCACCGCATACGTACAACAAAAACGTTCCCTTTTGTCTTTTAATAAATACTTCGTATGAAAAAGATTCCTTTTGAATAAAAATAAAAATCAAAGGGGTTTATACACCGTATAGAAGAATGTTGTGTATAAAACTGAATATGCCTCAATGAAAGGAGATTGAGACGAAGTCCCTTACAAAGACGACATCCTTGGTTTAAGAATAAATCAATTACATAATTATGTGTGACAAACGAATACAGAAAATATAAGTGGATATTAAGTGTAAAATAATCAAAGTTCATTCACACATATTCAAAGGATGACATATTCAATAACTACATGTTGAACCCAAAGAAATCGAAATTGGGTTAAGATGTTTCCTTGACAGCCTAACAGCGTCACATCAAAATGTGTTGATGAGAGATAAAAAGTGTATATCATCACTTGGATATAAAATTTACATCAATAAGGATATTTGAGAATGTATCTCAACATAACAATATGTAAATTAAAAGACCCAACAAAATAAGTCTTTTAAAACGAGGATGGTGGAAGGTTCCCTTATCGACTTGGGTATCATTCAAAACATACACCCCATGAAAGAAGGACAATACATCGTTGATGTAAATACTCATAAACGAAAGTATATTACACAAATAGTAGAATAATGGGCAGTACATACACCACTCAAAGAAAATTGTGGAAAATGTAGCATATATCTCACGGGAATAAAATTTAGATGAAAAATCCCTTACGAAAAACTCGGCAGCATAACAGCGCAACATAAAACTTCCAAATTTGATTGATGATATCAAATAGGGTCTCTAATAATATTAAAATAAAATGTACATAAAGTGTAATATAAAAGAACATCCCCATCATCACAAACAGGAGCTTAAAAGAAGTGACATAAAGGAGAGTACTTAAAAAGAAAGAGAGAGGTTAGGTCTCTTACGAAAATTTGGCAGCCTAACGGCGCACCTCAAAACATCCCAAATGGATTGATGAGAGAGAATAGGGTCTCTCATCACATGAACATAAAAATTAAAGTAATATTAATATAAAATAAAATCCCAATAAAAATAATGATGAGTTTAAAAGGAATGACATAAAAGAGAGTACTTGAAAAGAAAGAGAGGAGTAGGATCCCTTACCTCAAGTCCAACTTGTCTTCTTCGTTTCTTTATATTCATGAATAATAAACTTTGGTCAATTAATAATTTCTTAATTACCTCATTTAGAGATTATTATTCAGTTCATATCATATATTATAATGTTATAATAATTGTTTAATAATGTTAGTTCATATCAGACGTTTTTGCCGATGTTTGGTACATTTGTCAAAAAGGAACTTGTTTGAAAAAAGATTGCCCATGTAGTTATAAGTAAATAATTTCCAGAATAGTATTAATGATTAAAATATCACATATATCCATTAAATATTCATTTTATACTATTCCATATCATTTGGAGATAAAAAACGAAAAGCACCGTTCATGGAGACGGTAGGCCGTACGTACGCATGAACGCTACTTTCATTTTTTGTCATATTAATGGAATTAAAACAAAATGAGAGATATATATATTTTTTATAATTCCAGAATGATATACATAATTTAGATGTAATATATTACATATATATCCATTATATATATGTACTTATAATATTACATAACATTTTGAGATAAGAAATGAAATGTACCGTTCATGGAGACGGTAAGCCGTACGTACACATGAGCGCTACTTCAATTTCTATTTCATATTTAATGGAATTAAAACATAATGATACAAAATAGTATTTTAATTCTAGTATGGTATCATGTATAATATCATTAAATATATCCTTTATACGTACCGCATGTGGTATTAACGAATCCAATCACTTTGAGGGGGCGGTAGTCCGCACTTCCTTAAATGAAGATATCGCGTTTACCCATAATGGAAACCATAAAGGTACGCCATAAATGAAAAATAAATAATCTTAAGTAAAACATAAACATATTAGATATCATATATAAATATAATTCATCTTAATGGCCACCTTTGAAGGCGTTATAAGAATGTTGAACAATCATCGTTTCGGGAGGCAGAAATTCGACATCCACGGAAACAGTATGTTCTTTAACCATTAGATGTAGGTGTGTGTAAGTGTAGCTCGAATCCTTATTATAAAAACATCCTAGTATATTTAAGATACTGGATTTTTTACAAAATAAATGAATAAAAAGAGTTTAGGGGGTTAAAGAAGCAAAATAAAACAAAAGGACACAAGTGAAGACATTACCTCAAAATCGTGTAACTCCCTTTGGTTTGAGCTCAAAAGCTTCCTTGGAAAGACTTCTGCCCAAAGTGAGGCTGCAAGGAGTAATAGAGGAAAGTGGAGAGACAAAATATCTGGGGGATGGCCGAGCCAAAGGCTTTGGGAGTGTGGGTAAGGAGGTAGAGTTGGAGGCCTTTTATACGAGGAGAGGAGGGGCACTCTTGGAATATAAGCAAATGTTACTTTATTTGAAAATTAGTTTCGGATTTAAAAGGTACCAAATAGATATAATTCGTGGATATGGTGATAAGGATTCTAAATCCACCCATCCAATAGGTTTTTTACATGTGTAGGTATTAGATTTTACATTATATTTCCGTTTTATTTAAATCCTTTATTAATGAGGTAATCGCTGCATCATCATGATGTCATAAATAATATAATAAATTTAATGTCTGAAAATTATAAAAATAATATCATGATGTATGAAATCGTTTTATGTTTCTAATGAATATTTATAATCCAAAATATCATTTATTTAGACAAAACTAAAAATATTTTACTTAGGTGATACATTCTTTGTTACATTTAACATTCTTTAAAAATAAAGAGACAAAAAGTCACTTTCTCACAAAAGTGATTCCATGGGGCCCCCAAGTATGGTACAAGGCATCCCATGTTCGGCCATGAGACAACCAGTATCCTTAGGACACATTTTGTGGTCATTTTATATTATTATGATATTATTTTATTATCCATAACTACCTGATTACTCATTAATCATGATAATTAAAGATAATTACCGTCATTACTATTCATAATGTCCAAAAATAAAAGTGTCTTAATTAAATAATTTTTACCTTATGATTCTAAATATTTAATCCATTTTACCAAATTCCAAACCCATAAATTGCAAAAATTAATTTAAAAATAATTCCTTTTGTCAAAACAAATAGCGGGTTTTTTAGAAACAATATTTATGAAAAGTTTTGCACATGTTTATGCCCAATTAAAAAGTGAAATTAATCCCAATGACCATAATTGGATTACATGGTAAAAATATATTATAATTACACCTTAAAACAAATTAAAAAGATAATATAACCATATAATTAAATTATATGAAAAAGCAGTTTTGATGTAAAATGCAGTATTTTTCACTATTCATTGAAAAATGTACATTGTCAGAAAAATACCAAAAATTAACCCAATGTAAATTTCAATGTCCCAATCATAACTAATATTTTTATTTTGAAAAATAGAGCTTATAAAATTTTCAAAAGTTTGTTTTAAAAATTGTTTTTCCATCAAAAGGTAGTAAAACAGTCTTTTAAAAATACTACTGTATTCAATGCTTAAGATTGGATTTATTTGTATTTTAAGCCTCTAAAATCTATTGGATAAAAGTAAAAACATTTAACACACATATATAATCGTAATTTAGTTATTTATATTAATTCCCTCCAATACAATGGCTACGTGTTAACTACTATTTAAAATAATATTATTTTATTATTAGAGTGCAACGCAAGATTTCAAAGGAACTCGTTGTTGCGTATTGGGTAAGCCATCGAGCATAGAGTTCCAAAAAAATGACATTTTTTCCACAAATAGGGATAAATATTAAAATTTCATATTCTTTATTTACCAGGGGTGTTACATCCTTCCCCCCTTTTAGAAATTTCATCATCGCAATTACAAAACTAGGCTTGGAAACATCATTGAAAATCCAACATCGGAACATAAGTCTGTAAAACAATCACTTTAAAATAAAGAAAGAGTAGTATAATGGTCACCCGAGTTAACCCATACTAGGATTACAAGTATGAAAATATGGACATAGAGGAAAATACAAAGGGTCATGTTCTGATGGAGAGTGATAGAAAACTTGTTTAGGAGAAAGTTAACCACAAGAAAATCACAAACTTGTGATGGGTTAAAGGATATTCGATTCCCCAGTAGGAAAAGTTAATAGACCACATTTTTGTTTTAAGTTACTTTTTATTGGGGAATTTTATTCATAAGGAAACATAATCACTTATCATGTTGACTTTCAACTTTTATTATATTCCTTACACAAACTCATATTTTCTCCAAAAGACGAGTATTTAGGAAGACTTGTTCACATTAAGAGTACTATAATCAACTTCTAGAGAATCACCTAATCCACAAAAGAGAACTATATACTTCCCATGTATTTATAATTTAACCAATACCAAAACCAAAAAGGTTAGTACAAGATCAGATAATCCAAAAAAGGATAACACTTTAAAAAGAAAATCTATGCTTAATCTCCAAAATTTGTCCAACAAAATCCAAAGTTCAACGAGGACCATCCGATAAAAAATTTGTCCATAAAATTCTTCAAAGTAAACCAATCTAAGATTGAAACCCAAATATTTGAAGGATTTAGTCACATAGTCTTCCAAGTTAAATCGTAACATTTATCTCCAAACAACATCAGTTTCTCCTAAAGTCTCGTATTGAAAAGTAATTAACCTAATCACATATCCTCCATTATAGGTTAATCATTTTCATAATAACCCAAAATCAACATACTCATAATTAATAAAATCATAAAACTAAAAATAATCAGTCAAACTAACCAGGGACTTCACGTAGTCCAGTGGTAGGCGATAAATACCAGTCACACTTTGGTTGTGGGTTCGATTCCCGCAGCTTTGTCCGACGCGACGGGTAGTCACACGGTCTGTGTGTTGTCCTTTTTAAAAAACTATATAATTCTCAAATCATTCCCCAAAAAGGGTTAAAATCATAAAAAATAACCATAACATAATTTAACCTCAATTTTATCTCATGCCTTTCACTTCAATCATAACATATAGTAACCCATAATTACCTCAAAAGTAAGGATCATATAAACCCAAATGGTTCTTTATAACTATGCCCACAAAAGAAAAGATAACTATTCCTTGAATAAAATTTTCATATATTAAACATCAGGAATACACATAATATAAAAAGTCTTCTAATGTAACCCCATCATCAAAAGAGACTTAATACTCTTAAAAATTTCACCATAACTCTTGAAGCCCTTATATGTTGAAATCTAACTCATTCAAAATTCTTCATGATCCATTAACCATTCCGTTCCAACTTATTACGAAAGCCCTCTTTCCTACAAAAAAAATAATGAATCATATCCTAAGATTCCAAAATAGGAAAACAATAGTCATGAAATAATACATACCTTTGATTGGTCATTGTCAGTTTCTTCATCCTCAATCGGAATGGCATTAGGTATTGGTAAACGAGAATTTGTACGCTCTTGGTGATCCCATTCACAAAACTTCTTCATAGGACATTTGTTTGCATAATGACCATGCACACCACATTTAAAACATTCAATTGATCCCTCAGAAAGATCATCATTCCCTTTCCTCGAGTCAACTGGATGCTTCCTTTTTCCATGGAAGGTTCTTGCTTTATGACCTTCATTTCCACATCTATAGCAGATTTCTGTCCCTTTGAAACATTTTCCTAGGTGTTTCTTTCCACATATTTGACCCATTGATTTTTGAATACACTTACCTTTTTGATTATTACCTGTACTTCCATAAGGATTTTTTTCTCGCATATATGATGCCTTAGAAAAATCACCAAGGTTTAGGTGGTCAATCATGACTCCAGATAGTTGGTTGAGGATAATCACAAGAGTTCTCATTACAGCTCCCATATCATTCAGTTTCTTTCTCAAAAAACTGTCACAGTTTCCTTCACATCCACTATTACTTTAGTGCCTACTAGATCCAGCCATTTACTAAAACAATAAAGGTCAGTGAGAGTATATCAAAAAAACCATCATGTAATAATGAGGAAGATAAACACTAAGATATACTTACTCATTCACTTTATCTAAAACTAGGACTATTTATGAAATCCTAACCATTATGGTAATGCCACTTATTCTTAAAGAATACCATAACCTCTAAAGTTATCTAAACTGACCTCTGATACCAACTATAAGGCCCCATCCTGAAACCTTACATAATCTTCAGTTATTACAGGATTACACATTGAGGATCTTTTTAGGTTTAGAGTTTTAGAGAATTAGATCATGAAACATGCATTACATTCTACATTTAAACAAAGTGGTTACATAAAAGACAGTATTCATTCTTCCCATCAACGGAAACATATTTAAAATAAAACATGGAATCTTTCTTGACACATCCTTGACATTATCATCACATCATGTACCTTTCACTTGACCTGTGAAAAACATTTCAAAAACATGGGATGAGCCTAAAAAGCTCAGTAAGGGTTGTAGAAATAGGGAAAGGAAACATGATTTCATATATACATAATAATGAAATCATACTTTACCCATAAAACATAGGCACTTTAACATTCCTCATAAAATCATGAATAAATCATTGAAATCATAAGACATAAAAGGTAACTTGAGGCATTCATAACATTCTTACGTAGGGAGTAACCCTCTTGGATACGTTTGGAATACCCACCACAGTATATTCCTTAAATATCTTTGGAGAAACCTTAATGTTTCACTCCATCGCGTTACCCAATGCATTGGAGAGCTATATCGGGCTCACCCGCCCTTAGTTTATCACGGAACCACCCGTTTTCATAATAATGCCCAAGAACCACAACATAATCGTATCACATAAAACATGCATAAAGGAAACATAAAATTTCCACCTTTAAATCACAAGATATCAATACAACAAATTTATATAAAAACATTATGAAAACCATTTTCAATACCAAAATAAAATAAAAGTAAAATATGGTTTTAATTTTTCTTTTAGAAAAAGGTATGGCTTGTAGAGGAAGCCGAAATTCAAATAATGGTCACGACGGCAGAGAAGTCGTTGTCACCACATAGGTACGACAAAAAATTTCCCTTTTGTTGTTTAATAAATACTTCGTATAAGAAAGATTCCTTTTGAATAAATGTAAATGTAAAGGAGGTTTATACACCGTATAAAAGAAGGTTGTGTATAAAACAGAATATGCCTTAATGAAATGAGATTGAGACGAAGTCCCTTACAAAGACGGTATCCTTGGTTTAAGGATAAATCAATTACATAATTATGTGTGACAAACAAATACAGCAAATATAAGTGGATATTAAGTGTAAAATAATCAAAGGACATTCACACATATTCAAAGGATGACATATTCAATAACTACATGTTGAACCCAAAGAAATCAAAGATGGGTTAAGAAGTTCCCATGACAGCCTAACGGTGTCACATAAAAATGAGTTGATGAGAGATATAAAGTCTATCTCATCACTTGGACATAAAATTTACATCAATAAGGATATATGAGAACATATCTCAACATAACAATATGTAAATTAAAAGACCCAACAAAAGAAGTCTTTTAAAAAGAGGAGGGGGAAAGGTTCCCTTACCGGCTTGGGTATCTTTGAAAACATACACCCCATGAAAGAAAGACAATACATCATTGATTTAAATACTCATAAATGAAAGTATATTGAACAAAGAGTAGAATAATGGTTAGTACATACACCACTCAAAGGAAATTGTGGAAAATGTAGCATAAATCTCACGGGAATAAAAGTGTGATGAAAAATCCCTTACAAAAACTCGGCAGCCTAACGACGCCACATAAAACATCCAAAATGGATTGATGATATCAAATAGGGTCTCTCATCATATTAAATTGAAATTTAAAGCAAGAGTAATATAAAAGAACATCCCCCATAATCACAAACAGGAGCTTAAAATAAGTGACATAAAGGAGAGTACATAAAAAGAAAGAGAGAGGTTAGATCTCTTACGAAAATTTGGCAGCCTAACGACGCCACTCAAAACTTCCAAAATGGATTGATGAGAGAGAATAGGGTCTCTAATTACATGAACATAAAAATTAAAATAATATTAATATAAAATAACATCCCAATAAAAAGAAAGATGAGATTTAAAAGGAATGAAATACAAGAGTGTACTTAAAAAGAATGAGACGAGTATGATCCCTTACCTCAAGTCCAACTTGTCTTATTCGTTTCATTATATTCCTAAATAATAAACTTTGGTCAATTAATAATTTCCTAAGTTCCTCCTTCAAAGATTATTATTCAGTTCATATCACATATTATAATTTTATAATAATTGTTTAATAATTTTAGTTCATATCAGACGTTTTTGCCGATGTTTGGTACATGAGTCAAAAATAAACTTGTTTGAAAAAAGATTGCCCATGTAGTTATAAGTAAATAATTTTCAGAATATTATTAATGATTAAAATATCATATATATCCAGTAAATTTTCATTTTATACTATTCCATATCATTTGGAGATAAAAAACGAAAAGCACCATTCATGGAGATGGTAGGCCGTACGTACGCATGAACGCTACTTTCATTTTTTTCATATTAATGGAATTAAAACAAAATGAGATATATATATATATATGTTATAATTCCATAATGATATCCATAATTTATATGTAATATATTACATATATATGCATTATATATATGTACTTATAATATTACATAACATTTTGAAATAAGAAATGAAATGTACCATTCATGGAGGCGGTAAGCCGTACGTATGCATGAACACTACTTCCATTTCTATTTCATATTTAATGGAATTAAAACATAATTATACATAATATTATTTTAATTACAGTATGGTATCATATATAATATCATTAAATATATCCATTATACGTACCACATATGGTATTAACGAATCAAATCACTTTGAGGGGGCGGTAGTCCGCACTTCCTTAAATGAAGATATCACGTTTACCCATAATGGAAACCATAAAGGTACGCCATAAATGAAAAATACAGAAGATTAAGTAAAAAATAAACATATTAGATATCATATATAAATATATTTTCATCTTAATTGCCACCTTTGAAGGTGTTATAAGAATGTTGAACAATCATCGTTTCGGGAGGCAGAAATTCGCCATCCACGGAAACAGTATGTTCTTTAACCATTAGACGTAGGTGTGTGTAAGTTTAGATCTAATCCTTCTTATAAAAACATTCAAGTATATTGAAGATACTGTTTTGTTTACAAAATAAATGAATAAAAAGATTTTAGGGGTTGGAGAAGCAAAATAAAACAAAAGGACACAAGTGAAGACATTACCTCAAAATCAGGTAACTCCCTTTGGTTTGAGCTCAAAGGCTTCCTTGGGAAGACTTCTGCCAATAGTGAGGCTTCAAGGAGTAATAGAGGGAAGTGGAGAGATAAAATGGGCATGGGTTGGCCGAGCCAAAGGCATTGGGAGTGTGGGTAAGGAGGTAGAGGTGGGGGACTTTTATAAGAGGAGAGGAGGGGCACACTTGGAAAATAAGCAAATGTTACTTTATTTGAATATGAGTTTCAGATTTAAAGGGTCCCACATTGATATAATTCGTGGATAAGGTGATGAGGGTTCTAAATCCACCCATTCAATATGTTTTGGACATGTTTAGGTCTTAGATTTTACATTATATTTCCATTTCATTTAAATCCTTTATCAATGAGGTAATCTCTACATCATCATGATGTCATTAATAATTTAATAAATTTAATGTCTGAAAATTATAAAAAAAATATAATGATGTATCAGATAGTTTTATCTTTCTAATTAATATTTATAGTCCAAAATATCATTTATTTAGACAAAATTAAAAATATTTTACTTAGGTGATACATTCTTTGATACATTTAACATTCTATAAAAATAAAGAGACAAAAAGTCACTTTCTCACAAAAGTGTTTCCATGGGGCCCCCAAGTTTGGCACAAGGAATCCCATGGTCGGCCATGAGACAACCCGTAGCCTTAGGACACATGTTGTGGTCATTTTGTATTATTATGATATTATTTTATTATCTTTAACTACCTGATTACTCATTAATCATGATAATTAAAGATAATTACCGTCGTTACTATTCATAATGTCCAAAAATAAAAGAGTCTTAATTACATAATTTGGAACATCTAATTATAAATATGTAATCCATTTTACCAAATTCCAAACACATAAATTGAAAAAATTAATTTAAAAATAATTCCCGTTGTCAAAACAAATAGCGGGTTTTTTAGAAACAATATTAATGAAAAGTTTTGCACTTTTTTATGCCCAATTAAAAAGTCAAATTAATCCCAATGATGATATTGGATTACATAGTAAAAATATATTCTAATTAACCCATAAAACAAATTATAGAGATAATATAACCATATAATTAAATTATATGAAAAAGCAGTTTTGATGTAAAATGCAGTATTTTTCACTATTCATTAAAAAATGAACATTGTCAGAAAAATACCAAAAATTAACCCAATGTAAATTTCAATGTCCCAATAATAAATAATATGTTTATTTTGAAAAATAGAGCTTATAAAATTTTCATAATTTTGTTTTAAAAAATGGTTTTCCTTCAAAAGGTAGTAAAACAATCTTTTAAAAATACTTGTGTATTCAATGCTTAAGATTGTATTCATTTGTATTTTAAGCCTCTAAAATCTATTGGATAAAAGTAAAAACATTTTACACACACATATAATCGTAATTTAGTTATTTATATTAATTCTCGCCAATACAACGGCAACGTGTTAACTACAATTTAAAATAATATTATTTTATTATTAGAGTGCAACATATGATTTCAAAGGAACTCGTTGTTGCGTATTGGTAAGCCATCAAGCATAGATTTCCAAAAAAAATGACATTTTTTCCACAAATAGGGATAAATATAAAAATTTCATACTCTTAATTTACCTGGGGTGATACACATCTGATTGAGGATGCGAAGTTGTACTAAAATTTAATTATATTCCATATGATTTATGTAGCCCCTTCCAAAATAATGAAATCAACATGGCATCCCGATTATATACAATTGAAATGGGAAGTCCATGTAACCTCAAAATATATGTGAGGTACTGTCAAGAAAGCCAATTCAACAACATTGTATGATTAATATAAAGGAAATGTAAAAATTTTGTTAGCTATAGGAAAATAACACAAATAACATTGTTACATAGAGATGTATTAGGTAGTACCTCCAGGAAGTCCGTGGATATATTCTCCTATTTCCACTCGGTCCCTAGAAATAGAAGAAGCTTCAGTTTTGGTAACTGCCACTCTGCATTAACCTATTGAAATTTTACATTTTTTCTGATAAAATTAATAACTTCTATTTTCATTCCATATCACCAATAATATTCATGAAGGTATCTGTACATATTATTATTTTTATGATGAACTTATAATAGGGAACATTGAGTTACACAAAAAAATATTTTGATAACTGGTAATCACAAGGCACACAAAACCGTTTTCCAATTCTTACAACATAATCATTATCAAGGATAAATTCTGGAAACATGAAAATTTTAACAAATTATACATTTTTCAATAGCTAATGCACTTCCATATGTGATTTCATAATTTTGTGTGATAATTATGTCTACACTGAATCCTGAAACAAAACAGATGTATTCCCTACACCGACATGTTCCCAGCCAAATTTCATTAAATCATTTATAAAGGAATCATGTTCCAAACATATCATGGTTAGTGATGAATTTTATTTTTTCTTAAGGAATCCCCCATTTTTTATTTTCCTTGATGGTAATTGATGATGGAATTATAATCTTTTATCAGTTAAAAACATATCATATGCCTCCTATTTAATTTCATCTGAGGGAATTTATATACTTCAGACATTTATGTTCAGTATATATTTGCAATTTGGCTCTGTATAAATGGTTCCACCAAAATTTCAATGAAAAAACAATATCTACCAATTTCAAATAATTTGTGGAATTTTTTTCTCTTTAGGTTTTAGTTGTCTTAATGAATATGAAATTACTTGATCATTCTGCATCAAAACAAAACAACGTCCATTCAATGAAGCATCAATATAGATAAAAAAATAACTATTTCGAGAAGGAAATTCCAAAAATGGAGTATTCTCTAGTATTTTCAGCAGTTCTTGAAAAAAACATCACATTCTTCTATACAATTTTTTTTACCCCTATTCATGTATACATAGTTATTGAGCTAGAAAACAGTGCAATGTTTTTTACAAACCATCAGTAATATCCTAAAAATCAAAGAAAACTATGAATATACGTAACATTTTAAGGTCTAGGCCATTCCTAAAAAACTTTTTATTTCGTAGGATCAACATTTTATCCATTATAATTTACAATGTTCCCAAGAAAAAAATCTGTTGCAACAAAAAATCACACATTCTGAATTTTCCATTGATATTTTTTTTGTTTTTTGGTTTTCAAAAAAACTCATAGATGTTTTTCATTCTCATCATTACTTGTAAAATATACTATAATTTCATCAAAAAATACAACCAAAAACATATCCATGAAATCATGAAATATTATATTTACAAAATCCATGAATACTTCAGGTTCATAATGACAATATCTTGTATGGAACATAGACTTTGGGATTTAATCATCTTTTATTCTCAATTGATGGTACCTCAACACTCATTCAATCTTCAAATAATATTTATCTCTATGGGGAAGATCAAAAAATGATATATATGATTAAACTGATACATTTAAAGCACTATAATCAAAGAAGAGTCTCATTAGACTTCTTTTTCTTTTAAAAAACCAGACATGAGTGCCCCATGGTGTTATCCTAGGTCAGATGAAGGTTTAATCTAATAATTACTACAACTTCCTTTTTAATTGTTGATGTTCCATTCGGGAAATTTGATAAGGGGGTTTAGAAATTTTCATAGAATCATGATCTATGTCAACAGTAAACTGAAGCTCTAAATTTTGAATACAACAATGAAAATCACCATAAATAACATCAAGGTATTCATTTACCCTTGTAACATAAATAAATTAGATAGATGCCTTATCTTCAAAAATATGATCTAGATAACATTCATTTCCATCCCTTATTAGTTTCTTAGTCTCAAGATAAGTTATTAATTGTATGGATTTATTCTTGTACAGAGACTGAAATTCCTTATGAAAAACAACATCTTTTTCTTCGTAATCTATTATACCATGATAAAAAATCCAGCCCATACCCAGAATAACATCAAACATTACTAGAGAAAAAATAACATATATTTGGTTGGAAAACACTTTCCACATAAAAATATAGGATGATTCATATAATTTCTTTTTCCATAATATTTTTTCATGTATTTTACCTTGATATGTAGTTATATTTCAAGATATTGAATACCTAATTTTTCCAAAAATTTCTCAGAAATGAATGAATGTGTTGACCCTAATTCAAACAACAAATTTACAAAATCTATAATGAAAAGAAATGTACGTAATACCACATATTTTAATGGCTCAACATCTACTAAAGTGGTCTCAAAATATTTTACCAAACCAATCTAATTCATATCGTGTTGATTCCCTACATGAATAACTATCTCCGGACAAAAAATATCAAAATTACACAAATCGTTACTATTAATGAATTACACCATCAAATTCTCATTAATTTTCAAATAATTCTACATGAACTCATGAGGAATGTGTCCAAACAAACCACATAAGTTTCATTTCCAAAAATTTACAAGTCATTCACATGGATTTCTATTACAACACATCTCACAAGAAGGGTAAATATTTTTCATTCTTTTATTCTCCTTTAACGAGTTCATCACTATTGTGTGTCAACCTGATCAATTAGTATTCTTGTCATCTTGAGGAATATATGTGTCATAAAACTCCATATGAATGTTTTCATCACAATGATTAATATTCTCATAGCTTTTAAAATCATATGAATCCAAATCTCTTCGCTAAAACATGTTCAAACTAGAGTAAGTCCTATTAATTTTACATTAAAAATCCTGAGTAAAATTTGGTACATACATATCTAGTTTTTTAATATTAGCTTCATATGTTTTCAAAGAATTTTCATCTTTTGGGTTTAATTCCAATAATTGCTTCACCATTCTGAGTAAAATAATTTTGGGAAAATATTTTTCCAGAAAAAATACTCTTAAAATAATCCCATTCTAGACTGTCCAGATAATCTCTATCTATAATATTCAAAACCATAGAAGACCATTGATTGACATCAACGTAAAAATGATAAATGGATAGTATTAACTTTTGACGTTCCAAAAATCCCATGACCTCAAATATCTTTCCTAATGCATTAACAAATCCATCTACTTTCACTGGATCTACAGTTTCTCTGAATGTTGGAGGATGTTGCCTCATTAAATGATAAAAAAAAGACATGTTTCTTCTTTTTAGATCATGTTACAGTCAGGCATGGTGAACACTCCAATTTATTTCATGACTAAACAGATCAATTTCTATAACAAACTACTCGATTCCAATTCCTGACATTTCAGGTTGTTGATCCGGATAGACATCAGCCTCTTGGTTCTTTCCTATATCTTATTCTGTGTTTCTTCTATAAAAAATCATTCTTCTAAAACACATCATAGATGAATCAACTAGAAAATCCTTAAATTCTATAAAATTTCAAATTATCATTGAATAATAATAAGTTATTGTATTCTTTAAATATCATCACAAACACTAATTTTTTTTAAACCATCCTTTGATACGAACTATAAGGACCTGGAAATTAAATGTTAGATTAACAAAGAATTTTAGACAACTCCATAGATTATTAATCATTGATAATATTTTCAGGTTTTTAGTTTTAAAGAATTGTTATTTCATATAAACATGGCATACAAGATTCATAAAATATGATATAACTAAAATAGTATCCATTTTTAAAAAATCTAAAACATTTAATAAAAAATATGATTTATTTAACAACAATAAATATCAAACATCAGGACTAATATCTTTCTCTTACACATCCTTATATCTTATGAAAAACATTTTAAAAACATGATATGAGTAGAAAACATATTATGGAATATAATGAATGAAAGTGTTAGTAATGTCATAACATAAAAACCAATAAAACCCATAATAATTAAAACACATATGAGTAGCAACATATTGTAGTTTACTTGGGAAATTTTTACCAAATAACTATTACATTCACCCTTACACAGGGAATAACCTTTTGGCCAACTTACCTCTCTAGATAACAAAATTCATTGGAGAGATATAGTGTGGCTCACCAGCCATATCATGAATTATAATGGTCTGAAATCCAAAAACCAAGAGCTATAATTGGATCATCCAATCATAAATAATATTGATGTAACACGTTTTCATAGTAATGTATATTAAAATATTGAGAAACCACTCATTATAAATACATATAAATAACAATCATTTCTAAATTTATTTAGGAGAGTTTTAAATGGATTTTCAAAGGAATGACCCTTTAAATATTTTTGGAGTTAGAATTAATAGAGTGGAATGGATATGAATATACAAAAACATATACATAGTGAAACATAATATTAAGATAAATTCATCAATTCAATAATCATAATACCAAAAAATGAATAAAAATATTGTTAAACCAATGAATGGAAATTGGATTAATAATTCCCTTACATTGGGTTCTTCTTACTTAAAATGTGTTTAAAACACCTTTTAATTGTTAAAAATGTATTATTAACATCTTAATGAAAAATTATAATTTTTATAACACCTTATATGATCATTCTAAAACATAATTCAGCACATTTATTAGTAATATGATTTTATTTACATTGTGTTAGGTGTGTTCTTTACAAGGCTTCTCTTATAGGTTCATGATGGATATTCTTGTCGATTCATAGTGAAACACTAGAATTGTTAAGGAATGGTATTTTAATATTTCCAAATTAAAAAATTATACTATTTATCATTTTAAATTTTGAAGTGAGTATTATTAATAAGTTAAATCATTAATTATGTTCATGTAGATCATTTTAGTGGATCTTTAATAATAACAACCTCATATTGTTTTATAAACTAAAAACATTTGTATAAAAGAATTCCAGAACCTTGGATGAGACATATTAAATATATTATAACACTGTTCAACCAAACAAATTGTTTCATGACCATATCTGAAAGAATTTAGGAAAATATAATTAACATCATCCACGATGTCATTAAAACAACACATGATGGGAAATGTTTTTTTCCTTGAATAAGTTGGAGAGGTCAAGAAGAATAAAGATTAATTTTCTATAAACATGAGAACATATAGAGTATAAAATATTTAGGGAGATTTCATGCCATTTTGATCAAAGTATGGGAAGTTACTGTAAAATAAATTGGAAGGAAAGGAAAACTCATGTAAAAAAAGCGGATTTCTAATCTCTTGATCTATCCCTTTTGAGATCCTCCCCACATCATTTGATTTTAGACTTTGGTTGGGATCAAAAGGTCTTGGACCTGGGGAAGGATATTGGGGATGTAATTTCGATGAAATTAGACAATTATCAATTTTTTAGAGGTGTAGGAGGAATAAGGGAATGATTGTGGTATATATAGTGGGAGAGAGGAGGTATTTAACATTTTTTTGATCAGTATTATAATATTTTTGCTCAAGACATTGAATAGTATTAATTCATGTGACCCCAAATAGTAATAATGGCATGTGAGCTTGACTATAGTGTCCTTAAATCACTTATGAAGTCATAAATAGTGTATTTTATAGTTAATAAGAATATACGGTATTTTAATGTATTCCATTATTCATCAAAAATTTAAGAATTTTAAAAAATTGAAAAAATCAACCTATCCATTTTTATGGGTAGAATTCAAAAATGAACTCAATTTTTATTAAATAAATATATAATAATTATTAAATTAATAATTGAATAAAATAAAACATAATTCAAAAATTAACATTTTTATATCCCTATGAAAATAAAATAATATTGAAATTTTCTATTCATTAGGATCATATTACTATTTACATAAATATACATAAGGGTAGTTTACTATTAACCAAAAAAAAGTTGGTTCCATCAGACTCCAAATGAAATACTGAACACAATTATTAATGACCATTTTGTGAAATTCAATACTTTTAAGTAGAAAAATTCTGTCTAAAGGCTAGTTATAAATATCTATTTCAAACCAAGATTCATGTTTTTCGTTCTTTTTTTAAATCCTTGGTTTGTTAAAATATTGCTTATGGTTCATTTTTATTGAGACCACATGAGCCAAAATAAACGACCCATGATGTTCTGTTAGAATAAATCGTTTTTTCATTAACGATTTAGGGTCACTAGAAGATGGGAAAACAGGTTACTTAGTACTCTAACCACAAAAGAATCAATTATATCTTTACTCTTAATAATCATATATCAAAATAGAGGTGTTGACTAGAATTCATTAAAGATTGTTTCTTTGATATTATCTTTAATCATGGGATGGGGAACATGGTGGTAGACACTCTTATAAAAAAAATCGTATTCTCTAGTGTTGGTTGTGGCATTAGATAAGTTAGACTTGCTACAGTTGTCCTATTTATTAATGGATAGTTCATCATATTATTAGATGATGGTTTTTACCCCACTTTTTTTACATCATATCATGGATTCCCGTTGAAGGTATACTGATTTTGAGACCTTACATTCATAGATATCAACTATATATACATCAATTGGATATTATGATTTTTGAGAGATTGTTTTCCATTTCAGAGGATCGATGGTGGTACCAATGGAATTGTCGGAATTTATGTTGATATAGTTTCATAAATACCCTTAGGACGTAAATCCATGTTTGGAAAATATGCACTAAGACCTATCACGATAGTTATTTTGCACAATTATAATAATCATAATTTCATTTTTTTTTATCCCTCACTTGTTAGAAGTAGAAGCTTGAGCATCGAGTTATAGTGGGTTTATTCCAACACCTTGTGGTTCTAGTCTTAATGTTTGATTGGATATCTTTGGAATATTGGTTTTGTTTACAATGTATGTCAAAGGGAAAAATGAGTTATAGGTAATCGTATATATACTCAACATGTATTCTCAATTCAAATCCATAATAGAGATGGAGAAATTGGGGAACCTCTATGTCTAAGAGATAGTTCGATTCTATTGAGTTCCCTTGAAAAACATTTCTTCCCATGATGATCACTTCAAATATTGGATATTGATTTATTTGGGGTGGCATTTGGGATCTATTTCTGCTTGAGCCCATCAATTCACCCCCAAGTATATAACAAATCCAAGATGAACATTCTATCCATAGAGGAGAGGTTATGGATTTCATGGTGGACTTTGTCCATAGTCGGGATGATCACTTACCCATTTTATGATTTTCATAAAAAAAATTCTACAATTACACCATTTTTATGAATCCATTATATTTATTTTATTGGAAAACCTATAGGTAAATTCATTTTTTGACTAATATTGGAGATCCAAGACTCAGGGGAACAGAATTGATGTTAGATACATTTATGAAGGTGCAGATCAACTATGATTGGATAAAGACTGTAAATAGTGGTCATAATTCTTATGAGGACTAACAATGAATATCTATGTAGTTTTAGGAGGGTGGACATTTTTTATTAAGGTTCTCCCCACAATTTTGTTTTAGATATTCCTTCGAGTGGAAAATTATATTTGAGATTCATTGGTATCTTCCATATACTGTATAGAGTTGGATAGTTGTTGAAACACTTATCTAAACTACCATTGTTTAACTGGGTACACATCATATTCTATGTGATGAGGCAAGTGAAATACCCATCAAAAGATATTGGACGGGGACAGATGGACTATGTGGATGGAGCTACAATGGTAGAATACCTATTGGATATTGAGGAATTGGTATGAGAGTATCCTTTTTTGGTATTCAATTTAAATATTTCATATTAGGTGGTTGAATGATAATCTTCATTATAGAACCTAGGGGATTAAAATATGAAAACTAATTGGCCTAATATTTTTTAGTTTGTTTTTAATATTTTCTGGAAAATTTACCTATGGTAGGGATATTTAAATGTCTCTGATATTCTATAAATTTTTTTACATATTATATGAATTATTTTTAAGACCAAGAGTTTATAAAACATTAAAATATGTGGCATGGTGTTCTCAGAATAAATTTTTGAAAAATATTACATATTTAAATTCCACACACATTGATTTAATAAAATTGTGGAATAATTACTGAAATGGGGTTTATATGTGAAATATGATGGAAAATATTTGTTCAGAACATGATTTTTACCCTAGGTGTTGAATAATATTTATTATAATAGTCCTTTTTTAAAAAACTATTCATAGCCATAAACAAATGGAATAATTAAAAAATATATATATTTTTTGTGATAAATTGATTGTTTTCTCCTTTATGTATACAATAATGAGATTTCATCAAGATCAACCACACAAACTCTAGATATTTAGACAACCATTAGAGATATCCCTTGGATGATGATGAAAGATTTGTATTATATCATGAATTATCACTCCAAGGGATTTTGATGATCTCATCAACAACAAAAACACAACAATTATTCATCGTGAATCGATCCAAACACCATGTTGGATGTTCTTTTATATTCATTCCATCATGTTTCCTAATCCCAGAGGAACACGAATCAATTCTATGAAAATTATTGATCAAAACATCATCATTATAATTAATGTAAAGGAAATTTTTATTTATCCCTTGATTTTTACATCTTCGTTCTTTTTTATGATATGCAATCGAGGGGAAATGAAAAATTTGTGAGGTTTGTTCCTCACTATATTTTTATTATGTATTTATCCACAATTTCGTCATGAGATCATAATTAGAATTTATTTTAGATAATTCTTAAAAAAAACACTTATTATTCATTATATGACCATTCATGGGGAAAAAATATCATAACCATGGGTATAGAACTTGATAGAGGTTCGATTAAATGATCGATAAATTCAATAAGTAGATTAGGGAGAACATGAGTATATTTCTAGATTATTCTTCCTTTCAAATGGTACATGGAATTTTGACGATATAGGTGGTTTTACGACACAATTCAGGGGAAAAATATAGGTGAATGGATAATAGTGGGTCCATTTAACCCGAGATCTAGGATATATGATATTATTTGATGTAGAAAATGAGGCTGATGTGGATCACAAGGATGAATAGATAAGAATCTATGGATCAAGAATGTATTATAATAGTGAAAATGTAACATGAACACCATGTCATGTGGGTACCATTATATAGTTTCTAGGGATTCAGGTTGAAGATAATATAAAATGAATTGTAAACCATTCCACATGGTAGATGAAAACTTCTATGAGGCTCGAAATGTGCATCAGAGAGTACAATTTCAATGGAGAAAGAACAATGCCAGATGACACATTATGTACTTGGACACATGCAAGGCTTGACATACAATGTAGGAAAACAGACATTGCCACTGGTACACAGACATACAATGTGAAATAGGTATTATATCAGGTGTCTCTTCACTTTATATGCTTCTTTTACACACTCTGTAAATAGAGACATACATGAAGAATAAGGATTTCCCATAAGGTAAGATAAAGTGATAGTTGGACACATCATATACCACATATTAAGCACCATGTTCCCACAATAATGAAAGTTACAAGTTATTCATATTGATAGTTTGGATTATTATCGGTTGATTACGTTACATTGATCAATTAACTTGATAGAAAATTTATTCATTACATCCAAAACATATTATTTTCATCCCCTAAAGTGGATAAGTCTTAGATAGAGTGGTGAAAACCCTATGTGATACTTGAGTGTGATCATCGAACATCCTTTCCTATATAAATGGGTTTTTGGAAAGAACATTTCATACAATAGATGGTAATATATCCTATTTCTATCTTTTTGTAACAATATGTGTTGTAGGATAATTCATATATGAATCCATACGTAGATGGGTGATTAAGATTATGTTTGTGGTCTCCCCATGTAGTTATAGAAATCAACCATATCAATGTATATGTATCTTCTTGGACCGGTGAGATTTATTGAGAAGGTCCCAATGAGATATACTTATTAATAAATTCTATTTGATAATTTCATGGTTCATGGAATGGATTCTCTTTAAACCATAATATAACCAAGAAGAATATTGTGGGTGTCTATTGGTTATTACCACCCAGTGGTGTGGTTTCATTCGATAGATTATCATGTTTTTTGAATTATTATTTGTTAATGTTATCATATTTTTTGAATACAATACTTTTTTATTTATGATTAGTGTTTTGGGGTGTCTTATTGAATATTATTATAAACATCCAAGAATGGAATTATCCCATGTATGTCTTCTCTTATAAAGACGAAGGCATTTTTAATGGTGTCTAAAATAGAAAAAGAGTAAAAAGAATATATTTTTCTTTTCATGTTAATGATTTTAACAGGGAGATTTAATTTGATGAATTCTTTTTCTTTAATAATGGTTTTAAGCATTACAGTTTTGGATGGGCTGGTTTTCCCCCCTTTTCACAATTAGTATCTTTTTTTATACTCTATTGTGGGATCATAGATATATGCATTCATTATTTTAGTTATTTTTTAATTCATTTTTTTGGTATCAGATATGTTTAATTCTATATGTAAATATAATTTTGGATAATTCCCACAATTTTTATATTCCTACTCAGCAATGGTCACCAGCCCCTTGTGTAATGTAGGTGGGATCGGTGTAGTCACAGGTCGGACCTCGGCAGACCAAGTCATCAAATTATACCCCATCAAAAACATTAATTCAAATAACGTCTATTAAACAAATGATAATCAATCTGGGAAGAAATATAACCCCACAAGCCCATTGGTAAAAATCAAAAGGAGTTACCTGAAAAAGAGGTAACATTCGTGAACATGAATTTTTGATTCATTTCATTCTATATCCCTTAAATTCTTTTTATTACATTTTTATTTAGTAAAATCAGTATACTCAATATACTAATATTTTTTTAATATATGTATATAACTTAATCCTAAACACACTTCCATCAAATTGATTACAAACTTACCTTTTTTTGTGTACGGTAGAATACTCTCACAAAAAACGATGTCTTTAGTTATTACATTATAGCCTCTCATGGTTGTGAATTATGATGTATATAATATTTTTATATGATATATATCATTTTCTTGATTTAATTATACTTTTTTTATTTAAATATAACATTTAACTTGATGAATTTCATTTATTTGTAATATGTTCACATTTACTATGGACTTTTGGACACATCCTCATCAAAGTGATGTGATTCATTCACACATTACATGCTATATATTAGGGATTGGTTTTGAAAATTTATATGATGTATATGACATGATTATTATACAATAATTATTATATATATATATATATATATAATTTTCATTTAAGTACTTCTTTTCATTAGATGAAAAATAGAAATAGCGTTAATGCGTACATACAACCTTCTGTCTCCATGAACTGTGTATTCCAATTTTATTTTTATATATCCTATATTATGATAAATATTTATATAATTAATTAATATTATATATAAAAAATATTTTTAATTATTTATATTATTAAATCATGATCAAAAAAATAGGTTCAAGAATAATTTTTTCAAAACATATACGAAATACAATGTAGCTATTAAGCGAAGAATAACACCAACATAGAACTGTTAATTAATATGTAATATGAAATGTTAATAAAATAATTTATTTTATTATGTATAATAAATTATTGTTATAGATATATTTAATATAAAAATATATTTATTATATATGAGTTTTCTATCCTTTATTTTAGTTCTATGATAAATATGCAATATTAGTTGAGAATTCATTTTATGTAGTGTCTATAATGCCATATGAAATGTTATATATTTTTTATATTTAATTAATTACATTTAATTATCCAAAATATGTTATTGTTTTATGGGTCTCTTAATTCAATTTTTATTCATGCATTAATGAGATTATTAGTCTCACTTTTATTTTGGTCATACTTATAGACTATTAACCACTTGTTTCATTTGTGTTCTCTATATAAAACCTATTAATTGATTATATAATTATTACACTTATATTTATCAGGAAAGATATATACATTTTATTATATCTCCTTAATAGAGAATATTTTTCTAATGATACCAAATCATTAATGTAGTTTTTTTATAAAGTTTACTTATTTGAGACACATGCAATGTCAAGCACCAAGATTTTTCTACAACATGTATATACATATGTTTGAAATTTCATTTCATTAATATATTTTTTAAATTATTAATTTTCTTAATTTAGTTTTATTATATGTTGTGGAATATTATTCAATGTTACCAAATTGTGAATCGTTTATTACTACAAACTCATCATTTATCAGTATTACTTATGATTATGCTTCTATTATTAAAATATTATGATTAATCTATCAAAAAAATAAATTATATATATATTATTACCTAGTAATTACTCATATATTAATATAATTTTACAACTTACAAATCCTTTTTTACTTAACATAAATAATAATACGTTCTTAATAATATCTGACATTATTTATATTTTAGGAGAGAAATCTGTTTTATTTACAAAACAATATTTGTATAATTTTTTTAAGAAATGTTATTAAATTATATCTTCATATAATTTTCATGGAATATTATTTTATGGAATCTTAGGTGTTTTATCATATTTAAAATTTTCATCAAATCATTCTTTAAAAATACTAAATGATATATTTAAATAAAAAGGTTTCCATCATGATTTATTATTTAAATAGAATATTTAAATTAAGAAAAAATATATTTTCCACAATAAATTATTTAAATTATTATTAGTAAACTATTTAAGATGTTTAATATTGGTTTTTATGGAATATTTTTTTGAAAATAATTTACATTTTCAAAACATTACAATTACATAATATTTTCTATCAGAAATGCTTCCTACGATCATTCAAAATTCTTCCCCATATAAGTTGAAATAATTTGATATAGTTTATTATTTTATAGGGATATGATCCAAAGACAAAATTATTATTATTTATTTGTATAAATTTTGTTAATTTAACATGTTTTTTATGTAACATGTTGTTCTTTCATGAGTTATACCATTATTAACAATTATAAAAAATGTTCCCACTCACAGGTTATTATATGATTAAATGATTGTGAAACCTATATATCTATCAAAATATATGATATGATTAATTGTTTATAATAAAAATTTCAATTCATGTGATATGATATGATATTTATGAAACCCATATATTTTCATTGGTCACGATATGATGAAGGTTTTGTTATATTGTGGAACATGAATACATGATTTAATTGTGTGATGAGTGGGACCTATATCACCCTACAACGCATTGGGAAATATTAAATTCTTCATGAGTTCAAAGGGTGTGTGGGATGGAAATTGAAGACCAGAATAAGATTGTAAATAGGATTTAATAGAAATCATAATGCTAGATGGTACATGGTATGACACCCCACCCTAAAAAAAGAGGACACACTTGTGACATATGAAGCCTGCATCATGCATGTACATGCGAGAATTTTCAAATACTGAAACAAGAGAGTACATGAGAGGAAATCCAATCACGAACAAGAGTATACATGAGATGGAATCCCAATATTGAATTAGTCACACTGGTGGTTATCCCGTGCATTAAATGTTATGATGTTTTTTGTAGGTATACATGACAATGAATTTTAAATGCTTTTATGTGTGTCACTTTTACATGTCTTATCCCAATGTGATGATATCATGGATTATGATCTTGATTCACATAAGATAAAAATTTAATGAAATTCAAATAATTTTTAAATTACTCTTGATTTTGATCACTAGTATGGCTATTATGGAATTATAATGTTAGGGTCATGTTCTTTTACTCTTGTTCTCTTGTTGTAATTACATATCCCAATGGATTACCCTAAATTAGCATATATTCTCTAAAATATTTTAGTTTTGCATTCCATGGGTTATGATGAATAGATTTTTTGTTGGAGTACTAAAATGAGAAAAAATTTATGGTATATTTTTAAGAAATTTTAAAAAAATTATTAGATTATGATTCCTTGTTTCCAAAGATAATAATTAATTACAGCCCTCAGACAAGTATTTTGGTAATGATCATAATATTGATCTAAAATTATGTAATTTCCTAGTATGTTAACCATGGGTTGATATATGTAATATAATTTTTTAATTATGAGTATTATTTCCCTAAAATAAATTTTACTTCCCTCAATATTATATAATATGTCAAATAAATAAATTGTGACATAATTATTAAACCATTCTCTATCCTAAAAAAATTATATAAAATAATAAATATATTCATTTAGATAAATATAACTATTTTTGGAGAATAAAATAATTTAAAAAACATTAGTAATAATTGCAAATTCAATGTGTATTGGTCATCATTAAATACTATATCCTAAAAAATAATATAAAATGAAAACAAATTATTTTAAATATGATAGTCATGTTATAAATATTGTATAAATAACATTGATTGAAGATTTAATGAAAGTTGAATTATTTAATTATGTGCTGCATGGAGGATGTATAAGGACTACGTGACAATTTTATATGCTACTTGTAGATCTAAAAATTTAAAATAGAGATAAAAATATGATATTTTTAATACTATACTAATAATCATAAATATAAAACTATAATTATTTTAATAAATGATGTAACCTCGTGTATAATGATTTCTCTGAACAAACACAGTAAATATTTTTAGAAAATTAACGTAGAATTATTAAATTATTTGTTAAATTTAATACAACGAAAAAATATAAATTATTTAAATAAATCAATATATTATTTAAAAAGAAAAAAATTATACTATAAATAAATTATTTCATAACAAATATTAAAATTATATATAGTTATAGTTGATATATTTTTTAAATTCCCTATTCTAAATAATGTATGTGTGGAATTTATATAACATTTAATGACATTGAAATGATGGGGTGAATATTGAAATATACTAAAATATATTATGATCAATTATATGAAAAATAAAAGAAATAATACATCCTATAATATATATTAATTATTTTACTCACACTCTTGTGAACTCTATATAATTAACCAAAAATAAATACAATTGATAAAGAAGAAAAAATTATATAATATAAAATATATTAAAAGATGATTTTCCACTTAAAATATTAATAAAAATCATCATGTATAAACTCATATAAAATTTAATAAAATTACTTCTAGACAACAATTCTCAAAACCCTACTTTAGTAGTTTTTAATCATTTCATATAACAAAAACACCATTCAAGGAATCTTTTTTTTGTTTACATTATGAACCCTATATTTTTTTATTTTTTTAGCTCAATTAAAAGTAATTAATTTCATTTTCTTTATTATAAATTTTTTAGGTTTTATATTGTTTGAGTATGGTTAAGAATTGGAAGTTTGTTAAGAGATATTGGGTTGTGCACGGTTGGAGAACTAATTTTCCAAACAATGTGACTTTAAATTGAAAACCATAAAACCCCTTACAGTGAGAGGTATCATTGGTGGATCATTGTTTTTCCAATTTTTCGTCGTCTTATAGGTTATTGTGAACCACCTCCGAGAGGAGCACAATTTAGGCACATTGTTTGGAGAACCATGTCCCCCTGACCAGGAAATTGTGCGTGCAATTTCTAATATTTTGAAAATTGGTCTTTAAATTCTTGAAGCCCCCATCCTTCAAACAATTTTTTCCAAAATAGACCCTGAAATATTTCTCACATTTCTGGACTCCCCCGTATGGATTCGAAGGCCTTTCGAATGCTATTAAGATCTATTTGATTCATGTACAGAATATCATCACCTATCTTAGTAATAGTTTTTTATACCAATTATCTTCACCTTATAATAAAAATAGATTTTGTATGATTTAATGTTCCTTTTATTTTAAATTTAGATACCATGTTATGGACTTATGTGAATTATTAACATGATCACATGAGTTTTGGAGGTGTTAGGGGCCTGTATGGATATTAGAACCATGTATTGGGATGATAATGTCCTATTGCAGAGTTTTTGCATGACCTAATTTTTGTAAGACAAAAATGTGTGAGAGGTCTGAAAGTTCAGGTTTTTGGGTAGATCACTGTGGCATATTTTCAAAAGGTTATTCAAACCGTGTGGGGTAACTGTGTCAGGATCCCTCCTAGAATGTGAGGTGCTCATGGTTCTTTCTGGTATTTGTAAACTATTCAGGAAAAACATGCATTTCTAAAGTGTTGTTTTTTTTAATTTCAAATTATAAAATAATGTCCCTTTTTCAAACACAAAGTGGGATATCTCCTCTATGAACATCATCCCATTCGGTTCACCCCTTTGAGGTTCCTAGAATAGTCATTGAGCCATATTCTCTATCTGATATCCGTTTTGATCACTGATCGTCTCTACATATCTGCATCAGTATAGTCTACATTCAATTTTAGCCATTATTGATTCTTCAGAAAAACAACTATTATATTTGGATTTATTCTTATATCCCATAATATTTGGTTCATTTTTTTTTCTTCATATTTAATCCCAACAAGAATAAATGGTGACTCGATACATGAAATGATGTCTACTACTAAGGTGTGGTGGGTGGTCTATACCTTATTTCAAATTTTCATTGATGTTTTTATGGAGTTTGGAATTTACCCCATCCACCAATCCTTATAACGAGGACTCTATTTTTGCAAGAAGTTTTTAGTATATAGAGTTTATCCTATTGAGGTTGGCCATAGGTTTGGTTTAGGTTCGTTGGCACACATTTCTCATTTTGAGGTCACCCGATTGGTGAACCTTAAAGAAATAGATTTTTATACATATCTCAACTAACCAATGGTTGTGTTATTTTACATTCCTATTTATATAAATCCCATTAATTCATTCATAGTTTTAATATCTTTCTTCGGATATGAACTTACTCCACAATTAATGAATATCATGTTTTGCCTTTACTATTTTTATATATTATCTTAAATGAAATGTGTTCATATGGGTGGGTATACCTATATGTAAATGACTAATAGAGTGTTTAATGCATTATATGGGAGGGTAGCCTCATATGATTTTGAAAAAAGTTTTTCATGAGTGTGTATACTCATGGTTGATACTAGATGATGTGGGTGGGTGTACTTGCATGTTTATGAATATTATATTTTAATTATTGATTGCTTGATTGAATTGTTTGATATACACCATGGACTAGTCTCTATGGATCTGAATGATTGTAGTGGACACCTTGGGTTGAATCTTCTTCTGAGGTTCTTGATTCAGTGTGATTCCTTACGCCTTTCTACCACATGGATCCGGCTTTCTTGGGCTCACACATGACTTTCTATTTCTATGATACATGGACCCCGAGTAGTGACTAACTGAGATTCAATCAAGGAAGCCCACGAGACTCGATTAGATGCCTTGAAAAAGCTCCTTGGATCCATCCCTCTATAGTCTATAATTTACTAGGATTCTTAGGTTAGTTGTCACCTTGGATTCGGCCCTTGTGGTCCATATATCACCATACGGTGTCATCGTGGGAATTTTTAATTCATTATAGGGCATTGTCGGGGGATACATTTCATCCCCATATATCACAGATTTGGATTTCGTGATACTGATGGATGTATGGAATTTTCGTGTCTCTTGTTAACTTTTTAATAGGTTCTTTGTTTGGTGATGACTCTCTGTTGCCAGTAGCCATGATGTCTGTTTGGTTTCACTTATTACAGTAGAATTATACCATGTGTATATTCACTTACTTTACATTTAATTACACATTCTAGAACATTTTTAGATTTTTTAATAGATCTCTATTGAACTAGGTGGTTTCCTTCTAGGTTGTTTATCTGACACCCATTTTGGGCATCATTGGGGTCCTAGACAGACAATATGGTTGCATGTGATGATTGGAGAAAGAGACTTAGTACAAGTTTTTGATTGTGGATTTGGAGTAGGGGAGAATAAGACAAAATTGAGTCTTGTGATTCTGGGATACATTTCTGATAATTTTTTTCTTTTGGTTTAATTGTATTTAATGGTTATTACATGTATATTTTTCGATTCTTTCTTGATAATATAACCATTTTCATCATTTTTTATTTGAAATACATATTGTTTTTTATAAGTATTACTTTTATGCCTTTAGTTTTGTAGTCGAGTGGTTATTTTACATATATTATTTAATATATTCTGGAATTATGTTGTGATACATTAGTTATGAGGGAATAGTCTCCCCACAGACTCACGTTGGACCTTACTACTAGTCGATATCGTATTAGAATTTCAGGAGGTGTGATCGAGTCTTTGAGATCATCTAGGCTAGGGTCACATTTTAGGGTGGCATCAATGTTTAGGACGTTACAAACTAGTAGTAGATGGGTTTTGGGTTTGTTATACTTTCTGGTGAAATTATATATGTATAAGATAGAAATGGAATTTGGTAATAAACTCTACATGGGAGTAGCTACACCGCGTATATGAAAAAGACAATTTGACTCAAATTGAGTAATGATTCTCTATATTTTAACTATTAAAATTGATTCAATTTCACCTTTTTGTGACACAAATGATTTGTAATATTACTATTGATGCAACAGTGGGTTTATTTTAGTTTAATTTTGATTAGATGAGGGTGTCACATCTCATGCATCATATAAAATTTTGATAGAATCACATCCCATTCATTATTCCATTCCATCTAGGATGCATTAGATATTTCATGTCATTTTGATAGTTGATGTGATAGATATACCTACTATTATGTTCTTTGGCTATAATAAATAAAGGCGTGACATCATATTTCAATCCTTAAAGACTATGGTTCCTTATGAATTACGAAATGTTACACATATGGAATGTAAATGTTAAATGAACTTGGTGCATGTATGGTTTGAATGTGATGTATTTTGTGGGTTCATGAGGTGATAGGAGCCCTCAGGGATTCAGAAATTGGTATAACCTTGGTGAAAATCTTTCGGTGACTAAATTTGAAGTCGAATGTAAACGGAATCTTGAACTAATGGACATAGAATTTACCTAGACACGAATTTTGAGTGGGTGAGATATATAGATCTAGTGGTTTGTCGACTGTAATTTATAAAATCATTTATTTAAGACCAGGTTGTGGGTTTGAATTGGTTTTTAGGATGTTGTTAACCAATATTATACATTTGTTCTTTTTCCTTGATTTTGTTCTTTCCTAAGATATGTGGTTGGAATCGTAGACACATTCCACCATGATGACCTCCAGTGGTACATCGTGATGGTAGAGATGACAATTGTTTGGTGATGGTGGGGCATGTGCTAAAACATGATCATCCTATAGTAATAGATTCATCTCTAGATGAATTTCTCAATATAGGAGTTGAGGAATAGTTCCAAGATGAATTTTTCTCACAATATACAGAGTTTATTGGGTGCACCGAAACAAGACTTGACTGTGGCTGAGCAGACATAGGGGTTGCACCAGTAGCATTCTCATATGATATCAAGGTATGGTGGTTCATAGGCTATATATCTATTTCTAGAGTCTATGTAAGAATATTTTTATAATCTAGATGTGCCTCTAGAGTAGAGGGTCGCATTTGAGATTTACATTCTACATGTAGAGGCAATGTGATAGTGTGATGTTTAGAACGAGGATGATGGGATACATTATTCGATTTGAGATGAAATCCAAACTCACTTGTTTGAAAAATTATACCCTGTGACTCTATTAGTAGAGCGGGCTGGTGAGTTTATTCATCTAGATTAGGGATCAAGTAAAATTATGGAATACTTGGAATGCTTTAAATAGATGCAGTGTCATGCGCTGATGTATCGTACTAATGAAATGTCAAGGGTGAGGACATTCTAGGAAGGTATCAAACATGATATTAGATTATATTTCAATGTTTTCAGGTTTCATTCAATCAATGTGATTGTGATTTATATTCTTATTATAGTGCATAAAATGAGGGAATATGGGGGTACAAAATATGGGTATGATGTTTGTTTCCCCAGTGGATCTACATCTTCAGGTAGGTAGTACCCTTTCGAGGGTTCCCGTGACGTGAGTTCTAGTCAGGATGTCGGTGCTACCACCATGGTTTATTTCCATCAATGATATAGGAGATTCCCCATGACAAGTCAGTGTGACCACCACCCAATTGACTGCTGAGCTTGCAGCAGAATGGGACCCATGAAAAAGTTTTGCAGGGCATTCCCTCCATCTGCAAGTCATTGAGGGTTATATCAGACATCAGGTTCAAGAGTGGGTTTGTTGGATCATCGTTAGTATAGAAGATTATGTAGTGTTATTTGGTCTGGATAGGGTTGTAGTGATCATGGTTTTTGTATCCATACATTAGGTTCTAAGAGGTTGGAGGGACGATCAGCTCTATGTAGCCAGGCAGGGTCATTGGGTCGCGGTACAATTAATACTTATGCAGTGTAATAGACCTACTATAGGAGGGATCCCAAACCATTTATAGTTATATGTATGATAAATGTAGATTTTAAATTTTTTATCTACACTTTTTGATATTTGTGCCTCTCATGTCTTTATCTCTTCACGGGAGGTAATGAGCATTGGTCTTGTTGTTTTTGATTCTGAGGAATTTTTCATTTTAGACACACTATTGGGTGTAAGATCGGGTGATGTGAGCTATTGTATGATGTGTTCCTTAGAGGTTGGTGGGTGTCACATAATTAGGGATATTAATTTCTAAGAGATGATATTGTTTTATGCCATTATTCTAATTGAATGGATCGTCTGTTATCAATCATATGCAGAATGCTATCATCGGAGGGTGAATTTTGCATCACAAGATAATGCAGAGGTTGTTTAAAATGTTGAATGGGATGTTAAGGAATGAATATCTAGACATGATCATCTTTGGATTGGTAGGATGAAAACACCGATTTCTTGTTTTTTTCAAGATTAACAGGGATTAAGCTAGGCATACATTCATCTAGTGGTTGAGCTATTCATAAATGTATTTCCTGATGAATGTTTTGGTTTACCTCATTAGACAGTGGTGGAGTTCTCCATCGAGATACTTCCAAGAGATGCACCCGTATCTATTCTTCCTTACAAGGAGGATACTATGGAGATTTAGGAGCTCAAGAAGAATGTAGAGGATTAGGAGGTGAAGTGGTTTTTTAGACCAAGTACTTCCCTGTGGATTTTTCCAGAACTTTTTCTCAAAAGGATGATATAACTCTTGGTCAGTGTGTGGGTTATCGAAAACTGAACCAGCTGATTGTTAAAACCTGATCTCCATTTCCATAGATATATCAACTATTTGATAATCTTTGATGAGCCTAAGTGTTCTCAATGATCATCATTGGTTTAGGATATCATCATGTTCATTTTCTACGTACAAACATATCTTGTACTACCTTTAATAATAAGTACCAATTATATGATTATCTAGTTATTCCATTTGGTCTCACGAATATGCCAATGGTATTTTTGGATCTAATTAACCGGGTGTTCCATCTATACATGGATTATATTGTGGTAGCTTTCATGTACAATATCTCAGTATATTCACAAAAACTACATCACTAATCCAATCATCTAGATATCATTAAAATACACTAAGAGAGCATAAAATATTTTTTATTCTTGAAATGTTCCACTATTAGATGGATTGGATTCACTTACTAGGTCTCATTAACTCATTGATAGGAGTGTCAGTGGACCCATAGAATGTGAGTTTTTTAGATTCCAAGGAACATACCATGATTGCGTTTTACATATAAATATTTTTTGGGAATGATGGTTACTACATGTATTTATTACAAGACCTTCCTCTCGTAAGAGCACTATTGATGGGATTTACTATGAATGGTGTGTTTTTTTTGTGGTTGGATTCTTTTAAGAACGCCTTTCAGGAGCTGATAGGGTGGATTACATCAATACATGTTCTGATACTACCAGAGCATGGCCAATGTTACATGGCATACTATGACACATCATGTATTGGGATGGGAGAAGTGCGGATGTAATGGGATCATTTCGTGGTGTATGATTCTCAATATCTAAGGCCTCATGAGTAGAATTACCCTACGCAAGAAGTTGAGATTGTTTCTTCTGATCCTGTATTTCCCTGTTGGGGGCACTATTTTCTGGGATTTTGTTTTGTTGTGTACACAGACCAAAAAATACTTAATAATATCATTACACAGTGTGATATAAATTTGAGACAAAAAGGTTTGGTGGAGTACCTATAATCTTTTGACAAAGATCATGACTACATTTCCGGTAAGGTAAATTTATTGGATGATTCACTGAGCTCGAGGACTCAGACATATATAGTGTAACATGATGGTACTGAGTGGAAGATTATAGTTTTGTTCTATGAGATGCATAGGGAGGTGGAAAACAGACAATTGTATAATTTTCATTCATCCTAAGAAATTATCTCTACCTTTCTAAATAGATACAGGATGAAAAAGCTATCAAATTCAAAAATCATACTTCTACAGGAAGGTGTCACTTATGAGGACCGTCATCTTGGTTGGACGGTGGGCGATGAAAAGATCTTTAGTATCCATGGATGTGTCTAGGTTCTTGTGGATATATTTGATGATTTAATGTGGGAGTTTCATGTATTATAACTTGTAGTGCATCTTGGGGTTACCAAGATGTACCATGACATGTGATGTTAGTACATGTTGGAGGGAATTAATAGAGAGGCATATCGTTCTGTTACTATATGTTCCACCTATCAACAAGTGAAGTTCAATCATCAGTGATTATTAGGGATTTTTCAACAATTACCTTTCCAAGATTGGAAATGGGAAGATGTCATGATAGATTTAGTGAAGGGGTTGTTGAGGTCGCCTCGAGGTAACTATTTTTTGTGGGTTGTTGTTAACATCATTACAAAGGTCACACATTTCATTCTGATTATATAGACATTTATTTTTTATTATCTTGGAATTTGGACAACATAGAGGTGTTACGACTTCTTGGGGTCCTATACACTGTCATTTCAGATAGGGATGCCCACTTTATGTCTTGTTTCAGGAAGAGTATTCAGAGGGATATGGGTACACATTTGTTTCTGAGCATATAATTCTACCCTCATACTGATGTCTCATTAGAGAATATGATACAGGTGTTAGAATACATGATGTTAGAATGCATTTAGGGTTTGGGGGAACATGGGAGAGGATTGTCCCCTAGTTAAGTTCCCATAAAAAAATAGTTATTAGGTGCGATACAGATGGACCCTTATGAGGCTTTATATTGATGCTAATGTCGTTCTCCCCTATTGTAGTAATAGGATGGAGAGGTAGTTTTAGATGGACCATGTCTCATATAGGAGACTTTTTTGTAGGTCCATATGATTCAGAAGTGGATGTATTCTAAATATTATTAATAAAATCATACGAAGATCACCGTAAATGACCTATAGATTCTGTGGTTGGGGATGGGATTTTCTTGCATGTTTCACTGAGAATGGGAAAAAAAGGATCAGGTGAGGGGTTATAATTTCACAAAGATATGTTGGGTCATTCTAGAATCTATAGTGGTCCAGGCCAGTTGCCTTTATGTTTTAGTTACCTCAGAGGTATCGAGCCATGAACGAAGTCATCCATCTATCTCAGATATTCCACTATTACTCATAACCCTCTCGTGTTTTTCATCCTATGGTGGTTGAGCTTTAGGATGATGGGTCCTTTGAGGAGAATCTAGTTTGCATCATATATAGGATAACAAAGGTTCATTGAGGTCGATCAGTTCCTCCAGTATGGGTGACATGGATGCATGGGAATTTATTGGAAGAGGCATGGGAGAGGTAGGCCGACATAGATTCTTAGTGTCTGGAGTTGTTAACGGACAAATCTTGACAACCCTTTAGAGAGTAATTCAGGGGGAGAACAAATTTAAGGGGGGATAATTATAAGAACCTCTCTTTTGTATGATGTATTTTTTCATTTTAATTTCTATTTATATGCTATGTTATGTCTTTATTTGAATGATTATATTTATCATGGGTTTTTTGAGGTGTATGGAACTCCATCAGTGGTCAGATCCATGTTTTGTTCTGAAAATGACATGGAGCATGGTTTGCGCACAGCCTGCGGACATTTAGTGTAAATCATGGAAGGGGTCTTAAAAGTGCCAGTTTTTGGGAAGTGAACATTACCATGTTAATAACATGGTTATTAAAACAGTTAAGGGAAAAAATTTGATGCACCCCTCTTTGTAATGGAGGCACACACAGTTTCTGCATGGTTTCAAAAACCATTCAGGTAAAATGTGTGACCCTGCTGTGTGTTTTGAAAATTTTAAATAAAAAATAAATTTCTTTTTTAAAACCCAATTTGAGTATTATCCTCAACGCACAAAATAACGTCATTGAACTCTATTTTGATGTAACTATCATAGTTTTTAATTTATATTTTATTTTTTATCTTTGTTTGGAACACAAATCATCTCTACAGATCTTCATTTCTAAGTCAAACATTACATTTTTGTTGTTTATGATTATTAGAAACAACTACTACCTAATTAATATTTGGGCTCATATTCATTAATATTTATTTCTTTATCTATTATTTAGATTTTGGCCATGCTGGGATGAATCAACACTCTATACATGATGATATGTCAACTACAGAGTTTAGGTAGGTAGTCTATATATTCATTCGGCATTTCAATGTAGATTTTGGGGCATTCATCCTTTATGAAATCTGTTGGAATTTTTGATGAGGTCTCTATTTTGAGAGAGTTAGATTTAGTAGATGTAGTAAAACATAGTGATGTTGACCATAGGTTCTGTTTAGGTGAATTTTAACCTGCTTCTAGTTTTGAGTTCACTAATGTGGTGCACCTTAAGTAAATAGATTGTGTATTCTTTTTTATTCCACACAAGGGGTGTGTGGTTATTGTTTACTAGTTAGAGGAATCCCATTAATCCTTTTATAGAATGTATAGATTTCTTATGATTTTTATTTCCTCCTAAACTAGTGAATATCATTTTATTCATAGTCTATTTTGATAGCTTGGATTAATTGAAATGTGACTACATGGTTGGGTATACCTATATGTAAATTGACAAATGGTATGATAAATGGATTATATATGTGGGTAGGACAATGATATTTGGATTAATGGTTTTCATGAGTGGGTATACTCATATATTATGTTTTTTGATGTGAGTGGGTATACTCACATGTTATTGAATGTTAACTTTGAATGCTTGAATGCTTGATTGAGAGGTTTGATTGATTCCATGGATTACTATCCTTGGATCTGAAACGCGGTAGTGGATGAGTTAGGATGACTACACCCCTTGAGTCTTGATTCCATGGCATACCTTGGGCCTTCCTACATCGTGGATGGAGCTTTCTTGGGCTCATGTAGGATGTTCTATTTCCATGCTCCTAGGACCCCAGTCAGGGCCTAACCATGTTTCTATCATGGAATCCCATGAGATTAGATGTGATTCCATGGAAAAGATCAATGGATCTAGACCTCAATGATAGGGATAATTTACATGGAAACCTTGGTCTACTAACACATTAGATCTAGTCCTAGATTTCTACACATCACTATACAGCATGGTCATGGGATTTGGTTTACGTAACTATACAAAATTTTCCTAGGATAGATGACTTATCTATAAAACATGGTTGTGCATTGAATTATAGTAATGGATGTACAACATGGTTGTGTGGCTTGTTTTTGTGGTTATAGTTTCCATCTAATGAGTTGAATATCTTTTTTAGGTAGCCTTGTGAGATTTTTGGATTCACATATTATGGTAGACGTAATCCATGGGAATATGCACATACATTCTAGGGATTACATATACTAGAACATTTTTATAATTGATGTTATAATTGTATAGGCATGGGTGTCTGCCTAATGGGATATTTATCTTGAACCATGTTTGGTCCTCCGGGTACACCGAGATATATTATATGGTTAGATGTGATGATAGGTGAAATATCCCTTTTACCGGATGTTGATTGAGGATATGGAGTAGGGGATAATAGGACCAGTGTGAGTCTTTCTATGATGGGATACCATATTGGTGGTCTGTTCTTCTGGGAAACCTATATTGTATTTTATTTATATGTTTTTTTGTCTTCATTCTAGATACTTGTACCATCTTCATCATTTTGTATATGATAAACTTCTTGTTATTGATATGTATTTATGTTGTATCTTACTTTCAATAGTTCAATGGTTATTTTACATCCTTTATTCACTATATGTTTGACTTATGTTTTGATACATTGGAAATGAGGGTGTAGTCACCCACTTACTCACATGGTTCATCCCTGCTATTCAGAAGCCTATGGTAGTTGCAGTGTAGTGCTAGAGTTCATGTGACCATCCAGGCTTGGGGAACCGTTTCAGATGGCATACATGTTCGGGAGGCTACACCCCTGGTTTCCCATAATTCTCAAACCAATTGAAGGTATTTTACCATATTTATGGGGTATATATATCTATGTTTACTTGGATGTAATTAATTTGATCATGATTTTATTTTTTGTATGTAGTTATTGTTCGTCATCATGACTATTGTTGTTCCCCATTTGCTGGGGTTTTCTGGTACAATAGTTTATCTTAAATTTAAATATAGGTGGTATATTATTGGAATACTAAAGTCTTGATAAGAATCTCTTGCAAGTAATTAATTATTTAAAAAAGAATTTTATGCCTTCAAATTTCATAAACTCAATTAATTAATCTGGATAATTAATTAATTTTGGGATTGTTCAATTGGGTGATTAATGGGTTATATTTTTTTAATCTATAAGTTTATTTAATTGATCAAATGGTGAAATTGATTTAATAAACTAGTTAATTAATTAATTTAGTTTTGAATGATTGGTGTTTTTTAGATTTTTATAATGAATATTTGGTCAATTAACATGATTATGATGTCATTGGTAATGGGAAGGATAAGATGGTGGACTTGACTATTAATGGATCAATGGGTAATATGTATAAATGGTTATAAATGGATCAAGGGTAATTTTTTCTTATTATACTATGTAAATAAATTGATGAACTATGTTTTTCATTGTGATATATTGTAATGGTATACCATGATTTAATATGATTGTAAAAAGGGTTACTATTGAATAGCCTTGATTGATGTGATATATGTGATAATTGTTTGATTTATTATTATACATGTGTAGACACATAATAATGCTCCAAATATAGATATGCGATAAATGAGTCTTGGATTGGGATTGATGATAAAAATACCCATTTCTAAATAATGACATGTTGGACTGGGACTGATGCTATAAATACCCATATTAGATAGCGAGTTTCAGACAGAGACTGAGTCTCCAAATAGAAAATTCATAATTGAGGTGTGGGACCTTGACTGAGGCTCAATATACCCATGGGTTGTTTGACCTGATATTATACATCAATGAGGTTGGCATTGGATTATCGTTCCAATTGTACATGATATTGTTTTAAAAGACATTATAAAGGATAACCATGGTATTGTGTAATGGGTCAGAATCCATAATGGGACAAAACAGGTAATGTGGTTGTGGGTATCCTTGAGAACCTTGGGGTTTGTGTGGAAAATAAATCAATAATTAAATTTGATATCTAATGAAAAAATGCATTGTATGTTTAATTTATTATAAAATTGGATAAATATTTATTGGATATTGGTTTATAATCCCTTAGTGGTGACCACCTGAGTTTTAGTGACACTATAATCGTGTTTCCATATTGGTCTCTGAATGTAAATAATTTTTTATGATTGAAAAATGTTAATTTTTTTTAGATGGATGATTCTTTATACTTAGTGAATTAGGGAATAAAACATGGTGTTTGGACTTAGAAGGTTGTTTTCATCACATTTATTTTTAGAATATTAAATTGACAATGGACACATAATTTTACTTATAAGTATTGTTCATTATGTTTGGAAAATATATTATTGTTTTGGTCATCATTGCATAATTGTATTATTCTGGTTTTTGATATTTCCTATAAATATTGTTTATTTTATTCAATTTTATATTTGTCTTATAATGAGGGTATTATCTGCCAGTGATTGATATTAGAGCCTCTCTACTAGTCAACAACCACTAGTTTATGGGGAGCAACATCTGACGTCACAAGATAAAACAAACCAGGGCACTACTTTGTAGAACCCAATTCATGAAATCACAAAGTGTTATTAAAGCCATCTTTTATTTTATTGTCTTTTTTATTAATATTTTGGAAATTTATTAATAGTTTAGAAATAGTGTGGTCATGGAAATGAGATTATGCATGAGAGTAGATAGCTCATGTATTACGTAAAATCCATGTATCCGGGGAGGGATTTATATTATTTGTTTTTTCTATTATAGTTGTATATTATTTATCCTTGGGTGATGCACATGTTGTGTGATGTGATTATTGTTTTTTATATTTTTTCATATTGGAATCATGGAATAGTATAAAAAAGAGTTCTGTATGTATTGATTTTAAAGGGACCCAGGATTATATTTTGACATGCCTAATTTTATATTCATATGAAAAATTAGGGGTTGGGTGTGTTTTTGAAATAGAAATGTTTTTCCATGCTTGTATTATTGAACTAAAAATGGTCCCTGATATGAAAATGAAATTTTTAAACGATATAGAATGTAACTAAATTGGTTTCAAAAGAGTTATGACTAAAAATAATTATTTTATTCATTGTTAATCATTCCCCTGTTGTATATTGGTTATGTCTTGTGATAGATCATATATTTTGACCATGTCTAAGGGTTTGAATGAATGATAAGTTGTGGATTCATGATATTTCCTCAAACATGTTTTGGTTAATGATTTTGTGTGTCCTATTTCCTGTTTTTTGGAATTATAGATATAGGCATATATAATAAATATTTTTTAGAGGATGGAAATAGGATTTGAATTATAATTATCCATTAATAGGGGAGCCTAAGGCACAAGTTTTTTGTAGTGATGGGTAGTTAGTAATTCTTTTAGATAATTTCTTTCCTTATGTAGTGTATAGTTTAAGACCAAGAGCTAGTTTTGAATAACATGTATGACCAAACATGGATGTGTTAGATTAATCACCCTAAAAAGATTACTAGATCAAGAAGACATAATGAAGTAGTTTTTTCGATTGACTCACCTTAGAATACACTTGACCATTTGGAGACAACTATAGAGAAGTGGATTATATATACTACATTGAGGTAGTTTGGATTGGTGAATTGCTAGTAGGATGATCATGATTCATTTAAAACCCCAACACAATAAAATAGTTCTATTTTTTATAAATTAATTTTTAAACATATTTTTTACACAAAGATAAGTATATGCTACAAAAAACATTGATTTAGAATACACAACACGCAATGCCATGTTTTTCCACATAGTAACGGTTCACCTATTTTAAAACTAAATATTGACACTATAATAAATTTAATCCATCCACATAAATTTTATATTTTAAATTTAAAGGTAAAAATTATCTTAGTGTATATATATCATATTTTTGGAGATATATTATTTTTTCAGGAAAACTGAAAAATACTACATTTTAGTTGAAAACATAAATTTTTAATAAATAAGCAATAATGTTAAAATATAATTTAGTTTTGTATTAAATTAAAAATAGATCATTATATATATATATTATTCTAATTTAGATAATTCGAATAATTTTTATGTTCACATTAGATATAATGATTGGATTTAATTTTGAGCAATTTGACTTTAAATTAATTCTTTCCTAACATGTCTGCTAGATTATCAGTAATGAAAACTTTTCCAAAACATTCAATTGAATTTGAAAAAATGGAAATACAAAGTTGTAATCAATATGATTATTATATTATAATAATATAAAATTAGTTTTTTACCACAATATACTAAATGTAAATAAAATTAATTACATAAATTAAGGGTAAATCGATAATTAATGGTACAATTGATGATATAAATATTTTAAAAATACAATAAAACTTGTCTTAATTTTATTGGTTGATTTATTTTTACCAAAATAATAATTGGTATTATTTTATGGTTGTTTTATCAACATTGAGTCTCTTAAGGCTTTTATAGTATTTCATTCTATAGAAATCCAAATATGGTTTAGTCTTGTTTTAATAAGTACAAAAAATTATATTATAATATAGAAGTTATATTAGAATATATATATTAATTTAAAATTTAGACTTTTTTAACTTCATCAAGATAATTTAATTTTAAATTTTATGAAATAAATAAATTAACTAATTTCTTGCATAATGACGATGTAGATATTGTTTAATTAATTAAAAAATAAAAGAAATGATATTAAAAATATTAATATATATGTAATTTTAGATTATTAGTTAGATTATAGATATTTTAAGAGGATTTTAAATACATGTGATAATTTTAAATATTTTTTTATGATACCGTATTTTAATGATATATTTAAAATTGAAGAAAATGAATATTTTCAAAATTGACATTATTGATATTTTGAAGTATTTGGAAATTTATTAAATGATATAAAACTCCTAAAAATATAAAATTCAACAAATTCATTTTTATATAAACTAAAATTTCATAAAAATTTCATTTATGTTTTTTTTTCTCATTTTATAGAAAATTTATTACTCTTTAATGAGTAAACATTTATTTTACCATGGTATGAAATTAAGTGTTTAACTAAGGGTGACAACAAAAATATATGTGCAATAATGTGACCCAACGAATTATAAAAATTATTTTATAAATGTTATTCTTCTATTAACTTATTAAGAAAAATTTTTTAGTTAAATAATGTACCCTTTGAAATGAAAATAAATTAAATATTATTTAATTTAATGATACAAACAAAAATGTCACTCTAGTGTTATGTAATATCATTATGTGTCCTTATTCTGATAAAAACATGATATTATAGAAAATGAATTCTTATTTTCCGTCCAATAAAATTATTTTGGAAGTAAAAATTTATCAATAATTTTTGAAATTATAAAATAAGCTTATATTCTTTTGTAATGCTTATATGGTATTTATTTAATAATTAAATAAATAAAATAATTTATTTTATAAGTATTAATATTTAAATATTTTGGTAAGTTAACATGTATCATTATTTTTTAGATCTATATAATATATTTTATATTTTTTAAATAATAATATATGATTCACCAAATTTTATTGATGTATTTGAAGTCAAATTGACTAAATAGTATCAAAATTTAAAAAATTATATTTCATTGAAATATTATATTATTAACATTTATAAAAATAAAAAAAATAAATCATTATTAATGGGATATTATACAATAGAAAATTTATTCTAATATTCATTTATAGTCCATTTAATTGTATTTGGAACCCTAATAGACGTATTGTATTTATGTATTTCATGAATTTTAAAAAGTAAAAATCTCCTCAATTCTAAAAGGGTGCCTTCTCCCTCACTTACTGATGCCACATTGTTCCATCATGTTAAACAATAACCTACCCATTTATCCACCAAATATTTATAAAATTTTCCTATAATACTCAATTTTTGTATAAATAAAAACAAGAATGTATTTTGACATAAACAAAAATTAGTTACCAAAAAAGTTGTAACATTCATCAACTATCGCTATCAATTATTTTGTTTCACTATAAATCTATTTTCTATTATTAATTGATTATATGTTATCGTATGTAATCAAAATAGACTGAGATTTTTTATCTTAAGGGGTTGACCTACTCCTACATATACATCCATGAAATGGGTAATGAAATTATTGTTCGTGTACGACGAAGTACCACCGGACGAAATGATGTCATTCATTTTTTCCTTTTCCACCTCTTATTGTTGGTAATTATGATATCAATGATATTTTTATATGATATATATATATATATGATATTTATTTTATCTTCATGATTTTTGAATTTTTATAAAAAATACATCTGTTCTTTCCATATCATAAAAATACAATAACATCATTTTTGGATGTGTCGATTTTCGCCTTCTCAAAGTGATGTGATTTCCTAATACTATATATGGAATGTATATAGGTTGGTTTTAATAATATTTGTGGAAAATATTTCATTTTTCTAATAATTTATTTATAATATACATACATAAATATATAATTTAGTTATAATTATTTTAATACAATTAAAAAATTGAATTTGTGTTCATACGTACATACAACCTACAATCTCCATGAACTGTGAATTTCATTTTTTATATCCCAATGTTATGGACTATTATAAATTTATAATTATATATACTGAATTTATATAACAAATAATTATTTTTTTCATTCGATATATGATTATATTATGATATATGTGTTGTGTAAATCAATGAACATGTCTAATCAAATTCAAGAAACAACACAATTAAAATGTAAAAATATTAAAAATAATGAAATAGTACAATCATATGACTAAAAATATAATATAACATGTTAATATATGATATCATAAATATTTATATGGTTCTAGAATATGTTATTAACATTCATAAGACCTCTATGTACGTGTTAAATGGGTGTTCACTTAAAATGAAACAGAAGGTATGGGATCCTCGTCACAATTTTATTTATGTGGGGAACATGCCTTGTACAATATATTTTTCTTTTTTGTGGTGTAGTTTCCATTCAATAATGTCTTATATGAGTAGTAATCTGAATATCTTGTTATTTCCATATCCATATAGTATTATTTCATTCATTTTTCTATAGATTTATTTATTTTAATTTGATATATTGTTATTTCACAATATAATCATTATTTATGATAGTTTTTGATGATGACACTACTAGGGAATATTTATCTTACATGTTTAAATTTTCTAACAAATATATTTTTATTATTCTCCAATCATTGTTTAATTTCATTTTTAATCCTTTTTCACTCATTAAAATGTAATGTAAAAACAATCTTCCGCTTCCTTCCAAATTAATGTACTTTATGAATTTTTGTACAAAAGTAAAAAAATAATTTTAACATATAAAAGATATCCTTAATTTGAAACTTGGATGAATTCATAATATTTACATCTTTATATTACTTTATTAAAATATTATTTTCAAATAAAATATTTCATTTTTTAAATTTAATTCTTTTTAAATAAATTATTCAAAAGGAGTCAAGTATTTTCCTATAACATTTATTTATTTGTGATATGAATTTTTCACCCTTTATTTATTTTTTGTACTAAATTCAAATTGATATATAAAATTTTGAATAATTGTATCCTCATGGAATTCAAAAATTTATTTGAAAATTATTTAGTTTTATAGGTCTTTTGATTTATATATTTTAATGTGGTATTGAACACAATGATTTAATGATATATACATAAAATAATTATTCATTATTTAAAGAATGATTTGGCCTAGTATAACATGGTTTGGGAATCCTTTAGTGTAATCTCTATGGGTTGGGGACCATTTACTGCAATCTCCATGATGCGTCAATAGTTTCATTAGACAAAATTAGTTGTGGAAAACCCCTCTCAGTTTGTTTCCAAGAATAATAATGGTCTATACCCACCACCATAAACCACCTTTTGGATGGTCTTCCTTGATGTTGTTCATGTTGTAGATACATGAATTCTAATAATTATTCATTTCCTTCATTTCAGTTATTACTTATGCCAGAAATTTTACTTCGACATATTAATGGATGCATTTGTTTCATATTTTATTAAGTAAATGGAATGTGTTATCAGTTTAATACCTTGACATATTGGTTAGTCATTATCCAATAATATAAATAAGATTTATATCAGTTATTTTCCATTCCTTGTTAATTTATCATTTCATTATTTCTTCTTCATTACTCAACCATATAAATAATTTGATCTTAACCTTATTTGTTCCCTTTCCCTAGGTTATGAAGATGAATATGTTGAATGAGCTTCAATGATATTAATATTTTATTTATGTTATAATTTATTTTCAATTACCAATTTATTATTGTTATCTTGTGTGTGATATGGTTTCCAACAAATAATAAAATAATATGTTCATAAGGATTTAATTCATAATAATAATGCTAATATTATAAGATAATGCATTAGATATGAGATTCTATGGTTGGGGAATTACAATCGATATAGTTATGAGGAGAGAATGGTATGTATTGTCATTTGGGAGGTGTTCCTATAGTACCTGAATCTGGTGACATTGAGAAAATATATGTTTTATGATTTCATGTGGTTTACCTATTGAATTTTGTCCACAATGGACTATTATGGTCTCGTTAACATGTTGGAACACTTTTCTCCAGCACCAGTCAGTGATGAGACAATTATTGAATGGTGTTTATATGATAGAAATAAATTTGATATTAGGTCCCATGTTAACATATTCAGGCTGAAGAAATATTCTGATGATCTAGAACCTGTTCTCATATCTACGGGGAAGCTGAAAGAGGTTTCTAGAAGAGGGCTACATGATTATATTGTATTATAGTTAGGTATTTATTTTGATGATATGAAGAATCGCAATGAGATTTTTTACCATATAATGGGGAAAATATTAATAATGTGAAATGACCAATTAATGAGGATCTTACCTAAGTACATTGATACTGAATTAGTAGGTTGGACCACAACCATTGACCATTACCTTGACCATCAGTATAGTTAAAATCTATTAGAACGATAGGTAATCTAGATTGGTTCTTCCTGAATATATGACATGTGGGTTATTTAAGAGAATATAGTGATTATTTGAGTATGGTAATAGGATATTGTAAATCATATCAGTCTGTTAATTTAAGTTCAACTAGTTATGGTGGAAGAGTCATTGGACACGATTCGTCTAGAAAAAAGTTTCCATATCAACAGAGGTGTACAAATCAAGCGACATTGGATATATCATAGAGATGAGGGTTCAGACAGTTACATGTTGTTCATCCAACAGATGTGGATAAAAAGGCGTTACCATCGGCAGTAGGAGGTATTATTATTGTATTTTTTATGATTTATAGTCCCTTATTTGATATTGATGTCTCTTTATATTTTGTATCTGCACAACTTGTGAATTGGTTGAATATGAAAATATAATTTGTGAGTGGGTGATGAGGGTAAACACACCTTTGTTTCTACGACCAGGTGACATCTGTTTTTTCAGGGGTGTTATTATGAGATTTTTCAGTATCATTTCATTTTGGTTCTTTATACCATAACCATGTTTGAAATTGACATAATTATGGGTATATACTAGTTTATAAAATATCGAGTACACACTTATTTCTACTGAATGAGAGTGAATTTTAGATAATTTATTGTACCAATTATGTTTACCATTGATAATGGGCTATAATGGGGGTCCATGATGGTCCAATTCATCCTCATTTAGGGGATATCACATCCTTTGTATTCATCTATTCCTTACTGACTGAGGTGAAAATAATGATATATTTCCTCCTATATATGATTTATTTGATGATGTGTTTCGTAACTAATTAGTAGGACTTCTAACTGAGTGAGATATTAGATTTAAAATTTACCCATGTAGGTGGCTAAACCATTTTCAATTCCCCCATACATAATGAAACCAATATAATTTCATAATATTAATACTCAATAAGAAGCGTATATAGAAAAGGTGTTTATCTATATGATTATATTGCCTTTGGTGTCTCTATATTAATTTCAAATAATGGTTAATGGGACCTTAAACATGTGTGTTTATTACCAAATGACTAACTAGATAAAAGTAAATAAGTAGTACCATCATACACATATTTATGGTTAATTTGAATAGTTTATATGAGCTTTTGTTGTTTCCCATAATGAATTGAGATCTGGGTATCCTCAGTTGAGAGTTTATCATTCTAATATACAAATGATTACCTTTAGAAGAAATTTGGACCTTTATGTTTTTATTTTGATAAACATTGGGCAATCAAATGTACCAACACAATATATGTACTTGATGAACAAAATATTCTATACATAAATAGATTAAATTGCAGTACAATTTTACAAGTCATTTTGTTGTACTTTTTAAAAAATGATTATCATTTCCAACATCATAACATCATATTTATTTCATTTGGAGATAATCAACTATATTATAATCTATATATGTGTTAGTTTTGTAGTGATCACATATAACTCATTTGATAAATCCTCACAAAAGAAGGATTTCCAATGGATATAGAAAATGATCTTGTAATGGTTTCTTAGAATTAACTGATGTTATTTTTTTATACCAATTATTTTTTGGCGCTATATGGTTATTAAAAAATGTTCATCTAAAAATTTCCCCATTTGGAAGAATGAAAATCAATATTTTCCAAGAATGATGTACATTTTCAATTTAAATAATCATGTGAGAATTCCTTCCAAGAGTTGTATATGAGCCTGAAAACCACACGAATATTGATCCTACCTATCCCAGGTTATGAGTATATAGTGAATTTTTATGCTTATGGGATTATGATTAGGATATTGTTGATCTGGGGAGATAATCTTGTGGTGTATGGGTCTCGGTAGTTGAGGCCATAAGAAAGGAACTACCCTACAAAAGTCCATGAGTTGGATGATTTTTTATACATTAAAGTTTTATTGAAATTATGTTTTGGGAATGATGTTTAACATTTATAACATTCAAAAAATATTAATGAATATATTATTAGAGTGATATGTAAATATTTGAAAGAGAACATGGGTTGACTATATGATTTCCTTTATATTTGATCTAGAATATATTAATATGAAGAGAAATAATTTTGTTGATAATTTAAGAAGAAAAACTCAAAATCAAGTAGTCCGCGAGCCTATCAGTCAGTACAAAATGGTGACATTAATTGCGGAGATTGTTATTATGGATCAGGATTAAAAATCGTATATGACACTAGAATCAATTTTAGTAGATTTTACCCATGTGAGTCATCTTTGGGATATGCAGTATATAGATATAGAATGAAAGACCATGGGGGTATGATTTGATGGTGGGGAGTCACCTTCATATTATATTATAGATGTGTATTAGATCAAAAATAACCTGAATCGAGTTTTTTTATTATGTGTACATAAGAAAAACATTATTGTGAATTAAATTCCTTGATGTGGGAATTGAATATAGCTATTACCAAAATGTACATAGACTTATACCCAAAATATTGGGGTTCTGGAATGAGAATTGATATTACATGGTTCTTGACATGATGCCAGATATGTCAATAAGTGAAGTCTAAGAAACATTGATGTGGTTTTTTGATACAATATTTGACTATGAAAGAATAGATTTTTTATTATGTCACCTTCTACATTTTGGTCTGTTTCTAGTGGTCTACTTAGAAAAATGTAGCTATTTGGGTGATTATAGATCATATGAAATTGGTACCGCATTTAATATCGGTAAGAGTGACATTCTCAACAGAACATTTTGTAGAACTGTATGTTTCATTGATAGTACCTTTATATGGGTTTCAATAGTGTATAGTACCCGAATGTGAATCAAGTATTATTTTTCACTTTTTGTTCGTATTTCATTTGGATCATGGTATAAATTTGTTCTTAATAACATCTTTCCACAAATAAAATGATTGGATGTGTGAGCATACTATATTGGTTATTGAAGATATTATATGATTGTGTGTTCATGACTTCATTGGGTCTTAGAAAAAGCATCTAGAAATGGTGGATATCACCTATAACCATAACTATCTGGAATAAACACTGATTGAATTATGTAAGGATATTTATGGAAGGCCAAGAAAATAACCTCCAGGTTGATGGAGTTAGGTGAGTAAAAGTTGTTGGTATCGAGTCTCATGAATGAAACATTAGATCTACTGTAGTTGATTCTAAATAATATGGATACAGCTAAGAGTAGACATAAGTTGTATAATGATAGACGTCGATGACCCCAATATTTTATAGAGGGTGGTACTATGTTCCATTATGATTCACCTAGAATAGGTCACTACATGATATAGAAACAGGGCATGATAGTTCCCAAGATTATAATACATCCTGATGTTGTGGAGAGAATTATTCCAGTGGAAACCCGATTGGGTATTCCTTTGAGGAAAAATTCTATGAATAATTTCTTTGGAGTTAGCACTCATACGCCTTTTATGTGATCAATGTGGATGATGCTAATATAGAAAATTATTTTAGAATTTATGAGAATCTGATAATGTATTTATCATAATGATAATGTGTTTTCGGGAAATACCATGACATCCATTAGCGCATTGTGAGAACATGGGATAAATAAGGAATAATCATGGGAGAGGGAATAAGATATGTGGAATCTGTGATACAATAGGTTTACCTATGATTCAAAAATATTATTGAGAGTAAATATCAAGTATTATATTTTATAACATGGGGAGATAACGAGAACAGAACCTTTACTGGAGTACTATAGAACTCATTTTCAGGTTAAATTTTTCACTTTTTTACTCTATTTTGTTTTTGTTATAATATTGTTGTTTTTTGGCTGAAAATTGATGTTTTAGGGATATTGGACACTGCACGGTTGGTGAAGCATTTTCCCAAACTGGGCGCCCTACCTCAGAAATTTGTTTGACCCCTCTTATAGATGGCTTAACAGGTTGGTGAACTATTTATAATACAAAGAAACCAAATAGGGGTAGTTTTGATCTAATTATAAGAGGAAAATGATTAATGTTAATGAATTATAAAACCATTCCACACTAGGACGAAAATAATTCCTATGATTATTAATATTCTAAAAATAGGTTTTAAAAATTCCAAACCCCCCGGCCTTCACCATGTTTTATCCAAACTCATCCTGAAATTCTTTCAGCTATTTTCGAGACTCCAAAAGACATTAAAAGTCCATCTAAAACCTGTTCATGTATAACTAATGTCTATATTAAATATCTAAATGTCTCCTAATAATAAATTCTGGTCTTGTATGGTTTTATCAAATTTTGTAAAATTATATCATTTGATGAAGGGATTTTTCCCCTATTGACGATGGATATATATATATATATATTTTCTTAAATATAAATATTTAGATCTTGGATATAGGAATCATATATATATATATATTGAAATCATTATATTATAGTGGTTTTATGTTGTGAGCATTCATCACCAATTTCAATGCAGGTAGACAATTATTCAAATCCAAATGTACTGATCTCAGTCATATGTATGTAAACAAATAAATGTTAATAAATGAATAGATTTGGAATGTTTTAAACTGAATGAATTAATTTTGTTACTTATTTATTTATGTTATTGTGTAATGTTTTGATTCCAGGGGTTATGGAATTGGAAAATTAATGGGATCTTATAGTTGATCAATTGGTGGAATTTGATTAATTATTAGGTTAGTTAATTATTATAATACTGAATTTTTTATTATTTGGATATTGGGATTGAATAATATATAACATAATAAGACTATTAATAAAATGATAATCAGAATTTTTAGTTGGTTGACTTGACCATAAATTATTTAATGGGTCATATGGTTAAATATTTTCAAATGGATTAAAAATGATTTACAAATATTATAAAATGTAATTAAAATGAAGAACCATGTTTTATTGATAAATTGTTACGTTATAAAGTGATGAATTTTTTTGAAAAAGACAATTATTGTTGGATAGTCATTATTGATGTGATATATGTGATTTGTGTGTGATTGATTAATATTAGAGTGTGGTTTATAGATTGATTCATAAATAACCATATTTTTAAAATGAGTATGGGATATGGAATTATGATCAAAACACCTATATGTGATATAAGTGGTGTGAGAGATGGACTTATTCTACAAATACCCATATGAGATAATGATTATGGGACATGTTGTAATGCCCCGACCCCAGAATCCCAGAGTCGATGCATTATTTAATTACATTAACATGATTATAAGGAATCATGTACCGAAAAGACGGTTCTGTTTAGAAGTATTGGAATATTGATTACATAAATGAATGTTGCATTACACATTATAAAAAAAACATAAATGATCCTTTAATCTCCTAGATTAATCTGCATACCAATCATAATATACTTATTGGAATCCTCAGAAAATAAAACAATTGAAAGGGGTGAGCTCAGATGCTTAGTAAGGATAAAAATATAATGAAACCATTCATAAGTAAGCATAAACATTTAAGGCGATGTATCTTACTAAAAAACAAGACTTTTAATCATAAAATAAGTCATTTTATTTAAAAGATAAATAAAATAATTACATTTACTTATTCAAATGGATATTCTACTTGTCGAATAGTCTCATATAATATCAATACCCAATTTCATAATGATGGAATCCATAATGCCAGAATTCATAACCACATAGTCAAGGCCTTATGCAAGTACTATAAATATGATTTTCTCAGGACATTTTCAAAGACACTATTTTGTCCCATTCGACCTACCAATGCATCTAGGAGCTATAACGGGCTGCACCCGACATTTTCTAAGTCTAATTCATTACTCATATGAATGGTTGAATCATAACAAAACCATACGTATTAAAAATGTGATATAAAATTTTAATACATTAACAATAACAATTTAGTAGTATAATAATAGCACATCTATATTAAAAAATATCACATAACCCTCAATACAATATGGATGATTTGTATCATAATGAATCAACTTCAAAAATGTGTAAAATTCCTCAAAAATAGTTGACATAGATGAAATCAAAACTATTTGAGTGAAATATCTCTTTATGATTTTTGAAATAATTTAAATGTCACATAATTTATAAATTAAAACATTTAATTACATTATTGAATCAATGTTACTCATAAAACATTGAAACATTAAAAGGAATTAACATTTACCCCAATGATGTCCATATAAATAAATCAAAAAATTCATTTTGAAAACATGGACATTAATTCAAAATATTTAGAAAAATAAATATTTAAAATAGTTAAAATGATGATATAGTTAAATAGACCCTTCAACAAAACCTTAAAAGATAAAATTTTAAAAAAAATATATGAAATAGGGACATTGATGATAAATATGTCCCAGTAAATACTTACTCACAAACAATCTTTGATAATAAACATACTAAAGAATTAATGCTTACCTAGTAATTTCCCTTCGTTGAGGGTACGTTAACCTCCTTTATAATAGTATAATCATTGTTATTAAATTATAAAAGAAGCATATATATAAATATTATATCATTTATGATATTTTATTGTTAATTTTTATTATTATATTTTAGTAGTATAATCCTGTCTGGTGTTAACTGATTTGTTTTCGTTTTTATGCATGGTTACATATGCCATGTTTGTCTTGGATAGGATGTATTTGATTCATATCCTGAATAATATTATGTTATTTTTTATTTTTTTTAATCATAAAATAAAAATTAGTCATGAATGACTATGATGGGGAATGAATTTCATTCTGTTCTTGGAGAAAGTATTTCGTACATACACACCAGTGACAATGCCATTATATTTATGGTGTAATCGTATTTTATTGGATGGAATATCATATACACAGAATAATTAACATGTTATATTTATTACTTAAATCATTTAAACTCATTGTTGTACTCATCCAAATAATGAAGTTTTTGAAAAACAAACTACACCACGACGTGGAGATGGTTAGTCATACATACACATGCATGGTCAATTTTTTAGTTATAGGATGGGTAGAATAACGTATATGGTTGTACTATATTTATAATAAGATCACAGTATTTATAATGTAACGATGTTATTATTTTGGTATGAAATCATAAATGAAATAAGAAGAGGAAGAAGAAAAGTACATGAAAGATGGTGGTGAAATTATTACCCCTTCATCGGGTTATTCCTTTTGAGTTGAACAAAAGGGCTCCATAGGTTGTATTTGTGATCAAAGTATGTACTCTAGGTTACTTGGCGGAAAATTGGGAGGATACTTGGTAAATGTTTGAATGAGCCAAATGTCTTTGGATGTGTTATTTTGAGAGATGTGGAAGTGCCCTATTATAAGAGGGGTGAGGGTCTCTTTAGGAAAAGATTAAAATATTAATATATTATACTATGATATACAGTTAATAATAGTTAAAATTGATTTTTTTGGAGAATGAGTTGTTTATGGGTCTAAATAATCTCAAACAAAAGGTTTTAGACATGTTTATGTCACTGTTTTTACATTATCTTTTAGATTTAACTCTTAGTTTTGTAGTTTAACATTTAACATGTCTTCTGGTATTCTTATACTATATGGTTAATAAATATACACTAAACAGCCATGAGAACCTCAATTGGTTAATTAATTACATATATAATATTATTTAATCCCTTTTTCTGATCCTTATATTTTTTGTAATATTATATCAACCAATAATATAGTATTTGTTTTAAGAATTATTTCATGTGAATTTTAAAAATGTTTGGTATTTTGTTTTTGTGAAACTCAGATAAACCTTATCACTTAAAAAAATATTATATAATCATCCCTAACATTTCATATTAATCTATAAAATTCAGGGATGGCATTGAAAATTTTAAATTATATTTATTTTAATAATTATAATATAATGTATTTTAATATTTCGTTAATAAAGTAATTATTGCATCATCGTTTTGTCTTAATTAAATTAAAAAATATAATATATAAAAATTATAATTAAAATATCATTATATAGGAAATATTTTTTTCTTTGTAATGAATAATTATAGTCTAATTTATCTTAGGTGTAATTATATATTAAAAATGGTTTATTTAATAAACTTTCAATTTAACACATTTAATTGTTCTTTTTAAAAAATTAATAAATGTCTGTATCTAATTCAAGTTGAACTAAAGGAACATATTTTATTTCAAATTTTTAATCGGTTTGAATAAATCTTATCCAATATAATTAGGACATTTGTTATGGTAATTATAATATTATTTTTACCCTTAATTACCCTATTTACTTTTAACTATGGTAAATAAAAGTCAAATGTTACTATTCACCATAAAAATATTTTCATCTTATTGAACTAAATATTACATACTTATGTAAACTGTGTCCCTCAAATTTTTAAAATTAAACTAATATAAATGGTAAAATTATGGTTTATACAAATTTTCTTTTTCTCCTTCAAGGTGGGTAAAAGACGGTAAAATGTTAAATAAAATTTTATATGTTGAAACATCATATAAAATGACTCTAGTGAATAACATTGATCATATATTGTTATTATTTATCTATTTTTGAACTAAAAAAATTATTACTAAAATAAAAATTTGTTTTTAAACAATAGCATTGTGTTTTTCAATATTCTTCAAAAATTAAATGTTTTTAGAAAAATACCAACAATTTACCCTAGGAAAATTTTGATATTCTGAATTCAAAAAATAAACCCCATTTTACCAAAGTCAGAACATAGATGTTTAATTTATTAATTTAACATTAATTCCCCTTGTGAAAACAAAAAGCATGTTTTTTAAAAAGTAAAAACTCTCAAAAGAATGACATGTGTTTATCTCAAATTTTAATGTGAAATTACTTATAATTATCAACATTTTGTCAAATGATATAAATATAATATAATTATACTTCCAAAATATTAAAATTTTTAGTTGAACACAGTAAATTATTTTTAATAAAAATGTTGTTTTCAGATAATATTTATTATTTTTCACAATTCACCAAAATATAAAAGTTATCATAAAAAGCCTAAAAATTTATAAATTATAAATTCTTATGTACAAATTATAAAGAAGATGTTTATTCAGTCAATTTATATTTATATATGTGTAAAATATTGAATTCAAAGAGTGTTCTCTCTAAAATGGCTATAAAATTTCTTTTTTTGAAAAATACTTCCTTTATCTTGAAAAAATGAATTCTTTCTTATATTATTTATGAGAAACCCATTATATAGATGTGATATTATATATGGAATACATAAAATTCAAAATTTATATCATACTATTCATAAAATCTTTTGTACAGCTAGTTTTGTAAGTCGCGGGGTGGTCATACATGGTGTTGCATGAAGCACAAGTTATTAAATTATTTTGAAGAAAAATATCGCTATGAAATCATTGGGTGTTACAATCTCCCATATTTTAATAAATTTATTCCTCAAAATTTTACATTTTTCTTCTAAAATAAATGATTTAAAAAAATACCTTTGTGAAATACCCACATCGGAAATTTGGGTAAAAATATTTTGTCTTAATAAGATGGAAAGTTAAATGATAATATCACCATAAAATTATGAACTCAATTAAGAGAAAATTGGTGGAAATTAGAGACAGTTAATTTGAGGGAAAATGTATATATTTATAGAGAGTGATTTAGGTCATCAATCACAAACATGTGTAAAATTGAGGGCCTCAAATACATGAATATATGATGATTTAAAATATCGTTGGTTCAACAAAACATAAGGTATTAGGATAACACATTTCAGGTTTTATGATCCCTTTTGTAACACCTCATGCTTCCATGATACGTTTCCCTTTGAATAATGAAATAGCTTGCATTGTACGCAACATCGAGATTTTAACACATCGCGACCCATCAAATTAGCCATTATGAATAGTAATACCTAATTTTTTAAATTTTATAAATTTTATTTTGCAAAATGAACTTCATTTTTGAATTTGTAATATCAAAATTATCTTAGGGTTAATATATGGTATTTTTTTGAAAAAATTAATTTTTTGATGAATAGTGGAAAACACTGTGTTTTTAGTTAAAACGGAATTTTTATTTTAAAAATTATTTAATTTTTTAAAATTTATTTTAGGTCAAAATATATACATAATACCTATATAAGATCATTGTATTTAATTGGAGTCATTTTATCATATGTTTAGATATATAAAAATTTTATTGACAATTTTTCCATCTTTTACCCACCTTCTATGTAACATCCAAAGTATGTAATGAATAATAGATATTTTTATCTATGTCTATTAATGAATTCGATAGTGTTTTAGAGGATAAAAATGAAAATAAATCCAATCTTAATCATTGAATACACTAATATTTTTAAAGGATTGTTTTACTGCCTTTTGTTGGAAACCAATTTTTAAATATATCTTTTAACAATTTTATAAGCTATGTTTGTCAAAATAAACTTATTCATTATGATTGGGACATCAAAATTTACTTTGTGTGAATTTTTGGTATTTTTCTGACAATGTTCATTTTTTATTGAATAGTGATAAATACTGCATTTTAGATCAAAACTATTTTTAATCTAATTTATTTATATGATTAGATTATTATTTGAATTTGTTTTAAAGTGAAATTAGAATATATTTTTACTATTTAATCCAATAGTGGTCATTGGAATTAATTTCACATTGAAATTGGACTTAAACTGGTGTCAATCTTTCGATACTTATTGTTTCATAAAAACACGCTCTTTGTCATGACATCGGGAATTAATTATTAAAATAATTAATGTTACTTATTTGATTTGAATTTTTTAAAATAGACATCATTTTTGAATTCAGAATATCAAATATAGCTTAGGGTGAAGTTTTGGTATTTTTCTGAAAAACGTCAATTTTTTATGAATAGTGAAACTACTAAATGGTAGTTAAAGAAACTGATTTTTCCTTTAAATAAAACATTTCCACTTCTGTTATTTGATTTTCAAAAATCCTACAGACATGTTTGTCATTAAGAAGTAAATTTTGGTTCAATGAGATTAAAATAATTTTTTTGGTGAATAGTAACTTTTATGTTTTCAATCGCGATTAGAGGTAGTTAATGTAATTTAAGGTAAGAATAATGTTTTAATAATATAAAATGTCCTAGATACATGTCCTACCATTATTGGATGTTTCATGGCCGACCAAGACAATCCATGGGTCAACTTGGGGACCCCATGGAGCCACTTTGGTCGGAAAATGACATTAATATCTTTTTATTTAATGTTAAAGTAAAAATGACACAAATAAGAGTTATTTTACTAAAACAATTTTTATACGGGGTTATAAAGGTCAGATATTTTTATATATATATTCATTGGAAATCTAAAAAGATTTATTACATCATATTATTTTTTTTATAATTTCTAGACTTTAAATAAATTAAATTATTTATGACATCATGATGATGCAGCGATTACCTCATTAATAAAGTATTTAAATAAAATGAAATGATAATGTAAAATCCATGACCTACACATGTAAAAAACCTATTGTATGGGTGGATTTCCAACCCTTATCACCTTACCCTAGAGTTATATCAATGTGGGGCCTTTTCAATCCGAAACTCATTTTAAAATAAAGTAACATTTCTTTACTTTCCAAGAGTGCCCCTCCTCTCCTCTTATAAAAGGCCCCCACCTCTACCTCCTTACCCACACTTCCAAATCCTTTGCCTCATCCAGCCCCTAACATTGTGTCTCTCCACATCCCTCTCTTACTCCTTGAATCCTCACTTTGGGCAGAAGTCTTCCCAAGGAAGCCTTTGAACTCAAACCAAAGGGAGTTACCCGATTTTAAGGTAATGTATTCACATGAGTCCTTTTGTTGTATTTTGATTCTACAAACCCTTAAACTCTTTTTATTTATTTCTTTTGTAACTACTCCAGTATCTTCAATATACTAGGATGTTGATATAAGAAGGATTCGAGCTACACTTACACACACCTACATCTAATGGTTAAAGAACATATTGTTTCCATGGATGGCGAATTCCTGCCTCCAGAAACGATGATTGTTCAAAATTCTTTTAACACCATCAAAGGTGGCCATTAAGATGACACTATATTTATATATTATATATAATATGTTAATTTTTTCCTTAAGTTTCTATATTTATCATTTTGGGAATACCTTTATGGGTTCCATTATGGGTAAACGTGATGTCTTCATTTAAGGAAGTGGGGACTACCGCCCTCTCAATGTGATTTGATTCGTTAAATACCATATGTGGGACGTATAAAGGATGGAGTTATGATATTATATATGATATTACACTAGAATTATAATATACCTTTATATCATTATGATTACATTCTATACAATTTGAAATAGAAATGAATGTAGCGTTCATGCGTACGTACGGCTTACCATCTCCATAAACGGTGCATTTCATTTCTTACCTCTAAATGATTATGTAATATTATAAATGAATGTATATACTGGATATATATGATATATATGATATATACATCATGATTATAATTCTGGATATAATGGATACATGAACAACTTGTAATTATAAAGGGTTTATTTTTTACTCAAGTATCAATGATCGTTAAAACGATTGTTATTAACTTAAAAAATTACATATTGTTCATGACATGGAAATAAGTTATATAAAAGGAATAATGAACATGAAAAAGGTTATTAAACAATTAGAAATTAACTCAAGTTTATTATTCAGGAGATTAAAGAACGACCGAGCCAAGTCAGACCCGAGGTATGGGACTTCGTCTCAATCTCCTTTCATTGAGGCATATTTTGTTTTATACACAAACTTCTTTTATACGGTGTATAAACCCCTTTGACTTTTACATTTATTCAAAAGGAATATTTTTTATATGAAGCGTTTACTAAATGGCAAAAGGGAATGTTTTTTGGTCGTACGTATGCGGTGACAACGACTTTTCTGCCACCGTGACCATTATTTGAGTTTCAGCATCCTCTACAAGCCATACCGTTTTTTTTAAAAGAAAAATAAATACCATGTTTTACTTTTATTTTATTTTAGTTTTGAAAATGGTTTTCATAAAGTTTTATATCAATGTGTTTTATTGATATCTTGTGATTTGAAAGGTGGAAATGTTATGTTTCCTTTATGAATGTTTTATGTGATACGATTATGTTGAGGTTCTTGGAAATTATTATGAAGACCGGTGGTTCCGTGATAAAATAAGGGCGTGTGATCCCGATATAGCTCTCCAATGAACTGGGTAATGTGAAGGAGTGAAAGTTTATGGTTTCTCCGAATAGATTTAGGGAATATACTGTGATGGGTATTCCAAACGTAACCAAGAGGGTTACTCCCTACGTAAGAATGTTACGAATGCCTCAAGTTACCTTTATGTCTTTTGATTTCTATGATTTATTTTTATTTTGATGAAGTATGTTAAGGTGATTATGTTTTATGGGTAATGTGTGATTTCATTCTTATGTTTATATGAACTTATGTTTTCTTTAAATATTTTTATAACCCATACTAATCTTTTTATGATCATCCAATGTTTTTCTGAAATGTTTTTCACAGGTCAATGGAAAGGTACATGATATGATGATATTGTCAAGGAAGTGTCAATAATGAATCCATGTTTTATTATAAATATGTTTCCATTGACGGGAAAAATTGAATACTATTTTTATGTAACCACTTTGTTTAAATGTGGTATGTAATAGATGTTTTATGATCTAATTCTCTAAAAATATAAACCTGAAATGATCCTCAATGTGTAATCTTGTAATAACTCACAATTAAGTAAGTTTTAAGGCTAGGGCCTTATAGTTGGTATCAATGGTCGATTTAGATAACTCTAGGAGTTATAATTATATTAAATGATTATCCAAAAATATATTTGTTATGGTAAAATTGAAATGATATAGGATTTGAAGATTACCATGTTGATTTCTCTAAGAAATGTTTGTTCAGAATGGTTTTCCGTAGTGGAAATAGGGAAGCAGTGCTAGGAAGGCATACAGAAGGAAATAACATTCCCAATCAGCATACTGAGATAGTCGGAATTTGATCTGAACAGTTTGTTGCAGTAATGGCGCAGTTGATTAAAGCGATAAATGGTGGTGGTGTCCATGCACGAGATCAGCCAGATCAACCGCAGAGGAACATGTCAGTGGTGGAACATTTCATGAGCAAACATCCCCTATCATTAAGAGGATCATATGACCCGGTGCTAGCAGAAGGGTGGATTAAAGCACTGGAGAAGATTTTCAATATAAGGCCCCGGCATTAAACCTTACTTAATATTGAATTAAATTAATAATTCACGTTGAGGATCTTTTCAGGTTTAGAGTTTTTAGAGAATTAGAACATAACTATTACATCATAAAAGATTACAAAGTAGACACTTCTACTAAGTCTCCATCAAATAAAAACTCTTAAAAAGAAAGATGTCTAGATTCCATGTTTTAGATAGCAAGAAATTCCCTTGATCCCATCCATGACCTTATTCCACTTTAAGTCCTGTGAAAAACATTTCGAAAAACTTGGGGTGAGCATAAAAAGCTCAGTAAGGGATACAAAAAGAATGAAAACTGTTAGTTTTTCAAACATCAAGTAAACCATGTATACTATATCAAAGTAATACCTTCACCTTTATGAAGTAGTAAAAAAAATATTCACTGAATAAAGTATCATTACTTACCTTTTTGTAACCAAAGGATTACCATAAAACCCATATAAAGAACACATAGAATATATAAAGGTAACTTGGGACATAAACATACTTAAGTGGAATAACCATACGGTTGACTTCCACACATATCACTTAATGGAATAGCCATACGGCCAATTTCCATACATACTTAATGGAATAGCCATAAGGCTGACTTCCATACCCAATGAATTGGAGGTTATAACGTAACCACCCGTCCTGGTATTCACGGCACCACCCGTCATATGGTTTATAACGTAACCACCTGTTAAAATGTCCAAGTACCAATATAAAATCATAAAACATAATACCAATATAAAGGAATGATAACATTTGCACATTTCAATCACAATATATCATAAATATATTGACATAATAGAATCATTTATCAAAACCATTTTCAATACCAAAATACATAAATGAGTATATGGTATTTATTTTATTTTAAAAACATTACTGCTTGTTGAGGAAGCCAATGACCAAATAATACTCGCGGTGGAGGAAAAGGTCGTTGTCACCGCGTACGTTAAAAAAACATTCCTTTTTGTCGTTTAGTAAAACGCTTCGTAGAAAAAGATTCCTTTTGTATAAAAGTAAAAGTCAAAGGAGTTTATACACCGTATAAAAGAAAGTTGTGTATAAAATGAAATATGCCTCAATGAAAGGAGATTGAGACGAAGTTCCTTACCTCGGGTCCGACTTGACTCGATCGTTCTTTAACGTCCTGAATAATAAAATTGAGTTAATTTATAATTGATTAAGAACCTTTTTAAAGTTTATTATTCCTTTTATATCACTTAATGCCATGTTATAAACATTATGTAACCATTTAAGTTAATAATGTTTGTTTTGTCAATATTTGGTTCTTAAGTCGAAAGTGGACTTCTTACAGCTACATGTTGTTCGTGTGGTCAAAAGTTCTTTATATACAGAATGAAATTCCTGATTTGGATATCATATATATCATATATATCCAGAATGTACATGTATTTATAATATTACATAATCATTTAGAGGTAAGAAATGAAATGCACCGTTCATGGAGACGGTAAGCCATACGTACGCATGAACGCTACTTTCATTTCTTTGTCATATTAGTGGAATTAAAACTAAATGAGAGGTATGTATATTTTAATTCCAGAATTATATTCATCATTTAGATATATCATTAATTATATATATACATTATATACATGTAATTTTAATAGTACATTACATTTGGGGATAAGAAATGAAATGCACCGTTCATAGAGACGGTAAGCCGTACGTACGCATGAACGCTATTTTCATTTCTATATCATACTTTAATGGAAAGAAATAATAATTATATAGAGGTATATTATAATTCTAGTATAACATCATATATAATAACTTTAAATACATCCTTTACACGTCCCACATATGGCATTAACGAATCACATCACTTTTAGGGGGCGGTAGTCCGCACTTCCTTAAATGAAGATATCGTGTTTACCCATAATGGAAACCATAAAGGTATGCCAAAAATGAAAAATACATAAGCTTAAAGAAAACATAAACATATTATATATCATATATAAAAATAGTGACATCATAATGTCCACCCTTGAAGGTGTTAAATGAGTATTGAACAATCATCGTTTCGGGAGGCAGAATTTCGCCATCCACGGAAACCGTATGTTCTTTAACCATTTGATGTAGTTTTGTGAGAGTGTAGCTCAAATAAATATTATAACAACATCCTAGTATATTGAAGATACTGGTGTTGTTACAATAGAAGTAAATAAAAATATTTTAGAGGGTTGGAGAAGCAAAATAAAACAAATGAACAAGAGAGAATGAATTACCTTTAAAAGTGTAACTCCTTTTTGATTTCAGCCTAAAGGCTTCCTTTGAAAGGATTATACCCAAAGGGAATCCTATAGGATGAGGATAGGTATGTGTAGAGAGTAATTTGGAAGGGGTTGTCCGAGCCAAAGGCTTGAGGAGTGTGTGAAATGAGGTAGAGGTGGGGGCCTTTTATAAGAGGAGAGGAGGGGCACTTTTGGAAAGTAAAGAAATATTACTTTATTTGAAAATGTGTTTCGGTTTTAAAAGGTCCCACATTGATAAAATTCGTGGATAAGGTGATAAGGGTTCGAACTCCACTCATCCAATTGGTTTTGGCCATGTGTAGGTTTTATATTTTTCATTATCTTTCCATTTTATTTAAATCATCAAATAATGATGTCATCGCTGCATCATTATTATGTCATATATAATTTAATGTATATAATGTCTAAAAATTATAAAAAAAATACTATGATGTAGGAAATCATTTTAGATTTCGAATGACTATTTATAATTAAAATTTTAACTTTTATAACCCCACTCAAAAAGTATTTTAGTAAAACAATTTATGTTAGTGTCATTTTCACTTTAACATTAAATAAAAATATATTAATGTCATTTTCCAACTAAAGTGGCTCCATGGGGTCCCCAAGTTGGCCCATGGCTTGTCTTGGTCGGCCATGACTCACTCAATAGGTGTAGGACAAGTGTCATGGTGTTTTCACATTCTTATAATACCATTTTTACCTTAAACTACACTAATTACCTTTAATCGCGATTAATGAAAAAAAGTTACTATTCACCAAAAAATTATTTTAATCTCATTGAACCACATTTTACTTCTTAATGACAACCATGTATGACATATTTTGAAAATTCAATACAAATTAGTGGTAAACTTTTATTTAACTGAAAATCAGTTTGCTTGATTACCACTTAGTGGTTTCACTATTCATAAAAAATTGATGTTTTTCAGAAAATTACCAAAAATTCACCCTAAGCTATATTTGATATTCCGAATTCAAAAATGAAGTCCATTTTACAAAATTCAAAACATATAAGTCAAATTAATTAATTTAATAATTAATTCCCGCTGTCATGACAAATAGCGTGTTTTTGTGAAACAATAAGTATCAAAAGATTGACACCAGTTGAAGTCCAATTTCAAAGTGAAATTGATTCCAATGACCACCATTGGATTAACTGGTAAAAATATTTTCTAATTTCACTTTAAAACGAATTAATATAATAATCTAATCATATAAATAATTTAGATTAAAAAGAGTTTTTGAATTAAAATACAACATTTTACACTATTCATAAAAAAATGAACTTTATCAGAAAGGTACCAAAAATTTACACAAAGTAAATTTTGATGTCCCGATTCTAAAGAAGAGTTATATTTGGTCCAAAATAAAGTATAAGACTGATCAAAACTATATTTAATGACGGTTCACCATTAAAAGGTGATAAGTGAACCTTTAGTGAAAATTAGAGTATATATGCCCTAAAATTGAACTCTTTCCGTATTTTAAGCCTTTATCTTTTATTGGGTAGATGTATAAACATTTTAAAACATATCTAATAATATTTTAGTTATTTCTATCCATTCCCGCCAGTACAACGGCTACTTGTTAACTAACATTTAAAATAATATTATTTTATTACTAGTGTGCTACGTATGTTTCAAAGAAACTCATCGTTGTGTATCGGGTACGCTATCGAACATAGCAACCTTTTTAAAATAAAATTAATATTTAATTCGTAAATATTTATAAATATGAAAATTCTTTATTCTTTATTTACCTGGGATGTTACATCCTTCCCCCCTTTTGGGAATTGTGTCCTCGCAATTATATTCACTTATCAAAATAAGTGGGGGTATTTATCCCTCAAAGCATTTTCAGATTCCCATGTTGCCTCTTAAATCACATGGGTTTTCCACAAAACCTTTACCTGATGAATCACCTTATTCCGTAACACTTGCTCCCTGTGGTCAAGAATCTGGACTGGTTGTTCCTCATAAGATAGGTTCTCTTCCAGCTGAACTACCTCTGGGCTCAAAACATGAGATGGATCTGGCATATAATTTCTCAACATCGAAACGTGAAAAACATTGTGTACCTGAGATAAACTCGAAGGTAAAGCCACTCGGTATGCAACTGATCCAACTCTTTCCAGAATTTTGTATCGTCCAACGAACCTTGGACTCAACTTTCCTTTCTTACCAAATCTCATCACACTTTTCCAAGGAGAAACCTTGAGAAAAACATGATCACCTACCTCGAAAGATAGATCCTTCCTCTGGTTATCCGCATAACTCTTCTACCTGCTCTGAGCTGTTCTCATGTGCTTCTGAATCAGCTGAACTTTTTCTTCCAACTCTTCTACCAATTCTGGTCCCATCAACTTCCTTTCACCAACTTCATCCCAGAAAGCTGGAGTTCGACACCGCTTCCCATATAATGCCTAAAATGGTGCCATCTGTATACTGGAATGAAAACTGTTATTATAAGAAAACTCAACCAAAGAAAGATGATGGTCCCAACTTCCCTGATAATCCATAGAACAAGCTCGTAGCATATCCTCCAATGTCTGAATTGTTTGTTCTGACTGCCCATCTGATTGAGGATGAAAAGTTGTACTAAAATTTAATTCAGTACCCAACGACATCTGAAGGCCATTCCAAAATTTAAAAGTAAACATGGGATCACGATCCGATACAATGGAGAGAGGAACTCCATGTAACCTGACTATCTCTTTAAGATACAGACGGGAAAGTTGATCAAGAGAGAAAGTATCTCGTATAGAAAGGAAATGAGGAGATTTGGTCAAGCGATCAACAATAACCCAGATTGCATTATTACCTCTAGATGTCCTCGGTAATCCCACAACAAAGTCCATGGATATGTTTTCCCATTTCCACTCTGGCACTGGTAAAGGGTGAAGCATCCCTGCCGCTCTGCTTTAACCTGTTGACATGTCAAACACTTCACAGTAAAATCAGCAATGTCTCTTTTCATTCCATCCCACCAGTAATACTCCCGCAGATCTCTGTACATCTTAGTACTGCTAGGATGAACTGAAAACAGGGAACTATCAGCCTCACATAACAACTCATTCTTTAACTGTGAATCACAAGGCACACATAACCTCTTCACAAACCTCAAAACACAAACACAAACTTATCCAAGAACTCATGGAAAATTTTATTCATAAGGTCCATGAATACAGCAGTTGCATTGGTTAACCCAAAAGGCATAACTACAAATTCAAAATGGACATATCTAGTACGGAACACAGTCTTCGGAACGTCTGCTTCTTTTACTTTCAACTGATGGTACCCCGACCTCAAGTCAATATTTGAAAAATACTGAGCTCCCTGGAGCTGATACCACTTCATTCGATGGCCCAACATCTGCTGAAGTTGTTGCAAAGGATTTCACCACCCCTTTCTGCTTGTAGTCTGGCTGCATTCCCCCAGTTGAGTTCTTCGTTGGACACTCGTTTGGATAATGACCCATTTCATTACACTTAAAACATCTTACCGTTGGCTTTTCATTTCCTGCTTGATCATCTTCCTTACATTTACGAGCAATATGACCAGACTTACCACACCTAAAGCACTTACCAGACTTGGATAAACATTCTCCAGGATGCATTTTACCACACTTCTCACAGGATGGATATTTGGTTTTCTTACCTCCTTGCTTCTTTGATTAATTCTTCCCCTTTTCCTGCCAACGAGATCTCTTATTCAGTTGTTTGTCATAGAACACCTGATCATCGGCAAACTCCATTTCCACCTTCTCCGCACATAGAACAAGTTTTTCATAACTTTTGAATTCACGAGAATCTAAAGCCCTTCGATACTTTGGCTTTAACCCTGAGTAAAAACGGTTTATTTTACTATCAAGATCTCGTATGAAGTTTGGAGCATACCTTGCCAATCGAGTGAACTTTTCTTCATAAGTAGCCACTGAATCATCCTCCTGCCTCAATTCTAGGAAATGTTTTTCCATCCAAAGAAGAACCACCTTAGGAAAATATTTCTCAAGAAACATACCTTTGAATTCGTCCGAGTGAAGATCCTCAATCTCATCACTATCCCTTATATTTTTCACCATCGACCACCACTGATCTGCTTCACCTTCAAAACAGTAAACAGCAAGACTAACCTTTTGATGTTCTGAACACCCCATGACATCAAAAATCTTCTCCAGTGCTTTAATCCACCCTTCAGCTTGCACAGGTTCAGATGATCCCTTGAATGATGGGGGATGTTGCCTCATGAAATGTTCCACCACTGACATGTTCCTCTACGGTTGATCTGGCTGATCTCGTGCATGGATACCACCACCATTTATAGCCTGAGTCAACTGTGCCATCACAGCAACAAACTGTTCAGTTCCGATTCTGAACATCTCAGGTTGATGATTTGGAAGGTTATCTTTCTCCTGATGTCGTCCCAACATAGCTGCTTTGTTTCCTCTATGGAAAACCATTCTGAACACCGAAATATCTTAGGTGATGCAACATGGTAATCCGTAAATGCTATATCATTTCAATCATATTATAATTTAACACTTTTCTAACTCCTAATGTTGTCTAAACCGACCTCTGATATCAACTATAAGGCCTCGGCCTTAAACCTTACTTAATATTGAATTAAATGAATAATTCACGTTGAGGATCTTTTCAGGTTTAGAGTTTTTAGAGAATTAGAACATAACTATTACATCTTAAAAGATTACAAAGTAGACACTTCTACTAAGTCTCCATAAAATAAAAACTCTTAAAAAGAAAGATGTCTAGATTCCATGTTTTAGATAGCATGAAATTACCTTGACCCCATCCTTGACCTTATTCCACTTAAAGTCCTGTGAAAAACATTTCGAAAAACTTGGGGTGAGCATAAAAAGCTCAGTAAGGGATACAAAAAAAATGAAAACTGTTAGTTTTTCAAACATCAAGTAAACCATGTATACTATATCAAAGTAATACCTTCACCTTCATGAAGTAGTAAAAAAAATATTCACTGAATAAAGTATCATTACTTACCTTTTTGTAACCAAAGGATTACCATAAAACCCATATAAAGAACACATAGAATATATAAAGGTAACATGGGACATAAACATACTTAAGTGGAATAACCATACGGTTGACTTCCACACATATCACTTAATGGAATAGCCATACGGCCAATTTCCATACATACATAATGGAATAGCCATACGGCCGACTTCCATACCCAATGCATTGAAGGTTATAATGTAACCACCCATCCTGGTATTCACGGCACCACCCGTCATATGGTTTATAACGTAACCACCCGTTAAAATGTCCAAGTACCAATATAAAATCATAAAACATAAAACCAATATAAAGGAATGATAACATTTGCACATTTCAATCACAATATATCATAAATATATTGACATAATAGAATCATTTATCAAAACCATTTTCAATACCAAAATACATAAAATAGTATATGGTATTTATTTTATTTTAAAAACATTACGGCTTGTTGAGGAAGCCAAAGACCAAATAATACTCGCGGTGGCGGAAAAGGTCGTTGTCACCGCGTACGTTAAAAAAACATTCCTTTTTGTCATTTAGTAAAATGCTTCGTAGAAAAAGATTCCTTTTGTATAAATGTAAAAGTCAAAGGAGTTTATACACCGTATAAAAGAAAGTTGTGTATAAAATAAAATATGCCTCAATGAAAGGAGATTGAGACGAAGTTCCTTACCTCGGGTCCGACTTGACTCGATCATTCTTTAACATCCTGAATAATAAACTTGAGTTAATTTATAATTGATTAAGAACCTTTTTAAAGTTTATTATTCCTTTTATATCACTTAATGCCATGTTATAAACATTATGTAACCATTTATGTTAATAATGTTTGTTTTGTCAATATTTGGTTCTTAAGTCGAAAGTGGACTTCTTACAGTTACATGTTGTTCGTGTGGTCAAAAGTTCTTTATATCCAGAATGAAATTACTGATTTGGATATCATATATATCATATATATCCAGCATGTACATGTATTTATAATATTACATAATCATTTAGAGGTAAGAAATGAAATGCACCGTTCATGGAGACGGTAAGCCGTACGTATGCATGAACGCTACTTTCATTTCTTTGTCATATTAGTGGAATTAAAACTAAATGAGATGTATGTATATTTTAATTCCATAATTATATTCATCATTTATATATATCATTAATTATATATATACATTATATACATTTAATTTTAATAGTACAATACATTTGGGGATAAGAAATGAAATGCACCGTTCATGGAGACGGTATGCCGTACGTACGCATGAACGCTACTTTCATTTCTATCTCATACTTTAATGGAAAGAAATAATAATTATATAGAGGTATATTATAATTCCAGTATAACATCATATATAATAACTTTAAATCCATCCTTTACACGTCCCACATATGGCATTAACGAATCACATCACTTTTAGGGGGCGGTAGTCCGCACTTCCTTAAATGAAGATATTGTGTTTACCCATAATGGAAACCATAAAGGTATGCCAAAAATGAAAAATACAGAAGCTAAAAAAAATATAAACATATTATATATCATATATAAAAATAGTGACATCATAATGGCCACCCTTGAAGGTGTTAAATGAGTATTGAACAATCATCGTTTCGGGAGGCAGAATTTCGCCATCCACGGAAAACGTATGTTCATTAACCATTTGATGTAGTTGTGTGAGAGTGTAGCTCAAATAAAAATTATAAAAACATCCTAGTATATTGAAGATACTGGTGTTGTTACAAAAGAAGTAAATAAAAAGATTTTATAGGGTTGGAGAAGCAAAATAAAACAAATGAACAAGAGAGAATGAATTACCTTTAAAAGTGTAACTCCTTTTTTATTTGAGCCTAAAGGATTCCTTTGAAAGGATTATGCCCAAAGGGAATCCTCTAGGATGAGGAGAGGGATGTGGAGAGAGTAATTGGGAAGGGGTTGTCCGAGCCAAAGGCTTGTGGAGTGTGTGAAATGAAGTAGAGGTGGGGGCCTTTTATAAGAGGAGAGGAGGGGCACTTTTGGAAAGTAAAGAAATATTAATTTATTTGAAAATGTGTTTAGGTTTTAAAAGGTCCCACATTGATAAAATTAGTGTATAAGGTGATAAGGGTTCGAAATCCACTCATCCAATTGGTTTTGGCCATGTGTAGGTTTTATATTTTTCATTATCTTTCCATTTTATTTAAATCGTCAAATAATGATGTCATCGCTGCATCATTATTATGTCATATATAATTTAATTTATTTAATGTCTAAAAATTATAAAAAAAATACTATGATGTAGGAAATCTTTTTATCTTTCCAATTACTATTTATAATCAAAATTTGGACTTGTATAACCCCACTCAAAAATTATTTTCGTAAAACAATTTATGTTAGTGTCATTTTCACTTTAACATTAAATAAAAATATATTAATATCATTTTCCAACTAAAGTGGCTCCATGGGGTCCCCAAGTTGTCCCATGGCTTTTCTTGGTCGGCCATGACTCACCCAATAGGTGTAGGACAAGTTTCATTGTGTTTTCACATTCTAATAATACCATTTTTACCTTAAACTACACTAATTACCTCTAATCGCGATTACTGAAAAAAAGTTACTATTCACCAAAAAATTATTTTAATCTCATTGAACCACATTATACTTCTTAATGACAACCATGTATGTTGGATTTTCAAAATTAAATACACATTAGTGGTAAACTTTCATTTAACTGAAAAATCAGGTTGCTTGATTACCACTTAGTGGTTTCACTATTCATCAAAAATTGATGTTTTTCAGAAAATTACCAAAAATTAACCCTAAGCTATATTTAATATTCCGAATTAAAAAATGAATTCCATTTTACAAAATTCAAAACATATAAGTCAAATTAATTAATTTAATAATTAATTCCCGCTATCATGACAAATAGCGTGTTTTTGTGAAACAATAAGTATCAAAAGATTGACACCAGTTGAAGTCCAATTTCAAAGTGAAATTGATTCCAATGACCACCATTGGATTAACAGGTAAAAATATTTTCTAATTTCACTTTAAAACCAATTAATATAATAATCTAATCATATAAATAATTTAGATTAAAAAGAGGTTTTTAATTAAAATACAACATTTAACACTATTCATAAAAAAATGAACTTTATCAGAAAGGTACCAAAAATTTACACAAAGTAAATTTTGATGTCCCGATTCTAAAGAAGAGTTATATTTGGTCCAAAATAAAGTATAAGAGTGATCAAAACTATATTTAATGATGGTTCACCATTAAAAGGTGATAAGTGAACCTTTAGTGAAAATTAGAGTATATATGCCCTAAAATTGAACTCTTTCCGTATTTTAAGCCTTTATCTTTTATTGGGTAGATGCATAAACATTTAAAAACATATCTAATCATATTTTAGTTATTTCTATCCATTCCCGCCAGTAAAACGACTACTTTTTAACTAACATTTAAAAAAATTTTATTTTATTTCTAGTGTGCTACGTAAGTTTCAAAGAAACTCATCGTTGCGTATCGGGTACGCTATCGAACATAGCAACCTTTTTAAAATAAAATTAATATTTAATTCGTAAATATTAATAAATATGAAAATTCTTTATTCTTTATTTACCTGGGATGTTACATTCGATGTCATGGGGTGTTCAGACAATCAAAAGGTTAGTCTTACTATTTACCGTTTGGAGGGTGAGAAAGATCAGTGGTGGTCGATGGTTAAAAATATAAGGGACGCTGATGAGATTGATACTCTCGACTGGGATGAATTTAAAGTAATGATTCTTGAGAAGTATTTTCCTAAGGCAGTTCAACATAGGATGGAAAAGCAATTCTTGGAATTGAGGCAATAGGACGACCCAGTGGCTGCCTATGAAGAGAGGTTCACTCTATTGGCAAGGTATGCTCCAAATTTTATCCGAGACATTGATAGTAAAATCAATCATTTTTAATAAGGATTAAAACCAAAATATCAAAGGTAATTAGCTTCTCGTGAGTTTAAAAGTTATGAAAAGCTTGTTCGATGTGCTGAGGAGGTGGAAATGGTGTTTTCCGATGATCAAGTGTTCTATAACAAACAGCAAGAGAATAGACCGAGGTGGCAGGAGAAAGAGAAGAATTATTCAAAAAAGTGTGATGGTAAGAAAACTATGTTTCCAGTTTTTGATAAATGTGGAAAAATGCATGCTGGGTAATGACTTTTGAATTATGGAAAGTGCTACCGATGTGGTAAGATGGGACATAAGGCTCGTGATTACACTGAAAATGATCAAGGTGATGGTAATTACAAATTTTATTTACAATTAGTGAAATGTTTTAAGTGCAATGAGATGGGTCACTATGCAAATGAGTGTCCGACAAGAAGCGCGAGTGATGTGAAGCAGTTAGACTACAAGCAGAAAGGGGTGGTGAAATCCTTTGCAACTACTTCAGCAGATGTCGGGCCATCAAATGAAGTTGTATCAGGTACTTTGGTTATTTTTTCAGATTATGCCAGTGTGTTGTTTAATTTGGGGGTCTACACATTCTTTCATCTCTGAAAACTTTTCTAGTAAAATGGGAATACCATCTCAAGAAATGACTCCTGAACTTTTGGTAAAAACACCAGGGGGAAATGTTGAGGCAAAAATAATTTATAAGAATCTTCTTATCCCTATCCGTGGAAAGAACCTACTTGCAAACCTTATTATTCTACCTCTAGTAGAGTTTGATGTTATCCAGGCTATGGATTGGCTCTCTATTTACCATGCTAAGATTGACTGTAGAGCAAAAGAAGTTTCTTTTCAGAAAGACTTTCAGTTTGTGTACAAGAATTAACCCTTACTGTTGATAACATATCAAGAGGCCGAGAAACATGTAAAATATGGAAATGAATGTTACCTTGCAGACATCGTTGAAAATAAAGGAACTGTTTAGATTAATGATGTGCCCGCGGTAAATGAGAATCCTGATGTTTTTTCTGATGAGTTGCCTGGAATAATACCAGATCGGGAAGTTGAGTTTACTGTGGACTTAGTTCCTGATGCTAAAAAAATTTCAAACCCCCTTATCGAATGGCTCAAATTGATCTTTTAGAGTTTAAGGAGCAATTGAATGTTTTATTAGAGAAAGGTTTCATTCGACCTAGAAAATCACCATGGGTTGCTCCTATTTTATTTGTTAAAAAGAAAGATGGTTCTATGAGACTTTGAATTGATTATAGGGCCTTGAATAACATCACTGTTAAGAACAAATATACTTTTCCTCATATCGATGATTTGTTTGATCAGCTCCAGGGAGCTCAGATTTTTTCAAAGATTGACCTGAGATCGGGGTACCATCAGTTGAAGGTAAAGGAAGCAGATATTCCAAAGACTGTGATTTGTACAAGATATTTCCATTATGAATTTTTAGTCATGACTTTTGGTAAAACCAGTGCACCTGCTGTATTCATGGACTTAATGAATAGAATATTCCATGAGTTCTTGGATAAGTTTGTGGTGGTTTTCATTAATGATATTTTTGTGTTTTCTAAAAGTAAAGCGGAGCATGGATGAAATTTAAGGGATATTTTTCAAACCATAGAAGAAAATAAATTGTATGGGAAATTCGGCAAGTTAGAGTTTTGGTTGCAAGAAATTTCTTTCGTTGGTCACATTGTTTCTATTGATGGGATAACTGTTGATCCTTCAAAAACAAAGGTTGTGGAATAATGGCCAAGACCCACAAATGTAACAGAGAATCATAGTTTCTTTTTTTTTCAGGCTATTACTGAAGGATTGTTAGAAATTTTTCACGGTTATACAATCCAATGACTAAGCTAACTCGGAAGGGTGTTAAGTTTATCTAGAAAAAAGAATGTGATGATTGTTTTCAGGAATTTAAAAGAAGATTGGTGAATGCAATAGTTCTGGAACTTCCTTCCAGGAATGGTGAGTTTGTTATATACAGTGATGCTTCATTGAATGGACTTGGTTGAGTCCTAATGCAGAATGATCAGGTATTGCCTATGCTTCATGACAGTTGAAAAATCATGAGGTAAATTACCCTACACATGATTTGGAATTAGCTGCTGTTGTTTTTGCTTTAAAAATTTCGAGGCATCATTTATATTGAGTAATGTGTGAAATATATACTGATCACAGAAGTTTAATGTATATATTCACTCAGAAAGAATTGAACATGAGACAGAGGATATAGCTAGAATTAATCAAGGATTATGATTGTAAAATTCATTACCATTTGGGAAATGAAAATAGAGTGGTTGATGCTTTGAGTCGAAAAATTAATGCTTCATTAGCAATGTTGCATTTGGAATATGATCCTTTGGTTAGGGATTTGATGAACTTTGGCATATAAGTTGTTAGTGAAAGAAGTTCTTCTGTTTTGTTTCAGGTATCATTGAGATCATCTCTATCAGACAGAATCAAGAAAGCACAGAAGCAAGACAGTGAGTTGCAGAAAAAGGTAGAGCTGGTTCAGAATGGTAAGTTGCCTGAATTCAACATTGATAATGATTGCGTTTTGTGATTTGGGAAGAGATTGTGTGTTCCTTGTGATTCACAGTTGCAGAGAGAGTTGTTATGTGAAGCTCATAGTTCTCTGTTTTCAGTTCATCCTGGCAGTACTATGATGTACAGAAATCTGTGGGAGTATTATTGGTGGGATGGAATGAAAAGAGATATTGCTGATTTTACTGTGAAGTGTTTGACTTGTCAACAGGTTAAAGTAGAGCAGCAGTTACAGAAAGGGATGCTTCAACCATTACCAGTGCCAGAGTGGAAATGGGAGAATATATCCATGGACTTCGTTGTGGGGTTGCCTAAGACCCCTCGAGGTAATAATGCAATCTGGGTTATTGTTGATCGCTTGACCAAGTCTGCTCATTTCCTTGCTATACGAGATAATTGTTCCCTAGATCAACTTTCCCGTTTATATCTTAATGAGATAGTCAGGTTACATGGAGTTCCTCTCTCCATTGTATCTGACTGTGATCTCAGGTTCCCTTCTAACTTTTGGAACGGCCTTCAGAAGTCGTAGGGTACTGAATTAAATTTTAGTACAACTTTTCATCCTCAATAAGATGGCCAGTCATAATGAACAATTCAGAAATTAGAGGATATGCTACGTTCTTTCTCTATGGATTATTAGGGAAGATGGGACCAACATCATTCTTTGGTTGAATTTTCATATAATAACAGTTTTCATTATAGTATACAGATGGAACCATTTGAGGTGTTATATGGGAAGCGGTGTCAAACTCCAGCTTTTTGGGATGATGTGGGTGAATGAAAGCTGATGGGACCAAAATTGGTAGATGAGTTGGCAGAAAAAGTTCAGCGGATACAGAAACAAATTAGAACATCTTAGAGCAGACAGAAGAGTTATGCGGACAACAGGAGAAAGGATCGATCTTTTGAGGTAGGTGACCATGTTTTTTTCAAAGTCTCACCATGGAAAAGTGTGATGAGATTTGGTAAGAAAGGAAAGCTAATTCCAAGGTTCATTGGACCATATGAAATTCTGGGGATAGTTGGATCAGTTGCTTATCGAGTGGCTTTAACTCCGAGTTTATCTCAGGTACGCAATATTTTTCATGTTTCGATGTTGAGAATGTATATGCCATATCAATCTCATGTTTTGAGTCCAGAGGTAGTTCATCTGGAGGAGAACCTATCTTATAAGGAACAAACGGTCCAGATTCTTGACCACATGGAGCAAGTGTTACGGAATAAGGTGATTATTCAGGTAAAGGTTTTTTTGGAAAACCCACATGATGGAAGAAGCAACATGGGAATCTGAAAATGAAATGAGGGATAAGTACCCCCATTTATTTGATAAGTAAATAAATTGCGGGGATGCAATTTTATAAAGGGGGGAAGGATATAACATTCCATGTATGTAATGAATAGTAGATATTTTTATCTATGTCTATTAATGAATTAGATAGTGATTTAGAAGCTTAAAATGAAAATAAATCCAATCTTAAGCATGTAATACAGTAATATTTTTAAAGGACTGTTTTACTACATTTTGATGGAAAACCATTTTTAAATCTATATTTTGAAAATTTTATAAATTATTTTTGTCAAAATAAAATTATTTTTTATGATTGGGACATCAAAATTTACTTTGTGTGAATTTTTGGTATTTTTCTGAAAAATGTTCATTTTTTAATGAATAGTGAAAAATACTGAATTTTACATCAAAACTGATTTTTAACCTAATTTATTTATTTGATTAGATTATCTTTTGAATTGGTTTTAAAGTGAAATCAGAATATATTTTCACCATTTAATCCAATAGTGGTCATTGGAATTAATTTCACTTTGGAATTTGAATTAAACTGGTGTCAATCTTTTGATACTTATTGTATCATAAAAACAAGCTATTTGTCATGACAGCAGGAATTAATTATTAAATTAATTAGTGTAACTTATATGATTTTAATATTGTAAAATAGAAATCATTTTTGAATTCAGATTATCAAATATATCTTAGGGTGAAGTTTTGGTATTTTTCTGAATAACTTCAATTTTTGATAAATAGTGAAAGCACTAAGTGGTAGTTAAAGAAACTGATTTTTCATTTAAATAAAACATTGCCACTTCTGTGATTTGATTTTCAAAAATCTGACATACATGGTTTTCACTAAGATGAAAAATGTGGTTCAATGAGATTAAAATAATTTTTGGGTGAATAGTAACTTTTATGTTTTTAATCGCGATTAGAGGTAATCAGTGTAATTTAAGATAAGAATAATGTTTTAATAATATAAAATTACCTAGACACATGTCCTACCCTTATTGTATGTGTCATGGCCGACCAAGACAATCCATGGGTCAACTTGGGGACCCCATGAAGCCACTTTGGTAGGACAATGACATTAATATCTTTTTATTTAATGTTAATGTAAAAATGACACAAACATGAGTTATTTTACTAAATCAATTTTTACACGGGGTTATACAGGTCATATTTTGGATTATAAATAATAATTGGAAATCTAAAAATATTTTATACATCATAGTATTTTTTTTATAATTTCTAGACTTTAAATAAATTAAATTATTTATGACATCATGATGATGTAGCGATTACCTCATTAATAAAGGATTTAAATAAAATGAAATGATAATGTAAAATATATGACCTAAACATGTCCAAAAGCTATTGTATGGGAGGATTTCAAACCCTTATCACCATAACCTAGAATTATATCAATGTGGGACCTTTTGAATCAGAAAACCATTTTAAAATAATGTAACATTTCTTTACATTCCAAGAGTGCCCCTCCTCTTCTCTTATAGAAGCCCCCACCTCTACCTCCTTACCCACACTTCTAAAGCCTTTGGATTGGCCAACCCTGGCCCATTTTGTCTCTCCACATCCTTATATTACTCTTTTAAGCCTCACTTTGGGCCTATGTCTTCCCAAGTAAGCCTTTGAGCTCAAACCAAAGGGAGTTACCTGATTTTAAGGTAATATATTCACTTGAGTACTTTTGTTTTATTTTTCTTCTCCAACCCCCTAAACTCTTTTTATTCATTTCTTTTGTAACAACTCCAGTATCATAAATATACTAGGATGTTGTTATAATAATGATTCGAGCTACACTTACACACACCTACATCTAATGGTTAAAGAACATACTGTTTCCGTGGATGGTGAATTTTTGCCTCCTGAAACGATGATTGTTCAACATTCTTTTAACACCTTCAAAGGTGGCCATTAAGATGACACTATATTTATATATGATATATAATATGTTTATGTTTTTCTTTAAGATTATTTATTTTTCATTTTGGGCATACCTTTATGGTTTCTATTATTGGTAAACGTGATATCCTTATTTAAGGAAGTGTGGACTACCGCCCCATCAAAGTGATTTGATTTGTTAAATACCATATGTGGGATGTATAAAGGACGGAGTTATGATATTATAATTATATTACACTAGAATTATAATATACCTTTATATCATTATGATTCCATTCTATAAAATATGAAATAGAAATGAAAGTTGCGTTCATGCGTACGTACGGCTTACCGTCTCCATAAACGATGCATTTCATTTCTTACATCTAAATGATTATGTAATATTATAAATGCATGTATATACTAGATATATATGATATATATGATATATACATCATGATAATAATTCTGGATATAATGGATACATGAAAAACTTGTAATTATAAAGGGTTTATTTTTGACTCATGTACCAATGATTGTTAAAATGACTGTTATTAACTTAAATAATTAAATAGAGTTCGTGACATGGAAATAAGTGATACAAAAGGAATAATGAACTTGAAAAAGGTTCTTAAACAAGTAGAAATTAACTCATGTTTATTATTCAGTAGATTAAAGAATGACCGAGTCAAGTCGTACCCGAGGTATGGGACTTTGTCTCAATCTCCTTTCATTGAGCCATATTTTGTTTTATACACAACCTTCTTTTATATGGTGTATAAACCCAATTGAATTTTTCGTTTATTCAAAAGGAATATTTTTTATACGAAGCGTTTACTAAATGACAAAAGGGAATGTTTTTTTGTCGTACATATGCGGCGACAATGACTTCTCCAACGCAGTGACCATTATTTGAGATTCGGCTTCCTCTACAAGCCATACCGTTTTTTTAAAAGAAAATTAATACCATGTTTTACTATTATTTTATTTGGGTTTTGAAAATGGTTTTCATAATTTTTTTATATCAATGTGTTGTATTGATATCTTGTGATTTGAAAGGTGGAAATTTTATGTTTCCTTTATGCATGTTCTATGTGATACAATTATGTTGATGTTCTTGGGCATTATTATGAAGACAGGTGGTTCCGTGAGAAACTAAGGGCAGGTGAGCCCGATATAGATCTCCAATGCATTGGGTAATGTGAAGCAGTGAAATGTTATGGTTTCTCCAAAGAGATTTAGGGAATATACTGTGATGGATATTCCAAACGTAACCAAGAGGGTTACTCCCTACGTAAGAATGTTATGAATGCCTCAAGTTACCTTTATGTCTTATGATTTCTATGATTTATTCATGATTTGATGAGGTATGTTAAAGTGCATATGTTTTATTGGTAAAGTATGATTTCATTATTATGTATATATGAACTTATGTTTCCTTTCCATATTTTTATAACCCATACTGAGCTTTTTATGCTCATCACAAGTTTTTTTGAAATGTTTTTCATAGGTCAAGGGAAAGGTACATGATATGATGATAGTGTCAAGGAGGTTTCAAGAATGAATCCATGTTTTATTTTAAATATGTTTCCATTGTTGTGGAAAATGAATACTATTTTTATGTAACCACTTTGTTTAAATGTGGTATGTAATGCTTGTTTTATGATCTAATTCTCTAAAACTCTAAACCTGGAAAGATCCTCATTTTGTAATCTTATAATAACTCAAGATTAAGTAAGGTTTAATGATGGGGCCTTATATTCTATGACCATTTAAAAATTTTCATAAAACATAATTTTACTAATTCTGTGAATATAATTTCAAAAATCTGAGAGACACGGTTGATATCAGTAATTATAATTTGGTTTAATCAGAAAAAATAATATTTGGTGAATAATATCTATAAACTTTTATTTACCATGGTTAAAAGTAAATAGTGTAATCAAATGGGAAAATGATATTATTATTACCCTAACATATATACTAATTCTATAGGAGATGATTAATTTTTTCAAAAACAACATTATGAATAAAAATGATGTTTTCGTCCACTTGGATTAGATTCGTAAATTTATTATTATTTTATTTAAAGAACAGTTAAAACTGTTAAACTCATGTTTTTATTAATCAAACATTTTTTATTTTGGGATATAAATAAAATAAATTAGAATATAAAAATTAATTACAAATATTATAAAAATTCCTACAAAATAGTATTTTATTTATAATTTTAGGACATTAAATACTTAATTTTATTTATGTCAGAATGATGATGTTGTAATTACCTTTTTAATGAATGATTAAAATAATTAATTTTATTAATATCCAAATAAATATAATTTGAGACTTTTAATAAATTCAACAAAATTTTTAGTATAATATGACATGTTTTGGTTGATTAAATGATTTTTTTCGATGTAATCAGGTTGTTATGTCTTCAACAAAAAATACACCAAATAGTCTCAACATTGACAAAAAAGTGATTTCAAAACAAATATTATATTATTAATTGATATAATATTCATGAAAATATATGGATTGGCCAATGTAATAATATAATTATATTTATATCATTAATTCACTAATTTACGGTCTCTTGTCTTGTTATAGTATGTTTATAACCATATAATATAAAATTACAAGAAGTCATGGTAAATGTCAAAACAATTTAAGTAAGAGAAAAATATTAAATATAAGTATAATATGATTATCCAGACCTATCAAAAACCTATTGGTTGAGATATTATCAACCCATCCCCACTTTATCCTGGAAATAAATCATTTTGGAGCCATTAGAAAGTGAAATTATTTTATTATCAAATAATATTTTAATCTATTCCTATGGTTCCCCTCAACCCTCTTATAAAAGGGAACTTCCCCTTATATAAAATTCACAACTCAAAATTCATCTGGCTTAGCTAACCCCTTCCCAAATGTACTCCAATCCATAACCTCTTCATCCTAGATGCCTTATTTTGGTCAGAAATCCAACCAATAGAGCCATTTAGACCAAATCAAAAGGGAGACCCTTAGGAAGAGGGTAATATTTTATCACCTCTTTTAAGATCTTTTATTCTTCCACTTCCACATTTTTTTTGTTTCCATTATAAAATAATATATCCAGTATATTATATATACTGTGATGTTTTAAAAAAAAATGTACAAACATATCCATTATTCTATCCATCATATGAATGACAATGTCCCCATACATGCATACGTACGGCTTACCGTCTCCACGTCATGGTGCAGTTGTTATTCAATACATTATTTTTCTATACGGGTATAATAATGATGTATAATTTATGTAAATAATAAATATAACAAGTTAAATATTTCTATATATATGTTATTCCTTCCAATTATATACTACTTCCCTGTCAATATATTGATATTGTCGCTCGTGTATATATACAAATTACCATCTCCACAAATTCAATGAGAATCATTTCCCCATCGTAACTATTAAAGAATAATTTTCATTTGATGATTAAAAATAATGTTTAAATACTTAATATCATACTGGATATGAATCAAAATCATCCTATCCATAACAATATTGGATTATGTAACAAAACACATAAAGGAAAACGAATCATTTAACACCCGAAACGACAATAATACGAAAATATTATAATCAAAAAGATTTTAGAAGATCATAAATGATATCATATTTAAGTATATGGTTCTTGTATAATATAATTAAAATTAATTAGCTACTATATATGAGGTTAATTTACACTCGACCAAGGAAACGTACAAAGTAAGGGTTATTTCTTCAATCACATTATTCTGTTAGATTGTTTCTGTGTAATTATCTACGGGGAACACTTTATCCTCCACATCCATGCTTCATAAAAATATTTTAAAAAGGAATATTTTAATGTTTCATGGAAGGGAATCTTTAACTAGATCATCATATTAAATTGTTTAAATATTTATTCTTCTTAATCATTCTCATTATAGTCCATGTTTTCAAAATGGGGTTTTATGAATTTATTTATAAGCACATGAATGTTTTTAAAATGTTAACTCCATTAAAATATTCAAATCAGTATAGATCACTTTGATTAAAAAATTTATTTAGATGTATTCTTTATAAAACTGTGTGACTTATAAATGTTTTCATGAAAAAGGGATATTTCTCTCAAAGAGTTTTACAAATAATTTTCAACTATGTCAACAAACTTTTTGAATATTATTCTTGATTGAGGTTGAATAATTATTAATACAATCTTAAATATTTTATTTAATGAGTTATGATAAATTTGATTGTGAATGTGTTATTTTTATACCATTAATAGTTTATGTATAAGGTATTGACATTTCATATTCTATTTTTAATATTAATTTTTATGTTATATTTAATCCTTTTCATATAACTAATTAATTGGACTTAGTAAGTGACAGGTGGAGCCTACTATAGATCCAGAATTCATCCGTAGGTATCACGAAACAAACATGTGTCTTGGCACAAGGCCTTGAAAAAATCGAATTTTTAGTCTAGGCACAAGGCCTTGGCTTTGTAGTTATGAAGTATGGAATTATGAATTCCATCATTATAAAAGTGGCTAATGAAGTTTCATGTATTTATTTGATGAGTAGAATATCCATATTAATAAGTATGTGGAATTAATTTATTTTATCTTTTCCATATTATGTTGATGTTTCTTATGAAAAGGCTTTTGTTTAGTCTTTTACGTTTCCTTAAATGTTTATGCATATTTATAAACGTTTCTACTATATTGTTATCCTTACTGAGCATCTAAGCTCACCTCTTTCTATGTATTATTTTTCCAGGATATGAAGAAGTATTTTATGGCTGTCTTTCAGAGATATGATAAGGATATAAGGGCGTTCAAAAGGGGAAAAATGTTTTTGATGTTTTTATTTAATGATGTAATGTAAAACTTATGAATTTTTCTAATATTTCCTAGACTACTAAACTAATTAGTATTTTGGGACATGATTCCTTGTATCATGCCAATGTTATGTAATAATGCACCGAATCTGGGTAAATCGGGTTGGGGCTTTACAGTTGGTATCCAAGGAAGTTTAATAAAAACCTTGGAAATTAGATTTAGAAAAAATCTGATTGGAGCACATTACCCTATGATAGAAATTGAGCACTAGTATACAAGAATATGCTAGAATTTTGGTAATGTATAAATTTTTTAATTTTTACAAACAATTCATCCCTGTCTAGTGACGAGTAGGTAGAGGTGGCCTTGGCATAGATGTACCTAGGGGTAAATCCAGAAAACAAAGCTTTGAGCTAGAATCGAATGGGAACTGGTGCATGACAATGGGCCTTGCGGCACAATTGGTTTTCACACTCCCAGGGGATATGATTAGGATAATTCACGTTTTCTATAAAAACCATTTTGAAGGATTTATGAGTATATATATCCTCAAAGAAAACATTATTATTTTTATAGATTATATCCATAAACTGTTCAATTTATGTTAAGTGTTATACAAGTTAGGAATTAAGTATTGTGATTCATAAACAAATCTAATTTATGACATTGTTTAGAAATGGTGTATACTGGGAGGAATGAAAACTATATCAAAAAACGTAATCCATGTACAGATTTCCCACCTACTAAAGATAATTAAAGTGGAGATGGTGATGCAACTGGTGCTGATAATCTTATCACCATACTTGGATAACTCACTCATGTTTTGAATAATAACATTACCCATATGGAGTACCCTGATCCACAATTTAGAGGATCAATGTTAGACTAATTCCTGAGGTAGAAACCAGTGACATTCAGTGGGACTACAAATCCATTTGTTGTAGAGACCCGAAGCCTGGCGTACATTGACCTTACATTACATTTGCGGAATACTTTGTACATAACAAAAACACACACACAAGGATCGTAATAGTTTAGTGTCTTTGGAAACTCGGAATAAAATCTTCTAATCGTGGTGAAAGATCTTCAACATCTCCAATAAAGATCTTCCTTTTTTTTTACCTAAAACCTTTCTTTATATCCTGGGGAAAAGAAAACATAAAAGGGTGAGCTCAAATGCTCAGTAAGGGTAAACAAAAGAAATATCAATCACATCATATTCATAAGAACATAACATTTTGGAAATCATAACCTGCAAAAGAGAGCATAATTTCATAACATGGGATAAATCATGGTAGTGAAATGTAATCACAAAAATCATAACATAAAACATGAAACGTTGTGGCATTCACACATATTCATAGAGAATCATTTCTTGTTATTCAAGACTCATTTCCAAGACTATCTTAGTGGACAAAGTCCCTTTCTGAATCGAGTAACCCTTGTTTCAGTCCTGTTTTACTGAACCGGTATAACCTACTATTCCAGCCATGTCTATCTCATTAGATATAAAATCTTTACCCAATGCATTGGAAAGAGATATAGGTCTCACCCATCTCATAATGATACCATTCTTATGTGTGCCACAAAATCATAAAACATGCATCATTGCATAACCCATGTAAATAAAAATGGGAATCTTAAACATTGTGACATCATAAAACAATTCATATAAGATAAAGGAATTCATAAAAAAATATTTCCATCACAACATAATAAAATCCACGTAATAATAGGGATAGAAACAGAACCCTTTATTATCTTAGATGGAAAATAAGATTGATAAAACACTTGAAATAAATTCTTGAGGAAAATATCCTTTCTTCTTCAAAATCAATTTCATTTCACAAAACGTCATGAAATTTTAAAAGAAAGAGATTTTATTAAAAATAGTCATGAAATCTTTTGAAGGAAGCTTCATGAAAATAAGGCTTTAAAAAACCGTAAAAATCCATTCGTGCCGTATAAGTTAAAAAAAACATTATTCGTACTTTTGTCGAAAAGGTCAAAAAGTACCTCGTATGAAAAACGACAAAAGATTCCTTTCATATCTTTTACTAAAAACACACCAAAGGGAAAAATTGGATTTAAAAAAAATTGTAGGTGGATGGAAATCACATGACATATTGAGGGAACATGGATGTGGATGATAAAATACACCCCAGTAAATACCAACGTATAAACAATCTCGGATAAAAATGAGATTGTGATATTTCCCTTACCTTAGGTCTGATTTGCTTCGTATGTGTCCGAACCTCCTATATAATGATTTAAATAATGTCATTGACTTATTACAGAATCATATTCATTGTTATGATATCATATATGGTTCACTTATGACATTATATTTCCCGTTCTTTTGTAAATTCAATGTTAAACAAGCGTTTTGGGTAAAATCGTTTCATTTATCGTAGGTGTTTTGACTTGTTGTTCTTGACATCATTATTACTTATATCATGATTTACTTACTTCCAGAATATAAAACATGATTTATATATCATATATATTTAGTATATATATATATAATAGATAGATAAATAAAATGAAAAACACCGTTTATGGAGACGGTAGTCCGTACGTACGCAAGAACGCTGTTTTCGTTTCCTTATTTAATTGAATGGAATTAAGTAGATGACATACATATAAATATAAATAATTCCAGTATCATTATTAGGTCATATATTTCATTAGTACTTATTATATATACTTTATAATCATTCATGAATGGCTAATCATTGAGAATGAATCTCGTCGCGTCGTGGAGACGGTAGTCCGTACGTACGCACGAGCGATGATATCGTTCCCATGGTCGTGGAATTGTGTTGAAGTGTATGTATACTATTTAAGTATCAATATAACTTTATAATAATCATATATAGTTACTCATTACACCTTTATACCCATCCTTGTAAAGTGATGGTGGAAAATAGATTACACCACGGCGTGGAGACGGTATTCCGTACGTACGCACGCGCGGTGATTTCATTTTTCCGTAGGATGGATAGAAGGTGAATTAGGGTTGTTTCATATTTATAATAACATATCAGTATGTAAGTAATACTGATGTTATTGCTTTGTCATTAAACAACTATAGAAGAAGAAGTTTTAGAAAAAAGAAATTGAAAAGATCGGTAATGGATATTACCTCTTCTTTGGAACGCCTCTTTGAATCCTTCACTTAGGGAACTAATATTGGTCTTTGAAGAAGACCAGGACCTCTAGGATTATTATAGGGAAGTGGAGAGTAGAAAATGGCAGGGGTTGTCCGAGCTTGAGTGCTCAATTTGGTGTGAGGAGGAGGGGGAGGAGGTTCCCTTTTATAAGGGAGGAGAGGGGCACCTTAGGAATATCTCAAAATATTATTTCATATTAAAGTCAAAATCGGTTTATAATGGTTCCAAAGGGTCTTATTTCGAAGCTAAAGTGGGGATGGGTCGAAATCCTATCAACCAATAGGATTTAGACAAGTTTAGGGTATTATTTTAACCTTATCAATTAGATTTAACTCTAAGTTAAATAATTTAACTTTTACCGTGTCTTTTTGTTTTCTTACACTATGTGGTTAATACACTTACTATAACATGCCAAACGAACCCCAAATTGTTTATTATTAATATATATATCCTTATCTAAGTCATTTGGCCGAACCTTAGATTTTTAGGAATAAAATAACAATTAATAATATAATATTTGATTTAAAAACTATTTTGTGTCAATTTTGACACTATTTGATTAAAATGATTTTTGTGAAAGTCATAACAGAATTATATGTTCGATCCAAGTTAATTAAATCAACACTAATATATCATAGTGACCTAGAAAATTAGTGGAATTCATAAAAAGTCTCAAATTACATCTATTTTTGGGTTTATAACATCAATTATGTCAATATTTCATTAATAGGATAATTACTGCATCATCATTGTGTCATAAATAAATTAAATTATTTAATGTCTAAAAATTACAAATAAAATACCATTATGTAGGAAATATTTTTATCATTCTAATTAATATTTATAGTCTAATTTATCTTATGTATAACCCCATATTAAAAATGTTTTAGTTATTAAACTTTGATTTTAACTATTTTAACTATTCATTAAATAAAATAATATTAAATGTCATAATCTAATCCAAGTGGACCTAAATGGTCATACTATAATCATAAGGTTCTTTTTGGTCGAATTAGACTTATCCAATAGAATTAGAACATGTGTTAGGGTAATAGTAATATCATATTTACCCTTAGTTACCCTATTTACTATTAACCGTGGTAAAAAAAAGTAAAAAGTTACTATTCACCAAAAATTATTTTCATCTCATTGAACCACATTTTAGTCCTTGATATTAACCGTGTCTGTCGGATTTTCAAAATTCCATTCATAGAAGCGGTAAAATTAAGTTTTATGAAAAATTCAGTTTTTAACCTACCACTTAGTGGTTTCACTATTCATCAAAAATTGAAAGTTTTCAGAAAAATACCAAAATTTCATCCTAAGGTATATTTCATATTCCGAATTCAAAAATGAAGTCTATTTTACAAAATTCATAACATAGAAGTTGCATTAATTAATTTTATAATTAAATCCCACTGTTAAAACAAATAGCGTGTTTTTAAGAAACAATATCTACCAAAAGATTGACACTTGATTATGTCTGGTTTAAATGTGAAATTACAACCAATGACCTACATTGTGTTAAATTTTAAAAATATATTCTAAATATACTTTAAAAACACTCAAATTAATAATTTATCACTATTAATTATTTCGATTAAAAAAGTTGTTTTTAATTAAAATTTAGTAATTTTCACTATTCATCAAAATATGAAAGTTATCCGAAATGTACCAAAATTTCACCTTAGGCTAAATTCGACACTCTGAATCCTAAAATGAAATCCATTTTGAAAAATAAAATTTACAAAATTTCAAAAAGTGGTTATTACTATTCATAACGGCTAGTTTTAATAATATCTTAATAGCATATCGTTGTTTAGCGAAACTCGGTGTTGCGTACAACACACGCTATTGTGGAAGGTCGCGATTGCGTATAATACAAGACAGGTTAGAGATGTGTATTGTGAAAGCTCCTTTTGGTGTAGCGTATAACACAAGACATTAATAAAATTAAAAAGAATATTTTTCATAAAATCTCGGGCTGTTACATTCTACCCCCCTTAAAATAAATTTCGCCCTCGAAATTCGTCGGGGTTATAAATGGTTTACTATTCGAAAGCTTCTTTAATAGAAACCGACATCGTAAAAAATGAATACCAAAACCAATATTTAAAAAACAAAAGTATGAAACTTAACGGTTACCCAAATAAACTAATCAATGGGTTTCCACATAGGTGAAAATATGGATATGGAAGAAAAATCTAACCATCATGTTCTGATGGAGAGTGGTAGAGAACATGGCTATGGAAAATCAAACAATCACAAATCCATAAATTTGTGACGATCTAAGGTACCATCCGATTAATTAGATATACGATCACTAGGACAACATTTTTGGTTTTCAAGATCATTTCCCTAAAGTTGAAAATTTGAATTAGAATAAATACTTTCATTATTTTGGTACAATCTCACTGTTGTTCATGACTTGAACAATTTCCACTTCATCTCTTAAATAAATGAAGTTGAATTTGTTATTCATGAAGTGTTAGCAGATCATGTGATAGAATGACGGGTCATTCCATCTGTCTCAAACAAAAGGTTAGCAAAAGTTATTAAATATACATAAGTCATTCTATAGTGAGATTAATCATATATGGTTCCTAAAATGGACGTATACTTCATATATCATACTACTTAATATAATAAAACTAGTTTCTACTAAATAGGGACTTCCTGTAGGCCAGTGGTAGGCGATAAAGGCCAGTCGCACTTCGGTTGTGGGTTCGATTCCCACATCCTTGTCCGACGCGATGGGCTCTCGCCCGTCCGGCAGGTTATCCTTTTTCTAAAACTATAATACTATAACATCCCATCAATAATATCGAAAAAAAAATTCTATCCTTAAACAATACTAACTTATGTCCAACATAATCCATTCCAATCTTTAGGCTTATCCATAATACCACTCTCATAACATAGTGAAAACGATTACCAGAGATTTAACACCATCGTCGATCCCCATATATCATAAGATATGTTTTGTTGGTCACATTCCAAACATTCAAAGTCCTTAATAATGTATTCTCTTGAATACCCATTGAACCATAGTGAAAACTTGAATTCATTTAAATGTTAACACTTTTCAGATACCAAAATCCTCAAAATTCTATATACTCAAACCATGATATCACTTAGTCCTTATATCAATCGTGAGCTCATGAATACTATCAAACATTTAATTTTCTCCTTATCCATTCATTATGCGCATATCATCTACATTCCAAAAATATCTGAATAACCTTTCATGGATACTGGTAACATTAATCATACACTTTCAAAACACAAGGAAAGACAACAGTGTAACAATCCATAGATGTCTCTTTATTCCATAGTAGCATGAGATTACTTATACAAAATTACACCTGATAAACATGTAATCATTCCACTACATTCTTAAACCATTGACCGAGATTCAAAAATTCTTTCATCTCACATATCATTTGTAGTCTCTTCATAATCATCCACATAAATACTACCCATATGACCATACTGATTCTCTTCATGAGTCTTTCCCTTAGGGAATTTGTTTGCATAATGCCCATACATTCCACATTTAAAACACTTAACCATTTTTGATGTCGTAGCAATACCATTATCCTCATCCATGGTGTTAACCGACCCTTTTCCTTTGCACTTACTTGCTTTGTGTCCTTCTTTTCCACACCCAAAGCATCTTCCAGTTCCCTTGAAACATTCTCCTTGATGCCTCTTCCCACATGAGTTACATAGGGGAAATTGAACATTCTTTCCTCTATGATCATCATGGAACTCCATCTTTCTCTTATTAGTCGAGTCAGGAAACTTACCAAATTGTACTTTATTGATCATATTATGAGATTGCTGATTCGGCATAATAATGATGTTTGGACATCCAAATCCCATTTCATTTGGTTGCTCATGAATAATATCATTCCATTGTCCATCATATCCTCCATTATTGTGAATCATCTTGTTTCCAGCCATTTTCTAAAACCCAAACAGAAAAGTGTGAGAGGAAAAATAATGCTAGGGAAAACAACATAGTAAAGGGGGAGTACCCTTAATATCTAACATCTTAGGTTATAAGATCGTTATCTTAGTTCTAGGATTATATCCTATACGTATACTTATCCTTAGGGACATCCCTAGACATACCTTAGAAATATCTCTAGGGATCTCACTAACGTTTTCGCATCCTAGTTTCCAAAGGTTGACTAAACCTTTCCTCTGATACCAACTATAGAGACCCGAAGCCTGGCGTACATTGACCTTACATTACATTTTCGGAATACTTAGTACATAACAAAAACACACACACAAGAATCGTAATAGTTTAGTGTCTTTGGAAATTCAGAATAAAATCTTCTAATCGTGGTAAAAGATCTTCAACATCTCCCATAAAGATATTCCTTTTTTTTACCTAAAACCTTTATTTATATCCTGGGGAAAAGAAAACATAAAAGGGTGAGCTCAAATGCTCAGTAAGGGTAAACAAAAGAAATATCAATCACATCATATTCATAAGAACATAACATTTTGGAAATCATAACCTTCAAAAGAGAGCATAATTTAATAACATGGGATAAATCATGGTAGTGAAATGTAATCACAAAAATCATAACTTAAAACATGAAACTTTGTGGCATTCACACATATTCATAGAGAATCATTTCTTGTTAGTCAAGACTCATTGCCAAGACTATCTTAGTGGACAAAGTCCCTTTCTGAATCGAGTAACCCTCGTTTCAGTCCTGTTTTACTGAACCGGTATAACCTACCATTCCAGCCATGTCTATCTCATGAGATATAAAATCTTTAACCAATGCATTGGAGGGAGATATAGGTCCCACCCATCTCATAATGATACCATTCTTATGTGTGCCACAAAATCATAAAACATACATCATTGCATAACCCATGTAAATAAAAATGGGAATCTTAAACATTGTGACATCATAAAACAATTCATATAAGATAAAGGAATTCATAAAAAAAATATTTCCATCACAAAATAATAAAATCCATGTAATAATAGGTATAGAAACAGAACCCTTTATTATCTTAGATGAAAAATAAGTTTGATAAAACACTTGAAATAAATTCTTGAGGAAAATATCCTTTCTTCTTCAAAATCAATTTCATTTCACAAAACGTCATGCAATTTTAAAAGAAAGATATTTTATTAAAAATAGTCATGAAATCTTTTTAAGGAAGCTTCATGAAAATAAGGCTTTATAAAACCGTAAAAATCCATTCGTGCCGTATAAGTTAAAAAAAACATTATTCGTACTTTTGTCGAAAAGGTCAAAAAGTACCTCGTATGAAAAACGACAAAAGATTCCTTTCATATCTTTTACTAAAAACACACCAAAGGGAAACATTGGATTTAAAAAAATTGTAGGTGGATAGAAATATCATGACATATTGAGGTAACATGGATGTGGATGATAAAATACACCCCAGTAAATACCAACGTATAAACAATCTCGGATAAAAATGAGATTGTTATATTTCCCTTACCTTAGGTCCGATTTGCTTCGTATGTGTCCGAACCTCCTGTATAATGATTTAAATAATGTCATTGACTTATTACAGAATCATTTTCATTGTTATGATATCATATATGGTTCACTTATGACATTATATTACCCGTTCTTTTGTAAATTCAATGTTAAAGAAGCGTTTTGGGTAAAATCGTTTCATTTATCGTATGTGTTTTGACTTGTTGTTCTTGACATCATTATTACTTATATCATGATTTACTTACTTCCAAAATATAAAACATGATTTATATATCATATATATTTATTATATATATATATATAATAGATAGATAAATAAAATGAAAAACACCGTTCATGGAGACGGTAGTCCGTACGTACGCAAGAACGCTGTTTTTGTTTCCTTATTGAATTGAATGGAATTAAGTAGATGACATACATATAAATATAAATAATTCCAGTATCATTATTAGGTCATATATTTCATTAGTACTTATTATATATTCTTTATAATCATTCATGAATGGCTAATCATTGAGAATGAATCTCATCGCGTCGTGGAGACGGTAGTCCGTACATACGCACGAGCGATGATATCGATCCCATGGTCGTGGAATTGTGTTGAAGTGTATGTATACTATTTAAGTATCAATATCACTTTATAATAATCATATATAGTTACTCATTACACCTTTATACCCATCCTTGTAAAGTGATGGTGGAAAATAGATTACACCACGGCGTGGAGACGGTATTCCGTACGTACGCACGCGCGATGATTTCATTTTTCCGTAGTCTGGATAGAAGGTGAATTAGGGTTGTTTCATATTTATAATAACATATCAGTATGTAAGTAATACTGATGTTATTACTTTGTCATGAAACAACTAAAGAAGAAGAAGTTTAAGAAGAAAGAAATTGAAAAGATCGGTAATGGATATTACCTCTTCTTTGGAACGCCTCTTTGAATCCTTCACTTAGGGAACTAATATTGGTGTTTGATGAAGACCAGGACCTCTAGGATTATTCTAGGGAAGTGGAGAGGAGAAAATGGCAGGGGTTGGCCGAGCTTGAGTGCTCAATTTGGTGTGAGGAGGAGGGGGAGGAGGTGCCCTTTTATAAGGGAGGAGAGGGGCACCTTAGGAATATCTCAAAATATTATTTTATATTAAAGTCAAAATCGGTTTATAATGGTTCCAAAGGGTCTTATTTCGAAGCTAAAGTGGGGATGGGTCGAAATCCTATCAACCAATAGGATTTAGACAAGTTTAGGGTATTATTTTAACCTTATCAATTAGATTTAACTCTAAGTTAAATAATTTAACTTTTACCGTGTCTTTTTGTATTCCTACACTCTATGGTTAATACACTTACTATAACATGTCAAACGAACCCCAAATTGTTTATTATTAATATATATATCCTTATCTAAGTCATTTGGCCGAACCTTAGATTTTTAGGAATAAAATAACATTTAATAATATAATATTTTATTTAAAAACTATTTTGTGTCAATTTTGACACTATTTGATAAATGATTTTTGTAAAAGTCATAACAGAATTATATGTTCGATCCAAGTTAATTAAATCAACACTAATATATCATAGTGACCTAGAAAATTAGTGTAATTCATAAAAAGTCCCAAATTACATCTATTTTGGGGTTTATAACATCAATTATGTCAATATTTCATTAATAGGATAATTACTGCATCATCATTGTGTCAAAAATAAATTAAATTATTTAATGTCTAAAATTTACAAATAAAATACCATTATGTAGGAAATCTTTTTATCTTTCTAATTAATATTTATAGTAGAATTTATATTATGTATAACCCCATATTAAAAATGTTTTAGTTATTAAACTTTGATTTTAACTATTTTAACTATTCATTAAATAAAATAATATTAAATGTCATAATCTAATCCAAGTGGACCTAAATGGTCATATTATATTCATAAGGTTGTTTTTGGTCGAATTAGACTTATCCAATAGAATTAGAACATGTGTTAGGGTAATAGTAATATCATATTTACCCTTAGTTACCCTATTTACTATTAACCGTGGTAAAAAAAAGTAAAAAGTTACTATTCACCAAAAATTATTTTCATCTCATTGAACCATATTTTAGTCCTTGATATTAACCGTGTCTGTAGGATTTTTGAAATTCCATTCACAGAAGCGGTAAAATTAAATTTTGTGAAAAATTCAGTTTTTAATCTACCACTTAGTGGTTTCACTATTCATCAAAAATTGAAAGTTTTCAGAAAAATACCAAAATTTCATCCTAAGCTATATTTCATATTCCGAATTCAAAAATGAATTCTATTTTACCAAATTCATAACATATAAGTTGCATTAATTAATTTTATAATTAAATCCCACTGTTAAAACAAATAGCGTGTTTTTAAGAAACAATATCTACCAAAAGATTGACACTTGATTATGTCTGTTTTAAATGTGAAATTACAACCAATGACCATCATTGTGTTAAATTTTAAAAATATATTCTAAATATACTTTAAAAACAGTCAAATTAATAATTTATCACTATTAATTATTTCGATTAAAAAAGTTGTTTTTAATTAAAATTTAGTAATTTTAACTATTCATCAGAATATGAAAGTTATCCGAAATGTACCAAAATTTCACCTTAAGATAAATTCGACACTCCGAATCCAAAAATGAAATCCATTTTGAAAAATAAAATTTACAAAATTTCAAAAAGTGGTTATTACTATTCATAACGGCTAGTTTTAATAATATCTTAATAGCATATCGTTTTTTAGCGAAAGTCGGTGTTGCGTACAACACACGCTATCGTGGAAGGTCGCGATTGCGTATAATTCAAGACAGGTTAGAGATGTGTATTGTGAAAGCTCCTTTTGGTGTAGCGTATAACACAAGACATTAATAAAATTAAAAAGAATATTTTTCATAAAATCTCGGGCTGTTACATTTGTAGCCGAGCTATGGATAAGTTCCTTATAGAAAATATTTCTTGTTTTTTGGAGTGGAGAAAGGGAAAAAGTTTTCATGGCGGTTTATCACCACACGGGAGATGCATATAAATGGTGGTCTTACATTGAAAACAAAAAGGTATATGAATATGTATAGAATAAGGAATGGAGAGAGTTTCAAGTGACTTTCATAGAAAAATACATTCATCGTGACCATCGAGTGGATTTGGAAAGACAATTTCTATGTCTGAGGAAAAAGGAGGATGCGAATGTCTTCAAGTATGAGGCTAAAATTAAAAGGTTTTTAAGGCATGAAGAAGATTATATACGTAACCCAAGGAGTAATATTGATCAATTTTTTGATGGGTTAATACCATTTCTCTGTCGAGATTTAGTCTCACAATCCTTATCATTGTATGAAAATATTGTCTCATGCACTATCAAGGCAGAAAAAGATATCTCTACGTCTTACGACTTTATATCAAAATAAGAGAAAAAGGTATTTGATGATCACTCTGAAAATAGAAGTACTGGGAAGAAGATTATTGTTGAATATAAATCCTACAGTAAATGTGGGAGGAAAAACACTGGTACATGCCTGAAAGGGAATGGGAGTCTGTTACAAGTGTGGGGAAAAGGCCAACATGCTTGTGATTCCAAGGGGAAGAAATGAGGTCATTAACGTTTCATGCTACAGTTTTAAAGAAAATGGGAATTATAAAAATGAATGTCATAAGAGCCAAGGATTATAAAATCGGAAAAGGTCAAGGTATCAAGGGCAAGCTTATGTGATCACTGCTGTTCAGATTGAAGCTCAGAAAGATATAGTGGTAGGTAATTTAATGGTTTCGTCAAGTTTAGCCAATGAATTATTTGATTTGGGGTCATCATATTGTTTCACATCTTCACAAATTTCAAAAAAATTATATATTTTCAATTTGACCTAACAAGGGAGTTGTTTGTCAAACAAATTTAAGGAAAGCATCTTTGTAACTATGTTTTTTAAATCAGTTCCCATTGGGCATATAAATGTTCATTATCTGTTGTTCTCATCATCATACACATGATTGAATTTGATATAATCCTCAGAATATAATTTCATTCATACCATGATACAAAAAATAATTATATGAATAAAGAGGTTACAATTTTCAGTGACGATACGGAGTACCTTATAAATAATGAAGAAATTTCACCACCTGATTCTTATCTAAATCCACTGTTGTAGCACAAATAAATTCTAGTATTGGGGATAAATAGAATGAAATAAATATGGGCGATGAAAAGAATGTACAAAAATAAGAAGTACCTATTGTTCCAGAATATGTTTTTTTGTTTTCAGAATATCTACTCTGAAATCCTCTAGAGTGGGAAATTAATTTTTCAATTGATTTAATTCTTGGTTTAAGGACCATATCGAAGAGACCTTATAGAATTTCCACTTTATAATTAGTGGAACTAAAGAAACAATAAGAATAATTGTGTAATAAAGGATATATTGTCCCTAGATTTTCTCCATGCGGATTTTATGTCCTTTATATTAAGAAGAATGATGGATCTATGAGTTTGTGCATTGACTACAAGGAGATCAATTATATAACAATAATGAAAAATTTTCCCCTACCTCGCATTGATGATTTATTTGATCGACTTCATGAAGCACAATATTTTTCATAGATATAACATTGATCTGGATACCATCAGTTGTGCGTGATGAAGGAAGACATTACAAACATAGCTTTTCAAACTAGGTATGGGTATTATTAGTTTAAAGTAATGCAATTTGAATTGATTAATTCACCCTATGTCTTCATGGATCCAATGAATAGTGTTTTGAAAGAATATCTTGATGAATTTTTGTTGGTATTTATTGATGATATATTGGTATAATCGAAATGATACAAAGATCATAAAAATCCCATGTGCATTATTCTAATGACTCTTTGAAGAAATGAATTATATTAGAAGTTTAGAAAGTTTGAATTCTATATTCAATAGATTTCTTTTTTTGGACATATTATCTGTAAGTATGGAATCTCTATTGATCATTCTTTGAAAAAGGTAATACATGAATGGAAAACATCAACATGTATAATTTAGGTACATAGTTTTATTGGTTTAGCAGTTTATTATTTATGATTCGTCTAGAATTTTGCCCGATTGGCAAACCCATTAACATAGCTCACATGTAAAGGGGATAAATTTGTTTGGAAAAAATAGTGAAAAGAATGTTTTGATGAACAGATGTGAATAATAGTCAATGATCCTATATTGAATCTACCATAATGGAAGGATGTGTTTGTTATTTATAGTGATGCTTCAAAAAAATTACTTGGTTCTGTCCTTATGCATAATGATAGAAAAATTGATTAGGCATCACGACGACTAAAAAATTAAGAGAAAAACTATCCTACTTAGGATATTGAGTGAGAAGTTGTAATGATTGCTTTAAAGAAATGGAGACACTACCTCTATGGTGAAAAATGTTACATATATATTGATCACAAGACTTTGAAGTATATTTTCTCATATAAGAAACTCAACATGAAGCAAAGGATGTGGCTTGATCTACTCAAAGATTATGATTTCACTATACACTACAACCTAGGAATGGAAAATAAGGTGGAAGATGCTTTGAGTAGAATGTATCATGAATTGTTGAACAAGATGATATTTGAAAGTGATCATATTTTCATGGATCTGGAAAATATGTATATAGAAATAACAAAGGAAGGTGAAACATCAGTACTTTTTCAAAGGACATGAGCCTCAGCCCAGTTGGTGAAGTCTGTCTACGTTCAAACACGAGATCCAGGTTCAAAACTAGTAGAAGGCATTATTTTGGGGGTACTGTAGTAGTACTGTAGTAGGCACTGTAGAAGCTACTATACAAGACACTGTAGCTGTTACTGTTCAGTACTGTTGTAGCCAAAACTATTCTCCTTGGCCCACTGGTTTGGGCTTGGAGTCCATAAAGCCTTCGGGCCACCCATGGCCTTCGAGTCAGTAAGGATTTGGGCAACCTCAAGGCCCTCATGGCCACTTGATTTGCGGTTGCATAGACAGATTCTATAAGGAACCACTCCAGGGGAGGAAAGAGTAGGGCGCATCCACCAGAGCAGGGATAAACAGACTTTGGAAGAATGATAGGGTATGGAATTTTCCATCGGTACTGTGCCTGTGCACCTTTCACATGGACATGCTAGCTGAACAGTCATGCAATGGTGGAGAGCTGATCACGATGCAGATGCTGGGGAGGAGCATTTTCTAGTAGTTATAGCTTGTATGATTTCATTAAGACTTACGGGTCATGTAATGTCTCCAACCCTATGGACAATGAAATTCCTGGGCGTACGAGCCTTATAAGGGTACCCCTTATCCCTTGAAAGTGGGGTTATCAGAATAACTTTAAAAAAGAAGTCCTTAGGGCCATTCAGTCATTAATTTTTCAAATTGTTTCCAAAACATCATTACTAGAAATGATTTAGAGTTTTTAGACTGATGATAAGGAGTTTCAAAAGAAGAATAAAGCTGTGAATGTTGGGAAATTTAGTGACTTCATATGTGAAGATGGAATATCGAAATTTTGGCGAAGTTATTATGTTCCCAAGATACCAATTCTAAAAATGGAATTTTTAGATGATGCTCCAAACTCCAATTTCTCTATAAACCATGGTAGCTCCAAGATGTATATGGATTTGAAGGTACATTTTTTGTGGGAGAAAATGAAGAAATAAATTTCTAATTTTGTTTCAAGATTTATGGTTTGTCAATAAGTGAAAACTAGAAGACCACATCCTCGATGTGTCACGAATCCTCTTCCCATACCTGAGTGAAAATGGCATCATATTATTATGGACATTGTCACTGGGATACAAAAGACTCATATAAAGTATGATGCAATATGGGTCATTATTGATCGTCTTACTATGTCATCGCATTTTATTGCTATAAGAGAATATTTACCACATTTACATTTATAAAAAATATATATTAATGAAGTTTTAAGTCTTCACAGAAAACCTCTATCGTTTATTTCTGATCGTGATCCCCGTTTTACATCAAGATTATGGAAAATTATTCAGAAAGCCATTGATACAGAACTTTGTTTGAGAACATCCCACCAACCTCAAATTGATGGAAAATCATAACGGACTATTAAAACCCTAGAAGACATGTTTAGATCTTTCTCACATGAATTTCATGGTATGTGGTATCAATATTTAACTCTGGTATAATTTTCCTATAATAATAGCTTCCATTCAAGTATTCATATGAAGCATTATATGGAAAGAGATGTTGAAAACCATCTAGTTGGGATGATGTTAGTGATTGAAAACTAATTGGCCCGGTAATCATTGAAAAAAAATTGAAAATGTGATGATTATCAAAACCCACATCAATGCAGCTCAAAGTAGGTAGAAGTCATATGCCGATAACCGAAAGATGTTTTTATAATTTCATGTAGGAGATCATGTTTTCTTGATGGTATCACCATGGAAGGGAGTTATACGATACGGTAAGATGGGTAAAATAATCCCAAGTACATTAGAACCTTCGAAATTCTACAACTAATTGGGGTTGTAGCTTATCTTTTGGCAATGCCGCCATGTCTCTCCAAAGTTCACGATGTGTTCCACATATCACTATTGAGAAAATACATGTCTGACCCAATGCATGTACTCACCTATGAATAAATTGAATTGGTTCCTGATTTGTCTTATTGTGATGATCCTTCCTAGATTCATGTTTCGAGAGAACATGTGTTGAGAAACCAGACCAATTGTCTAGTATATGCTCTTTTGAGATACCATATGATGGAAGAGACAATGTGGGAACCCGAGGAACATGTCATGAAGAACCACCCGAATCATTTTATGCAATGATATTCTAGAAATGTTGAGGAAATATTATTAGATAGATGGAAAAATGTAACAACACATGCTTCCATGGTAGGTTTCCCTTTTAATAATGAAATAACTTGCATTGTAAGAAACTTCGAGATTCTAACACACCGTGACCAATCAAACTAGCTGTTATCAATAGTAAATCCCACTTTTTAAAATTATATTAATTGTATTTTTAAAAATGTTATTTTTTTCATAATTTAAAAATATTTAAAATAACTTATGGTGAATTTTTTTTTCTGAAAATTAAAATTTCTGGTGAATACTGAAAAACACTACGTTATTGGTTAAAACAGAATTTTTATTCAAATAATTATTTATTTTAATTAAATTTATTTTAGGTCATAATAGATATATAATACCTTTATATATTCAATGTAATTAATTGGAGTAATTTTATAATATGTTTAGATATATAAAAATGTTATTGAACTTTTTACCATCAGTTACCCACCTCCTAGGTGAATTTGAAAATCTGCATAAAACATAATTTTACCACTTCTATGAATTTAATTTCAAAAATCCAAGAGACACTTTTTATATAAGTAAGTAAAGTTTCTTTCAATAATATGAAAATAGTTTTTGTTGAATATTTTCTTTTAACAAATTTTTAACATAGTTAAATGTAAATAGGGTAATTAATGATATAAATAATATTATTATTATCCTAAAACATTTCCTAATTCTATTGGAAATGCATAATTTGACCAAAAAACCTTATGAATAAAATATGATCCTTTTGATCCACTTCGATTAGATTATGAAATTTATTATTATTTAATTTAAATAAGAGTTAAAAGTTATAAACTCATGTTTTTATAAATAAATCATATTTAATATAGGTTTATACATAAGATAAATTAGACTATAAATATTAATCATAAAGATAAAATTATTTCCTACATTATAGTATTTTATTTTTAATTTGTATCCATAAAATAATTAAACTCATTTATGACACAATGACGATGCAGTAATTAACTTATTAATGAATGATTGAAATAATTGATATTATAAACATCCAAATATATCAAATTGGAGAATTTTGATTAATTCCTCTAAATTTTTAGGTTTATATGACATATTAGGGTTTATTAAAATATAGTTTTCAAAGTAATCATGCTGTAATGACTTTCACAAAAACAAAATACCAAATAGTGTCAAAATTGACAGAAAAGTGATTTTAAATCATATATAATATTATTAATTGATATAATATTATTAACAACTTAAGGATCATTCAATGGTCATATATAATGATATTTAAATCAATACTGAACCACTTGAGGTTCGATTGTCTTATTATAGTATGTTTATAAACCATATAATAAAAAATTACAATGAGGCATGGTAAATGTCGAAACAATTTAACTAAGAGTTAAATCTAAAATATAAGGTTAATATGATGACCGAAACTTATCTAAAACCAATTTGTTGAGATTTTTTCAACACATTCCCACCTTATCCTTGAAATAAATCATGTTGGAGCCATTAAAAACGGAATATTCTATTGTTATAAAATAATATTTCAATCATTTCCTAAGGTCCCCCTAACCCCACTTATAAAAGTGAAAATCAATTTCACTCAAATTCCCACCACCAAAACCATTTCATGATTCCCACCCTGGCAAAAATATCCTCTAAAATACCATTACATCATATTATAGGCCTTCCTTTGGTCATAAATCCAACCTATTTATCCCTTTTGATCAAATCAAAAAGAAGAACACTAAAAGAGTTAAATATTTAATCGCCTCTTTCAAGTTCTCATCTTCTTCTACTTTCTCTTTATTCGTTGTTTTAATTATGATATAATATATTCCGTATCTTATATATATAGTGATGTGATTATAAAATTGGTGCATCCTTATCCATTATTCTATCCATCATTTGAAGGACAATGTCACCATACGTGCGTACCTAAGGCTTACCGTCTCCACGTGGTAGTACAGATTTTAACCAATATATAATTTATTTGGATGGGTGTAATAATGATGTATAATTTATGTTAATAATAAATATAACATGTTAATTATTATGTATATATGATATAACATCATCTTATATATGGTTTATCCATCAATATAATGGTATTGTCACTCGTGCGTATGTAATAATTATCCTCTCCATGAACACGATGAGATTTATTTTCCCACCGTAACTATTCAAGAATAATTTTAATTTGATTATTGAAAATAATTTTTAGATACATAATATCATACTATATATGAATCAAATACATCCAATCCATAACAAACAAGACTTATGTAACAAAAGACATAAAATAAAAATGAATCAGGTAACACCTGAAATGATGATAATATTAAAATATTATTAACAAATAAATATTATATGATCATATATGAAATAATATTTAATAATACGGATATATTATAATTTAAAAACATTTATTTTTATATTATAGTCGATTTTAACATACCCTCGGCCAAGGAAAAGTACAAGGTAAGGGTTATTTCATCAATATCATTATTATCCAAAATTGTTTATGTGTAAGTACCTACTGGGACCTCGTTATCATCTATATATGTTTTTCATAAAAATATTTTAAAAAGGAATATTTTTAGGTTCTATGGAAGGGGAACTTAACTATATCATCATATAAAATTGTTTAAATATTTATTCATCTAAATCATTATCATTAATGCCTATATTTTCAAAATGGGTAATGGGGATTTATTTATATGGGCATGAATTTTTTTAAATGTTAATTCCTTTCAAATTGTTCAAAGTGGTATGGGACACATTTATTCAAAAATTTATTTAAATGTATTCTTTTCAAAAAAATTACTTTTAAATGTATTAAAAAAAGTGATATATCTCTGAAAGAGTTTTACAAATCATTTTCAAATATGTCACCATCATTATTGAATATTTTTTTGATTGACGTTGAATTATTATAAATGTAATCATCAATATTATATTGAATGATTTATGATATATTTGAACATGGATGTTTTATTTGTATACCTTTCATGTATTATGGATAATGTATTGACATTTCATATAAATGATTTAATATGAATGTTTAGGTTATGTTTAAACTATTTCATTTGATGAATGAATTGGACATAGTAAGTGACAGGTGGAGCCCACTATAGATCCTCAATTAATCGGTAGATCTCATGATACAAACTAGTGTCTTGGCACAAGGACTTGAAAACATCGTTTTTGTAGTCTTGGAACTAGTCCTTGACTATGTGGTTATAATGTCTGGCATTATTCATTCCATCATAATGAATGTGGATATTGATATTGCATGTGATTATTTAACTAGTATAATATCCATGTGAATATGTAAATTGCATTAATTGATTTTATCTTTTACATATTATTTTTATGTTTAAGTTGAAATGGACTTTGATTTAGTTTTAAACATTTTCTTAAATATTTATTCTTATTTATGAATGTTTCTGCAATATTGTTATCCTTACCAAGATTTTTACTCACCCCTTTCTATGTTTTATTTTTTCCTAGATTTGAATTAGTATTTTATTGTTTACCTATAGGGATTGGCTACGGATATAAATTTGTTATAAATGGGAAAAACTTTTGTTGATGTTTTTATTTCATTATGTGTTGTAAAACATATCAATATAACAAGTATTTCCAATGTTACTAAACCGATCGGTCTTTTGGGACATGATTTATTTTATCATGAAAATGTTATTTAATAATTCTCCGACTCTGGGTAACTAGGGTTGGGGTGTTACTCCTTCCCTAATGTTTAAGAATTTATTTATTCATAGAATAATAAGAAAAAATATACTTGATGAGTAGAGTTTCATCATTCAACAAATTCTTACCCCAAACTAATCTATCACTCTAAAAGATAATAGAAGTAAAAAATATTCTATTTATCATAATAGTATATGGTTCCATAAATAATGAGTCTAAAATTTATTTGTTAGAATATTTAAAAATAACATTATACCAACTAGGACATCATGTATGCCAATGGTAGGTGATCCACCCTTGTCGCCCATCGGTTGTGGGTTCAAGTCTCGCGGCCTTGCCGGATGTGATGGGTTTTCACTCGACCTCCGGGTTTTCCTTTTTATAAAAATCCAAAAATAATCTATATAAATTATTTAACCTTATTAATAGTATCCAATGTCATAATTAATCGATTCCAGCCTTTAGACATATCGAAAATACTTCTGTTTAAACTCACAGTCCATAATTTATAAAAAATGTAATCACAATGAAGATCCTTTTTTCCATGTAATAACATGTTAACAACTTCGTCATGTATTATTTTAAAACAATGTATCATCCTGAATTACCTTAAAACCATATTGATTATATTCATACACCATTATTATTTAGAGAATACATTATATAGTCCTCTTATCCAAAAATTATGTAAAATCGAACAATGATGGAATATACAAATCATTAACAAGTTTCAATGTTGTCAAGAATATCTGATATAATATTTCCAAATCAATAATATATTATTATAAAATTCCTATATAGGTATCAGAACCATATTATGTTGTATCACTCTATCAACCATATATTTTCCAAAAAAAAACTTGTTATTGAGTCACTTTTCATGAGTCCACACAATCTCAAGTCCATAATTAAATAGTACTGCACTACAAATCCTATATACACTATAAACCTTATAACATGTAAATCATTAATAAAATACAAAAATGACACAATACATTAATAAAATCATAGTACATATAATCATTTCTCATCATCTATGGTAGTATCATTACATGATTATAATTTAATAGCATCATTTGGGATATACTCTGATTATTTGGACATTGATTCGCGTAGTGTCCAAACTCCTTGCAGATTAAGTATTGTAAATTTGAAAACTTTTTATTACCCTAGAAATCATGTACATGGTGTCCTGTTTTTCCACACTTAAAACAAACTCTCATTCCCTTAATGAATTTACCATGGTGATTCTTTCCAAAGTTGTCACATATGGGAAAATCCTTCTTTCCCCACATCCATTTATCAATATTTCCCTCTTTTATTCTTTTCTACCCTTTCTTCCCATCAATGCCACAAGACTCATATAATTCATTACTAATAATATTATCACATGATAATATTTATTTACATGATTAGAATACGTGAGTGACTATTTCCCTTCTAAATATCAGCTTAATACCAATAATGGTATGACCCTTCATAATATTTTGATAATGATTATTGTTGTAAATATCATGCCTCCTACTAGGAAAAGTGAAATAATATAATTCCATTTAATTTATAACATGGATATTCTACCAGTTGAATAAACACATGTAATATCAATAGACAATTTCAAAGTGGTGGAATGCATAAATCTAGACTTGCTTACCACAAATTCAAGGACTTTTGGGAATACTACAAAAAATATTTTTTCAAGGCCATGTGCGAAGACATTATTTAGTCTCCAGAAAGATACCAAAGAATGGTGGATGAATAGTGGGATCCAACCATTACATAATATGTCCAATTCATTTCTCATATAAATAGTTGAAACATATCATAAACATTCATATTCAAACTATCATAGAAATTTTTATAGTTTAACCATAAATAAAAAATGGTGTAAAAATAACATATCCACATCAAACATATCACAAAACCATCAATTGTATATGGAAGATTGGTATCATAATGAATCTACTTCAAACAAATGTAAAATCCATCAATGGATGTTTATATAAATGATATAAAAACTATTTGAGAAATAAATGTATTTCTATTTTTTAAAATCATATAAAAGTCACGTAATTTATAAAAAAAAACCATTTAAAGACATTTTCGAATCATAGTTTCCCATAACAATTTTATACTTTGAAAAGAATTATCATTTCAAAAAATTATTTCCATATAAATAAATCCTTAAAATCATTTTAAAAACATGGACATTAATTAAAACTATTTATAAAAATAAAATTTTAAAACATTTAAAATGATATTATTGTTAAATAGACCCTTCTATAAAACCTTAACATATTTATTTTGAAAATATTTTTATGAATAATATACATTGATGATAAATATTTCCCAGTAAATACATACTCATAAACCTTCTCAAATAATAATGAGATTGAGGAATTAACCCTTACCTTGTACTTTTCATTTGTCTCGGGTACGCTAACCACCAATATATTAGTTTAATAATTGTTATTAAATTATACATGAACCACATACATAAATATGATATCATATATGATATTCTAAAATAGATTTGTTAATAATATTTTATTAGTATCATTGTTTTGGGTGTTAACTGAAATGTTTTCCTTTATATGCTTGGTAATGTAAGCCATGTTTGTTAGGGATATAATATATTTGATTCATATTCATAATAAAATTATGCTCTTGAAAATTATTTATAATCATAAAATGAATATTATTTTTGAATGACTATGATGGGGAATGGATCTCGCGATGTTCGTTGAGACGGTAATCCGTACGCACACACGAGCGACAAAATCATTATATTAACGGTGAAATAGAATTAAATTTGATGTTATATCATATATAAAGATTAATTAACATGTTAAATTTATTATTTAAATCATTCATACTAATTATTATACCCATATAAATAATTATGTGTTTCACTAATAAACTACACCACGGCGTGGAGACATTAAGCTGTACGTACACACGTATGGTGACTTTATAATTTGTATGATAGAAAAGAATAACGATTACGGTTTTACCATATTTATAATAACATCACAATATGTATGAGTTACATGAATTATTATTTTGGTATAGAAACAACAATGAAGTAGGAAGTATAAGAATAAATGAACTTGAAAGAGAGTGGTGAAATTATGACCTCTTCTTCGGGTGTTTCCTTTTGAGTTGATCAAAAGGGATTCATAAGATGGATTTATGATCAATTTAAGAACTCTATGCTCATGTGAGAAAAATTGGGAGGATATTTGGGCTTTGGTAGTCCGAAAAAATTGGTTTGGATGCGTTATTTTGAGATAAAGAGATGTTCTGTTTTATAGGAGTGGTGATGGTCAATTTTGGAAAAGATTATAATAATAATTTATTATACAATAATATTTGGTTTATAAGGTATCCAAATGAATTTATTTCTATCCATAGGTGGTTATGGGTCTAAATAATCTCAACCAACAGGTTTTAGTCATGATTTGGTTACCATTTATCATTTTCTTCTAAACATAACTCTTAGTTAAACAGTTTAACATTTGCCGAGTCTTCTTGTATTCTTACACTATATGGTAAATACACAAACTATAAACATCCAAGAGAATGAGAACTGGTTCATTAATGACATATATAATATTATTTAAGACCTTTGGGTGAACCATAGTTCATTAGGAATATTATATCAACCAATAATATATTTTATGTTTTTAAAATTAATTTACATCAATTTTGACCCTATTTGGTATTCTGTTTTTCTGAAAGTCATAACAACATTATCACATTAAAAAAATTTATTTAATAAACCCTAACATTTCATATTAACATGGAAAAATTTTGGATGGCATTAAAACTATTAAAATATATTAATTTGAATATTTATAATATATAATATTTCAATATTTCATTAAGAATGTAATTACTGGATCATCATTGTGTCACAAATTCATTTAAATATTTAATCTCTAAAAATTATAAATAAAATAATATTATGTATAAAAACTTTTTATCTTTATACTGAATATTTTTTGTTGAATTTATCTTATGAATAACACTATAGTAAAAATGTATTAGTTAATAAACAATGACTTTAACACTTTTAGCTCTTCTTTAAATAAAATAATAATAAATGTCTTAATCTAATACAAGTGGACCTAATGGGTCATAATTTATTCCTATGGTTGTTTTGGGTTGAATTAAACATATCTTATATAATTTGGACAAGTTTTATGATAATTATAATATCATCTTTACACTTAATTTCCCTATTTACATATAACCGTGATAAATAAAATTCAAAAGTAACTATTGAAAAAAATTATTTTTATCATATTGAAAAACACGTTACATACTGATGAAAACCAATTATATCATTTTTTTAGATTCAACTCACTGATTTGGTAAAATTATGTTTTAAGAAACTTTTCAAATGCTCCTAAAATGTGGGTAAAAGACGGTAAAACGTTCAATAAAATTGTATATATCTAAACTTATTATAAAATGGAATCGATGAATAAAAATTTAAATATATAGGGATTATGTATATATTTTGACTTAAAATAAATTAATTTAAAATAAATAATTACTTTAATAAAATGTCTCTTTATAACAATAACACAGTGTTTTTCACTATTCATCAAAAGAGATTGTTTTCTGAAAAAAACAAAAAATTCACCCTCAGATAAATTTTATATTATGATTTAATAAAGGAAATATATTTTACCAAACTCACAACATATGTGTTTAATTTAATAATTTAAAATTATTTCCTGTTGTAAAAGCAAAAAAGCTAGTTTTTTTAAAAGTAAAAACAATCACAATATTGACATGTGTTTATGTCAAATTTAAATGTGAAATTACTTATAATTACCAAAATTTTATTAAATTAGAAAAATATAATCTAATAAAACATCAAAACTATTCATATGACAAATTTAACACAATAAGTAGTATTTATTAAAAATGATGTTTTTAGTTAAAATTTAGTATTTTTCACTATTCCCCCAAATATGAAAGTTATCAGAAAGAAAAAAAAATTATGAAAACTAAACATTTATGTCCATATTATAAAGAAGAATTTTATTTTGTCAAATTGAATATATAGAAATGTCAAATATTGTATTTAAAAAGTGTTCCCCATTTAAAGTTGGTAAAATTTCATTTTCTGAAAAATTATTCCTTTATATGAAAAAAATGAATTTGTATTTATATTATGTCTAAGAAACATATAATATGGATGTGAAAATTTATATGTAATACATCAAATTAAATATTTAGATAATACTCTCCATAACTTCTTTTGAATAACTAGTTTGGTATGTCATGGTGTGCTCGAACTCAGTGTTATGTGTTTCACAAGTTATTGAATTAGTCTGAAGAAATAATGTTCTATGAAATCATGGGGTGTTACACATGTACTGAGGCACCAAATATCCACATTATTATTGATGAGTGGGATACGGAAAGAGGCTCAAAATATCCATGGGGTGTTAGAAATGATGTTCTACACCCATGATTCTGGCATTGGACTATGGTTCCAATAATCAGTGATACGATTCGAAATGATATTATAAATGGAAACCATAGATTTGTGATATGGTTCCAGCTACAACATGGGACATAGAATGTATTTAGGTATTATGTATCCTTATAAACATTTGGTTTTATGTGATTAATTAAAATTATAATCTTATAACTATTTAAATAATCAATTGTAATTTATTATTTATAAAAATGAATACATTTTTATTGATTAGATTTTTTTAGACAAAATTGGTGGTGCCCTACTGATTTACACTCACATCCTACTCAGTTCAACTCATCGATACTGGAATAGAACTGATGTTTGTTAGATAAGACATAGAGAAAAGACCCCAATTAGATTGCTGAGTCTAGATATACCACAGTTGAGGAAACTCAACAAGGTCTCTAGATTTGATTATGAATTATCGGTGTATTTAAAAATGGGTATTTATTTTACAGGGGATATATACCTAGAATGAAATTTCTATTTCTCTAATTTTGGATATTGTAATCCAATTTTTCTCCTCAAGTGATAATTTTATTATTATAGATATGGATATATCTTTTCTCAATTTTTTATTTTTTTTAGATGTATTATTAATCTGATAATGAGGGTATAGTCTCCCCATGATTGATATTGGACACTCTCTATTACTTTAATGCATTTAGAATACAATGTTGTGTGCAAACAGTCATTTGAAAACATTGTCCTTGGGAAATGATGTGTGGAACACAGTGATGTATTTAACATTATAAAATAGAGTTTTCCAATGAGGAAAAGTAGATATATAAATAAAAAGTATTTATATATTTATATTGAACCTTATTAACCTTAAAAAATATTGATTCAATAAAAAAGTATGATGTCATGAAATTATTTATTTAATGATACATATAAATGTGTTTTAAATTCATATAATAATTTAATATATTTTCAAATATTTTTATCTTATTAATATAATCTTGATAGGATCAAAAAAATTATATGTATGTTGATGTAATAAAACTAATACTACCTCAAATTTATTGTCCAAAAAAATATTCATAGAATAATTAAAATAATTTGGACAGGAAAATTATTTTGATATTAAAAATTATAATATCATTAAGTATTATATACATAAAATATCATAATTATTACGACCGACTAAAATTATTTTATTGATTCATGTTTCATAATATAAATCTCAAGTAGAAAATAACTATGAATGTGGAATGTTAGAGATAATGGTGTAACGAACACTACATACATGTAAATTTTTTTTATGGAACCATTAGTAATAGCATTCAACATTATTGTTTTTGATTTTTTGGGTTTTAAATAGAAAACTTTAAATAATTGACGTGAAACACCGTGAGATTTTATGAAATTTTTTCTTTTTCATCAAATGAATTAATTTTAATTTAGGTATTTAATAACACAAATTAAATTATTACATTCTTATAGAACCTAATTTCCTTATGCTACACACAACACAAACTTTGTTTTCCCTATATTTTACATTAAGTTTCTATGAATCATGATTTTATTATTATAATTATTTAAATGGGATAATTATATCCTATACATTAATCATTGGAATATATATATTAATAATATCTTTTCATATATTATCTTTAATGGTTTAACATAAAAAAAATTATAATGAAATATATAATATATTTATAAAGTATTTATTTGTTTTAAAATAATATTTCCTTAAAAAAAATCTTTTTCAGGTACTTATATGAAAAATAGTAAAATTAATTTTACATAATAATAGAAATTTAATTTTATTAAATGAAAATAATTTTTTAAATCAAAATTTTAATTTTATGTAAAGGGTAATTTTTGGGATTTTTTCGAGAAACGACATTTTTTATTGAATAGAAAATATTACTACAATTTAATTAAAACAAAATTTTTGTTTAAATAATTATTAGTGTAAAATTATACCTAATATTTGTTTTTAAATTCAATATATATTAAATATAAAAATATTAATCCTATTTAGATAATTAGAGTACTTTATATATTGAAATTTTGTATTAAAACATATTGAATTTCATAATGATTTTACATTAAAAACCTGATTTCTCATCACACATGAAGGATTAGCTTTAAAATAAATTTTCAAACCTCATTGATATATATTTAAAAAAAGAATTAAAAGGTTTTATTATTTTTATAATTATAGTATAATATGATCATGTTTAATTTCCCCCCCCAAAAATATTGTATGTGAATAAAACGATTCACACTGATTAAGTTATAAATAATATTAATTAATAACTAATCCATAATATTAAAAACAATAATGACCTTGAAACCTATCCAATAGCCTTTGGAATCTGAAAATATTACAATATTCTATCATTGTTCTTATTATATGTGTTATTGGGATATTATGATATGAAATTGTCATATATTAAAGGTTATGATAGGAAAAAAGAAAAAAATTAACTATATAGAACTTATAAATTTATAAAACATTAATATTTATAAAAAACATCATATTTTTTATTATACAGATTATTTTTAAATATAAATATGTTATTTTTGTCAAAATAAATAACAAGTAATTTTTAGAGATGATTCAGTTTCTTAATGTTTTTACAAAAAACTAATTTTTTATGATATTTAGTTAATAAATAACAAAAATAAATGATAGTATAACTTTCAAAAATGAAGTTAATTGATTGAATTATATCCCTTAAATATTATTTAATATTAATACATCATTTAAAAAATCATTAAAAATAATTTATTTTAATTTATAAAATAGTTTTATTTTTTAAAACTAAAAATAAATAAATAATTTTAAAATTGACATTATTGTTATTTTTCAATAAATAAAATTTTCTTAAATAATTTCAAATTATGAATAATACTATATTCTTCACAGTGACTCTTATAGGTAAAAAATTATTATTTATAGTGTATTAATAAAAATATTGTTGTTTATTAAAAACATATTGACTAATAGGTTGTAAAAGAATTATTAGCGTGGTATATGTTTAAGTAGTGTTTTTTGTGTTACATGAAATTGTTTTAAAAATTAATTTCAAATGAAAGGTATTTTTTTTAAATACATAAAATATTAACAATTAATATTATCTATATAATATAATAAATTTTAATTTAGTTTACCCTTAATGGTTAAATTACTTATGATACAAAAAAATATGCTTTAATGAAGTCTATAATATTATAATTGGGGATCATAAAATTTAAGGATCAAAATTCATAAAATTAACTTATTTCATTATGTTGTAGATCTTTTCGGCAATAAATTCACATTAATAAATTATTTTTTCATTTTTAAGCACACTAGTAAATGTGTACCTCCCATTATTTAATAACTTATTGTAATTACAAGAGTATCACTCGCCATCCACTCTAATAAGGTAGGAACATTCCCCATTCATAACACCACAACAACAAAATTGGACCATACAACCTCTACAAAATCAATCTCTAAATGTACATGAATTATTCATTGAAGCTTTACTTTGGGTTGTATGAAATCCATGTATGACTTTTCACACAATGCAAAAAGAGTTACCTGATTAAGTGGTAACGTCTTACCTAAAACTCCTTTATTTTATTTTCTTTCTCCACAATCTCAAATATCATTATTCCATTAATGTATAAAAATACTATTATAGTCAATAAGATATGATTTTTAACTATATTTTTTTTTCCGAGACAAACACACACCTTCGTCTAACTGTTAACAAACATACTATTTACATCTATTATGAACCACCACCTCATTAACTTTAGATTATTCATTTTCCATTTAATGATTCTCATTATGGACATTATGACAGAAAAAAATTTATATATGTTATAAATTATATTTATAATTAAATAAATATTAAATATGACTTTGAAAACACCTATATTGTTTTATTCTATTTGGTTTAAATATGATAATTTCGTTTGAAAAATGGATTATCGCTCCCACAATGTGATGTGATTCATTAAAACACTACATGGGATGTATAAAGGATTTCATTATTTTAAACAATTTTAAATATATATCATTATAATTATAAAATTATTTTATAATATAAAGATATAATTAAATTTCATTTTCCATATTTATTCCAATTAGACAGTAAAAAATGTAAACTGTGTTCAAGTGTATGTATGGCTTATTGTCTCTATGAATGGTGCATTCCATTTCATAATTTTATAATATATAGATTATTATTATACACATATATTGAATATAAATGAAATTTATATCATTATTTACATTCTTGAATCATGATGTAAGGATTACGACTAAGGATATGAAAAATTTAGATACATGCAACGAACAATGAGAATATTACCTAAAGTGAATCCTTAACATAAGATTATTAACTAGAGCATAATATAAAGGCACAATAAATCTTTATATGGGTTTAGATATAATTATATTATTATTTAAATAATTTTATAAAATTATTTTTATTATATAGGTGCTTATAATTTCTATTAGGCGATTAATGATACCAGGCTAGAAGATTTTATCTCACATTTATTTACGTGAGATACATTATTTATTCACCACCCACTCCTTTTGTAGTGTGTTTAACTGTACAAGGATGTAACAAATAATTCTTATAGTATAATTTATTGTTATTAAAATTACCATTCCTTGTCCATTGTTTCTTGTGTTTTATGTTTCCAAACACATCAAATTGAATAAATAGAATTTTCTCAATTTTCCATCATTGAAATTTATTTTATGAACCAAATTCGATTTTAACCCTTATATAATTTAATTAGAAATAATATAAGATGAATAAAAAATATTTTCATGATATTATATGAATCATTTAATTTAATTTTCTTACATGGGGATTATGCTCCATCGATTCCAAGTGATAATGTTTTATTGAAATTATATCATCACTTTTAAATATTGTTTAAGTTGATGCTTCCATTGATGAAATAATATGATCCATATATCAATAAAATTATTTAAGTTTCTTCTCCTTAGGATATTAATGATTTATTCCAGAATTGGTACAATTTATTCCACTATTTAGTACACATTATAGTGATGACTTTTTTTTTATGAAATCCCGAAATTACCCATATTTTGGTCGAAAATATATTTTATATTGAAATTTTTTTCAAAAAAGGGTTTCCAAGAATATTATATAAAGCATTTATGAACATTAAAATAGTTCTTTAACAATATTTTATTTTTCCAATATTTTCACATCAATATTCTTATACCCTTAGAAATTTGATATTTTATAAACTTTTTACCATGTAAATGGATAGTTATTTTTATGTCCTATTACATATTCAGATTTATCATACGTCAATACTTTAAAATTTTATATTAATTGTAATGGTTAATTTTTATGAAAATGTTATTAAAATACTTTTTCAATGAAATGGTTCTCAAATTATTTTCAATATTGTTTTATAATTTCTCAATGAAATTTTTTTTCAACTTGTTTTGAAGATTAATTTATAAGATTTCAATGAAATTAGTTTTCAATGTGATTTGAAGACTAATTTTAAGACTTCAATGTAGTTTAAAATAAATTAATTTCAAAAAGATTCTAATCTTATTTTATTAGTCTTAATGAATAAATATTTCACAAAAAATCAATATTATTTTATTATTTTTCAAGGAAAATGTTTTTCACGCTGTTGTAAACATTATTTATATAAATTCAATGTATTATCAAATGAAATGGTATTTAAAAGGGTTTATATTTAAAATAATATTTTCCAAAGAAGTAGGGATTTTTTTACTTATGGAATTATTTCAAATTTACCTTCCATGTTATTTTCATTCTAAGATGTCATCTATCAATGTTACTCATGCCCTTCTAGAAAATATTCCAATGGTTCCATTAATATTATATTTGAATGGATTATGATTTAATGGATCGATTCAAATGACACCCATTTCCGTTCATTAGATATATTTAATGGAAACTTGCTTATTTTCACAGTTTATTCTTATGATGGAATGATTATGGATCTAGTATCATTTTCCACTAGTTATGATTTGATTACATGTCTATGATATACATTTCATTTCATGAGTTATTATAAGATTTTCATGATTTTTTGGAAAATGTATATATGATTTCAATTTGAGATTGGTGGGATGTATATCCTCATCCAATGTATTGGGTAATGATTTATATATCATCTGGTATACATGGATACAATAAGAATTATACTTGATTAAGTATTAAAGGGGTAGAGCGGGAAACGAACTCAGTTCAGTATTACAAGTTTGTTAAGGGATATGATCATGGTTCCATAATACAATGTTGGATGGGGGTTTGAATCCAGTTCAATAAATTATTCTTCCACTAAGATGATCTTTATATAAATAACATGTCTACTATGTTCATCATTATATATTCTTATGTGTCTACCATAATACTTTTTTTATTCATTGTTTTTTGATTTCATGGAATTTGATATTTATTTACTTTTGATTCATGTATTATGAACTACTGATATTTATGAAATGATTCCATTTTTTGATATTTTATATGGATGTTATGATATTATATTTTCTTTATCATGTGATAATAAACCTATGTTAATGTTTATGCATACATGTCTCCCTTGTTTAACATTACTGAATTTGATCTTACATAAAATTTTATGTTTCCTTCCACCAAGTTATATATATATTTATTATGTTTCATTTTTTTACTAATGGTGTTAGTAAATGATAACCTGATGATATATAATTTAGATTTATTATTTAGTAGTGTAAAATTTAAAATTTTTCTCAAGGCACTATAATAATACTTTTTTGGTTGTTTGTTTATATATTGATTTATTTATTCTTCAATAGATATGTATTGTATTAGTATGAAAATCATGGGTCATTATAACATATTCATATACATTAATGTTCATATGTAAAACATAACATTATAATTTAAATTAAAAGATAATGGAATAAAAAGAAACACATGATACACAAAACAGTAATAGTTGAACTATAAATATTTTATTTAAATAGTTAAGATATATCCAATTGAACATGTCATATATAAATATATTTTCAATATATATATATACATAAAATTCACATACATATAAATATCTCATGGAAAGGATTAATTCCATTTTATTTTATCACTTTATAATTAAAATGGGGTATATAAAAATATTTGTTAATATATAAATAATATGTTGTATAAAAATAGAATAACAAGTAAATGTATTTTGGAATAAAAAAAATCATGTAATATATAACAAAAAATTTACACAAACATGATAGGTATGAATTCTATAGGATCATACATAACTAACATATTCAAAAAACACATTGAAAAAAATATATTCTATACGAAATATCATGAATTTACCTCTATATGGTTGATGATAACCACGAATAAACAATCAAATATCCACCTATAATTAAACTCATCTTGGATTACTATGGGATCAAGTCATACACTACTACATTCAAATCATCTTTGATAGAATAGACCTCAATGTCAAAATTCTAAAAAATATTAGACATAAATTATCAAAGTATCAAATTTCACTCTGAAATGTTGTATTTTATATTCAAGATATATACAAATACCAAAACATAATAATAAATTAAATAATAAATAAAAATACCAAAAATATAAGATTAAAAATCAATGATAGAATATTTATTATAATACTGAAATGGTTTTTTGGAACCATATGTTTTAACCAACATACCATGTTTCATTACATACCTCAAAAAAGAATCATAAAAATTATTTTAATCATCATATAATACAACAATAGTTCACAAGTTTATTTGTCATTTTTATATAGAATATGGGTGATTTAATTAATCATTTTTTTGATTTACATAATAAATCATCCTATATGATATATTTTGTTCATAAATCACTCAATCATTTTTATTTTTACTCTACATTATATAATTAAATGGAAAAATAAAATATGGTTTTTTTACTTTGTTTATCCAAAATATGATTTATATTAAATGAAATAATATATTGTTATATTGATATATATATTCTCTATATATAAACATGTGGATACAGATACAATAAATCATTCACAAAACAATGATCTCTAATTAAAACAATAAAGGTTACCTCTTGAAAATCCCTTAGACACCACATTCTTAGTTCGTAATAATTGATCTCAATAGTTTATATTTAATATCATAAAATATTTGGAATCCTTATAGTGGGGTGTTTATTCTATTGTAATATTATAATGATATAATTCATCTAAATAACCAATGGAAATTCCATTAACAAATCTCTCCTTCATGTATATTGTATATTCTGGCCATCTTCATCACCATAGATTTCATAAGTACTCATGTTACTAATATCAAACACCTTTAATGATGCATATATATATTATACATTCACTGTATCTTTATCCTTCCCTATTTAAGAATATTTAATACTTCACTACTATGTTTAGTTCTCCAAATTCAAGGCACAAAATATATCTCAGAATTTTAAAAAGATATCAATTTCATATTTCAATAAATATATTTTACATCTTTACATGAATTTAATATCAAATTATTAATTACAAAATAAGTATATAATTGAAAATAGAAGCAACATTATTCATTTTATTCGGTGATATTATCATAGAAATAGGAATGTTTTTTGTTTTCATTCTTGTAATGTTATAGTTCCGGAAGCTGCATAGAGGTGCCCTGTACCCAGTTGGTCACATGGCCTCAATCAAAATTCTCTGAATGCCTGAGGCTACTGACAACGAGGGCCTTGGTTGTGATAGAGGGGAAACAATTCCCTCATTGGTAGTGTAACATAGTGGAAGTAAAACAGATATACAATAGTGGAATCAGTAATAATACCATACAACAATAAACAGCAAAAGACTGAAAGTGAGAAATAATAGAGCACATATATAAACGATGCATGATATATATTTCTAGGAAAGCATCCAAACACATCACAATGCAGGAATATATTAATATCCCAACTACAAAAGAAAATAGATCAACTCCAGTAGCATCGCAAGCCTCAGCTTGGTCACATGCTCTCTAACTCCTCACCAATCAAGTACCTATAGTAGGATGGCACATGCACTTTTCTGAACCTGTAACAATATAATCTGTTTGGGCCCAAAATCAAGAACAAAACAGGGTGTGATGTGAATAGCAGTTGGAATCCGCTATAAGATATGTGACTAACTGTTAGTGAATATATATGGTAGGAAATGTAAAAATAAACAGTAAACAAGGATGTATAAAGTAGAAAACATTTCAACAATTTAATTTCATTTAATTTCATATAACAAGTAATCATATAATCAAATAAGGTAACCCTCTGGGAAGTACTCACTACCTAACCCCTTGGGTTCAACCAAAAAAGAACAAGAAACCCTCTAGGATGGATAGATAGTCTAACCTCTCTAGTTCTTCATAATAATATACTCTCAAATTAATCACTCACCATCAATTCCCCTTTTATAATTGTTTTGGTTACTAAAAGGTGCTAGGTGGAAGCACTCAACATATCATTTTCATTGTGGCCTGCATGGAGGAACTACAGTCACTATGAGGAAGATGTTATGTCAATTCCCCCTATGGTATTACAATGTAAAAGTAAAAAATCACTGTAGAAAAGCTGTCATTGTCCATTCTCTCTATGGTCTGCAACCCCAGGTTCTCACATCCTTGTGTATGTCAATATAGAACAACTATACATAGCATCCAATGTAAACCTCACGAACTACTTTTCTAAACAGTTTGTAGCATAACAGCATGTCTGATAAACAATCACCCTATCCTTACTATACTAGGCTTGGAAGGAAAATAGCCTAACAGAAAATTTTTACCAAATGGTAAAAACTATCAAAAAAGGGAAAAACATCCCTAGGTTATCAAATATAACCCAATTCTCAAAAATTAACCTCTATCCAAACAAACAAGGCATAACAGGCATAATCAAGGCTAAACCCAATAACACACAATACCTCATTCTTGGGTATTGGGAACATTTGCACATAAAATTAAAAGACTACCTATAGAAAGACAGAAACCACCTACCTCAACATTGTTTTATTTTTATACGTGTTCCTCAAGCCTTGAAATGCCGAAGAACAATATAGATCTACAAAAACACTAAAAATTATCAACCGAGGGTATCTCTTGAAAGAAAAGAAATCAAAAGATGAGGCTCTAGAAAAAGGAAGAGCTTATTATGATGATACCAATTCAATTGATCATGACCAATTCAAATAATAGAAGCTGGATCATGGGCTCAGAGAAGATTCAGCATTGTACAGATGCTCTCGGTTGATGAAGGCTAAGAAAATTGCTTCTACCAATTAGATGCGACCTTGGTCTTTTAAATGATGAATATAAAGTAAAAAATGTTTAAATTTTATGTACACAACATTTACTTTCCTTATCCATCCCCTGCATTAGGCGGTCTCATGGTCACCACACACAACCATGTGCATGGCTGTTACACAGCCAACACCTAGCTATAGGCGGTAACTGAGTACATGGCATGTACTTATAATGTTCACAGCGTGTCCTCATGAAATTTCCAAAAACTAATCGATTCCTCAAAGAAAACATAGAAATGAATAAAATACCTGCAAAAAGATCTAATGTCTTAAAAACATCCCTCCATAAATAAATTTATCCCATCATTTCCCTAGTATGGTGGAATAGATGAAGTAACACCCTACAACGCCAACCATTGTGATCGTACATTAGCCTCCCTCTCCCATGTCTCATCCTGTACTCGCCTGTTCTATCATATCACTCGTACCAGAGGAACAGATTGGCCATAGGGAACCTTCATACTTCTATCAACAATCTAGATAGGATTCTCCTCAAAAGAGGCAACCACCTCTAACTCAACCTCCTTGCGATGGAAAACAATGGATGGGTCTGAGAAGTAACATCGATGTAACACCCAAGAGTTTTATGAGAAATATTTTGTTTTTATGTTATATACATCATCAAAGGAATATTTTACTACACACAACAATATCCTGGCTTGATTTACACACAATGACGACCTTCCTCGATAGCTTGCATTGTACGCAATACCGAGTTTCACAAAACAACGATATGCTATTAAAATATTATTAAAAATAGCCATTATGAATAGTAATAACCACTTTTTGAAATTATATAAATTTTATCTATCATCATATACTTCATTATTGGATTTTAAATATCGAAAATAGCCTAGGGTAAATTTTTGATATATTTCTGAAAACATTCAATTTTTTGATGAATAGTGACTCGGTTACTATTTAAAAACTGATTTTTTATTTGAATAATTATTTATTTTAATTAAATTTATTTTAGGTCAAAATTGATACCTAATACCTAATAAGTTCAAATGAAATCATTGGAGTCAATTTATAATAATTATATATATATAAATATTTTATTGAACTTTTCACCGTCTTTTTCCCACCTACTAGGAGTGTTTGAAAATTTACATAAAACATAATTTTACCACTTCTGTGAGTGGAATTTCAGAAATCCGAGAGACACAGTTAATATCAACGAGTAAAATGTGGTTCAATAAGATAAAAATAATTTTTGGTGAATAGTAACTTTTTACGTTTTTTACCACGGTTAAAAGTAAATAGGGAAATTAAGGGTAAAAAAAATATTATTATTACCCTAAAAAATGACCTAATTTAATTGGATAAGTTTAATTCGGCCAAAAACAACCTTAGGAATAAAATACGACCATTTTGGTCTACTTGGATTAGATTAGGAAATTTAATATTATTTTATTTTAAGAACTGTTAAAATAGTCAAAATCAAAGATTATTAACTAAAACATTTTTAATATAGGTTAATAAATAAGATAAATTCGACTATAAATATTAATTTGAAAGATAAAAATATTTCATACATAATTGTATTTTAATTATAATTTTTATATTAAAAAATAATTTAATTTATTTATGATATAATGATGATTTAGTAATTACCTTATTAAAGAAATATTAACATAATTGATATTATAAATGCCCAAATATATGTACTTTGAGACTTTTAATGAATTAAACTAATTTTATAGGTTATTATGACATATTAGTATTGATTTAATTAACTATTTTTCTAACTAATCACTCTGTTATGATTTTCACAAAAATCAATTACCAAATAGTGTCAAAATTTACATAAAATAGTTTAAATAAATATTATATTAATAATTGTTCTTTTATTCTAAAAAATATGGGGTTCTTCAAAATGACTTAGATAAGGTTATATATATTAATAATGAACCATTTGTGGTTCGTTTGGCTTGTTATAGTATGTTTATAAACAATATAGTGTAATACACAAGAAGGCACGTTAAAAGTTAAATTATTAAACTTAGAGTTAAATCTAAATGATAAGGTTAAAATAGTAACCTAAACATGTCTAAAATCTATTGGATTAGAGGATTTATACCCATCCCAACTTTATCATTGAAATAAATCAGTTTGGATCAATTAAAAACCGAATATGACTTTATTATAAAATAATATTTTAAGTTTATCCAAAAGTGCCCCTCTCCTCCCTTATAAAAGGGAACCTCCTCTCTCTCCTCCTCAGACAACATTGAGCCTTCATGCCCGGCTAACCCCTACCAATTTCTCTTCTCCACTTACCTAGAAACATCTTATAGGTCTCTCCTTCTTCAAATACCATCTTTATTCCCCTTAGAGGAGGTTAAGAAGAGGCACTTCAACGAAGAGGTAATGTATATTACCGATTCATTCAAATTTAATTCTTCATATACTTCCTATTATTTAGTAGTTTCATTATGGAGTAATAATTTCAGTATCACTCATATACTAATATGATTTTATAAATATGAAACAAACTTATTTCACCTTCTATCCATCCTATGGAAAATGAAATCACCGCGCGTGCGTACGTATGGAATATCGTCTCCACGCCCTGGTGTAATCTGTTTTACACCACCACATTACTTAGATGGGTATAATGGTATAAAGAATAACTATATATAATTATTTTAAAGTGATGTTTATTCTGAAATATTATACAAACACTTTAATAAATTTCCACGGCCATGGGAACGATATCAGCGCTCGTGCGTACGTACGGCCTACCGTCTCCGCGATGTGATGCAACTCGTTCTACATGATCTTCGATGCATAATGATTATATAAATGAATTTAATGAATAAATATTTTATATATAACACTAATATAATTATGTTAATGAGGTATATATAACCTAAAAATAATAATATGTATTTATTTGACAAAACACGCATAAGAACAAAAAGCAATAAACACCTGAATAACAAGTTTCAATGAAATATTACTAATACGAAGCTAATAATATGAAGATATATGATATCATAACAATGATTAAGATCTTTTAATAAGACAATAACATTATTTAAATCATTATACAGGAGGTTCAGACACGTACGAAGCAAAACGGACCTAAGGTAAGGGAAAATCTCACAATTGAATTTATAACGGAGATTGTTTATGCCTCAGAATTTACTGGGGAATATTTATCATCCACATACATGTATCTTCAATATGTAATATTATTTCTATCCTCCTACAATTTTAAAATCCAATTTCACCAACTGGTGAGTATTTAGTAAAAGATATGAAAGGAATCAGTTGTCGTTTTTTGAACAAGGTATTTTTTGACTTTTCCAGCCAAAGTAAGAAATGATTGTTTTTATTTAAATTATAGGCATGAATGGATTCATAGAACATTATTTCTCTAAAGCTTATTTTACATGTTTTCATGTTTATTTTTAGTCAACTTCTTTTAGTTTAAAATTGTATGACATGTTAAGAAAGGGAAAAAAATTTGAAGTAGAAAGGATATTTTCCTCAAGAATGAAGTTCAAGTTTTTTATCAAAATTATTTTACATCTAAGATAATATAGGAATATGTTATTATCCCTATTTTTGATTATGTTGTGATGGAATTATTTTATTATGTCCTTTTATCTTATATGGATTATGTTATGATGGCATGATATTTAAGAATCCCATTTTTATTACATGGGTTATGATGTGATGTATGATTTATGATATTGTGGCACACATAAGAATGGTATAATTATGAGATTGATGGGACCTATATATCCATCCAATTAATTGGGAAAAGATTTATATCTCACGAGATAGACATGTATGGAATGGCAGGTTAATCTGGTTTGGGGATACATGACTGAAATGAGGAGTGAACTCGGTTCAGAAATGGAATTTGTCCGCTAAGATTATTTTGGAAATGAGTCTTGACTATTAATAAATGATTCTCTATGATTATGTGTGTATGACACAATGTTTCATGTGTTATGTTATGATTATTGGGATTACATTTCACTACTATGATTTATCCCTTGTTGTGAAATTATGATCTCTTTTTCAGGTTAAGATTTCCAAAATGAAATGTTCTTGTGAATATGATGTGATTGATATTTCTTTTGTTTAACATTACCGAGCATTTGAGATCACCCTTTTGTATGTTTTCATTTCACCAGGTCAGGAAGAAGGGTATTATGTATGATATACAAAAAGGTACTCTAGATATAATAAAATAAAAGGGTGACAATTTAGATTATTTATCAACCAGTTGTTTATGTTTCCCAATTTATAAAGATATTATACCTTTGCAGTCCATTCATAATTTTGTTATATGTTGTAATAATTATACTTAAATTTTTAAGCGATAACAGTGTATGTAAAGAATGGGTCATTATAGTTGGTATTAGAGGATAGTTATAGACAACCATTGGAAACTAGGATGTGAAATCCTTAGTAATAACCCTATGGATAAGTCTAACACAATCATAGTGTTTTAGAAATGGCCATGAGAAACCCATTATAACACCTTAAGTGTGAAATTTAATTATTTATTATGTGGTTTTCCAATTATAATTAATGTTCCTCACAATATTATTCTTGGTTTTAGTTAATGGATGGAAGCTGAAAGAACCGTGTTAATGTCGAATGCGACGGGGAATGCAATGATTGTCCACCTGATCAACCAAACAATATGGGAGGTGGAATTCAAAATCTTGTATTTATGCTCACACAACATTCTCAATCTATGAATCATGTAGGATAACCAAATGATCAAAGTAAGGAGCAACATTCTATTGAATCCTTCATGAGGCAGCGTCCACCCTCATTCAGCGGGTCTACTGATCTATTAGAGGCTGAACAGTGGATCAGTACCACAGAAAAGATATTTTTAGTTCCTCAATGTTCTGAACATGATAAGGCCATTTTAGCAGTATATTGTTTGGATGATGAAGCTATTCAATGGTGGAATCTTATCAAGAATACGAGGCCACGAGATGAAATTGAGTCCCTGGAATGGGATGAGTTCACGAATTTTTTTTTCAATAAGTACTTCCCTCGTATTTTTTGAACAAAGATGGAGAAGGAGTTTTTTGAACTGAAGCAAAAGGACGACGAATCTGTTGGTACCTATGAATAAAATTTTACAAGATATTCAAGGTACGCTTCTGGGATTATTATCCATCTTGAGGGAAAGAACGATCGATTCTTTAGTGGATTAAATCCAAGTCTTAGTAGGGCGATAACCATAAGGGACTTCAATATATACGAGTAAATAATTCGCTATGCTCTCCAGGTTGAGATGGAGATTGGAGTGACCCATAAGTCATATGGGTTTGATAAGAAGAGGAAAATGGAATTCAAAGGGAAATCTAAAGAACACATTAAATATAATATGAGTTTTCCCTTATGCTCAAAGTGTGTAAAGAAAGATGGAGGGAGTTGACTTAAAGGGATAGGTAAATGATTCATATGTAGAATAGAAGGTCATCGGGCATTTGAATTCCACAATGATGGGAAGAAGATGTCTAATGAAGCAAACAAAGAAAAGGATACATAGATTTCACCTCCTAAACAACAATGTTACAAGTGAATTGAAATATGTAATTATTCTAATAAATGCTCTAATACAAGGGTTGGTGATGATGATTGACATCAACAAACACTTAAGGCTAATGACAGAGGAAAGTCAAATTCAATTTCTATCAGCGATGTGGAGTATGATAACTATGTGATTAAAGGTACACACACCATCCACTCTAAAGTAGCATATTTATTATTTGATTCTGGATCACCCCACTCTTTTATTTCTGAGGAATCTTCTAAGGGTATGACCATACTACCTCAGTAGTTAGATATTGAGTTAGTTGCGACAACCCCAAATGGAACAACAATCACATCAAATGATTACAATTCGTCTCCGATTGATGTTTGTGGGAAAGTTCTTCCTACAAATCTTGTGATCCTTGATATAGTGGAATTTGATTTGATTCTTTACATGGATTTGATTTCATTATATAGAGCTCATATCAATTTCCAAAGAAGGGAAGTGACATTTCATATCCCAGAGAAATCTATGATCATCTTTCGATTCATGGATGAACATAACATTCCAGTGGAAATGTCTTCCATCCTATGGGTCTTGATTCCACAAAATGAAGGTTATTTTTCTCAAATGGTTAGAGAGAAACTCATGATTAATAATATTCCCATTGTACAGGATTTTGATGATGTCGTTTCGGAGGAATTAAGTAGTCTTCCACCAAATCATGAAGTTGAGTTTTCAATATAACTCATACCAGGTGCTTTACCTATTTCAAAGACACCTTATAGAATGGACCCAATTGAGTTACAAGAATTTAAGAAGAAAATCCAATAGAATATTGATAAGGGATTCATATTCCCTGGTGCATCACCTTGGGGGGAACTTGTTCAGTTTGTTATGAATAATGATTGATCAATGAGACTCTGTATTGATTATCGAGAGCTTAACAAGATCACAATCAAGAAAAAATATCCTCTCCCACGCATTGATGACTTATTAGACCAACTATGCAGAGCTCAATACTTTTCCAAGATTGATCTTCATTCAGGGTATCATCAAATAAGGGTAAAAAGGGACGATATACCAAAGACGGCTTTCCGTACAATGTATGGACACTATGAATTTATAGTGATGCCATTTGGTCTCACTAATTCCCCTTCTATCTTCATGGATCTAATGAGTAGTGTCTTTAGATACTATCTTGAGCAGTTTATGGTAGCCTTTATAGACGATATTCTTGTCTATTCAAAGAGCAATGAAGAACATGAAGATCACATGATAATTGTATTAAAGACCAAAAGAAAGGGGAAGCTTTATGCCAAATTTACCAAGTGTGAATATTGGCTTCAAAATGTTGCCTTTTTGGGTCACATAATCTAAAAAGTGGGGATATCTGTGGATCTTGAAAAAATAGAGGTTATCGTAAGATGGTCGAGACCAACAACTGTATCGGATATCCTACGTTTTCTTGGTTTGGATGTATATTATCGATGTTTTGTGAAAGATTTTTCACGATTATCTAATCTACTCACCAGGTCGACTCTAAAAGGAGTTAAGTTTGTTTCGATGGAGGAGTGTGAAGAGAATTTCAAGGAGTTAAAAAGAAGGTTATCCAGTGAACCTGTGGTCACACTGCCTTGTAGTGGAGAAGGGTTTGTGATCTAAAGTGATGCATCCAAGAAGGGACTAGGGTTTTCTCTTATGCAAAATGATATGGCAATAGCTTATGCATCACGACATCTAAAAATAAATGAGAAAAATTACCCAATACATGATTTGGATTTAGCTGCAGTAATATTTGCATTAAATATTTGGAGGTATTATATTTATGGTGAAATGTGTGATATTTATACTGATTATAAAAGATTAAAGTGTATTTTAACACAAAAAAGAGCTGAATATGCGCCAAAGGAGATGGTTTGAGTTGATTAAGGACTATGATTGCCGAATTCATTGTCACCCTGGGAAAGAAAACAAGGTGGAAGATGAATTATGTCGACAAGACCATGCTAGATTATCCATGATGAGGATCACACATGATCAAATATTTATGGATTTACAAAGGATGGATCTTGGAATTATAATGGAAGGGAAAAAATTGTATCTTTCTCAAATGAATGTTCAACCATCTATACATGTGAAGATTAAAGAGGCACAAAAAAATAAGATGTAGAGTTACAAAAAAGGTGAGAAATGTTCCTGAATTTAACCTCGATTGTAATGGGATAATAAGGTTCATGAATCTGGTTTGTTTTCCTCCCATCCCTGATTTAAAGATGGAGCTGCTGGATGAGGCTCATAGTTCTTTATTATCTACTAATCCAGGAAGCACGAAGATGTATAGGGACCTGAAAGAGTACTTATTATGGGATGTAATGAAAAGATATGTTGTTGAATATGTCTCTTGATTCTTGGGTTTTTATCAAGTAAAAGCAGAGAGACAGAAGTCTATGGGGATATTACAACCATTACACATACCCAGATAGAAATGGGAAAACATCACTATAGAATTTTTTCACCGTACTTCCTAAACTATCCAAAGGCAACAATGCAATCTTGGTCATATTTGATCTTTTTACGAAGTCGGAACACTTCATTGCTATTAGATAGGATTTATCAATTGAGCAGCATTCCAGGATATATGTAAAGGATGTTTTAATATTTCATGGTGTACCACTATCCCTTATATCTGATCGGGATCCGAGGTTTACATAAATGTTTTGGGGAAGTCTTCAGCATACTCTGGAAACAGATTTGAGTTTCACCACTGCTTATCATGCTCAGATAGACGGTCAGTCTAAGAAAAAAAATTTAAACTCTAGAAGACATGTTAATAGCTTGTTCTATGGATTTCAAAGGTGGTTGTGATCAACACCTACCTTTGGTGGAATTTTATTACAATTATAGATTTCACACCAGTATTCAGATAGATCCTTATGAAGATCTCTATGGAAAGAAATACAGAACTATAACATGCTGGGATGCTGTTGGAGAGAGAAAGCTATTAGGACCTCATCTTGTTGATGAGATTGTAGAAAAGGTCCCATCTATTCAAAAACACATAAGAGAAGCTCAGTGTTGACAAAAAAAAGTTATTCCGATAACTGAAGAAAAGACATATAGTTTGAAGTGGGTGATAAAGTGTTCTTACAAATATCTCCTTGGATGAAAGTAATGAGATTTGGAAAGAAGGGAAAGTTGAGCCCTAGGTATATCTGTCCTTTAGAAATACTGAATTGTATTGGGAAGATAGCATACCAGTTGGAACTTCCACCGAATCTCTCTCATGTTCATGATTTTTTCCATGTATCTATCCTGAGAAAGTACATACCTGATCCTTCCCATTTACTCAGCTCAGAAGTTATACCACTGGAGCATGATCTTTCTTATGAAGAATAGCTGATATAAATTTTGGATCGTAGGGAAAATGTACTAAGAAACAAGACCACTCACTTGGTGAATGTTTAATGGAGGAACCACCAATTAGAAGAAGCAACATGGGATCTTGAGAATATGATGAGGGAGAGGTATCCTCATCAATTTGTTACAAAGTGACGAATTTTGAAGGAAAAATTCATTATAAGGGGAGTAGAATGTAACACTCGATATTTTTATGAGAAATATTTTGTTTTTATGTTATATAAATTCTCAATGGAATCTTTCACTACACACAACACTATCTTGTCTTTCTTTACATGCAATCATGACCTTCCTCAATAGCTTGCATTGTACGGAATACCGATTTTCACTAAACAACGATATTCTATTAAAATATTATTAAACCTAACCATTATCAATAGTAATACCCACTTTTTTAAATTTTATAAATTTTATCATTCAAAATAAAATTCATTTTTTGATTCGGAGTATCGAAATTAGCCTAGGGTGATTTTATGGTAATTTTTTGAAAACATTCAATTTTTGATGAATAGTGATAACACTGAGTAACTATCTAAAAACCGACTATTTATTTAAATATTTATTTATTTTATTATATTTTATATTAGGTCAAAAATGATACATAATACCTATATAAGTTCAAAAAAATTAATTGGAGTCATTTTATAATAATTTTAGATATATAAAAATTTTATTAAACATTTTACCGTCTTTTACCGACCTCCTAGGAGAGTTTGAAAATTTTCATAAAACATAATTTTACCTCTTCTGTGAGAGTAATTTAGAAAATCCAAGAGACACGGTTAATATCAAAGAGTAAAATGGGGTTCAATAAGATAAACATATTTTTTTTGTGAATAGTAACTTTTTACCTTTTTTACCACGGTTAAAAGTATAAAGGGTAATTAAGTGTAAAAATGTTATTATTATTACCCTAACACATGTCCAAATTCTATTTGATAAGATTAATTCGACTAGAAACAACCATAGGAAAAAAAATTACCATTTAGGTCCACTTGGATTAGACTAGAACATTTAATATTATTTTATTTAGAGAAGAGTTAAAATAGTTATAATCAATGTTTAATAACTAAATTTTTTTAATAAAGCATTATAAATAAGATAAATTCTACAATAAATATTCACTAGAAATCTCAAAATATTTATCATATAATGGTATTTTATTTTTAAATTTTAGAATTTAAATAATTTAATTTATTTATGACACAATGATGATGCATTAATTGCATTATTAAGGAAATATTAACATAATTGATATTATAAATACCCAAATAAATGTAATCTGAGACTTTTCATTAATTAAAATAATTTTATAGGATAATATGACATGTTATTATTGATTTAATAAACTTTGTTCGAACTAATCATGTTGTTATAGTTTTCACAAAAATCAATTACCAAATAGTGTCAAAATTGAAATCAAATAGTTTTTAAAACAAATATTATATTAATAATTGTTATTTTATTCTTAAAAATCCATTCTTCATCCACTCAGGGTTCGTTTGGCTTGTTAGAGTATGTTTATTAACCATATAGTGTAAGAAAACAAGAAGACACAGTAAAAGTTAAATTATTTAACATAGAGTTAAATCTAAATGACAAGGTTAAAATAGTACCATAAACTTGTCTAAAATATATTGGTTGAGATTATTTCTACCCATCCCCACCTTAGATTCTAAGTAAATTAGTTTTTAGCTATTAAAAACCGAATATTACTTTATTATAAAATAATAGTTTAAGTTTTTCCTAAAGTGGTCCTCTCCTCCCTTATAAAAGGGAACCTCCCCCCTCTCCCCCTCACACAACATTGAGCCTTAAAACTCTTCCCAACCCTACCAATTTCTCTTCTCCACTTCCCTAGAAACATCATAGAGGTTATGGTCTTCTTCAAATACCATAATTAGTGCATTAAGAGGAGGTTAAGAAGAGGCGCTTCATAGAAGAGGTAATGTCTGTTACCGATTCTATCAAATTTATGCCTTCTTCTACTACTTCTTATATAGGTGTTTAATTATGAATTAATAACATCAGTATCACTGATATAATTATATGTTATTATAAATATTAAACAACCCTATTTCACCTTCTGTCCGTCCTATGGAAAAAGAAATCACCGCGCGTGAGTACGTACGGAATACCGTCTCCACGCCGTGGTGTAATCTGTTTTCCACCACCACCATACATGGTTTGGTATAATGGTGTAATAAATAACTATATATGATTATTTTAAAGTGATATTGATTCTAATATAGCATACATACACTTCAATACAATATCACGATCATGGGAACAATATCATCGCTCGTACGTATGTACGGCCTACCATCTCCACGATGTGATGCGACTCGTTCTACATGGTCTTCAATGAATAATGATTATATAAATGAATTCAATGAATAAATATGATATATATTACACTAATACTATTTTGGAAATGAGTTATCTATATCATAAAAAGAAGAATAATAATTTATTTGACAAAACACGCATAAGAACAAAAAAGAAATAAACAGTCGAATAACAAGTAGCAATGAAATATTACTAATACGAAGCTAAGAATATGACCATATATGACATAATAACAATGATTATGATTATGGAATAAGTGAATAAAAATATTTAAATCATAATACCGGAGTTCCGGACACGTACATAGCAAATCAGACCTAAGGTAACGAAAAATCTCGCAATCTCATTTTTAACTGAGATTGTTTATACTTCAGAATTTACTGGGAAATATTTATCATCCTCTTCCATGTTTCACCAATATGTAATATTATTTCTATGCTCCTAAAATTTTTTAAATCCAATTTTAACCATTGGTGAGTTTTTAATAAAAGATATAAAAGGAATCTTTTGTCATTTTTAGAACGAGGTAATTTTTTACTATTCTGGCCAAAGTAAGAGAATAATGTTTCTCTTTAACATATATGGAATGAATGGATTCTAGAAATTTTTTTCCATAAATCTTCCTTTACAAGTTTTCATGTTTATTTTTAATCAAGTATTTTTTAGTATAAAATTTTAAGACATGTTAAGATAGGAAAAATTCTTTTGAAGTAGAAAGGATATTTCCCTCTAGAATGAAGTTCATGTGTTTTATCAAAATTATTTTCCATATATGATAATATAGGGTTCTGTTTCTATCCCAATTTTTTATTATTTTATGATGGAATTATTTTTATGATGTCCTTTTATCTAATATGGATTATGTTATGATGGCATGATGTTTAAGAATCCCATTTTTATTACATGGGTTATGCGATGATGTATGATTTATGATCTTCTAGATCACATAAGAATGGCATCATTATGAAATGGATGGGACCTATATCTCCTTACATTGTATTGGATAATGATTTATATCTAATGAGATAAACATGGCTGGAACAACAGGTTAATCCGGTTCAATGATACAGGACTGAAATGAGGAGTGAACTCGGTTCAAAAATGGACTTTGTCCGCTATGATAGTCTCAGAAATGAGTCTTAACTACAATGAAATGAGTCTTTATAATTATGTGTGTCTGCCACAAAGTTTCACATTTTATGTTATGATTATTGGGATTGAATTGTAATTCTATGATTTATCCCATGTTATGAAATTATGATATCTTTTGTAGGATAAGATTTCCAAAAGGATATGTTCTTATGAATATGATGTTATTGATATTTATTTTTTTACCTTTACTGAGCATTTGAGCTCACCCTTTTGTATGTTTTCTTTTCCCTAGGTTAGGAAGAAGGGCATTGAGTAAGATAATCCAAAACGGACTATAGATATGATAAAATAAAAGAGAGACAGTGTAGATGATTTATGAACCAGTTGTTTATGTTTACCAGTTTCTAATGACACTATACCAATACGGTCCTTTCATGGTTTTGTTATATGTTGTAATAAGTGTACTTAAATTTTGAAGCAATAACAATGTATGTAAAGTATGGGTCGTTATAATCGAAGACGAGAAATGTTTAAGATTTTAGGCATAGATCAGTACCTCTGAGGTAACTACATCCTATAGCTAACCGGCCAAGCTCTCTCTGATATCTCAAACATCCCAATGTACATCGGTGAAAGTTTACCATATCTCCAAATCCTCCTATGTCCCAAACTCTACGTGACACGCAGAAAGACATGATCTCCAACCTCATACTACAGAGTTTGTATGCATCAATTATCATAAGACCTCTGTTGAGTCTATGGAGTATCCATCCTCTTCTAAAACAACTCAATTTTCTATGTGGTCTCCTGGACAAGACGAGGTCCTAGCATAGCAGTCTCTCCTGCCTCCAAGAAACACAAGGGTGACCGTCATGGCCTACCATTCAAATCCTCATAAGGATCCATCTAAATAGTTTAATGAACAATATTATTGTAGGAAATCTCCACAACTGGTATGTGCTTCTCCAAAGAACCTCCAAAATCCAGGATGCATGCTTGAAGCATGTCCTCAAGAAATAGAATTGTATGCTCGGACTGGCCATCTGTCTGGTGATGGTAAGCTGAACTCAAAAGAACCTTTGAACCCAAATCAATCGTAATCCCCTAATAGACCCGAGATGTATAATGGGAATCCCAGTATAAAACAATGGATTTTGGACCTTCATGTAATCCTACAACCTCTCGGATGTAGAGTATTACCTACTCATCAACACTGAAGGTCTCTTTGATTGGAAAAAAGTGATCAACCATCTTGAGTCTTTAAATGACAACCTAAGATGCATCATTCCCTCGAGGAGATCATGGAAACATTGTATCGAAATTCATCGTGACATTGTTCCACCTCCACTCAGTAATGGGTAAATAATTAAACAAACCTTCTAGTCGTTGATGCTCCACCTTCAACTGCTGATAGGTGGAAAACCTCATGAAAAAACCAGAAACATACCTCTTTATATATAAACACCAATAATAATGGTGTAGATCATGACCCATCTTTGTGAAACCAGGATGAACTTCCCAAAATGAGGATTTAAATTCCTACATCAGCTCCTCACCTATGTCTACTGCACCCATACAGGCCCATGAAAATTAAAGATATAATCCTCGCTTATGGTTCATATTGGAGTAGGGTTCTCTCTTAACACTCATTCCCATTCGACTAGGTCTTCTGAATTTAAGAGAATCATCATTCACACTCGATCAAGATGAGTAGATGTAACAACTATAGAAGAAGGAAATGTATTCCCCTTTTTATCATGCACCACCAAAAGCATCTCAGAGAACATAGCCATAAACTGCCACTCATTTCTGTCCTCCATAACTGGAATTATCTGAGTCCTCCTTCTCATTGAATCAGCCACAATGTTTCTTTTCTCAGATGTATATGCAAGCTCAATGTCAAACGACTGATGGTACACAAACCACCTTTTTTGTCTCAAATTATAGTCACACTTTTTGAATATGTACTTGAGACTTTTTGGGTCGTTGAAAACCATAAAATGATCTCCTGCAATATAATGTCTTCAAAAGAATAATTCATGAACAACTGTATCCAACTCTAGATCGTGCGTCATGTAATTCCTCTCATGTGGCCTCAACTACCGAGACCCGTACGCAATGACTCCTCCACCCTAAAAAAGCACAACTCCTAGCCTGATACCTTATGAATAATAGTACACAATATATCTCTTACCTAGATCAGGAAATACTAGTTTCGGTTATGATGTAATCCTACCTTTAAAATTTTAAAAGGGTGAGTTGCAAGAATCTCACCATAATTACATCGCACCATTCTTTTTCAAGCCTATAATTGGTGCTGCTAAGCATGAAATGTCTTCTATAAAATGTTTGTAGTATCCAACCAGACCTAGGAAACTTCAAACCTCAAATACATTCTTTGACTGCTCCCAGGAAACTATTTCTCTCTCTTTTCCTGGGTCTACTGATACTCTTGTATCTAAGATAACATGACCCATGATGTGAAACTGACCATCAAAAAATGGAATTTTTAGAGACTTTAATATAAATAATGCTCTATCAGTTTACTCAAAACGATTTCAATATGGGTGTTATGGTTGTGTCGAGTGTGAGAGCACAGCAAGATATCGTCCATGAAGACAACCACAATAGAATCCAAGTACATACGACAAACATGATCAATCAATGCAATGATAACTACAGGTGGGTTACTGAGACCGAAGGGTATAAATACATACTCATATAGGCCATACCTACTATGAAAGAATGTAATAGCTATATTAGATTGTCTAATGTGAAACTGATGATAACTGAATCTCAAGTAAATATTTGAGAACACTCGAGCTCCTTGAAGCTGATCAAATAGATCATCAATCTGTGGAAAGGGATATCGGTTCATGACCGTCAACTAGTTCTGCTTCAGATAATCCAAAAATAGCATGAGGGTACTGTCCTCCTTTTTCACATACAGGACATTGTGAAACCGATGGACAAGTACTGGGTCATATTAAACCCATTTCATTCAAATCCTCAAACTGGTTCTTGAGATCCTATAACTTTGGTGTAGCCATCCTATAAGGAGGAATGGACATTGGTTCCACACCTAACAAAATCCCAATAGAAAAGTATACCTCACGCTCTGGAGGAAAACTTGATGTGTCCTCTAAAAATACATTCATCAAACGTTCCACAAATGGAGGAATGTCTACCTGTGAAGTCCCCTAGTCATCCATATATATACATGAGATATGGGCTATAACTCCTCCCAACTAATGATGCTCATGTCCCACTCGGCTTTCTTGGACATCCTATTCTCTATTATAAAGAAACGATCTTCCCTTAAGGGATGTGAAACTCAACCTACAATTATAGCAGTTGATAATTGATTGAAAGGGAACTAACCAGTCCATTCTGATACTGAAATCATAGCTCATCATCTAAAATAAGTAGATGTCTTTTACGAAATGATACCCATCAACCTTAACAGGGAACTCCTTATAGTGATGTAAACTATCTATTATTGTCCCCAATTGAGTGTCTAGTGGAAAGATTTCAGCAGAATAAAAGATACATGGCCCAAGGCTCTCCACAACAACAAAAGATATAAAGCTATGGGAATGCCCTCTATTGAAAATAGAATATGTAAAACTGGGGAAACTATAATTGTACCTCGAGATGTATACTATTCAAGATCATGCTCTTTCTGAGTCTGCTCCACCACAAAAGTCTGACCTGCACTGCATCCCTATGACACATTCTGACCACTCTGAGCAGATCCACCCTATTGTCGCTGAAATCCTGCTGACTGGATAACACAACCATGACCTCCTCCTCAGTCTAGACGGCCGAAATAACTCTGGTTACCTGACTAATGAGAAATTGGTGGTGATAATCCTAATAGATAATTAAAAGAAGAACCATTATAACCAGCTTCTCGAGAGAAGATCTGACAGAAGCACTAAAGATGCCACATCTTCCCGCATAATCGGCATTCTACTGGGACTCATGGGAAATGTGGCCTCTTATGCCCACTCTTCTTGCACTAGTATCACACCACTTGTCTACAAAAATGTGTCACCCGTCTCCTTTGATTTCCACACATAGACTCCCTATGGCGCTTGCAGCTATCAATAAGAGAGATAATAAATATGGATTTCAAACCACCCTGTCTCACAACACAAGAATCTCATAGGTTATTCTCGGCGATCAGTGATGGGATGACTGTAGAGGTTTTGGAAGTCAAGTTGAATATGTTCACCAGTGATCAAATGTTGTGCCTAAGACCATACTCGAACTTTATTGATAGGAATAAATCATCACCTCCTGTAATAGTCATGAAGTGCTGCAGCTCTATGAAGAAAAACAAATAATCCATAACACAAAGAGTACGATTCTCCACACTAATAAACTATCAGGATCGGTCGGCCCTCAAGGTATCTAGATAGAAGTATTCATAGAAGGCACGCTGGAACTCATCCAAGGCCATGACATGCTAGTGTCCGGGCTGTGAGTTCACATCCCACCATCTCTTGGTGGAATCTAGAAGAATATATGTAGCAATGTTAACCCTCCTCTCATGAGGCGTCTCCAGAGGCTTGAAGATAGAATTTCTGGCTTCTTACCATGACTTTGTAGCCTGAGGTCCTCTTTCCCATATGAATGTGAGAGGATGGTGTTGCTGAAAAACTCAGGTCTAATCTGCCATAGAAGGGGAAGGATGTCGTACTCCTTGGAAGGTATTCATGAAACTCATGAAGCCCTCTCAGAATTTTCCGTCGTCACATGTGTCCAGAATAACGGTTGGTGCCATGACATGCACTATAGAAAGATATATTGGTAGTCCCTTATCCACCATGTCCAGTGTCTGATCAATATCTTGTAATGTATGTACTATCGAAGGACGTCTCAGCTGCATGGCTCTGCATGGTCAATCGCACACCGTAGATTAAGATTAACAGGGATTGAAAAGTATAAAATTATGAAGGGAACAAGGGAAATAAAGCATTCATCCTTTTCAAAGAATAGATACATGCCGTGTAAAATGATTACATATTGTGTTCCCGTAAGCCATCACATGGTTGTTTACCTCTACCAATACTAGTCGTGTAACACCCCATACACAGGTCATGTTGTCTGAACACATAGTGTGAACTTCAGTTCTCTTCCCTTTCCCATGTCCTCTTAAATTGCTAAGCCACATAGCTCTCCTAGAACAAGAATATAAATCATGTTAGTGCGAGACATGGTGTGTACTAGACGAACTACACTGACCCGTGTTATCAGTAGCCTGACCGGTTAAATGGATCACCTTATATGGCGTGTTCCAGATAGACACAACATGTATTTCTTAGGTTTAAGCTTCCTATGTTGTTATTCACACAATCATACATAAGGACTACACAACACTGCATGTACTTTAGGTACACGATGTGTTCTACCATGATTTAGCAACACTATGTCTCTCCCAACACATCCAGTGACATGGTTAGAGACTACACTACACGTACATAAAGTACACAGTGTGTACTGAAGAAAAAAGTTTCCTGAAAAGAAGGACACATGGTGTGTATTCAACATTACACACCGTGTATTCTAGGTTTTTTTGGATAGTAAGACACATAAAATACTCCAGAACCCCAAAAAACAGTGAAATATACATTAATGATCCAAATTAAAATCCTGGAGGGCCCATAATATTCTATAATCAATGCATGGCATCTTATACAAGTAATATAAAAAGAAAATAGGTAAATGATTCACCATATTTTGATTCATGAGGGCCCATAACACCTCATGATCAAATGTTTTTCCTTCATTAAAACAAAAACATAAACAATCCAATACCACTATAAAAAATCAGGTACTATATCAAGGAATATATCACAACATCATGCATATCTAGAACAAAATCTATCACAATAACATGAAATCACTAATGCACCCTAAATGGAAATGTAAGAACACATGACATGTGATTTCTAGAATGTTCATATATAATGAATGAGAAGGAATACCCTCTTCTCATCAGGGTGCAATTGAAATAAGAACCCAATAAAATCATCAATAAAAATACTTATAATGTGAATCACCCAATGGTGAAATTATATCAACCATAAAATTTTAAAATAAGAAAAATTGAAAAAAAATGACGTAGATTGGCTATTCCCCCGTACACAAGTTATCTACTCCTAAGAAAAAATTATTTATAAGATCTTATTAATTTTTATCCCATACTATAGGCTACAAATAGTATGTTAGGAATAAAATAATACATTTGATTCATCTTTGTAATGTTATAGTTTCAGAATCCCCTCCGAGGATCCCCTTACTCGGTGGGTCACATGGCCTCAAGCGCATTTCCCCGAATGCCAAAGGATACAGACAAGCAGCGAGGGACTTGGGTGTTATAGTATGGAAACTATCCCTCATTGGCAGAGTAACCTATTATATGTAAAATGAATATACAATAGTGGAAGTAGTAATAATGCCACACAACTCTAAACTGAGGTAGACTGAAAGTAAGAAACAATGGAGCACATAACTAAATGAAGCATGATACATATGTCTAGGAAAGCATCCAAAAAAGTCACAATGCAGGAATACAATAATAAAAAAATTAAAAAAGAATACAGATCAACTCTATAATCATCTCAAGCCATATCTTGGTCTCATTCTCTCTAACTCCTCAGTAATAAATTAAATGAAGTAGAAGGATGTGTGCCCTTAGCTGACCATACAACAATATAATTGTTTTTCCCCCAAAAGCATGACCCCAATAGGATGTGAGAAAAATACTTATAGGAACCCACTAGAATGTCTCTACATAACAGTCAATGAATATATATGGCATGAAAATTAAAAATATTACTAAACTAGGAAGTACTCAATATAAAAATTCTTATAGTTCAATTGCAATCAATTTCAGATAACATTAAAGATGATAATCAAAATAGGTATCCCTTTGGATTATACTCTTAGCCTAAACTCTCTGGGATGTACACATAGTCTAACCCCACATGTTCTGCTTAATCATAGAATCTCTGAGGAAGCACTCACCGTAAATTCCCTCTATAGTCTCATATCGGTAACTAAAAGGAACTCTAGGGAATAACTCAAGGTCTCATTCCCCATGTGGCCCGATTCGAGGATCTACATTCACTTTGAATAATAACTTATATCAAACACCCCCTTTTTCTCACAACTTAACAGTAAACAGACACTCTGGAGAAGCACTCAACATCCATTCATTATATGATCTACTACACTAGGTTATCACGTTCCTGTGTAAGTCAATAGAGCACAGCAATTTGTAGAGTCCCGAAGCATGACGTAATTAGTAATTACATAACTTTTGAAGAATAATTAATATATAACAAAAATAAACACACAAGGACCGTAATAGTTTAGTGTCTTTGAAAAATCAGAAAAATAATCTTCTAATCACGGTGAAAGATCTTCAACATCTCCCATAAAGATCTTCCCCTTTTGGTTTTCTTACCTAAAACCTATCTTTATGTCCTGGGGAAATAAAACATATAAAGAGTGATCTCAAATGCTTAGTAAGGGTATGCATGGATAAAACAAAACAAATCATATAAATTTTAACTTAAAAACATGAACATAATGTTTAAAAATCAAAATCTTGGGCAATGACATAAAATATGGCACTACATAAGGCATAGATCATAATGGAACATTTATCATGATAAAATAGATTGGGAATAAAACATGTATTTGAGGGAAAAAAATTAAGCACATGTAATGATTTCCATAGTAGCCAAGGCATTCCTTCCAAGACCATCTTAGTGGATAAAGTCCATTTCTGAATCGAGTTCACTCCACGTTCCAGTCCTGTATAAATGAACCGGTTTAACTTTTCTTTACAGCCATGTCTATCTCATGAGATATAAATCTTTACCCAATGCATTGGAGGGAGATATAGGTCCCACCTATCTCATAATTAAATCATTATTTCGTGTTCTACAACATAAACATAAATCATTCATCATAACCCAAAGAATAAAATGGGTTTTATAAACATCATCCCATCATAACATAATCCATATAAGAAAATGTATATCATTTAATCATAATAAAATTGAAACCATGTAAATCATAGAGACATTATACTTGAAACATAAACATATGAAATAATGTCATCTTAAAAGGAAAAACACTTGAAATGAATTCTTGAGGAAAATATTCATGCTTCTTCAAAATCAATTTATTTTCACAAAACGTCATGCAATTTTAAAAAAAGAGATTTTGTGGAAAATAGTCATGAAATATTTTGGAGGAAGATTCGTGAAAATAAGGCTTTATAAAACCATAAAAATCCTTTCACTCCGTATAAGTTAAAAAAACATTCTCCTCGAAATTATGTCGAAAAATCCATAAGGTACCTCGTATGGTAAACAAAAGAAAGATTCCTTCCATACGACGTGGTAAAAGTGAGACAAGGGTAAAAATGACATTAAACATACAAGGAAGGAATACATTTTATGAAAACATTTTGAGAACATTTGGATATAGATAATAAACATAACCCCATAAAATACTTACGAAAAAACAATCTCGGATAAGAGCGAGATTAAAATATTTATCCCTTACCTTAGGTCCGATATGCATCGTACGTATCCGAACATCCTGTATAATGATTTAGATAATGTCATTGACATATTACATAATAATATTCATTTTTATGATATCATATATGGTTCACTTATGACTTTATATTATCTGTTCATTTGTAAATCCCATGTTAAAGAAACGTTTTCGGTAAAATCATCTTATTTATCGTACGTGTTTGGACTTGTTGTTCTTGATGTTATTATTAATTATATCATTATTTAATTACTTCCAAAATTTAAAACATGATTTACATATCATATATATTCATCATATATCCAGCATATACATGTATTTATAATAGTACATAACATATGGAGGTAAGAAATGATATGCACAGTTCATGGACACGGTGAACCGTACGTACGCATGAAAACAAACTTCATTTCTATTTTTTATTTTAATTTAATAGTTATATTCTGATTCATGTATAATATCATATATAATATCATTAACTCCATGTTTTATACATTCAATATAAGGAATTAACGAATCACATCACTTTGTGGGGGCGGTAGTCCGCACTTCCACAAATGAGATTATCGTATTTACCGACTTTGGAAACAATAAAGGCTTGATATAATTAGGAATTACAAAAGCATAAGGAAATAGTAAACATAATATATATCATATATAAATACAGTTCCATCATAACGGCCACCATGAGAGGTGGTAGCAGAAAATCGAACAATCATCGTTTCATGAGGCGTTAGTTTTCCATTAGAGAAACATTATGTTCTTCATCTATTAGATAGAGGTGTGTGTAAGTGTAGTTATAATCCTTATCAAAAAAAAAATCATAGTATTTTTAGGATACAGTTTTTGTCTCAAAATAAAGGATTATAAAGAGTTTAGGGGTTGGAGAAGTAGAATAAAAGAAAACAACTTAAGAGAAACTATTACCTTTAATTTGGGTAACTTTATTTGGTTTGAACCAAAAAGAATTCTTGAAGTGCCTTCATCCTAATGTAAGGCTTCTAGGGGGAGGAGAGGGATGTTGGGAGATTATTTGGGTAGAGTTTGGACGAGCCAAAAGGATTGCGAGGTGTGATGAATTTCATATAAGTGGTCTCCTCTTATAAGGGAGAGGAGAGGCCTTAAGGAATGTGTGAAAAAATAATTTTATTATAAACTTATAATCGGTTTCAAGAGGTCCAAAACACATTAATGTCGAAGATAAGATGACTCATATTCAAAATAAAATTATCCAATTGGAATTCAATAGGATTTGGATAATATTTTAATCATTATAATCCTATTTATTGAAATCATTTATTAATGAGGTAAATACTGCATCATTTTTGTGTCATAAATAATTTAATTTATATGATGTCTAATAATTATAAATAAAATACAAAGATAAAGGAAATAGTTTTAGTTTTCCAATGAATATTTATAGTTGAAAAGATAATATATATATCCCCTTATAAAAATTAATTAAACAATGATTTTTGTTAATGGAAATTATGTCTTTACATTAAATTAATTAATGTAATGTGTCATTGTCTTTCCTAAGTGGCTCCATGGGGTCCCAAAATCGACCCAAGGATGACCATGGTCAGCCATTACTCATCCAATAAGTTTTGGACAAGTGTTAAGGTAATTTTGAGTAATTAAAATATTCTTTTAACCTTGAATTACCCTATTTACTGTTTACTGTGGTAATAATAGTAAAAAGTTACTATTCACCAAAAATTATTTTTATCTAATTGAACCACATTTTACACGTTGATATTAACCAGGTCTCTCGTATTTTAGAAATTCAACTCACAGAAGATGTAAAATGATGTTTTATGAACAATTGCAAATGCTCTTAGGAGGTGGGTAAAAGACGGTGAAAAGTTCAATACAATTTTTATAATTCCTAAATTATTATAAAATGACTCAAATGAATTTAATTGAACATATAAAAGTATTATTTACCTATTTTTACCTAAAATTAATTTAAATCAAATAAATTATTATTTAAATAATATTTCTGTTTTAACAAAAAACATAGTATTTTGACTATTAATCATAAATTGAAGTTTTTTAGAAAAATACCAAAAATTCAGCGTAAGATATATTGGATGTTCCAAATTCATAAATAATGTCTATTTTTTCAAATTCGAAACATTGTAGTGGCATTAATTAATTTTAAAAGTAATTCCCGTAGTCAAAACAAATAGCGTGTTTTTAAGAAACAATAACTATCAAAAGATCATCACTTGTTTATGTCCAATTTCAAAGTGAAATTAATTACAATGTCCAAAATTGGATTAAATGGTAAAAATATAATCTAATTACACTTTAAAAAAATTTAAAAAGTTACTCTAGCCATATAAATTATTTTGATGAAAGAAGATGTTTTTAATTAAAATATAGTGTGTTTTTACTATTCATCAAAATATGAATGTTATCAGAATAATATGAAAAAATTATCCAAAGTAAATTTTTATATCCTGATTCCAAATAAGAATTTTATTTTTTCAAATTGAACTTATAGACATGTCAAAAACAAGATTTAATGTTGGTGCGCCATCAAATGTCAGCAAAACTGCATTTTTTTGAAAAATAAGAATTTTACCCGAAAAATTTATTTTGTTCTCATACCATGTTCTAGAAAATATTTAAGATGAATAATAATTTTATAAAATTCAAAATTTAGTTAATACTATTCGTAACGGCTAGTCCATAATAATATTACAACCATATATCATTGTTTCGTGAAACACTATATTGCGTACTACACACGCTATCGAGGATGATCGATATTGCGTGTAATGCAAGCCAAGTAAGGGTTGTGTGTGATGCAAGACTCCCTCGTTGTTTCATATAACATAATCCAACCATATTTCATCGATGTTATAAATCGTTTACTATTCATAGAAACCCAAATCGTAAAATCAAATACTAAAACATGATTTTAAAAACTAAAGTATGAAACGTAATGATTACCCAAAGTAACTCATCACTGGGTTTCCATATTAGAGAAAATAGGTGAAAATATTGATATGGAAGAAAAATCTAACCATCATGTTCTAATGGATAGTGGTAGAGAACATGGCTATGGAAAAGCCAACAGTCACAATGCCATAAATTTGTGATGATCTTAGGTACCATCTGATTCATTAGATATGAAAGCACTAGGACAACATTTTTTTTGGTTTTCAATATCAATTCCCTAAAGTTAATGAATTAAAAGAAATACTTACGTGATTTTGGTAAAATCTCATAGTTGTTCATTCCTTGATCAATTTCCACTTCATCTCTTTAAGAAATGATGTTGAATTTGTTATTCATGAAGTGTTAGCAGATCATGCGATAGAATGATAAGTCATCCAATCATTTTCTATAAAAATATTATCATATGTTATTAAATATACATAAGTCCATCTATGGGGAGATAAATCATAGATGATTCCAATAATGGACATATATTTAATCTATCATATCACATAATAAAATAAAACTAGTTTCTACTAACCAGAGACTTCCTGTAGGTCAGTGGTAGGTAATAAAGGCATGTGGCACTTCTGTTTTGGGTTTGATTCCCACACCCTTGTCCGACGTGACGTGTGGTCTCCCATCCAGAAGGTTGTCCTTTTTCTAAAATTACAACATTATGACATTCCATCGATAATATCTAAAACAGTTCTAGCCTTAAACAATACTAACTTATGTCCAACATAATCTATTTAAAATCTTTAGGATTATCGAAAATACTTTTGTCCAAACTTATAGTATGAAGAAAAAAATTACCAGAAATGTCATCTACCGAGCACATGAATGCCATCATTTATCCATGATATATCTTGTTGACCACATTCCAATCATGTGAATACCTTAATCATGTATTCTCATGAAAAATGAATTCCCATTGAACCTTAGTAAAAACATGAATGCTGTCAAAATTTCACTTTTTCCACATACCAAAAACCAAAATTCTATATACTCAAACCATGATATAACTATTTTCATATATCAGTCATGATCTCATGAATACTGTCAAACTTTTCATTTTCTCCTTATCCATTCATTATGTGCATTTCATCTGCTTTCCATAAATATTTCAATCACTTTTTCATGGTTACCGTTACCATAAAATTATTGGAAACCACAATAGACCAATACATAAATATTCCAATATTCCACAGTATTGTATAAAACATTATTTTGGAATCCAATTACATGAACACTAAATCATTCTACCACATCGTTGCCATATTCAACAATTCCAATAGTGATCACATGTGACTTCCCTTTTTCCATTTCCTTATGTGGTTTCTCATGTTGATCCTCATTAACCCGTGGATTAGGGCATTTATTAGCATAATGTCCCATTTCCTTGCACATGATGAATTGAAGTGTTGGTGGAGAGTTCTTTGTAGTCTTTTCTCTATTCACATAATTAGAAACCTTTTTCCCATTACTTCATCAAACAACTGATTTATGACATTCTTTTCCACACTTAAAACATTTTCTAGTCCCTTTAAGACAATATAAACTATGCTTCATTCCACACATTGATCATAAAGAAACATTCATCTTCTTTTCACCATTGTTCTGAGATTTCTCCTTGAACTCCATCTTTCGTTTCTTGTCAAAACCATGACATGGATATATAACACCAACTTCTATTTCTACCTTGATAGCACAACGCACAATTTATTCATAGCTACTGAAGTCTCTTATAGCTGATTCCCTTTGAAGACTTGGTTTTAAGCCACTGAAGAATCGATCAACTTTACTTTTAGGTAGGATGATAAATCCAGATTCATAGCTTGCAAGACCTGTAAAATTCACTTCATATATACCAACAGATTCATCATCCTTTTTCTTAATCTCAAGGAAATCCTTTTCCATTTTTGTTCGAAGAATACGAGGGATGTAATTATTGAACAATAAGTTCTTGAACTCATCCCATTCCATGGAGTCATTTTCACCTTGGGGCCTTGTATTCTTAATTAATGTCCACCATTGATCTACTTCACATTCTAATCGGTAAATAGAAAGAATTACTTTTACATGTTCCGAATAGCGAGGTATGGAAAATATCTTTTTCAATGGTATTGATCCATTGTTCATCAACAAGTGGATCAGAAGACCCACTTAAATAAGGTGGGTGTTTCCTCATGAAGTACTCAATAGCATATTGTTCCCTTCGATGATCATTTGGAAGTCCAGAATGATTCATAGCTTGTGTAAATATAACAATAATATTTTATACTGCATCTCCCATAACATTGGATTGTTCAGGAGGACAATCATTGCATTTCCCATTACATTGATCAACACAGTTCCTTCAGGTTCTAGCCATCATCTAAAACCCAAAAAGAATATTTTAAGAGGGAAAACATATTCTAGGAAAATAACATAATAAAGGGGGCGTACCTTTAATATCTAATATATTGGGTTTAATTCTTATATCTTAACTGTAATTCTAGGACTATAACGTAAAATTATACTTAACCTTAGGGACATCCCTAGACATACCTTAGAAATATTTCTAGGGATCTCACTAAAGTCTTCGCATCCTAGTTTCCAAAGGATAACTAATCATTTCCTCTGATACCAAATGTAGAGGCCAGAAGCATGACGTACATAGACAATACATTACTTTTGCGGAATACTTAATACATAACAAATAAAAACACACAAGAACTTTAATAGTTTATTGTATTTGGAAACTCTGAAAAATAATCTTCTAATCATGGTGAAAGATCTTCAACATCTCCCATAAAGATCTTACCCTTTTGGTTTTCTTACCTACTACATTTCTTTATGTCCTGGGGAAAAGAAAATATATAAAAGGTGAGCTCAAATTCTCAGTAAGGGTAATAATGGATAAAATAAAACAAATCATATACATTTAAACATAAAAACATGAACATAATGTTTAAACATCAAAATCTTGGGCAATGACATAAAACATGGCAGTACATAAGGAATAGATCATAATAGAACATTAATCATGATAATCTATAATGGGAATAAAACATGTAATAGTGGAAAAACATTAATCACATGTAATTATTTCCATAGTAGCCAAGTTATTGCTACCAAGACCATCTTAGTGGACAAAGTCCCTTTCTGAGTCGAGTTCACTCCTCGTTCCAGTCTTGTATTACTGAACCGGTTTAACATTCCATTCCGGCCATGCCTCTCTCATGAGATATAAATATTTACCCAATTCATTGGAGGGAGATATATGTCCCACCCATCTCATAATGAAATCATTCTTTTATTTGCAACAACATAAACATAAATCATTCGTTATAACCCAAAGAATAAAATGGGTTTCATAAACATCATCCCATCATAACATAATCCATATAATAAAATGGATCTCATTTCATCATAATAAAATTCAAACCATTTAAATAATAGAGACATTATACTTGAAACATACAAATATGAAATAATGTCATCTTAGATAGAAAAACACTTGAAATGAATTCTTGAAAAAAATATCCTTTCTTCTTCAAAATAAATTTCTTTTCACTAAACATCTTGAAATTTTAAAAGAAAGAGATTTTGTAGAAAATAGTCAGGAAATATTTTGGAGGAAGCTTCATGAAAATAAGGCTTTATAAAACCATAAAAATTCTTTCATGCCGTATAAGTTAAAAAAACATTCTCTTCGTACTTTCATCAAAAAAGTCAAAAAGTAACTCGTATGGTAAACAAAAGAAGGTTTCCTTCCATACGTAGTGGTAAAAGTAAGAAAAGGGAAAATATGTCATTAAACATTCATGGAATGAAAAAAATTTATGAAACCATTTTGAGAACATTTGGACATGGATAATAAACATAACCCCAAAAAATACTTACGAAAAAACAATCTCGGATAAGAGCGAGATTGGAATAGTTATCCCTTACCTTAGGTGTGATATGCTTCGTACATATCCGAACCTCCTGTATAATGATTTAAATAATGTCATTGAATTATTACAGAATCATATTGATTGTTATTATATCATATATGGTTCACTTATTACTTTATTTTACACGTTTTTTTGTAAATCCGATGTCAAAGAAACATTTTGGGTAAAATCATCTTATTTATCGTACGAGTTTGGACTTGTTGTTATTGATGTTATTATTACTTATATCATGATTTAATTACCTCCAGAATGTAAATCATGGTTTATATATCATATATATTCATTATATATCCAGCATATACATGTATTTATAATAGTACATAACATATAGACGTAAGAAATGAAATGCACCGTTCATGGAGACGGTAAACCGTACGTACAATGAACGCTACTTTCATTTATATTTATTATTTTAATGGAATAGGTATATTATGATTATAGTATAATATCATATATAATATCATTAACTCTATCAGTTATACATTCCATATTATTCATTAATGAATCACATCACTTTGAGGGGGCGGTAGTCCGCACTTCCTCAAATGAGATTATCTTATTTACCGACTATGGAAACAATAAAGGATTGATATAATTGGGAAGTAAAAAAGAATAAGGAAATAATAAAGATAATATATATTATATATAAATAATGTGCAATCATAATGGACACCATGAGAGGCGGTAAGAGAAAATCGAACAATCATCGTTTCGTGAGGCGTTAGTTATCCATCACAAAAATATTATGCTCATCATCCATTAAATGGAGGAGTGTGTAAGTGGAGTTATAATACATATCATAACAACATCCTAGTATTTTGAGGATACAGGTGTTTTCACAAAATAAAGGATTATAATGAGTTTAGGGGTTGGAGAAGACGAATAAAATAAAACAACTTAAGAGAAACTATTACCATTAATTTGGGTAACTTCTTTTGGGCTGAACCAAAAGGACGTCTTGATGTTTTTTCTGCATAATGTAAGGATTATAGGTGGAGGATAGGTATGTTGGGAGATTAGTTGTGCAGCGTTTGGACGAGCCAAAAGGCTTGAGAGGTGTAAGGAATTTCATAGAAATGGTCTCCTTTTTATAAGGGAGATGAGGGGCTCTTTAGGAAAGTGAGAAAACATTTTTTTATTATAAACTTATCTTCGGTTTCAAGGGGTCCCAAAAACATTAATTTCAATGATAATATGAATAATATTAGAAATAAAATCATCCTATTGGAATTGGACATGTTTTGGATAATATTTTAATCATTATAATCTTATTTATTTAAATAATTTATTAATGAGGTAAATACTGCATCATTTTTATGTCATAAATAATTTAATTTATCTGATTTTTAAAAATAATAAAAAAAACCAACATGTAGAAAATTGTTTTATCTTTCCAATTAATATTTATAGTCGAATAGATAATTTATATATCCCCATATAAAAATTAATTAGTAAAGGATTTTTGTTAATTCCAATTTTGACTTTACATTAATGTAATTAATCTAATGTATCATTGTCCTTCATAAGTGGCTCCATGGGGTCCCAAAATCGACCCAACGATTCCCATGGTCAGACATTACTCATCCAATAAGGTTTTAACAAGTGTTAAGGTAATTTTGAATTATTATAATATTCTTTTAACCTTGAATTACCCTATTTAATATTAACCGTGGTAAATAAAAGTAAAAAGTTATTGTTCACCAAATATTATTTTTATCTAATTGAACTGCATTTTACTCCTTGATATTAACTGTATCTCTTTGATTTTCGAAATTCAACTCACAGAAGTGGTAAAATTATGTTTTATGAACAATTGCAAAAGCTCCTAGTAGGTGGGTAAAAGACGGTGAAAAGTTCAATACAATTTTTATAAATCCAAAATTAATATAAAATAAATTCAATGAATTTAATTAAACTTATATAAATATTATGTACCTATTTTTACCTAATATAAATTTAAATCAAATATATTATTATTTAAATAAAAAGTCGGTTTTAACCAAAAACTCAGTGTTTTCACTATTCATCAAAAATTGAAGTTTTTCAGAAAAATACCAAAAATTCAGCCTAAGATATATTTGACATTCCAAATTCATAAATTATGTCTATTTTTTGAAATTCAAATAATATAATTGACTTTAATTATTTTTAAAGGTAATTCCTGTTATCAAAACAAATAGAATGTTTTTAAGAAACAATAAATATCAAAAGATCATCACTTGTTTATGTCCAATTTCAATGTGAAACTAATTCCAATGACCAACATTGGATTAAATGGTAAAAATATATTATAATTAAAATTTAAAACCAATTAAAAAGATAATCTAGCCATATAAATTATTTCAATGAAAGAAGTTGTTTTTAATTAAAATATAGCGTGTTTTTACTATTCATCAATATATGAAAGTTATTAGAATAATATGAAATATTTATCCATAGTAAATTTTAATGTCATTATTCCGAAGAAGATTTTTATTTTGTCAAGTTGAACTTATATACATGTCAAAAAAAATATTTAAAGTGGGTGCCCCATGAAAAGGTGGCAAAACCGTATTTTTTTAAAATTACTTATTTTACCCAAAAAATTTATTTTGTTCTCGTACCATGTTCTAGAAAATATGTAAGATGAATAATAATGTTATAAAATGAAAAATTTAGTTAATAATTTTCATAACTGCTAGTCCATAATAATATTATAACCATATATCGTTGTTTAGTGAAACACAGTATTGCGTACTACACACGCTATCGAGGAAGGTCGCGATTGCGTGTAATGCAAGCCATGTCAGGGATGCATGTGATGAAAGACTCCTTCGTTCTTTTTTATAACACAATTAAATCATATTTATTTTATACATTTATATATATATATATATAGATACACACTCAATGTTGCGTAGAATAACTACTATCAAAATTGTGTGTATCATGATCCCAGAAGAGTGTTGCGTATACTGTAAGCTAATACGGTGTTACGTATAGCGCAAGTTAATCTTGGTGTAGCGTACAACACAAGACATCTATGAAATTAAATGAATATTTTTCATAAAATCTCGGGGTGTTACAAATGCATTTCGGCTAAATTTACCCTCAATAACTACATGGATAAATAGTACACATGATACCAACATTTGAGATAAACAATCAATTTATCCTAACAATACGAGGCATGGAATGAAAACAGCATAACATGAAAACTTGACCAAATGGTCAAAAATAGAAAACATTGAAAAAAATTGAAATGTTATCAAAGATAATACTATTCTCATAAATTTATCACTATTCAAACAAACAAGGCATATCAGGCACAATCAAGGCTAAAAACCAATAACACACAATACCCCATTATTGGGTATTTATAAATTTTGAACATAATATTCATATACTATCTATGGAAAGGAACAAATGACCTCCCTCGTCATTATAGGATCGTTATATGTGACCCTCAACCCTTAAATTTACCATGAACACCATTGATCTACAAAATGGAAATTAATTATCAACTGACGATATCTCATGAAAAAGGACATACCAGGAAACAAGGTTCTATAAGAAGAAATATATTACTATGGCCATCAAAACGCAATCGATGGCAGTCGATTCAGAGAACATATGATCGATCGTGGGCTCAATGAATAATCGGCTGTACACAAACACTATCGGTCGAAGAAGGTGAAAAGATGATGCTTCTTCCTAATGGACAAAAACCTCATCTGTTTAAAGAAAAAATTACACCACATGTAATTTATAAGTACATAGTGTATACATGCCTTAACCTATCCCCACAGTAGCTGGTATCCAGGTAACAACACATAGTTGTGTGCATGGACGTTACACGGCTATCACATGACTACATGCTTTAACCGAGTACACAACTTGTAATTATAACGTACACATCGTGCCCGCAAGAAATTTTAAAAAACATTTCTTTTCATAAAAAAATTTATAAAGGAAAAACATACATAAAAAATGATCCATGTTCTTCAAATTGTAATTTAAATCCTTCTATATAAATTCATTTAAATTTCCCTAAATACCAGGATAATTAATTCTTTGTGTGCTCTATGATAAACAAAATATATTATGATATTTTAACTATTAAATTTATGTTCACATTTATAACATTTTGTTTATTTTTATCATCGTCATCATTGAATGACCGACTACCAAATACAATCAACTATTCTGTTGGTTCTTCAATCTCATATATCCAAATATGAACCTCGTAGTTTATTTTGATTGTTATTTCTATGATGAACTACTTACAACAAAAAATAATTTTTTTATTTCAATTTTTTATAAATATAGTCATCTTATTTAATATAATTTATTCTGAAGATGTCTTTCATAACAGAATTAAAAATCAATGTTACTCTTTAAAATTTATGAGTTACTCTTCTTAGTCGTAATTATGACTCAATGTCATTCAATGAATTTTATGAAGATAGATAGATTCTATTTCAATTAATTTTCATACCCATTTTTGGTTGATATTTAATAGATATTTTTCTTCTATTATGTTGTTTATGTTATTTGTTACTATTACAATTTCAATGGACACATTTCAGAAGTCCTTATATACCCTAGTAATATAAATAGTTGTGCTTCCAGTGGTGGTCAAAAAATCATCCTTAATTTAGTGAGTCATCATCCAAAATAATATTCTCACTCTGATTACCAAAATGTCTCTTAGTAAATGGATCATTATAAAACTTATTTTATAGATTCAACATGTATAATTATTGACATTATTCTTGAACATATTTATTTAGACATAGGAAATTCCCAATTACTCCAAATCATTCATAAATATCACCCAACAGCCATTCGTTATTAGTGTATTAGTCATTATTTTTAATATCCTTCACATGTATTAATTATCATAAAGACACCATAGTCTTCACCTAATATTATATATCAAATTGGATTCTATAACTAGAACAATTTTCCAAAATAAAACATATTTTTAAATAATTATCATCTTCAAACAACACTTCTATTGGATTATATTGTGGTTTCTTTTATAATAATTTGATATTATAGAATTTGAAAAATAATCCTAGTAGTTTATTTTAGTAAAAAAATATTATCACCAATTCCCATTTATGAATTATTATTAAATAAACACAAACATCCATTTTTCATTTATGAAAAATGGGAAACTCATTCACTCTATAATGATTTATTGGACTCTTCCTATTTACCAATTCTCATCAGAAATGAACATTACATATTATACATACCGTGAAAAATAAAACCATGAAATTATTAACATTGATGGGGGTACATCAATCCACACCCATTGGATTTATAGAGAATAACTAATAAAATAACATATTCTTTGTTCTTATCCATAATATAAAAAATAAATTCAATGTTTAAAGATATGGGTGTGTGACAAAATTCTTCAACCACCATAATTTAATTTAAAATAAACATGATATAAAACTATTTTATTAATGAATCATCCACATATTTCAAGGAATATTTTATCATAGTGTTCCTTGAAATGAACCATATATAAAACAACTCCATGTTTACATGGGTAAACCTATTATTGAAATGATGTTTTATTGACTTATAAATAAATGATTTCCATAAATTTTATATCAATTGATTTTGAATATTATATATCATTTTTATTAATATATGTAAAATTTATTAGATAAATTTAATCATATAATGTTCATTATGAAATATTTCGAAAATATTCAACTATAAGGATTTATGTTCAGGTATTTAGATAAATATAATTTCCCCAAAAATATAAATTGATTTATATTATTTTATGTAACTGTATGATATTGTTATTTTCATAAATGAATAATTATATTATCAAAATATTAATGATTCACACTGAATAATAAAATTATGACACCTATCTCTTAAAATCACCCACTTAAGAGATATATATAATCATCTCTTCATCATTATATTTTGAATATCACTTGATAAACACATCATCATGATATACAAAAACTATAAAACAAATGCAGATATCCTCATTAAATCAATATAATCTATTTCCTATAATTAAGCACAAAACAATGATATATGAATATGGGGGAATTTCATATTTCTATAGTAAAAGGAGTTGGTTTTTATGTTACCATTCAATCAATATCACCTTAAATTTTAGGTGCAATAATTGATGAAATCTATATACCTTCAATTATTATATTTCTATTATTATTCACCTTAGAGAGCATGGTATTAGTAATATTTTCACTTATCTTCCAATATTCATACAATATCTTATTATGTGACAGAATTAATTTTCATCATAATACTCAGAGTACTTATAATTTCGTTATTCATAATGATCTAATCACATATTGAATCCATTTTCAATATTATTGCAATGTTGATCAAACCTACAACACAATATCTCTTGAATTTTTAGGTAAATAATTTTAGATAACCATTTTTATTAGCATGCCTTTCCTTATATAAAATATTCAAAAGTAAATTCCTTTTGATTTATTAATCATTATTTTTTCATGAATATCCTTGACCAAAATAGTTGTGATTAGATTCCCATCAATAATTATTACCCAATTTAATTATCTATAGTGTCTGAACTGATTTTTTTTCTATATATTCATTAGTAGATGGATTATTTTGAACACATATCCCATTAATAATATCTATATATTATAATTTATTATTAGTATAGATATATAAATACTTATTTGATATAATTTTATTATTATAAGTTTTTATTTCACCATAATAGTGATTCTTCATTAAATTTTACAATACAACTCCTTGATTTCTATTATTTCAATGAATGTGACATGTTATACATGGAGTTTTAGTCTTAGTTATGAAATTTTCCACACTACTAGAAAATGGAATTGAAGAATTATCATTCGTAAAATTTGATTCCATGTTTATAAAAATAAACTATGAATTTATATCTATTAAAAAAAAATATTTTTAATTTTTTTTTGACCTTATGGGACCAAAGAATTACATATATAAATAATATTGAATTTACTTTCAATATTCAGTTTATTTCATCACAATACACATACCAGAACCATAATGGATTAGTGAATTTGAAGACAATATGCTTAATATTATTATATCATAAAACAATTCCAAATCATCTCATAATTTTCTACTCAAATATTAAAAATCTATTAAATTCCCTAGTTAAAACCATTCATATATACTATGTAAATTAAATTTAAATATTATGATCTCAGCTGATTAGAATTGTAATAAATATTAAATATAAATGAATGATTATATGTGATAATAATATAAGAACAATAACTTGATAACTCTATTATATCCTAAATAACATAAACCCAATTATATAATGATAATTAATAATGAATATTGGAATAATAAATTATCAGATTAAATTTAATAAGTCACAAGAGTGTGTGATCATTAATAATGAGTCATTGAAAATAAGAACATATAATATGTATAATACATAGGTATGTGACATATATATAATAATATAAAACCATTTCATTATTCATGGATAACATCCATGACTACCAGAGATGAAAATGTACCATATTGGATGGGTTTCACTCCCCAATCTACCATATCATCAATCAAAATAAATCCCTATAATATAAAAATGGAATGAGTCCAATGAAAAATATGGTTCAATCCATCATCTAATCAATATTATTTCATGATATATAATCATTTAACCAATGTATTGGAGGAAAATTAATTTCTATTACAACTGATAAGTTAATTATAACTATAAATATGGCTACCACTTGTTCATAAAATCATTCATCATTTAATAATTAAAACCCCACTATTAATGAAATATTATTCAACAATTCATCACCACATTATCAGAATCCATACCGGGAAATTTGAAAGATAGTACCATTATATATCATCAATATTGGATCATATGTAATTGAAAAAGTGTCTAAATAGATGAAATATTACTTTATAATAACATTAAAAAATCCATTTCAGAAAACAAGAGGGAATTAATGATTTATTCTGAAAATATTCAAATAAAAATTTCTAAAATATATAGAATAATATTTCTGAAAATAATAATAGAAGAATTCCTAATAATATATAATAAAAAATAATCATAATATTTAGTAAATCCATTCACGCATTAAAATTTAGAATAATAATCATTTAAAAAATTCTGAAAATAGTTGCAATTTGCATTTTAAGACAGTTTAAAAAGAAAATTATAATCCATTGAAATGACTATAAAATATTTTAAAATTTTATTTAGTAATCATGGGATCATAAAATAAAATATTCATGGAAATTATTTAAGAAACAAGGACATGGAAAAATAGTTCTTCAAAAAGAGTCTATAAGGAAAAATGTTCATTAATATAATTTTATAAATTATTTCATGAACGAATATGTTGAATATGGTATTAATATTTAAAATTATTGAATAACCCAATGTAAAGAAAATATAATTTTTTTAATGGAAATATCTCATTTAATTTATGCAAACAAAAATTTAACCAACATATCCCTTAAATAAAATTGGATTATAACTAAATCAATTACTCATGTCCTATATTTAATTTCATGTATTTAAATCCACAATATAATAAATATAATTTTTTCAAACATACATTCATTGTCCTTATTAAAATATAACATTTTATGTATAATACCTAAATAAATTACAATTATAATTTATTTAAAATTATTGATTAAAAATATAATTCATGTGATAATATGTCCATATTCTAGGCATGTTCATGTTTGATAATTATGGTACATGCACAATGGATTTATCATACGGTGACCAATCTAAAAGGTACCTCATTATACTATTCATGGGTTTTCATTATTTTAACTTGGTAGTATTTTTAATGAATTTCATGCACCACTATAATGGTGAAGTCATATATTTTTTTTGGAAAATCATCATTAACAAACCTTTTCTATATGCTTCCAGAAGATTACACAATGTGTAACTTTGTTACATGGCATCTAAATGTCGCTATGTGCATACCATGTGATGGATCATGTCATAATAAAATCCACACAATACAATTCTAAATGTAATTATGAGACATTACTTGTCGTGAGTTATTAGATTAGTTATTTTCAATTTAACTGGATATGTATTTTAGAGGTTATGAATCATAGTTATTACATGACATGTAGTGGATTACACATTGTGTAATACCCTGACATTAGTTTTCAAACATGAATCATAGATTATATCCAATTTCCACCTACAATATATTTTATATTCTATTGAACTATTTCCATCCCCATGCGATCATATAGGCCTCCAACCCTTTAGTGTTTCTTCGTTCAGAGTTTGATCAATGTTTCTCTTGAGGTGTAGATTCATGGATAATAATTTTTTTTATTATTCACCCTTATATATTTCATGTAAAATATAAATAAAAAAGATCATCTTGAAATTGATGTCTCTATAATCTGAGATGTTGCCACTCATTTTTAGGTTGAGTTTTGAGGACTTCATCACCACCACACACATTGGCGAGTTTCATTGTGAGCCGGATTTTTTGCAAAATGGTAAGTCTTTCATTCATGTTAGAAGAATTTATTGACCAAAAATTGATTTATTTACATCAATTTTTGATTTAAATTAATTTTTTAAATATTTACTTCAATATATTTGATAAAACACAATGCTAGTGAATTTGGATTTTCGAAAGGGTTTGAGCATGATAATTGGGAAAACACCCAAATTCCATTTAATAATTGTGTGTTTGTAGAAGGTGGTTGATTTAAATTGTAAATTTCATGGAATTTATTTAAATTAAATTTTATAAATTAATTTCTTAAATTAATAATTACATTTATTTTTATTTGTTTTTAATTTAATTCTAACATGTGAAAATGGATTAAAATGTTCGAGTAGAAACGTAGTTGTTTTATCTCATTATAAAGGAATTATTTTGATTTAAATCTATTTTGGATTTAAATTAAAAATTATCATTTGAAATGGAAAATGGAATTTTATTTTATTTTATGTAGTATTAAAATTATATTCCCATCATTTATTCTATAAGAGCACATCCTGGACTTAGTTATTATGGGAATTATTTGTACACACTCTTCGCATATAACTAATTATTAAATATAAATGTTTCAAGACACATCCGTAATGGAATGATGATGAATTTAATTTTTTCAATTTTAGAGATACATCTATTAAATCATATTTTTGAGTTTACATAGAGAGTGAAAATTCCTATAGCCTAGAAGATTTGTACATATTCCAGAGGTGACTATGTTACTCAATACTATTATATTTGATATATAACAAAATTTCAATGTTGGAGAACTACCCTAAATGAATTCTATATTTATACAATTTATTTTATACTAATTTTTACATAAACCCTCTTTTAGAAATATTCCATCACTTGTATATATGTTTCTTATATTATTTTTCTTTATTTGAATTGTATAGCATCATTTTAGTAAATATGATTTAAAATTAGGAAACTATTTATTTAAATATTGAAATAATTACTTGAGTTAATATATTATTTGAATGTATTATAGAATCCATCCATATTTTTGTCTTTAGGGACATGGATTTTAGTAATTTGAGATTTAAATTCTTGATATCCCCTGGGACGTTATTCCCATTAGGGTTTCTTTTGTATGAATATTGACTTTATTTTATTTATACTTCTATGTTTTGTTGAACATTTGTTCTCTATATTATTTTATATGATTCCGTAGTCTAATAACCATTCATTGGGGATTGGTAATGGCCTATGGTCCATTTAAGAGATGGCTGGGTTATCAGGTTTCCATGGCACCCAGGATGGATTTTGATAAATTGGTATCAGAGGTGGGAATCAGGATTATTTCATGAATTTAGTATACAATGTTGAAATGATCTTAACATGTAAGAGGTAGTTTCAATGATTTATTGTAAAACTCTCACCATACTAAATGTTATGTCTCTGGGGGTATTTATGGGGATACCTTTTTTAGATTACTTGTATTTTATCCCTGTTTTGATTTTGATAGTGTGAAATCAAAAATTTATTTCTATTGGTAGAGATCAGTATTCCCTTGTTACCCTATTTGTTAATAATATGATGTATTCATTGTTGTAATATGATGCTGGGTTGAATCATGCATCCGAGAAGGCATTTGAAATTTATAGGGGAGGATATGTTGCTAAACTCCAACAAGAGAATCCTCTAGTGGACCCAAACCTAGTTCAGATGATTGTATGCAGTGTCCAAGCTCTTGGACAGGAACCACCACCTGCTCTAAATCATGCTCTAGCATTGTAACCATATGTGAAGGTTCTTAGGAATAATTTTCATGTGTTACTTAACAATATTCCACTTGTTTTTAAAGGCTCCACTGATCCCCAAAATTCTAGAGAATGGTTTGACATGTTAAAATTCATGTTTGATTTCTTCTAGACACCTGATAAGATCATGGTGAAGCCTTCCACCTTTGTGAAAGATTGATATAGAATAGAAATGTGGTACACTATGGTGATGTTGAAGAAACATGATGGAATATAGTGGAAATATATCATGGTTTTTCTCACTAACTAGTTCTATCTATAGTTAATGGTGGGGGACAAGTCTATGGGTGTTATCATGCTTGAACAGGTCAATAAAACCATAACTATGTATTCAAATCACTTTTCTAAATTTTAGATGTTCATGCATGAGACTGTATTTGATTACTACATGATGGGTAGAAAGATATAGTTGGGTTTTCAAATAGGTATATTCTATTAGGTCTTCTTGAAAAAAATTCCAACTTATGCTGATGTGTTGGATAGGGAACTGATGGTTCAGATGGACCAGGCTAGAATGTCAGGGTTAATGGGAGATCCTTTTTTTCCTAGTAGAAGTTTCAGTTACTTCTGGGGAAAGAAGAATAATGATGAATCTTGTTTAATTTCATGAAATACATTTTTTCTATACATCCTACGATGCCTATAGGGAGTTCATTGACTTGATATAATTATGGAATCCTCAGAAATTATATGAGGGTTTTCACTGAGGTTACTATGAACTATAGCTAGTTCGAAATTTCATGATACAATATGAGAATCCTTTATATCTTTTATAGAATAAATTTTGGAACAAGATAATTATCTCCTCATAAAAATAAGGTAAAATATATGATTCAGCAACATAAGTGTTTTTGGAACATGCATTGGGAACAAAGCATCATCATGCAGTGAAGGAGTCTTCAGATGAAGAAATTATGGGTCCAGAAACCATGAGAGGTACCATTACAATAGATTCATTATTAGAGACTAGTCTATTTGATATTATTGAATATAATTAATTTTTTTCAAACATTATTATATATATTCTAAATTTTCATATGGACCTTTTATTTTGTTCAATGGATATTACTTCCCCACCATGGAACAAATAGTGGGCAATGTCTCCGTAATCTATTTTCCAATTTCTATTTATCTGATGTTGACCATACATGGGGTTTTATGGTTCTAAACATAACACTAGTTTGTTACATAGTTCTTACAGATAGGGGATCACATCCAGGATCCGCTGGGGTATACCACAACCCGATCTGGTTCTCAACAAGAGAAAATCACTCAGATAGAGGATCATCGCCCATATAAAGGTGGTCATGACGATACCGGAACCCTGTCTGGTATAACTCGCGATGTAGGTGATCAAACCGACGATGTCGCAACCCTACTGAAACCATGTGCTATGTATGGGATTGCATAACCAACGATACCACAACCCTACTATACACCTCATACTGAGTAATGGATCGTAAATCCGACGATACCGCAACCCTACTATAAACCTCATGCTGAGTTGGGGATTGTAAACACGATGATACCGCAACTCTACTATAAACCTCATGCTTAGGAGGGGATCGTAAACCCGACGATACCGCAACCCTACTATAAACATGATGCTGAGAAGGGGATCATATACCTGACGACGCCACAACCCTACTGAGCACAACCCACTACATAAGAGTTCATATTACCGATGACGCCCAAAACCCTACGGGGTTAATCTGCTAGATAGGGGATCACCGCCCGTGAATAAGTAGTCACAGCGATACCAAGAACCCGATCTAGGGTGAAGATGCTAGAGGATCCTGCTCCGGGCCAACCAGTGGGATGCCACAACTCTGACAGTTTAAACATCCCATCGAGAAGATCACAAACCTATACGAACGTTGTGATGCCTCACGAACCCTCATGGGAACGATCCAAGTGAGAACCCTCATCCACTGCTGGTCCAAAACGTCGCTAACCTGAGCGACCCACAACAACGCCACACTGCGCACCTTCAAGGCCAATACTGAGGCCACCATCATGATTACACGGAAAAACATGCAGGATAGACTGCTTACTCACCCGAAACGGACTACCGGTGAAAAGGAACTATTCACCATAGGTAGCCCATGTGGGGACCACACAACGATCCCGAAACCCATCGAGCGGACCATACCACAGCGATCCCCTCAGAAAAACAAGCGGAATCGACTACTCGCTCGTCCGAAACGGACACCCGTTGAAAAAGGTATTATTCACCGAAGGCCAGCCCGGGTGGGTCCCATGCCTCGATCCCGAAACACATCGAGCGGATTGCACCATTGTGATACTCTCGGAAAAACACACAGGATCGACTATTCATCCACGAAAATCGGACTCCTTGTGCAAAAGCTGCGTTTCTCGGCAAACGCCAAAACCCGGCCTCATGGGGCCCGCACCCCATTCATAGTCCCAACACTCAGAAACCAACTCAAAAAGACTTCTGTATCATCAGGGTCACAACGCCATTGACGACACATCATTCGGACGCTCCAGGTAGAAGTTACCAAGGCCCAAAGTCGTAAAATTAAAAAATATTATTATTTGATATGACGTGTCTATCCTTCAGGCCACGATCCCGAACCATAAAATTCTCAAAGTGATTTCAAAAGGTCCGTCTCGACGCAAGGAATGAGTCACCACAAACGACACACAAATCAAAGTTTTGTTTTGCGAGTTAAAGGGGTTTAAAGGACCCCCAGAAAATCCTGGCCGGACCACCGCCAGCCTCGCCGGAAACCACCGCGCCGCCGCCGGATTCTGCCGCGCCGCCGCCGTCGTTGCCGGAAACTGTCACGCCGCCACCGCTCCGCCACCGTGCCTCACCGGATTCTGCCAAGGCCACCGCCGGAATCCGGGGATTTCCTCCGGATATCTTCCGGGGACACCCGGCAGCACCCTGGTGCTCCAAAATCAGATCTGAAACATGTTTTGGAAACCTCGAGACCCAAACTATACAAACCTTATAACAATTTGATGAAAAAAAACAAATAAATGGGGTCTAGGATTTCAATACTCAAACCGCCAACCTGTTGGCGGATCACTAAAGCTTCGGGTGCAGAATGACGCCTGCGACGCGCAGGAGCTCGTTCTGCTGACGATCGGCGCTGAAAACGGATGCCCCAAGCTCAAAACGACGATAAACCGGAGGAGGGAGTGGTGTGATTCTCCATGCGTAGGAGGAGATGGGGGAGGGGGAATGAGATAGGTTTTCTTTATATATATATATATATAATTAAAAAATCTTCATTTAAAACCATGCCCCCAACTCCATGCCCGATGCAGACAATGTTAAGGTCATCCCTAGGGTAAACATGTCGTTCTGAACGCAATGACAGACTCAGATTTTCAATTCGAGACTCCGTTCAGAAGTTATTTGAGCCGACACTCGTAAACCAACTTTTACACTTATTTACGAAAACATCCCTGGTGGCGCTTTCCACATTAGGCCCGCGCCCGCGAAGTTTACACCTCTCCTAGGTTAAAAGTCATGTTCCGGACACAACTGTGCCCTCGTATTCCCGTTCTAAATTACCGTTTAGGAGATATCACACCGCCGCCACATGCATAGTTTAAAAATACTTAATATTTTTATAAAATTAATTTTGGGCACACCGGTCCTCGGAATCGCACGATGTCTTCGCTCCTCGCTCTGGAATTATTCGTAGAAATAGTCCAAAGTCTGATAGGGGCAAAAACTCGAGTCGCAACATCCTCCCCCCCCCCCTTAGAACATTTCGTCCCTGAAAATCCATAAATACAAGGAATGTGACTGGACTCTCAATTGGGTCTCACAAACCATCGAGTTCCCCAAGAAACACCCCTGCCCGAACACATAAGTCATAGGGACTCATCCACCACACCTCTAATACCACTCTGTCACGACCCGACCCAACAGGGCTCGATCTGTGACTCTTCAAGCCCACGTCCAATAGGCCAGGGGCTGGCGACCAGCTCCGAGTAGGATATCACACACATCAGAGGCATTATCCTATGTTACCTGTACACACGCACCCACAAACACCTCCATGCAATAGTGCAGAGATATAGAAAATTGAAATGTAAATGCATGCATACACTATTCCACAACCAGAGTACAACACAAGTACAAAAGGGAAAAAGAGGGCCCACCAAATGAAAACTACAAAGCACGTCCAACCTACTCTGAAGAAGGGGAACGCTGCCACGAACACTCGCCGGAAAGCTCCCTCGGCACAGCTCCGGTAAACACCCCGGTCAACACACTCACTAAGCTCTGCCTGATCTGGGTCCTCCTGGGACTCCGTCGAAATGCTTGTGGTCTGCACAAGACACAAACATGTGCGGGCAAAGCCAGTGTAGGGGCGAGTATAAACATACTCAGTAGGCACCCAAAAAATCCAAATCCAAAGGGAGTAACTGAAAGGCAACAGTCCGCTCAACCTAGCCAGAGGGAACCCAGACGAGAGAGATACTCCATCTCTTGACCATCCTCGAAAAAACACATCTAGTCAGCTCAGCTCAGGTGTATGCCCATACATACACCTTGAACAATCCAGATATAATCAGCTCATGCTCAAAGCCACAAGAGGTACCGACCACAATACCAGCAACTGTCCACAACCAGGAGAGTACATCCCACGATCACCATCATCACATATAACACTCATCCGATAGCTACACTCAATCGGGCTTCTTATAAACCTCTCAGACGCTCACCCGAGAGATTACGCTCGTCGGTTGGCATCACAGAGGATAACTCACGGAAACAACATAACCACCAAACTCCACAGATAGGGGATCCCTGATAGGGTCCGCTAGGGGATTCCAAAACCCACTCCGGTATCCGTAGCTCACAGATAGGAGATCACTCCCAGGGTCCGCTGGGGGATACCACAACCCGATCTGGCATATGTAGTTCTCACAGATAAAGGATCACACCCAGGATCCGATGGGGGATACCACAACCAAATATGGCACTCGACAGAAGAACATCACTCAGATAGAAGATCATCTCCCATATAAAGGCGGTCACAATGATACCAGAACCCTATCTGTTATAACTCGCGATGTAGGGGATCAAACCGATGATGCCCCAACCCTATCGAAACCACATGCTGAGTAGGGGATCACATAACAAACGATACTGCAACCCTACTATACACCTCATACTGAGTAGGGGATTGTAAACCTGACAATACCGCAACCCTACTATATACCTCATGTTGTGTAGGGGATCATAAACCCAACGATACCGCAACCCTACTATAATCCTCATGCTGAGTAGGGGATCGTAAACCCGACGATACCGCAACCCTACTATATACCTCTTGCTGAGTAGGTGATAGTAATCCCGGTGATACCGCAACCCGATTATAATCCTGATGTTGAGCAGGGGATCGTAAACCCGAAGATGCCACAACCCTACTGAGCACGACCCACTACGTAGGGGATCATATCCCCGATGATGCCACAAACCCTACAGGGTTAACCTGCTAGAGAGGGGATCACCGCCCGTGACTAAGCAGTCACAGTGATACCAAGAACCCGATCTAGGGTAAAGATGCTAGAGGATCCTACTCCGGGACCACCGGAGGGATGCCACAACTCTAACAGTTTAAACATCCCATCGAGAAGATCACAAACCTATACGAAGGTTGTGATTCCACACGAACCCTCTTGGGAACGAACCAAGGAAGTACCCTCAACCACTGCTGGTCCAAAACTTCGCTAACCCGAGTGACCCACAACAACACCACACTGCGCATCTTCAAGGCCAATACAGAGGCTACTATCACGATCTACGCGAAAAATCATGCAGGATAGAATGCGTACTCGCCCAAAATGGACTACCGGTGAAAAAGAACTATTTACCATAGCTATCCCATGTGGGGACCACACAACGATCACGATACCCATCGAGCGGACAATGCCACGACGATCCCCTCGAAAAAACAAGCGGAATTGACTACTCGCTCGTCCGAAACGGACACCCGGTGAAAAAGGTACTATTCACCGAAGGCCAGCATGAGTGGGGCCCACACCTCAATCCCGAAACACATCGAGGTGATTGCACCATTGCGATCATCTCGGAAAAACACACAGGATCGACTATTAATCCGCCAAAATCGGACTCATGGTGAAAAAGCTGCATTTCTCCGCAAACGCCAAAACCCGGCCTCATGGGTCCTACACCCCGTTCTCAGTCCCAAAACTCGGAAACAAACTCAAAAAGTCCTCCGTATCATCAGGGTCACAACAGCACTGACAGAATGTCATTCAGACGCTCCGGGTAGATGTTACAACGGCCCGAAGTCGTAAAATAATAAAATATTATTATTTTATACGACATTTTTAACTCCTGGGTCACGATCCCGAACCATAAAAATCAAAAAGTGATTTCAAAAGTTTCGTCTCAACTCAAGGAACAAGTCGCCATAAATGGCTCGCAAATCAGAGTTTCGGTTTGCGAGTTACAGGCGTTTAAATAACCTCCGGAAAATCCTGACCAAACCCCCGCCAGCCTCGCCGGAAACCACCGTGGTGCCGCCAGATTCCGCCGCGCTGCCACTGCTGTTGCCAGAAACCGCCATGCCGCTACCTCACCGCCCCCCTGACTCGCCGAATTCTTCCATGTCCGCCGCCGGAATCCGGGATTTCCTCCGGAAAACATCCGGGGACCTCGGGAGCACCTCAGTGCTCCAAAATCATATCCGAAACATGTTTCGGAAACCTCAGGACCCAAACTATACAATACTTATCAAGATTTGAAGAAAAAAAACAAATAAACAGGGTATAGGGTTTCAAAACACAAGCCTCCTACCTATTGGCGGATCACCGAAGCTTCGGGTGCAGAACGACGCCTGCGACGCGGTGGGGCTCGATCTGTTGACGGTCGGCGCTGAAAACGGATGCCCGGACCTCAAATCGGTGAATAATCAGAGGAGGGAGGGGTGTGGTTCACTGTGCATAGGAGGAGATGGGGGAGGGGGAATAAGATATGTTTTCTTATATATATATATATATATATTTAAAAAACCTTCATTTAAAACCACGCCCCGACTCCACGCCCGATGCAGACAATGTTAAGGTCACCCATAGGGTAAACACGCCATTCTGAACGCAACAGCGGACTCAGATTTGCAATCCAAGACTCCATTCAGATGTTATTTGCGCCGACGCTCGTAAACCAACTTTTCCACTTATTTACGAAAACGCCCCTCGTGGCGCTTTCCACAGCAGGCCCGCGCCTGCGAAGTTTACACCTCTCCTAGTGTAAAAGGCATGTTTAGGACGCAATCATGCCCTCGGATTCCCGTTCTTCTTTACCGTTTAGGAGATATCACACCGCCACCACGTGAATAGTATAAAAATACTTAATATTTTTATAAAATTAATTCTGGGAACACCGGGCCTCAGAATCACACGCCGTCTCCGCGCCTAGCTCTGGAATTATTCGTAGAAATAGTCTAAAGTTTGATAGGGAAAAAAACTCGAGTTGCTACATCATTGGCAGATAAAAGGTTTACTAAGGAAATGGATATATGTGGGTGACAACCATTGATGGGTGATATCCAAAATAGAGTCAATGATACGAGAATGAGATACAATTATGACTCATACTAACCCCTAATATATGTATACTAAATATTTAAATTACATTGACTATCATATAGAAAATATCATTTAGTGTTTAAGGCATAATAACCACACTTACATGTCTTCTTTCTAAAATTATAAAGTAAATAAAGATAAAAAAAACTTAATTCCTCTTACTCAGAAGATGAATTCACTTATTAGAATAAAAATGGAAAAAATCAATTCTGAGAGAATAGTTTTTTTAAATGAAGTAGATTAAGACTTAGTAACTTAAAATATTCAATATTAATTCAACAGTTCCAATAGGGGATGAAATTTGAACATCACTATAAAATGTTATGGGGATTTCTATGATAAATCATATAAAACAACCCACATAAGGATGTTAAGTGGACGAAAAGTCACTTAAGACCATCCCAAATGGTGCAGTAAATGAGAATAATTATTAAGTTGAATAATTGAAATTATATCAAGAAAAACATTATAAATATGTAATGGTGTTACTTCCACCATCCATCATGCCATTACTATTATTTTTTGATTAGTTGATGTAGGATTAACATTTAGTGAAAATATGTATGTTATTAAAATCATTAAAATGTATTATTATATAATATTTTTTTCATAATTACTATAAAAATTATATAGAAATAATTATTTATGAAGTAATAATATATGATCTAAAGACATTTTTATTATACTGCTCAAGAGAGAGTGAATTTTCATAGTGTTAATGGTTCTATAAAAAGTAAAAATAAAAGGGTAATTTTAAAATAATATTTATATTGGGAAAAATAAATTACAATAATAATTATTTTATTTTTGTGTGTTAGAAAATATCATGTACAACACCAACTAGTACATGGACACCTAACAAACACAAGAGTTGTAATTTTGATAGTAGTTTCAACAGTAAAATATCCACATGGTCACATATATGATATTGCAGTTAATTTTCGAATTTTATCACTTTTGTGATTTTTTTTGAAATATTTTACTAAGGATTGAAATCATAAAAATATTTAGAGACTATATTTTTTACACGGTGAAAATTTATCTATTCTAAAAGTGGTGTTCTGTGTGTGATAGTGGGAAATTAAAATGATAGACTCAATATATACTATGAAATTAAGATCTAAAAAGTGAAGTTTCGTAGAATTAAAATGATATAATATTTTGAGTTAAATAGAATCGTACCCAATGATAAAATCAGTTGAAATATACTGTCCAAAATGATGAAAAATGAGAAACTATTTAATTGAAATGTTGAAATATAAGTCATGATATAAATTATTATAGAGATATATCTAAAAACATTGAATATGTAAAATATCAGTCGATGGGGAAAACAATAACTTTCATTTTACAATATTGAAAAGTAATGTTCGATATTATCGATTGAGGTTGAGAAGGTTCTACCCCAATAATGAATATTTTTTTGTGATACAATAATTCCAACTGATATGAAAAGTTCATATCATTGTTCAATTTTCTATCAATAGTAGGTGCATTCATTCCAACCCTCCCAAAACCGAGTTGAAGAGGTATGTTTGAGTTTTTTTTTTGAAAAAAACTATATTTCTGATACAGAAGATGTGTTTTTAAGATCTTTAACATTTTTAATTTGTTGTTGTAGTCACACTTCCTAATGTCCGTGTAAAATATTATTTATAAATGTCATATGTATTAACTTGAGTCGTTTTTAATTTGTAATTCCATAAAGTGGGAACATCATATCAATATAAAGGATAATATTTGAATCGAAACCACTTAAGGGATTATGTCAATTTTATAGTGGTGTTTGAAATTACATTTTAGTATTTTCCAATACTCCACTACAGTTCTAAATATTATTTTTTTATTTTGAATATGTATTACCTTCACTCAAATTATTACTTTTTATCAATAAGAGGGGACAATATATTCATATAATAATAATGATTCCACATTTATAAAAAAAGATCTCTATAAATTTAATTGATAAAATAAAAATGACTAATATATAATTATAATAATTTTTTTATTTGATGAATAATGATTTTTTGAATATGATAACATTTTAAAATGAAATATATCATTTTTTTCCAAATATATTATTTTACAGAACAATTATTAGCTAATTTAATTTTCAAGGTGTATCTAACAATGTAATTTCTATAATTATATTTCAACCTCCCTGATATAATTTTGAATACTAATTTTTCCATTCAACCATGAGAATATTTAATTAGATAAATGTCAATTTTTTATTCTAATATATCTTTACCATATCCTAAATTCTATTTTTTCTAAAATTCACATTGAAAATGATTGAGGAATTCATTTTTATCACTTATACTTCTTCCCTCAAATAAATTAATCATTCATATGTTTTTCAAAGACATTAATATTCCTATTAGTGAATAACCACATTAAAAGACAATTTTTCTATATTCTACCATGTTATTTGTATTTTTTATGATTTAGAAAGAAATTATTACTTTAATTCATTTCTGACCATACCTTGTTTATTTTTCAAAAGGAGATAATTAAATTTTTTATGTATAAATTTCACTGATTTTCGTTATTGATTATCATCAAATCTAAATTATAGATCATTATAATTTTTGATAAATTTATATTTAAATCAATACCCACATACCCTTATTACATTGTGTCTTTTTTCACAATTGTGAAAATCTAATGATTAATTTTGATTTATTTTGTGTGGTCATGATAATCTAGATTAACTTTAATACTAAAAAATGTAACATTATTTTGAGGTATGTGAATACTACATTTATATTTGTAAAATACATGATTTAAAGAAAATAAAACATAATTAAATTAAATGTGGACATTGTAACTAATATTAAATGAAAAAATAGTGTATGAAATAGAAGGAATGTTCATGTCAGATGAAAAAAATTATAAAACATGTATGAAAATGTTTCAACAAAATTAGGATTTGGTAAAATGTTTTAATGAGATGCATGAAAATTTAATTCCACATAAAAAATCATAATAATTTTTTAATTTGTATTTGAATTCAAATATGGTGAGTTTATATTGTGATTTTTGATTTTTCATTCTTTTGAGAAGGAATCCACATTATTTCATGTCGATTTTATAGCCTCATTTCATGCATATATATTTTAATATAAAATATAGTTTTTATATTAAGTAACCAATTCATGATTTTTTAACTATTTTTTCATTTATGTTTGTATATGATTTAAATAAATTAAATTAATGTAAATTTTCAAAAGGATATGTATTTATTACATAAATTAATTCCATGTTAATATATTTTTTCCAAGTCACATGTTAACTTATCTTAATAAAATATCCAAGAATAAATAAATATAAATATAATAGAAACACAATTTTATTTTTGTTGAGAACCTATTTATGAAATTAAATTCATAAAATATAAATGAAGAGTCAATAAATTATGAAAAATATATCTCATGTATAGATTTAACAAATTCATAGTGTCACACCAGCTATCACAATATAAAACATAGTGAAGATAATTTTTTATTCTAATTTATGTTAATATTTTACTTTTAGAGACATCCAACTCATAGATAACATGAATGCATGCAGTGAATTCACATTAAAACTATTTTATGGGATTTAACCAACATGTGTGGTGTATTTTCACCTATAAATATAATTATTATGTTGTAATCCAATATAATTCTACGATGGACAATATACCTATGTATAATGTTATTAACATCAATTTTTTCTTCCAATATAATACACCAATCCTCCTCGATTTGTTTTTCCTCCAACCATTCATTCCCATTCATGAAATATATTAGATGTTATCCTAAATAATTTTATGTTTTATGAAATTATAAGCAGAGTGTGTTAGGGGATGTTTATTTATATTAAATTATGTTTGAATATATTTTCATTTTATACTTCAACCACATCCAAATTAATTAATCATGGTTGTTGAAATTTTAATGACGAATATTTTTCAATTATAAGAATAATTAATCTATATTATTAATTATTTATTATGGATTCTTGATGATTTATCCAAAATATTATTTTCAAAAACAACATTCATTAATCAAATAGAAGTCATTTCCATTATTATGATGGGAAATTAATTATTAAGAGAGAAGTACGAAGGCCAAGGGTGTTTTAAATGAAACACTAGTGATTTTTTTGACTAAGTTAGATTAATTAATAATCCAATATCACATAAAAAGATAATTAATGAACATTAAACAATTTATACATTTGATTTCAATTCATTTCAATTTCCCTAGTAAATTTTTTTATTTAATCTAAAACTATTGATTAATTTGTTTCCCACGAATAGTTTCCTAGTACCATTATCCATCAATTACAAATTACTGGTGACGTCCCCTATATTATATTATAATATTAATTGTTTATTTTTTTCATAAAAACATGTTCTTGTGTATAGCACGTGCTAAATTTTGTTTTTCATGAATTACAAGAACAAGAATATATTGAATTCATTAAAAATATAAAATACACCATAAATCCTTATATAGTTATACCACCGTATACACTTGGGGTTTCATTTCATATATTATATAGAATAAGATGTTCATATTTTAAAATATTTTTTCCATATATTCTCCCAATACAAAATAAATTGTCTTATTACTTGTCAACATTGATTTTAGTAATGATGGATTCAATTTTTGAATATTCATTTTCTAAAAAACCAACATCGTAAATGAGTTGATAAAATATCTTCTTCATACTATTGATAGGTAATAAACATGGTTGGGTTTAATAACACATAGAAATCAACATATGTCGGACAAAAATTATGGAGAGTGGTGATAATGGCATGAAAGAAATGGATAAATAATTATAAAGGGTGATAGATGACATTTATCACATGAATGTGAATGATAAATGTAATGTTAAGGGGGAAAAACATCATCTATAATTTTTTAATATAACATATGATTCATCAGATATGATGATAATTATATAAAATAATAATATAATGATCTGTTTTCATAATGTCTATGAATTATTTTTCTCTCAAATAATGTAAGTAAATATAGACAAATGATATTATTGTGTTTCATAAACCCAATTTAATGCTTTATTGTACTTATATAAATTTAAAATTTATCACTTTACACCAAAAAATGAAAATCCAAATATAAAACTATCATGTCTAAAGCACTAAAATTTATATATAGTGGATCTTGAGGTCCCTAAAAGAGTAAAAATCCATTTAATAATTCTATAAACATTTATCGAAAACAGTTTTTTAATCATAATTAAGAATAAATTAATATTTATACTCTTAGAGTAACACTAATTTTTTATCATTAATGATTATTTTTAATGTCATTTAATTAATTACATATTAAGAAAAACATTTAACAGGCAGTGTTAGGTGGAAAACCATTATCATCCTTCTTTTATGGTTTCCATACCCATGGCCTTTTAAACACAATGAGTTATCAGTAGAAATATATTTTATCTTTATTGTAATATATATTAATATACTTTATATAACATTCCCAAAACAATATGATTGACATCCTTGTGATAAAAATATTCATTAAATAACCTTCAACTATGGTTTTCCATACAGATAAATTTTTTCACAATGTCTAATAATATTACTTAATTATTATTACAATTCCATTTATTATAATGTTAAACATAATGATTATCAATATATTTAATAATATGTCTTTAATATTTAAATTCATTATAACTTATATTAAATTTCCACTAAAACCTATACATAACATTAATTACTCTGAATTATTCTTTATTGTATTGACAATACTAAACAAAAAATTTATAAAATTGGATCTTTATAAATGGAAATATTCTTTTACTTCAACCTCATTACTATGATTATTTTCATAACTATAATGTTAATGAAGGAAATTTTCTTCTAACATTTTTCACTATAATAACATTTTTTTTATTTAAACCAAAATAACATTGTTAAAAAACTTCATGAAAATACATTATCCATTTTTTCCCATAGGATCTTTCTATTATAGGGATTAATCATTTAGATAGTGCATTGATTCAGGTAATTCCCATGTTATACACATTTAAAATAATAAAATATATATGGATAACATGGAGGATATTTTTCATACCACCATACATATCATTTTTCAGTACAAATGATATTATTTATTCCCATTAATTCTACACAAGACCAATTTTAACTATTCATTGAGACACTTTCATGGGTGTCCGTATCCCCATTCTTGATATGATTGAAATTAAGCCTCTATTCAAGTATGGTCTCCAACACATGAGTTATTAGAAACATAATTTATTTTTCTGTAGATATCATGGGATTTGGGTTAGGTATACATTATTAATAATAAATAAGGAAAAGTGATTTTGAATAATAAAATTATCTTCCACTCCTTCCGCAATCCCTTTGGGTTCTAATGATCACCACATCGTACATCATATTTAATTTTATCATTATTTTTTGGGTTCCATATATTGAATAATACCAAAAAAAATTATTGAACAAAAATTATCATTTTGGTATATATAACAATTTATTGTATGTTCATGTTCAGAAACATTATCTTAAATAAAACATATCTTAGGACTAGGTTAGGAAATTCATCTATTCAGATCCATTATAATGAATTAAAAAACTTGAATTATCCAATTAATATATCATGAGAGTATCAAACTATGTTCGAATTATGGTTCATTATCATTTAATTTTTAATTATTTATTTTGTCTATACACACCCTTTCTTAGAGTTATTCCCCCAGGTATAACTGTTACTTAACCAAATCCACTTGTAGTTACCATTATATGATATTATTATAGGAAAATTCACATTATCTAAACACTAATAAAATCTTAAGATGATTTTCTATAAATATACTGAATTTAATTCATAGGGATTATATATTAATCCCAAAATCGATTTCGCATGGTTTCTATTAAATTATTTTAAATCCAAATATGGTGACCCATACCTTAGTATCCCATATCTAGTACCTAAACTAATTATGTTTGTATAACACATAATGAATCACATCCAAAATAACCTACTAGTTTATTATTCATGTGAAACACGATGTATAGATGATACTTTCCTTACATTTGAATTCAAAATTAATATCAAAATTTTACGAAATAATATATTTTCCCACCTCTATATACCTCTTTATTAGTCATAGTTAACTTCATGGAATCATGGGGAAAAGAAACATAATTTTTGTGAGCTAAAATTACATATAATGCATAGTTATAATGAAAAATATCACAAATTAATAAGAATAATCAAAATATAATGGTAAATAACAAAACCCAAATTCAATTAAAATAATTTTCATGTATGAGTAGATAAGTCATAATCATTATGAAATAGTAAATAAAATAAGACAGATGATGTTTAATTAATAACTTATAATGCAATATATAAAGAGATAATTACATTTTTAAAATCTCATGGATATTAATAATTAATTAATTAATGTAGAGAAAGATTAATTTTTGGAACCATGATTCCAAGGTACATTAACCCATTACCGTCAATACCTTTGAAAAGAAATTTTTTATCATACTAGGTTGTGTCCCAAATAACAAAGTCTAGCTAATAGATTCGTCTAATAAGACTACCGATGACCATGGTTCTTTTTATAAACAAGACCAAAACATGTCGTAACTACTAAAAAACATTCGGCATATATTTATTAATTTATTTAATACATTAAAAATGAACCTTATCATCATGTATTAATATTGAGTAATGAATAGTTATTTAAAAATATTTCCCCAAACATCAAAAATCATTCAATATTTTTCATTGTATTTAGAAACGATGTAACGTTTAAGAAATAAACTTATCCAAGATATATCGTATGGATATTTTTGGTCAATTTATTTTTCTGTGATCATATGAAATTTAATGAATCAAATTTCTATTAATTACTAAAAAATCATACTAGTAAGTGAATGTGAATACTATAATTTTTTAAGATAATATAAAATATCTTTATGATGAATTGGGATGGTATTAATATAACATGTAATCATTTATGTAACAATAACTATTTTTATTAATAAATTAAATAATTATAAATAAATCATTAAACATAATCTTGGGGTGAATATAATATCCATTTGGAAATGAACATGAACAATAATTTTCATTAAATTTCACATTAAAAAAATACTATAAGTTTAAAATGAAAAATGAATTTCAATATTCAAATAAATTATTCTCATGAATGGGGGTAACTATTTACATTACATAAAATATAAAAATTAAATTCATTTTTCATTATAAAAGGATAATACTATTATTTTTTCAAAACAATGATCGGAAAAAACACCTTCACATTATCTGTAAAATAAAATTCACATTGATATGAATAAAAAATATTATTCCCTTGATAACACATTAATGATTTAATATCAATGGATATTATTTTTATGAACATATCAAAATGTATCATCAAATTTTGGATATTATTTTTATAAAACATGTTTTTAAATGAAAATATTACTCCAATCAAGAAGGGAAATGATATAGGATTTCATAATTAAATATCAATTAATTTACCAAATAAATATTGAGAATTTGTATTATTACATGGAAATATATTGAATAACCATATGACAGGAAGAAGAAATTATTTATTAATAAATGATTAAATAATTTCCTAAAAAATGAATTCACGAATAAAAAAATCATTTAATATGAGTTCGGAAGTAAACCTGTGAAAAAATATTAACATCGAATTGATAATAAAATATTTTATCAATTAAATGTATAAAATTAAAATAATCATAAAACATGTAGATATAAAAAAATATTTGTAACACACCAGGAAAATAAAGAATATGACATTTTTATATTTATCCCTATTTGTAGAAAAAATGTCAATTTTTTTGGAATGCCATTCTCGATGGCTTACCCAATACGCAACAACGAGTTCCTTTGAAATCTTACGTTGCACTCTAATAATAAAATAATATTATTTTAAATAGTAGTTAACTCGTAGCCATTGTATTGGAGAGAATTAATATAAACAACTAAATCAAAATTTTATATGTGTGTTAAATGTTTTTACTTTTATCCAATAGATTTTAGAGGCTTAAAATACAAATGAATCCAATCTTAAGAAATGAATACACTAGTATTTTTAAAAGAATGGTTTACTACCTTTTGATGGAAAACCATTTTTAAAACAAAAATTTTACAATTTTATAAGCTCTATTTTTCAAAATAAACATATTATTTATGATTGGGACATTGAAATTTACATTGGGTTAATTTTTGGTATATTTCTGACAATGTTCATTTTTCAATGAATAGTTAAAAATACTGCATTTTACATCAAAACTACTTTTTCATATAATTTAATTATATGGTTATATTATTTTTTTAATTTTTTTTATGGTTTAATTAGAATTTATTTTTACCATGTAATCCAATGATGGTCATTTGGATTAATTTCACTTTTTAATTTGGCATAAACAAGTGCAAAACTTTTCATAAATATTGTTTTTAAAAAACCCGGTATTTGTTTTGACAACGAGAATTATTTTTAAATTGACTTTTTCAATTTATGTGTTTGGAATTTGGTAAAATGGATTACATATTTATAATCAAAAGGTCCAAATTATATAATTAAGATTCTTTTATTTTTGGACATTATGAATAGTAACGACAGTAAATATCATTAATTATCATGATTAATGAGTAATCAGGTTGTTAAAGATAATAAAATAATATCATAATAATACAAAATGAACACAACATGTGTCTTAAGGCTACGTGACGTCTCATGGATGACCATGGGATGCCTTGTGCCAAATTTGGGGGCCCCATGGAATCACTTTTGTGAGAAAGTGACTTTTTGTCTCTTTATTTTTAATGAATGTTAAATGTAACAAAGAATGTATCACCTAAGTAAAATATTATTAATTTTGTCTTCATATATGATATTTTAAACTATAAATATTAATTAGAATGATAAAACAATTTACTACATCTTTATATTTTTTTTATAATTTTTAGACATTAAATTTATTAATTTATTTATGACATCATGATGATGCAGCGATTACCTCATTAATAAAGGATTTAAATAAAATGGAAATATAATGTAAAATCTTAGCCCTACACATGTCCAAAACCAATTGGATGGGTGGGTTTCGAACCATTATCACCTTATACAGGAATTATATCAATTTGGGACCTTTCAAATCCGAAACTTATTTTCAAATAATGTAACATTTGCTTATTTTCCAAGACTGCCCCTCCTCTCCTCTTATAAAAGGCCCCCACCACTACCTTCTTACCCACACTCCCAAAGAATTTGTCTCGGACAACCCCTGACCATTTTGTCTCTAAACTTTCCTCTATTACTCCTTGAAGCCTCACTTTGGGCAGAAGTCTTCCCAAGGAAGCCTTTAAGCTCAAACTAAAGGGAGTTACCCGATTTTGAGGTAATGTCATCACTTGTGTCCTTTTGTTTAATTTTTCTTCTCCAACCCCCTAAAATCTTTTTATTCATTTATTTTGTAACAAATACAGTATATTAAATATACTAGGATGTTGTTATAATAAGGATTAGAGCTAAAATTACACACACCTACATCTAATGGTTAAAAAACATACGGTTTCCGTGGATGGCGAATTTCTGCCTCCCAAAACGATGATTGTTCAACATTATTATAACACCTTCAAAGGTGGCCATTAAGATGAAAATATATTTATATATGATATATAATATGTGTATTTTTTACTTAAGCTTCTGTATTTTTCATTTATGGCGTACCTTTATGGTTTCCATTATGGGTAAACGCGATATCTTCATTTAAGGAAGTGCGGACTAACGCCCCCTCAAAGTGATTTGATTCGTTAATACCATATGTGGTACGTATAAAGGATATATTTAATGATATTATATATGATACCATACTGGAATTAAAATACTATTATGTATAATTATGTTTTAATTCCATTAAATATGAAATAGAAATGGAAGTAGCGTTCATGCGTACGTACGGCTTACCATCTCCATGAACGGTACATTTCATTTCTTATCTCAAAATGTTATGTAATATTATAAGTACATATATATAATGGATATATATGTAATATATTAAATCTAAATTATGGATATAATTCTGGAATTATAACATATATATATCTCTCTCATTTTGTTTTAATTCCATTAATATGACAAAAAACGAAAGTAGTGTTCATGCGTACGTACGACCTACCGTCTCCATGAACGGTGCTTTTCGTTTTTTATCTCCAAATGATATGGAATAGAATAAAATTAATATTTAATGTAAATATATGATATTTTAATCATTAATACTATTCTGGAAATTATTTACTTATAACTACATGGGCAATCTTTTTTCAAACAAGTACAATTTTGACTCATGTACAAAAAATCGTCAAAAACGTCTGATATGAACTAACATTATTAAACAATTATTATAACATTATAATATGTGATATGGACTAAATAATAATATCTAAAGGAGTTACATAGGAAATTATTAATTGACCAAATTTTATTATTCAGGAATATATAGAAACGAATAAGACAAGTTGGCCTTGAGGTAAGGGATCCTACTCCTCCCTTTCTTTTTAAGTACACTCTTTTATGTCATTACTTTTAAAGCTCATCTATCTTGTTATTGGGATTTAATTTTATATTAATCTTACTGTAATTTTTTTTTCATGTGATGAGAGACCCTATTCTCTCTCATCAATCCATTTTTGATGTTTTGAGTGGCACCGTTAAGCTGCCAAATTTTCATAAGAGATCTAACCCCTCTCTCTCTTTTTAAGTACTCTCCTTTATGTCACTTCTTTTAACCTCCTCTTTTTATTGATGGGGGATGTTCTTTTATATTAATATTTCTGTACATTTTATTTTTATATGATTAGAGACCCTATTTGATCTCATCAATCCATTTGGTATGTTTTATGTGGCGTCGTTAGGCTGCTGAGTTTTCGTACGGGATTTTTCATCTCACTTTTATTCCTGTGAGATTTATGCTATATTTGCCACAATTTCCTTTTAGTGGTCTATGTACTGCCCATTATTCTACACTTTGTGTAATATACTTTCATTTAAGAGTATTTAAATCAATGATGTATTGTCCTTCTTTCTTGGGGTGTATGTTTTGAATGATACCCAAATTGGTAAGGGAACCATTCACCCTCATATTTTTAAAAGACTTCTTTTGTTGGGTCTTTTAATTTACATATTTTTATGTTGATATATGTTCTCATATATCCTTATTGATGTAAATTTTATGTCCAAGTGATGAGATAAACTTTTTATCTCTCATCAACTCATTTTGATGTAATGCCGTTAGGCTATCAAGGGAACTTCTTAACCCAATTTCAATTTCTTTGGGTTCAACATGTAGTTATTGAATATGTCATCCTTTGAATATGTGTGAATGACATTTGATTATTTTACACTTAATATCCACATATATTTGCGGTATTCATTTTTCACACGTAGTTATGTAATTGATTTATCCTTAAACCATGGATACCAACTTTTTAAGGGACTTCGTCTCAATCTCCTTTCACTGAGGCATATTCTGTTATACAGACAACCTCCTTTTATACAGTGTATAAAGACCTTTGACTTTTACGTTTATTCAAAAGGAATCTTTTTTATACGAAGTATTTATTAAACGACAAAAGGGAATGTTTTTGTCGTACGTATGCGGCGACAACGACTTCTCTGCCGTCGTGACGATTATTTGAGTTTTGGCTTCCTCTACAAGCCATAACATTTTTTAAAAATAAAAATAAAAACCATGTTTAACTTTTCTTTTATTTTGGTATTGAAAATGGTTTTCATAATGTTTTTATATCAATGTGTTGTATTCATATCTTGTGATTGAAAGGTGGAAATGTTATGTTTCCTTTATGCATGTTTTATGTGATATGATTATGTTGGGGTTCTTGGGAATTATTATGAAGACTGGTGGTTCCGTGATAAACTAAGGGCGGGTGAGCCCGATATAGCTCTCCAATGCATTGGGTAACGCGAAGGAGTGAAACGTTAAGGTTTCTCTGAAGATATTTAGGGAATATACTGTGGTGGGTATTCCAAACGTAACCAAGAGGGTTACTCCCTATGTTAGAATGTTATGAATGCCTCAAGTTACCTTTTATGTCTTATGATTTCTATGATTTATTAATGATTTTATGAGGAATGTAAAAGTGCCTATGTTTTATGTGTAAAGTATGATTTCATTATTATGTATATATGAACTCATGTTTCCTTTTGATATTTTTACAACCCTTACTGAGATTTTTATGCTCATCCCAGGTTTTTGAAATGTTTTTCACAGGTCATGGGAAAGGTACATTATGTGATGATAGTGTCAAGGATATGTCAAGAAAGAATCCTTGTATTATTTTAAATATGTTTCATTGATGGGAAGAATGAATACTATCTTTTATGTAACCACTTTGTTTAAATGTGGAATGTAATGCAAGTTTCATGATCTAATTCTCTAAAACTCTAAACCTGAAAAGATCCTCAATGCGTAATCTTGTAATAACTCAAGATTAAGTAAGGTTTAAGGGTGGGGCCTTATAGTTGGTATCAGAGGTCGGTTTAGATAACATTAGAGGTTATAGTATTCTTTAAGCATAAGTGGCATTACCATAATGGTTAGGATTTAAAAAGTGTCCTAGTTTTAGATAAAGTGAATGAGAATGTTTATGTTAGTGTTTATCTTCCTCATTAGTACATGATGGTTTTTTTGATATACTCTCACTGACCTTTTTGGATTTAGTAAATGGCTGGATCTAGCAGGCACCAAAGTAACAGTGTATGTGAAGGAAACTGCGACAGTTTCTTGAGCAAGCAACTGAATGATATGGGAGCTGCAATGAGAACTCTTGTGATTATCCTCAACCAACTATCTGTAGTCATGATTGAACACCTAAACCTGGGTGATTTCAATAAGGAATCATATATGCGAGAAACAAATACCTACGGAAGTACTAGTAATAATCAAAAAGGTAAGTGTGTTCAAAAACCTATGTGTCAAAATTGATGAAAGAAACACCTAGGAAAATGTTTCAAAGGGACAGAAATATGCTATAGATGTGGAAATGAAGGTCATAAAGCAAGAACCTGCCATAGAAAAAGGAAGCATCCAGTTGACTCAAGGAAAGGGAAAGAAGTTCTTTCTGAGAGATTAATTGAATCTTTTAAATGTGGTGTGCATGGTCATTATGAAAACACATGTCCTATGAAGATGTTTCGTGAATGGGATCACCAAGAGCATACAAATGTTCGTTTACCAATACCTAATTCCAATCCGATTAAGGATGAAGAAACTGACAATGACCAGTCAAAGGTATGTATCATTTCATGACTATTGTTTTCCTATTTTGAAATATTAGGACGTGATTCATGATTTTGTTTGTAGGAAAGAGGTATTTCAGAATAAGTTGGAAAGGAATGGTTAATGGTTCATGATGAATTTTGAATGAGTAAGATGTCAACATATAAGGGATTCAAGAGTTATGGTGAAATTCTTAAGAGTATTAAGTCTCTTTTGATGATGGTGTTACATTAGAAGACTTTTTATATTATGTGTAACCATGATGTTTAATATATGCAAATTTAATTCATGGAATATTTATCTTTTCTTTTGTTGACATAGTTATAAAGAACCATTTCAGTTTATATGATCCTTACTTTTGAGGTAATTATGGGTTACTATATGTTATGATTGAAGTGAAAGTCATGAGATAAAATTGAGGTCAAATTATGTTATTGTTAGTTTTGATGATTTTATCCCTTTTGGGGAATGATTTGAGAATTAGATAGTTTTGGAAAATGGACAACACGCAGACTGTGTGACTACCCGTCGCGTCGGACAAAGCTATGGGAATCGAACCCACAACCAAAGTGCGACTGGTATTTATCGCCTACCACTGGACTACGTGAAGTCCCTGGTTAGTTTTACTGATTATTTTTAGTTATATTATTTTATGAATTAATAGTAAGTTGATTTTGGGTTATTTATGAAAATGATTAACCTATCATGGAGGATATGTGATTAGGTTAATTACTTTTCAATACGAGACTTTAGGAGCAACTGATGTTGTTTGGAGGTAAATGTTACGATTTAACTTGGAAGACTATGTGAAGAAATCCTTCAAATATTTGGGTTTCAATCATAGATTGGTTTACTTTGAAGAATTTTATGGACAAATTGTTTATCGGATGGTCCTCGTTGAACTTTGGGGGTTTTTGGACAAATTTTTGAGATTAAGCATAGATTTTCTTTTAAAAGGGTTATCCTTTTCTGGATTATCTGATCTTGTACGAACCTTTTTGGTTTTCGTATTGGTTAAAGTCTAAAGACATAGAAAGTATATAGTTCCCTTTTGTGGATTAGGTGTTTCTCTAGAAGTTGATTATAGTACTCTTAATGAGAACAAGTCTTCCTAAATACTCGTCTTTTGGAGAAAATATGAGTTTGTGTAAGGAATCTAATAAAATTTTAAAGTCAACATGATAAGTGATTATGTTTCCTTATGAATAAAATTCTTCTATAAAAAGTATCTTAAAACAATAATGTGGTCTATTAACTTTTCCTACTGGGGAATCGAATACCGTTTAACACATCACAAGTTTGTGATTTTAATGTGGTTAACTTTCTCCTAAACATGTTTTCTATCACTCTCCATCAGAACATGATCCTTTGTTTTTTCCTCCATGTCCATATTTTCATACATGGAATCCTAGTATAGGTTAACTCAGGTGACCTTTATACTACTCTTTCTTTATTTTAAAGTGATTGTTTTACCAACTCCTGTTCCAATGTGGGATTTTCAATGATGTTTCCAAGCCCAGTTTTATAATTACGAGGACGCAATTTCCAAAAGGGGGCAAGGATGTAACACCCCAGGTAAATAAAGAATATGACATTTTTATATTTATCCCTATTTGTGGAAAAAATGTCAATTATTTTGGAACGCTATGCTCGATGGCTTACCCAATACGCAACAACGAGTTCCTTTGAAATCTTACGTTGCATTCTAATAATAAAATAATATTATTTTAAATATTAGTTAACACGTAGCTGTTGTATTGGAGGGAATTAATATAAATTACTAAATTATGATTATATATGTGTGTTAAATGTTTTTACTTTTAACCAATAGATTTTAGAGGCTTAAAATACAAATGAATCCAATCTTAATCATTGAATACACTAGTATTTTTAAAAGATTGGTTTACTACCTTTTGATGGAAAACCATTTTTTTAAAACAAATTTGACAATTTTATAAGCTCTCTTTATCAAAATAAACATATTATTTATGATTGGGACATTGAAATTTACATTGGGTTAATTTTTGGTATTTTTCTGACAATGTTAATTTTTCAATGAATAGTGAAAAACATTGCATTTTACATCAAAATTGCTTTTTCATATAATTTAATAATATGGTTATATTATCTTTTTAATTTGTTTTAATGTGTAATTAGAATATATTTTTACCATGTAATCCAATGATGGTCATTGGGTTTAATTTCACTTTTTAACTGGGCATAAACAAGTGCAAAACTTTTCATAAATATTGTTTCTAAAAAACCCGCTATTTGTTTTGACAACGGAAATTATTATTAAAATAATTTTTGAAATTTCTGTGTATGGAATTTGGTAAAATTTATTACATATTTAGAATCAGAAGGTCCAAATTATGTAATTAAGACTCTTTTATTTTTTGGACATTATGAATAGTAACGACGGTAATTATCTTCAGTTATCATGATTAATGAGTAATTAGGTAGTTAAAGATAATAAAATAATATCATAATAATGCAAAATGACCACAACATGTGTCCTAAGTCTACTGGTTGTCTCATTTCCGACCATGTGATGCCTTGTGCCAAACTTGGGGGCCCCATGGAATCACTTTTGTGAGAAAGTGACTTTTTGTCTCTTTATTTTTAAAGAATGTTAAATGTAACAAAGAATGTATCACCTAAGTAAAATATATTTAATTTTGTCTAAATAAATTATATTTTGGACCATACATATTTATTAGAAATCTAAAACGATTTCATACACCATGATATATTTTTTATAATTTTTAGACATTAGATGTATTAAATTATTTATGACATCATGATGATGTAGCGATTACCTCATTAATAAAGGATTTAAATAAAATTGAAATATAATGTAAATTCTAAGACCTACACATGTCCAAAACCTATTGGATGGGTATATTTCGAACCCTTATCACCTTATCCACGAATTATATAAATGTGGGAGCTTTTAAATCTGAAACTCATTTTCAAATAAAGTAACATTTTCTTATTTTCCAAGAGTGCCCCTCCTCTCCTCTTATAAAAGGCCCCCACCTCTACCTCCTTACCCACACTCCCAAAGCCTTTTTCTCGGCCAACGCCTGCCCATTTTGTCTCTCCACTTCCCTCTATTACTCCTTGAAGCATCATTTTTGGCAGAAGTCTTCACACGGAAGCCTTTGAGATCAATCCAAAGAGAGTTACCCGATTTTGAGGTAATGTCTTCACTTTTGTCCTTTTGTTTTATTTTGCTTCTCCAACCCCCTAAACTCTTTTTATTAATTTATTTTGTAACAAATCAAGTATCTTAAATATACTAGGATGTTTTTATAAAAATGATTCTACCTACACTCACACACACCTATATCTAATGGTTAAATAACATACTGTTTCCGTGGATGGGGAATTTCTGCCTCCCGAAACAATGATTGTTCAACATTATTATAAAACATTCAAATGTTGCCATTAAGATGATTCAATATTTATATATGATATCTAATATGTTTATTTTTTACTTAATCTACTATATTTTTCATTTATGGCGTACCTTTATGGTTTCCTTTATGGGTAAACGTGATATCTTCATTTAAGGAAGTGCAGACTACCGCCCCCTCAGAGTGATTTGATTCGTTAATACCATATGTGGTACGTATAAAGGATATATTTAATGATATTATATATGATACCATACTATAATTAAAATACTATTACGTATCATTATGTTTTAATTCCATTAAATATGAAATAGAAATGGAAGTAGCGTTCATGCGTATGTACGGCTTACCGTCTCCATGAACAGTACATTTCATTTCTTATCTCAAAATGTTATGTAATATTATATGTACATATATATAATGGATATATATGTAATATATTACATCTAAATTATGGATATAATTCTGGAATTATAACATATATATATATATATATCTCATTTTGTTTTAATTCCATTAGTATGACAAAAAATGAAAGTAGCGTTCACGCGTACGTACGGCCTACCGTCTCCATGAATGGTGCTTTTCATTTTTTATCTATAAATGATATGGAATAGTATAAAATGGATATTTACTGGATATATATAATATTTTAATGATTAATACTATTCTGGAAATTATTTACTTATAAGTACATGGGCAATCTTATTTCAAACAAGTTCATTTTTGACTCATGTACCAAACATCGGCAAAACCGTCTGATATGAACTAACATTATTAAACAATTATTATAACATAATAATATGTGATATGAACTGAATAATAATCTCTAAAAGAGGTACTTAGGCAATTATTAATTGACTAACGTTTATTATTCAGGAATATATAGAAACGAACAAGACAAGTTGGACTTGAGGTAAGGGATCCTACTCCTCTCTTTCTTTTTAAGTACACTCTTTTATGTAATTCTTTTTAAAGATAATATTTCCTGTTATTGGGATGTTCTTTTATATTAATATTACTGTAATTTTTATGTTCATATGATGAGTGACCCTATTCTATCTCATCAATCCATTTTGGATGTTTTGAGTGTTGCCGTTAGGCTGCCATATTTTCGTAAGAGATCTAACCTCTCTCTTTCTTTTTACGTACTCTCCTTTATGTCTCTTCTTTTAAGCTCCTATTTTTTTTGATGGGGGATGTTGTTTTATATTACTCTTGCTGTAAATTTTATTGTAATATGATGAGATACCCTATTTGATCTCATCAATCCATTTTGGATGTTTTGTGTGGCGTCGTTAGGCTGCCGAGTTTTCATAAGGGATTTTTCATCTCACTTGTATTCCCGTGAGATTTATGCTACATTTGACAAAATTTCCTTTGAGTGGTGTATGTACTGACCATTATTCTACTATTTGTGTAATATACTTTCGTTTATGAGTATTTACATCAATTATGTGATATCCTTCTTTCTGGGGGTGTATGTTTTGAAAGATACCCAAGTCGGTAAGGGAACCTTTCACCCTCCTCTTTTTAAAAGAATTATTTTGTTGGGTCATTTAATTTACATATTGTTATTTTGAGATATATTCTCATATATCCTTATTGATGTAAATTTTATGTCCAAGTTATGAGATACACTTTTTATCTCTCATCAACTCATTTTGACGTGACACCGTTAGGCTGTCAAAGGAACTTCATAACCCAATTTCGATTTCTTTGGGTTCAACATGTAGTTATTGAATCTGTCATCCTTTGAATATGTGTGAATGACCTCTGATTATTTTACACTAAATATCCAATTATATTTTATGTATTTGTTTTCACACATAATTATGTTATTCATTTATCCTTAAACCCAGGATAACATCTTTGTAAGGGACTTCATCTTAATCTCCTTTCATTGAGGCATATTCTGTTTTATACTCAACCTTCTTTTATACGGTGTATAAACCCCTTTGAATTTTATCTTTATTCAAAAGGAATCTTTTTTATATGAAGTATTTTTTAAACAAAAAAAGGGAATGTATTTGTCGTATGTATGTGGCGACAATGACTTCTCCGTCGTCATGACCATTATTTGAGTTTCTACTTCCTCTACAAGCCATACCATTTCTTTAAAAGTAAAATAAAATCCATGTTTTACTTTTCTTTTATTTTGGTATTGAAAATGGTTTTCATAATGTTTTTATATCAATGTGTTGTATTGATATCATGTGATTGAAAGGTGGAAATGTTATGTTTTCTTTATGCATGTTTTATGTGATACGATTATGTTGAGGTTCTTGGGAATTATTATGAAGACGGGTGGTTTAATGATAAACTAAGGGCGGGTGAGCCCGATATAGCTCTCCAATGCATTTGGTAACGCGATGGAGTGAATTGTTAAGGTTTCTCCGAAGAGATTTAGGGAATATACTATGGTGGGTATTCCAAACGTAACCAAGAGGGTTACTCCCTACGTAAGAATGTTATGAATGCCTCAAGTTACCTTTAATGTCTTATGAATTATATGATTTATTCATGATTTTATGATGAATGTAAAAGTGCCTATGTTTTATGGGTAAATTATGATTTCATTATTATGTATATATGTACTCATGTTTCCTTTTGATATTTTTACAACCATTACTGAGCTTTTTATGCTCATCCCAAGTTTTTGAAATGTTTTTCACAGGTCAAGGGAAAGGTACATGATGTGATGATAATGTCAAGGATGTGTTACGAAAGAATACATGTTTTATTTTAAATATGTTTCCGTTGATGGGAAGAATGAATACTGTCTTTTATGTAACCACTTTGTTTAAATGTGGAATGTAATGCAAGTTTCATGATCTAATTCTCTAAAACTGTATACCTGAAAAGATCCTAAATGTGTAATCTTGTAATAACTCAAGATTAAGTAAGGTTTAATGCTGGGGCCTTATATTTGGTATCAGGGGTCGGTTTAGATAACTTTAGAGGTTACGGTATTCTTTAAGAATAAGTGTCATTACCATAATGGTTAGGATTTCAGAAAGAGTCCTAGTTTTAGATAATGTGAATGAGTATGTTAATCTTAGTTTTTATCTTCCTCATTAGTACATGATGGTTTTTTTGATATAATCTCACTGACTTTTTTGGATTTACTAAATGGCTGGATCTAGCAGGCACCAAAGTAACAGTGTATGTGAAGAAAACTGTGATAGTTTTTTGAGAAAGCAACTGAATGATATGGGAGCTGCAATGAGAACTCTTGTGATTATCCTCAAACAAGTATCTGGAGTCATGATTGACCACCTAAACCTGGGTGATTTCCCTAAGGCATCATATATGCGTGAAAAAAATCCCTACAGATGTACAGGTAATAATCATAAAGGTAAGTGTGTTAAAAAACCTATGTGTCAAAGATGTTGAAAGAAACACCTAGGAAAATGTTTCAAAGGGATAGAAATATGCTATAGATGTGGAAATGAAGGTCATAAAGAAAGAACCTGCCATGGAAAAAGGAAGCATCCAGTTGACTCGAGGAAAGGGAATGATGTTCTTTCTGAGGGATTAATTGAATGTTTTAAATGTGGTGTGCATGGTCATTATGAAAACACATGTCCTATGAAGAAGTTTCGTGAATGGGATCACCAAGAGCGTACAAATGTTCGTTTACCAATACCTAATGCCATTTTTATTGAGGATGAAGAAACTGACAATGACCAATCAAAGGTATGTATTATTTCATGACTATTGTTTTCCTATTTTGGAATCTTAGGATATGTTCATGATTTTGTTTGTAGGAAAGTGGTATTTCGGAATAAGTTGGAAAGGAATGGTTAATGGATCATGAAGAATTTTGAATGAGTAAGATGTCAACATATAAGGGATTCAAGAGTTATGTTGAAATTATTAAGAGTATTATGTCTCTTTTGATGATGGGGTTACATTAGAAGACTTTTTATATTATGTGTAACCCTGACGTTTAATATATGAAAATTTTATTCAAGGAATAGTTATCTTTTCTTTTTTTGACATAGTTATAATGAACCATTTGGGTTTATATGATCCTTACTTTTGATGTAATTATGGGTTACTATATGTTATGATTGAAGTGAAAGGCATGAGATAAAATTGAGGTTAAATTATGTTATGGTTATTTTTTATGATTTTATCCCTTTTTGGGGAATTATTTGAGAATTATATAGTTTTGGAAAATGGTCAACACGCAGACTGTGTGACTACCCGTCACGTTGGACAAAGCTGCGGGAATCGAACCCATAACCAAAGTGCGAATGGTATTAATCGTCTACCACTGGACTATGTGATGTCCCTGGTCAATTTGACTGATTATTTTTAGTTATATTATTTTATGAATTATGAGTAAGTTGATTTTGGGTTATTAATGATAATGATTAACCTATCATTAGGTTAATTACTTTTCAATACGAGACTTTAGGAGAAACTGATGTTGTTTGGAGATAAATGTTACGATTTAACGTGGAAGACTATGTGACTAAATCCTTAAAATATTTAGGTTTCAATCTTAGATTGGTTTACTTTGAGGAATTTAATGGACAAATTTTTTATCGGATGGTCCTTGTTGAACTTTGGGTTTTGTTGGACAAATTTTGGAGATTAAGCATAGATTTTCTTTTTAAAGGGTTATGCTTTTCTGGATTATCTGATCTTGTACTATCCTTTTTGGTTTTGGTATTGGTTAAAGTCTAAAGACATGGGAAGTATATAGTTTTCTTTTGTGGATTAGGTGATTTTCTAGAAGTTGATTATAGTACTCTTAATGTGAACAAGTCTTCCTAAATACTCGTCTTTTGGAGAAAATATGAGTTTGTGTAAGGAATCAAATAAAAGTTTAAAGTGAACATGATAAGTGATTATGTTTCCTTATGAATAAAATTCCTCAATAAAAATTAACTTAAAACAAAAATGTGGTATATTAAATTTTCCTACTGGGGAATCGAATACCGTTTAACCCATCACAAGTTTGTTATTTTCATGTGGTTAGCTTTCTCCTAAACATGTTTTATATCACTCTCCATTAGAACATGACCCTTTGTTTATTCCTCCATGTCCATATTTTCATACTTTGAATCCTAGTATAGTTTAACTCGGGTGACCTTTATACTACTCTTTCTTTATTTTAAAGTGATTGTTTTACAGACTCCTGTTCCGATGTGGGATTTTCAATGATGTTTCCAAGCCCAGTTTTATAATTGCGAGGATGCAATTTCCAAAAGGGGGGAAGGATGAAACACCCCAAGAAAATAAAAAATTCGACATTTTTATATTTCTCCCTATTTGTGGAAAAAATGTAAACTTTTTTGGAATAGTATGCTCTATGGCTTACCCAATACGCAATAACGAGTTCCTTTGAAATCTTACGTTGCACTCTAATAATAAAATAATATTATTTTAAATAGTAGTTAACACGTAGCCATTGTATTGGATGGAATTAATATAAATAACTAAATTATGATTATATATGTGTGCTAAATGTTTTTACTTTTATCCAATAGATTTTAGAGGCTTAAAATACAAATGAATCCAATCTTAAGCATTGAATACACTAGTATTTTTAAAAGATTGTTTTACTACCATTTGATGGAAAACAATTTTTTAAAACAAACTTTTGACAATATTATAAGCTCTATTTTTCAAAATAAAAATATTATTTATGATTGGGACATTGAAATTTACATTGGGTTAATTTTTGGTATTTTTCTGACAATGTTCATTTTTCAATGAATAGTGAAAAACGTTGCATTTTACATCAAAACTGCTTTTTCATATAATTTAATAATATGGTTATATTATATTTTTATTTTGTTTTAAGGTTCAATTAGAATATATTTTTACCATGTAATCCAATGATGGTCATTGGGATTAATTTCACTTTTTAATTGGGCATAAACAATTGAAAAACTTTTCATAAATATTGTTTCTAAAAAACCCGCTATTTGTTTTGACAACAAGAATTATTTTTAAATTAATTTTTGCAATTTATGTGTTTGGAATTTGGTAAAAAGTATTACATATTTAGAATCAGAAGGTCCAAATTATTTAATTAAGACTCTTATGTTTTTGGACATTATGAATAGCAACGACGGTAATTATCTTTTATTATCATGATTAATGAGTAATCAGGTAGTTAAAGATAATAAAATAATATCATAATAATAAAAAATGACCACAACATGTGTCCTAAGGCTATGGGTTGTCTCATGGCCGACCATGGGATGCCTTGTGCCAAACATGGGGGCCCCATGGAATAACTTTTGTGAGAAAGTGACTTTTTTGTCACTTTATTTTTAAAGAATGTTAAATGTAACAAAGAATGTATCACCCCAGTAAAATAATTTTAATTTTGTCTAAATAAATGATATTTTTGACTATTAATATTCATTAGAAAACTAAAACTATTTCCAATATCATGATATTTGTTTTATAATTTTTAGACATTAAATATATTAAATTATTTAAGACATCATGATAATGCAGCGATTACCTCATTAATAAAGGATTTAAATAAAATGAACATATAATATAAAATCTATGACCTAAACATGTCCAAGACCTATTGGATGGGTTTATTTATAACCCTTATCTCTTTATCTACGAATTATATAAATTTGGGTCCTTTTAAATCTGAAACTCATTTTCTAATAAAGTAACATTTTCTTATTTTCCAAGAGTGCCCCTCCTCTCCTCTTATAAAAGGCCCCCACCTCTACCTCCTTACCCACACTCCCAAAGCCTTTGGCTCGGAAAACCCCTTCCCATTTTGTCTCTCCACTTCCCTCTATTACTTCTTGAAGCCTCACTTTGGGCAGAATTCTTCCCAAGGAAGCATTTGAGATAAAACCAAAGGGAGTTACCCGATTTTGAGGTAATGTCTTCACATGTGTCCTTTTGTTTTATTTTTCTTCTCCAACCCCCTAAACTCTTTTTATTAATTTATTTTGTAACAAATCCAGTATCATCAATATACTAATATGTTTTTATAAGAAGTATTCGATCTACACTTACACACACCTACATCTAATGGTTAAAGAACATACTGTTTCCGTGGATGACAAATTTCTGCCTCCCGAAACGATGATTGTTCAAAATTCTTATAACACCATCACAGGTGGCCATTAATATGACAATATATTTATATATGATAAATAATATTTCAATGTTTTTCTTAATCTTATGTATTTTTCATTTATGGCGTACCTTTATGGTTTCCATTATGGATAAACGTGATATCTTCATTTAAGGAAGTGCGGACTACTGCCCCCTCAAAGTGATTTGATTCGTTAATACCATATGTGGTACGTATAAAGGATATATATAATGATATTATATATGATACCGTACTAGAATTAAAATACTATTGTGTATCATTATGTTTTAATTCCATTAAATATGAAATAGAAACGGAAGTAGCGTTCATGCATACGTACGGCTTACCATCTCCATGAACGGTACATTTCATTTCTTATCTCAAAATGTTATTTAATATTATAAGTACATATATATAATTGATATATATGTAATATATTACATCTAAATTATGGATATCATTCTGGAATTATAACATATATATATATATATCTCTCATTTTGTTTTAATTCCATTAGTATGACAAAAAATGAAAGTAGCGGTCATGCGTACGTACGGCCTACAGTCTCCATGAACGGTGCTTTTCGTTTTTTATCTCCAAATGATATGGAATAGTATAAAATAAATATTTACTGGATATATATGATATTTTAATCATTAATACTATTCTGGAAATTATTTACTTATAACTACATGGGAAATCTTTTTTCAAACAAGTTCATTTTTGACTAATGTACCAAAAATCGGCAAAAACGTCTGATATGAACTGACATTATTAAACAATTATTATAACATTATAATATGTGATATGAACTGAATAATAATCTCCAAAGGAGGTTCATAGGAAATTATTAATTGGCCAATTTTTATTATTGAATAATATAAAGAAACGAACAAGACAAGTAGGACTTGAGGTAAGGGATCCTACTCCTCTTTTTCTTTCTAAGTACACTCTTTTTTGTCATTCCTTTTAAATCTCATCTTTATTGTTATTGGGATGTTATTTTATATTAATCTTGCTGTAATTTTTATGTTCATGTGATGAGAGACCCTATTCTCTCTCATCAATCAATTTCGGAATTTTTGAGTGTTGCTGTTTGGCTGCCAAATTTTCATAAGAGATCTAACCTCTCTCTTTCTTTTTATATACACTCCTTTATGTCACTTATTTTAAGCTCCTCTTTGTTATGATGGGGTATGTTCTTTTATATTACTCTTTCTGTAAATTTTATTGTAATATGATGAGAGACCCTATTTGATCCCATCAATAAATTTTGGAATTTTTATGTGGCGTCGTTACGCTGCCGAGTTTTCGTAAGGGATTTTTTATCTAACTTTTATTCCCGTGATATTTATCCTAAATTTGCTAAAATTTCCTCTGAGTGGTGTATGTACTGCCCATTATTCTACTATTTGAGTAATATACTTTCGTTTATGATTATTTACATCAATCATGTAATGTCCTTCTTCCATGGGGTGTATGTTTTGAAATATACCCAAGTCGGTAAAGGAACCTTTCACCCTCCTCTTTTTAAAAGACTTCTTTTGTTGGGTCTTTTAATTTACATATTGTTATTTTGAGATATGTTCTCATATATCCTTATTGATGTAAATTTTATTTCCAAGTGATGAGATACACTTTCTATCTCTCATCAACTCATTTTGACGTGACGCTGTTTGGCTGTCAAGGGAACTTCATAACCCAATTTCAATTTCTTTGGGTTCAACATGTAGTTATTGAATATGTCATCCTTTAAATATGTGTGAATGACCTTTTATTATTTTACACTTAATATCCAATTATATTTGCTGTATTCTTTTTTCACACATAATTATGTAATTGATTTATCCTTAAACCAAGGATACCGTCTTTGTAAGGGACTTCGTCTCAATCTCCTTTCATTGAGGCATATTCTGTTTTATACTCAACCTTCTCTTATACGGTGTATAAACCCCTTTGAATTTTATGTTTATTCAAAAGGAATATTTTTTATATTAAGTATTTATTAAACAACAACAGGGAATGTTTTTGTCGTATGTATGCGGCGAAAATGACTTCTCCGCCATCGTGACCATTATTTGAGTTTCTCCTTCCTCTACAATCCATACCATTTTTTAAAAGAAAAATAAAAACCATGTTTTACTTTTCTTTTACATTGGTATTGAAAATAGTTTTCATAATGTTTTTATATCAATGTGTTGTATTGATATCTTGTGATTGAAAGGTGGAAATGTTATGTTTCCATTATGCATGTTTTATGTGATACTATTATGTTGAGGTTCTAGGAAATTATTCTGAAGACGGGTGGTTCTGTGATAAACAATGGGCGGGTGAGCCCGATATAGCTCTCCAATGCATTGGGTAATGCGATGGAGTGAAACGTTAAGGTTTCTCCGAAGAGATTTAGGAAATATACTGTGGTGGGTATTCCAAATGTAACCAAGAGGGTTACTCCCTATGTAATAATGTTATGAATGCCTCAAGTTACCTTTTATATCTTATGATTTCTATGATTTATTCATGATTTTATGAGTAATGTAAAAGTGCATATGTTTTATGGGTAATGTATGATTTCATTATTATTCCTACATGAACTCATGTTTCCTTTTGATATTTTTACAACCCTTACTGAGCTTTTTATGCTCATCCAAAGTTTTTGAAATGTTTTTCATAGGTCAATGGAAAGTTACATGATGTGATGATAGTGTCAAAGATGTGTCATGAATGAATCCATGTTTTATTTTAAATATGTTTCCGTTGATGGGAAGAATGAATAATGTTTTTTATGAAACCACTTTGTTTAAATGTGGAATGTAATGAAAGTTTCATGATCTAATTTTCTAAAACTCTAAACTTGAAAAGATCCTCAATGTGTAATCTTGTAATAACTCAAGATTAAGTGAGGTTTAAGGATGAGGCCTTATAGTTGGTATTAGAGTTCGGTTTAGATAACTATAGAGGTTACGGTATTCTTTAAGTATGAGTGGCATTACCATAATGTTTAGGATTTAAGAAAGAGTCCTAGTTTTAGATAAAGTGAATGAGTATGTTTATCTTAGTGTTTATCTTCATCATTAGTACATGATGGTTTTTTTGATATACTCTCACTGACCATTTTGGATTTAGCAAATGGCTGGATCTAGCAGGCACCAATGAAACAGTGTATGTGAAGGAAACTGTGACAGTTTTTTGAGCAAGAAACTGAATGATATGGGAGATGCAATGAGAACTCTTGTGATTATCCTCAACCAAATATCTGGAGTCATGATTGACCACCTAAACCTGGGTGATTTCTCTAAGGCTTCATATATGCGAGAATAAAATCCCTACAGAAGTACAGGTAATAATCATAAAGGTAAGTGTGTTCAAAAACCTATGTGTCAAAGATGTGGAAAGAAACACCTAGGAAAATGTTTCAAAGGGATAGATATATGCTATATATGTGGAAATGAAGGTCATAAATCAAGAACCTACCATTTAAAAAGGAAGTATCCAGTTGAATCAATGAAAGGGAAATAAGTTCTTTATGGGGGATTATTTGAATGTTTTAAATGTGGTGTGCATGGTCATTATGCAAACACATGTCCTATTAAGAAGTTTCGTGAATGGGATCACTAAGAGCGTACAAATGTTCGTTTACCAATACCTAATGTCATTCCGATTGAGGATGAAGAAACTAACAATGACCAATCAATGGTATCTATTATTTCATGACTATTGTTTTCCTATTTTGGAATCTAAGGATATGATTCATGATTTTATTTGTAGGAAAGAGGTATTTCGGAATAAGTAGGAAATGAATGGTTAATGGATCTTGAAGAATGTTGAATGAGTAAGATTTCAACATATAAGGGCTTCAAGAGTTATGGTGAAATTCTTAAGAGTATTAAGTCTCTTTTGATGAAGGGGTTACATTAGAAGACTTTTTATAATATGTGTAACCCTGATGTTTAATATATGCAAATTTTATTCAAGGAATAGTTATCTTTTCTTTTGTTGACATAGTTATAAAGAACCATTTGGGTATATATGATCCTTACTTGTGAGGTAATTATGGGTTACTATATGTTATAATTGAAGTGAAAGGCATGAGATAAAATTGAGGTTATATTATGTTATGGTTATTTTTGAAGATTTTATCCCTCTTTGGGGAATGATTTGAAAATTATACTGTTTTGGAAAATAGACAACACGCAGACTGTGTGACTACCCATCACGTCGGACAAAGCTGCGGGAATCGGACCCACAACCAATGTGCGACTTGTATTTATCGCCTACCACTGGACTACGTGAAGTCCCTGGTTAGTTTGACTGATTATTTTTAGTTATATTATTTTATGAATTAAGAGTAAGTTGATTTTGGGTTATTTATGAAAATGATTAAACTATCATAGAGGATATGTGATTAGGTTAATTACTTTTCAATACGAGACTTTAGGAGCAACTGATGTTTTTTGGAGATAAATGTTACGATTTAACTTGAAGACTATGTGAATAAATCCTTCAAATATTTGGGTTTCAATCATAGATTGTTTTACTTTGTATAATTTTATAGAAAAATTGTTTATCGGATGGTCCTCATTGAACTTTGGGTTTTGTTTTACAAATTTTGGAGATTAAGCATAGATTTTAATTTTAAATGGTTATCCGTTTCTGGATTATCTGATATTGTACTAACCTTTTTGGTTTTGGTATTGGTTAATGTCTAAAGACATTGGAATTATATAGTTCTCTTTTGTGGATTAGGTGTTTCTCTAGAAGTTGATTATAGTACTCTTAATGTGAACAAGTCTTCCTAAATACTTGTCTTTTGGAGAAAATATGAGTTTGTGTATGGAATCTAATAATAGTTTAAAGTCAACATGATAAGTGATTATATTTCCTTATGAATAAAATTCCTCAATAAAAAATATTTTAAAACAAAAATGCGGTCTATTAACTTTTCCAGCTGGGGAATCGAATACCGTTTAACCCATCACAAGTTTGGGATTTTCATGTGGTTAACTTTCTCCTAAACACGTTTTTTATCACTCTCCATCAGAACATGACCCTTTGTTTTTTCATCAATGTCCATATTTTCATACTTGGAATCCTAGTGTAGGTTAACTTGGGTGACCTTTATACTACTCATTCTTTATTTTAACGTGATTGTTTTACCGACTCCTGTTCCGATGTGGGATTTTCAATGATGTTTCCAAGCCCCGTTTTATAATTGCGAGGACGCAATTTCCAAAAGGGGGGAAGGATGTAACACACCAGGTAAATAAAGAATATGACATTTTTATATTTATCCCTATTTGTGGGAAAAATTTCAAATTTTTTGGAATGCTATGCTCGATGGCTTACCCAATACGCAACAACAAGTTCCATTGAAATCTTACGTGGCACTCTAATAATAAAATAATATTATTTCAAATAGTAGTTAACACGTAGCTGTTGTATTGGAGGGAATTAATATAAATAACTAAATTACGATTATATATGTGTGCTAAATGTTTTTACTTTTATCCAATAGATTTTGGAGGCTTAAAATACAAATGAATCCAATCTTAAGCATTGAATACACTAGTATTTTTAAAATATTGTTTTACGACCTTTTGATGGAAAACCATTTTTTAAAACAAACTTTTGACAATTTTATAAGATCTATTTTTCAAAATAAACATATTATTTATGATTGGGACATTGAAATTTACATTGGGTTAATTTTTGGTATTTTTCTGACAATGTTTATTTTTCAATGAATAGTGAAAAATATTGCATTTTACATCAAAACAGCTTTTTCATATAATTTAATAATATGGTTATATTATCTTTTTAATTTGTTTTAAGGTGTAATTAGAATATATTTTTACCATGTAATCCAATGATGGTCATTGGGATTAATTTCACTTTTTAATTGGGCATAAACAAGTGCAAAAGGTTTCATAAATATTGTTTCTTAAAAACCTGCTATTTGTTTTGACAACGGGAATTATTTTTAAATTAATTTTTGAAATTTATGTGTTTGGAATTTGGTAAAATGGATTACATATTTAGAATCAGAAGGTCCAAATTATGTAATTAAGACTCTTTTATTTTGGACATTATGAATAGTAATGACGGTAATTATCTTTAATTATCATGATTCATGAGTAATCAGGTAGTAAAAGATAATAAAATAATATCATAATAATAAAAAATGACCACAACATGTGTCATAAGGCTACTGGTTGTCTAATGGCCGACCATGATATGCCTTTTTCCAAACTTGGGGGCCCCATGGAATCACTTTTGTGAGAAAGTGACTTTTTGTCTCTTTATTTTTAAAGAATGTTAAATGTAACAAAAAATGTATCACCTAGGTAAAATATTTTTAATTTTTTCTACATAAATGATATTTTGGACTATAAATTTTTATTATAAATCTAAAACTATTTCCTACATCATAATATTTTTTTTTATAATTTTTAGACATTAAATTTATTAAATTATTTATGACATCATGATGATGCAGTGATTACCTCATTAATAACGGATTTAAATAAAATGGAAATATAATGTAAAATATATGACCTACACAAGTCCTAAACCTATTGGATGGGTGTATTTAGAACCATTATCACTTTATACACGAATTATATAAATGTGGGACCTTTTAAATCTGAAACACATTTTCAAATAAAGTAACATTTGCTTATTTTCCAAGAGTGCCCCTCCTCTCCTCTAATAAAAGGACCCCACCTCTACCTCCTTAACCACACTCCCAATGCCGTTGGCTCGGCCAACCCCTGCCCATTTTGTCTCACCACTTCCCTCTATTACTCCTTGAAGCCTCACTTTGGGAAGAAGTCTTCCCAAGGAAGCCTTTGAGATCAAACCAAATGGAGTTACCCGATTTTGAGGTAATGTCTTTACTTGTGTCCTTTTGTTTTATTTTACTTCTCCAACCCCCTAAAATCTGTTTTTCATTTATTTTGTAACAAATACAGTATCTTCAATATAATATTATGTTGTTATAAGAAGGATTCGAGCTACACTTACACACACTTACATCTAATGGATAAAGAACATATTGTTTCCGTGGATGGAGAATTTCTGCCTCCCGAAACGATGATTGTCCAAAATTCTTATAACAGCATCAAATGTGGAAATTAAGATGACACTATATTTACATATGATATCTAATATGTTTATGTTTTACTTAAGATTCGGTATTTTTCATTTATGGCGTACCTTTATGGTTTCCTTTATGGGTAAACGTGATATCTTCAATTAAGGAAGTGCGGACTACCGCCCCCTCAAAGTGATTTGATTCGTTAATACCATATGTGGTACGTATAAAGGATATATTTAATGATATTATATATGATACCACACTGCAATTAAAATACTATTATGTATCATTATCTTTTAATTCCATTAAATATGAAATAGAAATTGAAGTAGCGTTCATGCGTACGTACGGCTTACCGTCTCCATGAACGGTACATTTCATTTCATATCTCAAAATGTTATGTAATATTATAAGTACATATATATAATGGATATATATGTAATATATTACATCTATATTAAATATATCATTCTGTAATTATAACATATATATATATCTCTCTCATTTTGTTTTAATTCCATTAGTATGACAAAAAATGAAAGTAGCGTTCATGCGTACGTACGGCCTACCATATCCATGAATGGTGCTTTTCTTTTTTTATCTCCAAATGATATGTAATATTATAAAATGAATATTTACTATATATATATATGATATTTTAATCATTAATACTATTCTGGAAATTATTTACTTATAACTACATGGGCAATATTTTTTCAAACAAGTTAATTTTTGACTCATGTAACAAACATCGGCAAAAACGTCTGATATGAACTAACATTATTAAACAACTATTATAACATTATAATATGTGATATGAACTGAATAATAAACTATAAAGGAGTTACATAGGAAATTATTAATTGAACGAAGTTTATTATTCAGGAATATAAAGAAACAAACAAGACATGTTGGACTTGAGGTAAGGGATCCTACTCCTCTCTTTCTTTTTAAGTACACTCTTTTATGTCATTCCTTTTAAAGCTCATATTTATTGTTATTGGGATGTTCTTTTATATTAATCATACTGTAATTTTTACGTTCATGTGATGAGAGACCCTATTCTATCTCATCAATCCATTTTTGAAGTTTTGAGTGTTGCTGTTAGGCTGCCAAATTTTCGTAAGAGATCTAACCTCTCTCTTTCTTTTTAAGTACTCTCCTTTATGTCACTTCTTTTAAGCTCCAATTTGTAATGATGGGGGATGTTATTTTATATTACCCTTTCTGTAAATTTTATTGTAATATGTTGAGAGACCCTATTTGATCTCATCAATCCATTTTGGATGTTTTATGTGGTGTCGTTAGGCTGCCGAGTTTTCGTAAGGGATTTTTCATCTCACTTTTATTTCAGTGAGATTTATGCTACATTTTCCAAAATTTCCTTTGAGTGGTGTATGTACTGCCCATTATTCTACTCTTTGGGTAATATAATTTCGTTTATGAGTATTTACATCAATGATGTAATGTCCTTCTTTCATGGGGTGTATGTTTTGAATGATACCCAAGTCGGTAAGGGAACCTTTCACCCTCCACTTTTTAAAAGACTTCTTTTGTTGGGACTTTTACTTTACATATTTTTATGTTGAGAAATGTTCTCATATATCCTTATTGATGTAAATTTTATGTCCAAGTGATGAGATACACTTTTTATCTCTCATCAACTCATTTTGACGAGACGCCATTAGGCTGTCAAGGGAACTTCATAACCCAATTTCGATTTCTCTGGGTTCAACATGTAGTTATTGAATATGTCATCATTTGAATATGTGTGAATGGCCTTTTATTATTTTACACTTAATATCCAATTATATTTGCTGTATTCGTTTGTCACACATAATTATGTAATTGATTTATCCATTAACCAAGGTTGCCGTCTTTGTAAGGGACTTCGTCTCAATCTCCTTTCATTGAGGCATATTCTGTTTTATACTCAACCTTCTTTTATACGGTTTATAAAACCCTTTGAATTTTATGTTTATTATAAAGTAATTTTTGTTATATGAATTATTTATTAAACAACAAAAGGGAATGTTTTTGTCGTATGTATGCGGCGACGACGACTTCTCTGCCGTCGTGACCATTATTTGAGTTTTTGCTTCCTTTACACGCCATACCTTTAAAAAAAAAACCATGTATTACTTTTATTTTATTTCGGTATTGAAAATGGTTTTCATAATGTTTTTATATCAATGTGTTGTATTGATATCTTGTGATTGATAGGTGGAAATGTTATGTTTCCTTTATGCATGTTTTATGTGATATGATTATGTTGAGGTTCTTGGGAATTATTATGAAGACGAGTGGTTCCGTGATAAACTAAGGGTGGGAGAGCCTGATATACTGTGGTGGGTATTCCAATCGTAACCAATAAGGTTACTCCCTACGTAAGAATGTTATGAATGCCTCAAGTTACCTTTTATGTCTTATGATTTCTATGATTTATTCATGATTTTATGAGGAATGTTAAAGTGCCTATGTTTTATGGGTAAAGTATGATTTCATTATTATGTATATATGAAATCATGTTTCCTTTCCATATTTTTACAACCCTTACTGAGCTTTTTATGCTCACCCCATGTTTTTGAAATGATTTTCAACGGTCAAGGTAAAGGTACATGATGTGATGATTGTTTCAAGGATGTTTCAAGAAAGAATCCATGTTTTATTTTAAATATGTTTTTGTTGATGGGAAGAATGAATACTGTCTTTTATGTAACCACTTTTTTTAAATATAAAATGTAATTAAAGTTTCATGATCGAATTCTCTAAAACTCTAAACCTGAAAAGATCCTCAATGTGTAATCTTGTAATAACTCATGATTAAGTAATGTTTAATTATGGGGCATTATAATATTAGTTCATTATACACATAATGTTATCTTGAAAGAATTAATGAAGTTAATGATTAACATAATGAGTGGAAATTGATTTATGAAATCTAGTACCAATAGGTAATTCATAAGTCAAATCCCCTTACATGAAATATTTCTAATTGAATATGAGTAGAAATTTAACTATTATTTAACCACGATATGAAATTTCAAGTGGAATTATAAACTCCATATAAATGTATAGTGAGTGAATAACATTATGGAAAGACTCAATGAAATGAATGTGTGATGAATTCCCTATCATTGTGATTTATTTTATGTTAACATGCATTAACTCATGTAAAATGGTTTTAAATGTGTTATTATATAATTCATAGAAAATAATAATATTTTTATTAACTTTTATGTTCATTTTATAATATATTATCAAAAATTCATTAATAATATTTTTTTATTTTAATCATTTTAAGTATTAATTGCCTTGAATTATTAAATGGTTTTTTGTTATAAATATTCTGATTCATGAGAATATTATATAGTCATATCATATTTGTTTTAATAATCATAAAATATTTATGTTATTTTTGTAATAACTATACTTATTAAACAAACCATGAAGTATGGAAATTATAAATTAGGTATCTTACGATCATGGACTAAGTAGACTTAACAAACACATGAGTGACATTTAAATTTTTCATCAATTATTATCAAAATAATATAATTTATTTATTTATAATCCATAATTATCTTGATTTCATATATACCATTTAATATATATTATACTTCATTCATGAATTTTGGTTATGTAAATAGTGTTACATTATTGCGGGAATGCGATAGTCTACACATTCACAAGTGAAACAATCATATTTACATGAGTGAAAAGTAATTGAATAAAATGATATATTATGTAATTATTTAATGATATATTTGTATTTAATATCATTTTAATTGAAATCATTAATCACACAAAAAATTATGTTTTTTATCACCATCAATATGAAAAAATAGTGGAAGACAAATCACACCGCTTTATGAGTTGGTAGTTCGCCTTACAAATGAAACTCATTATCTTGACTCTTATGGATTAGAATGGAAAATATATACATATGATATAATTAATATTGTGTTATATATAATTTATTTTAATTACATATATTTTTTATATACATCATTACACCCAACTATAGATGTTTGTAAAGGAAGAATTAATGGCATCAGTTCATGAGGTTTTAGTTTGCCGGTAACATCCCATATAAATAAAGTATAATAAATTTTAATATTTATTAATATTTATGAATTAAATATTAATTTTACTTTAAATGGGATTCTATGTTCGATGGCGTACCTGATACACAACAACTGGTTTCTTTGAAATCTTACTTTGAATGCTAATAATATAATATAATTATTTTAAATCGTAGTTAACACGTACCCGTTTTATTTGTGATAATGAATATAAATAACTAAAATAATATTATACATGTTTTTAAATGAATACACATTTATCCAATAAAATTCAATGTCTTAAATTATGAATGAATCATGTTTTAAACATAAATACTATAATATTCACTACAAGGTCGATTTACCGGCTTTTGATGGTGAACCCTCTTTAAATCTAGTTTGGGTCATTTTTATTTTTTTCTATTTGACAAAATCAAAATATTCTTTATATTAGAGACATAAAAATTTACTTTGGGTAATTTTTGGTTATATTTCTGGTAATGTTCATTTGTAATGATTAGTGAAAAATAATTTATTATTTTTTCCAAAGTGTCTTTGAATATAATATATTTATATAGTTATATAATCTTTTTAATTGGTTTTATAGTGAAATTAGATGATATATTTACCAATTATTCTATTTTTGGTGATAGAAATTAATTTCACATTGAAATTGGACATAAACAATTCTCGATCATTTGATAGTTGTTATTTCATAAAAACACGCTATTTGTTTTGACAAAGGCAAATAATTTTAAATTAATTAATGAAACTTATGTTTTTTGAATTTGGTAAAATATATATAATTTTTTAATTATTAATATCAAATATTGATTCGGCTTATGATTTGGTATTTTTCTGAAAACATCAACTTTTAAAGAATAGTGAAACCACATAGTAGTAGATAAGAAACTGAATTTTTCATTTAAATGAAAATTTACCACTTCTGTGAATCAAATATAAAAAATTCAAAATACATTTTTGGTTATTAGTAAGTTAAATTTTGTTCAATAAAATGAAAATAATTTATGGTGAAGTGTATCTTTTTACTTTTTTTAACCGTGGTTAAAGGTAAATAAGGAAATTCAAGCTAAAAAGAATATCATAATAATACAAAAATTAACTTAACACTTGTCTTAGACTTATTGGATGGGTCACATATGACCATGGGCATATTTTGTTCTATTTTGAGACCCCATGGGGACAATTGAGTGTGATAATGACACTTTAGATTAATTAACATCATGTAATGATAAAAAGGACATAAACAAATATCTTTTAGTAAATAAATTTTAACATGGGGTTATATAAGATATAATGTCGATATAAATATTCATTTAAAAGATAAATATATTTCCTACATCATTTTATTATTTTATAATTATAAAATTAAAATAAATTAAATTATTTATGACATAATAATGATGCGGTATTTACCTCATTAATAAAAGATTTAAATAAATAAGATTATTAATATTAAAACAATATTCAAAACCTGTACAATTATTATTCGATGATTTTATCTCGAAAATGAGTCATTTTATATTCGACTGTTATTAGTTTAGGAACATTAGAAACCGAATATCATTATATAATAAAATAATATTAACACACTTTTTTAAAGAGCCCCTCCCCCATTATAAAAATCCCCTATTTCTTACTAATTATTCACACCTCTCAAGCCCCATGGCTCGTCCAACCCCTGACCAAATAAACTCTAAATATCAATTTCCTTCACCTATAAGTCTTTCCTTATGTTGAAGGAACTTGAAGAAGTCCTTTTGGTTCAATCAAAAGGGAGTTACACAAATTAAAGGTAATGATTTCTCTTAACTTCTTTTCTTTTATTTTACATCTAGAACCCCTAAAATCTTTTTATTACATTCATTTATAACAAAAATATAATCCTAAATAATCTAGGATGTTGTTATGATATGGATCATAACTACAATTACACACTCCTCTCTCTAATGGGTGATAAATTTATTGTTTTTGTGGATGGGAAACTAAAGCCTCAAGAAACGATGAATGTTTGATTATCTCCTTCCGCCTCTCATTGTGGACCTTAAGATGGAAATAAATTTATATATGATATATATTATGTTTATGTTTTCTTTATTCTCCTGTATTTTACATTTATATCCTAACTTATGTTTTCCATAATGGGTAAACATGATAATTTCATTTGATGAAGTGCAGACTACCGCCCCCTCAAAGTGACGTGACTCATTAATTCCATATGTGGAAGTTATAAATGACAGTGTTAATGATATTATATATGATATAATACTATAATTATAACATACCTATGTATCGTTAAATTTTAATTCTATTAATTTATGAAATAGAAATGAAAGTAGCGTTCATGCGTATGTGCGACTTACCGTCTCCATGAACAATGCATTTCAATTCGTATCTCCAAAATGTTATGTACTTTTATAAATAAAAATTTATACTGGATATATATTATTTATATGATATCTAAATCATGAATAAATTTCTAGAGATAATGGAATATTGACCACATGGACAACTTTTAATTATATGATGTTTATTGGTGACTCAACTACCAAATATCGACAAAACAACCATTATAAACATAAATGAAAAAAATTTGTTTATTAAATGGTAATAAGTTATATAAAATAGAAAGTAAAATTTAAAAATTCTTTTTTCAAGTAGGAATTTACTTTTTTTCATATTCAGGTGATTATAGAATGAACGGGTCACGTCGATCACGAGATAAGGGACTTCATCTCAATCTCATTTCATTGAGGAATATTTTGTTTTTATAAATGAAATTCATTTATATGGTTTATAAACCTCTTTGACCTTTCATTTCATTCATAAGGAATATTTTTATATGAAGGATTTACTAAACAAAATAAAATTAACGTAAGCGGTGACAATAACATTTTTCTTCCGCTGCGAGTATTATTTGATCGTTGGTTTCTTCAACAAGGTGTATTGTTTTTTTGATGGGAAATAAATATCATATTATTTTTACATATTGTTGTATTAAAAATTATTTTTATAATGGATTTTTATGTCAATATATTTCAATGATATGATTGTAATTGAAATGTGGAAATGTTAACTTTCCTTTTATGTTTGTTTTATGTGTTATTAATATGTTATAGTTCTTGGGAATTATTTATGTATATGGGTGGTTATACGATAATCCTAGGGTGTGTGAGCCCAATATATCTCTCCAATGCATTAGGTAATGTGACGGAGGTAAACATGAATGTTTCTTCTATGATATTTATGAAATATACTGTGATGGGTATTCCAATGTAACTCCATATGTAGCTTTGGCAGCTACAATATAAGTATGATCTAAATTCATAAGTACCATTATGATTTGAGATTACTATGTGTCATTCATAAATATTATGTTTTCATGAGGTAAGTAAAAGAGTTTATGTTTTGTGTGTATTGTTGGACTTATGATTTCATTCTTATTTTATAACCCATACTGAGATTTTTTATGCTCATCCCATGTTTTGAATCATTTTTCACTAGAATTAATGGTTAATTGGTTCAAAGATGGGATCAATTAATGGTATTGATGTCTAAAACATAGAATTAGACAAGACCATATTTTTCAAGACATTTTATTATATGAAAAATGGATACCGAGAAGAATTGTCTACATGTAATATTCATGTTGTTATTAAATGTTATGACCTTACTCTCTAAAACTAGAAACCTGAAATGATCCTTAATGTGAATTATTCATTTAATTCATTATTATGTAATATCTTATGTCTGGGGCCTTATTGATGGTATTAGAGGATGGTTTAGACAAATATAGGGGTTCTAATATAGTTAAATTAATATCCAAAAATATATTTGTCTAAGTAATGAATGAAATGATCTAGATTTTAAAGATTACTATGTCACTTCACCTATGTTATTTCTTTGTTCAGAATGGGTTTCTGTAGAGGAAACAAGGATGTTATTTAGGGTAAATATCATGAGGAAGACAACCCTATAAATTAGAAACCTAAGATGGTCAGAATCGAAACTAAATTGTTTGTTTCAGAGATGTAATAGTTGACCCAGACTCTAAATGGTGGTGGTATCCATGCATGATATCACCTTGATCATCCATAGATGAACATGTCAGTGAGGGATAATTTCATGAGGCAACAACCCCCATCATTCAATGGATTATATATCCCAATGATAGGAGAAGGGTGGATTAATAAACTATATAAAATATTATATGTCTTGTGGTGTTCATAACATCACAAAATTGGTCTTGCTGTTTACCATTTTGAAAGTGAAGCTAAACAGAGGTGGTCGATGGTTAGAAATATCAGGGATAGTGAAAAAATTTAATCTCTTGATTGGGATGATTTCAATGTTATGTTTTTTATAAATATTTTCTTAAGCAATTCTTCATAGAATGGAAAAAAATAACTAGAATTGAGGTTTGGGATGAATCAGTGGCTGCTTATGAAACAAAATTCACTCGACTGGCAAGGTATTCTCAAAAGATAATACGAGATCTTGATAGTAAAATCAACCATTTTAACTCAATATTAATTCCAAATTATCGATGGGATTTAGCATATCTTGAGTTCAAATGTTATGAAAAACTTTTCATTGTATAGAGAAGGTGGAAATTAAGATTTCTGATGATCATGTGTTCTTTGAGAGACAACAGAATAAGAGGTCAAGGTGGTAGGCGAATCAGAATAACTCTTCCGAAATGTCAGATGGTAAAAAACTTATGTTTACTATTGTGAAAATTGTGGTAAAAATAACTCTAGGGAATGTAATTTGGATTCTGGTAAGTTCCACTGATGTGGTAAAATGGGACATAAAGCTGAAAATTGCACCAAAAAAGATCAAGTTAATAGTAATACAAAATCCAATTTATAGTCAGTAAAATGTTTTAAGTGAAATTAAATCGGCCATAATGCAAATGTGTGTCCAACGAAGAACTCAACTGAGGGAAATAATTTACACTACAAAAAGAATGGGGTGGTGAAATACTTTGCAACTAATTCAGCAGATTTTGGGAAATCAAATGAAATAGTGTAATATACATTATTTATTTTTTCATATTATGCCAATTTGATTGTTTGATTCAGGGTCTACACATTCGTTCATTTCTGAGATTTTTTTTAAGTAAATTCATAATTCCATCTCATGATATGAATATTGGACTTATTTTAAAACACCAGAGGAAAATATTGAGACAAAAAGAAATTATAAGAACCTGCATGTCCTTGTGTATGACAAGAATCTACCTACAACACTTATTTTCTTGCATCTAGTAGTGTTTTATGTTATTTTGGATATGGATTGGATTTCGGTTTATCATGCTAAGATTGATTGTAGGGCTAAATAAGTGTCCTTTCAGAAAGATATTCAGTTTGTGTACAAGAATGATCCCTTGATTTTGATAACATATCAAGAAGATGAAAAACCAGTAAAAAATAGAAATGAATGTTACCTTTCACATATTGTTTAAAATAAAGGTTGTGTTGAGATTAATGATGTGCCACTGGTAAATTTGACCATTTATTTTTTTCCGATGAGTTCCCTAGTATTATACATTATTGATAAGTTCAATTTACTATTTGCTTAGTTCGTTATGCTAAGTCAATTTCAAACCCCCTAATTGAATGGATCAAATAGAACATTTAGAGTTATAGAATCAATTGCTGGAGTTATTAGTTAAATGTTTCATTCAACCTATATCATCACCATGGGGTGATCTAATTGTATTTGTTAAATAGAATGATGTTTTAATGAGACCTTTCATTGATTATAGATCATTTAATAACATCACTGTTAAGAAAAAGTATCCTTGGCCTCATATCTATGATTCGTTTGATCTTCTATAGAGAAAATAATAATTTTTTATTATTGATTTGGGGTTAGTGTGCCATCAGTTGAAATTAAAGGAATCATACATTCCGAAGAACATATTTCTTACTAGATATGGCCATTATGAATTTGTAGTTATCCCTTTCAGTTTAACGAATGCACATGTTGTATTCCTGGATCATATGTATAAAAATTTCTGTGAGATCTTGAATAAGTTTTGGGTTGTGTTCATTGATGATATTTTTCTTTATTCCTAAAGTAAATAGGAACATGAAATTCATTTAATAGTTGTCTCGCAAATCTTAAAGGAAAAAAACTATATGGGAAATTCAGAATGTGTGTGTTTTGGTTACAAAAGATTTATTTCCTTGGTCACATTGTTTAAAAAAATGGCTTTAATTTTGATATTTCTAAAACAATGGTTGTTGAGGAATGTCCAAAAAAACTAATATAACTGAGATTCATAGTTTTCATGGTTTATAAGGTTATTAGTGGAGGTTTTTTGTTAATTTTTCAAATTTAACTAGAACACAGATAATTTTAACTCAAAAAGGTGTTAAGATCATTTTGAACAAAATAATATGATTATTGTTTTTTGAAATTGAAAATAATATTGATTAAAGATACAGTTTTGGCACTGGAATCCAAAAATAGTTAGTTTTTTATTTACAATGTTTCTTTGTTGAAAGGATTTAGATGTATCCTTATGTTGAATGATCTGGAAATTGCTTATGCTTCACATCAGTTGAAACCTCATGAGTTAAATTTCCCTACACCTGATTTGAAATTAGAAACTTTTTTGCTTTAAAAATTTTTAGGCATCATTTGTATGGAGTAAAATGTGAAAAGAAGTTTATGGGACCAGAATTGGTCAAAGATATAGAAGAAAAGGTTCAGTTGATTTAGAAGAACATGAGAACAACTCAGAGCAGGCATAAAAGTTATGCATATAACCATAGGAAGGATATTTCTTTTGAGGTAGGTGATCATGTCTTTCTCAATGATTCGACATGGAAAAGTGTGGTGCATTTTGGTAAGAAGGGAAAGTTGAGTCTGAGATTCATTGGACCTTATGAAATCTAGGATAAACCTGGATTAGTTCTGTAAAGAGTGGCTTTAAATCCATATTAATCCCAAGTACACAATTTTTTTTTCATGTATCAATGTTGAGAAAGTATATGCCAGATCCATTTTGAGCCTAGAGGGAGTTAAATTGGAAGAGAATATCTACTATAAGGAATAACCACTCCATATTGTTTATTGTAGAGAGAATGTGTTGTGGAATAAGGTAATTCACATGGTAATGCTATTGTTGAAAAACCATATGGCTGAAGAGGCAACATGGGAATCTAAAAATTCTATGAGAGATAAATACCCCCATTTATTTGACATGTGAAAAAAATTGCGAGGGCACAATTCCCAAAAGGGGGGAAGGATGTAATATTTCATGTATGTATAGAATAATACATTATTATATTTATTAAAATTTGTGAATTAAATATTACTTTTTCATTAATGGGTACTCTATCTTCGATGGCTTACCTGATACGCAACAACATGTTTCATTGAAATCTAACATTGCACACTAATAATAGAATATTGTATTTTAAATGGCAGTTAACACCTTGATGTGGTATTAGAGGGAATGAATATAACTAACTAGAATATGATTATAAATGTTTTTTAAATGTTTTTATATTTATCCAACTAATTTTACGGGCATACAATGTCAATAAATCTAATGTTATACATAAATACTCCAATATTCCCTAAAAGGTCAATTTACCGCCTATTGATGGTGAACCCTCTTTAAATATAGGTTTGGTCGTTTAAATATGTTCTACATGACCGAATAAAATTATTCTTTAGATTCGGGACATCATAATTTACATTGGGTAAATGTTTGGTATTTTTCTGGTAAAGATCAATTTTTAATGAATAGTGAAAAATATTGTTATTTTATTCAAAATTGAAATTAAATATAATTTATTTATATTGGTTATATTATCATTTTAATTTGTTATAATGTTTAATAATATTATATTTTTACCAATAAATCCAATGTTGGCCTTTGTAATTAATTTCACTTTGAAAATGGACATAATCAAGTGCCAATAATTTTATTGTTATTGTTTCTTAAAAACACGTAATTTATTTTGATAACAAGAATTAATTAAAAATTAATTAATGAAACATATATGTTTTGAATTTGGAAAAATATAAATAATTTTTTAATTTGTAATAACAAATATATCAAAGAATTAATTTTTGGTATCTTTCTGAAAAACATCAATTTTTGATGAATAGTGAAACAACTTTGTAGTAGTTAAAAAATTTCATTTTCATTTAAATGTAATCTTACTGCTTATATAAAGTTAATTTAGAAAATAAAACAAAAATGGCTGTTATTAGTATGTATAATTTTGTTCAATAAGATTAATATAATTTTTTGGGAATAGTAAATTTTGACTTTAATTTACCACGGTTAAAGGGAAATAGGGTAATTCAAGGTAAAAAGAATATCATAATAATACAAAACTCTCTTAACACATTTCCATAACATAATGGATGAGTCATTTATGACCATATGAATATTTGGGTCTATTTTGGGACCACATTTATCCACATGGGAGTGATAATGACACTTTATATTAATTAACTTAAATTAATGATAAAATTGACAGAAACCATAATCTTTTTGTAAATAAATTTTTACATGGGGTTATATAAGCTATAGTTTTTTACAATAAAATTTATTTGGAAAGAAAAAAAGATATCCTAAATCTTGGTTTATTTTTTAAAATTTTGAGACATAAAATAATTTAAATTATTTATGACACAATAATGATTTTGTATTTACTTCATTAATAAATGATTTAAATAAATAAGATTATAAATGTTTAAACAATGTATAAATACTATTTTAATATTATTGGATGATTATATTTCTACAATGAGTCATCTTATATTTTAATTTAATTAGTTTTTTACTTTAAGAAACATAATATCATTATATAATAAAATACTATTTCCCAACATTCCTAAAGTGCCCCTCCTATAACTTATAAAATTCCCTCACATCATACTCATTACTCACACCTCTCAAGCCCCATGTCTCATCCAAAACCTACCACATAAGCTCTCAAGATCCCTCTCCTCTTCCAAGAAGCCTCACCTTAGGCAGAAGGCACTTCAATAAGTCCTTCTAGTTCAAACAGAAGGGAAATACCCAAATTAAAGGCAACGATTTCAATTTACTTCTTTTCTCTTATTTTACTTCTCCAACCCATAAAATATTTTTATTACTTTAATTTATAACAAAAAATGTATACTAAATATACTGTTATGTTTTATGATAAGTATATGAACTACACATACAAACACCTCCATCTAATGGTTGAAGAGAATATTGTTTCTGTGGATGGAAAACTAACACCTCACGAAACAATGATTGTTTGATTATCTCGTATTTCCTCTCATGTTGGCCATTAAGATGGAAATGTATTTATATATGATATATATTTTTTATGTTTTATTCATTCTTTTCTATTTTATATTTATATCTTACTTTTATTGTTTCTATAATGTATAAACACAAGAATTTCATTTGAGATAGTGCGGACTACCGCCCCTTGAAAGTAATATGACTCATTAATTCCATATATCAGACATATAAAGTATAGTTTTAATGATATTATATATGATATTATACTAGATTTATAATATAAATATGTATCATTAGGTTTTTATTCCCTTAATGTATGAAATATAAATGAATGTAGCATTTATGCGTACATACGACTTACCATCTCTATGAATGGAGCATCTCATTAAATATCTCCAAAATGTTATATACTATTATAAATACCTATATATAATCGATATATATAATGTATGTGATATCTAAATCAGGAATATCATTCTGGAGATAATTGACAATTTACCACATGGAAACAAGTAATTATATGTTGTTTATTTGTGACTCAAGTACCAAATATAGACAAAACAACCATTATTTAATTAAATTATTACATAATGTTTATAACATTATAATAAGTGTTATAAAAGGAATAATAAAATTTAAAAATTTACATAATAAATTATAAATTATCTTTAGTTTATTGTTCAAGAGAAGAAAGAATGAACGGGTCAGGTCAGACACTAGGTATTGGAATTCATCTCAATCTCTTTTCATTGATGCACATTTTGTTTTAAATGCGATTGTTTTTACATTGTATAAACCCCTATTACCATTCATTTCATTAAAAGTGAATCTTTATATACGAACAGTTTTAATAATTGAAAAAAGGACGGTTTTTTAATGTAAGCATTGACAATGACATTTATTTGTTCCCGCGAGTATTATTTTATATCTCACATCCTTAATAAGCTGCAGTGTTTTTAAAGGAAAATAAGTAAAATATAATTTTTATGTATTTTGGTATTGAATTTGGTCTTAATATTCATTAGTTTTTTCAATATATTTCAATGATATATTTTGATTGAAATTTGGATGTTTAATCTTTACTTTATGTATGTTTTATATGTTATGAATATGTTAGGGTTCTTGGGAATTATTTACATATACGGGTGGTTCCATTATAAACCTTTGGTTGCTGAGCTCGAGATAGCTCTCCAATGAATTTGGTAACGCGGTGGAGGTAAACAGGAATGTTTCTCCTAAGAGATTTAGGGTATATAGTGTGATGGGTACTCCAATGTAACTCCCTATAAAACTGTGATTGCTACAATGAAAGTATGATATGAATTCCATAAGTACCTTTATGATTTGTGATTGCTATTTTCATTCATTAATATTATGTTTTCTTGAGGTATGTAAAGGAGTTTTTGTTGTGTGTAGATTGATGGAATAATGATATCTTTCTTATTTTATAACCCTTACTGATCTTTTTTCTGATCATCCCTTGTTTTGAAATGTTTTTCACAGGACATAATGGTAAATAAGCTCATGGATGGGATCACAGAAACGTATTTCTATATAAAACATGGAACTAGACATGACTCTTTTTTTCAAGAGTTTTTATTTTATGACAAAAATGTATATTAATTAGAATTTTATAAATGTAATATTCATGTTGTGATGTAAATGTTATGACCTAACTCTCAAAAACTATAAACCTGAAAAGATCCTCAATGTGAATTATTCAATTAATTCAAGATTATGTAATGTTTTAAGGCCGGAGCATTATACTGCCATTAGGACAAAGGATGAATTCCAAACAAAGTAAAAGAAAGTGTAATCTTTTATGTAAATATATTATTATAATGACATACTTGTATATGTATTATATTTAGGCTATTACAATAATGTTACAATACAAATTTGATTTATCTTGAGAAATATGTAAAATAAATAGAGTGGTCAAATAATATTACCACTTTTTTGGTATTTTCATATGTTTCCTTTATAAAAAATAATGATTATTAGAAATGGGACAAAATATGAGAATTTATTTTGTATCATCATCAACAAAACAAAAAGGTGTGATGTATTGAAGAATTGAGAAGAGGGGTTTCCCATTATATTTGGGGGAGATGTTACACATGGAGTTTTTTAAAATTAATGAGAAATCACAAGTTTTTCATATGAAATGAGTGTCAGAAATTCTCTATTATAAATCCTTATATATTTAATGTCCAAAATATTAAGATAAAAAATATTTTCAATTAGTTATAGTTTATTTATTCGATTATCATTTTAGTTCAATCCACTAGTAAATCAATTTTTAACGTAGTCGTGGTAATTAGTTACTACTAAATTCAACATTCATTTTAATCAATATTTATTTTCAACTTATTTAAAAAATTTTATTGTTCTTATTCCAAATATAGAATCCATTTTCTAATTTTCAATTCATTGATGTTTTGTATGGTACTTTATAATTAATCCTACAATTTATATAGTAAATCATATTTTATAATTTACAAAATGATCAAAATTGTTGATATAAATAATATAAAAAATTAATATGAATTGGTTAGAATATTCTATATTTTAATAATATATTTATAATTAACGTAATTTAACTTTATAACAAATTTTAATAATTTTTATAAATAAAAATGATTTAAATTAAAAATTAGATTCAATTATAAATTAATATTTTCATGATTCTTCTGAAAAATGAATGATTCCAAAAAAACCCCAAACATTAAGGATTATGATAATTTTATATTAAAATTTTAAAATTTGAGAACTTTTTTTAATTAATTTCCTATGAATTATTCAATTATTTATAGATAATATTCGAAAATCACCACTGATATATGTGTTATAAAATAAATTTTATTCAGAGAAATAAAATATTTCAAATTATATATATTTTATAAATAATATATATATATTTGATAAATGGAATTAAACTATTTATTTTCATAAAATAGTTAAACATATTCATTCGTTCCATTCTAGAGGCTATGAGATAAATATAATATTAAATAATAATATTAATAGTATATTGATGTTTTGTAAAACAATGTCTTTCATATAATTAATACTATAGAGTGTGTTGGATGGATAAAAATATAATGAATTTATTGAATTCATTTATTATAAATTAAATAACATAAGTATTTATGATTCTTTATTTCCAATATAATTGCTGTTGAATGACATTCATGTTATCAAATATGATGTTAATGTATTAAAACATTAGGGTGTTACATTGATATTCCAATAAATTTTCAGAAAATTCCTCTATTATGTTCATTCGTCAACTAACTAAATACTGTATTTAAATTGTTGATATAAGTATTTGGATTTTAAAAAAAATTATAAAATTTGATTATCCATATTTGAAATAATAACAAACTTTAGCCTGATCGGCCAATAATCATGAGGCATAATGTTCATTACTGTATGGGTCCCCTTTATGCACAAGATCATTGATATTATTCATATAATGGATCATGTTATTTCAAAATTAATTATAGTGATTGAAAGTGGGGGAATCTATATATTGTGAGACATTTATATTATTTTTTATTCGATGGGTTTCTTTATATATCCATTCATCATTGTTTGTTTCTATTATGATGTTCCCAGTTATGTGTAATTAACATTCCATTGGATGAATTGTTCTTTTTAAATTAAATATATTGACCACAATGATATGGGTTTATCTTAAAGAATGAGAATCAAATTCAAGAGATATTGATGAATATGGACCTATAATCTTGGTAAGGTCATGGACAATATTTGTATAGTCCCATGGTATTGGAATTTTGGGTACTATGACCCTATGGATCGATCCAATGAATAGATAAATTTACGTATTCATAAATTATGGAGATAACACATGAAGAAATTTTGGTATCATCAAACTATAATTATAGAGAGTATATTTATATATTCGTACCATATTTATGGCTAGTTATTAGTTAATTTTATGACCCATATTGTTTCCCTTCTAGCTCATTTTTGGGCCAAGTATGGTTACTAATCTTTATATTATGATTTTCATACGAGTTCAAAGAATTATATTGTCTATTATTAATTTTGAATTTAGTGAAATAATGTAATAAATATATTATACATTTGAATAAATATTAAGGATGTGTTGGTGGTTCTTATTAGGTTTCAAAAATCAGATCATACAAGGGAACATAAACACACATGCATATATCATGATTAGGAATATGTGTAAGGGGAATAAACCTTTGTAGGATTTATTATTGAGGAGTGAGAAACAAATTTCATTAATAGAAAGGAATATTTATTATTACAACTAATTTTTCATCAGTTCCAATATTTTTTCTACATACTCCACATTGGATAGCCATATTGGGTGCCTGTTAAATTTGCTTGTGTGAAATTGAGGCCCATTTTTAGATAAATATAATACATTATAATCCTCCTTGACACTCAGAGAAATTTAAATTTTTATTCTTATTGTGTATTTTCATTATTATTGATGGGATATTCTATATAGTAATCGTGATCAGACTGTTTCTACTAGCTTTTAGCATCGTACATAATGGGAGATGGGTACGAGGTCTTAAGGATCTCTACCTAAAACTCAAGGGACCTTGTCTGGGATCGAGGAAATAATTTTTATTCTTTAGTTTCATTACTTATATTTTTCCCTCAACTGGTTCAACATAGAAATGAGATATACTATATAAAACAGGGGTGGTTGTTTAATGTGGCTAGAAAACACATTTTAACTCTTATCTAATATTCTATTGATGAGATTTATTTAATGGTTTAATGTTTATCGTATTCCTTCCACCACATTATTAGTCTTATAGGACCATATATTGAATTTATAACAATTTAGTGATAAAATACATTTCATTAATTATATTTATTTACTAGAATAATATATTATTGAAACAAAATTATTAATTAAAAAAGTTGCATTTATATTCTATGTACATGTGATATTTAGTGTTTGGAATTATTTATTTCATACATAAAATTATCTTATTTTATATACATATATACATATTATTGTGAATAATTTATATCTATAATTAAAATTATGATGTTATAAGAGGGATATGATTTTGATTATGGTGATCCTCTTATGAGATCCATAATGTGATCTTGTAGACTCATTATAAACTATCTTAATAACATTATGGGACTAAAGATTTCATTTTTTTTAAAAGAAATCCTCCTTGATGATGATTGAACGATCCATGTAGTGATGAAGCACTCGATCTACCATAGGCTATGAAAGAAGATCCACCTACGAATTCATTAACTCCTCTAATTGGTTTCAGGTGTTAGATCCATTTAACTATTTAATATATTTAGTTGTACATACTTATGGAGGATTAATATATACAGGATCATGATAGGATATGATTGTGAGTTCTATATCCCTCATCGTTTATCGTTCCATGAAATTTTAGGACTTTGTAATTTCAAGGAATACATAGAAATAATATGGGACATATTATTCTCAATCAATAAACTAGAGAAATAATATGAAAATATATTATATATTATTCTTCAAGGACTATCCAGGTGAGAGTGGATTGTAATGGGACATGTTATTGGATGTTATAGTCTTCCTTATGTGTACATAAACAACTAAATTTTATGGAATTCAATTCGAACATAATGAATATGTATCAATTACAATAATTATTTGGTTTATATATGGGATATATAACAATATAAATAAGTTACACTAATTTTACTAAACTTATTCATTTTTCTCCGCTCAAGGCCATGAATGAAGAAACCGAAGGCTAAATTATTTGAGATCAGTGTTTGTCTTTATATCAAATGGTAGCATTTGATTTTAAACTAGATGACATAACATGAGGATCTTCCCAAGGAAATCACAATTGCAAATGGATATGAGTATAATGAAGTAGGATGTCTTTTACAAACCCATTAGTATAGTGTATTGTAGACATCATACAACTTCAATGCATTTTACTTCAGGTACAATTATGAGGAAGTCTTAGGATGTGCTTCGGGGTAGTGTTGAGTGTGACTTATACTGTATGTACCCTTGAGCCCCACTATAAGGATTTCTGATGTTCATAAACTATTGGATATATGAAAATTATTATATGTTTTATAAGATACCTCGTTGAAAAAGTCCATAGTGTGTAATGATACAACATATCAATCAGTTATTCTACATTTCACCGTGTTCATGTTTCTACAATGGTTCGGGACTTAGGTGATCTGTGAACTGGGAACCATAAGGGGTCCTTAGTTGTTGTCTCATATAATATTGTATTAAGAATGTAACAATAATTTTTTTCAAGGACATTTATAGTTGTTAAGTCCAGTATATATAGTGTACCATGATCTAATAAATGGTGTCCAAGGAACAACTATTATTAAAGGTATGGTCATAATAACTTAAATATTTTTAATAGATTTCTTATTATAAGTTCATCATAATATTTTTTATCTTCACATGTCATTTTTATTTTTTACATACTAGAAAAGTTTTATTTTATTTTACTTGTTATGACACTCCCTAAGCAATAAAAATGGACCTTCATTGATGATTCCAAGATTATACTATTTAACATTCTGATGAATTATATTTCAAGGATATCATGGTTCTAGTGTTTTCAATAATTGAGTTTATTTATGATATAGATTGGAATACCATCATTAGAGACCCATTAATGATCACTCTAATAATTTTATTTCATCATAGTGGGTATTTTTGACTGATTTATGATCAAACTAGGATTAGTTGTTGGTTAATGAGTACTATGTTCAAAAATATCATTCATAATTACTTATGTGTCATATAAGTACATGTTGTATCTATTTTTAATGATGGATATGTGATATGTGTTTATCACTCTCTTTAAATTGATCTTCTTTAAATACATTGACTTATTAATTTTAGATATAATTAATGATATCCCCATTTTTCACTAAACCAAGTAAAACAGGAATAATTTTTCAGAATTTTTCCTGAGTACACATTCTGATAAATAACATTATTTATGGTTTTATTGGTGTCAATCATTGATTCAAGATGTGATATTATTATGGAATTTTGCTTCATATGATGGTATATCTATGGAAATACAAAACGTTTATTTCAGGATGTCCTAGACGTGTCCCTATTATGTATTATGGATTTTGAGGTTTCTTATATTACAAGAGACTATAAACATTTTAAATATGATTTACCCCATTTATCAACAATCATGGAAAAAATGAATAGGAATGGGGTGATTTTTTGGTGGTTAACAAATTTTATATTGGTTTTTATTGATGTGTATGTTTACTACATTTATAGTTTTTATACTTATAGATCCTGTGATTTTATATCCCATATATGTATACACATCATTTGTTCGTTATCGATATGTATTCATGTAGAGGGATTATATAATACCATATGTGTCTTATTGGCTATGGCCTAATGACTTGACATATCCGACCCATGGATTGTAGATAGTAAATATATTCCATGATTAGATATATTACTGATTCTATTTGTTTATTAAGTTCTATATTTCTACATAGAACATATATCCCTAAACTACATCATAACATGTGAGATATAATATACTAGATTATGTATGGAGCTTAAACCTAATGTTGATATATTTTGAGATGTCTTGGGAAATAGGGAATTGAATGTTCACTGCACACTGTCGTAAAAAAAATATCATGTAGTTTTATAGCATGGTGAACAAATATTTGAGGAAAAAAATGTGTTTGGTGAACTTACTAACCAATTTTTTGAGGAATTAATTCAAGGAATAGAGACAAATATTATGTTCCACATTAGTGACCATATATTATTTTGCAGATTATTTCAAATATAACAAAGATTTTTTTTCTACAGTTTTATGTGATTAGGGGATATCTAGATGATGGTGACAACGTACCTTGTTGATCATTTAGTGGTGTTGATTTTATCATAAAAAATTGGATAGTTATAGTAAATTTTAACCTCATGGAATAGATAACAACAGACTGTTGTCTTTAATAGTGTTTTGTGAATCAATAATTGAAAATGATTTTCTATGATATTCAAAATTAATTTTGGTGGTCGTGTCTGAAATAATACATTACATTTAATTTTTAAGATGTAATTCATATCACAGGGTTATGGTCTTGAATCAATCACTACCAAAAAACTAGGCAAGGCATGCGCCTGCCTTTATCAGTGCTAATGGAAAAGCGTTGATAAAGGGGCGGACCTTTATCAGCGCTAACAAAAGAACTGATAAAGGTCCTCCCCTTTATTAGCGCGTTTGTTAGCTTTGATAAAGGTTTTATTTATCAGCGCTTTTTACTAGCACTGATAAAGGCTTAAATGGATTTGTTAAATACCCGTGGGTCCTCTTCCACCTCCCTGCACCAGATCAAACTCTCGCGGAAGCCCTCATCTGCACCGCTACCGCCGCCTCCTCCTCCGCCGCCGCCGCCGCCACATCCTTCTGCTCCTCCTCCTCCGGCCGCCGCCTCCTCCTTCTCCTCCTCCTCCGGCCGCCGCCTCCTCCTCCGGCCACCGCCGCCTCCTTCTCCTCCTCCTCCGGCCGCCGCCGCCGCCTCCTCCTCTGCTCCTCCTCCTCCTCCTCCACCGCATCCTCATCATCCTCCTCCTCCTCCTAGTCCACTGCCTCATGCTCCTCCTCCACCGGCGCCTCCTCCTCCTCCTCCTCTGCCTACTATGTTGCCTCCTCATCCACCGCGGTTTGAGAGGTGCCTCAAGTACTCAGGTGAGTCTCACAAACTTTATTTTAGTTTTATATGATGTTGTTTGGAGATTTTTCAAATGAAACATGGTTTTGTGTTCATACTTTTTGAGAAAAAATGTAGAACCTTGAGCATGAGGAGGTTTTTAGTCCTCTTTCTAAATCACATAGTTGGCTTTCATGGTTAGTGAAGGTTAACCATGGGATATCATAGAGGAAACCACGTGAGGTGGATTTTAGTTAGGGATTAACATACCATTTTTTCATGATTTCATACAAAACATGTGAAATTTTGTAGACTGAGGTAGTTCTAATTTACATAATTAATGCATAGTTGGGTAAACTATGTTGACCAAATATTTGAAGGGGTTTTCTTGTACAGTGCCCCCACATTATTAATATATGGTTTGGAAAATTGTGTAGAACATTAAAATTATATTTTCATCCTTTCCCCTCTGAAATTCCAATAGGGGAAGCCCCCATTTCTCATCATCCCTCTTATACAATGCCCAATCGACCCACCCCCTTATTCCTCTTTGTTTCCCCTTTCCATGGGGAGTTTTTTTTGTGGATTTATTCATCAATTCTAAGTGATTTCACCATCTTCCTTACCATTTTATTCTTTATATTTAGTTTCTATTGATTTTTGATTTATCTAGAATAGGTTTTATGTTTGATTCAACTGGAGCACGGTGGTATCATATTGATTTGATGGGGGTGTTTTCCTACCTCATGTATAAGAGGAATCATGATGGTATCTGCAAGTCACCAATCATTATGAAGGATTTGTGTTTCCTTTTGAAGTTTTCATGGATATTGGATCAAAATATATAATGTTTTCTATGGATTTCGTTCTGATGGTTGGGTCTTTTTCCTATGATGGCACTAAGATCCCACATCAGATCTTATATGGATTTTTAGTCTTGGTTCTAACATGAAAAGTACACATGATGAGTTTCTAGTGAATATAAATAGTTTAAATTGATTTGGATAATTAATTATAAATGTTATAATTTAATAATTTTTGTTTATTGGAGAGAGGAAGGAGCTATATTAATGAGTTGATCTTGGGGTAGACATTGGACGAGGATTAGCGAGCCTAGGAAAAGTTTTCATCATGGAATTAAAATAGTAGAAACATATAAAATAGGTATGTGGTCCTGGTAATTTCTTTATGGATTTATAAATTCTTTAATGGGTGTTATTAGAGTGAGTGTGACTTAGAGGACCTTGTTAGGGGGTACCCGGAGACCTCTTGGAATACATTCTTTGACTTTTATATATTTGTTCCCATAGGCCACACATGGAAATAGTGATACATCAGAGCCCTTGGCCTTATTGAATTTAACCTAAAGTGTGTGAACATCCCCCTTGGGGATGTGACTACTTGGGTGGGTATAAATTTGTAAGGTTGTTGATAGGATGGATGTGTAGACTAACCCAGAACAAACCTATATATTGATATGGGACATGAGCCATATCTTCAGACAATTTATAGTATGGAATATTACCATGTAAATATTATGAGGCTATACCATGTAAGACACTGATAAATAATATGATGCTCTCATGCGATGAGTGTATCACTACATCATTTGCTTCTGTTGGATGGTGACGTTGCAATGATGGTCTTCATTCTTAACAACTTATTGATCCAAACCTTTAATGGTGTTCCTTTCAAAACATTGGTTTTAATGTATTAACGTCTTTCTCAGGTTTCATTTCAGACCTTCATTTTAAAATAACAACTGTATAACAGCATGAATAACATGACTCAAGTTGATAGAGAAGAAAATTTATGAAGGCATTGGATTCCCTTCTAGCCAGATGGATTAGTGTTGTCCCCATGGATAGTAAAACCCCTTTTGGAGATCATGGAATAGTTGATAATAGGTTGTTTGGATCATTCATTGCTTCTAGATATTTTTCCATATTTTCCTTGGTGTTTTTGTTTTATTCTCCTCTCAATCCCTACTGGTGTATGTTCTTTTCACCTTGTGTTTCTACTTATACTCTTTTTTTAATTGAGTCCCTTGGGGCATGAATTAGTTGACCAATTCATGTCACCACTTTTATTAAAAAAATGACCTTGAGGTTGTATTTTATTGAAATGGAAAAAATTACATAGTAGTGAGGTATATGATACTACTTATAGGGATTCCATTGATTTTGAGTAGTGATTATATTTGTTATAAAAAATGGATAGGTGAGATATTTCAGTCCTTATTGTGTATTTGGCATGTTTGGTTGAGTGTCCTGCACTACTGGGGTTACGTTGTTAGGAACAATTTTATACTAGTATGGATACTACTCAAGTTGTGATAATGGGATGGAGGTTTTCCAGGTTATTATCATATTCATCAGGGTGAGTTTATATCTAGGGTAATTATCAATTTATACTAGGGTGAAAGACCTCATGATTACTGTTATGGTGGGTATAGTCATCACAATATTCTTAAATACACTTTGGCACTAGCCAAAGTTGGTATGGATGACCGAGGCTACGAACCAGAGGATCAATGATGATTTATTTATTTATTTTTTAGATATTTTTTATTTATTCAGAGCATGAAACATCCACATATAACTAAAAATTAGAATTTATGAAACCACAGTGGTGGTTCCCTACTGAGTACCCAAGAAATCCTCATGTATTGAAGGTCAGGTAGAATTGGGTACTAGTGTTGCCAGATCGAGTTGGAGTAACTTTGATGGGTTTTGGAGATCTAGATGATGTGAGGCTTTGGGATTTTAGTGGTTCTAAATATATTTTTTATTTTGGTATTTATTTATTCCTTTATTTCCTTGAATTATCTTGTTTTTTATCTAAATTATACTCATATTCCTTCTCCTTTAACATATATACTTATCCTATGGATTTTAAATAGGATTAATATAAATAAAAAATGGATGAATGCCAATCGGTTGACAAAAGAGTATGAAGAAGGCGTGAAAGAATTTATCAAGTTTTCCAAAGATCATGCATTTGACTCTTGTCAAATCCTTTGTCTGTGTTTACACAGTTGTTATTAAAAACAAATTAGTCCAGATGAGTTGGAAGAACACATGATCTGTCACGGAATAGATCAAAGTTATACATGTAGTAATAAACACGGGGAAACAACGAATGTAGGTAGTGACTCAGGTGACACTGCGTTTTATGGATCATATGATATGATTGCAAACATGAACAATTAAGATGACCGTATGTGGGATGTGATTACAGATGTGAATGATGATGAAGATCGTATTGAGAAAATGACAAGGACCTTCGAAGATGAACTTCGTGATTTCCCAAAATTGTTTGAGAAGTTAAAAAGTTGTGGAAAGATGCCATTGTATGCTGGTTGCACTAAATATACAACATTGTCAGCCGTACATAAGCTGTATAATTTGAAAGCAGATAACGGGTGGAGTGACGACAGTTTTACGAAACTAATTTCCCTATTGAATGACATGCTTCCAGAAGGAAATGAGATCCCGATCCGAACATACGATTCCAAACGAATGCTACGCTCTATGGGTATGATCTCTGAAAGAATACACGCCTGCCCAAATGACTGTATACTATTTCTCAAGGATCACAAATCACATAAAGAATTCCCAAAGTGTGCTGCTTCTCGATACAAGAAAGATGAATCCAGTCCTACTAAAGTTGTATGGTACACTCCAATCATTCTAAGGTTTAGACGCCTATATGGAAGTGAGGAGACTGTAGAACAATTAACATGGCATGCAGATACAAGAATTAAAGATGGGATACTACGTCACCCGACAGACTCTCCTCAGTTGAAGAGAATTGGTCATGAGTATCCGGAATTTGGAAACGAGTCGTGAAACCTTCATCTTGCGTTATCTATAGATTGAGTGAATCCTTTTTGTTTTCAAAACAACAGTCACAGTACGTGCCCGGTTATGTTGATAAATTATAACTTACCACTGTGGTTATGGATGAAACGAAAATACATCATGTTATCTACGCTTATATCAGGACCAAAAACAATCGGGTAATGATATTGATGTTTATTTAGATCCATTTATCGAAGATTTGAAATTATTGTGGGATTCATGTGTTACATTGTATGATGCTTACAGAAAGGAAGATTTCACATTGAGAGTCATGTTGTATAGGACGATAAATGACTTCCCAACTTATGGATATTTGTCAGGATATAGAATTAATGGATCTCAAGGTTGTCCCGTTTGCAAAGAAGGTACACAATCAATTAGGTTGAAACATTCATCGAAAACCGTGTTTCTAGGACATCGCGGATTTCTACCGTGACGACAAAAGTACCATTCTTGGAAGACATCATTCGATGGAAGTTTAGAAGAACGTACATCACCGTCTCCACTAACAGGAGATCAATTGTTTGAGAAAGTTAAAAATTTGGACACTACTTTTGGTAAACCTGCTTCAAAAAACCTTACGAAAATCGGTTAGAAAAAGAGATCAATTTTTTTTGAATTACAATACTAGAAATGTCTGTATGTAAGAAATTTTATTGATGATATGCATGTTTAAAAAACGTTATTTGACAGTGTTATCGGCACGTTGCTAAATACATCTGGCAAAACAAAATATGGAATTAAGGCTAGGTTGGACATGGTTGAGATGGGAATACGAGAAGAGTTGGCACCAGTAAAGGGTGAAAAACGAACATTTCTTCCTCCTGCTGCTTACACTCTTTCCAGGCAGGAGAGATATCCGTTTTGAAACTTCTTGAATGACGTAAAGGTTACAGAGGGGTATTCGTCAAATATCAGTAACATTGTGTCAATGAGCGACTTGAAGTTAAAAGATCTAAAATCACATGACTGCCATGTTTTGATGAAAAATATCATTCCAATTTCTTTACGTTGCATTTTGCCCAAGAATGCCTGCCATACATTAACGAAAATGTGTTTCTTCTTCAAAGATATATGCAGCAAAGTTATAGACCCGACGAAATTGCCAACTCTGGAAAAAGAAATTGCAGTCATATTATGTGAATTAGAAATGTTCTTCCCGCATTCATTTTTTATATGATGGTTCATTTGATGGTCCAATTGGTGAGAGAGATTCGACTATGTGGTCATGTACATTACAGATGGTTGAACCCCATTGAACGGTATATGGAGATTTTGAAAGGGTATGTCAAAAATCGAAGTCGGCCAGAGGTTCGTATTGCAGAGCGATATATTGTTGAGGAGGTCTTTGAATTCTTTACCGAATACTTGTCTGGTGTTGAAAACATTGGCTTACCGAAATCTCGTCACATTGGGCGGCTAGAGGGTGAAGGAATTTCTAGAAGAAATGTTGTCACAATCAATATTACAGATTGGGAGCAGGCCCACCATTATGTTTTGCATAACAGTTTGGACGTTGACCCATATGTTGAAATCCACAAAAAAATTATTAGGCAATTGAATCCATCAAGGGATGAAAAATGGATATCAGATAAGCATAATCGACAGTTTATAGGGTGGTTTCGAGATCATATTTTTAAGAAGTCAGATGAAAATCCAAAGTCTATTTCGGAACGACTTCGATGGCTAGCTGGAGGACCAAGTGTGTTTGCATTATCTTACAATGCTTATGTAGTTAATGGTTATACATTTTATACTAATGAACATGATGAAGACAGTACCATGTAGAATAGTGGGGTTACACTTGTGTCTGAAACTATGCATGTTTTCGGTGATAAGGACAGAAATCCAATTTATGCGAATATGTCATACTTTGGCATCATCAAACAAATATGGGAGTTGGATTATACAGAATTTCAAGTTCCGATATTTCAATGCAAGTGGGTTGATAATAGGAGTGTTGTTAAAATAGATGATTTGGGATTTGTGAAAGTTGATTTCAGTAAGGAAGGGGAGAAAGACGAACCATTTATAATGGCATCACAGGCAGTGCATGTATTTTATGTTCCCAATCCCGCAAACCAAAACTTGTCAGTTGTTCTGTTATCGACCAAAACAGCTGAAGGGTCAGATGAAAATTCAACAGAAATGACCCTTTCATTGGGATTTCGCAATCATTTCGCAGTGGTCCCAATGTAGACGATGTTTTGTATATCAGAGGAGACCACAATGAAGGGATATGGTTAGTTGATAGAGTGGTCAAATCCCTTCCGCCTTTTAAAAAAAGGGAGTTCAATAATCAGGTTATTGATTATTATTGTAATATAGATTGTGTTACATTATGTTATTATCTGTTTTCTACTGCTTTTATGTGATATAACTTTAATTTTAAACCAGTTCTGCAGATAATGACTTCTTCACCTGCTGATGCACCCAATCCCGAGACACAACACGTCTCTCAACCTGTTGAAGCTGGTCCCACTGCTGACAGACAACATGTCTCTCAACCTGTTGTAGCTGGTCACACTGCTGACATACAACAGGTCTCTCAACCTGCTGCAGCTGGTGTCAGTGCTGAAGCTAGTGCTTCGGAGAAACATAATGATGATGCCGAAACTGAGGAAATGGTAGGCGATGAAACCCCATCGACACAAAAAAACAGGTGCACCATAGTTTGACAGTTTTAGCAAAAATCCTTAAGCAAAAAGCAAAAGGCATCAAATATGAGGTGGGATGGAATAAGATAGGCCATCATGTAAACCCCAACAAAGACATGTTTAGTAGCTACATTGGGATCGTCACACGACAATGCGTGCCGATTGACATAGAGTCGTGGCACCATGTTGTCAGCGGGTTGAAAACATTAATGTGGGAAGAGATTATGGTAACATTACGATATCATATATTTAATTTATTAAAATAAAATAAAATATTGAAATATTGACTAACCCTTCATTACCTCTTGTAGACTGCATTTATAGTAGATGTTTCGCACAAAGAATATGTTTTCAGATTGGCAGGAAGGATTCATAGAGGCTTTGGCACCATTTTAACGAAAAATCATCTGAAATATACCGAATGGAAAATCAAGCCGCACCCGCCTCCTCTTTATGCACACTTGATATCCCAAGGAACGTGGGATGAGTTTTGCAACCGTCATGCAGAAAAGAATTTTCAGGTATATTGTGTTTGGTTACAGGTTGTGTAACGTTGCTTGTATTCATCACATTGATTGATAGGTTTTTATTTATGAAATAGCAACTGAGTGTTGAAAATAAAGAACGGGCAGCAAAACCAGCGTACCCCTACCGTAAAGCATGTTTGGGGTACGCTTTAATGAAAAACAATCGGTATGTATTTTAAAAGTACTGTAATAATTTTATGTGACATAAAAATACACTGTAACAATGTTTCTCTATTTATATGCAGATTGATGAAGCAAAATCTCAAGTCACTTCCATTCCACGCCATGTGTTATGGAAGGAGGCTCATGTTAATAAAGAGGGGAAACTTATAGATGAAAACACACAAAAAGTGTGGGAAACATGTCTATGTATGACATAATATAAACTTGTTTTGCTTTAAATCACTATTACATAAGGATTCTTACTTATTTTTCATATTTTCTATTTGAAATAGTCACAGGAATCAACAACACCCGCACCGGATGCATACATACTTTCAACGACCTTGAAACAGCCAGAACAGTACGGCCGCGTCAGAGGGTGGGTTTTGGGGTGTCACCCAAGACATATTTTAAGAAAAAAAACAAGAGGATGAACAAACAAAAGAATTGCATGTAATGAGAGATAGAGTAGCTACCCTTGAAAAACTAATCCAAACTCAGGGAGAGATGATAAAGAGTTTGATGGGGGAGATGCGAAGAGAACAAATAACTCAAGAATAACCCCCGCGAGAAGATCCACCCCTCACCAGCTTTGAGGCGAGCCATTCCCCTCAAAGACCTGACTTACCCGTGGTAATTAATGTTATAATATTCGTTTTTCTGATATGTGAATCACATAGACACTGATACGTTTCATTTAATGATATTCTGCAGGGTGAAAATGATTGTGATTTATATCTGTTAACTCCCACCCATCGCCTTGTAGCGAGGGCTACGGTGTTCAATATGCAGAATGACACGCTACACTCCAGACCACTTCCAACTGGTCATGTCAAAGTGTCGATTAACATAGCTCATGAGCCGAGCGCCGAGATACCCGTGCCAAATGACGATGACGAAATTCATACGGTGGAAAAATCTGTTGGAACATTTGTTGCATGGCCGTCGAATCTTGTAAAAAAACACATCGAGCAGGAGGTATTCATTTCCAGTTCATTTTTCAAGCAGAACCTTTAACATAAAATTATAAAATGGCTGAACTGATGAATGTTATTACCGAAGGATAAAATGGAGAAGCTAAAACGAATGAGCGGCTCCAAGATTGGATCAACCAACCGATCAAAACGATCTACTGAGAGCGCGTTCACCCCGCCCGTTCTATATCCACATTTAATATCATTGCAAGCTCATGTGGATACGAAAATGAAAGATGGAAAGAGTCATACAATTGTTTGTGAAAAAGATTTATATGGAGAGGAATCAATAGATTTAGTTAGTGAAGACGTTGTTTCTAAGATCATCACATACGACTGGCTAGGCACCTCAGTTATAAATGTAAACATAAGGTATTTCTTCATGATTTGATTTTATAGAAGTTGATATAATTTGATAATTATGGATAAATACATCTCATATTTTTCATAGGCATATATCTGAAAAACAATTAAAGGGATTTTCCCATGAATACAAATTTGGACTCGTTAGTCCTCACACCATTTCTACACAACGAACAGAAATAGATTCTAATTTTCAGGCTGAATTGATGTCAAATCTGTTCAGAATGTTTAAAAGAAGAATTACGACTGACATGATCTTTTTAATATCAACGATGCAAGTGTAAAAATATAAATTTTCATCATATAAATTATATTTTCATTTCTACCAGTAATTATTTCTTTTTCTGTATTTAGGGAACATTGGATGCTCATTGCAGTCAATTTGGATAATCCAAAGATTTATTTTCTGGATTCACTGCATGGATATCCAACTAACCGACCACACATGATGGTGATTGTCAATTTGTAATACACTCGATCCAACATTTTAGAACTAAATATCTAGTTATATAATTTATATTATCTTTTAATGAGTATTTTGTTATGATAGGGCGATGTATGAATATCGTCTAAAGGCTGGAATGAATCCATGGCATAAGGACGACAATGCCCACAAGACCTACAAATGGAGAAATATCTAGGTATATATAATTATATTTCATATCCAAATACATATCAAAACAAATTACTTATTTTTATCGATGTTTTTGCAGTGTCCGAAACAAACAAATGAAATGGACTGCGGTTATTATGTTTGTAAATATATGAAAGAGATCATATTTCATGAACAAACTATCATCCCTGAAGAGGTATTTTTGAAAATAATTACTACTTTATTTAAAATAATTATTAATCCTTAGTGTATTTATACTTTTTCATTACTACTATGACTGTCGCAAAAACTCCTATTCAGAAGATGATATAAATATCTTTAGAAACGAATGGGCAGCGTACATGATCGAAGAATGTAAACAAATAGGACAATGAAGGTGAATTCATAATACTTATGTTATCTTTATATGGACATTGATATCTCCCTTTACACTTATTGAGAATATATGATCTCACTTTCTTATTTTTCATATCCTTAGATTAGTGAATTCCTATTACATAGTTTGAAAATGACATAAACATTATAAAGCAACACCAATGACATATGCCAAACCGAGAAAACGCGTTCGTATTGTTTTGATACTTTAGGAAAACGATCCATGAGTAATTTTTCATGTGTATGAATCGACCACACCTCAATCCGACGCACGGTGTGACTGGTATGCCTAAAAGCTTCTGATATCAGTTTAAAATTGAGATAAACTTTGGAAAACAACACTAATGACATACGCCAAACCGAGAAAACGCATTCGGATTGTTTTGATACGTTAGGACAACGATCCACGGGTCATTTGTGACGTGTACGAATCAACCGCACCTCAATCCGACGCACGGTGTGACCGGTATGGCTAAAATTGTCTTATATCAGTTTGAAAATGACATAAACTTTGGAAAACAACACCAATGACACACAGAAAACCGAGAAAATGCATTCGGATTGTTTTGATACATTAGGACAACGATCCATGAGTCATTTGTGACGTATTCAGATCGACCTCACCTCAATCCGTTGCACGGTGTGACCGGTATGGCTAAAATTGTCTGATATGAGTTTGAAAATGACATAAACTTTGGAAAATAACACCAATGACATACGCCAAACTGAGAAACCGCGTTCAGATTGTTTTGATACTTTAAGACAATGATCCACGAGTCATTTATGATGTGTACGAATTGACCACACCTCAATCCGACGCACGGTGTGACCGGTATGGCTAAACGTGTATGATATTAGTTTCAAATTGAGATAAACTTTGGAAAACAACACCAATGACATACGCAAAACTGAGCAAACGTGTTCCGATTGTTTTGATACTTTAGGAAAACGATCCACGAGACATTTTTGACATGTACGAATTGACAACACCTCAATCTGACGCATGGTGTGACCGGTATAGCTAAAAGTGTCTGATATCAGTTTCAAATTGAGATAAACTTTGGAAAACAACACCAATGACATACGCCAAACTGAGAAAACACATTCATATTATTTTGATACTTTAGGAAAACGATCCACGAGTCATTTTTGAGGTGTACGAATCAACCGCACCTCAATCTGACACACGGTCTGACCGGTATGGCTAAAATTGACTGATATCGGTTTGAAAATGACATAAACATTGGAAAACAACACCAATGACACATGTAAAACTGAGTTAACGTGTTCGGATTGTTTTGATAATTTAGGACAACAATCCACGAGTCATTTTTGACGTGTACGAATCGACCGCATCTCAATCCGACGCACGGTGTGACCGGTATGGCTAAAATTGCCTGATATCAGTTTGAAAATGACATAAACATTGGAAAACAACACCAATGACACACGGAAATCCGAGATAATGCCTTCGAATTGTTCTGATACTTTAGTAAAACGATCCACGAGTCATTTTTGACCGGTACTAATGGACCGCGCCTCAATCCGACGCATGGTGTGACCGGTTTGGCTAACATTGTCTGAAATCAGTCTGAAAATGACATAAACTTTGGAAAACAACCCCAATAACACACGGAAAACCGAGCAAACGGCTTCAGATTGTTTTTATACTTCAGGAAAATGATCCACGAGTCATTTTTGATGTGTACTAATCGACCGCACCTCAATCTGATGCACGGTGTGACCGGTATGGCTAAAAGTGTCTGATATTAGTTTCAAATTGAGATAAACTTTGGAAAACAACACAAATGACGTATGCCAAACCGAGAAAATGCATTTGGATTGTTTTGATACTTTAGGAAAACTATCCACGAGTCATGTTTGACCTGTATGAATTGACCTCACATCAATCTGACGCACGGTGTGACCGGTATGGCTAAAATTGTCTGATATCAGTTTGAAAATGACATAAACTTTGGAAAACAACACCAATGAAACACATCAAAACGAGAAAATGCGTTTGTATTGTTATGATACTTTAGGTAAAAGATCCACGAGTCATTTGTGACGTGTAATAATCGACCGCACCAAAATCCGACGCACGGTGTGACCGGTATTTCTAACATTGTCTTATATCAGTTTGAAAATGACATAAAATTGGAAAACAACACCAATGACACACGTAAAACCGAACAAACACCTTCAGATTGTTTTGATACTTTAGGAAAACGATCCACGAGTAATTTGTGATGTGTATGAATCGATCGCACCTCAATCTGACGCACGATGTGACCGGTATGGCTAAAATTGACTGATATCAGTTTGAAAATGACATAAACTTTGGAAAACAACACCAATGACAAACGCCAAACTGAGCAAAAGTGTTCTGATTGTTTTGATACTCCAAGACAATGACCCAAGATTCATTTGTGATGTGTACAAATTGACCGCACCTCAATCTGACGCACGGTGTGACCGGTATGGCTAAAATTGTCTAATATCAGTTTGAAAATGACATAAACTTTGGAAAACAACACCAATGACACACGGAAAACCGAGCAAATGCCTTCGGATTGTTTTGATACATTAGGACAACGATCCTCGAGTCATTTGTGACGTGTACGAATCGACCTCACCTCAATCTGATGCACGGTGTGACCGGTATGGCTAAGATTGTCTGATATCAGTTTGAAAATGACACAAACTTTGGAAAACAACACCAATGACACACAAAAAACCGAGAAAATGCCTTCAGATTGTTTTGATACTTTAGGACAACGATCCACGAGTCATTTTTGATGTGTACGAATCAACCGCAGCTCAATCCGACATACTGTGTGACCAGTATAGCTAAAATTGTATGATATTAGTTTGAAAATGACATAAAATTTGGAAAACAACACCAATGACAAACGCCAAACAGAGAAAACGTGTTCGGATTGTTTTGATACTTTAGGAAAATGATCCATGAGTCATTTGTGACGTGTACGAATCGACCGAACCTTAATCCGACGCATGGTGTGACCAGTATGGCTAAAAGTGTTTCATATCAGTTTCAAATTGAGATAAACATTGGAAAACAACACCAATGACATATGCCAAACTGAGCAAACACGTTCGTATTGTTTTGATACTTTAGGAAGACGATCCACGAGTCATTTGTGACGTGTACGAATTGACCGCACCTCAATCCGATGCACGGTGTTACCGGTAAACCATTTCATTAGATAAAGAATTAGTATTTATTAAATGAGATAAATCAATCAAAAACATATTGATTTTACATTATTCCCTTTCATTGTTATGAAAATGAAAACTTTTGAGTTTAAAATTTAATATTTTAGTTTCACATTTCCATATTAATGTATTCTTTCATATTACTGTTTTAATTTCTTTCATTATTGAATTACTAACATAATATTTGTTTTCTTATATAAGTGAATTATTTTCCTTGAGTTCGGATGCTTTGTTCGGCAACAAATATCGTCGCAAGCGGATCACAGATATCAAATGATGAAACATGAATGTTTATAACTGTTGTTGAATAAATGTAAATGTAACCATGTAAAACAATCTTTGAAATGTATATAGCAATGCATTTTTTTATTCATGATGTTTAGTAAATGTATATACCGTTGTCAGTCAAAATATTGGGTGCGGGTGCTATGGTGTGAAGGTGTGCATGTGCTACATTGTTCATGTATTCTGGTGTGCAGGTGTGCATGTACTATTTTTTTGGTGCAGGCAATGTGGCCTTTATCAGTTCTTTTTTAGCGCTGATAAAGGACACCTTTAACAGCGCTAGAGGAGCGCTGATAAAGGGACCCTTTATCAGCACTCAGAGAAGCGCTCATATATGTGACCTTTATCAGCGCTCCACGACACGCTGATAAAGGACCCCTTTATCAGCGCTCCGAGAAGCGCTGATATAGGGGACCCCCCTTTATCTACGCCGGAATTAACATTTCTTTCCTAGCGCTATTAATGATGGTTTTTAGCACTGATAAAGGGGCAGGTTGTAGTAGTGAATATCGAGTGATTTACATTATCATCATATGGATCTAATGTAGTAGTATAATTGAATGATAATGATCAATTTGACGAGGTTTCCTAAGACCAAGGAGAGTCATGATGTGATATGGATAAATTTTTATCAACTGGTGAATTTTTTTCATTTTATACTCAAATAGGAGTGTGATTTAATGGAATTAATGCGATTTCTATATGACAGGGTGGATTTATAATTTTATCAAGTTCATTAAATAATTTAATCTAATAGAGATATGTGTTTCACATCATGGATGGGTATAGATTTTTAAAGGAACATGAAATTCTATTTAAATATAGAACAATATATATCCAGTATAACTAAGGTCAATCCGAGTGGATGATATAGATTTTTTAATATATTTTATTGATTTTTGTTTTAGAATTTTATTTATATATTAATTATCACCTAGATATGGTTGAAATTTTCAGTGAAAATTTTATATTTGGAAACTATTGAGATAAAATTGTTGTATGATGATCATAAGAGGTGAAAAATAGAGTTCATTATTAGTGAAATAGTTTTATTTTTTTGAGACTTCTAGAATTGAGGTATCAAATTTTGTGTAATAGGGGAAAAAATACTCTATGGTTCTTTTTGTGTTTGATGATATATATGAATATTGATATTGTTTATTACCATGTAAATCACCCTTATTTATTTCGAGGTATGATTTTTATTTGTGTATTAGATCAAGAGGTTAATGAATAATCTATTACTTAAAATCAATTATATAGATTTTGAGATGGTGTTTAATAAATTGTACACGGAATTATAGATAAATATTATATAACCAATAATGAAGTAATTTTGGGGGAATATAGGTCATATTTTGGACATTATGTCTATATGGATTGATCTGTGTGTTATCTATGGGGAGTGAATCATATAACCTGTCTAAATTCCTAAAGATGTTTGTGTATGATACATAGAGAAATATCATAATGATGTGATGTATTTATAGGCTAATATTATATTGTAATTATGTTATTAGATAGATTTAGATATTATAGTGTTGATCTTTTTTTATAATTGTATGGTATAGAAGTGACATTGAGGATGAATTTGGGATTTTATGTGGTTCTTCAAATTTTGATGTCTCTATGCCATCGAATGTTGACTATTGATTAATGTCCCTGATTGGGAATTGGGTTTTCATCATGGTGATATTTGTTTCACAATATTTCATTTCTCTATATTTTTGAATCACACTATATAGTATAGTGTGGATTCCCAGATCAATTTTCATAAGGAATGGTTACAAAATGGAAATTTCCCATTCATTATAGTTCTTTATATTTTAAAATTCATTACATTATAAAAATGTAGGTTTCACTATAATGTCATCATTTCCAGAGAATTTTAAATTTCTATGTCCCATAAAACCATGAATTCTATTACTATTTTAACTCATATATTAGGAGTGTCTAGAGAATCGTGAGGAGCTCTTATATACCCCTAGATAATTGATTTTTTCTGGATATTGGTGAAATCCATCCATGGGGATTCTGTGTTATTTTTTCTCTAATTATTCTTCCTCTCCTAACATCCTTTATAGTGAAATTCATATCTAATCCTATGTCAAAATTTCATTCGTAGATCATGATCAAGAATATCCACTCTAATGAATTTGAATTTTTATAAGGATCTTTGGTATGAAAATATTGTCATATATTTTCATGGTTATCATTCAATTATTTATCTAGGATTTTTCTGAGTGATTTTTATCAATAATATCAAGGAAGGAATTCAAATATTTTTTCGGGGTATTTTATTCAATTTATTCCTTTATATGTTATTTTTTGGAATAAATTATTTGACTATTATTGTTAATGATCACATTTTTTGGAATGTTTTGGCAATGAGAAAATTATATGATGTTTTGTTTCAGGTGTATTCTTATGTATATTACTATCTAGGTATTATTTTTTCAACATGTTGTTATATATATATATATATTGATTCCCTAGATCCCATTATTAATTCTCAAATTCATTCATCAACACTTTTATGTGTAAGTGGCACACAATTGGTGGAACTCTAAATATATAGACCATCATGAAATGTTCATACTATAAATGGGTAGTGCACATCATATATGATTATGATGCTAATGGAGATGATAATAGGGTATGGGAATGATTATTATATGTCCATAACCCTAGGAATGACATTATGGGTACAATGCCCTTGTCTCCCAGACCATGGAATAAACAATAAAGAAGACATTTTAGCAAGACATTTGATAGAGACACGACACAATAGCTCTATGGATTGGTCCCACACTGTGGATTGAGACCCCTAAGAGATATGTTCACCTGCCGGGTAGATACCTATTTTTAAATTTTCACAACCTTATGGTTACTCCCCAACATTTTATAATATATTTATCTTCAAATGATTTTAATTTTAATGATTTATTTAATTACATGAAACACTAAATTTATATGAACTACCATATACTATAAAAATAATATTATATTAATGTTATTTTTATAAAATAGCCATTATATTTGATGAATTAATATGTATATAAAAAATTATAATGAAAAAATGTATCATTGTTCTAGAGGAGAAAATTAAATTTTTAGTAAATTTATTATAATATTTAACAATATAGTTTTCCATAAAAGTTTGTTTTTTAATTAAAATTAGATTTAAATTTGACGAAATAATTAAATTAATTTTAGAAAAATAAAATAATATATAAATAATATTTTTTTATAAATATATTGTGAATAATGTTATCTAATTTCATCAAAAGGATTAATTTTCATTGGATTATGAAATATAGTTATTTTTATTGAAACCCATATTTACATTTAACTAATTAAAATTTTCTATTTTTTATAAATTATTTTATACTTATTATTAGTTAATTAATATTTTTAATAATAAAATAATGGAAAATTTAATTTATTTTATTATTTATTTTTTAATAAATACATTTATAATTTCCCAAAACATTGATTCTATAAAAAAGTTATTCAAATATTGTGTGAAAAATTTGAAACAAAATTATGAATTGTCCAACAAATTTTCAAATATATTTTCACGTTATTACATTTTTATTAAATTATGAACATAATTCTATTTTATGAAAATAAATAAATAAATAATTTCACACTCTTGATGTTGTTGTGTGTAAAATTTATATACAGGCATAAGAAGAGGATATTCTTTGTTAAAAAAAAGATTTCAATGTAAAATTTAATTGTTTTAAAATTTTATTTGTTATTAAATTTTAGTTTTTTAATTATTACGTTAAATTATTATGCAACATCAAGTGAGTTATAATTAAATTTATAGAAAAATATGATAAATTATATTAAAAACATTTAAATTAATATATCTTAGAATAATTATTGTGTTCAAAGAATATTGTAGATAACTACCGAATATAAGGTTTGGTTTTGAAAAAATTACATTTATTTTACATATTTGTCTTCATGTCCTTAAATTCAGAATTAATTAAATCAATCAATCTAACATTAAATATATTTTACATCTTTGATATTTTATTAAATTACATAAATATAATAATAATATTGAATTCGGACAAGGGGGATATCCTCAAGATAAATTACATCCCTATGAAATTAATGAGTTAATTTTAAATTTTTCTTTTAAATTATAAATATTTAATATTGAAATAGTATCTACCATGATTAAGGTTGATAATGATAAATTGATTGGTTATTAAAAACATGAGAACTGAAATTATATATAAATCTATATAAATTTATTTTTATGATTATAATTGGACTATAACCCCCATTTCATCAAATAAATGACATTTTATTACCAAATTTTTAACAATATTGCTTTATAATATTTTATTATATTTTAAAATTACATGAATGACCCTCTCCTCACATATAATAGAAAAACAATTCTAGGTTTTTATTACACCATATTGATCCATACATCTAGAAAAACACTAAAAATTTCTATTGTAAACTTCCATATTCCCAATTTTTTTTTCTTATGGTCATATTAAAATAGATCTTAAATGGTACTTGATAAGGGATCTAATTGAACCATACCATATAAGATGTAACGATCTTTACTAACACTATTAACATTATTTATTCTTATACATCCACTATGTCTATTTTTACAATACTAAAATAATTAAAAAATATCATAAATATACCAATATTTTATTATGACTATGTTGGAATCACATTAGTTACTTTTCCATCTTAATGAATGATGAATAATATCACCCATATATATATATACAACATACTTTCTCCCCATATTGATGATTTTATTTTTTTCATCACCACTTTGTTTGGATTTTTAAAAATATGTAACTGGAATTTTTATGTGTTATTTATGAAATTTTTTAATTTTCAAAACTTATAATATCATATATATCTTTTTATATCCAATTCCATTGGAAAAAACATAACTTTTCTCACCCTCACGTTTGTATAATCATCTATATGAAGCTATGTGATCTCTTTTTAATTGAGGATTTAAAAGGATTGTAATAATGTTATTATATATATATATTATAATTTTTTTTAATAATTAATTATTAATCACTATAATTTGATTCCATCATTCAATAAATAAAAACACTATTCATGCATACATATGACCTCGTATCTCAATCGACAGTGTAATTCATATTTCTATTTATAAATTTTATGGATATATATTTATATAATGAATACTTTACACTGCAAGAATCCATAGTACTTTTCTCTTTGAATATAGAAATAGTGTGTGATAAACAGAACATGGAGTTCTTACACCCCACGACCAATCAAACCAGCCGTTTAAAAAATAGTTATGAATAGTAATATCCCCTTTTTGAAATTTGATAAATTTTATTTTCAAAATGCACATAATTTTTGGAATCGATATATAAAAATTAGATAAGGGTGAATTTTGGGTATTTTCATGAAAACATTCAATTTTTGATTAGTTGTGAAAAACACTGTGTAATTATATAGAATCGAAATTTATAAAATAATTATGTTTTTTCATTAAATATATTTTCATGTAATAATAGATACATAATATCTATATTAGTATAATTTAATTTATTGAAGTCAATTTATAATAATATTATATATATTAAATTTTATTTGACTTTTTTATCCTCTTTATCCACCTTCTAGGAACATTTAAAAATTTTCACTAAAAATAATTTTAACACATCTATGAAATTAATTTAAAAAATCTAAGAGACACAGTTCACATAAGAATGCTAAATATGGTTCAATAGGTTGAAAATAATTTTTTTTGGAATAGTAATTTTTGAATTTTCTTTACCATGGTTAAATTAAATATAGTGATTAAAGGTAAAAATGATATTATAATTAATCTAACACAAGTCCTAATTCAATTGGATAAGTTTATATAGACCAAAACCATCCTTATTAATAAAATATTATTCTTTTTACCCACTTGGATTAGATTAGGACACTCATTATTATTATATTTAAAAAAGTGTTTAAATTTCTTAAATTCAATGTTTAATAACTAAACCTTTTTTAATATATGGTAATACATAAGATAAAATAGATTATAAATATTCATTATAAATATAAATAGAATTCCTATATAATGGTATATTATTTATAATTTTTAGAAATTAAATATTTAAATTTATTTAAGACACAATGAGGATACAACAATTACCATATTAATGAATGATAAAAATAATTGATATTTTAAAAATTTTAATAATATAAATTGAATCTTTTGATTCATTTGAAAAAATTTATAGGTTAATATGACATGTTAAGATATAGTAAATAATTTTTTTCCAAGGGATATATTTTTTATGACTTTCACAAAAACCAAATACTAAATCGTATCAAAATTGACATAAATGAGTTTTTAAAAAAAATATTATTATATTAAATTATATAATAGTCCAAAAATTCTAAGGATTTCCCAAAAATATTTATATAATGATTGAAATTTAATTAATTAACCACTTTAGCTTCTCTTGGAACTTTTTATTATGTTTATTAACTACGTATTATAATAATACAAGAAGACAGGGTAAAAGTAAAACTATTTATCTAATAGTTAAATCTAAAAGGTAAGGTTGATATGGTGACCTAAACATGCATCAAACAGATTGTTTGTGAGGTTTCTGACCCATCCTGACCATATCCTCTAAATATATTCATTTAAATCTATTAGAAACCAAAGAATATCTTTTAATAAAATAATATATCATGCTTTTCCTAAAGTGTCCCTCACATATCTTATAAAAGGGTACACCCCCTCTCATTATTTTAAATCTCCAAATCCATTTTGAACGGCCAAAACTAGCTCAAATATCATTTCAAATACAAAAAATTCATCCTAGAGGTCTTAATATTATAATATAGCCATCCTACGGAGACATATTTTTCAAAGAAAATGGAAACCATCAAAGAAGCGGTAATTATTTCATCACCACTTCCAAAATTATTTTGTTCATCCACTTATTCTTTAATTTTTGATTACATAATAAAATTATAACTATATTAACATTTAAATACATATATTTTATTATAAATATGGTAAACTGTATTCATTATTGTATCTATCCTATGAATTAAATAGTCAACATATGAGCGTACATATAGCTTATTGTCTCCATGTCATGGTGTAGTTTGTTGTTCAACACGTTATTATTTGCGATGGGTATAAGAATGAGTATAATCTATGTACATAATTAATATAACATGTTAATTATTATGTATATATTATATACCATCCAATTATATACAATTTCTCCACTAATAGAATTATATTGTCACCCATGCGTACGCACGGCTTACCGTCTCCACGACGCGATTAAAAATTATATATCCCATCGTAACCATTCAAGAATAATTTTCATTTGATGATCAAAAATAATGTTTAAGAACATAATATTATTTTGGATATGAATCATTTAATTCTCATCCATAACAAACATTACATATGTAACAAAACCTATAATGCATAACTGATTAGTTTATAGTTGAAACTATGATACTGCTAAAATATCATTAACAACATAATATATGAAAATCATATATGATAAAATATTTATATATGTGGTTCTTTTATAATTTAATAACACTTATTTCACCATTATACCTGAGGTTAACAGACCCTGGACTAAGGAAAAGTATATGGTAAGGGTTAATTATACATTATCTATATTATCCGAGGTTGTTTATATATATGTATCTACTTGGAAAACTTTATCATCTACATCTGTGTTTCTTAAAAAGATACATCAAAAAAATTATATTGACTAGAAATTGTATAAATTCATTTATAACATTTTTTTAAATTAAATTTTAATGTAATATTTCTCTTTTTTTCTAAACAGGGTACTTTATATCGATTTTGACAAAATTAAAGAATGAATGTTTTTTATCTTATACAGCGGGAGTGGATTTTTCCCACATTTATAACATATTCGAATCATATGAAACAATATTATAATAATATTTTCAATATAAATGTTTTATTTTATAATTATGTGAAATTTAAATTAATACAAAGAAGAAATTGATAATTCACTCTAATAATATTTTTTGACTTGATTTCATATATGTAAATATACATCTGTGGATTTTATGATTGTTTGAAGTTGATTCATTAAGATACCATCATCCATATTTTATTTTAGGTTTTGTGATATGTTTGACTATGTATGTTATATTTTTATAGTATTCATTGTTTGTGGATAAATTAATGTCCTTTTTTATACTAGTTTAAGACGAATGCTTATATTAGTTTTCAACCTATTCGTATGATGAACGCAATAGACATAGTCACTGGTGTGCAGGGATCTCTATAACCTCTCGATTCATCGGTAGGTCTTGTTATACAAACTAGTGTCATGGAATAATTCTTAGAAAAAATATTTATTTTTTTTCTTCCCACGATGCCTTGACTATGTGGGTATGATGTCCATCATTTTTCATTCCATTGTTATGAAATTAGCTATTGATATTACACATGATTATTCGGCTAGTAGAATATACATGTGAATAATTAAATTGAATTCTTTGATTTATACATTCCATATTATGCTGACATTTATGTTTAAAAGGCATGTGTTTTAGTATAATACATTTACCTGCATTTTTATGTTTATTTGTGATAGATTCCACTACATTGTTATCCTTATTGAGAATCTGAGCTCACCACTCTCTTGTGTTTTATTTTTCCTATGATGAGAATAATTATATTATAAATTACCGGCATGAATAGGCTACAAGATATGAGTGTGTTATTAGGGGAACCAATGTTGTTATTTTCTAATTTCATAATGTAATGTGAAATTTATGTATGTATCTAGTACACCGAAAGCTACTAAACTGATCGGTCTTTCGGGACATAATATCTTTTGATCATGCAAATGTTATTTAATAATGCAGAAACTCAAGGTAACTAGGGTCAGGGAGTTATAGTTGGCATCTAAGGGAGGATTATTACAATACTTATAAACTGGATACGAGTATGTATAGGAGGATCTGGCACAGATCTATCTATATGTTCTTCCAGAAAACACTACTTTGAGCTATACATGAATAGAAAATGTTGCATGACAACTGGCCTTGCTACTCTATTAGTTATGAAACTGCCAAGGGATATGGTAATGATAATTCAAATTTTCTTTACAGTCCATTATGAAGTATTTATGAGTAAAAATATCCTCATATTTTTTTATATTATTTAATTTATGTATAAATTGATAGATATTTTACAAGTTGGGAATTATTTATTTCAATTCATAAACTAATATAGTGTATCACAATATTAAGAAATGGATCATAGTGGAAGGAATGGAAACTGTATTGACATATATAATACATATATGGTTTTCCCTCGTCCACAAGATAATTATAATGGATTTGGTGATGCAACTGCTGCTAATCAACTTATAACAATAATGAGACAACTCCATCAAGCTATGAATAACATCCTGACATGTATAGAGCACCATTATCCATAATGCGGATGATCAATTTTATGCCGATTCATGAGGAAACAACCACCAACATTCAATTGGGATATAAATACTACAAATTGGCCCTTTATCAGCGCTAAAAACCGATATTAATAGTGCTAGAAAATAACTGTAAATGCCGCCAAATATAAAGGGGGACCCCTTTATCTTCGCCATCATTTATAGCACTTTTCTTTCACTGATAAAGGGACATATTATCATAACTCAAGATAGCACTGATAAAGGGACTTATTATCAATGCTCAGTATAGCGCTAATAAAGGGCCATCTTATCAGCGCTCAGGACAGCGCTGATAAATGATCCTTCAGCTACACCTATAGAACCAACACCTACACAATCAAGCACTTTCACCAGTACAAACCAGCACCCACACCAGTAAAAACCAGCACCCGCACACAATATTTTGACAAACAATCTTCTATACATTTACTTAACATCATGAATACAAAAAAACACTACTATATACATTTTAAACAATGTTTAACAGGGTTACAATTACAATTATCCAATAACATTTATAAACATTAATGCTTCATCCTTTGAAATCCGTGATCCTCTCAAAAAATGTCGTCTATAGTAGTTATTTCCGAAAAAAACATCTAAACTCGTGAAAAAAATTCACCTATATAAGGAAAAAAATATTATGTTAGTAATACAATAAGGAAATAAATTAAGACATTAATATGAAAGAATACATTAATATGGATATGTGAAACTAAAATATAGAAATTATAAATTCAAATGTTTTCTTGCTGATAACAATGAAAGGTAATAATGTAAAATCAATATGTTTTTGGATGATTTACCTCATTTAATAAATAATGATTCTTTATCTAATGAAAAGATTTACCGGTCACATCGTGCGTCGGATTAAGGTGAGGTCGATTATTAAACGTCAAAAATGAATCATGGATCATTTTACTAAAGTATCAAAAAAATAAAAACTTGTTTGCTTGGTATTCCATATGTCAGTAGTGTGGTTTTCTTAAATTAATGTTAATTTGAAACTGTTATCAGACACTTTTAGACATACTGGTCACACCGTGCGTCGGATTAAGGTGAAATCAATTCATACACGTCACAAGTGAATCATGGATCATTTTCGTAAAGTATAAAAACAATACAATCTTTTTTTCTCGGTATTACTTATTTCAGTAGTGTTTTTTTATAAAATTTATGTCAATTTCATACTATTATCAGATACTTTTATCCATACTAGTCAAACTGTGTGTCGGATTGAGGTGTGGTCGATTTTACAAAACAAAAATGACTCATGGATCATTGTCCAAATTTATCAAAACAATCTGAATGCGTTTGCTCAGTTTTTCGTATGTCAGTATTGTGGTTTTCAAAAGTTAATGTCAATTTTAAACTGGTATCAGACACTTTTATCTATTCCGGTCACATCATGCGTCAGATTGAGGTACGGTAAATTCATAGACATCACAAATGAATAATGTATCTTTGTCCTAATGTATCAAAACAATCCGAATGCATTTTCTTAGTATTCTGTAGGTCAGTATTGTTGTTTTCAAAAATTAAAGTCAATTTCAATATGTTTTCAGACATTTTTAGCCATACTGGTCACAACATGCATCTAATTGAAGTGTGGTCAATTCTTACACACCCCAAATGAATCATGGATCATTTTCCTAATGTATCCAAACAATCTGAACATGTTTTTTCTATATTACACATGCTAGTAGTGTTGTTTTCTAAAATTACATAAATTTGAAACTATTATCAGACACTTTTAGGAATACCGGTCACACCATGCATCAGGTTGAGGTTTGGTCGATTCTAGAACCTCAAAAATGACTCATGGATCGTTTGACTAAAGTATCAAAACAATATGAATGCATTTTCTCGGTTTTCTATATGTCAGTAGTGTTGTTTTCTAAAGTTAATGTCAATTTGAAACTGGTATCAGACACTTTTAGCCATTCTAGTCACACCGTGCATCAGATTGAGGTGCGGTTGATTCATACACCACAAAAATGGCTCATGGATCATTTTACTAAAGTTTAAAAACAATCAGAATGAATTTGATTGGTTTTCCGTATGTTAGTAGTGTAGTTTTCTAAAGTTAAGGTCAATTTGAAACTGGTATCAGACACTTTTAGCTATGATGGTCACATTGTGTATCAGATTGAGGTGAGGTCAATTAATAAAAGTCAAAAGGCGATCATGGATAGATTTCATAAAGCACAAAAACAATCTAAACACATTTTCTCAGTTTTCCATATGTATGTAATGTTGTTTTCTAAAGTTAATGTCAATTTGAAACAATTATCAGACACTTTTAGCCATACCTGTCACACCGTGCATTGGATTGAGGATCATTTGATTTTAAAAAGTCACAAATGACACATGGATCGTTTTAATGAAGTATCAAAACAATCCGAAAACATTTTCTATGTTTTATGTATATCAGTAGTGTTGTTTTCTAAAGTTAATGTCAATTTGAAACTATTGTTAGACAATTTTAGCCATACCGGTCACACTGTGCATCAGATTGAGGTGAAGTTGATTCTTACACGTCAAAAATGACTCATGGATCATTTTACTAAAGTATCAAAACAATCCAAATGCATTTCCTCAGTTTTCTGTATGTCTGTAGTGTGGTTTTCTAATGTTAATGTCAAATTTGAAACTATTATCAGACACTTTTAGCCATACTGGTCACACCGTGCATCGGATTGAGGTGAGGTCGATTCTCACACCTCAAAAATGACTCATGGATTGTTTTACTAAAGTATCAAAACAATACACACATGTTTTCTTGGTTTTCCATATGTCAGTAGTGTAGTTTCCTAAATTTAATGTCAATTTGAAACTGGTATCAGACACTTTTAGCCACAGCGGTAATTCCCTATGTCATATTGAGGTGTCATCAATTTGTAAATGTTACAAATGAATCATGGATCGTTGTCCTAAAGTATGAAAACAATCCTACCACATTTTCATGGTTTCCCGTATGTTAGTAGTGTTGTTTTCTAATGTTAATTTCAATCTGAAACTGGTATCAGATACTTTTAGCCATACCGGTCACACCGTGCGTCGGATTGAGGTGCGGTCAATTCTAACATGTCAAAAATGACTCATGGAACATTTTCCTAAAGTATCAAAACAATTCGAACACGTTTTATTTTTTCCCTCATGTTATTATTGTTTTTTTCTAAATTTAATGTCATTTTGAATCTATTATCAGACACTTTTAGCCATACCGGCCACACCGTGCGTCAGATTGAGGCGTGATTGATTCTTACACATCACAAATGACTCATGGATCATTTTACTAATGTTTCAAAACAATATGAATGCATTTTCTAGTTTTTTCGTATGTCAGTAGTGTTATTTTTTAAAGATAATGTCAATTTAAAACTGGTATCAGACACTTTTAGCTATGTCGGTTGCTCCATGAGTTGGATTGAGGTGTTGTCGATTTGTACACCTCACGAATGACTCATGGATCGTTTTACTAAATTATCAATATATTCCGAACGTGTTTTCTCTATTTTTCATATGTCAGTAGTGTTGTTTTCAAAAGTTAATGTCAAATTGAAACTGGTATCTGACACTTTTAGCCAATGAGTTATGCTTTACTAGAAGGAAAAATAATATTTAAAACCATTCATCACAACCTATGGATATAAAACATAATAAAAGGTGATCATATATTCTCAGTAAGTGTAAACAAGGTAGATATCAATGATCATATATGGATAACATTTGTAGGAATTCACCTTCATCATATTTGTTTAAAATCATCCATCAAGTATGTTGCCCATTCGTTTCTAAAAACATCTACATCATCTTATGAATATGAGTTTTTGCGATAGTCATGGTAGCACTAAAAAAATATAAATACACAAAGGATTAATAAATATTTTAAATGAACTCGTAATTATTTTTGAAAATACCTTGTCAGGGATGCTAGTTTGTTGATGAAATATGATCTCATTCATAAATTTACAAACATAATAACCACAATCCTTTCTGTTTGTTTGTTTTGGACACTACAAAAACATCGGCAACAATATGTAATTTGTTTTTATATGTGTTTGGATAGTGCAATGTTATCATATATACCCGGATACTCTTTCATTTGTAGATATTGTAGGCGTGCTCATCCTTATGCACTGTATTCATTCCATTCATTAGACGATATTGATGCACTGTCCTATCATAAAAGATTATTCATTAAATGATAACATAAATTATATAACTATATGTTTAGTTTTAAAATACTGGATGTAGTGTATTACAAATTAACAAATGCCATCATGCAGGGTCAGTTTTTTGGATATCCATGCGTTTAATCCAAGAAATTAATATTTGGAGTATTTAAATTGACTGAAATCAGCATCCAATGATCCCTAAAAATAAAAAAATGAATAAGAAAAGAAAATAATTGAAATATTGTTTATATGATAAAATTGTAGAGTTTTACCCCTGCATCGTTGGTATTAAAAATAGTCTGTCATCTGTAATTTTGTTTTCAAACGATTTGAGCAGGGATGAAAATATTGCATCCACTTTATTAGAATCTATTTCTTCTTTTTAAGAGGTGGTGGGATGACTAACGAGTCCAAATTTTTGTTCATGGGGAAATCCCATCAATTTTTTTTCATATAAACGCCTGAAAAAAATATAAAATTTATTTAGTAATTATTATCAGAGTATGTCAGCTTTTGTAAAATCAAATCATGAAAACATACCTCATGTATACATTTACAACTGAGGTGCCTAGCCATTCATACATGAGGATTTCATTTACATTTTCATCACAAATGAAATATGATGCTTCCACTCCGTACATATTTTCTTTCAAAAACAACTGTGTGAGAATTGTTGTATATCATCTTTGTATTCACATGAGCATACAATGATATTAATTGTGGATATAGAATGGGCGGGTTGACAGTGCTCTCAGTAGACTATTTCAATCAGTTGGTTAATCCTTTAGATTGTTTTGAGATGATATTTCATTTCACCACCTTCTATTTGTCATTCTATAATAACATTCGTTGGTTCAGACCTTATTTCATTAAATGTTAACGGTCCATCTTGAAAAATAACTTAGAAATGTAAACCTCCTTGTTGATATTTTTTTACAATAACTGACGGTTGTGCGATGAATATTCCAACAGCTTGTTCGACCGTATGAATGTCGTCATCTTCATTTGGAACATGTACATTGGCACTCAACTCATTAGCTAAATTAATAGACACTTTGAAATGATCTTTATGAAGCTATCTATTATGTAGCATGTCGTTCGGCGTATTGAACATCATAGCCCCCGCTACAAGGAGATATGTGTGAGTTTTCAGATAAAAATCACTATAATTTTCACCCTATAGAATATTAGTACATGAATGGTAACAGTGTCTATGTGAATCAAATTTCACAGAAGCAATTATTAAAACATCGATTACCTCAGCTACGTCAGGATTTTTAGGAGAATGGCTTGCCTCAAAGCTGGTGGGGGTGGGGCGGGATCGTCACGCAAGGGTTGTTGTTGAGTTGTTTCTTCTCTTTTCCTCTCCCCCATTAATGTTGTTTTCATATCTCTCTAGTATTGTAATTATTCTTGAATAACAGCTAATTTTTCTTGCAGCTTTTCTATTTTTTTCATTTTCATCATCCGCTTGTTTTTGTTTTTTTAAAATTATGTTTGGGGTGTCACCCCAAAACCCACACCTCTAATGTGGCCTGACAGGTCTGGCAGCTTCAAGGCTGCTAAATGTATGTTTGCATCTGGTGTGGGGGTTGTTGATTCCTATGACTATGTCAGATAGAAAATATAGAAAAATAAATATTCATTTTAATGTAATATCGATTTAAAACAAATCAAATTTATATTATGTCATACTTAAACATGTTTCACACACTTTTTGTGTGTTTTCATCTATCAGTATCCCCTCTTTATTTAAACGAGCCTCCTTCCATAGCACATGGTTTGGGATAGATTTGGCTTTCGATTTCGATTCATCAATCTGTATATAAACAGAGATACATGGTTATGGTGTTTTTTATATCAGAAATAAATAGTACGGTAGATTTAAAAGATGTAACAATTTTTTCTCAAGTGAACCATACCCCAACCTTGCTTTACAGTAAGGGTACGCTAGTTCTGCTATGCATTTCTTATTTTCAGCACTCATTTGTTGTTTCATATATTAAAAATAGTCAATCAAAGTGATGAATACAATCAATGTCAAACAATGTATTACCCCACACAATGTACCTGAAAAGTTTTCTCCCCACAATTGTTGATAAACACGTCCCATGCTCCTTGGGATTTCAAGTGTTCATAAAGAGGAGGTGGGTGCAGCATGATTTTCCCTTCATCATTATTAAGATGATATTTCAATAAAATTACGCGGAAACCTCTATGAATCCTTCTTGAATATCTTAATACATAATCCATGTGAGAGGAATCTACATTAAATGCACTCTGAAATGGATGATAAAGATTAAGTCAATGATTTGGTATTTTATTTAAATAAATTAAAAAAACTATGTCATATTGTTACTGTAATCTCTTCCCACAATAGTGTCCTATGACAGGTGACAACATGGTTCCACGACTGTACATTCATCGGCACACATTGCTGAGTGATGATTCCAATGTAGCTACTAAAGATGGCTTTGTTGTGGTTAACATCTTAGCCTCGCTTATTCCATCACACTTCAAATTTGATGTCTTTTTCTTTTGCCTTAAGGATTTTGGCTAACATTGTCAAACAACGGTGATCTTGTTTTTTTTTTCACTTTTAGGGATTCATTTCCATCCATTTACTTAGAATTATCATCAATATCTTTCTCTTGATCACCGACATCAGCACTGGGACCAGCACCAACAGGTTGAGAAACATGTTGCTGCTCTGCACTAGGACCAACAACAGCTAGTTGAGAAACATGTTGTTTCTCTACACTAGGACCACCAACAGGTGGTTGAGAAACCTTCTGTGCCTCAGGATTGGGCCCATCAACAGGTGCCGAAGTCATTATCTGCCGATGTGGTTTAACATTTAATTTATATTATATAAAATTAGAAGCAGACAGATAATAACATAACATAAAAAATGTATATTATAATAAACAAATAACATGATTATTATACACTATTTTTTTCATTAATGGTTGAAGAGATTTGATGCCTCTATCGACTATGTAAATCCCTTCATTGTGGTCTCCTCTGACATACAAAATTCCATCTACATTTGGACCGCTGCGAAATGATTGTGAAGTCCCTATAAAAGTTTCATCCTCCATTGAACTTTCATCTAACCCTTCAGTTGTTTTGGTCAATAACAGAAAAATTGACCAATTTCAGTATGTGGGGTCTGGAACATAACATACTTGTAATGCATGTGATGCCATTATAAATGGTTCTTTTTTCTCCCCTTCCTTACTGAAATCAACTTTCACGAATCCTAATTCATTTATTTTAACATCACTCCTATTATCAACCCACTTGCATTGAAATATATTCACTTTGTATTTCGTATAATCCAACTCCCATATTCTTTTGATGATGCCAAAGTATGATATATTCGCATAAATTGTATTTTTTTCCTTACCACCGGAAACATGCATCGCCTCAGCCACAAGTAGAACCCCACTATTCTACATGGTACTGTCTTCATCATGTTCATTAGTACATAATGTATAAGCATTAACTACATAATAATTGTAAGATAGTAAATACAAACTTGCTCCTCCAGCTAGCCATCGAAGACGTTCTGAAATTGATTCTGGATTTTCATCTAACTGCTTCAAAATATGGTCCTAAAACCATCCTATAAATTGTCTATTATGTGTATCTGATATCCATATTTCAGCCCTAGATGAATTAGAAATCCTTTGAATTTCATTGTGGGTTTGAACATATATTTCAACGTCGAAATTTTTATAAAAAACATAAAGGTGAGCCTGCTCCTGATCTGTAATATAGATGGTGACGACCTCTTTTCTAGAAATCCCTTCACCATCAAGTTGCTCAGTGTGACGAGGTTTTGGTAGCCAAACATTTTCCACACCAGACAGGTATTCAGTACAAAATTCAACGTCTTCCTCAACAATATATTGCTCCGCAATACAACCCTCTGGCTGATTTCGATTTTTGACCTACCCTTTCAAAATCTTCATATACCGTTCAATGGGGTACATCCATATATAATGTACAAGACCACATAATCGAATCTCTCTCACCAAATAAACCATCAAATGGACCATCATATCAAAAAATTTCAGTGGTAAGAAAATTTACAATTCACATAATATGACGACAATTTCTCTTTCCATAGTTGGAAATTTCGCCAGGTCTATAACTTTGCTGCATATAGCATTAAAGAAGAAACCTAGTTTTGTTAATTTATGGTGGGAATTCTTGGGAAAAATTCAATGTAAAGCTATTGGAATTAGATCTTTCATCAAAACATGGTTGTCATGTGAATTTATTCCCTTTAATTTAAAATAGTTCATTAATACAATGTTATTTATATTTGATGAATACCCCTTTAGATCCTTGATGTCCTTCAAGATGTTGAAAAACTGATATATCTAATTCCCGGAAAGAGTGTATGCAACATGAGGAAGAAATGTTCATTTTTCACCCATCACGGGTGCCAACTCTTCTCATATTCCCATCTCAACCATGTCCAATCTAGTATTAATTCCATCCTTCATTTTTTCGGGTTCATTTAGCAACATGTCGATGACACTATCACATACATTTTTTTCAATATGCATAACATCATGAAAATGTCTGACATACAGAAAATTCATGTATGGTAATTCAAAAAGAAAATGATCACTTTTTCCAACCATTTCTCATAAGGTTATTCAAAAATGGTTTACCAATTGTAGTGTTCAAATCTTTTAACTTCTTAAACAAATTGATCACCTGGTACTGGAGATGGTGTTGTACATTCTTCTGAACTTTTGTCGAATGATGTCATTCAAGATCTGTACGTATGTAGTCAGGGTAGAAATATGTGATGTCTTAAAAACAAGGTTTTCTATTAATGTTTCAACCTAATTGACTATGTACCATGTTCACAAATGGGACACCATTGAGTTCCCTTAATGCTATATCCTGAAAATTTTCCATAAGCAGGAAAGTCATTTATCATCTCGTACAACATGTCTTTCAAAGTGAAATATTCTTTTTTGTAAGCATCATACAACATAACACCCAGATCCCACAATATGTTAAAATCCTTGATCAATGGAGCCATATAAACATCAATATCATTACCTGGTTGTTTTGGTCCTAATATAAGCATAGATAACATGATGAATTTTCATTTCATGCATAACCACATTGGTAAGATATAATTTACCAACATAATAGGCCATGTACTGTGACCGTTTCTTTGAAAACCAAAAGGACTCACCCCATCTATAGATAACGCCAGACGATGGTTTCTCGTCTCGTTTTGAAATCCAGGACACACATGATCATTTCTCTTCCACTGAGGAGAGTCTGCAAGGTGACATAGTTTCCCATCTTTAATTCTTCTATCTTCATGCCATGTCAATTGTCCAACAGTCTCCTCACTTCTATATAGGAGCCTAAGACTTAGAATGATTGGAAGGTAGGAAAAAACATTCCTAGGACTAGAATCATCTTTCTTGTATCGAGAAGCACCACACATTGTCCATTCGTTAAGTGATTTGTAGTCCTTGAGAATCAATATACAGTCATTCAGGCAGGCGTGTATTCTTTCAGAGATCTTACCCATCGACCGTAGCATTCATTTGGCTTCGTATGTTCGGCTTGGGAGTTCATTATCTTATGGGAGCATGTCATTCTGGAGAGCATTTAGTTCTGTAAAATTGGCGTCACTCCACCCATTGCCTACTTTTAAATTATACAGCTTCATTAAGGATGAAAATGTTGTATATTTAGTGCAACCAGCATACAATGGAGATTTTTCAAAACTCTTTAACTTCTCAAATAATTTTGGGAAATCAGGTAGTTCATCTTCAAATGTCCTTGTCATTTCCTCAATATGATCTTCATCATCATTAACATCTATAATCACACCCTCCATAAAATTGTCTTTACTGTTCATTCTTGTAATCATATCATATCTTCCATAATATGTTGTGTTATTTGAGCCACTACCTACATGCATTTTTTCTCTGTGTTTATTCCAACATGTATAACTTCGATCAATTCCATGACAAAACAACTACTCTTCCAACTCCTCTAGACTAAATTGTTTTGAATTACAATAACTTAAACACGGAAAAAGGATTTGACAAGGGTCACATGCATGATCTACTATAATCTTGATAAACACTTTCACGCCATCCTCATACTCTTTTGTCAACAGATTGGCATTCATCCATTATTTATTCATATTCATCTTCTTTATGTGTTCAATCTCGAACACACCTAATATTATGTTTTATTCAATCAAGTATCATTGTTTGGGTTTTATAAAAAAATCATGGAACAAATTTCTCTATAATGAAATAGAGGAACCTACCCCAAACCATGTGAAAGTAGTTGAACTCTATCTATATACAGGGGATTGTGCCCTATCTTTTATATATCTCCATTGAGTACCTATAACCTATACATGGAGGACTATTCACCAAAACATGGGGGAGTACCATACTCCATATTTTCTCCAAACATCTCACTTCTTACTTGTCAACTCTCAAGCAGAGTGAAGATAATTAAAATATCCAAACCACATCGTGTGGAATTTCAATTGATTGAGGGAATCATAATATTTTTATCAACATGAGAAGATATTTATAATTGGCTACTCATACATGAAATATTATAATCTAACTGAAAAATAAATAATAATAATGAAATTAACATAGCACACAAATTGTACAATGGATAGACAATGTGTAGGGTTCTCAGTCAAGGTTTGTTGTACACTACAATTTCTAAACTCATGTGAAATCCATATACATGGTGTGTCTAGTAGGTTGAACATCATATATGGATACGATACCTGATTTAATCTGACATATATCATATTAATTCCATGTTAGTCTTACAAAGAATTCATGATGCCATTGAAAATACATGACATATAGAATAAATTTAGCTAAAGGCGTGTACTTAAGATACAAACCAAACAATCAAACATTTATATTTTACAAAGCATCTCTTATTAAATTTGGTTTGTTAATTATGGGGTTATCACGGGTGTTTTATCATCCTGGGGAGTTCATTCATAAGTCAAATATACGTAAATTATCAATTTTTATATACAAATGTTCAACAAGAACTAACCAACATTCAATTGATTTAGTGCGCAAACTAGGACCAGCAACGACCATGATTTTCAGCGGGGTGTTTAGCCTGTACATTTCACATTATAACCATAAATATCAAATAGTAATAACATGATAACAACAGGAAATCAATTAATAACTGGAGAAAACTCACCATGAAGGTTTCATTAAGCACACGACAGAGATGAGTTCGTGGCAGAGGAGAGGCGCACAACAGAGGATATTTCCAACTGAAAAGAAAACATAAAATAGGGTAAAATCATGTGAATAAAATAATATAAAACTGAGTACACCACTTACCACATCCCACAAACCCCAAGATACCACTAAAACCAAAATCAACCCACACCATGGTTAAACACACATTAAGATAACCAGAAATTATAGAAGCCACCATTGATAGAACGAGTTCAAAAGACATTTTAAAATATAAATGATGATCATACAATGTGTATGACCTAACCAATATGTCCTCTTTACTAAGTATACTCCACACATTTATTATAGATAGAATATCACAAATGAGTAAGTCCTGATCAAACATCTTTTATCACACCATTCATGACACATACATCCAAATCGCATGACTTTAAACTTCATGGTACAATGTTCTCGACACAACACGTGGAATCTAGTTAGTAGCATCATATCCCTATTCAAACTCAATGAGCCTACCCATACATCTTGAGAAAAATTAGGGGGAATGCACATATTTCCAATGGGACACCCATGATACACTTTTCCAATTTAACATCACACCTTGCCAAAACACACCACACGATCACCTGTTACCCAACATTATTCCAAAACCAAAGGAATATACTCATGCTTCGTTACCATAAACTCATCCATATAGGTTAAATTGTGATGATTACATTAAAACCTTTCTATAAATCAATAATTTTAGGAATCTAAATGATCATGCCCCTCATAACTATCATAACACCAAAACAAAAGAATAGAGAGTGTCTCCACTATAAAAATCAAAGCATGACCATTCATTCGATATCAAACTATATCCATTTCATACTATGAAATATTTTTTAACAACATAAAAATCTCTATGATGGTCATGATATTCTTCCGAAGGTGGATAAACTCTTAGATAAAGACTGAACACTACATGTATAGATAATATTTTACACACAAAAAATAACTTAATATTAATCCAAGTGAGTATCATCTCATTATAGTTAGTCATCACCAGAATTAACCATCGACTAGATAATACCAGAAAAAGATTTATCATTAAGACCACCATTTTATTGAGAGGTACCACCTCAAGAACAATTCCTTACACGGAATCCTCATCCCTAATAGGTTCATCATCAAAATCTAACTATAGAAGAAAATATTATCTTTTTAATAGTATAATCTCCGAATTGAATAAATATTATCTATAGTTAATGATTATATATACTCCTACATTGACCGGCGGTGGCAGCGGCGGGTGATGCGGCAGAGGCAGCGGCGGTGGAGGGAGTGGAGGTCGCGGCGGCGGAGGTAGTGGCGGTCACGGTGGTGGTCACGATTGCAGTCGCGGTGGCAGAGACAGTGGCGATTGTGGTGGAGGAGCAAAACCAATGGTGTTGGTGATCAAAACCCAATGGTGGTAGTGGTGGAGGAGGACGAAGAGGAGGATTATGAAGAGGGGGAGGAGAAAGATGAGGACATGATGTGGACTAGGAGGAGATGTTGTGGCAGAAGAAGGTCCTAGTTCAACATCTATGAATGCTTTACCATGTGCGAGAGAGGAGGGCCTGTTAGGGTTATTAAATATAAACCGATGTAACCTTTATCGGTGCTCATTAAAAGCAGTAATAAAGGTATGTATTATCATATCTAAAATAAAAATGATGATAAAACATATATATATCTGTGCTTTTTCACCGATGATAATGTGATACCTTTATCAGTGCTAAAAAAGCACTGATAAAATACCTATTTATCAACGCTAAAATTAAAGCAGTGATAAATAGGTATTTTATCAGTACTTTTTAGGGCTGATAAAGGTATCTTTTTATCAGCACCGAAAAAGAGCTGATAAATATATGTTATATCAGTGCTTTTATTTTAGTCCTGGTAAATATTATAATTTTATATTAATTAAGAATAAAAAGTTTTATCAGTGCTATAATAAGCGCTAATAGTTGTGCCCTTTTATCAATGCATAAATAAGCACTGATAAAGGTTACATTTATCAGTGCTTAAAACTAGCACTGATAAAAGCATAGCCCTTTATCAGCACTTTCTGTTTAGCGCTGATAAAGGGAAGTGCTTCACTTAACCTGTTTTTTGGTATTGTATAAGTCTATTTTTATGTGATAAATGGATATTTTCTTTAGAGAAAATAATACATAATTTAGGGAGTAGCGAAAGGCCAACTGTTTTCATGACGGTTTACCACCTCACATAAGATGTATATAAATTGTGTTCACTAATTAAAAACAGAAAGGTGGATGATGAAGTATCAAATATGGAATGGTGGGATTATATAATCTTTTATTAAAAAAACATTCCTTGTTAACATTGATTTTATATGGAATGGAAATTTATGAGTCTCAGGAAAATGGAGGATAAAAATTTCACAATGTATGAGGGTAAACTTACATGGTAAGAATGGAATGATGCAGATTATATACATAACCCATGGAGTATGATTGATCGACCATTTTATATGATAAAACCATTTATCCATTAAAAAATAGTCTCACATTCTTTCTCGTCATAGGAAAATATTGTCTCATGTTCTATCAAGACGGAAAAGTAATTCACTATGTCTTCTTACTATAATGAATATCAAGAGAAGAAGAGATCTTCTAAACACTATGTAAATAGAAATAAGAGGAAAAAGTGAAATGACAAATTTCCACCCTGCAGTAAATGTGGGAAAAAACACCATCGTACATGCATGAAGGTAATTGTAGTCGATTACATGTGTGGAGAAAAAGACCACAAATTTCGTGATAGCAAGGGGAAGAAATGGGCTATAAATGTGGAATGATATAATTGTAGAGAAATGGGGCATTATGAAAATTAATTTCATATTCTCCAAGGAAAATTATCTCAAAAAAGTACAAGGGAGCAAGGCCAAGATTATGTGATCACTACTCCTGAGGTTGACACTCCAAATGACATGGTGGCAGGTACTTTATTAGTTTCCTCAACATTAGGAAATGCATTATTTGATTCTAGATCATTGCATTCTTTCGTATCTTCCATGTTATCTAAGAAAATTATATATTTCAACTATTTTTTAACAAGGGAGTTTTTAGAAAAAAATCATAGGGAAGTATCATTGCAATAAGGTTTTGTATACTTTTTACAATTGTGGCATATAAACGTGCTTTATCTATAGATCTTATTGTTATACCAATTATTGAATTTTATATAATCCTCAGTATAGATTGGATTTCGGACCATGATGTGGAAATATATTGTAAAAATAAGAATGTTATAGCTTCAAATGATGATAAAGAATATATTATCTTTATAGTAGACAAGTCACCATCGAATTGTCATCCATATCAACCCACATTATTCCTACAAAATTCAATTATTTTAGAGGATGGAACTAAAAAAACTATGGGTGAAGAAAATTATGTTCAAATATAGGATGTACCTATTGTGAATGAATATGTTGATTTTTCCCTTGAGGATTTACCTGGACATCCTCTTGAAGGTGAAGTTTAGGTTTCCATTGATATAATTCTTTTTTCAAGTCCTATATTGATGACCCCATATATAATGGCCTGTTTGCAAATAGAGGAACTAAAGAAACAACTAGATAATTTTTTTAATAAAGGATTTATTCTCCATAGTGTTTCCCAATGGGGAGACCATTTTATTTTTATTAAGAAGAAATATGGATCTATGAGGTAGTGTATTGGCTATAGGGATATAAATTCTACAAAAATAGTGAAACAATATCCCCTACCTCGTAATGATGATTTATTCGACAAAATTCATAAAGATCAATATTTTTCAAAGACTAATCTTTGATCTGGATATCTTATGTTCTGCGTGAAGAAGAAAGACATTCCAAAGAAAGCATTTTGTACTAGGTATGAGCATTACAATTTTAATGTAATTCCTATTGGACTGACTGAATCACCCTCTGAATTAATGGATATAATTAGCAGATTTTTCATGGAATTTCATTATAACGATATAGTGGTATTTATTGATGATATATTGGTATACTCCAAAGGCTAAAAAGTTCATGAAAAACAAGTGTGAACTATTTTAAAAACTCTCTGATGAAATGAATTATATGATAAGTTTATCAACTGTGAATTATGGCTTCAAGATATTTCCGTTCATGGCCATATTGTCTCTAATTATGAAATCTCTATTGATCAATCATGGTCTAGTTAAATCCATGAAATCCCAGCACCGACAAGTATAACTGAGGTCATAGATATATTAGTTTAATAGGTTATTATTTTCATTTCGTACATAATTTTTCTTGACTGTATAATCCATTAACCAAGATCACATGTAAAGTGGTAAAATTACATTTGAAAAAAGAGCATGAAGATTTTCATTATGAACTGAAGACAATATTATTCATTACCCCTATCTTGACACTACCACCATGGAATGACGGGATTGTTATTTATAGTGACATATCAATGAATGAACATGTTTCTTCCCTTATAGCGAATGATAGAGTTAATTCCTATCTATCATAGAAGATAAAAATTCATGAAAAAAACAATACTACTCGACTTAATGTGTTAACAGCTATAATCACTACTCTGAAGTTATGGAGACACAATCTCTATGGTAAAAAAATGTTATATATATACTAACAATAAGAGTTTGAAGTATATTTTTCACTAAAATAACTCTACAAGAGGCAAAGGTGATTGCTTGAACTTATGAAGGATTATGATTTCACTATAAACTACCTCCCATGTATGGAAAATAAGGTTGTATATTCCATGAGAAGAAAGTATCATGGATTTCTTAACAAGATTAGAGTTGAAAGGGATCCTATGTTTATGGATCTAGTAATGATTTATATGGGAATTATCATGGATGTTGAAACATCAATACTTTTTCAATTGGATTCCAATCTATCATTATTATACATGATAAAAAGTTTTAAGACTTATGATGAGGAGTTTCAAAAGAAATTAAAATCTTTGAATGATATTATATTGATGGAAATCTGATATAAAGCTGGAATTTTGAAATTTTGGAGGTGGATTTTTGTTCCTGATATACATTATCTAAAAATATATTTTTTGGATGATGATTATAGCTCCAATTTCTATATACACTATGGTAGCACTAAAATTTATAGTGATTTGATGGAATATTTTTGGTGGGACAACATGGAGAGAGATATTGCTACTTATGTGTCAAAAGTTATTGTTTGTCAATAGGTTAAGGATGGAAGACAACATCTGGGAGGTGTTGTGGAACCTCTTCCCATACATGAGTATAAATTGGATGATATTATGATGTACATTGTGATGGGGCTACCAATGACTAATAGAAGCAATAATGCAATATGGGTCATTAATGATCGTCTTACCAAGCCATAGAATTTCGTTTCTATAAGAGAATATATGCCACTTGAATGTTTTGAAATATTATATATTAATGAAGTTGTAAGTTATCAAGGTGTACCCCCATCAGTTGTCTTAGATCGTGATCTCCATTTTACATCAAGATTCATGAAATGTCTTCCAAAATCCCAGGATACATAACTTTGTTTAAGGAGTGCCTACCACCCTCAAAATGATGGAAAACCAGAAGGAACTATTCAATTTATAGAGGAAATGTTTGGATATTGATCACATGAATTTCAAGGTATATGGGATTAAAATTTACCTCTGGTAGAATTTTCCTATAACAATAGCTTCCATTTAGGTATTCTGATTGCCCTATATGATGTGTTATATTGAAAGATATGTCGCACAACAACGTGTTGGGATGATATTGGCGAAAGAAAACTAGTAGGACCAGATCATGTTGAGTACAAAATGGAAAACTCGTAGGCCCAGGTACATAGACCATTCGAAATTCTAGAACAAATTAGAATTTTAGCTTACGGTGTGGAAATTTTGTCATGTCTCTCTAAATTTAATGATGTGTTCCACATATCAATTTTTAGAAAATACATGCCTGACAAAGCACATGTACTCACCTTTGAAGATTTAGTACAGGATCCAAATAGGACTTATTTTGAAGAGTGTATCAAGATTCGTGATACCATAGAACATGTATTGGGAAACCAGATGAATCATCTGGTAAACGTTATTTGGAGAAACCATAAAATGTTAGAGGCTATGTAGGATTCTCAGGAACTTAAGATAAAGATCAACTGCAATCTATTTATGTTTTAGTATTCTAGAAATTTGGAGTTCAAAATTATTTGAAGGTGGGAGGAATGTATCATTCCAAGCATCCACAATATGTTTCTCTTTGAATAATACAATTTTTTTGCAATGTACGCAACATCAACTTCTAGCACACCACTACCAATCATTCTAACAGCTCAAAAAGAATTCATGAATAGTAATGGCCACATTTTTAAATTTTCAAAATATTTTTTCCAAAATGGAATTTATTTATTGATTATGAATAAAAAAAATTTTATGGTGAATTTTTGGTATTTTTCTGAAAACATTCAAATTTTGATGAATAGTAAAAAATAAATGTGTTATTGTTTAAAACTAATATTTATTTAAATAATTAATAATTTTATTTAAAATTATTTTGATGCCAAAATTGATACGTAATAAATATATTAGTTTAATGTAATTCATTGAATTCATTTTATAATAATATTAGATATATAAAATTTTATTGAACTTTTTATCGCCTTTTTCCGACCCTTTAGACACATTTCAAAATTTGCATAAAATGTAATTTTACCAGTTCATTAAATGGAATTTAAAATATTATATATAAATGGTTGAGATTAGTATTTAAAATTTTGTTCACTAGGATGAAAATAATTTATGTTGAATAGTAACTTTTGGATTTTATTTACCATAATTATAAATAAATAACGATATTAACGGTAAAAATGATATTATAATTACCCTATCACATGTCATATTTTTATTGGATAAGTTAATTATGACCAAAATTAATATTAGGAATAAAATATGATCGTTTTCATCCAACTATATTCGATTTTGAAATTTATTATTGTTTTATTTAATGAAGAGTTAAAAGTGTTAAATTAACGGTTTAATAATTAAATCATTTTTTATATTAGATTATACATAAGATAAATTCATCTATAATTATTAATTAGAAAGATAAAATAATTTCCTATATCATGGTATTTTATTTATAAATTTTATAAATTATATATATGAATCTATTTTTGACACAATGTTGATGAGGTAATTACCTTATTAAGGAATGATTAAAATAATTGATATTTTAAATATTAAAATAAATTCAAATTGAAACTTTTTATGCATTAAAATAATTTTAAAGTTTAATAAGTCATTTAGGGTTGATTAAATAATGTTTTTTTGAGGTGATAAATTTGTTATGAATTTCACTAAAACCAAATACTAAATACTGTCTGGATTGGCAAATATGAGTTTCTGAAACAAATAATATTTTATTAAATTATATAATAGTAATAAATATAAATGGTACTTCCAAAAGACGTATAGAGTCATATATATGTAATTAACTAACCAAGTGAGGTTATACTATAATTTTATAGTATATTTATTAAACCATTATTATAAAAATACAAGAAGATATGGTAAAAGGTAAACTAATTAACGAAATGTTAAATTTAATAGATATGGTTAATATGATGAACGAAAATTGTATAAAACGTATTTTTTAAAATGTTTATGAACCATACACACATTATAATAGAAATAAATTTATTCGGATCCCTTAGAACCCGTAAATGATTTTATAATAAAATAATATTTCATGTTTTACCAAAATTTTCCCTCTCATTTATTTTATAATGGTACATCACCTTCTCTTAATATCACACCTCCAAACTCATTTGAATAAGAAAAACCCTACAAAAATTCGTACCAAATACCCTAAAATCAACACAGACTCCTTACATTGATCTTAAATTCAACATAAAGATCCCTTCTGTTCAATTAAAAATGAAACATTCAAATAAGAGATAATTATTTGTTCACCTATTTCAACATTATTTCCTTCCACAACGTCGTCTTTATTTGCTGATTCCATAATAAAATAATAACTATAGTACCTTATAATTAAATAAATTATATTATAAATATCTTACAACCATATTCATTATTTTACCCACCCTATCAATGACAAAGACACCATGCGTTCTTACTTACGGCTTACCGTCTCTACATCGTGGTGTAGTTTGTTATTAGACACCTCATTATTTGGATGGGTATATTAATGATCTTAATTGATGTAAATAATATATATAAAAAGTTAATTATTATTTAGATTTTATATTCCATCCAATTATAAATAAATTCACTACTAATAGAATCATATTCTCACTCAGGCGTACTTAGGGCTTACCGTCTCCACGACATGATGAAATATCATTCCCCATCATAACCATTCAACTATAATTATCATATTATGATTAAATATAATGTCTAAGAACTTAATATCATTTTATATGATAATAAAATACATCCTATCCAAATCATACATGGCATATGTAAAAAACCATATAAAGGATAACGAATTAGATAACACCTGAAACAATGATACTACTGAAATATCATTAACAAAGAGATTTTAGAAGATCATATATGATATCATATATATGTGTGTGGTTCATTTATAGTTTAATAAAAATTATTTCAACATTATACAAGAGGTTAACACACTATATACTGATCAAATTGACATGTTAATGGTTTATTCTACAATCTCTGAGGTTGTTTATATGTAAGTATCTACTAGAACATCATTATCATCCCTATATGTGTTTCATAATAATTTGTTTCAAATTATTTTTACTATTTATTAGACTATGGTTAAAGTCATTTATACAATTGTTTGACATTTTATAAAATATTTTGATGGGAATCATTCTCTCATTTTCCAAACTAGGTATATAATTACCTTTTCGAAAAAATGATGAAATGCAAGTTTTTTTAACTTATAGGGTATGTGAGACAATTTTCCCCCTTTATAAAATATTTGAAGCTTCCCATTAAAGATTATAATAATATTTTAAAAATAAATGTTTGCTGTTTTAATTATATGACCCTTAAATGAATACAAAGAAGAAATAGATATTTCACTCATATAGTTTTTTTCAATTGATTTCATCTATGCCAACATCCTTTTTTGATTTTTACCTTATTTGAAGGTGATTCATTTTGATACAATATTCTATTTCGTATTGAAGGTTTTGTGATATGTATGACTGTGGATGTTCTATTTTTATACCAATAATGGGTTATGGTTAAAATATTGACATTTTCGATGGTGGTTTTAATTCGAATGTTTATATTATGTTTCAACCTTTTCACATGTGGAATGAATTGGACTTAGTATGTGATGGTCAGGGCCCACTATATACCCTTGATGAATTGGTAGGTCTCATGAGACAAACTAGTGTCTTGTCCAAAGGCCGTGACAAAAAAATTATTTGTATTCATGGCATGAGGCCTTGACTCTATTGTTATGATGTTTGTCATTATAAATTTCATCATTATTAAATTATATATTGATATTACATGTGAAAATTTGGCTAGTAGAATATCTATTTGAATAATTTCATATAATTATTTGATTTATCTTTAGCATATTATGCTCATTGTTTAATTTTAAAAGGCTTTGGTTTTAGTGTTATACAATTCCTTATATTTTTATACTTATTTCTGACAATTTCCACTACAATGTAATCCTTAATGAGCATCTAAGCTCACCCGTTTCTTGTGAATTATTTTTCCTAGGATGAGAATGACCATATTATAATTGACATACATGAATTGGATAAATTATATTAGTGTTTTAAAAGGGAACACATTTTTTCATAAGGTAATGAATAACATATGTATGTATCTAGTACATCAAATGATACAAAAAGGTTCTGTATTTTGGGACATGATCTTTTGTGATCATTCCAATGTTATATAATAATTCACTGAATCTGGATAACTTAAGATGAGGGGTTATATAATTTATCTAATACTTATATCATTAATAATAAATCACTAATGATAGAAACATAATCTATCTATCAGGGTGAGAAATATTGAACCCAAATTCTCACAAAAATTTAGTAATTAACACACAATATAATTGTACTTCTAAGGTATTCTAAAAAAAATTAGTGATTATATTTCATTATTTTATTATAATTAAGATTATATGTTAGTATATTGTTCTATTTTTAAACATCATATATTTAAATTTATTATATTGGATGTTAAAATAACATATGATGTAATTCCAACAAGTGGATAAGAGTTTGTAAATAATATTTCATTTTATTAGGTTGTATTTGTAACACCGAATGGTTTTAAAAGTAAATTGAAATGCAATAAAATATGTATTAATTAGAGAGTTATAATTAGCACTCAACATAATTTTACCATTTCTTTTTTTCAAATATTGAAAGACGGACATACATGATTGTTGTCAGTACGTTATTTAGAGTCGGATAAGGCAACATAAATTTTGGTGAATTGTAACATACCCTTCGGAATAGTACTATTACCCTTATGAATAATATCATACCCTTATAAATTGTATCCTCACCTAGGATAGTATACAAAAAAGATATAATTGAGTTATTATATACCCATATCATGGAATAATTAAATAAATGTTTTAAAACTATTATTTTTTTAATAACATATTATTTTATTTAAAAATTAAATTAATTATATTTATTAAATTATTTTTAAAAAACTGCAGTATTTTTTTGAATTCCACATGTAAAAAAATGGTTGTGGAGAATTAATGGTAATTTTCATAAATACATTATTTTTTTTGAGTAGTAAAATACTATAAGTTATGATAAATGCTAAATACTTGTTTTAATGCATAATAGTTGAATCAAAGATGATGTAAGATAACATAGCATTAAATGAAATAAAATTATTATTGTTTTTGATCACATGAATCAATAATATTCATAGGCTTGAGAAAAAACATTAATCTAATGATTTAAATAATTTTAAATCTCTTGTCTCCTCCACTATAAATACCACCAACTCCCACCCTCTTCCTCCCTCACCTCTCAAGACATGTGCCTTTCCTATGTTCTAACAAATAATAAACTTAAACCCATTCCAAATTCTAAATATCTAATGGATTCACAAGGAGGCCCATACCAAGGGCCTTAATATGTTTCTCAAAGGGAATAGATCATGAGGTAAGAATCCTCTTTTTTTTGTTTTATTTTCATTTTATTTTTTATTCTTCTTCATTTTGTGTCGATCTACTGACATCGTGGATGATGTGATTAATATTTATTTTAATTACATAAAAAATAGTCATGAAACAATTATTATGGTTGAACCATATTATAATTTATGTATTATATCTTATATAAGTTTCTAGAACCATTATTTACTAGTGGTATTAATTTATAATACAATATTAGTTCATTCTGATCAAATAATCACCAAAATTACCTAACCAACTATCAATAATGTTTTAAAATAAGAGTCAGCATCATTTTATAATTCAAAATTTTAAATTGTATAATTTATTGTTTTAAAAATATTTAAATACCATTCCACTCCAATTATGGGGTTTAACATCCAATCACCAAGAATATCCATCATGATATGATCATGGTGGCCATGTGAAAATGCACTCGTAAACAATAGAATTATAAAAAACTATAAGTAATGAATTGGTGAAACAATGTTATAAAATGATGACGACTGGTATTATAAAAAATAATATGTTTGTTTAAAATATTAATAAAATAGTTTTAAGCTTCATACAAGAGGTTTAAACCTGTTTTATGGAAGTTGAACACGTGGTAAGTGATTCTATCCTCTTCAATTTTATTCAAGAATATGCACTATGTTTTGGTCATTAATTTTTAATTAAAAATGATGGGGTATAATTTCGCACCACCACCATACTCACCATATGATATATTTATGATGATATCCACCATTTCTAACTCATTAATCCATAACATGTACACCAAATACCATGCAGAAATATCTTATGTGATGTCAAAACCCAATTTCCATTCATTGGGATAACCTTAAACGTCAATGGTTATTATTGTGATAAGAGTATGTGTGTAATTTAATTTGATTTTATTATGTTTTATTTTTTTTACTTACATTATATATACATATTTCATTTATTTAATCAATGATCTTTTATATATTATATTATTTGTAAAAGAAATTCCCCTTAAATTTATTTTAGACATCTCCTTTATGAAATCCCCATAGATTGTTTCTTCTTTATTTCATGAGTGTTATGTTCTGATTTCATGATGTTTTAATACTATAGTGAATTTATTATATTTTTCATATTTATTTTTGACTAATAAGGTTTTCATTATTTTCTGTGAGTAGTATTTATGTTCTAAGAGAGTTTTTTATGAAAATATTGATTTTGAAATGTTAATGTGTTTTCTTCAAGGGTATAAATGAGTTATGAAGTGATTTATTCTTGATATGATACATGGAAATTATATATGTTTTATTGAGCCAATTAAAGCACAATATATTTTATGTTACCCAAATAATAGCATACGATATGATGGTTTGATCCCGTTATAGCTCAATATATGTTGGGTTGATCCCATTATAGCTTATGATATAATGGGTGATCGACATTAAAGATCCCCAATGCATTGTTTACTCTAGATATGGGTGATGACCATGAGGGTATTCCATGTCTAAGGGTGAATGTATGAGTGATATGTTAAATATCTCCCAATGCTACTGAATGATGTTTCTATGCATATGAGTTTTTATGATTATGGGGTTTTTATGTTTTTTGGTATCACCTGACTAAAAATATATTTATTAATATCCTTTATTGTGTTTGATTCTCATCCCAATATTTCAAAAATAATTTCATAGGATATAGTGATGGGTAGGATAAATAAGGTATTTGTGATGAAATATATGGAGTTTTGTCGATGAAATCAAGTTTTATGTTTTAATGTTTTATATTTTGAAAAAATGGATACTGATTTTGTTAATATCCCATTGTATGAATGTGGTATTTTATGTATGTAATATATATTAATTATATAAAACTCTAAACTTAAAATGAAATGTATAATATTGTTTGTCCTTGATAAAAATTAACGATTATGTAATGTTCTAATGATGGGTTCTTATATTTGGTATCAGAGGATGGTTTTGATATATTTAGTGGTTCTGATAATATTAAAAGAATACCATAAATGATTTTTACATTGTTGTTAAATTGAACTATTTTAAATTTTAATGATTTATATTTTTCTTCTTCTAAGATATTTCTATTTAGATTGGCTTTCCATATATGAAACATGGATACTGAAGTTAGAAGGCCCCAAGAGGGAGATTTATGTCCAAATCTGCAGCTTGTAATTTTGGGAATCAGAACTGAGAATTTTGTGAAAAAAATGTCTTAGTTGAGTCATGTATTAAATGGTTTTGTTAACTATTTTAGAGAGGTAAATGAGCTACCAAAACATGTCTTTTTTTTGGAGCATTTAATGAGTCATCATCCTCCAATCAGTTAGTAGAACCACATATCAAGTTATAACAGAATGATGCGTCAATGATTTAGAAAAGATATTTGATGTCATCGGATATTCAAAACATCAAAAGGTAATAATAGGAATTTATAGTTTGTATGGGGAGACCAATCAATGTTGGTCTCCGGTTAAGAATATGTGAGAAAAACATGATTTTTACATTATATAATAATATGATTTTATGATTATTTTTAATTGAAAATTATTTTAATGAAATATTTCAAATCATAATAGGGAAACAATTCAACAAACTGAAGCATAATTATTATGATTCTATGTAATCAAATGAAGTCAATTTTAAAAGAATAGAAATGTACAAAACATATTGTACTAGGTTCATTGACAAAAAAATTAATAAATTGCATTCTTCATTAAAACCTCTTGTATGAAGATATTTGGATTCACCAGTGTTTAAATGTAATGAATAAAAAATTAATTGATCATAAAAAGTGAAGATGGAGTTTTCTAATAATTTGATCCTCATGAAGATAAGAATAATAAGTAGACAGGTGGAAGGATATAGAGAAGAATTCATTAATGAAGTCTGGAGGAAAGAAAATAAATTTCCAATCTTGTGAAATTTTTGGTAAACGTTATCCGGGTGAATTCCTGGTCAAATCTTGGAAGTGTTATTGATGTTTAAAATTTCGAAACATGTATCATCAGTGTACAAAAAATGATCCAAAAAGTTAATGAAAAGATGATGGTGATATGAATTAACTATAGGGAATTGGAACATTTTCCTAATGTTTATTTGAACCTAGTAACTCTAGAAGGAAATCGACATGATTGGACGAAGAAAGGTGTAGAAAAATCCTTTGAAACCACTTCAGAAAATGTTGAGCCATAAAATGATTTTTTTCTAGTACATTTCTTGTTTTTATTGATTTTGTAAATGTGTTGTGTGATTCAGGGTCAACACATTCTTTAATTTAAGAGGAATTTTCAAAAACATTTTGTATACATCCTCATGAAATGTAACTAGAACTCATGGTAAAAACACATGGATGAAATATTCTAGAAAAAAATTATTTATATGAATCTATAAATCATTTTTTATGGAAATATTTTACCAATAAACCTGGTTGTTTTTCATCTAGTAGAGACTAATCTAATTCTGGGTATTGACTGAATTTATTTTTATCATGCTAGGATATATTGCAGTTCAAAAGAAGTATATTTTTTTGAATAATCTTTAGTTTGTTTTAATTAATGAACCCATACAATTGAAGTATATTGACAATCTAAGAAATTGATTAAAAATGGAAATAAAATTTATGGTGAACATATTATTGAAGATATCTAAATTATCGAGATTAATTATGTACTAGTGGAAAATGAATACATGGATTTTTTTTCTAATGATTTCCCTAGTTTTATTCCTAATCAAGAGGTTGAGTTTACAATTGACTTTGTTTTAGATGCTAAATAAATATATAAAACCCTGTATAGAATGGCTCAAATAGAACTTCTGGAATTAAAATGCAGTTATAGGAATTATTAGATAATGTCTCCATTTGACCTAACGCTTCACCATGGGGTTCTCTCGTCTAGTTTTTAAGAAGAATGATTGTTAAATGAGTCTTTTAATTCATTATAGAGCATTTAATAACATTATTTTCAAAAAAAGTATCAATTTCCTCATATTGATGGTTTTTTTATCAGCTCTTGGGAGCACTGTATTTTTCAATGATTGAGTAGAGGATGCGGTACTATTAGTTGAATTTAGATGATGAAATCATCCTAAAGACTACATTTGATACTAGATAAAGTCATTATGAATTTTCAATTACACATTTTGGGTTAACTATTTCACCTGTTGTATTTATGGATCTAATGAAGCAAATATTTCATTAGTTTCAGGATATTATTTTGGTTGTTTTTATTGATGATATTCTAGTATATTTGAGAAGTAATGTGGAGCATTAAAAACATATAAGGGCTAAATTTCATACCTTTTATAAAAATAACTTGAATGGAAAATTTAGAAAGTGTGAATTTTGGTTGCAAAAATTTCATTTCTTGGGGAAGTTGTAAATAAAGATGGAATATTAGATTTTCCTGCCAAAGAAAATGTTGTTGATGAATGTCCAAGACCTATAAATGTTACAGAGATTCATAGTTTTAATGGATTAGAAGGTTATTACCGATGTTTTTTTGAAAACATTTCATGATTATCTAACCCACTAAACATGTTAATAGGAAAATAGAGTTAAATTCGTATGGATATAATAAATTGATTTTTTCTTTCCATGATTGAAAATAAAACTAGTGAACTCTCTAGTTCTGACTCTATGTTCCATAAATGGTGAATTTTTCATTTATGAGAATACTTATTTGAAGGGACATGGTTGTGTTCTGAGGCATATTAATCATGTAATTTCTAATGCTTTGTGTCAATTAAAACCCCAAGAGTTAAATTACCCTACATAATATTTGGAAAAAGTATATGTTGTTTTTGTGTTGAATGTTTGGAGGCATAATCTACTTGGGGTAAAATGAGAAATGCGTAATGAACATAAAATAATGATGTAAATATTTACATAAAAGTAATTAAATATAACAGAGAGAAGATGGCTGGAACTAATTAAGGATTATTATTGAAAAATTGATTACCATCATGCTAAAGAAAATAGAGCAGCTAATTAATTGAGTCAAAAATCAAATTCTAAATTAACCATGATATGTTTTGGAAGATGATACATCGGAATGTGATTTGATAAAAATGTATTTAATATTTGTTGGTGTTGTAAATTTCCTTGATATGGTTCATGTGTCAATGTAGAAATATTTGTTACATAGAATAAAGACAGCACAAAAGGTAGATGAGGAGCTACAAAAAAAAGGGTGAATTGTTAAAAATTGGAAAATTCATAGAATTTTATTGTGATAAATATTTGGTTTTATGATTTAGAAAATGGTGGTGTATGCCTTATGATTATCAGTTTAAGAAATAATTTTGTAAGCTCTAATTTCTATATTTTAGTTCATCCTGGTAGCACTATGATGTACAGAGACCATTAAAAGTATTACTGTTGGGATGGAATAAAATGGAATATTTTTCATTTTGCCTTAAAATGTTTGACATGTTAACTAGTTAAGGGAGAGCGGAAGTTGCAAATGGAATCCTTTTTATTTTTATCGTGCTAGAGTGGAAATGGGAGAATATATCCATGAACTTCATTGTGGGAATAACAATTAATTCAAGAGGCAAAAATGGAATATGGGTTTCTATTTATCTACTTACTAAATCTCAAAATTTTATCCCAATTCTATATACAGTGTTATTAAATCGAATTTCTCATTTGTACCATAATGATATAGACATCTTACATGGAATCTCTCTTTTTATTATATCTTACTGGGATCCTAGGATCATTTTAACTTTTAAAAGAGCCTTTAGAATTCATAAGGAATATAATTAAACATAAGTACCAATTTTCATCCCCAATTAGATGGGTTTTCATAACAAAAAAATCTGACTTTAGAAAATATGTTTCGAAATTGTTCAATCGATTACCTAGGAATTTAGGATCAACATATTTCTTATGTTGAGTTTTATTATGATAACAGTTTTAATTTTAGTATACAGATGGAGCCTTCTGTGGAATTTTATAGGAAGATCTGTAATACTCCATAGTTTTGTGACGATGATGGTGAAAGAATGTTTATTACGCCAAAATTTGTAATGTATGTGGCTGATAAATTGATGATGATCAAGTAGCACATGAGTACAACTCAGTGCAGGAATGATGTTATTCAGATAATATAAGGAAAGAGTTCGCATTCTAGGTAGGCGACCATGTTTTTCTTAAAATCACTCCTAGTAATTGTGTGATGTGTTTGGGTATTAAAGGAATGTTTAGTATTTTATTTATCTACACTTTTGTAATCTTTGAGAATGTTGGACTAGTTGCATACAAATATGTATTGCCTAATAGTTTCTCTCAGGTACACAATGTGTTTTATATTTCTATATTGAGAATGTATGTTATAGATTCATATAATGTTTTAAACCAAGAAATAAATCAATTGTATGAGAACCTTACTTATGAAGAGAGACCAGTTTATATTTTTGATCATAGAGATAAACTATTACAGAATAAGGTAATCCACCAGGTAAAGGATTTTTGGGGAAACCACATGGTTGAAGAAGAATTATGATAATATTAAAATGCTACAAGGGAAAGGAACCATCAATTGTTTAATGAGTAATTTTTATTATGAGGATGAAATTTCCAGAAGGTGGGGATAACGTAACTCCCCATGGAATTATAAGAAAATTTAAATTCATATTTTTTTAATTAGATAGTTTTAATAATCACTAAAATAAATTTTCCCACTTTCGTGTTTTTATTTTCAAAACTAGGACATACACAGTCCTAATCAGTAACCTATTTAGATTCTGATAAGCCAAACAAAATTCTTGGTGAATAGTAACATAACCATATGGTTTCTAGAGTTACCTTTATTAACAGTAACAAACCATAATGAATAGTAATTTTACCTAGGATAGTATATATATAATATTTAAATGATGTTATGATATAACCATATCTATTAATATGTAAATAAACGAATTAAAATTGTTTTTTTTTGAATAAAATATTAATTTATTAATAAATAAAATTAATAATTTATAGAAATTTATATTCAAAAAATGTATTTCATTTTTGTATTATACACATCAAATAATGTTCGATGTGTATTTTTGATTTTTTTTTGAAATAAAAGAATTTTTGATGAATATTAATATATGATAACTTATGATAAATTTTAAATACTTTTTTATTACATCATAGGTGAATCATTGAAGATATTAGGAAACATGGTTCAAAATAAAATGCACTTTTTACCATTTTCATTCATTGTAATCCTGATTATTGATAGTCTTGAGAAAAAATATTAAACCAATGATTTAAATATTTATTAACCTCTACTTTACTCCACTATAAATACCACACACTCACCTTCTTCATCCAAAACAAATATAGCCTTGAGCCATACCTATCTTCTACCAAATAAACCTCCCATGACACATCCACATTTACAAGACCTCTTAGTCTCACCAAGAGGCCAAATCCAAGGGCCTTAATAAGGATCTCAAAGAGAAGAGACCAAGAAGTAAACATCCTCTTTTGTTTTCATTATTTTATTTTCATTTTCTTATATTAATATTAGTTCCTAACCTCCCGTTATCCAAGAGGAATGAATTATCTTGTATCATAAATATTCTATATTTAATCATTAATTTCAAAGAGTCATCATTATTCTTCTTATCATCTCCCTCTTTTTATGAAATTAAAACAGCGTATGTGGTATGTTGATTTATAAACATCGTGGATGCTGTGTTTTCAATTTCATTTAATTCCTTCATTACATGTCATGAAACTATTTTTGTATTTGAAACATATTATTATTTATTTATTATATCTTATATAATTATTTCTATTAATTTTTTGCACATGTTCATAATAAATAATACCAATTGAGTTCATTATGATGGAAGATTTTGTAAAATTGCCTAAACAAATATCAATAATGTTTTTACATATGAATCATTCTCATGTATGAATTCATAATGATAAATGGTATTATCTTTTAATATATAAATATGTAAATAAATTTTCATTAAAATTATTGAGTTCCCAACCAATTTACTTGAATATCCATTATGAACCAGTCATGGAGACCGTGTGAATAATGACCTCGAAAAAAATGAATTAACAACATATTATTAATGAATATGTGGAATAATGTTACAACATGAAAATTAATTGTGTTATAAAAATTAATATGTTTCTGTAAAATATTAATAAAACTATTTTAACATTCATACAAGAGGTTTAAACAAGTTTTAGGGACATCTAACCCAAGGTAAGGTATTCTCCCATGCTCCATTATATTGAATAATCTACACTATGTTATGATATTTTTATATTAATATATTAATTATTGTGTATGTTTTCCCACGTACGCCACATTTAACTGTGATATATTATTAATTTGGTACCGCATTTATATCTCATTAAGCCCTCCCATGTTCTCTCAATAGCATTATTAAATTTTTTAAGTGAATTCTAATCCCAATTTCCATTCTCTGTGTGGAACATCATCGTCAGTGGTTTTTATCATGATAAGAGGACTTTTGAAATGAAATTTGATTATATTATTTTGTATTAGGTGTATCTACAATATATATACATATTCCATTCATTTAATCAATTCCCCCTTAAATTTTATGGTATTTGTAAAGGATTTTCCCCATAAAAACCTTTTAGATGTCTCTTTTATCAAATCTAATGAGATTGTTCCTTTATTTATGTCACTAGTGTTATCTTTTGATTTATGATGTTTTAGTTGTCTAGTTTATCCAATATAATATTTTTAGTTATTTTTGAATAATATGGTTTTCATTATTTTTGTATGAAGGGTTTATGTTCTATGAGTGATTTTTACGAAAATGGGATTTTGAAATATGAATGTGTTTTCCTAATCTGTGTAAATGTGTTATCAAGTTATTTATTATTGATATATTCCATGGAAATTATTTATGATGTTTGACCCCATTAAGGATCAATATATGTTTTTTTAGCCAAATTATAGCTCAATATATGTTGGGTTGATCCCATTATAGCTCATGATATGTTGGGTTGATCCCGTTTTAGCCTATGATATGTTGGGTTGAGCCCTTTATAGCTGAAGATATGATAGGTGTGCCACATTATAGCTATTCAATGAATTGGGTAATCTAGAGATGGAAATTGACCATGATTTTATTGATTCTGTAATGCTAAATGTAAGAGTGATATGGCAATTATTTCCAAATGAAATTACATGATGTTTCTATGCATATCAGTTTTTATATTATGGATTTTATTGGTTTTTATATTATCACATGGATATAAATTTCTTTATTCATACCACATACTGGGTTTTATACACATGCAATTATTTCAAAATGATTTTCACAGGATATAAGGATGGGTAATAGAAATATGGGATTCATGATGAATGATATTATCTGTTGTTAATGAAATCATGTTTTATGTATTAATGACATAAATTTTTTATAAATGGAGAATATTTTTAGTTGTATCCTCATATATTAATGTGGTATGTAATATGTGTATGATATCATAATTCTCAAAATATATAAACCCAAAAAATATCCTCAATGTGTAATAATGTATGATCTTGACTATAATTAATGATTAATTAATGTTTTATGGTCAGGTCATTCTAATATCACTTCCTCATTGATTATATAATTCCTTGACTGAATGAGAAGTGAAAAATTATGGATCCATATATTATTTAAACATAAATTTTTTAGATATATATTTGTCACGCATAATATGTTCTTTGATTAATTCTCTCTACAATAATACTAAAATTTCAAAGGAATTTGTCCCAATTCCCAATCCATTGAGGCGTGTTTTATACAATGCACTTTTTTATTTTTATGTGTTATAAATACTACACCATTGAGGCATGTAAAATGAAAAATAAAATTATTCCTGTTGAGTAATTCATAAATTTTTTATTACTCATTAAATGGATGATAATTCAATATCTACCAAGATGATAATTTTTTATTAAGGAAATTTTTATTTAACTATACACTATTATAATTTCTGAAATATTTATTAAATAACATTATGTTTAATATAATATTTCAAAAAAATTACATTTAAACTGACTAAGGAATAATTTTCCATCCATTATGTTGATTCCCACCATAAATAAATAATCTTTAATGATTTAAGAGCCATTAATACCCTTGATAGTGAAACAACTCATTACAATTATACATTTTAAAATTCTACCCTACTATTTTTATTTTTCATGTTTAGGAAATAAATGAATATATGAGAAAGAACCTTAGTGGAAGGACTTTTAAAAAAAATATGGATAAGTGTGGGGGTTATATAATGGGATATTCTTATGGTTAATGATTATTAATTTTTTTAATTTTACAATACCCACTTAAAAACTCATTAAATAATAATGTAAAAAATTAGAAATAAAATTTTATCTATATCATAGAAAGTAAAAAATAAAATTCATAATGACCAATTTTATTTTAATTTTTTTTATAGTGGAGTATGTGAGACATTTTTCAAAAGAAAAAATAAAAAATTTAATGAAATTTATAATTGTTTTCATTAATCCGTGATCATACCATTGGTTTTGTGAGAATGAGATCATGCATTTTTTTAAATAACTATTTTTCCATGAAATATTATTTATTAAAAGAAAATTGTGTTTATAGATTAGAAAACGTTTTTGATAAATTTATGGTTAAAGTAATACCATTAAACCATTAATTATTTGTGATTCATGATCATAATTTCGAAAAACTCATGATTCTGATTATTTTTTTCACTATAGAGAGGATAATCAATATTCACATTAATCCTATTGTTTTCAACATGATACGAGGTGTTTTAAAAGTTAAATTTGAATTTTTAACTTGAATTATTTTTAATAAAATAAAAATAGGTAAATTTAATGTGAAATTCACTATAAATTTTAATTGATAAAAATTATAAGATTAATGTAAAATGATTCTCATGTCAAAAGAGGATGGGTATTATACATGATTGACTTGTTTACTTGAATGTATATAGTTTATAAAATTTATTATTGTCATGATTAAATGTTTAATTACACATATAATCACATACTAATATTTACATTTGTATTTTAATATACATACCATGATGGTAATTTATTGATTTTTTTGGTTCCATTATTGAGAAATGGCATTGGGTATTGTGTGGGATATATGATAGCATAATTTAATACATACATATTTTAATGTAAAATATATTTTTTTGTTATGTAAATATTTCTGAAAAATAAAGTTATTATTATTTTTAGATTTTGATGTTTATAAGTGAAATAAATTTGAAAACTGAAAATTATAAAAAGGATTTGTTTTTATTACATAAAATTATTCAAAACTATGATGTATAATTCAATGCTCATGTTTTATACTTGAAATTCAAAATTCATGAATAAACAATGAGAAATAGATTATAAACCGACAATTATCATTATGAATCTCATATTAATGAAATTAAATTCATCAAATATCAATGAAGGGAGAATAAATGGTGAAAAACATACCCCAAGAATGGATCTAGAAAATCCAATGTGTGATACACCCAATCAAATAATGAAAAATAGAGATGAGAATATCTCATATTTATTTTTTGTTTTTATTTACATGTACCAACATCTAACACATCCGTAAGTCATAATGATGAAGATGATTCACTCAAAAACTATTATACATCATTAAATCTATATGGGGGTTATTTTTTACCTAAATACATAATAGTTGTATGGTGATTGAAAGTATTTCTTTGAAGAAAATATTCTTTTGTATAATGTTATTGTCCACAATCTCCTCCCCATTATACCTCTTCATTATTATAGGAATTATTTTTCCTTCCATGTCTCTTCCCCTATCATGTATGTAACGAGGTTTTAATCTCATTCATATGATGTGTGATGTGATAATTAAAGGACGATGTTGATGGATGTTTCTATTTTATATCATATTGTCATTGGGTAAGTTTTAATTCTATAGTTCTACAATATACACACTATTTCTTTATGAATTTTTAAAATTCATTCATTAATAATTATAAAAAATATGACTAATTATGCTAATTGATACATGATAATTGTGTAAATTAATATTATTTATTCATAAATATGATATTAAATAAAAAAATTTGATAATAAAATGTAATTAACTTCCATTATGAAAATGTTAAATAAATAAATTAGAGATAATTAAAAAGAGAATGGTTGTATTACATTAAATTATTGAGATATTCTAACAATGTTATCTTTTCTATTAATCAAATATCACATAATCCCGAATCATTATGTACTTGGAACAATTTATCCATTTGATTTCAATACAATTCTTTTTCTCTAATACATTTTTCATTGAATCCCTGTCAATTATTTAATTATTGTGACCCTGACCTTGGAATCCTATTAAAATTTCATTCATCCATTACAGTAGTATAATATAAATTTAATGATATCCCATCAATTGAATATTATATTAGAAATTTTAAAAAAGATACATATATTATACTATCATTTCATTTGAATTAAAAAATTACAACATATTCTTTCTGAGAATACTGATATTCTATATAAAATATCTCGAGAAATCATTCATAGTAGTCTTCATGGAATATTGGGGAGATTAAAAACAAATGATCTAAAAGTACTAGTAAGTGCTATGTAAAATAGAATAAATCCTGAATAAATATGTATAATCAATATGTACAGGTAAATGATTGAAGGCAGATTACATTCGACTAATATTAATGTCATAATAGATAAGGCATAATGACTGTAGAAACATAAATAAAAAAGAACACATTCCACTTAATTAATATCATATAATTTAATGAATCTATGGACAATATAAATGTGAAAATCACATTTTTAAGTAATAGGTGAATACTTAATTATGGACATTATTTATTATTGGGCATCATTTTTCAAATGTACATGATTTATTTTCTATCAATACCTTTCACAAGGCAGTTAAAATTCTAATAGATTAGATCCCATGTAGTTAAGTCTTTCCAACTGAATCGTTCCATGAAACCACAGTTTATTGAGTAGATATATATAATAGAGACCCCAAATTCCATAAATTTCTAATGAATTTCTCAAAAATTGGTTAATTGATTTAAATCATATACCATTTATCATGTCATCGTGTATCTATATAAAGAAAATAATATAGATTTATTAATATTTCACATGATATCAAAAAACATAATTGTAGTACACTATGCATTGAAATGGAGTATGTTATATGAAGTAAACATATTAAGGATATATAAAATTTATATATATAGTAAATTTATTTTCCAATTATAAAAATAATGTTAATAAATTTAATGAATGTCCATGGCTAAAAAAATGAATATATAAATAAAATGACAATACTATAAAGTTCCATGATAATCATAACCCATCACGATCAAGAATTAAATCAGAATAAAAATAGAATATTCCCATTGTATTAATAATAAATTGAATTTCTGATCATTTAATAGAAATATTATAAAAATGTATTTAATAACAATTTGATGTAAAATATCATTTATTTTGTATATTTATGAAAATATCCATCAGTGAGATTTTTTTACCAACATTATCATTAAAAATAACATAAAAAACAATCTATTTATGTTTTAATGAAACTTATTTAATGAAATTAGGTAATTTTTAACATTCTATATAATTTACAGTAAAAATTTATGTTTGACTTTTAAAAAATTAAAAAGGATTCTTGTTCGTAAAATAAAAATAGTATTCCTTTAAAATTTAAATTAATATGAAATGTTGTATTGGTTGAAAAAAAATAAACTATGGAAAAAATATTGTAAATATACATGAAAATTGATTTTATGTTTCACTAATAACATAATAATAATTTTTTTCTGAAAACATGGTTTCAAGAGATAACATATTTCTGACCAAAGAGAGAAATGTAGAATACTTTTCTTAAAAACATTATAAATATATTTAAGTACCAAATACTGGAAAATTATTTCTATTTATTTAATATATGATAAATAACATTTGGATACGATAGACTATTGGTTTATCATAAAATTATCAAGTAATTTCATTCAATATAAATTCTAGAATTAACAATCTCTATTAAAATTAGATTTTGAAGTTTTCCCTTATAATGATCAAAATGTTGATATGATATTCTAGCAGTAAATAATTTATGATATCCAATAATAAATCCATATAAATATAGTTTAAATACCGAATAATATAATCACAAAATAGTATACAGAAATAATTTGAATGAAATAATCAATGAACTAGATGTTTAACCATATGGGTGGAAATTGAGTTATGAAATCCCTTAGAACTAGTTACCTCATAATTATAATCCACTTGCATGAAATAAATAAAATTTGCACATAAAATTAAATGAATTATAAATGAATCATGATTTTATATTCCCATGGTAACTATAGGCACCATATAAAATAAATTTGATATGTAACATTACAATATGACCAAATGAAAGAAATTGAGATGAAATCTATGACCTTACCCTCCATTTTTGGTGAAATGTATTTAAAATCATGTATAGTGTTTTAAATCATGTTATTAAATTGATTAAAAAATTATTTAAATTAATGATATCTGATATAATCATCAATATCATCTTGACAGCCATTCATTATATTATCATTCATTGCATTCACAGTTTCATATCTTAATTCCATTATTTTTAAGGTGTGTGTTTTTAATAATGTTCTAGTTCATTCACATATTATATGATTAAATTTCTTATATAATAATAATAATTAAAATAAGTAACATTTTTTTACATCAATTATACACTCATAAATAATCATGAATGATTATTTTGGAAAATAGATAATGTCATAATCATGGTAACTGTAGGCCCTACGTAGGGATTAATAAATTGCGTATTATTTACTAATATATTTCCTACATGTGTCATGGTGATGAAATTAAAGTCATATCGCTTTGTAATGTGGATATTCATCATGTACAAGAATGATGTTTTCATCTTTTCACGAGTTAAAATGAAATAAATAAAATTATAGATATTATATTGAAATACATATAAATATTCAATAAATATAATAATAATTTCATTTATATATATATATCATATAATCAGAAAGAATATCATTATCACAATCCATGAAAACTTTATTGAAAGAAGAATGTCATCGTTTCCTTAGGTGGTAGTCTGCAATACACCCAAGCGATGTTGTTATATCTCATACAGAATGGAAGGTAATAATATATATAAGATATAGAGATTATATTGGTGTAAATATGGTATAAATATCATATATATAATTTATAATCATCAACATAGAAACCAGTTTATGTTTTCAATGAAATAAAAAATCATTATTTTCCAAAGTGGTAATCCAATGTACCCATGAATAATGATTTCATATACCATTTCACGGCAGTGGATATGGGTTAAGATCATGAAATTATTATAAAAAATCATATATAGGGATTATAATTAGTATATTATATCAATATATTTTAACAAAAAATTAATGATGTGGAGAATAAATTAAAATAATGTTGCTTCTTGAAGATAATTACAACTTCTTCGGGTATCCTCCTTATGATTGCAATAATTCCATCCTAGCTTGTTTTTATGCCAATAATAAAGAGTATATAATGGTTTTAGGTCATTTATGATGTAATTTTTGTTGGTATATAATGATACAAATAGGTGTGAATGTGTGATGATGATATGTGAAGTGGTGGCCTTTTAGAAGCGGCGATATGACACACATTGTATTTTCTATGGAAATTGAGTGCTCCCGCATTATAAGTAATGGAACACACCATACTAGTCCATTACATTGCCAATTTATAGTGTTTGGGACGCCCTAGAACCATTAGTATATCTGGATCCGAAGGGTGGTGTATCGACAGGAGGACGCCATCCTCGTGTCACAGATCAGTGAATCACGAATCAGGGTGCAACCGATCGGTGTGTCACCAATCACTATGAGACCGATCGGTGCCACACTGATTAGTGTGTCACCCATCGCTACTACATGTGACTTCGAATTATTCCATCCTCTATTTTTTCTGTAACATCACATTATGCATTTTTAGTCCTTTTAATGTATTTTAAAGTAGTTTTATCCCCATAAAAAACCATTTAAATTTCTTAAAAGTGGGGAACCTCCAACTGACATGTTTTCCTATATTTAAATGAAATAAATTAACACACATTTTTTATGGCCACCCCATCGATTAAAATTATTTAATAGAAATTAATTCAATCATTTGTAACCATCCAACTGCGTGGTGTAACCACGGTCCACCTTTAATGTCCTTCAAAACTATTATCATATAATTCTAGGATTACGCTTTTTTATCCAAAGTGAATTACCTATTTATTTATTTTCTTTCCTGTTGGTTGGTTATATTTTCATTTCGCTGGTGAGTCCCCCTTCATAAGGCTAGTGGTGTGCGTGTTCTGGATCATTTCTTAATCACTCTTGTAGTCGCCAGAGTTTTCCCCCTACAAGTCGCGTATCACAGATGTTGGTAATAGGAGAAAAACCTCGATTTTTTCATCCTAGTATGGTTTTTCTTTCGCCTATCTTAACAGTGTATCATGTAGGGTGGGTATGATAATGTTTTCTATGGGGATGTATGAGATGAGATCTTAATGAAGATAACAAATGGATTTAAATAATTTAGGGTTGCGATTGACAATTCCATTATACTCTATTATCGTATCCTGTACATTGTGAATTTAATCAATTTATGTGCACCAAAAATTCTATCTATTTTGGTTCCTATCATACACTTTAATTAACCTCAAAATTTTTGGATATTTATGTGATCGAATGATTGTAACATGGGAATTGGTTAAAAATGTAAGATCATTTGATTAAATGGATACCCAATGAATAAGAATCCTTTTGTGGACACCCCCATTAACCAAAATGAGGTACGTATCTAAATGAATTTTGTGTTTAAAAATATAAAAACTCCCTTTCTATATTCTTGCGGATGAGGGTGGTTGTTCATATTGATGCATGTGGGGTGACAAGGATGGGGATGGGACCCCCTATTGCAGTAGAGTTGTTGGTTTTTTGATCTAAGGCCTTGTGGGGTCATATGTTGGAGCTTGATTTAGTAATAATACATGGAAGGATATCACAGATCAATTTTTGTTGTTGTAACATTATAAGAGAACCAGTTGTGAATTCCTAAATTGATTCCTGGGTTTTATTACCTTAGCTTATGGGTATTACTACTAGTTTCCTAGTAGTGATGATTTATGTAAATAGAATCACATAATTGTGAAGACAAGAATGGGAATTGTTTTCTGGGTCTGAGATGTGACCTGGCGATGGGTTTTGATCTTTTTGAATAAATAGTAATAAAGGTTTTTGTGTATCGGTTGGTTTTGGAACCACTAGGTTGGGAAGAGTTCTTGTTTACCTATATGTATAATCTTGGGACAACACTTCTATGAGGGGCTGGTTATTATCTCCATTTATGCTCTCATTATCGAGTATTCCAAGACTCTTTAGGCATGTCGTGACAACTTGAGGTCCATTATAGCCCAAGATTTTTCCGGAAGGGTACGTTTTTGTGGTTGGACCAAGTGGATGCAGGAATGATATTTCCCAAGAATCATCAGGATGTGGAACATGTGTCATCAGTTGTGGCAGTAATTTTTTAGGACCAATGATCTATGGGCACTGTTATGGGTGGCAGTGGCCCAGGTGTTTGCATGTGAGATATGAGGTTGTGGTAGCCCATGTGTCTGTAGGAAGGGTACGGTAGTGGGACTATGGTGGAAATGTCATGGATGGTCTACCTTGTAGGATGTCATCAAAAATATGTGGGAATGTGGATTAGGTACCCAAACATCTATTTGTTTTATTAAAACATTACATGATTGTGTTACTTGGGGAGTGATTCTTGGTGAGGTTTGGGTGGTTAGATTCCTTACTATGTGATTTTGTTATCTCTTTTTATCATGGGGAATTAGTCTGCCTCCCCACATAAGCATGAGAGCTTTTGGTTTTCCCTACTTAGTATACATATATACTCAACCTATGAATCTATAACTGTTTTCAGGTTTCATGGTGGACATTGGGGATCATGTAGGACCGTACTCGTTCGGTCGCGTAGACCATTGATGTTGCTATTTTTAATTTATTCTGTTACATTCCTTTGGATTTATTGAATTTTTCTAGCAAATTATATTGGAATATACATATGGGAAATGGTTTTTTTTGTTTTACATTTAATTAAAGTCTCAGATATGTTTGGATTTTATTATCTTATCTTCAGATCCTACTAACTAAAAAGGGTAATTCCTTCCATTTTATATGTGTGATTCTATACCCTTGGTCTTAGTCTCAACTACGGGTCCTATTGAAGGCAGTTTTTGGGGGGTCATTATCTCTCCTTAAACAACAAGATGGAGGAGTATGTAAATTCATTGTTTCTTCCCTCTTCTGGGTAACAGTGGGTCATAACAAAATGGTATCAGATCAAGGTTTAGAGATAGGACAGAGCTCGTAGTTAGGCATAGTGAGGATTTCATGGGAATATAGGGAAACATTGTTAGGAAATTTTAGTGTGTTAAATAGGGCAGGGAAGACCGGATTTGACACTAGATTTCAGGGCCCCCTGTGATCTGATGTAAGGACATGGGACCTACTGAATGACCAAGTGAGGCCACGCTGATTGCAGGGTAGGGACCCTTGTAAAAGGATCACACATCTAAATGACTTGTGATCTTGTATGTTCTAGATGTTCTAATGATTTTAATAAATAAAAATCATAAGTAAAATTTAAAAATCAATCCTCTACACTAATGAGGCTTCTACAGTCCTTGTTTACCTTACAATTATGGCACATGGACGGAGAACATGGGTGGTGCGGTTGATTGAGGCTTAGGAGGAAGATCCAGCTGATCAGTAGAGAACTGATCGAGTAGAGGTGGATGACCAGTGGCATAGGATGAATTGTTCTTTTTAGCGGGAGACCCTTGGGAAGTGTGAGGGCAGTGTGTTAGACATGGTGAGAAAGAACTGGCCTGAGGAACTGGTGATAGCCTTCAGCTTGATTCAGGTTTCGACATAGTACTGAGTTATTCTGGGCATAATCCATATGCAGAGATCTATGATCCAGTTGTGGGATCTTTCTATTCGATAGAAGAGGGAGTCTGATGTCTTATGGACTAACTTCCAGAGGGAGTTTAAGGTGGAATTCTCCACCTCCATGGTGAATGATTAGAAGAGGCTGAAGCAACTCTCCCTTCAATAGGGGAGTATTTTTGTGGGTGAGTTTGGGATCAAGTTCATGGATCTCCTCCGTTTTTCTTCATACCCTTTTCCAGATTAGAAGTCCCAAACAAGACATTTAGAAAATGAATTATGACTGTCTCTTCAGAATTTTGTTACTCCCTTCACCCAAGTGACGTACATAGATGTACAAAATATGGTTGATGTGGTTGAGAGGATGCACATGCTTGGATTTGTGTTGTGCTAGGGGTGCCAATTGGTCTTGTCAAAAGGGAAGGCAGTGAGTAGCAAGAATCCGACATCAGGGCCTTCTAGGTTTCGGTTAGTGGGGAGCAGGCCCCATCCATTCTAGTTTCGAACTCCCTATCTGTTCCCTTTCCTTTTGGGCTCATGGTTGAGATTCTAAATCACTTGTACCTGTGGGAACCTTCAAAATCAGTGCTTGGACAGAGTGTAGTATAGTGTGGATGGGCTAGTGCAGGACCCACCTCAGCAGCACCAATTTCTAGCTAGGCCCTTTCAGCAGCACCGGTAAGGACAAGAAGATCTCGCTCCTTGAAGAGTACACATTGAGGGAGGCGGCCTACATAAGGCGCTTCTCCTGGACCTCGACCAGAACGTGGTCAGGGAGGTGGATGTTTGTTGAGGGGTAGAGGAGATGGGAGTGGGCAGTTACAAGCGGTAGAGGCACCCGTTCTAGTAGGGTCAGATGTCGTTCCAGGTACGATCAACTTGTTTTGTAATCCTGCCTAAATTTTTTTATTTAGGTGCTCTGTAATATGTTTTGTCCCCAAGTATAGACCATTATTTGGGTCTAGATACAGAGAAAATTTCTCTACCCCTGGTTTTGTCTATGTGAGTCAGAGGTCAGACCAAGTTGTATAATATTTTCCTAGGATGTAGAATGATTTTGGGACCACATCAGACTAACATGGACCTTCTTTTAATACAGATTCAGCCATTCGATTTCATTATAGGCATCGAATGACTATTATCCATGTGTTCCATTAGAATATACTTCTGAAAAAGTATCATGTTTTCAGATGTGGGTGCACAACTTGTGACCTTTGTCAGCGAGCAGGTTTTCTAGGATGATAGCTGGAGAGTGGAGCACCGTAATTCCTTGTTAGCCAAACTATCAGTTGAGTTGGTGGATATAAAGATGGAGGATGTCTCAAGTATTTTCGTTGAGTTCATGGAAATATTCCCTCAGGTTATGGTGACTCTACCCCCTCAATGTGATGTTGATTTTAGGATAGACTTGTAACCCTGTGCTTGTCAAATTTCGATGGCCGCCTATCAGATGTCGCATTTTGAGCTGCGGGAGTTGCCGATCCCAATTGATAATATGATGAAGAGGGGTTTTTATCAACCTAGTCTTTCACCATGGGGTGCTCTTGTCTTGTTAGTGAAGAAGGTAGATTGTGATCTCAGGTTGTGTATAGACTATAAGAGACTAAATTAGGTAATGGTCATTAATTTTTACCCTCTACCAAGGATAGAAATCCTTTTTGACCAATTAAATGGGGCTCGATGGTTCTCCATAATAGACCTACGCTCAGGATATCACTTGGTTGGGGTGAAGAAGGGTGACATCATGAAAACTACCATCAGGTGCATAAATGGTCACCTTGCGTTCTCAGTCATGTTTTTAGGTATTATCAATGCACCAACCGTGTTCTTGGGGATCATGTACTTCATATTATGGAAATATTGTGACCTGTACATAGTCATGTTTATTGAATACATCTTGATCTACTCAAGATAAGAGTAGGGACACACTGAGCATATGAGAACCATTTTAGAGGTCCTTTGACAGCCCCAGATCTACCGGATGTTGCCCAAGATTGTTTCTTGGACACGAGAAGTGAACTTCCATGGACACATGGTGTCCAAGTAGGGAATAGATGTAGATATTTAAAATTTATAAGAGTTTATTTCTTGGGTATCACACAAGATCATGGTAGAGGATCGTAGATTCCAGGGACTATGAGATTACTACCAGAGATTCATATCCAACTTCTTCTGAGATGATACACCATTTAAATCCTTCACCAAGAAGGACCACATGTCCATATGGGGTGAGGAGTGCCGGAAAGACATAAATTATCTGAAGGGGAAGCTGGTGAGTGCCCCAGTACTGAGGTTTCCAGAAGAAGGGGTGAACATTTAGGTGTTTTGTGATGCTTCAGGCCAATGATTGGGGTGTGTGCGGATGCAGCAACATGGGGTGATATCTTATGGTATAGGATGTCACGTCCCTATGAGTTTAACTATGCCACACAAAATATGGAACATGCAGCGGTAGTGATCTCCCTATAGTCACAGAGGCACTAACTTATCGAGGAGAGCTTCGTGGTCTTCTCATATCACAAGAGCTTGAGGTATATCTTCTCCCAACATGACCTTAACATGTGGAATTGGAGGTGGATTTAGTTTCCCCATGACTACAACTTTGAGATCTATTACACTGAAGATAAGGGGAATGTAGTGGATGATTCCCTGAGTAGGAAGTTAGGGAGGTAATTTGTTCAGGAATCTGTGGATTATTGGAAGGCACTAGAGGAGTTGACATCCCTACACATGGATTCAAGGGATCTTGGTGGTATAGGTTGTTTATTTCAAGAGAGAATATATTCTTCTCTAATACAGCTGGTGGGGGAGTCTTAGTAGGGAGACTTATAGAGTGATGTGAGGCGAGACCGAGTTAACCAAGGCAAGGCTTCAGAAGGGTGGTCAGAGGATGGTCCGAATCAGATTCTTTTCCTAGGGAAGTTGTTTGTCCTAGAGGTGATGATTAATGGAGTTATTAGTAAGTTATATAAATCAATCTTAGTGGTAGAACTAGGATTTTCCAAGATGTACTAAGGAAGGAGGGAATTGGTTTTGTGTATCGGGGTGAATCATGCAATGGCTGAGTTCATGGAAAGGTTCCTAGTGTGTCAACAGGTGATGGCTAAACACTGTATCCCTTGAGGTTTGTTGCCACCTTTAAATGTCCCGAAGTGTATGTCGGAGGACTTATCAATGGATTTTTTTCAATGGACTACGAAGGGTTTATAGAGGATGTGATTCTATCTGGGAAGTAGTGGAACAAATGGTGAAATCAGCTCACTTCATAGATTTCATGGAGTCGTGTGTGGTGGATTACTTAACACAGAGATATGAATATGAGGTGGTGTGGTTTCATGGATTTCTGAGATCAATTTTCTCGGATAGGGATGATCAATTTACCTCACGGGTCTCAAGAGGATTGAAACCTGCTTTTTGGCACCCAGTAATGCCTTAGCACTTCCTTCAATCCCCAGAAAAATGGCCAGATAGAGAAGACCATTCAGACACTAGAGGATATGCTAGAGGCATGTGTTTTAGAATTTGGGGGATCGTTGGTGCGAACCTTGCCTCTGGTAGAGTTTTCTTACAACATAGATATCATGCAACCATTGGCATGGCTCCATTATAAGATTTGTATGGGAAGATGTCTCCCTCACTTTTGTGTTGGAAAGCGGTTGGGGAAGCAGGTGTTCTTGGCACAATGGTGGTGCAGGGAATGACAGAGAAGTTTCAACTCTTACGAGAAAGGATGTAGGCAGCCCCAGACCGGTAGAAGTCGTATGCTAATAGTTGAAGGAGACTCGTGGAGTTCCAAGTTAGGGAACAGATGATCTTAATGTTATCCAATAATCATGGGAAGCAGATGTTTTGATGGGGGATAAAGCTTTCTCCAAGGTTAGTCGGACCCTTCACATTGTTGTTGTGGGTTGGCGAAGTGGATTATCAGCTAGCTCTACCACTGCTGCTACTTAGAGTACACAACATGTTCCATTTGTCTCAGCTCCATCAGTATTTACACGATGATTCACACGTCCTTTACTAGGGAATTCTCAAAGTCGATGATGATGTGACATTCATAGAACAACCGGTGATGATTGATGATCGTGAAGACGAGGTGCTTCGTGGGAAAACCATTCCCTTGGTTTGTATGATGTGGAAAATTGGTGGCCTTGAAGAATGCATATGGGAATGGGAATCATAGATGCAATCCCAATACACAGAGATGTTTTTTGTTCTATTCTATTTTGGTTCGTTCCCTTTTTTTGATTTAGTACATAACCTTGGTAACTATGAATTTTTTCATTTTCCTTGTTCTGTGAATGTGTGTGAAGGGTCCGGACTATGGGGATGGGAGGACTCAATCCCTAGTCATGAAGCATTAGAGTGGAATTGATTAAACTCGTTCAGGCATGTCAGTGCCACCCAATGCAAAAAGTATCATGACATTTGGGAAATGGACACCCTAATCTAGATGTATGGACATTGAGACAATTGTGTGGTTACTTGAGGGAGAGGTGTTCTTATATGATGAGGTGGTTTTCCCCTGATAGGTATCCCTCGAGGTTGTTGTTTGTACACCTCTCTTTTCTTCTGATTAGTTTTAGTTATCAAGGGTGAGAATATATTGAGAGGTATCTGATGTAATGGACTAGACCCTCCATGTCCATTACATTTCCAATTTCTAGAATTTGTGATTCCCGTGACCCATCAATATGTTCGGATCTGATGGTCGGTGTATCGGTGGCAATACATCATCCTTGTGTCATCGATCAGGGACTCACCGATCATTGTGACACCAATCAGTGTGTCGCAGATTGGTGTGTCACTGATCAGTTTGTCACTGATTCGTGAACACCGATCGGTGGGTCATGGATCAGTCTATCACCGATTAGTACCCCATGGGCTTTCTGGGGTTTCCTTACACAATTTTTCCTGTATTTTCAATTTATGTGTTTTTAAACATTTTAATGTGTTTTGATGCCATTTTTAGCCACATAAACAACGTTTTAAATGCCTTAAGAGTGGGGAAACCCTAAACCGACCCATTTTCCTCTCTTCTAATGAAATCCTTTAATGCACATATTTTATGGATACCCCTCCAATGAAAATTTTTAAATAAAAATTAATTCCATCATGTGTAACCATCCAACTTCGTGGTGAAACCATGATCCTTATTTGAAGACATTTATAATTATTATCCTAAAACTCCATGATCTCACCATTTTATCGCAGAAGAATTTCTTCTTTATTTCTTTTGTTCTTGTTGGTTGGTTTTCTTTTCCTTTCCCTTGTGAGTCCCCCTTCATGAGTCTAGTTGTGCACATGTGATGGAGCCTTTCATAATCCCTCATGGAGTCCCCATTGTTTTCCCCATACAAGTCAGGAATCTGAGTTCTTGGTAATAGGAGAAAAACATCGATCTTTGATCATCCAGGTAGTGTTTTCCTTCATCTCTCTTAACAGTGTACTCTGTGGGGTGGGTATGATAATGATTCCTATGAGGAAGGATGAAACCAAACTATAATGAAGATAATAAAAGGATTTAATGAATGTAGGGTTGTGTTTTACAATGTTGTTATATTCTTTTATCATTTCTTATATGTTTTGAAATGAATGGGTTTATGTCCACTAAAAATCATGGTCGTTGATTCTCATTACCTGTGTACTAATGAAACTTTTTTTTTCGGGGTATTTATGTGATTAGATCACTGTAACATTGGAATTGGTTAATCATGAAAACTCGGTTGATTAAATGGATTCCCAATGAACAATAATCATTGTGTGGTCACACCGGTTAACCAAACTGAAGGACATAACTAAATGAATGGTGTATTTAAAAAAAAGAAAAATAATTTTATTTTTTCTTTGATGTGGGTGGTTTTTTTCTTCTTGATGCTTTTGGGTTGATGAGGATGGGGATGAGATTCCCTATTGTGGTGTAGTTGTTCATTTGTGGATCTATGGTCGTGTGGGGCTATATGTTGGATCTTGGTTTAGTTCCAATACATTAATATATCCCACAGATCCGTTTTTGTTGTTGTGACTTTATAAGGGAACCGAGTGTTAATGCTTAAATTTATGTTTGGTTGTTTTTTCCTTGTCTTATGGCTATACCTATTGGTTGCCCATTAGTGAATAATTAATTATATGAAATCACTTAATTGGGATGAAAATAATGGGAATTGGTTTATGGGGGTGAGTTGTGACATGGATGTTGCTGTTGTGGTTTTTTATTGAATAATAATGAGGGAGTTTGTGTATAGGTGGGTTTTGGAACCCCTAGGTTGGTAAGAGATCATGTTTACATATATGAATAATTTATTTCATATGTTTCTTATTCGTGCCCCACCCATACTAAGGATGTTGTGATGAACATCCCAATTTCATGGGGGAGGGTGTTTTTTCTGACACTCTTATGAGTGGCTGGTTATTATCTCCTTTTATTCTATCATTCATGAGAAGACCAAGACTCTTTGAGGTGGTTGTGATGGTCTTATGTCCATTATTTCCTCTAATTCATTGGGTAGGGTACGTTGTAGTGGTTGTCCCATGTTTGTGCGGGTAGGTGGTTTACAAAGCATCTTTGGGTAGAGACCCATGTGTCTTCGGGCATGACAGTAGTTATTCTGGTCAAGGTGTCTACGAGCATTGTTATGGGTGTCTTTGGACTAGGTGTTTGCGGCTGAGATATGAGGTTTTGGTAGCCTAGGTGGGTGTGGGTGGGATATATCAGTGGGACTGCGGTTGAAATGGCGGGGAATGTCTGATGCGTAGGATATCTCCAATAACTAGTGGGAAGGTGGCGTGGGGTGCCCAAACGTTGATATGTTTTACTATAACTTTAGTTGACTTTAATTATTGGGGGATTGTTACATGGTCTGGTTTGGGTGGATCGTTTCATTGAAAAGTGATTTATTTATCACCATTTATCATAAGTAATTAATATTCCTCCACACTTGTGGACAAGATAATTTCTTTTTCCCTACTGAGTATACCACTATACTCACCATACGTATTTATAACTATTTTTATATTTCTAGGAGGACTTCAGGAATCGTTCAAGACCATACTAGTTTGGATGCTGGGACCTTTGACGTTGTTTTTTTCTTTTCTTTTGGTACTTTCCATTAGAGTTTCATGTATTTTGGTAACACATTATATTGGAACATGCATATGAAAATAGGTTTTTTTTGGTTTTACGTTTAATTCTAGATTTTGTGTTGTTTGGTATTTACTATATTACCAGCTGATCCTACTAAATAGAAAGGGTAATTGCATCTATTTTTTGTGTGTGATTCTATACCAACGGTGGTAGTCTCCACCACAGGACCTAATGAAGGTGGGTTTTAGGGGTCATTATCTATCCTTCAACTCGAGGATGGAAGGGTCTAGCAATTTTTTCACTTACCTCAACTTGGTGAATGCGGGTCGTCACATTATATATGTTTCACAGGGGTCCCAAATGGACTATTATCCAGCCATATATTTTTAGTGATATAAATATGTCCATAAATTAGTTTTTATAAAATTTTATGGTTAATTTATATCCATATATATTTAGTTTAAACACACATTAAATAAATTTTTAACATAAAAATAATAATTATATTTTAATACATTCAATATTTATTTTGGTTACAAATATATTATAATTTTTTATAGGTTATTAATTACTATGATTCCATATATTGAATAATTTTTTTCAGAATTCAATTTTTTTATGGATGAAATTTATTTTATAATTGATCCTAAATCCTAGATGAGAAAAAGTGTTTTTAAAGTGAAAATGTTCAAAAGATTACAATTTTTTCAATTCAAAATACAAAATAAAATATATTGAAATGAATTTAATGTTATTAATATAAAAATAATTTAAATATTTTTTCTTCAACCAATATTAAAATTATAATTCAACATTAAAAATAATTAAAAAACATCCATTCTCAATTAAATTTCAGTACTGTTCGACATCTTATAAAAAAGAATCATTTTAGAAAACTTGAAAAACATTCACCCTAGGATAATTTAAATATTATTGTTCTATAATTTTTTTTTATTTTGTAAAATAAATATTCTATAAATTCTGACATTTTATTTTAAATTAAATGCTTAACGCAGAATTGTTTCTTCTATTAAAAAAATCTATTTTTAAAAACACATTTACTTTTATTTTAGTGGATACATTTTTTTAGAATAAAAAATTGTTAAATAATTAAAAAAATTTAATTATATATTTTATAAATTTAGTTAATCCTATTCATTCAATCCATTCAATTTTCTAGTTGAAAAATTCAATATTAAATATTAATAATTATTATTATTTTGCATTTTTGTCCGAAAAACCTCAAACATGCATGTAAATCTGGCTAAACATATTGTCGTGTGCATTAACAGTGATAGAGTATATTGAAAATAAAAAAAATTATAAATACATCATATTTTGATAGGATTTTTATCCCCATATACAATTGATGTTTCATGAAATAAACACTATCAAATATGATTTTTGTATATTTAATTTATATGGTGTTACACTCAACCCCACTTAAATAAATTTTTTCCTCTCTTGTCCAACATCATCTTAGAAATGAATGGTTTGATCCTTGAAAACTTGTTTTCAAAAAATCAAAATAAATTATTTATATTAAATATAAACATAAATATATATATATAATAATATATTATTTTGTTCCAAATTCTAATGGATTATCACATAACAAGGCTCTTATGTAGGAGAACAATGGTTGAATGTGATGATGTAAGCACAATCAAAAAGAATAAATAAATATATATGGTGAAAGACTGAACTGATCACAATAATTTTAATGATAAATGGAAATTACGGGGCCTCAAAACCATAAATATATAGTTATTTAAAATGGAACATGATTCATCAAATATGGATCAAATATGAAAAACAAAATTATTTAAGGATCGTCTCTCCAATTGATTATGATTTAGTTATCTCTCTATGAATATAAGAAACTAAATACACTATATATGTTTCAATTTCATAAAAAAATTAATCATTTGTTTATTATTAAATAAATATCAAATATTATTAATTTAATTCATTGAATGAGTATCCATAAATTAATTTTTCATGGCTGAAACACCATAATATCAATTTAATGTATCATATGATCCCTAAAATATTTAAAAATCATTCATTAATTTTATAAATATTTAACAAAACCAATATGGATAGAATTTAAAATGGTAAATTAATATATAAAACTCAATAATAAAACCAATTCTTCATTATTAAATATTATCTTTCATGTCATTTGAAAAATAACATGTTAACAAGGACATTGCTGATGTAACACCCCAGGTAAATAAAGAATATGACATTTTCATATTTATCCATATTTGTGAATAAAATATTGATATGACTTTAAAGGGGACGCTATGCTCGATGGCGTACCCAACACGCAACAATGAGTTTCTTGGAAATCTTACGGTGCACTCTAATAATAAAATAATATTATTTTAAATGGTAGTTAACATGTAGTCGTTGTAATGGAGGTAATGGATAAAAATAACTAAAATATTATTATAAATGTTTTTAAATGTTTTTACATTTATCCTATAAAGGATAGAGGTTTAAAATACGGAAAGAATTCAATTTTAGGCGTATATGCCCTAGTTTTCACTAAAGGTTCACTTATCACTTTTTGATGTTGAAACATCATTAAATATAGTTTTTTTCACTCTTAAACATTCTTTTGGACCAAATAAAACTCTTATTAAGAATAGGGACATCAAAATTTACTTTTTGTAAATTTTTGGTATCTTTACGATAAAGTTCATTTTTTAATGAATAGTGTAAAATGTTGTATTTTAATTCAAAACCTTTATTAATCTAATTTATTTAGATGATTATATTATCTTTTGAATTGGTTTTAAAGTGAAATTGGAATATATTTTTACCATTAAATCCAATAGTGGTCGTTGGAATTAATTTCACTTTGAAATCAGACTTAAACTAGTGTTAATCTTTTGATACTTATTGTTTCATAATAACACGCTATTTGCTCTGACATCTGGAATTAATTATTAAATAAATTAATGAGACTTATATGATTTGAATTTTGCAAAATAGACTTCATTTTTGAATTCAGAATATCAAATATAGCTTAGGGTGAACTTTTGGGATTTTTCGGAAAAACTTCAATTTTTGATGAATAGTGAAACCACTAAGTGGTACTTATAAAAAAATGATTTTTCCGTTTAAATGAAAGTTTACCAATAATGTGTATTGAATTTTGAAAATACGACATACATGGTGATCATTAGTATGTAAAATGTGGTTCAATGGGATGAAAATAATTTTTTGGAGAATAGTATCTTTTTTTCATTAATCGCGATTGGAGGTAATTAGTGTAGTTTAAGGTAAAAATAATGTTTTAATAATATGAAATGAACTTGACACATGTCCTAACCTAAATGGATGTGTGATGGACGACCAATACAAGCCATGGGTCAACTTGTGGACCCCATGGAGCCACTTTGGTTGGGAAATGACATAAATAACTTTTTATTTAATGTAAAAGTAAAAATGACACAAACATGATATGTTTTACTAAAACAATTTTTAAGTGGGGTTATTCAAGTAATATTTTTTATTATAAATAGTCATTGGAAATATAAATAGATTTCCTACATCATAGTAATTTTTTGGATAATTTTTAGACATTAAATAAATTAAATTATTTATGACATCATAATGATAGAGCGATGACATCATTTTCTGACGATTTAAATAAAATGAGAAGATAATGTAAAAACTATGCCCTACACATTTCCAAAACTTATTAGATGGGTGGATTTAGAACCCTTATCTCCTTATCCACTAATTATATCAATGTGGGACCTTTTAAAACCGAAACACATTTTCAAATAAAGTAATATTTCTTACTTTCCAAAAGTGCCCCTCCTCTCCTTTTATAAAAGGCCCCCACCTCTACCTCATTTCACACACTCCTCAAGCCTTTGGCTCGGCAAAACCCTGCCCATTTACTCTCTCCACATCCCTCTACTCATCCAAGAGGATTCCCTTTGGGCAGAATCCTTTCAAAGGAAGCCTTTAGGCTCAAATCAATAAGAGTTACACTTTTAAAGGTAATTCATTCTCTCATGTTCATTTGTTTTATTTTCCTTCTCCAACCCCCTAAACTATTTTTATTTAATTCTTTTGTAACATCACCAGTATATTCAATATACTAGGATGTTGTTATAAGATTTATTCGAGCTACAATCTCACAAAACTGCATCAAATGGTTAAAGAACATACGGTTTCTGTGGATGGCGAAATTCTGCCTCCCGAAATGATGATTGTTCAATACTAATTTAACACCTTCAAAGGTGGCCATTATGATGTCACTATTTTTATATATGATATATTATATGTTTAATTTTTCCTTATGCTTCTGTTTTTTTTTCATTTTGGGCATACATTTATGGTTTCCATTATGGGTAAACGCGATATCTTCATTTAAGGAAGTGCAGACTACCGCCCCCTCAAAGTGATTTGATTCGTTAAATACCATATGTGGGGAGTATAAAGGATGGAACTATGATATTATATATGATATTATACTGGAATTTAAATATACCTTTATATAATTATTATTCCATTCTATAAAAAAGAAATAGAAATGAAAGTAGCGTTCATGCGTACGTACGACTTACCGTCTCCATGAACGGTGCATTTCATTTCTTACCTCTAAATGATTACATAATGTTATAAATGAAGGAATTTACTAGATATATATGAAATATATGATATCTACATCATGAATACAATTCTGGATATAATAAACATTTGGCCACATGAACAACATGTAATTGTAAGAAGTCCACTTTCGACTTAAGAACCAAATATCGGCAAAACAAATATTATTAACATAAATGATTACATAATGTTTATGACATGGTAATAAGCGATATAAAAGTAATAATTAACTTTAAAAATGTTCTAAAGGAAGTCGAAATTAACTAATGTTTATTATTCAGGAGATTAAAGAACGATCGAGTCAAGTTGGACCCGAGGAAAGGGATCCTACACCTCTCTTTCTTTTTAAGTACACTCTTTAATGTCATTCCTTTTAAGCTCATATTTCTTATGATTGGGATGATCTTTTATATTACTCCTACTGTAATTATTATTTTCATATGATGAGAGACCCTATTTCGTCTCATCAATCCATTTTGGATGTTTTGAGTGGCGCCATTAGGCTGCCGAATTTTCGTAAGAGATCTAACCTCTCTGTTTCTCTTTAATTACTCCCCTTTATGTCACTTCTTTTAAGATCCTATTTGTTATGATGGGGGATGTTCTTTCATATTCCACTTTCTATAAATTTTATTTTATTGTGATGAGATACACTATTTGATCTCATCAATCAATTTTTGGACGTTTTAAGTGGCATCGTTATGCTGCCTAGTTTTCGTAAGAGATTTTTCATCTCACTTTTATTCCCGTGAGATTTATGCTACATTTGCCACAATTTCCATTGAGTGGTTTATATACTTCCCATTATTAAACTCCTTTTGTAATATAATTCCATTTATGGTATTTACATATTCATTTTATGACACTTCTTCAATGGGGTGTACTTTTCGAATGTTACCCAAGTCGGTAAGGGAACCTTTCACCCTCCTCTTTTTAAAAGACTCCGTTTGTTATGTCTTTTAATTCACATACTATTATGTTGGGATATTTTATTATATATCCTGATTGATGTAAATTTTATTTCCAAGTGATGAAATTCCTTTTTTATCTCTCATCTACTCATTTTATGAATTTTTGAAGTGACGCCGTTAGGCTGTCGAATTTTACCAAGGGAACTTTTTAACCAAATTTTGATTTCTTTTGGTTCAACATGTTGTTATTGAATATGTAATCCTTTGAATATGTGTGAATGAACTTTTACTTTTTTACACTTAATATCCAATTATATTGGGTGTATTTATATTTGTCACACATAATTTTGAGATTGATTTATCCTTAATTTATGGATACATTCTTTATAAGGGATTTCATCACATTTTACATCTCTATTGAGACTTCATTGTTGTTATGCACCAATTCACTCTTATATGGTGTATATACTGTCCTTTGGAATATTATATCAAGAATCCATTTATTCTCATGATATTATAAAGTTCTGATTAAATGTTATTCCTCAATTATTGTATTCAAGCGTCTCTAATTTTGGTAAAAACCCTTTAACCAAAATATCGCTTTGAATGTTTTAATGATTTGTTATTATTAATATCCATGTTTTCAAAATGGTTCTAAGGATTTATTTATATGGATATTAATGTTTTAAAATGTTAAAATCTTCAAGGTGGTATGGGACACTTTGATTAAAAAATCTCTTTATTAAATGATTTAAATGGTTTTGAAAATGGTTTTTTTAATGGATTCATTATTTCAATATCCTAAAATATTATATTGTGATTGAAATGTGGAAATGTTATATTTCCTTTATGCATGTTTTATGTGATACATTTATGTTATGGTTCTTGGGAATTATTATGAAAACGGGTGGTTCCGTGATAAACTAAGGGCGGGTGAGCCCGATATAGCTCTCTAATGCATTGGGTAACGCGAAGAAGTGAAACATTAAGGTTTCTCCGAAGATATTTAGGGAATATACTCTGATGGGTATTCCAAACATAACGAAGAGGGTTACTCCCTACGTAAGAATGTTATGAATGCCTCAAGTTACCTTTATGTCTTATGATTTCTATGATTTATTCATGGTTTGATGAGGTATGTTAAAGTGCCTATGTTTTATGGGTAAAGTATGATTTCATTCTTATGTATATATTAATGCATGTTTCCTTTCCATATTTTTATATCCCTTACTGAGCTTTTTTATGCTCATCCCATGTTTTAAAAATGTTTTTCACAGGTCAATGGAAAGGTATGTGATGTGATGATAGTGTCAAGGATGTGTCAAGAAAGAATCCAAGTTTTATTTTAAATATGTCTCTGTTGATGGGAAGAATGAATCATGTCTTTTATGTAACCACTTTGTTTAAATGTGGAATGTAATGAATGTTTTATGATCTAAATCTCTAAAACTCTAAACCTGAAAAGATCCTCAATGTGTAATCTTGTATTAACTCAAGATTAATTAAGGTTTATGGATGGGGCCTTATAGTTGGTATCATAGGTCGGTTTCGATAACTTTAGAGGTTAGGGTATTCTTTAAGCATAAGTGACATTACCATAATGGTTAGGATTTCAGAAAGAGTCCTAGTTTTAAATAAAGTGAATGAGTAAGTATATCTTATTGTTTACCTTCCTCATTAGTACATGATGGTTTTGTTGATATACTCACACTAACATTTCTGTTTTTAGTGAATGGATGGATCTATCAGGCACCAATGTGACAATGGGTATGAAGGAAACTGTGGTGGTTCTCTGATTAAGATACTAGATGATATGGGGGATTTAATGTGGAATCTCATGGTTGTTCTAAACCAACTATCAAGGAGTCATGATCATCCACTTCAACCTCGGTGAGTTCTCTAATACATGATGTACGATATGGACAACTCGATGTGGAAATTCAGGTAATAATTATTTTGGTAACCATTAGGGTTTATATGATCCTTACTTTTCAGGTAATTATGGGTTACTCTATGATATGATGGAAAATGAAAGGAATGAGATAAAATTGAGGTTAAATTATGTTATGGTTATTTTTGATGAGGTTATCCCTTTTTGGGGAATGATTTGAGAATTATATAGTTTTGGAAAAAGGACAACACGTAGACCGTGTGACTACCCGTCGCGTCGGACAAAGATGCGGGAATCGAACCCACAATCAAAGTGCAACTGGTATTTATTGCCTACCACTACACTACGTGAAGTCCCTGGTTAGTTTGACTGATTCTTTTTTTTAATAGTAAGTTGATTTTGGGTTATTTATGAAAATGATTAACCTATCATAGAGGATATGTGATTAGGTTAATTACTTTTCAATACGAGACTTTAGGAGAAACTAATGTTGTTTGGAGATAAATGTTACGATTTAACTTGGAAGACTATGTGATTAAATCCTTCAAATACATGGTTTTCAATCTTATATTGGTTTACTTTGAAGAATTTTATGGACAAATTGTTTATCGAATGGTCTTCGCTGAACATTGGGTTTTGTTGGACAAATTTTGGTGATTAAAAATAGATTTTCTTTTTATAAAGGGTTATCCTTTTCTTGATTATCTGATCATGTACTAACCTTTTTGGTTTTGGTTTTGGTTAGAGTCTAAAGACATGGGAAGTATATAGTTCTCTATTGTGGATTAGGTGATTCTCTAGAAGTTGATTATAGTACTCTTAATGCGTACAAGTCTCCCTAAATACTCGTCTTTTGAAAAAAAATATGAGTTTGATTAAGGAATCTAGTAAAAGTTGAATGTAAACATGATAAGTGATTATGTTTCGTTATGAATAAATTCCTCAATAAAAAGTAACCTAAAACAAAAATGTTGTCTATTAACTTTTCCTACTGGGGAATCGAATATCGTTTAACCCATCACAAGTTTGTGATTTTCTTGTGGTTAACTTTCTCCTAAACATGTTATCTATCACTCTCCATATGAACATGACCCTTGGTTTTTTCCTCCATGTCAATATTTTTATACTTGGAATCCTAGTATGGGTTAACTCGGGTGACCTCTGTGCTTATCTTTCTTTATTTTAAAGTGATTGTTTTACCGACTATTGTTCCGATGTGGAACTTTAAAAGATGTTTCCAAGCTTAATTTTAAAAATTGCGAGGATGCAATTCCCAAAAGGGGGGAAGGATGTAACACCCCAGGTAAATAAAGAATATGACATTTTCATATTTATCTATATTTGTGAATAAAATATTGATATGACTTTAAAGGGGATGCTATGCTCGATGGCGTACCCAACATGCAACAACGAGTTTCTTGGGAATCTTACGTTGCACTCTAATAATAAAATAATATTATTTTAAATGGTAGTTAACATGTAGTCGTTGTAATGGATGGAATGGATATAAATAACTAAAATATGATTATATATGTTTTTAAATGTTTTTACATTTATCCGATAAAGGATAGAGGCTTAAAATACGGAAAGAATTCAATTTTAGGCGTATATGCCCTAGTTTTCACTAAAGGTTCACTTATCACCTTTTGATGTTGAACCATAATTAAATAAAGTTTTTCTCACTCATAAACATTCTTTTGGACCAAATAAAACTCTTATTAAGAACCGGGACATCAAAATTTACTTTGTGTAAATTTTTGGTATCTTTACGATAATGTTCATTTTTTAATGATTAGTGTAAAATGTTGTATTTTAATTCAAAACCTCTTTTAATCTAATTTATTTATATGATTAGATTATCTTTTGAATTGGTTTTAACGTGAAATTGGAATATATTTTTACCATTAAATCCAATAGTGGTTGTTGGAATTAATTTCACTTTGAAATCAGACTTAAACTACTGTTAATCTTTTGATTCTTATTGTTTCATAAAAACACGCTATTTGCTCTGACAGCGGGAAATAATTATTAAATTAATTAATGTGACTTATATGATTTGAATTTTGTAAAATAGACTTCATTTTTGATTTCATAATATCAAATATAGCTTAGGGTGAATTTTTGGGATTTTTCTGAAAAACATCAATTATTGATGAATAGTGAAACCACTAAGTGGTACTTATAAAAAAATGATTTTTCCATTTAAATGAATGTTTACCACTAATGTGTATTGAATTTTGAAAATACGACATACATGGTTTTCATCAGTATGTAAAATGTGGTTCAATGGGATGAAAATAATTTTTTGGTGAATAGTAACTTTTTTTCATTAATCGCGATTAGAGGTAATTAGTGTACTTTAAGGTAAAAATAATGTTTTAATAATATGAAATGAACATGAAAATTGTCCTAAACTAATTGTATGTGTAATGGTCGACCAATAAAAGCCATGGGTCAACTTGGGGACCCCATGGAGCCACTTTGGTTGGGAAATGACATAAATAACTGTTTATTTAATGTAAAAGTAAAAATGACACAAACATGATATGTTTTACTAAACCAATTTTTAAGTGGGGTTATTCAAGTAAGATTTTTTATTATAAATAGTCATTGGAAATATAAAAATATTTCCTACATCATAGTAATTTTTTTATAATTTTTAGACATTAAATAAATTAAATTATTTATGATATCATAATGATGGAGCGATGACATCAGTATCTGACGATTTCAATAAAATGAGAAGATAATGTAAACTATATGACCTACACATGTCCAAAAAATATTGGATGTGTGGATTTAGAACCCTTATCACCTTATCCACGAATTATATCAATGTGGGGCCTTTTAAAACCGAAACACATTTTCAAATAATGTAATATTTCTTACTTTCCAAAAGTGCCCCTCCTCTCCTCTTATAAAAGGCCCCCACCTCTACCTCATTCCACACACTCCTCAAGCCTTTGGCTCGGCCAAACCCTGCCCATTTACTCTCTACACACCCCTATCCTAATACTAGATGATTCCCTTTGGGCAGAATCCTTTCAAAGTAAGCCTTTAGGCTCAAATCAAAAGGAGTTACACTTTTAAAGGTAATTCATTCTCTAATGTTCATTTGTTTTATTTTGCTTCTCCAACCCCCTAAACTATTTTTATTTACTTATTTTGTAACAAAACCAGTATCTTAAATATACTAGGATGTTGTTATAAGATTTATTAGAGCTACACTCTCACACAACTACATCAAATGGTTAAAGAACATACAGTTTCTGTGGATGGCGAAATTCTGGCTCCCGAAACGATGATTGTTCAATACTAATTTAACACCTTCAAAGGTGGGCATTATGATGTCACTATTTTTATATATGATATATTATATGTTTATGTTTTCCTTATGCTTCAGTTTTTTTTTCATTTTGGGCATACCTTTATGGTTTCCCTTTTGGGTAAACGCGATATCATTATTTAAGGAAATGCATACTACCGCACCCTCAAAGTGATTTGATTCGTTAAATACCATATGTGGGACGTATAAAGGATGGAACTATCATATTATATATGATATTATACTGGAATTATAATTTACCTTCATATCATTATTATTTCATTCTATAAAATATGAAATAGAAATGAAAGTAGCATTCATGCGTACGTACGGCTTACCGTCTCCATTAACGGTGCATTTCATTTCTTACCTCTAAATGATTACATAATGTTATAAATACATGAATTTACTGGATATATATAACATATATGATATCTACATCATTAATAAAATTCTGGATATAATATACATTTGGCCACATGAACAACATGTAATTGTAAGAAGTCCACTTTCGACTTAAGAACTAAATATCAGCAAAACAAATATTATTAACTTAAATGATTACATAATGTTTATTACATGGTAATAACTGATATAAAAGTAATAATGAACTTGAAAACGGTTCTTAAGGAAGTATAAATTAACTCATGTTTATTATTTAGGAGATTAAAGAACGATCGAGTCCTGTCGGACCCGAGGTAAGGGATCCTACACCTCTCTTTCTTTTTAAGTACACTCTTTTATGCCATTCCTTTTAAGCTCATATTTCTTAGGATTGGGATGTTCTTTTATATTACTACTACTGTAATTATTATGTTCATATGATGAGAGACCCTATTTCCTCTCATCAAACCATTTTGTATGTTTTGAGTGGCGCCATTAGGCTGCCGAATTTTCGTAAGAGATCTAACCTCTCTCTTTCTCTTTAAGTACTCCCCTTTATGTCACTTCTTTTAAGATCCTATTTGTTATGATGGGGGATGTTCGTTCATATTCATCTTTCTATAAATTTTATTTTAATGTGATGAGATACCCTATTTGATCTCATCAATCCATTTTTGGAATTTCTAAGTGGCGTCGTTAGGCTGCCGAGTTTTCGTAAGAGATTTTTCATCTCACTTTTATTCCCGTGAGATTTATGCTACATTTGCCACAATATTCTTTGAGTGGTTTATGTACTGCCCATTATTACACTCCTTTTGTAATATAATTACATTTATGGTATTTACATATTTATTTTATGACACTTCTTCAATGGGGTGTACTTTTCGAAAGTTACCCAAGTCGGTAAGGGAACCATTCACCCTCCTCTTTTTAAAAGACTCCGTTTGTTATGTCTTTTAATTCACATACTATTATGTTGGGATATGTTCTTATATATCCATATTGTTGTAAATTTTATTTCCAAGTGATGAGATTCTCTTTTTATCTCTCATCAACTCATTTTCTGAATTTTTGAAGTGACGCCATTAGGCTGTCGAATTTTACCAAGGGATCTTTTTAACCCAATTTCGATTTCTTTGGGTTCAAGATGTTGTTATTGAATATGTAATCCTTTGAATATGTGTGAATGAACTTTTATTGGTTTACACATAATATATAATTATATTGGGTGTATTTCTATTTGTCACACATAATTTTGAGATTGATTTATCCTTAATTTAAGGATACCTTCTTTATAAGGGATTTCATCACATTTTACATCTCTATTGAGACTTCATTATTGTTATGCACGAATTCACTCATATATGATGTATATACTTTCCTTTGGAATATTATATCATGAATCCATTTATTCTCATGATATTATTAAGTTATGATTAAATGTTATTCCTCAATTATTGTATTCAAGCGTCTCTAATTTTTGTAAAAACCCTTTAACCAAAATATCGCTTTAAATGTTTTAATGATTTGTTATTATTAATATCCTTGTTTTCAAAATGGATTTAAGGATTTATTTATATGGATATTAATGGTTTAAAATGTTAAAATCTTCAAGGTTTTATGGGACACTTTGATTCAAAAATCTCTTTATTAAATGTTATAAATGGTTTTGAAAATTGTTTTTTTAATGGATTCATTATTTCAATATCCTAAAATATTATATTGTGATTGAAATGTGGAAATATTATATTTCCTTTATTCATGTTTTATTTGATACATTTATGTTATGGTTCTTGGGAATTATTATGAAAATGGGTGGTTCCGTGATAAACTAAGGGCGGGTGAGCCCGATATAGCTCTCCAATGCATTGGGTAACGCGAAGGAGTAAAACTTTAAGGTTTCTCCAATGAGATTTAGGGAATATACTGTGATGGGTGTTCCAAACACAACCAAGAGGGTTACTAACTATTTAAGAATGTTATGAATTCCTCAAGTTACCTTTATGTCTTATGATTTCTATGATTTATTCATGGTTTGATGATGTATGTTAAAGTGCCTAAGTTTTATGGGTAAAGTATGATTTCATTCTTATGTATACATGAATGCATGTTTCCTTTCCATATTTTTATATCCCTTACTGAGCTTTTTTATGCTCATCCCATGTTTTTCAAATGTTTTTCACAGGTCAATGGAATGGTACGTGATGTGATCATATTGTCAAGGATGTGTCAAGAAAGAATCCATGTTTTATTTTAAATATGTTTCTATTGATGGGAAGAATGAATCATGTCTTTTATGTAACCACTTTGTTTAAATGTGGAATGTAAAGCAAGTTTTATGATCTAAATCTCCAAAACTCTAAACCTGAAAAGATACTCAATGTGTAATCTTGTATTAACTCAAGATTAAGTAAGGTTTAAGGCTGGGGGCTTATAGCTGAGGATATTGTTAGGAACTAAATCTAATAGTCCTTCAGTCATGGGTTCAGAAAACGAGACCTTGTTAGACATAGAGGGTGGTCCCCAAAAATATTGTTTTTCCCAACTATAAAATATATTATGATAATATCTAGATCAATCCAAAAACAATTATGGACATTGATGAAATAAACATTCATTAAATAACCTCTCACTAAGGATTTCCAAACAAATTATTTTTTACAATGAATACTAATATTATTTAAGTATTATTATAACGTCATTAATGATTGTATGAAAAATAAATTTTACCATTATCTTTAAAAATATGTCGATAAAATAAAAATATATTATTCAACTAATTAATTTTCCACTCAAACTTATTATTTCAAAATATTTCTCTAAAAAGTTCTGTAATCGATTCAAATTAGCACCACACAAATTTAAAAACAATAAATTAAACTAACGATCTTCCCTAAACACATATCTCTAGTGGTATTGATAAATATTATTTAAATTAAGACCTATATTATTCTATAATTTATCATAACTCTTAGATATTTAATGATTATTATATCCAAAATTCCATTTGAAAATTAAATATACACAAATAATTTATTTATTTTATTTAATCAAAGGATCTTTGTAGTCAAGGTATTAACCTATAAGAGAGTGTATTGATTTACGTATTTCCAAGAATTTTTTAATATAATTTAATAATCTATAATTTCATATCTATGAAAATATTTATTTTCTTCTATTACACAATTCATTTCCCCAGGTAACAACTTTTCATTTTCCCCTTTCCTGAAAAACATAAATAACTTCCAATTTTTATTTAGCCATGTTCATGGGTGTGTCCATCCATATTCTTGACATATTGTAAATTAATCCTTAATTCCACAATGGTATTACAACTCAATTTATAATAACCTCATATCATTGTTTTCTGGGTAATTTTTGTAGTTGGATAAGGTATATGTTGTTAAATGTGTATCTGGAATATTGATTACACATAATCATGATGTATTTTACTCATTTAATAATATAATTAGGATTCTAATGGTAACCACTTTTAGTTTATTTTCAATGTTATTATTATTTTTTTAGGATCCATCCAATTATTAATACAAACAGAAATTATGTAAGAATAATAACAATTGTTAGAAAACTATATAATCATTTACAATATGTCCATGTTATGATACATTGTCTCTAAACTAAGGTACCCTTAGTTTTAGATAGGTCGTTTAGTATCATCATCTATAGATTTCCTTCCGAATAATTTTTCAATGAAATGTGAATTATCTTATGCATATCTCCCTGGAGTATAAAACATGTTTTCAAGTAAGGCCAGTTTTCATATACCATGTAATGCTCATTAAAATACACTTATTCCCTATTTGAATTTATTTCCTATAGGTACATATATACTAGAACCAGATTGCATTTTATTATCAAAACCATGATATATTTCGATAAAATCGACATAATACCAACCTTAGTAGGAAATTTAGACAGTATTTTATACATGCATTGAATTTCATTTATAAGGATATATTCCATAATCCATGGCATAATAAATGTAGTTTTTAAAGATTAAAAAATTTAATTCAATAGAAAATGTTGAAAACTAAACAATATTAGACATGACCGCGTGCATTATACCATTACATTGGACTTAGATATAAATAATCACATCCTAATGGACTTATTAGATTATTAGTTTTAGAGAATTAGAAACATACGTGATATTTTCATTATTTTTGAAAAAAAATTAACAATATTTATTTTCTCAAAATATAATTTCTCCCCCATCCATAACCATAAATATCATCCATAATTATCTTCATAGAATAACATGGAAAAATTAAAAAATGTGTGAGCTAAAATTCATAGAAAGTGTTAATTATAACTAAAGAAATCTGGAAACAATAAGTATACTCTATATGGAATGGTAAATAAAAAAACAGAAATTCCATTTAAATAACATTAATAAATGAATAGATATATCATATTCAAATTGGAAATGCCAATAACTGAAAAAATTCCATTAAATAAATAATTGATAATGAAATTAATTTAGAGATAATATCATATTGAAAATATAATTGACTTCCATAACCAAAAGATGAATCAATTGTATGCTTAATTTTTTTCTCCACGATTTCTTGAAACGTTAAACCTTTACCAAAAATACATTTCACAAAAAAAATTATGAGATACTTACTGAAAAAAACATAATTATGGGAAGGAAAAATATTTGACCAATGAGTCTACAGATGAACCGTGGTTCTATTTATAACAATTCCCCACCGATATCATAGTCACAGAAATAATTAATTTTACATCGAATATTGTATTTAATTTCATAAAAACTTATCCTTATGAGCATGTATCCATCTTTAGTAAATAATAAATATTTAACGATATATCCCCAAATATAAAATAATATTAAATAGTGTAGAAAATATGTTTAAATTATGTATTGTTAATGAAATAAAAAAATCCATGATAAATGATATGATTATTTTGGGGTTATTTAATATATAATGGTCATTGAAAAATTAAAATTAATATTAATATTAATGACTTAAAAATTTAACAAGTATGTGAAAGACAATACTATCCATGGTTAGGATAATTGTAAAACACCCAGAATAAAAAAATATATGGTATCAATAAAATATTTAATATGTAATGTAAGTGTGAAAGGGTTTTATCATTTATGAATAAAAAATTGATAATATATTTAATATGATATTGGTGAAGTGATATTTTTAATTTTGAAAATTATTTGGAAAAAATATATCATTAAGAATCAATTTTCAAACCATTATGTATAAAAGGAACCTCATATGCATGAAAATGATGCATCAAATTAATTTAGAACATAATAGTAGGTAATTACCTAAATTCCTTAAATTATGAAAATAATATTCCATTCATTATATATGGATAATAATTTTATTTTTTCAAAAAATACAAGGAATATTAATTTCACATTTTCTGGAAAAGCCAAATGGTAATTTTTTAAAGTCATCATAAGATTTCATTAAAAATTACAGAGTATAAATAAGTAAAAACTAATTTTATTATTTAGAATAAAATATTTATACACATTTCAAATATCTCTTTTATAATTCACGGTTTTGTAAGAAAAAACTTTTCTATTTTAAGAGAGAAATTAAGTAGGATTTTTATAAAACATTTTCTCAATTAATTTCTGTAAAAGTGAGTAGAAAAATGTTAATATAAAATTAAAAGTACAGGAATAACTAAATTATATTAAATTTAAATTTTTTATTAAATAATAATTAAATAATTTCCATTAATTTGAATTCATGAATAAAAAATGATGATTAAAATTAGATAGTGATTTAAACCCCTGAAAAAATCGTAAAATTGATGTTAAAATAAACTAATAAATTTAGTTCTTCTATTAATTGAAAATATACATAATAACATGGATAAAAAAATAAATATAATAACAATTCATTATTCGTATAATCATTTATTGAAAATATCAATGAAGTTTATTTTTGACATAATTAGTGGATGTTTAGATTAGAAACCCCTCCCCAATGTGTGACTCATAAGTCAAATACCATTATATTAAATATTTTATTTTAAAACATAAATTTTTATAAAATATAATTTAATCATGATATTATATTTCAAGGGGAAATAAATATGTCATATATAGAAATTGTGTGTAAAACACTACAATATTACAAAATGAAGTATTGTTTATATTAAATCACTTTTTATTTTCTCCCTTTAGTTTTATCATAATTTAAATCATGTAAAATGTTTCTAAACACGTTATTAACTATTTATATATCACTATTAATGTTTATTATATCTTATATAATCCTTTTTTATCAACTTATAAACCAGTCATTAACAATCATTCATTATATATACCTGTTCGGGTGTTGTGTCCCTTATTTTTATCATCCATGTTTTGTTTTGAATATTCTGATTTATATTCATGTTATATTGTTATATAACATTTAATATAATAATCAATACATAATTATAAAATTATTATAAAAATATACCATTTAAGAGAATCTATGAATGGTTTTTATGAAACAATAAGTATGTAATAGTCATATATTGGGTAAGTCATATGTACATAATAGTAATATGTCCATTTTTCATTTATTATTATCAAAATTATGTATGTAATTCATTACATTTCTAGAATGATCATTAACATCCTATTTAAATAATGAGTAAGATAATTTCATATTTATTAATATTTGTGTATTAAATATTATGTTTAATTTAATGGGGATGCTATAGCTAATAGTTTCCTCAATACACAATAACAGATTTCTCTGAAATCATACTTTGCACACAACATTGAGTTATTGTGAAAAATATTATAATAATATTATTATTATAAATGATAGTTAACACCTAGCTGATGTAATGGCTAGATTTAATAGAACTAACTAAAATATTATTATACATGTTTGTTATATGTTTTTATATTTATTGATTAAAATTTAGAGGCTTGTAATGTGAAAAAAATCCAATTTTAACCATAAATACACTAATATTTTTAAAAAGGTTGATTTAATGCATTTTAATGGAGAAACCTTTTTAAATATAGTTTTTTTAACTTTTCTATGTTCTATTTTACAAAATTATATACTTATATTGATTCGAGACATCAAAATTTACTTTGGATGAAAATTTGGTATTTTTCTGATTTTGTCCATTTTGTTATGAATAGTGAAAAATACTGTATTTTAATTCAAAAAAACCTTTTAGTCTAATTTACTTATATATTTAGATTATATTTTTAAATAGATTCAATGTGTAATTAGTCTACCAATCAATCCATTGTTGGTCATTGGAAGTAATTTCACTTTAAAATTGGACATAATCAAGTGTCAATCATTTTGATAGTTATTATTTCTTTAATACATGATTTTTGTACTGAAAAAGGTAATTAATATAAAATTAATTTCAAAAACTCATGTGTTTTGAATTTATAAAAACAGATTTTAAAATAATAATATATTTATTTTAAATTTCCCATAAACATGTCCTATCCCTGTTGTATGATATTTTTCCTTCAAATATAAATATTTTGTCTTTTTTGTGACCCCATGGAGCTACAAGGGAGTGATAATGACACACTATATTAATTAATTTACTATAAAGAAAAAAATTACATAATGATATAACTTTTAAAAAATCATTTATTACATGGGGTTATATAATTTGTCACATATAAACTAAATTTTTTTTAAGGAAACACGATTTCATAAATCAGGGTATTTTATTTAAAAAAAATTATATATCAAATAAATAAAATTATATTTGACACAATGATGATGCATCGATTACCTTATTAATGAATGATTTAAATAAATTAGATTATAAAATTTAAAAACTAGTAAAAAGATTGTACAATTCTTATTGGATGATTTTATTTCGAACGATATTCATCTTATCTTCTAATTTAATGAGGCTTGGAACCATTTGTAACTGAACATCATTACATAATAAAATAATATTTTAAAACATTCCTAACGAGCCCCTCCTCCTCTTTATAAAAATCCACCACTTGTAACTTATTACTCACACCACTCAAGACCCTTTTCTCATCCAAAAAATACTCAAATGAGTTATCATGATCCCTATATTACACCTATATGCCTTTACATAGGCATAAATCACTTCAAGAAAACATTTTGGTTCAAACCAAAGGGAGTTATCAGATTTAAAGGTAATGACTTTTCTTGAGTTCTTTCTTTTTATTTTACAAATAAAACCACCTAAACTCTCTATATTACATTATTTTTTTAAAAAAAATAGTATAATTATTATACTAGGTTGTTTTTATAAAATTTATTCTATCTATACTTACACACACCTCCATTCAATGTGTAAAGAATATACTGTTTCTGTGGGTGGAAAACTAAAGCCCCACAAAAGGTTGATTGTTCCATTATCTTCTGCTTCCTCACATGGTGGCCATTGTGAAATAAATGTATTTATATGTGATATATATTATATTTTTATTGCCTATATTCTTATATATGTTTCATTTATATCATACCTTTATGGTTTCCAGAATTGGTAAATATGATAATTTAATGTGAGAAAGTGCAGACTACCGCCCCCTTGAAGTGACATGACTACTTCATGACTTATATAAAATTTATAAAGGATGGAGTTACTAAAATTATATATATGATATTATAAATGAATTATAATATAACTATTTATCATTATGTTTTCATTCCATTAAAAATCAAATAGAAATGAAATTAGTGTTCATGCGTACGTACGGCTTACCGTCACCATGAATGGTGCATTTCCTTTCATTCCTCCAAATGTTATGTACTATTATAAATACATATATATACTATATATATATATTATATATATATGATATCTAAATCATTAATTTCAATATACAGATAATTTAATTTTTATCACATGATCAAATTGTAGTTATATGAAGTTCACTTTTGACTCAAGTACTAAATATCTTCAAAATGAAAATTATTAACCAAAATGGTTAAACAATGTTTATAACATGGATAGAACTAATATAAAATAATAATAAACATGGAATGGTTTATTACAAAATATGAAAATAACTTTAGATTATTCTTCAAGGAATTAAAGTATGAATGAGTCAAGTTAGACACAAGGTAACAGACTTCGTCTCAATCTCCATTCATTGAGGAATATTTTGATTTATAAATGAATTTCATTTATATGGGGTATAACACCTATTAAATTTTCATTTCATTCAAAAGGATTATTTTTCAACGTATTCCTTTACTAAAAAAAGGGAATGCAGCTTTTTAGAGTACGTGGTGACAGAGACCATTCTGTTGCCACGATCATTATTTGATCTTTGGCTTCCGTTACAGGAAACATTTTTTAAAGGAAAATAAATACCATATAAATTCTTTGGGTAATTTATTTTTGAAAATTATTTTGATAATTGACTGGTTATTTCAATATATTTAAATGATATATTGTGATTGAAATCTGGAAATTCATTCTTTCCTTTAGGTTTGTTTTATGTGTTATGAATATATTATGGTTCTTGGGTATTGTTTCCGTATATAGTTTTGATAAAATCAGGGATGGTGAGCCTGAGATATATCCTTAATGCCTTGCATAACGTGATAGAGGATTACATTAATGTTTCTTCTAATATATTTAGGGAATATACTTTTATCGGTATTCTAAATGTAACTCCTTACGTAGCTGTGAAATATACAATGTAAGTGTATTGTGGATGCCACAAGATACCATTATGATTTATGTTTTATCTGTGATATTAAAAAATTGTATGATTTTATGAGGAATGATAAATATCTTATGATTGGTATTTATTTATGGGCTAATGATTTCTTCATTATATAATAATCCTTACTGTGAATTTTATTCACATAACATATTTTTATAATGTTTTTAATAGGAAATAAAGCTAATAGGGTCAAGGATAGAATAATGAAAAAGTCATGTTGTCTAAAACATTTAACATGACATGAAATGTTTTTTCAAGTGTTTTTTATGAAAAAAGGATACTGAGTAGAAGTGTCTACATGAAATATTCATGTTTTTATGTATATGTAATGAGCTAATTATCTAAATCTCTAAACATGAAAATATCCTCTATGTGAATTATTAAATTAATTCAAGATTATGTTATGGTAATGGTTGGGTCATTATCATTGGTATAAAACCATGGTTTAGGAAACATTAAGAGTAAGAGTACAATTATATTAATGTCCATAAATAGTTTATGGAATGATTGAAATGATTTATCATTTATTTATTTCTATATTACTTCTACAAATAATATTTCTACGTTGATAATCGTTTTTTGTATAAGAAACATCGCAGTTATGCTAGGAAGGCCTATAGAGGGAAATGAATAGCAAAATTAACATCTTGAGATTGATAGAATCAGAACAGAACAGTTAGTTGAAGTGATGGCACGATTAATCCAGGTGATAAAATGTGGTCATGTTTATTGATGATATTTTAAAATATTATAAATGTTAATGTGACCATAAACATAATTAGGGGATGTCTTTCAAAACAAAAAAGAAAAGAAACTGTATGGTAAATTCCGCATGAGTGAGTTTTTATTAAAACAAATCTCATTCCTTTGTCACATTGATTCAAATAATGGCATAACAGTTGATCCTGCTAAAATGAAAGATGTTTATGAATGGAAGAGACCAAAAAATATTACTGAGATTTGTAGTGTTCATAGTTATGAAGGTTATTACCGGTGGTCTTTTGAAAACATTTCACTGTTAACTGGCCCAATGACTATGAAAACTCGAAGAGGTGTTAAGTTAATTGGTACTAAAGAATGTGATGTTTATTTCCAATAATTAAAAATAAGATTGGTGAATTCTTCAGTTTTTCCATTACCTTCCTGAAATGGCGAGTTTGTTATTTACAGAAATGCTTCGTTGAAGATGACATGGTGGTGTCATAATGAAGAATGATTTGTTAATGGATTATGCCACATTTCAGTTGAAACCTCATGAGTTAAATTTACCTAAAAATGATTTTGAATTTTATTCTATTGTTTTTTATTTAAAAATTTGGAGGCATCATCTGTATAGAGTAAAATGTTAAATATATACCAACCATAAAAATGTTATGTATATATTAACATTGAAGGAATTGAACATGAGATATAGGAGGTGTCTTGAATTAATCATGGATTATGATAACACAATCGATTACCATCCGAGAAGGTAAAAAAAAGTAGACGATGCTTTGATTATAAAAATTATTTCAATATTATAATTTTTACCTTTGGAACAAGTTCATTTGATCAAATATTTGGTGAACATTGGAATTGAAGTTATTGGTGTAAAAAATTCCTCTATTTTGTTTCAGATTTTAGTGAAATCATCTCTAGAAGAGAGAATTAAGAAAACACAGGAAGAAGAAACTGAGTTATAAAAAAAGGTAGAGTTGTTTCAGAAGGGTAAAATGCTTTATGTAAACATTGGTATTGATTTTTTTGAGATTTGGGAAGAGATTATGTGTTCATTGTTATTCAAAGTTAATGGATGATTTTTTATGTGAAGCTCAAAGTTCTCTGTTTTCAGTTCATCATGGAAGTACTATGATGTACAAGAATCTATGGGAGTATTACTAGTGGGATGAAATTTAAAGGGATATTAATGACATTACTATGAAGTGTTTGACTTTTTAACAGGTTAATGGAGAGAAGCAGTTACCAAAAAGGATGCTTTAGTATTTAACGGTGATATAGTGGAAATGAGAAAATATATCAATGGACTTCATTATGGGATTACAGAATACATCCTGAGGAAAAAATGTAATCTGGGTTATTGTGGAAAGATTGAATAAATCATCTTATATTCTTCCTATTCGGGACATTTTTTCATTTAATCGACATTCTCAGTTGACTGTTAGTGATATAGTCATGTTGCGTTGAGTTCCACTCACCATTGTATCTGATCATGATCCCATGATTAATTATAACATTTGGAAAGGGTTTCATACATTATTGGGTACTGAATATAATTTTTGTACATCTTTTCATCTTAAATATGTTGGTATTTCAGATAGAATAATTCAGACATTGGAGGACATGCTAAATTCCTGTTCAATGGATTACCAGGGAATTTGGGACCAACATCATTCTTTGGTTGAGTTTTTATATAATAAAAATTTTAATTCTAGTGTACAGATTTCAACAATTGATTCATTATATGGGAAGTGATGTCGAACTCCAGCTTTTTGGGATGATGTGGGTGAAAGGAAATAGATGGGAACCAAGTTGGAAGAAGATATGGAAGTAAACGTTTAGTTGATTCAGAAGAACATGATAACATCTAATTAAAGGAAGAAAAACTATGCAGATAACTGAATGAAATATCTTTCTTTCGGAGTATGTGATAATATCTTTCTCAAATTTTCTCCATGAGAAAGTGTAATGAATTTTTCAAGAAGGGAATGATGAGTCCAAGAATCATAAGGCTCTATAAAATCCTATAGAATGATGGATTAGATTCCTATAGTGTGAATTTATATCCAATTTCATCCTAGGAAAACGGTTTTTTCATGTTTCAATGTGGAGAAATAATTTTTCAGATCTATATCATGTTTTCAATACAATTTTAGTTCATTTGGAAAAGAATCTCTCTTATGAGGAACAACCAGTCCAGATTATTGGCCAAATATAGAAAGTGTTGCGAAATAGGGTAATTCATCAGGTAATGGATTTATGAAAAAACTATATGGTTGAAGAGGCAACATGGCAATATGTAAATTCTATGCTAAAAAAATATCCCCATTTATTAGATAAATGAATTAAATTGTGAGGATGAAATTTACAAAAGGCATGGAGGATGTAACATCCCAGGTAAATAAAGAGTAAGTCATTTTGGAAATTATTAATATTTTTGAATTAAATATTTATTCTACATTAAAGGGGATTATATGTCTTGTAGAATACTCAACAAACAATGATGGGTTTCTCCAAAATCATATTTTGCACACAACGTTCAATTATACCGAAAAATAATATAATCACATTATTATTTTAAATGGTTATTAATGACTAGATGTATAAATGGTGTAAATGATAGAATTAACTACAATATTATTATATATTTTATAATTATTTTTAAAATTATACAATAAATTTTAGAGGCTTAAAATGAGAATGAATCCAATTTTAATCCTAAATACTCTAATATTCATAAAATTTCAAATTTAACAAAAATAGATGGAAAAAAATTTTAATTATAGTTTTTGTTAATTTTATATGTTCTATTTGACAAAATAATATAATTATTTAGAATTGGGACATCAGAATTTACATTGGATGAAATTTTGGTATTTTTCTGATAATGTTTATTTTTTAATGATTAGTGGAAAATATTGTATTTTATTTCAAAACTACCTTTTAATATAATATATTTATATGGTTATATAAAATTTTAAATTGGTTTTAAAGTGTAATTATATTATGTGTTTACCAATTTATCTAATTTTGGTTATTTAAAGTAATTTTACTTTGAAATTGAACATAAAAAATTTTCAATCTTATGATAGTTATTATTTCATAAAAACAATATTTTTTGGTTTGACAACATTAATTAATTTTAATTTAGATTCTGCAACTTTTGTGTTTTGAATTTGGAAAAACGGATTCAATATTTTAACTCAAGATGTCCAAATTGTGTAAATATTTATATTTTCTTTTTATATATATGAATATTTACATCTCTAAATATTTCAATTACCATGGTTAAAAGCTAATTCTGGTAAATAAGGTTGAAAATAATATTATAACAACATAAAATTACGGTTACACATGTCCTAAACATGTTTTTTGAGATTATTCTGACTTAGGGAATTCTTGGGTATATTTTTCTACACAATGTAGCTACTTATTATTGATAATGACAGTTAATATTAATTAATTTTAAGTTAAGACAAAAATGACATGAACATATATCTTTTAGTAAATAAATTTTTTCATGGGGCCATATACGTTATCAATTCTATTATAAATTTTCATTTGAAAGAAAACACAATTTTCTACATGATGGTACTTTTTAGAGAATTTTTATATATCAAATAAATAATATTATTTATGACATAATGATGATGCCACAATTACCTTATTAATGAATGAATTAAATAAACGAGATTATAAATAATAAAAAACTATACATAACCAATCCAATTATTATTAGATGACTTAATTTAGAAAAATAGTTATATTATCTCATAATTTAATGATCATAGGACCTTTTAATACAGAAAATAGTTATAAAATAAAATAATATTTTCAATCATTCATGAAGAACCCCTCCTCCCCCTTATAAAAACCCATCACCCCTAATCCATTACTCAAACCTCTAAATCCCAATGGATCATACAAAAACTACAAAAATAAGTTATAATAATCCCTCTCATAAACTTAAAATCTTTACCTTATGCATAATGCACTTCAAGAATCCTTTTGGTTCCAATCAATGGGTGTTACCCGATTTAAAGGCAACACCTTCTCTTATGTTATTATCTATTATTTTTCTATTCAGACCCCATAATCTATATTTATTCCATTTATTATGACAAAAATATTATTCTCAATATACTTGGTTGTTGTTGGGAGAATTATTCTATCTACACTTACAAACACCTACGTCTAATGGGTAAAGAACATATTGTTTCTATGGGCGAAGAACTAACGCCTCAGGAAACGATGATTTTTCGATTATATCATACCATTTCTCATGGTGGCCATTATGATGGAACTGTATTTATATTATTTATATATTATATTAATATTATCTATATGATTTTTTATGTTTTGTTTATAACATACCTTTTTGGTTTCCATAATGGGTAAATAAGATAATTTCATGTGAGGAAATACGGACTACCGCCCCCTCAATGTGACATGACTCGTTAATGGCATACGTGGAATGTTTATAGGATGAAGTTGATGAAATTATATATATTATATTATAATAGAATTAAAATATAAATATGTATCATTAGTTTTATATTCCATTAAATACTAAATATATATTTAAGTAGCGTTCATACGTACGTATGGCTTACCGTCCCTATGAACATTGCATTTTATTTCATACCTCCAAATGTTATGTACTATTATATATAAATAATTATAATAGATATAAATGATATATATGATATCTAAATCAATAAAATAATTCTTTAGATAATTTACTTTTGACCACATGAACAAGTTTTATTATAAGAATATTATTTTTTTAATTAAGTACCAAATATCGACAAAATGGCCATTATTAACTTAAATGATTTCATAATGATTATAACGTGGAAATAAGTGATATAAGAATAATAATAAACTTGAAAAAGTTTCTTATTATATTCGAAAAGAAATATTTAATTATTTATGAAATTAATGAAGAAAGGAGTCAATTCAAACACTCGGTAGGGGACTTCGTCTCAATCTATATTCATTGAGGCATATTTATATTTAAACATGACATTATCTTATATAGTGTATAAACCCCATTAAATTTTCATTTAATTAAAAGGGAATATTTTTATACTTAGAGTTTTACTAAATGATAATGTTAATAATTCTTTTTAATGTATTTAGTGATAATTACCATTCCTCCATCGTGATCATTATTTGATCTTTGGATTTCTTAACATGCCGTAATGTTTTTTTGAAGGAAAATAAATACAATATACTATTTTCACATATTTTTCATTTTAAAATGGTATTGATAAAGGATTGTTTATGTCAATATATTTAAATGATATATTGTGATTGAAATGTGGAAATTCTATCTATCCATTATGTTTGTATTATATGTTTTGAAAATGTTTTGGTTCTTGGAAATTTTTTACGTATACAGTTTGTTCTGTGATAATCTTATGGTTGGTGAACTAAAGATATCTCTTCAATTAATTGGGTGACATGAAAAAGGAAAACATTAATGTTTCTCCTATGATATTTATGGAATATACTATGATGGGTATTTCAAATGTTACTCTATAGGTAGGTGTGAATGTTTCAACGTAAGTATTTTATGGATGCCACAAGTTACCATTATGATTTATGTTTTCCATGTGTTATTAATAACTATTATAATTTAATGAGACATATGAATGATCTTATGCTTAGCATTTTTTAATGGATGAATTTTTTGTCTTTATTTTATAATCCCTATTGAGATTTTTATGCTCATCCAAGATTTTTGAAATGTTTTTCACATGACTTAATGATGAATAGGGTCAAAGATTGGATCAAGGAAAAGTCATGATGTCTAAATCATGGAACTAGAAATTAATTTTTTTTCATGAGTTTTTATTTTATGAAAAATGGATACTAAGAATAAGTTTCAACATATAATATTCAAGTTTTTATGTATATTTTATGACCTAATTCAATAAATCACTAAACATGAAAAAATCCATGATGTGAATTATTAAATTAATTCAAGATTATGTAATATTTATGGTCAGGTTGTTATATTATCATTATATAAAATATTCCTTATCATATAATCCAATATGTCATCCATTTAGTTTTTAGATGAAAATATATATACATTGCTTCTTGTAGGTGATAATCCACACGTACATGAATGACATTATCATCATTACATTAGTGAAAAGAAATGAAAGATAATGATATATATGTTCAATGTAGAATGATATTTATTACATTAATATCTTAATTATTTAATTTATAACACACATGATAATTGTAATTATAATATATCACCTTCTTTGTGAATAATTAGTGATAAAAAAATCACATCACTATGTGAGGTTGTAGTCAGCCTTACATAAGGTTACTACTTTCGTATCTCCTACAGAATAGAATGTATACATATATATGATTTTAGAAAGTGGTATATATAATTTATTTAAATTATTAAATTTCATTATATCCATCATAATATATAATTTTGAATGGTTATAATAAATGAATGGATGACATTAGTTCTCTATGAGGATATCTACCATACTCAAAAAAAATAAATTTGTGACCATATTTGTGGAACTAGAAATGGTTATAGGTAAATATATTATTATAGAAACATCCCAGTTTATAAATGTTATTGATTTTAATATATCCTTCCATAGTTGTTTTTGGATGATGAGAATATTTTAAATTAAGATTCATGTGGAAGAATATTACCACTTATTCGGGTATCCTGTTTAGAATTTAACTAGATCTATTTGAAGTTTCATTTTGATAAAAAGTATTATATGATGTGGGGATGGAATTTGAGAATTTATTTTTTTACATTTATGATGATCTAATGAGGCATGATGTTGTGAATAATAGAGGATATGGGTCAGAATTTTATAACAAAGGGACAGGACACACACTCTGTTTTTCATATGAATTTACTGCTCCGATGTTGTTCATCTGTAAAAAAGGTCTAAAATAAAAAAAAAATAACGTATGTGTTTAATGTTAGATATATACACTAAAAATAGTTTTTATAATAGTTCATAGGTCTTTTCAAGGAATATATTTTTAGATTAACCCCATGGAAAATCAATTTTTACTTTAATAGTATAAATGAATTTTCACGAAATTCACTATTTATTATGTAAAAAAAATATGTTTAGAATATTTTAAGTTCTAAAAAGTAATTATTCCATAAATATAATTCATTTTCACAATTCAATAAAAATAATAGTAAAAAAATATTTAGAAATAAATCACGTGGATATAAAAATAAGGTATATTATTAATGGGAAAATAGTTAACATTTCACAATGGTTTTATGAGATAATATAATATTAAATAGATCAAAATTTCATAAATGTAATAATATATTTATAATTTTTCTAATACTGCATTAAAATAAATTTAAAATATTATCTATCAGCTTAAATTATTTAGAAGAAAATGTAGTTTTCAATTAAAAATCATTATTTCCCACCATTCAGCAAGAACTGAATTTTTATATAAAAAATCCCAAATACTAACTGATAAAAAATATTAAAATTATCATTTAAAATATTAAAAATAATTTTTAAAAATAATTTTATAATTATTTTTATATTAATTTTTAATTGTATACCGAAAGAATGACTAAGCCGTGTATTGTGAAAATGTTATTATTCAGAAAACATTTTCTCTCTATATATTATATTTATTTTATTACTAATAAATAGATATTTAATAAACATTAGTAAACTATATATTTTTTAGTAAATTAATCCTATTAATTATCAAATTTCAAAATCTATGTTATAAGGGTCATATTTATTAACAAATGAAACATCAACAAAAATAATATATTTTATTTAATTAAAACATTGTCCTTCCAATAACGTAAGATAATAATAATGTTTAATAAGTTTAAGGATAATTTGTATATTGAATATATGTAAAATGGTAAATATATCATAGTATCTTTGGGTTTTTCATTCATTTCTACACTTGGGTTTTTATGTCATACATGATATAAAATATGAAGTGTATATTTTAAAATTTTAGGGTTTTACATTAACATTCGTATATATTTTCAGAAAAATAATCCATTGGGTTCGTGTTTACTATCAATAAAAACTATATTTACTTGATTCAACAAATTCATCTATGTTTTGAAATAATTTAAAAAATATGATTAATACATTATGAAATAGTAATGTCCTTCAGTTTTGTTAGTGAAAAATCATGAGGGATAATGGTTGTTACTATTTGGGCACCCTAAATATCTATGTTTTCTTATATATGATCATGTGATGGAATAGATTTTTTAAAAAATTATGATAGTAATCATATGACTGGGTATACATATCTTGTGAAACCTATATATGATATTTTATTCTATGAGTTTTCATATGTATCATTTCTTTCTTGTTTGTTTCTGATCATATCATTATATTGCTACTAATTTTAATGATACTATGTTAGGTTATATATTTTATATGTATTCACTATTATGTGTAATTACCATTCCATTCGATTGATTTTTAATTTCTACATGAATCATATATATCAAATTGATATTGTAAACTATTAATGCATGTGTGTAAAATATTTTTGATTATGAAGAATATGGATATAAACACAGGTTTAGGGCATGAAAACCATCAAAAACACCCAAAGTAGTGGAATTTATTGTATAATGGCCTTTCCGAATGATCTAAGGAATAGATAAGATGAGAATACATAATTATTTATTAATTATTGGGATAATAATTGATGAAATTTTTTCTTCATCCTTATCTATGACATGAGACAACCAGGGGATATGCATACCAACCATATGGATAGTGATTAGTAAATTTTGAATTCGTTACGAATATCCTTACAACACAAAAATGGGGAATGTATGATCAAGGATCATCATGGTATGGTTACAACATGAGTTAAGGAATATGATTTTCAAATTATTTCTTGTGTATTAAATGTAATAATGTAATTCAAAAATTATATATGTGATGAAATTTAACTGGTCTTTTAGTAGTAACCTAGTGGGTTTTAAAATTAACAACATAGCTGAGAATATAAATTCACTTTTAGACATCATGACTTATGATTCATGTTTGGGGAATGAACCATGAAGGATTTTTTATTCATTATCATGGGATTGGATTCAATACCAGAATGTTTATGGATTGTTTTCATATTTAGTCAACGTTTTCATTCATTTTTCATTATACTCTAGTATTTCTAGCCACATTAGGATCCTGGTTACTAATTAAGTTTTACCTAGAGTCTATTATTTGATTAATATTATTCTTTATATTTTTTCTTTTATACGGTGAGTTGTATGATTATTTATTCATATTATTAATGGTTGCGATTATTGGGTGGATATTATGCCTAGTAGTCATTCTCATAACATCACTATTAGTTTGTATAATGTTATATATAAATAGGTGCACGTGAGGTCTTGTGGATCTATAGATCATACTAAGTCTTCAATTTAGGGAATAAGAAAATGTTTGAATATATTGTTTTTATTGAATTTTGTTTTTCCCAAACATGATTAATTATATAAATTAGCATTATATGTGTAACTCGATTATTTGGATTCCATGTGTCTGACTAACTCATGTTTATATCTCCCTAATATTCCATTGATGGGATTGGTTTTATGTTTATATGAGATTTTTTCCTTCACGATTCATTAAAATACATGTTGGACCATATTACATATATATAACAATTTAGTTATATGATATATTTAATAATGTATATTCCATTAGTTTGGTTATTATTTCATTTCATACCAATGTTCATTAAGAATTTTGTATATATTTTCCCTATGGATGTGATATTATGGTTATGAATTTATTATATTTAATTTAAGATTTATCATATGTTATATGAAATTTATTATGATTGTATATATTGTATATGTATCATGAAGCATAATATATTATATGAGGGATATAACATTAGTTATGGGTATATTCTGATGACATCAGTCATGTTTTCATATAGGCTGCTTTGGAACTGTCTTAATAAATCTAGGTGACTAAATGTTCATTTTTAATTTCATAAAAATTCTGCCTCCAAGATGATAGATCCATCCCTTTATTGATGGAACACTTGATATACCATTGTCTTCGTGGTGAGATGCACATGAGAATACTACAATTCCACTATTGTGATTTAGAAATTAGAGCCACACCACTAACAAGATTATTGAATTGTACCTACATATGGATGAATACTATATATAATAATTGTAGGTAATAATATGGATTTCCATCCCTAGTATTTACCATCGTTTTTATATATAGGACCATATGAATTTTATTAATAAAAATAACTAATCAGGAAATATTTCTCTCCTTCAATACACTAGAGGAAAAAAATGTCATCCTACTAGATATTATTCTTCGTGATCTAGATATGTTATATTTCAGTGTCTGGGGGAAATATAGAGGATGGTAATGTCATTCATAAGAATACATCAACCAATTAATTTTATGGAAATAATTCTTGTCATGATAAAGATATACCATTCCAAATAAATCATTGATTCATTTAAGGTATTTAAGTCCATAACATGTATAATTTGTTTACTAAACTAATTAAATTTTAACAACTCATTGGATTGAATGTGGAACTGAAGTCTAAAAATATTGAGATAAGTATTCAGCATGATATCATATGTTAGATTTCTATTTTAATTCTAACAATAACCATAGGTTCTTAAAAAATCCCTCAATATTAATATTGGATCACATGAGAATCAAGAAGTATATTTCATTCCACATATTATTGCATTGTCTTATGAACATCTTATTACATAAATATAATTTCCTTTTGTAAGTATGAAGAGGAATAAAAAGGATGGTCATTTTGGTAGTGATGAGTTTGTGGAATAAAGTATAGATTCATGAGACCCATTATGAGGAGTAGTGTAGATTATACACTATGGTATGGTTGAAAAATATTTAGTGTCCTATAAAATCCCTCAAATAATGTGTATATTTTTCTGAATGATAAGGAATTTCATTCAGTTATTTTCCCCAAAATTGTGTTCTGGTTTTTTAAGGGGTGTTGAGACATGTGATCCATGAACTAGGGATCAATTTTGGGGTCCTTAGAACAATCCTCTTGTAATTATGTCTTAGGAATGCCATAATCCTTTGGTTTATTTATATAGAGAGTAGACATGATGAGTATATATAGTGTATTCATGTCCAATAGATATTGGTCAATGAACATCAATTTTAATATATATGGTCATGATCAATTCTATATATTCTACTATATTTCATAAAAATGGATCATCAAATACATTTTATCATTTCATTTTATTACTATAATCAAATTATCGGTAATATAATATTTTGATGTTACATCCCATGATATACCATAAATTATAATGTGGACCGTCATTGATGATTCCAGAACTATCCTATATTAGTTTCTTGGTAATTGAATTTTGTGGGACATTATCATTATATAAATTTAAATCTATGATGTAGTTAGTGGTATATATTTCCATATTAAATTTAGTGAAAAAATATATTCCAATAAAATATGTGATTACTTTACATCCCCCATGGGATATATATTCGTGGTGAATAATTATTTAGTGTTGTGAGTATGATGATTTCGTGTAGACAGGATCCATATAGGGAATTTTTTGAATCATAGTGATGTATTGTCTATTTTAGAACATTTTTTTGGTAAAACTCTCATCATTTCCATTAATTCTGGATAACTACAATGATGCTTTCATAGATTTAATCATTGGAATTTCCCCAAAATACGAGTTAAGATTCAAATAGAAACCATCTTGTATGTGAATCCTATATTGATAAAAATTATAATATGATATTATTTGTGTTAGATAATAACAATATCCAAATATAAAACTTCATACCATTGGATTTTATCATGATAAGCACATCACCATGGGGTGATACTATTTTTTTCAAAAATTTTAGATGGTAGTTTTAAAATATGTGAAACTTTATAGATTTTGGATCACATGATCATGAAGGATAGATTCCATTTTAGAAGGACTAATCATTTCTTTAACAATATTTTATGTTTTCTTATTGTTCTCCATAATGGATATATGATAAAAATACCATTATTTATGGGATAAAGAGAACCAAGTTGGAAATATGGACTTTTGAACAAAAAGTCATCTATAATAGTAGTTTCTGTTTCGATTTTTTCTGATGAATATCCAAAAATGATCAATCATATTGGGAACATGATCTTCCTTCCATTCCATAAACTATTCCTCATAGATTTAATTTATGATATATTTTCATAATGAAACAACTACAGTATTCCAGACATATCTTGATTTTTCATGAGTACAAATTGTATAAAATTATATTAGTTAATGTCTTTATAGTGTCACTGTTCGATTAATGTGGTCCTATTATTTGGAAAATTTGTTTCATATAGAGATAAATTCATGTATGTACAATAACATGAGGTGGGGATGATCTAGACAAGTACTCATAATGTGTTATGGATTATAATATTTATAGTATTTCCATGGACTATAAAAATTTAATCTATGTTTTATCCCATTTATTAACACACACGAATAAATTTAAATATAATGGTGTTCCTATTTTTGTGGTGATATAAATGTGTGTTAGTTTTTTAGATGTGTTGGTAGAATAAATATTGAATTTTTATTCTTATAATTACTGAGATTTTATATCCCATATATGTAGTTGAAAAAAGGTATTTTGGTGAATGTATTGACGTAGAGAGATCATGTATTATCATATGGGTCTCATTGGATATGACCTCACGTGTTGAATTATCCTACCAATGGCATGTAGAAAGTGTCATTTACCAATGTATTATGTGTAATTTATGCATTCTATTTAGTTAGAGGATTATTTTTGAATACTCCATAATTTTCTCAACCATATCACTTAATTTTGATATTACACTATCTAGAAAAGATGATGATTTAAGTAATGAAGGTTCTTATATTTTGAGATGTCTTATAAACCAGGTAGTGTTGATCTCAATGAATATAACCATAACCACAATTATCAAGATTCATTATAGCATTGTGTTTGATATTTATAGGAAGATACGTACCTATTGAACATATTTATTGAATGGTAGATATATTATTTTATGTGACATAGGTAAATATTTGGTTCCATGTCAGTGATCACATTTTCATTGGTAGTCTATGTGAATGATAATCATGAATTCTTCCAATGTTTGATGTGATGTGGGAACAACTAGCCACTGGTGACCATATAACTTGGTGCTCATTTTTGATTGATGATATGATCGTATAAATTGGAAAAATTATAGTACATTATTCCATGAGGGAATATATAAATAAAAATAGTCTTTTTTAATTGTGTTATGTGCATCAATTGTAACCATAGTTGTACTATGATATTCATCTTCAGTTCTAGTAGTCATGTATGAAGTGATATATTTCTAGATTTTTTTCATGATAACATTCCAAACATATGTAAATGGTCTATAATAAAAGTAATGGTGATTTAAATTACCATAATTTAGTGATAATGTGGTAGTGGAATGAAATGATGATGGTCTTTGTGATTCGGATACCCATGACCAGTGGTAGTCATGGTGCAATATGAGTAATGTTTTATTAAACCAATGAATTATTCTAATTTCATACCAATTTTTGAGTTTGATTCTATGGAAGGGGTATGATAGAATAATGTTTGGGAATTTTTATTCTTTCATGTAGTTCCAAAGATAATTGTTTCTAATAGAGATGAATGTTTCACATCAAAGGATTTGAATTAATTTCAAATGGATTTCAGAACCCTATTTTAATGTAGAAAAACATATAATATGTAGAATAATGGTCAAAAAGAGTGTATGGTCTATAGATTTTAGTATATGATATTGATATGAGTTCTATAATTTTATTGTTCTTTTAATGATCACCTATACGTAGATTAGTTTTTCATAGAGGAATATATATTTTGAGAATCTATTTAGATTGAAACATTTTAGTCTCCTTATGGGAGACCATATCCTTCACCACCTTTATGTAGTAAAGCAGTCCATACAACAATTGTAGGGTCGATAATGGTATCTGATTCCTCTTTGAGATTCCATGTTATCTGGATGTGGTTGACCACCACTCAGTGTAGGAAATGGTACTATTATATAGAATGGTGATTACATTAAAGAAAATATTCTGTTAAAGAGGAAGAATAAATTTATAATTAAATATATTTTTCATGCTTTCTGTCCATATTTGAACTATTATTAACCATTTTGATGTTCCTCATTTCTACCAAGGATTTACAATGTGTTTCATGTGTCTTATATCAAGAGGTGAATGCATAATTGTTTGCATATAATCCTCTATGTGGAGATTAAGCCTGGGTTTGAGACATTGTGAATAAGACACTAGAATATGATTATAGACCAGATTGAGATGTTCATTTGGGGGAATACATATCAATTTATCTAGACAATATGATTATATGAATTGATCCTTACAACATCATTGGGAGGTGAATTATATGTATTGTCTTAGTGTTTGTACTTTTTCAGTAGGTTACCTAGAGACACTTCTTTATGATTAAATGTCATTATAGGATGTTATTGTAATGAATCTATGATTCATTTTGAAATATATATTATATTGAATGGGGATTTATTCCATTCAATTTTATAATATATGAAAAAATTGTGATATTTTAATATAAATTTGAACATTAAATAAATTTATCATAGTGAGTGGAGATGTATGCCAGTAGGCGATAACCCTAGAGGTGATAGTATGGGTTAAAAATAACATGCATCCTTGAACATGGAATAGAGATGAATTTTGAAAATTCTGAACAAAATGTGATGGAGACATGGCATAATGGTCATATTTCCTGATCCAACATGGTGCTATTAGACTAATAAGAGAAATGATCACGAATAGGGTGGAATCTACATACTCAGTTCTATCATCCTTATGGTTACTCAATAAAATTTTATAATATATTTTTCCTTAAATATTTTTTTATATATATGATCTATTTTGTTACATGTATCATTGAATATATTCAAATGATGATATAATGTAAAATTTTTATTGTTTATATGTGACTAATTTAACATATCCATTGAATTTTAGGAATTAATATTAGTTGAAAATTTTAAGAATAAATTTATATATCAACTTTTTAGATTAATAATTTATATTTTTATTATGGGTATTATATGCATTAACAATATATTTTTCCTAAAAATGGACTTCCTATTTTTTTTAATATAAAATACAATTTATTTAGTCCACATCCTTGAAATTAATTTTATAAAATTAAAATCAAATTATAAACCATATTTTCAAAAATATCTTGGGTGAAATTGTTATAATTTCAAGAAAATGAGTACTTTTTCCCAGAACTGTGAATATAGTGATTTTTATTAATCAATATCATTACATTTAAAGCATTTCAAAGAAAAATATTTTTATAATTTATTTTTAAATTAAAATCAGTTCTTTAATATGATAAAAATTGTAATATGGTCATTTGAATTAAAATTTTCTTGCATTTTATTATAAAAAAGTATATTCATTCTATAAAAATTATAGAGAATAAATATTTGTCAAAATATTCTATATAAAATTTAAAATATTTCTTCCATGTCCATTAAATTTATAATATATAGACAATTTGGTATATTTTTATATAATTTTGAACAATAAATTTCTTAATGAATGAATAATGAAAAAAATTCAGTCTTTTGAAATTAATATATCCAAAAATTATATACATATATTAAAAAATAAATCTTTTATTCGAAATATATATTTTATTGAAAAATTAATTTATTTTTTAATTTTTTTGTATTTAATTTTCAGTAGTTTATTAACTACATTAATGTCATAACCAATATCGATAAGGTATTATCTATATTTATAAAAAATAAAATAATCTTCATTTAAAATATAAAAATTATTAAAATTTTGGTGAATTATTTTGTTCCGTGATTGTTATAGATAAATATATGATATTAGGTATTTATTAAATATTTACTTTATATTCCATATTTTTATTTATGTTAATATATTCAACAAGAATGAATATTTTTTAAATTGGATGTAATTATATTTTATGTGAATAATATTTTTATAAATTATTTAAAAATCATTAATATATTTATTTTGACCAAATGGGTATTCTCGAATGAAAAGTTATCTCTTGGGAAGTTTATGAATCAGTTTTATCTTTATATTTAATATTAAAACAGATTTAGATTGTTGTTACCGTTATTATGGGTAAAAATGATAAATCAATTGTCAAAAAACTAGCTGTTTAAAATGAAATTAAAATTTATATGAATTTAATTTTATGATTATTTTTGAACCATGACACCCTTATATTCAACTACACAGAATTTTGGAACCTCATTTCTAGAAATGTTATATTATGAAGTTTTATTATTTCGAAAGATGACACAAGTACACCTCACCACAATTATAATAAGTCAACACAACTACATTTTTATTACAACTCATTGATCCATGAATCTCAAAAAAACGATAAGAAATTATATTTATATATTTTATACTCATGGAAAAGTGGGTTTGGTCATATTAAAATACAATTACAATGTTAATAAAGAAGTGACCTAAAGGACGTCTAACAAATAATATATACACCTATTTACATACCCTTCCAAATTTATTAATTATTATAATTCCTCTAAATATATTTTACAAAACTAAAATAAGAACAAAAATATCAAATATATGAGTATATTTTATTATGAATATTTTACGACAACTTAAATATTTTTTATAACCGATAAAAATAAAAATCATTGCTTATGTGTAAGCACAAAATTCTGTTTCTACATAGCAATGTAATTCATTTTTCATGAAAACATTTTTTGGATAATTATAAATGATGTAATTAATAATATTTTAGGTTATTTATAGAATAATTTATTTCTCATCAATTATAATATCATATATAATATATAACATACAAATCCATTTCAAAAAGTGAACATTTCTTGGGCATCCGTGTGGGTAAACGCCTCTAAGAATCAATTTGATCAGTTTTTCATTTATAAATCAAAATTATTGTAATAATGATATTTTTAATTAATATATGTTACAAATATGATATAATTTTTATTTATTTTTTGAATTCATATTTACCTTTATTTAGTTTCATACTTTGAAATTTTAAAATAGTGTGCATGCACACATATATTATATGATTTCAGTCGATGGGGAAATTGATTTTTATTTCTCTATGTTTTAAGGATGATGCTAATAATATATATTTATATGACATTTATAAAATAATTAGCATACCACTGATGATATAAATGCAATAAATATACAAGGAAAATAAACACCGAACCGAAATTCTCATAAATATGAAGCCATTTACACCCAAAACAATTATAGTTAGAAAAGATTCTTTTCAAAAAAGACTAAATAGTAAATAAATGTAAAATATTTGAATTTATATACTTGTATATTCATATTTTTTAAGTATCATGGATTATGTTCTTTTATGTGGGATCTGAAAATCACATTTGAGGCTATTCAATAATGTTGTTAAGAGTTTCTTAACTCAATTTTCCTTTGTTGGTTTATAACATTTCATAATCAATTATATTATCTCAATATTATATGATAAATTAAAATTCAATGTTTCATATAGTATTTATACATTAATTGTATTTATTTTTATTTTCACACATTATCGCACCATTTATTATTTTTCACATCAATGATAAAACATTTCCCATGGAATTCGTCTCAATATCCCCTAAATTGAGGCATATATGGTATAATGAACATATTTATATTTATATGGTATATATACATCTATATTTATGTATTTATCATGAATAAAAATTTATTCCTTATGAATAATACATCCATTTAAGTTATCTCTTTCAAGGGTAACAATTAAATTGTTACAATGAATATAATTATTCTTGCTACCACAATTTGAGGATTGGTTATATTTTTTTATTGAAGGAACGTTATAAAATGTCACTCATAAATTATAATATCTTTATTACCCTATATATATTTAATTTTTATTCTTATCTTCATATTTTATTTCAACTATTTTGAACATTTATCATGAAATCAATCATTTTAATGAAAAACTGATCATATTCCAATTTTTCAATCAAATATATTATCCATTAATATCTATATATTTCAAAAATATTTTAAATATGTATAATTTATAAAATCAAATCATTTATAAATGAATGTGTATGTTATCATTATATTTTTAAAATGATTAAATAGAAATTTTCAATTATTTTCTCAAATAGTAAATTCTACCTTTATTTTATGTAATCCACAAATAAATGTTATAGTGATAACATATATTCCTCACTAAATAACTATATTATGACATTTATATTCGCTGACATGTTTTTATGGGTTTTAAAATAATCTATAATAAAAATTATATTGATATTTACCTTACATAATATATGTTTATCAAATGGAAGTTATATTATTAAAACAATGATATTTCTTATCAACTAATATTATTAATTTATCTTTGATATATTCAATGGAAATTATCATTCTCATGAAACTATAACATTATACGGGTTATATTACATTAAATATCAAAAAAAAACATACTTATTTTTTATCAAGTATATGATTATATCATTAATCAAATTCAATATTAATGTATTGTGTTTTACAATGAATGTTTTCTTCCTATAGAGGAAATATTGTTATTTTTTAATCTACGGAAAAAATAATCATTTTCAAATAAGATATATTACTTATTAGTTAAAAATATCATTAAATATATGAGTAATGAATTGTGACTGTTGTTATGAATGGGGAATAGTTATTGACATCCCTTCATGCATCGAAAGGTCTACTATGAAAAACATATTTGAATGACTTATTTAATGGGTTATTTGTATAAACATATGAAAATATAATATTTTTCTACCATAATGACTTGCATCCGAAGATATCAATATGTATGTGATAAAGAAAAATGAAAATATGAATTTTCATCATTGATAATTCAATTTTCATTATATATTATATTGCAGGATTTATATTATCCATTGTTGCATTTTTTTATCAAGTTATTTTGAAATGAAGTTTGATTTCAGTTATTTATCATTACATATTTATAATTCACTTCTTACTCATTATAATATTCATTCTATGTCACTCTTAATATTCATCCAATCTCACCCTTTATTTTTATTTATTTTCCTAAAAATTGAATAATGTCATTATAAATCATATAATGGATTATATAGTGTTTTTTATTCGATGTGTTTAATAGTTATAATGAATTTTGAGAATAATATAGGTATTTAGTTATTCAAGAATCCTAAAATGATCAATACATAATAATTTTAACTCATATATATTATGAATGTTTAAAAAATAACGCATATTCTCTAGGGTATGATATTTGGGGTTACTGTAGTTTTTAGATGAGTAAGTATAATAGATTCCATAGGAAATATATTTAAAATAAACATAACTAAAAAATAATTATTATAAGGTCTTATGATATTTGATTATATTTAACATTATAGGTTTTTATATTTTATGGATTCTATTATATGTTGATTATGAAATATCTGAATGTGTGCTATTTTCTAGTGATGATGGATAATAGAAGAATGGGAATCAATCCCCATATTTAAATTTGGGATTTCCAATAAGAGTAAGATAGAAATATTTGTGTTGAACTGATGAATAACAAATTCATATTATGAATGATGATTTTTTTTTGATAAATAACATTTACCACATTGAGAAACATGTTGTTCTATAAATTGATTCTTTGATCTGGGATTTCATCATGGAACAATATCATCTATCAATTTATAGAACTTTAAATACATTGGTATCTAAACCAAAAATTATGTCCCTCAAAAAGTAATTTTAATAATATGGATATAAATAACATGAAAATGTTGTTATGGGAGTGTATTACTAGAAAGGATTTACAAATCAGCAGGGTTAATTGATTTTTTAAGGAAAAGTCACTTAGGAAATAAAGATCAATTAGTGACCAATTAATGTAATTTTATTCTAGATATACTTTTTATGAGTCTAATGAGAGAATGTAGAGAATTTTCATCTCACTTTAAAGCTTAATAATGTTTAATTTTGTTTTGATTGAGGCTTTATTTAATAAATAATTTAAGAATGCTTCATACTATACACATTATTTGGAAACCGACATTGAATATTTTGTAGATGAGCATAATCTATGTCTATAAAGGGAAATATTTCCTCACATATTTTTATTATATAATGATATTATAAAATTTTATATTAATAAATGTGAAAAAATATTATAGATATTATATCATATAAATAGATCATGAAAATAATAGGTCAGTTAATCTTACGAAAAAAGAAACACATCAATGATGTAGATGGGTGATAAATAATTTCCAAGTGTAAATAATATGAAATAAAAAATATTGGAAAAAAATTGAAGGATCTATGAGAATGATACATGTACTGATGTAAGTGTCATATGTATAATTATTTAATGTTATATGAAGAAACATTAATTATGTAGTGCATAATATAAAATTGTAATGTTTATTTTTGAAAATAGATCCAAATCATTGGGGAAACGTACCACAACTTAATCCTTTTTGTAATGGTCAAACATATGAAATTATTACATTCAAGTGGATGTTACAAGTGAAGTGGTGAAAGGTACACTTATCATCAACCCTACATTTGGAAATTTTTTAGTTGTTTTATTATCTAATAATTATTTTTTATATAATACATTTTATATAGTTATCATATTTCCTCCACAATAATTACCATTGAGTAGATTTTTAAATGATATAACTATATAATAATCACATATCAAGCCTATATATCTTATTTGATATATTTTTTTGTTAAGGATACTCCTATAAATATTTATATTCCTCCTCTAATGGGATTTTATGTAATGTGGAACAAGGATTCTTCCTATTATTATAGTGAACGTATCTATTATTAAGGAAGTTAAAATAAATTAAATATTAAGAATTATCCTAAAATAGTTTATCAGTGTTAGGATGAACCTGATATAAAAATACAATCTTCATCAATCAAATTTTTTTAAAAAATTTAATATAAAGATAATTATCTCATATTTTTTGGAAAAAAAACAAAATTGATGATATAGAGATTAAACAAGAATGATTTTTTTCATTCCAGAAGAGTTTCTTAGTCATTTATGATTATAATATTGATAAATTTTCAAAAAAATCATTCCATAAGCTATATAAATTTTGAAGAATATATCTTGAATGGCCTCTATAATGTTCCAAAAATTAATGAAGAAACACCAGCATAATTTAAATAATACAATCATTCATCCTACCACTATGAAATTTGTCGTATACATTTTATTTATTAAGATCAATTATGCATTATTTTATATTAAAAAGTATTATTCGGAACAAAAAACATTTAAATAAAAATATTAATATTCCCCATGTAAATTATTTTATTGATAAGTTATGAATAGTTATATATTTTTCTAAGATTGATCATCGATCTAGATACAATCACATAGGGTTCATGAATAAGGATATCTAGAAGATAGAATATTGTATGAGGTATGGTCAAAATTAATTTAATGTAATTAAATTTTGATTAAAAATATTCCATTTATATTCATTTATTAAAAGAATTGAATATTTATAGATTAACATGACCTTTTTGTGATACTATTAATAAATTATTTTGTTATATATTCGAATTGAAAGGTCAAGAATTGTGAATAGTTGATGACAAGAATGATGAAACTAAATAAGAATAATATAAGGAGAAAATTTACCTTGTTGAAGTTTGAGAAATAGAGATTCATTATCGATTATTTTAATCTCATGTTTTTGTATTTCTATTGTTCATTTAGAGATATATTATCTTTAGAAATAGACTTGATCAGCCACAATAAGATATATCCATAGTTTACATTGTAATTGTGGTTACTAATTAAAAATTTTGAGAAGTTTATCAACAATATATAAACCTCTATCCATGTTTAAATGGAAGATTGTAATGTTCAATACGATATGTGACTATGAAAAGAATCATAAAGATCTAATTATTTGTACGTTCAGAAGGACTTTATGTAATCATTTGTATAATGGAGAATGAGTTCTTAAATATAGTGTAGCATTAATAAAAATAATTGTGATTGGTCTTAATTTAGAACTATCAATAGAAAGATTACACCACTCATCAATAAAAAATTACTAATCAAAATTACCCGAATAATGATTTTGAGCTTTTAGAGGTACTTTTTCCTTGAATATATAAAACGTATCATATATATATTAAAATTGATGATATATATACTAAATTTAGAATCTTTAGTTATGTACATAAATTAAATAGAGGTTAATATGATCCATATAATATGGTTGGTGTTGATCATATATTATTACTATTTAATACATTAACACAATTGGATTGAAAAATTGGTGGTTCATTCATGGCGATGAAATGTGTCTTCAAGTTTTTCCATGATAATTCATGTAAGAGATCCATTATGAATGAAATATTCAAATTAAAATCATAAAATACTCTGAGAATTTGGATTATATTATCATTATTTTATGAATTCTAATAAATCCCATATGAGATTATTAAAAATTTACCATGGGATGATGGGGAGTAATATAAGAATGAGAGGGATATTAATGATTTAATCAATGATCATAATCAAAAATATGGTACATGAACTATGTATTTGTTCCTCTAAAATGATTTTTTTATAATGATATATTTGATGAATATCATAAATAATAACACTCTACAAATTTTGTATATATAATGATATATATAAATATGAATGAATACTTGTGGTGGGATAACATTAAAATTGATATTCATGACTATGTATCCCGATGCATATTGTAAGAACCCGTTTTTTATACGATACAAATATATTATATTTTTTTACAAACATTTTCAACTATAGAATGAAAATTGGAAAATATTTCTATAGATTTTATCAATGCAGTCACTGAAACATCTAATGTGAACAATAATAGTTGGGATACAATCGATTCACTTATGAAATAAGAACATTTTATCCTATTAGGGATGAAATATATCTTGATCATTATTCTATGATATAAAATAAGTATGTTTTGATATTTCATAGAGTAACACTCTTAATAATATATAATATGGATCATAGTCCTACATTGATGTTATGCGTAATAATATGTTATGAATTGGATATATAGATAAGATTCATTAATACTTACAATCCACATACATATAGTTAGACTCAGTTTACCACATTAAATCTAAAACATATTTCTGATATTTGCCATTGAATTTTAATGATGGATAGGATCAAACACATCATTTTTTATAATTTTAAAATAAAGTTCACTAGAGAATACAAATTGATCCCGTTGAAAACCAATATGAATGTAACTGTAGTTATAAAATATTTTTTGATGGATATGGAGATACAATGGTATTAGGACATAATCAAGATGATGAAATGGAATAGAAGTTCAGACCCATTCAAAAACACACAGGGGAATCTTAGATATGAAATAAATATTATGTGGACAACCAATAGTGAGATATAGATTTTGATGGTGGTGAAAAGTTTTTTCTTATTAACATCTTTGTAGTAAAGGTTATGATATTACTAAATTATTCAATACTGGCCCAAGTATGTATGTGTCCCTTCAAAATAATTCATCATATCAGGAAAGTAAAATATTTCTTAGATCATCAACTAGAAACACCGTGAGATTTTTAGAAATAATTTTTTTATATAAATATAATTTTATCGATCCATTTTGATACAAGAAAAACCATGTTAATATTTCATTACTTGTTATATGATAATTAAACAAAACATGAGATACTATTAAAAAAATTAATATGATAGTTACTTTATATGCATTGGATATAGGGGTGAGAATAGTATTAAAAAAGTTATGAATAAATATTGTTTTGAAAATATATATAATAATGAATCATTTTTTCTATTTATTGTAATTTAAAATAAAACTTGTTTGAATATAAAGGAAATAATTTTTTGAAAAAATATTTTTAAGGAAAAAACATATTATCATAACAAAGTTATTTAATAACTTTATGTGAATTATTTTACTGAATTATATATATATATTATATTCTATCAAATGTTTTATAGTTCATAATGTTTTTCTAGGAATGAAATTAAAATTGATCCAAATTTATATATTTAAATTTTTTTTCTCATAAAAATAGTTATATTTCATTTTATATACAATTTTTAAATTAAATTCATAAAAATGTTGAAAATTTAGTTGATAACAATTCAATTTTATAATAATCATCTTAACATAATCAATGGGTGGTTTCATTAGAATTTTATGAGAAAATAAAAAGTTCAATTAATATTGACAAATACAAGTGTTTATTAGGAATATTCATTTGTTTTAAATAATTTTTAATCATATGTATTTTTAACATAAGGTTTTTAATTTAAAATTTGTTCTTTAGTATATTTATTAAATAAATGTATATCATTGCTGTCGATTTTAGATTTAATTTTATGATAATTTTATTTAAAACATATTTATATTTTATCTCTTTTAATATTATTTAACAACAAACCTATGGGTTTAATTTTAAATGAAAATTTTCCCATTATAAGAATAAAATTTGGAAAACTGTTAATCATTTTGAATAATCATTATTTAAATTTTATAACAATATCACAATTTTTATCACAAAAATGAATAGTTAAAAATGAAAAATTACTATTTTTAGTTGGGTTAAAACAGTTTTCTCAATGTGTAAATGTAAAATAAATTTTGTAAAATGATCTGTAAACTTGTCCAATAAATATTTTATTAAAATAGTTTCAACATATAACTTATAATGATATATAAAATCCCATTTTGGATCCTTTTATTGATGTGAAATAAAAGTGTACACATAATTATATAAAAAACATTGGTGACTTATCCCCCACATAATAGAAGATCCCAATCACCTATCCTTTTATCTATACACATAAACCACTATTTTTAATAGAAAATTACTAACCATATATATTCATTACTTTTCTTCAATTATCCTAAAGGCATTATTTTCATTAGAAGCCAATATTAACATGTGTTTTATATTTGATCATTAAACTCGAAAATGGTCATTCTAACATGATGATATAGTAATATAATCATCACCAATATACATATTGTTTATTATGTTAATTTCATTAATTACATTGCTATCCTCTCTTGTATTGTGAAAAATAAAACATTCATTCATGTATATTGATGACTACCACCTTGCAAACAGATATAGTTTTTTCCCATCACCAATTCTAATGGCCATGTATTCGAATGTATTTAAAATATTCATATCATACATATTACATAATTATACTTCTAAGAGTATAATATCACATATGTCACCTTATGTTCAATTACAAGGAAATATGAATAATTTTCCTACGTGTAAATAATACTACTAACTCACTGTGTTTTTTTATCTTTAATTATTAACAAGGAATGTAATAATGAAAATAATAACGAGAATATGTAATAAATTTTATATAACAATGATTATAAAATTATAATATATTATTTATCATTATTTTACTTCATCCATATAGTGAATATAGACAATGTTCATCCATACATACAACTAGCCATCCCGACAAATGGTGAAATTAATTTTCTATCACAACCCATTTTAGATTACTATAAATTATTATATACTGAGTATATATGATATTTATATCATATTAACATTCTTTAATATACAGAATCATGATGAAAATTATTTTACATGTGATGTGAAATTAATATATGAAAATTGAATTATTTATTTCTCCACAAATGATATTAATAACTATTTGATAATAATTTTGGTAATAAACCATAATATATAAACCATACATTGATTGAATCATATGATTATGTTTAAATAATAGATTTATAATAAAATTATATTTATTATATAAGAGGTTAAATTTGTATGAATGTTCAAGAGACATATGCTAATGGATTTTAATCTAACATTTATTTCTATGATACACAACCCTTATAAAACACTTGTATGTTTTGTGTGGTATATGTATATTAAATGGCTATATATTTTAGTATTTATACTAATATTTATAGTGTTTAAAAATTAATAATCAATTATTTATTCTATTTGGATTACAATTCATGTGATAATAATGTGATAAAGGTTTCACATTAAAATCTCATTGTTTAACAGGATTTACTATGATATGATTAAAATAGTTACATACATAGATTTATCTCACAATAAAAACATGTATTTTATTCTAATCTAGTTAAAATATTATAATAAATGATTTCTATCCAATTTTCTATCTTAGTTGGCTAAAAAAACTAAAAGAATCTTTTTATGAAAAATGAATTTTTTTCTTAAGGTCAAAATTATATTTCTATTTATAACAATTTATTAAAAAGTAATTCAATGGTTTTATAACTTTTATAATATTATGTGTTAACAAAATTTAAATTTGAGAATGTATTTTTACAAAATAAAATTAAATGGATCTTAAAATTGGTTACCATATATTGAGATTTTGGGTCTTATTGAAATGTGTAATAAGTTTTTGTTTTAAAATGTAATCTATCTTTGGATTTTTCCATCATCATGTATAATAAATGATATAATTCTTGTTGGGAAAATTAAATTCAAAATATTTTGAGAATTTTTGGTAAAATTATAATTTTAAATAATTAATTTCAACGTTGAATGTCTATTTCTACTAATAAATCATCCATGTGATCTCTTCAAATATTTTTCCATCTATGATGACATATATTATTATCACTTATTTATTTTAATTGTTGTGGCTGAAGCATGATTTATTATTTAAATGAAATTAATGATGTCTTTTAACTAGTCATAGTGAGACCCATTACATAGCTCGAAGGCCCAGTGGACATATAGTCCATTACATGGCCCATAAGAGAAATTTTTATCCCAAGGCCCATTCTGTGAATAGTACTGCTACATTACTCTGTCTGTAACAGTACTTCACAGTACCCTTCTGATGCTATAGTACTTTACCACCGCTATAGTGGCCTGCCGCCACTACAGTGTCTGCTGTTGCTATAGTGCCTCCACTACTACAGTTGCTACAGTACTGCTACAATACCCTATGCCCAATGGGTTATGGACCTCCATTTTTCATGTAGTATAACAAGGTGATTATTATGATACACATTTATTTAGTGAGGGGTATGCTATTATGGAATGTTTATGGGATGATTTTATTTTCATGGGTTATGATATAATTAATTTTCCATGGTCCCGTGGAGAAAATATATATTGGTATCATTATATGATGGTGGTTACATTTTTACGAAGATGGTGGGTACAAGATAACCAAGGAATGTGGACACATGATAACCATTAATGGGTGGGACCTATATATCCCTATAATAGATTTAGTTAAGCATTATACATCTTCAGATAATAATGAGAAGCAAGATGATATGTATGATCTAAAATTGGAAATAGGAAAATGGTATTAATGCCCATTGGGAAAAAGGATGATGGTCTTAACAACAATGGTAATCATATGATGATTCATTATACACTATGTATAATTGAAATGGTCATTATCCAAGAAAAAAGAAATGAATTTTACACATACGATGCAACCAAATGAGTATGACATGAATTTATAGTTGTTGAATTATGAAGATATAATTATCTAATGGATCACGATTTGGGAATGATAACTCATTAATTAATAACTCATTTCCGGACAAACAATTTTTGGACTCTGACCTTTTTAATTTATCTTGAAGATCACATAACACTATTTTTATCACGTGATTTCAAATGATCACCTATTTATATCTGTCATGTTTACCCTTACAGAGCATCTAATTTTAGCAATTTTTTATTTTTTCTTATCCCCATGTTATGTTGAGTGATTTTAATAAGTTTATGATTATAAAGTTTACAAAATGGGAATATATTAATTTCTGATATTGAACGTCATTCATTGAATAAGAAAAATTTTGACCAATACTATAATGACACTACACATTTACAGACCAAGTGTTTAATGTTTTTAATTCTATTAAATATTCAACTAAAAATATGTAATATTTCAATAAAATAATAATTATCTCTATAGTATTTATCAGATAAAATTAAGTAATATGATCATTGGTAACCCTCATTTATGATAATTGAACAAAGCATTAAACATTGCTCAAAATATTCATTTAGAACGGATTCCCACATTGTATATTGGTGAGTCCCACCTAAGAGGATTATCCAACCATAAAGTTATTTTTTATTTATCAACTATAGTTCAATGGAAACATACATATATTTCTATAATTGTAATTATAACTAGGTTTAGTTAACCATTGGAAACTAAGATAAAAAAAGAAATTTGAGTTACCTAAAAGTATGTGTATGTGAAAGTCAATAGATAATTATATGTCTCAAAATATACATTATAATAATGACAAAGGGTAGAGTGAGTGGTATTCAATAATTTATTCAAATATATGTATGCTACATATGATTATTATTCTGGAATAGATATACCTAGGGTGACAATTTTAAAAAAAATTAATGTAATTAATTACACAGGTGTTTCATTTTATATGAAAATGGGATATAAGGAAATAATATTATATCCAAAATTGGGGTACATATTTTTTAATTTCAATAAAAATGATGAATGAGGAATTACCAATATGCAAGAATCTATTATTGAATAAAAATATTACACAAATTTAAAATTTTTATTATAACTATAATCATGCATCCAAAAGGCTTATAGATCACCATGAACTCCATTGATCCACGAAAACTAATGGGCCCTCTCCACTAAGAAAGAAATAAAATCCACAAAATATTTTTCTTCACAAAAATCATTTTTTATGTTAAAAATAAAGGATGAAATATATTTCTTGTAGTTTATCCATTGACCGATGATATCCCATGAGATATGATAAGATCTATTTCTAATCACATACCCTACATTAGTTGAATGACTTTCATACCACAAACTAGAAAATTTTATTTTTTTCTTCTTTGTCACAATTATTTTTTATAAGTTCAATTCCAAAAAATGTAGTGATGATATAAAGACCTAATAGACATACCATTGTATTTCCAGAAATATTTTGGAAAATTGAACCACTACTAGAAGGACCTGATGTACTTCTTCAAGCCCCATCTATTTTACATTTGATCAATATAGGAAAGGGAGATATCCATATAATTTCATTGGTACCTAGAGAATAATTTAAATTAAATGTAATTATATGATTGATGAACATGGAGGTTAAGAATATAGTTTTCACAAAAAACATATAATAGATCATTTTCAATATTTACAGAATCCATGACACATGCCAAGGGTGTTTGAAGTCCAAAGTTGATACTGGCATAATCCGACTATTTTGGATGTCCCAAATCATGTGTGATAGATATACATAATCCACATGTAGCAGATGATGAATATGTTATGAATGAGGTATCCGTTTTCTTAAATAATGGCATGCACTAATTTTAGCAAGATAGGTGAGCTCGACTTCAAATAGATTAACTACTGTTGTCCATAGATCATAGGATACACATAGTTGAGTAGGAGGATTATAATATAATCTCTGTATTTACTACATATATGAAATATAGTGCATTAAATAATACCCACATCTTATAAGAAATAATTATTTGGCTATTTTGAAGGCATCACATGCGAAGCGAGTGTTAATAATGATTGAATAACAAAATAAATTATTTCTCCCCTAATGATGATATGTATATTAGTCATATCCTGTTAAAAATATTTTGATGAAATAATTCCATTAGTTTTAGTTCCCCAAATTAATATCTCACTACCAGTAATGAAATCATAATTATGAAGAATATCATTGATCACAACAAGGAGGGTTTCTAAAAGGAAATGTATTTGATATTTAATCAAATAAGTCATATAGTGACACATGTTATAGGAGATTAAATAATTATAGAGAGGAATACATATCCATTTATATGAAAATAACAAAATAGAATAATTTTACTTGTTCATCTAGTGAGAAATATCCAAAATAATAGATAATTAATCCTTGAAAGAAATCCAAATGAATGATCTGATGTAAATATCATTCTTAGAATAATATTTTTTTTGACAAATCTCACACTCCAAAATGAATGAGAATACTAATAATCATTCAAGAGTTTCCACATGATCTAATCTTGTAAATATTTATTAAATTTATTTGTATTATTAATTTCATTCCCTCCATAATCGATTCATTGATAGAATTGTTTTCATGGAATAGTGGAATGTATTGATTGTAGGATACTTCCAATCCATTTATCATTTACTATATAATTATTTATATATATATATATTAAATTCATTAGTTCAAATATAATCCATAATAGTGTGAATTATTTTGGGGATAATGATATATTTCAATCAACTAAATCATCCTTCCTTTAAAAACATCTTTTCTATTCAATGAGGAGAGCTTATTTCTTATCAAACACAAAATTTGACCAAAATTCCCAATACATGTTTTACCCCATAACATGGAAACATCATGTTATGTTAAATATAGTAATAATTCTTCTCCCATAGAATTTATGATGTTAACTTTTTAGTTGTGGAGATGTTTCTACCGAATTATATATATGGATTATTCTTACTAATATCATTTCTTAAACATTTTCATAGTGGATAAGAATTTTTTTTTATTTTTTTAGTTAATTGTTTTTACCCTGAGCGAAAATAATTATTTCAATAGTGTATAATTAGCTATTGGGAGAAAACTGACCTCTCTAAGACCATATAAGTATTTTTTCATACCATTTACAATATTGAGAAGTAGACCACATCAATAATTATCAATAATGGAGATGAAAATCGCAGTATGTGATTACCTTATCTAATAGACCATGGAAAATTAATGAGACCATAGAGTCCAATATTAATAATTATTAAATCATTAGGAGAAACCAGTAGTATATTTACACATTTAAAAAAAGTAAATAATAAATAACTATTCAAAACATCCAAAAAAATCTCAACATATGGTGTTGAGGTATTTTTTTCCATCATGTTTGAAGGAAATATTTCCTACTACCGTGGATTTCCTAAATAGATTAAAAAAATAAATATTCAATACTACCGAAATCTTGGATGGTTATAGATGTAATAAAAATATACTGGTTTTAGGACATGATATAATATTAAATACTAGAGAGCCTATTTACATGAATTTTTCCAGTAATATTATATGTAGTTTTGTAATTACCCTCTTAACCTCACTGTCTTTTAAAAACAATAAATAATCACTAGACAATATGTGGCATCCAAAAAATAAAAAAAATGTAGAAATAAAGGCCAATGGTATTCATATGAAAATTTATGATTATTTATCCTTTAGGAACTAAAATCATTAAACCAACAAACCCAAACTAGAAAACTCACTATATGATGCATTAATGAAACCAATAAAACTCAATGATTAACAATATAAAAAAGTACAACGAATATGTGCTATAGAAGATGAAAAATAAAAATCAACGAAAACTTTATATGAATAAATAAATAATCTAAGTTGAAAACATTAATCCCTTCTCCAAAACTTCTAAACTCCAACATCAACAAACTGGCTATGTATCATGAGGTGATGATAATAGTGTGTGATACACTACCGTTTGTAGTGTCCGAGATGATAGAATATGCAAAATCACATAAGTTATAATGAAGGGGTGGTTTCAAAACTCATTAGGAATTCCCCAATGAAATCAACACATGTGTCACTCGAACAAAAAGTTTAGTGAAATTTATATAAAATAGTTTACATAATTAAATTTCCCGAAAAAGTTTATAAATATATATGAACATGTCTCAAACCCATTTAAAACCTAATGTAATAGGTTCTATATACAACTAATTTCTATCAAATCACATTTCTATAAAAACAAAAAAATAGAATTTAAAACCATTTCCCATTAACATTTTTAAATATCAATTACATTCAACTTATTCACACATCAAACTATGCATGATTAATTGTGATAGCTCCACACTCATTAGTGGTCTCTCGTCGATCTACCATGTCACCCATCATAATTTCACCACATGTTCCATTTCATATTTGGTACCATACCCAAGGTCATATTCCAACCAAACATCAAAAATGTGATCTACAAACACACCAATATAATTCCAAAACCATTTCCAAAACCATTTCAAACCATTTCAATAAAACCATTCTTATTGAAAACTATTTAAAAAGATAAAATTACAATAACCCATTTCATTTCAATAAATATTTTCATTTATTGAAATCATTTGAAAAAAAACTGGTTTTCAATTATTTCAGATAAATCCCATCTTACTATTTACCTTTAAAACTCAATAGTCAAACACATTAATAAAAACAACCAAATTTCCAAATTTTATACAACTATCACCAAATAGGGTTTTAATCAAACATAAAGCAGCCAATTCATTAAATATTTCACCAGAAGTAGTCAATTTCAATCAAATAAATTCATTTATACTAAATAAAATGATGAGTGAAGCCAACCACCTTAATGGATTTGACAAAAAAACAAAATTGGACGAAGAAAGCTTAACAAATTTGGACGATTCTCCAGGAAACCACCTTAGATATCTTTCTATATCATTATCAAGATCACATATCTACATATTTTGAATTCAAAATCTAATATCTACCCCTAAAAGATGTAGATATATGAAACACAGAATATAGGAGAAGTAGATATATGAAGATCTATGAAACTAATTAAGAACTGTGAAGAACGATCACATACCTCAATAATTAAGATTTGAGTAACTAAGGGAAGACTTCTTATTACATTTTGATTGATTGGATAACATTCACTAGCCTTGGGAGAATCAAAATCCAGAGTTAGAGTCATATGGGGTAAAAAATGAATCTATTAATAGCAAGGCCGACCTAGATTAACATTTTATAGAGGTTTCTTAACTCGCACATAGTTAGTGTGCGCAGTTAGTCAAACTTTGCACATACAATTCATCAACTACTGCCTTATAGATCGGACATATAACCTTCTCGCACTATATCCCTAATCATATTCACATTATCCCGATGCTACTATCTAGAATCTGAATGTTCATACAGTTTCTACTATACCTACCACACAGTTTAAACATACTGTGAGATGCATATGTGCCTCACTGTTGTCTGAAAAAACTTATTGGAAGACGACCAAAATATCCCATCCATCACCCTTACACATTATTAATATAAAAGGCCAAATTTTGTTTTATATTCTAAAAATCTAATTCTAATAAATTTTCTCCACCATTTTTCTTTCCATCTTCAGAATGTATTGAAATGTCCTTACCCAGAAAGAGTTTCTGCTATAGCTCTTTCATTTCCTTCTACTGTTCCCATGAGTTTTCCTAAATCTAAAAATGTTTCCATAAAACTCACATGATAATAAGTTCTTCACCCTGATAGTAAATATCCTACCAATCGACTATCCAAATTGATATATGTACCAATGATACATCGGGCTCTATGTCAACTTGATCCCATCTGATCACATGGTCGGGATCAGGTTGATACTTTTTCAATTGAGGTTCCTAGAACATATTATGCACCAAAATGAATAGTGGTGTCAATTCCAACTGATAACTCCCCTCTAAATACCATTATAGTATCTATAAAGTGCCAATTAATTGAGGATATAATTATACCTACATTCCAATATGACGATTTCCAAGACATGGAATGATTTTTAAGAACAAATGACCACTTATCGAGAATGAAAACAGTCTTCAAGAATGATCTGAATATGTTTTCTTATGACTCTGAGTGAGCTCTAACTTCTTTCTAATCCACTAAATCCTCTTCATTGTTTCCTGAACAAGGACCATCCAAAATAGTAACTTCTTACCTCGTTGCACCCAAAATCGAGGATAACGACAATGACACCAACACAATGATTTTAAATGAGCCATTTGTATTGAGGTATGATAGTTGTTATTTTACAACAACACCAATATTGTAACATGGTCATCCCATGAACGAAAATAATTTATTACAGAATCCCAAAATATTTCTTCCAATGTATGCATTATCCTTTCATATTTACCATCCACCTGAGGATGATACACCATACTAAGAGTCCACTAAGTCCAATGTGATTTCTGTAAGGATTTCCAAAAATAAGATGTTATCCTCTGATATCAGATTGAGACTATAAAAATCGGTATTACATGTCTCTAGATAACGAAATTCATGGATATATGCTCCCATTTTAACTTTAGTATAGGTAATCAATGTAACATTCCTATTTATCATTGATGTTATACCATTACATGATAAGTAGTTAAAAACAATTGCATGAACTCAGCATCTTTATTTTTCATTTTTCTCTTCCAAAACACTGACTTAAACAACTTATACTTCTTCATTATACCTATATGTATAGCCCATATGAATGTTGGAAGTATGGAATAAGTTGTTCCTGATAATCCATTGGTACAAAAATCTAATCTCTAAAACAAAAAAAATTGTACACTTCATGTTTCCATCCCTAAATGGTCTCCCCAATATTGAGTTTTGAACTCATAACCAAGCATTCTGCATTAGGTTATTGAACCTCTTTACCATAATTACAAATTATGGATCCTCCTTAAATGAATAGATAAGCAATATATCACCTTAGCCTTTACATTAAACTTGTATGTCATCTAGGACTAACATCAACTGTAACTCCTCTGAAGCTTAATTTTCCAACTAATCAAATAACATTCAAATTAATGAATAATTCACCGTATTTAATTTACCTAGTATATACATCCAGTCAATTTCAAACAACTAATTATATTCAATCCATATCCATTACCTCAAATTCTAATATTGTTGTGATAAAATGAGTTTGAATCACTTATCATCCATAAAAACATTTAACTTTAGACAATATAGATAGTGACAGTAAGTCATAAAAGCCTGGAAAACTCTATATAACCATAAATCGCATGTTGTGTAATTTTTATAATGAACACTCATCCTCTTTTAACCATAAGAAACCACAAGGTATCTTTACATGAGAAGACATCCCAACCCAGATCCCAATTCATCACAGTACATCACATATCACTGTCCTAATTCATGAAAATATCAAGACAGTCGTCAATGTATGGAAAACAATGGGCTCTTGAAAAGAATTATAGAATTCCCTAGTCCATTAGAATATAATTTATTCATTATAAAAAGTTTAATTGGAATGGTTATTTGTGATATTTCAAGCAAAAATCATCTGTAATAAAAATCTAGAATATGAAAACAACATACCTCAAGTAAAAACTTATGTGGTTGCAACGAGATGACAACATCTATCTTCTATGGATCAAATGAAACTCCTTTTTTTAAATAACATGGCCAATAAACAATTCCTCTAATATAAAAAAATCACGCATTGAATATTATGCAAAAAATAGATATCTCCATATTTCCAACACAGTCACTCTTTGATCATTGTTCTCATCCCTTTTCCTTGAATACACCAATATGTCGTCCACAAACAACATAAAAAAGAACTAAGAAATATCTGAAACATCTTATTCATCATTTCCATAAAAACTATTTATGTGTTCATTTTACCAAAAGGCCTCACATTTTATTCATAATGTCCATATATTCTTTTGAAAGGTTTATTTGGAATATCATTCTACCAAACTAACAATTGATGATATCATACATGTAATTCCTTTTTTGAGAATGATTGAGCTCCACATTATTTGTCAAATAGATCATATATTCATGTATGCTGATATTTGTTCATTATCATAACATGGTTAATCTTTTGATAATTAATGAAGAATAGACTTATTCCTTTTACTTTTGATACAAACATGATTGGTGATGCCCACAAAAATGTACATGGAGAAAAATGAATCCTTTTCATTCTAGCTCCAATGATTGTAATTTTAATTCACATAATTATTTTGGGTCCATCCTATAATACAGAAGGGAAATAGGACTTGTCTTAAGAAAGATAACAATAGTAAAATCCAGTTACCTTATATGTTGTAACCCTAAGAGATTCTTTGAAAATTCATCTTGAAATTTATCATTTCCATCTTGATATCTTATTTCCTCAATCTCATCCATTGATTATAAATTCAATGCCACCAACAGGTAAAACATTTCTCCCACCGCTGGATCCAACACGCTTTATGCACCATTCTTTGAAACCCTAAATCTTCTGAAAATATTCCTGATGAGGTCCTCATTTATAAAACTAACCATTCTTCCATAATAGTTGATGTCATACAAGAATGGTTTTAAAAAATAAATACCCAAGATTATATCATTGATATATACCTCCAACATAGATAAATCTCATTTCAGATACAATCTATCAACATTTATTGAAGAATATTTACATAATATTTCCTTTCATTCTCTATACCTTGGAGGTGTTCGATGTTTTTTCCTAGAGGTAATCATCTTTAGTTTAAAAAATATAAAATTAAAATAATGAGAAGAAATTAAGGAATGCAACACAGAATTATCATACAACATATTCATAAGGCTAGAATTTAATATAATCGTACCTCTCACTATTGATGGTCCATCCTAATCATCTACAATAATTTTATTAGTTCTATATAACTTCTTCACCCCCGTAGTCTTCTCCTTTTTCACTTACCATGATTGACCTTGTTGAAGAGTCATGGTATTGCATGAATCACCATGGATATATCTATATTGATGATGAGTCTGATTCGGTTATCCTTACCCCACCTATGTGCACGATACATGTGACACCTGAGAAGTCTCTCAATAATCAGACCTCAGATCACTGCAACGATAAAACTTAAGAGGCTCCATCTTGTTGCAACTATGGCATGATCTCGATTGTTTTTTACACTCTCATAGCATGTGGTCAATGTATCGAAATTTGAAACATCCCACATGAATCTTTAGTTTTTGAGGAAGGTTCACTAATCCATCCATCTAATTATGCATCATACTCCCACCATTGATATAGGTCCCCCTCTTCCACATTATCCCATCATTTAAGTTCCCAACATTTACCATATGTATAATCATAATTTCACCTCCAACACATCCTGAGATATCATGTTCATACATTGTATCTCTATTCACTATATATATATATAATCTATAATACAGAGAACTTCAATCATCATGTTAATATCTTATCTCAGCCTTGATTGGAATGTACATGCCTTTATGGCTACACTCTTTTCATCTTCTAGTCTAAATCACACTAAATTAATTATTTTATCTAAATTTTAAATTATATCATGATATTTATTCATTATGTTGGTGAATTTTGTCATTCCCATTATCCTAAATGTGTGAGGATAGAATTCCTTTTTAAACAAGTTATCAAAATTACAAAAAGTAATTCATTGACATAGATTTATTTTCACTGATAAATCCTACAACATTAATGAAATAACATCACGAATATATGTTTCAATCTGGAAATTCAGATCCAATTGTGTGATAATGAAATTGAAGATACAATTCATCCCATTTAGCTACATCTCTGCCTTTTCTTGTTCAAAATCACCCCAGATGATCAGTGGATTCTACTTCATTAACAGGATGCAATGATCGAAATTCCACGTACCATTCCTTCGGTTCCATGTATTCATAGAATGAATTTATAGAATGATATACCAAACCATTTCATGGTTCATCTTTGGTTCTAGTGAAAAATAATTTTCCATATCATATTCTGATTGGTTTCTATGAAGCCGACTGGGTGCCATTTTCTAAAAAAAACTAAAAACTCAATATGTCTCACATTATAGAAACTGATATATTAGTATTTAAAATTATATCACATTTACTATTACAACATCTCTTTTCAAAAATCTGAAATTTATGAGGACATGAAATTTTCATTTTTAGGATCATTCCAATTTTAAAATACATCAAACACTCTCTTTTCAATATATTTAATTTGAAAATAAATATCATGATTTTAAAAATTAACCTCTTTTTCAAAAAACATAAATCATTAATTCAATGATATAAACAATCCTAGTGTGAATGAATATATTTACGATACATTTAATTCCAGTCTCATTGGTTAAACCAATGATGTGTAGATTTCCATAATAATATAACTATCTTCAAAATAAATATATTTCAAACTCACAAGTTACATGACACTCATTATTAAAAGGATAACTATTTCTTTTAATTCTCTATATTTCAATTTCCAATAATCCTATACCTTCATAAGATCACAACCCATTGAATTTAAAGGAATGAATTTCAACACCAAGACTATGAAAATCGATTAATACATGTTCTATATATAAAGAAACTAGATGATAATACTTATCTCAAACAATATTTTCGAAAGAATGAATTTATGCCTTTTGTAATGACATAATTATTCCCATTGTCTTGAGAATATAATGAATTATTACTAGGCTTTAGGAAACATCCCTAAAAGTGTGTTATACATTATCATTTCCAAATTCCAGAATGATATAATGTACAAAAACAATAATTTTCTAATGTTGGGATAAGTATAAAACTAAATAGGCACTCCCTAATGACTTCCTCACTTACACCACTAGGATAAAAATGTTGACAAAAATTATATGTAATATAATATATAAAACAATTTCTCAAAAAAAAATTATTAATAAATTTAATAAAGTATCCAAACCATATAAAATTAAATGTAAACAACTGGGAAATGTCTTAGGTTTTCCAATTTATGCTTTGGAATATTTGTATGAATATTTCTGGAGATATGCACATAGAGGGAGTTAAATTATATAGCACGATACTGCCTAGATGAATTTTATTAAAATATTTAATTTTCCTATACTATGATAATTAACGAAATTAGTAACCACATAAAATATATATTAAATAAAAAATCAGAGGTTGTTGTTGCGTCTGGAGTCTGTATTTTTTGTTAGGTGTGGTATAACCTTTGATGGTGCATGCCTCCTATTAAAAAATGTTAATGAGGGGGTTTCGTTAGATAAATTAATTTTATTTAATTTGTGATGTTTACGGGAATAACATCTGAATGGAGTTTCAAATCAAATTTATGAAATTGTGGTTGAGTCAGGAATGGAATGTATACCCTATGTGCGACATAGTTTTGTTAAAATCGGGTGATGGGTGAGAGGCAAGTCGACTCGGGGTGTTAAGCTAATATTTGTTTTATTAAAAAATAAAACAAATAATAATTATATACACCCTTATCCCTGTCTATGAAGAGAAGCTATAGAACCCAACCTCACATTATTATGAATTAATGAACCATGTGAGAAGGATTGTATTTTTATATCGATCATCGGTAGATCGAGTATCTGTGCATCATGAGCATCGTTTCTCACAGGAAGAATGTGTGTTCCTCCATGAGGTAGGAAGTTTTAGAATTGATTTAACCACTTTATTATGAATTTTTTTTCTTTGTTTCTTCATTAATGTTATGTAGAACAATTCACGAGATTATTAAATAAGGTTTCTGATCTATATTTGGATCACATCGGTTGTCCCGGTGGTCCGTGGAAGGCGCGTCGATAGACTCAAATGCGTAGTAGTAGATTCCAGAGATGAACAACACTTGTTGAGGAGATATAGAAGATTATGGGAAGGTGGTTGTAGGGCAGAAAAATAGTGGATGCAGGGTAGTATTGTGGATGCTTGGCTGGTCGGAGTGTTCCAGTAGTGGTGGAGGTCAGGCCGGCTGGAGTAGGCAACCCTTGTGAGGGGGCATCAACCTGTGTGGGTAGGTCTAACTACTTTTGGGATGGGGGTAACATAGACCCCAATAATATTCAAACTGGATGACTGATTTGTGAGAATTATATAGTAATGTGAATCTCAAATCAAGACAATCCCTTTAAGAATGGTTTATGAATTTAAATAATTATTTTCATGTCATGGGTAACAAGATGTTGAAATAATAATAATATTTTATTATTATTCAACTTCGACCCACTATAACTTCTTCGTGGAGTTTTTTATTGATGTAACATTAGTAGGGTTGTGACCCAGATGGTAAGATAGACATATGAAGATAAAATTTCAGTTTTTAAACCTAAATCCTGGTATAGGCCCCATGATATCCGTTTCAGTGGGTTTTATGGTGGAACGCGATTTCTTCAACAAGTGTACATTTGGGAAAACGAAAATGGTTTACATGTGTTCTTTAGAGAGGAGTGAAATGGTGTGACTCATTTTATTTGTTTCAGGATTGAGATGAAGCTCCCACATGTTTCGTTTGGGAATGTTGAATTGAATAGTATATTTTTACTAGTTGTCAGTTTTGGATGACTAAATTGTCTATATTGTGTATTTTTCAGTATAGATTTCAATTGGGTCCTATGTTATGGAAAACATGACATTAGGTTATATGAATAAAGAGTGAAACAACTGGAGAGGTGTTAGAAAAATATTGGAGATCAGTTGTTCTGAAAGAGATATGTTGGGTCGTGTACTCCCTTTTGGAACCAGGGTACGAGATTCCCTTATCAATCTACATAGGGAGGGAATGGACTCCCCATGTGGTGGGTGCAGGTTTGTTACCGGTTGGTGGTTATCTCCCGGGTTATTACACTCTTAATGGACTAGGGTGTAAATTCTGAATCGCGTTCACATAGATGGAAGGATCCACTATCGTTATACGGAACATGCTCTCCAATATAATTGAATTGTATAGTGGTGATACCTTCCATGTGTGTGGGATCATGTTTCACCAAGTGGTTATCCCCTTCCATCGGTGTGGGCTTACGTTTCACCTAGTGGTTCTCTCTTACTATGGGTGTGGGTCACATCACACATTGTTGTTCTCCCTTACCATGGGTGGGGCTCAAGTTTCTCTCAATGGTACTCCCCTAAAATGTGTGTGGGTGCACTTTTAACGTAGTGTTCCTCCCCTATTATGTTACGGTGTGGGATCTTGTTTCACAAGGTTGTACTCCATTGACCTACCAGGGTGTGGGTTTGAACCTATGGATTATTTATCTCTCATTCATGAGTTAAAGTGGGGAGTGGAACCCTACACATGTTATGTATGATTCTGAGTTAGATGTTAGCAGTCTGTCAATGTATTGAGGTTAGTCCCCTGTAGATACAAGGGAAAACTTTTTAGAGGATTTTTAGTTTCTTGTATTCCCTCAACTATGGGGTTGTGTTGAATAGAGGGAATCTCCCAAGTTATACCGAACCTATGTAGGAAACAAGTCAGCCTTGGTGGTTCAACATGTTACATTCTATCTTGGATGTGGTGGTTATTTCAAAGACATGATGTTTTTTATGATCACACCAATTCCTGTTGAGAGTTATCCAAAATGTTTTGTCTCATATTGATGTTTGTGATTTCGGTACCTCATTAGATCGTTGTGAGTGATGAATTAGAACCTCAAGCTTATTTACATGGATAATCTATGGTTTAGAGCCTGATAAATCATAACATAATTGAGTACATATGGGTATTTTTCTTCGATTCCATGTGGTATGTGTTGTTTTCTTCCATGCAAGGAACGTCGAGCTGTCTGGTCGAGTATTGTTGAGTATGGTCAATAGATGGATCTTCCCTCTCATGTGGGTTCCCTCAATATAGGAAATGTTTACGAAGTATCAGATAAAATTTCAAAGACTGTGTTTGAGTCTATAATTAATTCATTACAATAAGAGTGACATACTTTTTTCATTGATGGTTGATGGGTCAGAAGAGAGTCGACCAGGGTCTAAAGATCATAATTTTTTAATTTAAAAAACAACAAATAATCTCATTATCCCTCCTCCATAGTTTGGAGGATACGATATCTCCCCTAGCTCTCCCATAGATGAAAAAAAACAATGCTAGTATGTGTCATTTTGGAAGCTGATCGTCAGCAGGTTGGGCATCAGGATGTCATGGGCCTTGTTCTGCACCTGAACCTTTCACATTATTCCAAAAGGTATGTGGTTTGAGAATTGATCTCATCTTCCATATTTATGCATAATTTTACTTTTATAATTCATCATTTATGTCTATATCAGGTAAATATCATTACAAAATAGGTTTCATATATGTTTTTGTAGCATGTGGGTGCTACCGATGGACTGTGAAGGTTCAACTAAAGAATCTGGCACAATGTGGTGGTTTCCGATGAGTCATGGATCGGGATGATGTGGCAGAGTGGATTATAGCAAGGCGGTGACTCTGGAAGGGTGGTGTAGTGGCATCATCAGGGCTATTCATAGGCATAGGTAGGGTGGTGCGGTGAAGGGTGTTCCACCTGGGGCTAGCCAGTGCTTACCAGTCCAGCCTTTTTTAGCCCATGTTTTCATTAAACCCCTATAATAATGAAACATGGTGTCCGGTTTTTAATCCCTCTATGACATTGTAACTCTCCCATCGAAACAGACACATTAAGGATGGTTCATGAATAAAAATAATCTTGTTTGTGGCCCAGTTCTACAAAACAATAAAATAAAAATAGTATCTTATTATTATTAAACATCAACCTACCATAACATCTCCACAGAGCTTTCGATTTTTTCATTTTAAGTGGTATTGTGACCCTGATGGATATGAAACTTTTTCAAGATAAATTTTATGATAAATAACTGAAATTTGGATGTGGTTCAAACGTGGTCCATTTTGGGGTGCTTATGGTGAAACATGACTTTTAACCATGTGTCCATTTAAGATGACCAATAGTGGATTCTGTGTGTTTTTTCATTAGGATCAAAATGGAGTGACCCAATTGATGTGTTTCAGGATCGTGATATGGAGCCCATTTGACTTTTTTGGGGTTGTTGAGTTGAATATTACTATTTTTAATGGTTGTCCATTTTGGGTGAGAAAATATTTTGTTCTATGTGTTTATTAATATAGAATGTGATTGTGACCTCTATTATGGTTTACAGGAACAAGGTGGCAAGAATAGAGCATGAAACATGTGAAGAGGTTCTAGTATAATGTTTGATATTGGTTGATCATGAGGAGAGCTATCAGTTCAGGTACTCCACTGTAGAACTAGGCATGAGTTTCCCTTAACTATCTACTTAGGTAGTGATGGTACTCCCCCCATCATGGTCATGGTATCGTTACCATTGAGTGGTTTTATCCAGGGTTCTTACACCATTGATGGACTAGGGTGTAGGTTCCCCATGGTTTTCATGAAATTAGACTAATCCACTACCATGAAATGGAATTGTATATCTAATCTCATTTTTTGGTATTGTGGTTCTTCCCTACCATGGTTGTGAGATCATGTTTCCCCATGTGGTGAATCCATGTCATCGGTGTGGGATCTCATTTCACAGAGTGGTGTTCCTATATTATGGGTGTGGGATCATGTCTCATGTATTGATACTACCCTACCATGGGTGCGAGATCATGTCACTCACAGTGGTTCTCTTCTATAGTGGTTGGAAGATCATGTTTTAAATAGTGGATCTCCCATACTCTGTTTTTTTGTGGGCACGTGTTTCATTGGGTGTTAATCCGCTGACATACCAGGGAACAGGTTCATGCCTATGAAGTAGTTCTCCCCTGTTCTTGAGTTGTAGTGGACATCGGGCCCATACACAAGATATTCATGAATCCAATTTAGGATATCTAGATCTCATGATGTATTGAGTAGTGGGAAACACCAAACTGGATCGAAAATGGTTTCATGGGTTGTTTTTCGATCTATTACTCCCTCAACTATTGGACAGTGGTGAGAGAGTGACTCTCAATAGTTCTTCTACACAAGTGCACGGCGCTGGTCATTGTTGGTGGCATCTCATGGTTGAATTCCATATGGATGGTGTGGTTTTCTCATCAACATCATGTTGTCAATTCTCACCCCTATTAATTTGGAGACCTATTAAGAATGGAAAGGAGCTATTTTTAATCTGTGAGGTATGTACCTCATGAGATCATTGTGATTTTTGCATTGAAACCAAGATTTGTTTACCTTGGTCAGTATATATCCAATATCATGAGACATGGTATCATAGATGAGTATATATAGTTATTTTTTTTGGATTCCTCAAGATATGTGTTGTTTTGATTACATTCCAAGTAAATTAGCTTACTGGTCAGGTATTTCCGAGGATGATCTCAAGAGGGAACCTCTTTATCGTTTAGGTTCCCTTGGGGTATGTCGAGTTAAAATATGAAAATGAGATGATCTCTTTTTGGTTTGGGGTTTTTGGGGTCCCTACTGAGTATTATTGTAATAACTCGTGAACTGTATTTTCCTACACATGTCATGTATCATGTACAGAACATAGGGCCTTTGAAAGAGTCCCATCTGGACCCATATTAGGTATAGCATAATAGCCAGACTGCCTACAGTTTTCAATTGATATTGGGCAAAGAGCTTACAAGTTGGTTTTTGTCAGCGATCCCCTATCCAATGTAAGTATATTCTTTTACAGTTTTATGGTGGGTCATATATTTCCCCTTTTTATACGTCTATTGTAATATAATATGGGATATATGTTTGCATGAATTTTAATTTTCAGTTTATATATATATATATATATTCAATATTTTATGGAGGTGTATATGGGTGTGTGCATTTAGGTACCTTATAATAAGGCATCCTTTTATGTGATATCCTACTAGGCGCTAGACGGAAACCCCTAGCCTATAAAGGTGGGCTTGGGAAGACGCGGCTCATGCCTCATTTTTTCAGGTCATGAAAAAGATATATTTTCAACTAATTTGAAGTAATTAACATTTCATGAAAATCAAGAAAACATAGATTTAAAAAAATTTCACTTTAATATTTTTTTCAAACACATTCCATTCCACTAATTCACACATCCAACTATGCATTCTTCAATATCGCAGTTTGATACTCATGAGTAGTCTCTCATCGACCTATCATGTCGCCACAAGATAATTATACATAATGTGTAATTTCACATTTAGGACTGTGAACAAGGTCAAATTCTAACCAAACGTCATAAATGTGAACTACAAACACCACTATTGTTCAAAAACAAATTCATGTAACCATTTAAAACCATATAAAATAAACCGTTCATTTATTGAAACCCCAAAAAACAAACCAAATTCTAATCACACATTCCATTTCAATAAAATATTTGATTTTATTGTCAACCTTTTAATCAAATCCATTCACCATTATTACCATGAAATAACATCTTAAAATCCACATTATAAAACAAAATTCAAAAACATTAATCAAAATCACTAATTTTCAAGATTATCCACAACCATCACCAATACGGATTTCTAGAAATCATAAAGAAGAAAAAGTAATATCAAATCCATATAAAACAATAAATTTTAAACCATTACATTCAATTATACTAATAGGAGTTGATAGTGAATCTACCCACATTGAATTATTTGATAAAAACCAAAAATCGATGAAGAATTCATCAAACCCTAGGTTGATTCTCCATGAAAACACCCTAGATATATTATCCTATAATGATCAATGACAAATATCAATATATATGTAAATAAATATATTAGATCAACCCATAAAGGATTTATATATATGAAATCATTAATAGAGGTGATTTTGATCTATGTTGATCTAAGAAACTGATCATGAATGATGAATAACGTTCACATACCTCAAGAATCAGGCTTCTATTCACCATGGGAAGCCATCAGATTTAATCTAGTTCAATTAGAGAACATTATTTGGCCTTAAGGGGAGAAATATCATTTGTTAGAGCATGTTTTGTTTGAAAAGGTTATTAAATACAAGGGCAACCAATGTCTACTTTTTAAAGAGGGTTTTAAACCAACATAGGGTTATTATAAATAACTTGTCAAACTATGCGCTAACTATGTGTTACCTACAACCTTATAGATAACCTCACATGAACTACTTGCATGGTGCACCAAACATTGTACACACCATGAAAATTCTACTCTCAAGAATCTGTAACATCCCATTGTTTCTACTAGGATATCTTCATGGTTTGGATAGACTGTGTGCAACCCATTCACCTCTCCATTAGCTGAAAGAAATTATTGAATGTTTTCAAAACATACCCATACTTCATCCTTAAAAATTATATAAATAAAATAACAAAAAAAGTGTTACATTCTAGAAATATGGGGTACTAAAAGTGTTGACATGGTTAATAGGTCTCCAGATATTTATTTCATTAGAACATTATAGTTTTGGAATGAGGGAAATAAATTGATGAATGATTCCTGATGTTAGATGAATAAAATCACATATTTATTAAAAAAAATATAAATTATTGTTTATAATATGTCCAAAAAAATTAATTACTGAAGTGATCATTCCTAGGATAGAACCACATATTTTGACTAAAGAGACCATCGGTGGTCAAAAAGTACAATGAATTGAAACTATATTCATGTATTCCATATGAGTATAAATAATTGGAAAAAATTCATCCATATTGTATGTGAATCTGTTGGGGTCATTAATCAATCTCGGGTAAAAGGGAAAAAAATTAATTGGAATGTTTATTTTAATATCAAATATGTTCCCATTTTCACTAATAACAAATAAATCTTTGTTAATTTTTACCACCCACATAATTTAATTAAAAAAACTAGTGATTATATCTCAATATATGATCTATTTTTTATTTATTGTGTCCCTTTACATGATTTATTAAGTTATACAAATTGTATTTTGGTCTTGTGATACTTTATTTTTTTACACTAAACCTATGGAAAAATAATTTCGAGTATCCTTATCATGAATGGATTGAGGTTGGGAATGAATATGATAGATAAATTTATAAGGTGACTGGAGAATTCCTTTCTCATAAAGTTAAGGAGTTTCTTAATAATATGGAGCTCTAGAACAAAATCCAATAAATCTTCTTTAATGACAAAAGGGATTAATGTTTCATGTAATGGAATTATATTATTAGGTCCATGAAACCAATAATTGTAGAATCTAAAAGAATAGGGTGCTATATCATCTTTTGAAACCAGGTTCATAAAAACAAAATTATGGTCCTAGTTTATATTTTCATAATTTATGTTGTAAATATATGTCCATGAAAAAAGTAATTAATCATTAACAAAGGATTTGTCAAATGTTCTAGAAAAAAAATTCTTTAGATAGTTTATTTAACATGTTTATTTTAAAAAAAATAAATTGACATTATTAATTATATTGTAATCAATACATTAATTCAAATATCATGTTTATGTAGAAGAACTGATCATTATAATCATGTAATCTAGATTATATTTGGTGTTCATGTCTCAAAAGTGAGTCTTTTGATTGTTTCTTGACATTATCATAATCAATATACACTTCCGAATACTAATTCTTTCTTGATAACCATTATAATCAGGAATAAAAAAAATGTTTGCATAACTTTATAATTATAACTAATACGTAACATCTATTAATTATAAATAATAGAAATTCCCTACATCATTGAGTTATGTATGACAAATAGTCTATTAATTTCATTACTTGGCTTAATGTTTTCATGGTGATTGTATACCAAAAAGTCATGAGAAGAAATATTATTTGAAAATGTCCATGATTATTTAAGGATACATAAAATATCATGATTTTTTATTGTTTATGAAGTATATATTATATTTTTTCCTATAGTTTTGAAATACATATACAATTAAGAGACATGATCTTCATTTGATGTTTAATTTAGAGAAGGATCCCCCTTTTTTCATCAACCCTTTGATCTTTTCTTGGAGAACATTTTCGTACAAACTGGTTTCATATCATCACTACATAGTATTTTATTTTATTCTATACGGTGTATTTATATACTTGGTATGTGAACATAATTAATTTTTTTAGAGGATATATCAAAATTTGTTCATTGATTAAGCACTTAATAAATAACTTTTTTAATTTTTTATTTTAAGAGATCATGGTCATTTTGATTTATTACGGATGAATCCATGTTGGTCATAGTCATGGGGTCAAATTTAATTTAATGATTTTCACTACAACTAGTTTTCAAATCCTCAAGATGATAATTTTTTACTTATTTGTATTTATCCATGTAATTTCAATTCTTTATCGAGTCATTTGGTATATAAACATAATCATTATGAAAGAATAATCAATGTAAATAGTTGTATTTTATATTTCATGGTGGGTGTTTATTTTAATTCAAATGGAATTATTCTCAAAAAATAACCACTGAACATATTTAATTGGATTACTAAGTATTTTATTGTTAATTATTTTTCCTCTTATAGTTTATATAGAGTAAATATAAATTTTGTTGGATGTAAAATCCAAAACCATTAGATCATATAATTATGGTTTATACTTCAAATATGGTTGAAAGACTATGCCCACATTCTGAAAATTAGAGGATTCATTGGAATGATCAAAATGAATTGATTCAACTAAGCTCAAAATATCATGGGAAATAATAAGGTACATGACATCATCCATAGTTCATAAAGATTCATTTGAATCTCAAATGGCACCCTAAGGACCATAAAAATTCAAAAATGCATCTGGAATACAAGAGAATACTTCCCTAACAAAATTAACCCAAAGAAAGGCTCAATTTTCCAAATAATGGTTTTTGACATCAAATGTTATCTTGTTTTTTCTCAACTGTTTCCCTTTATCATGATTATTTTATGTTAATTTATTTGCAATAAAATTCCCTTTCCATTTTTATTTTTCTTAACAATTTCAATTCATTTGAATCACTTGTGGGTTTCACATTCATATATAAAACTCTACATCATGATATATTTTTCCTTATAATTCTAAAATCATCTAAAGAATAAGAAAAATATTCATAAAATTTTTTTCCTCATTTATGTGATCATTGTAAAAAATAATAATTGAATCCAATTAATTTTAATAAAATTTATACATAACCAATACACTTTCATTAAGACCTTGATATTTATTCAGGGTTTCATGATACAACATCAGAGGAAATACAATGCATGAATCATGATCAATCAATATTTTACAACTCTCGAACACCCCATTCGGGAAATGAATTCTTACCAAAATTTTTGTTTTTATATTATTATTTTTTTATCCATTGATGATGATATTTCATTGGGAGTGCCTTACTGGAATAGGATTTTTATTGAAATTATAAATATTCATCATTTATTTATGATCATATTTTATTTTGATAAGAATATAGAATAATTACATTTTTATTAGGATCATTATCTATTCATTACCGCCACCATAATGTGAATTCCCTGATTTGGGTACATCATTGGATCATGGTTTTTCCCAAAATATTAATTAATATGCACATCTATAAAATTCATAATGAAATATTATCATTTTTGATGAAATTATACATCCTATAAGTCTGATAAATAGCTATCATTCATTATTTTTAATGATCTATGCTAGGTGGATTGATAAATTTGACCAAATTATCCATGGTGTGCTTTCACAAATGTGATTCCCCTACTCTTTAGCATCGATGTAACTTCTTCAAGAATAAGGCTTTCACTCGACCACTTCTTTTTTTAACAGGTGAATCAATCACATCATTGGAGGAACATTACCATTCTATATAGAACTAATCTATGAATAATGATGGAGATATGATAAAAATGATGTAAAATCATTGTTGAGATTAAGTAGGAAGAATGTATAAATTTACAGTAGTGTCATATTCTCAGAAAGAGAAAAAACTAGAGTGATCCTAAATAACCATACATCTAAAATCATTACAAACTATTTACAAACCAGCAAAATTTATAAAAATAATTTCCATGAATATCTGAGTTTAATTAAAAGATTTCATATAATGAAATACTTTTTTCAGTCTTATTACTTCATATACATATATTTTCTTGATTATATGGTTACATTCAAATTATTTTCCCTCACACTTTTGTTACTGGGTTCATTTAATGGGATTATCCGTATTTAATTTGGATAACATTAAATGTTATTGAAAATGTGTTTATGAAAAAACAAATTAGATAATGACTCAAATAAAGGACATTATGACTATTAATATATAGTTATTGAAATATATTATTTATAAATTGATAAAAAATCATATCTCAAACCCAAAAATAAGATAAGGATATAATCCACTAAGATCTTATATTCTTAAGACTATAAATAAATTATGATTAAATCTAATATATGTGAAGAATATGGGAAGAACCACTAAATTAAATGACTATATGTAACGAGAGAATGTTTTAGGGGTAGAGATGAAATGATCTAATTATTCAATGCCCAATGAAAAATATTATGATTAATTGAAACAATTTATTAGAATATTTATTTTCATAATTCATCATAAATTGTCAAATTTTTTAATGTGGAAATTATGGGAATTGTACATATCGATGCCCTAGGGTGGAATCTTAAGATGATGATATAAAGGGATTTTTATGTATTGATTTTTATGATTCTGATGAAGATAATGAGATTTAAATAAGAACTAAATTAGGTGTTAAAGAGTTATATGATTAAGTATAGTAAATGTATTCATAATGATGTAGAATTATTTAAGATTTTATTTATTTAAATTTTAGAATATTGTTACATGAATTAATAATATATAAGATCTATTTTGAAAAAATAATGAACTAATTATTTGAATAACATGTTTTATTGTACTATTGACCATTAATTATGATTTACTGGAATGTAAAAATTATAATTGAATGGTAATTTTATGGAAAATATTTACAAAAATATATTCATGATATTAGGATATTGGTGTTTTGTTTAGATACAAAAAATATTTTATATTAATAATGAAAATATAATAGTATTGATGACCTCATTACAAATTAGGGATGTGATGATTAAATTGATTATGTTATCATCAATTGAGTGTTATTATTTTTAAATTTATAAAATATATTCTATTATAATTTTTATTTATTGAAAGAGGAAGGAGTATAAATTTTGAAACAAGAATGTTCTCATTTAGGTTTTATGGTAAGTTTAGTTGTTAAAAAGTCTTAAGATAATATATTAGTAAGGAATTAAGATATTTTTATACGAAATTAAAAGATAAATTAATTTTTTGGTGTATTATTTATTTGTCCATTTATAAATTTAGATAACCTATATTAATATTTTTTTATATTAATCATTTTGAGGAGCAGTAAATTTAACTATTTTTTCAATTGGTTACGTTGGACATGAAGTGTCATTGAATGGTTATATATTAATGTATTAATTATTTACATTAATTAATATATATATTAGATAAATTTTTCTACAAATTTGTTATTTAATGATTAGCAGATTTTGAATTCATGACTTATAATTCATATGATCGAATATAAGTTAATTTTTGGTCATTATGCATGAAGAAAAAATATTCATTTCAATATTTAAGAGATGAAGTTGAAATTGATCAATGTAGATCCAAAGGTTGAAGTTGTTCTTATAATATAAAAGAAATATTGAACATATGAAATATTGGCCGCATGAAATTTTTTATCATATCATGAAAATAACACATCATGTAATGCTTATAGAAAAACTATCTCAATTCCATAATGTATTCTATATATCTTTTCTAATGATGTACATACCTAAACCATAAATTTTACCAATATTAGAGGCCATAAAACTATAGTATGATATTTTAATAAGGAAAAACATATGGATATTCTGGAATGTTATGATAAGATTCTGTAAACAAATCCACTCACCTAGTCAATTTTTTTTGGTGAAACCACCACATTCAGGAAGCTACTGGGAAAATTAGAATATAATGATAAATAAGAAACATTTATTTTTTGTATTAAGTGGATAAAATATTCAGATTGATATTTATTTTATGGGGGTATAATGTAACACCACCAATAATTTATTATTATATATTTTCCTAATAATGTTAATTATTTCAGTAGTATGTGTTACAAAAAACATCAAATTATTAATGCATTACAATCAGAATTGAGATGAAATAAAATGTAAAAAAATGAAATCTCATATTTATTGTGTCATGATCCCCTCCCCAAAAAGTGTACCCCTCCTGGGCCAGCAATGTGAATAGGGAGGTAATGACCCCCGAGTCCCGCCTTCAGTAGGCCCCAGTTTGGTGACTAGCACCAAGGGTATAATAAACACACAAATGGGAGGCATTACCCTCTAAGAGAACACATGCGGAAGAGAGAAATAGGATAGAAACCAACCAAATCCAACTAAAAACTGTAGTATAAAAGAAAACCCAAGTACATATATAATGTCATGAAAAAGTACTAAAACTGAAATGGAAAACTAAAAGTACCCAAAAGAAAGGAAAAAATGCAGTGACCACAATCCCGAAAACCTCCTGCAACCACAATCTAGTAGTAACCAGCCTGATATCTAACCTACTCCAAGTGACCTGAAAAAGAGTTTATATATACGTAGGGTGAGTATAAAAGTATACTTAGTAGGATCCTCTCCAAATCCTCTCTTTCAAAAGTAATGAATGCATGCTAAATCACAGTGAACGACAGTGAAACTAAATAGCCACTTAAACAAGTATACTATGTTCCCAACCTCACCATGGATACTCTCACCAAGTAACGCATACAAGAATATATCATATAGTAATGAATATCATGGTACCCCGCAACTACTTCCACACTGGTTTTCTACTTTTCCCCAAATGACATATGTCATGTGCATCTCTCTCCAAAGGCTTGCCCGTATACACCTGGGCTAAGCTCCACAATCTACACCATGTGCACCACAAATAATTGCTCACAGACACCTGGTCTAAGCACCACACCGTCATCATAAACAAAAGTATCCAGGTAGTTTCCAGAAGCCACCACAGCTCGCATAACGTGTATCATACGTCGTTTATTATACCTCAAGCCATTACAGCCCATACACCGAGGAAGGATCCTCAAGTCATCACAGACTATACATGTTACACATATAGTAGTCCATAGGATACTATATCCAGAATATATGTGGGTGAATAAACACAATCCATTACAGCCCTCTACACACATATATGGGGAAAACTAACCACTATGCCAAAGGAACTAGTATCTACCAAGAGAAGAGAGCGGGGCTAAAGGGGATAGTCAGCCATTCAACCTCCCATCATAATATTGGGGAAACCCACCACCCAGGTCTCAAAATCCCTGGTATGTCAGTTTCCCATAATGATATGTTGGAGTACTGTATAGAACACAAAATCTACAGAATATGTATAACTCACAACCACACTATGGGCATAACCTAGTATTAAACACCACTACAGGTAAAATATCTCAAACTCCGAGTTTCCACTTCTAAAACTAGGTATCCTTTAAGTACAAAACCAATTAAAGTGCCTTAATAGGTTACTTAATTAAATTTATATCGGTTCCAATGTACCTTAATTAATTAATCCAACATTAATTAACCATGAACACAACCACATTAATCTTAACATTCATCACATTCAAAATCCACTATCCCTTAAAATTTTCTCAACCTCATCATTAAGTTTCAACAAACTCCATCCCCAAGGGTTAACATCATTTATTAAAAAATTCATTACATAATTACTTTCCCATATTCCCAGGTATTCTAGAAAAGAAATCTACACTACTAAACACAAGGGGGGTTAACATGGTGAGTACATTTACTACCCGTTGATTCTTTTTCGCCTATAGCAAGAGATTAGACCCATCTTCCCTTGAGAGGCTAAACACGTAAAGCGCATGGCATACCTCGCTTGACTTCACCTCCTTCGGAATGAGGGTAATGAAGAACATCTGCCTTGAGAAGTGGGGAAAGGTAAAGCAGATAAACTACCAATCAAACCACAAAACATCTAGCTATAACAACCACCCCATACCATCATCTCTAGTGTCCTCCCCGACACCCACATGCATAAACTGATGCATCTCACCAATCTAGGCGCCATCCGCTGCCACAACCACAAGGTCTACTTGCATCCACATATCACAACACCCCTCTAGGGTCACATCACAAAATAAGCAGTAGGGAAAAAAACACCACCTAAAATGGGAATTTATCCCTAATTGACAACAAGAGGGAAACTCAGAACCCTTCATGGAATTCAATCACGTTATTTAATCCATCTTGAATTTACAAATTCAATTCGTTGGTTCCAACATCATTAACCAATTCAGTATGCTATAAATGAAGATTAAACATGCTTACTATGCCAAATTTGATCAATATCAAATTACAACAGGAACCAGGTCGTCTACGTGATTCTTTATATTTAGCCAACCAATTATCAATTAATTCCGGCTTTAAATTCTTTATCTATTTCATCTAGAACAATATGCTTAACAAGAAAGGCATGTATATTACACTATCTAGTAAACACGAGGAAATAACAAACGATCAAATAAATTTCTTTATCCAGTTAAAATATGGTTATTAGGTCAATTCCATTATCATCCAATGGGATTTAACAATCTATAGATACAGTTACACATACCAATGTGATGAAATGAATCCCATACATCAGTGGTTTTCAAGGAAAACGACAACGGTCAATAAACGCCCAAGGAACTAGGTCGATTCCCCTTGAATCCTCCTTAGATCTCCTCTTCTAATGCAACTAAGACCAAATCTCATCATATTCAACATCCAAATTCATAGATCAACCCATAATGGGCATAGATATAATAAATATAGAGAAGAGGAGGATTTGATATAATTAGATCTATGAAATCATGCAAGAACGATCACATACCTCATGTAACCAGCTTCCATTCACCAAGAGAAGGCACTGGATCACCTCCAAAACTCATGGGAGTGGATCTTCTATCTCCGAGGAATGGTAATCCTGAGATATGGCCTCTTAAAGGCCTAAAATAACCTTTTAGAGGAAAAAGAGTTTAGATGCACGACTTTAGGATCTAACTTTTAATTCCTTCATGGTTAGCACACATGGTTTAATAAACCATGCTCTAACCGTGTGTTAGCTTCTGCCTCGCCAAACACTCCTTGCACAGTTAGTCCACACGGTTAGACAAACCATGTGCTAAATGTGTGTTAACCACTCCCCCAAGTCCCCTTGACCTCCTGAAACACCTCCGGCACCACAGTTTCACAAAGGAATGGACCAGAGAGGTCAGAGATATTAAATCAAATACCTCTCAAAATATTCCTTCCACCGAGTATCCAAAACCCACCTAAAGAGAAAAAGAAACAGGGTCTGAACAGCCCCCAATGAGATACCTCTCAAAATAGATAAATCCTCCAAATCAACAAAGGATTCCATCTCATAAACATTAATGTTTCATAACCGCATTAGCTACAACAATACATAGAATGAGATAAACAACAAACAACTCTTGGTAATGATCACATATCTGTGGCTCATGTTCCCAGGTACTCTCCTCCATGCCACAGTGCCGCTACAAGACACAATCCAAAGGAACAGAACTCCCGTGGAACACCTACTCCTTGCGGTTGAGGACCTCCACAGGTCACTCCTCAAAGGTTACATCATCATCAACGTCGATCTCTCCCCAATCGATGACATGAGTGTCATCCTGAAGATAACGACGAAGATGTGATACATGGAAAACATCATGTATCCGACTCATGTGAGGGGGAAGTTCTTCTCGGTACACCATGACTCTAACACAAGATAACACCTCAAAAGGCCCAACAAACTGGGGAGAAAAATTACTTCCATGACAAAACCTTCGCTTCCGACGACGGGGAGTCACCTTCAGAAACACATGATCCCCAACATTAAACTCTAAGGGTCTCGTTATTCCATAGGCATATGATTTCTGATGATCTCCCGCTACCTTCATCCTCTCACTAATCACTTGAATCATCTCTGCTGTATTCTGCACTAGTTTTGCTCCGAGAATTGCTGACTCTCTGACCCCAGTCCAGCATAATGGTGAACGGAAAGGCCGACCATACAAGGGTTAAAACGGTTCCATACCTATGGTGTAGTGGAAACTATTATTGTAGGAAAACTCCACCAAGGTTAAGTGCCTCCACCAAAATCATGTTGGAGACATCTCTACACCCTAGAGGTAAAATGAGGATCTCGATAAAAAATGATCGTCCTAGGGACTCCATGAAGTCTCACCACCTCCTCCAGATATTCCCTCAACAAATGATCCATTGTTCTTGAATCCTTGATTGGTATAAAGTGGGATGATTTCGTTAAACGATCCAGTACCACCCAAATATCATCATGACCTCCCAGAGCTCGAGGTAGACCTGTAACAAAGTCCATTGATATGTCCTCCCACTATCAATGAGGAATATTAAATGGCTAAATAAGACCACCTAAAACATGGTGTTCGACCTTCACCTTCTGCAAAACTAAAAATTGAGACACAAACTCTGCAACCACAAGTTTCAGCCAAGGCCACCAAAACTCACTCCTCATGGATTGGTACATCATTTTCCCTCTAGGATGTACCATTAAGGGTGAAATATAGAACTCTATGACAACCATATCGTGCATCGCCTAGGGGACAAAAATCCTTCCATGATACAACACTCGGTGTTGTTCTTCCTCTAACCAACAATCAGGGGCCTCACCACAAACAACTCGGTGTCTCCAAACCTCCACCTCAAGATCTCTTAACCGGGACTCTTCCACCTTCTGCATTAGGGATCACTCCACCATCTTCTGAAAAAGACAACCTCAACCTCTGACTTCTCCCATATCAAGATGTAATGCTGAAAGTTCTTCCATTACCCTACAAGAATCACAAGATTCACACACATCATCGCTACATGAAATTCATCGTAGCACATCAGCTACAACGTTACCTTTTCCAGGTGTATACGATATTTGAAAGTTGTATTTATGATAGAACTCTATCGACTGATGTTGTCGTAAGTTCATGTCATGCTGGTAGAAAACATACCTCAAACTCTTATGAACAGTGAAAAGAACAAAGTGTTCACCAATGAGGTAATGTCTCCACAACTTCAAAGAAAACACCACGACTGCCAACTTAAGATCATGGGTGAAATAGTTGCATTCATGGGGACGCATCTCTCGAGACCCATAAGAAACAACTAACCTCTGCTGCATGAGGACACAGGCTAACCCCAGATCTGAAGCATCGCAGAAAACATCACACTGAACTCCCTCAGCTGGAAGACAAAGGACTGGAGCACTTAATAACATCTCATTTAGATAACTGAAAGCTGCCTGACACTGATCAGTCCATATGAATGCTTGATATTTCCTGGTCAAAACATTCAAAGGAGTTGCAACTTAAGATAAATTGGATATGAACCTCATGTAATATCCTGTGAGACCATGAAAACATTGCACCTCTGAAACTATCTTGGGGGCTTCCCAAGACACAAATGCTACTATCTTAGATGGATCCACAGTTAATCACTATTGGGACACAAAATGCCCCAAGAAACGGACATCTTGAGCCCAATAATGACACTTTAAAAACTTCCCAAATCGCTGATATTGACGAAGAACTCCCAAAATGGCTCGTAGATGCTCTCCATGATCCTCTTCATATGTGGAGTACAGAAGGATGTAGTCAATGAGAACTACAAAAAAATTGTCCAGGAACTCACGAAACATAGAATTCATCAATCCCATGAATATAGCTGGAGCATTCATCATGCCAAACATCATTACAATGAACTCATAATTCCCATGATGACAACGGAAAGTAGTATTCCGGATATCCTCATCATTCACACACATTTGATGATATCCTGACTGCAAGTCTATCTTTGAGAACCAACATTCAACCTTTAGTTGATTGAATTAGTCATCGATCTGTGGAAAAGGATAGCGATTATGTATTGTCACTTTGGTTAAGCAAAGTTAATCGACACACAACCGCAAACTGTTGTCAACATTCTTCACGATCATAACTGGTGCACCCCATGGGGACACACGTGGTCGAACAAAACCGCACTACAACAGACCATAAAGTTGTATACATAGCTCTCATAACTCAGAAGTGGACATACTATACGGATAAATAGATATAGGAGATGCTCCTGGTTGTTCCTCAATCCCAAACATGATCTCTCGTCGAGGGGGTAATGCTACATCCTCTTCTAGAAAGACATCAGGGTAATCCTCTATGACCCTAGCAAATTCCAACCGCCAAACCTTTGATGAACTCAGCATCATCTCAGCTGCCATGGTTGATAAGGATTGAATGTGCCTGTGACCCATCCAAGGATCTCGCTCACAAACAAACACCACTTTCCCTCCATCCGCACCAATCAAGACAACCTTCTTCATGAAGAAATCCACAATATCCTGCACCAAATAGAACCAATCCATGCTGAGGATGACATCATATGTTTGTATTTGTAAACATTGGAAACATCCCCAAGAGCGGAGTTCCCCCAATACTAGCTCACAATCTCTACATACATCAAACAGGTCAGCTTGACCTCCAACTGGTGTAGTCATCACCTAGGGCACTGTAAGACTCTCTACCTCAAGTACCAAAGCATGGACAAGGGTAGCTGATATGAAGGATTGTGTTGCTCCTGAATCAAACAAGGCATAAAACAAGGTATAAAACAAGAAAAGGGAACCTTGAATGATGTCTGGCTCGTCTGGTGATGGTAACGCTTGAGCATAAATCTTACCATGACCTCCTCCACGTCCTCTCTAACCCTGATGACAACCACCAGCATGGCCGCACTCTGCTCTCTGAGGAAGGGGAGCGTCATGGGGTTGTCCTCTTCCGGCCCCATATAACCTCTGCTGATCTAAACCTGGTGCAACCGGCTGTGGCTGCCTCAGTGGAATCTTCCTCAACGGAGGAACCTGAAGCATAACACCTGGTGCACGATGAACACCCTGAATGGCCAGGCACTCCCATTGCTAATAACCACGACCACCACAATAAGAACAAGAACCTAATCTCTTGGTATAGGCATGAGTGTTGCTGCCTCCGAAGAAACGAGATGTGAAGGGCTGTTACCTACCCCCAGCTGAACAAAAAGTCTTCGGCCCTGAAAACCATGAACCCCAAACCAAATCCGTGTTTCGTGAGGAATCATGTTGATCCCCCTCTTGTGATGATCCATTCCTGGCCAAAGACCTCTCCATAACCTCTTCCCTCGCCAGCACCTCAAGATATGTGTTTAACAATAATGGGGTGATCGGTTGTTGGAGCTCTGGATGCAAAGCCCCCTCAAAATGCCTTGCCCTAGCCTCCTCATCTGGTAATAGGTCCGAATCATATTGTAAAAGGTTCTTCAAACAGATTCCAAACTCTCAAATAGTTGTAATATCCCAGGTAAATAAATAATATGATATTTTTATATTTATCCATATTTGTGAATATAATATTAATATTACTTTAAAAGGGGATTCTATGCTCGATGTCGTACCCAACACGCAACAATGTGTTTCATGAGAATCTTACACTGCACTCTAATAATAAAATAATATTATTTTAAATGGTAGTTAATGCCTAGCCGTTGTAATGGCGGGAATGAACAGAACAAACTACAAAATGATTATATATGTTTGTCAAATATTTTTACTCTTTATAATAAATGTTAGAGGATTAAAAATGCGAATGAATCCAATTTTAAGCGCATACAGTCTAATATACTTTAAAAGGTCGATTAACCGCCTTTTGATGGAGAACCTCTTTCAAATCCACTTTTGAAAATTTTATGTGTTTTATTTTACAAAATAAAATTATTCTTTATAATCAGGACATCAAAATTTACTTTTTGTAAATTGTTGGTATTTTTCTGAAAAAGTAAATTTTTAATGAATAGTGAAACATGTTGTATTTTAAATCAAAATCTATTTTTAATATAATTTATTTATATGGATAAATTATTTTTTAATTGGTTTTAAAGTGTAAATAGAATATATTTTTACCATTTAATCCAATGGTGGTCATTGTAATTAATATCACTTTTAGATTGGACATAAATGAGAGTCAATCTTTTGAAAGATATTGTTTCATAAAAACACGCTATTTTTTTAAAAGCGGGATTTAATTATAAAATTAATTACTGCAACTTCTATGTTATGAATTTGGTAAAATGGACATCATTTTTGAATTCGGAATATCAAATATAGCTTAGGGTGATTTTTTTTTCTTTTTCTGAAAAACATCAATTTTTGATGAATAGTGAAACCACAAAGTGGTGTTTACAAAATTTGATTTTTCGTTTAAATGGGGCTTTACCACTTCTGTGAATTGAATTTGAAAAATCCAATTTAAATGATTTTAATGTTTACGTAAAATGTGATTCAATGGGATGAAAATAATTTTTGATGAAAAGTAACTTTTAAGTTTTATTAATCGCGATTAAAGGTAACTAGTGTGATTTAAGGTAAAAATGATATTATAATAAAATGAAAATATATTGACACTTGTCCTAACCCTATTGGATGATTTATGGACGACCAAGACAACCCATGGGACGATTTTTGTTACCCCATGGAGCCACTTGGGTTTGAAAATGACATTTATGCCTTTTATTTAAAGTTAAAATAAAAATGACACAAACATGAGAAGTTTTACTAAAACAATTTTTACATGTGGTTATACAAGTCATAATTTTGACTATAAATAGTCATTGGAAAGATAAAAATAGTTCCTACATTATAGTATTTATTTTATAATTTTTAGAGATTATATAAATTATATTCGTTATGGCATCATGATCATGAAACGACGACCTCATTATTTAACGATTTAAATAAAATGGAAAGATAATGAAAAATCTATGACCTAAACATGTCAAAAACCTATTGTATGGGTATATTTCGAACCCTTATCACCTTATACTTGAAACTAATCAATGTGGGACCTTTAAAATCCGAGACTCGTTTTAAAATAAAGTATCCTTTAATACCTTTCCAAGAGTGCCCCCCCTCTCCTCTTATAAATGACCCCCACCTCTACCTCTTTTCCCAGACATAAAAATCCTTTGGCTCAGCCAAACCCAACCCATTTTGTATCTAGACATCCCTCTATAACTCCTTGAAGCCTCACTTTGGGCAGAAGTCTTCCCAAGGAAGCCTTTGAGCTCAAACCAAAGGGAGTTACCCGATTTTAAGGTAATGTCTTCACTTGAGTCCTTTTGTTTTATATTGCTTCTCCGACCCCCTAAACACTTTTTATTAATTTATTTTGTAACAAATCCATTATCTTAAATATACTAGGATGTTGTTATAATATTTATTCGAGATACACTTACACACACCTTCATCTAATGGTTAATGAACATACTATTTCTGTGGATGGAAAATTTCTGCCTCACGAAATGATGATTGTTAAACACTCATATAACACCTTAAATGGTGTCCATTAAGATGTCACTATGTTTATCTATGATATATAATATTTTTATTTTTTACTTAATCTTCTGTATTTTTCATTTCTGGCATACCTTTATGGCTTCCATTATGGGTATACGCGATATCTTCATTTTAAGAAGTGAGGACTACCGCCCCCTCAAAGTGATTTGATTCGTTAATGTCATATGTGGGACGTATAAAGAATGAATTTAATGTTATTATATATGATGTTATACTGGAATTATAAAATACCTTTATATCATTATTGTTTTCTTTCCATTAAAGTATGAGATAGAAATGAAATTACCGTTCATGCGTACGTACGGCTTACCGTCTCCATGAACGGTGAATTTCATTTCTTATCCTCAAATGTAATATACTATTATAAGTACATACAATGGATATATATTATTTATGATAAATATAGAGGCTTAATATAATTCTGGAGTTAAAAATATACATATCTCTCATTTAGTTTTAATTCCATTAATATGACATAGAAATGAAATTAGCGTTCATGCGTACGTACGGCTTACCGTCTCCATGAACGGTGCATTTCATTTCTTACCTCTAAATGATAATGTAATATTATAAATACATCTATATGCTGGATATATATAATATATATGATATCCAAATCATGAATATCATTATTGAGATAATGGATATTTGACTACGTGAACAACTTGTAAATATAAGAGGTTCACTATTGACTTAAGTACCAAATAACGAAAAAATAACCGTTATTAACATAAATGATTAAATAATGTTCATGACATGGTAATAAGTGATATAAAAGGAATAGTGTACATGAAAAAGGTTCTTAAGGAAGTAGAAATTAACTCATGTTTATTATTCAGGAGATTAAAGAACGATCGAGTCAAGTCGGACCCGAGGTAAGGGATCCTACTCCTCTCTTTCTTTTTAAGTACACTCTTTTATTTCATTCCTTTTAAAGATCATCTTTCTTGTTATTAGGATGTTATTTTATATTTCTCATACTGTAATTTTTATGATCATATGATTAGAGACCCTATTCTCTTTCATCAATCCATTTTGGAAGTTTTGAGTGGCATCGTTAGGCTGCCGAATTTTCGTAAGAGATCTAACCTCCATCTTTCTTTTTATGTACTCTCATTTATGTCACTTATTTTAAGCTCCTATTTGTTATGATGGAGGATGTTATATTATATTCCTCATGATGTAAATTTTATTTTAATATTATGAGATACTCTATTTGATCTCATCAATCCATTTTTAGAAGTTTTATGTGGCGTCGTTAGGCTGCCGAGTTTTCGTAAGGAATTATTCATCTCACTTTTATTCCTGTGAGATTTATGCTAAATTTTCTACCATTTCCATTTATTGGTGTATTTAAATCCAATTATTATACTCTTTGTGTAATAAAATTTCATTTATGGGTACTTACATATTCATTTTACGACCCTTCTTCAATGGGGTGTACGTTTTGAAAGTTACCCAAGTCGGTAAGGGAACCTTTCACCCTCCTCTTTATAAAAGACTTATTTTGTTCTGTCTTTTAATTAACATACTATTATGTTGTGATATGTTCATATATATCCTTATTAATGTAAATTAAATGTCCAAGTGATGAGATACCCTTTTATATCTCATCAACTCATTTTATAAGTTTTGAAGTGACGCCATTAGGCTGTCGAATTTCTGTAAGGGATCTTCTTAACCCACTTTCTATCCATTTGGATAAACCTCTAATTCTTGATTTTATTATGCCACGATTATGTGTGGAATATCTATGTTGTAGTTTCCACAACACTTTGTGTTTATATACTATTTCTACACATAATCATCTCGTTGATAAATTCTTATGTCATTTAGACGGACTTGTATCAGAAATCATAACTCAATCTTATTTCATTGAGTTAAATATATATGTCATTGGTATTGTTTTTTCATGATTATGTGTGAATGATCTATGATTGTTTTACTCTTAATATCCACTTATATTTTGTGTATTCGTATTTGGCACACATAATCATATAATTTATTTATCCTAAATCTTAGGATACCGATATTGTAATCGACTTCGTCTCAATCTCCATTCATTGAGGAATATTTATTTTTACACACTACATTATTCTATACGGTGTATAATATCATTTGACTTTTAATTTTAATCAAAAGGAATTTTATTATACGAAGCGTTTTACTAAACGACAAAAAGGAATGTTTCTTTTAATGTATGCGGTGACAACGACCTTTTTTTTCCACCGCGAGTATTATTTGGTATTTGGCTTCCTCAACAAGCCGTTATGTTTTTTAAAATGAAATAACTATCATATACTCTTTTATGTATATTGGTATTGAAGATAGTTATTATAAAGGATTTTTTATGTCGATATATTTAAGTGATATATTATGATCGAAATGTGGAAATGTTTTCTTTCCATTAAATTTTTTTAATGTCTTATGATTTTATAATTGTACTTGGACATTATGACGGGTGGTGCCGTGAATACCAGGACGGGTGGTTATGTTATAACCTCCAATGCATTGGGTATGGAAGTCGGTCGTATGGCTATTCCATTAAGTATGTATGGAAGTTTGCCGAATGGCTATTCCATTAAGTGATATGTGTGGAAGTCGACCTTATGGTTATTCCACTTAAGTATTTTTATGTCCCATGTTACCCTTATATGTTATGTGATCTTTATATGGGTTTTATGGTAATATTTTGGTTACATAAGGGTCAGTAATGAAATTTTATTCAGTGATGAGTTTTTACTACTTCGAAAAGGTGAAAAGTATTACTTTGATAAAGTATACATGGTTTACCTGTTGTGTTGAAAAACTAACAGTTTTCATTCTTTGTGTATCCCTTACTGAGCATTTTAATCTCATCCCACGTTTTTGAAATGTTTTTCACAGGACTTAACGTGGAATAGGGTCAAGGATGTGATCAAGGGAAAGTCATGAAACCTAAAAACATGGAACTTGACATGTTTCTTTTTAAGAGTTTTTATTTTATGGAAACTTAGTAAAAGTTTCTAATTTGTAATCTTTTGAGATGTAATAGTTATGTTCTAATTCTCTAAAACTCTAAACCTGAAAAGATCCTTATTGTGAATTATTCATTTAATTCAATATTAAGTAAGGTTTAAGGCTGGGGACTTATAAAAGTTGATCTCCCCTATCGAAGGGTAAGAAGCTCTTGGAGACTAGGCACTATTGCATTCGAAGAAAGGAACTCGACTCTAAACATGTCTCAGAACTCCTCCAATGAGATCGCTGACACCTCATGATCCCCGAGGATCAACAACCACTACTGCCTTGCTGCTCCATGATGCATAGTCACAACTAAGGACACCCAGTGCTCCTTCCGAGAACAGATCAAGCTGAAGCCTATCTTAACCTCCTCTAACCAGTCTTCCATGACTACATCTGAAACAGAGCCCTCATACTTCTACAGATTCTGGGGCTGAAACTCTTAGAGTGTCCTCCTCCCATTGTCATCATCGTCAACGTCTACCATGTGTTGACTTTCTGGAATACCCTGATAGACATCATCTGCACAAACCTAATGAGGATGTCGACCTAGAGCCATACATGCAAAATAAAAAAAAATTAGATCTCCTAAGCCTGGAATATAGAAGACTCAAAATTAATTATTTAATTATTTTCCTTTATTCGTTTTTGGTTAACCTATCCAAAGGTCTACCCATTCAAACACAGGAACAAAGAAGAATTATGAACTATCCATTACTAGGTCTCTACCCTAAAACTAGTATCACCTTGTTTAGTAGCCATTTTAAACAAAAAGGTCTGTACATCAGATCATAGGGGGCCCTAAACACATATGTCTCATCCGGTCTCCTGTGTTTACCTCACTTGCTAAACATGAATGAAATCATTGCCCTACCAAACCATGCAACCTCAACTGTGCCTGGCTCTAATATCTATCCTATCTCTCATCCTCCCTCAGATACAACTCTTTCACGACCCCCTACCCACAAATTATACCCCTCCTGGGATGGAAATGTGAAAAGGAAGATAATGACCCACCGATTCACGCCTCCGGTAGGCCCCGGTTTGGCGACTACCACAGAGGGTATAATAAACACACAAACTGGAGGCCTTACACTCTAAGAGAACACATACAGAATAGAGAGATAAGATAGACACCAACCAACTCCAAATCAGAACTGAGGTATAAAAGAAAACCCAAGTACATTTGTAATGTCGTAAAAAATTACTAAAATTGAAAGGGAAAACAGCAAGTACTCAAAAGAAAGGAAAAACTACAGCGACCACATGCCCTAACAGCTCCTGCAACCACAAGCTAGTAGTAACCGGCCTAATCTCTAACCCACTCCATGTGACCTAAAAATAGATTATATATATGTAGGTTGAGTATAACAGTATACTCAGTAGCATCCTCCCCATTTCATGTTGTGTAAAAGTAATGAAATAATTCTAAAGCACAATGAACAAAAGTGAAACTAACTCGTCACCAAAATAGGTATACTATTTTCCCAGCCACACCATGTCTACTCTCACCAAGTAACTCATACAAGAATACATCATATATTAAATAATATCAAAGGTACCCTCCTACTACTTCCCCACTGGTTCACCACTTTTCCCCAACGATATACGCCATTTGTATCTCTCTCCAAAGGCTTTCTCGTATACACCTAAACTAACCTCCACAATCTGCACCTTGTGCATCATAAATGCTTGCCCGTAGTGACCTAGGCTATGCACCACACCATCCTCATAACCAAAAGTATCCAGGTAGATTCTGGAAGCCACCACATCTCACATAATGTGTGTCATACTTCATGTATTATACCTCAATCCATTATAGCCCATACGCCAAGTAAGGATCCTCAAGCCATCATAGCCTATACACGTTACACCTATAGTAGTCAATAGGATACTATATCATGAATATATGTGTGTGAATAACCACAAGACATTATAGCCTTCTACACATATGTATGGGGTAAACTAACCACTGTGCCAAAGGAACTAGTATCTTATAAGTGCGGAGAGAGGGGTTAAAGGGTGTAGTCAGCCATTCAACCTCCCATCAGAATGTTGGGGAAAACACCCCACAGGGCTCACAATCCTTGGGGTCTTAGTTTCCCTTACCGACAAGTGGAAAGTAGCGTATAGAACACAAAATGTACAGAATATATATAACTCACAAACACCCTATAGGTATATCCTATTCTTAGACACCACTGCAGCTAACCTCTCTCGGACTCTGAGCTACCACTTCTAAAACTAGGTATCCTCTAAACACACAACCAATTAAAGAGCATTATTTGGTTACTTCATTCCCTTTTTATTGGTTCCATTGTACGTTAATTAATTATTCAAACTTTAATTATCCATGAACACAACCACATTAAACATCATTAGAATAACATTCAAAATCCATTGTCCATTTAAAATTTCTCTACCTCGTCATTAAGTTTCAACAAACCCCAACCCCATGTGTTAAGATAATTTATTCAAACATTCATTACATAATTACTTTCCCATATTCCTAGGAATTATAGAAAATAATCCTATGCTACTAAAAACTAGGGGGCTCAACATGGTGAGTAGATGTACTACTCGTCACGTCTTTTCCGCCTATAGAAAGAGCGTAGACCAATCATCCCTCAAGAAGATAAACACGAAAAGCATGTGGAATGCCCCACATGTCTTCACCAACATCAGAAGAAGGGTAAGAACGACCAGCTACCTTGAGTAGTGGGGAAAAGGTAATGCATATAAATAACCAATCAAACCACCAAGCATCCAGCCATAACAACCACCCCATACCATCATCCCTGGTGTCCTCCCCATCACCCACATGCATAAATAGATGCATCTCACCACTCTAGGAGCCATCCTCTTCCACAACCACAAGGTCTTCTTGCCTCCATATATCACAACATCCCTCCAGGGTTACATCACAACACAAGAAGCAGGGAAAACAACACGACATCAAATGGTATTTTATCCATAATTTACAACAATAGGGTAACTCAAAACCCTTCATATCATTCAATCATGTTATTTAATCCATCTTGAATTAACAAATTCAATTCGTTGGTTCCAACATCATGAACCAATTCAGTAATCTATCACCAAAGATTAAACATGGTAACTATTGCAAATTTGATAAATATCAAATTATGAAAAGAACCATGTTTGTTTTCATGCTTCTTTATAATTATCCAACCAATTATTAATTAATTCCGGGTTTACATTCTTTATCAATTACCTCAAGAACAACATTATTAATATGAAAGGCATGTAAATTAAACTATCTATTAAACAAGAGGCAAAAAAACGATCAGAGAAATTTCTTTATCCGGTTTAAATAAGTGTATTTGGTAAATTACATTATCATCCAGTGGGATTCAACATGCAATAGATACCATTACACATACAAAAGACATGCAATGAATCCCATACCTCAGTGGTTTTCGAGGAATACCTATAAGGCCCCAGCCTTAAACCTCACTTAATCTTGAGTTATTACAAGATTACACATTTAGGATCTTTTCAGGTTTAGTGTTTTAGAGAATTAGATCATGAAACTTGCATTACATTCCACATTTAAACAAAGTGGTTACATAAAAGACAATATTCATTCTTCCCATCAACGGAATCATATTTAAAATAAAACATGGATTCTTTCTTGAGACAACCTTGACACTATCATCACATCATGTACCATTCCCTGGACCTGTGAAAAACATTTCATAAACCTGGGATGAGCATAAAAATCTCATTAAGGGTTGCAAAAATATGGAAAGGAAACCTGAGTTCATATATACATAATAATGAAATCATAATTTACCCATAAAACATAGGCACTTTAACATTCCTCATAAAATCATGAATAAATCATAGAAAACAAAAGACAGAAAAGGTAACTTGAGGCATTCATAACATTCTTACGTAGGGAGTAACCCTCTTGGTTACGTTTAGAATACCCACCACAGTATATTCCCTAAATCTCTTCTGAGAAACCTTAATGTTTCACTCCTTCGTGTTACCCAATGCATTGGAGAGCTATATCAGGCTCACCCGCCCTTAGTTTATCACGGAACCACCTGTTTTCATAACAATGCCCAAGAACCATAACATAAACGTATCACATAAATCATGCATAAAGGAAACATAATATTTCCACATTTCAATCACAATAAAACATTTTAGTATATTGAAATAATGAATCCTTTCAAAATGAAACCATTTCCAAAACTACTTAAAACATTTAATAAAGATATTTTTGAATCAAAGTGTCCCATACTACATTGAAGATTTTAAAATTTTATCCATTAATATAAATATAAATAAATCCTTAAAACCGTTTTGAAAACATGGATATTAATAAGAACAAATCATTAAAACATTTAATGTGATATTTTGGTTAAAGGGGTTTTACCAAAATTAGAGACACTTGAATACAATAATTGAGGAATAACATTTAGTCAGAATTTTATAATATCATGAGAATAAATAGATTCATGATATAATATTCCAAAGGACAGTATATACACCATATAATAGTGAATTGGTGCATAACAACAATGAAGTCTCAATAGAAATGTCAAATGTGATGAAATCCCTTATAAAGAAGGTATCCTTAAATTAAGGATAAATCAATCTCAAAATTATGTTTGAAAAATATAAATACACCCAATATAAGTGGATATTATGTGTAAAACAATAAAAGTTCATTCAAAAATATTCAAAAGATGATATATTCAATAACTACATGTTGAACCCAAAGAAATCGAAATTGGGTTAAAAAGTTCCCTTGGTAAAATTCAAAAGCATAACAGTGTCACTTCAAAATTCAGAAATAGAGTTGATGAGAGATAAAAAGGGTATCTCATCACTTGGACAGAAAATTTAAATCAATAAGGATATAGAAGAACATATACCAACATAATAGTATGTGAATTAAAAGACATAACAAAATAAGTCTTTTAAAAAGAGGAGGGTGAAAGGTCCCCTTACCGAGTTGGGTAACATTCGAAACGTACACCCCATGGAAGAATGGTAATAAAATGAAGATGTGAATACCCATAAATGAAATTATACTAAACAATGTGTATAATAATGGGAAGTAAATACACCAATCAAAGGAAACTGTGGCAAATGTATCATAAATCTCACATGAATGACAGTGAGATTGAAAATCCCTTACGAACACTCGGCAGCCCAACGATGCCACGTAAAACATCCAAAATTGATTGATGAGAGAAAATAGGGTCTCTCATCATATTAACATAAAGTTTACAGAAAGATTAATATAAAATAACATCCACCAACATAACAAAGAGGAGCTTAAAAGAAGTGACATAAAGGAGAGTACTTAAAAAGAAAGAGAGAGGTTAGATCTCTTACGAAAATTCGGCAGCCTAACTGCACCACTCAAAACGACCAAAAAGGATTGATGAGAGAGAATAGGGTCTCTCATCACATGAACATAAAAATTACAGTAATATTAATATAAAATAACATCCCAATAACAAGAAATATGAGCTTTAAAAGGAATGACATAAAAGAGTGTACTTAAAAAGAAAGAGGGGAGTAGGATCCCTTACCTCAAGTCCAACTTGTCTTGTTCGTTTCTTAATATTCCTGAATAATAGACTTTGGTCAATTAATAATTACATGAGTACCTTATTTAGAGATTATTATTCAGTTAATATCATATATTTTAATTTTATAATAATTGTTTAATAATGTTAGTTCATATTAGACATATTTGCGGATATTTGGTACATGAGTCAAAAATGAATTTGTTTGAAAAAAGATTGCCCATGTAGTTATAAGTAAATAATTTAAAGATTAGTATTAATGATTAAAATATCATATTTATCCAGTAAATATTTATTTTATACTATTCCATATCATTTGGAGACAAAAAACTAAAAGCACCGTTCATGGAGATGGTTGGTCGTACGTATGCATGAACACTACTTTCATTTTTTGTCATATTAATGGAATTAAAACAAAATGAGATATATATATATGATATAATTACAGAATGATATCCATAATTTAGATGTAATATATTACATATATATCCATTATATATATGTACTTATAATATTACATAACAGTTTGAGATATGAAATGAAATGTACCGTTCATGGAGACGGTAAGCCGTACGTACGCATGATCGCTACTTCCATTTCTATTTCATATTTAATGGAATTAAAACATAATGATACATAATTGTATTTTAATTAAAGTAATGTATAATATATAATATAATTAAATATATCCTTTATACGTACTACATATGGTATTAACGAATCAAATCACTTTCAGGGGGCGGTAGTCCGCACTTTCTAAAATGAAGATATCGCGTTTACACATAATGGAAACCATAAAGGTACACCATAAATGAAAAATACAGAATCTTAAGTAAAATATAAACATATTAGATATCATATATAAATATAGTGTCATATTAATGGCCACCTTTGAATGTGTTTGAAGAATTTTCAACAATCATCGTTTCGGGTGGCAGAAATTCGCCATCCACTGAAACAGTATGTTCTTTAACAATTAGATGTAGGTGTGTGTAAGTGTAGCTATAATCCTTCTTATAAAAACATTCTAATATATTTAAAATACTGTATTTGTTACAAAATAAATTAATAAAAAGAGTTTAGGGTGTTGGAGAAGCAAAATAAAACAAAAGGACACAAGTGAAGACATTACCTCAAAATCGGGTAACTCCCTTTGGATTGAGCTCAAAGGATTCCTTGGGAAGACTTCTGCCCAAAGTGAGGCTTCAAAGAGTAATAGAGGTAAGTGGAGAGACAAAACGGGTAGGGGTTGGCCAAGCCAATGGCTTTGGGAGTGTGGGCAAGGAGGTAGAGGTGTGGGCCTTTTATAAGAGGAGAGGAGGGGCACTCTTGGAAGCAAAGCACATGTTACTTTATTTGAAAATGAGTTTCGGATTTAAAAGGTCCCACATTGATATTATTCATGGATAAGGTGATAAGGGTTCGAAATACACTCTTTCGATAGGTTTTGTACATGTGTAGGTCTTAGATTTTATATAATGTTTCCATTTTATTTAAATCGTTTATTAATGAGGTAATCTCTGCATCATCATGATGTTATAAATAATTTAATATATTTAATGTCTAAAAATTATAAAAAAAATATAATGATGTAGGAAATCTTCTTATATTTCTAATGAATATTTATAGTCCAAAATATCATTTATGAAGACAAAATTAAAAATATTTTACTTAGGTGATACATTCTTTGTTACATTTAACATTCTTTAAAAATAAAGAGACAAAAGTCACCTTCTCACAAAAGTGATTCCATGGGGCCCCCAAGTTTGGCACAAGGCATCCCATGGTCGGCCATGAGACAACCAGTAGCATTAGGACATATGTTGTGGCCATTTATTATTATTATGATATTATTCTATTATCTTTAACTACCTGATTACTCATTAATCATGATAATTAAAGATAATTACCGTCGTTACTATTCATAATGTCCAAAAATAAAAGAGTCTTAATTACATAATTTGTACCTTCTGAATCAAAATATGTAATCCATATTACTAAATTCCAAACACATAAATTGAAAAAATTAATTTAAAAATAATTCCCCTTGTCAAAACAAATAGCGGGTTTTTTGGAAACAATATTTATGAAAAGATTTGCACTTGTTTATGCCCAATTAAAAAATGAAATTAATCCCAATAACCATAATTGAATTACATGGTAAAAATATATTATAATTTCACTTTAAAAAAAATTAAAAAGAGAATATAACCATATAATTAAATTATATGAAAAAGCAGTTTTGATGTAAAATGCAGTATTTTTCACTATTCATTGACAAATGAACATTGTCAGAAAAATACAAAAAATTAATCCAATGTAAATTTCAATGTCCCAATCATAAATAATATGTTTATTTTGAAAAATAGACTTTATAAAACTGTCAAAAGTTTTTTTAAAAAAATGGTTTTCCATTAAAAGGTAGTAAAACAATCTTTTAAAAATACTAGTGTATTCAATGCTTAAGATTGGATTCATTTGTATTTTAAGCCTCTAAAATCTATTGGATAGAAGTAAAAAAATTTAACACACATATAAAATGGTAATTTAGTTATTTATATTCATTCCCGCCAATACAACGGCTACGTGTTCACTACTATTTTAAATAATATTATTTTATTATTAGAGTGCAATGTAAGATTTCAAAGGAACTCGTTGTTGCGTATTGGGTAAGCCATCGAGCATAGCGTTCCAAAAAAATTGACATTTTTTCCACAAATAGGTATAAATATAAATATGTCATATTCTTTATTTACATGGTGTATTATATCCTACCCCACTTTTGGAAATTGCGTCCTCACAATTATAGAACTGGGCTTGGAAACATCATTGAAAATCCCACATCGGAAAAAGAGTCAGTAAAACAATCAATTTAAAATAATGAAAGGGAAGAACAAAGGTCACCCGAGATAACCCATACTAGGATTCCATGTATGAAAATATGGACATGGAGGAAAAAACAAATGTTCATGTTCTGATGGAGAGTGATAGAACACATGTTTAGGAGAAAGTTAACCACAAGAAAATCACAAACTTGTGATGGGTTAAACGGTATTCGATTCCCCAGTAAGAAATGTTAATAGAACACACTTTTGTTTTAAGATACTTTTTATTGAGGAATTTTATTCATAAGGAAACATAATCTCTTATCATGTTGACTTTCAACTTTTATTATACTCCTTACACAAACTCATATTTTCTCCAAAAGACGAGTATTTAGGAAGACTTGTTCACATTAAGAGTACTATAATCAACTTATAGATAATCTCCTAATCCGAAAAAGATAAATATATACTTCCCATGTTTTTAGACTTTATCCAAAACCAAAATAAAAAAGGTTAGTATAAGATCAGATAATCCAGAAAAGGATAACCCTTTATAAAAATAAAATCTATTATTAACCTCAAAAATTTGTCCAACAAAACCCAAAGTTCAACGAGGACCATTCGATAATCAATTTGTCCATAAAATTCTTCCAAGTAAACCAAACTAAGATTGAAACCCAAATATTTTAAGGATTTAGTCATATAGTCTTCCAAGTTAAATCGTAACATTTATCTCCAAACAACATTAGTTGATCTTAATGTCTCGTATTGAAAATTAATTAACCTAATCACATATCATCGATGATAGGTTAATAAATATCCATAGATAACCCAATATCAACTTACTCTTAATTCATAAAATCATCTAACTAAAAATTGTTGGTCGGAGTGGACACTCAAGAGGGGGGGGTGAATTGAGTTCCAATTAAAATTTTCTGTTAAAAACAGTTTCTAATAAAATCCCCCAATTTTAAAAACAAATTAAACTGTAGTGAATTTATATAGATTATAAAGGTTCAATTAGCTTCTCAAAGATTGATTAGTTCTCAGTTAACTTAATCTTATGATTAAATTAACTTTTGAAACTAATTTACTGATTTATAATAAATATAAACACTTGCAAATTTAATTATCAAAGTAGCTTTGAAGATAGATGATATTTCAAAGTAATAGCAGCGGAATATGAAATAAATATGTAGTATGGATATAGAGTAACTGTAAACACAGAGAAGTAACCAAGAGGTTCAGTCTCAAGCCGAGACTTAGTCCTCTCAAAAATTTATATAAAAGTGATCCACACCCTGGATCGGGGTTAACAACAGTGAACACACTGTCCAGGTCACAAGACCTCTACCACTATCCACAGTGGGAAGTGTAGTGTAAAAGGTTTGCTGAGGATTTACAGATCCTCCAGTGAAAGTACAGGAGTCAGTGTGTGTGTTTAATACAGCAGATAACACACACTGCTCAAAATATAGAATAAATAAATCACAGAGCAGTGATGTAGAGTTTAGAAATGGCTCTAGTGATTTCAGTGTAGCACTGGACTCGTTTTTGGAATTAATCAGAAGTGATTCTGAGTCCTCTTCTCGATTTTGTTTGAGAAGCAGAGTGTCGTATGCTTCAGGTTCACAGGCAGTGAAAATGTAGTCGATGAAGCTCTTCAATATTCTATTGTATGCACACCACTCTTCTTGAGTATATCGTATGCTTCATTGTCTCTGTTTTTTTTGTGTTGTCTCTCTCTTCTTCGTTTTTCTCTACTTCACGTTTCTTATGCACCACAGTAATTGCTCTTCATCAGAGTCTTCTTGTATTTACATCACGTGCTTCATAGGACAAAAAGGTTTCCTTTCCGCAGGTACGAGGTACGGTTTCCTGACATCCGACAACATCCATTAATTAATTGTCAGGGTATTAAAATATAACTAATATGACCGTTGGTTAGAATAAATAAAGATAAAGATAAAGAAATTCAAACAGTTGTTTATGACTGTTCAAGAGATCGGTAGGTCATCAGCATTAGAGTAATGATCGGTGACTCAGATAGATCAGCATCGGTCTGTCATCTGATCGGTGAGTCATTTTGATCAGCATCGGTCTGTCATCTGATTGGTGAGTCATTTTGATCAACATCGGTCTGTCATCTGATCGGTGAGTCATTTTGATCAGCATCGGTCTATCATCTGATCGGTGAGTCATTTTGATCAGCATCGGTCTGTCATCTGATCGGTGAGTCATTTTGATCAGCATCGGTCTGTCATCTGATCGGTGAGTCATTTGCATCGGTGACTCATTTGCATCGGTGACTCATTTGCATCGGTGACTCATTTGCATCGGTGACTCATTTGCATCGGTGACTCATTTGCATCGGTGACTCATTTGCATCGGTGACTCATTTGCATCGGTGACTCATTTGCATCGGTGACTCATTTGCATCGGTGACTCATTTGCATCGGTGACTCATTTGCATCGGTGAGTCATTTGCATCGGTGAGTCCTTGGATCGGTGAGTCTGATGGATCGGTGAGTCTGATGGATCGGTGAGTCTGATGGATCGGTGAGTCCAGAAGACTTCCAACATACTTTGTAAGTCAATAAGCATAGTTAAAAGCATGATAACTGATTCATTCATAGATTGGAATTATGTTTATGAGACATCAAACCAGATTAAGCATCAATGAGTTGTGATGATTTGTGATTATTAAAACATCAGTTATAAACAAGAAATCATCAATCTTCCAGAGGGCTCAACAATCTCCCCCTTTTTGATAATCACAAATCTTCATATATATGTAAGATAAAATAAAAATGAAAGAGAAATAATAAATATAAAAAAAAAATCTCCCTCTTAAAATAACATTCCCATATATATAGTATTCAGATTTCTACCCCTGAGATATTGATCTCCCTCTTCATATATATAGAGTACTCCCCCTTAGATATATATGTCACCCATTATATATCTTTATATCTTTCTCCCATTATATATATATCTTTATCCCCCTTTGGGATAATCAAAAAGGAGAGAAAACAGATAAGGGAAAAGAGAAGCAGGATGCAGAGAAGATAGAACAGAACACAAAGGAAAAACAATTGGATAAAGTCACAGAAAAAGATAAGCAATACATAGATCACCCCATCAAAAACAATACATGGCTATTTGTTGGGATACAAAGGGGCTTTCCCTTTATCCTTTGGATCAATGGTAGGTAAGGTAGAAGGCTTGGAGGCAGGCTGTGGTTCACGGAGCTGAACTGGCGGCAGGACAACTCTGGCAGGTGCAGCTGGAGGTGTCACATAGGGTTGTGGAGAAAGAGAAGGAGCTGGATGAGAAGCTCCCTGAGAGACTGGCCGCAACTGAGATAGAGCTTGGGCAACAGACAGCTGATTCGGAGCGACATCAGAGGCACTGAGAGGTTCAGAAGTAGGAAGTACAATTGCAGTGGCCTGTGCATCCAAGTAAGGCTTCAACAGATGAATGAAGTCCTGAATGACTTCTGCTCCATACTTCATAGCTTTTTCAAAATCATCCTTGTTTTCCATGAACTGTGCCAAGGAAGGGACAAAATCTTGCAATTGGCGAACTTGAGTGTTGAAGGCCTGAGTGACTGGAGGTAATTTCAAATTCTCTGCCAAGACTTTGAAGTTTGCAGCCATCTCATGTTTTGTATAAATCTTGGAGAAGTAAGTATCAACTTTTTCCTTGATCTCTTGCAGGGCATTCTTAGCATCCGCTGAATATACTAAGGTCATCTTATGACTATTATCACAGAGATCTTTCATCTTTCTCAAAGATTCTAAGTCAAGAATTTGTCTTACAGCAGCTAGCTCTGCATGCACAACTTCTCTGAGAGCTTCTATCTCACGGGTAGTGATTTTGGTTACCTTGCCTGTACTGGCTTGGCCGACTATATGAGTTAGTTCAGCTTTCAACTTCCTCAGGTCTGACTTGTTGAGATGTTCAATCAGATTTCTCAAAACTTCCATCATACTAGAGATGGTTGATCTGAACTCATTTGATAGAGAAAGTAAGCTAACCTGGAGATCCTTCAAGGTTTGAGTCAAAGAGGCTATGTGCCTACCAACAAATTCACCAGTAGCAGTCAAGTCTGGCTTGAGAACTTCTGAGACTGCAGTTGAAAAAGCTTTCAAGGAATTTTCAGAAACTTGCAGAGATACTTGATGAAGGGCATTGGAAAGTTCTTCTCTGACTATATCTCTCACAGAGGTTAGCAATTCAGTCTTAAACTTATCAAGATCAGCTCGAGAGATTTCAGAACCAGGTAATTTCACATGTACAGGATCAACAGTAGGAAGAGACCTTGCTTCTCTTGGAAGGTTCCTTTTCACAGCTGCAGCAGATTCTGGCAATTCGTCTTCTTCTTCAGAATATTCTAAGCCCAAAACAGCATATCCAGGGTAGTCATCCCAAACAGCAGCACACAGGGTGTAGTTGGGTTTTTCATAGCTTGCTGTTCCACTAATTTTTGATGAGTCAGCTTTGTCACTGATGTGGATTTCTGGTACTGACTGAGGTTGTTCTACTTGATCTTCAGCAAGACCATCCACTGGTCTGTCAACACCATCAACAGCAGCTTCAACATCATCCGCATCAACATCATCACCACCATGATTGTCATCAGCATCACCTTGCTCATTATTACTTTGCTCAGAGGCTTCACTGTGATATTCCTCAGTATCAGAATCTTCTTCATCATCAAGAATAGGTTCAGACTCTGGTAGGGTTAAGGGTGGACTAGCAGGTCCAAATTCTATTCTTTTCTTGGGGCTAGCAGTGTCTGGATCACTCCTATCATCATGAGAAGACACACTTCCTTCTTCAGTTGCAGCTTCTTCTTGTTCATTATCATCAGAATAAATTGGTTCCTCATCTGGTTTTAATCCAGGATCTCTCAAATCCTTTGGCCTCTTGCCATGATCTATGGGATTGTAGGCTTCGTACAACTTATTTTCATCTGCAACCCAGCACTTCTTCCATGGATTCCAATTGATTTTCATCCTCTTACAGATCTCTTTGTTGAGACAGAAGGTACGCTCTGTTTCAACAACTTCATCATCTTCATCAACACATTCCAGATTCTGGAGCATAGTAGATATCATTTTTGAATAAAACAACGCTGTGGCTTTCTTGGAAGGTTTCAGCATACTAGCTATGTGGACCATCACATATCTACACAGGTTTATCTTTTCATGGGTTTTGAGCAGAAACAATAGGAAAACATCTTGATACTTAACAGCAGCAAAATCTCCTCTTCGAGGGCAAAGTTGGTGCTGAATAAACTTGAATAGGAGTCTGCTTTCACCATCTAATTCTGAGGCTGTGATTCTCCTCGATTCTCTGTTTCCAGTTATAAGCTCTAGAGCTAGCTCATAAGAAAAATAGTCAATGACTGGGGGTATATTGCCAGCATAGTCCTCATATCGACCTTCATGAGGTACGTTTAAACATTCAGCCCACTGCTTAGATGAGAAAGATATTTTCTTTCCTTTTACAACAGACGACATCCTAGCAGCTTCCACACCATCAAGTGTGATTTTCAGGTTCATGTAAAACTCATGTACTAGCTTTGGATAATCGATTCGGGCGTTGTCTGAAAACCAGTCTATCCATCCTTGCGATTTAAGAACTTGTAGCAACAGGGACTTACTTGACAGAAGCCACGCCGAGTTTACTTCTTTTTCTACAGCTATGATCCGAGCTTCCAGGTTCGGATTTACTGAGCGTTGAGAGGTACTGCTCGACTCGCCTCAAGCACGCTTTGAAGGTACAGGGCTATCTGGTCCTTTGCTCGGTCTCTTTTTCTTAGTCATTCGAGAATTTTGGAGAGGCAGGAGTTCGAAGGTTCGAAGGTTCGAAGCAGAGGGGAAGAGAGGTTGAGAGGTTCGGCGGGAAATGAAAGGTCAAAGGTTTAGGGAAGATAAATAGCCGCGTATCATTTATTTTATCATTTAGGGTTCCCATAAAAAGTAATTTACTAATTAATAAAACGTTTTTTTTTGTTTAAAAAAAATCGGTTCGACAGAACAGTGTGACAGATCGGTTCCACCGATCGGTTTCACGGATCAGTTTCACGGATCAGTTTCACAGATCAGTTTCACAGATCAGTTCCACAGATCAGTTTCACAGATCAGTTCCACAGATCAGTTTCACAGATCGGTTTCACAGATCAGTTTCACAGATCAGTTCCACAGATCAGTTTCACAGATCGGTTTCACAGATCAGTTTCACAGATCAGTTTCACAGATCAGTCATACACAATTCATGCTTAATAAATTTCATTCTTTCAGAGCATAAGGGATTTGTGAAGATGTCAGCTAATTGATTTTCAGAACTAACAAATTCTAGAGAAATATCACCCTTCTGGTAATGATCTCTTAGAAAGTGATGTCTGACATCAATGTGCTTAGTTCTAGAGTGAGACACAGGGTTCTTGGATAAGTTGATTGCACTAGTGTTGTCACAGTTAATTAAAACATGTTTAAGATCAAATCCATAATCCAATAGAGTGTGTTTCATCCACAAAATTTGTGCACAGCAACTACCAGCAGCTATGTATTCTGCCTCGGCAGTAGACAATGCAACTGAATTCTGTTTCTTACTACACCATGATACTAGGGATTTTCCAAGCAAATGACATGTTCCTGATGTGCTTTTTCTATCTAACTTACAACCAGCAAAGTCAGCATCTGAATAACTCATTAACTCAAAGGATTGTCCTTTTGGGTAAAACAAACCTAAATTTATAGTATACTTAAGATACTTTAAAATCCGTTTAACAGCTAATAAGTGTGATTCTTTAGGATTAGCTTGAAATCTAGCACACATACACACACTAAACATAATATCAGGTCGACTAGCAGTAAGATAAAGTAAACTACCAATCATACCTCTGTAACTGGTTTGATCAACTTGTTTCCCAGTTTCATCAACATCCAATTTACAGGTGGTACTCATAGGTGTATTACTTTCTTTAATACTATCCAATCCAAAACGTTTTAAAAGATCCTTTGTATATCTACATTTATTTAAAATAATACCATTTTTAGTTTGAAAGATTTGAAATCCAATAAAATACTTAAGCTCTCCCATTAAGCTCATTTCAAATTCATTTTGCATAACCTTTGAAAAATCAATACATAAGGAGTTTTTAGAAGATCCAAAAATAATATCATCAACATATATTTGTACAACTAAAACATCTTTAGAAATTCTTTTAATGAAAAGAGTTGGATCAGCAATCCCTTTAGTAAAACCTTTTGAAATAATAAAAATTGCTAAGTCTATCATACCAAGCTCTTGGAGATTGTTTCAAACCATATAAAGCTTTAGAAAGTTTAAAAACTTGATTTGGAAAAAGGGGATTAGTAATTCCAGGTGGTTGTTCTACAAAAACATCTTCAATTATAAAACCATTTAGAAATGCACTTTTAACATCCATTTGATATAATTTGAAATCCAGATGTGCAGCATATGCAAGTAAGATCCTAATGGCTTCTAGTCTAGCTACAGGTGCAAAAGTTTCCTCATAGTCTATACCTTCTTCTTGACTATATCCTTGTGCAACTAGTCTAGCTTTGTTTCTGACTATATTTCCAGATTCATCTACTTTATTTCTAAACACCCATTTTGTGCCTATTGTCAAAGTGTCCTTAGGTCTGTCGACTAATTCCCAGACTTTGTTTCTTTCAAACTGATTTAATTCTTCTTGCATAGCCATTACCCAAAATTCATCATTGATAGCATCATTGATATTTTTAGGTTCTGACTGTGAAAGAAAAGCTTGATGTTCAACCTGGTTTCTTAGAGAAGCTCTAGTTTGTGTTCCTCTATCTAGATTTCCTACAACAGGATATAAGGGATGATTCTTTAGAGTCCTAGATGGTCTTGAAAAGATAGGGCTAGAAATTTCAGGTTCATCTAGAGATTGAGGTTCAACAGAAGCAGATCCTGGAGAATGTCCAGAACTGGATGCTTTTATAACAGGTTCTTTAGATTTATCATTAAGGTCCAGAATAGACAAATCTTCTTCAAGATTCCCAAGAGAGGTTTTAGGCTCATGTGGATCAGTTTCATCAAATTTGATGTGAACAGATTCTTCCACACATTTGGTTCTCTTATTGAAAACTCTATAGGCTTTACTAGAGATAGAGTAACCTAGGAAAATTCCTTCATCACTCTTGGATGCAAATTTATCCAGATTATCTTTAGTATTCAGAATAAAGACTTTGCAGCCAAAAACTTTGAAGTAGTTTACCTTAGGTTTCCTATGGTTCCACAGCTCATAAGGGGCTTTCTTTAGAACAGGTCTGATCAAGACTCTATTAATGACATAACAAGCTGTATTAACAGCTTCAGCCCAAAAGTAAATTGGCCGGTCATATTCATTGAGCATGGTTCTAGCAATTTCTTGTAGGGTTCTGTTTCTTCATTCTCCTACACCATTCTGTTGGGGTGTCCTAGGGGCAGAAAAGTTATGAGAATAGCCATTGAGTGAGCAGTAAGAATCAAAATCTTGATTTTCAAACTCACGACCATGATCACTTCTTAAGGTCTTAATCTTGAGTCCACTAAGATTTTCTACAGACTTGGATTATTTAACAAAGTAAGAACAAGCTTCACTTTTGTGAGCTAGAAAATATACCCAAGTATATCTAGAAAAGTCATCTACAAGAACATAGACATAGTGCTTCCCATTTAAACTAGAAACTCTTGATGGTCCAAACAAATCCATGTGAACCAGTTCAAGTGGTTGAGAAGTTGAAACTTCTTTCTTTGATTTAAAAGAAACTTTGTGTTGTTTTCCCTTTTGACAGGGACTACAAACTTTGCCTGCTGGAAATTCAAGTTTGGGTAAGTCTCTAACCAAGTTCTTCCTAGAAAGTTTTCTAAGTGAGTGCACATTGCAGTGTCCTAATCTTCTGTGCCAAAGCCAAGACTCTTTATGAAAAGCATTTAAACAAGGAATGTTCTGTTTAGCTAAAGAATCTAAATCAACAGCATAAACATTTTCACTTCTTAAAGCAGAAAATACTAAAACATTTTTAGAGTTAAAAACATTGCAAGAATCATTTTCAAATCTAACATGAAAACCATCATCACACAACTGAGAAATGCTTAACAGGTTATATTTGAGTCCATCAACAAATAGAACTTTAGATATCAAAATTGAATCAGTGTTACCAATCTGGCCTAGGCCGATGATTTTCCCTTTAGAGTTATCACCAAAAGTGACAAATCCTCCATCAACTTTTATTAAGCTCTTGAAGAAAGAATAATCTCCAGTCATGTGTCTTGAGCACCCACGGTCTAAATACCATATCTCTTTGTAACAACTCTTCAAGTAGGTCTCCTACAAAACAGATTTAGATGGAAGATGATTTTGGTACCCAGATCTTCTTGGGTCCAGACAGGTTAGCCAATAACACTTTAGGTACCCATATTTGTCTAATGGGTCTCATATAATTTATAGAATTGACATGCTTTGAAAGATAAACCTTATTAGATTCATAACTATGAATATAACTGGTTGAGGCATAAGAAGTTCCAGAATTAACTATCTTCTATCCAGACTTAGAAATGAATCTAGTTTTGGCAACTTTCCTTTGTCCAGGTTGGTATCTTATACCAGTAGTGTATCTAGGTGCAACTTGCATTCCTAGCATTTGTGTTAGAGTATTTTTACCATTGGTGAACTTCTCTAAGTCTTTCTTGAGTTGCTCATTAGACAATTTTAGTTCAGTATTCTCTTTAAGCAGCTGAGCATTCTTTTCTACTTCTATATCCAGATCAGATTTATGCTTAACACTTAAAGCATACTGTTTCTTTAGACCTTTATATTTATCTTTAAGCTCATTACATGTTTCTTCTAGCATGTCATAGTATTCAAACAATTCAGATTTTGACATGTTTTCTGAGTCATAATCTTCTCCAGAATAGTATGACTTAAAAGCAGGAGTCTCTGATGTTACCTCAGAAGTGTTTGTCATGAAACACATGTTGGCCCGATTCTTTTCAGAGTCTGAAGATTCAGCTTCAGTTGTGCTATCTTCTGAAGCACTCCAAGTAGCCTTCATGGCCTTATTATACTTGTTATTCTTGTATTCATATTTCTTTTTATACTTCAGCTTTGGACAGTCGGCTTTAATGTGTCCTTTCCTCTTACACTCATAGCAAACAACATCATCTGATTTGTCGTTCTTCTTCCAATCCTTTTTCCATTTGTCTTGTTGGTCATACTTTCCCTTGTAATTTGGTTTCCTAAAGAATTTCTTTTTCCTATAGAACTTTTTGAATCTTCTGGCTATTTGAGCCATCTCATCATCACTGTCAGAATCATTTTCACTTTCCTCACTGCTTGAAATTTCAACTACAGCTTGAAGCTTTTCCTTGTCCTTATTCTTTGAAGTTGAGGATTTGAAAGCGATAGACTTTCTTGCAGGTTCATTTTCTTCCTCTTTGTTCACTTTAAGCTCTTCTTCATACATCATCAGCTTACCAATTAATTCCTTGACAGGTAGAGCAGCAATGTCACATGATTCTCTAATGGAGACAGAGGTTCCCCTCCATCTTTCAGGTAGACATCTCAAAATTCTCATAATTTGTTCCTTTGCTGGAACATCCTTTCCCAGAGAGGTCATTGTGTTGACAATTTCATTGAACCTGAGATACATATCAGAAATGGGTTCATCAGGCTTCATCTTAAAATTATCATACTTAATAGTATAGGTATTCAATCTCATCTCCTTAACATTAGTTGTTCCTTCATGAGAAACAGCTAAGGTATCCCAAATTTCATATGCAGTTTTACATGCAGAAATTCTATTAAACTCTTCATCTCCTAAAGCACAGTACAGAGCATTCATAGCTTTACAATTATTATTGTAAGCAGTCTTTGTAGGTTCATCCCAAGTAGATCTAGCAGTAGTGGGAATTTTGTATTCAGATTCAATAGCAGTCCAAATATCAAAACCTATGCTTTCTAGATGAATTTTCATTTTCAGTTTCCACTGAGCATAATTAGTGCCATTGAAAAAAGGTGGCCGGTTAGTAGCAGCACCCTCAAGTCTATTATCCATGGTATTATAAAAAGGAATTTTAAAGAGATAAAAATTTAGAAATAACAGAAATTTTAAGAACTTTAAAATACAACTAGAATCACAGTTCAAAAGAAGAGCACTTTTAGAAAGTATTTACTTCCTCTGATACCATGTGTTGGTCGGAGTGGACACTCAAGAGGGGGGGGGGGTGAATTGAGTTCCAATTAAAATTTTCTGTTAAAAACAGTTTCTAATAAAATCCCCCAATTTTAAAAACAAATTAAACTGTAGTGAATTTATATAGATTATAAAGGTTCAATTAGCTTCTCAAAGATTGATTAGTTCTCAGTTAACTTAATCTTATGATTAAATTAACTTTTGAAACTAATTTACTGATTTATAATAAATATAAACACTTGCAAATTTAATTATCAAAGTAGCTTTGAAGATAGATGATATTTCAAAGTAATAGCAGCGGAATATGAAATAAATATGTAGTATGGATATAGAGTAACTGTAAACACAGAGAAGTAACCAAGAGGTTCAGTCTCAAGCCGAGACTTAGTCCTCTCAAAAATTTATATAAAAGTGATCCACACCCTGGATCGGGGTTAACAACAGTGAACACACTGTCCAGGTCACAAGACCTCTACCACAGTTCTACGTGGGATAAACAAACAACAGCAGCCAGCTGTCCAGGTCACAAGACCTCTACCACTATCCACAGTGGGAAGTGTAGTGTAAAAGGTTTTGATGAGGATTTACAGATCCTCTAGTGAAAGTACAGAAGTCAGTGTGTGTGTTTAATACAGCAGATAACACACACTGCTCAAAATATAGAATAAATAAATCACCGAGCAGAGATGTAGAGTTTAGAAATGGCTCTAGTGATTTCAGTGTAGCACTGGACTCGTTTTTGGAATTAATCAGAAGTGATTCTGAGTCCTCTTCTCGATTTTGTTTGAGAAGCAGAGTGTCGTATGCTTCAGGTTCACAGGCAGTGAAAATGTAGTCGATGAAGCTCTTCAATATTCTATTGTATGCACACCACTCTTCTTGAGTATATCGTATGCTTCCTTGTCTCTGTTTTTTTTGTGTTGTCTCTCTCTTCTTCGTTTTTCTCTACTTCACGTTTCTTACGCACCACACTACTTGCTCTTCAGCAGAGTCTTCTTGTATTTACATCACGTGCTTCGTAGGACAAATAGGTTTCCTTTCCGCAGGTACGAGGTACGGTTTCCTGACATCCGACAACATCCATTAATTAATTGTCAGGGTATTAAAATATAACTAATATGACCGTTGGTTAGAATAAATAAAGATAAAGATAAAGAAATTCAAACAGTTGTTTATGACTGTTCAAGAGATCGGTAGGTCATCAGCATTAGAGTAATGATCGGTGACTCAGATAGATCAGCATCGGTCTGTCATCTGATCGGTGAGTCATTTTGATCAGCATCGGTCTGTCATCTGATCGGTGAGTCATTTTGATCAGCATCGGTCTGTCATCTGATCGGTGAGTCATTTTGATCAGCATCGGTCTGTCATCTGATCGGTGAGTCATTTTGATCAGCATCGGTCTGTCATCTGATCGGTGAGTCATTTTGATCAGCATCGGTCTGTCATCTGATCGGTGAGTCATTTGCATCGGTGACTCATTTGCATTGGTGACTCATTTGCATCGGTGACTCATTTGCATCGGTGACTCATTTGCATCGGTGACTCATTTGCATCGGTGAGTCATTTGCATCGGTGAGTCCTTGGATCGGTGAGTCTGATGGATTGGTGAGTCTGATGGATCGGTGAGTCTGATGGATCGGTGAGTCCAGAAGACTTCCAACATACTTTTTAAGTCAATAAGCATAGTTAAAAGCATGATAACTGATTCATTCATAGATTGGAATTATGTTTATGAGACATCAAACCAGATTAAGCATCAATGAGTTGTGATGATTTGTGATTATTAAAACATCAGTTATAAACAAGAAATCAGCAATCTTCCAGAGGGCTCAACAAAAATAATCAGTCAAAGTAACCAGGGACATCACGTAGTCCAGTGGTAGGCGATAAACACCAGTCGCACTTTGGTTGTGGGTTCAATTCCCGCAGCTTTGTCCGATGCGACGGGTTGTCACACGGTCTGCGTGTTGTCCTTTTTAAAAAACTATATAATTCTCAAATCATTCCCCAAGATGGGATTAAATCATCAAAAATAACCATAACATAATTTAACCTCAATTTTATCTCATGCCTTTCACTTCGATCATAACATATAGTAACCCATAATTACCTCAAAAGTAAGGATCATATAAACCCAAATGGTTCTTTATAACTATGTCCACAAAATAAAAGATAACTATTCCTTGAATAAAATTTGCATATATTAAACTTTAGGGTTACACATAATATAAAAAGTCTTCTAATGTAACCCCATCATCAAAAAAGAATTAATACACTTAAGAATTTCACCATAACTCTTGAAGCCCTTATATGTAGACATTTTACTCATTCAACATTCTTCATGATCCATTGACCATTCCTTTCCAACTTATTCCGAAATTCCTCTTTCCTACAATCAAAATCATGAATCATATCCTAAGATTCCAAAATAGGAAAACAATAGTCATGAAATAATACATACCTTTTATTTTTCATTGTCAGATTCTTCATCCTCAATCGGAATGGCATTAGGTATTGGTAAACGAACATTTGTATGCTCTTGGTGATCTCATTCACAAAACTTCTTCATAGGACATGTGTTTTCATAATGACCATGCACACCACATTTAAAAAATTCAATTTATCCCTCAAAATGAACTTCTTTCCCTTTCCTCGAGTCAACTGGATGCTTCCTTTTTCATTGGTAGGTTCTTGCTTTATGACCTTCATTTCCACATCTATTGCATATTTTTGTCCCTTTGAAACATTTTCCTAGGTGTTTCTTTCCACATCTTTGACACATAGGTTTTTGAACACACTTACCTTTATGATTATTACCTGTACTTCTGTAGGTATTTTTTTCTCGCATATATGATGCCTTAGAGAAATCACCAAGGTTTAGGTGGTCAATCATGACTCCAGAAAGTTGGTTGAGGATTATCACAAGAGTTCTCATTGCAGCTCCCATCTCATTCAGTTGTTTTCTCAAAAAACTGTTACTGTTTCCTTCACATCCTCTGTTACTTTGGTGCCTTCTAGATTCAGCCATTTACTAAAACCAAAAAGGCCAGTGAGAGTATATCAAAAATACCATCACATACTAATGAGGAAGATAAAAACTAAGATATACTTACTCATTCACTTTATCTAAAACTAGGACTCTTTCTGAAATCCTATCCATTATGGTAATGCCACTTATGCTTAAAGAATACCCTAACCACTAATGTTATCTAAACTGACCTCTGATACCAACTATAAGGCCCCAGCCTTAAACCTTAATTAATGTGGATTTATTACAAGATTACACATTGAGGATCTTTCCAGGTTTATATTTTTAGATAATTGGATCATGAAACGTGCATTACATTCCACATTTAAACAAAGTGGTTACATAAAAGACAATATTCATTCTTCCCATCAACGAAAACATATTTAAAATAAAACATGGATTCTTTCTTGACACATCCTTGACACTATCATAACATCATGTACCTTTCCCTTGACCTTTGAAAAACATTTCAAATACTTGGGATGAGCATAAAAAGCTCAGTAAGGGTTGTAAAAATATGGAATGGAAACATGAGTTCATATATACATAATAATGAAATCATAGTTTACCCTTAAAACATGGGAACATTAACATTCCTCATAAAATCATGAATAAATCATAGAAATCATAAGACATAAAAGGTAACTTTAGGCATTCATAACATTCTTACGTAGGGAGTAACCCTCTTGGTTACGTTTAGAATACCTACCACAATATATTCCCTAAATCTCATCGGAGAAACCATAACATTTCACTCCTTCGCGTTACTCAATGCATTAGAGAGCTATATCGGGCTCACCCGACCTTAGTTTATCACGGAACCACCCGTTTTCTTAACGATGCCCAAGAACCATAACATAAACATATCATATAAAACATGCATAAAGGAAACATAATATTTCCACATTCCAATCACAATAAGACATTTCAGTATATTGAAATAATAAATCCATTCAAAAAGAAACCATTTCCAAAACTATTTAAAACATTTAATAAAGAGATTTTTGAATCAAAGTGTCCCATACCACCTGGATGCTTTTAAAATTTTAAATCATTAATATACATTTAAATAAATCCTTAAAAACATTTTTAAAACATGGATATTAATAAGAACAAATAATTAAAACATTTGAAGAGATATTTTGGTTAAAGGGGTTTTACCAAAATTAGAGACACTTGAATACAATAATTGGGGAATAATATTTAATCATAATTTTATAATATCATGAGAATAAATGGATTCATTATATAATATTCCAAATGAAATTATACACAACATATAAGAGTGAATTGGTGCATAACAACAATGAAGTCTCAATAGAAATGTCAAATGTGATGAAATCCCTTATAAAGAAGGTATCCTTAAATTAAGGATAAATCAATCTAAAAATTATCTGTGAAAAATATAAATACACCCAATATAAGTGTATATTATGTGTAAAACAATAAAATTTCATTCAAACATATTCAAAAGATGACATATTCAATAACTAAATGTTGAACCCAAAGAAATCGAAATTGGGTTAAAAAGTTCCCTTCGTAAAATTCGACAGCATAACGGCGTCACTTCAACATTCAGAAAAATAGTTGATGAGAGATAAAAAGGGTATCTCATCACTTGGACATAGAATTTAAATCAATAATGATATATAAGAACATATACCAACATAATATTATGTGAATTATAATACATAACTAAAGAAGTCATTTAAAAAGAGGAGGGTGAAAGGTCCCCATACTGAGTTGGGTAACTTTCGAAACGTACACCCCATGGAAGAAGGGTCATAAAATGAAGATGTGAATACCAATAAATGCAATTATACTACAAAAAGTGTATAATAATGGGCATTACATACACCACTCAAAATAAGTTGTGCCAAATGTTGCATAAATATCACGGGAATGAAAGTGAGATGAAAAATACCTTACGAAAACTCGGCAGCCTAACGATGCCACTTAAAACTTCTAAAATGGATTGATGAGAGAAAATTGGGTCTCTCATAATATTAAAATAATGTTTACAGAAATAGTAATGTAAAATAACATCCCCCTATATAACAAATAGGAGCTTAAAATAAGTCACATAAAGGAGAGTACTTAAAAAGAAAGAGAGAGGGTAGATCTCTTACGAAAATTCGGCATCCTAACGGCGCCACTCAAAACTTGCAAAATGGAATGATGAGAGAGAATAGGGTCTCTAATCACATGAATATAAAAATTATAGTTAGATTAATATAAAAGAACATCCCAATAACAAGACAGATGAGCTTTAAAAGGAATGGCATAAAAGAGTGTACTTTAAAATAAAGAGAGGAGTAGGATCCCTTACCTCAAGTCCAACTTGTCTTGTTCGTTTCTTTATATTGCTAAATAATAAACATTGGTCAATTAATAATTTCCTTAGTAACTCCTTTAGAGATTATTATTCATTTCATATCACATATTATAATTTTATAATAATTGTTTAATTATGTTAGTTCATATCAGACATTTTTGCCGATGTTTGGTACATGAGTCAAAAATGAACTTGTTTGAAAAAAGATTGCCCTTGTAGTTATAAGTAAATAATATCCACAATAGTATTAATTATTAAAATATCATATATATCCAGTAAATATTCATTATATACTATTCCATATGATTTGGAGATAAAAAATGAAATGCATCGTTCATGGAGACGGTAGGCCGTACGTACGCATGAACACTACTTTCATTTTTTTGTCATATTAATTGAATTAAAACAAAATGCGAGATATATATATATATATATGTTATAATTCCAGAATGATATCGATAATTTAGATGTAATATATTACATATATATCTATTATATATATGTACTTATAATATTACATAACATTTTTGAGATAAGAAATGAAATGTACCGTTCATGGAGACGGTAAGTCGTGCGTACGCATGAACACTACTTCCATTTCTATTTCATATCTAATGGAATTAAAACATAATGATACATAATATTATTATAATTAAAGTATGGTATCATATATAATATCATTAAACATATCCTTTATACGTACCACATATGATATTAACGAATCAAATCACTTTGAGGGGGCGGTAGTCCGCACTTCCTTAAATGAAGATATCGTGTTTTCCATAATGGAAACCATAATGGTATGCCATAAATTAAAAATACAGAAGCTTAAGTAAAACATAAACATATTAGATATCATATATAAATATAGTGTCATATTAATGGCCACCTTTTAAGGTGTTAGAAGAATGTTGAGCAATCATCGTTTCGGGAGGCAGAAATTCTCCATCCACGGAAACTGTATGTTCTTTGACAATTAGATATAGTTGTGTGTAAGTGTAGATCGAATAATTCTTATAAAAACATCCTAGTATATTGAAGATACTATATTTGTTACAAAATAAATAAATAAAAATATTTTAGGGGGTTGGAAAAGCTAAATAAAACAGAAGGACACAAGTGAAGACATTGCCTCAAAATCGGGTAACTCCCTTTGATTTGAGCTCAAAGGCTTCCTTGGAATGACTTTGGCCCAAAGTTAGGCTTCAAGGAGTAATAGATGGAAGTGGAGAGACAAAATGGGCAGGGGTTGGCCGAGCCAAAGGCTTTGAGAGTGTGGGTAAAGAGGTAGAGCTGGGGGCCTTTTATAAGAGGAGAAAAGGGGCACTCTTGGAAGGTAAGAAAATGTTACTTTATTTGAAAATGAGTTTCGGATTTAAACGGTCCCACATTGATATAATTCGTGGATAAGGTGATAAGGGTTCTAAATCCACACATACAATAGGTTTTGGACATGTTTAGGTCTTATATTTTACATTGTATTTCCATTTTATTTAAATCTTTTATTAATGAGGTAATCGCTGCATCATCATGATGTCATAAATAATTTAATAAATTTAATGTCTAAAAATTATAAAACAAATATCATCATGTATGAAATCGTTTTATATTTATAATGAATATTTATAGTCTAAAAGATCATTTATGTAGACAAAATTAAAAATATTTTACTTAGGTGATACATTGTTTGTTACATTTAACATTTTTTAAAAATAAAGAGACAAAAAGTCACTTTCTCACAAAAGTGATTCCATGGGGCCCCCAAGTTTGGCACAAGGCATACCATGGTCGGACATGATACAACCAGTAGCCTTAAGACACATGTTGTGGTCATTTTATATTATTATGATATTATTTTATTATCTATAACTACCTGATTATTCATTAATCATGATAATTAAAGATAATTACCGTCGTTACTATTCATAATGTTCAAAAATAAAAGAGTCTCAATTACATAATTTGGACCTTCTGATTCAAAATATTTAATTCATTTTACCAAATTCTAAACACATAAATTGCAAAAATTAATTTAAAAATAATTCCCGTTGTCAAAACAAATAGAGGGTTTTTTAGAAACAATATTTATGAAAAATTTTGCACTTGTTTTTGCCCTATAAAAAAGTGAAATTAATCCCAATGACCATCATTGAATTACATTGTAAAAATATATTCTAATTAAACATTAAAAAAATTAAAAATAGAATATAACCATATAATTATATTATATGAAAAAGCAGTTTTGATGTAAAATGCTGTATTTTTCACAATTCATTGAAAAATGAACATTGTTAGAAAAATAACAAAAATTAACCTAATGTATTTTTCAATGTCCCAATCATAAATAATATGTTTATTTTGAAAAATGGAGGTTATAAAATTTTCAAAAGTTTGTTTTAAAAATTGTTTTCCATCAAAAGGTAGTAAAACAATCTTTTAAAAATATTAATGTATTCAATGCTTATGATTGGATTCATTTGTATTTTAAGCCTCTAATATCAATTGGATAGAAGTAAAAACATTTAACACACATATATAATGGTAATTTAGTTATTTATATTCATTCCCTCCAATACGACGACTACGTGTTAACTACTATTTAAAATAATATTTTTTTATAATTAGAGTACAACATAAGATTTCAAAGGAACTCGTTGTTGCATATTGGGTAAGCCATCGAGCATAGTATTCCAAAAAAATTGACATTTTTTCCACTAATAGGGATAAATATAAAAATTTCATATTCTTTATTTACAAGGGGTGTTACAAAACCACAACAGTCAAACAACGCCGAAGGAACCGGGTCGATTCTCCATAAATCCTCCTTAGATCTCCTCTCCTAACACAACCAAGACCAAATCTCATCATATTCGACATCCACATGCATAGATTTTTTCCAATAACGGGTGTAGATCTAAGAAATCGGTAGAATAGGAGATGTGGATCAATGTAGATCTAAGAAATCATGCAAGAATAATAACATACCACAAGAAACCGGCTTCGATTCGCCATGATAAGCCTCCAGATCACCTCCAAAATGCATGGGAGAGGTTCTTCTATCTCCAAGGAAGGGTAATCATGAGTTATGGCCTCTTAGAGGATTAAAAAAAAATTGAGGCAAAAGAATTCAGATCCACAATTTTTGGATCTAACTTTAACTGCCCGCACAGTTTGTCCACACGGTTTAACAAACCGTGCGCTAACAGTGCGTTAGATTCTTCCTCACCAAGCACTCCTCGCATGGTTAGTCCACACAGTTATACAACCCATGTGCTAATCGTGCGTTAGCCAATGACCCCAAGTAACCTTGACCTCCTAGAACACCTCCAGCACCACATTTTCACAAAGGAATTGACCAGAGAAGTCTGTGCCATTACATATTGCCAACCCATTGGAATCAAATTTATGAATATATGTAAATAAAATTTTAATATATATATATATAACATATATATTAATTTACTTCATTGGATACTAATTATTTAGATATAGAAACAAAAACCATGTCAAAAAATAGTAATATTTTTCTTTCAAGGCTATTTATATGCGTAAAACAAAATTAATCTGAATAAATTATATAAATAAATTATTCTAATAAATTTATAAAAAATATAAATTATATATTTAATAATATTTTTTATCTTTTATCTTATATGTTCTCTATACATTAGATATGATAAAATTAAATTTTATCCCTAAAAATATTAATTTTTTTTTAAATGTTAATGCTTATTTTTATAGTTATTCAGAAAAGTGTTTATGTAATATTTTTAAAAAATACAATTAAATACAATTATCAAATAATAATTTCACAAAACATTTGAATAAAATATTATAATTTTGGGAAAAAATAATATTTTCAATAATTTTTGAAAAAGTCATAATCTAATAAAGAAGCTTAATTTCATTTAGGAAAATAAATAAATCTAACTTTCATAAGAATGTTATTAAAGTAACATTAGATATATAATATTTTCATTCATATAATTCTGTTAATTTTAAAAATTATCATATTGAATTCTGATGTTAAATCATTTTCAACATATGGATATTATATAGTTTATTATTTACAAAAAACACAATGTGTGTCCTCACCCCCACATATAAAGGTCCATACCATCCCTTCTCCTCATCACACATCAAAAATAAGTTGGGGAAGACAATACCTCATCAAATTGATTCCTTAATACTTTCCATAATTTTATTGTAATTATATTTTTTATGAACCGTCCTAATTAATATTTTGGCATAATCCTAATGAGGTTCTCGAAACATTAGAAAAAATTATTATACATGTAATAATGTATAATTTCTTCATATAAGGACATTAAATATTATCCAATAGTAATGATATAATAAAATAAGTTTATATCATAATTACAGACATTATAATGATTATTTCTTGTCTTACATCCATTTTTGCTTACATTACGTGGGAGACGAAACCATCAATCTTGTGTGCAGAAGGATACAACATCATGGACCGATGTTGTTCATTTTCCATCACCACATTTCGTAGAAATATAAAGTGATATATATTAAAAATATTTATTATTTTTTGTAATATATATTTCTGTTTAATTATAACATATCATATACCTTCTTACCTTCCATTCCACATGAATCATACAATATCTCATAAGGGTCCTGTATATAACCACCTCACAAAGTGATATAATTCACTCATGCATTACATAGATGGTAATAAGGATATGATTAGGGAACATGTTTTATATATATCACATTTAAATGATTTCATAAAATCAAAATACTTTTTCCATTACTTTTTTAATCCATCGTGAAAATGAAATAAACAAATATGTGTACCTTTGACCTATCATCTTCGTGAATAGTGTATTTATCTTTCTATCATTGAAAACAATAGAATATTATAAGTAATTATATATTGAATATAAATTATACTTATATAATAATTAACACCATGGATATGATATCATCATTCTAAAAATTAATGGAATGAACAGAACAATTAAAAATGTACAAGGAATAAATATATTATTATAAAAAACAATAAATGATAATGAAATTGTTAATATATGTTTAAAAACTGTTAATAATTAAATTATATACTGTATTTTTAATATTAATCAATATTTAAAATGTTTTATATTTGATCTATACTAAATATATAGAATTGATAATATGAAATTGTATATAGTTGATTAACCCGAAATTTCATGATAGGCTCACAAATATAATAATTTATAATATAACTCTGATAAAACTCATTTATTTTCATATTCACAATTTTTTTTCATGAAAATAATTTTTTTTCATTTATTTTCCACTTTTTATTAATTACATAGAATAAACTAATTTCTTAAATTGAAAACATCCATATTTCTCACTTTGGTCGAAATCAAAATTTCTTCCTTATAATAATTTTACAAAATTTTATTCTCTATTTTTACAAATATCAAAATATTGATTAAAAAATTTATTTTATAAGAATTATAATTCATATAAAATGGATTAAAATGAATGTTCTAGTCATTTTACAAAAAAATGATTTTAATTTTTTTGAAATGTAAAAGAAAGAATTATTTTAAAATGTAGTGCTAAAAAGGAATTTTACACCATTATGACTTATTCAGGATTGAATGATTTATTTCTAAGATTCTAATGAAATTAAAAATGATTGAAAATTTTTAAATTTTTTATGCAATTTCATTTTTAAATAACAATTTCAAATTGGAAGGTATATCTTCATCTAAAAATTTTTTATGTGATATTTCAAATTCATTTCACATCTATGATAACATAAATAGATTAAACATAATCATTAAGGCTATCCAGAAAAACTCATACCATGAGAATAACGATGCATTGAGGGGATAACTATAATTACCCGAAGTAGTCTTATACCTTTCCAAAGAAGTCATCATATATCTAATAATTGATTTAGAAATTTTACTTATAATATATATTTAAATATTAGAAGATTCATATTTAAAAATATTTCCTCAAATAATTAAAAAACATTCAATGTAAACAAAATATGAAAATTTTTATAAGGTTTATAAATTTATGAAATCTACGATATATGATATGGATAATGGGGGGAAATTCATTTATCCTTGAATATTAGAAAATTTAATATTTCGAGGGGGGGAAAAGTAATTAGTTAAGTGAATGTCAATACACTCCTTGGTAAATAAATCATAATCTAACCAAAATAATCTTAATGATGTTATTGATAAAAAATATCCTAAGAGAAAAATGGGCGACTGTTTTTTTCTTGTATGAATATAAATAATATCGAAGTTATTTTCAAAAAAATATTGAGAAAAATATCCTTTTTATTTCAAAAAAACTTTTTAAAAAACGTTTCTATGAAAATAATTTTGAAAAAAAATTATTCAAAAATTATTCATTTAAACAACAAAATTAAAATTCAATGAAATATCAACATTAAATGCATACATGTTGTTTGAGGTAAAAAGAACATCAAAATTTCATGGTAAACAAGTTATAAAATTATCATCTTTGGAAAGACAAAATAATATTCATTTGAAAGCATTTTAAAAATAAAAACAAGATAAAAAATATCTTCAATAATTAATTTATTATAGGGTAAAATAATTTTAAACTTTTTTCTTTTAAAATGGGTTTCGAAAATAAAATATTTTCTCTATCGAAAGAAAGAAATCTAGTTGGGTATTCTTAACAAAAAATTATAAAAACAATTTGTTCCAAAGAATGAATTTTTTTATATTATGTGAAAATATACATGAATAACTAGAGGAAAATAAATTGAAATACTTTACATAATAATGATAAAATAATTCCTTCTAACAGAAAATCAACTGTAATCAATATGTAAGGAAATTGGATTAGAATGTAAAACCATAAAAAATCATAATTATTATGTGAGAATAAATTTATAAATATATTATGTGAATCAAATGTAAATGACCACAATAAAAGTGGGAGTACATAAATATATAGTGAAAATTACTTATACAGATATTCATTTAATATTAAATATAACGGGGATGTAATATAACTCATTGAAATGTAATTGAGTTATGAAATTTCTTTTCCACTTTGACACATTATGAAAAAATCCCCTTAGATGAAATATAAAAATTTAAACCCATATTACAATTAAAAATTATTTAATAATGATATTAACTATCATTGGGGTAGTATGCAATGTATATAAAATAAATTTGGTGGATTATTATATTGTATTCCTCATAGAAAGAAAAGTTAGAAAAGAATATTTTACAATGTGTTTCCTTCTGTGGGAATTACCTCTAAACACCATTATAATATTTTTATACATATTAATATATTATTATAGGTCTATAAAAATATCTATTATATCATATATTATGTTCTTATAAAATATTATTTCCCTTTTTCTAACAAAAATTCATTATATTAATTATTTTGGTGCTTATTATAATGATTTTCGAGTGCATTTTGATATGTTACAAGATTCTATTAATATGAAGATCATGAATTAATCATCTAATGTATGAAAATAATTACTTACTTTTCAAATATTTCCATTATATATATATTTAGAATAATTTCTAAATTATTGAGATAATAAATTTAATATAGTATTCGTTGATAATGCATGCCAGACGTAGATATGAACAATACTTCAATTAAAATGACATGTTAAAATGATTAAATATAAATTAAATATATGTATATCAAAATTTCAAGATAATATTTTTGGAATATATTTAATTTAGGTTTATTAAAATCATCATTAATATGCTTCATTTATATCATAAATGAATCACATCACTTTGAGGACGCGGTAGTCAAAACTTTCACAAATAATGAAATAATATTTTCACCAAAAATTGAATGTATACATGTATGTATAATAAAATAAATATAGTATCATAAATAAATAAAAAATACCATATATATCATATATAATATCCATGTACAACGTAATATCAAAATATATAAGGTGTGTAAAACAAAACAAACTATCATCGTTTTTTGAGTCACTATTTCATCGTACACGATCAATAAGTTCACTAGCCATTATATTATCATGCCTGTAATTGTAGGTAAAACACATAGTTTGAAAAGAAGAAATTATATTTATTATAATATTTATTTATTTAATAGTGTATTATGATTATTTTAGGGTGTGGATAATTAAAATAAAATAGAATAGCATGAAGAAAGATGAAACCTCTTCTATGGGTAACTCTTATTTGTTTAAAAAAGTATTACTTGGTTATGTTAATGTAAAAGGTGGATATAATAGTTTTAGGTGATGTATTTTTGGGATTTATTTATGCAAGTGTTTATCAAGCCAAACAATAATCCGAGGTTTTTTGGATGTCTGAGGGTGCACTGCCTCTTTTGATTGGAGGAGGAGTGGAACTGATGTAAATTTTTGGCAATAGAATTCATCCCATGTATTTCCCATTTCATGCAGATACAATAATGGTCCAAATTCTACAAAAATTAATATATGGGTGAAATCTGGCCATCTAGTGGATTTTAGACATGTTTCTATGTCATCTTTTCTCTTATGTTTAATCTTATGTCCCATTGTTGAGTTATTTTTTCTACAAATAATTTTAATTAAAATTAATCACATTCACTATTACTTTTGGTAAAAATGATCTCTATCATATTAAAAATTAATAATTATTATGTTTCCTAATATGCGATACATTTTTCAATATATCAATCACATAAGTGGAAGAACTTAATTTTAATTTAATTCATGCATATGGGGAAATAAAGAAGGATTTTAAGAAAAAATGTTCCATAATTTCCTATGTTTTTATAATCAATTATAAAATAAAAATTATTCTGAGGACATAAAATTGGAATAAATTATATAAAATTGAAGGAATGAATCTTCTAAATAAATAATAATTATAATTTAACATATTAAATAAATTAGATAAAAATGATGTTTTGAATTCAAATTTAGTAGTTGTCACTATTCAATATAAAATGAAACATAATGGGAAAAAACAACCTAAACTAATTTCTATATTCTGATATAAAAACTATATTGATTTTTAATTATGATATCTATAAAAATAGCAAAAAATAAATTTAAACTTTTTTCTCCATTAAAATATATTTAAAAGACACATTATAGAAATACTGATTTTGTAAGAAATATAAATTTTGTTCTAATATTATGCATATCAAATATATACAATTAATATCAAAAATATTTTATTGAATATATATAATATATATTTAATTAAAATTAACCCAAATTTTAAATAATATAATGTATTAGAATATAGTAGCTCGGTGAGCATGAAAATGGATTTTTATAAAAAAACATTTATGTTAAATTGGATAATATATTCAACTATAGTTAATTAATAATAATTGAAGAACTTTTTAATTTAAAAAAATACATTTTTAGTTGACATAATGAATCATTCATATCATATTATTTATTAGTTAGTTTATAACATAACATATATAATATTAATGATATTAATTTTTATTGGTTGGTAAAACATTCATATTTATGTAATGTGAGACATCATAGAATAATTTTGTATCATGTTATATTAGCTAAATATGTTTTTCATTCAATGAAATATAGATATTATATTGAATATTTAAAAGCCAGATTTTTTTATTAATTATTTTCTTTAAAAAAAATTTATTCATCAGTAGCTTATTTTTCTTGAAATCATGAGTTTAAAAAAACTGTAATATTCCCTTACTATAAAATTTATATTATTGCCTACATATTTCGTTATCGGGAATGATTATAACGTGTCTATGAAAATTCATTATGAATTCAGCTATAATAAATTATTTATGAAAAATATAAATTAATTATCTATTTTTATTTTTTGAGAATTGCTTTTTATAATGAAATCATAATGATATATGAGTTATATACATAAAAGTATTATTTATATTCATCCGATGCATATTATATCCATAGGTCATGAATAAAACCCTATATGATGTATAAAAACCTGATTTTTTAATAACATATGTAACTTTTACACCTTTTAAAGGTGAATGCATTTTAAATATTGATTTTTACACATTAATAATTTTTATATGACAACATAAACATGTTATTTTTGAGTGGGTTATAAGAATTTACTTTGGAAAAATTTATGACATTTTTTTAAAACATTCATTTTTTGATGAATATTAAAATTACGCTAAATTTTAATTAAATTTGTTTCCCTAAATATTTTATATTGATAAATTATAATATGTAATGTTTTTAAATTATAAATAGAATATATTTTTATAATTCAATAAAAATTAGGTCATTATCAATCATTTTTCATTAAATTCATTGGTAAAAACATTTCTATATTTTTTCATGTTTTAACTATTATCCATTGTTTTATCATTTCAACCAAGGGATTAATTTTATTTTAAATACATCAAATTATGTGATTTAATTTTAAAAAATTGATTCCATATTTGGAATAATTATATCCAATTTTAGTTAATAGGATACTATTTTTTTTGGGATTGTGAATAGTAACTCTGCTAATTATTTTTATTATAAGAGTTAATGGTAAATTGACTATTTTTGGGTAATAATAATATTATAAAATTACCTTAACACATATAAGAATTTTATTTTATGAATAAATTAGGCCCCATTTACCTTTGGTTCTAAATTGAATCACATTATGGAATCATAAATATGAATATTAAATGAAAGTAATAAAAACTAATGAATGTGAAAAAATGTCACAATGTCAATTTTTATAAGTATATTAATTTTAATTATGAATAAATAGAAGATAAAATTGACTATTGAGAGTATCAAGAAATATAATATCATTACCTACATCATAGGAATTTATTTATAATTTTTTGAGATAAAATAATTATCATTAATGATGTCACAATAGTGATGAAATTATTTTATATTAATTGAAATATGAAATAAAGGTTTTAAAAATAATAAAATAAATATCATATTGACTAATTAATGTCATCCATGAATTTTTTAGTTTTATATGGCATGTTAGTATTGTATTGATTTTTTTAAATTTTTCTCTAGTATGGATTTTTTAAGGACATACAAATAAATAGTGTTAAAATTTACACTATTTGTATTTTATAAAAATAACAATTTACTAAATTATTTCAAAATCATGAACATATTTTTAAATTACTATGTGATAATTGTAAGATGTAAAATTTCTTTAAATATACATTTATGAACTATTAATGATGTATAAGTAAATATTTATAACAATTAAATATTAGAATGTTATGACAACAATTAAAATTAAATTGAATTACTCTATATCCATTAAAAAGATCAGGTTTAAATTGAAAATCTATGTTTCCAAAATTTATTGGTATATGAGATTGAAACCCTATATAGTATCATCTACAAAATTTGGACACTTTGGTGATTTTTGTGTGTGTTTATATATTTTAATAAATGAACTTTTATTTTGTTTCCATAAGTTCCCCTAATTTCAAATATAAAAGGTCACCTCCTATATAAGGCCCCAGCCTTAAACCTTACTTAATATTGAATTAAATGAATAATTCACAATGATGATATTTTCAGGATTATAGTTTTAGTTAATTAGGACATAACTATTACATCTCAAAAGATTACAAAGTAGAAACTTTTACTAAGATTCCATAAAATAAAAACTGTTAAAAAGAAACATGTCAAGTTCCATGTTTTTAGGTTGTATGACTTTACCTTGATCCCATCCTTGACCCTATTCCACGTTATGTCCTGTGAAAAACATTTCAAAAACTTGGGATGAGCATAAAAAGCTCAGTAAGGGATACACAAAGAATGAAAACTGTTAGTTTTTCAAAACAACAAGTAAACCATGTATACTTTTTCAAAGTAATACTATTCACCTTTTTGAAGCAGTAAAAACTCTTCACTGAATAAAAGTTCATTACTTACCCATCTGTAACCAAAAGATTACCATAAAACCCATATAAAGATCACATAACATATAAGGGTAACTTGGGACATAAACATACTTAGTGGAATAAGCATAAGGTCGACTTCCTCACATATCACTTAATAGAATAGCCATTCGGCCAACTTCTATATATACTTAATGGAATAGACATACGGCTGACTTCCATACCCAATGCATTAGAGGTTATAACGTAACCACTAGTCCTGGTATTCACGGCACCACCTGTCATAATGTCCAAGTACCATTATAAAATCATAAGACGTTAAACAAATATAATGGAAGGAAAACATTTCCACATTTCCATCACAATATATCACTTAAATATAACAAATCCTTTATAAAAAACAATTTTCAATAATAAAATACATAAAAGAGTATATGGTATTTATTTCATTTTAAAAAAACATTACGGATTGTTCTGGAAGCCAAAGACCAAATAATAATCGCGGCGGCGGAAAATGTTGTTGTCACCGCGTACGTTAAAAGAAACATTCCTTTTTGTCGTTTTGTAAAATTCATAGTAGAAGAAGATTACTTTTGTTTAAAAGTAAAAGTCAAAGGGGTTTATACACCGTATAAAAGAAAGTTGTGTATAAAATGAAATATGCCTCAACGAAATGAGATTGAGACAAAGTCCCTTACAAAGTCGATATCCTTAGATTAAGGATAAATCAATTATATGATTATGTGTGAAAAATAAGAATACACAAAATATAAGTGGATATTATGTGTAAAACAATCAGAGGTCATTCACACATAATCATGTAAAAACAAAACCAATTACATAGATATTTAACTCAATGAAATGAGATTGTGTTATGATTTCTGATACAAGTCCGTCTAAATGACATAAGAATTAATCAATGAGATGATTATGTGTAGAAATAGTATATCACCATAATGGTTTGTGGAATCTAAAACATAGAGATTACACACATAATCTTGACATAATAAAATCATGAATTAGAGGTTTAACCCAAATAATTGAATGTGGGATAAGAAGTTCCCTTACAGAAATTCGAAAGCCAAACGACGTCACTTCATAACTTATAAAATGAGTTTATGAGAGATAAAAAGGCTATCTCATCACTTGGACATAAAATTTAAATTAATAAAGATATATAAGAACATATCCCAGAATAATAGTATGTGAATTAAAATACATAACAAAATAAGTCTTTTAAAAAGAGGAGGGTGGAAGTTTCCCTTACCGACTTGGGTATCTTTCGAAACGTACACCCCATTGAAGAAGGGTCATAAAATGAATATGTAATTACACATAATTGAAATTATATTACACAAAGAGTATAATAATGTGATGTACATACACCAGTCAAAGGGAATGATGGAAAATGTAGCAAAAATCTCACGGAAATAAAAGTGAGATGAAAAATTCCTTAAGAAAACTCGGCAGCCTAACGACGCCACTTAAAACATCCAAAAATGGATTGATGAGATCAAATAGAGTATCCCATAATATTAAAATAAAATTTAAAAAAAGTATAATATAAAAGAACATCCCCCATCATAACAAAGTGGATCTTAAAAGAAGTTACATAAATGAGGGAACTTAAAAAAAGAGAGAGGTTAGATCTCTTACGAAAATTCGGCAGCCTAACGGCGCCACTCAAAACTTCCAAAATGTATTGATGAGAGAAAATATGGTCTCTCACAATATGAACATAAAAAGTACAGTATGAGTAATATAAATGAACATCCCAATCATAATAAAGATTATATTTAATGGAATGACACAAAAGAGTGCACTTAAAATGAAAGAAAGGAGTAGGATCCCTTCCCTCGGGTCCGACTTGACTCGATTGTTCTTTAATGTCCTGAATAACAAAAGTGAGTTAATTTACACATGATTAAGATCCTTTTTCAAGTTCATTATTAATTTTATATCAATTATTGACATGTTATAAACATTATGTAATCATTTAATTTAATAATGTCTGTTTTTTCGATATTTGGTTCTTAAGTCAAAAGTGGACTTCTTACAATTACATGTCGTTCGTGTGGTCAAAGGTTATTTATATCCAGAATGACATTACTGATTTGGATATCATATATATCATATATATCCATCATATACATGTATTTATAATATTACATAATCATTTAGAGGTATGAAATGAAATGCACCGTTCATGGAGACGGTAAGCCGTACGTACGCATGAACACTACTTTCATTTCTATGTCATATTAATGGAATTAAAACTAAATGCGATGTGTGTATATTTTTAATTCCAGAATTATATTCATCCTTTATATGTATCATAATTTATATATATCTATCATATGTACTTATAATAGTACATTACATTTGAGGATAAGAAATGAAATGCACTGTTTATGGAGACGGTAAGCCGTACGTACAATGAACGCTACATTCATTTCTATCTTATACATTAATGGGAAGAAAAAAATAATTATTTAATGTTTTGTTATAATTCCAGTATAACATCATATATAATAACTTTAAATCCATCCTTTATACATCCCACATATGGCATTAACGAATAAAATCACTTTGAGGGGGCGGTAGTCCGCACTTCCTAAAATGAAGATACCACATATACCCATAACGGAAGCCATAAAGGTATGGTGAAAATGAAAAATACAGAAGCTTAAGTAAAAAATAAAAATATTATATATCATATATAAACAATGTGACATCTTAATCGCAACCTTTGAAGGTGTTATATGAGTGTTGAACAATCATCGTTTCGTGAGGCAGAAATTCGCCATCCACAGAAACAGTATGTTCATTAACCATTACATGAAGGTGTGTGTAAGTGTAGCAAGAATAAATATTATAAAAACATCCTATTATATTGAAGATACAGTATTTGTTACAAAATAAATTAATAAATAGAGTTTAGGGGGTTGGAGAACCAAAATAAAACATAAGAGCACAAGTGAAGACATTACCTTAAAATTGGGTATCTCCCTTTAGTTTGAACCAAAATGGTATCTTGAAGAGCTTACTGCCTAGGTTAAGGCTTCTAGAATGAGGATAGGGATTTTTAGAGACAGAAGTATCAGATCTTTCCAAATAAAAACGCTTGAGAGGTGTGGGTAAGGTGGTAGAGGTGGGGTCCTTTTATAAGAGGAGAGGAGGGGCACTCTTGGAAATGTATAAAATGTTACATTATTTTCAAATGGTTTAAAGATTTTAATGGTCCCACATTGATTTATTTCTAGGATAATGTAATAAGGGTTCGAAATCCACACATTTAATAGGATTTGGACATGTTTAGGTCCTAGATTTTGCAATATCATTCCATTTTATTTAAATCGTTAAATAATGAGGTCATCGGTACATCATCATGATGTCATAATGAATTTAATTTATTTAATGTCTAAAAATTATAAAACAAATACAATGATCTAGGAAATATTTTTAGCTTTCCAATGACTATTTATAGTCAACCTTCTGACTTGTATAACCACATGTAAAAATCGTTTTAGTAAAACATTTCATGTTTGTGTCATTTTTATTTTAACTTTATATAAAAGGCATAAATGTCATTATCAATCCCAAGTGGCTCCATGGGGTACCAAAAATCGTCCCATGGGTTTTAATGGTTGGAAATAACTCATCCAATATTGTTAGGACAAGTGTCAATATATTTTCATTTTATTATAATATCATTTTTACCTTAAATGACACTAATTATCTTTAATTGTGATTAATAAAACTTAAAAGATATTTTTCATCAAAAATTATTTTCATCCCATTGAACCAAATTATAATTAACAATTAAAATCATTTAAATTTGATTTATGAAATTCAAATCACAGAAGTGGTAAAGTCCCATTTAAAAGAAAAATCAAATTCTGTAACCACCACTTTGTGGTTTCACTATTCATCAAAAATTGATGTTTTTCAGAAAAATACCAAAAATTCACCCTAAGCTATATTTGATATTCTGAATTCAAAAATGATGTCCATTTTACAAAATTCATAACATATAAGCTGCATTAATTAGTTTTATATTTGAATCCCACTGTTAAATCAAATAGTGTGTTTTTATGAAACAATATCTTTCAAAACATTGACACTCGTTTATGTGCAATCTTAAAGTGATATTAATTACAATGACCACCATTGGATTAAATGTTAAAAATATATTATATTTACAATTTAAAAACAATTAAAAAGATAATATAATAACATAAATAAATTAGATTAAAAAGAGGTTTTTAATTAAAATACAACAGTTCTCACTATTCATTAAAAATTGAACTTTTTCGGAAAAATACCAAAAATTTACACAAAGTAAATTTTTATGTCCCTATTATAAAGAAGAATTTTATTTTGTCAAATATAACACATAAAATTTTCAAAAAGTGGATTTAAAATAGGTTCTCCTTCAAAAGGCGTTTAAATGACCTTTTAATGAATATTAGAATGTCTACGCTTAAAATTGGATTCATTCACATTTTAATCCTCTAACATTTATTATAAAGAGTAAAAATATTTGAAAAACATATATAATCCTTTTTAGGTAGTTATTTTCATTCCCGCCATTACAACGGCTAGGCATTAACTACTATATAAAATAATATTATTTTATTATTAGAGTGCAAGGTAAGATTCCCAAAAAACTCGTTATTGCGTATTGGGTACGCCATCGAGCATATCATCCTCTTTTAATGTAATATTAATATTTTATTCATAAATATGCATAAATATAAATATGTCTTATTCTTTATTTACCTGGGGTGTTACATCCTACCTCACATATTCACATCATTTTGAGCCTTAAAGATCATACAACAGCTCACCTAATTCATCATCAATTTCCATATTTTAATAATATAGGTTTTTGTTATCTTTAAATTATAATTCTCATGCTCTAATATGTGATTTAGAAGAGGCACATCAAACAATAGGTAATATCATTTATGGATTCTTTCAATGTTTTTTCTTCATCTAATTAATCTTCATTAATTGTATCATTTTAAAATAATATTCTCAGAATAAATCATATTATTATCTGTTATTATAAACATGAAACAACCATAGTCCACCTTCTATCCTTCCTGTGAAAAATTAAATCAACATGCGTGTGGGTGTATGACATACCGTCTCCGTGGTGTGGTGTAATTTGTTTTTCACCACCACATTACATGGATTGGTATAATGATGGAATTAATAAATATATATATATATGGTTAATATAAAATTATATTGATTGTGAGATACTATATAACATTAAATTCAATATCATTAATTAATAATGCGAACTAAATCATCACTCATGTGTATATACGACCTATAGTCTCTACGATGCGATGTGATTTACTCTATATTATTTCATAGGAACATCATTATATGCATGAATTGAATGAATAAATATGATGTATATTATTGAAATAAAATTCCATTAAATATTTAATTATTAACAAAAAAAATTATCATATTTAAGAAAACATGCATAAAAACATATAACAATTAATAACTTAATAACGAGTAACAACGAAATGATTCTACAGACAAATCAAAATTTGATCATTTATGTTATCATAAAAATGATTAGGATTCTCAACTAAATCAGTAAAATTACTTAAATCATTATATAGGTTGTTTAGATACATACGAAGCATATTATAACTACGGTATATGAAAACTTTTCAAATCACATTTTATTTGAGATTGTTTATTTGTAATTAGTTACAGGGTTATATTTATCATCCATGTCCATGTTTCCTTAATTAGTATTTCAAAATTTTCAATATATCAATCTATAAATAAAGAATTCAATTTTACCCATTTTAAATTTATTACTGAATGGTAATAATGGAATAATTTTATGTATTCTCTATGGGGTACTTTTTGACATTTCCGGAAAAAGTAAGAGAAGAATGCTTATTTTAACTTGTATGAAATGAATGGATTTTTACACATTTATATTTTCAGATTTTACTAATGATTAACATTCAATATTAAACGGTTATTTTCACATGAAATTATTTCTTCTAAAATTGTGTGTAATTTTGAACAAGGAATGCATTTTGGAAGAGTAAATGTAATTTTCTTTTAGAATTAATAACACATGTTATCTCAAAATTATTTTCCATCAAATATGAATCTCTATAAAATTGGATATATTTATATCCTTATTATTAATATTATTTTATTATTTTTAAGATGGTATTTTTTTATGAAATTTATTTGTTTTCCATCGATTATGATGGAATGATGTTCTAGAAAACCATTTTTTCAATTTCTATGGAATGGAGATTGTTTTTATTTTTTCGTGGCACACATAAGAATAGTTTCCTAAATAAATGGGTGGAAAATATATATCACTCCAAATAATTAGTTAAGTATTTTAATCTCATGATATATACATGACTGGGATGACATATAAATCTTGCTCAAGAATTTTATGGCTAGAACAAGGAGTGAACTGAGTTTAGTAATTGACTTTACCCACTATGATACTCTCGACAATGAACCTTGAATAATATGAATTAATTTTTATTGAATTAATGTGATTGAAATGAAACTTCATGTCTTAGTTTATTACTATTTGAATTACATTTACTTTTTAGGATTTATCTAATGACATGATGTTATGATATTTTATATGCTGGATAATATTTTCCAATGTTATCATTATGATTAATAATTCTATTGTTTAACTTTTCTATGAATTAGATATCACCCATTCATATGTATCTTTTTCCCATGACATGAAAGTGGGTATTAAGTATGATATGTCAAAAAGGATTCTACTTATGAATAAATAAATGTGAGATAATGTGGATGTTTTATGAACAAGTTATTTATGTATGAAAGTTTATTAAGACATTAAACCTATACAGTCCTGGGTGTGGATTCATTATGTTATGTAATAAATATTAATCAATATTGAAGTAAAATATATTAGTAATATATTTTCCATTATAGTTGGTATCGGAGCGAAGGTATAGTTATTCCTTGGTAACTAGGATACAATAACCTTAGTCAGAACCCTAACGATTTTTCTATGTACATGTTACAATTATATCCTATTTTTTATGACATGTTCAAGAATGACCTAGGATAAAACCTAATGTGTACTGAATTGAAATATTATTCTTCATTTTTTGGATATAATATTATTTTTAGTTTTTCTCATACCATGCTTCTTTGTTTTAGTCAATGTCTAGAACCCAAAGGAATCATGTTAATGGTTAATGTGACGGGTAATGCAATGATTTCCCCCTAAGAAACAAAATGTTATGGGAGATGGATTGAAAAATATTGTCTCCATGATCAGTCAAAATTTTCAATATATGAATCATTTATTACTTCTAAATTATATAATGAGGTATAAATATTATACTAATTCTTTCATGAGATAGCATCCACCCTACTTCAGTGGGTCTTCTGATCCATTAGTTGATAAATAATTGATTTGTACAAGTGATTTTATATTTTCAGTTTTACGTTGTTCTGAACATCATGAGTCATTATAGAAGACTATTAATTGGATGGAGAAATTGATCAATTTTGTAATATTATCAAGAATACAATTCCATGATATGCAATTGAGTCCATAGAATGCGATGAGTTCCAGAACATATTTTTCAATTAGTACATTCCACATAGTCATTGAACAATGATGGTTAAAGAGTTACTTGAATCAAGTAATAATAAATTAAATGAATGATTTTAGTATTATTATCCATCCATAGTGAAAAAATGATTTATTATTTAGTTACTTAAACCCAAGTCAATGAAGGTAATTATTCATAAGGTACTTCAATAACTATGAGGAATTTTTTTGATGTGCTCTCATTGTTGGGTTAGAAATTGTAGTAATTCATAAGACATATGGGTATGATAAGAATAGATAAATGGAACTAAATGGAAAATATAAAGACAAAAATTAACGGAATATGTGTTTTCCATTATTCAAAATGTTTGGAAAGAGACATGGGGGATATTATTTAAAGGGACTAGTAGATGTTTTTTGTGTGGACGAAAAGATCATCGGGTTGTTGAATGTTGAAGTGAGGGGAAAATGATTTCTAATGTTGTGAAAAACGAAAAGGCTATAAAGATATCACCTCCAACACATATGTATTAGAAGTGAAAGGAAATTGGGAATTATGCCATTCAATTCATTAATCTAAGGGATATTGATGATGATCTCCATCAATAAACACATAAGGGCAATGAAAAAGGAATTTCAACTGAAATTACTCTCAAAGACATGGAGTGTGATAATAATGTGGTGAAAGGTACACATACCATCCACAATAATGTAGAATATGATTTATTATATTCTTCATCCACCAATACTTTTATTTCGATATAGTTTTATAAGGTTATTTCCATATTACCTCTACAAATGATATTGAGTTAGCTGTGATAACTCCTATTGGAAAAAAATTCACATAAAAAGTTTATAATTCATCCACAATTGATGTTTTTGAGAATATAATTCTTGTAAATATTGTGGTCCTTTCTATGGTGGATGATAATGTGATTATTACAGTGGAATGGAATTCTCTATATAGAAATCTTGTCAATTACCATCGATGGGAATTCATATTTCATATACCAAATAAATTTACGATCATATATCGATGTAAGGATGAATATAATATTCTAGTAGAAATTTTAACAATCATAGGGGTCTTTATTCCAATAAATGAAGTTCATTTATCTCAAATGGATGTAGAGAAACTCATAATTGAATATACGACCATTGTATAAAAATTTAATGATGTATTTTTTGGAGGAATTGACATGTCGTCCACTAAATAGTCAACATCATTTTTCTATAGAAATCATACCAACTTTTATTCCTATTTCAAAGACACATTATTGAATGGGACAGATCATGTTTCCGTAATTGATGAAGCAACACCATGATAATCTTGATTAGTGATTCATATTCCCTAGTGCGTCAACATGGGGATCACCAGTTCTATTTGTTACGAAGAATGATGGATCAAAAAGACTTATCATTGATTATCATGAACATAAAAAGATAAGTATTAAGAAGAAATATCCTCTTCCCCATATTGATGAATTATTTTATCAACTACGCAGAGATCTATACATTTCCATGATTGATCTTCATTTAGGTTATACATAATTAAGGTTCCAAATAGAGTACATACCAAATAATGAATTCCATACAAGGTGTGGAAACTATTAATTTATAGTGATGCATTTTGGTCTTACCAATTCCTTTGAAATCATCATTGATCTAATGAATATAATCTTTTTAGACTATCTAGATTTTTGTTTGGTAGTTATTAAAGATTATATTCAATTCTATTCAAATTGAATTTAATAACATGAATATCACTTGAGAATTTCACTAAACCCCTAAGAGAAGATAAGTTTTAGGAAAAATTTACCAATATTGAATTTTGTGTTCTGAATGTTTAAAATTTTTATCACATAATCTCAAGAGAGGGGATATTAGTGGATCTAGTGAAAACATAGGGAATTGAAATATGGTCGAGACCAACAACAGCATCTGAGATTCGATGTTTTCATGTTATGGCTGGATATTATTGACTATTTGTGAATTTTTCATACTAGTATCTAATCTACTCACCATGTTGACTCGAAAAATAGTTATGACTGGTTGGATTGTAGAATGTGAAGAGAATTTCAATAATTTAAAAAGAAGTATTTTCAGTCCTCATATACTCAGACTACCTTGTAGTGGGGGAATGTTTGTGATATATAGTGATGCATCTGAGAAGAGGATGGGATTCTTTCTCATGATAAATGATATATTGATAGCTTATGGCACGCTAAAGTTGAATATACATGAGAAAAATTACCCAAATCAATATTTGGATTTTTCGGTGGTAATTTTCGCGTTAAATATATGTAGGTATGTTATTTATGGTGAACGGTGTGATAATCAAACTGATCATAAAAGTTTAATTTATATTTTCACACATATAGGGCATAATATGTGCCAATGAATTAGGATGTGGTTGATTAATGATTCTTATTACGCCATACAATACCACGCTACGAATGCGAACAAGGTAGTATATGCATTGAGTTTAAAAGACCCTGAAAAAATTACCATGATGAGGATCAATAATGGTACACAATTTATGGATTATAAATGGATGGATTTTTAAATTATAACGGATGGGGATAAATATTATCTTTCCCAAATTAATGATCAACCATTTATACATGTTAATATTAAAGAGGCACAAAAAGAGGATGTAGACTTAAAAAAGAATATGAGAAATGTTTTGGAATTCAACAATGATTATGTTGAATTAATAAGCTTCAAGAAAAGAGTTTGTATTACTGTAATCCCTGAAATAATGAAGGATTTATTGGTTGAGACTCATAGTTATTCATTCTCTATTAACCCTTGAACACAAAAGATATAAATGGAAAAAAAGAGTACTTCTTGTTGGATGGAATGGAAATATAAATCACTGAATATGTATCACAATACTTGGTTTGTCAGCATGTTAAGGATGAGAGAAAAAATTATAAGGTGATGTTACAAACCTTACACATAATAGAATGTAAATGAGAAGATATAAATATATAACTTTTCAATGAACTTCCAAAAACATCCAAATAAAATAATTCTATTTGGGGTATAGTTGATTTCCTTACGAATTCCTCACACGTCATTTCTGTTATAGAGTATTTATATCATTTACATATTTCAGAGATATATGTAAATTAAGTGGTATGACTTTATGAAGTACCAATTTCAATTATATCTTATCGGTATCCATGATTTACCTCAAATTTATAGGGATGTCCTGAGCATGCTATGGATACATGGTTAAGTTTAATAACTACTAATCATTCTCAGATAGACGACCTGTCTGACTGGAAAATTCAAACTCTCGAATACATGTTTTGAGCATTCTCTATGTATTTCAATGGTGGTTGGGATCAACACCTAACATTGAGGGAATTTTCATAAAATAATATCTTACACTCTTGTATTCTGATAGGTCCTTATGACGCCGTCTTTGAAAAGATGTGCAGAAATCCAACTTGTAGGGATGAAGTTGGGGAAATAATGAAAATATCATTAGATATTTTTTATGAAATGGTAGAAAATGGTAGATATATTCATCAACACATAAGATAATATCTCAGTAAATAATAAAAATATGTTTCATGCATAAAAAGACTAAGAGTTTGATTTGGGTTATTATGTGTTTTTAAAAATATCAACTTGGAAGAGAGTAATGATATTTGGAATGAAGGGAAAGGTAAGACCAAGGTATATCAGTCATTTTGAAAGTACGGATCGTGTATGGAATGTTACACCCTGAGAATTTATGAGATATATTTTTTTTAATTTTCTTTCATATCTACGGTTGTACTCTTCACCAAGATCATCTTGCGCAATAAGAAACACCATAATAGATTGCGGTATATGTAACACTATTCTTGGATTGTGTTACACACAATTTCAAGTTCGTTTGATAGTAGTCATTCTACGCAAAATTGAGTGTGTGTGTGTGTGTATATATATATATATTCAATTTATAAATTCAATATGGTTGGATTCTATTTTACGCAACAAAAAAGGAGTCTTGCACTATACACAACCCTAACTTGGCTTACATTACACGCAATCTCAACCTTCCACGATAGCATGTGTTGTACGCAATATCGAGTTTCACTAAACAATGATATGCTATTAAAATATTATATAAACTAGCCGTTATGTATAGTAATAACCAATTTTTGAAATTTTATAAATTTAATCATTCAAAATGGACTTCATTTTTTGATTCGTAATATCGAAATTAGCCAATGGTGAATTTTTTGTATTTTTCGGAAAACATTCAATTTTCGATGAATAGTGAAAACACAGGGTTACTATTTAAAAACCGAAATTTTATTTAAATAATTATTTATTTTATTTAAATTTATTTTAGATTAAAATTGATACATAATACCTATATAAGTTCAATTTAATTCATTGGAGTAGTTTTATAAAAAATTTTGATATATAAAAATTTTATTGAACTTTTCACCGTCTTTTACCCACCTCCTTGGAGAATTTGGATATTCACATAAAACATAATTTTATCACTTATGTGAGTGGAATTTCTAAAATCCAAGTGGAACGGTTAATATGAAGGACTAAAATGTGGTTCAATGAGATGAAAATAATTTTTGGTGAATAGTAGCTTTTTACTTTTATTTACCACGGTTAAAAGTATATATGGTAATTAAGGGTAAAAATGATATTATTATTACACTAACAAATGTACTAATTCAATTAGATAAGTTTAATTCGACCACAAACAACCTTTGGAATAAAATATGACCATTTAGGTCCACTTGGATTAGATTAGGACATTTATTATTAATTTATTTAAAGAAGGGTTAAAATAGTTAAAATCAATGTTTAATAATAAAAACATTTATAAGATAGGGTTATACATAAGATAAATTCTACTATAAATATCCATTAGAAAGCTAAAAAGATTTTTTAAATAATTTTATTTTATTTATAATTTTTATATGTTTTATAATATAATTTATTTATAACACAATGATGATATAGTAATTATCTTATTAATGAAATATTGACATAATTGATGTTATAAATACCCAAATAATTGTAATTTGAAACTTTTAATGAATTAAACTAATTTTATATGTTAATATTATATGTTAGTATTGATTTAATTAACTTTTTTAGAACTAATCATTCTGTTATGATTTTTAAAAAAATCAATTACCAAATAGTGTCAAAATTGACATAAAATAGTTTTTAAATCAAATATTATATTATTAATTGTTATTTTATTCCAAAAAATCCAAGGATAAGAAAAATGACTTAGGAAAGGATATATATATATATATATATATAACGAACCATTTGGGGTTCGTTTGGCTTTTTATAGTATGTTTATAACCATATAGTGTAAGAAAACAAGAAGACATGGTAAAAGTTAAATTATTTAACTTAGAGTTAAATGTAAATGATAAGGTTAAAATTGTTACTCAAAAATGTATAAAATATATTTTTGAGAGGATTTAGACCCATACCCACTTTAAATTAGAAATAAATCAATTTGGAGCTATTATAAACTGAATATGAATTTATTATAAAATAATATTTTGTGTTTTTTCAAAGGTGCCACTCTCCTTCGCTATAAAAGGGCACCCATTCCCTGTCCTCTTCAAACCCTATTGAGACTTGAATCTCTGCCAACCCCTAAAAATTTCTCTTATACACATCCATAGAAACATTTTTGAGGTTATGGTATTCTCAAAAGACCAACTCTACATCCATAAGAGGAAGCTTAAAGGAGGTGCGTCGAAGAAGAGGTAATCTCTTCTTCTGATTCATTCAAGTTTCTTTCTTCTTCTACTGCATCTTATTTAGTTGTTTCATAATAAAGTGATAACATAATTATTACATAAATATTGATATGTTATTATAAATATAAAACAACACTATTTCACCTTCTATCCATCCTACGGAAAACGAAATCACCGTGCGTGCATACGTACAGAATACTGTCTCCTCACTGTGGTGTAATCATTTTTTCCACCACCACCTTACTTGGATGGGTATAATGGTGTAAAGAATGAAAATATATTATAATAATAACATCATTATGATTCTAATATATTATATCATCCACTACAATTCTATTCAATAAATATGGGAACGATATCATCGCTCGTGCATACGTACGAACTATCGTCTCCGCGACGCGATGAGATTTATTCTCCATTTTAACCATTCAGGAATGATTATAAAGTATATATAGTAATTAATCATGAAATATATGACATAATAATTATACGGGATATATGTATATATATATGTATGTAATCTACTTAAGTCCGTTCAATTCAATAAGGAAACGAAAACAACGTTCATGCGTACATACAGCCTACCGTCTCCATGAACGGTGTATTTCATTCCATTTATCGATGTGTCATATATATATATATGTATATACTGAATATATACTATATATAAATCATATTTTTTATTTTTTATTTATTTAATTCAGGATACAAGGATTTATACCAATAAAAACATGTCCAAACATGTACGATAAATAAAACGATTTTACCCAAAACATAGCTTTAACATGAAATTTACAAAAGAATGGGTAATATAAAGTCATAAGTGAACAATTCATGACATCATTACAATGAATATTATTCTTTAATAAGTTAGTGACATTTTTTGAATCATTATACATGAGGTTAGGATACGTATGAATCATATTGGACCTAAGGTAAGGGATAATTATTCCAATCTCATTCTTATCTGAGATTGTTTATTCGTAAGTATTTACTGGGGTTATGTTTATTATCCATGTCCATATGTTCTCAAAAAATTTTCATAAAATGTTTTATTTTCTTCCATTTATTCTTAAATTCATTTTTACCCTTTTTTACTTTTACTACATCGTATGGAAGGAATATTTCTTTTATTTACCATATGAGGTAGTTTTTAACTTTTCTGGAAAAAGTATGAGAAGAATTTTTTTTTAACTTATTGGTCATGAACGGATTTTTACGGTTTTATAACGCCTTATTTTTATGATGTTTACTCGACAATATTTCATGTTTATTTTAAATAAAATCCTTTCTTTTAAAATTTCAAGTCATTTTGTGAAAAGAAAATTGTTTTGAAGAAGAATGGATATTTTCATCAAGAATTCTTTTCAAGTGTTTTATCAAAACCATTTTCCATCTAAGATAAAATTATTTAAGATGTGTATGTTTCAAGTATATTGTCTCTATGATTTACATGGTTTCAATTTTATTATGATTAAATATCCATTTATTTTCTATGGATTATGTGATGATGGGATGATGTTTATGAAACCCATTTTATTCTTTGGGTTATGATTAATGTTTGATGTTTATTTTGTGGCACAAGTAAAAATGATTTAACTATGAGATGGGTGGGAACTATATCTCCCTCCAATGAATTGGGTAAATATTTGTATATCATGAGATAAACATGGATAGAATGGTAAGTTAATCAGGTTCAGTGTTACACGACTGGAACGAGGAGTGGACACGATTCAGAATGGGACTTTGTCCACTAAGAAGGTCTTAGAAGCAATGCCTTGTCTACAATGTATATCATATCATGTGCTTACAGGATGCCACATTTACATGTTTTATTACCATTCTATTTTATCATGACTAAGGTTCCATTATGATCTATGCCTTGTGTACTTCCAAGATTTATGTCGTTGCTCATGATATTGATGTTTAGATTTTATGTTCATGTTTTGGCATTCAAATGTTTATGGATTGCTTTATGTTCTCTATGCTTAACCTTACTGAGAATTTGAGCTCACCCTTTATATGTTTTCTTTTCCCCAGGATTTAAAGAAAGGGTTTAGGTAAGAAAACAAAAGGGGATGATATTTATGGGAGATGTTGATGATCTTTCACCATGATTAGAAGATTATTTTTCCAAGTTTCCAAAGACACTAAACTATTACGGTCCTTGTGTGTCTGTGTTTGTTATGTAACAAGTATTCGGAAAAAGTGATGTAATGTCCATGTACGTCATGTTTGGTGTCTCTACTGTTGGTATCAGAGGAATGGTTTAGTTAACATTTGGAAACTAGGATGCGAAAACATTAGTGAAATCCCTAGAGATATTTCTATGGTATGTCTAGGGATGTTCCTAAGGTTAAGTATACGTATAGGTTAGAGTCCTAGAATTATGTTTACAATCATGAATAACCTAGGGAGAACCTAAGGTGTCATGGATTAACGAATTTTTTTTAAGTTAGACATCCTATATGTGACCTTTTATGATTATGTAGTCACTCGTTATTTTAACTGTTTCTTACACTATGGTTTCTGGTATTAGTAAATGGAGTAAACGAGAAGGAATTCAGTTAACATTTATTAAATGGAAAAATTGGTGACTATGTTCAATGAAATTTTGTAATGCCTCGAGAGAAAAATATTGTGATTATGCCGAATCAGTCATCTCGATATATGATTAACAAGATGGACTTTAGTTGTATTCTTAAGTCATCAAATAAGGGGAAGGTGTCATTTTATGCATGTTCACATGGTGAGGAGAATAGAGAAAGGAATATTGATATTTCTAATGAAGGGAAGAAGAACCATGAGGAATACCTCAAATGGAGGGGAAGATGTTTTCTATTTGGAGAAAAGGGTCATATAGTGACAGACTGTTATGGAGTCCAATGTCTTATTTGTGGAAAACATGGGCATTACCCAACTCAATGCTCTGACCTAAGCAGTTACTTGTAAATCGAGGAAGGACCTATTCCATGACAATCATTGAATATGATGGATTGAAGGGATTAGGTATTGGAATTCAATAATAATTATGTTGAGGTACTTTTATAGTATATTGAAATATCTGTGTATTGGTCTATTGTGGTTTCTGTAAGAATATGGTACCGGTAACCCTGAAAAGTTATTGAAATACTTTTGGATAGTGGATTATATGCACATAATAAAGGGATAAGGAGAAAATAAAATGTTTGATAAAATTCACGAGCTTATGATTGATATAAGGACTAAGTGATATCATGGTTTGTGTATATAGAAATTTTGAGATTTTGGTATTTTGAAAGAGTTAACATTTGACAGAATTCATGTTTTCACTAAGGTTCATTGGGTATTCATTTTTCAAGAGAATACGTGATTATGGTATCCACATGTTTGGAATGTGACCAACAAGATATATTGTATGATATATTGGGGATAACTGATGGTATTCGCGTGCTTGTTATGTGGCCTTTCAAGTAATCATTTTCTTTATACTATGAGCTTGGACCGAAGTATATTGGACACGCCTAATGATTGGAATGAATTAAGTTATACATGAGATAGTATTGTTTAAGGCTAGAACTATGTTTCTAATTTATTGCTGGAATGTTATTATAATGTAGTTTTAGAAAAAAGGAAAACCTGCAGAACAGGAGACAACCCATCGCGCCTGACAAGGCTGTGGGAATCAAACCCACAACTGAAGTGAGACAGGCCATTATTGCCTACCACTGTCCTACAGGAAGTCCCTACTTAGTAGAAAATAGTTTTATTTTATTAAGCGGTAGGATAGATGATGTATAAGTCCATTTTTGGAATCATATACGATTAACCACACCATATATGAATATATATATATTTGATAAATTTTTCTAACCTTTTTTTGAAATAGATGGAATGACTCATCATTCTATCACATGATCTACTAACACTTCACGAATGACAAATTCAACTTCATTTCTTAAATAGATGAAGTGGGTATTGTCTAAGGAATGACCAATGGTGAGACTGTATCAAAACCAATAAATTATTTCTTCTAATTCCAATTTATTTAGCTTTATGGAAATGATCATGAAAACGAAAAATGTTGTCCTAGTTCCCTTATATCCAATGATTCCAATGGTAACTTAGATCATAAAAAATTTATGGCTTTGTGATTTTTGGCATTTTCATAGCCATGTCCTCTACCATTCTTCATCAGATGTTGATGGTTATATTTTTCTTCCATCTCTATATTTTCACCTATGTTCTCCTATATGGAAACCATGCGATTAGTTACTTTCGGTAATCGTTACATTTCATAATTTAGTTTTTAAAATTATGTTTTAGTATTCCTTTTTACTGTGTGGGTTTATATGAATAGTAACATATTTATAATCCTGATTAATATTGAGGGCGAAATTCATTTTAATGGGGGTAAAATGTAACAACACGATATTTTATGAGTTATATTATTTTTATTTTCTTTCATAACATCTGTTGTATGCTACAATAAGATCATCTTGCACTATACGCAACACTGTATTAGCTTTCAGTATATGCAACACTATTCTTGGATTGTGTTACACACAATTTCATGTTCGTTTGATAGTAGTCATTCTATGCAACATTGATTGTATATATATATATTTATTCAATGTATAAATTTAATATTGTTGGATTCTATTATAAGAAACAAAAAAGGAGTCTTGAACTACATGCAACCCTTACATGGCTTACATTACACGTAATCGCGACCTTCCACGATAGCGTGTGTGGTACACAATACAGAGTTTCACTAAACAAAGATATGCTATTAAAATATTATATAAACTAGCCATTATGACTATTAATAACCACTTTTTGAAATTTTATAAGTTTTATCTTTCAAAATTAAATTCATTTTTAGATTCGGAATATCATAATTAGCATCGGGTGAATTTTTGGTATTTTTATGAAAACATTCAATTTTTAATGAATAGTGAAAACACTAGGTTACTATTTAAAAAAAGACTTTTTATTTAAATAATTATTTATTTTATTTAATTTTATTTGAGGTAAATATTAATACATAATACCTATATAAGTTCAATGTTTTTCCTTAGATTCGTTTTATAATAATGTTATATACATAAAAAGTTTATTGAACTTTTCACAGTCTTTTACCCACCTCCTAGAAGAATTTGGAAATTCACATAAACATAATTTTACCTCTTCTGTGAGTTTTTTTTTAAAAATCCAACAGACACAATTAATATCAAGGACTACAATTTGGTTCAATGAGATGAAAATAATTTTTGGTGATTAGTAACTTTTTACATTTATTTACCACAATTAAAAGTAAATAGGGTAATTTAGGGTAAAAATGATATTATTATATCCCGAACACAAGTCCTAATTATATTGGATAACTGTTATTCAACCAAAAACAACCTTAGGAATAAAATATTACCATTTATGTATACATGGATTAGATTAAGACATTTATTATTAATTTATTTTAAAGAAGGGTTAAAATAGTTAAAATCAACGTTTAATAACAAAATAATTTTTAATATAGGGTTATAAATAAGATAAATTCGACTATAAATACTCATTAAATAGTTTAAAAGATTTCCTACATAATGGTATTTTATTTATAATTTTTAGATGTTAACTAATTTTATTTATTTGTGACACAATGATGATGCAGTAATTATCTTATTAATGAAATATTGACATAATTGATGTTATATATACCCAAATAAATGTAATATGAGTCTTTTTATGAATTAAAAAAATTTCATAGGTTAATATGACATGTTAGTATTGATTTAATTAACTTTTTTTGAACTAATCATGCTGTTATGAGTTTCAAAAAAATCAATTACCATATATTGTCAAAATTGACATAAAATAGTTATTAAAACAAATATTATATTATTAATTTTTATTTTATTCCTAAAACACTAAGGTTTGGGATAATGACTCAGATAAGGATATATATTTATAATAAACCACATGGGGTTTATTTATCTGTTTATATTATTTTTAGTAACCATATAGTGTAAGAAAACAAGAAGACACGGTAAAAGTTAAATTATTTAATATAGAGTTAAATCTAAATGATAAGGTTAAAATTGTAACCTAAACTTGTCTAAAATATATTGGTTGAAATTATTTAGACCCATAACCACATTATCATCCCTAAAAATCAATTTTTAGCTATTATAAACCGAATATGACTTTATTATAAAATAATATTTTGAGTTTTTCCAAAGGTGCCCCTCCCCTCCCTTATAAAAAGGGCACCCCTTCCCTCTTCTATTCAAAAACTTTTGAGCCTTGAAGCTAGGCCAACCAATGCCCATTTCTCTACTACACATCCCTAGAAACATTTTGGAGAATATTTCCATCTCAAATGACCAACTCTACATCCATTAGAGGAAGCTTAAATGAGGTGCATCGAAGAAGAGGTAATCTTTTCTTCCGAATCATTCAAGTTTCTTTCTTCTTAAACATCCTCTTATTTAGTTTTTTCATTATAATGTAATAACATCAGTATTATATAAATACTTATATGTTATTATAAATATAAAACAACCCTATTTCAACTTCTATCCATCCTATGTAAAACGAAATGACCCCGCGTGCGTACGTACGGAATACCGTCTCCACGACGTGGTTTAATCAGTTTTTCCACCACCACCTTACTTGGATGTGTATAATGGTGTATAGAATTAAAATATATGCTTATTATAACATAATACTGATTCTAACATATTATAGCATCCACTTTAATTAAATTCTATCAATATGGAAATGATATCATCGCTTGTGCGTACGTAAGGACTACCGTCTCCATGACGCAATGTGATTCATTCTCCATGTTAACCATTCATTAATGATTATAAATTATATATAATATTTAATCATGAAATATATGATATAATAATTATACAATATTTATGTATACATATATGCATGTCATCTACTTAATTCCATTCATTTCATGAAGGAAATGAAGACAACGTTCATGCGTACATATGGCCTACCGTCTCCATGAACAGTGTATTTCATTGCATTTATTGATATATCATATATATATGTATACAATGAATATATATAATATATAAATCATGTTTTATATTCTGGAATTAAAAAAATCAGGATTTATGTGTTGATATCATGAACAACAAGTCCAAACAAGTACGATAAAAAAAACGATTTTACCCAAAACGCTGATTTAATATGGAATTTACAAAAGAACGGGTAATATTAAGTTATAAGTGAAGCATTTATGACATAATAACAATTAATATGATTCTATAATAAGTTATTGACATTTTTTAAATCATTATACAGGATTTTTGGATACGTACGAAGCATATCAGACCTAAGGTAAGGGATAATTATTCCAATCTCATTCTTATCTGAGATTGATTATTCGTATATATTTACTAGGGTTATGTTTATTATCTATGCCCATAAGTTCTCAATAAAAATTTAAGAAATGTTTAATTTTCTTCCATTTATTCATAAATTCATTATTACCTTTGTAACTTTTACTACATTGTATGGAAGGAATCTTTCTTTTGTTTACCATACAAGGTACTTTTTTACTTTTCTAGTAAAAGTACGAGAAGAATGATATTTTTAACTTATACATCATGAACGGATTTTTACGGTTTTATAATGCCTTATTTTTATGAAGTTTACTCTACATGATTTCATGGTTATTTTCAATAAAATCCTATTCTTTTAAAATTGAGAGGCATTTTTTGAAAAGAAAATGATTTTGAAGAAGAATGGCTATTTTCCTCAAGAATTCTATTCAAGTGTTTTATCAAAACCATTTTCCATCTAAGATGACATTATTTAATATGTTTATTTTTCAAGTATAATGTCTCTATGATTTAAATTGTTTCACTTTTATTATGATGAGATGTCCATTTATTTTATATGGATTATGTGATAATGGGATGATATTTATGAAACCTATATTATTTTTTGGGTTATGATAAATGTTTTAAGATTATTTTGTGGCACAAGTAATAATTATTTCACTATTAGATGGGTGGGACCTATATCTCCCTCCATTGCATTGGGTAAATATTTATATCTCATGAGATAGACATGGATGGAGAGATAAGTTAATCCAGTTCAGTGTTACAGGACAGGAACGAGGAGTGAACTCGATTCAGAATTGAACTTTTTCCACTAAGATGGTCTTAGAAGAAATGCCTTGGATATTATGGAAATCATATCATGTGCATAATGGATTCCATGGTTACATGTTTTATTAACATTATAGTTTATCATGACTAATGTTCCTTTATGATCTATTCCTTGTGTACTTTCAAGATTTATGTCTTTGCTCATGATATTCATGTTTAGATTTTATGTTCAAGTTTTTGCATTCCAATGTTTATATATTGTTTTATGTTCTCTATGATTATCCTAACTGGGCATTTTATCTCACCATTTAGTTGTTTTATTTTCCTCATGGTTTAAAGAAAGGTTTCAGTTTTGAAAACAAAAGGGGAAGATATTTATGGGAGATGTTGAATATCTTTCACCACGATTATAAAATTATTTTTCCGAGTTTCCAAAGACACTAAACTATTACATTTCATGCGTATCTGTGTTTTTTATGTAACAAGTATTCCACAAAAGAGATTTAATGTCCGTGTATATCAAGTTTGGGGTCTCTACAGTTGGTATTAGAGGAAAGGTTTAGTTAAACTTTGGTAACAAGATGCGAAAAATTTAGTGAAATCCCTAGAGATATTTCTAAGGTATGTCTAAGGATGTCCCTAAGGTTAAGTATACGTACAAGTTAGAGTCCTAGAATTATGATTACAATCATGAATAACCTAGGGAGAACCTAAGGTGTCATGGATTAATGAATATTTGTTATGTTAGACATCCCATAAGTGACATTTTATGATTATGTGGTTACTCATTATTTTAACTGTTTCTTACACTATGGTTTCTGGTCTTAGTCAATTGAGTGAACGAGAATGAATTCAGTTAACATTCATTCCAATGAAAAAATTGGTGACTATGATCAATGAAATTTTTTAATTCGTGGAGAGAAATATATTTTGATTATGCCGAATCAGCCATCTCGATATATGATTAACAATATGAACATTAGTTGTATTCCTTAGTCATCAAATAAGAGGAAGGTGGAATTTTATGCATGTTCACATGGTGAGGAGAATTGAGAAATGAATATTGAGATTTATAATGAAGGAAAGAATAACCTTGAGGAACACCTCAAATTGAGGGGAAGGTGTTATCTATGTGGAGAAAATGTTCATAGAGTGACAGACTGTTAAGGAGTCCAATGCCTTATCTATGGAGAACATAGTCATTACCCAACTCAATGCCCTGACCTAAGCAGTTACTTCTAAAATGAGGAAGTACCTATTCCATGCCAATCATTGAATCAGATAGATTTAATGTCTTATGTATTGTAATTCAATAATAATGTTGTGGAGGTAATTTTATAGTATATTGAACTATTTGTGTATTGGTCCATTGTGGTTTTCTGTAAGAATATGTTACCGGTAACCATGAAAAGTGATTGAAATCATTTTGGAATGAGGATTATATGCGCATAAAGATAGGATGAGGAGAAAATAAAATGTTTGATAGTATTCATGAGCTCATGATTGATATAAGGACAAAGTGATATCATGATTTGAGTATATAGAAATTTTGTAATTTTGGTATTTGGACAGAGTTAACTTTTAACAGCATTCATGTTTTCACTAAGGTTTATTGGGTATTCATTTTTCAAGAGAATACATGATTAAGGTATTTACATGTTTGGAATGTGACCAAGAAGATATATTGTATGATATATTGGGGATAAATGATGGTATTCACATGCTTGTTATGTGATCGTTCAAGTAATCATTTTCTTTGTAAAATGAGCTTGGACCAAAGTATTTTGGACAAGCCTAATGATTGGAATGAATTAAGATAGACATCAGATAATATTGTCTAAGGCTAGAAGTTTTTTCTATTTTATTGCATGAATGTTATTATAATTTAGTTTTAGAAAAAGGGACAACCTGCAGAACGAGAGACAACCTGTCGCGTTGGACAAGGCTGTGGGAATCGAACCCACAACTGAAGTGCGACAGACCTTTATTGTCTACCACTAGCCTACAGGAAGTCCCTTTTTAGTAGAAAATAGTATTATTTTATTGATCAGTATGATTGATGATGTATAATTCCATTTTTGGGATCATATACGATTAACCACAACATAGATGAACTTATATATATTTGATAACTTTTTCTAACCTTTTTTTTTGAAACAGATGGAAAGACTCATTGTTCTATCACATGATCTGCTAACACTTCACGAATGAAAAATTAAACATCACTTTTTTAAGAGATGAAGTGGAAATTGTCCAGGGAATGACCAACAATGAGACTATACCAAAATCAAGAAAGTATTTATTCTAATTCGAATTTCTTCTACTTTAGTGAACTGATCTTGAAAACAAAATTTTTTTTCCTAGTGCCCTTATATTTGATTAATCCAATGGTACCTTAGATCATAAAAAATTTATGGCTTTTTGATTGTTGGCATTTTCATAGCCATGTCCTCTACCACTCTTCATCAGAAGTTGATGGTTTATTTTTATTCCATATCCATATTTTCACATATGTTCTCTTATATGGAAACCCTGTGATTAGTTAATTTGGGTAATCATTATGTTTCATACTTTAGTTTTTAAAATTAATTTTTTGTATTCCTTTTTTACTATATGGGTTTCTATGAATAGTAAATGATTTTTAATCTCGAAGAATTTCGAGGGCGAAATTTAGTTTAAGGGGGGTAGAATGTAACACCCTGAGATTTTATGAGATATATTATTATTATTTTCCTTCATATATGCTCTTGTAAACTACACCAATATCATCTTTTGCTATACGCAATAATGTATTATCTTGCAGTATATGCAACACTATTCTTGGATTGTGTTACACAGAATTTCGTGTTCATTTGATAGTAGTCATTATACGCAACATTTAATATATATATATATATATATTCAATGTATAAATGAAATATGTTTGTATTCTGTTATACGCAATAAAAATGGTGTCATGTACTACACGCAACCCATACTTGTCTTACATTACACGCAATCATGACCTTCCATGATAGCGTGTGTTGTACGCAATACTGAGTTTCACTAAACAAATATTTTCTATTATAATATTATATAAACTAGCCATTATGAATAGTAATACCCACTTTTTGAAATTTTATAAATTTTATCTTTCAATATGGACTTCATTTTTGGATTTGGAATATCGAAATTAGCCTAGGGTGAATTTTTGGTATTTTTATGAAAACTTTCAATTTTTGATGAATAGTGAAAACATTGGGTTACTATTTAAAAACTGAATTTTTATTTAAATAATTATTTATTTTATTTAAATTTATTTTAGGTAAAAATTGATACATAATACATATATAAGTTCAACGTAACTCATTGAAGTCGTTTTATAAATATTTTAGATATATAAAAATTTTATTGAACTTTTCACCGTCTTTTACCCACCTCCTTTGAGAATTTGAAAAATCACATAAACATAATTTTACCACTTCTGTGAGTGGAATTTTGAAAATCCGAGATACATGGTTAATATCAAGGGCTAAAATGTGGTTCAATGTGACGAAAATAATATTTGGTGAATATTAACTTTTTAATTTTATTTACCACGGTTAAAAATAAATAGGGTAATTAAGGGTAAAAAAGATATTATTATAACCCTAACACATGTCTTAATTCATTTGGATAAGTGTTATTAGACCAAAAACAACCTTAAGAATACAATATGACCATTTAGGTCCACATGGATTAGATTAGGACATTTATTATTAATTTATTTAAAGAAGGGTTAAAATAGTTAAAATCAAAGTTTAATAACTAAAACATTTTTAATACAGGGTTATAAATAAGATAAATTCGACCATAAATATTCATTACAAATTTAAAAATATTTTCTATATAATGGTATTTTATTTATAATTTTTAGATGTTAAATAATTTTATTTATTTATTACACAACGGTGATGTAGTAATTATCTTATAAAAGAAATATTGACATAATTGATGTTATAAATACCCAAATAAATGTAATATAAAACTTTTAATTAATTACAAAAATTTTATAGGTTAATATGACATGTTATTTTTCATTTAATTATCTTTTTTGGAACTAATCATGCTTTTATGTGTTTCAAAAAAATCAATTACCAAATAGTGTCAAAATTGATAAAAAATAGTTTTTAAAACAAATATTATATTATTAATTGTTATCTTATTCCTAGAACTATAAGGTTCCACCAAATGACATATATAAGGATATATATATATAATGAACCACTTGGGGTTCGTTTGTATTTCTATAGTATGTTTATTAACTATATAGTGTAAGAAAACAAGAAGGCACGGTAAAAGTTAATTTATTTAACTTAGAGTTAAATCAAAATGATAAGGATAAAATTGGAACATAAAATTGTCTAAAATATTTTGGTTAAAACTATTTCGACCCATACCCACATTATCTTCTAAATAAATCAATTTGGAGCTATTATAAAGTGAATATGACATTATCTTAAAATAATATTTTTAGTTTTTCCAAAGGTGCCCCTATCCTCCCTTATAAAAAGGGCACCCCTTCCCTCTTCTCTTCACACCCTTTTGAGCCTTGAAGCTAGGTCAAACCATGCCCATTTATCTTCTCCACTTCTCTGGAAACATTTTCGAGGTTCTTTTCTTCTAAAAAGACCATCTCTACTTCCATAAGAGGATGCTTAAAGGAGGTGCGTCGAATAAGATGCAATCTCTTCTTCCGATTCATTCAAGTTTCATTCTTCTTTTACTGCCCCTTATATTGTGGTTTCATTATAAATTAATAAAATTGGTATTACATAAATACTAATATGTTATTATAAATATGAAACAACTATATTTTACCTTCTATCAATCCTATGGAAAATGAAATCACCGCGCGTGCGTGCGTACGGAATACCATCTCCACGCCGTGGTGTAATCAGTTTTTCCATCGCCACCTTACATGGATGGGTATTATGTTGTAAATAATGAAAATATATGTTTATTATAACATAATAATGATTCTAATATATTATATCATCCACATTAATTCCATTCAATAAATATGAGAAAAATATCACTGATCGTGTGTACGTACGGACTACCATCACCACGACGCGATGAGATTCATTTTCCATGTTAACCATTCATGAATGATTATAAAGTATATATAATAAGTAATCATGAAATATATTAAATAATAATTATAATGGATTTATGTATATATATATATGAATTTCATCTACTTAATCCCATTAAATTCAATAAGGAAACGAAGTCAACGTTCATGCGTACGTATGGCTTACCATCTCGATGAACGGTGTATTTCATTCCATTTATCGATATGTCATATATATATGTATATACTGAATATATATTATATATAAATCATGTTTTATATTCTGTAATAAATTAAATCAGGATTTAAGTATTAATATCAAGAACAACAAGTCCAAACACGTACGATAAATAAAATGATTTTACCCAAAACGCTGATTTAACATAGAATTTACAAAATAACGAGTAATAAAAAGTCAAAAGTGAACTATTTATTACATAATAACAATGAATATTATTCTATAATAAGTTATTGACATTATTTAAATCTTTATACCGGAGGTTTGGATACGTACGAAGCATATCAGACCAAAGGTAAGGGATAATTATTCCAATATCATTCTTATCAGAGACTGTTTATTCGTAAGTATTTTACTAGGTTTATGTTTATTATCCATGTCCATGTGTTCTCAAAATGTTTTCATAAAATGTTTCATTTTCTTCCATTTATGCTTAAATTAATTTTTACCCTTTTTACTTTTACCACATCATATGGAAGGATGCTTTATTTTGTTTACCATATGAGGTACTTTTTGAATTTTCCAGCAAAAGTACGAGAAGAATGTTTTTTACTTATACGGCATGAAAAACTTTTTACAGTTTTATAACGCCTTATTTTTATGACGTTTACTCTACAATATTTCTTGTTTATTTTCAATAAAATCATTTTCTTTTAAAATTCCGTGGAATTTTGTGAGAAGAAAATGATTTTGAAGAAGAAAGGATATTTTCTTCAAGAATTATTTTCAAGTGTTTTATCAAAACCATTTTCCATCTAAGATGACATTATTTAATATGTGTATGTTTCAAGTATAATGTCTCTATGATTTAGATGTTTTCACTTTCCTTATGATGAAATAACCATTTATTTTATTTGTATTATGTGATGATGGGATGATGTTTATGAAACCCATTTTATTCTTTGTGTTATGATGACTGTTTTAAGTTTATTTTGTGGCACAAGTATGAATGATTTCACTACGAGATGGGTGGGACCTATATCTCCCTCCAATTAATTGATTAAATCTTTATATCTCATGAGATAGACAAGGATGAAATGGTATGTTAATCTCGTTCAGTGTTACAGGACTGGAACGAGGAGTGAACTCGATTCAGAATGGGACTTTTTCCACTAAGATGGTATTGGCCGAATGCCTTGGCTAATATGGAAATAATATCATATGCTTAATGTATTCCAAAATTACAAGTTTTATTACCATGATAATTTATCATGACTAATGTTCCTTTATGATCTATGCCTTGTGTACTTCCATGATTTATGTCGTTGCTCATGATTTTGATGTTTAGATTTTATGTTCATGTTTTTGAATTCAAATGTTTATGGATTGTTTTATGTTCTCTATGCTTAATCATACTGAGCATTTGAGATCACCCTTTATATGTTTTCTTTTCCCAAGGATTTAATGAAATGTTTTAGGTAAGATAACAAAAGAGGAAGATATTTATGGGAGATGTTGAAGATCATTCACCACGATTAGAAGATTATTTTTCTGTGTTTCCAATGACACTAAACTATTATGGTCCTTGTGTGTCCATGTTTGTTATGTAACAAGTATTCCGCAAAAGTGATGTAATGTCCATGTACGTCATGTTTGGAGTCTCTTCAGGGAAGGTATCTTGCCAATTGGTGCTTCCACCGAATCTCTCCCAATTTTATGATGTCTTCCATGTATCTATACTGAGAATGAATATACATGACCCTTTATATGTACTATGCACAGAAGTCATACCTCTAGAGAAAGATATTTTATATGAAGAACAAACGATAGAGATTCTGGATCTTATTTAAAATGTTATACATAACATGGCTTCTTGATAGATTATGGTTTTATAGAGAAAACACCAATTTGGAGAGGCAATATGGGAACATGAGTATGTGATGAATGAGAGGTATCCTCGTATGATTGATTCCATGTGAAAAATTATTAGGGCATAATTCAGCATTGGGGGGGGGGGGGTAGAATGTAAAACAGATATTATTTTATGAAATATTTTCATTAAATAATTTTAATTATAAGTATATTTAATTGCACACAATTAGGAGTTTAAAAAAACATGACATTCCCTTATTATAACATTACCATTATAGCCTATCATTTTGGTTAGAGATAATAATTATAGAAAACATAGGAAAATTTATTATAAATTCATTGGGTGTCAATTATTTATAAAAATATTAATTAATTATATATATTTATTTTGAGTGAATTACTTTTCGTAATGAAATTATTGAGAAAAAACTGTGTTATGTACATAATAAAATATTTTTGATATTCATCTAGTGGATATTTTGGTCGCAGTGTATAAATAAACCCTATTTTTTGTTTAAACACATATTTTATAAATGTTATTTTTCACCATTGAATGGATAATCCATTTTAAATTTATATTTTGACTCATTGATTAGTTTCATATGAAAACATAAACAAATTATTTTTATGTGGAGTATAAAAATTTAGCATGAAAAAAATTTCTGATATTTTTTTGATAACATTCATGTTTTTAGTAGAGTAAAAATATGCTAAATTTCAATAAAAGAAACTTTTTTCATTGAGATAATTTATATAGATAATTTATAATATTGAATGGTTTTACTGTATAAATAGAATATATTTATTTCATTAAAAATTATTTATTTCTTTAGAAATAATTTTACATTTAATTCATAGGTAAAAGCCATTCAATGTTTTTCAATGATTTATCTTTTACAAATCATTTTCTCATTTCAACAATGGGATTAAAATTATATTAATTTCTAAATATTTGTTGTATTGATTATTGGAAATTGAAATCCATATTTAGGATATGTAAATCTAAATTATGTTAATAGGATAATTTTATTTTTTGGAATTATTAATTTAAAACCTTGGTAATTATTTTTATTACCACGGTTAATGGTAAAATGGGTAATAAAGGGTAAAAATAATTTAGTAAAATTACCTTTATACCTGAAAAAATCTTATTGGATTACTAAATTATATGTTTATCCTCTATTTTTCAAAATGGAATCACTTTATGGACACATACCTATGAATATGACATGAATTTTTTAAAAACTAATGAATGTGACCAAATGTCACAATCTCATTTTATATAAGTATATTAATTTTAATATATGGATAACTAGGAGAAAATATTGACTATAGATAGTATCTAAAAAACTAATAGAATTACCAACAACATTTAAATTTATTCATAAATTTTATAGATTAAATAATTAAAATTAATGATGTCATGGTAGTGATGTGAAAATCATTTTATTAATTAAAATATCAAATAAATGGATTTACAAATATTAAAACAAATATCATATTAAATAATTAATTTGATCCAAGAATTCTCTGGTTGACTATGACAATTTAAATATTTTTTTTAATATTTCTTGGAATTTATCGCCTCTGTGGATTTTTTTAAAGTCAAATAATCGAATAGTGTCAAATTTGACTCTATTGATATTTTCTGAAAATACCATTTTATTAAATTATTAAAAAATCATAAAAATATTTAATAATTCAAAAGTAGTAATTATAATAAAAAAAATTATTAAGAAATTTTTTATAGTCAATTAACACTATATAAGTAAATATTTATAACTAATAAATATGTATAATGTTATTTCCAAAATTAAAATTAAATATAATAAGAAAGTTTAAATAAAGATGATATTGAATAAATTGAGAAAATAGGTTGTTAAAATTTATTGGTTGATGATATTACACCATCTCTCATATTATCTTCTAAATTCATTCACATTGGAGGTTTTTGTGTAAAGTGTAATTTTATAATAAAATTATTATTTATGGAGTTTCCAAAAGATCCACTCACCTCAATTATAAAAGGGTACCTCCTCCCTCACCTATTCACTTCATTTTGAGTCTTCAATCTTAGAAAAAACCTAAATATTATCCTTATAAAATTTCCTATTTTCTTTTGAAATGTTATGATCTTCATTAAAGATGAACTATAGAACTCTATGATTAGATTTAGAGGAGGCACATCGAATAATAGGTAATATCATTTAACGATTCATTCAAACATCTTCCTTCTTCTATTTCTTTACCATTATTTTGTTTCATTATAAAGTTAAAAAATCAGTAACACTCTTATACTAATTTGTTATTATAGACATGATACTAAAATATTCCTCCTTTTATACATCCTATGAAAAATGAAATCACCATTCATGCGTATGTAAGGCTTACCGTCTACACGATGTGGTGTAATCCGTATTTCACCACCACCTTACATGGATGGGTATAATGAGGGAATTAATATATATATATATATATATGTATATGACTGATATGTAATTTTTTATTGTAAGGTACTATAATCAATTCAATTCTATACCATTCAACACTTATGGGATTGATATCATTGCTTGTGCGTACGCACGACCTACAGTCTCTACGATGCGATATAAATAATTATACATGATATTCATAAAACGTGATTATATTCATGAATTTAATTTATAAATATAATATATATATTATACTAATACTATTATATAAATGATATAACTGTATCATAAAATAAATAATAACTTTTGCGACAAAACATGTATAAGAAAATAAATCAATTAATACACAAATAATGAGAATCAATGAAATGTTACTGAAAAACAGATGAAAATATGATCATAAATTCCATCATACAAATGATTATGATTATAGAATAAATCAATAACATTACTTAAATCAATATACAAATGGTTTAGATACATAAACATTATATCAAACCTATGTTAAGGGATAACTTTTAAATTATTGTTTTTATCGGAGATTGTTTATTTGTAAGTATTTACTAGGTTATAAATTTCATCCACGTCCATGATTATAAAATATGCAATTAAAAATAATATTTATATCATTCTATAAATTTTATTAGTCAATTTTACCCAATGGTAAATTTTTACTAAATTGTATGAATGGAATCTTTTGTCTTTTTCAGTAAGATGAACTTTTTGACTTTCCGAAAATAGTACATGAAGATTTTTTTAACATGTACAACAGGAACATATTTTTACAATTTAATAATGACTTATTTCCTGGAATATTTCGCTAAAATAATACATGATAACACTTATATAAATATGTTTCATTTAAAATTTTGTGTAATTTTGGGCAAGGATAACATTTTTCAAGAATAAAGGATAATTTCCTCATGAATTAATTTCAAGAGTTTTTCAAAATTATTTTCCATATAATATAAAATTTATTAAATAGGTTTATATTTCAATCCATGTTATTAAAATTATATTATTTTTTTAGTATGGAAATTTATTTATGAAATCCAATTATTTTATATCAATTATAATGGAAAGATATTTAAGAACACAATTTTATTTGACTGGTTACATTGTAGTGAATGTTTTTATATTTATTTGGAACATGTAACAATGGCTTCATTATGAAAAGGGTTAGACCTATACATCGCTCCAATTAATTGGGTAATGATTTATAACTAATGAGAGAGATATTAAGGCATTGGAATGTAAATATGATTTATTAATATAGGGCAACAATGAGGAGTGAACTCAGTTCAGTAATGTACATTGTATGTTATGATGGTCTTAACAATGAGTTTTGAATAATATGAAAAAAAATTCAATTTGTATGTGTGAATACCATGAAATTTCCAATCATATGTTATGACTATTCGGATTACATTTAACTTTTAATATTTATTCCATGACATGATATTTTGATCCTTTATAAGAACGATATGATTTTATGTTTTTTTGTTTGCGGTTAATATTTAACATGTTCATCCATACTATGAATTTTAGTTCAACCATTCATATGTTTATTTTCCATAGGGCCTGAAGAAAGTTATTAAGTAAGATATGTCAAAAAGAAGTCTAGATATGATGAAATAATTGGGTTTTATTGTGTATTGTTCATGAATGAGTATTTTATGTTTCGTAGCATCTAAATAAACTTTTCCTACATGGTACTAACATTGTTTTTTTATGTTATGTAATATATATTTTTCAATATTTTTATAAATCTATATGTTTTGTTTGGGCCATTAATGAATATATATAAAATATTATATATATTGTAATGTATCAAGATATTATATTCCATTTTGTGCTAGGTGTTCTGTGACATTCTTTCTATCTAATACATGTTACTCATTTAAAATATTAGAGGTTTTAAATTATCCACACATTAATTAAATATATTACTCATAACATAATAGAGTCATTGGAAATAATTTTTTTGATCATTCCTATTTTAAAATACCACATTGTGATAAGTAATTTAGAAAACAATTATAAATGAATGGATGTGAATTATAAAGGTTGCATGGAATAACATATTACTATGTCTCTAAGAAGCAAAACGTTATTTTACTTTAGATATACACACATAGTGGAATAGAGTAAATATTTTTAGGGTGTGATTGTGGTCCTCACTCTCAAACATGTGAATTATCAATTGAAATTTGGGGTCCTCAAATACATAAATATTTTATGATATAGAAGAAAATATATTCAACAAATTATATCGTATTTTTAAAACATAATATTTTATGATATATTTCCAAATGTTGAGAAATTATTTTATTAACCATTAATAATAGAAAATATAATTACCCAATAAACTTCAATTTTAATGAAATAATTTCATATTTTCATTGTGCTTCGATCAATTTCCAATTCATGCATTGTGTAATGAAATTGATATCTAAATGGGCACATTTATTCATAAAGCACTAAAGTATTCTTGTAATAAATTTTTGAGCCATTAAAAAGACTATAACATGTATTTATATTCATCTCTAACTATTTAAAAATTAATATGTTAAAAATATTTATATATTAACTTTAAAATCAAAATTACGTTTCCCACATTTGTTTTTATTCATCAATTTTTTGAACTAAATAAAATGAAATATAAATCAATATATTGTGTAGGTTAGTGGTTGGTGTAAAAATATTATCATCCTATTGTCATTGGTTCATGTTCCATATCCTTCCCGAGCATGATGGGTTTCCACCTAACATATATTTTTTCATATTCTAAATGCATATTCATATAACTTCCAAAATAAATATAATAGATATCCATGCTATATTGTTAATCACAGAATAAACTTTAAGAAATTTTTTTTCTGTACAACCCTACTACATAAATACGATATCAATTTTATTTCACCATATGACCTTCTATGGTTTTTGATTTAACAAATTCCATTCATTGTTATTACCTATTAATATCCCTCATAATGGTTCGCATAGACAATGAAAATTTTCCTAAGAGTATCTATCATGAAAGTAATACAATTTGCACATTATAGTTCATTATAGTGTACCATAATACTCAATGACAGGACTGAAAAATCATGTCTGCTTTTTTATGCATAGGTACATAGGTTATATAACCACATCGACATGTAGTATCAATACATGGATGTATTTGTTAGAAAACCAAATAATATCTATATAACTAAAAATTTAACATGTTATTAACTACATTGTCTTAATTATTCATAAAGGATATGTTCTCTATTCTATTTTTTGTAAATCTAGTCTACATGATTCTAACTAAGCTAGATATAAAACCAATAACAGAGACCAGACACCAGAAATCCCAAAGCTGTTGTCTACTAAAATTACATTATCATAAGATACCTGAAAATCATGTCACAAAGAACATAATAGTTTAGTAGTCTTGGTAAGCAAGATATATACATTAGTCTTATATTAAAAATAAAATCATTAATTAAAACATATTTTTTTAAATTATAAAAACATTATTCTTTCTCGAGAATGGATGAATATATATCCTTTACCACACAGCAGTGAATCATATAGAGATGAATCATGATAATGGTGATTTAAAATGCACATTAAGGTAAAGTAAATCTGAAGAAATACTGAATCATTGATAATAATTATAATTTAATTGTTAATAACTAAGAAAAAATTCCAATAAGTCAATAATTTACATTGATGTTCATAAATTTTGTGTCAATGAAATTTATTGAAAACTCATTCCATTTATATAACTAAAGAAGGAATATTAAATATGTGAACGTAAAAACTATGAACGCATTCCATTTAATCAATAAAATGAAAATTAAATGATTCTATATATATAACAATGAAATATATTATGGATAATTAAAAACTAAATATAAATGATGGAAAAATATAATTATTGGAATCCATGTTCATAGGTACATGGAACCATTACATTCAATACTATTCATTATACGGTTTATCATATTGGGTAAAAACCCATCTAAGGCTAGACAATTAATGAAACCCATGAGACTGCTGATGCATTGATTTTTTATCTATAACTATTCCTCATTAATTTTATACATGTCCATGTAATTCCTCATAAATTAAAAATTGATCAAATAGTGTTCCTCATCATGTATCTTTACTTAGTAGATGACAATGATTTATCAATATTTTAATATATAATCAAATAACCTTCAAATTAAACAATGTATGAAAAATGGAATACACATTAGGTAATGAACATATTCATGATAAATGACATGGATAATTATGGTAAATTCAATGTCAATGAATTATAAGAAATAACTAATTTACATGTTACTCACAATTGAATCGTTGATGTGAATTTAATTACAATCCTTGAAAAAAAATATTATACCATATAGGTAATGAATAATGATCATATAAATAAAAACTATCCCAACTAGATAAAAGATAAAGTGTTTTTTTATTTTATTAATATAAATTCTATAAAATATATTTTAAATATATTATTGTTGAAAATAACCTTCGTATTTTGAAAACATTTTTTAAATGATTTTCAAAGAAAATCAATTTATAAAATGGGTATTTTAAGATGTGAACTTTTAATCATGAAAAGTAATATTCTATAAAACTATGAAGTTAAATCCTAAGGTTCTGTGTGATGTTAAAAAAATTTCTTTTTCATGGTAATAATATTTAAAATCATTTTTCTTGGAAGGAGTAAAGAATATAACATTTGATACATTTGTAAATTATAATATAAGGGTAAACTTTTTATTCAGTAATCTTTTTGGAAAGGGAAAAACTTATTTTTAAAACACTTTTATAAATAAGGTTCATTAGAAGAAAAAATTATCTCAATCCAATGAGGGAAATGAAGTTGAGATTTCATGAAAGCATATTCTAAATCATTTTACCTACCTATGAGTGGATAAGTAGAACTATGAATTGAAAATTTACTAGAATAACTTGAGTCAAAAAATAATGCCTTTACTAATTTATTATCAACTTATTTATTGAAATTTTATTCAAGTTTAAACAACACTGAGTAGAATGTTTTTGTGGTGCAAACCCTTTATAATAGAAAATAATGTTGATGTTAGAATCAATCCATAAAAATATTATGTGTATCCATTTATAATATTTATAATAGAATTTAAAATACAACAATAGTTATTCAAACTTATTTTGGCACATTTTCGTTGAATATTAATTATAATGAGGAACTAATATAAGTAAAAAACTAATTGAGCTGTGAAATTACTTCACAACTTGTTAACATTAAGTATAAATACACATAATTGAAATAATTCATATTAAAAATTACAAATCCAAGAAGAATTAATTAATAATTATATTTCATGTTAATTCAATATAATGTTCCCCATTTATATGAAATTTGGGGCACAATATGAATGTGGGCCTCACTGATTGAAAAGTGACACAATAATGACTTATATTCTTTTTTCTGTGCGGACATCCATTGTCCTAATGAATAATATGTTTAATATTTTTACTAACATATAATAGGACTATAATAATATAAATGATATATTATATTATTTATTAAAATATGTTTATTTCTTTTTTTTTATCAATTTTTATTATATCTACTATTTGGAGTGATAATTGCCTATGTTTTCAAGTATATTTTGAATATTTTCATGTTGTTCTTCATGCGTCAATCATTATTTCATAATATATAGGATTTAAATCATGAGTAATGCTTCTTATATATTATATATAAATTTTTAATAAAAATTCATAATATATGGAGATAAGAAATAAAACTCATTTTTATTGAGACGGTAGGCCGTACGTACTTCTAAATGAAACTTCCATTTCATTTTCATATTAAAATAATGAAATATAAATGATATATTCATATATATATATGTATATGTATATATATATATATATTCCAATTCAATTACAATATTTATTTCATATATGTCACATAGGTAAATAAAACCCATAATTAATGTGTGCCATGTATAGTGTGAATAAATTACGTTGTATTGGGGAGGCAGTAGTCTTCCCTTTTACAAGTGATGTTATCTCATTTATAAAAATTATAATGTACAAATGTATATGTTATAAAAAATTAAATAATTATATCGAAAAAATAAATATCATTTGTATCATACATAAAAAACATTTCCATAATAATTAGAAAACATGAAATTTGGTAGATAAAGAAAGGAACCATCATTGTTTTGTGAGGTGGTAATTCATTTTGACCCATGAATAAGTTCTTTACCCATTATATAAAATAGAATGTAATTTTAGTTAGAGAAAATAGACTAATATAATATAATAATAGAAAGGATACATATGATACTATTTAATAATGGAATAAAATTATTATATGGGTTTGTTAATTTAAATTAATTTGAATATCTTGATGATGGAAGTTACCTCCTATTTGGGTCACGTTAATTTTTCAGCACCTAAGTTTGTCCTTGGATTGATTTTTCCCATTGACGAGTCTTATATGTTTACTAGATGTATTTTTAATAGCTATTTTTATATATATTGGTTGATCCAATGTGTCTCAATTGGTGTGAGGAAGTGGGTCGGTTAAGTTCCTTTTTACAGAATAGAAGGAGTGGCAGTCTTATAAATTTTTTGAAATAGAATTTCACCCATGTTATTCCCATTTAAATTGTATCCAATTGTAGTCTAATGTCAATACACAAGAGGATTAATTCAAATTAAGGCCATAAAAAGAGATGTTGGATATGTTTTTAGGTCATTTCGGGACTTCTTTTTATGGTTTAGTCCATTGTATATATAATTTCTACTTGATCATTTTAATTAATTTTAATAACATTCATTAATATATTTTGTTTAAAACTATGTTAAACATATTATAAATTATAAATTATATTAATTGAAAATATTAAATCCTTTTTTATAAATTCAAATAAAAAATGTGGATTAAATTTATATAAATTTAATGCCTTAGATGGGAAAACGAAACATGTTTTTAAGTAAATATATTCAACAGTTTTTTATGTTTTATACTCAATTCCATTATAAATTGTATTATAATGAAAAATATTAGATTAAATGATATTAAAATTTTCTATTTAATATTTAAAACCAATAAAAAATATTTACTTAATAGTATAAATCTATTTTATGAAATAATAGTTTTGAATTAAATTTCATTATTTACACTATTGATCAAGAAAAATTAAAATTAAATGAAAATTACAAAAAAATAACCATAATTAGTTAATTATTTTTCTTTTTCATTCAAATAGAGGTACATTTTAAATGAAAATATTTTTTTTCAAAATTGAATTTTATATATATTCTCTATTAAAAGGCGTTGAAAGTGACATTCTCAAAAGAATTATTTTTACGGGAGATATTTGGGTTGTTCTTATGTTATTATTATCAAATCTATTAGATTAATATCAAAAGTATTTTATTGAATATATATATATATTAATAATACCACTCACTCATTTTAATTAATTTAGTTTATTAAGATGAAACAACTTTTTGAGGAAAATAATTGTTATTTATAAAACATTACCTTTGTATTAAATTCAATATTATATTTATTTATAAATAATTTACAACGATTTAATTAATTTTATATTTTTTAGACTACCTATTTGAAATTTTTGTTAATAATTTTCATATCAAATAATTTAGTGGTTAGGTAATATAATTTTATATTAAATAATAATTTTTTTTAAAAGTAGTTCGGTAAAACTAGATCTTGTATGTAACTGAAGAAATCGAAGAAACTCGTTGTTACAAGAAACACAAGATAAAAACATGTTTCATGAACTAATATATATAAATATATTTATATTATTGAATATATTTAAAATATTTTATATATTGTAACGTTGCAGGATATTTTATTACATTATGTGATTGGGGTTACATGTCACACACGCTACCAAATACAATTTACTCATTTAAAATTTCAAGCTTGTTATAAAAATATTATAAATATATAATATATGATATAATATATTTTTATATGGTTCTATTACATATTTAAATTTATTATATTTTTATTATATAAGAATAAAAAAACAATTATGAGGAAATTCAATCAGGTTAATAGGAGTTCTTAAACTCAATTTCCTTCAATTGGGTTATACCACTTCTTCATCGATTCTATTATATAAATATTAGAAGTGAAATCAAAATTCAATATGATTTTTTTATATTTCCAATTTTATTTTATAGATTTATATTTTTCTTAAATAATCACTCATATTTTAATTCTCAATTATATCATACATTCATTGTAAGTGATTTCGTATGAACATTCTCTCCACGTGGACATATTTACTATTATGAGAAAATTTATTTTTCCTTTTTGTATATACATACCCTATATTGTATTAAATATGAATATATTTTTATTATATATTATTTATATATCAATTTATACTTATAATTTCATGGTGTTGCAATTTAAATGTCACAAATAAGGTAATAAATTATTTTACAATCTAATTTTCCTAGATTGCTGATATTTTTCATTGAGGGAATATTATAATCCAACCTTCATAAAAAATTTATCACGATATAATATTTATATTTATAGTTTTTCAATGTAATCATAATTTTTACCTATTTTCAAATAAATAATGAAATAATATTTTTAAAAGATAAGTGATTATAATTATATATTTTTAATATATTTAATATCCATTAATATCAATATTTTTAAAACATGGTCAACAAAAAACCTTATTAATCACTAATGTTTTTATGAAATTTTATGATTTTATTAACTACATAAAAGGATAAAAATAATATTTCACTATACTACAATGTAATTTTCGATTTTTTTATATAATGTAAAAATTATTATATTAAAAATAATTTGAATTGTAATTACTATATCTTTTTTGGATGTTATGATTCTTATTCATGATTTTAGTTGTATTAAAAAAAATAATTATAATGATAATATTAATAAACCATTTTACAATTTTATACATTGGAAATTATTTAATTTTAACCAATACTTGAAATAAATAGATATACATATTTCACCTAACACTAATTATGTTGTGATTAATATTCCATTAAAATTTTATTTTCTATTGTTTGATTGAAATTATGTTCCACAGAAACAACCATATTTTTTATATAATTCATATAATTACATCATAATCCATATTGAAATTAAAATTATTAATTTTAATTTTAATTTTCATTAATTGAGTGGGGAAATATTTATATTCTATATTTCTCACAAAATAAGGAAATATTTTATAAGTAAAATTAATTAAAAATTATATTAAAAATTCAATATTTATTGAATGAATTAGATATGTATTGAGTTGTGGATAATATTTATTTATACCAAAATCATGCATCGATAGGTCCCATGAGATTAACACATTCATTGTTCATATAAAATGTGTTTTGGTGTATATATACCAATATAGTAATTTCTCATTAAAGAATAACTTGATGGTAAAGATATCTTGATGTCTAAGAACATGATATAATCATAAAAAATTTCATTATTTGAGTATTATATTTTATCCATGAGATATCTATATTGATAATAAAACATGACGCATTTCATTTTCATGTTATTGAATAAATTGATTGTGTTTTTTGTTATTTAACAATCCATATTTATTATTCACTATTCACTAATGATATCTTTTATAATAAATACTATTATTGGTCATCTAATATCACCTATTATTTTAATTACTATCCCTAGGATTTATTCAAAGATATTATAAATAATTTCAATGTTTAAATAGTGTTTCATATTCTTTGTATTTTGTATTTATAATTAAATATGGGAATCATGAAGACAATTGGTTCTCAAATACAACATAAAATATTTGTCTTTAAGAATGAGAAATCTATTATCATATGAAAATGTAAATATGTAAACACATGATATGGGTTACTATAGTTGGGGTTTCTAACATTTTTTTTGTATGATGTTTTGTATTATTCATAATAATTTATTTTTTATAAAAATAACTTAGATGAGAATTTTCATAATCCATTAAAAAAACATGTGAACATTAACGATTAAATGAATTTTTATTTTATGTTTCAATATTCATGATGATTATGAGAGAGCATATTGAGTGACTATAATTATTGTACCTCCAAAAAAAATAAAAATAATCAATAATTGTAATCAACGTATGGATTAACATATTGGGAAAACAAATACAACAAATTCTAGAACATTTTTTTGAATGAAAATATATTGGAAACTAACTTATGTAATTATCAAAAACCCCTTCCAATATGGATAATCATGTCATTTCATCATGTGAATCAACTATTTCAGATCACTTAATGTGATAAAATTCTCCACATTTAAACGTAACAACTAATAAATTGTTAGATTAATTATGAATTAAGGGCCTCAAAAGTTAATCTCAGTCATTTGAATAAAAAATAATTAACAATTAATTATCTAAATTCAGTGTAATTAATTATATGTTGATCAATGGAAGAAATTGATCATGAAAAATAATAATGATGATTGGCTATTTTGTAGGGAATGAAGATCCAATAATTTAACAATCGTAGAAAAATAATTCCATTAAAAACAATGATCATAAGTGAAGGGACAGATCCTCACATTAGTTATTAAGGAAAATAAATTACTTATAGAGTATGACGGTTTCTATATAATATTATCATAGAATTGATCCAGCAATAAAAAGTAATCACCAAATAAATATTAAGTGTTTATTTGATGAAATTATACTGAGTCTCATCAAGGTACGTATTAATTAATTTTTTTCTACATAGGGTGATATAGTGTCATGTTATTTTAATGCATATAATGTATCATAGAGATCTTATATGTTCAGGGTAAATAAATTGAATAGTGTGTTTTTAGAGCATTATGAAAAATGTGACATATTATATAATGAGATAGAAAAAAATAATTTACATTATGAAAAAGTTCTCGAGTGGAACATCATAGTAAATTTTTGAAAGGAAATGGATTTTGATTCATGTTTTGATATAATGGTTATCTATCTAATTATTTTATATTATGGATGATGTAAATGTTTTATCAAACATCCACTATAAATGTGATTTACACAAACCAGATTCATACTCAAAACAACACCAAAATGAAATTACCACATACCAAAAGTTTCTTCCATATCCCCAGGGGGTGGCAACGTGCACTCGGGTATCAAAAACCGATAATATGGAAGGATATTACCAATTCTATGTCAAAAACATGTAATGAGTAATTATAATGAAGTGGTAAATATAAGAAGAGTTAATCCTTCTATATAAATGAAATAAAACAAATGTGGCTATACAATTGATAGAATTAAGAATATTTAAATTTAAATGCACAACATCAATTGAAATATTAAATAGAAAACTAACTACTTCATGCAATAAAAGTGGAAACTCCAACCATATCACCTCCAGTTACCCATGAACAGATAAAAAAACATCATCACCACATTATGGTAAATTTCCATTCCTTGTATTGAATGAAATACAAATATATATGCACAACTTAAGGGGTGTGTTGGGTGTGAGATAACATGTTCGGTAGGATCCCACACTTGTGATTGATATCAATCTATGTAAATTTTTTTTAAATATTATCTATATTAAAGAAAATAATGAATTAATTATTTTAACAGTGTTTATATTATGTCCCCACATTCCTATATTTCCAAAATAATATATGTAAAATAGTTTAAAAAAACTATAAATACATCAAAGTGCAGAAATGAAATCAATGAAGTTGGTAAATTTCATATAAAATCAATTGTTGATCAAACTAATAATATAGATTCTAAAACATTTCATATAGACAAAGAACATATAACTTTACACCAAGTAAGACTACATATTAGGCTATAAAAGACACATGTACATAAATATGGGAAATCATGTTCATCATGTGACCTCTATATGTGAATCAAATGATGATTTATGTGAAACATCCTAGATAGTGACCTCCAAATAAGACTATCATGTCTTGAGATCAATTGGCATTGGTAGTAGAGGAACACACTATGAGTGATCCCCCAATGAATGAAAAATACCTTTTAAAATACATTCCACCTAAGATCCTTCAACTCACCATGTCCACTATTTTACATTCAATTTCATTTAAACCATGCATTGATAGCCATTTTTTAAATCGGTTTCAAAGTCCTATAATTACAATACATATATCTACAAAATTAAGGGGAACCCAACATTTCCAAAAAATCCCTTTTCCAGACTCACAAAAGAATTTAATCAGTCCTTAAATATTTGTAATATATGAACAATTTTAGTACCATATAAATACAATTCGTCAATTAATTGATAAAGTTTAAACCACCTCTCAAAAATTTGGTTTTTACATCCCCATAAAAAGAATCCAATAACTAGAAATGATAAAATGGATAATTAAAAAGGCCTTAGAATCAATCAAATCACTTAATTATTGATTATCAAGTTAAAATATTGAGTAGAGATGACATATCATAATATACCTAAATGGAACTCATAATTTTCACCATAACATACACAAGGGTCATCATTTAGAGAAAGATAACATGACATTTCAAGAACGAATTCGGAATATTATGATCATAGATATATAGATCAAATAGTGAAAAACGTTAGTTCTACTAAAAATAATTAAAATTGGGTAGCATATATTTACTCACCTTGTGAAATGAACTGCAACATCAATAGAGATCAATTCGTGAATGAATCTATTGTAAAGTTGAATAGGACTCAAAAATATACTCTAACAGATTTAAGGCCCCTAGAGAAGGGCCTAGTGCTAAATAAGCAAATAAATCTTTCCTATAGAACCAAAAAATTAACTTACCATGGGAATTACATTGTGGAAATCCCCATTTAATATAATGTAGTGCACAAATCCCATAAAACTGACAAATGCATCTCCAATATTTCTAAATAAGGATTTTTACTCTTTCATGATGTGTATTATTATCAGTAAATTTAAACACTTTATCCCTTGAACCTTACTCATGGTATTTTCTAGGGCACATATACATGATGTGACCACTAAAAATGAAATGAAAAACCTTATTGTATTGTACTACTTACATGGTATATAATATCCTAGAGGACTACAAAATTCTAAATATTCTTATTTAAATCCCAAAATATAAATTTTATTCTCTAAAAAATGGATGACTCATATAATAATTTTAACACAATTATACCCAGACACTTTTAATCCGTACAACACAAATCCTTGAACATTAGTTATTGTTATAAATCAATGTCTCTCCATGCTCAAGTGTCCCAAAACCGTCCCATATAGGAGGGAAATGAAATAGAGAATTTGAATTCCAGAATGTGGTTAACTAGTTATTAAAAACTCTCCACAATAAAATTTTCAACCTCAGGAAGTCATGTGAATGAATAATGTATAGAAAAGATGTGAGGTCCCTTATCCATCATATATTAATCAGGATATTATTTCATAGGATTATGATTCATGTCTCCATAATACTAAAACTAATTAAATTTACTTACCACGCAACACATTCACATGAGAATCAAATATCTACACTAGCTACTTCACAATATAAATGCATCGATCATACCCATTATCTTCCCAAATCATATTGTGAGAGAAATCCTGACAATATTTTCCAAGATGAAATATGTGTAAAACATCGTGAATACCCAAAAACTATAATAGAAATTTAATACAATAATGATCATTTTCATGGTTCTTAATGATCCCAAATAGTCTCGAATTTCTAGAAACCAACATTCCATGTATTCCATAATAATAGTGACCAATCTAAGGGGGAATGTCCTTGAATACCAGATCAACTATTCAAACAGAAAAGGAATACACATTTAATCCACATTTTATTTCTATCGACATTTATTTTTAACCATACATTGATTTATATCCTAATTCCTCATCGAAGTATCTTAGATGAGTCTTGGTCACACAAAAGAGGGTTCTTCCACCTCCAAACAATGATTATGTGATCTCTAGTGGAACCATTCAATGAAAATATGTGATCCATAAAAATAGAAAATTAATAAAAATAGTTACAAACAACACATACAATATGAGATGGTTATCCCATTATAAATTAATATACAAGATAATGGCATATATTATATCGTCCAAGACCTTAATATAATTCTATGCCATGTTTTTTGTCATGGAATAATATATTGTACTTAGTTTAACCCGATTCCCCCTCTACCACTAGAAATGTCCGAAAAAAAATGAAAACCTAAAATCGATGTCTAAAATAATCAAATAACGATTGTCGGGTAACCTCATGATCTCTTATACATACAATATACCAAGATCTTCTACAATTACAGTCTACCTAACCTGAATGAAATTATCTAACTTTTTATATCTCTCAATCACCACCAATATTAAATTCATCTATCATAGATACCATCACATTCAAACAAACCCAAGGAAACACTGTCTCATTTCCATACTAACATCGAATAATATTGTAGCTGACTAGAGGGAATTAGATGCTCTAGAATTTTCAATGAATGGTCTAAAAGTGGGAAGCATAATATATGTTGTCACGATTAATACTCAAAAACCATAATCAATATCTCATGTTATTATTCATATTCATAGTTCCCAAGGAAAAATCCCATGATGAAAGAAGTTATTCCAATATAAATAGTCATCTCATAATATTTATATTAAAAACTAGTTCCCAATGAAATTATTACTATCAAAATCTATAGACTAACCAGAAACTATATCAAAAATATATATTGTTTTTCAAATTCCTCCATACTAGTCATATGTCATCTAACTCTATATAATAGACTCAAGGAGAGGTAATAATATATAAACACCAGATATAACAATAGATGAAATAACCTCGTGGGTATCAAGGTGCAAATGAATGGTGATAACAATAAGGTTCCACTCCTCCATCAATTTCAAGGCATAATTTGATCATAATTTTCTTCAAAAAGAATCCTCAAATGGAATTACCCTTACTAGGTTTGTTTGTGATTCAAAAATCATAAAAATGAAAGTACTCCTCCCACCACCTCTGTTTGATATAAATGCATTTTTTTGATACGATATATCCCATTTATTAGTGTCATAATTGAACATAAATACTTCCACAAAATTATAATGCCCCAAAATTTATGTTTATTTATAATTACATAAAAATATTGATAATGGTTGGATAACTTATTCATACATATTCATAGCTTTAGTGTTTCATAATTAACTATGTAGTCAGGTTGTATATGAACATGACCCAGGAAAGCACATCAAGCATAAAGAATCTAATAACCCCTTACCAGGGTTAGGTACGATCCAAATAAGTTTTTATTTTAGATGTCTCGTTATGTTTCCAAAATAGGACATCGATTTTCATAAAATATTTATTTCAACAGCATAATGGTATGAGTATTAAAATGTGAAATCAACATTGAAAATTACATCTATAGTAATTGGTCATGTTTTCTATGAACATTAATTAGTGGATCTAGAAATATAATGTTAATATAAATCCATTAAGTTATTAATTGATGATTTTTATAGATAAATCCAAATAGTTCTCAAGCATGATCTCATATCACGAGTAGAACAAAATATCATCCAAGAACATTACAAATTTTGTAGATATACTCATGGAATGTCTAATTAATTAATTCAATAAAATTTGTTGCATCATCAATCAAAAAAAGATAATCAAAATATATTCATAATAGATATACCTCTTCTTGATGTTTTTATTTTCTATATCAGACTCTCAAACTCTATATTGAAGTTAACTAATCCAAAAATCAATCAACCAAACCAATTTCCCCTTTAAATAAAAAAAAATAATCCACATGAATGAAGGGCTTACTATTATTAACAATTGTGCAGTTCAATATCTGGTAGTACATAGTCATTCCGAGTGAACTGTATTAATTCTTGGTATATTGTATAGAGTCATCCAAAGGTGAAATGATAAGGAGAAAAAAGATTTCCACAAAATCATCCAAAATAACCATGATAAATTTCTTATATATAATCTCCAAAAGATAATAGGTTATTGAAAAAATATATTAACCTAGAACCACATCAATTTCAAACTATACATCTTACACTAGTAAAAGACAAGAGAAATAATTTGGGGAAACATCAATAACTTTCCAAAAAGTAGTAGGAAGCTCAACAATAGATGATATGACCTTTGGAAAAATAACTATATTGGACTAAAAACCCTATATATCTGGGAGGGGTAGTCCTACAAAACCTGACATGGGATCTCACTCACCCATAAAATACATCAACAATCTATGTTATTCAATAAACGAGACATAATGATGATGATAATCAACTTTATCATTATGAGAGATAAGGAAATTTTTCTGGATGACGACTACATACTGATCTACATCATGAACTATGAAATACCCTACTAACTCCCCATCATATATCACTAGTGAAAAATGACAGTTATTCCCCTATTATTACGTCATCTTAATATGTGTTTCCATATCCATAATAAAATAATTGAGCTCTGTTGACATTTGAGACATATCAAAAAAATTGTTAATTTATATATCAGTTGTTATAAAATATTTTAGATAAATCAATACTTATGTAATATTAAATGAAGTGGTACCTCTCACTATAGATGGACCAAAGTCCATGCCTACTAGAAACTCATATATTGCATGAATGTGCTTCAGTTGTGAGGCTAGTGGATGAAAAATTTTATTTTTTGATGAATCAAAATATATTGTAGTATCTTATGGTGCTGAAGATTCCTTATAATATTAAAGAATATATTTAGAATTATTAAATCAGTCAATATTACCATAAAATAAACAATTAATTATATATTCAAGTGAAAAATAACAATAAGGGATGTGTGGGACAAAAGAAAGATGGTATTAATCCATGGGAAAACAAGAAGATTTAATTGTATATTTAAAATACATCTAAAATTTAGAACCCCCTCTACTACTCCTATGATGATATTTCACCATCAACTTTTTCCCATGTACACCACAAAAAAATCCACTTGAATGAATGTATTTCGAATAATAACTAACGTTTTATTCTATATTCATCTCTTCCATAATTTATGTATCTACTGCCTCTACATATTTTTAAATATTCATGAATTATATATATGATCTGATATCATGTCAAAAACTATATAGTTACTTCTATGACATGAGCTGGAAATTTTTCTATACCACTGGAGAAAAAATTATTTCAACAAAATAATTGGTGTACATTGAAACTGTATTATGTACCTTTTATAATGAGGGTGACTCTATCGATTTCTTAATCATTAGACTATTTGGAAAAAACCTCTAAATGAATTGATTATTGAAATCCTTATTTTCCATATCTATATTCATGTCTTCTCGTACCATATAATCCCACAATTTCGTTCAAGGAACCTCATTTATGAACATGTAAAAGTTCACCAAGATATTATCAACCATATCCAGGAACTCAATGATCTGATATATCTTATCCAGCCGGTACACCTCCTATTCAGGCTCATTTAGACCATTAATGGATGGTGGATTAACATTGTATAACTCTTATATTTGATCATATCTTCATATATCTCATGGTTGTACATCAACAAATTCATTATATTATAGAATTACATTTTTTTCTACAACATGGACTTTCCATGTGTTTGACCCAATAAAAATATACTATTTTGTTGATTTACTTGAGTATATATTGTGACATTATCATAAGGAACCCTTGGATGAAATATATTACTCATAATAATGCACACAATAATAGAAGAAATGATCAAATATATTATTTTGTCAACTAGAATTAGAAATAAATAATAACAAATTCCAATTAAAATCATGAACTGATGTTAGGAGGAACAAATCCCAACATCCCTATTAATATAGGTGTCATCATATAATGAGATGTCCTAAAAAAACTCACATTATCAAAAATAACAATAAATAAATAGATTCTAATCACCTCACTTCCTCACTATGGAATATTTATTATCACTTCATCTAAAGAGATTTATATTTATTCTCTCCATCAAAGGGGTTCATGGGTATAACAAACCATATATTTATTACAAGATTAAAAATGATTCATTATATAAAACATCACTTAAGAAAACTATGAGGAAAAATAGGTCTACTATCTTGGGATATTTATAACCATGCAAGACAATTAAAGACATAAAATACAATGAAAACTTCTTCTATATAATCACAACATTCCTTTGTACATAGCATTGTGTGGGATAACCTGAGGACATACATAAGAAAATAGTGAGCTATAAAGCCTATTAAGGGAATAGAAAAAATATAAACAGAAGAATAAAATAGGTTTTAGTAAATATTAATATCAATGGATCAAATGAGAAAAATTAACATAAAAGAATGATATAGAATGATAATCATAACGTGGAGATCTGGAAACAACATTTAACATGATATTAGCATGATCCAAGGCTCATTGCACATAGATAATGAGTAAAACATAATTGAATGTTAATTATCAGGATGAAAAACTCATTCCTGTTGAATTAGTAGGTGTAAAACCTCATTTCTCAAGGCATAACATGATACAATTATTTACCCATTATGTTGGAGCTAAATTAGTGTGCACCCTACTAAATCATTTAATTTCATACATAAGAGTGAAAAAAAGATCATAAAACATCGATTCAATAAAAATAATAAATTATTACATTAATAAAAGATGTGTAATACTTAAATTTATTTCCTGAATAAACAATAACATGTTCATAAAATAGTATACCCTTTATAGAGAAATGGGAATGTAATTCACAATGACGTTGATTTTGGCATGGAAATTTGGGTGCAACTTTGGCAGCATAACGATGTCAAATTGAAATTGTAAAAGGAGTTCCTGAGAGAGAAAGGGGGTATATAATAATTTAAACCTGAAATGGAATGTAAGGGGTCATGGAATATAATATACCAACACAGGTAATGGAATTTAGACACATAATATAAATGAATTTGTTGATAGTAAATGATAAAAGGGAAATCCATTATAGAATTTCATCATGGTAACAGGTGTACATGGTAGAATTAATGAGAGAAAATGGGTCTATAATCATTCAAACATAAGGATGGAATTATATAGGATGTGTGAAATCATACCCAAGCATTTTTAATTCAAAAAAAGGAATAACGATATAAGTAAACATGGATATTAAACAGGAAATAATGAATGTGAGGATCCCTTACATTGAAGTGTGATACCAAAAGAATGGGAGAGGCTTGAGAGAGGTTTCATGGGAGATTTGTGGCTCCATGGGAGGATTATAGAGATAGGGGGTATAGTTTTTCCAACCTCCAAATAGTTTTAGTAATGATGAATGGGATATTGAGTGGGTTTCTATACCAAAGGAGAGAGAATTCATTGTTATCTAGGTTTAGTACACTATATATTAATATAATCAAAACCACATACCATAATTTTTATACCCCTATGTGTTCTCTAATTGAAATGGAATACATTATTTTATATGGAAAATGGATGGTCATATTAAAATATTGGTATTTATTATGTGGATATTAGTCACACTCTAAAGAAAATCAATTTAAAATGTTAAAATATTTTATATGTTTGGATTGTCTACTAAAGAACTATAAAATTTATCAAACCAATATAAAAAAAAATTAATTTAAATTTATAATTTATTTTAGACGAAAAATCATTTAATATTATTTTACTACATCAATATTGTGTCTTTATGATGTCATAAAATACATTAAATATTTAAATGATATTTAATTTTTAACCAAGAAATCCACTATTTAAGAAAATTATGAAAAATTTACCACTATATAATTATGACCTCCTTAATCAAAAAATGATATTCATTTTATGAAAAAAAATCTATACATTTTAATTTATAATATAAAAATAAAAACATACATTTATCGAAAATTATTGTGTTTTGAAAAAAAAATATTTCAATCCATAATAAAAATTAATATTATATTCACAAAAAAATTTATGGTCCTTTATATTAAATAAAATGTTATTTAGTAATAGTATTTTAGTAACATAATATTAAATTCAGAAATACATTAATTCATCAAAATATTTTTCATAATTCAATATTAAATAAAAGACAATATTTATTCTTTAAAACCCATTAAAAATATATCAATAATAAAATGAATGTACATTATTTATAAAAAAAGAAATAAAATAATCATAGTATTTTGGTATTTTTACATGTACCCTTGTATTACCTATATAAGACCTCATGGAAATGTTTGTGATGGTGACATTCTCTTGGGGTGGGTCAAATAACGTTGCTCGGGTGATAATCTCTATTAACTTCTAATTCTCCCGTAGGCAGTTCCATTCAAGATTAAAATGCAGATGCATAGTTTGGGCTTGGTCAAGATCATAGACCAGTGATGCTACCACCTATTTGAGATCCAACAAATGGGTTTCATATGAAGCAATTATACTTGATGAGTCCATCACTTCATTTTTTTAGTAAATTAGGTTTTTTAAAGACCTCTTTTTATTCTGATCATGTGATCACTGTTCATCAACTATATCATAGACAATGAAAATTACTAATTTTGTTTTAAATTACAAAAACTTAAAACCAAATAAATTTATATGAATTATATAACAATTTTACAATATAATTAATTTAATTAGATCAATCTATTTTTCATTTATAAAATTTTGTGTCATTAGAATCTTCCCCCTAAAGAAATTTCATAGTCAAAATTTCTATTCCCCATACTAAAAAATACAAGATTACATATCCTTTATTTCTTTGATAAGGTCTTCAATAATTTTTGTTGGAATTTTTTTCATAGTGAAAGGATTCATAAATCTTTAGGGTACGTCAATATTTTTTCTAAATCATATACTTCATTTGAAGAAAAACTCCTCATCCACTGGGAATAAGTCAATGGAAGCATTGATAAATCAGAAAAAATTTATTTCTTCTATATAATTTTGAGACATCATCTTGAAAAAGTTTTTGATTAAAAGTTATTAATGATTCATCTTCTAATATTTCAATATAGTGTTTTAGTAAATCAATTTTGGTATTTCCCAATAGAAATATGTCTATAATTTTATAAATATGGGTTGATCAATGGTCTCCCTATTGTGAAGCATCTAAAAAATAATTTAGTGAATCATAATTTTGAAATGAACAGAAGAATTTGAAAAGACACTGATGGTACTTCATAGGAATAGCGGGGTATGGAAAATGAGAGTGCAATGTTCTCGGATAGACTGTACTAGATCCTTCAAAGAATCATTCAATGATAGAGGTATTTGGTTCCACATAATGTTGTTTTCATATAACATAGATTTTTGAAAATATTTCAATGTCATATGAGCATGTCATTAGGATAATTTCACCACGTAGTTCTTCAAGAATGGAGAAAAGGGTTGTTTGTGATCTTCCTTGTTCAATGTTTTTTATAAGAAAAAGAATATACAATTAGGGGTTTTGAAAACATAGATAATAGGAATGTAAAAAATGTAAACATCAAACATAGAAGGACAAACATTTATTATTTATCCTAACATATTACAACCTAAGATTTAATCTATGTTATCCATGATCTATTTCATAACATATATTTTTAGGGGAATTTTTTTCCATTAATAATGGTTCATAATAATCATATGAATTTACCAATGTATATACCCTGAGAGTGTCGAATGAAGAGTGTGTCATGGCTTGTTATCTAGCATAATTTCTTATTCGGGTCTACCTCAAACCGATGTTTTTGGTTTTTACCCCAAGATACATCTGTTCTGGAGCCTCCTATACTTGATCATATTTAGACAGGGACGTATTTTCTTGATAAACCACTTAATCAATAATCACCAATATATATGGATTATTTACTTATACTTAGCCTTATTTTTATGGGTTTGACTAGGGTTTTTTAATACTAATCCCACAAATAACTAATCATATCCTCTCTTACCAACTATAACACCCATGCTCTTTATTACAAAAATTAACATGATTCATTAAAAAAACTTGAACTTTTGTAAACTATGAGGATCAAGAGGTCTAGTTTCATGGGAAATGAAGAACATTACATGAAACACTAAGAAATAAAATACAAAATCTTTATAGAAAACATTTTTTACATTACTGCATCATTCTTCTGTACTTAGCATTACATAGGATAACTTGAGTTCATACAAGTGAAAAGGGTAAGCTATAAATCCCAGTAAGGGAGTAATGAAAGAATAACATGATGAAAAAATTCATGTATAGTTATAGGCTTGTCGATGTAGAATAAGAGAAACATGAACCTAATGGAATTATATATCATGATTATAATAACATGGAGATGTAGCAATAACATTTAATATGATATTAGAATTATCCAAGGCTCAGTGCACATGAAGAATGAGTAAACCCACATTGAACATGAATTAGCCTGAGTAAACCCTCATTTAACATGAATTATAAATATTAAACAATCATTTAACACGGCCTATTGTGATACCATTCTTTCCAAAATTCATTGGAGTGCTATCAGGGTGAACCCTTCTTAATCATCTCATTTCATGCATAAGTGTTCCACAAATATGATACAACATGGATTCATTAATCATCATAACTTATTACATTAATAAGAGATTTAGAATACATAATTACAATTCCTAAATAAAAATGTACTTGTGAATAAAGGATAATTCCCTTAATAGGGAAATGGGTATTGTATTCACTTTCATGATGATTTGGCATGGACATTTTCGTGTAACTTCATCAGCATGATGACGTCAAATAGAAATCATAAAATGGGTTGATGATATAGAAAGGGATGTCTCATAATTTATACCTGAAATGGAATGTATGGGATACATGGAATATAATTTATTAATATATTAATTTGAATTTAGATGCATAATACTAAATAATTTCTTGATTGTAAACGAAGAGAGGGAAATACTTTACAGACATTTTGTTTGGTAATAGGTGTACATGGGAGGCATTATTAAGAGATAAATGGTTATATCATCATTAAAATATATGTAGGGAAGTGTATGAGTGGTGAAAAATCATATCTGAACATTTTTAATTGAATATAAAATGGAATAACAATATAAATAAAGAAAGAAATAAATAAAAAATGAATGAAAGTGACGATCACTTCCATGGATGTTTGATCCCAAAGGATTAATAGAGTCTTGAGAGGCTTCTTGGGATTTTGTGGTGCCTTGGGAGGATTTTAGAGAATAGTTAGAAGAGGATGATCATGCTCTAAATGGTTTGAGCGAAGTGGAATGGGAGATTATGTTGGGTTATATAAGGATGGAGAGGGAATTAATTATTATATAGGTTTTGGAGACTACACATTAAAATAATCCAAACCACAAACAATATTATGGTTTTCCCCATGGATTGTTCCAACTGGTAGTGTAAAACATTAATTTATAAGGCCAATGAGCATGATTTTTAAAATATTAGGCTTCCTTATATTGAGGTGAGTCCCACTCTAAAAGAAATCATGTTTAAAAGATTAAATATTTTATAATTCTTGGAGGGTCCAGTAAGGTGCCATAAATATAATAAAACATATATAGAATCAAAATATTTAAATTGGAAAACATGTATTGGTCTAGAAATCATTTTTTATTATTTTATTACGTAACTATTGGCCCATGTGGATGTAATAAAATGTATTATATATTTAAACTATATATAAATTTTACCCAAAAATTATACTATCTCAAAATATTATTAAAAATTAACTCCTATATAATTTCAATATCCTGAATAAAAAATGAAAAAAATTTAATCTAAATAATTTTCTAAATATGTGAACATTTACTTTTGAAATAAAAAACTGCCTTTATCCAAAATTCCAGGGTTTTGACAAAAACAACATTCAATCCTTCATAAACATTACATATGTATTCATAAAAATTTATATATTCCTTAGTATTTAATTAAATGTAATTTAGTAATAATATTTTATTAAAATAATATTTAATTAAAAATAAATTATTTCATCAAAATATAGTTTTTAATTTAATATTAACCAAAAATAATATTTGTTCTTTAAAAACTATTTACAAATTAACAATAATAAAATGAAGGTATATTAATTATATTGAATATAAATCACAAAATCATAGTTCTTTTTTATAGTAACCTAACCTCATATAAAACCCACATAAAACACAAGTTCAAGGTGTGAGCTAGCAGAAAACTCTTGGGGATTCTCGGATAACATCATTCTGGTGGTAATCTCTATTAACTTTCACTTCTCCCGTAGGCGATTCAGTTAAATTGTGATGTATTGAAGATCACCTTTGTCCTGGTAATATTTAATTTCAATTGACGTGACCTTATTTCCAAGCTATTAGAAATGGTCTTCAAATAAAGAAATTATAATGGATGAGGCCATCACATCATTTATTTTGAGTAAACTGGATTTGCTAAGGGATAACTTTATTATAATCATGTGATCACTGTTCAACGACCATATTAACATTGTTAAAAATTTATAACATTATTTTAACATTCCAAAACATAAAACCAAGTATATTTATATTTTATATGCGACCATTTTACAAAACAAGACATTTAATTAGATTAAGATGAATTTTCACTAATAAAATTTTGGGTCATTACAATCTTTCCCCATTAGGAAATTCCACCCTCTAAATTTCCTTTTCATATACTAAATAGATGAGTGTAATTGTATGTTATTAATTCGATAAGGTATCTAGTCCTTATTGATGGCATTTCTTTCATGGATAATGGGGTCACGTGTCCTGATGGTACCTCATATTTTTTTTTCACAATCATCGACTTTATTTTAAAAAACTCATAATCCATCTTGTAATTTGTCGATAGAAGCATCGATAGGTCATAAAAATGTATTTCTAAAATATAATTTTGAGACATCCTTTTGAAAATTTTTTTTATTAAAGCTATTACTTATTAATCATAAAATATTTCAAAATAGGGTTTTGGTAAATAATTGTTTGTATTTACCCCAAGAAAAATGTCTTTCATTTGTAACATTTAGAATGTCTTTAGGTCTCTCTCATCTAAAACATCTATAAAAAAAATTAGTGAATCATAATCATGAAATAAATTGACGAATTTAAAAATAAACTGATCTTACATCCCACACGTAGCATGGTGAGAAGGATGATAGTGAATTATTCCATAAAATATGGTACTTGATCTTTTAATTAATCCTGAAATACTATGGGTATAGGATTCCTCGTAATGTTGTTTGCATTTAACACTGATATACGAAGATGTTTCAAAGTAATCTAAACATGACTTTAGGAAAATATCTATAAGTAGTACATCAGGAAGAGAAATAATAGTTGTTCATGATATTACTCCTTCCATGTTTTACCACGAAAAAGATAATACAATTATGGGGTTTGAGAAATTAGATAATAATAATGTAAAAATAATAATCCGACATGGAAGGATAAACTTTTATAACATATCCTATCATATGATACCCTATGTATCAATATATATTATCCATGATCTATCTCTCAAAACATAATCTTAGGGAAATTTTTTTATCCCCTTAATAATGGTTAAAACTTATATTTTTAATCTACCTAATAATATCCCCATGGAGTGTCGAATAAAGAGTCCAGCAAAGCTCATTGTCATGAACATGATTCCATTTGTGTCTTGCTCAAAGAAATGTTTTTGGGTTTTTCCCCTGGATACACCTATTTTAGGGCCAAAACTACTTGTTCATATCCAGAAAGAGATGTTTATATTTATAAACCACTTACTATACTCTCAAAAAAATTTAGGGATATTTTTATTATACATAGTGTTATCCATAAAGATTTTACTAGGGTTTTATAATCATAATCCCATAAAAAACTAATCATAACCTCTGAAACCAACTATAACAATGCTTTTATTTATTACACAAATATACATGATTCATTTCAAAAACATGAAATTAAGTCAACTCTAGTGATGGATAGGTCTAGTGTCTATGAAAATTAGGAACATTACATGACAAGTAATTACAAAAATTACACAATATTTTATGAAAACATCTTCTACATGACCACACCATTCCTTCATACATATAATTGAATGGGACAACCAGAAGACATGGAAATGAAAATTATTAGTTATAAATCCCATGATGGGAGTAAAGAAGGAATAACATGTGGAATAAAATATATGTTTGGTAGTTGGAATATCAATTAATCCTAAGAGAAACAAGAATATAAAGTCATGATATATCATGATTCTCATAACATAGAGATGTGGAAACAACATTTAACATGATATTTTGATGAACATAAGCTCATTGCACATGGATCATATGTAAACCCTCACTGGACATGAATTATCATGAGTAAACACTCATTTCACATGAATTATCATGATTAAACCCTCATTTGACATGGTGTATCATGATACTCTTCTTTTCTCAATGCATTGTAGAGCTACCAGTGTTCACCCTCTTAATCATTTCTTTTCATGAATTAGTGTGACCCATTTATCACACACCATGGATTCATTAAACATCATAATTTCATACACGAAAAAAATATTGAATAATTATATTTAATTCCTCAGCAAACATGTACACGTTCATAAATTTGAATTACCCTGATTGGGAAATGGGTATAGTATTCACATACACAATTATTTTTGCATGGATATTTTTTTGTAACATCTCCAGCATAATGACATCAAATAGAAATTGTAAAATGGGGTGAGGAGATAAAAATGTGACTCCCACAATTTATAAATTAAATTGAATGAATGGGGGTAATTAAATATAATATCCAAACATATATAATGTATTTTATATGTATAATATAAAAACAATTCTTGAATATAAATGAGGAGAGAGAAATCCCTTATGGAATTTTGGCATGGTAACGGGTGTACATGGGGGGAATTGATGAGAGAGAAATGGATATATCATCATTTTAACATATGGAGGGATTTTTGGGGGAGGAGATAAATTATACCCCAATAGTTTTAATTGAAATGAAAAGGACATAACAATATATGAAATCTTGGACATAAATAAGGATGGAAGGAAAGTGTGGATCTGTTACTTGGAATTTTGGTCCCAAATACTTGGTAGAGAATTGAGAAATGCACCTTGGGAGATTAGTACTCCTTGGGGGGATTCTATTAAAATGAGGGAAGAATTTTATCTAGGTTTAAATTGATTTAGTGATGAGGAATGTGATATTTAGTGGATTTATATAAGAAAAAAGATGTAGATATATATTATTTAGGTTTAAGACAATACACATTAAACCAATCAAAACCACAAACCATACCATGTTTTTTATCCATGATTTTTGACAAAGCAGAGTGGACAACTGTCTTTTATATTTTAAATGGATGAACATAATATAATATTAAGATTGATTATGTGGTGGTTAGTAACACTCTCAATGAGATAATTATAAAAAAGGTAAAATATATTATAAAACATGTAGGGTCCACTAAGGCACCATAACAATAATCAAACAAATCTAAAATCATGTTATTTTGAAGGAAAAAATATAATTTCCTAACATCACTTTTATAGTATTTAATTGCATTATGCTTGGGTCATTATGATGTCATAAAACACATTATAAATTTAAATGGTATTTAATTTTAAACCCATAATATGACTGCCTAACTAAAATAAAAAAAAATTCACCCATATATTATCTAGACCTTATAAATCCATAAATTATATTCAATGTGTGTAAATAATTTTTTAAATATGTGAATTTTTATTTTTAAAATAAAAACTGACATTTATCAATAATTTATTGGTTTCAATAAATATATCATTCAAAACAAAATAAAAATTACAATTTTACTCATAATAAATTATAGAATCTTTTATATTTAAAAATATGTAATTATATAATATTATTTAATAAAAATATTATTTAATTAATAATTCCATAAATTCATAAAAATATATATTTAATTAAATATTAACTAAAAATAATATATTTTCATTAAAACCGATTTACAATGTAACAATTATAAAATGAATATATATTATTTAAACAAAAAATAATTAACATAACCATAGTGATAGGATCATGTTACATAACCCATTATAACAAACACAGAATACCTAAGGTTATGGTGTGCGATGGTGGAAGAATCTAGGGATGACTCAAATAACATTGGTCGAGTTATAATCACTATTAATATCCACTTCTCCTATAGGAAGTTCCGTTCAAGATTAATGTGTTGATCCTTAGTTTGGGATTGCTCAAAAGAAAAGCTCATTAATGATACCTTCATTAAAGCCTCCACCTAATGGGTTTCATATTGACCAATTCTACTATATGAGGTCAACACATCCTTTTTCTCAGTAAATTTGATTTTCTAAATCCCTATATTTATACATATCATGTGATCACTATTCAACGACTTTATTAGCAAAGGAAATAATTGTTAATAGTATTTTATTATCCAAAAAACATTAAACCATGGACATGAACTTATTTTAAATAATTATTTTACATAATAATACATTTAATTTGATTAAGAGTAATTTTTACTAATCTATGTTTGGGTCATTGAAATCCTCCACCTTACGATATTTTACCCATGAAATATCCTTTTCTCATCCTAAAATAGAGGAGGGACATCTTCTTTATTAAATAGATATGTTCTCCAGTCCTTATTGATGTAATTTATTTCATGATTAATGTGTTCATTCATCATGATGGTGCCTCACAATTTTTAAAAAATCATACAATTTATTTACCCAAAAATATCTCAACCTTTTTTGGTTTATGTCAATGGAAGCATAAATATGTAATAATATTATATTTCTTATATATATTCTTCATAAATCATGTTGAAAAATATTTTATTAAAAAGATATTAATGATTAATCATTAAATATTTAAAAATAGAGTCTAGGAAAATCCGTTAATTTATTTTCCAAAGATAGAGGTCTATAATATGACACATAGAGGCTACCTCGATGTCTCCCTCTTCTAAATTATCTAGAAAATCATTTATCACATAATATAATTGATATAAAAAGAACAATTTGAATAGACCTTGATAGTACTTCCCACTCATAGCATGGTTTCAATATTGAAAGAACAATATTATCCAATATATTTAACATGATACTTGAAATCATCCTGAAATGCTAAACGTATTGGATGCCTTATAATTTTGTATGAATATAATAATGATAATTGAAAATGTCAAAATGTTATCTGAGCCTGAATTCAAGATAATATCTCAATGTTGATCTTCATGAAGAGAGAGAATATTTGTTCGTGATCTTCCTCCTTCCATTTTTTTACCTTGAAAATAAGAATAAAATTTGGGGGTTTGAATACTTATCTAATAATAATGTAAAAAATGAAAACATTGACGATATAAGGATAAACATGTATAGTATATCCTATATTATGATACCTTATGCTTCAATATATGTTAGCCATGACCTTTCTTAAAACATATATTCTTAGGGGATTTTTTTTATTCCATTAATAGTGGTTTATACTAATCTTATTAATATTCCAAAATATATCCCGCATGACTATCAATACAAGAATGAATTAAAGACTATTGTCATGCACCAGTTCCCATTCGAGTTTTTCTCAAAGTGAATTTTTTGGTTTTTACCCCTAGATGAATCGGTTTGAGAGCCACCTCTACCTGTTCATATCCATAGAGGGATTTGTTTTCATGATAAACAAAAAATATATAGTCACAAAAAATATTGGGAGGATTTTCGTATACATAGAATTATAATTAAGGCTTTCACTAGTGGTTTCTAATAATAATAACAAAACAAATAACAACATGTATCCTCTCATACCAACTATATCAACCAAGATCTTTATTAAACTCATAAACGTGATTCATGTCACAAAAATAAACTTCAGACAACACTGAGGATCGAGAGTTCTACTATCATGGGAAATTATAAAAATTACAGGACAACATAAGGCATGTAATATAACACCATTATTGAAAAAATATTTTACACGATGATAAAATTCTTTCGTACATAGAATTGTATGGGATACCCTGAGGACATACATAAGAAAATTGTGAGATATAAAGAATAGTAACAGAGTATACAATGCATAACATGAGTAATACAATTCATTTTTGGAAAAAGTCATATCAACGGACCATAAGGAAAACATGAACATAAAGGCATGATATAGAATTATTATCCTAATGTAGAGATGTGTAAACATCATTTAACATGATATTACCATGATCTATGTCTCATTTCACATGGAGCATGAGTAAACCCTCATTGAACATGAATTAGAATGATAAAACCGTCATTGTTCAATAATTATGATGAGTAAACCCTCATTTCACAAAGAATATCATGATACTATTATTTACACTATGCATTGGAGTGCTATATGGGAACACCATTCATAATCATTTAATTTAATGCATAACATTTCCATATTGATCATACAATATAGATTCATTTAACACAAAAATTTATTACATGAAGAAGAGATATAGAATACAAAAATGTATGTCCTCAATCAACAAGTATATATTCCTTACGGTGAATACCATTGATGGAGAAATGGGTACTGTATTCACTTACACGATGATTTTGTCATGGATGGTTTTGTGTATCTTTTGCAGCATAATGATGTGAAATTAGAATAGTAAAAATGGTTTATAAGAGAGAAACAAGTCTCTAATCATTTTTACATTAAATTTATTGTGATGGGGTCATGGAATATAATAATTTACCATATTTTCTTGAATTTAGATTTTTAATATAAAAGAACTTCATGAATTTAAATGAGTATAGAGAAATATCTTATGGAATTTTGGAATGGTAACATGTGTACATGGGAGGCATTAATTAGAGAGAAAGTAATCTATAGTCATTTATATGAAATGAGGGAAATGTAGGGGAGGTTCTAAATAAGACCACAATTGTATTAATTTTTAAATAAAGGGAATAAATATATCAGGAAACTTGGACATAAATAAGTAGGGAAACCAAGTGATGATCCCTTACATTGAAATGTGATCTCAAAGGCTTCAAATAATATTGTGAGAGGCTTCATTGGGTCATGGGGGAACATGGGAGGATTATTGATATATGAATGAATTGGTTGGTCAAGCTCCAAATGGTTTTAGTGAAGAGGAATAAGATATTGATAGGAATTATATAGGAAAGAATAGGGAATACTTTATTATTTAGGTTTTGGACAATACATATTAAAATAATCAAAACCACAAACCATAAAATTGATTATTCCCAAGGTTTTTTCTAGACAAAAGTGGAAAATATTATTTTATATTTCCAATCGACGAATATATTAATATATTAGTTTTTTTTATTTGGAAGTGAGTAACCCTCTCAATGAAAACATTTTATAGAGATACAATATTTTATAAGTATTGGATGGTCCTATAAGGCACCATAAAATTAATAAAACAAATATAATATAAAATTATATTAAATTTAAAACAAATATTGGCAAAAAATCCATTTTATAGTATTTTTTTACATAACTATTGTATCATTATGTGGTCGTAAAACACAATATATATTTAAACAGTATTAAATTTTTACCCAATAATTTGAATGAATTTAAAAATTCAGAAACATTCACAGTCAGATAATTTGAACATCCTAAATCCAAAAATGATATTGATTTTATATAAATAATTTACTATTTATGTGAAATTTTACATTTAATTTAAAAACCGACATTTATAAAAAATTCAATATTTTTGACAAAACGAACATTCAAAGATTAATAAAAAAATTTATTGTATTTAAAAAATATTATACAATCATTTATATTTGATAAAAATTAATTTAATAAAAATATACTATTAAAATATTAAGAAATTCAAAATCTATCTGTTCAAAAAATTGAATTTGTAATTGAATATTAAAAAAAAATAACATGTGTTCATTAATAATGATTTACTAATTCACAATAATAAAATTAATGTATAATTTTTATACAAAAAATAAATCACATAATCATTGTGCTACCGTCTTGTTACTTGAACTCTTATAAAACTAACATATGTCCTATCATTAAGGCGTGAGAATGTGGATGAATCATGGGGAGGCGTAGGTGACATCCCTCTTGTGATAATATCTATTGACATTCACTTCTTCTGTAGGCGGTTCTATTCAAGCATAATGTGTTAAACCTCATCTTGGGCATGGTCAAGAGTGAAGACCATTGAACCTTTATATATAACCATTTTAAATAGTGATAGACTTAATTAGATCAAGTTTAATTTTCATTAAGTGATTTTTGAGACATTAAAATTGGTTTTGAGTTAATAGTCATAGTGGGTTACACCATTTTTTTCCATATAATTTCAGTATAAAAACATTCGACCAATGCTCAACATTAATGGAAACATGGAAATACTAATATTTCTATAGTAATTATGTAAAAATCAATGAAAAACATTTAATTTCACCATTTATCTCATTTAAAAAATACATCCAGTAAAATAGATTCATGGGAATTCATATACATCAAAAATAATAAATTAAATAGATAAATAATGACATATCATAGGAAATTCATTGAGGATCAAATAAAAAATGTTAATGAAAAAATATCCAATTCATTGGTAAAATCCCTTCAACGGCCACAAAAGACTCAGCTATCTTGGACACTCATATATAAGCATATAAAATCACATGTATCATGCCTCTAGATTTATGAATTAAATCTAGTACTTATACGAATTCCAAACAATGTAAACCTACCTATTTATTTGTAATTATCCTTAATAAAAGAAAATATGTTGTAGATGAAAAATACATGATAGAACCCCCTCGATGAATAGAAAAGTCTTATTAATACACCTCACACATACTTACCCAGGAATTCCCATGTGCCAAATATTCATGAAAATTTATCAAATAAATGTTTTCAATACAATTTATGAAAACCATTAGACATTAATTTAAGAAACACATTTTATATTTAACAATTCAATGGTAAAACAATATTTTCACATAACCCCATCTCCTCGCACACAAAACAATGAATAAATTATGCTATTTAGTTTTTATAAAAAAATCAAAACTAGGGAAATTGAATTCAACAAAAATATGCTTCATTAGGAACCTCAAATCTCATACATGGGTTGAAATATCTCATAAATTCCTCTACCATACCCAATATATCATATTTACATTGATATAAGAACTATAATCAATCTATATATCTCAAAATCAATTGAAAATAGGGTTTGTGAGGTTGAAAAAGTATAATATACATCAATGAAACTCACACTCCACATGAAAAATTATAGAATGGTCAACCACTGGAGAAATATTATACAATTTATCTTAAAATGATCTAAGAGACCATCATCACAAATCAATTGATCCAATTCTCCAATGAAAATGTGATTACATGGTTAAAAAATGGATATAAAGAAGTAATTTGTCCTATAAAATCAAAAATGAACCAAAAAGGATATAATTGGTGAATTAGTCAATCTAGAAGGTCTACATGTCTTAAAATTTAACATGGAGATATCCTTGTTAGAAGGACAATATCATTTATGTGTATTAGAAAATAAATCAGTCTTGCATCTCTATAAAACGAAAGACCGGAACAATTACATGACATTAACCCCAATTTTTGTTTCTAATAAAAAAACCTAAAATTGTGATTATAATTTCACATAGGAGTACTAATTATGATACTTACCATATCAAAATGAGTATTATTTTTACAAGGTGTAAAAATTAACATAGTTGACCCATATATTGAAATCATTATGGACACCAATACAAGACATGAATACATAAAATAGGATGGTAAACTGTCAAGAAATATTATAATTATATAATGTGTAATATCCCTATTGAAATAAAAATACAAAATTTATGTTAAAAATACTAAACCATAATTTTTTTATTAAATATTAGGGATTACCCCAAAATTATTTTAATACAGTTATACCCATCCTCCATTTATACATAAAACATAGATCCCCCAATATTATGTAATTTTACCCAACAATGGTTCTACATCCTTGGATATCCCAAAATTCTCCCAAATATATATCAAAATTAACGACACAATAGATATACATGAGTGTGTTTATCATGATGTTACTAACTCCCCACCAGAAGGAGATTCAAACCTAAGATTTCATGTAGAAGGAAGATATTCATAAAATATTTGTGGACAATAATCTATAAAAGAATAATCCTTTTTATACGTATCATGATAATATGATCCATTTTTTCATAACACATCTACAAATGAAATTGAATTACAACATACTACCTTCACCTAAAAAATGATCTCTAATGAAATCTCCATATTATATAAGACATTGTCATACCAATTATCCTCCCATCATAGAATGTGACATGGAACATGTTAGAATTTTAGAGTAGTGATATGTGGAGAAGATAAAAAATAAAAAATCAATGATATTTTAATGTAAACTAATATGAAACAATTCCATGAAACACTATTACCAAAATGGTCTCCCATACCTCAAACTCAACATTTCCTGATATCAATGATGTTGTAGTACCAATTGAGGAGAAACCATAATGAAAACCAATTAATTTATGAGATACATTATTGCATGATTTCATGGATCTAGAATAAATTTATTTCAACTCTAAAAAATGAATTTTACAAACTATTTAACAAGAATCCCCATTGATATCTGTTAAATGTAACTTGGTACCACTGAAAAGGACTCACCACCTCATCCAATAATAGTGGTATCCTACACATTTGAATGTAATAAGCCTCAATGGGATCCATAATAATGAAACACTGAAATATTATGTAATAAAAAAATGAAAAAATATTGTATTATTATCCCATGATCCACCAAAATCCATAATGTAGTGAGAGATCATATCATAAAGGATAATAATTGAATTATCTATCTTGATATCATTGAATGGATGAATATTTTTACTAAAGATGACTTGAGTCCTAATCAGAACCTTGATATTTACCATGATATCATGTACTTTTAGTTTCTCAAGATCATCAACATTTGTGGTGTACCTGATCAGAATGAAATGAGATGACATTGTCAACTGTTAAATCACCACCCAGATTACATTTCAACCTCAGAGAGTATTTATTAATCCAATAAAATTATATTCATAGGTTATCCCATTTCAAATCCCTCACTGAATGTGGATAAACCAAACTATAGGTTTTCAATTTCCCTTCATTTATTTGTTTGTATTTGTGAAATTGGCAGACATAATATGTGATGTTATGATTCATATATAGCCAGCACAATCGGCATCTCATTTTATAAGGAAAAATTATTGTTTTGGAATAAATCAGCCATGATAAACTATGATGGTCAAAAAAAATATGGACTCATAAATATTTAGATTCCAAATCAACATCCAAAAATATATAGAATACGATCTAATAAGAGAAACCCACTTGTAATGGTCTCCCAACCATATAAGGTTTATTGATTCCAAATGAACTCATTATAATACCTTTGACTATAATATATAATCATTGGGAGAGGAATTTACCTTACTAATATTCAAAACAATAATTAAAACATCTTATTGGGAATCCATGTGAAGCTGTATAATTTTCAGTGAATGGTTCCACACAACATTCTATTCATCATAATATTTGGACCAAATTTACCTTCTAATATTATCATCCATGAAATTCCACTTATTCTGGTTGTAGGTGCTATAAAGTGAATCATATGAAGGTTTTACACCAACCACATCCATATGTTATTCAATTTTTAAACAAAAATATATATATCATATTCTTATGATCTTAAAATAATTGTAATCTTCACCCAAAAAATAGTGCTTCCAATATTTCAGCACTTGAATTATCATGAAAAGGTATAAATAATGATTAGCGAAATTACACCCATGTGTTCAATGCATGAAATATTAGTATTCTACAACATCATCATCCTACTTAATAATGATTACCAAATAATAAACAGAAGCATATATAAAACATATCATACCCCTTAATGGAATCAGTTAAAAAAATATAAGAGAAGATTTCAGAAGTCATTTTATATTGTTGAAATGAAATGATGGTTTTCCTCTCAAATTAATTTCTTCCCATTCATGGTAATATTTTTATTAGGTGGACAAGAATTGAGAAATCATTGCTGAACATGTGATTTTATTAAAAAATAACAAAGAATATCTGAATATAAATGAGGTTACATGGTTATTTTGATGACAATAACTCCATCCCCTAATCAGGATATTCTAATAATCGAAGATTCTATATAAAATTCTATAACAATATCTCTTATTATACCTAAAAATTTCATTATGAAGGATGTGACTCATTTGTATTTCATGAAATAAAAAAATGGTTATTTTACTATTCATCAATATCAAATAAATGAAAAAAAATATGCAAGAAAACTATAAAATGTGTCTATATAATCAAGGAATATCAGATTAATCAATTGTATAAAATAATAATTGGTGTTATTTCGACCAAATGGATTCAAATGATATTTTAAATGGAAATAACAAATTCTTGAAATCAATAATTTTAATAGTAGAATCCCCAACTCCAAGCTGATGAAAACTTGAATAATGATCAATCACTCAAAACAAAATATCTACCATTAGGTGATAAATAAATCATCCATATAAGGAATGTGATACTTGTTCTTAATTGATAGTGGGTTCTACATCAGATTATCTATAAAAAATGAAGTGAACCATCTACCTTCATGGGAAAGAGAACAGGGGCTATGCAAGGGAAAATTCTATTGTAAAAAAACCATTCTCCGTAAAATATTATATTTTATCTTGATATTTATCAGCTCCACAGTTTCCAAAAAATTAGAGCTTATCAAATTATGCTATGTAACCTACACTAGATCATTCATAAACACTAAATCCATACATTTAAAAATAGTGAAACCATTACAAAAAACATCAATAATGTCCTAACTAATAGATTTATGTAGAAAGAAAAATTAAATTTCATTATATTCAATATATACTATATAAAATGGAACATAGTGGTATTGGATGGAAGCTCTTGGGTGAGAAATCCTCGGGTCCCACCCTCCTTGAAATAACTATGATATCCTATAATACATAATATAAGAGACATAATAAGGATAAAAATTAAGCTAAGCATGTAGAATGAAAAAAAATCCACCATGATGATAAAGTTAAATAGATTTTGATGAAAAAAAGGAAGTACCATACTACCTCTACATAAGATATTGATTGCTAAAAAGAAGCAATAAAGTCACCAACTCCATAATCATTCAATGATGTGTCTCTTTATTCATATCAATAGACATGATATCTAATTTATATATATATATATATAAACAAATACAAATAAATATAAATTTACTATACTCACATGTTTGATAACTTTTTTTACTGATGATGGATAAAATAAGGTATCACCAACCATCATTGGACTCACATATACCTATGTTAGAAACTCATATACTATGAGAAGTTACTTAAATCATGAATATTGTGTCTAAGTCCCTATATTATTAGAGTCACTACACTATGATTTATTATCCATTTGAGATAAAGATATATAAACATCCTGGAATGTAGATATATCCTGGTAGAATAGTTAAAGACATCCATAACATCTCACATCATCATAGGTGTAGAAAAATAACTCATGTTGTGTTTGACCTTACCACACTAATAATAATATATGTTCACGCAACATGTGGTCAATGTTGGTGAATAGGATTCCTTATACATTAAAAAACCCACACCACACCTTCAATGCCTTTTCACATTCATCTTTTCCCACGGTGTACCACCGAAACTAATACTAGGATAATGATAATGAGGAGAACATTTAAAGGTTATTCCCTTATCTATTTCTACCATAACATACCATTATACACTCTCTAAAAATGTCTGATGCTTTAGTTTAAACACATGTGATTTGATATCAATTTGTTTTTCTAAATAGTTACATATAATCTTTTAGATAGTCAACATTCAATAAATATTGAGAAAAATTAACCAGCATAGAAAAAATGTTTTTGTCTTAATAAACATCATATTCTCCCTACAATAATGAGATGATGTTTAGAGACTTATCCAACATTAGTGACTTGGGAAAATAAATATTTAAAAAAGATTCATGAAACCCTTCCTATACAGGCCGGAATTATATTCTAACATCACAATGGTATCCCACTATCTTTTACTTGGATCATCAAGTCTTAATGACACCCTATCCACATAGATACTCATATGAGTATTTAATAATTTTTAATATCTAATTGTTCTTTTCAATCCATTCCTCATGTATATGATTAAAATTTATAGCCCAAAATGATGATAGCTTATTGTGTAATAACTCCAATGATAGATATCTATAATCTATATCTCTTATATAGACATAAAAAAATACATTATAGACTAATATTATATATATTTTAGATTCTCAAATTTTCTACATGAGAGTATTTAAACTATTCTAAAAAATGGGTGTATTCCCTTGAAGATCATCTAATATCTCCTTGTAAAGAAAATATATATGACTTCACATATTCAAAATGATACACAGCCTAATACGTATAATGATTATATAAAATTAAAATCATATATAACACCAGTAAATTTTATGGAAAAACTATGATTAAAATAATGAACACAAAACATGAGATAGATGTGGCAAATTCCCCTGGTAACATGAGTACCATCATAATAGGAGCTAGCTAGACACTAACATCAATTTATATCTCATGTCCAAGGAATCCTATCTACAATGAACCAAGTGTCACAATTCAAGGAATATTGGCGAGAGACTCGGCTCAGATACCAATAAATGAAAAACTTATAAATGATACCCTCTTAAGCTGATACACAACTTGAATTTCCACATCATGGAAGGGTATTCTGAATCCATTAGGATGTGGACTAGAACTTGGACTTGAAACAAAATATTTATGGAATATTTTATCCCATTTTTAATATATATATATATTTCATATATATTTATATAACGAAGATAGAAATAGTTTAATAGATAAATATATTTCATAACTGAAAAATGGCAGTGGAAATGAAACAACACTAAATAATTAATAATATCCCAAAGAAGAAGTCAAAAATTTAACAAAAACTAAAATAGATAATTTACAACTCCCTATGATAGTATAGTAAAATCCCACCACATCATCACCATCTACTAAGGAAAAGATGACAGAGACCACACCACCTCATTATGATTCCCCAACATCCCCTACATTAAAAGAAATAAAAATGTCTACCTAGTAGTAAAGGGGTGTTCATAGTGTGAGCCAAATGATCTATAGTATTCCACAAAGTTTTTCCATAACAAGCCTATATAAAACCCTATAAACAATATCATATTTCAATAAAACATAGAATGAAATAATATTTAATATAAAATTCATCCAAATCAACTTATTTCCCCCTTTTCTCATTTCCAAAAAAATATAGTTAAAATAGTTTCAAGGAGATAAATGCACTTAAATGTATTAATATAAACTCAAACCATGAATCGAATAACATATAAAATAAATTCAAGTAATAAGTGAAAAGTAAATGAAAAAAAATATTTGAATCAACCAAATATTATGTAATATCACACTAAGGATCAAAACTAGTCTTTATACCTTTTACACCCATACCTTAACATATAAAAACATTCCAATAATTTATCTATATGTACAAGTTACATATATAGGGTATATGAAAAGACTATAAAGAGATATCCCACAAAATCTATCATGTTACTAGATCAATGGGCATATAGAGTTTTGGGACACACCCTGATTAACCCCCCTCCATAATGAATTTGTGATACCTATAAATACCCCATTCATCTAATTATCTATGGATTACAATAGGCTATATTTTCCGCACAATTAATTCAATAAAATTCTTTGAAAACCTATTATGAAATCACTATAAAAAATAATTGGAAATTTATTTTAAATTGCTTTTTAAAATGATATATCCATAATTTCTATAAAACCAATTATGAAATACACAAAACAATAAACCAATCATGACATTAATTTTTAAAAAAACAAATTCTATAACATTGAATTATATTTCATCCAAGATAGTCTAGAAACAAATCCACCCACCTCAAAATTGGAATCCCTCAATCGTAATGTTATCATCGTAATAGAAATAAAAAATGAAAAATGTTGGATTCTATGGAATAAATCCACACATATCTCATTAGATTAAAAAAAATCATTTGTGGATAGGATTTGTCACAACATAACTTAATAAAAATAGAACACAACACTAAAACAAACATAATGATCAACCTTTGATGAAATATCACACAACATATCTATAACGGATCATGTTGATTATCATAATTGATAAAAATATAAAATAATGAAACAGAATAGTGATTTAATGAAAAACAACAACGAATAAGTCAATGATGTACTCACTCTATAAAACACAAATAAAAATTAATATTGATCAATCACAGAACGAACTAACCTATAAGGAGTGGAGGAATCTAGAGTTTTCATGGAGATATCATTATTTGAGTGTGAATAATTTGTAAAAGATTAAGAAAATATATCATCACTGATTTTCACTAATATTCAAAAAATGTAATAGTTACATGATGTAAAACCACATCTCACATCCTATGATGTGTTGAAAAAAATTGGAGAATCATTTATCACCTCAAGATGAAAATATGCAATTTTAAGAATTCCAAACATGTAATATTTTCATAGCACGTAAAACTATTATGCCCTAACCATAACTAATAATATTCAATGAGACACAAATAATAGACAAGAATACATTACACTATGTATAAAAAATCCACAATTGATAATAATAATAATATTTCATGTAATCTACCAATATATAATGAGAAAAAAAATTAATCTCAACAACACAATATGTCAGTTCTATTCTTTATAATTTAGGGAAAATTGAAAATAATTTATCACAATTATAGTTAAAATACATTTATCCAAAAATACTAATTTCCTAATCATTATGTCACATTGCTTAGAAAATAATCGATATTTTAAAGAGCCCAAAAAACATATAATATTTTAGATGTAAATGAATGATAGTGGATATATAGGTTAATGTGGCTAATTATATTCACAATAAATATATAGGGAATAATTGAAATTAGAACACCATTTGTTATGGAATGCCACAAAAGAATAATCCAATGGTATGAAACCTAACATATGTAATTACGATAGATGAAATAAATTTAACAAGGGATGTGGAGAAATTTACACATATAATCCACTATAGAATAAAAAATTTAATATATTATATTTATTTTACCCAAACTTTTTTAATATCCATTTTTTATGGTCATGAAATAACTATGAAAATTATAATATACAATTTTTTAAGTGAACAATTATAATTATTTGATGACCATATCTCATTTATATTCCTCCCCTCAGGTAGGTTTTTAAAGAAATGTGATTATTTAATTTTTTTGTCACTATGTATTTTAAAATGAGTTAATTTTTGTTTGGGGTTCAATCTCTTGGTACATTTAACATATGAAATGTTGGGGAAGGAATGATTCATTAAATATTCTGAATCAGCCTATGTTAGTTTTTGGTTGTTCAATTAATACTAAAATTTAAATTGTAATTACTAAAAACATATGGGGTATACAACCTATTAATTATAGATTCTTCATTTTGATGGATTAAAAAACTATAAATTGATGATATGTATATTTTTTAGTTTTATGATGTCATTCCAGAATAGTTTCCAATACATTAACCCAAATCACGATGTCATGTTATCACGAAATGAATACATATTTTTAAATATATTTTAAATTTTCAATATATAATTTCCCTAATTGAGTTTTCTGAATACAATAAAAACCCATTAGGGGAATTAAATTAGGTTATTATTTTTCCTTACGCATCCCCATGGAAAAAATGAGTTATTTTTGTTTAAAATTTTGATAGGTCGATACATTATAGAATCGAATATGTTAAATGTAACAACATCAATGTTCCAAACAATTATTCGATATTAAATATCCAAGAGATATTAATCAATTATGATGGGGAAAATATTTTTAAAATATTGATCTTCATCATGATATTATTAGCTAATGTTAAATAAGGATGAAATACCCAATATATCAATCCATATGAACTATGTAAATTATTAATGTATAGTACATCCATTTTGAAATTACAATTATAAAATTACCATATTATATTTAATTAATAAAATATTTAGATATTTAAATAATATTTATTTTTTGTTATTCCATATATATTATATTTGTATACACTATTAGGGAATGGTAGAGCATTGTTTTTTTTATTTTTCTGAAGACTTTGAGGATTGGTAATAAATATTTCTAAATTAAAATGTTTTAATTTTGTAATTATGGATATTAATCAATTTTTTTATATAATATAAAATGAAATTATACCAATGGAAAATTAAATGATATAATTTATTGTGTATTGGCCATGAAAAAATATGTTAAATGATATCTATTTAATTATTTGATTACATGGATACTACCAATTAATTGTGATATATTTATCATAAACATCCATCCAACACACCAAGTAATCATTAAATTGTATTATATTTTTTTTATATGAATTCTAAGTAGATTTCCTTGAACCAATTATATTATTTTTCACCAAGGATATTCTTACACTACCATTTAGTGGACATAAGTTTTAAGTGAATATTGATACATTAATGATGTAATTAGGATAATTCATCATGTATATTAATGTGTTGATATATAATGCATATCGGTAATTGAAAATTTATGATCACATGATCCAAAATCGATTTTAGTGTATGAATCATTAATATTCACATTAATTATAAGAAGTGATTTTTCTTATGGTGAAATTATTGATATATAAACTGTTCATACAAGAATAAAGGATATATTTTCATAAATATATTTTAATATATACTACATAATATAGATTTATTTGAACAAATATTATGACTTCTCTATACATTATAACCTTCAGAAGGTGAAAATTATTATTTATAATATTGGTAAAAAATAATTCTATTTTTCTCATGCAATGTATTTAATAATATTTATTATTTAATTAAATTTATTATTTGGATCATGAAATCATATGGAATTTTAAAAAATTATATTACATCTCAAATGGTTGTAAAAAATCTAGACATGAAAGGATTAATGATGACAATACTGATGTTCTTGAATTTCACTAGAAGGTGTGGATTGTTCCTATGTTAAGCCATGATCATGTGATATAAATAAGGTTAGATAACTAATTCTGTGTTATATTATTAACCATGTAGAAGATTGATATTTTGGATGAATCTTATGGATTATAATTTATTATCCATTCTTGAAGTATAAATATATATGGAGATACAAAATAATGCCTTTATTAGATAACTAAATATGGATATTTCAGGCTATATATATGATTACTATTGTGTCAAAATTTGAAGATATTAATAAAAAATTCATATGTGATGTCATAAATATTACCAATAACATAATTTTAATTGGAAAATATTTTCTTCTATATCATAATCAAAATCCTGAAAAAAATTAAAGGGAACAATTTTATGTGGTTTGCATTCAATCCTCTTAGGAAATTAATAAATTTTACAACTTTTAAAAACATTATATCTCTTGATAAGTATTTAAAATTATTAATTATGGAATATGTGAGGTAAATTTTATTTTCCATCTCATTATTATCGATTAAATATTTGAGTATTACCCCTGATGTTCTATGGAATCGTTCAGTAGTTACTCTTTATATAGTGCATGATTCTGTACTTCTTAAAATTATTGGATAGATGTTTAGTATAACGGGTCAATTTAAATTGTATAATACATGTTAAATCATTCCAAATATATTCATAAGTTGGTTTGGATTAGTACACTCATTTGGTATAAAATTTATTGTATAATAGTTTCTGCGAGTGATCTTGGATGGATACATATAAAGATTTTTTTGGATGGTACCTTAAAACATCAATGTTAGGGGATAAATATTGATTAGGAAATATTTTGGGACATTATTAAATTATAAAATGGTTAAAAATGATATATATATTGAATAACTCTAAATATAATCTCAGGGTTTGAAAATTATTTGACAATCATTAATATGTGAGATACATAGTTAGAAGTTGGTAAAAATGTAATTCTAAATATATCCGATTAGAAAAATGATATGAAATTTGGAATATAGGTAATGTTGAGATTTAGGTATATTAGTTCCTTTAAAATAATTTATCTTAATGTGATTATTTCCAACAATTTGGTGATTCCCTTGAATCTCTCACAACTTCATGATGTTTTGTATTTACCTCTTAAGAGGATATCCATAAATGTTCATTCAAATTTGTTGAGTGTAGATGTATTATAACAATATTAATATTATTCATATACATAAATAATTTAGAGATTTTTGATCATAGTGGGAAACTAGAACAAACAAATAACACACATGAGGTCAATATTTTTTTGGAAAAAATCATAAAATTGAAAAATCCATGTGGTAAACTGATGATTATAGGAGGTATATTTATCCTTATTTTATTTTATCATTGTTGGATAATATTTATGGGAAAATTTATATATGTAGGTATAATTTAGAAAAATTTATTTTATAATATACTTATCTTTAAATAAAATTAAATTATTTAATAAATAGTGATACATGTGATATTGAATTTAAACAAACCACTATATACTTTTAAAGTAATATTATTTCAATGTGAAAAATGAATCCTATCTATTGATTTGTTATAATAAAGAGTAATTACAAAATATTAAAATAAATAATATATAATGTATTTATAATCAGGGTGTATGAATTTTTTAAATACATTGGGTCATTCAAAAATATTTTCACCCAAAAAAATGAGTTTTATCACTAATCCTGAATAAATAATATAAGTAATTGATGAAAAATATAAAATAATTCTTATAAATAAAGAAAATAAATTTTTATATAAATTTTTCATATTTATAATTAAGTGAATTGAGGATAAAAAAATTAATGATATTTTATTCAAGGAATAATGTGAAATTGTTTATTTATTGGATTTTTTTTCATTTAATGAATATAAAATAAGTTTTTTTAATTCATTATAATGTAAAATTATTTCACAAATATTATTAAAAATTTAATTAAGTTAGTTTTAATTTATTTCAGATTAAATTTTTGAATATAAAATTTTACTCTTCGAAGATTATTTTCCTATAAAACATACTTTGGTTGGATTTTATACATTAGTATTAAATAAATTATTCCCCGTATTTGTAATGAATACATAATATCTATGTCATATTTTGAAACTAGAGGATAAATATTTTAAATATTTATTTGTAAATGTTTTCATTATGAATAATAATTCTGATAAATAGATGAATCCTTAGAAAGTGTTACAAATGTAAAATTTGGTTAACACACTGCGACGAGGATTTAAATTTTAATTAGAAAATTATTTTATACTATATTTTACAATTCTAATTAAATTTATAAATATATGGAGACATGATACCAATTATCATTGATTAATACATTTATATATTTTATGAAAATAAGAAAATTAAATTTCACTATATTTAATTTAATGTCTCAAAATTTTTTTCATAAGAATAAATAGATGATAAGTTTAGTTGAAATGTTTATTTATATGAAGATTAATTTAATATAATATATAAAATTTTATTGAATAATTATTTTTTGAATATTTACTTTAAATTATAATGTAACACTGATAAATTATTAATTAAATTAATACTAAATTTAGTATAATATTTTAAAAATATAAAAGTTAATACAATATATATTATTTTCTACTTTCTAATAATTTTCAAAATAAATATAATATATTGTGGAAGGTTAATTTATATATTTTTGGAAAAAATATTATTTTTCTATTTTTAATATCAAATTATACTCTTATTTTCAAAATGAAAATAATAATATTTTTTGAATATAAAATTTAATAAATTAATCCAAAATAACAAGAAAATTGAATTATGAAAACATAAATGTTATTTGGACTAATATTTTATCCATTAACCATTAATTTTATTGTTTTATACATACATGTTACATCCTACCTATTTTTTATTGAAATAATTTTTACCCTAGTTGAGGTAATAAATGGTTAATGAATGGGGTATAAAAAAATATAATTTGAAAAATGATACAGAAAAAATAATAAATATTAATGTATGATTATATAATTAAAATATCCTCCTAACCATCGAATCCAGACCAATTTGGAATCACATGGCCATGAATGTGGCTTAATTACATTTTAATATTTTATAAAAATACATGATTCCAACTAACCTCACATATGATAGGATACCCCTTATCCATTTTAATTTCACCTTATGTTTTCATTTACATTGACTAAAACCTTACCAAATCACTTATGAACTTCACTAGATACATCATAGTGGTTCCGGTTATGTTAAAATAACAATAATAGGGTCTTTAATATTTGAACAAAAGGGCGTCTATCAAAGTAGTGGTAATTGTATTTAGCGATTCTTTAACAGTAGTTCATTTTAGACATTCTAACAATCTTTATCAAACAGCCTAAAATCATAAATACATTATAATATATATATTATTCACTTATAATTATTGTTGGATAAGTATTTTCAACTATTATCCATCTTAGATAATGTGAAAACATCCCTTGTGTTTTCGTATGAATTACTACATCCACGTTGTGGTGTAATTTATATTTCATAAAAAATTTATGTGTATATATATAATGATGATTATAATGAATATATATGTAATTAATAATGTAATCATTCTTTTTAAATTATAATATCATTTCTTCCTATGTACCTTTGAGACCATTATAAAACCACAATGTCGCTCATCGATATGTGTGGACTACCACCACTGTGAACCAATGTGATTATTTTTCATTTCTAAATTAAATAGAAGATAATGAGGATATACATAATGATATAGATTTCATATATGATATAATAATAGTATGTTAAATAAGAATTATGATTTTTTTTTCTACATTCAAAAAATGAGAACAATGTTTTTGTGTATATACGACATATCATATCCATGAATGATATAATTCATTTTTCTATCTCTAAATTTTATTAATTAACATATATATATATTTAATATATATAATGGTTATGTATTTATTAATATTAATATACCGATAGTTTTATAATCAGGTTTGTAATCATTGAAGTATAGAGAAAATTTTCTAATAATAATAAATCATTTCATATAGGAAACAATTATTAAAATATAATTTTGTTAAAATGGTAAATTGATATGATAAATGGATTATTTATGATATAATATATAGGATTATTATTACAGTATGTAATTATAATTAATATATATTTGACTTATATGAGGATAAAGTAACATATTAGGAATGTTGAATTTGTGGTAAGTTGATTATTAACTCAATAGGTTAAATAACTTTTTCTTTTGACCATATTGTCAAATTATTATATGTTATGTTAAAATAAAATTATTTATTTAATTTTGAAGCAATTATTGAATTAATTATCATTTCTCAAATATATTTTCCTCATTGATTTTTTTCACATCAATGATATTATCTTGGTATGGTAGTTTGTCTCAGTTTCTACTCCATAATGATATATGATGTATTATTTAAAAAATCAGTTTTATGTTTATTATATAATTCAGTTTGATTCATTTAACATGAATATTATTTTATTTATGACTAATATTTTGTCAGAATAACAATAACCTTTCTTGTGGTATAATTTAAACAATACGAAAGAATTATGGATTTATTTTATTATCTCATTTTGTGGGATTGCAAATATTTTCCATTGATGTAATATTATAATCTATCCTAAAAGACAACATATAATTTATTATAATATATATATTTAGTTATATTCTTGTATTTTCATAAAATTTCACCTCATTTGAATATAAATCAAAAAATTTAATTATTCACAGCAAAATTGAATTTATTTATATTTTTAAAAATTAGTATTTTTAATCAATATCAATATGTTTCAAAAAATTATTTAACAATTTTTTAAATTTACTCTGATGATTTTTTAATATAATTTATTATTATAATTTACATAATTAATGTTTCTAACTAAATTTGTCTAATGTTTCTTGAATGTATAATTTTTTTTACATTAACTACAAAACAGTAACATGAACATTTCATTTTAATGCATATGTCTTCAATAAAAATTAAACTATCGTAATTACATTATTATATATATATTCTTCTCTTAGGTAGATTTTATTACAATGTAAACCCATTGATAAAAGACATTTTGTTTTTTTTAAAATTTATGTATATCTGAAAAGGTTACTACTATATAACAAAAATAAAATTTGTGATGAACTATTGTCTATTTTTAACCACTTGTTATTTTTTTAGTCATTAATATTCCTCTAAAAAACAATTAAATTAAATTGGAAATTTAATTTCCCCTTAATTTAAAATCTATTTTTATAACCATTATATCTACTTCATATACCATATATCCTTTTTAAATACATTATTTTACATACACTATTTTTATTGAATTTATATGTATTGAAATTCAATATAATTTACTTGGTAGTAACATTTTTATATAAGAATATTGATTAATAATTTCAATTATAATTAAATATATGAGCAATGAATTATAAATTATCTACCGTGTGTGCGAGATTATCGATACTATCTAGATTAATCAATGGGTCTTATGGTACTAACCAATTTCCTATCCATATGAAATGGTTTATTGGTATATAACAAAAACATATTAAACTATCATTTAATGCAGTCTTGATGTTAAATAAATCATTTTTACTATGATCGTCACATAAATAATAATAATTATCCCTCATTGAGAATTATGTTACTAAAATCAATGACATTAATGAATTGATATTATCCATGGATTCATATTATTTTCAATTTTCAATTTATGTACTTTTGTTGTGTTTTCATTATGATTATTCCATACAATATAATGATATATTTCATGGTAGAATTTTTTTTGATAATCTATGTTATCCATTTAGTTTTCTTCTTTTACCCTATTTGTGGAAAAATATATTATGGAGAATATCGAGGATGGAAGACTGTTTCATATTCTATATGTTTCTTTAATCAATTGTAATTTGAGAATCATCTATATATATTGTTCTCAGTGACCATAACAAATTATCCTTCAATATCGGTGAGATATGATATAAATAACTACAATTTAATAAGGATTACAATGAAACTAGGTTACTAGAGCTAGTGTTTCTATAAATTTGATTTTCATTCTAAAACATTACCCGAGTTGGTATGGTGGGGTCAGGTGGTTTCTGGGTTATCACATGACTACTCGATATATGATTATTCATTATTTTCTATGTATCAACATGTATCATGGAATACACATATCATTCCTCTAAACTGACATTAAGGATGCTTTAGTGGTTTCTTATTAGTTTGGTTACTAACACCCTACATGAGGAATATCATTGTAGGTAAAATCATCATGATATAGGTTCTATGTTTTGGAAAGGGACATATGAAAAATATACATGGACGTTTAGCTGTGGTGGAATAAAAATTTATATTGACCTGAATTTCTTAATGTAATGAATAATAAGTTCTGATCAAGGATGTAGATGAAATATCTAGGCATCAGGTTGAAATATATATTTTTTTATTATCATTTCAAATATGATGTAAAAAATATATTATATATGATTTCTTATTATAGAATATATTTTGATGGATTTAATAGGTTATAGGGTCATATAAGATATTATAGAAATAATAACCATCACAAAATGATTCTAACAAGGGGAGCTGAGTAATATTAAATTATTTGTGGTCCAAATATAATTTTACTCACACTGAGGGATGAAATTTTATAATAAACATTAATAACTCAAATAGTAATATATTATGATTAGAATAATAATTGATTCTTACATTGATAGGTTTCAAAAAAAATATCAATCTTAGGTTATTGTTGTTATCATGCTATATTTTCGGTAAAAATTATTATGGATAAGATGGGTTCATACTGTTTTTTGGTCAATATTAAAAATAATACTTTGGAATTATAAATCAAAAAACATTATTATACATGGATTTCAATGACCACATCATGGAATGGATATGTTATTTTGATACATAAGATAATATATCTTGTGTGAGAATGAATAAATCAAATGTTATTTTGTGTAAATGATAAATGGAAATAATTAATTATAATGTCATAATAATCTCATTGTGCATGTTTTATCATATTTTAAAGAAATCGACGCATTGTTCATCTAAAAATTCTATTAGTTAAAAATAATTTCATCAATAGATGGACCACTAAATAACTGTAGTTATTGTGTTACAATGGGTAATTTTATTATTTTAGATTAATCAACCTCTCTTTAATGAATATGTTAATATAATAAATTATTATGCAATTTTTTTTAGAAAATTAGTATTTGTTCATGGAATAATTGATCACACTAATATATCTGTTTGAGTTGAGAATTCCATGATATTTTATTAAGAATACATTTCTACCTTGATACATCTAGAAACACACAACCTAGAATCACAAGAAACACTAGTGTCATGTAAAAAACAAAAAAATAACAATAATAAATGAATGAAAAAATATACAATTCTTAAGAAATTTAAAAAATAAAATAATCCAATTATAGAGGGAAAATAAAGGACTATGAGATTAAAAGTATGATTGAAATGAAAATATGTTGAAATATAGTCACAACATCCAACCACCAATCAATTATTACTATTAAAACCAGAGCTACCAATCACCTCCTAGCACCACTAACCAAAACCTGCATTATATCCCCAAGGTTCTCCATAAATAATCATGTCATATAAATAAGAAATATTAAATATGTGAAAACAAAATATAACTATTATTATATTCACAACTAACACGAAACAAAAAATCACAATTAATTTTACCATCATAAGGGATAGATTGATTTTGATGCCACAACCAATTATTATAATGGAATGGTAAAACCTAGATATTCTCACAGGATTTCCTCAAGTCCTAGATAATTAAATTAACTCAAAGTGATCAAGAAATCTCATAATTTCTTGACTCGGATAAATAAGTATTCAAAATCTGATTTAGACATTCTATTATTTGATCATATGGGATCCATATTACATTATTATAGATAAAATAACAACTATATTATAGGATAGATATCCAATATATTATTCATATACACATGAAATATCAACAAAATAGATTGATTATCCCTACCATATAATTTGTGTGAAATATTTACTACACATGATTCAGAAGGAATGGAATATCAGCCTCAAACTCAAATGGTTGTAATATTCATTCTCCCACGGTATAATAGTGAAAACATGTGATATTAAAAATCCAATATGAAATAATGAAGGATATTGAATACTTTCCCTAACTATAATATATATGGCCTTCGGAATAATTTTTGTTTTAAATTTATGAACATTAGTTTATCTCCCACATCATTCACTTAGTCATGTTCTATCATTTAAAGATATTATCTTATACCAAGTATATTGTGAGAGAAATTGGAATAATGTGTATCATGATCATAGGTGTTATTGACATGTACCTTACTATCCCATAAAATGTACATATAATGCACATGGATTCTTTTATAGTTCACATAGTGTGTGGGAACAAACATGACCAATTGTGTGTGCTCCTAGAACATGAATATTGGATGTCTAGGGGTCGCATTCCAGGATCATTTTTCACATAGTCATGAAATTTGTAACTAAAATAGATAACCTAATGTCGAATAAAAGTTAATTCATGGTGTATTCTATTATAAACCACATTTTTATTAAAAAAAATACAAAAAATTTACCCATTTAACACATTAGAATTTTGGAATACTCATCTCCAAAATATTTTTCAAATCATTCTTGGAACACTCTATCATGATAAAACTTGGATCTACCTCAAATCATTCATCCAATCCGTCCAATTGCAAGGCCCAAAAGATGTTCCTGATCCCCACCTGATGAAAAATACTTTTGGAATATATTGTGACCCCGAGGATCGCTCTCTGATACCAAAACCTACCATTAGCCCTGACAATTATTACCCTGAAGAAGCCTTGACCAATGGATAAATAAAACTAGGAAATATAAGTGTGAGTATTAAATTTCAGAAGGTGTGCCAAAAAATACTATTCCGACTGAACATCATTTAATATAAAATAAACATTATCACAATGTTTGAAATAAAATATATAAAATCAATATTTTACATTAATTTTCAAATTAAAAAAATACAGTGCTTTTCCATTTTCTATTTCAAATCCATATTATTTTCCAACACATCCAAATTTACATTTTAAAGTGGATTGTGACAAATTCATTTAAAAAACAAGTGAGTGTAAGTAGTTTCTATGTGAAAATTTTTTTCTATAAACTTTTATATCCACTTCTTCACATTCTAAATAAGTACTCTGCACATGAGAGAACTAGAATATCATATAATTAGGGAAAATGAAATAATCACTTAAGATAATCCAACTAATATTGTATCTTAATCATCACTATAAGTAACTATGTGTCAATAAACAAGGGTATGTCCTAGGATCTCATAAATATTCTAGACTATACTATACATCATGACTCATCCCAGAAAAAATTCATCACTTGATGACATCAATAAAAACCCAACATGCTCCACCAAACCCTACCACGAACAGATTGTGGGGAACTATCCCATAACAATAGAAAAATATCCCCTAAAATGGGCACTAGTTAGAAAGTAATCCAAAATATCTCTACCAACGTTCTAAAAAGTTCAACAATTATGCAAGGAATAATATGCCAAGTGTACGGAGAGGGGTGAAAAGGGTGATTCCAACTAACCGTCCAATCATATTTATATATACCATATATAATAATCCATACAATATTTATCACTCCAAATAACACCAAGGATAGATGTATTTCATTATGACACATAGATCATATAAGAGTTAACACTTAGGACCAACCTTTTCCACATTAGTTCTATGGGTCACATGGTCTCCAAAACAAGGATTTCTCACCCATTCACATAAATTTTCTATGTGGACTATTTAGAGAGGAAATACCATCAATTTTATATAATCCCATAAAGCGAATTATACCAGAAATTTTTTCTGGATAAAAACATTCACTATTTTTAAAACATTCGAAACCTTCCTCTAACAACCGTAAAAAAATAAATTTCATGAATAACCAAATTATTCGTTCAAAATGGGTTTAACCAGACAATTTTCAAAATAATAATAATTTTAAAAAATTTCATTTAATCATTAAAATTTCACTTTGAATCCAAATCCAATTTTATAAAAATATCAAATGATCCATTAATCACCACCACATGCCAGTATATTTTTGAAACCATCATTATTAACATTTATAAAATACACACAATTTATTAAAACCTTTTGATGATCCCACACCACATGTGAAAATTGAAATATCTTTCATTAAAAATTTAAATAGTCTATAATACACTGTCACACTTGATGTCATTCACAAATGCCAATTGTACATTTATTTTAAATTTCAAAATCACTTGGGAACACTCCCATGAAAACTGAATCACCAGTTCATATAAAATACCTCAATTATTAATTCCAATCATTTTATTAGATATGAAAAATCTCCAATAAAATTTAATTGCGCATTTTATCAAACAGGTCATGTGTGCAATATAACAAAACAATGTGACTTGTCATAAAAACAAAGTAAAAATCTCCACATTAAACTCCAATAAAATAATAAAAAGGTTACAGAAAAACATTATATATTAAATTAATCTGTGAAAATCATGAAACCAAAAAATATTACATTTTAAGGGAATTTGAGATTGGATACCGATATCATTCTTATAGAGAATCAAAAATGCACAGCTGAAATCTGACAAAGATGTTTCTAAGAGAGAAGATCTTCAAAGAGGATATATAAACACACAAAACCACAATGATAAATGAAGTGAATCGGAATAAAAATATCCAAATGACCATTGGAGAAGATTATCTCAAAATAAAATGGATGAAATAGGATAATATAGGAGATTATTAAGAGTATACATTGAAAAAAACCATTAACCCTTTTGGAAAACATAGATCGACCCCACAGGAAGAGACTAGAGGGTTTTTTTAAGGGAGGGGCTCCCTTTGGGTCTCATGTACTTTCAGAAGAGTTGGTGAGGCCTTTAGATGTTGTAATATAGATATGGTAGTATAGGAATTTCATAATTTTTTAAATTTGGATATATCACATGGTTTGATGACACGATTTGAATAACTATGCAAAATGGTTACACCATGAGTCACTATATTCCTAAATTATTTAATCACGGTTTGAATAACTCATGTTGTTCATTTGTAATCAACCAGAACGAATAAAAAGTTCAAAAAAGTTTCTAGTATAGACAGAAATATTTTATCTAGTTGTTCTCTAAGAGAAAAACACAATGAAATTAAAATTTTAAAACATTCACAACTATGATATAATCCACAACCCCATTGATAAAAGTTAAAATAGATTAGTTAAAATAATATAAATCAATGTGTACAAATTCATCCCAAAATTAACACTTTCCACCCATATTAGGATACCAATCTTCCACTTCATCGACCAGATACTTTGTATTTCCACATCAGCATAGTCTTTACTCCCAAACAAAAACAGCTATACCATCGCTAAAAATAACATACAAATCTTTCCAAAAAATAATAAAAAAGAATTTTCTAATAGATAATGGGAAAAATAATGCAACTAATCGATACAACTTCTCAATAAAAGATTTTTATTTACTCCAAATTCCAAAATATTTCTTTAAAAAAAATAACATAAAACAAGATAACATAAAAAATAAAACATTTTCTATCAGAAACCATCAATAATTAACCACCATTGTCAACATAGGTGGCATGAACCAAATCACAAACATTATAAATAAACTAGACCCTACCAAATAAAAGAACATATTTAAATTAAACCCACAATGTGGAAAACTAATGACAAACTAGAATAAAATAACCACAGAGGACAACATGGAAAACCAAGAACAAATGAACACATGAACATTCTAATAAAGGAAAACCACTACAACCGCAAGGGGCTATACTGGAGGAAACTCAATATTTGTATGTACCCAAGAATTTATAATGGAAAACCTAAACATATATTTTATACATCCCATAACCTATTAAAGGATTCACGATTTGATCTAAATCTCCCCACACCCCTGATGGTTTCTAGAATGACTGAAAAGACTACCACTCAGTCCTATTGTTAGAGCATTGATATCTTAAAGAATCTAAAACACTAAAATCAAAAGCTAATAATCCTTTATTGGAACATATAACATAGAAAATAACTAAAATATCACAACACAAGACAAACATACAATCTCACACATGTAACCTCCATCGTGATAGTGATTTTGATGATACACACACCTATATATATATGGTAAACCCCTAAGTACCAAACATAAAATATAAATTCATTGAAATAGGAATTCATAGGAGATTCAAAATATCCTCTCACATCTAAAACAAATCAAACACACATGGGGAAAACTTCCACATTCAAAATTAACATTAACAATGAATGTGGATTTAAAATTATCTGAAACTGCACCCAACTCATCCAAATGTGATGGGTTATCTTTTGAAGAGGCGGATCTGGATTTGTGATGCTTCTTGGAAAAATGCTAAAAGATCACATACTAATGAACTAGGCGAACTTAGACATGAAAATTATTTATTGAAATAATGCATGAAATATTATTATCAAAATGATTATCACACTCAGGAATCATCATGTTCATGTGATTAGATGTGGAAGATGAATGATCAAACAGCCTTTTCAAACTATGGCCAATGCCATCAACATAAGACTGCTTCCCCAAATACATAATAGATTTCAAATAACTGCTTCAAGAGATTTGATTATGACTTTCCTCCCCATTAACTATTGATAAAATAGCTTCCACATGAACATCATTCCTCACCACATTGAAAAAGTTTTTATTTCAATATTTGAGACCATAGATTTCAAATAATTTTGAATCTCACATTCATTGTGTTGAGACTTCAAAGAATTGGCCACAACCAACATATGAAGATAATAATCTAGTATCACAATGTGACTAAAAAACTATATCATTGTTCTATTTCATTATAGCAAAATACACATATCCATTACATTCCTCACATTCACCGTCCTAAAAAAATAAAATATAAATAATGAAGAATTGAAGAAATTCCAAGTGATATCATTGCATGGATCCTTTCGAGACACCATGATCTACCACTTATAGGTTATTCCATCAATAATAAAGGTACAAAACATAACATTTAATAACTCAGAAACTCAATGAGGCTGAATTTCATATCTACTTTCCACATGCACCCTAAAAATTCGAGAGGATCCACAAAACCATATATGAGAGGTGGATTTAATTACCGAAAATCATGAATGAAATCCTTCTGTTTCTCAAATAGATATCTTAATAACGAGTAATCCCATGTATCTACACATTCAATATATATCGAATATTTTTTGGGGGAAAAACTATATAAAAATAAATACTACAACTCATCAAAACCATTTCAGTATCCAAATCAACTTGAGCAATCACCAAGCACAATAGAAATGGAGAATGAACTCCCATATTCAAAAATATATTTTCTAAAAATCTATTAAACATCAAAAAGAAACAATATCATTAACAAGGTTTCAAATGTGATACTCTATGCATGTGAAAGATATAAAGCATAGAATTATTGGAAACAACCATTAGTTAGAGAAAACATAAAAATTTTCCTCTTAAAAATGAATTTGATTTAATCTCAACTTTATAGGTTACACACTCTCCAATTGTATTTCATAGACTTTCACTCACATATACATTCATATGATACAACATTCAGACATTAACTCGTGCATTTTGGCCACTCATTCACCCAAATCAGGATTAAACCACATTCCACACAAATCAACATATGTGAGAACCTAATGAAATACTAATCGTCTAAAAAACATTACATGTTTTCAAAAAAATCATCCAACCCACATGTTCACACCACAAATCCAATTTGACTTAATAATTAAAAAAATTTCCAAATATTAACAACCACCATGTCAAATAGTATTTTAAATATCCACTCTTTAATCCATTTTCATATACTATCAAATTAAAATACCAACAATTTCATCAAAATATTTATTTCATCCAAATCAAAATAATTTTAGTAGCTAAAAAATATCAATTCATTTGAATTATTTTGAATAAAAACATATCTCTTCACATTAAAAATATATTTCTAAAACCCCCTTTATAAAACAATTATGATTTTCAACATAATTTTTTTTAAAATACTAGAAACCTTATTATAAAAATTATTTCTTGGATAACTCATCCCTATTTTCTAGAAAATGACAATATAAAGATCCATTTTATAATTCCATCATTAAATGATTCTAAATGATTAATTTCAATCACAACAATACCAAACTAATACAATTTAAATGTCCAATTTCACTATTAAAAAATAGGAGTTCTCAATGGTATTTTCAAGATCACGAAATGACTAAGACAATCTAGAAGGGAACTATTAGTTATGTGTAACCTGGAAAAAATGGTTAGAATCCTTCTACAAATCACACCATCAACATGAAGAGTATTCTCACTCCATGTCCCTAGCTCTACTGGAACATTCATTCCCTGTGATATCATTGAAACGACTTTCCTAACACCATTTTATAACCCAAACATAATAAAACCACTATAAAAAAGGGAAAAAACTAGATTCCCATGGAAACTAAGGGTTTAGTCTTCAATGTGTTTTCCATAAACTCTCCCAAACATTCATCTTACGTTGTGAGTGTTCTACTTCATCTACCATGACATCCCCAAGTAACAAAGGGAACTCTAAAAACTAGTTATTCCATGAGATCATCCTATTTTCGAATTTCATATGAATAAAACTAGGTTGACCCAGAAAAGATCACCTGATTTGACCTGTGGAAAGACATAAAGGATGGTCTGGGTCACCATGGGAATGAAACGTGGTTTCGGAATAATCAGAATGATAGGGGGAACGATTTCAGCCAAAAATAAAAAACTAAATAGAACATCGAAAAATAAAAAGATCAGCTCAATATAAACAAATAAATAATTTATTCTAACTAAACAACATTTACACAAGTCTGAAAATATAAAAAACTATTCAACAAGTCTAAATGAAATCTAATGACCAAAGTACCTCCATGTGACCGGATGGTCGCCATTTAATTTCTAAAACCACCCTTCACCTACGGTGATCAATACCATGATAAAACTAACAAAATTCATTAAAACATGAATGAACTACTAGGGTGAGTATTAACACTCAAAATAAAGTCTATTATAATTATTCCCAAAATAATTCCATTAATATAAAACAAATGTCAACATCATGTTTAAAATAATGTATATAATAATATAATTTTCCATTAATTCTCAATTTAATAAAATAAATTCCCTTTTCATTTTTCATCCCAAATATAGTTTCCATTCCATCATAGAAAAATTTACATATTTTTTGGGAATGAAAAGCCCTTTTCAAAACTACAATAAGAGTGTGTAGATCAATTATAAGATAAATTTTTTTTCCACGACCTTTGAAATACATTTAATAACCATTCAAAAAGTACACCATAAAAGAGATCATGAAAACATGAAATCGTAAGTGAAATGGAAATAATCATACAAGTGTATGTAACCCAAATTTCAACTCAATTTTCCCTATAAGAAACTAATAGCCAATAGACCTGGTTAAATTTTAGGAGCTTTGGAAAAATATTTAATGTACATTACATCTTGACTAACCCCGAAAAATGTACCTCATATAATGACATCAATTATTCTCACAAATGATCAAATACACACAACCTATCATATACCTAGTGGAGTTATATCATTGAAACAGAAACAAAATATACCGCCTATTATAGGCCACTGGTATGAGTTTAATTTTAATAAGTGAAACAAACATTCGTAGAAAATTCAATAGTTATGCCAGGATTCCCGTCAAATTAATATAGAAATGGGTTGGGGCAATTGATACCAACTAAACATACAATCACATGAACATGTACCTTATATAATAGTCCATAAAACATGCTTCAACCCAATTATCCTTGATGATGAATCTCATTCAATTAAACAAACAGATCACAAAGGTGTTCACATTGAGGACCTTCCATGTCCTCACATGGAAAATGAGAATCAATGACTCAACTATTAGGAAATCCAACCCATCCAAAAAAATGTATAATTAAGAATCCACATAAAGGATATCCCATTTATTTAATATTAAAAAATAAATAGAGTTATCGATGGGGAGTTTTCAGGAAAAACACATTCACCATTTCAAAAAATTCCTTAATGGGGCTCAAACACCCTTTAAAAAAAATTATTTCACAATGAAACAAAATCCATAATTCAAAAATTGTTTAAAAAACATTATCCATTTCAAAATTAATATATTTTTATATATATATTGACCACTTATATCACACATTCAAACTGAATCCATTTTCATAATAATTCCACACTACCATTAATCTTCACCTCATGCCAAGCCATTTTATTAAACTTTGAAATTAATCACATTAAAATCCATAATAATTAAGAACCCAAATTAAAGTCACCACACCACTTTAATAAATAGAAAACACATTCACTAAAATGAAAAATGTTTTGCAATCCACGATCACATGTCATGTCATACAGAAAAACCAATTGCATGAATCTTTTAATTTCAGAACCTCTTGGGAATTCTCTTAGGAAAAAAATCCATTTTACATATTCCAAATAAACAAAACATTCAATGTATACAACAAATACCCCTTAAAATTAAATCCATAAATCTATCATACAGTCGGTGTGAGTAGTATTACAACAAAATGCATTTTATAAGGGATAAATCACCACATTACACAGCAAAAAATTAATCAAAACATCAAACATCACTATTTCATATTCAATGATGGTTTGAAAATCATAAAATTTATTAGTTTTAAAATAAAATGTAATTTGAAATGGTAAACCCGCCACAACCCTACAGTGCTTCAAAAATCAAAACTTTAATCAAAACATTAAGGTTATATGAAATAAGATCATCCAATAGGACACAAAATAACTACCTAACTGAAGGGAAACATGAACTCTAGATCTATATTACCATGGGAGAAATATAGGTCAAGATAAAATCAATGAATGGTATAGAGGTGTGATGTGATTTGAGAATTATTATAGAAATCTCTCATGAAACATGTTGAAACCACAAGATCCACAACATTGTAGTGGATCAGAAGCTTGGAGAGAATGATTGTGGGTCCCTTTGAGTCACAAAAACGTGGATAAGAAGTTTTTATGTTTTTAGGGCTGAATTTTTGAGAAATATGTATAGTAATTTTGTTTTAAAAAATATATCTAGGAACCTTTCACGGTTTTGCTGCAGGTTTTGAAAAATCGTGCGCTAATCGTGCAAAGTTGTTCTACCAAGAGGCAGTGACTTCCAAAATATATTACTCATTGATTGACTAACTGACTATTTGTTGTGAACCCTCAATTAGAATCACTCTAAATCTAAAATCATTTCATGGTCAGGTAACTATGGTTTTCTCTTATAGTGCACCAATAATGTTCCAATATAAAATCCCATATAATCTTAATATTTAAAACGATCATACAAATTACTTTAGCCAAAAAGCCAACGACAAAAGATAAACTAGATCATTGTATAAAAAATGAATGATTTCGGTGTGAAACATTATCAATACAAGTCATTAATCAAGATATCTTTTTCTGAAGATAGATTATGGAAATCATTCGATGGCAATCATAATGTTATCATCTCCCATGGATGGATTTTTTGGGGAACCAAAGTATTATAGATACACTACAATTGAGGGTAAATTTTATTTTTAATATAACAACCATTTTGATTAAATTTATTTTATCATTGGGTGGTTTTTAATTACATATAAATTCAGATAAATAATTATATATAGTTTATCTAGTTGAAATATAAACAATATTTAACAAATTATGTGATGTGGAAATAATGTAACTTATATTTTATCTATTAGTGATAAATGATTCATAACATTGTTATTTTAATATAAATTTATTACAGTGATGTATGCATGAATAATATTAAATGTAATATAGTAAATAATAAAACTAATGAATTAAATTGTGAATATAGTATAAGTTACAATAAAATTCACTCTATTAAAAGGATATTATTAGAACCTCTATTTTATAAAAAGCATATATGTTAAAATGTTGACCAAATGTTCTGTGGATGTGAATTAAGACCTATTATAAGGTATATTATTATTAAATCACACTAATTATATTTTTCATTCATACCTTACAATCCATATATATTCTTGATCCTAATATCTAGCTTCGAAAAAAATATTTTCGATTTACTCAATACATTGACTAGTACCTTAGTACATTAGCAATAACTATCGTTAGATGTTTATGCATACTACATTAACCTTTTTTTTCATTAAAACCTAATAAAAATAATTAGAAATCCATATTTGACAAAATGATTATAATATTAAAATTAAATACATAGATTAAAAATTTCACAGTACTAGATATTATCTAGAGTTGATATATAGGGAATTACATAAATCTGAAACAATCTCAATAAATAGAACATATAAGAAATAAAAACAATGAGGAACCATTCTAATACCTATATAATGTTTTATTATCATTTCTCAATTTCCATGAGGTGAAACTATATATATATAACTCATATAATGGTCAGATTCCACAGGTCCGAAGGCCATTTTCAATGGAATCAGTTGAAACTTATTAATCATCTATTTATTAATTCAATGCCTTTACATATCTAATTAAAAGGGAAATTTGTTCCTCTATATTGGCTTATAATATGGTCATGGTAATATGGAATTTATAAATTAGGTTATCTTTTGGATATGAAAACATTATGCAATCAGTATTATAGAACTCCAATTGTTATTGTTTTTTTGAAAATTATTAGACCATTAATATTTCATTAAGTGTAATATTATCTATGATTCATTGATCACTTTTCAAATATTAATACCATTAAATTTATAAAATACTATTTTTTAGATACATTAATAAACAAAGTGATTCATGTTTTTTAAAATAGGTAATGTAAGATGATTTATTGACTAAAAAATCTCCACTAATTAAAAATATCACACACATAATAAAATAATAAAAGAATTATAATTACTCCCTATATAAAATTATTTAAAAAAATATTAAAAATAACTATAGATAATTATCAATGTTTATAAACCATTATACAATTCCATCAGTGTATGGCTATCCAACTTTATAAAACAAATAAATATAGTATAAATAATTTCTATTTTTATTTTATTCCACCCTATGTTATTTAGAATTATTGTCTTGAATAAAATTTATATTGATAGAAAGGGAAAATATTGTTTCACATAATATAAACCATCAAATATTATTGGAGATATTTTTTAGAAATATTAAATAGGAAAAATTAATCATGTATCATTCATACATCATAAAATATTATAATTCCAAAATTTCAAGAAATATTGTTATAATAAATGTTTTAAAAAATGTAGGACTATATTTAGTAGCATATGCGGTAGACAACAATAAACCCTATATAAAACCCATGGTTATTTGAATATTAACATTTTATAAAATTTTACCAATTATTAGGTATGAATAAGATTAAAAACACTATGATAAAATTTGTATTATTTTAAACAAATTTAATATGATTATATAATATATGCTCAATATTTAATAATGTTATTTTTTCATCATGAAACTTTTATTATTCAATAATGATTTTATTTTACTTTTTTTTATAACATAATATAATTTTATTTATACTTATAATAAATTAAATTTTATAATAGTAAAATATAATTTCAATTCATCATATAGAATTTTACATCGGTTAATATTTTTTTAAATTTTTTGGAAAAACATTTATTTTTTTATGAATATAAAAACTGTAGTTTTTTTGAAAACCTATCACATTATTTAAAATAACTACATAATTTAAATGTTCTATTACCCATTTAATATGATTTATTTCCAATAACTTCTATAATATCCATGTAACCAAATATTCATTCTGGTTATGAGATAATCCAATGGGTTGTCCAAATACCCATGGGTTGTTTACTAGAACCTAAAATCATACAGATAAAGGATATAAAAAATTAAAAAATAAATTACGGAAGATAAATCAAACATATCAATATGGTAAAAAATCCAAATAAATAATAACAAAAAATAATGAGGTAAACCATTACCTAGATTTTTAGGAATCCATTTGAATGGAAGAAATAATTTCACCCATAAAAATGTTTCAAGAAATCCTATGCAATATGTGTACAAAAAAACATCTAATCACCATCATCACATCATGGTCACATGGATCAACAACATCTACCACCTCAACGTGGTTCAATACATTTCCTCATACCAGGAATAAGTCAGTTTTAACATACCTATAGGAAAATGTAGAGTGTGGGATGTGAATCCTATTAGTGTCTAAAAAAGTGTTTCATAATCAATTCCATAATAATTAAACTCATTATTCTTCCATTTATTTAAATCATGGAATTTCATTCAAATAGTTTTTTTAAAAAATATCATTCACAAGTAAAAGAGATAGATTATATTTTGAAAATATATAATATTAGTTTTTTCATAAAATTCATTTATTAGAAGACTTTCATCAATAAATTTTTTTAATATTAAATTCCTTGTATAATCAAGTAAAAAATAATTATAGTGCCAATGTATGAAGACTCATAATAACAATTTTTTTCTAATAGGTTCATCACACATATCAACAATTATCTCAGTTATAGGTATGTTCACAGACACAAATACACCCTAATAGTGAAACCCAACATGTGTATTACACATCACAATAGATGAACCCATCATGGGTCGTCATGCCAGAGTTCTTTTAGAAATATATTTCACTGTCATCTATTAATTATAAAGGAAATTGAGTAGTTTTATATTATTAGTAACTATTAAAAACCATTCTAACATGTGCCATGAAAAATCAATCAAGAATACATGTATACCATAAAAAAATATCAATTAAATTTTAACATTTAACTAATTTTAATTTTTTAATATGCCATTCTCATTTCAATGCGATTATAATAGTTTTCATATATTAAATCCATTCCGACCACTTATCACATTAATAGTTTTTTCTGAATGGTCAATATCAATTAATTTGACGAATTAAATTCCAAAATAATTCCAACATTTCCATAACTTCTCCCATCATATCAATTCCATTAAAATTAATATTTACAAAAAAATTCCATGACTTTTAAATTCACTCATAAAATCAAAGAAAATTAGGTTTTTATTATCAATGAAAACAATATTTCTATTAAATCAAGAAAAATATGATTCTAATCATAGGTAAAAGAAATATAGAAGAACATACATTTTATAATTTTTCCAATGATAACATCCATTATGTGATGATTAACAAATAATTATGTGTAAGTGATAAAAAAGCCCAACCTACAATAATGTTTCATCAAAATAGATTTTATATCCATAAAAACATGATTATCAATCTCTCTATAAGTAGAATAGAATGACATATCAGATGGAATAATGTATGAGAAGATCCACTTACCTAGATGAGATCGATTGAGATAAAAAAACATTTTTGAGAATTTTTTTTAATGACCTAAAATTACCAATTGTTATAATTCAGAACCGATGAAATCACAATTTTTTTATGTTGGGTAGTTACGCATATTATATGTGGGTTTTGAGATACACAATTTTTTTGGGTGATTTTAAACATTCACTCACTATTTTGTAGGTAGGTCATTATGGTTAGAAAAATATTGATCCATGTCTATGCTACCCTTCTATTAAGGTACATAGTTTCTCTATGGATGCTACACTTTTGTCCCAATCATGCACCAATTGTGAAGGAACTCCCTATATGAGAATGAGTAGTTTTTAGGGATATAACACTAAAATAAGAAAAACAATACACCCCCTTCCATTGGCTCATATTAGGGAACCCAGTATAGTGGACCAAACAACTTTTTATTTATAAACTTTTTTCCAATCATGAATAGTATCATATGATTACAATGTTTTCTAATTTCTCCAAGAATGACCCAAATACAACTCCCAACCTAAATGACATAATGAAAGGTAAATGAAATACATGAAATAAGGTAAAAATATGTTACAAAATCATCACTATAAAATGTTCTATCGAAATAAATAATTTCAAAAAGTAATCATTTCCAAAAAAATTTAACTTTTAAAAAAATATGGTACATTTACATAATTCATTTTAAATCCATATTCCTTTCCAACATGATAACATTAAAAAATTTAGAGGATTGTGACACATTCCTATCAAAATTGAATCATTTTAGTATAAGACATTTCTATGAAAAAACATTTTTCCACAAAATTTTAAATACACTTCATCATATTCCAAAGAAGTACTCCACACATGGCAGCACCAAAATATCAAATAATAATGGACATGGGAATAAAAAAAATAATCCATAAAACAATATATCTCAATCATCACAATAAAAGACTATGTGATAATATGGACAGGTAAATCCTAGGAGCTCAGGAATAATCTAGAGCATACTATACAACATGACACATCCAAGAAAGCATTACTCACTGTATGACATAAATAAAAACCACACATTCTCTACAAAACCCTATATATATTAGATTTAGTGGAACTATCTGATTACCCTAAAAACCCATACTATGGGTCACCAGTTAGAGCTTAATCATAACTAGTTCTGCAAACATTCTCATAAAATTCATTATTAATTCTAGGATTCCCATGTCCATATTATATAATAGGGCCGAAAAAATTTATTCCAACATACCATCCTAAATATTTTACCTATACCATTCCTAGTAAACATCACAATTATAATAACCCCTAGTCACTACTAGGATATATGTATTTCAATGCATCACATTGATCATAAGGGAGTTCACACCGAGGACCTTCCATTTTGACATTAGGATAATGGGTCATAGGGTCCCCATAATAATGATTTCCCAACAATTCAAATCAATGGATAATGAGGACTATGTAGAGTGGAAATGCCATCAATTTTATACACACTATCAAAGAGAATTATACAAGGAATGATTCCATGATAATCACATTCATAATTTTCACAAATTTCCAAATATGCTTCTAACAACCATCATAAAACGCATTTTTGGAATAACCAAATTCATCATTCAAAAAGTATGTAATGAAACCATTTCCCATATAATAGTAATTTAGAAAAAATCATTTTTAATCATTCAAATTACACTTTTAATCCCAATCCATTTTAATAAAAATGCGACATGTGCCATTAATCACCACCACATACTAAATTATTTTTGAAACAATCAATATTCACCTTTATAAAATAAATAACATTTATAAAACCCATATAATGAACCATAAACACATATTAAAAAAGAAATAACATTCATTCAAATTCTATTCAGTCCAAAATCCACTATCACACGTGATGACATTCAGAAAATCCAAATGTACACTAATTTTAATTTTTTACCACTAGAGATCTCTCCCATTAAAATCAAATCACTTGTTCATATGAAACAATTAAAATTTCAAATCCAATCCTATCATTATATATAAAAATTAACCCATTAAAACTAATTAGGCATTTTATCAAAGACATCATGCGTGCAATATAACAAAACATTGTGATTTGTCACAAAAACAAAGTAAAAATCACCCCATTGAACACCAATTAAATATCCCAAAGGATACAAAAAATAATTTGATTCTAAATGAATGTGTGAAAATCAAGAAACCAAGAAATATTAATTTTTAAAGAAATGTGAAAAGGGAATGTGATCTCAATATTATGAAGCATAAAAAATGCACACCTGAAATCACAACATGATGATTCCAATAGATAATATCTATGATGAGAATACATAATCTGAAAAAACAAAAAAGAAAAATGAATCAAAACATGAAACATATATCCACATGACCATTGGAGATGTGGATCTCAAGATAAATTTGATGAAAGAGGAAGATGGGGGACATGAGTAGAGAATACATTGAGAAATCAGCTTTGAAACTTTATAAAAACCATATATCAACCGCAAGTGAAGGGACTGGTGGCATTGAGTGAATGGGAGGGGCTAACTATGGGTCTCACTAATTATAAAAAGATTATGGTATGCGTTTTTATGTTAAAATATAGACATGTTATTATAGGAATTATAAAAAAAATTATCTGGATGCCTCAAAAGGTTTGGCCACACAATTTGACCAACTCTGCATAATGGTTACACCATGAGTCACTATATAACTAATTGCATTAAACCTAGTTCGACTAAAAATGTGTTATTAATTTCCCTCAACCACAATCTAACCATGGTTCACACAATATCCTATTCTAGGCCACACATGAATATTTAACTGTTCACATAGAATAAACACCCCAAAATTCAAAATTAAAAGCTTTCACAACTAAGATATGATACACAATCTCAAAAAAAAAAGATTAATTGGATTAGTCTAAATAATGAAAATCAATGTCTGATAATTCATCCCATAATTAAAACATCCCTCCCATGTTTAGACAAAACCCTTCCACTAAATCCATCAGATACTAAGTGTTTCCACATCTGCATAATAATTCTTCCCAGAAATAAAAAATCTACCATCGGTTAAAATATCTTACAACACATTCCAAAGAATACATACATAAATAATTTACTGTTAGATAGTGGACAAAATAAATATACATATTCAATACATATCAACAATAAATACTTTGAATTTACTACATAATCCAAAAGTTCTAATAAAACCAAAACAAACATAAAACATGATAACATCAAAAATAAAACATTTTATATTTGACCCCATCTTTAATAATCTTTCATTCTCAACACGGGTGACTGGAACTGTATCCCCACCATTATAAACAACCTAGAACTACCAATTAGAAAAATAAATCTCTATGAATCCAACATTGGGTCTCACTAATGACAAACAAGAATAAAGAAATTACACAAGACAATATGGAAAAACAAGAATAAATCAAGAAAATATCATTACCATAGAGACCAACCACTACCACAACAAGGGACCTTACTAAAGGAAACTCAATCTAGGAGGCACCAAAGACTTCATAAGAAAAAACATCAAAAAAAAGTCTTTATACATCCATCTCCCCCGATATATGATTCTAGATCTAATCTAATTCCTCACAACCTTTTAGTGGTATATGAAATGCATGAAATGATTCAATCTAAGACTTATTGATAAAGCATTAATGTTTGAAACATATACGAAACTATATTTAGTAGCTAATAATCCTTGATTGGAATATATCACCACATGATGAACTAATATATCACAAAACACCACAAAATTGAAATATCCAACAAGTAACCACCATCATGATAGATATTTAGTTGATACACATTCCTCCACATAGATGGTAAAACTATAACTCCTAAATATAAAACACACATTCATTGAAATTGGATTTAATAAGAGATTAACAACATCTTATCACATCCAAAACAAAATAGAACATGCTGAGGGAAAACCTCAATATTGAAAATTATCATTACAATAGAATGTTGATTTAAAACGACATGAAACATCACCCAAATCTTTCAAATGGGATCAGTTTTCTTTCAAAGAGGTGGATCTGGAATAAGGATGATTCCTAGAAAATACCAAATAGAACAAATACAAATGACTCAGACATACTTAAGAATTATTTGTATTTAAGGAACAGATACATGATATGTTATTAAAACCATGATTACCATTTTGATGACACATAATCTCTTTGTTATTAGAAGTGGAAGACAAAAGATCCAAAATTTATTTCATACTATGGCCAACCCAATTAGCATAATGCAGATTCAACATATCCATAAAAGAATTCACCAAATATCTTCTAGATACTAGTAGAAGGTTTTCAACCTTAGGCACTATTGATAAAACAAATTCAACATGAAATTCATGACTCACCACAATGATAAAATAATTTAGATCAATATCCGAGAATTTATATTTCATATCATGATAAATCAAACATTCAAATTTTTTATCCTTCATAGAGCGTCCATATCCATCTATGGAAAATAAGTAACTGGAATCAAAATGTGACAAAAAAACACAACCATCATTCAATTTCCTTACTTCAATCCACACATATCCATTACATTCTTCACATTCACAATATTATAAAAATACATTAGAAATAATGATGCCATGATGATCTTCCTATTAAGATATTCGAAATAAACATTTAGAGAAACCAACATCTACCACTTCTAGGTTAGTCTGTCATTCAAAATGGTAGATAAAATAACATTTAATAACTCAGGAAACTCAATGAGTCTTAATATCTCCTAGATGTTTCACATCAACCCTATATATTTTAGAAGATCCAAGCAACCATAAATGTGTGGTGAATTTAATTTCTGAAAATCAAGAATGAAATCCTTATGTTAGTCAACATGAAATACAACAAATGAGTAATACCCTATAACTAAACCATAAATAACAATAAAATAATTGTTTTGTGGAAACACTATACAACAAAAAATATTAGAGCTCACTCAAAAAAATCTCACTAACCAAAATATAAATGTACAATCACCAAGCACAAGAGAAATGGGTAATGAACACAGGTATTCAAATTTTTTTTTCCAACAAATAAAAAACATTACATAGAAACAAAATCATTAACAAGGATTTAAATTTTATACAATATACATGTTAAAATTTAAATGTATAGAAAAAAATCATATAACCATTGGTTCTCAATGACATACAAATTTTCATGCTTCATAATGAATTTGATTAAAACCCATCATGGTGGGGTAAACACACTCCAATGGTATTTCATAGATTATCAATCACATTCACATTCCAATGACACCATAGTCAGACATCAACTCATGCATAGTGGGAACTCATCCAACCAAATCATAATTAAACTAAATTCCACAAAAGTCCACACATGTAAGATCCCAGGGAAATACCAATGGTCTAAACAAGACATTACCTCTTTCGAAAAAAAATCATTCAACCCACACATTCACACATTCAATTAACATCAATGTTATAATTCAAAAAACTTTCTAAATATCAATGACCACTAAGTAAAATAGTATTTTAAACCCCCCCACATGAATCCCTTTTCATAAATTATCAAAATAAAATACAAAGGATTTCATCAAAATATTTATTTAATCCAATTCCGAATATTTTCAGTAGATTAACAAATCTCATTTCATTAGAGTTATTTCAAATAAAAACTCATCTATTCTAATTAAAAAAATATCTCCAAAACCCAATTTATAATAAAATTATGAATTTCTAAAGAAAAAATTTTAAATTACTAGTTTCTTTGTTAGAGAAATTCATTCTTGGTGAACTCATTCACATTTTCTAAAAAATGACAATATAAAGAATAATTTTATTATTCCACATTCATAACGATCATGAATATTCAATTTAGAACAAACCCCAAAAAAAATTAAACAATTTTTCACAGTTCAAAAATAATTGTTTTAAGTGTATTTTTATAATCAATGAATCCCCTAAACAATCCACAGAGGGATCTAGTGTTGAGGGTATACAAGGCCATTTGGTTGGTAGCCATCTACTAATCACGTCACCACCAAGAAGAGTAATCTCAAACTATATCCTGGGCTCAACATGGATTTCCATTCCCTATGAGCTCATTGAAATCACATTCCTAACTCCAATTTTGAATACCAAAAAATAATAAAATCACAATATCTAAGGGGGGGACTATATTTGTATGGGTACACAGGGTTTAGTCTTCAAATCTTGTCCATAAACTCACCCAAACGTTCATCTGAAGCTCTGAATGACCTAATCTGTCTACCATGACACCCCCAAGAAATAAACGGAACTCTACCAACTATGTATTATGAGGGATCCACCTATGATACAATTTTTTTATGAAAAAAAATAGGTTGACCCTGAACTGGTCCCCTGATATGATCCATGGAAAGGCCTAAAGGGATATTCTAGTCTCCATGGGTAGGAAACTTGTGTTGGGAATCGACATAACAACTAGGAAATTGATTTCAGACCAAAAAAAACAAATAGTACAACAAAAAATAAAATTAGAATATCAATATGAAAGAAGAAATAAATTATTCTAAGTAAACATCATTTAAACATGTCTAAGAATAAAACAAACTGAACGACATTTCTAAACCAAAACTAATCACCATAATGTCTCCCTGTAACCCCGATGGTCACCCTCTAATTCCATAACCACTAATCACCTACGGTGATCACTACAAAGATAAAACAAACAAGAAATGATTAATATAAGAATGAACTACGAGAGTGAGTGTTAATACTTATAATTAAACCCATAAAAATTATTCCCAATGAACATGCATTAAAATAAATGTAACATCAACATCATGTCTGAAATAAAATAAAACAAATTAGTTTCTCCAATCATTTTAACTTTCAAAAATACATTCTATTTCAACATTTCATCCAAAATCTAGAGCTCTTTCCAAATAGAACCATTCTATTTTTTATGGGGAATGTGAAACATTCATTTTAGAATGAGAATATGAGTGTATACAACAATTATAAGAGAAAAACATTTTTACACAACCATTGAAATCCATTTCATAACAATTTAATGAATTACACTGGACATGAGTGCATGAAAATATAACATAATAAGTGAAATTTAATAATCAAACAATTGTATATAACCAATATTTAATCTCAATATCCATTGTATGAAAATAAGATCCAATATACATTGTTTAATTGGAAAATATCATAAAAAATATAGATGATACATTATATCATGAATAATCTAAAAAAAATGCCTCATATGATGACATTAACAATTCCAATATAGGATCACAAACACCATACATATCAGAGACCATGTGGAGTAAAATCATAGAAATAAAAAAAATATCACCCTATTATAAGCAAGTACTTAGTGTGTAATACTAACAAGTGCAGCAAACATTCTTAGAAAATTCAATACTTATGCCAAGATTCCCATGTAATGAATATTTAATATGGGTTATCCAACTAATTCAAACATAAAATATAGTAACATGAACTTGTACCTTATATAATATTACATAAAATATGAATTAACCTAAATATTGTAAATAAACAATCTCTTCACTTTCAACACATAGATCACAAAGGTTTTCACATCGAGGACCTCCCATTTCCTCACATGGTAAATTGGAAACAACGACTCAACATCTAAGACATCCTACCCATTAAAATAAATTTATAATTAAGATTCCACATAAATGATATCTCATTCATTTAAAAATAAATTAAAGGGAAATATCAATGTAGTGTTTTCATAATAAACACATTCACACTTTCCATAAATCTCTAAATGGGCCTCCAACACCCTTCAGAAAACCATCACATTTGAACGAACAAAATACATCATTAAAGAATAGTTTAAAGAAAAATTTCCATTTCTAAACTTTTTTTCCAATATCTATTTTATAAATTCACTTTAGACATTCAAACTAATTCCATTCTTATAAATATTCCATAATACCATTAATCGCCACCACATGCCAATCCATTTTCCAGACCTTTGAAATTAAGCAAATAATATCTATAATAATTAAATAACCCTTTTAATGTTCCAGAACCACATTACTAAAATGAAAACTCTTTCATTAAAATGAAAAAAAATTAACAATCTACCGTCACAGGTCATGTCATTCACAAAATCAAAATGCTTGACTCTTTTAATTTTGGAACCACTTTGGAACCCTCATGGGAAAAAATCATTTATACATATGCCACAAAAAAAGAAATGTTTAAAAAAATCATTCAATATTCCAAATTAACCAAAGAAATAAATCATGAAATTTACCAAATAGTAGGTCTATGTAATATTAAAAACAATTACATTTACCACAGAAACAATGTATAAATCACTACATACCAGGCCAAAAAATAATCTAAAAATCAAACATCACTATTTCATATTCATGGATGGTTTGAAAATCATGAATGAAATTAATTTTAAATTTAAAAGGAATGGGAAAGTAGAAACCAACCTCAATCCTATGGTGCTTGACAACACACAGCTAAAGTCAAACAATGATGGTTCTAAGAAATAAGATCTTCTAATATGACACAAATACTCAAAATAACCAATATAAATTTATAGTAACATGAAAAATAGATCAAAAAGACCATGGTATGAATAAATCTCAATATAAAATGTATGAATGATGATGAAGGAGGAAATTATATAATAATTCTTATTGAAATCTCCATTGAAACAAGAAGAAAACCCTCGATCCAAACCATGGGAGAGGATGTGATGTTGGGAGAAAATGTTTGTTGATCCCTTTGATTCACACGGAGATGGATAAGAAGTAGACATAAGTTGTGGGTTAACGTTTTGGGAAATTTGTATCGATATTTAAAAAAAGATCATGGAACCTTGCACGGTTTGGTTGCAGGGGTAGACAAACCGTGCTCCAACCATGAAGAGGTGTTCTACCTAGAAGTAGTGGCTTACCACATAAATTAATCATATATGGACTAACCATCCATTTAATTTAAACCATCAACAAAAATTACTCCAAATATCACTACATTTTCTATTCTAGGACCTATGGTTTTCACTAATATTTCACCAAATGTGTAATGAGATAAAAACACACATAATATTAAAATTTAAAACCATCACACAGAATAAGTGAGCGAAATTCTCAATGAAAAAAGATAAAATAGAGCACAGATTAATGATAAATGATGTGGGATTCAAATATTATCTACTAAGATCAATAATCATGATTCCTTTTCTGATGATATATATTGGCCATAGTTTGATGGAAATTATAATGATATAAGCTATCATGGAAGGATATTTTTGATAACCAGTGTATAATATATACACGACAATAGAGGTTAAATTATATTTTTTATAAAACAATCAATTTTGTCCCAATTTGTGTTTTATTTGGGTAGTTTGAATTGCATATATGATAAAATAATGATGTAAAAATTGTTTATCGAGATGATATATAACCAATATTTTACATAGCATGTAATGATGAAATAATGTAATTTATATTTTATGAATTATCAATAAATTTTTCATAACAATGTAAATTTACCATAAATTTATTTTAGTGACATAGGTAAGAATAATCATAAATGTTATATAGTAAATAATACAACCAATGAATAAATCTGAATATAGAGCTATAGTTAGAAAAAAAAGTATGCCATTTAAAGGATATTATTAAAACATCTATTTTATAAAAAAAAATATTTGTAGAAATGTAGAAAAATTATGTTGTGACTGTTAATTTATACCTATTATAAGGTATCTTCTAATAAAATCTTAGTATTTATAGTTTTCATTCATAACCTATATTCTGTCAATCTCCCTAACCATAATAACCTACTTGAACAACCTAATGCTCTATTTAAACACTACATTGATTAGTAGCATCGTACATATGCAATAACTACTGATAGATTTTTATGCCTACTAAATTAACCTATTTCATGGTTTTTTATTTAAAACCTCCACAAAATAATAAAAAAACCATATATTTTAAAATTATTATAACAATAATATTAAATACGTATAATGAAAAAGTCATAGTACTAGATATAATCTATTTTAGTTAGAAGGAAATTACCTTAATCCTAAACACACTTAATAACAATAAAATCTAAGATATAAAAAATGAAAAACTTATATATTTCCTATATATAATTTTTTTAGCATTTCTCATATTCCATGAGGTGAAACTATTTTTATAAAACTCATATAACGGTCAGATTTAATAGGTCTAAAGTTTAGATTCAATGGTATCAATAGAATCTTATTAACTAACTTATTATTCACTCAATGTCATTACATATCTACTTATGAGTGAAATTAGCACCAATATATTGATTTATAATCTGGTGAAGTTAATATGGAATTTATATTTCCATTTATCTTTTAGATATGAAAATATTATCCTCTCCGTATTATAGAACTCGAAAGGTTGTCATTTGTTCTCAAATAATATACCATTAGTATTTACTAAAGCCTAATATTATCGACAATTCATTTATCAATTTTCTATTCATAATACCATCAAATTTCTAATATTCTATTTCATGTTAGATAATTTAATAAAAAAAGTGTTTCATGGTTTTTAGAATAGGTAATTTAATGTGATTTAATGACTCATTAATCTCCTCCAATCAAAAAAATCTCCAACATAATGAAATATAAAAAGTTTTACAATTACTCCAGACATATAATTAATTGAAAAAAATTAACTATCCATATATATAATTATCAAATTCTAAAAATCAATATAAAATTCCATCAGTGTATGGTTATCCAACTTTATAAATCAGATAAATATATTATCAATGATTTTTATTTTTATTCTATTAACACTTTGTGTTATTTGAAATGATTCTCCTGAATGAAATTTATCTTAATAAAACTATGATAATATTGTTTCTCATAATATAAAAAATCATATATTATTGTTATTATTTTTTAAAAATATTAAATAGAAAATATTAATCATGTAACATTAAAACATGGGAGAATTTTATAATACAATAATCTCCAGCAATTTTGTAACACCCAATGTTAAAAAAATTCTAAAACTGTGTTTAGTTGCATATGTGGCAAACATAAGTAAAAACAAATCACTTATTATTTAAATATAATCAATTAAAACAATTTTACCATTTTGTTGCTATGAATATGATTAAATAAAATCTGAAATAAAATTTAATGTTCTACAAAAGTTTTATAGGATTATATAAAAAGTGCTCAATTATTAATAATGACATTTATTCATCATGAAAATATGACATCTTCAATATTGTTTTTTTGATAAAATAATATTGTTTTGTTTTGACTATCAAAAATTTAATTTTATAAAAGGAAAATATAAATTGAATTCTTCATATAGATGTCAACATATGTTTATATTTTTGTTTTTTTGGAAAAATATTTATTTTTCAATGAAAAGAAAAAAATTTAGTTTCTTGAAAAATTGGCACATCTTTTAAATGAAATAAATAATTTAAATGTTTTATAATCCATTTAATATGATTTATTTCTTATACTATCTTGGATACACGAGTAACCCAATACTCATGACAGCTCATAGATAATCCAATGGGTGGTCCCCATACCCACGGGTTGTTTACTTGAACATATCATCTTAATAGATAAAAGAGGTAGAAATTGGAAAAATAAATTGGGGAAGACAAAATATACATGTCATTATGGTAAAAAATCCAATGAAATAATTACCAAAATCAACGAGTTTAAAATTACATCGATATATATAAACAATTTAATTGGAACAAATAATTTCACCCATAAAAAAGTCTCAAACAACCCTATGAAATTTGTGTACCAAAAAACTATGGATCACCATCATCACTTGATGGTCACATGGATCAATAACATACACCACCTCAATGTGGTTATTTTCCATTACTCATAACTAGAATAAGTAGGTATAAAAATACTTGAAGGAAAATATAGAGTGTGGGATATGAATCCTAGTAGTTTCTAACCATGTGTTCCAAAATCAATTCAATAACATTTAAACTCAATATTCATAATTTTATTTAAAAAATCATGATATTTCATTAATTTTTTTTAGAAATTAAATCACTTCATAAAGAGATATATGATATATTAAAAATATATAATATAAAACTTTTCCATAAAATTTATTTATTAAACACTTTTCATGAATAAAATATTTTAATATTAAATGGCTCGTATAATCAAGTAAAAAAATTACTGTGCCAATGTATAAATACTCATAGTAACAATGTTTTTTTCTAATATGTTTATCACACATATCAATAGTTTTCCCAGATATATGTATGTTCACAAACACAAATACACCCTAATAGTGGAACCCATCATGTGTATTCCACACACAAATTGTGTAACCCATCATGGGTAGTCATAAAAATGTTTCTTTATAAATAGATTTCACTTTCATCTCATCATTACAAATGAAATTGACTAGTTTTATTTTCCAAAATACTATTAACAACCCATTATGACATGTGTCATAAAAAATAAATCAATAATATGTGTAAAATTTAAAAAATATAATGTAAATTATTATAATATACTAATTTTCTTTCAATACGCCATTCTCTTTTTAAGAAAATTATAGTGGGTTTCATCAATTAAATCCATTTAAAACAACGTCTAAATAGAATTATTTTTTTAGAAGGGTAAACATCAATTAAATTAAAAAAATAAATTCAAAAATCCATCATAAATTCTCCATAAACACTTCCCACATATAAATTATATTAAAATTAATGATTTCTAAAAATTCAATGTCATTACAAATCACATAGAAAATCTATTAAAATTATGATTATGTTATAAATTAAAATAATATTTTGATTCAGCCATGATAAATATGATTACAATCACACGGAAATGAAATTTGGAAGAACCAGCATTTTATAAACATTTCAATGAGAATCCCTACAATGGTATCACTATTAAAAAAATATGTGTAAGGGATCATGAAACACAACCTGCAATCAAAGTTCATCAAAATAGACATTATATTCAAAAATACATGATGATCAATCTCTATTTATATATGATAGAATGAGATATCATATGTAACCATGTAAGAGATGACAAACTTACCCCAATGAGATCTATTGAGATCAAAAAACACATTTATACGAATTTTTTTTAAGGACATAAAATCAGAAATTATTACACATCAGAAGCGATGAAATCATGTCTGGGTTGAATTGGGTATTTAGTCATATTATACGATAATTTTGAGTTTGTAATTGTTTTAGTGTTAATTATAACATACAATGACTATTTCATAGGTATTTCCTCATGGTTATAGAAATCATGTTCCCTATCCATGCACCCATGCTATTAGGGTACAAAGATTCTCAAGGGAGTGTATGATTTTTTTCAAACCATGCACAAAATGTAATAGAACCCTTTATATGAGAATGATTAGTTTATATTGATATAACACAAAAATTAGACAAATAATCCACCCCCATAGAGTGTCTCAAATCAGGGAACATAGTTTATTGGACTAAAATTAATGGTTTTGATAAAATAATTTACAGTCATGAGTAACATATTCGACATCCATTGATTTATAATTTCTCCTAGAATGACACATTTACAAGACCCAAAGGTAATGAGATAATGAAATTAACATGATATACATGAAATAAGGTACAATTATTTTATAAAATTACAACTAAAACAATCTTCTATTCAAATAAATACATTAAAAAGCAATTTAAGACAATAAGATCAAAACACCACACTCTCTTTAATACGTCATGATCCCAAGACATATGAGAATTAAAAAAATGACACCATATCATATAGACTAAATATAATTACCTCCCATGATGAAATTATTCCATTTAGATTAATGATAAAACTATATGTTCATTTAAGGATAAATCCAGATTCACATCAAGATATCCCCAAAAATTGAAATTATAAGGTTCTAAAAGGCACATTTAAAACACTCATACTTGGAACAAATAATTTTTTGAAAATAAATATGGTGCAATTTTTAAATGGTAATTAATTTTCCCTTCCTTCTCAACAACCAAAATAGTCCCCAGAAATCTAGGTGTAAGAGATCCATGTTTCTGAAGATGCCCTTGACACAAATGAGGTAAAACTATCAAGAGAACATGACAACTAACTATAAACTTAATTAGTCACTGATGATTGTTACATTAATATATTTACTAGATATGTCACATATAAATTTTCTGATGAATCAATTGATTCATTTAATAATTCATTAGATCAAAATTGTCCCCAAAAAGCATTCACATGTATCCCATAAAAAAATTAAATATTTACAATGATGACCATAAAAGGGTAAAAAATGGGACATCCAACATAATGAATGGTAACTATTATTCTATGAAAACATAAGATGAACCAAATGGGAATCCAATTCAACACCAAAACCATGGACATAATTGTGTAACATGTACTTAAGAATATGTATTACTCCTTCTTCTTATCTATCCATCCATGGATGATATGTCTTGCTAAAATGTACCTAGGATTCCACAAAATCCTAGATGACTCATTAATAAAGTGAACAAAAATGGGGATCCCTATCTCAAAATATAGATGAAGAAAAACGATTCAATATTTAAATCTCTTACACAAAGATATATCTCATGTCTTCAACATTCTTCCTATCAATAATGGGTTCGAAGTGATCAATTTTCATCATATTTTTTATAAAAGTATACATAATATTATTTTTTTGGAGTAAATTGTATCCCAACCATAGATTCCAAAGAGATATCATCCCAAATACACTATTGTATTGGGATTGTATAAATCAAGCATATATTTGTCTAGTGATCATATTTTAATTACAGGTAGGTATATTAATGATAATAAAATTTATTTAACATATCATAATTTCCATAAGAACCATAATTTATAGTCATACATAATTTCATTAGTTTCATGGTGAACTCCCCCCTAAAGTTGGAGTTATGAAAATATCCCATTATATCCTTTCTTATGGGAAAAGGAAAAAAAAATTATTTTTAAACCACATGTTGTATGAAGAAGAAAATATTCATTCACCAATGGCCTCCCCACTATAAAGAGTATTCATACTGATATAGAATTTGTCATCAGGATACTAATAGCAAATATTAATCTGAATATGAGTATATTTCATCTAATAACATGTCAAAAGACCCTCAGTTCCTTACTCCCATAAACAGAGATGAAAAATTTAAAAAATACCCATCTTCTTACACTCTTATGATGACTCATTCATGGATTCAGTTGTATGATTCCTTCTCAAAGAATATATAATGACATTTCACATCCCTTGGTTATATTCAATAAATATATAATTGTGATACAAGTAGTCATGAAAACACAACTTCGAGAGAATCAAATATTTTGGAGAGAATAAATATGTCATCAGTTTTTTTCAATATAAATGGTATCATTATCTCTAAAAAGACAGTGCCCCAAAATCATCATACAATGAGTCACAACTACGAGTTTGAGAATGTGGTTTGGATAATTCAACTCATGTCTAATATGTTGTCAGGATTCATAGGCTTTTAGTTGATCACTAGCCATATGAAAACATCCCAATCGTAAAACTAAATCATCAATGATTTCCACAATGCCCTTCCCAATAACATGAAGATTCAAATAAACCAAATTTTAAAAAATATTTTTCAAAAAATATGACATTTTATGCAAAAAATATCACGACTCCCTACAATCCGAGGGTAGTTATTAGAGAATATAGCTTTTAGAATTATATTAAAATCCTTTGGTAATATCCTATCATTCCCAATGGCCATTTTATATCAAATAAATTATACAATTCATATTATTTCATAAATTATTTTATCTTTTGTGATCAATAAATATATTGTTCTCTGACACAACCTATTAAAACAATTTGACTTCCAAAATCGAAATATTTAATTTTGAATCATTCACTTAATGTATATTATTTCTCAACACCTCTCTGACTCCGCTTATATGAAACACCTGATACTCAATGTTATTGTATTAATCTCATATGTCATCCATAAAGAATAAAATATACTGGTGGAGTTATAGATGATAAATCATGTCCATCACAACCATAAACACTATAGATGAATTGCATAGACAAAATTGCATGAAAAGATAGTCATAATTTACATACCTACATTTGAAGAAAGTTTTAGTATTTTTAGCTTCATTAATTCATATATGGTGATAATTATATTAGAAATAAATTGTCCAGAACTAGTTTTACACTTCTAAAACATAAAAAATGCCATCAATATTTGTTAAAGAATAGTTATTCTATAATATAAATCTATTTATTTTTCTATGTATAAAATATAAGTGAAGTGTTCTATCATATTTCTTGAAATAGAGAATATGATCCATCATAAGTGATAGACATAGGCATATAATTAATTTCTATAAAAAATTATCCAATATAATAATTAAATAAATTATTTATTCTGTTAATATTTAGTATGAATTAACTGATATCATCTGAGTAATATATACTAAATCGATAGTGATATCCAACACGCTTACTATTGGAAAAGGAGATATATCGGTGGGAAAAGTTTAAGGAAAGTTAAAATGAAATTGATGGGAATCATTAATGAATGATTTTATATCTTACGAAAAATAAGAATAATTATATTAGAATACATAATTCAGTAAAATATTGTGTTTTTATACTAATCCTAGTTTTTCATTCTATATGAATTATTCAGAAAACCCTATATACTGTAGTAATGGAGACCCATAAAATATAATAATCAATTCAATCCCTATTATAAATTTGCATGTCCATCTTATGAATTAATTCTAGCTTTTTGGTTTTGAGAACCATAAAATTCATGATAATATCAATCTATAATAAATAGTAAACCCATGCATGACATCAGTGACCATACACTCTAAATGTTCCATGGGTCGTAGAAATATCCATCATATAACTTAGAATTCTTGTAAGATTATTTTGTAGGTTTATAATACCATTATTTATAAATTAGTGAGATACCTCAATTTGAATTAAGAATCTATCAATATTTGAAGCAAAAGTGATGGTACATCTAATAGTCGGAAAAACTATATCGTCTTCTTATAGAATCTCATCTTTTATGTGATGAGGATTTCATATGGATGCCTATAGATTTATCCCCATAGATATTGAATAATAGTATTTTTCCACAACAAAGTTTGGAGATAATGGTCACATGTGACATCATGGTGGAAAAGATAAATTACGTAAATTTAGAAAAATTTTAATGAGATCATATGAACTATAAATTATTGGGAACTCATTACAAACACAAATCGATTTTTTATATATTCCACCAAAAAATCAAGTCGATCAGTGTATTAAAAGAACATTTGGCTTTCTAGAAGTTTAATTCAATCTATAACCATAGTGAGAATCATCAGGGTTTCTTTTCTCTATTAATGTATGTCCTAAAACATAAAATGGTTATAAAAAGAACTCTCGTAAACCCTAACATGACATCGACGTCAATATCAACAATTAATACCCTATTAATAAAATTATAATAAGATGTTATATTCCATATATAAACCTAATAACAAATGTTAAATCAAATACTCATATCAAATCTACATGATTTTATGTCATTATTGGTTACAACCTCTGTAGAAAAATGATCATTTTCAGAAAATACATTCTATGTACTTGGTAATAGTTATTTCTTCCAGATTGTGTTTTGAAATTACATGGTTTATTATATGACCATATATTCTAGATAGACCTACTCAATGAATGAAAATCAATTGTACGTCCATTATAACCCACCATTATTCTATTTTTTCAACATTAAATCTCACAACACATTTTTAGTCCCTTATATCTAGAAGGTATCACATTTTAGTGTAATATAGTTGTTCATCTACCTAAATTCTAAAAAATCATATATTATTCTAAACATGTCCTCAATACATTGATGATTATTAGGGATATGTAGTGCATGTTGATTCTAATAAAGAAATTATTTCCCATGATAATTTGATCAATATTTTTGAGTTTCATCCACTATCACTTTATCCTGAAGGTGTTCCTGAACAATTCTATGTTTGGGGAAAGGCTACACCACCATCTCAACAAGATTCCTGTACTCTTTAATAATTTCTTGTTATTTTTCATAAAAAAAATTCCTCTTGGTACCTATTCACATGTATTCATACAATATTAATTCTACACTCAATCAATACGCAAAATTAATTATATCAAAATGATGAAATCAATATATATATGAATATAAATTCCAAAAAATGGAATTTAAAATATTTTTTTCCAAGAAAGAAATATTAATGTATAGAAAATATCTTTAATATGAACAATAATGTATTCAATGACACATTTTTCCATCACCCATACTCACATAATGCACGTTACCAGGATTTGGGGCTAGACACTAACTCTCATCAACCTCTTAATTTAGAACTAAAAATTAAATGTCACATACTAACATTAGGGAATTTTTTATAAGATTGACCTTAGATGCCATTATTTTATTAATGATCCAAAAATAACAATGAAATTGATACTATAGTATGATATAACATAACTCTAATGGGAATTCTAGATCCCCACATGTTTCTAACTAACCCCATGCATAATGTAAATCAAAGATGGACCAAATATTCCATAAATATAATAGAGGATATAAGATACATATCACCATGATCAACACACCCAATGGTGATCAATAGGAAACAAATAGGTATGTTAGTAATGAGAAGGATAAATAAAAATATCAAATTTAAAAAAACATTTTCTACTAGAAAAAATTCTCAAAATAATATCTCCATCATGTGAACAACGTCACCAATGGTCACCATCAACCCTCCACGGTTCCAAGTACAGAAAAAATTCAATACCTCTAATTACATCTTATCATTTTCTCATAGATGACATAAGTGTGTCTAAAAAATCCCAATGTAAAATTTAGGCAATGATAAATAAGATGTGCATGGGGTGTGCATGTTTTGTCTAATCCATGAAGATATCCTAAGAGAAATCGTGATTAGTTGGAGTTTTGAGATAGTAGATTCAACACTGTTTGAGAATGTTTATGAAGACCATGTGAGAAATATGGTTGTGGGATTCTTTAAATAAGTACATAACACATGTTTTGTGCTTGTTTTGTCTAACGATGAGGTTTAACAATCTATAGACTCAAAAACTAAATCCAATTTTTAGGAACATTTTTAGTTTTGTAAAAATTCTCATATTTTGGATTTAAATGGCCCTAATATAATATTTTACTCCATTGAAGGTTGTAGAACCTTACTTAAATGATTTGGATCTAACTCGGAGCCCTCCCCTAGTTTTTTCAACCGAAAATATCTGTTGTAAGTGCCTGATTGTCATCTGTTTGGTATCATTTTCCTAGATCTCCCTCTACTCGTTTATCATATACATATATGTACACATGTTGTGGGTATATTTATGATTTTTAATATAAAATAAGGACATATATAATATTTTTCTTCATAGGGTAGTATATATTAGCTGGTTTCTTGGGATCTTGACCCAGATTCTCATGGTGGGCCTATGTTCTTCACCGTTCATGAATCGTTTCTCTGATCTTCATAGATCTACATCTCCAATAATATTTAATTTTCATATATATACTTTTTATCAAAATATATCTATTGGGGGATTCCAAGTATTATGTTTTATTTGTCATTGATATTAGGAGAAGTGGTCTAATGCTATTTTGGAGGAGTTCCAATCTGGTAGCTTGAGCATTCTTTGGCCATCATCATTTCCTACTGAAATCATCAATATATGAGGATTATATCTCAAACCCACTTTATATAATTAATATTCATTGTTTTAAATATTTATATTTTAATCAAACTAATTTCCAACATAATTTAATAACTATTATTTAGTGATGATTTATGGTTTTAGAGTAATTATGTGATCATGGTGAAAGTTTTTGAAAAGTGATTTATATTATTGAATTTAAAATAGTGATTTAAATTTAAATATTTTATATAAATAGTATTTTTTTTGATGGAAAAGTGGATTTCAATAAAAATGTAGTTTAAATGATATTCATTGTAATTGATATGATTTTTAAGGAAATATTTTTCATTAAAAAAGATATTTTTGACTTAATGTGGGTTTTCCATCATCCTTGGGCATACTTGGCTTCTATGTTCATATTTTATTTACATGTCTTGATTGAAATATGAACTTCTGGTCAGTTACAAAGTTAAAATCAAATGTAGGATATAATTACATTGTGGTGACTTGGTATATCGAAGAAAAACTGTCCGTGAGCATGGAAATGACATCATGTAGCATACATGGTTGGTTTTGTGGATGAGTGGAATGTATTGGGTAATCTGATTGAATATTGAGTACTGGTGTTTAATATTTGTTTGTTTATATATATTTTTTAACAAAAATATCGATAAAATTTGTTTCAAATGCACTTGTATACTTTTGGGTGTAAATGTTTATGGAAACTTGTTTATATTTTGTTATAAACTTTTTCAAGAAGATGTTTGATATAAACTATTTAACCTAATCGTCATTAACTATTCTATTCTAGAAGAATGAGTAGGTATGTAATTGGTGAAATTCTTATTAGTTTTATACTCACCCATACTTGGATGCTTTGGTGCTTATGTATATGTTATCTTCTCCAACATGGGAAATGTTAATGAATACCCTGTTTTTAGCCTCACCTAATCATATGTGGTCTATTTGATGATATCAGAGCATAGATTTTGTGCGACGTGGTATATTTTGGTCTTCATGAATTATTTATTTATTATTCCTATGTTATCGTTGAAATTTTATTCATCTTCCACTTTGGTACACATGGATGTGGTTTTGAGATAAATGATGTGGTTGAGTTGTCTATCATTAGTTCATGTATCATAAAGTGAGTTGTTTGGTTATGGTTTTTTGGGCCAGTGGTTTATTTAATAAAGGTTATTTCATCCCCCACTTGTATATGAATACCTTTTTCATTTATTTCAAACCTATAGTGTCTTTAGGGTGTCACTTATGGTCATTTAATGAATCTTTATACTCTCGAGACAATGGGAATTGTCATGCCATTACATATGGTATAATATTTTTCAGTCACTTCATAACATGTAGTCATCCGTGTTTTTGGTCATGGAGTTTAAATGGATTTTGTCTATTCCATGGGATGGACTATTATTATAGTCTTTTTTCTGAAATTGAAATGTATAGAATAAAAGGATGTAGCTAACCGTTTTATATTGAAATTCAATTTAAAATGGAGTGAGATTCATAACTATTAAAAGACAGGTCATGGATTATGAAATCACATTGTCACGGGGTCAGCCGAGGAGACAACTGTTCCATGGAATATAGGATTGAATTCCCACTAGAAGTGCATAAAAGTTTTGGAATAATAGTGTTTTTTTAATGTTGATTTTTTAAATTATTTTTCAAATGATATATTTTGATATAGGAAATTCATTTGATATATTAAAAATGGTTTATTTTTATTAAATATTGTTTATGGAACTCAAATATTGTTGAACATGGGAAATGTTCATTTTTTGGAAAAAAATGTATTGTTAGTTGATGTGTCCGAATTTGAAATACTAATCCAAAAATTTCTAGAGGACGATACTTATAGAGTATGATTTTTTTTAGAAAATGGATTCTTGTAGGTGTAATGAGAACCATCCCAAGGAAGCTATAGATAATGTGGTTGCACCTGACACATAGGTGAAAAAATAGTTAGTTTTGAGTGTCATTCAAGAATTACAACAATGGAAAAGAGTAACGAGAGTGATGATCCAAGGCATGTACAACATTCTATCTAGTTCATGAAGCAGAACCCACCTATCATCTAAGGTGATTGAGAATTTGAAAAGGCTTCGTAAAGGTTAATTAGAATGAATTGTATGTTTTTTATTGTAATCCCATTAGATCTTAAAGTCTTAATGGTGATGTAAATGCTCGAGGATCTTGAACTCTAGTGGAGGGAAGTAGTTCAGAATGATAAATAGGATCATGTCCTTACATGGGAGGATTTTGAAGAATTTTCTAAGAGATAGATCTATCCTGACACATTCTTTAATGAGAGGAAAACAATATTCTTTAGCCTTATGAAGGATAATCACTCTATCACATAATATACATATTAACTCATGAATTTAGTGCACTTTTCATTTGATGTTGTTGAGATTCTGTCATTGAGTGAATGCATCATCAAAAAAGTATATCCAAAGAAATATTATCTAAAATTATAATGGTTTATATTACTGAATACACAAGGATAGAGACAAGAGATGGTGTGGCTGAAAGAGACATCTCAGGATCTATACAAGGAGGAAGTATGATGATCCCTACTCTAAATGATGGAAACTACATTGTAGTGAGCCATAAAAAGAGGGACATGTATTTATAAGGTGTGAGTGGGAATCCTAATCATATATTTAGATCAGTAAATATTCCTCCAAGTCCAAAGAGTGAAGTAGTATGATACTAATTTTGTTCTATTGACCACATAAACTGGTAGTGTACAGAACCATCTAGATCATGCCAAAATTTCATAAATATTAGAAAATATAATCCTGTTTGTCTCATTTCTCTGAGGTCAGGTGCTAGGGACACATCTCAAGTGTCGCAAGGATAATATTATTCAATAGGGTAATGATAACATAATAAATTTCCTCAATAGAGTAGATGTATCCATGTAGATTCTCGGAATACTATGACTCATATGTAAGGGAAATTGTAGTAGGGAAACAAGGAGCCGAACAAAACAACAAAAAAGTTATGAGGAAGTGTCAAGAAGTTTGTGGATGACTAGGATGTACCATCTATAGTGTGACGTGTGACTATTTTGAATTCTAGCCTTATAAATGTGTTTTATGATAATGGATCATCACATTCATTCATTTATTCTTGTTCTTATTACACTATCTACATAAAACATGAGATGTTGCCTTCCGCGATAAAACCCCAAAATCCTATTAGTGAAATAGAATGTTGATCCATCAAGTCAATATAATGTTCTATAACTACTGAAGGAACTGAACTGAAAAGGTACAAATTTTTGTTGTAGATGGGTTTCGATTATGTAATCCTTGTTATAGATATTTTATCAATGGTAAATTACCATATTGGCTGTTATAGTAGAATAGTTAGTTTTACAATTGAGGAAAGTTGCAAGAATCTATTTGGTGGAGAGAGTGTTGTAATGAAATGTGTAAAGAGAATTTTTTCCCAAACGGTGAGAATGATATCATATTAGTTAAAAATATAAAACTCACATCAATTGAAGAGACCATGAAAGAGATATTTCCATTAGTTGGGGACCGATTTCCAAATTAATTCCTAGAGACTTTCTTAGGGCTATCACATCTAAGGGAACTGTAGTTTATTATTGATATCTTTTAGGGGACCAATCCTATTTTCCAATCATAATATTGGATGGAATAAACAAAGTTAAGGTAATTGAATATTCAATTGGAGGATCTATAATTAAATTCTTTTATTCAGACAAGCGTGTCTCTGGGGGTAGACCTGAATTTGTTTGTGAAGAAAGAACATTGAACTCTTCGATTTTTCATATATTATCTTATGATAAACCTTGTTATGATATAAAAATGTATCAGCATCCTTCAATTTTTCACATGTTTGTTTAGTTTCAGGGTCCCTATTTTTTATGTAAATTTTACCTAAGATCAAGATATCACCAATTGCAATTTCATAAAGAAGATATTCCTAAGAAATCATTCAGAAGCAGACATGGCGTATAAAAATATGCATTCATTCCTTTTGGTATAATGAATTAACCATGTTTCATCCTGGATATGATAAAGAATATATTTTAGAGATATATGGATTTATTTATATTGGTCTTTGAGAACAACATCATGGGGTATTCAATGTTATTGGGTTAACATGGGAAACACTTGGAAATAGTTTTGTGAATCTTGATATTTCGTCGTATTTATGAATAATTATTTATGTGTGATTTTTGAATAAAAGATGAATTCCTTTCTTGAAATGTTATTTCTGAAAATGGTGATTTAGTTGATCCTGAAAAGACATAATCTATTATCTCATGTCAACCAATGAATATTATGCTTGATATATTATGTTTTGTTGGTCTATCTAGCTACTACTGTCTCTTTCTTCATGAATTATCATGACTAACCTAGCCAATGACGGCCCCAAAAAGTATAATGATCCATTCCATGGTACTGATGAATTCAATAATTCTTTATTGGATATGAATTTAATTCTTACATTGACACCAATTTTGATTTTTTCAGAACATGTTGAGGGGTCTTTGGTGTACTGTGATGCATCAGGATCAGGGTTATTATATGTTCACATTCAGGTTGACACATTGTGGTGCATTATAGATCAATACAACTAAGTGTTCTAGAGAAAAAATAGAAAAGATGTTATTTGGATAATGTCACGGTCTTCTGTGCATTTAACACTTAGATTCATTATCTATTTGAGGAGAAATTCACTCTGTTTATGGTTCATAATAGCTTGAAACATATTTTCTCATAGTGATATTTAAATCAAAGGAAAAGTAGGTTAATAAAGTATCTATAAATTTATTTACTTTGAAATGATGTATACATCGGAAAAAGGGAATTATATGGTAGATGCATTGAGAATAAAGTAAAATTATTAGTTAGACAAAGCCGCTTTAGATGAATTCCAGGTTATGAGTTCAAAACTTTATTGTGGGGGAGATCACTGAGTGCTAGATACATGATTGGAGTTTAGTTTGGTTTTTCTAAGATTAGATGGTTGTACTTATGTATTTTTAGGAACAACTTCATCATGATAATGACCATTCAAGATGGGATGTAAATCATGTAACATAGACTATGTGTAAGTAATTGATGTCACAACTTTGGTAGACTGGTATGAAAAGGATGGTGTCCTAGTTTGTCTCACGATTCATAACTCATAGTCAGGTTATATCATAGAATTATAGACCAGTTGATATATTGAAGTTGTTACCATTTCTAGTGTAGAAATTGGTGAATATAGTTATGTATTTTTTATAGGACTCCATTTAATGGTATATAATGAAAATTCATTATTAGTGATAGTGGATCTTCATACAAAAGACATCTTGTTTCATTCCAATTCATGAAACCCTTGTGGTGGTGGATCTGTCTACAACCAATATCTAAGAAGTGGTATCCATACATGGAATACTTGTTTAAATAATGTAAGATAGAGATATATGTCTCACATCTCGTTTTTGAAAATATTTACCAAAATCAACGGGAAAAAATAAACTATGGGCTGGACATATCGTCATTAGACAGACGAAAAATCTAAGAAGATGAGTCAAACAATGGATGACATTTTTAATTCTGGTGTTAATGATTATGGTGACTTATGGGAGGAGTATATATCCTATGTGGATTTATCTGACAATAAAAAATATATTTATATGATAAATATTCCTCTGTTTGAAGTGTTTTATGGGTGTCCTTATATTTCACCACTATGGTGGATTAAAACAGGTGATATTTCACATATTGGGCCCAGTCATGTCAAAGAAAAAATGGTGATGATATAGTTGATCAGATAGAGGATGGAGACAACTCTGAATCATCAAAAATCATATGTGGATCATCATCGATGACTGATGTCCTTTGCAGTAAGTGATCATGTGTTCTTGTAGGTATCTCCATGTATTGGACATTATTTTTTTGGTATGTAAGAAAGGTATTTCCTCGATACATAATCCATATTGAGATACTTGAACCAATTAGAGAGGAAGACTATCTATTATCATTACTACCATAGTTCAATTTGTTTTATAATGAGTTCAATGTATCCTAGTTGAAAATGTGTCTTACTAATACTGACCGTGTGATTATTTTGGATCACATTGACATAAGGTTGGATGCCTCATTTGTACATTTCTTGGAGTAAATTTTGGATAGTAATGAGAAAGTATTTCATGGAAAAAGAATTGGTCTATTATTGGTTTTATAGGAACATGGTTAGATTTAGGAAGAGAGATGGGAAGGTGATATGGATGTTAAGGAGAAATGTCTATAACACTTTGAGGGTAGCAATGGTTTTCTACATTCTGTGGACGGAAAGACCAATTGGGGTAGAATGTATTACCCCCAATTTTTGGTATGTATCCCTTAATAGATGATTTTAATTGTTATAATGATGAATGGTGAGTGATGTGATATTTTAGTGAACTCTAAATTTGTTTTTTAGGACAATGTAGATGTACATGTTTTTCACAGATATTGTCTAAATAATGCAGATATCCTCGGAGAAACTATGTGTGGTTTCAACTTTGATGTAGAATCATCGTCATGGTTTGAGAAGGGTTAGAGAGACTATGTGAGGAGGCCATGAGGAGGATTCCTTAAAATAGTATCTACATCATGATTAAAACATTGTTTTTCTATCCATGTGGTATACCATGTGTAGATTAAAAAATAAGAACATATTTTTAAGGAACATGCAATTTTAATAAGTAATTCACTCATTTTGGATTCAAAATGGTGGAAAATCTTTCTTTTACTCAATGTAAGGATCTTTATCCTTTACTAAATGCATTGGATCCCACCCATATAACTACTATGTGGTTTTAAAGAACAATAATCATTATATGTTCCCAATCATCAACATTTTTTTCTTGTTTTATTATACCTCCTTCTCCACGTTTCTCATTTTCTTAGATCTACACCTATTTTTTTAGATATATGATTCTTAAAATCAAATATGGAATGATCTGATTATTTTTTGATATGGGAGGAAATCTATATTAGTTTCTGGTAATCATTACCCCATTGTTTTTGTTATATCTTCATTTTTTAGTGTTCATGTCTCATTTCAAAGATCTACTTATATCTACATAATAAATTCTCCAAATCATTCATATATATGCCTATTATGGGTATATATATATTTTGGGATGCCAATATGATGTTTTTTATATTCATTGATGGTGGGAGAATATATCTAAGATAATTATTTTATACGAACTACCCGATTCTATGATCTTTCTTCCTGTGTTGTTGGTTTTCGGAAAAACCATCAATGTAGGTGGATTCTATCCAAAAAACTATTAATAAAATTTATTGTATTTCATTTAAATTGGTTTATTTGAATGGAATTTATTTTGAAAATCATAGAACATGTATCCTCTTGTAATGATTTTAGGGTTTACAGTGATACTATGTGATCTTGGTTAATTGTTGTCCAATGTGATTTGGATTGTCGAATTTAATAATGTGATATTAAATTATTCATTTACTGGAATTGAAAAATCTTTTGATGGAAGATATGTTTTCATTAAAAAGGGTTTTTTATTCCAATGGTTTCTCATTGAAATTATTATTATGGAAATGGTTTTCAATAAAAATGTGTTTTTATTGAAAGGGTATTTTGTCATGATCCTTTTGCATACTTGGTGTGTGTGTTTATGTTGAATTAATGGGTATTGGTTTAAATATTTCCTTTTTATCTATACTAGTGGACAAAATGGATAATGGGATATAATTACCATGTGTTGACCTTATTGATTGATGATAATGCACTCATGAGTATGGTACTGTCATCACATAACACGCATTGATAGTTGTGTTGATGTGTGGAATGAAATGGGTATGCAAAATGAATATTTATAAATGGTTTTATATAATTGTTTAGTTATTTTTGTGGAAAAATAATTTTTGAGAACCTTGTATTCAATCTCACTTGTATGTTTTTGGTTATTAATGGTTTTTGAAAAATGTATATATTTAGTTATAAACTCTTTTATAAATTAATTTATATAATATATTTATAGTTAATGTTTATATCTTGACTATCATAGTGGTATCATTGGGCATGTAATTGGTGAAAAACTACTGAGTTTTATAATCACGCCATCTTTTTCAAATTGGTTCATTTGTTGATTTTGTTTTACAAGACATGGTAAAAGGAAAGGGACTACATGTTTTTAGAAAAATCTTTTGTTACATGGGATTTTTGGTGATTGTTGACCTTAGATCCCATGGATCGTGGAGTCGTGATGTATTATGGGATTCTTTAGTTGTTTTTTTTGACGTTTTTATAGTATTTGTGTCTTCTGATGTGGTACACATTGATGTATTTTTTAGATGAACTAAATTGTTAGAGATGTCATTCATTTTTTCATGTATCATATACTGAGATTTTTTAATGTTGGAGTGTTTAGTGGTTTATTATTTAATGGGTAAATCAGCCCATATGTATTTTAAACCCTTCTACAATTATTTACAAAATTATTCATCTTGGGGATGTCACATAACGTAATTCAATGACTCGTTGTACTCTCAAAATAATGATAATTAATATGTAATTTAAATTTAGTTGGTCAAATTAGAATAAAAAGTCTTTTATCATCCATGAAATGTTGTTAAAAGTGTAAAAAATTCTTCATGATATCCTTCCAAATATAAGAATTACTATGTGGTCAGAATGTTTTTTTAAGGAATCTTAAATGGGGTCATTGTTATTTTTAGTAATTATCGTTGCAAAATAAATACAACATGAACGGTTTTTTAACCGAAAAAAACATTCTACAAGATGCACTATTTCTCTTAAAGGTGTGGAAATGTTTTTCAAACCATGTACTAACCCAAAAAACTATAAGTGTATGAGGATTCATTGTTTTAAGGTTATCGACACAACACTTTAAAAAACCACATTACCCATTATAATTTCTCAAACAATATCACATAATTTGATGAGTAAAACAGATTGATTTTACTTATTTGTACACTACCCATTGAAATCGAATTGTGTTTCCAAAATTTTAACATTTCTCTCGAAACAACAACAAACCATGACCTATCTAGAATGATCTACACAAAATGGTCAAGAATAACCTAAATAATGTAATATGGATGTAATAATTTAAATTTAAAATGTATTATTTATTTATATATAATCACATTAGCTACTTTTTAACTATATTTGCAGTAGATTCAAATATATGTATATTTGTAGACATTGTAAACATTTTTTTTCTAAATTAAATCTAAAATATATTAATGTTTTTTATTTCAACTAATTAAAATAACCATTAATGACGAATTATAAAAGTTAAATTTATATAATATATGTATATATATATATAATTATGAATTTAAATTCATTTGAATTCATTTATTTATTATTATAATTTCTATATAGTATCAATAAAATAATTTTATTTTTGAAAAATTACTTTAATCAAGAATTTTTTTTTGACACGTCATCGAGATTAATTTGAAAACAATTTCTCCCACATAATTGAATTTAATTTAATAAAAATTATTACATATTATGAATAATAATAAATAATATGATTACATATTGTTAATATATAGTTCATGATGATTAGTAAAAAGGTATAATATTAATCCATAGTAAATATTAAAACTGGTTGACATGGGTGTAAAACTAAAGAGGTAAATATAATATATGCATTATATTTTAATATTAGAGATATTTATTGGCCATATAACATATCTAGTTGATAATATATAATTTTTTTTCCACGTGTGTTTATGTTAACATCCAATTATTGAATTTAGTTTACTATTTTTAGGATTTTATCTCCCCCTTTCGATAAAAAGGGTTCCCCAATTCATTTATTTTACATGATTAAAAAAATAGATCTCCAATACATCAAAAAATACCTTCGATGATTCCATTCCAATATACTATATGAATTTTATTTATCCTAATATACATCTACATATGTTTTGGTTATAATCCTTTTTAGGTTGTCCTAAAAAGAAGTATCATTATTAAGTGATCATCGTCTATTTATTTAGAATTCTAAATCCATAAAATATTTGTTAACAATTATAACAAAAAAACACCATTATATTAAATTGTATGATATTTTATTATTTTATATTATTAACCTGAATCCATATCTATTTCAATTAAATGGGAAAAGAATCCATCATTCATGTGTAATGAAAAATACTGACTCACAGAACAATATAGTTTATTTTCCATCATTTCCCCACACTGTTTTTTATTTTGATGTATTTAATAATTATATATTATATTCAAGCAATGCTAATTATTATGGAAAATTAATATATGATGTACATTTCTACCATACCATCCATTGAAAATTATACAGTTTTTTATGAGAATAGGGGACTCTCTCCTCTTGAAAAGTAGTGATTATTTTTTTAGTGTGTCACATTGATTTTATAGGTAATTATATATAATCATATTATATTATATATATGATATAATTATAAATACGGATATATAAAATAATATTTTGTTAATTCAATAAAATTCATTTGAAAATGTGAATGTAAATCATTTACGGATAAATATTATCACCTCAATGATTGTATAGTAGCAAGTTTGTCATTATCATACATCATGATAATATTGAAAAGTAAAATTTATAAATAAAATAATAAATATTTCACAATTATTAATCCTGATATTATTAATTAATATTCTCTTAGACCTTAGCTTATATTCTATTTTGATTTTGGACATATGTGTTTAACATCTTCAAAACACCAATCATGAACATAAATAAATATATAAATCAATATTAAATTGTAGCATAAAAATTAACAGAATAATTAAAAATAAAAATTTTCATAAAAATTTAAATAATTATAAATCATTTATTATTAAAAATTGTAATGAAACAAGTGAAAAACTAGTTTCATGGTAAGGGATATTTCTCACCAACAACTTCTATTAGCTTATGAAAATTGTATAACCCCCAATTAATGTTATAGACTACAGATAAAATATATATATATATGTCTCTCACATGAAGAAAATTATAATTATAAGATCATTTTATGGGGTAATGCATTAATTATTCTAAAATTTAATCCTTATAAAAAATGTTGAATATCATAAGATGAAATACTATAAAAAAATTTCATTCAACGGCTTAAATATATGTCATAACATATGACTGATTTTCCGAATGCGGAACACATAAATTATAAACATTTTTCGAATGGTTCAGTAAGATTTAACTCCATTAAATTTGGAAAGGCATTAGACTAGTGATACATTAATTTTGCGATTATAGAGTAAATATAATATGATATGGGATATTTTCCACTAAGTGATATTATCGTGGAAGCTATCCTGGACAAATAATTAATTCTTATTTTTGGGTTCAGCAACATTTTTCTAGGACACCAAGATCTTTTTTCCCCAGGATAACTATATTGTATTTCCATTTTATTAATTATTTGAATTATCTAATATGAAATCATGATATACTTTTAACTGAAATGTTAAGTATCATTATCATGTTTATTAAAGTATTGGGATAATTATAAAATATTTTTCATTATATATTCATTGGGTAATATTATGGTGTTTTTGGAGCTCATATTAATTTTTGAATCTCATTATAGAGAAAAATGTTTTTATTTCAATAATTCTGTTACTTTTTATGTTATATGAGCCTCTTATTTTACATAAAGTAGTCATTGTGATATTTATGGTTGTGTTAGTAGGTTATTTTTATTTAAAAATAATGTAATAATATACCATCATGTAAATGGCCATTAAATTTTTTATTATAGGAAATAATAAGTTAACTAGTAGGTTTCAAATTGATGTTCCCAAGGTAAATTACTCAAATGAGAGAACATTAATATTGACTTAATCATCACATAGTAAATTCCAATGTTCTTCAATACTTATATGGATTGACAATACATGGGGATATGCCTTGGATATTAAAAAACACTTTAAGAAACATTAGGAACAATGCAATTAAATTCACTTTTGAAAATATAACATAAACAATTTCCATGAATAAGCTATATTGAAACCTAGAAACTTGTATATTTGAATAAAAATATAATTTATCGTTTAATCCCCCAAAGAATAAATTTTATATTTTTTATGTTAATTTATTCTCGTATTATTTGTAATTATTTCTATTTTTTATAAATATTTGAAATCATTCAAACCACATACATAATTGGAAATGAAATTATTTCCCTAATGATATGACTAATATTTTATGATATGTAGATAAAGTAATATCTTTAGTATTACAATAACTATATTAATTCTTTAATAATAATGGGAATCATTTGGAACACAATACTTTCAGAAGAGGAATAAATTATCATTCAATAAATTTATGAAACAATGTATTCCTAGCTTTAAAAGATATTATGATCCCCTTATTGTGAAATAACCAATATATTAAATTGATTAGGTTTAATATCTACCCTAATTCTCAAAGAAAGATAAATTTATTCATTATATTAATCAGATTAAGGGGGAAACCGATTAGTTGTTGACATTAATCAATAACATATATTCAAAAGAGGATATTGATTCCATTGTATGGAATAAATTAAAGAATATATTTTTCAATAAATATTTTTCATTTCTTATACATCATATAATGTATATGGTATTCTGGTGTATCATTTAATATAGAGATGATTTTTCAGGGTGTATATTGAAATCTTCACATGGCATTCATGTTATCACATTAACATTGTTATAGACATCAAAAAATAAGGATGAACTGTTAAGTGGGATAAAGCTATATCTTTGAAATTAATTAGTCATTAATCACTTGATAGATATAGAGATATTGTTCGATGTTATTTAATGTTTATATGATGATTTTTGAGACTATATAATCTTATTATAATCGTGAAAAATAATTTAAAATTGTGTTTTGTAATAGACATTGAATAGTTAAATCCAGTGGAGAAAATAAAACCACATATACCACTTCTTCTAAGAGTATAATGTAGAATCCCCTAAACTATCTGATTGGAACAATATGATTAGAAAAATGTGGAAAATAGTTGCATTGAACTAATCAGTGATAATGGTAAATGAATCAACCCACTAATTTATATGAATGTTATAATATTAAAATCAACACTCATCCTATGTTTTAGGGTTTAAACATGAAGAAACATGAGAAATATCTAATCCCATTTCATAAACTATCGATTGTTGGAGAAAATCAATGTTAACATCCAACACGACCTATGGATAATGGATGAAATTTGATATCATTACATTTTATGTGAATCATAATAATGATGTGACAATAGGTCAACATGTTCTTTAATCAATAATGGTGAATAAAAATTCATAATATGGTTTTATGCATTATTTAATATCAGGAATTTTTAGTATAACAATTCCAGAGACACCTCAAAATGTGTGTCTTACCAATCAAGGAGAGCTATAAATGGATTAATGTTTTTACATAATGTATATTCCTCCTCAATTATCAATGTTTAAGGAAAAAATCATCTAGAATATATTTTCTTATTTCTATTACTATATTTTTTTCTATTTATGAAATAGATTTGTTATCTATATATAAAATCCAACATTAACTATTGATATAGAGATTATTATCCTTATACTAAATTTTCCTAGAATTATTTACACTTGTTAAAAGGATGATGAATCTACCCTAAACAATATTATTAATCTATAAAAATTATTTATTTATATTAATTCATTTCATACACAAAATATTTATTAGAAACGCATATTTTTACGTGAAAATATTCCTATTATTATATATTATACTGATTTATTCCACAAATAGTTTCATGGACTACATCTGGACTAATTTGTTGAGCTACCAATTGTAAATTCACCAATATATATCCTCATTTTTTTAATCCTTAAAAGATAACCATTTATTATTTAGAGGATTTGAAAATTATTTTATATATCAATCATCAAAAGGGTTTTATAATCCTGAGTACTGATCTATGTGAAGTTCCAATTATCTTTCTATAGAGGATACATTGGTGAATCTAATTGTATTGTCATTATCACTATGTTAAAAAAAATCAAAAACACAATACAATTCTTGAAATATATGTGTTATCATATTATACATGAGTAGAAAAATATTTCAATATGGTGGCCATCAATACAGAGGTCACTAATAAAGGGTGATGGTGGAAGATTTTCCTAAAAATGCATTTCAAACATGTTTCGAACACTATGAGACAATAATGATGACATTCAGAGTCAATACATCACTATAATTATTAATGGAATAAACTTGTTTATTCATTGGATATTACTTAAAAATACTTATAGCATGTATAGATGATAATATGATTTACTCAAAAAATCAAAAATAATAATGGGCATAATGAGAATTCTATGTATAATGATATAAAAGAGATAACATAGATAAATATATAGTAAATTTATGTTATGTATAAATTATGTATAAATATTTTTCCATATTATCAAAATAAAATAATTATGTTGACCAATAAAAGGAAATAATAGTTATGGAATAGAAAAATGTACCATCTATAGTTGATGGAAATTGTTCTCATCAATTAATTGGGTATTACTATTTAATTGTGAAAATAATTATTCTCTAGATCTTTTAATTTTTATATAACATCATGGTTTTAAAGAATAGTATTATCACTACACATATCCACCTGTTTCCCTCAAGAATAGTAATTTTTTTGTATATAAAACGGTTAAATAAAAAGTTTGTGGTGTTTTCTAATTGTCAATTATAAATTTATAGACCATGGCCCATTTTAGTTGATATTTAATAATAAAACAATCACATAAATAATTTGGAGTAGGTTTTAGTGACATTATATTGAGTCTTTGGTGAAATCATCACTATGAGGATAAGTTTGAAATATATATTGATGAAAAGAGATTGAAAAATATATTCACAAATAATGAACTAATTTTTTCATAAAATATGCTTATATATTATATAGTTATATCAATTATCAATATATTACAATCCTAATATAGAAAATAATGTTTCATTCACTAAATATTTAAATGATTTTTAGATTTTATCAATTATATGATTAGTTGATGATCCAATATAATATCATTTAAAAATAGTGGTAATGGGAATAATAAAGTTATCATTATCCTATATTTATCAATTAATTTTAAACATCCACTCATGGTATGATCATGGAGGCCCTAAAATATTATTAGAATCTATATAAATTATTATTTCATATTATTATGTTTAACATTGTTAATGATAGAGGTAAAATGATTTCAAACAAGATATAAATCCCATGAATATAAGATGGATAGGGGTATTATAAATAATGATGATTTATTTTCATAATATACTAATCTAGGAAGCACTATTTTTGAAATATATCTAATGAAATTCTAATACTGTTTTAACATGATGATTGATGTTACATAATTTTTATCATGATTCTTGGTTTTTCAATAATTAAAGGTTGAACGTCATATGGGTAAATATATTGGGAATAAATTAACATAAATATACAAAAATAAGAAAAACAGACCTTTTATTTCATCAAAGGACTCCCCTGAACACCAAAAAGAAAAAAACATCCATGTTGGTGGTAGTGTATTTACTTATAATGTCGAAACAATTCATTACTAACAGGTAATATTTTATTTAAAACCATCTAATTGAGATATAAGTAATTGGAGTGTTATGTTTCTATTGAGTTCCTCAATCTATATTATTTGTTGGATATTTTAGGTAATCCTTAATTTATGTATAACATTTTAGTGAGGTTTTTATAGTGAACTAAAATTCATTACAACTTATCAACATCATATGTATTGTTAGAATCAATGAACAAAAAAATCAAGAGGTTATACTAAGATATTTTTAAACAGAAGACCATTATTTTATTATTAACACCTACCCCTATTAGAGTTCACAAATAAAAACACATTCCATTATATAATTTCAATATATCCTTTTGATGTTTCATATTGAAAGAATAATTACACTCAGACATTATGATAATTTGTTTGAGAGAAGAAAATGATATGACTCGATCTTGTCCAGGATATGATGGATAAATATTAATTTATTCATAATCATATGAAATTCATTAGAAATTAAGACAAAATATATATCAAATATCATAAATGACACATAGTGTTTTTATGGAAATATTATGTTCTTATAAATATACACAATGATAAATATCATTTGGTTTTGTGTAACAAAATAATTAATCCTAGATACATCATCCCCATTGTGATCCTTGATCCCATTGGGGAGGTTCCCTATTGAATAACATGTCATCATAACCTATCTCAAATACACGGTATTGTCCATATATACCTATTGTGTAAGTTTACACCCTTACCCTTAAATGCAGTGAATCTATATGTAGAACCAGTGACGAAAGAAATTTAATGTGTGTATCATCCCGTGAAATCTTTGATATATAGACAAATTTTAATAAAATAATACAACTCACTACATGGAACTGTTGATGAGAAACAAATTGTTTATGAAGAAAAAATTTGAACAAACAGAAGTGATGTATCTTAAGTAACCTCACCTATTTTAACCATAATATGTAAAACCAAATTTTTTATTGAAAAAATAAATAATTTTTTGTGAATTTAAAACCTATAGTTTAAAAAAATGAAAAAAATTGTTTTACAACCTATGATACATTCAATGCTAATCCAAATGAATCATGATTTTTTATATATGACTGTTATAACATAAATTAAAATTGGAGAGTATGAATATGATTAAATACATTATTTATAAGTTATAAATATTCTAGTCTAGTTATATGTTCTTTCTAAATATTCAAACAATTTTTAGTATACATATATTCTTAAAAATTATTATTTCATAATCAATGGTTTTTATATAACATATTGAAAGTTATTATAAATATTTTTGGTGTGTTAATGATATTTTAACTTATAAATTGAAAATAAATTTTTAAATAAGAATATTAATATTAAATTATAGAGACATTTTAATTCATTTCTATAAAATAATAATATATTATTGAATAATAATATATACTAATTTTTTTGTGAAACTATAAATTAATTTTTAAAAATTAAATAATTTAATCTTCTAATTATAATTTTAATTGAATTTCAATGTAAAAATTTATTCATAATTAATAATTAATCTAGTTGACTATGTTTAAATTATCATTGATCATTATTTTAAAAATAATAATTATCATTCAATAAAACATATAATTTCTGAAAACAATTTAATATTTAATATTGTATGAAATTTAAATACCTAAAATAAAAAATAACGAGGATTTTGTTAAATTAAATATATATATAATGCATCTTAAAATATTAATTGAAATTTAATTATTTATTATTTATTTTATTATATTTATTATAATATCATCTAATGGTTGAAAAATGAATTTCATAAAGCCCCCTTTTCCACATATATGAGTGTATAACTTTAATCATCACTCTTACCTTGGAATAAGGAACCCAACCCCATCACATTATTACACTTTGAATACAAATTAGTTAAAAAAATAACAACAAAATTTATTTATTAAATTCCATTCCATCATTTTATATACCATCAATTGATCTAAAATCCAATAAAATGATGATTTGTGTATAAATGTGGTTCGATGGAGACGTTTCATTCAAATATGAGTACGATTGGTTCATATATTGTTCGATGGAGACGTTTAATTTTACAACCGAAATCCTTATACAAATCTATAATATGAGGAATGAATCATTTGTACATGTGTGTGGATGATGATTTAGACATAGACCGATGTAATTAATTTTCATTATTATAAGGCCCTAGCCTTAAACATTACCTAATCTTGAGTTATTGCAAGATTTAACATTGAGGATCTTCTCAGGCTTAGAGTTTTAGAGAATTAGATCATGAAACATGCATTACATTCCACATTTGAACAAGGTGGTTACATAAAAGACAATATTCACTTTTCCCATCAAAGGAATCATATTTTAAAAAACATGGATTCTTTCATTACACTTACTTGACACTATCATCACATCATGTACCCTTCCGTTTACCTCTGAAAAACATTTCAAAAACTTGGGATGAGCATAAAAAGCACAGTAAGGGATATAAAAGTACGAAATGAAAACATTAGTACATGTATACATAAGGATTAATGAAATAATACATTACTAATAAAACATAATAACTTTAACATACCTTATCAAATCATGATTAAATAATAGAAAGCTTAATACATAAAGGTAACTTGAGGCATTCATAACATTCTTACATAGGGAGTAAGCCTCATGGTTACGTTTAGAATACCTATCACAGTATCTTCCCTAAATATAGTCGGATAAACCTTAGCATTTAACCCATTCATGGTACCGAATTCTTTGGAGAGATATATCGGGTTCACCCGCCCTTATTTTATCATGGAACCACTTGTCTTTATAAACAATACCCAAAACCATAACATAATCATATCACATAAAACATGCATAATAGAAAAATAACATTTCCATATTTCAATCAAAAGATATCAATAAAACATTAATATAATAAAAAAATTATCAAATCCATTTTCAATACCAAAAATAAAATAAAATTAAAACATGGTATTTATTTTCCATTTAATAAAAAGGCATGGCTTGTAGAGGAAGCCGAAACTCAAATAATGGTCATGGCGGCGGAGAAGTCGTTGTCACCGCATATGTATGAAAAAAACAACCCCTTTTGTCATTTACTAAAAATCTTTTTATAAAAAATATTCCTTTTGAATAAACATAATAGTCAAAGGGGTTTATACACTATATGAAATAAAGTTGTGTAAAAAACAAAATATGCCACAATGAAAGGAGATTGACATGAAGTCCTTTACCTCGTGCCCGAATTGACTCGCTATTTCATTAATCTCCTGAATAATAAACTTTATTTAATATCTAATTTCATAAGAACCTTTTTCAAGTTCAGTATTCCTTTTATATCTCTTATTACCATGTTATGAACACAATGTAATTATTTAAGTTAATAACAGTCGTTTTGTCGATCATTGGTACTAGAGTCAATAATAAACTACATATAATTACAAGTTGATCATGTGGTAAAATATCCATTATATATAGAATTACATTCATGATTTAGATATCATATATATAATATATATCCAGAATATAAATGCATTTATTATATTACATAACATTTAAAGGTAAGAAATGAAATTCACCGTTCATGGAGACGGTAAGTCGTACGTACGCAGGAACGCTACCTTCATTTATTTTTTCTATTTAATGGAATGAATTCATAATTATATAAAGGAATATTATAATTCTAGTATAATATCATATATAATATCATTAACTCCATCCTTTATACATCCCACATATGGAATTAACGAATCAAATCACTTTGAGGGGTGGTAGTCCGCACTTCCGAAAATAATGATATCGCGTTTACCCATAATGGAAACCATAAAAGTATGCAATAATTTAAAAAAATAGAAGCATAAAAAAAATAAACATAATATATATCATATATAAATATAGTTACACCTTAATGTACACCATTAATGGTCTTAAAAGAAGATTGAACAATCATCATTTCGTGAGGCAGAAATTCGCCATCCATAGAAATAGTATGTTCTTTAACCATTAAATGGAGGTGTGTGTAAGTGTAGCTTAAATAATTCTCATAAAAACATCCTATTATATTTATGATAGTTGTTTTGTCATAAAATAATGTAATAAAAAGAGTTTAGGGGGTTGGAAAATAAAAAATAAAACAAAAGAACACAAGTGAAGACATTACCATTAAATCGGGTAACTCCTCTCGGATTGAACCAAAAGGTTTTCTTGAAGAGATTTCTGCATAAGATAAGGCTTCTAGGATGAATAGAGGGATGTGCAGAGAAAGAATGAGCAGAGCTTGGCTGAGACAATGGCTTGAGAGGTGTGGGTAAGGAGGTAGGGGTGTGGGTGGGGGCCTTTTATAAGAGGGAGGAGGGGCACTCTTGGAAAGTCAAGAAATGTTGCTTTATATTAAAATGAGTTTCATATTTTAAAGGACCAAAATTTATATATTTCTATAATAAGGTTATATGTGTTCGAAATATACTCATCCAATAGGTTTTGGACAAGTTTAAGTCTTATATTTTACATTATCTTTTCAATTTATATAAATTGTTCATTAATGAGGCAATCGTTGCATCATCATGGTGTCATAAAATATTTAATTTATTTAATGTATAAAAATTATAAAAAAATACTATGTTGTGTGAAATATTTTTAGATTTTGAATTACTACTTATATTCTAAGTGATAATTTATGTAGACAAAATTAAAATTGTTTTACTTGGGTGTTACATACTTTGTTATATTTAACTTTCTTTAAAAATAAAAAGATAAAAAGTCACTATCACACAAAAGTGATTCCATGGGGTCCCAATGATTGGAAATAGGAATCAAATGGTCGGTCAGGACACTACCAGTAGCATTAAGACAAATGTTTGGGTCATTTTTTATTATTATGATATTATTTGTTTACCATTAATTACCCGATTACTAATTAATCGCGATAATTAAACATAATTATATTCGTTACTATTCATAATTTCCAAAAACAAAAGAGACTTAATTAAATAATTTGGACCTTATGATTCCAAATATATAATCCATTTTACAAAATTCCAAACACATAAATTTCAATAATTAATTTAAAAATAATTCTTGTTGTCAAAACAAATAGAAGGATTTATTGAAAAAATATCTATGAAAATTTTGGCACTTGTTTATGCACAATTCCAAACTGAAATCAATTATAATGACCACCATTGGATTAAATGGTAAAAATATAATCTAATAATCCTTTAAAGAAAAATATAAATATAATCTAACCATATAATTAAATTATATGAAAAAGCAGTTTTGAAGTAAAATGTAGTATTTTTCATTATTCATTAAACAATGAACATTGTCAGAAAAATACAAAAAAATTATCCAAAGTAAATTTCAATGTACCAATTCTAATGAATAAGTTTATTTTGAAAAATAGAACTTATAATATTGTAAATAGTTTTATTTAAAAATGGTTTTCTATCAAAAGGTGGTAAAACAATCTTTTAAAGATATTACAGAATTCTATGCTTAAGATTGGATTTATTCCCATTTTAAGCCTCTTAAAACACGTTCTAATTCATAAATAGAAATAGATATGAAAATCCATAATTCATTACATAATTGGGATGTTACATCCTTCCCCCTTTATAAAATTTCTTCCCCATAATTTATTGACTTAATGAATAAGTGGGGGGTATTTATCCCTTATTGCATTTTCAGATTACATGTTGCCTCTTCAATCATGTTGTTTTTTCAAAAAAACATTACCTGATAAATCACCTTACTCTACAATACATTCTCCATGTGGTCAAGAATCCGGACCAGATGTTCCTCAAAAGATAGGTTCTCTTCCATCTGAGCTACCTCTAGACTCAAAACATGAGATGGATCTGGCATGTACATCTTTAACATTGAAACATGAAAAACATCATGTACCTATGATATACTCAGAGGTAAAGCCACTCAGTATGAAACTGATCCAACACTCTCTAGAATTTCATAATATGCAATGATCCTTGGACTCAGCTTTCCTTTCTTACCAAATCGCCTCACACTCTTCCATGGAGAAACATTGAGGAACACATGATGACCTACGTTAAAAGAGAGATCCTTCCTCTTATTGTCCACAAAACTTTTCTTTATTCTCTGAGCTATTCTCATGTGACTCTGTATCAGTTGAACTTTTTCTTCCAACTCTTCTACAAATTCTGGTCCCATCAACTTCCTTTCACCCACTTCATCCCAAAAAGCTGGAGTTCGACACTGCTTCCCATATAATGCCTCAAATGGTGCCATCTGTATACTTGAATGAAAACAATTATTATAAGAAAACTCATACAAAGAAATATTTTGGTCCCAACTTCCCTAATAATCCATCTAACAAGAACATAGCATATCCTCTATTGTCTGAATTGTTCATTATGACTTCCCATCAGATTGTGGATGAAAATCTGTACTAAAATTTAATTCAGTACCCAACAACTTTGGAAGGCCATTCCAAAAGTTAGAAGTAAACCTGGGATCACGATCAGATACAATGGAGAGGGTAACTCCATATAACCTAACTATTTCGTTATGAGACAAATGGGAAAGTTTATCTAGTGAAAAAGTTTATCGTATAGCAAGGAAATGGGTAGATTTAGTCAAACGATCAACAATAAAATAGATTTCATTATTACCTTAAGGTGTCTTCTGCAATCCAACAACGAAGTCCAAGGATATATTCTCCCATTTCCACTCTGTTACTTGTAATGGTTGAGGAATCCCATTCGGTAACTTCCACTCTGCTTTAACCTGTTGACAAATTAATCACTTCATAGTAAAATCAGCAATATCTCTTTTCATTCCATCCCACCAGTAGTACTCCCTAAGATCCCTATACATCTTAGTACTGCCTAGATGAACTGAAAACAGAGAACAATAAGCTTCACATAACAACTCTCTCTTCAACTTTGAATCACAAAGCACACACAATCTCTTACCAAATCTCAAAACACAATCATTATCAATGTTGAATTCAGGAAACATACCTTTCTGAAACTAAACTATCTTTTTCTAAAACTCACTATCTTGCTTCTGTGCTTGATTAATTCTATCTGATAGAGAAGATTTCTCTGATACCTGAAACAAAACAGAATAACATCATACACCAACAACTTCTATTCCAAAGTTCATCAAATACTTAACCAAATGTATCACATTCTTAACACAACATTTTTAATGAAGCATTACTTTTTCGACTCAAAGAATCATCCACGTTATTTTCTTTTCCTAGATGGTTGTGATTTGTACCATCATAATCCTTTATTAATTCTAGCCTTCTCCTCTGTCTCATGTTCAATTCTTTCTATATGAATATATACTTTAAACTTTTGTGATCAGTATATATTACACACATTACACCACACAAATGATACCTCGAATTTATTAAAATGAAAACAACAACAGTTAACATGCTCCTCTTTACTTTGTGAATTTACCATACAATTTCATTTCATTTATGGTTTGAAAAATAACCCATAAATGAATTTCATGCTCCTCTTTACTTTTAGAAAACACCAAAATATCAACAATGAAAACAACCACAAACTTATCCAAGAACTCATGGAAAATTTTATTCATAAGGTCCATGAATATAGTAAGTGCATTGGTCAACCCAGAAGGCCTTACTAGAAATTCATAATGACCATATCCTGTATGTAACGCAGTCTTCGTAACATCTGTTTCCTTTACCTTCAGCTGATGGTACCCCGATCTCAGGTCAATCTTTTAAAAATATTGAGCTCTAGGGAGATGATCAAACAAATCATCGATATGAGGAAAATGATATTTTTTTAACAATGATGTTATTAAAGGCTCTATAATCAATGAAAAGTCTCATAAAACCATATTTCTTTCTAACAAATAAGATAGGAGCACCCCATGGTGATGTTCTAGGTCGAATGAAACATATCTCTAGTAAATCATGCAATAGCTTTGTCAACTCTAAAAGTTAAATTTGATCCATTCGATAAGGGGGTTTTTAAATTGGATTAGCATCAACAATTATGTCAATAGTAAATTCAACATCCTGATCTCTTATTATTTCAGGCAACACATCAAGAAAAACATCAGGATACTCATTTACCATGGGCACATCATTAATCAGAATGATTCCTTTGTTTTCAACAATATGCATAAGGTAACATTCATTACCATATTTTACATGTTTCTCAGCATATTGATATATTATCAATAGTATGGGTTCATTATTTTACAAAAACTAATTTTTTTTCCGAAAATAAACTTCTTTAGCTCTACAATCAATCTTAGCATGGTAAACAGAGAGTCAATCCATACATAGGATAAGATAAAAATCTACTAGAAGTAAAAAAATTTGGTTTTCAAGTAGGTTCTTTTAATTTCATTTATTGATATGGAATTCCCAATTTACTAGAAAAGATTTCCGAGATGAAAGAATATGTATACCCCGAATCAAACAACAGATTAGCATAATATGTGAAAATAAACAATGTACCTAATAACACATCATTTGCTGGCCCGACATCTACTGAAGTAGTTGCAAAGGATTTCACCACTCCTTTTTTCTTGTATTCTTACTGCTTCCCATCATTTGAGCTCTTTATCGAACACTCATTGGTATGATGGCACATCTCATTGAAAGTGAAAATTTTAACTAACTATAAATCAAATTTCGTATTACCATCACCCTGATATTTTTCAGTGCAATCACAAGCCTTCTGTCCCATCTTACCACATCAGTAGCACATTACAAAATTCAGAAGACATTACCCATTATGCATTTTACCACATTTATCACAAACTAGAAACTTAGTTCTCTTACCATCAGACCTTTTTGAAGAATTATTCCATTTCTCTTGCCACCACTGTCTCATATTCTATTGGTTGCTATATAACACTTGATCATCAACAAACTCCATTTCCATCTTCTTAGCACATCAGGCAATCATTTCATAACTCTTGAACTCGCGAGAAGCTATACCCCTTCTATATTTTGACTTTAATCCTTAGTAAAAACGATTGATTTTACTATCAAGGTCTCAGATAAAATTTGGAGCATTCCTTCCCAATCGAGTGAACATTTCTTCATATTCAGCCACTGAATCGTCCTCTTGCCTCAATTCCAAGAATTGTTTTCCATCCTAAGTCAAACAGCCTTAGGAAAATACTTTTCAAGAAACATACCTTTGAATTTATCCTAGTTGAGAGCAGTAACATCATCAACGTCCCTGATATTTTTAACCATCGACCACTAGTGATCTGCTTCACCCTTCAAAAAGTAAATTGCAAGTATATCCTTTTGATTTTATGAACACCACATGATATCAAAAATCATCTCCAGTGCTTTAATCCACCCATGAGCTAGTACAAGGTCAAGTGATCCTCTAAATGATGGGGGATGTTGCCTCATGAAATGTTACACCACTGAAATGCTCCTCTGCGGTTGATCTGGGTGATCTCATGCATGGATACCACCACCATTTATCGCTTGAGTCAACTACGCCATTACTGCAACAAACTATTCAATTCCAATTTGGTCCATCTCAGGATGCTGATTCGGATGGCCATTTCCTTCTGTATGCCTTATTAGCACTGCTTCCCTGTTTCCACTGCAGAAATCCATTCTGAACAAAACATATCTTAAATAAAGCAACATGGTAATATTTAAATGCTATATCATTTCAATATGACCATAAAAAATATTTTTGGATAATCATTTAATAGAATTATAACTCTTAAAGTAATGTAAACTAACATATGATACCAACTATAAGGTCCCATCCTTAAACATTACTTAATCATTAGTTATTACAAGATTAAACATTGAGTATCATTTCAGGTTTATAATTTTTGGTGAATTAAATCATAAAACATGCATTACATTCCATATTTGAACCAGATGGTTACATAAAAGACAATATTCACTTTTCCCATCAAATGAAACATATTTAAAACAAAACATGGATTCATTCATTACACTTACATGACACTATCATCACATCATGTATCTTTCCCTTGACCTCTGAAAAACATTTCAAAAACATGGGATGAGAAAAAAAATCTCAGTAAGGGATATAAAAGTATGAAATGAAAAAATTAGTCCATGTATACATAAGAATAAATGAAATCATACTTTACTCATAAAACATATGCACATTAATATACCTCATCAAATCATGAATAAATCATATAAATCATAATACATAAAGGTAACGTGAGGCATTAATAACATTCTTACTTAGGGAGTAACCCTCATGGTTACATTGGGAATAACCATCATAGTATATTCCCTAATTATCTTCAAAGAAATATTAGAATTTAACCCCTTCACGTTACCCAATGCATTGGAGATCTATATCGTGCTCACCCTCCCTTAATTTATCATGGATCACCCGTCTTCATAAACAATTCCAAAGAACCATAACATAATCGTATCACATAAAACATGCATAAAGGAAACATAACATTTCCATATTTCAATGAAAAGATATCAATAACACATTGATATAAAAAATCATTATCAAAACAATTTTCAAAAACAAAATAAAATAAAAGTAAAACATGGTATTTATTTTTCATTTTAAAAAATGTTATGTCTTCTAGAGTAAGCCAAAACTCAAATAATGGTGAAGGTGGTAGAGAAGTCGGTGTCGCCACATACGTATGACAAAATCATTCCCTTTTGTCATTTAGTAAAATTCTTTGTATAAAAAATATTTCGTTTGAATAAATGTAAAATTCAATGGGGTTTATACACAGTATAAAATAATGTTGTGTATAAAACAAAATATGCATCAACGAATGGAGATAGAGATGAATTCACTTACCTCCTGTCCGACTTGACTCGATCATTCTTTAATCTCTGGAATAATAAACATGAGTTAATTTATACATATTTAACAACCTTTTTCAAGTTCATTATTTCTTTTATATCACTTATTACCATGTTATGAACACTATGTAATTATTTGTGTTAATAACGGTCATTTTGTCGATCATTGGTACTTCAGTCAAAAATAAACTCCTTATAATTACAAGTTGTTCATGTGGTAAAATATCCATTATATCCAGAAATATATTCATGATTTAGATACAATATATATCATATATTTCTAATATATACATGCATTTATAATATTAAATAACATTTAGAGGTACAAAATGAAATGCACCGTTCATGGAGACGGTAAGTCGTACTTACGCATGAACGCTACCTTCATTTATATTTTGTATTGAATGGAATGAATTCATAATTTTATAAAGTAATATTATAATCACAGTATAATATCATATATAATATCATTAAATTCATCCTTTATACATCCCACATATGGCATTAATGAATCAAATCACTTTGAAGGGGTGGTGATACGCACTTCCTAAAATGAAGATATCGCATTTACCTATAATGGAAACCATAATGGTATGAAATAAATGAAAAATAGAGAAGAATAAGGTAAAAATAAACATAATATATAACATAAATAAATATACTGACATCTTAATGGCCACCATGAAAGGTGTTAAAACAATATTGAACAATCATCGTTTCGTGAGGCAGAAAATTTCCATCCACAGAAACAGTATGTTTTTTAACCATTAGACGGAGTGTGTGTAAGTGTAGCTCAAATACTTCTCATAAAAACATACTAGTATATTTAATATATGGGTGTTGTTACAAAATAAAGGGTTCAAATGATTTAGGGGGTTGGAGTAGAAAAATGAAACCAAAGAACAGAAGTGAAGACATTACCATTAAATTGGGTAACTCCTCTTGGATTGAACCAAAAGGGTTTCTTTATGAGATTTCTGCCTAAGGTAAGGATTCTAGGGTGAAGAGAGGGATGTGAGGAGATAAAATGAGCAGATAATGGCTGACCCAATGGATTTAATGGTGTGGGTAAGGAGGTAGATGTGGGGGCCTTTTATAAGAGGGAGGAGGGTCACTCTTGGAACGTCAAGAAATGTTACTTTATATTAAAATGAGTTTCGGATTTTAATTGTCCCACATTAATATATTTCAAGGATAAGGTGATAAGGGTTAGAAATATATTCATAAAATAGGTTTTTGACAAGTGTAATTCTTAGATTATACATTATCTTTTCATTTTAATTTAATTCATTTATTAATGAGGTAATCGCAACATCATCATGGTGTCACAACAAATTTAATGTATTTAATGTCTAATAATTATAAAAAACTAATAAAATGTAGGAAATAATTTTATAATTGAAATTAATATTTTTAGTCCAAGATTTCATTTATGTAGAAAAAATTAAAATTGTTTTAATTAGGTGTTACATACTTTGTAATATTTAACATTATTTAAAAATAAAAAGATAAAAAGTCACTATCACACAAAAGTGATTCCATGGGGTCCCAAAGTTTAGAACAAGGCAACCTATGGTCAGCCATGACACAACCAGTAGCATTAGGACACATTTTGGGGTCATTTTTTATTATTATGATATTATTTTATTACCCTTAACTACCCGATTACTAATTAATCACGATAAATAAAGATAACTACCGTCGTTACTATTCATAATGTCCAAAAACAAAAGAGTATTAATTGCATAATTTGGACCTTCTGATTACAAATTTGGAATCCATTTTACCAAATTCCAAACACAGAAATTGCAATAATTAATTTAAAAAAATTCTTGTTTTCAAAACAAATAGCGGGTTTTTATGAAATGGTTTCTATGAAAATTTTGGCACTTGATTATGCCCAATTCCAATGTAAAATCAATTATAATGAAAAATATTGGATTAAATGGTAAAAATATATTCTAATTAATATTTAAATCCAATTATAATGATTATTTATCTGTATAATTAAATTATATGAAAAATTAGTTTTGAAGTAAAATGCAGTGCCTTTTCAATATTCATTAAAAAAATGAACATTGTCAAAAAAAATACCAAAACATTATCCAAAGTAAATTTCAATATACCGATTCTAATGAATATTTTTATTTTGAAAAATATAACATATAAAATCCTAAAAATAATGATTTAAAAATGGGTTTCCATCAAAAGGAGTAAAAACAATCTTTAAAAAACATTAGAGAATTCTATGATTATGATTGGATTTATTCTCATTTTAAGCCTCTTAAAACACTATATAATTCATAAATAGACATGGATATGAAAATACATAATTATTTACTTACATGGGAATTTACAATTGGTGATCTCAAAAGGATCATATTGATTATGAATTTATTGTATATATATATATATTATATCAATGAAATATTTTTCATTTTGAGAAAATATTATATCATTTAATTTATTACAATTACATCAAAGGAAATTGATAACGTCATTCATGTGTACGGTGGACTACATCCCAGCAAAGTGATTTGATTAATGTTATATTAATGCATCACATATCGGTTATGAATAATAGTATTTATCAAATTTGTATATCATTTTTGATATATGTATGGTTATGGATATTAATAATAACACTTATATTTATTCAATCATTATCATTGGAGAATAGAAATATAACTCATGTATACTGACCAATTATCATCTGTATAATTTTAACAATGTATTTTTATCATAACTCATCTTTGTGATTGTTCCAAAAACCATAACTGATATATTAAAATATTAATAATTCCAATTCTTTTATTATATATATGATGAATTGTTAATATATTCATCTTGAGATAAATTCTTTATGTGATTTTAAATATATGTGCCAAACATTATAAATACATCTGAATTTAACCTAAATAAATAAGTTGTTCAATGTAATACCATATAGTATAAAATAAATGAAATTATAAACTTCAAAAATTCAGTTATTCTTGTATATAATCAACATAAATTTTTTATACATTATGTTAAAGATAACACCTAATTAATTAGCCCCATGTTATGGTATCTATCAAACTATACATGTCATTTGTGTTATTTACATTATGTATATATCTCTCTCATTAATGTTATTTAATTCTTATGTAATCTGTATATATGACTCTCACATGTATATCTATATTATTCCACATTATATTTATGTATTAATAGATTTCATATTCATAAATTTCTTCATTAATAAATTTACTTTGATTATGATACGAGGAATGTTCGTACATATAATTTTCCTTAAATGGATAATTCATATGTAATTAATAAGGATTAATTTTATTTATGTGGAACACATATATCATTAACATTTTATAATGGGTGTGACCTTATATCTCTCCCCTTCCCAAGTTAATGATTTAGTCTCATGATATTTCATGTCTGCGATTAGGTATTTAACCTAATATATTGTTGGTATTTTTCCACCATGTTATATTGTTTACAATGTTAACATTGAATAATGATTATTCTATGTTTTTTTCTTACACATATCATATCTTAAATTGATATTATAAAGAAACTTTATTTATTTCATTCTTTTATGTGATATCTTGTGAGAATTATATTTTATAATATCATGATATACATTTTACTCAAATGTTATATTTAATTATTGTCTTCATTACCTTAATCACATAAACTAAAACATAATTTAAAATAGTTAATATATTGAACAAATATCTATGTCTCAGAAGATTTAATATTAGTAGAACTGTGATATGACTATTAGATAAGTGGTAAATTTTCAACTATAAATTTAATTATTCTTTCCAAAATTCTTCAAGAACGCTCCAAAAAATTCATATTTTTATATAGTATGTATTGGCCATACAAAACCATTAGTATTGGATTGAAGATAAGATTAATATGGTTGAACATGAGGTGAATATAAATTAGATAACTTAATCTCTAGTTCAATATTGATTGGAAGTACAACTACCCTTTCAGATGATCAATAAAATATATATTATTCCTAAAAAATTGAAAAACAATTTTCCTTTTCATTCGAAATAAATTATTATATATAGTTCATATTAAAGAGAATGTTCAATTATTATATCTCTTGCTATTATTTAATTTGTGATATTTAACTACTTAATTATAATATAGTACTTATTATTATTCTTATATTCTAACCACTGCCCTTAAATTTTCCCATTTATATGTTTTATATTACATTTATCTACAACAATATTTTTTTTCACAACATTTAATTCTTATATTTTCATTATAGTTTCATAACAATATTATTTTTAAAATACTTCATTATTATATATAATTTTTCAAATCCTTTCATCTTATGTAACTATTTTTGACTTCGATGACTAGTATTATAGATTTAAATTATTTCTACTTTTTTTATAATATTATATTTTGATGGATCGATTGCGTTCATTATTTTGAAAACCACACTTTCATTATTCTCATAATCATAGTAATTTTAGAAAAAGGGACCACAACAATATTACACCTCCCATAAAATAATACCAATAATATGTGTAATCCATTTCAACGGTTTTTTGATCATCGTCTGCTGCAGAAACATGTGATTTCACTAAATAAAAATTTCATTAACAAAATATAAAAATATCATCCATAATAATATCTATGTATTAATTGGGGTTTTTTCATCATAATATCATATTAGTTCATTAAATTATATTACATCAAACATAGTAAAAAAATATTATTCAATATCACATCATATAATAAAATAATTCACTGAACATCTCTATGTTTGATAGATCCAATATTAGACCACATTAAATTAGATATATTAGAATTAATATATCATAAAACATAGTCAACACAATAGAAGTCTTGTATCTAGATTATATACGTATCCCCCTTTTTGGTAGTGGAAAAGACATGATCCAATCAAACAAGATTTTATCTTCTGAAATTATTTAAATATTCATGTGAACATTCATACAATCCTGAAATATTTTTTCAACTCATTGGATATGAAAAATACTCCATGATCTTATGGTGAAATATAATATAAAAAAAAATAATTTAAATAAAATAATTAATTAAGTAAATAATCAATATTTTTTATGGTAATGTTGAAAGTAGTAATAAAAAACAAAGGATCCCGTTTATGTTCATTATTATTAAAAAACCAATAAAGATCCTTAGAAATAATTATTGAAAAATGAATTTTATTGTTAATATTATTCCATTATAGAAATTTTTATAAAATAATTATACCTTATAATATAATTTAATATGAAATAGTATATCTCAAATAACTTTTAGTAGATTATCCATTCCATCATTCATTCCTTGTTTATAGGTACATGAAATGATGATATTATTAAATATAATGAATAATTCTTAAATATGAAAAAATATATAAAATTGATATATATTCACAGTGAATTGGACCATTAAAATATATGTTAATACATTTATCTAGATAACATTTGTATATGAAGTTTCATTTTGGATTTTCATGATTCAACAACATATATTAGATTTCACAGAAACACATTATTTCATATTAATTATAATAGTAACAATAATTATACAACCAATATTTTTAGAACGTTAAAATTATTTTATAATTTAGATGAATGCCAATAATATAAAATTATGTTAATAATTAAATAATTAAAAATTCATGTCAATTTAATTTAACAGAAAATTAATATAAAAAGAAATAATTAAAAAATGGATTTATATTTATTGAAATTAGAAATTACAAATCCAATGGTGAGGAATGTTCCCCTATTGGTGAGAATAAATATAAGACTTATATATTATTTATTTTGTTTGTAGTTCTTCATGATTGTACAAAAATTTAAAAATATGATATTGGGAATCCATACATGTTGTTTCATCTAATGTTTGAGGTAAATAATCATTTTGAGATATATCCATATCATCTTTTGATAGATTTGACTCTATTATGTAGACACATTTTCATTCATTTACCACATCACTAACACATAATAAAATAGTATTATTGATAGTGAAAAATCTTTTTTTTCATAATATAAAATTTTATGGGTTTTACTACCATATCCAGATGATTTTAGGTTAATTCAAAACAAATAACACATTTTCCATAATTCAGTTTATCTAGTTTTAAATTATATATACATCTTATTGAAACATTAAATATCTAATTTTTGATTTATTATCTTCTCATTTATTTGAAAAAAGATACATTATTCCTTTTTTTCTCCAAATAACCCATCTTTCATTTATTGAACCATGGTTTACATTTCAATAAATTAAATAAGAATTATCCATTATAATCATTAGTAAGATTTTTAATTTTAACTAATTACTTTAAAAAGATATAATTAAACCTATAATTGTTTATAATTCAATTATGTATATTTTCTATATTTTTTATAACATCTAATAACATTCCCCTTAATGGTTAACTATTTTAGACCATTTTATTTCCTATAATGGTTCATTTTTATATATTTCAATTCAATCATCTAAAAAGAATGTCGTTATTTGATTCATGATCTATTTGATCCTTGTATGAATATATTTAACTTTTATCATCATATTATTATTCACTTTATGAAGACTAAAATCATATAGAATGAAAATACAAATTTTTAAGGTCATTAGTGTTTTCCCCAAAAAAATATATTAAAAAAATTATTATAATAACATGTAATTATTATATAATTTTCAATATCATTTCATGAAATATAAAATTTAGTGTTAAAAGAAATATAAAAAAAATTGTATATAACCTTTAATATTTTTACCCCATTATTTTTTCCAATACTATCTATATTTTTTCAAAAACTTTAATTTATGATATTAAAGAATGACGGAAATATCATTGTGTATTCATTATTCAAAAATTGTATCCCCATTAATTCCATTCTTTTCAAATTTTCCATTTTTACATTTTGGGCATAAAAATAATATCTTTTGAATTTCTTATTCATGAAAATATATCTTTCCATTTTAGATTGTTCTAATTAAAGATATCTTAATAAAAAATTTTCCTGAGAATAAATTAAAAGTAAATTTAAAAATATCTATTTGGGATATAAAATAATATGATACAAAATAATTTTAAATCATTTTATTTTACCTATTTATTATGTATTCATGCTACACGAATGATACAAATAAGTCCTATATTCATAGTTTTGCAATATTCATTTTTTCATTGAAATTTGTCAATTTTTATGCCCATTATTTATGTATTATATCTAAAATTATTTCAATATTTCGATCATCAATAAATTTAATTTTTCAAAAAACTAATAACTATTGAAAATAGTAAAAAAATATTCGGCATATGATATATATATCTATAATGTTTAATATTAACCTGTTGATGATCATTTCTCGAAATTATTTTTTTAGCTAAATGATTTTTTTATGTTATGAATTGAGTAAAAAAAATTATTTTTACACAATATTTATTCTGTTATGGATAATGATACATTTATATAAATTTTTCTCCAAATATAACATTATAGAGTATTTATAACATACAAATACAACTGGAATTCCTTCATTTCATCTCATGAAAATTTAAACCCAATTTCTCTAAATTTTATAATTTTCTATTGATTGTTATAAAATTATCAATGCATGTGTTAATTATAAATTTATCAATTCATTCATTTTTGTACCGAAAATAAATCACCTTAAAAACCATGTGTTATATTGGTAGTCAATTTAACTATTGATCCAACATGTATTCATATCTAACTAAAAATATTTAGTCACACACTATTATGTGAAATGAAATAAAAAAATATCTAATTGGGTAATAGAAATTATTTGGATCTATATCTATTCTAGAAAATGCGATTTGATAAAAAATATAGTATCATAATATTATATTGAAAATTATAATAAATATGGTGAATTTTATTTTGATAAAAACTAATAATTTTTATTATATTTACATTTATTGTTTGTTTTAAAAAATACAGATCAAATATTGAATAATAGTAAAATTAGTTCACTCATGGAAAATATAAGTTTTATGTAAGATACAAATTTATGTATATGTATTGTATTCAATATATAATAAATCATCGATGAGAGAGTAATATTAGTATAAATTTATATTTAATATATTGTAATAAAAATGAATATTTTTTGTAAGGATATTTTTGATATTTTTATTATTAGATATCTAAAATGAAGATGCAATGTTCTAATGAAAACTACGTAGTAATTAAAAAAGTTATTTTTAGAACATAAAATTTAGTTCAACGTGAATTGAATATCTATATTCTTAATTTATGTAATCCATGAATTTAATCATTTCATAAGTTATGAGTTTCTTATATCCTGATGCCAATCTATATATTCCTCAACCATGAATAATTCAATAATTATGATCATATTATCCAACATCAATAAAATGATGCCGATTATAATCTCTATATTGGTTGATATATTAAAACATAAATTGCATCAAATGGTAGCTCGACATGATAGATTCATTAACCGGTATATAAATTTTGATACTTAATCATGAGGATTACACTAACATACACATATATTGGAAAATTATTAAAAGAAAAAGATTGTGATTTTTAATGGAAAACATCAATAATGTTACAATTATATGAAAGAATAAAAATGAAAAATAATTTTTTTTTAAAGTTTACTCAGCAACATAAAATGTCATATATTTAAAAAAAATCACAAATCATCAAACTTAATGTAAACACTTCTACAAACATATTATTTTCATATGGTCTGCTAGTGAGATTCAATACATATTATAAGAAATCCTCTAATATTTTGATATTGTATATGATAGTGAAATTTTAAATTATATATGGAGAATATTTTATTTATTTTTAGGATAACTCAACATCATTAAATATCTAAATATGAGTTGAATCAACACGACTATTAAAGATTTTAAAAATGATTAGGGAGATTTGGATTTCATTATATAATATAACTTTTTTTTGATAACCATAAAATAAGGGAATTGTAGAACTAATTAGGTCATCATATTTTAAAAAATTATTATTCCATTAACATTTTTTTAATCATAGTTTCTTAAACATTTAATTTATTTGATTCATTTAGTTTCAACTATTAAATTTGAATACATCCATAATGTTTTATAGAAAATAAAATATGATGTGTTTTATATTTTTTTTTAAAAATATTTATTATAATCTAATGAATAAAAATGACCATTTTTTTGAATGTGCCACCTAAATAAACAATAATAATTTATAAATTCTCTGTATTTTCTCTTTTATTATAGAAACTTCGACATATTGAGAACAACGTTGTCAAATAATAAATAATGATCTACCAATTTATAGGAAACCCCAAAATTTATTAGATCTATTCGATATTTGGAAACACGTTCCTCGCAAGAAACCAATTATAAATGCTTTTAAAATGGTGGTATATATTTAGAAATGAAAAAAGGTAATAATAAAGGATTTATATTCATCGATAATATCATTTAAAATGTTATTTATTGAGATAAATTTGTATAATAAAAAAAATAATACCCAAAAACGAATAATTGAATAATATATTATAATAAAAGTTGTACAAATAGTTAATTCAAGAATAATTAATCTATATTGTATACTAGAATAATAATGGTAGAATTTTAAGAAAAAAATACCAAACTCAAAAAAGGTGTAATCATTTTTTATGAAATTTTTTTATTTAGAAATATTACAAAAGAACCCACTACATTTTGTTTTCATTGAACAATGATTTATGATCAATTTTGTGAAAAATATAATCTCTTATTGTATTATTTATTGATTCTTGATCTCATGTTGTCTGCATATTTCCTCACCCAATGCAGTCTTTACATTTATCCGTTAATTAAAATCTCTTTGTTTATGTGAGTAACTATAGGATTTCAGCATATAAAATTTTTTATAATAAATATATTTGACAATAGAGATAAATAAAAAATTTAATTAATTAATGTATTTTAATTTTTTTCCACTCCCACATCTACAAATCATATTTGTAGAAAATTTGAACGAATATGATGTTTTTTATAAGGAAAAGAACAATTTTTATACTCATCCACTACCATAGTTTTCCCAAATGAGATTTTAATTATATAATATGTTGTCATGCATTATAGAGAATAATTACTATTTTTATAAAATTTTATACTCATCCTAGTGTTTGAAATGAACCTCGTTAATAATTTCATGTAAAAAATAATATTTTTAAAAATATATTAAAAACATTAAGTGATATAAATGTAAAAATATGGTATTTATATTTCATACATCATTAGAGATTTCATCCCAGAAATTATATAACACTAAAATATGTGAGGGTATTGATCGTGTATATGGTCCTTGATCCTCAATAATCTCTCTAATAGATTTTTATGGTGCCAAAATACATTCAATAAGTAAATCAATCAACATTCTAAGATCCACTCAAATTAATCCGCAATATCCACTATGACATCCATTCAAGTTCATTAATTATTTATTTTTATGACAACACATTTTATAACATGTGTTTGATCATTTATATATCTCATATTTTATGTTAATAGAACCTTATTTAATATCCTAGATTTTATTATGTAAGAATATACTCAACATTGATTCAAAGAATACAATGTGAACTTAATCATGGTTTGGGGGTGGATCCTGGAAGTAAACATCCAATACTATTCTATATTGAATTGATTATTGTTTATAATACCATTGGGATACCTCTTACCCTCGTAGTAAAACTTTTTATTACACATCATTGTGAAAATTATGGGAATGCATTATATCTCACATTAATAACAAAGGGACTCCCTCATGTTCTGGAATATGACATCTAATATCCCTAGGATGTTCTCATCCACCTATGAATGGTCTTTAGAATTTCAATTTATGACTATAATTACATTTTCCCCATATGTTTTGACTCTCCCAGCCTTCATAGGCACTAATGTGGCCGACAATGTCTCTTATAAAGGACCTCAAAATTAACCATGTGAAACCAAAATTTTTAGTTTTTTTTAGAAGCTCCACTTGCTGAAAATGTTCCTAATTGATATTGTAAAAATAATATATAAATAAAAAAATTTATACTTAATGATATTATTATACTTCCTATTCTAGAAATCGGACTGTGGGAGAAGAAATTTTCTCATCTTCAACTGAGTCCGAAAAATCACATGAACCACTCCAAAATGGTTATGTAAAGGGGATTGGAGTTTAGATAAAATCATCAATAGAACCCTAATAATTTTTTTGAATTCATGCACATAAAAGTTAAATATATATTCCACTAAATTATACTCTCTAATGGATATTAATTTGGATAACTTATTTAGTTAGTCAATAATACCATTGATAGTGTCATCACCAATAGATGGTTATAATAATCTAATGTCGGTCCTTTACATACTGACATGTATTATTTCAAGAGATGAACATTATAGATATCCCCATCATTGATGTCCACAAAAAATCTTCCATTATCATGGTAAATATTTATAATTATAGGTTGTACTATTAAAGAATATTTATGGAACTCTCTTAGTAACACAACTCATAATATAAATGGTACCACTACATACCCTTTAAATATGATGTCATGCACCCTATAACATCTTGACCCATACTAGCTAGTCTGAGATAGATGTTCACATGAAATCATTAATTCCTCACAATATAAAAGTATATTCTCAATAAAATAGTGGGTATGATATTTTTAGTGGAGACATTATACCCTAAGTATCATATAATTTATAAAATATTAAAACATAACCAACGTAGTAAATATGATGATAAAATAATTTGAAACAAAAGAATAAAAGGTGGAATAGATTTTATATGTCAAATAAACATCTCACATAGTGTCGAAACAATGATCATTTATGACGAATTTGAAATAAATTAATAAATAATGGGACATTAATATTTTATTCTGATCTTCTATGTTCTCCAATCTCCTCAGGACGGTTGTCAAAAATAGATCCCTTATCAGTAATTATGAATACAGTCTTGTAATCAAAAATTTAATAAGAATTATAATGTAGTTTGTGAGTGTAAGACATATTAGGATGCCACCAATGAATCCATAACACATGATAACATTAATAAGAGTGTATAGTACGAAAAAATAAATGCTTGCATAACAAACAATCATGAAGAGCATTCATGATATAACTAATCAAACCCAAACCACAGATGTAAAAACTCCATTACCATTAAAAAATATTAGAATCATCATAGAGACATAAAAACATATAATTCATTCTAATTATCCTAAAAATTAATAAAGGACCATAGACTCCAGGTTAGAACAAATTCAACAATTTTACCATACCACATTATCTTCTATAAGGTCACAAAGACTGTCATTCCCCAATAATGACACATGGGTTCAATAAAACAAAATCTTCATGCCCCATGGTCAGTACACATAGTGGAACATGACCCAATTCTAGTATAAAAGTCTCCTCACACAAGATAATCCTACCCTATGGTCAGTATACATTAGGCCATCATGCACCATGTATTATATTGATCATATAATAATATCACTTGCATTGGATGAACATTATCCACATATAGTGTACCAATACAATATGGGAAACATGTCATATTGGTTCAATAAAATATTACACATGAACATATTATATACTAGAAATATTATATGGAATAAATCATATCATATAATTGAACCCATAGAATATCATGGGTGTGAAATGAACATAGTACCCAAAAATGTGATCAAACATGTAATAACCTTTAAAAATCAATAAAAACTATATATTTATATAATTCATTAGTGTGGAATAAATATTGAATGAAACATTCTACATATACATTCAACAATTTCAATGTTAAGGATAATCTAGTATTTTTTTTCTTGGTGGAGGGGACTACTCAAATGTTAAAAAAAAATATTCATGGGCTTTATTGACATAGTATTTGACATGTTAAAACGCAATAATTTTTAATGGTATCAATTTTAAACCTCATTCATAGATCCTACATTTGGAGTGGGACGAAAATTGAAATGACACAACTGGAACATGATAGGGAATCAAATAACAATATTTCATTTTTTATTTTTCGATATCATCTAGATCCCTCATATTTAATGAAGGAAACAATGAAAGGAAGTTGAATAATCAAATGATTATATAAATTCAATCAATATATTCTTCATGAACCTTTTATAATCGTAATTTAATATAATAATATAATCTTTTTTTAACCAACACATGCATTCAGAGTCATTATTTTCAAATAATTAACATTTTTGTATATTTTAAAGGTAAAAATATATTGACTCTTTGGTATTGGATGTAATATATAGGGTATTGTTATTGTATTATAGCATGATTATTTTTAAAGAGTAACAAAATTGTATAAAATAAAACAATATTTATATTATAAAAAATGGTAGAAAAATTAAAATCAATTGTGATGTCACAAAACACAGGATGTGAATAAAAGTTATATTTTAGCGAAGGTAAAACCAAAATTTTGGATTTAATGGATGTATCTTCTATCCACCTAAAAATGTTTTTTTTGGAAATATAACATTGTTCTAGAAATATATCATGTGAATAATATAATATATTTAAACATACATATAACCTACCAACACATGATCCACACAAATGTTATGTCACACATATGGAAAAACCAACAATATATGTATAATGGTTTTCTTAACCTTCCCATATTAAAACTATTTTATAGACACTATATGATTTTAGATTAATTTAATTCATGTAATGTAATATTTTTAACCTTATATATAATTTGAACAAACATATGGTGTGCATAATGTTAATTTTAGGGATCAAGTAGTATTAATATTAAAAAATTAATGATGGTATCATATTTACCATCTATGAAACAATTTTGATGGATTTACATTATTTCTTAAAATTCAAATTCTTTTGAATGAGTATCTATGGGCCTCATAATCGATGGTTGACTCCATGAAGTACTCTTTTTTTCAAAATAATGTTCCAATGTATTAACATGGATTTTAGTCAAGCATTAAGGTACTTAATAAAAATAAATTATATTTATATTTTCATTATTTATCTAATTTCCACTACAAATAACATAAATTCAAAATTACGCACCATTATCCCTTTATATTTAATTGTATTACTCTCCATATCATCTAAAAATTGATAAGTGTAATTTTTTATTAATATTTATTCATTGATGATATCAAATTTATTATAAACATTGTGGGATTACCTCAAATGATAGTAAGTGGTGGGGTTGCCAACATTAATCAGTTATATTTTTATTACTAAAAATCCACAGAGCTAAAAGGAAACAGGGTCATCATTTCAAATTCCTATCAATGATACAATCATTTAGACATCCTAAAGAAGTCATTATACCATAAAATTCAATTTTCATGGAATTATTCTATATCAAATGCATAATCACATTGTAACACCATTAATAACCTCTTTCGGAGAGTGAAATATTTTTATATGAATATGTAAATGATTATCTATTGGACTGATTACACACAAAATATGTTACCATGAAGGTAGTGTCAAAAATTCTTCAGGGATATAACTACAGATGGATGATCCATCTAATATCTTGAATATTTATAATAATGTGATCATAGTTTTTTTCATACACTCTATCAACACCTACTTCTACTACAAATTACTCTTAATCATTGATATAGTTGACTCACAGAATTGTGGTTAAATATATAACCTCATCTAGAAACATTATAATGGTAGAACAAATCCTTATCTATCATAATATCTAATTGGTCCCTGACAATATTTATAGAATATTGAATGATTTCATATTTTTCAATTTAGTCAATGGGGGACCATCTATATATGTATACATGGTTGGAATATATGAACATTTATATCCACCGAGATGGTGGTCTATATCACTATCATTCTCATGGAAGTATCCCAAAAATGAGTGACAACAATATGTGTTTGGAATAGACACACTATTCTTCTTGTTAATCTACTGATTACAATTTTAAATCACACAACCTCTATCAAATAATTTTTTCTCATTACTCCTTCAATTTTTTTATATTTCACATAAATTAATTTTATTTTCTAAAAAATTGGAGCATATTGAATATAAATAGTAATCAATTTAATGAATACAACATGTCCACAAAAACTCATTTAAATTTATACATGTTCATGTAGGATTCACATTTAAAAATTATATCAAAATGTTATCAAAACTATGTTATTATTTTTGAAACATTTCTCTTTAAAAGGGATCACAAGATTTTTAAAAATTATATAAATTTTAATGAATCTCCCTTGGGATGTTTTATTGAGGATTGTTTATCGTGGAAATAATGTTATTGTATATTCTACTTGTGATATGAACATAAAAGATATTAATTCTCTAATTTGGATACATTGGATCTTCGTTAAGATATTCTCTAATATATGTTAGTGGTAGATTCCTATTTATAGAGTTTTAATCTTTATCATGACACCTCTATTCTCACCACTAACCAATCATGAAAATATTAATTTTATTTCATGAATAGCCCATTCGTTTGGAATCATCCATTGCAATATTAGTATAGAAATCATTGAATATACAATTTTTTTTTCATTTCTGATATTTACTAGCATAAAAAATAATACATTTTAAAAATAATAAATAATTAATGAAAAAATAAATCATTACATGTTACATTCCTTTTATAAAAATTCATTATGAATTTATATAAAAAAATTATTCATGAATCTTTTCACTTTAACCAGAATTCATAAACTAGCTTTTTGAAAAGCATTAGGAATCACTACTACATCGAGCCTCAATCATTTTGAATCACATCAATGAACCTCATATAGATTTGAGGGATCTTTTTTATCATACTATGTTTCTTAAATATGTTAAAATACCACACATTACTATCACAACATGATTAATAAAAAAACCCATATTACTGTGAATAATGTTGGTTGTATTTTTTTCAAACAATATACACCTTTTGTTTTCATAGAGACTTTGAACCCTAAGATACCACATCAATCTTCCATTACCAGCTTATTTCCAACACATTGTATTCCCCACATATTTTACTAAAAATAATATCATGTGAATATTAATAGTGGAGATTTATATAATCAACACATTATATATGACCAAATATTTCATTAAGGGTGTGTGGAGAAAATGAAGAATAAAAAGTTCATAAAAAAGTCAGTTCATTCATGAAACATCCCTACATGTAAATAATTCTCCACAATATAATTTTTTCATAATTTTTATAGGGAATATTGGACCCCAAGGAGACAACATTTAAATAAATAGATTGAAATTTCATTGATTAAAAATTCCAGAGGAAAGCTATGATTATATATAATCATTTCAGGAACAAAATTTTGTATTATTATATGTTAATTTCCTATGTTACGTTTCATCCCTATTTTATTCATCCTCCATTCATGATCAAAATAGACCCTCCGCTATCCAATGAAATTAGCGGTCACTGATTTGTGTTCAATAGTAATATCTACCACACATATTAACACATGTGGAATAATAGATAATTACAAAGAGAGTGGTTATTATACTGCAACACTTGTTCATGTATGTGTAGTTGAATGGACATATAGATAAATGAAATAATATTTGAATTATTTATTGGGTATAACCTTTATAATAATATCTACAAACAGTAATTTTGTAGAAATATTCTCTAATATTAACTGACAATTATCAACAATCTCCTAGATAAAACGAATACTGATTTTTATATGCTTTATCCATTAGTGGCATACATATTTTGTTTCTATCATTTATGACTCTTTAAATATCTCACTTGAGTTTGATTGGAGACTTCACATTAACACCCATTTCACCATGATGATGCTCTATCCACTATAATTGATTGAAATAATGCATGTTGTAAATATATTAATCTTTTATTCTTCTCAAATAAGTGAAATTTTATCTATTTATTCATTATGAAACACAAAACAATCCCCCATATAGTTCACCACCACTCAATGATTTTATATCATCTACTAAACTAGACCAATAGGTATCACATTAACATAACTACACTTGATATAATTTTTAATTATAAGAAAACAAAAATCATTATCACTTCTATATTCTAATGTATTCCTTTCCCATTAATTTGATTTTTCCTTGTTATTACGGTAATATTGCTCATCTTAGATCGAGGGAAATTATATCATGTCATTTCTCTTTGGAGTTTAATAAAATTCTAATGATTTTCTAATATTCCATGAAATTCCAAAAAATTTATTCTTTATCACATGATAGCTTCATCGATGATTTATTTTGATTGATAAATCGATCGAATTATCTCTGATAAATAATATAATTTCATCATTGTAATATCATTTTTTTCATATTTTTGTTCCAGGTCTTCCTTGTGTCACCTATAAACGATGGGAAAAAGAAATCATTCAAATAATTTAATTTAAAAATCAATTTTATGGAATTTAATTAATTTATTTATAGAGATATTGACTTATATTACATGAAAATTACATATTTTTTTACAAATATTGTTAACATTACAAAAAATATACTAGAGAATTGTATATTTTAGTTTATATTAAAAACATGGGAACGTAATACTTGATCCAAAGGGTATAAATGAATTCTATCACTACATTATCCACAAATAGAACCATTATAATATATATATATAAAAATAAATAAATAATACATATATGCATAAATTTAATAATGTAATTTATGAAAGGGTGAGCTCGTGTCACCACAACAAGTTTAAAAACCCTGAGAGGGGGTGAAAATGAATATTAAATTTTAAAACAACTGACCCATTATATATTTTTCAATCATTGAATGAATATTTATGCTCTCACATTCCCATATTAATAAATTTATATAAATGAATGAATGCATGAGATTCACTATTTTCACATTTTTTATCATTTCATGGATATGTTCAAGGATAATAAATAAAAAATTTGTTGATTTACCAAATCAACAATGTCTCACTACTATATCCAGTTCTGCATATAGCATATATACACCTTGGATATCTTCCTTTACAATGTTTGCTCACAACTCACTACATCCCAAGGGCCATCCCCTCTATGTTACAATATATGGATCACTACTCATGTAAAGTATATCCTTATTCCCCTTCCATTTCTCACTTATCAATAATGGATTCAAAAATAGTTAATTAAAATGTTGGTTTCTTTATTAGAAGTAATTAATAAATACCCAATTGTTGTTAGATTAATTTTTATGACCCACTTTTATCCATTTTATGAATATAAAAATACCACAAATTTATAGGGAAGTCCATTTTAAATCAATTTTGGAATCATATTACCTTTTTGAATATCACCTCTTTCGTGGAGCTCAAATATCCATTGTTTAGAAACCCCCTTTTAGGAAAATAAATTAACATTTATTAATAAAAAACATTTTTTATGCTCACATATCCCTCCTAAATCTCCCAACCATCGGTTATATTTACATAACATTGTGAAAATTAATACTTTTTAAAATCATAAATTATTTCTTTGGCATTCATAACCATTAAAAACATAATTTATTTATAAACATTTTCCCAATAAAAAGAAACATGAATCATATTTTTGAATTCATAATCTAGAAATCTCCATTAATTATTAATCTACTTTTCAGAGGAGGTTAGAGGCCTATATTAAGTTACTACGTTAAATTCCAAAATCATTTATGCCCATCGTCACTATTTTATGATGATCTATATTTTTTATTATGAACCCCATATTTAAGAAGAAAATATAAAATACTTATTTTTATAAAATATTCTCATAATCATGTAGATATACTATCAACCATGTGACAATTTGTGATGTTACACTTCTCATATTCAGGGAGACATAACATTATTTCATCATGCATTCACGATGCTCCACACCTTTGTGAAACAAAACCTTCATGACACTATATTCCATTGTTAATATTTCTACCTTTTAGAGACATAAATCATCCCAAAACTCATGACAATGACATATTATTACATGGTAATCTTTGATATAAACCATTTGCAATGATTTAACGAACCTCCAAATTTTGGAATTGTTTATTTTGGAAAATACTAATAAATTACGAAAAATTGTATACATAATTTTTTGTACCCCTTCTCGTGTATCCATTCTATTGACTTGTATATTTTTTGACATACCTTTTGAGCATTCTCTTTTGTAATACAAAAGTAATTATAGTAACATTCTTTTTCAACAAACAAAATCAAACCAAAAAAATAGAAATTTTACCTAGACATATATTCCCAATAATCTCAACCATTGTGTTTGATGAAAACACATCAAATTTTGATACCATGTAAAATCTTATTACATATTCTACAATTATTATCTCCAATCAATTCAGATAGTAATTAGAGATTATAAACAACACACAGTATCCTCTAACTTGAGCCCTACTCCGCGTGAGAAACATGAGAAAATTTCAAAGTTCATCAATAAATAAATTCCATAAAAACCAATCAGATGCATTCATCAGTAATATAATCATTGATTTTATATCAACATTGATACATCACCTTTAATATTTTCATTATTAAAAAACCTTCTTATTCAATACATCCCATATTATCTTATCCCCTATTCTGATTAAGATATCTTCACCCTCTTTTCCAATCAACCCAAAATTCATATCATTTGTTAATGTTATGGGGTGAATAAAACATATCAAACCTTTAAGGGAAAATCATCTTGCCTTATGGATTGGGTGTCCCACATACCGAAATTTTTACGTATGTGGTGTCGATTAAACACCATCGTCTAAATGATTCCATTCAAATACCTATTAGGGTAAGGATTTTTTTAATAATTTCTACAAAATATAGTTGTGTAGGAACATACTCTAACATCCCAATCCCATTCACTGCCTTCATATTATTTAAATTACACATGATTAAAATTTTCTATATCTGTAAGTAAAGGAATATATTTTTTCTATGATTTATTAATAGTAGTTTATCGAATTGTATTTTGATATATGTCTTCACTATAATGCCAATATCATCATTATAATTTTTCATCCAAAATAACTATTTTCATGCTTGAGTAGCCACAATATATTTATCTACTGCTATTATTAGTGAAATGAAATCATATATTTAAATTATCCATGAAACAAAAATTACAATAATATACAAATCACTGCTTGATGTTTTATTTCCGTAATATGTTGAACTAGACTATTCTGCATCTGTATTGACCAATAACCATTTCTATTATTTTTCATTTTATATCAAATAAAAATGCTATATCCCTATGATATAAAATAAAATAATTTTTTACAACAATTAACTGGATTTCTTTATGATTTCACTAATACTACCCCACATGGAATGTGTAATATAATATCATGTTTTTTCACTATCATGTACAATAGATGCCTAATGATTTTCTTATATATTATGACATTAACTGCATATCCCTTGTCATCTAGTGATAGGTCCCTCCATGTAGAAACTAGATTCATCATATCCTTGTAATTTTCCATTCCATATCTTCTCAAATTTTCATTTATATATTTATATTAAGAAATGAATGTTCCATTTTTCCTTATTTCACTTATAATGAAATAAAAAAATTTATGTTCAATAATCATTGTCATTTCAAATTCACTTTTATTTAATTCTGGAATCTTTTTATCAATTATTCATATTTTCCATCATATATTATGTCTTTTACTTACACAAGACACATAATGTTTTTTACAATCATTATTGAAATATATATTTTAATTAACTCCATGATGTGGAGAACAACACGTCTTTAAAAATAGATTTAGTATTGAATACAATGTCCATGGTGCTTGTTTCAACCCCTATATATCATAATTTGGATAAGAATATTTTTTTCATTATAATGAATGATAAATCGATTTTTATTATCAATATGAACATGTTTTTGGAGAACCACATTTTAATACTCTTACATGTCATCCATATAGATTCTTTTGAACCCTATTTTCACCACTATGAGAAAAATAGTTTTATTATTTAAATCATTAGAACAATTTAAAAATTTTCATCAATATAAAAAAAAGTATCTAGAACTTCCCTTTTCACACTAGTCATTCAATATTTCAAATAATTGTGAAATTTAAATCATCTTATTGCGAAAGACCCATCTGATCCTAATGAAATTTTTACCTATTGGTCTAGAAACTATATCCCATTTTTATTCTTCATTATTTGTTTATGCTCTTCTTTTATAGCATAAAAACAAATCAAATATCAAGATTATTCATTAGAATATTTAGCCTCAAAATGATATCAGAATGATTCCTACCAAAATGAAAACATTATTCTTGTTTGAATTGGGATTTCCTGATCAAAAATAATTATTTTTTTGTCAACTTTAGATCAGGTAATCATCTTTTTCACAGTTTTATATTCTAATTTCCAATGCTCAATATTAATATCTTTATATGAATCATTACATTCCACATTAAATCTCCCTAATTTAATAACTTACTAATCACATTCATCCTGATATTATTCACTAAAATGTTAAAGATTATGTTCATTATCTACAATAGTGACATCATATAATTCAATAACCCTTCCTTGAAATTTTTTGAAACACGTATATTATTTTATTTTTTCATGATTATACATGAAATATCCACACATATTCATGTTATTTAAATTTCATGTGTCTAAATTTATTGAAAATAAAACATTTATTTACAAATATTTAAAATTAGTTCATTTTTTTCATCACATACGACATATCATAAAGAGTATCTTGGTTCTATAGGAAAAAACATAGACCTATTAGATATGAATACCTAGGTTAAAACATCTTAATTCAAAAATTTCCCTTATAGATCCATCTTAATCAGCAATGTTATTTCCATATTTTTGACAATCTGATTTATCCATTTAACCACTCCATTGTGTTGAACATATATTGCTTCTGAAACTTGATGTCTTATCTCATTTTTCTCATGATAATCCTCCAACTAAATATTTGTTAATTATTTTACCATTATTGGTAAAAAAAATATCATCTTTTTCTAACCATGAAACCATTAATATCCCTTTTGATACTATTTTATGAATCTAAACACATCAGAATTTTCAGATATGAGAAATACCAATAAATTCCTATTTTTGTAAATTAATAACAGACCGTAAAAATTATCACATTCAATAGATCCTACTACGATAGTTCTCCATGCATGTGGTTGCATCAATTAAATAAATTTTGTCTATATTAGTAATTTTTTCTTATATGTGTTTATTATTATCTTTCCTCATTTATAATAATGGAACATATGTTTATAATTGCATGAAATGAATTAGATTTTATGATTAGCATCACATTTGAAAAGAGCATCCATGTATTGTCTGTCTAGAAATCAAAGTCATTTCCATCACAACATGTTTTCTTCCTCACTATATAAAAACTCATATTTTCTTTTCCCATTAAAAGGTATATATTCACCATCATTATTTTAAAAAAATAAAAAAATTACCCCATAAATTATGTTGATAACTGAAATCATCATTGTAATGATAATAACATGACTTGAGTGACATTTTTGAATGAAATTAAGATGTCTGTAACTACGATTCTCGATAGCTAAGACATCATCTAGCCTCATTTAACTTCCCCAAAATAATTTCTAACAACATCTTCTATAGGATATTTTATTCTTGTAACGATATATTTATCTCCTATAATGTGGGATGTGTATCCACAATGAAGGATCTATACATCAGAATGATCTGATTCTTTAAGGAAATCCTCCAAAACCACTTCTTACTCATTTTTTTCTTTCTGATCATGGTTTTTAACTTCATGCCTAGTTTGGATTGATAATAATTATCTTTCTCAATGTATTATGGATAAAATTCAACATTTAAATATGAAAATGCGTTTTTCATTTTTATCTCATTGTATCATTCATTGAGATATTTAGAGTGTTTCCACATTATGTCTTTTTTTTAAATTATTATGTGTTGTTGAAGAGAAATATCATTATACGTGCCTAAATACTCCAAAACCATAACACTCACCATAAAATGATATCATTTAATATTTAAATATTTATGTCTACCACTATTGGCATTTTTCAATTCAGTACCAGTTGGATGTGGAACAAAAAAAATATAGTTCCCAATCATTTAACAACAATAACATCTAAATTAAGGTGGATTCCAATATGTCATTACTTCAAAAATAGTGATCCCATGGGATCTATGAATCATATAGTTATTATTTGTACCCAAATAAATCATTAATATTAGTTCAGGTTCATTGGGTCTAACATCAACCATTAAAATTTTTTACGTTAGATCAACCACGCATACTAGTTATATAACATTTGTTTCTCAGTTTCATTAGAATATCGAAACCTACTTTCGCATTTTCTATATCCTCTATGTCCTGCTTTGCTGGTGTCAGGAGTTTATCATTATCATTGGTGTTCTTACACAGTATGGAGACCACATCTTCAATCTTTTTTATTATATTGTATTGATATATAAATGTATTATTATAACTATCTATCTCACTATTCAGTTATTCACCCACATGTATGTACCCACCAATAGTTTCTAATTTCTCAAAAAATTAATACAAAATGATTTCAATTTTCACCTCCTCATAGGAATCATATTTATTCATTTAATATATAAAAATATTGGTATTATTAATAATTTATTTGATTTCATATTTTTGGATCTCCAAACACCTATCTCTTCATGAGATTCTTTTAATTTAGCATTCATATCAACTCGCACTTCAACAACTTCATCATTATTGTCGATTTCATTCATTTTCTAGGACAAACCAACAACATTGAGGGTAGAATTACATAGACAATATTTTTTGTTCACAGTGTCTTCAACACCAATTTCATTCAATATATTACTTTGTTATGAATGAATATTCTCCTTTTTGATTAAATTTATCTGTATATTTTTATTACCTTCCGCACTTGCTGATGAAATCTTCATATGAATTTCAACTATATCCTTGTAAACTTATTGAAATTTATTTGGGAACCTAGATTTATGATCTCCGACCACTCCATATCATAATCCTGAAAGTGTTATTTTTCCCGTATACATTTCATTTTATCATTTTCAATTCTTGGAATGGAATGACAACACATCATATTTTACTTCTTCAAAACCATATTCAATGGTGATATTCTTCATTGCTTTTAATTCCAATTCTATGACCATCACTTTTCCACAGACTCAATATCATTATTTTTCATATCATATGAAACAATATATTTTTATAACCTATCAAATGTAATCTATTTTGGATCATGACCATAACATATAGAAACTTTTAGATTGAACCTTGGTAGGAGACTTGTCAAGATTTAATTGAGAATCATTACAAATTCATAAATTTCTATTATACCTGTAATTTATTCCACAATAACAATCACGTAGTCACTGATTGAATCTCTAGACACATTTGGGTGCATTATTAGATAATCAAACATGTTCAGTTCATGATTTAACATTTCATATATAAAATTTGATTTTCCCACAAAAATATCTAAAATCTATTCCAAAATTGATCATGATGAATTACATGAAAACAACTTACTATATATTTTATTTTATAGAGCTCCCCAAATGCGTTAGTTCCTTTGGAATCATCATTGAATCCCATACATATAGATTCTAATAAAACACCGCATTCATCATTGGTCAAAATACGATGTATCACCGATATAATGACTTCAATTCCTAAATATTGAAATTAGTAAAGTTCCTAATTCTTACCCAATTTAAAATTATTTAACCTAATGATCATAGTGAAATTACAATTGATGGCCTCCATTTAATCCTCTTAGAGAGAGACACTAAAATCAAGTTTTCTCTTTGGTATAAATTATTACCCCAACATGATTAAATATCATTATAGGGGTTAATCAGTGTATGATTGATTATAAAAAATTACTCCATATATATTATATCATCATTAAGAAAACATAATTTTCTCCCTTTACCAAAGAAATATATCAATATAAATGAATGAATACACAAGACACAAACAATTTACCTTGTTCACCCTCACTAGGATATGTCTAATGAGGAGACGACATCAATGTCCCAATGTACTGAATAAACTATGGATAATTTCCAGATAAATTTATTTAAAAAGGAATAATTTTCCCACTATCACTTCATTTACAATGATTGTGGAAAAATCCATACTTCCTAAGCATTAATCCGTATGAATATCCTTTGATGGATTACTTCTAGTTGAAAGAATCACTTTCTTCCACTTCCTTTTATTAGTACCCTATAAAGGATTCTAACAAATTTTATAGTCATGTATGTATCTTAATTAGACATAATTAATAAAATTTCATATTTGGATAGATGATCTATAAAATTTGCCCTTTCATTCATTTTATATATATCAGTTTATCAAAGAATCAATAAGAAAACCTTGCAGAATGACTTCATGATGATAACTGCCTTGCGAAACTCCCCTCTTTTATAAAGATCAAATGGTATTATTGAAGCATCCTACTTTAATGAAGATCAATAATTCTTCATGAAGTAGTAAAAATTATTGATGTTATCATATATATCATGATGTTCATAACTTTATGTACAGTTTTTGTAGCATTTTTGTACATTAATACCATGACAATGATTACAAGTTTTAATCAGAATTCATACCCTTCATGAATTTCTTATGTCCCTGAATATTTTCACAAAAAAATACTTGGATAATCAGTGTTGTGAATTTAGATTCATAACAGTCTACGACAGTACCATTCTTATCATAGACCATGATACTGATCCATAGTATAATGATTGGATATTCACAAGACTTGAATCATAATATAATAAAAACAATATGGTTCATGTGAGTATAACATTGGAATAAGAAATGTTTTTGCAAAAACACATAATAGTTGAAAATTATTTCCATATTAGAAAAGCATCATTACTTATTCTATTATATTAGAATTTATTTACTCTCTATCCCATCATAGTAGTTGATGGTTACTCACAAGATCACCATTTTCGAGGAAGTACAATACTAAACTATGTAAACTCTACATTCCAATTTATTCTGCCTAATGAAATATAAATATTTACCAAATTTGTTGGAGGGAGATATATGTCCCAAAATTCAAATAATTAATATCTTATTTATCTAGACCACATTATCATAAACATTCATCATATCATATTTAATGGGATGAAATTGGTATCTTAAATATTTTAGCATATAAAAAAATATGAAAAGAAATTGGGTTCAAAATAATTTTGTCATTATATAACCCATTATAATAACTTGAATTCATATTAAAATTATTGTTGTATAACATATTAAAGAGAAACGGGTTTATAAACATCATTCCATAAAATCTTAAACAACATAAAGAATTAATTTGAATTATATCCATGGATTTTATCCTCAGAATAACTTATGTAACACCAAAACATGTCATATTAGATGGAAAATAAATTTTAATGATAATTTATATATTTTAATCTAGATAATATACTTTCCACATAAAAATTATTTGAAAACATAAAACATATTTTTTAAAAAAAATTCAATATATCCTTTAAATAATATGATTAATGATTTTATACAGGTTTAAAACATATTGAATTAAAAAAAAATCAAAATATATTTATTTTAGTATGTTATTAATATATAATTTAAGAATATTTAAGATTTTTTTTAAAAAATATATTTCGGATGAAAATTAATATCCAACCATAGATAAAAATAATGGTAAATTTTTTTATAAAACATCATAATTATTTATAGTAAAAACTTGTAGAAAAATTGTACAATAACATGATTATATCCTGAATAACCTAATGATATAAAAATGAAGATTAATTATTGAACTTATATCATGATATTTAATAATTAGAGACTCAATTATAAATAATATTGTTAAATGATTATATATTAAAATAAAATCAATAATACATTTAATAAATTGAATTATACTCTACCAAAATTAATAACATAAAATGGAACTCAGAATTTAATGAGGTTAAATACATTCATTATATTATATTTTTTGGGAAGTAATATACACCTTGTGGAATGATATATTTGTATAACATAACAAACATCTCAACAAATGAAAATTTAGACAATAATATCATACCTATTTTGTAAAATTTGATTCAGAATTCTAAAGACATAATGATAAATATATGGACACATAAATAAATATATATTTCGGGATATAAATCATAAAATAAATTCATTGGTATTGTAACACCCCATTCTTCCACGGTACGTTTCCCTTTGAATAATGCAATGGCGTGCATTGTATGCAACTTTGAGATTCTAACACACCACAACCAATCCTACTAGTCGTTATGAATAATAATACCTACTTTTTAAAATTTTATAACTTCTATCTCTCAAAATGGAATTCATTTTTGGATTCGGAATATCGAAATTAGCCTAGGGTGAAATTTTGGTACTTTTCAGAATACTTTCATATTTTGATAAATAGTGAATATTACTAAATTTTAATTAAAAACATCTTTTTTAATCGATATAATTTATATTGATAATTTATGAATTTGAGTGGTTTTAAAGTATATTTAGAATATATTTTTACCATTTAATACAATTTTGGTAATTTTACATAATTTGACAATTAAATCGGACATAAACAAGTGTCAATATTTTCATGGTTATTATCTCTTTAAAAGACGCTTTTTATTTTAACAACAGGAATTAATTTTAAAATAATTTCTTCCACTTATGTGTATTGAATTGGAAAAAAGGATTCTATATTTAGAATCAGGATGTTCATATTGTGTAAATAGGTATCTTTTATTTTTATACATTTTGAATAATTACTTCGGTAAATATTTTATTTACCATGGTTAAGGGTAATTCCTGTAAATAAGGGTTAAAAAATAATATTATAATAATACTAAATTACACTAAAAAGAGTCCTAACCCTATTTTTTGATACATGGAAGAACATGGGCATCTTTGGGTTTATTTTTGGACCCCATGAATCCACTTGTAAGTGATAGGGATACTTTATTTTAATTAAGTTAAAATGAATACAAAAATGACAAAAGCATATATCTTTTAGCAGAACAATTGTTACGTAGGGTTATATATGTTTGATTTTATACTATAAATATTCATTAGAAATCTAAAAGTATTTCCTACATAATTATATTTTATTTATAATTTGTAGACATTAAATAATATAAATTATTAGTGACATAATTATGAGGTAGAAATTACCATAATACGGAATAATTAAATTAATTGATATTATAAATACCCAAATAAATATAATGTGAGACTTTTTATGAATTAAACTAATTTTCTATGATAAAATTACATTTTAGTATTGATTTAATTAACTTTTTTTGAAGTAATAATTCTGTTATGATTTTTACAAAAATCAATTATTAAATAGTGTCAAAAATGACATAAAAGATTTTTTAAAACAAATATTATATTATTAATTGATATTAAATTAATATTAATCTAATGTTTGGCCAAGAGACTGAGATCATGTTAGTTTTACCATTAATGGACCACTTGGTGGTCTCTTGGATGTATATAGTATGTTTATTAACTATATAATTTAAAAATACAAAGTGGCATGGTAAGTGTCAAACTAATAAATAAGAGTTAAAACTAAATGATAAGGTTAATATAATGCCCCAAACCTGTCTAATTTATATTTTCTGATTGGTTTTCGAACCATAACCACGTTAAACATTAAATAATCCACTTTGGAGACATTAGAAACCGAATAAGAATTTATTATAAAATAATATTTCTAGCTTTTCTAAAGGTTCCCCTCACCCCTCTTATAAAAGGGCACTCTCCTTCTCATTAATTCACACCTTTATAGATTTTGGGTTCGGCCAAAACCTTCCCAAATACTCTCTAAACTTCCCTCACTACAACCTAGAGGCATTAGTTTGATAATAAATCCAACCTATGGAGCCCTTTTGATCAAATCAAAAGGAATAACCCGAAAAAGAGGTAATGATTTCACCTCCCTTTTTCAAGTTCCTTTTTTCTTCCACTTCTTCTTTCATTGTTATTTCTATTCTAAAATAATTAATCCAATATCTCCTATATACTGTAATATTACTATAAATATGGTACAACCATATTCAGTATTCTATCTACCCTTTTAATAACATGTCACCATATGTGCGTACATACGGCTTACCGTCACCACGTCGTGCTGTAATTGTTATTCAATAAATTATTATTTGGATGGGTATAATAATGATGAGTAAATCATGTAAATAACAAATATAACATGACAATTATTCTTTATATATGATTTTTCATCCAATTATATATTATTTTAATATTAAAATAATGATATTGTTGCTCGTGCGTACGTACGGACTACCGTATCCACAAACGCGATGAGATTCATTCTCTATCATATCCATTAAAATATATTTATCATTTTATGATTTAAAAATAATTTTTAAGGACATAATATCATTCTGGATATGAATAAGATACAACTTATCCATGACAACCACAACATAAGTAACAAAACATATAAAAGAAAACGAGTAAGTTAACACCCGAAACGATGATAATTATAAGATATTATTAACCAAGAAATTTTAAAAGATAATATATGATATCATATTAATTAATATGATTCATGTATAATTAAATAAGAATTATTTCACCATTATACAGGATTTTAACCTACCGTTGACTAAGGAAAAGGTACAAAGTAAGAGATTTTCTTATCTCACTATCAATTCTGTGAGATTTCCATTGTTTGCCACTAAATTATTGAAAGTGGTGTATTGTGTACTGAAATTTGATATATATTATCACGACTCACTTTATATTCATGTTATTTTGTAAGTAATTTGTTGGTTGTTAAATTTTGGTTATAAAACTCAGTTGATTACAACGTGGTAAGGGGTTTCTTATATCACTTTTAATTCTGTGATAATTCCTTTGTTCACCACTTATTTATTGCATGTGGTGTGTGTACTGTCCATGATTGTATTCATTGTGTAATATAATTTAATTTATGGATATTTACATCATCATGGTTTTCTCTTTCTTTCATGGGTGTATGTTTCGTAAGTTACCTAATCGATAAGGGAATTTGAAATTTCAATTTCCACGCATTTGGCTTTACGCATATTTCATTGATTATATTACTCCAAGATTATGTGTGGAATTACGATTCCTTTGATTATGTCATAATTTCCACTCCCCTTCATGTGGATATACTTTTGATACACATAATCACTCCATTTATAATTTCTCAAGTCATCTATATGAATTTGATAAGAGTCATTTTAACTCATTCTCGATTTGTTGAGTTAAATATCAAATTCATTGGTGTTGTTTTTAAAAGAATATGTGTGAATGTACATTGATTGTTTTACACTGAATATCCAATGATATTTAGTGTATTTATTTTTTTCACACATAATTATGTTATTGATTTATCCTTAACCTAAGGATACAGCCTTTATGATTGATTTAATCTCAATTTACATTCCACTGAGTCATCATTGTTGTTATACACCAAATCACTTCTATGTGGTGTATATAATGTACATTGACATAGAATATCATGAATTCATTTATTCTCATGATATTAAATTTTTTTGATTACCTCAATTATTTGTATTGAAGTGTCTCTCTTTTGGTTAGAAACTCTAACTAAAATACCATTTTTAAATGTTTTAAAGACTAATTCTTCTAAATCTTTCTCATTAATGTACATGTTTAAAAAAATGGTTTTAGGGATTTATTTATATGGAAATTAAAGATTTAAAATTAAAACTCAATTTAAAAGTTTCAAAGTGGTATGTGACACTTTGATTAAAAAATCTATTTTTAAATGGATTCTTAACAAATAGTGTGACCTTTAAATGATTTCAAGAAAAAGGGGGATATTTCTCTCAAATAGTTTAGATGATTATTTTCATCTATGTCAATATCATTCATTATTCTCTATTGAGGTTAATATTATACAATAAAATCTTCTATATTGCATCGAATGAGTTATGTTTGACTGTGGATGTGATATTTTTATACCATTCATGGTTTGTGGATAAAGTATTGACATTTCATATGCTAGTTTTAATACGAATGTTTAAGTTATGTTTAAACCTGTTCATATGAGGAATGCATTGGATTTAGTAAGTGACGAGTGGAGCCATCTATAGCTCCATGATGCTTCGGTAGGTCTCATGAGACAAACTAGTGTCTTGGCACAAGGCCTTGACAAAATCTTTTTTGTAGTCTTGGCACGAGGCTTTGGCTATGTGGTTATGATAGTCTGGCATTATGCATTTCATCATTATAAAAGTGGTTATTGATATTGCATGTAATTATTTGACTTGTAGAATATCCATGAAATTAAGTAAATGGCATAATTTCATTTTATCTTTGCCATTTTATGTTGAAGGTCAAGTTTAAAAGGCTTTTGTTTTAGTTATAAATTGTCTTATGTGTTTATGATTATATATGAAAGCTTCTGCTATATTATTATCCTTATTGAGCATTTGATCTCACCCCTTTCAATGTTTTATTTTTCCCAGGATTGTGAAGACGTAAATTATCAATGACCTGCAGGGATAGTATGAGTGTGAACTATGGAGACTATGTTGTTATTGTTTTCATTTTATGACGTGATGTAAACATTATTAATGTATCTAGTTATTCCAAAGCTACTAAACTAATCGGTCTTTTGAGACTTGATCATTCTTGTGATCATGCCAATGTTATGTAATAATGCATCAACTCTGGGTAACTGGGGTCGGGGCGTTACAGTTGGTATCAGAGGAAGGTTAGTACGAACCTTGGAAGATAGATTTAGATAAAATCTGATTAGAGCATGTAGACCTAAGATGAACTTTTAGTATTAGAATAGAATAACTTCCTAGAATTTTGGTATTGTAAAGATTTTGTGAGTTTTCCTAGCAATACATCCCTCTCTGGATATGAGCAGGTAGAGGCGGCTCTGGCACAGATGTACCTAGGGGTAAAACCCAAAAACACCGCTTTGAGCTAGACTCAAACGGGAACTGGTGCACGATAACGGGCCTTGCTGCACTCTTTGTTACAACACTCCTAGGGGATATGCTTAAGAAATTTACATTTTCTATACTAACCGATTTGAAGTATTAAATATATAAGATGAGAGTAAATGGCCTTGGTTAATCTTAATGTGTTTCAAATTGAGAATATGGTGACATGTTAATCTCTAAATGATTTTATGACTACTCTTACTCACACAATGCTTTCTAGTTTTAGCTAATGGATGGATTCCAAGGAAGTCATAGTGACCTTGAGAATGATGTACAAGGTGGGAACAATGATGGAAATGAGCAACAAAATGGAATGTTGTTAGGCGTAAAAGATATCTTCTTTATGCCAATTCAATTTTCCAAAAATATGATCAACAATATATATATTAACCAATTCCCAAACTCAAATAAGAGGAGAAAGGTGATTAATGATAAGAGCTCCATCAGTGGAGACCATGGAGAAAGGAATCCTCAATTTCCATCACGCAAGAAATGTGCAAGGAGACACCCATGAAATTGTCTCAATGGGACAAAGAAATTCATTACATGCAGGAAGGAAGGACATAAAGTGATGAATTGCCAAAGAAAAATGAAGAGTATAATTGAAGAAGATAAAAATGGTCCTAAGAGTCCATTTATAGTCATTTTCCGTAAATGTAGGGGACCTGGACATTACCCGAGTGAATTCCCTATTTTATAGGATATTTTCTTGGTCAAAGAAGAAGCTATGTGGAAATAAATGGTTTAAGAAATGTTTAAAAAATGTTAGTTCTCCTTGTTGATGGGTTTACTTTGGAATAATTATCTCTTGTATTTGTACCCCCACAGTTTTCCATGTGATAATGATATTTGAGGGAGAATTATCTCTTCTCTTGTGGATATAGGTATAAATAACCATTTGGTTTTTTATGATCATTGGGGTTTGAGAGAATTATATGTTATTATAATTTGGGATGAAAATGAAACGTATGATATAAAATTTGTGGATAAATTATGTTATTGTATTTTGAGGAATTTATCTCATTTTGGTAATATTATAAAATATTGTTTTTGAAAAAGGACAACACGTAGACTGTGTGACAGCCCGTCGCGTCAGGCAAAGCTGTGGGAATCGAACCCACAACCAAAGTTCGATTGGGATTTATCGCTTACCACTGGACTGCGTGAAGTCCCTGGATAGTGTGACTAATTAATTTTAGTTAAATGATTTTATTGAACAATAATAAGTTGATTTGGGTTCTTATGTCTTATTAAATTAAAACCCTTGTTATATGAAAATGATTTGGTGATTCAGTAATATATGTTATTTTGGAAGTAGTACACTTTTTTGTGAACACTATATGCCCAAGGAAAATAGAATACAATAGGATTTCATTAGAGGAGTAAAGGTGGATTTTTATCTCTGTTTTTATTGTGGATTTATAGTGATTTGGTTTATTTATGGAAATGATTTACCGATAATAAAGAATATGTGATTAGGTTAATTACTTTTAAGTATGTGACTTTAAGAGTAGATGATGCTATTTGGAGATACAATTTAACGTGGAAGACTACATTCTTATAAATTCTGGGTTTCAATATTAGTTTGGATTATATTGAAGTATTTTAAGGACAATTTATTATTGAATGGTATTTATTTAACTTTGGGTTATTGTTGGTTTAATTTTAGAAATTAATATTAGTATTTTTTCTCTAATGGAATATACATTTGGGGGATCATCAGATCTTATACTAACCATTTTTTTTGATTAATCTCTAAATACAAAGTAAATATATAGTTTATCCTACGTGGATCATGTATTTGTATAGAAGTTTATTCTAGCTCTTCCATTATGACCAAGTCTTCTTGAATACTCATTGTTCAAACAAAAATGAGTTAGTGGTAAAAAGTTATTAAAGAATGAAACTCTACTTAAAAAGTAAGTATATCTCTTTATGTTCTTACTCAATATCATAAATTAATTACTCGTCCTTATGTAATGTATCTTAAAAGAAAAAAAATGTTGTCCGTTTACTTTTCCTACTGGGAGACTAACGACTGTTTGTCCCAACACATGTTTGTGATTTTCTTATTGTTAACTTTCTCCAGATCATGTTTTCTATCCCTCTACATCAGAACTGAACACTTAGTTTATCGTCCATATCCATGTTTTCCTACATCGAATCCTAGTATGGGTTATCATGGGTAAACTTTATACCTCTCTTCCTTTATTTTAAAGTGATAGTTTTATTGACTATTTTTCCGATGTGGGACTTTCCATTATATTCTGAAGCCCAATTTTAAAAAAATTGTGAGGACGCAATTTATTGAAGGAGGGTATAATGTAACACTACAAGCTTTCACAGTACGTTTCAATTTGAACAATGCAATGGCGTGCATTGCACGCAACTTTGAGATTCTAACACACCACAACCAATCAAACTAGCCGATATGAATAGTAATACCTACTTTTTGAAATTTTATAAATTCTATCTCTCAAAATGGACTTCATTTTTGGATTTGGAATTTTGAAATTATCCTAGGGTGAAATTTTGGTACTTTTCGGAAAACGTTCATATTTTGATGAATAATGAAAATTACTAAATTTTAATTAAAAAAAACTTTTTAATCAAAATAATTAATATTGATAAATTATTAATTTGAGTGGTTTTAAAGTATATTTAGAATATATTTTTACCATTTAATACAATGATGGTCATTGTACATAATTTTACAATTAAACCGGAAATAAAAATGTGTCAATCTTTTGATGGTTATTATCTCTTAAAAACATGCTTTTTGTTCTATGAACTGGAATTAATTTTAAATTAATTTCTGCCACTTCTATGTTTTGAATTTGAAAAAAGGATTCCATATTTGGAATCATGATGTTCATATTGTGAAAATAGGTAACTTTTATTTTTAGACATTTTGAATAATTACTTCGGTAAATATTTTATTTACAATTGTTAAGGGTAAATCCGGTAAATAAGGGTTAAAATAATAATAATATAATAATACTAAATTACCCTGAAACGTGTATTCACAGTATTGGTTGATTCATGGCCGACCATGGGTATCTTTGGGTTGATTTTGGGACCCCATGAATCCACTTGTAAGTGATAGGGACACTTTATTTTAATTAAGTTAAAATGAATACAAAAATGACACAAGCATATATCTTTTAGCAAAACAATTGTTACGCAGGGTTATATATATTTGATTTTATACTATAAATATTAATTAGAAAGCTAAAAATATTTCATACATAATGATATTTTATTTATAATTTTTAGACATTAAATAATATAAATTATTTATGACACAATGATGATGTAGTAATTACCATAATAGTGAATAGTTAAAATAATTGATATTATAAATAACCAAATAAATATTATTTGATACTTTTTATGAATTACAATAATTTTATAGGATAATATGAAATTTTATTATTTATTTAATTAACTTTGTTTTATGTAATCATTCTGTTATGATATTTACAAAAAACGATTATTGAATATGGTCAAAATTGACATAAAAGAGTTTTTAAAACAAATATTATATTATTAATTGATATTAAATTCCAAAAAATCTATGGATTGGCCAAGAGACTTATATAATGTTAGGTGTATCATTAATGGACCACTTGGTGGTCTCTTGTATGTATATAGTATGTTTATTAACTATATAATATAAAAATACAATGTGGCATAGTAAGTGTCAAACTAATTAACTAAGAGTTAAAACTAAAAGATAAGGTTAATATAATGACCCAAACCTGTCTAAATTCTATTGGTTGAGTGGATTACGACACATCCCCACCTTAACCTATAAATAATTCACTTTGGAGCCATTATAAACCGAATATGAATTTATTATAAAATAATATTTCTAGCTTTTCCAAAGGTGCCCCTCACCCCTCTTATAAAAGGGCACTCCACCTTCTCATTAATTTACACCTTCAAATACTTTTGGTTCATCCAAGAACTTCCCAAATACTCTCTCAACATCCCTCAATACAACATATATGCCTTAGTTGGATCAGAAATCTAACCTAAGGAGCCCTTTTTATCAAATCAAAAGGAAGAACCCGAAGAAGAGTTAATTATTTCACCACCCTTTTTCAAGTTCCTTTCTTCTTCCACTTCTTCTTTCATTGTTATTTCTATTCTAAAATAATGAATCAAGTATCTAATATATACTGTAATATTATTATAAATATGGTACAACCATATTCAGAATTCTATCCACCCTTTGAATAACATGTCACCATACATGTGTACGTACGGCTTACCGTCTCCACGTCGTGGTGTAATTGTTATTCAATAAATTATTATTTGGATGGATATAATAATGATGTGTAATTCATATAAATAATAAATATAACATGATAATTATTCTGTATATATGATATACCATCCAATTATGTATTATTTTAATATTAAAAGAATGATATTGTCGCTCGTGCGTACGTACGGACTACCGTCTCAAAAAAACGCGATGAGATTAAATCTCTATTGTATCCATTCAATTATAATTATCATTTGATGATTTAAATATAATATTTAAGGACTTGATATAATTATGGATATGAAATAGATACATCCTATCCATGACAACCACAACTTACGTAATAAAACATATAAAAGAAAACAAGTAAGTTAACACCCGAAACGACGATAATTCTAAGATATTATTAACAAATCAATGTTAAAAGATCATATATGATATCATATTAATGCATATGATTATTTTATAATTAAATAACAATAATTTCACCATTATACAGGAGGTTAACCTATCGTCTACCAAGTAAAAAGTAAAAAGTATGGGATTTTTTATCTCACTTTCAATTCCGTGAGATTTTCATTGTTCGCCACTAAATTATTGAATGTGGTGTATTATGTACTAACATTTGATATAAATTATCATGATTATCTTTATATTTAGGTTATTATGTAAATAATTTGGTGGTTATTTACTTTTGGTCATACGACTCAGTTGATTACAACGTGGTAAGGTGTTTCTTATCTCACTTTTAATTCCGTGAGAATTCCATTGTTCACCACTTATTTATTGCATGTGGTGTGTGTACTGCCCATGATTGTATTCATTGTATAATATACTTTAATTTATGGATATTTAAATCAACATGGTATGATCATTCTTTCATGGGTGTATGATTCGTAAGTTACCTAATTGATAAGGGAATTTGAAATTTCAATTTCCACTCATTTGGATTTACGCATATTTCATTGATTATATTACTCCAAGATTAGGTGTGGAATCACTACTCGTTTGATTATGTCATAATTCCTACTACCCTTCTGGTGGATATAATTTTGATACCCATAATCACTCCATTGATAATTTCTCAAGTCATCGATATGAATTTGATAATAGTAATTTTAACTCATTCTCCATTTGTTGAGTTAAACATCCAATTCGTTGGTGTTGTTTTTACAAGAATTTGTGTGAATGTCCTTTGATTGTTTTATAATGAATATCAAATCATATTTAGTGTATTTATATTTTTCACACATAATTATGTCGTTGATTTATCCTTAACCTAAGGATACAGCCTTTATGAGAGATTTCATCTCAATTTACATTCCACTGAGACTTCGTTGTTGTTATACACCAAATCACTTCTATGTGGTGTATATAATGTACTTTGACACAATATATCATGAATTCCATTATTCTCATGATATTAAAATGTTTTGATTACCTCAATTATTTGTATTCAAGTGTCTCTCTTTTGGTCAGAAACTCTAACTAAAATAAAATTTTTTAATGTTTTAAAGACATATTCTTATAAATATTTCTCATTAATTTCCATGTTTTTAAAAATGGTTTTAAGGATTTATTTATATGGACATTAAAGTTTTAAAATTAAAACACCTCTTAAAATTTTCAAAGTTTTAGGGGACACCATGATTCAAAAATCTATTTTTAAATGGCTTCTTGACAAATAGTGTGACTTTTAAATTATTTCAAAAAAGGGGGATATTTCTCTCAAATAGTTTTGATGATTGTTTTCATCTATGTCAATATCCTTCATTATTCATTGTTGAGGTTAATATGATACAATAAAATATTCTATATTGTATCGAATGAGTTAAGTTTGACTGTGGCTGTGCTATTTTTATACCATTCAAGGTTTGTGGATAAAGTTTTGACATTTTGTATTCTAGTTTTAATACGAATGTTTATGTTATGTATAAACCTGTTCATATGAGAAATGCTTTGGACTTAGTAAGTGACAGGGGGAGCTCGATATAGCTCCTCGATGCATCGGTAGGTCTCATGAGTCAAACTAGTGTCTTGGGACAAGGCCTTGACAAAATCGTATTTGTAGTCTTGGCACGAGGCTTGGCTATGTGGTTATGATAGTCTGGCATTATGCATTCCATCATTATTAAAGTGGTTATTGATATTGCATGTGATTATTAGACTAGTATAATATCCATGTAATTAAGTAAATTGAATAATTTCATTTTATCTTTGCCATTTTATGTTGATGTTCAAGTTTAAAAGGCTTTTGTTTTAGTTATAAATTGCCTTAAGTTTTTATGCTTATCTATGAAAGCTTATTGTATATTATTATCCTTACTGACCATTTGAGCTCACCCCTTTCATTGTTTTATTTTTCCTAGGATTGTGAAGAGGTAAATTATGAATGACCTGCAGGGATTGTATGAGTGTGGACTATGTAGACTATGTTGTTGTTGTTTTTAGTTTATGATGTAATGTAAAAATTATTAATGTATCTAGTTATTCCAAGGCTACTAAACTATTTCGTCTTTCGATACTTGATCATTCTTGTGATCATTCCAATGTTATGTAATAATGGACCGACTCTGGTTAACTAGGTTCGGGGCTTTACAGGTATGTTATATACCCTACAGATCTTATAGGTGGTGAATATATAATCTACCACAAAACAAGTAAAATTAGAGATAGAATACTCATACATGATTTGTGGACTCAAATAATTGTCATTAAAAATTATTTTATAATAAATATCATTTTATTATAAATATTTTATATAACTATATTCATATATATCATAACATATATTATTTCTCATTGATGTTTTATGACCATATTATTTAATATTTCATGTTAATGTTACTTTGGGAGAGATAATCACTTAGTTTTTATTTTGTGTTGTTATTTTTAGTTTTTGATATACATAGATTGATCGGGATTTATGAATCTCTATAATAATTACAATGATATAAAAAATAATCTTTATTAAATATATATTTAGACATATTAATCCATAATATTTATAGATAGGAAATTAAATACAACGTTCATGTAGATGGTAGTTCCTGTGAAAGCATAGACGCTATTTTAAATTTATTTTCTTATTTAAATAATGAAAAAATAATGATAAATCTATATATGCATATATATTATCAATCTAGTAGATTTCATCCCAATATACCTAATATAATTATTAAAACAAACCTTAATAGATTCCATTTAATGTGTGAAATAATAACATCACTTTGCGAGGAGGTAGTTTATCGTAGAAATGAATGATGTTATTTTATTACAAAATATATATATAGTGAATATATGTTTTTTATAATAATTAATTAATAATAATAACATCATAAATTGAGTATATATATATATATATGACATTGGTTCAATATGATGTTGTCCTCCATACACATGAATGTTGAATTCATAACCCAACATATGAATGTTTGTGTTGATGTAGGTATTGACCCAAAAATAAATATATCATTGTATAGAAGATACTGATGTAATTTTATATTATTGGAATAATAATCACTAGAGGGGTTGGATAAAAGGATAAAAATAAATTTCGAATTTATGAAAATTAAATTTTTTTGGCCTCATCTTTAGTTTTCCACTAAACCCTTTCTTGGTTGGGATTATTTACAGAATAAGTATACTATTATCTAGGAATTGATTCTGGGACATTAGTTTTTAATATCCTGGTTGATCCAAATGTCTTTACTGGTGTAAATAATTTGTGAGTGTGATTTCTCTTATATAGATAAAGAGGAGTGGCTTTAATTTAAATACTCAAATGTATTCAATATTGAGAGTTCATCCTTACCTAAAGTGGATCAAAATATATGGAATCAAACTAAAAAATTACATAAATTTGTTAATTAATCCGGAAAGAACATATTAAATTCAAAAATATGTCATCATATTTGAAGTTTGAATAATTAATTCATAAAACGTACATGACAACCCTAAATCATATATAGTATATACTAATATAATATTATCCATTACTTCTATAATAGAATAATTTTTTGATAAAAAAATTGATTTTAATAAGTTTCATATTTTCATATTATTTTCTCTGACCCTTCCATAAAACCTATGAAAACATTTTAAAAATTCTATGAAATTATTAATATTATTAATGAATATAATATGTTTTAAATATAGAGTTTTTCCATGTGTACGTAACCACATAAGAAAATATTTTCACAATATATTCATCACATGCATAATGTTTTATATACATACACTCTGACAACAATTGATTTCCCTAAAACATAAATAACATAAATATTACCATATATTTTACATGGGGAATTAAATAATTAATATTTTTACCCTCACCAATACATTATGATTTTTATCTATCACAAATACCTTAAAATGTAACCCTCGTGGCTACATTATAATGTAAGCATCGCAGTTACACATGGAGAAACCACATGACCAACCTCCAACATAATCATAACCAAATTATTATTTGTTGATATATAAACAACCCCTTAACATAAAAAATTCACAAGAACCATTATATAACCATAAAATATTAATAATTACATCATAAAAACATTCCTTTGTGATTTTTGTTAAATTAAAAATTTAAAAGTTGGTTTCCAATTAAATGTTCCTTAACAATATAAGATATTTGAAGTGGTAATTTATAAATATAATGAAATTTATATTAAATATATAAAAAAACCTAATATCACATAATATAATTATAATTAATTTCACAAATAATATTTTTATCACATAATCAATAAAGTATAAGGATAACATAATGAATGGAAAATGGGTTATGAAATTCCATACCATGTTTTGTATTTCATCAAACTTGTTTAAAACCCCTATATAATGTTTTAAAGAGTATTATTAATATATTATGAAACCATATTCATAATAATAATTCCTTATATGATATTCTTATACAATATATCTACACAATTATTGATAATATATTATTATTTCTACTATTAATGGGGAGTTTTATTCATGGGTTCCTTGGTTTTCTAATGATGGATTCATTGATGAAAGTAAGAAAAAATCAATACTATGAATGATATGGTATTAATATGTTTCCCTAAATTTAAAGTATTCAATATAAATTTTTTTAATTAAATGAATATGAATCATTATACCAATCATTAATTAAATTGATTTCGTTTATTTTGGATGTTTTTTGGACATCAGGAACATAAATAATCGTCTTTAATATCAGGATTATATAATGGTTCCAGAATAATATATAACATAAAATGCATATTATAAAAAAAATTTCCAAAATTCATTATTTTATGACCATCCTTTATGGATTAAATATAAATTGAAAACATATCATCCATGATGTCAGTAAATAAACACATCATGGATTATTTTTTTATGTATTGAATAATATAGTGAATGTTGGGAAAAAATCCCTCAAGGTATCATTGAAGAATTTTTGAGAAGATTGTGTTTGTTAACACAGTGGACAACTGTGATGTGATTGTTTACAAAGAAAACAATGACCAATATATTTCTTGACAAAGTGGATTTCATTGTGAAATTTCTAGTTCAAGAGATGTGGCAAATGATCCATGTTTGATTCATGAACGTCGAAAATGGAATGGATGATATGGAGGAGTCATTAAAAGAACAGATACAAAGTGGCTGAAAATTGACATATGAAGAAAAATGTTTTTGGAAAAGGGACTTGAACGCCAAGGTATTTGAGGATATAAAATTGCACGCCATATTTTTTTCAAGATCAGATCATCAAAATATGGAAAAGGGATAAGTGTCGCGCAATTATTGTGTTGGTCACGCAGATGACATGCGCGCCAAGAGAAAGGACTTGTGCACCAGTGGCAAGGAGGATTGAAAACTTGTGCGCCTTTTGTTTATCAATATCATAACTTCATAATAGGGAAACGGAAATAGGATCACGTATGTTTGGAAGTGGGTCACGCAAGTGACTGGAAGGGGAAGAGACATGTGGGCCGAGACTTGCGCGCCGAGGGTTGACTTGCGCGTCGTCGCGTAGGGTGGTCAAATTGCCTATAAATAGTGGGACACCCCTCCTAATTTATTAATGGAGTTCAACACTTTGAGAAATTAGAGCTCTCATGGTCAAGGAGTTGTGGTCATGCAAGTGGTGGTGTATCGCACAAGTGGGACATACACCCCAGATTTGAAGAAGAGCGGTTGTTGTTAGTTGTGTGCCAATATTGGTTTGCGTGTAAAGGTAAGTGAGTATCCCAAGTTTGGAGTTTCAGAAGCTTGTGTCGTGCAAGTGTCTAAGGTAGACTAGTGTGCCAGTTGTGAATTGAGCACCGATACTTGCGTACCATATTAGACTTGCGCACCAAGTAATGTTTTTTTTCAGCAGTTTTTTCAGGCTGCCAGGAATCTGGATGTTTTCCTGATACCTTCGGTGCAGAGTGATATTCATCTATGGGTGAACCTTGGACTTCAACATAGAATCTATATATAGGGTAAGATGAATTCCTTCATGAAAAATGAAGAGACATAACAGTCTATAAACATTGAGGGGATCCATTCCAGAGCAGTGAGCGAAAGAAGAGGAAGAAGGTGGTCCTCTCCACCGGTAGTGAGCCAGAAAGAGAGAAACATGGAGTGACCCTCGAAAAATCAGTGAGCTGACCCTAAACATTATAAAGGCAGTGAGCCTGGGACAAATTCACTGTGCCAAAACCTTGTAATCCACCACTAGTAAAGTTTAGTAGAATTTTGTATGACTGACAACCTGTCGACATATGCTCCTTGGACATAGCCCTTAGCTGTGAACCAAGTAAAATTGTTGTGTCCTGTGATTGCATTACAATCTATTTATCTCGTGCAACAGGAGAGAGAGAGATATATATAAGAGTGTTTTTCATAGCAGTGAATCAAGTTCAGAACTGGATTTAATTTTAAATTTTATTATTTGGGGTGAAAATTATTTCATAAATTTAATTATTATTGTAACTAATTATGAATGTCTTTATAATTGTTATAAGACACCATATAAAAATGTGATATTTAGTCATTTGATCAAAAATAACCAAAATATCATTGTTACCTCAATATGTATTTGGTAGTCTCACTATTATATAAAATGATATATTCTACCATTTATTACTATGGAACTAGATGTGGTAGATTAATACCCATTTATAGATGTATATTTTCTTTAACCTATTGACATTTCAACATTTCTTGTTAAAATGATTGATACCTCCTTTTATTACATCCAATAATTAATAATATTGAGGATCTCTATACAAATTAATGCTTCAAGGAAGAACAAAAACAATGATAAATAATAATCAAATATATTTATTCATATGGAAATTAGTAGAACACATAATATCAATCAATGTATATACACACAATATTTATCAAAATTATATTTTGAAAACATTCTTTTATTAATTAAATTTAACTGTTTCTATAAAGATCTTCTTTGGATGAGGATAGAGCTGGATGTATTCACCATCCATGACTCTCAGATTTGGATGATTGACAGGTTATGGTGTCACCATCGGTACAGGGCACATGCATTTGCATGGGACTACTTTCTGAGTTGCTATGCTGAGGTGGAAACGTGCCTTAATGATGTTGGTTATGGGTGGAGGATCTTCTCTATAGTCTTGTTCTAGGTTGCAACCTTGTTGTTTTGTGATTTTTGTTAATGTTTTGATGTCCTTGAAGTCTTGGTTTTCCCTCCTTTACCCTTAAAAGGGGGCTTATCCATTATCAATAAAAATTATTCACCTTCGGTTCATTCAGGATATAACTCATGGCCATAATTCTATGATTTATTAACACTATAAGAGTGAGAGAGGATTTCTTATACACCTGATAATAAATCGATTAAGTATGTGCAATAACAACATCAAAAAAACATCAAATAACTAATCAATTTGTAATGTTCAAAATGTGACATTATTAATGTTACATAATGATTCTAACTAACAGATTCTAGAACACTATTTTCATTTCAGGGATAGAAATTTACCATCAAAACATGATAAATTAAATTTTCAATTCATCATATATATCTCATGTTTAAATCTTTTTGAATAAATATATACACCATTTTTTATTATCATTATATATTACATATTTAGATCCATATAAATGAGGAAATTAAACCATTAAAGGGATAAACACATGTGTTAATTTCCAATCATGTGTGGTAAATTATTTCTTATGAGGTCTGAGTTTTCATAATAAATAAGAAATTATATGATCATTATACATCGAACACAATGATTTTTATTTAACAAAACATTACTGTAGATTAAAAATCACTATTTTGGAAAATCAGTGACAAAACGGGAGCATTCTCTAACATTATATCCAGTTACTAAAAACCAACATCAATGTTTACAATCCAAATAATTTTAACACTTTTCTTGTTATATTAGCTATAGGTCTAGATAAATTTTAAAATTTTATAATAAACCGTCATTTATATCCTACTACACCAATAAAACTAAAAATCCCTACACCATTTGTAGTTCACTCTCATTCATTGTTCACTTTTATTTTGTAGGGATATAATATTTTACCATTCTTATTCACAGTGATCCTAGGAAAATAAATCTATTGAAACCAAAATTAACATTAGATAAATATTCCACATATTTTTTTTTATGATATTTTTCATGAAAATCCCAATTTTTTTCATGTTTCTCCTAAAATTTTGATATGAGAAAAATATACTCCACAAAAAACAAAAAACAAAAGAACCAAATATTATTGCATGATTCTATTCATAAGATTCATATATAATATAGGATAATTAAAATAAGGTATTTATAAAAAAATAATAATTACCATGTATAGTATGTAATGATGTTTTTGTAATTTCTTCCTTAATTACTTTAAATTGATCATACATTGATGTCATGTAAATCAATGAAAAATAAATATCGTCATGTAGTTGACTAATCAAGTCATTGATATGAGGAAATGTATACTAATTAAAAACATTAATGTTTTTAAAATATCTATAATCAATGAAATTATCTTGGAACAATATTTTTTAATAAATTATGTTGATACCCCCATGATGACATGCTGATAAGAATTATGCCTTTTTCAAGAAACTCATGCAACTTTATATTCAATTCTAAAAGATCCATTTGTTTCATTCTATAATTGGATTTTTCTAATCAGATTACAATAATTAGATATGTAAATCATATATTCTACATCCTGATTAGGAATAACACTAGGAAAATCATTTGAAAAAACATCTAGGTATATTTTTATCACTAGAAGATCATTAATCAAGACATTTCCCTTTTTTGGATAATTTGTTGAATACAAATTTCATTTAAATCATTTAAATTTTTCTCAACATCCTAACATATTATCAATGGTATGGGATTGTTTTTTAAACAAATATGACATATTTATTATAAATAACTTCCTTATCTATACAATCTATCATAACAAGATCAAATGAAATCCATTACATTCCCATAATAACAGCAAACCCCACATAGGGAAGAACAACATGGATTGGAGGTAATGTCTTATTGTAGACTAAAACATGATGATTATTATAATTATTATATTCCTTAAAAAATCCCCCATTTGTTTTTACTATATTTTCTAAATTCATTCCCTATGGTGAAATAAAAAATTTACAAGAAAATGTCTCAAGCATAATAGAATGTGTGCACCCTATTTCATACAAGACACAAGAAATATCATACTGAACAAAAAATTTCCATGATAACATTTTATTTGAGATCCAAACATTTTCTAATTAGTCACAAATGATGTCATTTTACCTTTATATATATAGTCTGGCTTATTCCCATCATTCATATCATTCATTGGGTAGGTACTCAAATAATTCTCTATGTCACCACATTTAAGAAAAATAAAAAATTATTTATCAGAATTAGTCTTAAGATCATTTTCATTGAAATATCATGACATATTTCAAAACATAATACATCTAATAAACATCTTAGACTTGTTAAGGAATTATGCAAGGTTCTTTTTTCAAACATTTTAAAAACTAGAAAATGGATATTCTTAAATTTATTTTATGAATTATTCATACCCATTTTATTCCATATTTACCTTTTCTTTTTTTAATGAAAAGGTAAACATGTTGATCATCAATATGAATTTCTATGCTGTTAGAACATTAGACACGTTTCTCATATTTTTTTAAATCATGATTTTATAATTCCCTTGGATATATTTGCTTCAATGATGAGTAAAAATATTTTCTTTTACTATAGAGATCATGAATATTATTTGGAAGATATATTTTCAATAGAGTAACATTTCCCTATTAGCCATACAAAAAATATTCCACATTTTATTTCACTAAAAAAAATTATTTTCCATTATCTATTGAACAACCATTGAAATATATTTTTCAAGGAACATATTCTGAAATTCATCCTATTTTGAGAAATTTACCTATACATTATCCACTATATTATTTACCATTGGCAGCCATGGGTCAGCTCCACCTTCAAAACATTAAATTGAATGGCTAAAATTTTCATTATTCGAAATCCCCATAACATTGAAATTATTTTAAATTAATTTATTCCATGATTCATCCACTACTACGTTAGAAGATCCACTAAATACGGTAGTGTGTTGCCTCATTAAATGTTCCACTATCATCATATTTTTTTGGATCTTATATTTTTATTATTACATGGATATAATTACATTAATAGACTATGTAAACTGATCTGTTACTATAAAATACTACTCAATTCCAATTCCCACCATTCTAGTTTCTAGATTCAGAATGGCATCACACATTTTTTGACGTCTTCCTTTAGCTTTAATGTCAGTTCTAAAGAAAATAATTCTAAAGAAATTATGGATAAAGAAACTTTAAATATTTAAAATCTATATCATTTTTACATAAAAATGTGGTAAATATAATTTGTAACATTTTATTAACATCATCCTAAACATTAATGTTATTTGAACTATTCTCTGATACCAACTATAATTACCCGACATTAATCATTACATGATATAGTTAATTAAAATATAAATTACCTAATATATTACCAATGATATATTCTATTTATAGTTATAGATATGTTTTTCATAAAACAAACATGACAACCCACAATCATAAAATGTATACACTAAAATATAGTATCAATTTACGCATCAATAATTATTTTAATACATCATTACATCTTCACAACAATCATATGTTCATGTTATTTTCACATTCCCATCTATAAATCCACATGAATAACATTTTAAATTTTTGGATGATAACCAAAATAATGGGATATAAAATGAAGGAAATAATGTGTTAAATCATGAATTGTTAAACACATATGATAACATTTTCACAGGATATAATTATCAGGCCTAATGAATCATATAAATATATTGTAAAAACAAGTGAATTCCATAAAACAAACAAAAAGTAAATAAATCCATATATATTACTTGGGAAATTACATATTTAATTTTTTATCTATCATTAATACATTTTTATTTGTAACCCCAACACCTACCTTACAATGTAACCCTCACGATAACATTTTACTATAATCATTGTAGTTACACATGGGGTAACATTACCTGCAATCTCCAAAATAATCATAACCAATATATTAGAGGGAGATATAATTCCATTTCCCCATCATAAAAAAATTATATGAACAAGAACATAATCATAGAAATGAATAAATTAATTATACAAGCAATCCATATGAATATTGTAAAAATATAAATTTAAAATATGATTTTCAAAGATAATACCCCATCATATATCATATACATTAAGAAAGATTTGAATAAAATAATGGAATATGTGTATACACTATAATCCCTATAATAAATAATAATAAAATGAAAATTAATTTCAAAAATAATCTCAGCCCCACAGAAAAAATAATGTATAATGATTTCCCAAAGATTGGAAATTGAGTTATAAATTCCCTTACCATGGGTTTGTCTTACTTAAAATATGTTAAATCATCTTTTATAATGTTATAAAGAGTGTTTTTATTATATTACTAAACCTAATTAATAGTATTAATTCCATATATGATAATATTATTTAATATTTCCACCCATTTATATATAATATAAATATTATATCCATTTATTCAGGTGCATTCTTTTAATGGTTTCCATGGTCAGTTCCATATGGATTTTTTATCGAAGGCTTCAAAAACACCAGATGTTGAAATAGATGTTATTAAAATATATTCTGAGTTTTAAATGATTTATTATATCATTTTTTAGGTTATTATGATGAATCATTACATAATGACATTACTAAAATTAATTAGATTATTTGTACTGTTTTTACAGAAGGCTCTGGGTGCAATAGGAGCACAGAAGGGAGGATTCCCAACATTGATTTTTTCCATAATCGATGATCAATCTCGGATCAATAATAAGAGGAATTCCAGTAGCCCTGGAATTGAATCAAAGATTTAGATAAAAAAAAATAAACCTTGGAACAATATTTAGGATCAACATAATTTTTTTATAAATAATATAATTAAACTAAATAATTACATCCTAGGTGATTCCTTGTTCGTTGATGTATTCAACAAACTATTTTTTGTGAATATTCATTGAATTTTAGAGATCATGGGTATATCTCATTTAGTGGTTATCTACATTTTTTCCATGTATCACTAGACCTCGCTGAAAGGAGCCTCTGGGTGCTAGCACGGATGATCCTAGCGCTTGTGTTTCCTGCCATCGATCACCTTGAATACCGCTTCCACTAAATTCTCTTTGATCCTCTAAAGGGGGAACTATTTAAATCTTGAAATAATTCCTATAGATTTATTTACTAATTAGGTATGATATATTTTCTCGAATTCATTGTGCATAACCATAGTCATCGCCTCCTTTCTTGTTGTTGGCTAAAAAGTGAATTATATAACTAGGTGTTTAATTCACTAGGATAATAATAATAAAAATTAACAAGTATAATAATTATTTTCTAAGCCTGGTGAAACATCATTGTAAAATAATAAAACATCATTATTATTTCCTAACATGCGCATAACTTTCTAGTAATAAGTAAATATTATTTAATCAAATAATATTCAATATTAATATATATCAATAGAAAATTAACATAGTATGCCAATCTTAAATCATATTTCTATAATAATGATTAATTTTTATGCATTTAATAAATAAATATCATTAAATTAATTTTTAATAAATATATTTATATTATATTCACTAAAAATAAAAAATATGTAAAATAAATATTCCACCGATAATATATTCTCTCATATAACCAGTGTTGAAATAAATGAGAGATAAAATCCATAAATATTTATTAAACCACAATGGGGAATCATAATTATTCATCTTGGTTAAAAAAAATATATTATTTAACTAAGATACTAGATACATATACTGTCTGACCCTCAAGGACTATCTCTTAGTTGAATTATATGAAACAACCTAATGTCCATTTTTAGCTTCTAGAAACATGATGTGGTACCAATATATAAAGAAGTTAATGACTCAATGACACATCACCTCATTCAAAATATAACTGTGTAATGTAATCATTTTTCCAATATATCTATAATAATGTTGGTTGTATGCTATAGTCATCAACCCTTGTGATATATTTATCATTCATTGATATCCATAAAATTGAACTTTCTTATAGATCACTATGGTCAGTGTTTTATTTAGGCGATATAATTCACATAAATAGGTTGTGAAATCAACATTTTTTACTAAATAGTTGGGACATATCCATTCACAGATTTTTCATTAATGGAATATTACTCGTGATCCATCAAGCATATCTTACCTTGTTGTGAACATATGGGATCACGGTATTCGGCAATAAATTTATGTGTGTGAGTAATAATAACCATTATTAATAATCATAAAGTCTAAGAACCAATTCACACATCCACAAATAGGAAAATCAAATGACATTTATAAATTTGAATTTCCTATAGCTAGGATTCGTTATAATAATGGATTACTAGATATCACATTGGGTGTACACCATGACAAGGTTATAGAATCTCCTATGAGTCTCCACTCCATATTTCTTATATCATATTTGTCTCTTAATCAATTTTATCTTTATATAGAACAAATATATAAGAATAGTGTCATAGAAGTTCTGAGTTATCATCATATAGGGGAACTGTTAGGTCTTTTTTTGTGACAGCTATGCTTAGGACATTATCACATGTAATATGGCATTGAACTAAAATCATGATGTGAGGATGTGTTTATTCATATTCAAAATCCATTAATATAATTTATCATAATGTGAAAAATATGTTATTTCTAGAGAACCAACTCTAATAGTCTCTGAATTGAACTAGAGCCAACTACTAATGACCGTCAATATTCGTTTTCTCACATGATGCACAAGATTCTGTTTCATTAGGCCTTTATTAAACATGTTTCTTTGTTCCCCTCATTGGATACTCTGCTCATTGTAACATCAGCCCTTCGATAAATATCCCATAAGAGGTGATACTTCCAGAGTATGTGATTTGTCTTTTGATGAGACCTTTGATCTTTTTTAGGATCCAATATTGTAGTATTATCATAACATTATGTGATAGGGTCTTCACGACTAGTTACCACATCATGCTCCTGGACAATTTTTGGAATATAGATTAGTTCCTTGGCTGCAGCAGAAGAAACTATGTACTGAAAATCCACTATAGAATTAGAAACAACATGATTATTTGAAATATTACTTATCAAAAATCCATTGTTTTTATAGAAAAAATATAACAATTGAAGAAATATATCATTCTGATTTTTCTAAACAATATAATCATCATACACTTTTATCAAAATATTTAAATCTCCTCCATAAACCTGGAATATATTCTTATTTTTTCACATATACTTATGGATATTCTTAACAGTAGTACAATGATGTTCTCTTCAATCTTCATGATATATTATTTACTTACTCAGAGCATAGGAATAATCATGTCTAGTATATAACAAAGAATACATGATAATTCCTATATCTGAAGCATATTAGATTATACGAATTCTATTTATCCACTATTATGTCTGGCAACACATCTTCTTAGAAAATAAAAATCATGTGACACTGGAACAAATCCCCTCACTAATTGTTCCACACTAAATATCTTTATTATATGGTCAATATATGCATTTTTTATTAGTCCAAGAATCCTAATCAATCAATCACAACGAATTTTCATCCATAGAACATAGGATTCTTTGAAAATTTCCTCTATTGAGAAGCACTTGTTCATCCTGTCTGTAACTGACTATAATATTGTTATGTTGTTTCCAAGATGTAATAAGTTAATAACATTTACTACTAGGAGAATGATGGAATTCCTAATAATCCATTTCTGAAAACCCAACTCACATTTTTTTTAAATGAAACCAGATTCATTTATGGATTCATCAAATCAAAAAAAACCATTACATAGATTCTATCAAAAATTCATAAATAGATCTATAGAATTTGAAAATCCATTTGTAATATAATGGTGTCACAAACCCTTTTGGTTGTGTCAAATTTACATCTTCTTAAATGTCCCAATTTTGGAATGTAGTTTTGAAATCCATATTCCAAATCTCATAATCATGTTAAGATGTTATTGAAAATATGATTCTGATGGATTTAAACATGGAAACTGGTGGCAGGTTTTCCTCATTGTCAATGTATTGTCATATTTAAAATCCTTTAGTTGGTATCCTTGAAATATTGGAACATAGATTACCTTTAATGTTATATTTCCTATTAAACACCCATTTACATGCAACATGATTTACCTCAACTAGCGCATTGACAAGAACCCAAACATTGTTCTAATATATAGAATCCATCTCTAAATTCATAGATTTTAGCCATATGGTAGCTTCTAATATCTCTACTTTGTTATTTTAGGAGTTAGGATATACATTTTCCAAAAAAATGAATCACCTTCATCGTTTAAAAAGAGACCATATCTCATTAATTTCCTTACATTTCTAATGATACGAAATAGTACATGTTTTTCATGAACTACATCTTCCATAGGGACCTATGGAAATTTTCCTATACAAAATATGGAATATATTGAGCATCAACTTCATCAATGTCCATATTATTCTAACTAACCTTTTTGAGGATCTAATACCTTACAAAAAATATATCTTATTTATAGATAATTACTTTCATGTTATATAGTTTGTATAAGTAGTATTCGTTTGTTACTATAATTTTCCCAATAAAGATACATATCATGCCATGGGGTGCTAGTTTTTTCCTGATAAATCTCTAACATGTGCCTCTCATCCCCATACATGTATTTGGGAATTTTCGTTTTTCATTAAACTCCATAACCTTAAGGGAGTTCAATTTTCCACAGTAGTTATTACTCCCTTTAATGGGTATGTTATACTTTGTAATGAATATCCCCAATAGGATAATGGAAAACATGCATAAACCGTCAGAAAAATTACAATGTCTAGTAATGTATGGTTCCTCCATTCACATAAATCATTCCACTCTATTTTATAGAGTAGAGTGAGTTGAAATTGAATCCCAAACTCCCCAATAATATTGTTGAACTCCTGTTGAAGATATATTCTTCCACATGATCCCATAGAATCATATTTATCTTATTACCAGGATGATTTTATACCTCATTATTTACCTCAATGAATTTCTCAAAGTAATCAAACTTATACCTCATCTTGTAAATATATCCATATCTACTCATTTCACTAGTAATAGATATAAAGTATTAATATCCACCTCTAGCTTCTACTATGAATGGTGTACACACATCTTTGTGTACCAATCCCAGAAGCTCTATGGACCATTAACCCAATCCAAAAATGGTTTTGGGAAATTTTCCCATTTAAATAAGCATTGCACAAATCTCGTGGTTTTATCTAAGAATAGTCTAAATAACCATCTTGACATATCGTTTTCAAATGCCTCACTATTACATAACCGAGACAGTAAGACCAAAACTAGGTGTTAAATAACTCATGGGAACATAAATCGTTATCAATTTCCAACAAATTATTTTTGTAATATAAAACATACATAAAGTTTTTTAGATTCTCCATTATATAACATATGTTGTCCTTATAAAAGTATCATATTTTATATCTGAACATGGAATGAAATGCCTATTTATCCAATCATTACACATAATTTATGTTTTTGGTAACACTACATCCATAATAATGACAATGTAAAACCAAAATAGTATCCATTGGAAATGTGATGCTGTAGTCCATAATAGAATGAGCATCCATCCTTTCACCATTAGAAGCTCATAGATCTAACTCTCCAATGTAAATTTTCATAAATCTAAATTTCATTAAATTTTTTTACATATTTGATCACCAAAAGTTATATCTAATACAAAATTTGTGGAAATAGATATATTTTACTCGATAATTTACACACCTTTGGATTCCCCTTGCCTCTGGGTGTAGTTCCTCTTATTGTGGCCTAACTAGTGATATGAAAAACACATTTCCTCCTTTTAATTTCCCTAACTTTTGATATACTTCTTCATGGTAAAAATGTTCTTGGGGACATTAGACTATTTATAGCTATTAGGAACCTTTTCTATTCCCTTCATCTTCTTATTGACTATAAGTACTGATGGGTTGTCACTCTCCATGTCCTTATCCTCTAGGAGAATCATGGTCAGATGTTCTGATAGATTCTTATCATTGTTGATCATTTTATAATTCATAATAATAATAATGATGGTATTTGGTAGTGAAGATGGTATGATATCTGAACAAAACTAATCCATTTATTTAATCCCTAAGATGTCTATATGCTCAAAGTATCCCTTTTAATTTACTACATGTGGATTAGTTACTATAGATTCTCTAGTAAAACTTGTGAAAAAAATCATCAGAGATCTCATACCACTCTTCTCTCTACTTCTCTTGATAGTGATCCTGATGGTGATACATCATGTTATAAGGATCCATTTGATCATGTATCATCAAGATATCATTGTTCATGGATGATAGCATTTGGAAATGAAAGTATTTATGAACATTAATATGTTTATCATACATATATTCATACACATCACTCACCTCACTTACAGGAGCAACGTTAAAAAGTTATTCTAGCACATATAGTATAATTTCACGGAGAAGGATGAACTGAATTCACCTTTGACCCTCATGGAAATTAATACTAGTGAAATGGTTTTCCTTTCCACGTATGAATCATAATGACATGTTATTTTAATTTATAATTTATTTTCTACAAATAATATAATAGAGTTAGAGTACCTTATCTGATAAAATTAAGGCAAAAAATAAATAATTATTCATTATTATCCAACTATTTTTTTCAAAACATATTATCCCTCACCATTAGCTTCAGAAAAAACCTATTTCATAGAAATTATACCAGTTCGGATTAATATTACCCTTCGCATTACCAACACATTTGTTGGTCAAGAAATTTTATTTGTTTTAGGTAGGCATGCCGAATTACAACTACAATAACTCACTACTCTGTTATCTATTGTGTGGACTCAATAATACTGATGTACATAATTTTTTATTTCCTCAACATTTTTCTCTCAGTGCCACTTTGTCATGCTTTGGAAATAGACCATTGATGTAAACTAAGTCATGTCTACCAAAATCCTCATATTATAATTCCCAAATAATTTAATGAATATCAACATTACCTTGTCATTTACATTGTACATTGGTTATATTCTTTAATAGTAATTGAAGGATATACCAACATTGAGTTTTATATATGGATTTTATCCTTTATGCACAAATTACAATTTATTATATTTTCAAATGCATTATAATATTATGTGACACAATATTACATGATAAAGAAAGTATTAGATATAAATTATGATTTAGACAGTTCATTTTAGTTTCATCATTCATTCTTGTTAATCCCTTAATAATGTGATCGTAAAAAAAACATCCATAATGTATAACCATATAACTGATAGAAATAATATAAAGGGAATGATAATGATATTTTTATAATATTTGGTTCATCTAATGGTTTTTAATCTTACTACATACTTGGTGAGAAACACCTATAACCAATTATGTTTTTTTATATCTTTCCACTTATCCACAATTGTATCTCTATAAATTGGATTCAGCTCACCTCCTATCTTAAACTGCCTCCACTATCAATGGATCTCCATCCATGACATATTATTTTACTCATATGTAGGTGAGGGTTGAAAATATGTTTACCTAAATAATACCATTGGCAAAAATTCATTACTAATTAATGACTATAGAAGTCACATATACCTATAATTTAATTTAATCAATAAAAATTATAACAATAACATAAAAAATTTATTCTCTATATCATGATCATCTAAATTTAAGAACCATTTTTGCACATATAATTAAACTAGCTTCAAATTATTTAATTTTTATTATTTATGATACATATAACTTGAATCAATTAATTATTATCATTAACTAATCAATATTATTATCTTAAATAATTTCCATAATTTCTTTGAGATTATCATCCAATATATATTTAGACAAATTATAAATTCATTTAAGATTAAATAAGTACATAACGTGTACCATGGATGTATCCCGGTTTATATCTATCCGAAACTACCGAACAAGTATTATAATTTTATGAGCCTTATTCTTTCTGAAATGTTAAATACTCGTATAATTACAACTGTAATAAAACTCACACATGATAAGCAAATCGTTGAACGTTACATAGATTTTAATTAAAGATTTATATATTTGTATATAAAACACCTATCAAATGTTGTTTCCTAGCTTTACTTCTACAAGAAAGTATGTGTCTCAAGGGGTAAAAAAAATAAAAAGTAATTTCTATTTTTCGTAATCAGGCAAATATACACAGTGCCCAAGTCTAACAACATTTATTGTACCCTCCTCACCATCCATCAAATGTTCATGCCTAGAAAAATTTCATGTGAGGTGTACTTCTGAAATATTTAGAGTACAATGCGTGTCCAGTGGGCCACACAACGTGTTGAAAATAATATACACGGTCATCGATTTTCTAAGTAGTCTATTGGATATATAAACATACCCTACCCCGAATGGTACAACAAGCCATGTACAGTAGACCACCCAACGGGTAGTCCAGATTACCATGTGGCAGTCTGTCCTGCTCAACACGTGGTGTATGTATTAACTCATCCTCGTATCATTGATTCACATGGATTGAGTAATCTCTGAACAAATCCATATGAAATGGAAAAAACTACATAGTATGTAGATCAGACTAAACTATTTTTAATACTGCGTTACCCGTATAGACCCTTGCCTCTTCCGAATGTTCTCCATGATATAATTTTAATCAAAAAATTGATCATATATATATGATCAATGATATATGATAGAGGAATCACTAATAGCATAATTATAATTTAATGAATAATTAAATGTGAATTGACAAATTGAATTATTATAGTGTAAATCATAATTTAATTATTTAAATAATTATAACCAATAGCAAGTCTTCTCTGATACCACATGTTGGTTACGAGCGTAGTGGATGAGCCTAAGGGATAGTTCCTAACATTATGTTTTTAAAAAATAGATGATCAAAACATGATCAATATGAAAATGAATTCAAGTATCCTCTAAATATATTCAAGGATTTATAGAATGTAATAGAAACCTAGAACCCAGAGAAAGGATCAATGTATTTTTTTATAATTAATTGAATTACATTAAATAATTACCTCAATAGTTTTTCATTATTCATTGAGGTGTTTGACGATAGATCAGTAGTGCAGCTTCATAGTGATGTAGAGATCAAGGGTTTATCTCTTATAGTGGTAATACACATGTGTTCCACATATCTGTGGATGCCATCAAATGAGTCTTTCAGTGCTATCATGGAATATCCTTGGGCTCATGATTCAGGCCTTAAGTATCCTAGAGAACTGCTTCCAAAGTGTTCTCCTTGATCTGGTGGAGGAGGATATCTCTTGGTCATAAGGGAATTCATGGAGGGGATAAACTCTCTAGGGTTGAGATCTTTTCTCTAATTTTTTATTCACAACCACACTCAGTGTCACATTGCATGCTCTTGGAAAATAAGAGAATAATATAACGTGGTACCTATTCACTAGGGTAATAAAAATAATTTTCAAAAATGCCTTACTTATGTTGTTAATCTTAGTGAAACACCAATGTCTTGTAATAATATCTACATTATTATATCTTGTCATGCGCTTATCATGGGGGGTGATAATTATATATATTTTTTCAAATAATATAAAATATGTTTATTTTTAACTGTACTATTAACTTGGTCCACCAAACCCCCACAAAATTCAGTGAAGCCTAAAAAATTACTATTTATTTACTAAAAAGCTATCACAGAATTATTCTCCAATAAGTATATAAATATTTTTTCACTATATAGTATACAAATAATTATTAATCTTTCCTCCCATAATATATTATTTTGAATAGTTGGGGTCGAAATAAACGGATCTCAGATTAGGTAAATAATTATTAAAACAAAACCGAGAACAGTCGTTATTCAACATAATTAAATAATAAATAAATTATTATTAAACTCAGCTACAAGATAATCATAGTATGTCACCCTCTGGCGTCATTCTTTGAGGCATTAAGTGGAGTATCCTAAATCCCAAGGATAGAATATGACAACATGGAATGTTACCAATAGAGTAAGAATTTAATTATGTAGCAACGTTTCACCACATATAAATGCTTACCGTATAATATAATACATTTATTTAGGATTCTCCAAGTAATTGGGTTACATGATAGTTCAAAAAATCCATGTCTGAAATTTAATATTCTCTTACATCCCATAATTCAACATTCCTATAAAACACCATGGACATGGACTTATTTATTCTACAACATTTCCATAATGGTTCTCAGATATGAACATCTATTATGACATATAAGGGTCAAATCCTTTCTCACATTATTCATTATTGTAGTATTACTTGTGATTAACCTAACATATCCTACCTTTTCATTGACATTTTTATCATGGTTTTGCCAATACATCTATGTGTGTGATTCATAATATCAATTAATAACAATATTTAAGGTATATGAATCAATACACACATCTAAAGGCAGGGAAATTCTATGACACTTATGAATTTGGATTTCTTACTACCATGTATCATTCTCAAAATATTATATTGGATATCACAATGTAACGCCCTGACCCCAGTTACCTAGAGTCGGTGCATTATTACATAAAATTTTCATGATTAGAAAATATCATGTCTCGAAAGACCAATTAGTTTAGTAGCCTTGGAATCACTAGATACATTCATAAGGATTAAATTACATCATAAAGGGAAAAACTACAATAACATAGTGTCCATAGTCCACACTCACATCCCCTTCAGACTATGCCTATAGGTCAGTCATAAAATATTTCTTCACATCCTAGAAAACATAAAATATATAAAGGGGTGATCTCAGATGCTCAGTAAGGATAAAAATATAGCAGAAGCATTCATAAATAAGTATAAACATTTGAGGGAATGTATAACTAAAACAAAATCATTTGAAACGTGAACTTCAGAATAATATGGAAAAGATAATATGAAATAATTCTATTTACATATTCACATAGATATTCTACTACTCGAATAATCACATACAATATTAATAACCACTTTCATAATGATGGAATGTATAATGCCGAACATTAATTTCTGTGTCATGCCCTCATGCCAGAACATAATGGATAACTGAAACCGGAACCCAACCCAGATATCCTTTGTTACCAGACTCCATCCCGGAGAGCCTCTGTAACTGGACTCCAGCCTGGAGTGCCTCTAATAACCGACCACCAACCTGGAGTGCCTCTAATAACCAGACACCAACCGGGAGGGTCTGCTGTAACCGGACCCCAACCCGAAACATACTAGTCCAACACATTCATCTTAAGAATAGGATTAAATATAACATAAACATTCGTATTAAAACTAGCATAAAAAATGTCAATACTTTTTCGATAAACCATGAATGGTATAATAATTACACATCCACAGTCAAACATATCACAAAACCTTCAACACAAAATGGATGCTTTGTATCATGATAAATGAACTTCAAAACATGTTTAAAATCTATTAAAGGATCTTGACATGTATGAAAATGATTCTTAAGAATCATTGAGAGAAATAAACCTATTTCATGAAAACATTTAAATGTCATAAAATTTAGAAAAGAAGTCATTAAAAGGCATTTTTGAATCAATGTTTTCCATACCACTTTGAAACATTTGAAAGGAATTGACATTTTAAAAACATTCAATTCAATATAAATAAATTCTTAAAAACAATTTTGAATAGATGGACATTAATGAGGAAGATTTAGAAGAATAAATATTTAAAAAAAATTGAAATGATGTTTTAGTAAAAAAAAGTCCCTTAAAATAATCCCTTTGAAAATGCTTTCATAAAACATGGACATGGAAAATAAATATTTCCCATTAGATACTTACGTAAAAATAACATCGGATAATAATGTGATTGTGAAATTAAACATTACCATTTTGATAAATTATGAAAAATAAAACCCATAAAAGAGGTATCATAAAATGAATATGTAAATACACATAAATTATATTGAATTACAAAAATAATACAATTATGGGCAGTACATACACCACACAAAAGGTAATAGTGGCAATATGGCATGAATCTCAAGGGAATAAGGAGTGAGATGAAAACCCCTTACCTTGTAATTTTCCGTGGTTGATGGTAGGATAACCTCATGTATAATGGTGAAATAATTGTTATTAAACTATACAAGAATGATATACATTAATCTGATATCATATATGATCTTTTAAAATTGCTTTGTTAATAAAATCTTTGTATTATTGTCATTTCAGGTGTTAACTTACTCATTTTCTTTTATATGTTTTGTTTCATTAGCCATGTTTGTTATGGATAGATTGTATATTATTCATATCTAGAGTGATATAAACTCCATAAACATAATTTTTAAGCATCAAATGAGAATTATACTTGAATGGATATGACGGGGAATGAATCTCATCACGTTCATGGAGAAAGTAATATGTATGTACGCACGAACGACAATACCACTCAATTGATATTCAAATAATATATAATTGGATAGTATATAATATATACAGAATAATTACGATTTTATATTTATTATTTACATGAATTACACATCATTATTATACCCATCTAAATAATAATGTTTTGAATAACAATTACACCATGACGTGGAGACGGTAAGTCATACGTATGCATGTATGGTGACATGTCATTCAAAGGATGGATTGAATACTGAATATGGTTGTACCATATTTATAATAATATCTCAGTATATAGAAGATACTGGATTTAAAATTTTAGAATGGTAATTACAAAGAAAGTAGAAGTTGAAGAAGAAATGAACTTGAAAAGGGTGGTGAAAACATTACCTCTTCTTCTGGTTGTTCCTTTTGATTTGATAAAAATGGCTCCATAGGATGGATTTATTATCAAAATAAGGCCTCTAGGTTGAATTTATGGAATATGAGAGAGTATTTGGTCAGGGTTTGGCCGAACCAAAAGGCTTTGAAGGTGTGATGAATTTGTTATAAGTTGTGTCCTTTTATAAAGGGGAGAAGAGGCTCTTAAGGAAAAACTTAAATTATTAATTTATAATCAATTCATATTTGGTTTATAATGGCTCCAAAGTGGATTATTAAAAGTCTAAAGCAGGGATGAGTCTAAATACATTCATCCAATAGATTTTAGATAGGTTTGGGTCATTATATTAACCTTATCTTTTAGTTTTAACTCTTAGTTAATTAGATTGACATTTACCATGTCACTTTGTATTTTTATATTATATAGTTAATAAACGTACCATATACATCCAAGATATGCCCATGTGGTATATTAATGATACTCCTATCAATATATAAGTATCTTGGCCGAAATTTAGAATTTTAGGAATTGAATATCAATTAATTATATAATATTGTTTCTAAAAACTCTTTTATGTCAATTTGACAATATTTATATTTTGTTTTTTATAAATTCATAACAGCATTATTAAATCGAAAAAATTTTATATAAACAGTCCTAATATTTCATATAAACCTATAAAATTATTGGAATTTTTAAAAAGTCTCAAATTACATTTATTTGGGTATTTATAATTACAATTAGCATAATCATTCATTAATACTGTAATTACTGCATCATCATTGGGTCACTAATGAATTTTATTATTTAATATATAAAAATTATAAATAAAATACAATTATGTAGGAAATCATTTTATCTTTATAATGAATATTAATATTCGAAAATATAACATATATACCCATATGTTAAAATTGTTTTTCTATAAGATATATGCTAATGTCATTTTTGTATTTACATTAACATAATTAATATAATGTGTTCCTATCACCTACAAGTTGCTCCATGGGGTCCAAGAATCGACCCAAATATGACCATGGTCGGCCATTTATCCAAAAATAATTTTATAACACGGTTTAGGGTAATTTATTATTATTATAATATTATTTGTTTACCCTTATTTACCGAATTTACCGTTTAACCATGGTAAATAAAATATTTACCAAACTAATTATTCAAATGGTCTAAAAATAAAAGTTACCTATTTACACAATTTAGACATCATGATTCCAAATTTGGAATCGTTTTTTCTAAACTCAAAACACATAATTGGCTGAAATTAATGTAAAATTAATTCTCGTTGTTAAAACAAAAAGTGTGTTTTTAAAAGATAATAACTATCAAATGATTAACACTTGTTTATGTCTGGTTTAATTGTGAAATTATGTTGAATGAACAAAATTTTATTAAATGGTATGAATATATTCTAAAAATACTTTAAAACCACTCAAATTCATAATTTATCACTATTAATTATTATATTTAAAAAACTAGATTTTAATTAAAATTTAGTAATTTTCACTATTCATAAAAATATACAAGTTATCTGAAATGTACCAAAATATCACCCTATGATAATTTCGATATTCCGAATCCAAAAATGAATATTGATAGGTAAAATTTATATAATTTCAAAAATTGGGTATTAATATTCATAATGGACACTTTGATTGGTCAGAGTGTTTTCGAATATCGAAGATGCCTACAACACAAGCTATTGTATTATTCAACGAAAATTGTACCATGGAAGCTTGAGGTGTTACACTCTCCCCTAATTCAATAAATTGTTTCCTCGCAATTTGAAATTATTCTTCGAAAATAAAAGGTTGAATTTAGAAAATACCTTTGTGAAAACCCACATCGGAAATGAGGTTCATAAAATTTATCCTTAACAAGAGGGAAAGGTAAATGAAAAAGTCACCACAAAATTATGATCTCGATTAGGAGAACATTGGTGGAAATTAGAGACACATAATTGGATGAAAAATGTAAATATTTTTAGGGAGTGATTGAGGTCATCAATCACAAACAAGTGTAAAATTGAGGGCCTCAAAGCCTTCAATCTATGTTGATTTAAAATATCAACAGCTAAAAAAAACGTAACGTTTTTTGGATAACACATTTCATTGTTTTAATATCCATTTCCTAAAGTTTAATAAATAATTTATTCATCTAATAAGTTATAGGTATATATATATATACTTTAAAAGTAGAGTTTCAACCTTCAACTAATTTTACCACAAACTCATCCTTCACTCAAACAGATAATTGAACTCAAAAATATTATATTTATCTTAATCGTACAAGGTTACAAACATTAAAACATACAATTTCGATTAGGGAAACTATTTTTTAAAAAACCAGGGACTTTTTGTAGGCTTGTGGTAGGTAATAAAGGCCTCTCACACTATGGTTGAGTGCGCGATTCCTACAGCTTTTTCCGATGCGACGGGTTATCCCCCAACCTGCTGGTTGTCCTTTTCCTAAAACTATAATATTATAATATTCCAAATATAATTTTCAGAAATGTTTTATCCTTAAACAATACAAAAAAAGTTAAACATAAAACCTTCCAACATTTATAGTTATCCAAAATACTTATGTCCAAATTATCTCTCTTAAAGGTTTCTAAATTCTAAAATAAGTTGTAACATCAGATTCCCCAAAAAAAGTAATGATTCGTATTGTCACATAATAAAAATATGATTACCTTCATCATATTAAAACCTTAATGAAAACAACAAGTACTAAATTACAATCCTTATATATATCACCTTATTCTCATAACCAGAATATAATGCTTGAGTCCAAAAACACAAATACATTAATTATTTTTCTACAATTGTAGTAACAACATAAGCATGGCATTGATCCCCTGGCCTTTTCTGAGATAACTTTTCCTGACGCATAGAACATTCATTTTAATAATGCCCCATTTCTCTATAATTGTAGCATTTAACATTGACAGCCTTATTCTTTCCCTTGAAATCACGAGTCTGGTGACCTTTTTCTCCATATTTGTAACAATCTCTCATTCCTTTTAGGAAAGTACTGGGGTGTTTCTTCCCTCAATTTTCACATAATGGAATATCCTACTTTCCATTTTTCCCATTATCTATGTCTTACTCCATCGTTTTCTTCTTCTCATTCTTTACATTATTGTCATATGATTTAGATAATTCCTTTTCATTCTAGATATCACATGAGAATATAACTTCATAAGTTGAGAAAGATTTTGAAACTAATTCTCAATGAAGAAATGGTTTTAACCCATAAAAGAAATGATCAATCTTAATTCATGGGATATGTATATAATCTGTTGCATGCCTCACTAACCATGTAATGTTAGCCTCATACTTTGCGACATTCTCATCCTCCTTTTGTCTCATACTCATAAATTGCCATTCCATATCTGCTTGATGGTCACGAGGAAAGTACTTTTCAAAGAAATTCACTTTTAACTCCCTCTATTCCATCTTTGATACTTTATCATCTTCCTTCATGTTTTGAATCAACAACCAACATTGATTAGCATCTCCAGTGAGGTGATAAACTTCCATGAAAACCCTTTCCCTTTCACTACTCCCCAAAGCCTGAAATATTTTTCCAAGGGAACTTATCAATTTCTCAGCTACTAATGGATTTGTACTCCCATTGAATTTTTGTTGTTGTTGCCTCATGAAGAAATATAAATTTGATCCTCCATGCTGTGGATCAGGGTGATCCATTCATGTAAGGGTAATATTAATAACTTGAGTGAGTCGTCCAAGTATGGTGATTAGTTGATCAGCACTAGTTGCATTACCATCTCTACTATAATTATCCTGAGTTGGAGGGAAATCCCTATATGGAGTGTGTGCATTGATACGGTTTCAATTTCTTCCACTAGGATCCATTTATAAACAATGGCATAAACTATATCAGTTTATGAATCAAAAAACATAATTCCATACTTGTAAAACAATTAACTTAAATTGAAATATTTAAGGATATAATCTATAATAAGAAAAAATGTTTTCTTTTAGGAAGTATATACTCATAAACCCTTCATAATGGTTTGTAATGAATATGAGAATTATCCTAAGCATATCCCCCGGGAGTGTCGTAACCAAGAGTCCAGCAAAGCCCATTGTCGTGCACCAATTCCTGTTCGAGTCTATCTCAAAGCGGTGTATTTGGGTCATACACCTAGGTACATCTATGCTAGAGCCGCCTCTACCAGCTCATATCTAGAATGGAATGTATTGCTCAGAAAACTCACAAAATCTCTACAATACCATAATTCTAGAAGGTTATTCAATACTAATCATCAAATTCCATCTTATGTCTATGATCTCCAATCATAGTTTATCTAAATCTAGCTTCCAAGGATTGTACTAAACTTCCTCTGATACCAACTATAATGCCCTAAACCTAGTTACTAAGAGTCGGGGCATTATTACATAACATTGGCATGATCATAAAAGATCATGTCTTAAAAGACCGATTAGTTTATTTTCCTTAGAATAAATAGATACATTCATAAGGTTTACATTACATCATAAAGAGAAGAACAACAATAATATAGTCTCCATAGTATACACTAATACCCCCTTCAGACTATCCCTGTAGGTCAGTCATTAAATATTTCTTCACATCCTGGGAAACGTATAACATAGAAAGGGGTGAGCTCAGATTCTCAGTAAGGATAACAATATAGCAGAAGATTTCATAAATAAGAATAAACATTTGAGGCTATGTATAACTAAAACAAAATCCTTTAAAACATGAACTTCAGAATAATATGGCAAAGATAAAACGAAATAATTACATTTACTTATCGCATGGATATTATATTAGTCTAATAATCACATGAAATATTTATAACCACTTTTATAATGATGGAATGGAAAATTACGAATATTAATTTATGTGTCAAGGCATCGTGCCATGACTAGAGGGATAACTGTAATCGGAACCCAAACCAGAGAGCCTCTGTAATCGGACTCCATCCGAGAGAGCCTCTGTAACCGGCTTCCAACCCGGGGATCATCTAATAACCGGACACCAACCCGGAGTGCCACTAATAACCGGACACCAACCTGGAGGTTCTGCTGTAACCGGACCCCAACCCGAAACGTACTAGTCTAACACATTCATCTTAAGAAGAGGATGAAATATAACAAAAAAAATTTGTATTAAAACTAGAATACGAAATGTCAATACTTTACCCATAAACAATTAATGGTATAAGAATAACACATCCATAGTCAAACATATCACAAAACCTAAACACAATATGGAAGATTTTTATCATGATGAATCGACATCAAAATAAGTTTAAAATCTATTAAAGGATCATGACATGTATGAAAATGATTTGAAAAACTCTTTGAGAGAAATACACAATTTTCATGAAAACATTTAAAAGTCACACAATTAAGAAAAGAAGTCATTTAAAAACATTTTTCAATCAGTGTGTCCCATAACAATTTGAAACTTTTGAACGAAATTATCATTTTAAAAACATTCAATTCCATATAAATAAATCCTAAAAAACCATTTTGAATACATGGAAATTATTGAGGAATATTTAGAAGAATAAATATTTAAAACATTTTAAATGATGTTTTATTAAAAAAATTCCCTAAAAATAATCCCTTTGAAAACTCTTTCATAAAACGTTGACATGGATAATAAATATGTCCCTGTATATACTTACGTAAAAACAATCTCGGATAATAAAATGATTGTGAAATTAAACCTTACAAATTTGGTAACTTATGAAAACTACAACCCGTGAAAGACGTATCATAAAATGAATATGTAATTACACATAATTTAAAGTTTATTACACAAAGAACACAATTTAGGGAAGTAAATACTCCACACAAATGGTAATAGTGTAAATATGGCATGAATCTCACGGGAATAAGGAGTGAGATGAAAACACATTACATTGTTCATTTCCTTTGTTGATGGTTTTATAACCTCCTCTATAATGGTGAATAATTGTTATTAAATTATACCAGAATCATATACATTAATATTATATCATATATGATCTTTTAACATTGCTTTGTTAATAATATTTTAGTAATAATGTCATTTCGGGTGTTAACTTACTCATTTTATTTTATATGTTCTATTACATAAGCCATGTTTTATCTGGATAGGTTGTAGCTTATTCATATACAATATGATATAATGTCCTTAAACATTATTTTTAATCATAAAATGATAATTGAACTTGACTGGATACGACGGGGAATGAATCTCATCACGTTTGTGGAGACAGTAGTCTGTACGTACGCACGAACGACAATATCACTCTTTTGATATTAAAATAATATATAATTGGATATTATATTATATATATATAATCATTAACATGTTATATTTATTATTTGAATGAATTACACATTATTATTATACCCTTCCATATAATAATATTTTGAATAACAATTACACCACAACGTGGAGACGGTAAGTCGTACGTATGCACGTATAGTGAAATATCATTAAAAGGATGGATAGAATACTTAATATGGTTGTAACATACTTATAATAACATCTCAGTATATAGAAGATACTGGATTTATTATTTTATAATGGTAATAACAAAGAAAGAAGATGTTTAAGAAGAAAGGAACTTGAAAAAGGGTGGTGAAAACATTACCTCTTCTTCGGGTTCTTCCTTTTGATTTTATAAAAAATGCTCCTTAGGATGAATTTCTGATCAATATAATGCCTCTAGGATGAATTGAGGGAATCTGAGAGAGTATTTGGGTAGGTTTTTGTATAACCAAATGGCATGAAGGTATACATAATTTATTATAAGTTGTTTCCTTTTATAAGGGGGAGGAGGGGCTCTTTAGGAAAAACATAAAGTATTAATTTATAATAAATTCATATTTTGTTTATAATGGCTCCAAAGTAGATTATTAAAATTATATGGTGGGTATGAGTTGAAATCCATTCAAAAAATATATTTTAGACAGGTTTGTGTCAATTTATTAACCATATCTTTTAGTTTCAACTCTTGGTTAATTAAATTGACATTTACCATGTCACTTTGTTTTTTTATTATATAGTTAATAAACATACCATATACATCCCAGAGACCCCCATGTGGTCCATTAATGATACACCTATCTTGATATATGTCTCTTGGATTATCCTTAGATTTTTAGGAATAGAATATCAATTAATAATATAATATTTGTTTTAAAAACACCTTTATGTCAATTTTGACACTATTGGTTATTTTGTTTTTTATAAATTCATAAGAACATTATTACTAAGAAAAAAATTTATATAAACAATACTAATATTTCATAGTAACCTATAAAATTGTTTTAATGTATTAAAAGTCTCAAATTACATTTATTTGGGTATTTATAATATCAATTATCTTAATATTTCATTTACTCGGTAATTACCACATCATCATTGGGTCATAAATGAATTAAATTATTTAATTTATAAAAATTATAATTAAAATAAAATTATGTAATAAATCATTTTAAATTTCTAATGAATATTTATAGTCGAAAATATAACATATATAACTCTATGTTAAAATTGTTTTTTTAAAAGATATATGCTAATGTCATTTTTGTATTTACTTTAAATTAATTAATATAAAGTGTCCCTATAACTTACAAGTGACCCCATGGGGTCCCAAAATCGACTCAAAGATGTCCATGGTCAGAAATGTATCCACCAATAAGGTTAGGACATGTTTTAGGGTAATTTATTATTATTATACTATTATTTTTTTACACTTATTTACCGGATTTACCCTTTAACCATGGTAAATAAATTATTTACTGAAGTAATTATTAAAAATGAATAAATATAAAAGTTACCTATTTACACAATCTGAACTTCCTGATTGAAAATATGGAATCCATTATTCCGTGTTCAAATCACAGAAGTGGAAGAAATTAATTTAAAATTAATTTTTATTGTTAAAAGAAAAAGCGTGCTTTTAAGAGATAATAACTATAAAAAGATTGACACTTGTTAATGTGCAGTTTAATTGTGAAATTATGTCCAATGACAGCTATTTTTATTGGTCGATGTGTGTTAAATCTCGAAGTTGCGTACAACACACGCTACTGTATTATAAAAAGACAATTGTACCGTGTAAGCATGGGGTGTTACACACAATAGGAGTAGACCATGAGATGGTTCCTAAATTCACAATGACTCTCCATCCTAGATAGCCTTTATCATTTGTGTCTCTCTAATGATATCATATAAAAATAGAACATATATCTAATAATAGCTTAATATCATATCTGTGGTCTAATATAGTGGGAAAAATCTTTTACCTTTTAGCACGACATCTACTCTTGGGACATTATCACATGAAATTTTATGTAGAGGAACAATCATTATGTTAAAAGAAGTTTGTTGTCATTCAAAAACCATGAATATAATTTATCATAAAATAAAAAATATTTTGGTTCATGGGAACTAACCCAAAAAAACATCTTCTCCAACTGAAGAGAAATGAAAATGACCTTCCATTTGTTATCTATCACATGATACTCTACTTCTGGTGAGATAAGACTTTAGTCATGGGCTCCACCATGTTCTATTCCTTGGATACTATTCTCCCAACAACTTCACCCATTTTAAAGAAAATCCCTCAAGAAGAAAGACATCCATTATGTGGGATTTTTAATGATTATGAGACCTTCACACTTCTACAAGAGCCACCACTGCAGAATTAACACAATATAATGTGATTGGGTATTTAATGTTAGTTACTGCATCATGATCATAGATGATGTTTTGAATCCAGACGGATTTTTGGCTGCAACAGAAGCTGTAATGTACTCGGAATCTGTTTTAGATTTAGATTCAATTAGATTCTTTTATACCTTATATCTCACATATCATGCATTAAGGCAAAATCTATACCCCAATTGTGAAAACATATCATTAATATTTTTCAGAAAAAAATCATCATCATACCCCATGAGGAAACGATCCATGTCTCTTCCATATAGTAGAAAAATGTCTGTAGTTCTTCTCTGATACTTAAAAATTGTTTTAACATCATTACAATGTTGATATAATAGATCATTTTGATATATACCTACCATACTCAGTTCATATGCATCATCGTGTCTAGTACATAACATGGCATACCTAATAGATCCTATCTCTGAAGCGTATACGATCTTATTCATTCTATCATTATATTATTATGTATGGGGAAAAATTTTATTAGAATGATGTAAAACTAATTACACAAGAACTGATACCCTCTAGGATTTTTGCATACTAAATCTTGTTAGTATTTGGTGTATATCTGTATTTGGAATTTGTCCAAGAAGCATCATTGATATGTCATGAATGATCTTGATCCTTAGATTGTAGGCTTCTTCGACTATATGTTTCCCAGAGAATAACTTGTTCAACTAGTCATTAACGGACTATAAGGCTTGTATGTCCTTTCTAATCAGTAATATTTCAACATCACAAACTACAAGGATAGCGATTACCTTCCCATTAGAAATTTTTGTAAATACACAGCTCACATTATTTATTTAATAAAACAAAACTAATTAATGGATTCATAAAATCCAATGTTCCATAAAATAGATGTTTTCTTTATTCCATAAATAGATCTATAAAATTTAATAATTCATCTAGAATCAGTTAGTGTCACAAACCCTTCTGGTTGTGTCATAATGACATCTTCATAATGGTTCCCATTTAGGGAAGTAGTTTTTACGTCTGTGTAACAAATCTCACTGTCATATAAAGCAGTTATGGAAAATATGATTATGATGGATTTAACATAGAAAATAATGAAATATATCCTTATAGTCAATTCATTGACATTGTTTAAACACATTATCCACATGCCTTTATTTATAGATAATTACATTAATATCCATGTATAGTTTCCTATTGAATAACTATTTAAATCAAATATACATTAAATCAATTGGCGCATCGACTGAAACAAAATCATTTATCTAATAAATGCTTTCCATATCTGAATTCATATGTTCTAGTAATCTTTTATATTCTATAATCTCTAAATCCTCAATTTAGTAGAGAGTTTCATTTTTGATAAACAATAATGAGTCTCCATTCTTGGGGTTATGAAATCCATATCTATATGGCTACCTTAACTATCTAACACTCCTACACAGTACATTTCTTTCCCTAAATACATATTTCCTAGGGACTTGTGATACATGTTACTATACAAACTCATGTGTATCTTTAGAATTAACATCATCCAATTTAATCATAATACCACATTCATTTTTGAGAATGTGATACTTTTCATGAATGATGGATTGTTGGGTAAAATGACATTCTATTTTGAGGGGTTGTATATGTAGTATCATTTTGTTTCATTGTGGAAAACTATAATTATACACCTTATGAATTGGTGTGATTTTTGTTACTAAATAAATATTTTACAAATTATTTTAAAACCCATACACGTGTATGAGACAAAATGGATTTATTTATACTCCATAACTCGAAGGGAATTCTATCTGCAACCTTAGTAGGCACTCAGTTTAATTTTTATGTTGCAGATTGTAATGTATATCCCCAAAGTATAATACAAGATCTTTATAACACTTCATTGACATTACCATGTCCAAAAAGGTACGATTTCTCCCATCACTAACAATGTTACACTTTTTTGTATAAGGTGGTGTGTGTCAACATTGAATCTGAAACTCCGATAGATTGTCGATGAACTCTTGGTTCACATATTCTACAATCTGATCTGTTCAAAGCACTGTTATCTTATTACCATGATAATTTTATACATAATTATTTAATTACTTTAATTTCAAAAAATAATCAAACTTACATCTCATCAACTAAATATATCCATACCTACTCAAGTCATTAGTAAGTGTTATGAAGTATGCATATCCACCTATATCTTCTACTAGAATTGGTCAACACATGTATGTGTGTACCAGTCCTAGAATCTATGTGGATATTTATCCCAATACACGAAATTGAGGTTTGTTAATTTTACTTTGTATACAATAGCGGGATATATTAAGTGGTCTTAGCATAGAATAGTCAAAATAACCATCTTCATAGAGATTTTCTATAAACATTTTGCTTACTTGACTGATGAGGTGATGTCACGACATAGTGTTATATGCATCATTTGACCTTATTTTGTTATCAATTTCTAAAAAATTTATTTATAATTTAAGACATATATGATTTTATTTAAATGAAACATACCATAACATATTTTTTTCATATAAATGAAATAGATTTTATTTCTGAACATGAAAATAAATCCACCTGTATCCCAACATGATAGAAAAAATATGTTTCGGGAAACACAAGGTTCATAATAATGGACCTGTAAAATAAAAAAATTGTCATTAAAATTGTTATGTATTAGTCACCAATGAAAATAGATTCTATCTTCACACCATTGGAAGCTCATATATCCACCCCTCCTGATGCAATTTTCAGATATCCATTTGGTTACAATATTTGAATGCTGATATGAAAACCATAATAAGTATGTAATTACCAATGTGTAGAAATGGAAATATTTCACTCAATAATGAATTCACATTTTGCTTCCACTTTCCTATAGGTTAAGATCCACTTCTATAGGCCAGAATTCCCACATACAAAACACATTACCTCTTTTACCTTGCCCTAACTTTTTCTCTTATTTTTATTTTTCGTATAGTTCATGGGGGGTTTTAAATTTATATAGGTATTATAACCCTTTCATTATCATTCACCTTCATATTAAATTTAGTAAATATAGGTATGTCTAGCCACATTTCCTTTTACACTTGTTGAATCAGGGTCAGCTGTTTCAATATACTCTTCTGATTATTTCTCAAATTATAAATCACATTTAAATTAGAGAAGGACTTGGGCAGTGATGATAATACGCGATCTATATGAAACTCATCATAAATTTAATAACTATGATTTCTAGATGCTCATTTTTTCCAATAATCGTAACAACATGTGTCCCAACTAGAATAGTGACTCAAAAATTAGCGGTGGACAAAGAATTATAGATCTCATAACTGTCTTGTCTCAGCTTCTCATGATTTAAATACCAAAGGTGAGTTATCATGTTATAAGCATCGATTTTCTTATTTTTCTTCAATATCTAATTTTTCACCAATGATAGAATGAGTAACTAATCATATGATGCGTCATTTATATGTTTATCATTCATAGTGTTCTCATCATAACATACCTCATTCACAGGACAGACTAGTAAAGGTTTTCTCATCACATATTGTTTCCTTTCATGAAGATGGATAACACAAATATTCCTTTTCAACTCCTATAAATTTGTGCTGATGAAAAGTTTTTTCTTCTCGAGTATGTATCAAAATGATATGATTGATGTGAATTTAAATTTCTTATATAATTATAATAATTATAGAATATTAGTACATTAGCTAAAAAAATTATGACAAATAAATAAATAAATAATCATTATTCTCACATAATTTTATCAAAACCCAATATACAAGACCATTTGTTTTCAAATATCCAATTATATAAAAATTCTTGAAGTAATGATCCAAATTTCCATTCAATTTAACCAAACCATTGACAGTCAATTATTTGAAATTGTTTTTAGGGCGGAATTCTAAATTCACAATATATTAACTCTCATATCCTTGATCTATTGAGTGGACTACCCCATACAAAAATGTGTAATTTTGGATTCCCTCAACATTTCCTCTCAATAACATCATTTTCTACTCTATAAGTCAATCGTTGAGGTAAACTATGTCACATAAACCCAAAACATCATATTATAATTACATGATAATTAAGAGTACCCCAACTAGGGCTAGTCAATCACTTTGAACTACGGTTCGATTTTAATCAACATAATTGAAGGCTATGACAACATAATATTCTATGGAGGGGTTTTATTCATCATGTGAAAATTTTTATTTTTTATATTTTCAAGTAATAGTTAATTTTAAGTGGGATAATCATAAGGGATTAATAATGTATTAGATAATATTTACCCATAATCCAGTTTATTATAGTTCCACTTTATTGTTAGTTAATTAATTATTTATGTGATTGTGACAAAATATCCACAATGAATAAACATACAACTAATGGAAATAAAATAAAGGGTCTGATCATGAACATGTTCTATTGGTAAATTTATCGAATGGATGACCTATGGGGAAACACCTAAAATGAATTACGATTTTTTACAGCTTTCCACATGTCCACATTTGTTATTCCATGGATTGGTTTTACATCGGATCCTAACATGAACCACCACCAATAGAATATGAGAATCATCCATTACATATGCATTTCCTCACACGTGATGAGGGGTAAAATGGGGTTTTCAAAAAAAATCATAGAAACATAGGCCCAACATATTAATTAGTAGAGACAACATACAATGAAATAATATAAATTAATAAATTAATAGGATTCAAATATCATTAAAAAGACCTAGTCTAGATCATGATAATCCACATTTATAAAATGAATTTATAGATTTAATAAAACTAGAATTCATTTCATTAATCGTTTTTATTTTATATAAATCACTTTAGAATCGATTAATTATTTTCATTAATTAATAAATTATTTTATCCTAATCCTTTTTCATAATTTCTTCGAGATTCCCATTCCCAATAAATTTTTACAAATTAATAAGTTCATCTCAAATTAACTATATACAAAACATGTCCCGTGGATGTAACACATTGAATACCCATCTAGTACTACCAGACATATATTATTATTTTAAACACATTATTAATTGTAAAATATAGCATGAGTGCCGAATTATAATTATAATACAACAAATACTTGATGTCCATATATATGAACATTACCTATATGTTAATTAAAAATTTATTGATATGTATATCAAACACATATAACATGTTGTGTCCCAAAATTATTCCCACATTATGGTACATTTATCAAGGATTAAATAATTTAATAGTATATTTGAAATTTTCATAATCTAGATAATGTTCACGGTGTGTAGATCTGACTACAAAGAGTGTACTCTCCTCATCGTCCATCCAATGTAGACATATGGGGAAACAACATGTGAGTTACACTTTGGAAATCTTTTGAGTACATGACAAGTCTAGTGGGAAACATGCCGTGTTGAATCTACGTTGCATGGCCATCAGTTGGCTATGAAATCTATTGGATACACAGTTGGGCTCTGGCATGAAAGGGACAACACACTATGTCTAGCCGGCCACATCGATTGTAGTTTGGATGGCCATGCTCCAGTCCTTGTTGGTCAACATGCGGTTTATAAATTAACTACACCATGTTCCATTAAGGAATACATTTTTAGTGGAAGGATGGAGGGATCTCGAAGAAACTCACAGAAACTCGCTGACGGTCGAATAAAAAACCCTACTCAGAAGATCAGTGATTCATATTCCTCAAAGCGGTTGATCCAGAACCAAAAGGTATTTTTTATCCAACCTATGATAAATCCATCGAATTACATGCCTCACGCATACAAGAATATCATCCTATACTGTAAAATGTCAACTGGGCCACGACATGAGAAATCAAATGTATATCCTTCGTGGTAGCTCTTGATGGCTCAGATAATGCAAAATCATCCTCAGTGATGACTGAATGCTTTAACTAACTCAATGTTGAATACCATACAGTTGTTGTTGATCTAGAAGCACTACATCAGAGATAGAAAATGTGTATGTTCTCTATACTCATATTGTACACTCGAGAGGAATTATATCAGGATTTGGAATACAGAACCATACAGTTGACTCCTAGTCTCTTATGTATTTTCACGAGGGATTATACACTCAATTATTTTATGCACAAAAACTCCTTCTATCAGATTTGTGTTTGGATTCATGGACTTATTTAGTTCCTTGGGCACACAATGATATTAAATGCACATTCCACCTACATAGGGGTGCCTCCTAAAATAGATCACAGAACATTGAATGGTGATTTGTGTCTTTATTAATGATTATTGTTGACGTAAATATGGAGAAGAAACTAACTAATGTCATTTAATTAAATGAAAATGATTATAATACTATGTTCATTGTAGAGTATTATTATATAACACATTTACATGTCTACTATAAGATCATTGGAAAATACATATTAAATTGTAGAATTGTGAAAAAATAGGTCTCAACTCATACTAAAAATGATTTGAATGATGTTAGAGGAATTAGGGATGACAAAAAAGATGTCTAAAAGAAATATCAAACATGCATGAAAAACAAGAGATATGGGGGAGGAAAATAATCGATTCATCCTCATCAAATGACCCTTATATGAAATCATGTAATGACATCGTTGAAAAGGAAAAAATGGACAATGAAGAGCAGGGAATTTGTTAGGAAAATGCTTCTATGGCCAGGAATATATTCTAGTTGAATATTCAAGAATAGGATAATGCTACACAACCTAATAAAGATAGGCCGAATTTTCAAAGAAATCATAATACTACTTCAACATGTGAACTCCTTGGTGGCCATTCTTCTTCTACTTCTGAAGCCACATAACGCATTGAAAAGTCTCTTACAATTGGTATGACACTTGACACCAATCTTACTACTACCTCATTTAAATATACCACTACTGAAATAATTGAAAAGTGTACTCTAACATTGAAAAACAATGCTCAATCCCTTTAGAAAACATGTTAAGAACATGTACAAGTAGATAAAAATCACCTGGGTAAGCAGAATTCCAATGATAGCATGAGTATCAATGACCATGAATCTTTCTGCACAATTCCAAAATTGATGTCACAAATTGATAAGTCACTCAATAGCTGATCATGGAATAGAGCTTCCCAAGCACCAGGACACTACTATCTATGACAACTCTTTTGTGCCCACAGAACCTTAAAAGTGTGAAGAGATACTGGATAGAGCTACAGTTCTGAATGCAATTTGTAGTATACAGATGTTTGATATTAACAAATCACACCAAAATTTGGGTGATTAAATATTACTATAACTACAAAAGAGACATACAATCAGCACCCCTCTATGAATAGCCTCAACAGTCAAAAACTATATGCCAAATTTGGGAAATCTAATGACATAAAACTTGAATCTGATTTGAGGTTGATTCAAAAGAGAAATGATAACAAAAAAATTCATCAAGATGATGAATCAAAAGGTATTAAAATTAATCATAGCTCTCATAATCCATCAATTACATTGTATGGAAAAATGAAGTGGCACCTAAGGAGCATTCTACAAAGAAGATAAGAAAATCCAAATGTGTAAAGAACTCTAGAGGTAACAAAAAGAAGGGGCCTAGCCCCAAACGTAAGCATAAATGAATATATCCTATCAGGGCTATTAGGGTATTGCTAACCGTAACACCATCACAGCATTAAAAAATTACTTTTTACTCATAAGCCTATGATTTTTTCTATCTATGAGCCTAAAATCACATTAAATACAAGATTTAATAGTATAAAAAAATATTTTTATAAATTTATAGTTGAAATACTAATAAGGTAAAATTTTATTCATTGTGGTTCTTTTCACACGTCTCTATAGATAGAGTTCATATTTTATATGTTGATTCTCAGTCTTTTTCATGTTATATAAACTTGCATAACCTTATCTTATTTTAAAATCTTTTTAGGCCTACAATATATATCAAGATAGAAGAACCAGTTGTTACAATACATCAGCACATAACAACAGTATTCAATCACCAGGGGTCATTATCGGTGACTTCGATGCCATCCATTGGCCCTGTGAAAATTAGGTACCTTTACAATCAAACACATCCATTAAATATTTAAAACATTATATTGATGATAATGACCTGGTTGAGATTAATCTATTTGATGATAATTATTCATGGAATATATGACAACATAATATTATTTTACCATGTATGCTAGATAGAGCATTCACAAACATCAAAACTCTTGATAACTAGAATAACATCATGAGTATAAAATTTCTTAGGAATAATTCTAATAATCATCCAATTTTGGTGAGCCTAAATACTATATAAAAAAACCTACTATTCCATTTATATTTAATATGCCATGGAACACTGTTAAAGACTGTAATAAATTTTTAAAAGTCACTTGGAATTAGATCCTTTTGAATGATTCATTTTTCTGAAATATGAAACTAAATCATCAAAAGAAAAAACGAAAAATTTGGTGCAATGAAAGAAGTCAAAAAATTGATAATGAAATTTAATTCCATGAGAAATCAATAAATCAAATTTAAACGGACTCAACCCACAGTGACATTATTTCGGAGAAAAAAAAAGTAGTTTCCATAAGCAATAAACTCTACTCTAGTATCGCCATAAGAGACATTCTTAGGTAACATGCTCTCAAACTCAATTGGATCGAGGATAGAGGTAGAAAAACTAAATTATTAAAAGTCTAAAAAGGAATAGAATATCTAGTAGGACACTTGCATTAATTATAGATGGGGATAATGTCAATGATAATTAGAGAGACTAGGTAATCATATAACATCCTAGTTTTGAAATATCTTTACCATCCCTGCTCTAAATATGGATATCAAACATATTATCACTTCATTCATAGATGGAGACAATGTTAATAACCTCTTGGATATTGTTCCATCTAATCATGAAATTATAGAAGTGAGTTTTATTCTAAAGCTGAATAGTGCTCCAGGCCCTGATGGCTTTCCGAATGGCTTTTTATTGCATCCTTGGGACATTATTCACAATGATGCATGTTGACTTTTCAAATCCATCTTCATCAATGGTACCTCCGTTATGGTATTAATTAATGATTTCATACACTCATTCCTAATGTAGGTAATGCTTCAGAAATTCACATTTTCAATAATATTTTTCCTATCAATATAGTGTAAAAAATTATTTCCAAGATATTAGTTATCATATTTGCACCAATTTCCATCAAAATTATATCATGGAACCAATTTTGAATCTTAACAGGGAGGAATATCCAATTATACATTTTTAACTACCTCTTAAATTTTAATGATTAAAAAATTATAAAAGGATGGAGGGTTCCAATCATAATTGAAATTAAAAAATATTTTGATACCATTGATTTGATTTTCATTTTCAAAATCCATTATTGTTTTGATTTTAATGAAAACGTGATAAAGAAAATGCGAACCCCTTTTACTCTTCCAACATTTTTGTTCTAATCAATGGCTTCCCAAAAGGTTATTTCACTTGTACTAAATGATTTAAACAAGGTGACCCCATTTTTTCTGTCTTATTTGTTTTTGACGAGGTCTACTTCAGTAGACTTATTACATATTCGATCAATAGCGGTGATCTCAATCCCATATTTTATTCTATAAATATTAATGATCCCTCACATATTTTATATGTGAATGATATAATTATTTTCCTCTATGTTCATAAGAAGAATATGAAAAACCATAATTATTTCCCCTCCAACTATGAAGTTGTCTCTGGTAAGTCCATAAAATGAATTAAATATTTAATTTTCTTTCGTAAATGATTCCCAGTCAATATTAATGTTGATATTGTGAATGATCTGGAAATAAAGGAAGTATATTTACCATTTACATGTCCTGGAGTCCCCGTCATTTGGGGAAGACACAAAACATTAATTTTTAGGTTTTTTTATAATATAAATAGAGAAATATCCTCCTAAAATAGAAAAACATTATCAATGGTAGGGCTGATATGCATTTTCATACACACCAATGATTCAAAAATGTTTTACTCAATAATTTTGTATATATTTCGTGATGATATTCTCAAAAAGATAAATGTTATAATTCAAAATTATTATTGGAGTGTAAGAACTCTTGATCAAAGACATGTCACAGTTTCGTGGAATACATGTCTCATTCCCATTGAGAATGGTTACCTTATTGTTATAAATAATGAATAATATAACGAGGCCCTTTATGCCAAACTTGCATGGAATATTGTGAACAATATCTCATAGGATAATGATTTACATGGTGGAATATTTTACAAAAAAAACATATAAACGAAATATACTTGTATATGGAATACGCAATATGGACTTCAAAAAAACACAACTTTTCATATATCCTATCACACTCTGGATGGATAGTCAAAAGGGAATCCTCGCTGATGTTTTGGTTGGAAAACCGGAATTTCATACCTCTTTTTACATGATTTAACCCATGAAATTACCCAAAAATATATACATCTCTATTAATGATGGTTTAAACTCCACTTATATTAATTTACCTGATTTATTATATATAATTGTTAACAACTATATCTTTATCATCACTGATGTCTTCTTAGTTTTGGAACATGCATATAATTGTATTCTCTCCTCTAAAATATACTATAATAAAAATGTCAATACCAACAACATTGATTTCACCTGTGTAATGAATAATAACATAAATCTTTGTTTGACGTTCCCAACACACCCTAGTGTTGTGAATTTCTCATAATTGAATCCTTATGGATTGGAATCACCAGACGTCTAGTATTCAGTTTGTTTTAAAATGTCGCATGTGAATCCCACACAGAAAGAATGTTGATCATCTATTTTTATCTTGTACAACTGATTATGCTCTCTGGAATTTTTTTTTTGATATTATTGATTGTGGATGGACATGTTTGAACTTTATTGGACTCCATCTTCAGATATTCACAACTAGGATTCATCGCCTAAAATTACTCATTTTTTCATTACCGATGTCGAAGATCTGATACATTTTATTCTGTTTAAAGGTAATTATATTGTGCATAAAAATAACACATTCATTTTCAGTGCAGCTAAAATTATGATATATTGTGCGAGCAAGGATGATGGAATCATACAAACAAGGAACTACCACAAATTAGTTAATGATATCACTATCCTACGACAGATAATGATCAAAGGAAGATACAACCCACCAAAAGGTTTGATGGATAGTTTATGGAAACCTTTTATTTATGTTTGGATCCAAACTAATGTGAATGATGATTCAATAGGAAATCCAGGACCTACAAACTAGGTATCATTTGCAAAAATCAAAATGGACGTATAATTGGATGCATCATTGGTTCTTCTGGTCATACATCCTCATTGGAAGAATAGATGTATATTGTCATCAATGTTGTTTATTTGATTAGACAATCAGGATGTAACAATTTCTAGATTAAATGTTATTCAACTACCATTGTCTAAGATATTAGGCAAGGTAAGATTCACCTTGTGTGGTACCTCACGGCTAAATGAATTTCCTTCGTCAAACACGTTTTATATCACAATCAAATTATCCTTCATTCTTATAGAGAGGGGAAAAAGGTAGAAGAAGGACTTTCTAATAAGGTTGTCTACAACAATAGAATGTGTGTGGAGAATCTTTCAGCAATGTTCACCCCTACATTAAAATGATTTTAAAAAATTCACTTCTTTTAGACATCTGTATCATTTTTTTTATATTTATATATATCAGTGCTTTAGTCCTATGACCAAAAAAAATTAATAAATGAACACATTTTGAGTAATTGATGATCTACTTCTGATTCAGTGAACACAACTACATTGTGCGTAGATACGACTACACAGAATGTACGACTGTGTTTCATAGAAATAACCCTTGGATCCTCAGGATACCCCATAAATTTATTTTTAATCAAATTATTTATTATTTATTTATTTGATATATGAGAAATGAAATAATAAGAACACATCATGTAATTTAGATAAAAATAACTATTATACATGATTTGAAAAGATAAATTATTAAATAATAAATCATAAAATAAATATACAAGTATTTATAAACAAGAATATTCCATCTCTGATACCACTTCTTGGAAACAGGTGCAGCGGATGCTTGGAAGGGCCAGTTCCCATTAATGATTTTTACTATAATCGATGATCATTCCATGATTAATACATAGTTAAATGACATTATCTATAGAAATAAATTGGGGGTTTAACCATAGGAATATAAACCTTTAACTACGGGAGATGATCGTTAAATTTTTTTTAATTAAATTAACATAAATAAAAAATAACTGCTAAAGAGATTCAATCTTTGTTGATGTGTATGACCAGAATTCTGTAGTGTGCCTTAATTGTGTTATTGATATCATGGGTTGATCTCCTCTTTTGTTTTTCCATGTGTGTTCCATATATCTATATATTTAGTCGAAGGAGTCTCTGAGTGATGTCATGAAAGATACATTTTCTTGTGATATCCTCCTTCTATTGCCTTGGCAACCACTCAAAAGTGTTCTACTTGATCTGAGGAGGATGATATCCTTCATTCATGAGAGAGTTAATGAAGAGGGTTAAACTATATAGGATTGATATCTTTTCAACAATTTTTTTTCAAAAACAGACATAAAATTTCATTAATCCTAGAGAAACATCCATGTCAGATAATAATATCAACATTATTATTTCCTCACATGCGCTTAACTACAGAGTTATAATTAAATTTTATTTAATCATGTAATACTCAATAATATTATTTCGCACTAGAACATTAACTCTACCAACCTATCCTTTAATATGTTTATTGAACAATGATTAATGTCTATTTATTTAACATATAAATATAACTGAATTATTATATAATAAATATATAAATGTTATATCCACTAAATAAAAAAAATATTTAATAATTATTCCACACACAATATATTCTCTTGATTAACTATTATCGAAATTAATGTGATTATGCATCTTTGAATAATTATTAAACCTCAACTGTGAATAATCATTATTCAACTTTTTCAAATAGTAAATAATATATTATTTAACTACGATGATTGATAAAATATGTGTGTGATCCTATTGGTCACTTTCTCATTTGCATTTGGTGAAGCAACCAAAATTCCAGGGTTATCATATAGAAACACACCAAGGAACCCAATGAAGAATCATGTTAATACGTCAATGACATGTCATCCCACATGTATTATTATTGCGTAACTTAATACCTTTAACTCAATATCTATAATCATGTGGGATTCATGAATATACCATCCACCCTTGTTATCAATTTCCCATTAATTGATTTCATTGATATTAATCATACTTATATAACAACATAGTCATGGATTTATTTACACTATATCATTTTAATAAAAGCTCATGAGATATCAACTTCTATTATGGAACTGAAATGGAAATTCATTTCACACATGATTCATTATTGTATTATAACATATGACACACCAATCGTAACCTACCTCATTGTGAACATATATCATCACAATTTTAACCAATACATATAATTGTGTGATTCATAATACCAATTAAGAATAATAGTTATATATAAGGTCAAATACACACATATAAAGATAAGAACATCCATAGACATGCATTAATGTTAATTTTCAACTATCATGTCTCATTCTCAAAATATCTGACTGAATATCACCAAGGGAATACACCTTAAAAATGTGCTTTAATGTCCTATGAGTCTCCACCCATGATAGATTGTATCTTTTGTATCACTGAAATTATATCATTCGACATTACAACATATATCTATAAATATTTTCATGGCACTATCAGGATCTCATCATAGCAGCGATCAACTATGACATTTCACTAAGACTACTACTCTTGGGAACATATATCATAAAATTTCATGCTGAAGAAAAATAAGGTTGTGATATAGATTTTATTGAAATCAAAATCCATGAATATAAGTTATCATAAAGTTTAACAAAATTTTCTTCTAGGGAACCAACTTCATTGCTTACAACCACCAGGAACAAGAATAATTAAATTTAATACCATGATTAAATATTGGTTCTAAAAATTTTGAATAACAATTATATAAATAATTAAATATTAATTAATATTATTAATGGATTTATTTCTAGCATTGACAGAGTTAGTTTAAATTTATACACATTATCCACCATGTCAGTAAATCATCAAATGACGAATGATGTTTTTATTTTTAAAATAAAAGCATAGGAGAGTGATTTTGATGATGAATTTCATTATAAAAATGATAAAAAAATTATATATAATATATTTATGTTTTCAATCCACTATGATATGGATATATCAGGAGAGGATAAAAAAATAAAAGAAAATGAAATGGAAATGAAATTCAAATAAAGCGGATATTGCCTCTTGGATTCTCTACGTCTAGAATTTTCTTAAAGCACTTGATTTTGGCTTTTTAGTGAGACCAGTAGGTCTTGGATGTGGGGAAGATGATTGAGAAAGGATTTAGAAATATGTTAAACAATATAAAATAATATTTGGTTTGAGTAGAAGAGGTGGTGATGGGTGGTATTGATAGAGGTGCAGGTGGGTGTTTTCTTATTATTTTCTTCAATAGTTTATTATGTTGAGTCACAACTATTAATTTTTTTGATCATTATAACTAAATTAAAAATATTAATGATATATTGAGATTTTGTGCTTAAATTAGCCTTACATAATCTATGATGCAATAAATCATGAATTTTTTAAATAATGTAAATTGTTGTATTTTACTATTCAGAACATTTTATGAAATTTATGAAAATATAAAAAATTATCTGTAATGAATTTTTGATGTTAACATTTAAAAATTAGTATCTGTTTTTTAAATAGTTTTCTAAATATTATATATTCCATTTTTATTTAAAATTATGAATTATTATAAAAATACCAATTTTAATCATATAAATCATTCTATAACACATTGAAAAACTATTTAAGGAATCATAAAATTCTCCTCTAATTATATAGAAAAAAATATTAATTAAAGAATATATTTAATGATAAGAAGTCTTCTAAGTCACAAAATTAATTTTAAAATTATAAATAATCTTTTAAATTTCAAAAAAAAAATACAAAAACATAATTTATCTTTTGAATAATATTGATTCATTTATTCTGTGATATAAATATGACAAATTTATACTTATAAAATACATAAATTTATTAAATAATTTAATTGTTAAGTTAACAATTTTATTTCACAAATTATTATTCCTAATGATTAGGTCACTATTCATATGGACATGTTACCCATTACATCAATATAAATTATATATTTTGTAGAACACCACATCTTTAATTTTGAAATTAGAAATCTATTTGGAAAAGGGAAAAAATTATTTTATATGTATCTCGGTTGTTACACAAAATATGATATCTAAATATACATAGGTATGATATTGCCACATCACACATCTAACTCACAATGAAACTCGTGTTTTATGAATATCATTCCCTAACTTTTAAGGTTCATATTTTTAGTATTTTAGTTTTTAAACTATGTAAAATAATTTTATAACCATTACAATTCATTTTATTTAACAATATTAGAGTTAGATGAAGCAGATAATTTAGACCTATTACATTTAAATATTATATCTAATTTATGATATATAAATTATATATTTTTTAAATTTATTTTAAAAAATTTTCTTGTAACGTGGAAAAACATCGATTTTACATTGAAGGGGATAACAAAATTTTAGTTTTTAAAAATCAATATAGTCATTTTAATATAAAATTTCGTCCATTAATGGAAAAATAAATATATTTATTAATATTTAATAGACAAATTAAATTTTATAATAACATTTTTTAATTTTACATTTTTTAATTAAAATCATTTATTTGAAAATACCATTAGAATAATGTTTGAAATTAGAAATTTGTTTTCAATATAAAAAATAACTTGAGAATGATAGACTAAAAATATTTTGTCTTCACGCTTATTTATCATGATATATGAATATAAAAAATAATAGTACCTAAAAAATAATTCAATTTACTTCACATTTTTTTAGTTTCCTTTATAATATATAATAAAACCTATTTTTTCTCTATCCATGTAATATATATATAATAAAATAAAAAATTATTTATTTTTTGTCTTTTTCCATACATAACTTCTTATATGAATAAAATTATTAAGAATACTAAACTAAATTTACAAATTTGATATAATTTCATGAAAATTTATAAGATAAATACATGGAAAAAATATATATAATATTTATCTCCATTTACAATTTTAACATTATATCTTAACATATTGGTAAACTAATGTTTATATTAACAGTGGTAATAACATTTTATTATATTCAATACCCCTTTTGGAAAAAATAATTATGAAATTATTAGACATTATGAATTATGATGATTCCAAATATTGGATCCATTTTTTATAAAAAGTATCACATAATTGGAATTAAATAATTTAAAATTAATATTCTACACTTGTAGAGAATGTCAGGTTTTAAACAGGGAATGGTCAAAAGAGTAAAATTTCTGTAAATCAAAATTCAATATAAAATTCATTAAATACAACTACAATGGATAAATGGATATAAACATAATAATTTTCACATTATAACCATTTCAATATATTATGTAACTATTAAAATAAATTAATAAAAAATTTGTATAAAAAATTAAAATATTCATTTTATCATGAAATGGAAATTATTTAAAAAAAATTAAAAATATATCTTAATAGAATTTATTCGCATTTATATTTTATCATATTGATTTTTAAAATTTTACAAAACAATTATTTTAAAAATAATTGTTCCATAAGAAGTCAACCAAGATACTTTTTATAAAATTATAGTTTTTTAGTGTATCATTGAATTTATTCATATATATTAACAAGAATAAAAATTATATGAATGTTAAAATTATTATGAAATATATGATATATACCTTTTATTATAATCATTAAACAAAATAATTATGATTATTTTAATGATATAAAAAAATCTTGTTCCCATTGTATTTCTGAAAATGATTTTCTAATAATTTGAAATGATTTTATTTTTCATTAATATTTAATTGGAGAACAAATAATTTTTTATGAACATGGGAAAAACATAAATTCAAAAATTATTAATCATATTCTTACCCTCAATTCTATTACTATAATTTTAGATAATATGATATATATAATATGTCATGTTTTGTTTAAACATGGTGTTGTGTGCAAGACATACTAAACATGAATAAATGTATAAAATTTTTCTGAAAATTTATTGCATGTAATTAAAGATAACATCAATGTTTCAGGTACTATAAAATATCTAAAAAATTATTAATATATTTAAAATAAATATCACAGAAATCATGGTGTAACATAATTCTATCAATAAAATAAATTTCACCCTCAAATTTTATCTTTATCGTCATTAGTAGAACATTTGAAATGTTTTTTCATATAATACCACATATTAATATGGGATAAAAAATTACTCCATAAAAATATAAAAAGAGGTGATAAGGTTAAATATAATATCACATACTAGTTTAAAAAAATGACAACATAAATGGGTTGGGAAAACATCAACATAGAAGAGAAAAATGACACCCAAATCCCATTAGAGTGTGATAGAGTGCATGTTTAGGAGAAAGTAAATGATAAACAAACCATAAAAAAAAGTCCAAATAAATTTAATTTATATAATAATAAATTATTTTGAAATTAATTCATTTTATTTTAGTATCTCATTTTTATTATTGAATAATTTTTCCAATATGATATACTGACATGATATCATTCCATTTCACAAGCACAATCACACTATGAGGTTTTTGTATGATTGAAATATGATGTATATTATCAATATATAAGAGGGGGTGAATTGTATACTTTTAAAATTTCCTTTGGAATGTTTAAAGATGGTATAAACCTTCCTATTTTTTAACAATTTTAAAGAAGGTACTTTCACAAGACCTCTTACTTCTATAAATATTCTAGATTCTAAAAATATGGTTCAAAAAATAAATATTAAGAAATGTTTACAAGGGAAAAGATTCTACAATAAAGTATATATAAATTACTAATTAGAGTACAAGTACAAGAAATTTTATGATAGACATACGTTCCTTATAAATCAAAATGTAGAAAAAAACATACTTGAAATAATAAAAGTATCAAATATTGAAATATTTTAACCCAAAGAGTAGGGTATCCAACAACCTTGGATAAAGGTCCCTTGATTTATAGTTTCAAGAATGTCTGTCATACCAACACCAATGTAATCCCTCAATAAGAATATCGGAGTCTGTCATTCTATCCCAAAAAGTCCTCGAACATCATGTTAGCGGGTACCTCTGTCTTCTTTATCAATGATTTCCACGAACTTTAAGGTAGTTGGCACCTCTTTCTTCTTATCCAAAAAAACCTCGATTGTACATAGTAACAATAGGAGTCTCAAAAATCAATCTGAAATAGATGTTCAGTATGGACAATTCCAAAGAGTCCCTCTCTCGAGAAATCACTTTAGTAACAGGTAAACTATATATTGATAAATGTATTTCGAGCTCAAGGGTATGTAAAATATAGTTTCTCAACCAAATCATTTTTTCAGAGTCTAAAGAAATTTAAAATTTGGAGTCTAAGAATATAATCCTTTGAAGTCTATATTAAAAGGATATTTAGATTCTATTTATCAAGAAATACATAATCAAAATTCTATAGACTATGGGGTCTAAATTCGAAGGAAATTCGGAACCTAAATTCTAAGGAATTGGAGTTTGAATTATATGGAATTATCTATCATAATTCAATGGAATTTGGAGTCCTAATTCTAAGGAATTATGAGTCTGAATTCTATGTAATTTAGAGTCTAAATTATTAGAAATTCGGAACCTAAATTCTATGAAATTCATATTCTGAGATCTAAGTAATTCAGACACCTAATTCGAACTAATTTGGAATCTAAATTCTAATGAATTCAGAGTTTTAATTCTAAGGAATTAACAGTCTTAATATCAAGGAATTCAGATTCTAAATTTTAGAGAATAAGGATCCTGAATTTCAAAGAATTAGGATTTTAAATTTCATAGAATTCGGAACCTGAATTTTCGCGAATTCTTATTCTAAATTTAAGAGAATTCAAAACCTGAATTTCAGAAAATTCAGAACCTAAATTATGATCATGAAAACAGACTACACTATATATAAATATTTATATAATTCAGTGATTTTAGAATTGAAAGAGAATTTTTCACATAGCAATAAAAAGAATAAGATTTATAAGAAATAAAATATTAATAGTGAAAAACAGATAAGGATAAATTTCATTGGGGAAGGAAAACATTCCTTATTAAAAAATATCTAAGTGGAAATGAAATTTTCTTTAAGATTAGCTGTATGTGATTTTCAAAACATGAAAGATTGGAAAATTCATAATAAAAAACCTATGGTATCAATGATATCCTCTTTTTTTTTGAATACAGAAACATTCTTACGAAAAAGAATATAAGGATGTAGAAATATTATGGGCTTGTAAATAAAAACATATCTCCCTTTAATTATTGATCAATGTGAATATGACTAACTCCCCCGTAGGATTTGGAAACAGTATGGATCATATTCTAAATTTCATGATTGAGATATTATATTTTCATGCATACAAAAATCATCATGATGTAAACTCCCCCTTAGATGAACTCCCCCTTCCATAGGATAATTTATTCATTACAAAGTATTCTATTTTGGACATTCCTTTCTCCCACTTTTTTATTTTCAAAAATAAATATAGGGAATGGAAATGAAATATATGGCACCTAAAATATTAGTACTGAACAACCAAAACATATGAAGAGAAACTAAAAATCTATTTTATTCGAAATAATTTTTTTTTTAAAATAAATAAATCAAAAGATAATATTTGGAAAAGATTATACTTCTTTATCCTTCAGAATTAGCTTCTTATCTATGGTTATAAACTTTTTTATCTCCTCTTGATCCTCTTTTTCACTCTTGATAAACTGATCTTGATCTTTTCTTTTCTTTTCTAAGACTGTAATTTTCACTTCCTAAAACATAACAGATTATAACCGGGCCTTCAAAACTTCTTATAGATTTGCAAGCTTGTCTTCAGTCTCAATTCTGAGATCACTTTCCCTCCTCCAACATTGAGAAACTATATAAAATTTCCCATTAAGATCTTTCACTTCATGATTCTGAGTAATTTATTCAAGAGATAGGTTTTCATCAAAAAAATAGTAACATTTTTTATCTTCTCATATTTGGGGTCCAAATAATCCTTGAAACTATAATGAAATTCATAAAATGTTTTCATTTATTATATTTTCTCCCTTGACCATCTTTTTGTCTTCATACATGATCTGTTAGAAGTCTCGTAACCAATGGGAAAGGTCCTGATGACTGCCTTGAGCCTGATACATTAATCTGTCACCATGGATACTGAATAAAGCATTTTTTTACCTCATGCTGAAGCATATAACATCACCATTCTATACTAGGGAATATTGGAATAGTCCCTATAAGCTTGTTCAATGACTGAAAAACAACGTCATGGCCTAGAGAAGATGATTCTGAATCCAATACATTGGTTGGTGAAGATTCTTTTTCAATATCATTATCGTTCCATTTTGATAAAGCACACTCTTCATTCATCGTTACCTCAAATTTTCAATGTGTGATCACAACCACTTTTTTTCCTTTATCATCCTTCGGAATGACTTCTTCTTGATTAGGATATTCATGTTCACTATGTTATAGATGAACAATTTTATCTTCATCAACTTCTTCCTTCTCATCTCTTACCTCAACATCCCCTAGGTGAATGAAATCATGATTGCAACATTCATTTTCAGAAAACATCTACAATTCTTCCTCACACTTATCATATTTTAATGGGGTAGCATGTTTTGAAGACTCAGCTTCAGATGTTCGGACTGATAACTACATAGATGGAATCTCCTTCTCATGATAATCATCTACCATCTTTATCATATTTTCAGTATCTCCACTCCCCGATTCCAATTCTTCTTCCACTTCTTCTTTTTGCACTATTTATTCTACTTGATCTTGTTCTAGATCACTAACATATTTCATGGAGTCTCTGGTAATAGATCTATTAAAAAATATTCTGGTACCAGAATTTGTTCAGAGTCTTTTTTTGTAACCTCAAGAAGGGATTGGAATATCTCAGCCTCATATTTCATGTTCTTCTTGTCCTCTCTCCATTTATCAGCCACTTCATCGGTATTCATCTTTTTTTCATAGGTTTTGGTGGTGTAGATTGGGTTTCCTTCCCCACAAGTGTTTTTTCTTTTCCTTATGGTTCCTTCAACATCCTCTTCCTTCTACCATTTTTAGACATTTTATCAACCTTCTGTTACATTGAAAGAGCTTCAACTTCTTTTTTATATGGGTCATAATATTCTTTCATCATGATTATCAAATAAAATTTTCATCAACCTTAGAGTATCATCACTTAAAAGAATCACATTTAAATTTCTCAATTTAGAACTAGAAGTAATCATGAAATACTTAAGATATAGAACAATAATTTTTAAATGAATGGATGGATACATGATAATCTGAGACTCTATTGATTTCATGTTCTTCTTGTCCTCTCTCCATTTTGCAGCCACTTTATCAGTATTCATCATTTTCTTCCTATGTTTTCAGGGTGTAGATTGATTTTCCTTCCCCAAAAGTGTTTTTTCTTTTACTTATGGTTCCATCAACATCCTCTTCCTTATACCCTTTTTAGACATTTTATCAACCTTCTGTTTCTTTGAAAGGGCTTCAACTTCTTTTTTATATGGGTAATAAAATTCTTCCATATTGATTATCAAATCCAATATTCATCAACTTTATAGTATCATCACTTAAAAGAATCACCTTGCAATTTCTCAACTTAGAACTAGAAGGAATCTTGAAATACTTAAGATAAAGAAAAATAATTTTTGAATGAATGACTGGATATATGATAATTTGAGACTTTATATTTCCATTATATATTCTCACAATAATAACCAACATATGATTAACCATGTTTATAATTATTATGTTTACTAGGGAATCAAAAATATAAATATCACTTTTCTTCATGGTATCACAGTCATCTTTTCTCAGAATGAGAAAACCAAGAATCCATAGCTGAAGAATTTGACGATTTATAGAGGTATAAATAATATTCAGACTCATTACCTTTGAAATAAAAAGACATGATAGAGCCATTCCCTTGTGAAAAGATCTTATTACATCTGGTATCCTGTGTGAGAAAAACTCTGCTTCTCCTACATAAGGAATTTTTATCAGATTTGCTGCCATGTTATAAGAAAGAGAGGTTGTCTTTCCATAGCTATTGAAACAAATTTTATCTCTCCATTCTTCATTGAAAAAACTATCTGTCTTATTGAATTCAACAACCAATTCCAGATACAATGGATATAGTTCTCTTGGTTTTGATATACATACACTCTCCAAACAATTCTGATTAATATTCATAGAATCTTTGGAATCATATTGTTCTTAAACATTAGATGTACTAACCTTTCTTGGTAGACCTGCTACTGAGATATTTCCTTAAGAGTTGACATTTCATTATTAGAAGAGGCTTATATAGACATTCATAAGTAAGAAAACAATAAAAAACTAGAAAAAATTTAAAAATAGAGGTAGATCATTAGAACGTGAAGGCTTGGGGTTTAAAGTGGAATGACTATTTGAGGTCATTTATAAAGGAAATTAAAGCGATGGTTTAGTGTACCTGATTGATCCAACGGTTGAATGCTACTTGAGAATATATGAAGTTTGAGATGATAGATGAAGAAGGATTTTTATAAATTCTAATCATTTATGGTTTATTAGAAAAAATTTCAGATTTAAGGAAAAGTGAATCTGAAAAATCTAAAACAAAAATAAAATACCAACATGTAAAATATGATTATGAAAATTATGAAAAGGAAATATAAATTTTTGTTTTCTAGGAAGACTAATAAAGATGAGAAAAAATTCATTTTAAATAACATTAGATTATTATATTTTTATTACAAATAAAATTAGAATATCAAAAATTTAACTATGAACATTTTGACTACAAAAATTTTGACTATGAAAAATTTTTTCTACGAAAATTTTAACTACCAAAATTTTAGAAAACAAGAAAATGTACTGACCCTATGAAAAGGAATTTATTATTATAAGGACAAAGGATTCAACAAAAAGATAATATGGAATATTACCATATGGTAATAATTCTTAAATTGTTGTTTAATGTATTCAAATATATCAGATTGTAAATATTTTATGAAAATATCAGCAAGTTGATCTTATGTTTTGATATATTGAAGAATGATATCTCCTTTTTATGTGTGATATCTAAGAAAGTTATGCATAATATCTATGAGTTTTGAACAAGAGTTATGTGCCGGGTTTTTACTTAATGAAGTGGCACTAGTATTATCACACAATATTTGTGTTTTAGTAGAACTTATACCATTGTCATTGAGTGTGTGTGGCATCCAACACACATGAGCACAATAAATTCTAGTTGCTACATATTCAACATCAGAAGTGGGAAGTTCTATTGAGTGTTACTTTTTGGATGACCAGGAAACTAATGAATATTCATAGAAATGACATGTTCTATATATAATTTTTTCATCCATTGTCCATCCACCAAAGTCAGCATCTGAAAAACATTTTAAAACAATTTCATTTCAAGAAGTATAAAACAGTCTTAGATCCATGGTTCCCTTTAAGTACTGAAAATACCTATTCAGTCAATATAAATTAGATTCCTTATTATTGGATTAGTATCTCGCACATAAGCGTACCGAGAAAATTATGTCTGGACAACTAGCTGTCATGTAAAGTAGACTTACTATCATACCTCTAAATGATGTTTGATCTATTTATTTTATAGATATATCAAGTTCATGTGAATTTGAGGTACCAATGGGAGTACATATACTCTTATTGTTGTAATATACATAATTTTTTAGAATATCTTCAATATATTTATTTTGGGATATAGATATTTGTTCTGCTTAGTGATAAATTTGAAAACCTGGTGAAAATGATAACTCACCCACCATATTCATTTCGAACTAAGCTTTCACTATATCCAAAATTTAATCTGTTAAAGATTGCGGATTTGAACCATATATAATGTCATCAATATAAATTTGAACAATAAAAACATTTTTATTTTCTTTCTTTGTAAAAAGGGTTTGATCAGAATTTCCCATTACATAATTGTTTTGCGGAAAAAAGCATGTAATTCTATCATACAAGAATCTTGGGGATTGATTAAGTCTATATAATGCTATGGTATGTTTAAAAACATGTTCAAGATGTTTTGTATCTTCAAAACCAAGAGGTTGTTCAAAATAAAATTCATCTTGAACATAACCATTAAGGAAAGCACATTTAACAACCATTTGAAAAAGTTTGAAATTAAAGAATGATTAAAATGAAAGTAAAATATGAATAGATTCAAGTCTGGAAACAATAGAATAGGTTTCTTCATAGTCTATTACTTCTTGTTGATTATAGCATTTAGCAACTAATCTAGATTTATTTCCTACAGTGATTCCATTTTCATAACACATATTACTGAAGACCGATCTTACTTCAATAACAGAAGATTCCATATGTCTTTCAACAATGTTCTAGAAATTATTCCTTTCGAATTCATTTAGCTCATATTGCATAGATTTTATCCAATAATCATCACCTAAAGCATTATCCATTCTTTTTTGTTCTAAATGGGAAAGGGATTCTAGATGTTCTACTTCATTTATTACGGAACTTCTAGGCATTCAAGTTGATTTACATCACTAATGATACTATCAGTGGGATTATTCTTTAGAAAAAACTGATTTAGGTTTTTTAAAACTTATTCGTCAATGTATGGTAGGTAATAATCTGGGGTAAATGCTTCAAAGATATTTTCTAGGATATTTTACTTATCAGAAGCATCTTCTATAAAGGGTTGACAATCATTTTTTTAAAACACATCTAAGGATGTAGGATGATGTTTTTTAAAAACAAAAGGATCATTTTCATCAAATTTGACATGTACTATTTCTTCAACAGTAAAAGTATTTTTATTGAAAAAGATATAGGCCTTAAAAGTTGTAGAGTATCCTAAGAAAATTCCTTTATAATATTTTAGTGGGAATATAAGTAGTTTATCTTTACTATTCATAATTAATACCTTGCACAAAAAAAACATGATGTTGGAAAGTCCAGGATTTCTACCATTCCATATCTCATAAATATTTGTATTATGAAAAGGTCTAATTAAAATACAATTTATAGTATAGAAAGCAGTACATACAGCTTCATCCCAAAAATGATTTTCTAATGAATTTTCACTCAACATGGATCTTGTTATCGCTTGGAAAATTATATTTCTTATTTCAATAACACCATTTTATTTAGGTGTTCTTGGTGCAGAAAAGTTATGACTAATTCCTTTTCTACTACGAAAAGTTTCAAAATCATAATTCAGAAATTATTCTCCATGATCACTATGAATAGTTATCAATGGAAGGTTTGTCTCTTTTTTAACTTGGGCTCTATAAATATTGAAATAAAAAAAGCTTCATATTTCTTTGCTAGAATATAGACCCACATAAATCTAGTGTAATCATCCACTATGACAAATCCATAGTATTTGCCTCAAATTCGTCATGTTTGTGCTGGACTAAAAAGATCCATATGAACTAAATGTAATGCATCGGTAGATGAGACTTTACAAATATATTTAAAACATGATTTATGTTACTTTCCTTATTGACAAGGATCACAAAAATTTTAAGAATCAAATATAAGATTTGGTAAATCATTAAATAGTTTTTTATTAGAGAGTTTTCATAGGTTCTTAAGGTTATAATGTCCTTACCATCTATTCTATAACCATGAATGATATTCCATTGCACTATGAAAATGTGAATATTGGCCCATAAGGTCTTCTATGTTTATTGTGTAATTATTTTCTTGCCTATAAGCAGAATGAATAAATTCTTCAATGAAATTGTGTACTAATCACTTATCATTCCTGAAATACATAAGGTAACCATCATCACATATATTTTTTATGATTATATGGTTGTGATTAGGAACCTTAATAAATAAAACATATGAAATCAATGAATTTCCTAGAAGAACAATGTTACCTATACCAATAATTTCTCTCTGAGAATTATCTCTGAATGTTTATTTTACTCCATTTGTCTTGATAATCATTTCAAAGAAGTTTTTTTTACTAGTCATGTTTCTGGAACATCCATTATCCATGTACCACGTATTGATGTTGGTGCTATATTTCTTTTCATAAAAAATAATGGAGTTAGACTTTCGGGACCCAAACATTCTTGGATCTGGAAACATCAGAAATCAAAATTTTAGGAATCCACATTTTCTTTGTGAAATAAGTTTTATGAAATTCTAAAGACTAATTTTTGTTTAAGGAGTAGTTTTCTTCCCCAATCCCCACCACTCTTACACATAGTGTAGAATATAGGACTTTGAGGTACAAAACAATTGTTACCAAAAATTGGTTTTGAATGAGTATAGCCAAACCCAGAAATAATCCTTAGATGTCGAATTTGGGAATACATCTTATCAAAATTTTCCTTACATAAGGTAACATTTAACAAACACTTATTCAAGGAAAGTATTTATGACATCAGCTTAGTAACTTTATTTTTATCCTAAAGAACATTAGTTTTATCACTATAGTTAGTCTCGAAAACATTTTTCCTATAAATTACTTTTCTGAGATCCTTAGAATGTTTCTCCTTATTAGAAATTACTTCCTCAAGGTTTTTTCAAATACTTTCAAAATCAAATAATTTATTATCATGATCTTTAGAAAGATTTGATATTTCCATAGTAAGAATTGAAATCCTATAATTTCCCTTATCGTGTATTTTCTTGACTTTAACATTTTCATTATAAAGGATTTTAGAAAACCTAGAAAATTTTTCATATGTAGGTAAATTATTATCTTCATTAGAAGAAGTTTCATTATATGATGATTCATAATATTTAATATCACTATAACTATAATTCAAGGATACATTTATGATTGATTCAACATTGTGTACCTTATCCATTATACACTGATTTTCAATAGGTAGCTTGGATAATCGCCCAAGATTCTTCTTTTGCAGTAATTATTTATGATCCTCTCAGAATGCATTTCATTTATATATTTTCACTTATGCATAATACAATCTGGCCTTATATAACCTTATCTCTTGCATTAATAGTAAGTGATTTTAGAGTAATTCTTGTCCTTTATTTATTTTTTTCATGTATCTATACTGAACGTTTTTCTTCCCAACTATCTTGTTCATCCTTCAAACAAAATTAGCTAGTTCATTATTAGAATGTTCACTTTCACTTTATTTAGATAAAACAGTGACCTTCTTTGATATAGATCTTTTAACTCCCTCAGGATTCTTGGATTTAATATGATTTAATGTAATTGTAAAATTAACACTACCATTATCATTTTTCATCTTATTAAGATCAAAATCAAATTTCATTGTTGTCTCATGTTGAATAAGTGTTCCAAACAGCTCATCGAGAGTAATCTGTGAGACTTTCCTATTCTCATCTATAGCTATTCTCATGGATTCCCACTCATTAGGCATGATGTCTATAAACATTTCTAGAAGTTCCTCATCCTGTAAATCTTTTTCACTGATAGATTGTAAAATATTAACAATTGTAATAAACCTTTTTTGTACAATGAAAATTGGTTCTCCATAACGAAATAGAAATCCATAATATTATTCTCTATACATAGCTCTTCTAGTTTCTATAACATTGGAAGTTACAAAATATGTAACCTCCAATTTAGTCAAAATACAATTTTCATATTCACAAGAAGATATGTGGATATTTATATTCATGGTCATGGAACACAACAATGTATTGTGTTCCTTGTAGTTTAGTTAAAATTTCGATATTTATTTGTTAGTAGAAGTTATGAATTCTTTATCAGGAATCTTGTAATCTCCAGTAAGGATTACAAATTATTCCACTCCATTGTAAATGAAAAAATCCTTTATACAATCTCTCTAAAATTTATAATCATTCCTATCAAATATAGGTGGTCTAGTGTGATTATAATTTTCAATCGAACCAACATTCATTCCTACCATCTCCATGAAAATATTATTCCCCAAATACATGTTAGTAATAAATGTTTGTAAACTAGGATAAAAATATACTAATAAAAGAAAATATAGAACAATGAAAACATCAGTAAGAAAACATATATGTGAATATAATTATTTCAAATACCTTCTCTGATAACAATTGTATAATCAAAATATGATTTATATGCTCAATATACAAGAGGGGAGGTGAATTGTATACTTTAAAAAATTCCTTTGTGTCTTTTAAAGATTTTATAAACCTTCATATTGTTTAAAAATGATAAAAAAGATAAAGTCAAAAGATCTATTAGTTCTACAAACATACAATATTCTGAAAATATAGTTCTTGAAATGAAATAGAAGAATTGTTTTTAAGGGCTAAGAATCTACCTTAAAGCGTATAGAATATTACTAATCATAGTACAAGAATGTTTAAGATAGTTATACATTCCATATTAATAAAATTTATTTAAAAAAACATGAAACAATTAATGTAACAAGTATAGAAATATTTTAACCGAAAGTATATTATATCCAATAACCTTGGATAGAGGTCCCTTGATTTATACATTCAAGAATGTCTGTCTTATCTACACCAGGGTAAGCCCTCAATAAGAATATTGCAGTATATCTTACTTTCCCTGCAAGCCATCTAACATCATGGTAGTTAGAACCTCTGTCTTTATTATCAAGGAAGTCCTCGAAATTTAAGGTATTCAGCACCTCTATCTTCATATCCCCGAAATCCCTCAATTGTACACAATAACAATCAGTGTCTCCCAAAGCAAGCAGAACAAGATGTTCAGAATGAACAAATCACGAGAGTCTCTCTCTATAGAAATCATTTTTCCATCATGTAATATCTATATTGACTAACTTATATTGATATCGTTCATATTATCTCCCATATATATGATCATTTCCAATAGTTATCTCCCTCCTACAATGGTCATATTTATCTTTGAAATTTGTAGGGACTAGTACACGTGTCACTCAAACAACGGTTAGTTAGAAAAAAAATGCACAACATCATTTTATATCTATAGAAATGATAAGTAAAATATGGTTGCTCAACCAAATTCATTTTTCCGATTCTATGGAAAAACAAAATTCATAGTCTAAGCAAGTAAACCATCAAAGTCTATATAACAGAAATATTTTAGTTCTGTTCTTCAAGGAATTCAGAATCATAATTCAGTAGACTTCAAAGTCTAAATTCTATGGAATTTGGAACCTGAATTATAAGGAATTTGAAGTTTGAATTCTAAGGAATTGGGAGATTGAATTCTATGTTTTCCGGAGTATGAATTATATGGAATTAAGATTCTATTTCTAAGGAATTCAAAGTCTTAAATCTTAGGAATTTAGAGTTTAATTCTATGAAATTGGGACTTTGAATTCTGTGGAATTCATAACATGAATTTTATGGAATTAAAAGTGTGAATTATAAGGAATCAGATGTCCGAATTCTAAGTAATTCATTGTCTTAATAGTATGGAATTCATAGTCTGAATTATAAGATATTAGGAGTATGAATTTTAGATTATTCGGATTATGAATTTATAATAATTTGGAACCTATATTTCAAAGAATTATTATCCTGAATTTCAGATAATTCGAAACCTGAATTTCAATGAATTCAGATTCTGAATTTTAGAGAATTTTGAACCAAAATTTCAGAAAATTCAGCACCTGATTTCTGATCCTAAAAAAGGGATATAATCTATATCTATGTATTAATAGAATTATGATATTTTATATGTTAAACATATTTTTTCACAAATGAATAAAAAGAGTTATATTTAGAGAAAGTAAAAAATGAACAATAAAGAACAGTTGAGGATAAATTTTTTTGGGCTGGAAAATTTTTCTTATTATGGAAAATATAAGGGGAAAAGAAATTTTCCATAAGATAGGGTGTTTCTGATTTTAAATACAATAAGGAATGGGAATGTTGTAAGGAAACCATATTAACTCACCAATTTTGGAAAGATGAATTTAAACTTCATATATTACTACATTAAGTGAATTTTTTATTTCTTATCTTTAATGTTCTCCTTGATCATATGATCCATATATATTATAAAAAGTAATTACTTCTATATTTAGTTACCATTAAAACAAAATAGTGAACATATTTTATCTAATATGCATAAATTTTTATATGGAGAAATTATAAAATATAATCTAGAACCTCATTGAGTGTCATACAAAAACCATTCCTTAAATGTATAAACATGTGACACTTCCAACATTAAAAAAATAACCAACGCTAGTAGATATCTAAAAATCATCATAACATTTATAACCCACATGTAACACACTGACTCTTGACTCCCAGAGTCGGTGCACTATTTTATTACATTGGCATGGTTATAAGGAATCATGTCTCGAATGACCAATTAGGTTACCATTCTTGGAAAATATATTACATACCAGATCGTTACATTAAAATTTCTAACATACAACAAAAAAATAATCCTCTGAGAACTCAATTGTTACCTAATCATAACCCTACATATAAAACATAATACACTTCTTGGGATCCTGGGAAAATAAAACATAAGGAAGGTGTGTTCTCAGATGCTCTGTAATTGTAAATAATTTAGAGAAAGATAACATAAAACATAGGCATAGTGAATAATTGAAAAAACATGCCTTTAAAAATAATAAACATGAACATTTTATGTCACAAATAAGAGTTGAGTAAATAATTAAATAATAAAACATAGTCATGGGTAATGTACTAGTCAAATAACAACTTGAACAATCAATAATATTTTCACAATAAAGGAATGTATAATGCCAGATATTCTAAAACATTTAGTCCGGGCCACGACCTAGACGTCTAAAAATGAATAAGGCCTTGTCCAAAACCATATATCAAATTGTGAAAGGGATCATCCAATTCCACGTCTAATTTTCTAATGAGACCTACAGATGCATCTAAGTGCTATTTCGGGCTCCACCCATCAATTACTATGTCTAATTCATTACTCCTATGAAATGGTTGAAAATTTACATAATCATTATTATTAAAACTAGCATAAGAAATGTAAATACATTCTCCATAAACCATGAATTGTTTAAAAATAACACAGCCAAAGTCAAAAATATCAGAAAACCTTTTGTACAATTTGGATGATTTGAATCACAATAAATAATCTTCAAACAAGTTTAAAATTAATCAGTGGATATTAACATAGATGAAAATGATTTTTAAATCTATTTGAGAAAAATATCCATTTTATTTAAAAAATATAAAAGTCACAAAATTTAGAAATGAATAAATTTAAAAAAATTGAATCAAAGGGTCCCATACCACTTTAATACTTTTTAAAGGAATTATCATTTAAAAAGCATTCATGTCCATATAAATAAATTTTTAAATTCCATTTTTAAAAAAATGGATATTAATGAAATGATTTACAGGAATAAATATTTTAATCATTTAAAATGATGTTTCAGTAAAAAGTCCCTTAAAATAATCCTTTTGAAAACCCTTTCATGAAACATGGAAATGGATAATAAATATGTTAAAATAGATACTTCTGTAAAAACCACCTCGAATAATAAAGAGATTGTAAAATTAACACTTACCTTGTACTTTTGCTTGGTCAAGGGTAGGTTAAACTCATGTATAATGGTGAAATAATCTTAATTAAATTATTCAATAATTATATACATTAATATGATTTCATATATGATCTTCTAATATTGCTTTGTTAATAATATTTTAGTATTATCGTCGTTTTGGGTGTTAACTGATTCATTTTACTTTATATGCTTCGTTACGTAAGTAATGTTTGTTATGGATTGGATGTATCTTACTCATATTTATAATGATATTAATTCTTTAAAATTTATTTTTAATCATCATATTAATATTAGTCTTCAATGAATATGACGTGGAATGAATATCATCGTGTTCGTGGAGATTGTAGTCCGTATGTACGCACAAGAGAAAATATAATTCCTTTGATAATAAAATAATATATAAATGGATGGTATATCATATATACAGAATAATTATAATGTAATTTTATTATTTACATAAATTATACATCATTATTATACCCATCCAAATAATAATGTATTGAATAACAACTATACCTTGATGTGAAGACGGTAATCCGTAAGTACACACGTGTGGTGACATGTCATTCAAAGGATGGATAGAATGATGAATATGGTTGTAACATATTTTTAAAAACATCACAGTATAATGTTGATACTGGAATAATTATTTTATAATGGAAACAACAAAGAAAAAGGACGTGGAAGAAGAAAGGAACTTGAATGAGGTGATGAAATGTTTACCTTTCCTTCAGTTTCTTCCTTTTCATATATTCAAAACAGATCTTATGATGGATTTATGAATAAAGGAAGGCCTCAATGATAAAGGGACGAAATTTAAAATGGTATTTCGATAGGTCTTTTCTGATCCAAATGATATTGAATGTGTAAATTAGAGATAATGGAAAGTTTCCTTTTATAAGAGGGCTGAGGGGCCCCTTTGAAAAAGCTTGAAATATTATTTTAGAATAAAATCATTTTTAGTTTATAATTACACAAAAATTAAATATTTAAAGGTTGTGGCCGGGATGGGTTGAAAACCACCCAACCAATTGGTTTTAGATAGGATTGTGTCAATATATTCACATTATCTTTTAGATTTAACTATTAGTTAATTAGTTTGACATTTACCATGTATCTTGGTAATTTTATATTACATGGTTAATAAACATACTATAAACTTCCAATCAAACCACATCTAGTTCATTAATGACATATATAATATTATTTTATACATATTTCCGAAACATAGATTTTTAGGAATAGATTATCAATTAATAATATAATATTTATTTTAAAAACTCTTTTATGTCAATATTTACAATATTTTCTATTTTGTTTTTGTTATATTTATAAAAGAATTATTACCTAAAAAAATTATGTAATAAACCCTAACATGTTATATTAACCTATATAATTACTGTAATTGATATATAGTTTCAAATTACATTTATTTGGATATTTATAATGTCAATTATTATAATATTTCATTAATAAGGTAATTACTGCATCATCATTGTGTCAAAAATAAATTAAATTCTTTACATTATAAAAAATATAAATAAAATATTCTGATTCAGGAAATAATATTATCGTTTTAATTACTATTTATAGTTAAATAGATCAATTATATATCAACATATACAAATTGTTTTACTAAAATATATTTTCTTTCTGTTAATTTTGTCTCTACTTTAAATTATTTAATATATAATGTTATTATCACATCCATGTGGCTTCTAGGGGGTCCCAAATTCGACTCAAGGATTCCCATGGTTATCCATGACTCATCTAATAATGTTATGACAAGTGTTAAGGTAATTTTTATTATTATAATATTCTTTTTACATTGAATTACCCTATTTACCTTTAATCGCGGTAAATAAAAATCAAAAGATACTATTCACAAAAAAATATTTTCAACTAATTAAACCAGATTTTTCTTACTAAGTTTACCTAGTCTCTCGGATCTTTGAAATTAAACTCATTGAAACAGTAAAATTAATTTTTATTCTAATTTACAAATTCTCTTAGAAGGTGGGCAAAAGAGGGTAAAAAGTTCAATAAAATTTTTATATATCTAAAATCATTATAAAATGATCCTAATGAATTGTATTTAACTTATATAGATATAATGTATCTATTTTAACATAAAATATGTTTAAATAACATAAATAGTTATTTATATAAAATTTCGGTGTTAACCAATAACTCAATGTTTTTCACTATTCATAAAAAATTGAACATTTTCAGAAAAATACCAAAATTTCACACAAGGATAATTATGATATTATGAATTAAAAATTTAGGTATATTTCAACAAATTCCAAACATAGAATTTTCATTTATTAATTTGAAATTAATTCCCATTTTCAAAACCAAAAGGCATGTTTTAATAAAATAATAACTAATATAAGATTGATACTTGTTTATGTTCAATTTCGAAGTGAAATTATTTCCAATGAATAAAATTGGATTAATTGATAAAAATATAATCTATTAATACTTCCAAAACATTAAAATATATAATTTAACAATAGAAATTATTTTGATTAAAAATGTTTTTTCAGTTAAAATATAGTATGTTTCACTATTCACCCAAATATGAAAGTTATCGGAAAAACAACAAATATTTATTGAAACTAAATTTGTATGTCCCAATTATAAAGAAAACTTTTATTTTTTCAAGTTTAATATATCAATGTATAAAATATTGGATTTAAATAGGGTCCGCCATTAAAAGGTGGTAAAATTGTATTTTTTAAAAATTATTCTTTTTTCTGAAAGAAAATGAACATGATTTTTCATTATGTCAAAAAACTCTTTATATAGATTCTTAAATTATAAGTATTATATAAAATTTAAATTTTAGTTAATACTATTAAAATATTTTTTTTGAATGGCTATTTTGGTATGTCGTGGTGCGCTTAAACTCGGTGTTGCATGCAGTGCAAGTTATTAAATTACTGTCAAGAAATTATGTAATATGAAATAATGGGGTTTTACATTCTTCCCGACTTCATTAAATTGCGTCCTCACAATTTGAAATTGTTCTTTGAAAATAAGTTTTTTAAAATAGAAAATACCTTTGTGGGAAAACCCAGATAAAAAATTTTGTTAATAAAATATAGTCTTAATATGAGGAAAAAGGGGAATGAAAAAGTCACCACCAAATTATTATATCAATTAGGAGAACGTTGGTGGAAATTAGATAATCATAATTGGAGGAAAACATAAATATTTATATGAAGTGATTGAGGTCATCAGTCTGAAATAATTGTAGATTTGAGGGCCTCAATGCCATCATCCTATGATGATTTAAAATATCACCAGTTCAATAAAACATAAGGTATTAGGATAACACATTTTTAGTTTTACGATCTCTTACCTGAAATCTAAAAATTAATATCTTCATATAATAAGAGAGGAAAAAATATATATTTGAAAAGTAGTGTTCCATCCATTAACTAATTTCTACAAAAAACACACATTTTACTCTATAAAATAATAGAACTCTAGAAAATATTCCATTTATCCTATTGATATAGGGTTCTATAAAATGAATTTATAATTCACCTATGAGACCCTATAAAAATGAATCTACATTATACAATCCAGGAAATTCACATAGTCCAGTGTTTGGTGATAAATCACAATCTCACTATGGTTGTGGGTTCGATTCTTACAGCTTTTTCCGACGTGACGGGATGTCACACGGTCTGTGGGTTTCCCTTTTTATAAAAATCCAAAAAATACCTTTACAATAGTATCCAATTTCAATCTTAATCCATTCCATCCTTTATAATTATCCAAAATACTTCTATCTAAACTCACTGTCCAAAATTTATAATGATTTTAAACACAATGAAGATCCTTTTTTCACATAATAACATGTGAACACCTACATCATATAATATTTTAAAACATGGAAGTTCCATGATTGACCATAAAGCATTTTTGATTACATTAATTCTCCCATATACAATATAGAATTCTAGATATATTCCTCAAGTAATTTTTTTATCATTCCAATAATGATGAAAAAAACAACTATTAATTAGTTCCACAGAAGTCAAAAATATACTATATAAATTATCCAAATCAACAATATCTTATTCCATAATCACTAACTCATTATCAAGACCATATTAAGGATTACCTTTGTTTCAACCATATATTTTTTAAAAAGTGTATCTTACTATTAAGTCACTTTACATAGAACCATATAATCTCAAATCCTCAATAAAATAGTATTGAGGTACAATCCTTATTAATCACTATGATTCATATAACCAGTATATTGTTAATTCAACAATAAAATGAAATAATTATATAATAAAAACATAAGAACACTATTCATTACTCTTCATCTATGGTAGAATCATAACATGATTATTATCTAATATAATCATTTTTGGAATACTCTAATGAATGAGACATTGATTTTCATAGTATCCCAATGCCTTGCAGATGAATAATTTTACATTTGAAACTTTTTTCTGACCTTTGAAATCACGTAGTTCGTGTCCTTTTTCTCCGCACTTATAACAATCTCACATTCCCTTCTTTAATTTACTAAGGTGATTCATTCCAAAGTTATCACATATGGGAAAATCCTTCTTTTCCCTCTTTCCTTTATCCATATTTCCCTCTTCCATCCATTTCTTCTATTTCTTCACATCAAAGCCATGTGACTCAATGAATTCTTTATGTATCATATTAACACATGATATTATTTTTTCATATGTTGATAATACATGGGATACTATTTCATTATAAATGTTTTCTTAATACTGTAAAAAATATTATCCTTCTTTCTCATTGGATCAAATGTATTTTTGGAGTTCGCATCCCTTCTTCTAGACACCATTTCAATACAATGGAATACACAAGGTCACTTTATGTATTGCAATGAATAATTCCAAACAAATAAAATACCTAACATAAATTGAACAGTTTATGGATATAATCCATATTCATGAAAATAATTTTTTTAGGAGGTATATACACTTAAATCATTCATAATGAATTGTAATGAAAATGATAATTATCCTAAGAATATTCCCCAAGAGTGTCGTAACCAAAAGTGCAGCAAGTCCCATTGTCGTGGAACAGTTCCCATTCGAGTGTAGGTCAAAAGCGGTGTTTTCGGGTTTTACCCCTAGGTACATCTGTGCTAGGGAAGCCTCTACCTGCTCGTATCCAAACAGGGATGTATTTCTTGGAAAACATACAAAACCTCTAAATTACAAAATTCAAGGAAGTTCTTCTATTCTACTCCTTAAATTTTATCTTAGGTAAATAATACCTAATCCGAGTTTATCTAAATCTATTTTCAATGTTTTTTCTAAACATACTCTAATACCAACTATAACACCCCAACTCTAGATTCCCTGAGCCAGTGCTTTATTTTAATATATTGGCATGACTACAAAGAATCAATTTCCGAAAGACCGATCAATTTAACAGTCTTGGAAAATATATTACATAAATGAACACTACATTACACATTCTAACAGAAAACAAAAAAAATACTTTGATAACGCCATTGTTCCATTAGCCTAACCATGCATCACAAACATAAAACACTTCTTGGGATCTTGGGAAAATAATACATAAGAAAGGTGTGAGCTCAGATTCACATTAAGGGTAAATAATTTAGTGAAAGATATCATAAACAATAGGAATCAGAAATAATTGAAAACATGTGCCTTTAAAAATAATAAACATGAACACTTTATAGAACAAATATGATCTGATTAATAATCCCATAATAATATATAGGCATGGGTAATCTATGAGTAAAATAACCACATGTTCGATCAATGTTATTTTCATAATGAGGGAATATATAATGACAGACATTCGGAAAAATTTTGTTAATGCCTCAGCCAAGACGTCAAAAATTGATTAAGGCCTCGGCCAAAACCATATTTCAAATTGTTAACGGCCTCGGCTAATTCCACATCTAATTGTCTGATTAGACCTTTTGAGGCATCAAGGAGCTATAGCGGGCTCCACCCATTATTTACTCAGTTCAACGCATTCCCCATGTGAAAATGTTTAGACATAATGTAACGCCCCGACCCTAGTTACCTAGAGTCGGTGCATTATTACATAACATTGGCATGATCACAAGAAAGATCAAATCTCGAAAGACCGACTGGTTTAGTACCCTGGAAACACTAGATATATTCATAAGTTTTACATTACACCATAAAATGAAAAACTACTACAATAACTTAATGTCTCCACAATCCACACTATTATCCCCTCATAATATCCCTGCAGGTCATTCATAACTTACTTCTTCACATCCTGGGGAAAATAAAACATAGAAAAGGGGTGAGCTCAAATGCCCAGTATGGATAACAATATAGCGGAACATTCAAAATAAGCATAAACATTTAAGGAAATGCATTACTAAAACAAAAGCCTTTTAAACTTGAACTTCAACATAGTATGGCAAAAGTAAAATGAAATAATGCCATTTACTTATTCACATGGATATTCTACTAATCGAATAATCACATGCAAAATCAATAACCACTTTCATAATGATGGAATTCATAATGCTAAACTTTAATTGCTTTTCAAGGCCTCGTCCCAAAACCTTGGGGATAACTGTAACCGGAACCCAGCCCGGAGTGCCTCTAATAACCGGACACCAACCCGGAGTGCCTCTAATAACCGGAGACCAATCCGGAGGGCTTACTTTTACCAGTCCCTAACCTGGAGGGCTTACTATTACCAGTCCCCAACCTGGAGGGCTTACTTTAACCAGTCCCCAACCTGGAACATACTTGTCCAACACATTCATATGAAGTAAAGGTTGAAATATAACATAAACATTCTTATTGTAACTAGCATACAAAATGTCAATACTTTACTCATAAACCATGAATGCTATATAAATGACACGTCTATAGTCAAACATATCACAAAACTTCATTACAATATGGAAGTTTTAAATCATAATAAATCAACTTCAAATAATCTTAAAATCCATCAAAGGATGTTGACATAGATGAAAATGTTTTTTTAAAATTTATTGAGAGAAATATCCCTTTTTCATGAATACATTTTAATTTTACACAATTTAGAAAGTAAGTCATTTAAATACATTTTTGAATCAATGTCTCCCATACCACTTTGAAACTTTTGAATGGAATTAACACTTTTAAAACATTCATTTTCATATAAATAAATCCTTACAAACCATTTTGAAAATGTGGACATAAATGAGGATGATTTAGAAGAATAAATATTTAAAACATTTAAAATGATGTTTTAGTAAAAGATCACTTAGAAATAATCCCTTTGAAACCTCTTTTATGAAATATGTATATGGATAGTAAATATGTCCTTGTAGATACTTACGTAAAGACAACCTCGGATATTAAAGAGATTGTGAAGTAAACCATTATCAATTTGGTAACTTATGAAACATACAACCCATGAAAGAGGTATCATACAATGAAAATGTAAATACACATAAGAAAAAATTTATTACACAAATAATACAATTATGGGCAGTACATACACGACACAAAAGATAATAGTGGAAATATGGCATGAATCTCACGGAAATAAAGGGTGAGATGAAAACCCCTTACCACGTTAATCAACTGAGTCGTGTGGCCAAAATTTGATAACCAACAAATTATTTATAGAATAAAATGAATATAAATAGAATCATGATAATATATATCAAATGGCAGTACACAATACACCACTTTCAATAATTTAGTGGCGAAGAATGGAAATCTCACGGAATTGAAAGTGAGATAAGAAAATCCCTTACCCTGTACTTTTACTCGGTTGGGGTAGTTTAACCTCCTGTATAATATTGAAATAATTGTTATTAAATTATACAAGAATCATATATATTAATATCATATCATATATGATCTTTTAACTTTTCTTTGTTAATAATGTCTTAGTATTATCGTTGTTTCGGGTGTTAACTTACTCGTTTTCTATTATATGTTTTATTACGTAAGCCATGTTTTTAATGGATAGGTTGTATATTATTCATATACAGAATGATATCAAGTCCTTAAACATAATTTTTAAATAAGAAAATGATAATTATACTTGAATGGATATGATGGAGAATGAATCTCACCGCGTTCGTGGAGACGGTAGTCTGTACGTAAGCACGAGCGACAATATCATTCTTTTGATATTAAAATAATATATAAATGAATGTTATATCATATATACATAATCACTAACATGTTATATTTATTATTTACATGAGTTACACATCATTATTATACCCATCCAAATAATAATATATTGAATAACAATTACACCACGACGTGGAGACGGTAAGCCGTACGTACGCACGTATGGTGACATGTTATTCAAAGGGTGGATAGAATACTAAATATGGTTGTACCATATTTATAATAACATCACATTATATATATGATACTGGAGTTATTATTTTATAATGGTAACAACAAAGTAAGAAGAAGTGGAAGAAGAAGGAACTTGGAAAAAGGGTGGTGAAATCATTACCTCTTCTTCGGTTCCTTCCTTTTGATTTGATCAAAAGGGCTCCTTAGGTTGGCTTTCTGATCAAACTATGGCCTCTAGGTTTTAGTTAGGGAAGTTGGGAGAGTATTTGGGCAGAGTTTGGCCGAACCATAAGGCTTTGAAGGTGTGACAAAATGAGAAGGAGGAGTTCCCTTTTATAAGAGGGGTGAGGGGCACCCTTGGAAAAGCTAGAAATATTAATTTATAATAAATTATTATTCGGTTTCTATGGCTCTAAAGTTTATTATTTAAATGTTAATGTGGGGATGGGTCGAATACAACTCAACCAATATAATTTAGACAGGTTTGGGTACTTATATTAACCATATCTTTAAGTATTATCTCTAAGTTAATTAGTTTCAATTTAACAATGTCTCTTTGTATTTTTATATAATATGGTTAATAAACATACTATATACATCCAAGTGACCCCCAAGTGGTCCATTAATGATGAACCTATCATGATATAAGTCTTTTGGCCGAACCTTAGATTTTTAGGAATTTAATATCAATTAATAATATTATATTTGTTTTAAGAACTCTTTTATGTCAATTTTGACACTATTCAATAGTTGATTTTTGTGAAACTCCTAACAGATTGATTACTTCGAAAAAAGTCAATTAAATCAATCCTAATATATCATATTATCCTATAAAATTAGTTTAATTCATTAAAAGTTTCATATTATATTTATTTGGGTATTTATAATTTCAATTATGTTAATTTTTCACTATTATAGTAATTAATTCATCATCACTGTGTCATAAATAAATAAAAATATTTAATGTCTAAAAATCATAAATGAACTATCACTATGTAGGAAATATTTTTATATTTCTAATTAATATTTATAATCTAAAATCCAACATATATAACCCTATGTAAAAATTGTTTTGCTAAAAGATATATGCTTGTGTCATTTTTGTATTCATTTTAACTTAATTAAAATAAAGTGTCCCTATCACCTACAAGTGGCCCCATGGGGTCCCAAATTCGACCCAAAGATGCCTATGGTCGAACATGTATCAACCAATAAGTCTAGGACACGTTTTAGGGTAATTTAGTATTATTATAATATTATTTTTTAACCCTTATTTACCGGATTTACCCTTAACCATGGTAAATAAAATTTTTACCGCAGTAATTATTCAAAATGTCTAAAAATAAAAGTTACCTATTTACACAATTTGAACATCATGATTCTAAATATGGAATCCATTTTTCTAAATTCAAAACACAGAAGTGGCAGAAATTAATTTAAAATTAATTCACGCTGTCAAAAAAAAAGCGTGTTTTTAAGAGATAATAACTATCAAAAGATTGACACCTGTTTATGTTCGGGATAATTGTAAAATTATGTCCAATGACCAAAATTATATTAAATGGTAAAAATATATTTAAATATACTTTAAAACCACTTAAATTCATAATTTATCACTATTAATTATTTTGATTAAAAAAGTTGTTTTTAATTAAAATTTAGTAATTTTCAGTATTCATCAAAATATGAAAGTTATCCGAAATGTACCAAAATATCACCTTAGGCTAAATTTGATATTAAGAATCCAAAAATGAAGTCCATTCTAAAATATAAAATATATATAATTTCAAAAAGTAGGTATTACTATTCATAACGGCTAGTTTGATTTGGTTGGGGTGTGTTAGAACTCGAAGTTGCGTACAACACACGCTACTGTATTATTCAAAGGAAAGCGTACCGTGGAAGCTTGGGATGTTTCATTTTAAATTCTTTTTTGATGTCCCCATTTAGTCAAAAAGTTTAAAATATTGTATTTAAAAAGGTTTCACTATTAAAAGTTGATAAAAGTGAAATACTGAAAATGAATCTGTTCGTGTATTATGTCTAAGAAACTCATAATATGGATTCTAAAATTATAAGGATTATATGAAGTTTAAAATTTAGTTAATACTATTCATAACCTCTTTTGAACGGCTTGTTTGGTAAGTCATGGTGTGCTTGAACTCGGTGTTGCGTGTAGTGCATGTTATTGTGTTATTTTAATGAAATAACACATTATGAAATCTTGGGGTATTACAAATAACATAATAATTCGTATTAAATCTAGCATACGAAATGTCAGTATTTTATCCATAAACTATGAATGGTATAAAAATAACACATACACAGTTAGAAATATCACAAAACCTTCAATATTATAAGGAAAAGTTTTATCATAATAAATCAACTTCAAACATGATTATATTCAATCAAAGGATGTTAACATTGATTAAAATTATTTGTAAAACTCTTTGAGGAAATATCCCATTTTCTTGAAAACATTTAGAAGTCACACATTTTTGAAAGGAATAAATTTTAATACATTTTTTAATCAATGTGTCCCATACCACTTTGAAACTTTTGAAAGGAATTAACATTTTAATAACATTCATGATCTATTAAATAAATACATAAAAACCATTTTTGAAAACATGGTCGTTAATGACAATGATTTACAAGAATAAATATTTAAAACATTTAAAATTATGTTTTTGTACATAAGTCCCTTAAAATAATACCTTTGAAGACACTTTCATGAAACATGGACAATGATATTATTTTTTTCACATTAGATACTTACGAAAAAACAAACTCAGATAATAAAGAGATTGTGAAATTAACCATTAACTTGTTCTTTTCCTTGGACGTGGGTAGGTTAACCTCATGTATAATGGTGAAATAATTGTTATTAAATTATTAAATAACTATATAAATTAATATGATATCATATATGATATTCTAATATTGCATTGTTAATAATATTTTAATAGTATTATTGTTGCCGGTGTTAACTGATTAATTTTCAATTATATTATTTTTTACGTAAGTAATGATTGCTATGGATAGGATGAATCTTATTCATATTAATAATGATATTATTTCCTTAAAAATTATTTTTAATCATAAAATGATAATTAGTATTTAATGGATATGATGTTGAATGAATCTCACCATGTTCATGGAGATGGTAGTCCGTTCGTATGCATGAGTGACAATTTCATTCTTTGGATATTAAAATAATATATAATTGGATGGTATATAATATATAAAAAATCATTATCATGTTATATTTATTATTTACAAAAATTATACATCATTATTATACCCATTCAAATAATAATGTATTGAATAAAAACTATACCACAATGTGGAGACGACAAGTCGTACGTACACACGAGTGGTGACATGTCATTCAATCGATGGATAGAATAATGAATATGTTTTACAATATTTATAATAACATATGTGTATATAGATGATACTATAGTTATTATTTTAGAATTGAATCAACAAAGAAATAGGTAGTTGAAGAAGAAAGGAACTTGAAAGAGATGATCAAATATTTACCTCTTCTTCGGGTTCATCCTATTGATTTGACCAAAATGGATATTTAGGATAAAAATCTGACTAAAGTAAAGCCTCTTTGATAAAAGGAGGACTTTTGAGAGTTTATTTGGGCAGGGTTTGGCCTAGATAAATATAATTTAATGTGAAAATTATAGATAATTGGAAGTTCCCTTTTATAAGAGGGGTGCGAGGCACCATAAGCTATAAATATTATATTATAATAAAATAATTTTCGGTTTCTAATGGATCCAAAATGAATATTTTAAAATATATGGTTTGGATTTTTTGGAAACCACTCAACCAATAGGTTTTAAGTAGGTTTGTGTCACAATATTATCTTTATCTTTTATATTTATCTCTTAGTTAATTAGTTTGACATTTACCATATATCATTGTATTTTTATAATATTTTGTTAATAAACACACTATAAACATCCAATATAACCCCAAGTGGTTTAGTAATGACATATATAATATTATTTAAGACCTTTTTTCGACCCATAGATATATATAAATAGAATGTCAATTAATAATATAATATTATTTTTAAAAACTCTTTTATGTAATTTTCAACACTATTTCTATTTTTGTTTTTGTTAAATGTAAAACATCATTATTACATGATTTTTTTAATAAACCCTAACTTGTCATATTAACCTATAAAATTATTTGAATTCATAAAATGTTACAAATTTCATTTATTTGGATATTTATAATATCAATTTTCTTAATATTTAATTAATAAGGTAATTAATGCATCATCATTGTGTCATAAATAAATTAAATTATATAATGTATAAAAAATAAAAAATAAATATCTTAAGGTAGGAAATATTTTTTACATTCTAATGACTATTTAAAGTATAATACAACAATTATATAACCTCATATAAAATTTTTTTTTGCAAAAAGATATTTACTTTTGTTATTGTTGTCTCTAGTTTAAATTATTTTTATATATAACGTCATTATCACATCCAAGTTGCTCCATGGGGTCCCAAAATCGACTCAAGGATGCCCATTGTCGAAATGACTGATCCAATATGGTGAAGACATGTTTTAATGTAATTTATTATTATTGTAATATTATTTTTACCTTGAATTACCCTTTTTAATTTCAACCGGAGTAAATAAAAGTCAAAAGTTACTATTCACCATAAATTATTTTCATCATATTGAACCAAATTTTAATTTCTGATATTAACCATGTCTCTATGATTTTTTAAATTCAACTCATAGAAATGGTAAAATTATGTTTTATGAAAATTTGCAAATTCGCTTAGGAGGTGGGTAAAAAAGGGTAAAATGTTTAATAAAATTTTTATATAACTAAACTTATTATAAAATGACTCTAATGAATTATATTGAAATTATATAGGTATTATGTATCTATTTTGATCTAAAATAAATTTAAATAAAATAAATAACTATTTAAATAAATAGTTAGTTTTAACCAATAACTGTGTGTTTTTCACTACTAATCAAAAATTGAAAGTTTCTAGAAAAATAAAAAAAATTATCCCTAAGATAATTTTGATATTTTGAATTCAAAAATAAATTTTATTTTACCAAATTAAATGAATATTAGTTGCATTTATTTTTTAAAATTAATTCCAGTTGTCAAAACTAAAAAAGCTCATTTTTAAGAAATAATAACAAACAAAGATTGATACTAGTTTATGTTCAATTTCAATATGAAATTATTTGCAATGAATTACATTAGATTAAATATTAAAAATATAATCTATTTATATTTCCGAACCATTAATATGTATAATTTAAAACTATAAATTATTTTGATTAAAAAATTTGTTTTCAGTTATAATGTAGTATTTCTCACGATTCACCCAAATATGAACGTTATTAGAAAAACACCAAAAATTTATTGAAACTAAATTCTTATGTCCCTATTCACAATTGAATATTATTTGGTCAAATTGAATATATAAAAGTTGTAAATATTGGATTTAAAAAGTTTTCTCCATTAAAAGGTGGTAAAATTGCATTCTTTTTAAAAATAATTCTTTTATCTGAAAAAAATGAATTTTTTTTCATTAGGTACAAGAAACTCGTATATGTATTATAATATTATAAGGATTATATAAGGATAAAAATTTACTTTATACTATTCATAACCTCTTTTGAATGGATAGTTTGGTATGTTATGGTGCACTTCAAATTTGTGTTTCACATAGTAAATGTTATTGAATTACATTGAAAAAATTGCGTACTATGAAATCATGGGGTGTTACACCACATATCATAATATTGTTGTTAATTTTCTCATTACAACATTTGGAATAACATTAACACGTATTGTAAATAAAATTTGTAAAACCTTGAATTAATATGAATCTTATTTAAAAAATATAATCTTCCTTGTTACTTATTTAGAATTTTAATTATTTTATATATTCATTATATCATGAAATGTTTCAAACTCAATTAATTATTTCATAAACAGCATTTTCAACAATAAATTATCAGATATGACATAATCTATTCTACCCAATTTACATATTCATATAAAACATTTTCTCTTACAAAAAACATTATATCCACTTCCAAAACATATTAAGGGTTATATTACCATAATATAAATATCCCCTTTCTATTTAATCTCATTTATACATCATCAATTTCATTATTAATATTCATTAAACTTCCTAACGAAAAATATTATAATTTAGAATTATTATGTATTTTAACATTCACATAAAATAGTCAAAAAATTGAAATATGTAAATAATTCATTCATCCCAATTCCTTTACAAATAATAATTTGGTATTTATCATATTAATACTTAATACTTCATTTATATCAATTTTTTTCTATTGTCTATTTATCGTCACAAATATATCCATTACTCGCACATCCATTATAATTTTCATAAAGAGACGTCCCATTACTACATCAATGTGTATAATGAGTAAAATTTCCACATTTAAATGATTCAAAAGTTGATGATATATTAGTGAACCCAATAATTACATCAAAATAATTTGATGAACACATCAATTTTCAGCTTCATTATAATTTTAATTAAAATTAATTACCAAAGTCAATAAATCATCTTGTTTCTCTGAAACAATAGCTTTTTTGGTTTATCAAATATTAATCCCACGTTATAAAGTAAATAATCAGTCATCTATGGTCTCTAGATCCCAAAATCCCACTGATGAATATATATATCATCATTGGGTAGTCTGATATTTCTTTGTGTTATAATTTGTTAATAATATTCCATGTAAACTGATTAGGAATGATCATATTATCTATAACTAAATTCATCATTCCATTTAGATTCCCATCATGAAATTTCCAATCACATTCAATGTTAACTCGATTCTTTTTAGTCCATTTCATTGAATATATTCAAAAATCATAGTTTAATAAACACTAATCATAGTTAAAATAGCATAGTCATTAAAAATTACTTAATTGATTTTTAGAAAATGATTCTCTACTATATATATGATAATATATGTTTATCCATAGTCATTATATGATATCTTCCATTAAAATCCTCCATGATGGTTCATACATGTCTTTAAATTCAAAAACATTATACCAAATGAGTTATAAACTAATTTGAACGCATAGACAGTGGTCGTTCTTTAGTTATTGATATGGTCTTGCTCAAAAAAGTGGTTTCAATATAATTACCCCATGTGATATATATATTATTTCCACATCAAATTGTAGAATACGTATATAGATGTATTTCTTGGAAACCACTTTCTGTAACTGTAAATAAAATTCTAGGTTAATTTTTTATACATTTTTTCATCCATAGAATTTGCCATAGATATATCTGAAGGGATCTAAGAATAGTTTTTCTATCCTAGTGCTCAATTTTTAACAATACCAATCTATTGATAGTGATAATAAAGTCCCATGATTTTTATATGGAGATATTGCATGATTTTGTTAATATTAATTACATTAAAAAAGAACATACCTGTGGTCCATAATATTTTAGTATATTTTGAAATGTATAAATATATAATGGGGCCCATAGGTGACCTAGGTAATACCCTATGGGATTCTTCATAACGTGATACCATCTTTGACATATAATTAATATTGTATATATATACATAACATTAGGAATGAAAACAAAGATATTTTGACCACATAATCTATTTATGTTTTAATAATATAGATATGTGAGAATAAAATAAACATAAGGGAATGATAGATTAATCGTAACATTATAAACCATTCCCAACATATAAACTTTCATGCTCTGGTGTAGTGGAATATTGATTACCATCTTATAAGACATGGATATTAATATAATTAAAAAACATGACCCATGAATACCTTACAATTGAATAATACATGTATTTTTGGAATACAAAGAAGAATATAAAATCCTTTCAATATTAATAAAGGAACACTACTATGTAAATTTTATTTTAAATAGTTCACCCAATAAACCGTTATAGTAGTCATTCTATTCCCCTGAGACCATCATAGTTGGAATTGTCCCTTAATGAGGTTATTTTACTCCTCATTTTTTGGTATTTTTATCATAGGTGATATAAATATTTTACATCTTCTTAAGACATAGATATAGGGCCCACTGATCCTAGAATGATTACCACATTTATGTGTGCCTCATGATGAGAAAAAGTCATTATTTCATAAACCATCATATATATTAGGCTTGTTAAACATTTCATCATTTGCTATCATGTGGGAAATGAGAGTGGTTTCATAAAAAAATTTTCATTTTATTTCCCATGAAATTAAATGGGTTCTATAATAATTTTATTATAGTATAATCCAGGGATGAAAAAAATGTTTCATAAACATAATGAAATTAAAACATTAGAAAAATATAAAAATAATATGAATGTTAACCTTAGATTACATCCATATTAAAGAATAGGTAAACCCAACACATGTGGTATTATATGAAAATTATTTTTTAAAAGTAATTTAAATCATTTATTTATTAATGTATCCTTTCCCCATTGAATAAAAAAAATAAAAAAGTACAACATTTTGAAAATAAATTTTAGATGAAAATAAAAATTAAAACATATAATGTACGGTTTGAAAAAAAATTTGAAATTTTTTTAAAAATATTTTTTAAATTACAGTCACATGAAAATAGAGCAAATATATCCTTTCAAAAACATATTGAACCATTTTTAGAATCCTTGGTTTTGAGATGACCATATATTTCACAATGAATATAAAATTAATTAATAATTTAATTAAAATAATTAGATTAATTATAATAGATAAAAATATTGGATAAATATACCATTAAATTAAGGTATCCAAAATAAAGAAAGATTAATATATTTTATGAGAATTATTAATATGTATCTCATGATATTTCTTCATTGATGAGTTAATAATAATTAATATTGATAATTGATGAGATTATAAGATAAAATATTAACCAAATTGATAATATGGAATCATGATCCACAGGAAGTAATGAAAAAATATGAGACCTAATATATCATTTGGATAATTAAATTTTTTATATTACATGTCCATTGGGATTCATATACCCTTTGTGAACAAATATTTTCTATAAAATAATATATGTATCAATGAAGTAAAATTTTCGCAAAAATATCTTAATTCTTTTGTAAGTATTGAACCTGGACATAATGAAATGGAGATATGAAAATGGAATTGTAAACCCATATAAATTTTAATTGAAGTATTATACTATAAATTCATTTTTATTATACACTCTATATAAAATAAATAGGATGTGAAGATATCATGTTTCACAAAAAAGTAAAAAGTGAGGCCGAAATCCCTTACATTAATTCTGGAATGTCATTGTACTCAATCGAAAATCATGTATAGTAAATATATGATTTCTATAAAATTATTAAGTAACAATATTTATATATATATATTAGACTAAATTATATTTCAATGACATTTAAATAGATTCTTATTAATGATTTCATGTTAATGTTTCCTCTTGGGTGCTATCTACTTTTTTTCATATGTGATTTCCCTTATAAATTTTGGTCCCTTTACATTGATCATGTATGAAAAATTTCTAGATTGAATAAAATGATATAAGGATAATATATTTACTATATACATAAATTTATATTAATTAATTATATTTTGTGAATGGAAATGAAAAATGCTATTTATGGAGAAAATATGTCAAACATATACATCAATGTTGTTTCCATTTTCATATTGTATTAAATGAATGAAAATTTAATGATATATTTATGTATATAATTATGTTATTTTCATATTAATTTAAACTTTATAAAATATATTAATTAATTAAATACCTAATAAATTACATGTAATGCATAAAGGAATCAGCCAACATCGTGGGGTCGTAGTATCTTGTACAACATAATAACATTATCTTTTTCTATAAAATCAAAATGAATTATGTTTTGTGTGATATAACAATTTAAATATATTAATTACATTTTAAATATCAAATATATAATATATAAACTATTAATCCATCTGTATACCCAACCATGAAAAGTGGTAATGAATACAAGAAAGACATCAGATCTTGATGTGGTAGTCTATTGTACACATGAACCATGATTTCATAACCCATTTGATGGATGTGTGTTGTTATAATACCTCACCAAATAAAAATAATATATTATTATATGGATTATTTATATTTTAATTGTAATATTATAATAATTATAATTGAAGGATATGGAATAATAAGAAAAAAAAAATTTCTCATTGATGAACGCTACATATTCATTTGGAATCGAGGTTAGTTTCCCACAAAACACATTCAAAGATTTAATTATGTCCAAAATAAGTCTCCTAGAATAGTGTGGGTCATAGTTGGAAATGGACTTCGTAGATCTTTATCTTCAAATTCACTTCAGAGGTGTGAGGAAGTTGGGATTGTGAGTGGGGTGATGAATCGCCTCGATTAGTTTTTGATTGTTGATGTTATTATTGGTTTCAATGGTGATATTTGTTGTAGTCATGGATTAATATCTTCAATAAATTATTATGTAATGGTATCTAATGGTATGTTGTATATGGTTTAAAGGATGATTATGGGTGATTGATATTTCTAGGGTTTGAGGCTCAAGGAATCGGTATACATCCCAAGGTAGTGGAACAACAATTTTCTTTGATTTTTGAATTTGATGATTACATGAAAGATGGTATGGGAGATTTTTTGAATTTTTTTATTCTATATTGTGAATTTTTTAATATTATTTTAAATTTTGTTGTTCACACAAAATCATAATATGTGAATCAAAAATACTAAACTGTGGATTTGTGAAGTTCCCTTTTATTGATCATGTGGAATTCCATTCTTGTAGTACTAAAATATATACGCTATTTTGAAATAAATAATTTTTAATGTGGCAAAAAATATGATTATTATCTGTTTCTATGAATGATAATACTTGTGGAGACCTAAAATTCACAATGAAAACACATTTTTTAAACATTCCACTTGAAATCATCTATGCAGCCATATTTAAATCATTTTGGTTTTTTATTTGTGGTAATATGTTCTCTATACATTGTAATATATCATTTAAGATTAAAGAGGAGTTTAAATTACAAAGTAAATTAGACACATTAATTTTGAATATGAAATCAAGTAATTAAATATAATTCCATTGTGTGATGAAATTTAATTTTAACAAAAGCTATTGTAATGTGTAAAAATACCTCTTTAACATTAAACATGTTGATAGAGTTTTATAATTTAATCCTTAAAATATTCGTTACAATAGAATAATAGATCAGTTATTCGAATATAGATTATAATAGATAATATTGAAAATTAAATTGGTCAAATATATTCTTTTTACTAATTTTAAATCATATTATAAAATCTCATTTATTATAGAATAACATTAATATAATTATTTACATTGTTCTATTAAATTTATTCATTAAAATATTAATATTATAATGTCATTGATATATTTCTTTAGAAATATTTCTTATAATTAAATATTATTTTATATAAATAATTGAACAAAATAACTCATTCAATTTACCATGTTTTTAATATTTTTAGTATCATTTATTATATTTAATTATTATATTAATAATTAATATTATGGAGTTTCATGGTGATTTAAATAATTTATTATATATAAATATCAATAAAATTAGTTATCATAATTTATAAAATTCATTTTTGTTTCAAAATGATATATATTAAAAAAATTATTTTTTTTTCATATCTCAAGGCTTTATTGGAATTAAATGTTATAAAATTGTCTTTTTTTCCTTTTTCACTATAAAGAATAATATACGAGTCATGTTTAATAGAAAGTGAAAATAAATATCCAATTTATTGATAACATTAATTAAAATATCTAAATAAATTAATTAAAAAAATAAAATATAAATCTATGATATTTTAACTATTATCATGATATTTTAACCCCTATAAAACAATTTTTTTTCATTAGTGTGGTAGTTATTTTTTACTGAATTATATATTAATTTTGGTAAAAAAATTCATTTAATTTAATTACAAAGCGTAAATTTTAATTATTCAAAATATGGAGTCCATTTATCCATATTCATTTCACTATATTGAAAAAATTAATTTTAAATTAATCTATGAGGTGTGGTTAGAATGGATGACTGTAAAGGTAAAATTTGAAACTATTAATATGTTTTTTATAAATAAATATTAAATTGATTAAAATTTAAGAAGTTGGATTAATTGATATAATATTAAAATAATTTTACATTAAAAAGAAATTATAATATAATTTATCATTATAAAAAAATTTAATGACAATTCATGTCTCAAATAAAATTCAGAATTTTTTAAAAAATTCAATAATTAAAACATTATAAAAAATTAAAAACATTTAACCTATGGTAATTTAAATTTTCCAATTCCCAAAACACTTTTTATTTTATCATATTTATTTTTCACATGTTGTTAAATTTAGACCTAAAAATATGTTCTCCATAATAGTGCTACAAAACTTCTTTTCAGAAGAATTCTATTTTAAGAATAAAATTAGATTTATTCATACCTCTTATTTAGAAGACATATAATATTAATGATAAATTTATGTATATAATAATTAACTTATAAATGTCAGTAAAATTATTAACCAAAATTTAATTTTGTTAATTATTTTCTAAAAAGACATGTGATCGCATATTTTTTACAAAATTTATTCCTTTAATTTAAAAAAATAAGCTTTTAATTATAATTAATTGGTAACTGAAAAATTAATTTTATAGACTTATGTAAATTATTAATCATAATCTAGTTAATCAATTTCATACAAACCATTCAAAAGTTTATTTTATAACTATATTATTAAATTACAATATTTAAATAGATAGTTATATTTTATTATAACATGGTGTTCTATGTAACACATTATAAACTCAGTTTTTTTAATAACACATGCTAAAAATAGTATATTTAATAAATAAAATGTAAAATTATTATTCCATGTAGTGTCAAGTATCATAGATATAACATATATTGAATAAAAATAATAAAAAATGTGGCATGTTACATGTTTTCATTATACATTACTAGATCTTCCAATTGTAATATCATAATCATAAACTTGAAAAATCATATTTTGATCACTGTAATCTTTTAAAAAGTTGTTATAATTATTTGAACCAAAAAAATTTTTCTCTAAAAACATTATAATTTATTATATATTGATATCATGATGATAACTTCATCCAATGTAACACAACCATAACATGACAATATTTTTTCTCAAATTCTTGGTCAACAATGGAATCTAGTTATTCAATGTTAACCAATTGTTCTACAAACCAATTTAGAAATGGTATAGTATAATCCATATAAAATACATTTTATTTCATTTGTAATCTTATTAGATAATATCTGAAATTTAATATTTCTATGAAACATGTGAAAATTTTTATCATCATTAAAACAGTCAATTATGTTGTATCCCTTTCATATGTTTAGGCCATTGACAGAAATCATCATGCCTTCTTATTTCATCTTATTATTGAATTACAATATTTCCAATTGAAATATTTATTTATTGGCCCAAAAAATCTAATATCATATTGTTCTAATTTTTATAAAACTATTATGTAATTTTTTAAGTTGATTTATTTTTCTCTTATTAATTTTTTGAAACATTTCAAAACTACCTGATATACAAGTTATACATAATCTATATAATTCATTCTTCTTATTAAAGAATATATTTTCCTAATCATTTATTTTTCTATTCATATTAGATTCATATTTATTTTTCTAAAAATATTTATATATATGAAAAACATTATATATTTACTCATAATTATAATATTTGTAATATAAATTTTCTAACCCTATTCCATTTAAATGAAATTTCACTTGAAGACTATAAACATGAAATTTTTAATTTTGTTGTTGAATATTTGTTCCATTTAAATTAATATGATATAATAATTTTAAAACATCATTCTTATAGTCCTGTAGAAATATTTATATACATTCATTTTTTCTAAGTTGACATGGGATATACCATCGTCTATATTTGATTCAAACTTCATTCCTGTCTTGTTATTGATCATATAATACTTATATCAAAATATTAAAATGTATTCCAAATTTTTATTATTTTCATACCATATTTCTTTTGGAGACTTTTTACATTCAAAAACTTCATCATTCAATTGTATATATAGAACAATGTATGTTACTTTTCCAATAATAATTTCATTTTTAGAATAACTTCAATAAGAATTTGTATATAATTTTTACTTTGAATCTATCATATAATCCCATATACTCTATTTTTAATGAGTTTTAATTGTATTAACTCTGATGCATTTTCCTATGGTTATCGATATAATGTATCACTTTTATATTTTTAAATATTGTACTGATGTGGATTTTAATTTCAAAATCTCCTAACCATTCATTCTTTCATCCTTCTTCAAATATGTTTTTCTGTATTTCAATACCATGAACATGTTGTAAATAGAAAATATCCATGAAATCTAAGAGAAATCATCAATGAAAAAAATATTATACATCTTACCATTATTGAATCATGGAATGATACTCTATACATAACAGTATGAACTATTCCAAGAATACATGTTATCTTATTTTATATTTTCTTTATACATTTTTTTCATGAATTGTTTATAGCAATCACTTGTTTGATTAAAATCATGTAACATCTTACAGACATATCAATATGAATCACATTTCAATATACAACTCAATAATGTTTGGGAATCATTTCTAAACCATTTATTCCACAAAAGTTTCTCTTCTAACATAGAAGGAATGCAAATTTATTCTCCACCACATAAAATTCAAATTTTCCCAAAAAATCAATTTCCCTAATATATAATTTTAGAATCTATTTTCGTCTGGATAATTCTTCTTATAAATAATAATCATATATAGAATAACATGGATACCTACAAAATAAAATTATGGGATGATACTTGAATAAAATTTATATTCGTTTTATATATATTCTTGTACATTAATGTATTTTCTTCATTCATTTCATATAATGTAATATTTGACAATTTTTTAAGAGACAAAATTAGTTATTTAAATTATAAAAAAAATTTATAAAAACCTTCCACCAACATGACCATTTCATTTTGAATATCTGATATATTCTATCATATAAAATTTATTGGGGTTCCCATTCTATTCATAACCTCGCTAAAAAATCCATGAAAAACATTTACATGGAATATGGAAGACAATGAAGTTCTTGTTCTTATTTTCCAATCGGTGTAATTCTAACAATAGATATTATCATGTGATGCACTCGTCCACGACCAATTAAATGATGGAATGATTTTGGGTTGGTTTAGAAAAAAAATATCCTTCTTTTTAAAGAGGGATTTTAAAATAATGAATGTCATCGCCCCCCCCCCCACCACAACCACTAAATATAGTTTTACTCCATTAATGTGGACATTCACATAAAATAGGACAATTATGGACATGAGTGAGACGATTATATTTTAATTTTTAATATCAACAAAAATGAATGATATTATAGAGGCTATAGGAATTAGAGATGTTATCTCATGAATATTTAAGTGATATGTTGCTTAAATAAGGATACAAAAAGATAATTTATTTTCATGATTATTATATTCAGTGAAAGTAATATAGTATCCTAGAAAATATCATGGATAAAAACACATTCAAGAATGATATCATAGTTGTGGACGGTATAGTTGAATCCCATTTTATATATTTTCTGAATGGACCTAACTGTTAAAAGAAATATTTTTATCCAAGGATCATACTGATCTATATAATGTTATCCCATTCATGGTGATTGATCAAATGAACTTGTTGTTTGAGAACATTAAATAGGATATTTAGATTTGAGGAGAAATGCTTGATCATATCCCTAAAATTTGAAAAGTATCTGGAGGGTTCATGAGATCCTTCTACATTGCTTTTTTGGATCTCATTATTCATGTTATCATGACCATTGTACGATAAATTTTCTATGGAGGATGTATTTTGTGAATGGAATGTGAAACAACCCTGGTACTCATTTATAATGTTAATGAACCATATTCATTGAGACAATATATTTCCATTATTATTTGAAATGTCCCATAAATATTTCAGGATTTAATTATATATAAGAGAATTTGAATACGCATCTATAACTGGGATTCAATAGCGCATCATGTATTAATGAATAAAATGTATATCTCGGGTTATATAGGCTACTCATTTGAAATTACTGGAAAAATATAAAATGATAACTCATGGTTATTAAATTTCTATTAATTTTTACATAAATAAATCTAATAAAATGTATTATTGGGGTTTCATTTTCTATGTGATTGAATTCAAGAGCTTCTCTACATTTATATATAGATTAATTTTTATATTTTATATCCCACCATGGATTTATAAAACATGTTTTGGGAGGAAATGTGGATCATTCATGCCAATCCGGGGGTTGTGGTAGGGTAATACATGGTTTACTAGTCTGATTATTCTATTTTATGATTACCTATAAATATCCTAAACTATGATAATTAAATATTGATGTATCCCTCACATTTGGATAAGTGTTACCTTCAATGGATTTCCCTATACACTATTTGTATATTATAATGTGTTATTTTTAATATAATATGAAATTTTATTTGATTATTCAAAAATATGTTAGAGGACTATAGTAAATTTAGTTTCAATTTAAGAAACTATTAGAATATAATAAATTTAAATTTTATGTTAAGTTCAAATAGGAATGCTATTATGATTGTTACCAGTCAAGAAGTTTGAGGGTGGATATCCTATATAGAATACATTGGATCTCCACTCTCTTCTAGTAGATTTCATATCCATCATTTATATGTGATTCTGGATAAAATTATCATCTCTGTTAATTATATTCATGTATGGTCAGTTCAAAATGAGATAAAAAAATTACTAATATACATTGAAAAATATCATGTTGACACTTACATGGGATAGAAATAATTATGGGAGTTGGAATAGGGATTCTAGGATTATGACATATATGTTGATGGATGATTGAAATATAAATATGGGGAGTGTCTCAATTATGATATTTAATATACTAGTGTATTCAGTGTGTGATGTTATTAAATATTGGAACCATTGGTCATGTTTTATCACATGTATCGGTTAAGTGTACATGGATTCACTGATGGGGATGTTCTATAGATTATGTAAAACCCTAAAATGATATATTCCAAACCTACTATACTATTTACATTGTATTGTTTAACATGTATAAATATTGTTTTGGAATCACAACATGTAAAGAGATACATGTGGTTTCTCAAGGTTAATGGATAATGAAATTACAATTAGTATTGTGAGAAATTTTACACATCTCATTAATTATATCATGATTTGGGAGTTGGTAAATATTATTCCCAATAGTATGATGACAAACAACACAGACAAATGTGTTATCGCATACTCCTACTTGGGGTACTTTTTTTCTAGGTTATATTGACATGTGTTTCATTCAACCATACAGTAAGACGACTATAGTGGTATTTTAAAATTTATGTGCATCCCTATGAATTTTTATTTATTATTTAGTTTAATAAATATACATTATACTTCAATAACTAATGATGATATGATATAGTGGATCCAACACACATCTAAGATCATATATCTCTATAATCGCAATAAAGTGATGTTCTATTGTCTATTCATTGAATTATAGTTGGTGACATTGGAGTGGTATTTCATTAGTGTGTTTACTGGAATGGACACTTAAGAACTCACAAGAAATACTATTCTCCAACTATGGAATAATGTAATAGACATAAATATAAGTGAAATGAAGGGAACATAAGTTCTCTTTGCATCAACTTGTTGGTGTATTTTGAACACAAGTAATATGGATAATTTCACATGATTCCATAACACAAGGTCTGATACAATGTTTAATACTATAAGGCTATAATATTTACAATAGGTGTTTCAAATGTTTTGGGATAATACATATTCCATAAAAAATATTTTTGGATAGTAGGTGTAATTTACCATGGTTTGGATGAAGTATATTTAACGAGGGAATTTGAATCTCAAAAGTCTGTTGGATGGTTTTCTCTATTATGCTATATTTAAAATGTTAATCCATTATAGGGAACAAATAAATGCGTATTTTTTAAATCATGTTTATGTCCAAATAATTGTTTCAAGAGTCTCAATATGTTTCAGGTGTTACCTACGTAAAAAAACAAAAATGAATAGAGTTATGGTATTAGAACATGGATGGTCTGAAACGGTGTGTCCCTCCAATAGAAATTTAGTTCATTTTCCGGGAGGATAATGGTGTCACACGGTACGATCTAAACAAGTGAACTAGGATTCACTTCTAGTTGGATGATGAATGTTTCTTACCAAATGATAAACATTAATTTATCACATTTTTTCTCATATTATACCCATGAACTATGAAATCCCCCTTCCTAGGATGTAATTCATGAATAGTTGAAACACCATTTGGATAAAACTATTGAACAAAATTTATCCTCACTAAATTTTTTTAATTTTATAAAGAAATAACATAGCAACTAATTTAATGTATCCTCCCACTATTCTCTTTTCACCCATGAAAAAAAACTCTCATGGGGAGAACCTCCTCTCATTTTCTATGAACATGGTGATAATCATTAGTTAGACACCATTATGAGTGTCATTAAACTTGAAGGGATAATAATTTTGACTGTATGAAACCTCTTTTCACTATTCTCAGTATAAATCTCTATTTACAATTCTATAGTGGTGAAAGATTTTTTTTAATTTCCACATATTTTTTCCTCATTTAAATATATATTGACTAGACTATTTTAAAAGCTCATTATAAAAACTATAAATAATTTGTGTACACATTATTTGGATTATATATTTTTATCTAGTGTCTAGTTTATTTATATTTTATACCATTCATTTATGTGTCAATATTTCATTTTAATGACTCTTAAATATAAATTTACTTATATAGAAACAAATTCAATAATTTACATATTCATTAATTATCAAATATTATCATTTTTAGCATTATCACCTCATCCCCGACCACCACATGTGGTGTGTCACATAGTTTCCCGAAACCACTATGCTTTCTTATGTAATTAAAGCCCCCTATATGGGATTTGTTTTTGATGTTATCAATTTTTTGACTTTTTGAGGTCCCTTTACCTCCAGTGATGTGGTTTTTAAAAATTCTAGAACAATATATTTTTTAAATAAACTTAATTCATTATTCCCTTACATGAGATTCATTCCCCTCCTTCTAAAAAAGAAATTTTTATGTGAGATGCCTGATCAAATAAAATTGTAAATTTAATTACTGTTCTTTGAAATGATGAATGACATGATTAACTGTACGTCCATTTTTTTATTGACAAATGTAAAAGGTTATAGTGTGTAGACATTATTAGAGTATATAGGATTTACTATTTTGATTTTTTATGAACATTACTTCCATCATGATTAAATAGAATGAATATGTGATATCACGAACATAATGAGGGATTCATTGGTTTCTATATAAATAATTTCAAGGCTGGTCTAATATGTTGTTAAGGTTTTATAATACCATGAGGTATATATGGGTTTCTTCTTTAAAAATTGACAATAACGTGATCATTGATTGTTTTATTTATATTACTATGGGAGTGGTGCATATATTCATTTTATTTTTCCTTTGATGGGTGAACCAAGTGGATATTTTACAAACCCATGAGTGATACCATATCCATAGGCGAGTTACTGTGGATTTTCATGATGGAATAATTCTTATTCCAAACTAGGAGAGGTACTCTATCTCTTATGTGAGAGTAATAATATGGGATCACATGGTCATGCATTAATTCAAATTGGGAGTGATACATGGGATTCCCTTATGGATTACTTTGGAAGGGAACATGCTTTTGGGAATTGTAGAACCCTTGTTGTGATAATTTGTTTCCTATAAACATTTCTCATTGGATGGTTATTTGTGATTACTATTTAAATTCTATAGAATCCTTCAATATAATTCCATGAGTCAAAATTTTTTAAACCAAATGATTCATTCACTAGGAATATTAACATGACCAGGTTTGTTCAGTAATTAAGAATTAAAATTATAAAGGCATCATTTGGATTCATTACATGAGTTCTAGGAGAATATATATATATATATATATATATATATATATTCTTATTATAACCATATAGGGCATCAAAATTTCTAGATATTCGTTCTTATAATGATGAATGTAAACACGATTATGTGTCCTTTAGGAACCTAAGCTGATATGTTTACATTTCTTAATTTTATGATTTAATAATATAACTTCAAATTAGTATAATTCATATTAACAAAAGATTTTATTTTATTGACATCATTAAGTGTGGACTATTGGGTATATCTCACAATTTTTTTGGAAATTCATTACACTAGGGTATCAAGGAAGATATCATTCCTTTAGTTTCATATATTATTTCCTATGTTGTTCATTATTCATGGGTGTTTGGATCATATGAATGAGCATGTAATTCAGATGCTCAAAGATTGATACATAAATATTATTATTATTTTTCATTATTAGTATCTTGTTTTATATTTTCTCATATACTGAATATTTTTTTGTTTGATTATGTATCCTCATCTGAACATGCATGAATGAATTTTTTTTCTTTTCATTTTCCATTTTTATTTAGTTTTTAAGTGTGAAGAAATTGGATATATATTTATTTATACATATTCCACTATTTATTGATTATTTTATTACAATTTATATTATCATGATACTATAGTTATGAGGCTATAGTCTCTCCACCATACCATCCTTAGACCCTCACTGTTAGTCGGCTTACAATGGAATATGAAGATGAGTATTTGAGGAAACATGGGTGATCGACTCATGGAAACATTTTAGTTTCTACTATGTTGGGATGTTAAAATTTTATGTCTGGGATGTTTGGTTTACTTCCACCAATCTATTTATTGATGATAGACTAGATAATAGGAATATGTCGGTGATTTGTAAATATCCATGTATGGGAGTGACTAAATCAATAATGTAAAAGAGTCCTTTTGGACATGCATGGGACTGATGTTCATGTGATTCCTTTTAGGAGTTGGTTATGATGTCACCTTCAGTGATTGATTCACATTATGATACTATTTACTTGTGATAGATATATAAATTTTCCCATGGACTGGTATGGCATGGATGTAACCGTACATGCATCTTGATAGGTACATAGATATTTAAATTCCAATCATATATCATGAAATTGAGATTTTATTTTTAGGATAGTTGATATATATTGAGGTTCTTTGTATGTTTAAAAACATTTCCCTGTTATACCATGGTATGTATTTTATTAATGATCTGGTTGGTACACCTGGTTAGGTACTTTATAGGAAATCTAATCTATTTAAAAATGACTTAGTGTTCCTCATAATTCTTGACTTTGCAAAATGTTAATGTGATTACTATGCCATATTGATTTTTATTCATTTTTTTCTATTTGGTATGTTCTCATATATTTAATTCTAATGATATTATTAACAATTGTATTTATGATATAAATCATTGTATTGATGAGTCATCATCAGCCTAGAAAATTTTTTACCACATAGTTAGATAGATACACATTAACTAACCAATACTAAGATGTATTATACATAAACCATATGTTTCATGGTTTTAAACATATTTTATTTAATAAAATGGGATCTAATTTTCAATTTATAATGTGTATGGGAACATTATAAATTGGAGAAAGTTAACACATATAATCAATCCCTTAAATATAATATTGGCATCCCATGTAAGAATTGTATAAATCAAAAATCTATTTAATTAGGACATTGATTAAATTTGTTACCTATATAATGGATTATAAATCTATGACATGGGAGTGAAGACCCATACGAGAAAATTTATAAATGAACAATTGGACCAAAATAGGTCATTTGGGGAAAGATCCCTTCAAAAATAAAAATTAAGGCTCTTTAAACACTAATAATTAAAAAAATGTGTGTTATGGCCCCTACATGACTTAATAGGAACCTCATTCTTCACCGTTACTTGTTATTACATAGTTCATATCCCCATTAGGATATGGTTATGTATAGCAGTATGGTTATTCAATGTCCCCTCATCCCCCCATATGGCTTCCCTTGTTGATTTATATTTCCTTCTAACATAAAATTACCCATTATATATTTATACTAATCATGTTATGTGCTTTTGACATATAATATTAAGAGCTATTGGAAAACTAAAATGATAATTAAAATATAAAGGTTCATTTATTATATATATTGGAAGTGGAATCATCAATAAAAAATAAAATTTGGAAAACATATGAAAAACTAATTAATATTTAAAATGTTACTTATGAGCTAGATTTCTCAAAATATAAACGCATTTGATTTAAATATTATTATTTAAAAAAATATTTGATAAGTTATTACTATGTTCCATAATGTAATTTACTGAATAAAAGTGATATGTATAGTTTTCCATTTGATTGGTAATACATGTCTAAACTATGAATTTAAATGATTGATGATGAAATGTAAAAAACGAATCATCTCAAAAAATAACTTGTGTTGTAGATTTTATCATTGTGTAAGGGTAGTTTAAATATATCTCTATGAGTACATTGAAAAGAGAACGAATGTGTTCCCATTAGTTGTCCATAACATATCTTAGGATTCATGAACATAAATTATATGTTTCAAGGAATTGTGAAATATCATTCTCAATAGCTAGTGATAGTGTTGATTCTTACATTATGAGTAAGGTATTAGCTTGATTTTGGAATATCATCAAGATCATCAAATCTCGGAAAAATTGTTGTGAACTATTTCAAACATGTGTTTCCATTCTAGTGTTATTTTTCATATGTATTAATCCTTATTTATAAAATTACACGTAGAATTAATGGGTATTCATGCTATATAATGACCCATCATACAATAATATGAATCATGCAATGCTTGGTTTAAGTATTGTAGACATGAGTAGGGAATTGTAGGATTTTTAGAAGGTGGAGGTACCTATATTCTTCATTAGTGATGGAAAACATGGAACGATACCATTGTGGTTGGGTATCATAATAGATGATATGAATCTTAACACATACCTCATTTGAAGGTAATATGATACATTGATCTGGCGGGTGACAAACTTATTAAATGTATCAAGAACATATGGTAGTGAAGTTGAAAGAACTTGGCAATATGTTTTGACTCACATGGTAACAATCAAGTAGTTCAATAGTATAGGGAATCATATGAGTTTGGATAAAATATTTTATTCATGGGTTTTTTTGACTAAATCATATGTTATCTCTAAGGTACTGTGACTTAATAGTTCAAGGAAATCGATCTATCGGAATTCCCTTAAATATTTTTTAAAATAACTTGGAATTGAAACACCATCGATCATGTTGGTATGAATTTTATTCCTAAATATATGGTGCATGTGGACATAATTTTGGTGTATTTTCATATGTATGTCTTACTATGTCTCAAAAATACCCTGATTTTATGTGGATTCATTCATTATTTACTTTTTTTAACAATTTCTAAAGCATGTTGGCCATGTACAATAACCATAATAAGTTTTTTATAGGTTCTGTGTCATGAGATGAGTTGTGTTACTAGAAAATATGACTTTTTAACTACTAATGTTGGGAAAATTTCATTGATCATAGAGAAAGTGATTCCAAAAAACATAATAGAACAAAGATGTGATAATTCATCTGAAGATATTCTAGGGGATGTTTGACTTCCAATGAGGCTGCTAATCATTAGAATGTGTTGGTTCTTGCATGGAAGAATGATTATGTAATGGATGGTAGTGTAAATAGAATGTTATAACACCATTATTCATGGATAAACATAAAATTTTGTTCTTGAGCAGTCATATAATGCCTAAAGATGAAACATAATCATGGTCGGGTTAATGACTCAATATAAGGTTGAGCCGAGCATCATCATAATGAGTTAGGTAGGGTTTATTCGACTATTTTTCCTAATGTAAGTATATTTAAGTTGGTTCATAGTCATACTATGGACATCATCATATATATATAATGGGAGAGTCTTAGGTCATCTTGGTAATTATTTGTATCCTCTTATTGTAGTCTCTTCATAAGGTTGAACATGTCCACTATCATGATGTCATCATGTGTACACTGAGAGATAGTTGTTTAAAATATGATCTAAATGATTAAATCCATTCTTTTCAATAAATTATAACTATAGTTTTTAGGATTATATAACATGGTATGTTATGATGGTTTTTTTCCTAAGTGAAACATATATTCCAATGTAAAAATTACATTGAATGACTAATGGGTACCATAAATTATTCCAGCAAATTGAAAGCCAAGTGGGTTCTACATTGAAATAATTATTTTATTTTCATAAGTGGATGTTTCATAATTATAATAACATCTCCCTAATGTATTTCATTGTAAATAATACCTTTGATAATCACTCTAAAAACAATGGGATTATTTCAAGCTTATATGGTTAATATTTGGGATCATTTTGTTTATTTAAAGGGGTGATGATCCAAATGCAGAGGATTCAGGACACACCCTATTCTATACTTAGGTATAATAGATTAAATGACTAATCATTCAAGATAGATCACCCAATTTAAGATATTTTATTTTATGGACAGACTAAATAAAATATTGGGGTACCATTATTTAATGGGTAATAGTGTTAGATTTTAAATATAATGATCTATTTATGTTGTGTGTTATGATATTAGACAGTCGGTTACGGCTGGAGTTCTTTTCATATCATTTCATTAAATGTGGTTGATGTTGAACCACCTTTTGTAATGTCAATGTGATGTGAAGAGTGAAGTAAATAGATCATTCAATAATTTCATATTAAATTTCTTGTTCCTAGAAACAAATATTAATAATAAGAATTTATAATATGATTGAATTGGGAACAGTGAAGTGAATTCTGTTAGACAACTATGGGAATTCCTAAATAGGTAATTCTGATAGTGGTGGAATAGTGGATCGAAATTTCTTATTAAATAGTAGAACTTATGATGTGGACCATTTTTTCTCTATTGATGAATAATACGATGATGTGTTCATTTCTAGAGCTACAAGGGCTCAGGTAATCCATGTATCAATTTTTTAGCATGGAATATGATAATTGGATTGTCATTCAATTAATTTTGTACGATGTTGATTCAGTGATGTCAAGGGGTGCAATGTGAATTCAAAAACAAAACATGATATTTTTTTAAACCATAATATACCATGTTTTTTAGGTATTGTTCTCTTGTATCCCCAACTATTCATGAAGAAGAGATTTTATAAGGTGGGAAGGTAGCAACATCCCTAATTTTTTAATTTGAAACATTATAATGGAATAAAAAAATTACACTTTCGTGGATTGCAAATTCATTAAACCAATTATTATAATGTAAATTAGTTAAATGGATCACATAAATGTGTTATTTAGAATAGGTTTACAGACAAATAGGTTTCTATAGTGTTTTTTATTTCTATTGGGGGTGAGGCACCTTGAATAAACAAATGATGGGAATCATGTAGTGGAGAACAATGTTTATGAAATAGTTTGGCCCTCATAGAGAAATTGTGTGACCTGTTCGGAGAGGATGATGGTGTAACACATTATATTATAATGATTTTCACTTGGGTTTATTGTTATGCGACTAATGTATGTTACATATTAGATGATAAGAACATGGTTTGCACATGGTTTCTCAAAACATTATCAAGAAACTCGTGACCCCCATTCATCGGCATTTACTACTGGAAGTCTGGTACATGTTGTGCCCACCAAAGGGGACAATATATTCACCTCATTTAAATGTGTTATTTAAATTAAATAACGCTGTCATGTTATTTCATGTTCCGTCCCATTCTTCTCCTCTTATGCATGTGCAATTGCACTCCCTTAGATCTCCTCCTCTCCTTCGCTATATTTGGAGGTTTATTCATCATTTGACGTCCATTTTAGAAATAACTAATCACATTGTATTCGTATCAGTGAGATTAAAAATTTTCTTATATCGATTCCATGTTTTTCTAATTTTATAAATTGTAACTATGGTGTGAGGCAATTCTTGAAATTTTCATGGTTTTTAATGATTCTTCAATGAATATCAAAAAACCATGATTCAGTTATTATGTATTACATAGGTGCTCTATATATATATTTCTAAATGATTAGATGATTTATATATTGATTAATTCATTAGAATGTTGGAAATTCCATGAAAAAAACATAAAAATAAATTTTAGTCTTTATAACATAACTCCTTAAATTACATAGAAATTGGGAATCAAATATTTTATGTTGGAGATTTCTCTCCCCACCTTGGATCACCCTTTGTAGAGTTTCACATAGTGTCCATCAACCTCAGTAGTCACTTACTTAATTAAATCACCATATTGGTGTGTTTCATTGATGTTATGAATTTAATTTATTTATTATTCCCCTAAATAAACAATGATTTTATTTTTGAATTATAGTACAGCGGAAATTTCAAATTATGTAAATTTATTATAAGTAGACTTGTTAATAATTGCATTATTTTAAATAAAAATTAAAAATTACATGATATTTTTTAAATAAAAAAAGGTAAAATTATAAGAGGATGTTTGAAATGATGAGTATCATTCTGATGTTTGTGGACTTTTTTATTCTTAATTTAAAATGGTAAATGGGTATTCCCATTTTTTATGTTTACTTGACTTGTGAAGTGGAATTTATATGAATCTAGCCATCATCCTTTTTTAAATTTTAATAAATAATGTAAATCAACAATTGCTTGAGTGATACTCATTTCCCACTTTAAAAATACCATTTATGGGATCATATGTTGTTTAGGATATTTCATTTAATGGTATAAAAATTGGATGACACTATGAATATATTCATGGGATTTATTCTATGTTACTTAATCAATATTACAATAGTAGTAATACTTGAATAACATAAAGGCTACCTTGGACGGGTTCACCATTTGAATGTTTTACTTTTTCAGGAGTGATACAATTTCAAAAGGGGTATTAAACTAGTAAGGATATATGAAAATATGGTTATAGATTTCCTTGAGTGACACATGGTCTCATACATGATATTTATTGTATTGTATTAGAGTGTCATTCTTTACACCATGGAAAGAGTTATACATTGAATTCATCTATGTATCCCCTTGTATGGAATCTTATGGTGTTGGGTACTTTTAGTGATCTTATTGCGATAATTGGGATCCTATGAGAATTTCTACGTGAATGGTTCCATGATACCACATATTTAAATTCAACAGAGAAAATATATTTAATCCTAGTAACACCGATTAATTAATCCAAAGTAAGTGTCCTCTAAGATAGATGAAATTCATGGGTTATGTATATAGGTACAAATGAATTTTATGTCACCCTAGAAAGGGTTCCAAGATTTTAGTACAAGAGGATAATAATATATATGTACATATATAAATTTTTTAGATTTTGAATATTACTAGGGTTATATATTTACATACTTAGGCTGAAGTGGGTATGGTCATATAGGCATACCTTTGTAACCTGATCTGTCTTGTCTACTTCTTTATATTACAGTTTTCATGATATACATACACATTTATATAAGTTAAATTCACATAATGAATTATTTCCTAAACACTATTTGGTCTTTTCAAATTATGTATATATCACATCATTATAATTCCTTTATTTCACATGGGTAACCAAGAAGATCTCATGTACATAATTCTATCGGTAATTTCTTATGTTGTACATTATACATCGGTGTGAGGAGAATTTAACTAAAAACTACTCAATATGATTATGGAGTTAGCCTTTGGTATTTTTAATCTTTTTTTCACATATATTTTTTTTATAATTATATATGATTACTTCATCGATTATGTAGCTTCATCATGACATGAATAAATTATATCCTTCTTGGCATTGGGAAATTGTATTTAGTTAATATATGTTTCTTCTACTTATCTATCCATATATATACTACATATGTATTTAATTTATTATTTTTTATATCTAATAAAATTGTGGTTATATAATTATGATGGTATTCTTTCCCCATTGTACCGCCCTTAGACCCCCAATTCAAGTCTATAGACTTTGATGTTTGGGGACGCATACTTGTAGCAATGTGACAAACCTTCTCATGAGACCATTTTAGTAATCTTCGATGAAGTCATTAAAACTACCACCCCCCTGCACCCATTTTCAAGAATTTTTTTTCATCATTTTATCAAAAATAATTCAAAAATAGTTATTTAATGCATAAAATTTACCGATTTTAAAATATGTTTTCATATAGGTGAAGGCATCATTTGGGACTAGAATGGATCGATTTTCACATCCATTAGTGATGCTATATATATATATAGGCTTCGTAATTATATATGAATGATCCATGCATAATAATATTTAGTAATTTAGTTTTAATAGAAACATTTTCCCTCTATTGATAGAGATTCCCTACACATCCTCAGCTCAATCAAAAGGGATATCTCTATTTCATGTTTAATTACATTATTATTTTAAAAAAAAATTATAAAAAAAAAATTCTAATTAATCCACAGGTTCTGAATGGGTAATTAAGATAACAAAATTCAGACTTCCCTGGATACTCATTATGTTAGGAATGGTTTTTTACATATATGTGTTCTCATACCCCTATTTGGGATGACCATAGTAGAATAACGTCTCTTAGGGAAACCATGAAAAAAACAATAAACCGTAAGGATATCTTTTTATTAAATATATATAATTATTATTGATAAAATGGAAGATTATTCATGGTGTTCCTTATTGTAATATGGACCAAAATAAACTATTGAGTTGAAAATCAATTTTTTATTTTATGGTCATTCCATTATTTTGTGATCTTCTACATATAAGAACACTGGATCATCTTTGGCACAACAATCTAAAATTTTTATTAAAAATATCTTTACAAGTATCCAGATCATCAACAATTATAATTGAGGACCTAAATGTCATTATTGCAATATTAAACACATTTTAGTTTTATTTATTATTATTTTTTTGAAAGGTAATGCTTTGGTCAATGACCAAAGAACAATTTATTGATAATTAAAAAGGGATTATAAGAGGCGAAAAGAAGGGATTTTTTTACAATCTCTGTCAAAAAGATATAATATGTTAGAAGGGATATAGTCCATCCAAGTCATGATTTGATGAACTCCTTTGTTGGAAGGATCATCAACAACAACATTTTCTTCAAGGTAGGCATGAGTGGCTATATAATCTATCCCATGGGGAATGTTGAGGCAATTCATCCAACAAGTAATGAGTGTCCACACTAGATGGATGTTTCCATTCCAAATGGAATGGATGATATTGGTTGAATCACTTTCAATCCATATCTTTCTCCAACCTCTTTGAAGAGAAAAATCAACAGCATGAATGACGCCAAGCATTTCTGCCTCCAGAGATGAAGACTGACCACAACCAACATAGAAGCATCCCTGACACTGTCCGGCTAAGTCTCTGAAGATATCACCACAACTGGTAGAACCTGGGTTGCCTTTGGAAGCGCCATCAACATTCACTTTGATCCATCCTGGAATTGGAGATTGCCAGAACACTACAAAGAGCGTTTAAGCTTTGGGAAAATGCCAGGAACATGGAGATGCTGAAGGATCACAAAGTCACAAAAAAATTTATGCAACAATCTTTTTGAATTGAGGCAGCTTCATGTATCGCAAAAAGAATTATAGATTTACCAACATTAGGTATGAGAGAGTAATTATTGTGAATGAGATCATTTCTAATGTACCAGAGCTCATGAAGATGTTCCTCCACTGCCACAAGAAACATATTTTTAACCTGCAGAGAAGCGTTATGTCCAGTGCAGTTATTTAAAAACAAGGAGATTGAGTCAGTAAAAGGCTTTCTATAATTAAAAAGGTCAAAGATATAATTCCAAAGGGAATAGGCCATCGTACAATATAGAAAAATATGATTGGCTTCTTCCCTATGCTGGTTACATTGGCGAAACTTAGAACAAAGAGAAATGACAAATGTTTGCATACTAGTTTTTGTGGGTAATCTGTTATGGGAAATTCACCAAATAAGGGTGAGCCTGGAAGGTTTAATCCAGGGTTTTTTAAAATGATTCACCCAAAGAAAATTAGATTTATTTTCAAATAAATTATTCTTATAAATGTTTTTAGAATCTAGAAAACTATTATAAGAAGATTCCCAAACAAGGATGTCACCAACATAAGAAAAAGGATTATTATCAATTATTTTCATAATAATATCAGGGAGATCACGATAAAGAGATTGTAAGACCCGTTTTATAGTCTGATTAGTATCTTCAAGAATATTATTAGGGGGTAAAAAATATATCAAAGGGTTACCACAACATTTGTCGCACCAAAAATTAATAGAAGATTCACCGCTAAAAATCCATCTAGAATTTTGCATGATTTTGTGATAAGAGTCCCAGATAGAAGGCCATATGGAAGAGTTAATGAAATTAAGATTCTCTTTTAAAAGCTTATAGAAAAATCTATGTTTTAGAAATGCAGAAGATTTAGAAGTGGAGTTAATAATGCGCCAAGTAAGGCGGGCCTGAAGAGCATCATTGAACACCTTTATGTTTTAAATGCCAATTCCACCATTAACAATGGGTTTACAACATGAATTCCAATAAATTATAACATGCATCTTTTAAAAATACTTCCAGACTAGATGATGTTTTTAATACAAGTATTAATTTTTCTAAAAATGTTAATGGGAAATTTATAGACCATATGGGAATAAACCATTTTAGAAGAAATGGTCGATTTAACCAAACAAATTCTCCTAGCCAAGGAGAGAGATTTACCTTTCTAGTTAGAAAGTTGGTTTGTGATTTGAGAAATGATGTTAGAAAAATAGGTAGCTTTGGGGCGACCCCGTAATATATGAACACCCGAATCAGTGAAAGGTAAAAGACCCTATTTAATACATAGATAATTTATGATACTAGATTTCCTTCTTACTGGAAAATTCGTGCCAAAATAGATATATGATTTGTTCTAGGAAATTGCCTAACCAGGTAAATCCTCATAGTGGGATATAACTTTCTTGATAAAATTAAGATTTCTTTGATCCTCTTTTATGAATAACATAATATCATCAGAATATAATATATGGGTGGGGGCATATAAATTCTTGGCCACCTGAATACGTTTAATCAAATTTTGATCAACCATATTGTTAAAGAGTCTGCTAAGGTAATCCTAAGCAATAACAAAGAGGATGGCAGGAAGGGGGTCTACCTGCCTGACACCTTTTGAGCATTTAAAGAAACCTCTAGGGGTACCATTAATAAGAATATAGATGTGAGCTGAGTTAAAGGGAGTCATGATTCTACCAATGAAGGAATCATTAAAGCCAGAGTTTTTATGAACTTTGTAAATAAAATTCCAATCAATGGTGTCAAAATCATTTCTAATATCTAGTTTTATGGCCACACAACCTCCTCTAGTGTTTTTTTAAACTATTCAAACATTCAGAAGCATGACAAATACAGTCTTGAATAGATCTCTCTTTGATAAAACCAAATTGGTTTCAAGAGACAATTCTATTGCAGATAGGATCGAGTCTATTTACAATAATTTTGGTGATGATTTTATAGATATTGATAATCAAAGCAATTGGTCTGAATTGATGGATCTCAGAATAATTTTCAACCTTAGTAATTAAGGTTAAAAATTGATAATTGATTCCATGAGGAAGAGATCCATGTGTGAAAAATATCTTAACAATGTTACCAACATCATTTTGTATTATATACCAATTGTTTTGAAAAAAACCATTATTGAAACCATCCGGACCAGGAGCATTGTCTGGATTTAGACCAAAAATATTGTCTTTAATTTCATGATAGATAGGAGTGCATAAAAGAGATTTATTGTCTCCCTCATCAACTGATAAAGTAATAATGTCAGGTTTAGGATCAATATTTCTATCTGGGCCATTAAAAATGTTATAAAAATACGAGGTAACATGATCTGTAATGGCTTCTTCCGAATCAATGATCAAGTCATTATGAATGAGCATAGAAAGAGGATGATTGACTTTTCTAATTCTTTGGAGTCAATTATAAAATTTAGTATCGTGATCACCATCAGTAATACATTTAGTACTAAACATTTGTTTATGAATATTGTCTTTAAAAGTGAGTAAGTAATTAAGTTTAGAAGAGATATTATCTTCAAATTGAGGATCCATAATAAAATCAGAATTAGAGTTCTGAGTTTGTAAGCGATTGAGATCATATTCGAGGTAGGAGATGTCCAGGTCAATTTTTGAATTTGTATTTTTACACAATCCTTTTAGATCCTTCTTAAGAACATTCAGTTTGTGTAAACAAGCAAAAGAATCATTATGGTGCTTCATGGAGTTCCAAGTGTTATAAATAAATGTGACACAATCAGGATTCGTAGACCAAGCATTTTTAAATTTGAAAGGAAGGACAATTTTTAGATCATTCATAAGGAAGTTAAAAATGATAGGATGATGATCATAGTTGAGCCTAGGAAGAGTTATGCTGGATATTTTTTCCTAGGTATCAAGAGCCTTCATGTTGACAAAGGCTCTGTCATGTTTACCAGAAACATTCTCATTGTAATGTTTCATGTACGAGGTGTACTTGGCACCAATATGAGTGATATCAAAGAGGTTACAGTCATCCATAGTATATTTTAACTATCTGGAAGAAATGGAGAGATGTGAGGGACCGATTTTTTTAGAAGGGGTAAGAATGGAATTGAAATCTCCCAAGACAACCCAAGAATCTTGAATATGTTTAGCCATATCAAGGAGTTCAAGCCATAACGTTCTCCTATCCTGGTTCCTATTAATGGAATAAACCAGAGTTAAAAAGATATGTTGGCCATTCTATAAGAAGTCACAAGTATATTTCTAATTAGAAATTCTTAAAACGTTAATATTTTTTAATGTGTTATGGAATAAAATCCACATTGAGTCAACATGAGGACTATTTTTACAAGAACCAAGAAAACTGTAATTAAGAGATCCAAATCTCATGAATTTCATTTTAAAATTGACTTTAGGTTCAGCAATGGAAAAAATATAAGGTTTATGAGTGTTTAAAAACATCCTAAGTGTAGTAGAGGTGTCATTGTTGGCCCCCCATGATAGTTCCAGTAGAGGATATTCATTTCTGATTGTGTTTTGGGTTAGAACCCTTCTTCTTTTTTGATTTACAAGAACCTTCTTTTTTTGGGATCTCATAACAATTGAGAAAGAAGATGAATTTTGTTGACTCTCATTAGTTTCTGAACTTTTAGAGGTTTCAGATTTCATATTTGCATTTGGAATAGGAACAGGAACTGAAGTACACTTTGAATCAGTACTGTTTAGTGTGTGATTTTTTTTAGCTCAATGGACAGAGGCATGCTCAAATACAGGAGGCAGAATAGAACTGGTCTGAATGCTCTCTAAAGAATCATCATGAGAAGTAGATTGCTTAGGATGAGAATGAGACTCAGTCCCATTCTGGACAGTTTCACGCTCTGCAGGATTTGAGGGATCAGATACAGAAAGAGAAATGTGAGCAGTATTCTGTTTATCAGCACGAGAATTGGGAACCATCCTATTAACCGAACAGAAAGTAGATTCTTGGCCTGATTCAGGAATAGGCAGTGGGTTGTGTGGAATATTGTGTACTGAATGAATATAATCAGGATCAGAAATAATAGAATGTGTGATAGAATTATTAGAAAAACTAACAGAATTTTCAACAAGTATAGTAGTAGAATTATCCAACTGTTTCTGCAAGAGTGCAGGAATCTTCATATCAGTCGGGGCATTAGACACCTCCTTATGAAAAGAGAGAGATTCCACAAGTAAAATGGGGGTAGTATCAATTGTGTGAGATAAGTTGTGAGCAGTAATAATTCCAAGAGAGCCAAGATCAGATTCAATCTCTATTATAGGAACTTCAGAAGCAATAGTAACACATTAAACATCAGAATTAAAATGCCCCGAGTTACCTGGGTCTGTAGTGTTTACTTTATCACTATGTGGATTGATGGAACAAACAGTATTCTCCTTGGGAGAAGGTACTGAGTCCTCCAAGTCCCTAAAATTAATCTCATTTAAACATGAAGTACAAGATGAAGAAACATTATTAGCAGAATTGCAAATAGGAATAGGGATGCTCTTGTCTGAAAATCCTCTACTACAATCATCTGCTAATCGATCTAAACCAGTGGTATTATCATTTTTTCGTAAATCATCTTCTTCCTCAACCAAGACATACCATGATTTTCCTTCTAAGTTTGAGGGGACACTGGATTTCTTGACCTAGATATCATGCTTTTTTGTAGGGGGGTCATATTTATCTATAGCATTCTCCCCTTTTTTAGCATGTTTTACCTCTTTCCATTCATTTATCGATGGAACATTGATTTTGGGAACATAACTTCTTCCTTATTTTGTAACAGTATTTATGAGGTGAATTTTAATGAGTTAATGAGGTATAAATTATTGTTCATTTCATTATCCAAATATTTTGATATTGATTCATATGAAACTGAGTGTTCATCATTGATGGAGGTTCTTATAACCTAACATATATCTTTTTTTATTATTGATTTTAATTATCACACATACAAGAATTTTTATACCTATATGAATATTTTTTTATTTTGAAATACCATTGTGCTCGATTTTAACAAATAATATAACCTAAGTGGTCCAATTTCATGATGTCATAAATGTATTAAATCAAATTTCCTAATATTTAACATTTCTCCACAAGAATAAAATGTAAATTTCATGTTCATAGATGCATTGATAATATATTATTCTTTTTTCATTTTGTGTACAAAAAATATTTCTCTAATAATAAATATTTATCTTTAACTAAATAAAACAATCTATGTTCTGTAGAACTAATTAATTATCCACTTCAACTTATTTTTTCATCTCATGCTATGTAATTCTTGTTACTATATATATTTCACAGAATCGTGAAATAATTTTTTTATAAATTTCATTGTTGTTGTTCTACAAACATTTATCCCCTTATGAGTAGATTAATGTTCAACATGAAGATCAGACATTAATTAAAAATATATGTCTCATTGTATCTTTTATCCATTATTTTTGAATTTACCCTAAATTCCACTATTTATTTTATGATATGTACATTACCATTATTAATTCCATCAACCTATGACACATTAAACAATAATTATCATAGTAAATAATGTAAATCTTATTGATGAAATTTTCATTAATTCTTCTCCAACTTTTTCACATTGGTTGATGATTTATTTAAGGTAATTTCATCTTTGTCCCCACTAACCTATAAAAACATCATGGGGGACCATTTTATAAATATCTAGCCATTCCAAAATGATATAACTCACATATACATTTAACTTAAACAATTCTTATTCTACTAATATGTTTATGTAATATAATAATATTAATTCACCCACCCTATCCTCATTATGGGCAACTAGTATGGTCACCTTATATAATTCTTTAAAGTACATATATTTTTATTTCACAAATTCCCTAACCTTGTTAAAATATTTTATCAACTCTTATTCAACAACTTTTTTGTGGAATGTAACCAATTCTATCCCTATTATATCATATTAATATACAAAATGACTTTTTGATTTAAATAATGTTTTAGTATTATATGGTTGTGGATTATTATCTTTACATTATATAGTATTTCTATGAGGGCACACATATCTTCGAAAATATCAATCAACCAGTAAAATAATGTATCATCCCATTAATGAGCTTACATTCGGTTGTTCTAAACCTTTTTTCCTTCGTCCCTACAATTTAGATTCCTGGACAACTATATTAAACAAATAGATATTTATTATCTTTTTTCATATGAAATTATTGAGGAAACATAAAATCATCATTACATATGTTTTGATAGATAAGTCTCCCACTAAATCTATGATTCGACTAGAATCTATATCCATTCTGATTTTTTATACATATGATAATTCTCTACATTATATACGAGTCAAAATGTCTTCCACTATAGTAATATAGAATTCTATTACTATTGATAACCAAATAGTGTTTCATATAATGATTATATAATAAAAAATTGTTTACATCAAAGAAGATGATACCATTATAATATAAAATCCCATCATTGCCTAAAATAATAGAGAACCACATATTTCAAAAATTTCAATTGATAAAATTTTTTCTCACCCAAAATAATAGTCATGAGGGGGGTTATGTTTTGAATTATTAATATCATTACCAATATGATGTTATTTTCCAATTAAAACACTCTTCTCCACCCTTCCTATGGAAGTTTGATGGAATAAATGAAGTCATTGAAGAGAAAACAATATCTTGGTTCATATTCAATATGATACATATAATTAAAATATAAATCCTATATGATTATTTAAAAATTTAACTAAATCCCACTACAAATAAATTCTTGGTGGAATTTTCATCTTCTTTCACATTTCACTGAAAATAACAATTTGAATTATCTTTGGTCTATAAACCTATATTTATACACTTATATTTAAATAATTTATTATATTGATCACTTGAATTAATATTTTTTACACTTTATTTTGTGTATAATGATTAACAAAATTTTTTCCCATGATTAATGATTAATTAACAAAAAAATTCATAAAATATCTATATAAATCATTTAATATTCATGTAACACAACCCTTTCTCAACATTAATTAATATCTTAAGTTATATATAGAACATTTCACTTTTTGAAAACTAGAATTCCATTGTGATCTTCTCCATAAATTAATGAATCTACTTTGTTCAAAATCATATAATACTTTTCATTATTGAACTAATATTATTTTCATGATTCACATATTAAAAAACCTTCACTAAATTCTATCACAAATTTTTCACCATTCGATCATCATTAATTATTTCCCTACGGAATGTTGTGTGCATCCAAATATTTATAGACTTTTAATGAACATTATGTACCGACCACAATATATCCAATATATCATTAAAATTTAACTTCATTTCTTGAATCTCATATTATTCATGAATCATTCATTAAAAACACATCTATGAGAAAAATTTCAATTTAATAACATTATCCATTCACAATACATAACACCTTTATGAATCATTATTTTTAGAAAACCCAAACATATTAGAATTAATAAAAATTCATTATATTTTTGGATTTATCAATTTTTTCTTGTGTTGGTAAAAAAGCCTTTCATTCCCAAATTTTTTTCATTTTTCCAAATTTTGTACCCCAAATTTTTTCATACAGTATAATAAAAAAATACCCCGATTGCAATAAATTTTCTCTCACATATAGAGAATTCATACCAAGGTCATCAAAAATAATAAACATACCTTATAAATAATCATGTTTTAACATTACAACTAACCATTTCAAACATATTTTTCAACTAAAGAAACAAACCCAAATGAATAAATAAGTATTATTTAGTTGTTAGTGAACAAAATGGTTCTAATTGGTACCCCTATGAATCATAGGGACAATAGAAATTATTTTATATTTGTATTACATGTTTATATTCTGGTGATGCTAACCTATCATGTGAGAAATATTGTAGAAAAAACATATGTATTCTATATGGTTAAATTTTCAATTTCATGTCGATAGTAGATAAATAATAAATATTTTCACATAGTTCATGTGATGGTAATACAAAATGAAACATACCATTTCATATTAAATGTGGAGTGAAGAAATTAGACAAAAATATGGTTACACATTATTTAATAAATACATTCCCATGAAGGTTCTAAAATTTCTTCATTAAATCACATGATATTCAAGAGTAATACGATATTAAATATATGCAATAATAGATTTATGAAGAACAAAATAAAACAAAAAATTAGAAATATTTTTTGGTAGGTAAACATGCTATATTATTAATATGTATATCTTAGAAATCATGCACTACAATGAGTAAAAAAATTCATTAACCCTGGTACACTATGATTCGAGTGATCCATCTTATGTTATAATAGATTTAATATCATGGAAAAATATTCAAATCAATCTACATGGATTTAAATATTTTCGATAAAAATATATGGAACAACCTATCAAGGTTATATATATCTTAAGATTGAATCAATTCATATAATAATGGATTGATCATATATTATATTTGATGGTTATAAACATAAAAATTTCCATAAAACATGATAATAATCTTGGACGAACCCTCTAGAATAAATTTTAAAACATACCACTAACAAAATAATGTGATTTCCTAATCAATCCTAGTAAGAGTATCTAGTTGTATTAGTCATGTGAGAGACCGTACATAAGTTATTTGTGATTTCAATTTTAAATATAATACTTTTCATACTATCTGATGAGTCTCACCAAGCGAACAAAAAACTATTATATAAGAAAATAAAAATATAAAAAAATAGGTCTCAAAAAAATATCCAATATTTACCCTTCCAAATAATTCATTCACTTTTAAAAATTCTACTCTATTTTAAAGTTATCCCCAATACGAAAATGAAAATAATGAGAAACAATTACCCTAGAATAATACTAGTAATATCAAAATCTTTTGTTTTTCTAATAGAATAGAATGAAAATATTTACTCATAAAAATAAGAAAATATATGGAAATTTTGATTTTTTATGAATAATGATTGAATAATGTTATCGCATATTGATGAAATTTATTCTCTATTAGAATATATAATTAATTAAATTGAGTTTTTTTTCTTATTTAAATATTTTATATGAGGATTGGATCACCATAAACATGAATAACTATTTATTTAAAAACATTATATCACATTATATATAAATGGAATATTATTTTCTTAATAAAGATAGTAAACAAATTAAAGGATTTATATCAATGAATCACCAGGAAGTTATCTTTTTTTATTGTAATGGATGATCTTCATAAAGTGAGGATAATTCTTCGAAATCATTGTAACTCGTAAAATTTTAATTTTTTAGATAATAAAATTGTAATTATAAAAAGAAAAATAATTAATATCTCCCTTTTCATATATAATTAGTCATATATAACATTTTATCAATATAAAAATCTGTAAAAATAATGGAAAAAATGCTAAAACATTTAGAAGTAAAACATGTTGTATTAGTGATCTTTTTTAAATGAGTAATTATAATAAAATGTAGACATCAATTGATGATAATCTCACTTGATATTGTATTATTCAATATTCATGAATAATATATTTAGTTTAGGATAAATGTTTTTTTCATAATATAATTAAATCCTGAATAAAATAACATAAATTAGAAGATACATTTCAATTACATCATTCATAATGGTAAAAAATATTATTATTATTAATAAAATATGGTAACAATTTATTTGATAAATTTAAATATTTAAATATGTAGATAATATAATTTACATGCAATAAATGTTATAAAACATATAAAAAATATATTTTTGAAACCTTTCCTGATAAAAGTTTCAATTTTATGGGACTTATAAACAAGAAAGATATATTATTATCAAATTTTTTGGATCACCCCAATTTTCATTTTAATATATTAAAATCATTTCTAATTTATGGGTTTTGTGAAAATATAAAAAAAGATTTTCATTCTCAATAATATTGAATATAATATGCCTTGTTAGTTGTCCTGAGTGAAAATTTTTAATATGTAAATGTAGTGGTATGAAGAAGACCATCAAAATAAATCAAAGCCATAAACTTCAATAATATAAATAAATTTATCACATATTCTTGTGTTTTGGATTGTTTGGTGGATTGAATAGACCCTTGTACATTATAATTCTATATATGATCCAATCATAAACCTCATCTATTAAATCAGTCCATAGTTGTTTTCAAAATAAAAAATTATCAATTTAGTTATTGACTAATCTAATGTGTATCTTATGTAATTTTATTTATACTTAATATTTTGTTTTTTCATCATTCATTGTATTTTTATTTTTATTAATAAACAGTCAATGATTATATAAATTACAATTTTAATCATTATTTATAAATTACATTCAAATTAGAATTTAGTTATTATAAATTATATTATATCCATGTGGTTTTTCTTTGACATAAAAAAAATCAATAAATCGTTAAATTTGGAAGAATCCAAATATTAGCAGTTTAGATATTATTTAATATGAAAAACTTCTATTAAATGGTTTGAATTTATATATATGAATCCAAATAGAAATTTGTTTTTTTTTTGTTTTATCCAAAACTATACTCAACCGATCCATTACAACCAACTGAATATGCTCGATTAGTATTATTGATGTGTTGAGTTTATATAAAATGTTTATTAATCTTTCTATAGTTATAAATTAGACATTGTATATAACAAAGAAAAAATTAATTATTGTGTGTTATATTTATAAAATGTAGTGCAATAAAATTTTGGTGAAATAAGTTCTTTTTTATAATGGAATGTCCATCTAATGTATGTTTCTTTCTTGAAAATTAGACAATATACAATCGATGAAAATTTCATGTTATTGATACACTATATAACCAAAAGATATAGTATTGAAATGACAGATTAATGAATAATTGGTTTTAATTGAATAAAATTATCCACACTTCAGAGTCTAATTATGTTAGAGAAATTTTTCCATAAGAAAAATAATATTGGATTACATTATATTTTATCGGAATACCACCCATAATTATAGTTAATCCATAATATCTCCTAAAATATTTTTCATGTAGATTAAATATAAATTCCACTATATAAAAAATATTCCCCTAAATAGATTCTCAGTTCCATCATGGTAAATAGAATTATATATATATATATATATATCAGAGTGTGAATTCAAATGGAATTATGAAAAACTAATAGTTTTGTAAATAAATAAAATAATTATACTAAGATAACAATATATTCTATTATCTTTATGTTTTTTATAATTTTAGGAAATTGATAAGATCTGTTATATATCTCATTGTTAACTCTATCATCCAATGTTATAAAATATTTAATATAGTTTTTTGTGTTGATCCACATATAATAGATTTGATATAAAATTTTGGAATAAATTTGACCTTATATAAATTATTTATTAATATTTTGGGGTATATATTTCTATTTAATAATTTTATTTTTATTTCAATATCCAATAAATCAATCATTATAGCCACATTGAGATTATTTAGTCCCATAGATGACTTTCATTAAATTATTCACATTTTTTTAGAAAACAATTTCTTTTAAAAAAATCGGTTGATCAATTTAACATTCCTCGTAAATATATTTATTTAGGAATACACTGTATAGATTCTTTATACACATATTTCAATATAGGTATGATTTGAATGATATTATTATATGGGTATATTTATTAATAAATAGTACTATAATAAATCTCTATAATCTGTTACCACTTCCTAGTTATAACCATTAGAAAATTATAATTCAACATTATTTAGTATTAATTATTCTTTATCCTAATTATTTTTGAATGATCTATTTTATATCTATAGCTAGAGGATCCTTTTTTTGCTCAATAATGTTATAAAATTATTCAATTTAATTTTATTACATTCATCATACAAGGAAAATATAATATATATAATTAAATGCATAATATTCCAAATTTGGTTCAAATTATGATATGAAATATATATTATCATAATAATATAATGTGGAAAATTGGGATAAAACTGATTTGTCTAAATAATGAATGACTTTTTCTATTGGATTATACAATAAGATTAATTCATTTCCTAGTAAAATTGAATGAACATATTTATATATCAAATTATTGATATCCACGTAACTAGCTTCAAGTAGTATATAATATTTTATTCAAATTTCTAGTTTGTTAATATATATTTTACAGAACTCGGCATATTATAACTAAAATTAATATATTTCAAAAATATAATCAAGATTAGTATCTTATAGATGATTTATCATTGAATATGAATCAAATTCATCAAACATTATATGTACTATTTCATGAATGGAATTTATAATATTGTTAGAAAATAGAATACCCCATAATAGTGGTGGAATAGAAAATGACATACATTCATCAAATTTATGTCCAAATAAATTAATATTTTATCAGTGCCATATATAAATACATCTCATGAAAATATTTTTTAATAGTGAGATGTATTCTGAAATTCCAGAACACTTATATATTATGTTCAATAGAAGATTAATTAATCATGATTTAAAGTCCACCAATGAGTACTCATGATATCCAAAAAGTACCCTTCAATTAATAATAATCAAAATAATATTCAAATAATTTCATCATGTTTTAAATTCATTATTTCAACTATATAGTTTTTTCGGGGAGTTTAGAGAGTCCTGAATATAATTTCTATAACATTATCAACAAAAATAATTTCAAAATTTAAATTTTTAGACACTCCATATTATCAATTTTGACTGTGATGAATACATCGTGTATCCAATTTTTCTATTATATTGTAAGTGGGTTTGGGGTTGAAACACCTAGCCTAGAACTAGATATTTTAGATTCAATGGGGATAGTAATAATACAATGGAATCAACAAAATTCTTACTTGATGTGGTTATGGAGCTTGAATCATCAGTATGATAAGTTAGGAACATAGGTAAACAGTGTGAGATAGTCTAGAGTAAATCCTTCAACCTAGGGAATTATGGGTTGGTAAAATAGCTAGAATATAAATTCAAATAGACTCCAAATACCTTATTCTTGATTGGAAAAACTGAGACATCAATTATAGTCAAAAAATTCTATATGTATCATATAGTATTCATTCATTTTAACATCATTCTTGAGTTATATTTTCATATATTTTCTCAGATATCCATTCAACATTATTATAACATTCATGATTCCATTACGATTACATGAATCTAGGTTAATGATACCTGATTATTACCAAAGTCGATTGAGTGATGAGACTATGTTAAAGGGATATCTCTTGAAGAGTTTATCTTATATAGATAGGAAGACGTTACATTTTTTTCAAGTAGAAAATACATCTAGAAATACTGGTTTCAGATGTGCATAGAATTATAGCTCCATGTCAGTACTACCCTCAAATTCTGTAAAGGTCCCATAAAATACATATTCATAGGATGCACATTTCTACCTTCATTTGATTATCATGGGATAAGAGTTTATTTATTAAAAAGTTAATAAAAATGTTTTTCTTATGATTATAAATATTCATGAGTAATCATGATATTTAAGGGGGTATTATGATGAAGACACATGATATGGTTATACTCTCATAGCTTAACATAAACAAGATGTTTCATGATGATTATTTTCCTATGTTCCTGGTGTATTAATAGATTTTGGTTTTTTAAAAAATTAATGTTGATATAATGGTTTATAAGTATATTTAAATGTTCATGGACATAATTAATTGTCCCATTAATATGTTATAGGATGTATCCCAATGGTTGTAGATGTTTTTTCACATATTTAAAGGAGAAATTTGTGTGATCTTGGTAACCTTGTTCCATCCCTCTTATGATGGTTTTATGGACTATTTCATCGCTACCCATAGTCTAATTGTTGTGTTCCATCTAGTGAATGAGACTAAAAGTGGACATCTTGTGGCTGATTTATCTACATCTTCTTTAATGTTTTAGACATCGATGCATTGAAATAGAAGGAAAACTCAAACCCACACCTAGACACGTGGATCAATGGATAAAAGAACCCATATGGAATATGGTCATCTAGGTTTGGTCCGATGTAATGATTTTTATGGGAGAGGTCCCATGGAACATGATAATATTTAATTTCATGATGATAAGAATATGAAAATTAGGTATGAACCACTATTGAAATGTTAGCAATATCATCATGGATCTCTCATTCATGGTCATGGTAGCCCCATGGGAGGAGGTGCCAATATTGGACTGCGTTAACCTCATGAGGGAAGATATTATAATGAATGATGATTCTTTATTATACGTCTACCACCACCAACAATGGTCTGATGAGTTTCATTGTGAATTAATGGTGGAATGTACATGAAGCTGTAGGAAATAATAGATATGACTAGGCTTCATTTGAGATGATCCAAGGTATTATCTATATATTTTACACTATTTTTATAGTATATGTTTTCTTATGTGTCAGTCATTACATTTAATAAATATCCATATTTAATTTTTTATATCTTACAATTGATAAAAAATTTCATGTTATATGAAAATTGGTTTCCACTAGAAAAATTTGTTGGTATCTCATATCTTCTAACAATGAGACCAGACACTCTCTGGATAGAGTCACTCATGAGACATATTATTCATCACAATTAATCCTCTAACCTCAAATTTTGTATAAACTAGTTTTCCTTCGTTCAGGACCATACATTAAGTCATCTTTGTGGAGTTAAATTTCAATAGAAAATTAGTACCTAATTATCCATTATGGTTTAGAGGTGTATCATAGAGGAGGTAGTGGGTTTTGTGAGAATGAAGATTCAACCCATTACCCATAATTGGGGGATTTTATTCCTCAATGGAGTTTTATTTTTATGATCCATTGATCATTCAGTAGTAGAGAGTTATATGGATGTATTCCCTAGGAATGTTCAAGGACAACCTCTAAGGTGTTTGACGGTATTCTACATCAATATGCTCATCGGGACATCACCAATATCTTATGAGGCTTTGATTATAACCCATACAATTCCTATAGAGATGAGAGTGTAGTTCTGGGACCTTTTAGAGAAGAGTATCATCAGAAATATTGTGTCTCTATGGGATACCCAATATTATTTTTCACAAATAAGATGAGAGTTAGAGGATTTTTGTATATTAAATTCACTAGAATCAGGAAATTGTGATAACCATGTCACCCTTACTCGTGATATGTGACCTCTTTGACCATTTAAAAAGATTGAGTTATTTCAAAAATATTGATATTAGGTATAAATACCATGACATGATAGTTCATGAGGATGAAATTATACTAAATAAATTATTATCTCAGTAATTACACATTTTGTTCCTTGTGTTTTCTTTTAGGTGTGGCTAATTCATTTAGAGTGTTCATTGATATCATAAATCACATGAAGCAAACATACATTAACTGGTTTTATGTTCACTTCATTGAAAACAAACTCACTTACTCTTCCTCACACGAGGATCATTTACATAAAATGAGCATAATAACATAAATATAATAGGAACTCCATATTTAAAGTAATATATCATGTTATTGTTTTAGATCTGTGAGTTTCAAGATTTTTTTTATATTTAACAATGTTTTCGATTTAACCCCAAAAATATTGATCTCATATTATAATTGAAGCCACAAATGAGAGTGTCAAATTTTTAGAGTGTTCTTAGATTGATAGTATATTATAAGAGGATTTTGAAATATTTATCAACGATTTTATAAACTTTTACAAACTTGATATAGAAAAGGATGTTATTTACCTTGATTGTGTAATGTTATAGATCCTTCAAAGAAATGAGGATGTGGTTTACTAGTGATTCTTCTAGGAGAGTACCAAAAAATGATTTATTATGTATGGTTTTTTGATTCCTCAAGAGATAGTCTTGGATTTATGTTAATGAAGAGTATGGTAGTGATCACATGTGTTTTGAGGTTTTTTTGAAACCATGAGTCAAACAACATGAATCATGGTAATGATTTTGAAGGGGAACTATTCACTATGAAAATGTTGATACACTATCTTAGGGTTGATTATTGCGACCTGAGTTTCTAGGAATTTTTTTTCTTAAATAACTAAAATTCATTTAATAATTTCATTGCATGTTACAACAAATTAATCTTTTATTATACACAACACCAACATAAGGATGCAGTACATGAAAAGTTATCTTCACCATCTTTATAAGTAACACTATCCTTTAAAAACCCCTTATATATTATAAATATATTTATATAAACAAGTCCTTCGATAACATAGACATTTAACCTAATTATATAAGTACAAAAAACTATGTTTCAAATATTATGTATCATCATTTTATATAAGTAATGTATAGTGATTAAAAATACTTAATTTTTCTTAATGACTTTATATGTTTCAAAATTTCTAATTTTCAAAATAAATTATTAATTATTGTGAAAAATAAGAATTTTTTTTAAATCATTTAAAATTTTAAATTGGTAAATTTAACTTATATTTTGAATTAACAATTTCAAAATTATCTTAGGGTCATTTAATGGAATTATTTGATATGTTTCGTTTATTGAATAATACTGCAATATACTGATATTTTATTCAAAAATATATTTGTCGTTTAAATATCTAGAATGTTAAATTATATTTTTAAATTTGATTTAACGAATAATTTGTTAATTTATATATAAATTTATCCAAGTATATGTCGTTGTAATGAGATTCATATTGAAATTTGATAAAAAAACATTGTATTCTTTTGATCTTTTTCACTTTAATAACACACATTCCTATTATGTCTATGAGATTGATTTTAATATAAATTCCTCAACTAATTTCAATGGAATTATGAAAATTATTTCATTAATTTTATATAGAATAATTTATTATTTATAATCGGTTCAACATGTTTTTTACCAATCTGAATAATGAAAACAGATAAAAATATTTTCCATGGTTAACATAAAAATGGGTTTACCAAGGGGCTAAACTGAAAATATAAATTTAAAATTAACATATATACATATCTACGAACATATTAATGGATATAATTAGTCAATTAAACAAAAATAGATGGATAATGTCATAATATAGTCTCTTTTGACTTACGAAAAATGTTACATGAATTCCCAATTTTAAAAGCCTACAATTTTTCCACTCACCTCATTTATAAAATTCCACACACACTCTTATCATCATAAAATGATAATTTATATTTAGATAATAAAAAAATGCCCATATAACTTTAAAAAACCATCCCCTTATCATTTAATCTTTATTTTGGACATTAATTCATCCAATAAATGTTTTTATAGAAAACAAAAGGAGGATACCTAATGAATATTTTTTGTTCTTCAATGATGGTTTTTAAATAATATACCGCCACCAACATTAAATATTTTAATTTAATGATGATATAATAAAAATTTTTCTTAAATATATTTAGTTTAACATGGCATACATCCACATACACTTACATAAAATTTATTACAAAATCATAAATCAGATGTATTGTAGACTACAACCTAGTGAACCAATGTTGTTCATTTTACCATTACTACCACGAAATGATGGAAATAATGATTGATTTATATTCTATATAAGTAATGTATGATAATATTTATCATCATATTATTCTATAATAATAATAATATTAAACATAGTTTTATTAATTTCATTTTTTGGGAATATGATTATGTAATTCATATGAACGGAGCACTACCACCTTATGAAGCGATGTGAATTGTTCGTACTTTTCAAGAAATTATAAATGACTAGAGTACTAAAATATGATATATATATATATATATAATAAAAAATTTATCAAATAATAATATATATCATTTACATCAGTTTAGTACAAAAAATACATGAAAATTAAAAAATCTTTCACATGTTTTTACGACCTACCATCTCTATAAATGATGTATTTATTTTACGATAACTAAATTTTATTTATTAGTATTACAATTATAAAATCAATATATTTGATATTTGTATCATGGTTTTCATTTTAGATATTATGAATACCAATATGAATTTTAAAGGACTACAAACATAACAAATCAATATATATATGAAAAACAAGGTGGTCATCACAAAAAACATAACATTAACAAAGAACAGTTAATAATATTGTAATAAAGGATACAAGAAGATAATCAATGGTATTATATGTAGGTGTATGTTTCCTTATTAGATTGAAAATAAATTTTTTTTTTCTAAAATATGTTCTAATGGATAAAACAGAATTCAATACTCAAGGAAATGTATTATTGTCTCAATTTACCCACATTGAGATTCATGTTATGTTATGAACCGATATTATTTCATATGATTTATATAAAACACATTGACTAGTGATATCATGAATTATTTCACCACCATGACATTTTTTGTTTCTTTATTTGTTTTTCATGCATGTATCTTATGAATCAATGTTACAAAAGTGGGAAATATTTCATTTTATAATCTCATTGCATATAAGGATTTGCCATTATTATTGTTTTAATTATATACTAAAATGATCCCTTTTTCAATAATTTTATTTAATTTCATTAAACTTTGGAAATTCATGATATCTTCAATTTTAATTTCCATTATCCAACTATTTGTTACATAAATTAACTTAAATAAACTTTTCATGTATTTTTTACATTACTTCATTCATTGGACATAATTTTTTTTCTAAATTGTTTTCATAATATGTTTTCAAAATAAAATTAAATTATATATTAAATATATCTTTTAATGAATAAGTATTTTTTATTTTTTAATCATTTTCAAGGCTTCCCTTAAATAATTAGAATTTTTTTTTCCTGGAAAGATTATTTAAAACTGTTTTGTGTTTCAGAATGTGTTTTTATATGAAAAAACTATATTTTACAAAATATATTTTTCAAATTATCATAAAAAATTATTATTCATCTCAGATAACACTCATTAGTTTTACAAATTCAATACTAGGAATATGATCTAAGGATACCAATATTATTCAATCTATAAATATTTTATGAACTTGTTGAATTGTTTTTTATGAAAATTGTGTCCCCTCCATGATTATTACCATAAAATAATTCATATGAGAACTAAATTTCATTATATGTTGCAATGTGATGATGTAGTATTGAAACCAGTCCCTTTTCTATAGTTTATGGGTTGATGATATTTCTATGATACATATTTCCTTTCATTGTATTGATATAGAAATGTTTATAGTATTGCTCCATAAATAAATATTTTTTTCATTAAATAAAAGGTGGGACTTATATCTCCCTCAAATGCTTTGGATAATTATTTATATCTAGTGGGGTATAATTTAATTAAATAATGAGAGATCTATGTTTCATAATGGATTTATTCCACTATGAAAATAATGGTAGTGGACCACGAATACAAGGGTTTATTTTCATATCAACTTAATCTAAAATGTTTTCCATTGAAATGGTCCTTAAATAATATGGAAATAATTTCTCTTCCACAAATATCTATATTATACTATTGTAAATATCACATGGATCCTATTATTTTATTATCTATTTATTTATGTCTTATGATATAACAATTAAAATTCCCTGACTCATATATTTTATTTTTATATGTATGTTGTAGTTTTAATGTTTCATGATCATGTTCCCATACCATTATGTTCTTGTTACTCTTAAGAACCACCCTTGTTTACCCTTACTAAGAATCTACGATCGTCATTTCATACATTTATTTTCCCCAGGTTAGGAATATATCAATTATGTATGATATGTCTAAAGAGTTTTCTGGTTTTAGAGAAAGTAGTGGGATATTATGTAGATTTCTAATGGACCATTTTTAATTTTTCCAGGTATTCAATGGTACTAATCTATTATGGTCCTCATAAATGATTTTTTATAATGTAATAAATATTCAAAAAAATTTATTTCATTTCTATGTATTTTAAGCATGTTTCACTATAGTTGGTATCAATGGGAATGTTTAGATAACATATTGAATCTAGTTGTTGAATTTTATATGGGAACAATATGAATATGTCTATAGATAAGTATAATTATTTTTCAAATAATATCAAGGTGCTCTGGAATATGGATTAATGAATGAGTGAGTAGTGTCAACTAAACTAAAACCATGACACAATTTTATCAGTTGATGTGGATATGGAATAGGTGTACATTTGGGTAACAAAACTAGAAAAACATTTCTGGACTAATGCTGATTAGGAACTCGTGTAAAACAATAGGCCTTTTTGATCACATAGTTTGAAACTCCTGAGGGATATTATTTGGAAATTCAAAAACACTTTTCATACCATCAAGAAATATTTTAATAGTAATGAACTATGAATAACATATGTAACATCTATGTTTTCTTATATTAATGGATTTTTTCTTATTCATAATTCAAATAATTTTTTTTCAGGCTTATGTCATTCCCCACTATGATTATTCATTCATACACTGATATTTTTTTAGTCAGTTGATAAAAAAAGATCTGTGTTATTGCTAAATGTGATGAAAAATTCAATGATTTGGCATCTAAGAATCTATATGTTTTGTGGTATAGAATGTAATCCATCGTTGATATGATCAAAATATATTATCATGATATGAATTAATATAAAATTAAATGTAATAAAATGTTTGATCAAAATTATGTTGAGTCCATCATGGGGGAACCCCCAACCTTATTCAGTGGGTATTCAGGCCAAGTAGTCATTAAATAATTATTTAATTCCACTTGTAGTATTTTTTTTCTATAATTTCCAAGACACGGCGAAACTATTTTCTCTAAAAACTATTTGGAAGGTGAAGAAGATCAATGGAAACTTATAAAAAATACATGAAAACATTATGAAATTTAATCCATGGATAGGGATATTTGAATGCAATCTTTTTCAATATTATTAATCCTCTATCTCTTCATAAAAATTTGTGGAAGGAGTTTGGTATCTTAAATAGAAATGTTGATGAATATATTATATCCTTTAAGGAAGATTTTACAAGACATTTCATTTTTTCTTCTCAGATTATCATCCAATAAGAATTTAAGGATGGTCAATTATTTAGTGCGTTAAAACCATGTCTCTGAATGGTGTATACTATAAAATTATTCATAAACTATGAAGAGATTTTTCATTTTCCTATAAAGGTATAAAAATAGGTTGTATTTATGTATCAATATCTTGTTTTTGATTAGAATATTAATATGGATTTCATATAATATTCTATGAACCAGAAAGAGGAGAATATGATATTTCAATTATGTTAAATGTGTAGGAAGATGAATTTAGTAAACTTCATTACAGTCAATATTAAATATATAAATTTTTTAATGGACGATAATGATGAAATTTACTATTAAGTTAAATAGAATATGTAAGCTATAATTTTCTTCCAAGATAATGCTTCAAAGAATTCACCACTCGCACTTTAGTGCTTCATGATTAAGGAGAATTAAAATTATGCTAACTAGTTTATAAAGCCATGGGTTACTAATGAAGATCAATGTTAGCATAATCTAATATTGAGAGACAAAAGTAAATTTCACTTTATCCTTGTTTATGTATAAGTGTGTGATAATGATATGTTGATTGGTACCGTTATTATCATGTATATAACATCTAATGTTGTATTAAAATATAGATATACCCTTTGTTTTATATTTAATAATTTTTTTAAGTGTGTCAATATTCCACCCAAATTATTATTTGTATAATTATCAGTAAAGACCCCTAATGTTTGATTACCTCAAACCGCTTTTATTATTACTAATTTATTGACATTGGGGGGATTTTTCTTCCAGAAAATCATTTCATTCCCCATATGGTTGAATATGATTTCATCTGTGGAATGGATTTTATTTCATCAATTTTTCAAATATCAATATGTTTACAATATTCAATTTCCAATGGATCTTTCACCCCTTCTATGGTTCTTAATTCACTTTTACTATGGATATTTTAGTCACATGTTTTGGGAGAAACGTGAAATTGATGATAACCCTACTGTTCAAGATTTTTTCAAATGTCTATCCAGATATATTAAATATCATTACATTAGAATTAGAAGTTCATTTCACAATGAAACTCATACCCAGTGCTCACAAATTTCATGAGACACATTATACAATGGCCCTAATTGAGTTTTTTGAATTTAATAATGATCTCCAGGAATACCGTTAGAATTGATTCATTCACCTGAATATATCAAAATATAAAGCACATTCAGTTTTGGAGATTAGTTAATATGGTTAAAATAAACTATAAATTAATTATCAGAGTATGAAAATGATCAAAATAAATAATGATTTTCATATTCCCCTCATAGATCTTGTGTCTGATCTTCTACAATGATATCATAACTATTACATGATTATTCTTGGTTCTTGATATAATCAACTAGGGTTCATGAGGGGGTATATATCAAATATTTCAATATGTACAAGTAATAAACAAATTGGATATGTTTTGAATCCAGTTGGCCTAAATAACTCCCCAATTATTGTTATAGATTTAATGAATATAGTATTTATAGAATACATTAATAGGTTATTTCTAATCTTTCTAAATGATATTGTATTACAATTATAGATAAGGTAAAAACATGATAATTACATAATAATTTTAATAACGATCTTATAGAAGGGTAATATTTTTGAAAAATTTAGAATGTGTCCATTTTGGAATAAAAAAGTTTCATTTTTAGGTTATATAATCTCATGTTAGGGTATAATTAAAGATCCTTCATAAAAATATACTAATGAATGTCGTACTAAATCGAAATTGGTTACTGAGATCATCAATTTTCATGATTTATCATGATATTATTGATGTATTTCGGAGAATTTCAGGTTAATTTCTAAACCATTGGCTATGATAACTTATAAAGAAGCCAATTTCGTCTGGAATGATGAATGTGAGGAAATTTCGTGGAACTAATGATAATATTCCTCAGTTCACTTATGCTTTCAATTCCATGTAGATCATAACAGTTTGTAATCTATAGAGATTCATCTAATATGAATTAGAGATGTGTTCATATGTATAATTTCATGTTAATAGAATATTCCCCTTGAAAAATTGAAGGTTCATTAACAAACATACCAAAAAATAAATTTGGAGTTAGATATGGATATTTTCTAATTAATTATATGTATTAATTATCCCTATTGAGAATAATATGATTTTTATACTGATAAAGAATGATTAAAATATATATTCACATAAAAATAGAATAATATGCATGAAACAATACTGATAGGGTTCATTAATTAATATGATTTCTAAGTACAAAACATCAATGTGAATTTTAAAAAGGTGGACGATTCTTTGAGTTGAAATGATCATGGTAGAATATTCATAATGATGATATAAAAATATTTAATATTTATGGATCTAAAAAGGTTGAATCTGTATATCCTTAAGGAAGAAGAAAAATATTATCTTCATTATTTTAATGTTAAAAAATATATCAAATTTAATATTAATGTGGCATAACTGGAAGATGAATATATGAAGAAAAAGGATAGAAATGATCCTGATTGCATCCTTGAGCACATAGGCATGATGATGTATAAAAAACATGTACATGATCCAGAAATACTAGACATGATGAAGATCTTTTTAAAGGTAAGTCATTTTGATTAATTCTTAATTCATCTGTGAAGTGTGATGATTTATATATATTTGAAATTATACCTATTGTGGGATGGATTAGAGAGACATATAATAGAGATTTTATATCATTGAATGGTTTTCCAAACTATTAAGGTTGAAAGAGAAATGTATAAGGAGATGGTTCATACATTACCCACAACAAACTATAAATGAGAATAAATCACCATGGATTTTGTCATTGGTCTCTACAAAATTTCATAGGTGAAAACTGATAACTGGGAAATAGTTGATATACATTATGAATAATAAAATATTATTCCTAATAGGGAATTATTATTTTTGGATCATTATTATATGATATTCATTATAAAAGTGCTATGGTTACACAAAGTAATAAATTCAGTTTTGTATGATAGGGTCAGAGGTTGAACTTTTTTTGGAAAATTATTCATAAAGAACTTGATACAAATTGGAGTTTTAGAAATGTGTATCATATCTAAATATAGGTTCCATATGAAATATCAATTCAATTTCTAGAGTTTTTGTTCAAATCATGTACGTTGGATTTGAAAGGTGGTTGGGATGAAAAAAAATCCCCCTGATGATTTTCTATTAAAATAGGGATATTTCTCATGATATCAAATGGATCTTTACAATGTTCTCTACAGAACGAAATGTAGATCTCTAAAATGATAGAATGATGTTAGATAATGTATGTTATTTTGACCATAGAAAAATGAATAAATCGATGATAATTTTATTTACAGTCAAAGTTATATCAAGGAAACAATGGTTCTACAGAAATGATATAGTGAAAATCATTAGTATGAACTTCATTTTGAAGTTGATGGAAAATTGTTTATAATAATTTCTCCACGATTGTAGTCTAATGTATTCTTGAATAAATAGAAATGAATCCAAAGGTTTTTTGATGAAATTTAAATTCATGGTCATATCCATATGGAAGAATATCATGTGGGATATCCATAAAGACTCTATCCAGTCTAAAATGTGTTCAGTGTAACTCTCCTGATTGAACATCTATGAAAAACATCACATATACATAACTCAATAGTCATACTAGTGGTGAATTTTTTTTCTTATGGGGAACATCCATTGAAGAATCTTTAGTATTTTGAGAATGTTCCAAATAACAAGTTCAATCACCCAGTTAACGTACTTTATATAAAAACATTTTTTTATGATATGTGGGAAACTAACGACATTATGATGTGTCGTTATCCTCATTTAATTGTTACACAGTTACAAATTTTGGGGGATAAATTCATTTTATTGTTGGAAAAATGTAACACAGTGAGTTTTTAAGAATTAATTATTTCAAATAAATTAAATTATATTCCGATATTGGGTTTAATATTATTACATGATAATAAGTCATTATAAATAACAACATATTAGGAGTTCACTGCATGAATAATAAATTATCTTTCATTTTATGTAACACTAAGTTATAACAAAATTGAGATATTTCACTATTATATTTCTAAAAATGATACCATCATAACATATCCACTAGTCATAGTGATAAAAATAGTAATGAATAATTTTAAATAATATGTAACACACCGAGCTTCCATTGTACAATTTTCTTTGAATAATACAGTAGCGTGTGTTGTACGGAACTTCTAGATTCTAACACACTACGACCAATAAATGTAGCAATTATGAATAGTAATACCCATTTTTTGAAATTTTATACATATTATCTATCAAAATGGACTTCATTTTTGGATTAATAATATTGAAATTAGCCTAGGGTGAAATTTTGGTACTTTTCAGATAACTTTTATATTTTAATTAGTAGTGAAAATTAATAAATTTTAATTAAATACAATTTTTTAATCGAAATAATTAATAGTGATAAATTACGAATTTTAGTGGCTTTAAATTATATTTAGAATATATTTTTACCATTTAATACAATGGTGGTCATTGAACATAATTTCACAATTAAACCGGATATAAACAAATGTCAATCTTTTGATAGTTATTGTCCCTTAAAAACACTCTTATTGTTCTAACAACTGGAATTAATTTTAAATTAATTTCTGCTATGTCTGTGTTTTGAATTTGGAAAAATGGATTTCATATTTATAATCAGGATGTACAAATTTTCAAAATAGGTAACGTTTATTTTTTGATATTTTCAATAATTACTTTTGTAAATATTTTATTTTCCATGGTTAAAGGGTAAATCTGGTAAATAAGGGTAAAAAAATAATATTATAATAATAATAAATTTCCCTAAAACGTGTCATATCCTCATTGGTGGATACATGTACGACCATGAAAATTATGGGTAAATTTTTCAACTCCATGGAGCCACTTTTAGGTTATAGGGACACTTTATATTAATTAAGTTAAAGTAAGTACAAAAATGACATTAGCATATATCTTTTAGAGAAAAATTTTTTACATAGGGATATATATGTTATATTTTTGACTATAAATATTCATTAGAATTCTAATAATATTTCCTACATAATGGTATTATATTTATAATTTTTTGACATTTAATAATTTAATTTATTAATGACACAATGATGATGCATTAATTACCTTATTAATGTAAGATTAAGATAATTGATATTATAAATACCCAAATAAATGTAATTTGAGACTTTTTAAAAATCCCATTAATTTTATAGGTTAATATGACATATTAGGATTTTTTATATAAATTTTTTTCGAAGTAATAATGCTGTTATGAATTTATAAGAAACAAAATACCCAATAGTGTCTAAATTGACATAAAATAGTTTTTAAAAAAAATATTATATGATTAATTGATATTAAGTTACTAAAAATCGAAGGATCAGCCAAGAGACTTATATCATGATATTTGTATCATTAATGGACCACTTGGGGTCGCTTGGATGTATATGGTAAGTTTATTAACTATATAATATAAAAATACAAAGTGACATGGTAAATGTCAATCTAATTAACTAAGAGTTAAAACTAAAAGATAAGGTTAATATAATGACCCAAGCATGTCTAAAATCTATTGGTTGAATGGATTGCGACTCATACCGACCTTATAATTTGAATAATACACTTTTTAGCCATTATAAACCTAATATGAATTTATTATAAATTAATACATTATGTTTTTTCCTAAAGATCCCCTCCTACCCCTTATAAAAGGACACAACTTAAAACAAATTCTTTACATATTCAAAGCCTTTTGGTTCGGCCAACCCCGGCCCAAATACTCTCTCATCTTCACTCAATTCAACCTTGAGGCCTTAGTTTGATCATAAAGCCATCTTAAAGAGCCCTCTTTATCAAATCAAAATGATGAACCCGAAGAAGAGAAATTTATCCTACCATCAACCAAGGAAAAGAACAAGTTGGGGGGTTTTCATCTCACTCCATATTCCCATGATATTCATGACATATTTCCACTATTTCCTTTTGTGTGGTGTCTGTACTTCCCATAATTGTATTCTTTGTGTAATACACTTTAATTTATGTGTATTTACATATTCATTATATGATACCTCTTTCATGGGTTGTATGTTTTGTAAGTTACCAAATTGGTATGGTTTAATTTCACAATTTCATTATTATCTGAGGTTTTTTTACATAAGTATCTACTGGAACATAATTATTATCCACGTCCATATTTTATGAAAGTGTTTTCCAAGGGATTCTTTTAAGGGACTTTTTTTTACTAAAACATCATTTCAAATGTTTTAAATATTTATTCATCTAAATATTCCTCATTAATGTCCATGTATTCAAAATGGGTTTTAAGGATTTATTTATATGGAATTGAATGTCTCTAAAATGATAATTCATTTCAAAAGTTTCAATGTGGTATGGGACACATTGATTCAAAAATGTCTTTAAATGGCTTCTTCTCTAAATTGTGTGACTTTTAATTGTTTTCATGAAAAAGGTGTATTTCTCTCAAAGAGTTTTACAAATCATTTTCATACATTTCAAGATCCTTTAATATATTTTAAACTTATTTTGTAGTTGATTTATCATTATACAAATAATCCATATTGTGTTGAAGGTTTTGTTATATGTTTGACTGTGGATGTGTTATTCTTATACAATTCATATTGTATGGGTAATGTTTTGACATTTCGTATGCTTGTTTTAATACGAATGTTTATGTTATATTTCATCCTCTTCTTAAGATGAATGTGTTGGAATTGTTTTTTCCAGTTTGGGGTTCGGTTACAGAAGACCCTCTGGATTGGTGTTCGGTTATTAGAGGAACTACGGGTTGGTGTCTGGTTATTAGAGGCACTCCGGGTTGGATTCTGGTTACAGAGTCTCTCCAGGATGGAGTCTAGTTACAGAGGCTCTCTGGGTTAGGTTCCGGTTACAGTTATCCATTATGTCATGGAACGAGGCCTTGACACAATAATTAAATATCGGCATTACGCATTCCATCATTATGAAAGTGGTTATTAATATTGCATGTGATTAATCGACTAGTAGAATATCCATGTGAATAATTAAATTTATTTATTTTATTTAATCATTGCCATATTATTCTGACGTTCATGTTCTAAAGGATTTTGTTTTAGTTATACATTGCCTCAAATGTTAATGATTATTTATGAAATCTTTTGCTATATTGGTATCCTTACTGAGCATTTAATCTCACCCCTTTCTATGTTTTATGTTTCCCAGGATGTGAAGAAATATTTTATGACTGACCTGTAGGGATAGTCTGAAGGAGATATGAGTGTTGTCAATGGAGCCTATATTATTTTAGTTTTTCACTTTATGATGTAATGTAAACCTTATGAATGTATCTAGTGATTCCAAGGCTACTAAAATAATCGGCCTTTCAAGACATGATCTTTTGTGATCATTCTAATGTTATGTAATATTGCACCGACTCTTGGTAACTGGGGTCGGGGAATTACAGTTGGAATCATAGGAAGTTTAGTACAAACCTTGGAAGATTGATTTAGATAAACTCTTATTAGAGAACATAGACCTAAGATGGACTTTGAGGATTAGTATAAAAGAACTTCCTATAAATTTGGTATTGTAGAGATTTTATGAGTTTTCTGAGCAATACATATCTGTATGGATACGAGCAGGTAAAGGCGGCTCTGGCACAGATGTACCTAGGGGTAAATCATGAAAACGGCGATTTCAGTTAGACTTGAACGGGAACTGGTGCACGACAACGGGCTTTGCTGCACTCTTGGTTACGACACTCCCTAGGGATATGCTTAGGATAATTCTTATTTTCATTACAAACCATTATGAAGTATTTATGAGTATATACATCCTCAATGAAAACATTTTTTTAGGATTATGGATTATATCCACAAATATTTCAATTTATGTTAAGTTTTTTACAAGTATGGAATTATGTATTTTTATTCATAAACTGATATAGTTTATGTCATTTTTTAGAATTGGCGCCTAGTGGAAGAAATAGAAACTGTAACAATGCACGCACTCCATGTATGGATTTCCCTCTTACTCAAGATAATTATAGTGGAGCTGGTGATGCAACTAGTAGTGATGAACTATTCACTATACTGGGACGACTCACTCAGGTTATGAATAATAACCTTACCCATATGGAGCACCCTGATCCACAGCGTGGAGGATCTAATTTAGATCGCTTCATGAATCAGCAACCACCAACATTCAATGGGAGTATAAATCAATTAGTAGCTGAGCAATGGATATTTTCCCTAGAGAAAATACTTCTGGATTTGGGGAGTAGTGACAGGTAAAAAGATGTCATTGTATTTTATCGCCTCACTAGAGATGCTGATCAATGGTGTTCATTGATTCAAAACATGAGAGAAGATGATGAAGTATCAAATAGGTAATGGAGGGAGTTCAAAAATCTTTTCATTGAAAAATACTTTCCTCGTGACCATCGAGAAGATAAGGAAAGGAAATTTCCGAGTCTGAGACAAAAGGAGGATGAGAATGTCGCAAAGTATGATCCTAACATTACAAGGTTAGCATGGCGTGCTGCAGATTATATACGTAACATAAGAAGTAATATTGATCGTTTATTTGATGGGTTAAAACCATTTCTTCTTCGAGCATTAGTCTCATAGACTTTCTCAACGTACGAAGATATAGTCTCATGTGCTATCAAGATTGAAAATTAATTCTCTAAATCATATGACAATAAATTAAAGAAATAGAAGAAGAGAATGAAGGAGAAAGAGACAAATAAAGGGAAAAGGGTAAATAATGATTTTCTATTATGTGAAAATTGTGGGAAGAAACACCCTGGTACTTGCCTAAATGGAATGGGAGTTTGTTACAAATGTGGAGAAAAAGGTCACCAGACTCGTGATTGAAAGGGAAAGAAGGAGGTTGTCAATGTTGAATGATACAATTGTATGGAAATGGAGCATTATGCAAATGAATGTCCTAAGAGTCAGGAAAAGTACCTCAGAAATGGCCAAGGGATGAAGGCCAAGCTTATGCTGTTACAACAATTGATAAGCAATAATTAATGTATTTGTGTTTTTGGACTCAAGGATTATATTCAGGTTATGAGAATAACGTGATATATATAAGGATTTTACTGCAGTACCTGTTTTTTTAATTAAGGTTTTAATATGATGGAGGTAATCATGTTTTTAGTATGTGACAACAAGAATCATTACATTGTTTGGGGAATATGACGTTACAACTGATTTTGGAATATAGAAACCATTAATAAAGAGAATTTGGACAGAAGTATTTTGGATAACTATAATGGTTGGAATGGATTAAGTTTAACTTTCATTGTATTGTTTAAGGTTAAAACATTTCTGAAGATTATTTTTTCAATATTATAATACTACAGTTTTAGGAAAAGGACAACCTGCATGTTGGGGGATAACCCGTCGCATCGGACAATGCTGCAGGAGTCAAACCCACAACCAAAGTGTGACAGACCATTATTACCTACCACTAGACTACAGGTAGTCCCTAGTTTTTAAACAAAAAGTTTTCCTAATATAAATGGTATGTGTTAATTTTTAGAACCTTTTAAAATTAGGATAAATATAATATTTTTTAGTTCTATTATCTTTTTGAGTGAAGGATGAGTTTGTGGTAGAAATTTAATAAACGTTGAAACTCTACTTGTAAAGTATAAATATACCTATCTCTTATTCTATGAATAAATTAATTCTCAATCATTAATAATGGGATATTAAAAAAAATGTGTTATTGTAATACTTTACGTTTTGTTGAACTGATGATATTTTTAATCAACATAGATTAATGGCCTTGAGGCCATCAATTTTACACTTGTTTGTGATTGATGACCTCAATCACTCCCTAGAAATATTTACGTTTTTCCTCCAATTATATTTCTATAATTTCCACCAATGTTCTCCTAATCGTGATCATAATTTGGTGGTGAATTTTTCATTTCCATTTCCCTCTTATTAAGTCTAAATTTTATGAACCTTGTTTCCGATGTGGGTTTTCCAAAAAGGTATTTTCTACTTTCAACATTTTATTTTTGAAGAAAAATTTCAAAATTTGAAGAAAAAATTCATTGAAGGAGGGTATAATGTAACACCCAAGCTTCCATGGAACGATTTTCTTTGAATAATACAGTAGCGTGTGTTGTACGCAACTTTCAGATTCTAACACACTATGACCAATCAATGTAGCTCTTATGGATAGTAATACCAAATTTTTAAAATTATATATATTTTATCTCTCAAAATAGACTTCATTTTTGGATTTGGAATATCGATATTTTCCTAGGGTTAAATTTTGGTACTTTTTAGATAACTTTTATATTTTGATGAATTGTGAAAATTACTAAATTTTAATTAAAAACAACATTTTTAATAGAAATAATTAATAATGATAAATTATTAATTTGAGTGGTTTTAAAGTATATTTATATTATTTTTTTACCATTTAATACAATTTTGGTCATTGTACATAATTTCACAATTAAACCGGACATAAACAAGGCTCATTCTTTTTATAGTTATTATCTCTTAAAAACAGACTTTTTTATTTTAACAAAAGGAATTAATTTTAAATTAATTTCTGTCACTTTTGTGTTTTGAATTTTGAAATATGGATTCCATATTTTTAATCAGGATATCCAAATTTTCTAAATATGTAACTTTGCATTTTACACATTTTGAATATTTATTTCGGTAAATATTTTATTTACCATGGTTAAAGGGTAAATCCAGTAAATAATTGTAAACAAATAATATTATAATAATAATAAATTAAACTAAAACGTGTCCTAACATTATTTTTGGATACATGGCCGACCATTGGCTTCTTGGGGTGGATTTTGGAACCCCATGAAGCCACTTGTAGGTGATAGGGACACTTTATATTAATTAAGTTAAAGTAAATACAAAAATGACATTAGCATATATCTTTTAAAAAACAATTTTTACATTGGGTTATATATGTTATATTTTCAACTATAAATATTTATTAGAAATATTAAATTATTTCATACATAATGATATTTTATTTAAAAATTTTAGACATTAAATAATTTAATTAATAGATGACACAATGATGATGCAGTAATTACCGTATTAATGACAGATTAGGATAATTGATATTATAAATACCCAAATAAATGTAATTTGAGACTTTTTATAAATTCAAATAATTTTATAGGTTAATATAACATATTAGGATTTTTTATATAAATTATTTTTGATGTAATAATGCTGTTATGAATTTACAATAAACAAAATACCCAATAGTGTCAAAATTAAAATAAAAGTGTTTTTAAAACAAATATTATATTATTAATCGATATTCAATTCATAAAAATATATGGTTTGGCCAAGAGACTTATATCATGATAGGTGTATCATTAATGGACCACTTGGGTGTCTATTGGATGTATATGGTTTTCTTATTAACTATATAATATAAAAATACATGGTGACATGGTAAATGTCAATCTAATTAACTAAGAGTTAAAACCAAAAGATAAGGTTAATATAATGACCCATACATGTCTAAAATGTATTGGAATAATGTATTTCAACTCATCCCCACCTTAGACTCTGAATAATCCACTTTGGATCCATTATAAACTGAATATGAAATTATTTTAAATTAATACTTTATGTTTTTTCTAAAGAGACCCTCCCCCCTTATAAAAGGACACAACTATAACCAATTTTTCACATCATGAAAGCCTTTTCGTTCAGCCAACCCCTGCCCAAATATTCTCTCAGATTCCCTTAATTCAACCTAGATGCCTTAGTTATATCCAAAAGCCATCCTAAAGAGCCCTTTTTATCAAATCAAAATGAATAACCCGAAGAAGAGGAGGTTAGCCTACAATCAACCAAGGAAAAGTACAAGGTAAGGGGTTTTCATATCACTCCTTATTCCCGTGAGATACATCCCATATTTTCACTATTGCCTTTTGTGTGGTGTATTTACTACCCATAATTATTTTCATTGTGTAATACACTTCAATTTATGTGTATTTACATATTCATTGTATGATACATCTTTCATCGGTTTTATGATTCGTAAGTTACCAAATTGTTATGGTTTAATTTAACAATCTCTTTATTATCCAAGGTTGTTTTTACATAAGTATCTTTTAGGATATATTTATTATCCATGTCAATGTTTTATGAAAGAGTTTTCAAAGAGATTATTTAAAAGTACTTTTTATACTAAAACATCATTTAAAATGTTATAAATATTTATTCATATAAATATTCTTCATTAATGTCCATGTATTCAAAATGGTTTTTTAGGATTTATTTATATAGAATTGAATGTTTTTAAAATGATAATTCCTTTCAAAAGTATAAATGTGGTATGGGAAACTTTGATGCAAAAATATCATTAAATGACTTCTTTTCTAAATTGTATGACTTTTAAATGTTTTAATGAAAATGGTGTATTTCTCTCAAAGAGTTTTACAAATCATTTTCATACTTTTCAAGATCCTTTAATATATATAAAACATGTTTTGAAGTTGATTTATCAAGATACAAATCTTCCATATTGTGTTGAAGGTTTTTTGATATGTTTGATTGTGGATGTGTTATTATTATACCATTCATGGTTTGTGGGTAAAGTATTGACATTTCGTATGCTAGTTATTATATGAATGTGTATGTTATATTTATTCCTCTTATTAAGATGAATGTGTTGGACTAGCATATTCCGGGTTGGGTTCCGGTTATAGAAGACCCTTCGGGTCAGTTTCCAGTTATTAGAGGCACTCCGTGTTGGTGTCCGGTTATGAGAGGCACTTCGGGTTGGCATCTAGTTATAGAGGCTGTCCAGGATGCAGTCTGGTTACAGAGGCTCTCCGGGTTGGGTTCTGGTTATAGTTATCCCTTAGTTCATGGCATGAGGCCTTGACACAGAAATTAAAGTTTGTCATTATGCATTCCATCATTATGAAAGTGGTTATTAATATTCCATGTGATTATTGCACTAGTAGTATATCCATGTGAATAAGTAAATTTAATTATTTCATATCATATTTTCCATATTATTTGGAAGTTCATTTATTAAAGGATTTTGTTTTAGTTATACATAGCCTCAAATTATTAAGCTTATTTATGAAAGCTTTCTCTATATTGTTCTCCTTACTGATCATTTGAGCTCACCTCTTTCTATTTTTTATGTTTCCCAAGATGTGAAGAAATATTTTATGACTGACTTGCAGGGATAGTCTGAAAGGGATATGAGTGTAGACTATGGAGACTATATTATTGTAGTTTTTCACTTTATGATGTAATGTAAACCTTATTAATGTATCTGGTGATTCCAAGGCTACTAAACTGATCGGTCATTCGAGAATGGATCTTTTGTTATGATGCCAATGTTATGTAATAAAGCACCGAATCAGGGTAACTGGGGTAGGTGTGTTACATAATAATTAAAATTTTTTATTTATGGAAATAATAATAATAATAATAATTAATTAATTTTTTTATGCATTTTTATGTTTCAAAAAATAAAATCATCAAAAAAAATTTACAATATTTGGGATCATTAAAAAAAATATGACTTTTATGTATATTAAATTAGATGAAAATATTATCTGTTAATTCCTAACATAAAAATTAAAATATTGTAATTATTATGGTATTTTTTCTCATTTTTCATATTTTGATTAATAGTTCAAAATGCATAATTTTGGTTGAGAACATTTTTTGAGATTAAATATATTATAATGTAGAATTATATCATTTAAAAATGGTTTAATGAAATATTTTTTAAACTATAATCCAATTAATCCAATTTACTTTATTGGAATCAATTTCAGAATCGAAGTGGTTATAAAACCTTGTAATCTGAAAATCTTTTTATCATTTATTACCTTGTTTATTGTTTTTTCAGTGGGATTAATTGTAAATTTATTATTACCAATTATATTAATGTAAATTTGAATAACTTATTATAATTTAGCAATAATCAAAATTTATAAATTTTTAAAAGTTAAACATAATATTTGACCAAAATCAATAGTGAATAGATGAAAATGTAGTAACGATATTTAAAGTAACATTGAGTTTACCCAAGGCTAGGCTAAAACTATATATGTATAAATAACTTATCCATTTTTCTAAATATTATTATGTTTCCATATTATGACCATGACACCAGTAAATTTATATCATGGACTAATTTTTTCTCTTTTAAATTATAAAAACATTGGTGGAACTTTACCTTTCAAAAAAATTCAGGTTTCCCACACACCTCACTTATATAATTCCACCTATGATCCTCTCTTGTTTAGACTATAAAAACAATTTTCATTTTCCAATAAATACTCAAATAACATCCAAAATTACCTTTCGTCATCATAAAACCCTTATTTTGGATAAAAATCCAACTATGTAAGGCTTTTAGTGAAAACCTAAAGATGATCCTCGAAGAAGAGGTAGCATTCATTAATGTGAGATTATATTATACCAATATCCATATAATTAAATTCATATTATAACATACTAAGAAAATAACCCCTTTATATTATAAATTTTAATATATTTCTATGTTAATGGAATAAAATATAATAAAACACACATCTATCAAATGGGTTACAAAATCACCATTCGTGTTTACTGAGGATTGACCCCTCGTGAATCGATGGGGTTTCTCTTTCCATTACCTCACATCAAGGATTGACATTGTTATATATTTTGTTTAATGTATTATATATATTATATTTATGATATTATTATTATTATTTAATTTTTATATAATATTCATGTGTGCTTTTTATTTTGTTTGAAGATGATAATTTCGTTTGTATGTATGGTGAACTACTGCCTCTTAAACTGTGTGATTCATTCATGGATTGCGTGGAATTTTTTATGGATGATTTTAATAAATAAATTTTATTTATATGATATAACCCTAATTCTAAATATATAATTTATATGTTTTACAATTCTTTTTTTCACCCCAATAAGAAAATGAAAAATAATGTTCATGTGTATGTACCGCCTACCATCTCTATGAATGGTGTCTTCGATTTTTTATAAAGATGTTCTATCGATTACTATAAATAAATATATAATTAATATATATTATATTAATAGAATATTTATAACTCTATTGTTCATAGAACCATTATAAATTTAAATTGAAAATTTATTACAAATAAAAACTTATAGGAATTTTTTTTATTACCTGGAATGTTACATTAACATGGAATTCATAATAAACATGGAATTAATAGAAATTAAAAATAATATATAGAAATATATTTACTATATGGATATTTAATATTTTTGTAATAACAATATATTTATTAATATGAAGGTCTTTATGAGTATAAAATTATACAATCCTAATGGTAAGGGACTTATGTGTCAATATTTCTAAATTGAGATGAATGATGTGATGTGAACCCATATTATTTCATGAGGAGTATATAAATCCGTATTTATAAAAGGATGTGGGCCAGGCCAGATTTATCTAAAAGTATATGATATACCCTCTTTTTAATCTGGGAAATTGGGAACCCATTTCATGAAGGGAATAATTCATTAAAAATTGTAAAAAAGTTCCCCCATGTCCAAAAGATGATTATTACAGAATAGTAATTGGAAATACTCATCACCTACCACACAAGAAATTTCCACATAGTGATCAGTCAAAAAAGTCTTCCACCCCATTCACCAATAATTATCACAATTCAAAAAGCATATGAAGGATGAAAAAATATCCAATCAACATAGAATGTGGAGGAGAGCAGAATGAAGGGATCTACCACTCCATTCTCTCCATAAAATCACCCACCTGACAAAGCATGAAAGGAACTCCCTGAAATATAGACCTGATGCAATGGAAGATGATTATGAAATAAATGAGTAAATGTAATGTCTTTTCACCCATCCTTCCATCAATGTGATGACTCCTTGATGGATGGTGGGTGTCATCATACCCATCCCTCTTTCAAGGCCGCCCACGTAGTGACACCTACAATATAATGTTTTGAACCCAAATGGATGAATGAAAACTAGTATCTGCAATGAAATATACTCCACAATAACATTAATAACCAAGAAGAAATGAAAATTGACCAGAGTAGAGAAAAGATAGAATAAATCACACTCCTAATTAAAAATACAATGTTCACATGAATATATCCACTGTTGACATCTGAAAATATACTCAACCTCATCACAAGAGTTGGTCCACAATCCACAAAATACACATCCATATCACACAGGTATTTCCGTCCATGACTGGAGTTAGGATCCCACACCACCACATTCACAAAATCAACATCCCATGACCCAGACCATCGTGGAATCGATAGAAAAATACTTATTGAACACAGAAACAACATACACCAAATTCATCATTGGTTTTCTATGAACAACGATCAACCAAGATACTCTAAATCTAGAAGACATGGATATGACCATGAAGAATTAGTAACCTATGACGGAATGTGTAACCGTAGTCACCATAAAAATCTGGGAGGAAATTCCTAGAAAATGCACACAATAAGAGATCGTGATGATGGAGTGAAACATATGAATACCCAATGAATAATCATGTAGAAAACATCCACCAGATCTCCAAAACAAAGACACATGAGGGGTAAAATGGGAGATTGTCACATAAGTGACATTAATGGGAAGGTCACCATCATGATAAGAATAGATGTCAATCCTATAAAGGATGATGAAGATATTGTGAGGGTTGGGAGAGCACGGTGAGTGCAACTCTATCCCCCTCTTCAGAATTATATTTTTAGATACATCGTTATTGAAATTTAATACATCAAATATCATCATAATCAATATATATTGAGTTTCATTTTATTTTATTCCTTCATGGGTCTTATGCGTAAATGTTACCAAAGTGGTAAATATTTAATTTTACCATATCATTTCTTGTAGGGATTGTTCATGATTATTTTTTCCACGACCCCCTCCTACCAAAGATGCCCCTCCTGAGCTGGAAATGGTGAATGGGGGATAGTGACCCCCAATTCCCGCCACCAGTAGGCCCCGAGGTGGCAACTAGCACCAAGGGTATAAATTTTCACAAATATGGGAGGCATTACACTTTTTTAAGATCGGGAAATAGGACAAGTCAACCACCAAAAAGGAAAAGAACAAGTGTATATAAATAAACCCAAACCAACCCCACATGCATGTTTAAATAGTTATCAAACAAAGTACAATAACAAGAAAGCTCAAACGTACAATACCAAAAGAAACAAGTACAACAAAATGCACCAACTCCAAATGTCCCGACTAGTAAGGACCCGCACGACCCTAGTAGTCCTTTTGGAAACCTGAAAGTAAATGTAGGTTGAGCATACAAGTATACTCATTAAAGAAACCTAAAGCTCTCGTGCATAAGTGGGGAGACATCCTAATGTCTCGTGAGAACAAAAAAAGAAACCTAGCAAGGAATTCTATCCACCCAACCTCATCAGCCACTCTCACCAAATCACAATCACAACTAGTATTAGTATATAACAACAAGACTATTGGGTACCCCGCACCATTTTCCCCCACTAGCTAGCTGCTCTTCCTAATGGAGAACGTCGTGACGATACCACACTCTTCCTTCCCACACACACCTGGGCCTCACAACCACGTATCCCACCCTCACACACCTGGGCCTCACAACCACGTATCCCTCCCACACACACCTGGGCCTCACCACCACGTATCCTGCCCGCACACACCTGGGCCTCATCCCCAAGGTTCTTGGGAAATAGTAAAACATGCCTGAATATTCTTGTGATAAACCACCCCAATCGAAACATAGAGGAAGAGTCTTGGGTGTAAGGTCACCTCAATCCATCACAGCCTAGGGAAGGAGCAGGAATGAGCTACTAACTAAGGGGAAAACACCCTCTCCAATTAAATGGGTGTGTTCGGCACTAAGTGATCAACATGGATGGGGTGTGATAAAACACAAAGATACAAATATATATATATATATATATATATATATATATATATATATATATATATATATATATATATATATATATATATATATACCAAACACTCAGCCCAACATATGGCTTCTAAACTGAGAACTGAGCATGTGCCTCGACACTGCCACTACAGAGCATGCATACAACTAACAACCCCAACCCAATTTAGGTTTTCATGATTCAATAGAATCATCTTATTAGTTCCTTAACTACTGGGAAACTATCCAAAACCAACCATATCAATTGTTCGTAAAGCCTATCTCTGCCATCCACAAATCAAGTTAGGAAAAAAAATCCGCACAACAAGTCCCTTCTTAATAACCAACCAACCCACTGATTAACATTACCGTTCCATTACCATTCCACACCATTTCTATCTCTTCCACTTTTTATTTATTATTTACAACCCATAGTTCGTTCATATTCAAACACATCCCTCCAGCTCCGCTACCAACCACCATAACCACAACCGCACCATACATCATCAACCCTTTAATAAAATTTATTGCAGTCCCACTGCCAATCACCAACAGAGAATTCACACCATCCCACAACCAATCCAACTCTAGCCTCGCTGCTCACCCTATCCACAACAACCAACAAAACACCCCCATCACATAAATTAACCCCAACAACACCAATATGTTTATTATATCATTTTGGATCAAACAGGGTGATCACACAAGAGTTCCAAATTTTCATTTAATCATCCAAATTTAAGTGATTACCCAATTTCCACATTCCATGAAGTTTCCATCCATAATGGTCTATAAAGATAGGGAAGCATTTAATTGCGCAAGCAATGTCACCCAACGACCATGATTTTCAGTAGGCACAAGCCTATTAAATTCACAACATAAAAAGACAGGATATAATGATAAATATAACAACTTCCCCATCCCCATTCTTTAACCTGTTATTATCTTCGTTTAATGGTTCAGTCATTTCTCATGAAAACAAGAGGTCACATATCCTGCATGATGCACAATTTTGAGAGATGAAGGTAAGATCCCTACCTCAACATGTTCTGATCACAACGCTACCCTGTATCATCTTTACAGTCGTTTGTCGGCATCCAACACTTTTTTCGAAACCCGGAAAAACCTCCTCGAGTGGAAGATAGAAACGAATGGCCGAAGGATCGGCAACAGATCCAAGCTCAGAAATTCCACCTCATCGTTACGATCCCGTGGCCACTGACGGGTCGTAAATCAGAGCACGGACGAAGAAGTTATGGAAGAAAAAGGAGCCTTCGAGTCTGTTGGGAGAACTCTACTCAGAGGAGAGGGGAGGAGAGGGGTGTGTTGAAAAGGAGGGGGGACCCCTCCTTTTATTGGCTTGAAAAACAAAAGTACACAGCGTGTACTTTATGGTACCCGGCATGTACTTGGCCATTTCACGTGGCCACCACGCGGCTTCCAACACGGCCTTCAATGTGGCACGCGGTCGATGGCTGGTCAACACACGGTTTGAGGGTAACGCGTATGCGGGGAGAGACTACACGGCGTGTAGTCTTGGGGTACACAGTGTGTACCCAATTATTTCACACGGCAAGGACAAAGCTCCCACACGGTACACAGCTGGTGACTGGTCAACACATGGTTTGTGGGTAACGCATACGCGGGGAGGGACTAACGTCGTGTAGTATTGGGTACACGGCGTGTACCCATTTATTTCACACGGCAAGGACATGTCCTTCCCCACGGGGTATACCCGGTGAGGGGGGTACATATCATGTACTCACACTACATGACGTGTACTTACAAAATTCTGAAAAGTGTGGGAAAAGTCCATTTTACCCTCCAAAACACTTCAAGACCCTCTTTTTGACAAAAGAATGGGCCAGAGAGGTCTAGAAAATTACATTAGTTACCTCTTAAAACATTCTCATCCCCGAAAATCCAAAATCCAACCTAGTGGAACCCAACAAGATACCTCTTAGGTCCCTCGTTATAACAAAAACCCAACCAACAACCCTTATTATTGGTGTTAGGAATTCCTTCTCCTATTTCGAGATATTATCCGCTTTAGGCGGCACTGACTTGCCTTCACGGGTTTAATCATCTCCTCATTAATGTGTCTCGATTAAGAACCTGGTTTTTCCCTTCCCCACACTCCTGAACATGTTACACACTTCCAGAGAACGAGAAAACAAAATGTCTCATAACCGAAAAGCCAAGCATTCCATATATCAATGGTACATAGTATAACATCAAAACAAAGCTCAGAAGAACAAAGCAAACACATGTCAAATCAACTCCGAGTACTGAGCGTGCATCTGAGTCTCATGTTCCCAAGTGCTCTCCCCAAGTCCACCATGCCTCCACAACACACGAACCATGTGAATGGTTCATCCACAGAGCACCTTCTCTTTACGATCTTCGATTCTGATTGGTCATTCCTCGAAGGTCGCGTCATCTCCCATATCTAACTCTCCCCAGTCGATAATGTGAGAGTCGTCATGTAAGTACCGACGAAGCTGGGAGACGTGGAAGACGTCATGAACCTTCTCCAACTGAGGTGGTAGCACTAGCTGATATGCCACCTCGCCTACTCGCCTCAGCAACTCAAAAGGTCCGATGAACCTACATGAGAGCATTCTCCCTTTCCCAAACCTCCACTGCCCCTTTCGAGGGGAAACCTTCAAGAACACATGATCTTCCACCTCGAACTTCAATGGCCTCCTCTGATGATCAGCATAAGACTTCTGTCAGTCCTGAGCCGTATTTATCCTCTCACGTAAAAGTTGGACTTTCTCTGTGGTGCTCTGCACTACCTCTAGCCCATGAGCACCTATCTCACCAACCTCTACCTAGAAAATGTGTGAACAACATGGTCTTCCATCAAAAGTCTCAAACGGTGAGATTCCAATAGTATATTGGAAGCTGTTGTTGTAGGAATACTATACTAAAGGCACTTACCCTACCCATGACCCTCTGAAATCCAGAACGCTTGCTCGTAGAATGTCCTCCAACGTATGGATAGTCTGCTCTGTCTGCCCATCATTCTGGGGGTGGAAAGCCCTGATAAGGCGTAGGTGGGTGCCAAATGCATGTTGTGTCACCCTCCATACTCATGAGGTAAACTGAGTATCCTGGTCTGAGATGATAGTCTTCGAAACTCCATGAAAATACACCACCTCGTCTACGTACCAATGCGATAAGTTACTCCCCAAGCCCGACTCATTAATTACTAAGAAGTGTGCTGATTTCGTCAGAAGATCCACCACTACCCAGATTGCATCATAACCACCCTGAGCTCTGGGTAGTCCCATGAAGAAGTCCATTGAGATGTCATCCCACTTCATCTCGGGGAAATCTAAATGATGCAACAATCCACTGGTAACACGGTGTTCAACCTTCACTTGCTGACACACTAGGCATTTATCCACAAACTCTGCCACTGCCTGTTTCACCCCTGGCCACCAAAACTATTCCCTCAGGCCTTGGTACATTTTTGAAACTCTTGTATGTACCGCCAAGGATAAGCTATGGAACTCACGGAGAAATCCATCACGCATTGCCTCTGGAAAAAACATCCTTCCATAGACAAGCATTCGGTGTCGGCTGTACTCTGACCATCCCCTCTAGAGCATTTCCCTGATCGACACGATCCCTCATTACTTCCGCCTCGGATTCCCCCCACTGAGACTCTTCCACCAACAGCAACAAGGAGGACTGCACCATCATCTGAAACAAACAACCTCAAATACCATCTACCTTTGCATCCAAGTGAAAGGCGACCAACTCTCTGATCGCTTTCCAAGCATCAGTGGATTACCGAACCACTTCCTTATGAAACTTCCTGCTCAGGGCTTTAGCCACAACATTGCCCTGACCATCAGTGTAAGAGATCTCGAAGTCATAGTCTTGGAGAAACTCGACCTATCTTCACTGCCACAAGTTCTGGTCACGCTGGGAGAAGATATAATGCAGGCTCTTGTGATCTAAGAATACCACAAAGTGCTCCCCAAAGAGGTAATGTCGCCACAACATCAGTGAAAACACTACTGCTACAAGCTCCAAGTCCTGGGTGGCATAGTTACTCTCATGAGGGAGTAACTACCTAGAACTATAAGAGATCACATCCTTCTTCTGCATCAGCACGCACCTCAGACCAAGGCCAGAAGCATCACAAAACACCTCATACAACAACCCTTCCTCTGGAAATTTGACTACAGGAGCACTAAACAACTTCTTCTTCTGGAATTCGAAAGCCTTCTGGCACTGATTGCTCCATATGAAGACCTGGTTCTTTAAAGTCAAAGCTGTCAATGGAGCAGCAACTCGAGAGAAGTCTGAAACGAACCTCCGATAGTAACCTGATAACCCCAGGAAACAATGAACTTCTGCCACGCTCTAGGGTTCTTCCCATGAAACAACAGCCTCCACCTTCGACGGTCCACTGAAACTCCATGCTGAGACACTACGCGCCCAAGGAAGTGTACTTCTTGTGTCAAGAAATTTCACTTCTTCAATTTCCCATAAAGAGGGTGGTGTCGTTGTACTTCGAAGACTGCCCTGAGATGCTCAACGTGCTCGTCCTCTGATCTTGAGTAGATTAGGATTTCATCGAAAAACACATTGACGAACCGGTCCAAAAACTCTCCAAAGACAATGTTCATAAGTCCCATGAACACAGCTGGTGCATTCGTAACTCCAAACTACATCACTACAAACTCGAAGTACCCATACCTGCACCTGAAAGCCGTCTTCGAGATGTCACTGTCCTTAACCCTCAGATGATGACACCCCAATCGTAGACCAATCATAGAAAACCAACCTTCTACCCTCAGCTGGTCGAAGAGATCATCTATCCTTGGAAGGGGGTAACAGTTCTTGACCGTTACTTGGTTCAAACTTCGGTAGTCTATGCATAACATGAGGTCACCATCTGCCTTCTTCATGAAAAAAACTGGAGCTCCCCATGGAGACACGCTGGGTCGAACCAAACTCTTCTCCATTAGATCGTCAATATAAATCTGCAACTCCCCCAACTCCAAAGTTGCCATCTGATAAGGGTCCATCGAAATCGGACGGGCACCAGGCTGTACGTCTATCCCGAACTCAACATCACATCGGGGGGTGGAGTCACAACCTCCTCGGGAAAAACATCGAGGAACTCCCCAACAACCTCTGGTACATCCACCATCTCTGTATCAGCTGGAACCACTGATTCCCACCTAAAAAAGAAATGAAAGGCTCCACACACCGACTTCCCACCTGATCGCTCCTCTAACCAATAAAAGCTACACGCTGTCGATCCACGTCGGAGAACACGACTCTTCTCCAGAAGCAGTCGATAGCAGCACTAATAGTAAAGAACCATTTGATGCCTAGGATGACATCGTATGGATGCATCTGAAGAAAAATAAGATTCCCACTTGATCAATGTGGTCCCAACGTCATCCCACATCCCCGACAAACACAAGATACACCGGTCTGGCCTCCAACTGGTGTACACAGCACCAGTGGAATAGAAAGTATCTCTATGTCTAGTCAAAGAGTGTGTGATATACCAGGTGCAACAAAGGAGTGTGAATCTCCTGAATCAAAAAAATCAGAAACGTGATTACTGAACAGACAAATATTACCTCGCACCACCTCTGGTCCCGCTGGAGCTGCCAACTCTGCTGCGTGCAACTGTCCACGCCCAGCTCATCTGCCTCTCTAATGTCATCCACCTCCCCGACCACGCCCTGGTAGAGGTCCCTGAGGAGCACCCTAAGGTCGGCCTACTCCCGCAAAGTCTACCCTCAGAGGATCATTGTCTTACTACGGTTGGAAGGGCCTCTCCAGCAACTAGTGCTGCTAAGGTGGGCGTTGAACCTGCCCACATCCACCGTACTGATCTTGGGTTGGGAACTAACTCTGAATGTTCCAAAAACCTCCACATGAAAAAAAACATTGGTCATGGGCTCGTGGAAAATGGACGAGGACCTGATGGTCTGAACTGGAACTGTGGGGGCCTGCTCCCCACTGGCCTGAACCTGGAATATCCCGTCGTAGGAGACCTACTGCTGACTGCCTTCCCCTTCGACGAACATGGCTGAAACTCCTCACGTTGTGAACCTACCAGTGAGTACATCCTCTCTACAACATATTCCTTCTTCTATACTTCCATGTACGTCAGAAGGTTGATGTGGGTGACAACATTCTAGAGTAAAGGACGAAGCGCCTCCTCCAAATGTCTCGCCCGAGACTCCTCATCCAGAAAGAGATCTGGAGAAAAGCGTGGGAGATCCTTGAACATGATCCCCAAATCTCGTATAGACATACTCCCCTACTGAATGGAGAGTAACTCCTACCGCTTCTCTGCCATTATCATAGAAGAAAAGAATTCCTCTCGGAATTCCTTCTCAAAGCCAGCCCTTGGAACCTATGCCTCTATCCTCTCTCTAAGGTAGTGTGTCCACCACTGTCGTGCCGCACCTCTCAGCTGAAGGACTACTAGGGGAACCCAATGCTCTCTCAGAGCACGGATCTGGGTAAAATCAATCCATAGATCCTCAAGACACCCCTCTGTCTCCATATCTGATGTACTACCCTCGTACATCTTGAGGTTCTGTCACTGGAAAGAACGGAGAGTCTTCTACCACTGGCTATCTTCCTCCTCTTGGTCAATCCCCAACTTATAGACCGCCTGGATCTGCTAGGCCTCAGCCGTCTGAGCCACATGGGGATGACGTCAAGGTGTCATAGCTGTACGGTATACAAGGATCACCTAAGCCCAAGTAGTAAGGAAATTTCTCAAGGTTTTATTTTATAACATTATTTTAATTTCATTCCCAGAATGCCCAAATTAAGTAAAACACAATCATGGTTATGCATGTACCTTCTATAGGGTCTCTACCTTCCAATCTATGTGGTCTCACATGGTCATTAGATAGGCTCAGAGTCCTTGAATCGGATCACGGGGGCCCTAAAATTCTGTGTCCTAGACGGTCTTCCTTGGCTTATGTCATGCACCATGATTAACCAACACTGTGTCCCTACAATCCCATGAAATCCTCACTATTCCTAACTTCAGACTCCATCCTATCTCTCAACCATCACCTTTGATACCATTCTTTCATGACCCCCTCTAACCAAAGATTCCCCTCCATAGCTGGCAATGGTGAAAGGGGGATAATGACCCCCCGAGTCCCACCTCTAGTAGGCCCAGGGGTGGCGACTAGCATATAGGGTATGAGTTTTCACAAATATGGGAGGCATTACCAATTTTATTAAGATCGGGAAATAGGACAAGTAAACCACCAATAAGGAAAACAAAAAGTGTATATAAATAAACCCAAACCAGTCCCCCATGAATGTTTAAATAGTTCTGAAACATGGTACAAGTACAAGAACGCTTAAAAGTACAATACCAGAAGAAAGAAGTACACCAAACTGCAGCAACTCCAACTGTCCCGACTAGTAGGGTCCCGCACGGCCCTGGTAGTCCTCCTGGAAACCTGAAAGTAAACGTATGGTGAGCATATAGGTATACTCAGTAGGGAAACCTAAAGCTCTCGTGCACAAGTGGGGAGACAACCTAATGTCCCGTGAGAACAACAGAAGAAACCTAGAAAAGAATTATATCCACCAAACCTCACCAGCCACACTCAACAATGAAAAATCAAAATAGGTATTAGTATATAAGAACAAGAGTATTGGGTACCACGCACCATTTCCCCCACTAGCTAGCTGCTCTTCCTAATGGTGAACGTCCTGACGCTACCACACTCTTCCCACCCGCACACACCTGGGCCTCACAAGCACGTATCCAACCCGCACACACCTGGGCCTCACAACCACGTATCCCTCCTGTACCGACATGGGCTTCACAACCATGTATCCCGCCCACACTTACATGGGCCTCACAACCATGTATCCCGCACGCACACGCCTAGGCCTCACAACCACGTATCCTTCCCGCACACACCTGGGCCACATCCCGAAGGTTCTTGGGAAATAATAAAACCTACCCAAAGAGTCTTGGGCTAAAAAACCCCAATCAAAACCTACCCAAAGAGTATTGGGTGTATGTTCACCTCAAGCCATCATAGCCTAGGGAAGAAGGAGCAATAAGGAGCTAGTAACAAAGGGGAAACACCATCTCCCAAGAAATGGGAGTGCTCAACATGGGTGGGGTGTGATATAACAAAAAGATACAGATATATATATATATACCAAACACTCATCCAAACCTATGGCTCTTAAACAGAGAACTGAGCACGTGCCTCGGCACCGCCACTACGAAGCATGCATATAACAAACAACCCCAACCCCATTTAGGTTTTCTTGTTTCAATAGAATCAACATATTAGTTCCTTAAATATTAGGAAAATATCCACACAAACCATATCAATTGTTCATAAATAATATCCCTACCTTCCACAAATCATGTTAGGAAAACACATGCAGCACAACAAGTCCCATCTTAAAAACCAACCAACCCATTGATTAAAATTCATGTTCCACTACCATTCCCCACCATTTCTAACTCTTCCACTTTCTATATATTATTTACAACCCATAGTTCATTAATATTCAAACCCATCCCAACATCTTTGCTACCAACCACCATAACCACAACCACACCATACATCATAACCCATTTAATACCATTTATCAAAGCCCCACTGCCCATCACCATCATAGCATTCACACCAACCCCCAACCAAGAAAACCATAGCCCCACTGCTCACCTGATCCACAACAACCCACAAAAATACCCCCATCACATAAATTAACACCAATAGAACCCACATGTTAATTATTTCATTTGGTTCAATCGGGGTGATCACACAAGGGTTCTAGAAATTCATTTAATCATCCAACTTTATGTGATTAACCAATTTACGCATTCAATGAAGTTTCCATCCATAGAGGTCTAGATAGATAGGGCATCATTTAATTGTGCAAGAAAAGGCCCCCAACGAACATGATTTTCAGTAGGCATAAGCCTATTAAATTCACAACATAAAAACACAGAATATAAAGATAAAAATAAAAACTCCCCCATTCCTGTTCATTAACCATTTATTATCTTCGTTTAAATCTTCAGTAATTTCTCAATAAAACAAGAGTATACCCATTCCATATTATGGAATATTTAGAGAGATGAAGGTAAGATCCCTACCTAAACATGTTCTGATCACAACGCTCCCCCGGATCAACTTTAGAAGATGTTCGTCGGCGTCCGTCACATCTGTCGAAACCCCGAAAAACCTCCTCGGGTGGATGTTTGAAAGGAAAGGCCGAAGGAAATACAAATGATCCAAGATTAGAACATACACCTCGTTGTTACGATCTTGTGGGCGCTGACGGATCGTAAATCGAAGCTCAGACGAAGAAGTTATGGAAGAAAAATGAGCCTTCGAGTCTCTTGGGAGAGCTCTTCTCAGAGGAGTGGGGATGAGAGGGGTGTGTTGAAAAGGAGGAGGGGACCCCTCCATTTATAGGCATGAAAAAAATCACACGACATGTAATTTATGGTATACGACGTGTACATGGCCATTTCACGCGGCCACCACACGGCTTCCAACACGACCTTCAACGCGGCACATGGCCTTTGACTGGTCAACACTCGGTTTGAGGGTAACACGTATGTGGGGTGGGACTACACAGCGTGTAGTTTTGTGGTACACAATGTGTAACAAATTATTTCACATGGTAAGGACACTACTCCCACACGGAAAATGGTCATTGACTGGTCAACACACGGTTTGAGGGTAACATGTACGCGGGGAGGGACTACACGGCGTGTAGTATTGGGTACACGGCGTGTACCCAATTATTTCACCCGACAAGGACACGGCCTGGAACACGGGGTATTCCCGACAAGGGGGGTACATGGCGTGTACTCACACTACATGATGTGTACTTACAAAATTCTAAAAAGTGTGGGAAAAGTCCATTTTACCCTCCAGAACACCTCATGACCCTCTATTTGACAAAGGAATGGGCCGAAGAGTTCTAGGCCATTACAATTTTAATGATGATAAAATATTAAATTCAATCTCTCATGATTGATAATTATTTTCCACTTACTCATGATATTCATTATATCATCATAAAGTGGTCCTATTAATCAAATATTTGGTATTGAAATTATTTTTTGAAAATTGTTCAACAATTGATGACTTAATTTCTATCTTTTATTGAAATGTGTTGTTATTCCAAAATGACGATTTATAAAAAAAGGACTTTTTTATAATCATTTATTCTCATTTTCAAAGAAAATGATTTTTAAATTTTTTGATGATTTTCAAATATTAAATTATATTTTTTCAATGTTAATTTAAATGAATAATTCTTTAAATATGATTTATTTTTTTAAAAAAAATCAAAGAGGAAAGGATATTTTCGTAAAAATTTATTTTATATTTTTTGTAAAAATTATTACCAATAATAGATGGATCAATTTGATGTAACCTATTCTTTAATTGGGATATGACCCAATGGTACTAATATTTTTCTTTCTATAATTTTTTTATTTGTACGTAAGAAAAATGATTATGATATACATTTCTCATACATTGGTTATAACATGATAAATTTCTTATAAAAACACACTTATTTTATTGAGTTATTATATGATTATATGATTATTAAACCTCTCTAATTTATAATGTTTATTATTTTGCTAAATCTTTATTATAACCAATTTAATTAATGGGATATTACATGATGAATGTTTATGTTCTTCTGAAACATATAATTTTTCATTTTGTGATGTATATGTCATATATATATATTTATATCATAATAATTGGTTAATGATTTATTTCTCATGGGATATACAGAAATGGAATCAATAGTGAACGAAATTTAATATGGTAAAATGTTTAATTTGATTGTCTTCTGAGTGAACAATGACTATGATGATGGTTTGGGGAGTGAATCGACTACCATGTTAATGATACAGAAATAATAAATGACTAAAATTGAAATGAATTTATTTTATTTTTTATTTTCCACAAATACATGGCTTATTACAATTTTTTTCACTCAGGGTTCATGTTGTTTGATTGTACTGTAATTCATGTCTTTTTAACTTCTAATATTTCTTCCATGACTCATTTATATCATCTTATATATGTATGGTATGACCTTCAAGTTTTATTATAATGTTCAGATTCAATTATGTCAATGTTATGATTATATATCTTCATTGATTACCCTTACTGAGCATCTAATCTCACACATTCATATGTTTCCCTTACCATTGTTATAAATAATAGTATTATGTATGAAATGTAAAATATGGGATATAGTTGTGGTGGGCAAAGTGTTATATGAGGTAACTCAGAATTTGACCACTATTTTTTCATTGATGTTTCGAAGAGAGATAAACTTATAAAGTCCTTAGTTCTGTGTTAGTATAATATAATGAATATTTATAATAATTTAATAACATCTAGTTATGTTAATACATTGTATCAATAGTGAGAGTTTTGTTATTTACTGAAACCACTATTGTCTTAGATTCATATTCACTCAAAAAGACCTTAACATGAGATATTTTCAGTTTTTGGATTTCTTATATGTCTTAATTTTCTATTGTATATACTAGTGGGATGGGAATTGGAGTGTCAAATTCCAAAAAAAATGATTTTCTATTCTCCCATAGTAGAGAAAAAATATGATATATTTTCTTCATTATAGATGGACATGGTGGAATATAGGGAAATTTTTAACACTATTCAATGGTGGTAACACATCATCTTATCAATAATGTGATAAAATAATAGTTATATGTCACTTAATGTGGGAGTACATGTGACATTATAACCATAATAGATGCACAGGATTTATGTTCTATAGGAAGGGATCACATCATCATTTTATTGGAATGGATGGTAGTACCAGTCTCATTTTAGGATGAGGTGATTTCGGAGTTCGACACATCTACTCGGTTATAAATCTCAGTGAGTATATTTTATGCGTTGACCTTCAGTGGATATTATCATGCGATGAAATTAGGGCGATAATTCATAATATCGTCTCTTAATGATTCACATTCCAAATGAAAGAGTATGAGTATCACATTATTATAGGTTTAATTCAATATCTAGAATTCCTACGGTGGTTATGGGTTGGACATGGATATCTATGGGCCATGATGGTATCTTGGATATTATTGAAAAACTATCCATGTCGGTACAATTTCTAGATATCAACGAGTTGAGATATGATTAGAGTTTTTGGCCTTCATACTTATTGGAGACCTTATAGATCCCTGGTGTACCATAAATAATTATCTTTGATCGTGATTATTAGTTCTCAAAAATGAATCATGGAGGCTGGTGGGTGTAATTTTGGATCAGGTTAAAGATGAATACACAGTATCACCCCAAATGGATAGCCAGACTGAGTAGATTATCTTGGTGTTTGGGATATAAAATTTTCCTATAATTGGATCTTATACTATAGTTTGGTTGATGAAATTCAATTTTTAGAGTTATCAAAAAATTATATCTATCAATATACTATCTACATTGCACATTTAAAGGAAATGTACAGGGCACCCAAACAGTCAATCATATTCTATAATGAGAATGATAAATTGTGATTTTTTGGACAATTATAGAATAGTTTATGATGTATATGGTTTTTGTGATCCACAACTACACGTGGAAATCCTATAGTAGAAATATTTCTTATGAAACATGAATCCATAGGCCCCTCATGTTTGAGTAGGGATACCACTTATTCCATATTGTCTCCCCATAATGTTGACTATATAGATTAGGTTGGAAAAAATGTATCCCTACTTTTATTTGTGTTATTTGATATCTTCTTCTGGTTTCGTGTGGTTTATAACCTCTTAACAATAACTCCAAATTTGTATCAACGATATAATGTCTTCCATGTGAAGTAGATAATTTTATAAATGCCTAACCCTATAGATGATATTAATTTGGGAGAGATATATAATAGAGGATATATCTTCATTAATGGTGTTCTAGTGGTGATAGACTATTGGTGTAATAAATTCACGTGTAGAAAAATATTATTTTGTCTCATGTGGCTTAGAAGCATGGGGGATGCAACAGAAGACCAAAGAGAATGAGAGTTAGAAACAGTTTTTGTACCACCAAATTTTATTTAGGGTTTTCATTTTGGGATTAAAATATGATGAGGAGGAAAAATTTAAACAATACTAGATTCATTTTATGTATCCATTGAAAATTTCAATCTATATATCTTTATTTTTTACATGGTGTTAGGATGGTGTTTAGGTGTCTCGGTGATCAGAAATTTATATAATAAAAATATAAATATATATATTTAAAGAATATTCATTAATTTTTTTTAATATATAGATTTTTTATTTTAAATAACCATGAATGATAAATTTGAGATCATAGTAGTGTATGAAACATATGGTTTACCCTAAGAATCACATAATGGTTATTTGTGTCAAATAGTTCCTACAAATAATTCATAGGCATTTAATTAAATTGAAAAAATTGTTATTTTAATTATTTTTTCTTATTTAACCCTAAACCTAATTCCAAATATGAATATAATTATATTGACAATATCCACATATAACCTGAATACCCTTGTATATTTTATAGTAAGAGGGACCAGTCCTCGTTAGCAGATCATGATCATTAAAATAAGTGGATCAGATTGAGGTGAATCATTTCACTGAGAATGTACGTCATAGATGTTCTTCATCACAGTATAATTTATTATTAACCAATGATTAATCCGTAACCATGATAGGGATCATTATTTTAATATTCTTCACATTCGAAATTTTAATCATGAATTTATTTTAAATAATATCATGAATCTATGATTTTCATTCACAATTTGAACCAGAATTCATTTTGAAAAGTTGGAAAAAAATTATATTCTTTCATATCATAATTGTTCACAAAATTTAGTTTTTTTAATGGGATCACATTTTCCAATGATGCATATTCATTTATTTCATGTTCTTGTACCCTCAGCATTATTATTTTTCTTCATAATTTGCCCATGGAGGTGGGGATTACCTTTTATATGGTGGGTTTATGAATAATAGATCCCACTTATAATTGTTTTTTCAAGAATGAATGATGTAATAATGATTTTGGAATGGATCATGATATTTTTTTCATTTTAGTGGATGGATATGGTGTTTAAAACCTTTAATGGTGGTGGAAACTTGATGGATTCATGTGTAGTGAATGGATTTATAATTTTTGTAAAATTTAATTTAGGAATCAATGATGGGGGAGTTTATATTAAATTTATTTTGTTAAAAAAATTCAATTTATAGAAGCGATAGAGGATCTAAAAACATCATGGGGAGTAGGATTTACATCTTTTGAAAACATTAACTACATGACATTTATACTAGATGAAAGAAAACCATATAGTTCTCCATATTTAATGGATAGGCATTTATGTGGTGTTAAGGACCAAAAACTATGTATATAATGTACATTCCATGTGACCCTGTGAAGAAATCTCAATGGGTAATTCAAGAGTACACGAACATGAAAAGGCCTTCTAGTTTGAGATGAACCTTAACTAGGAGAGACTGGATCGGGAGAGGTCACGGGTGAGATGGTTGCATGAGGGGAATAAAATAACATCGTTTTTTACACAAGAATCAACAAAAGGTGTCACATCGTCAAACCCAATATTTAATATGATGATGGATCTTACATTGATGAAAGAGACTTTGTTGGGAGCATGGAAGTTTCTTTCATTAGGAATCAACTTATCAGTCTTAACCCATGGATGGCCAATGGATACCCAAGTGGCAATGTGGATGTCTGGGAGGCGATTCCCACATAGGTGTCTATCCTAGAAAATGAGTGGTAGATTGAAATTCCGTAGGAGTATGAAATTCACTTGGCGATGATGAAAATGAATCCGGAGAGTGATCTCAGACCAGATCGCTTTCTAGGATCATTTTATATAGGTATGTGGGACATGGTGAAGTGGGTGTAATCGAGGAGATTCATGATTATTTCCATGGAGGGATTCATCCCCAGGTACATAGTTCTAACTCTCAGTTAATCATCCCAAATATAGAGGACCCTTTCACTCTTTTGCACTATAGACCGTTGAGCCGTTGAAATTTTCTTTATAAGATACTCCTGATTGTGATTAATCAGAGGTTTTCACAACTCATCACGCAGTGTATATCCACTTATCAATATGGTTTCATTAACAGGAGTTCCTTACTCGAAGATATCGCTCTTTTCTAGGGCATGATTCGAGAAATTTATAGGAAGACGAATGGTTCTAACCTGGTGATAAAATTCTACATGAACAAAGATTATGATTATATTGAGTTGAGTTTTATCGAAGGATTTCTCAAAACTATGGGGTTTTCAATCAGGGTGTTAGACCTATATTTTAATACTTTTAGTTCTCCATGGTTCTTGTTAGCTTTCTTGGGGAAGAGTCACAGTAATTTTAATGTTATGAGGGTCCATTGAAAAGGAGAACCAATCTCTCCCAATCTCATTATCAAGATTAAGTATTATCTAGGTCATCTTATTAGCCAAGGAAAATCAAATGGGGATATCCTTATCTGTAGAAAAAAGAAGAACATTCCATAAATATCAAATGTGGTGTTTGCAGATGACATGGTCATCGTCTCGAATAGAGGCAAGGGTTATTTTTATGGAATAAAAATAATTATGGATGATTACTTATCTTGGAATGTGTGAGTTATTTGTAGCTTAAAGAACAATTTCTTCATCTCCCATAGGTGTAATCCCAAGTGGGTTTCTTAACTCTGCAACCTCTTTGAAATGCATCCTACATTTTTCCCCATAGATTACCAAGGCTCACCTATTTCTCCAGGTATGAATCATGTACGTGACTTGGATCAAATTGTGAATAGGATCCCGAGATGCCTCTTGAACTAGGGGTACCGCTTCCAATAATTTGAAGGCCACATCTCCCTATTCAATAGTTTCATATGCGCAATCCCAATTCATGTGATGGTTTCCTCTTATGTGTCTCGTGGTGTTATCAAATTTATTGATAAGGTGAATTGTAGTTTTATCTAGGATGAAATTTCTAAAGGAAACATGCATTGGGTCTCATGGAATAGGATGGAACGAGCAGTTCATGATAGAGGGAACAACGTCTTGGGTATACAGAGCATGATATATTTTATGAATGCAAATATTTCATGGGATATTCTTGAGGAACACACTCTCTAGAGAAAAAACACAGCTAAAATTAGCAAAAAGTCATGGGAGGCTAGGAGGGAGTACAATTCCCCCGTCTGGTCGATCATCTTTCCTATATTTTATACTCTCCAACAGAACTCTTGATGGCTGGTTGGCATCGCGGATCTCTCATTCTAGAACTGTAGTTGGGTAGGCTCAGTTCTTTGTTACCCAGGTTTTTTGGACCCCCTGATAATAGTGATGGAAGCGAGTCCCTATCCCGAGTTCACAAATTCATTCTTGTATGGGAAAAAATGTGGCCTTCTTGATTCCATCGTGTTCGAGTCAAACCCAGAAAAATTCTTCTTTACTCCTTCCTCGGGTGACTTCCCCTCAAGGTATTTCCAAAATATGGTCTCTAGGTAGAACTCTCAGGATTGTTGGAATATAGTTATATGGGGAACCAAAACACCATCTAAGTACAATTAATTTTCATGGCATATCAGGAATCCAGACATAGCCACATATGAGAAAATAATGATATTGGGGATTAGTTTTTCTTCTAGGATCCAATGTTGTACCACAGGGATGAAGGAGAGCTCTCAACATCTTTTCTTCGAAGGAGAATGGGCACCAGGAGTGTGGTCTTGGATTAGTGAACTTAATGCATTTTCCTCACATGATCTCAGGGATGCTCCTTTTCTTGTCAGATTATTTCGGGGGACTATGGATTCAGGTATGTAACTTATGGTGCAGAAAGTGATATTCAATGGTGGATGATGGGGTTTGTGGCATGCATGAACCACGAAAAATTCGAGGGATATAGTATTTTGGTGCAGTCCATCATAATGAGGACCCATTTCCAATTGGTGGATATGATTTCTCTCAACTTGAACTGGCGAAGGGGATCCTTCATTATATATTATTCAGCCCACGAGATCGACCTCATCCCCCTCTCAAGACCATCTACTTGGGAGATGGGTCTTATTGTACCCTCCAATCAGAGGCCTGAAATTAATTTCAAATAGGTCATGCTTAATGGGAGCAATGATTGGAGGGGGAGTCATTCGTGGTCCAGGGGAAATGTTGTTCTAGACTACTCTTAGCTGTACGGTGATGGCACCACTGTTCAGGATGAAGCCAATGCGATTCTTACTAGGCTCACCCTCTGCATACAAAATAACCACAGAGTTACATAGGTGGTGACCGACTCTATTATTCATCATGATTCCCTGCTCGGTAGTGGTTCTACCCCCAAGAATATTGAATAAATTTTTCACATATGAAGAGATATTTTGGGAGAGCACATTTGTGTAACCCATACTTAGTGTGATGGGAATAGGTTCTATATCTTTTGTCCTTTTTTGCAGACCACATATCCATTACCCCTAAACCTATCACTAATAACATCTTGAAAATAGAGAGTGTGATTTTAGTTCGAGGGTATTCCCTCGACATGCATTATTTGCGGCCCCCTTAGATTTCGTTCCTTGTTTAACACTATTTTTGAATAAAATATTATTTTTATGGATGTAGGTTCTAGAGATATGGAGATCCCCTTACTCTCTCATATTGGTTTCTATATGAATATATATCATGGGTTTTTTGTTTCACATTATAATGTATTGAGATGAAATCTATGTCCTCATTCAATATCTCCCTTTTTTGGGTAAATTTATTGGGTATGTTTGTACTCACCCCTAAATTCAATTTTCCCAAATCTGTTATGTGTTATAAAAATAATAGGAAGACTAGAGTTTACATTAGAAGATCATTGTAAACATGGGAACTTTGTCAGAAATCGATGTTTGGACTTTTAGACCCGGAGTAGATATTTTTCAAAATTTAGATATATTTTCGGTGTTAGGTTTGGATATTATTTCATTGGGGAATGTATTTTTCCCCTTTAATTAATTATTTTATACTGTCATAGTCCCATGTAATACCTATAATTTACTACCAACATGATTGTAATATAGATATTATAATGATTAATTAATTTTCTTCAATTTTACATGGTTATGGTTATGTGATTTTGTATAGGTACCGAGGATAAATCCCCATGATTAATTTTATACGATATCAGTTCTTGTCACCATCTCTTGGAATATTAGAGGTGGGATTGTTCATTATCATATTTCCATTTGTCTGGTAGGCTCAAGTGTGTCAATTCATGATATTAAAACCCTATATAACTCTACGAAAACACATTATTTGGGTAGAAAATGATAAATCATCTAACTAAAATAAAATAGACCCCAATTTCCTTCCTACCATCAAATAACACCTCTGATAAATAGAAATGTCTCTCCATCCCTCAACATTAAAGACAACTACCCCTTTGATAATGTTGATTATATACCACATAGAATTGAAAATATACCTTCCATGGTTTATATTGTATGTTTTTTTAGAAATAATACATCATCCACTAACTAGTGTTAAAAATACACAATACTGCATATCTAACACACATCAAACAAACAATACATATCTCTAATAAACATACATGAAACTAGGGGTACTAGAATCCTCTCAACATCTAATTACATTGAATGAACCAATGTAAGTTATGAAAAGGTGTATGAGGATATTGAGTTAAATAAGTCACAAACAAGTGTAGAATATAAAATAGTCATACCTCTCAAAACCTATATCCATGATAGAAATGATTCCTGTAACACATTTGTTTGTCCATTACATGATACTCCTTCACATATATTCCAACCAGCACATATCATATTCAACCTACCCCAATTGGATGGTAAAAGATCATTCATGGTCAGTTCCTAACCTATCAAAATCATCATTGTCAGAATGTTTATAACACACTACCTAAAAATATTATCCTTCATATGCCCATATATCTGATGTATCACATATCAAATAAATACTAAATCATTATCATGACAATATCTGGTATTTTTTGAATTTGCAGATATATATAAAGCGTAAACCTAGAGACCATATTACTGATTTCATGGTTCAAATCCTCCTCCGTGAGTTGTACATTTCACTCCTCATAAATATATTTTTTTGGAAATGTACTACAAGAAGATATTTATAATTATTCGAAATTAATACATATGATGAAAACCCTGTTTAAGGGAGGCTAACAATTGTTTCTTGGAATACTTCCTCAATGGCAGCATGAATTCCAAATGGAACTCCATCTGAAATTCTAGTGACAACATATCTACCTCCTTGTAGTAACTTGGACACATTGTACACCACTAAAGTATAGTTATTTATAGCTGACTATAATAATAAAACACTTAAAATTCAATTTTTACATAGATCAGCTAAAATACAAAAAATTTCTCTACTAAATTTTTCTATATCTCTTGATCTGAGAAACTCCCATCATAAATTTCAAAATACTTCCAATAAAAGGCCTTCATAGACCTCAATATGGATCATCATCCTCTATCTGGTCAACTATCTATATTTCACAATATTTGATTCAAATACCTTTACGTCATAAAACAAACATAGATGTTGAAAAAATATTTTCCTAAAAATTAATGGAAATAATTAAAACATGATACCATGGAATTTTATCTTAGGCTCATATATTTTATTGATTTAATCGATTAACATTCAATAACTCCATGGTTCCGAAATTAAGACAATAAATGTTTGGGGATGTACCTCTCCAATGTTTATACCAAACAAAATAGACCACTACACATGGATATTAAATAATCTCAAAGTCCAGGCACTGGATCAGGAGGTGTGTTAAAATCCTATTTCATATCTAGTCTTATTAACCTTTGTAACGCAACAAGATGAATTTGAACAATCCACTAAAAACTCAAGAGCAACTCACAATTCCTATAAATTTTCTACATACTATATATCATCCAAACCAATTGAAAAAACTATCTTAGGACACACTCTCTATAATGATACTTCAAAAATAGAGAATAAAAAATGGCCCATATAGTCTCACCTTTTGTAGGCCTTGGGTTCATAACAAACACCGATTTACAAAAATAATACTTATGTGAGGCATTGCACTCAATATATAAAACATGATCATGAGATATGATAAATAATCATAAAAACGACATCACATGTATATAAATGAAAATTAAAAAAAATTCAATAATCTAGGGTCAATTTCAAAAGATATAAAGAAATGTTTCCAATATATTTCAAAACACATGTCCCATTATAAAAACTAGTCTGCTTCTCGAAAACGAATAAAGAAATTAATAGCTCAGTATATAATGTTTTCTTGTAAACCATAAAATATTTTATATACACAGGGTGAGAATAAAATTTATACTTAGAATGATAATACTAATGTTCTAATGTTGAAATTGGAAAATAAAATTTTATTGAACCATTACATAAATAGCAGAAAAAAACTGCTAAATAGGTTAAATAACAAATCCTAGAGTAACTATAGATCACTATAAAATATCATATTATTTATTGTAAAATTGAATGTATGTATCAAAAAAATCTATAAAACTCCCTTATTATTCCCCATTGATATGCCTCTTTCAGGATCTTAATGTCAAATGTATAGTTCTCCCATCCCTTACACACAAACCACATCACATAACATTGCATACCATCTGACACTGATGCAGTTCAAGAGGTATACCTACCTACCCAACCCTCTCATGGTCTAATATCTAGTTCTATAAACAAGTATCCTAACATCAAAACTCTTCAAAAACTCGGATGTCACATCACATATATGATGACTATACCAAGTCAATTTCTTCACATCTCACCCACAGATTCATATTTCATCACTTCTAAAGGATGAGTGGGAAGAAGGGGTAATCGACCAACCTCATCACCAAGAATCCTTAAATTTTTAGAAAACCAAAAAATCCAAAAACCATTGATAATTAGTATGTATATCCATATATAATGAGGCTAATATTGAAATAGCCAAAAATAAATGATATATAGATAAAACACAATTAACAAACCATTGCTTTCAATACAACTACACTAATAAACACATTCACACCACCATTGCACCACATGGAAACTACCAAAACCACTACCACTACTATATGAAAAACACAAAAAAAACACCACAAAAGATTCACACATCCACACATTCAATTGAAAAATTTAAAACAATTATTTATATTTAAAATATATTTTATATTATAGAGAATATTCATTTTTTCATTTCATTTTCAAATAAACTGTATTCATTTTTAAAAAACATACATTTTTATTTTCTACATTAAAAATTATTCTAGGTCTAAATAAAAAAGTAACACAACCACATCAAATAAAAACTCACTAGCATTGAAAAAAAAGTATTCCTCATGTTAGAATACCTAAATAATATCAAAAAAACAACTACACATATCACCAGCCAACCAAATCATACAATAAAGCATCCATAGACAATATATAAAAATGAGTACCACAATTCAACCTTATTACAAACCAAAACCAGTACACACCACCACAAAATTTACCACATCACTTTCATGTGGACCATATAAACATCACATAGCCCAACCAAAAAATCTTGTGTTTCACAATGTCAACAATAACATTGGATAACATAACAAGAATGACACCAAGAAAAAAAAACCATTTCATAATATACAATTTATTTAGGGTATTTTATAACATATATTATTTATTTAGTATGCATGTTATCAAAAAAGATATAATTCATTATACCACAAATATATTTAGCATATTTATATTCCATACCCTTTTTACAAGATTTGATCAAACATTAACATTGAAAGGGTCAACACAATATCTTATGTACAATAGAATTATAGTTTAAATAATCGTAACATCAAAAAAGGTGATCATAAGAGAGAATCTGTTCCAAAATATATATTAATGATGTAAAACTTGATATATCGCCTAGGTCCCATAATTTTTAGATAATTATAATCAATTATATTTATTAGTAAAAAAATATTTCATTACATAAATTTGAATATTAACTTGAAATCCACATTTATTACATTTATAAATGGTGGGAATGGGGATTAACTACCTAAATAGATAATTTAGTTCTTGTTTAACCCCTCATAGTGAGGAAAAAATCTAATAGAAATGATAACATCAATTTGGGACACTCAGTCACCTTGGACCACAATAAAGGGTTATAAAAACCTCATCTGAAAATCTACCAAAACCAATGAAACATTAAATAATAAATTGTTGATATAAGATTCAAATGAGTCAATAGATAATGTTAAAATAACATAAATCAAATCAAAAAGAACCTACCACATGACACTACAGATCGTGGAATGTATGCATCTGTTAGATGTTCAACAAAAATTTATATGAATTCGTCAATAAAATAGTCAGGTATTGTCAAAATGGAAGTAGTGTTGGGAGAACAAGGGACATAACCAACCACGATTCTACCCTTTTCTGGAAAAAATTATAAATATTGATAATAAATTCCATAGGTTCCATATATTAATATTTGTAAATCCATGTTTAGGCCACACATTCCTTATTTAAAAAAATCATGGTTCCTCGGTCTATAACTAAAATATTCCATAAATTTAGTCCTTAAAGCATTAAATAATTCCACGAATCTCCCATAACCTTATTCATGATGGATAACCTAAATAGAACAATTATTAAGAAAACTAAAGAGATAAGTTATTATACTAACAGTTAAATGCCTTTCTTATTATATAAATAAGACTAAATCTTTTGTAAACCCTATAGATCCTAATCCAAAAACATAACTTCTCTAAAAATGGGATACGTAATGTTCTTGGACTGAGCATACCATTAATATTAAACCCAAAATTCTGTATTTCCATAACTACAAATTCAATTATTATAATCCATGATATTAAAATATCAATATTATCCATGGAATTACTAAATGTAAAATTAATCACTTAAATTGGGTGTATTTTCATATATTTACCCTATAATATTAATTATTCCACATTTAATAAATTTCTAATCATCTATATAAATCATTTTTTGTATTCCTTTTCTACAACATGAAGCATATTATTATGAATGATTATATTGATGAAACCATAATTATTATAGTATTTTTGAATATTTACAATGTAATATGGGGAAAATTTTATCATCTTATTATTTATGAGTAATAAATGGATTGCAAATTATTTGAAGTATCCCATTTATCTATAGAAAATTTAATAATGTTTACACTTCCTATGGGTTAATGAATTGGAGGTTGTTATACTGATCAAATAGACCTTTACTCAAATAATGATTTCTCAACTATTTATCAATCGAAGTGTAAATTATAATAGTTCCACTTTTTTAGCTATTAATACTTCTTTAACTAAAACACATTGATCTCATCATAAACATCATGAAATCAAATGTTATTTTATGTAAATATTATCTTCAATGAATCCATTAAGATCCATTGATTTAATTTCAATTTTGAATATTTTCAATAAATATTTCATGAAAGCTTATTTGAAATTAATATTCATCTAATAGTGGGACATATTTAAAAATATATCATAAATATAAATCCTTTGATTTTTAGAATTAAACATGGCAATCAGTGACCCTTTTTTTAGGTTTCCTTTATATAATAATATTTTTTAGAACCCCACATGGCCTTGATAAATATTAAATATTCATAAGTGGAAAAAACACATCATTATTTTCAATTTTTTATGTTCTTAAATTTTAACAATGAATAAATTGACATAATTTTTAGCCTTTTTAAAATTTATTGCATTTACATGTGAAAATATATATTTTTTATTTGTGACTTTAATCTCTGTGGTTGTAGTGTCATGTATGGCCACCAATAATGTTCCCTTTATTTAGCCATAAAACCCAACTATTAATAAACTACTAATTATTATTTTAATTGATTTTTTTTCATGTATTACCTATGTATATCTATGTGATCCCCTATTGATGCACACATTTGTATCTAATGACATTGAATTATCATCACAGTTTTGTGAATATTTCTCATAGTTAACTTTATATTTATAATTCCAACATCTTGTACATATAGATTTTCAATTATCTATTAAATTAAATTATTGTCAAAAATATTTCCTTCTATTTGGATTAATATAAATGTAAAATATAGTTTTTATCATTAAATTATTTTTGGGTCTCTTTTATAAATATTGTTATAACATATCTTTATTTGAGATTTAATAAAGTGTTTGAATCACTTATTTTTATAATTTTTCGGAAGATGATTTATAAAGGGGTATTTAATGAAACTTATTCATGAAAACAATTTTCTTCCTCTCAAAATAACTTTATTTTTACTGAGTCATTACCATAGAAACATGTATTCATATTCTATTATTTTAATGATATTATTACACATGATTTTTATTGAATAATGTTCCACTATTAACTTTAATGGTATGAATTTTCCCCATCATCGTATCCTATAGTATCCAAAATCAAGTAATATACATACAGAATTCAATTTTTTGAGTGATTATAAAGAAGAAGTGATTATTATATTTATAATTAATAAAAAAATATAATACCTATTAAAATAAATTAATTTTGGATATATGGATAATACACATAGATATAATCCCTCTCAATAAATAATATTTATTTATTCACATTCATATTTTAGTTATTCAAAATGATTTTCCATTTAATAAAATTATAAATTTTCTGAGTGTGATCAAACTAACATATAGAATTCTTATCATTTAAATAATATGTTTCTTGAATAAATTTTCCATTTATGATTATATATTGTTTGTGTGTGATCATGTGAGAGGTTATTGATATATTGATCCATATAATTTCTTCCATGAATTCTATCAATTTATGGATCATGAGGACAAGATTCCCATTCCAAAAAACATTATATGAGTACCTGTTTTGAAATAACATCTACACTTCACAAAAAATGTGGTATAGATTCCCCATTCTATATTTCCATTGCATAATAATATTTTAAATATGTGATTGATGATTTAAGACTTCTTGTTGAAATAATACACATAACCAGATTGTAAAATCTACATACAATTACAATGGTGAAACTAATTATGTAAAAAAATAAAATTAGCATGTATCATGTATTTTCCTCCAGTTTTTGGTATTCTATATAAAAAGTTGAGCAATACTTAATCATTGAAATAGATAATAACAACTTCATTATTGAACTATATTCTAATATTATGTCCAATGATACAATCAAATTGGATGTATAGAAACACTAAATATTCAGTACTCCATTTTAATCTATAATATTAAATTAAATTTTATGTGTTTGGGCTTCTTTAGTTTTTATTTATGTTACCATATTGGTATCTTTAATATTGGTGGTGAATGGTATTATTCCCCCAATAAATCCATTGGAAAAAATTCATAATAATAATTAATTATTTTTTCAAATTTATTATCCTTCATGATTAATCATCAAGAAATTATTATATCCATTTTCGTCTTACATTAATAAATTAGTTTGTACCCATAATATGATATTCGTATTATTATCACTAAAAATATCATATCGTAAAAATATCCATAAAAACATAATTATTATATGAAATTATTAACATATGATTTGTATCATATGAATACCAATAATTCAATTTCAATATTAAATTGATATATTGTTGTTACCCCATTGTTCCAAAAACTAAACAATAAAAAAATGTTGAAATTGTAAATCTATTATTGGATCTAAAAATATTTTATTGAGACTATTCAGAGTCACTAAAAACAAAAAAAAATTGGGTAATGGTTTCGAATAATTTTTCTTAAAAAAATATTGATTTTTTAATATGTCTACATTTCTAAAAAAACAATATTTTTGTAATAATACATGACATGCAATAGTGAGCTATAACAACAGTGAAATATTATAATATAAATATTATAATTTTAACCAATTACTTTTAATATTTGGAATTAATAATATAAAAAATAGTTATTTTATTATATTTATAATTATTTTACAAAGTAAAATTTTCATATTTATTTATTTGGAAATAATTTCTCAATTCGTGGTGATGTTATATTATGAATCAAAAGTAAAATATCTTCAAAATGTGTTTACTTTTTTACCAGGATTAATTAAAATAATTAATTCCAAAATTATTATAGTTTATTAATTGAGGATACCATTTTGGATATCATAAAATCATAATTACATTAAATTGAAATTTTTTGATTTTTATTTATATGATTTATATTTCAAATAGTATAAAAATATAATTATTTTATAGAAAACATACATTCATGTATTCATAATTTCACATATTTTATTAAATAGGTTTAAATATAAAAATATATTATTATGATATATTATATTTCAGTTATTGACATTCATGTTAAAATAATGAATTTTAAAACTTCTTTTTTTATATATAATAATTTCATTTATCTAGAAATCAGTCATTCACTTGATTTACACATCCCTTTTAAAAATAATTTCTTTCACATATAGGAATTGAATTTGATAAAATGGATTCAAAATCATTAATTTCATGGTTCATATTGGATATATAATTTCCTTTTATTTTTAATAATTATGAATATAAACTTAGGTAAATATTGGTAACCTAGGTTTTGGTAAATTTTTCATTTAAGGATATAAATAATGATATAAGGAATTAAAAATCTATATAAAATAGCAATATAATCATTTTAGGAGTTTAGATCGACCATACAAAACCAATATTCAATGATATTTTTAATTCATTCTATTTTACATTGATAATTTCCTTTATATTATTTTATGTTTAGAAATCAATATGTGTGTATCTTACTTACCAAAAATATCTAGAAATTTTTTTCTATGATAATCACAGGTTATGAATATTTATAAGTGGTTGTCGTGAATATGATTTTGTTATTCTGTTATATTATTTTGTATTCTTATGTATGATATATCTACATTAAATTCTAACACAATATGGATATAGTGGTTGAACAAGTAGTTAAAAATTCAAGTCAATGATTTTAAAAATTTAAAAATTAATAAAATTAAAATAAACTCTTGTATGAAATTCATTTTTTACATATATAATTTTTTTTGATGTTTTAAATTTTTATATTCAAATTAAATTACAATATTCATATAAGTAAACTCAATATATGTGAATAGTCCTGGAAATGACATTACTGGTATATTATGTGAAATAATTTATTTATAAATGATTAAGAATTAATTTAAATTATATAATTATCTAACAGAATGGAATATTGTATAATGAAGAAAAAAATATCCCTTTATGTGTAATTTTTCATTTTATTGTAAATATATTGACCTCTATAAAAAACATTACAATCATTGTAATCATTAAACTATATAACATGATGTCAAAACAATGATATAAGGGTTAATCCAAAACATAATATTTTATAAAATTATATGATTAGTGTATTAAGGTTTATATCCATCATATATATATATATATATATTCATTAAAATAAATATAAAATAAGTTTATATAAATTAAATACATTATACAATCCCATTGATTCCCTTAACATCTCATATATAAGGACAACACCTCTCATATCTTCGCCATATTTAATAAGAATCTTATTTCAAAAATTCCTTTCAATTTAACATATCATATTCATTATATATATTATATTGGTTATGTAATTATTAATTAAATCCATATGGTCCTCAAGGAGATATCCAAAAAGATTCATATAAACAGAATAAAATTATCTTAACTAAGAATTTTCATTTTTACTATTCAACTGCCTCTTTCAAATAATCATAATAACATTATTGTATAATTAATTATTTATCTCAAATATACATAATTTTTTAATTATTAGTGTATAAAATTTTAAATTTTCATATTCAACAATATGAAGAATAAAAACATTGTTCGTGGATGCATTTTGATTAACTTTTCCATGAATTAAAGTTCCTAATTATCCATATCCAACCGATGTATCTAATAAAAATTATTAATTTAATTAAAATAAATGATATTTTTTAAAATATTATTATTATTATGTAATTACTATAAAGAAACAACATCCATACTGCGACATCTATTATAAAATAAAACTGTTATCCAGTTATACTTGTGGATTACTTCTACCAAGATGTAATGTGACTCATTTTCCATGTATTCCATTCTTGTGTGATTATAAAAAAATAGTTTATTGCAAAAAAATCATAATTCTAAAATGAATAATATTTTACAAATAATAAAATTATTCCCCTTTACCATGTTTAACTTACTAGATAAATTTTAAAATTATCTACCGAATATATTCAATTCAACCAATGTTATGATAAAAGAATATTTTATCTAATATAACAATATAATAATCAAATTGAGTGAAATAATAAATGAATGAATAAAACTATAATTTTTTTAAATAAAATATAAAATTCATATTATTCTATGTGGGAATAAATGGAAAAGATTTTATGTTTTCACTCAGGATATGAGTTTCAGTAAACCAATATCCATTTAGTTGGTTATGCATAAACATCATAAAAAAATTTATATTAATATTATGTAAGAAAAGAATTACTATTATTTTATGTTTACATTTCTATTTTTATTATTATTAATCATATTCAAATCATTTAATAATTCTATCAACAGTGATATTATAATTAGGAAGATTATTTTTCTAAATATTTATCTTTTAATGAATGTCTTAATTATTATCATACATCCTTTTATAATGATTATATAATTCCTATTGAGATATTATATAATGAATAAATATTTTATCGCAATATTTTTTTTCTATTCATTTTTACTCTTCCATGATGTATTTATTTTATTGTTGTAAAATTTATAATGGTTGCTATGTTATCATTTTCATTTGTTAAACTGATAATACATGATATGCACCATGATTAATATGTCAAATTGTAATTAATAAAAATAATTTTTTAACAGAAAAATTATTTTAATTTTTTGGTTTTACAAAATCATTTTATCATACATCCATTAAAGGGGATTTTGTTTAAATAACTACCCCAATTGAATGAGTTTCATTTCTCGAACAACTTTTTTTGACATGATTTGATTAATGAAAATATAATAATTTTTCCAGTATATACAATTAATCATCAAATTTGATATCAGAAAAATTTATATGTGAATGGTATTTTATGTTCATTGTTAATATGCTTCTTGGAAATGGTTTTTGTTTTTGAAAGGATATTAATTGTGTTTATATTAAAAATAATGTATTATTTCATAAAATTACATTTAACCAAAATCATTATCGATGTTCCTTAGAATATTCTATTAAAATTATTTTATTCAAAAATAATTATTTCAAAATTTTATATTACATACTACATTAACTAAATTTAAAATAATTTAAACATAAAATCTGTAACATTTTATTTATGGGCCACTATTAATCAATTTTTCTAATTTTTTGAAATATATATTATAAATTAACATATATAAATATTATCATATTGTCATAACTGTTCAATTTTTTATTCATTTACTAAATTTTATAATTTTAATTTCTATTAAAAATAATTATTCCAAAAATTTATAAATTGACATTTAAAATAGTGAGAAATGAAAATTTATTTTTCCCATATTTTTTATGAAATATTTCACATTTTCATCTAAATATATATTACTAAATTTAAACATTAATTAGTGGTTCCAAAATATCACTATAATTATAATCGTATGAAAAATTCTAGATTTATTACCATGATGGATTACGATGGTTACATTAAATGAATTATCATGAATACTTTTCTCTTCCATGAGTATGTTTAGTTAAAACAGATTGACTGTTGTTTTTAAAATATTTGTTATGAAAATGCATGATTTCATTTATTATATTAATTAATGGTAGATGAAACCTATTTTTATGAATAGTGAGCCATATTTATCTCATGATCATTGGTGTTCCCAATATAACTTATATTATGGGTGATCATGATATAGGCCACTACGGAATTTAGTAGTGTTCCTTTACATTATAAGAATGAATGAATAATTGTAAAAGGGATGTCTCATCAACTGTTTTCATTGGGATCAAGTTATTTAGGAAATTAATAAACATGGGTGTTGGATATATTATTCCAATAAACCAATATGTTTTTTTCCTTCTACGAGTTTCAATGGATCCATTGATCATTTCTTACGTCACATGAACTATGAATGTTTATTCATATATATCTATTTACATTTAAAATGACTTATAGAATTCTTGATTATTAATTTTAAAAGTAATTTTGATAATAATTTCCCATTATTAAATCTCATATACTATAAATATGTTCACATAAAATTTAATATTTTCTTGTTCTCACCGAAGATATTTAAATGTCAATGCCTATTTTTAGCACTAATGATCATTTGAGAAAACTCATTTCATATTTTTACTTTTCCCAATGTTAAAAATAATAATATTAATATAATTATTATAAGTAGTATTTAAAGTGATAAATTTTGAAGTCATAATATCAAATAACAATATTTGGTCATATGGTAATAAATTTTCACTTAATGATATAAGTATTTCTTTTTGAGAGTTTTACATAATTAATTATAACTCTCAGTCTAAATGGTCTATTGGTATGTTTTTGATCATATATTTCTGTTGTAAATTAAATGTTTTGGGTGTCTAAAATTGAATCCATCTTATTAGTATCAATTATATAAGTGTAAACATTCTATTTTCAGCACTAAAATTGTGAATATTGGTTTAGGAAATATTATTAATGATATAAAATGATGTTTTCGATTACTTTATACATTAGGATGTATTGTGGTGGGGATAAAATAATATTTATGGAAAATACTTGGAGATTATATATTTTTGGTCTATACTATGTGTAATAGATAGGTTTCAATTTTTCTATATATAATTTATTATACATTGATTTGATTTGATTTTTTTCCATAATTTATTAAGGATACACAACTGAGGTAATTATTTAACTTTCGAAATTGGTATAATCATGTGGATTGAAAATTGATTTTATTAAATGTTAAAAGCACTGAAAATATTTATTATCACACTATGGGTATCCATGAAAAGACCTGGAAATTTCAAGGAAATTTTTTTGGTAATTTATTTCGAATTTTACGAGTGTGCAGTTTCTAACGGCACCTGATTCTGACGACAGTTATGCCTAGAATCAATTTCCTAAGTTTAGCTCAGGTACATTAAGTGAACGAACGAGTGAGACTTTCTGTCTCTTGAACTGGTGCTCGGAATTGAAATCTGATGGCACCGATGAACTCGTAGTACTGGTAATTGCTTAAGGGGACCTTTGTTATAGTTTTGTTTTGAGCAGGTTGAGGTAAAATTTTTGGGGATATGATTGAATTAAATAAAATTTGATGTGTACAAATTTTATTTAAGGAAGGTAGTTTTATCCTAAAAAGGAGGGTTTAGTGTGGTGGTGCCCACACGAGACCCTAACTCCTCACCTCCCCATAACCCCTTTGAATTCCCATTTATCACCCCTTTAATTAATTACTAATCATCCCGTTAATTTTGAGAATTCTTCACCTCCTTCTCTCTCTCCCATAAGTTTTTCCAAATGGATTTTAATTAATGAATTGGCTCCTCTTAGTTTGGAATTGCTTGGCATTATTAAATTAATAGGAAACCTTTCATTTTATTGTTGGGAAAATAATCTGTGGAGATGTATTGGAGGATTTGAAGGGAAAACATTCTTTCCACGAAGAACGCAATCATCCTCTCGATGAAGGGAATCTCCTTCAACTGAGGAAATAATGTGAGGTGACGCTACACAAAGAACCTTTCTTCCGTGATCCCCAACCACCGCGGCGCTTGCCTCTTTCTGTGGTTCGACGACTTGTGACGTCTTGTCGAGGTAGGGGTTATTTCATTGATCAAGAATATCATCGTCTTTCGTTGTTAAGATTGGCCAAATTTTATTGTCGTAACAGGAGGAGATCAGACCGCATGAACACGGCCGATTCTCCTCCCCTCCACATTGTTAATTTCAATGATGTTTGTGGCGTAGGTGGTGCGGTGTCGTAGCACTGCGCGGGAAATGAATAGGACCGCAGCCATAGCGGGCCGCGGTGGAGGAGTGCGGCGCCGTCGCGGCGCGCTGGTGAGGCCGAAGGAGGCCACGGCCAAGAGCGGGCAGTGGAAGAGGGGGGCGGCGTCGTCGCACTGCGATGGTTGGACAAGAGTCACGACGGTCTTCAAAGGGGCAGCCAGATAACCCGCCGTCGGCGCCGCCTGGTGGCGGGACCTGAAGGGGTCCCGCGGTTACACAGTCGGTCGGCCTTTGGGAGGGCCGTTCGAAGATATCGGTGGATCATAACTCCCCGAAATTCAATTAGGGTAGACCCCACAGGGTCCGCCGTTCCACAAAAAGGGGGTGGCGCCCCCGCACTCCCCCCCCTCGCACCTTGCTCGGCCGCGAGCCGAGCCGCAGGCGGCTTCCCAGCCGTGCCGCAGCCCGCTCAGGGTCGGGCTGCCAGCGCAGGGCCGAGCCACCCACGCCAGGCCACGCCATGCCATCCGGGCCGGGTAGCGCCCAATCGGGCTGGAACCGGACCCGGGTCGGGTCGACCCGGTGCGGCCCGACCCAGGGGGTATAGGGCCGGGTCGGACCGGGCCCGAACACCCAATTTTCGTACCAGGTTCGTTCAAACGCCAATATCGTGGGCGACAGACCTCCGATCGACGCACCGTCAGTTGCGTAGGGATCCTTGGATCAGGACCGTCGTATCTGTATATTACACTCAAGCTTTCGGTAAAGTTTAGGTACATCCGGGTTGGTTCGAACAAGAAACCAACCGGGCCCTCAGAGCGGAAACGGTTATAACTTGAGCTCTGAATGTCCGATTGACCTGCCGTTGAGTTTTTTTGATTCATTTTAATGAGACGAAACATTTGATATACTTCACCTGAGGTTTGGACGCAGATGGAATATGGCCGAGTTGCATTGTACCCGAAATCCAACCGGGCCCCTGGAACGGAAATGCCGATAACTTTCAGACCGGACGTCCATTTGACAAACCATCAGCAGCGTTGGTAATCACGTTGAGAAACGATCCCTTTGAGTATACCCTATTAGAGTTCAAGGTACAGTTGATATACAGTCGGGTTGGTTCATACACGGAACCAACTGGTCCCCCGGGACGAAAAGGCGAATAACTCACAGATCGTGCGTCCGAATAACGCGCCTTTTGTTGCGTTGAGACCACTTTGTCGAGGTAGACCATTGGGATACTATTACGTGGGACTTTGTGATAATTGGAGTATCGATCAGTTTCTCGTGGAGAGGACCCTCCCGGATACGAGCGTACGGAGTGCGGAGACCTAGTTAGTTATATGTAACACCCCGAGATTTTATGAAAAATATTCTTTTTAATTTTATTGATTTCTTTTGTCGTACACTACACCAAAAGGAGGTTGCACTACATATATTTCTGACATATCTTGCATTACAGGCAATCGCGACCTTCCATGATAGCGTGTGTTGTACACAATATCGAGTTTCACTAAACAACGATATGTTATATAAACTAGCCGTTATGAAAAGTAATACCCTTTTATTAAAATTTTATAAATTTTATTTTTAAAAATGGACTTCATTTTTGTATTTGGAATATCCAAATTAGCCTTGGGTGAATTTTTTGTATTTTTATGAAAACATTAAATTTTTTATGAATAGTGAAAACACTGGGTTACTATTTAAAAACCGACTTTTTATTTAAATAATTATTTATTTTATTTAAATTTATTTTAGGTTTAAATTGATGCATAATACCTATATAAGTTCAATGTAATTTATTAGAGTCAATTTATAATAATTTTAGATATATAAATATTTTATTGAAATTTTCACCGTATTTTACCCACCTCCTAGGAGAATTTGTAAATTCACATAAAACATAATTTTACCATTTCTGTGAGTGGAATTTAGAGTATCTGAGAGACATGGTTAATATCAAGGACTAAAATGTGGTTCAATGAGATGAAAATAATTTTTGGTGAATAGTAACTTTTTACTTTTTTAGCACGGTTAAATGTAAATAGTGTGATTAAGGGTAAAAATGATATTATTATTACCCTAACACATGTCCTAATTATATTGGATAAGTTTAATTCCACAAAATACAACCTTATGAATAAAATATGACCATTTAGTTCCACTTGGATTATATTAGGACATATATTATTAATTTCTTTAAAGAAGGGTTAAAATAGTTAAAATCAACCTTCAATAACTAAAACATTTTTAATATGGGGTTATACATAAGATAAATTAGACTATAAATATTCATTAGAAATATAAATAGATTTCCTACATAATGGTATTTTATTTATAATTTTTAGACATTAAATAAATTAATTCATTTATGACAAAATGATGATATAGTAATATCTTATTAATGATATATAGACATAATTGATGTTATAAATACCCAAATAAATGTAATTTGAGACTTTTTATGAATTAAACTAATTTTATAGGTAAATATGACATGTTATTATTGATTTAATTGGATTTTGTCGAACTAATCATGCTTATATGATTTTAAAAAAAAAATCATTTACCAAATAGTGTCAAAATTGACATAAAATAGTTTTTCATAACAAATATTATATTATTAATTGTTATTTTATTCCTAAAAATATAAGTTTTGGAAAAATGACTTAGAGAAGTATATATATATTAATAATGAACCACTTGGGGTTCGTTTGGCTTGTTATAGTTTGTTTATTAACCTTATAGTCTAAGAAAACAAGAAGACACGGTAAAAGTAAAATTATTTAACTTAAAGTTAAATCTAAATGATAAGGTTAAAATGGAAACCTAAAAATGTCTAAATTATATTAGATTCGAGGATTTCTACCCATCCCCACTTTAGCTTCGAAATAAATAAATTTAGAGCTATTATTAACTGAATATTACTTTATTATAAAATAATATTTTATGTTTTTTCAAAGGTGCCCCTCTCCTCCCTTATAAAAAGGGTACCCCGTCCCTCTACTCATCACTCCCTTTTCAGCCTTGATGCTCGGCCAACCCCTGCCCATTTCTCTACTTCACTTCCCTAGAAACATTCTGGAGGTTCTGGTCTTCTCAAAAGTCCAACTCTACTTCCTTAAGAGAAGGCTTAAAGGAGGTGAGTCGAAGAAGAGGTAATCTCTTCTTTCAATTATCTCAAGTTTATTTCTTCTTCAACATCTTCTTATTTAGTTGTTTCATTATAAAGTAATTACATCAGTATGACTCACATACTGATATGTTATTATGAATATTAAATAACCCTATTTCACTTTCTATCCATCCTACAGAAAACGAAATTACCACGCGTGCGTACGTACGGAATACCGTCTCCACGTCGTGGTGTATTCAGTTTTTCCACCACTACCTTGCATGGATGGGTATAATGGTGTAAATAAAATACTATATATGGTTATTGTAAAGTTATATTTATTCTTTAATATTATACATACTCTTCAATAAAATTCCCCGATCATGGGAATGATATCATCGCTCGTGCATATGTACGGACTACCGTCTCCACGAATGAGATGAGATTCATTTTCCATGATTAACCATTCAAGAATTATTATAAAATATATATAAAATGAATAATAATGAAATATATAAAATAATAAAGCTACTGGATTTATGTATACATATATATATATATATCATCTACTTACTTCCATTCAATTCAATAAAAAAAGGAAAACAGCGTTCATTCGTACGTACGACCTACCGTCTCCTTGAACGGTGTGTTTCATTTCATATATCTATCTATTATATATATATATATATATATATAATATATATGATATATAAATCATTTTTTACATTCTATAAGTAATTAAATAATGATATATGTAATAATAATATCAAGAAAAACAAGTCCAAACACGTACGATAAATAAAACGTTTGCAGAAAATGCTGCTTTAAAATGAAATTTACAAAAGAATGGGTAATATATAGTCATAAGTGAACCATATATGATATCATAACAATGAATATGATTATGTAATAAATCAATGAAATTATTTAAATCACTATACAGGAGGTTCGGTTACGTAAAAAGCATATCAGACCTACGGTAAGGGATAACTTTTCCAGTCTCATTCTTATCCAAGATTGTTTATTCATAATTATTTACTAGGGTTATGTTTATTATCAATGTCTATATATTCTAAAAAAAATTCATAAAAAGATTACTTTTCGTCCATGTATGATTAATGTCATTTTTACCCATCTTAACATTTACTTTGTGTCATGAAAGGAATCTTACTTTTGATTACCACATGGATAAATTTTTGACTTTTCTGACAAAAGTATGAGAAGAATGTTATTTTTAACTTATACGGCGTGAAAATATTCTTACAGTTTCATAATGCCTTATTTTCATGAAGCATACTCTACAAGATTTTATGATTATTTTCAACAAAATACTTTTCTTTTAAAATTACATGGAATTTTATGAATAGAAAATGATTTTGAAGATGGATATTTTCCTCAATAAATAATTTCAAGTGTTTTATCAAAACCATTTTCCATATAAGATGACATTATTTCATATGGGTATTCTTCAAGTATAATTTCTCTATCATTTACATGGTTTCACTTTTTTTATGATGAAATATCCATTTGGTTTATATGGATTAGGTGATGATGAGATGATGTTTATGAAACCCATTTTATTCTTAGGGTTATGATGAATGTTTTATGTTTATTTTGTAGCACAAGTAAGAATGATTTCATTAGGAGATGGTGGGACCTAAATCTCCCTCCAATGAATTGGGTAATGATTTATATATCATAGATAGACATAGTTGGAATGATAAGTTAATATGGTTCAGTGTTATAATAATGGAACGAGGAGTGAACTTGATTCAGAATGGGACTTTGTCCACTAAGATGGTCTTGGCATTAATTCCTTGGATACTATTGAAATCATAACATGTGCTTAATGTATTCCACAATTACATGTTTTATTTCCATACTATTTTATCATGACTAATGTTCCTTTATTATCTATGCTTTGTGTACTTCCAAGATTTATGTGGTTGCTCATGATTTTGATGTTTAGATTGTATGTTCAAGTTTTTGCATTCAAATTTTTATGGATTGTTTTATGTTATCTATTCTTACCCTTAATGAGCATTTGAGCTCACCCTTTTTTATGTTTTCTTTTCCCCAGGATTTAAAGAAAGGTTTTAGGTAAGAAACCAAAAGGGGAAGATCTTTATGGTAGATGTTAAAGATCTGTCACCACGATTAGAAGGTTATTTTCTAAGTTTCCAAATATAATAAACAATTACGGTCCTTGTGTTTCTGTTTTCATTATGTAGTAAGTATTCCGCAAAAGTAATGTAATGTCCATGTAAATCAATATTTGGGTCTATATAGTTGGTATCAGAGGAAAGGTTTAGTTAACCTTTGGAATCTAGGATGCAAAAACATAAGTGAGATCCCAAGAGATATTTCTAAGGTATATCAAGGGACGCCCTAAGGTTAAATATAAGTATAGGTTATAGTCCTAGAATTATGGTAATGATATTATAATTAAACCTAAGATGTTAGATATTTATGGTACTCCCACATTATTATGTTGTTTTCCTAGCATGATTTTTTCCTCTCACATTGTTCTTTTTGGGTTTTAGACGATGTATGGAACCCGAAAGAACCGTGTTGATCAATGTAATGGACAATGCAATGATTGTCCTCCCGAGCAACCAAATGTGATGGGAGATGGAGTGAAAAATCTTATTTCTATACTTACACAAGCTATGAATTATTCTAGATTTCCAAATGATCAGAGAAGATAACTATATTCTATTAAGTACATCATGAGGTAACGTCCACCGTCTATCAATGGGTCTTATGATCCACTTGTTGCTGAATAATGGATCAGTACAATGGAAAAGATATTTTCTATACTTCGCTGTTCAAAACATGAAAAAGTCATTTTAGTTTTTTACCATTTAGAAGGTGAAACATACCAGTAGTGGACTCTAATTATGAATACAAGGCCCCAAGATGAAATTGAATCCACGGAATGGGACGAGTTCAAGAACTTGTTTTTCGGTAAATACTTCCCTTGTATTCTTCGAACAAAGATGGAAAAGGAGTTTCTTGAGCATAAGAAAAAGGATGATGAATCTGTTGGTATATACGAAGAGAATTTTTCAAGACTTGAAAGGTATGCATCTGGATTTATCATCCAACCTGAATGTAAGGTTGATCGATTTTTCAGTGGCTTAAAACAAAGTCATCGAAGGGCAATGGCCATAAGAGACTTCAGTATCTATGAAAAATTGGGTATTTTGCTATCATGGTAGAACTGGAAGTTGGTGTAACATATCCATATCATTGTTTTGACAAGAAAAGAAGTATGGAGTTTGAGGAGGAATCTCATAATAATGGTGGAAAGAAGATGAATGTTTCTTTATGCTCAATGTGTGGAAAGAAGCATGGTGGATATTGTATTAAAGGGACCAGAAAAAGTTTTAAGTGTTTAAAAGAAGGTCATCGAACATCTGAGTGTCAAAGTAATGGAAAAAGAGTTACTAATGATGTGAATAAAGAAAATACTGAAGGGAACGCACCACCAACACTTCAATGCTTCAAGTGTAAGGAAATGGGGCATTATGCTAATCAATTCCCTAATCCAAAGGATAATGAGGATCAACGTGAGAAACCTCTTAAAGAAAAGGATAAAGGGAAGTCACATGTGATCACTATTTTTGATGTTGAGTATGACAATGATTTTGTGTAATGATTAAGTGAATATGTAATGGGATTTCAAAAAAGTATCATTGAATCTCATTTATAGTATCGTGGAATTTTGAAATATCTGTGTATTTGTCCATTGTGGTTTTTTATAAGAATACTATACCGGAAACGATGAAAAGTGATTCAAATATTTTTGAAAGCAGATGATATGCGCATAATGAAGGGATAAGAAGAAAATGAAATGTTTGACAGTATTCATGAACTCATGACTGATATAAATAAAAATTTATATCATTGTTTGAGTATATAGAATTTTTAGATTTTTGAATGTGGAAAGAGTTAACTTTTAACTGCATTCATGTTTTCACTAAGGTTAAATGGGTATTCATTTTTCAAGAGAATACATTATTAAGGCCTTCAAAAGTTTGGAATGTGACCAACAAGATATATCGTCTGATATATGGGGGATAAATGATGGTATTCATGTACTTGTTATGTGACTTCTCAAGTAATCATTTTCATTACACTATGAGATTGGACAAATGCATTTTTGATTAGATTAATGGTTGGAATGGATTAAGTTGCACATCAGATAGAATTGTTTAAGGCTAGAAATTTTTATTATTATTATTTATGGAATGTTATAATAATGTATTTTTAGAAAAATGACAACCTCTAGTATGGGAAACAACCTGTCGCGTCGGAAAAAGATGTGGGAATCGATGTAACACCCGAGAATTTTATGTTTTATAAATCATCAAAGGAATTGTTTTCTACACAACACATGCTTGGATTACTTTACATGAAATTGTGACCTTCCTCGATAGCTTGCGTCATACGCAATACCGAGTTTCACTAAACAACGATATGCTATTAAAATATTATTAAAAATAGCTGTTATGAATAGTAATAACCACATTTAGAAATTTTAAAAATTTTATTTTTCAAAATGAACTTCATTTTTGGATTCGGAATATCGAAATTATCATAGGTTGAAATTTTTTTATTTTTCTGAAAACTTTCAATTTTTGATGAATAGTGAAACCACTAAGTGGTAGTTACAAAAACTGAATTTTTCATAAAACATAATTTTACTGCTTCTGTGAGTGTAATTTAAAAAATCCGAGAGACACGGTTGATTTCAGTATGTAAAATTTGGTTCAATGAGATGAAAATAATTTTTTTTGTGAATAATAACTTTTTACTTTTTTTTACCACGGTTAAAAGTAAATAGGGTAATTAAGGGTAAAGATGATATTATTATTACCCTAACACACGTCCTAATTCTATTGGATAAGTGTAATTCGACCAAAAACAAACATAGGAATAAAATATGACAATTTAGGCCCACTTTGATTAGATTAGGACATTTATTATTAATTTATTTAAAGAAGGGTTAAAATAGTTAAAATCAATGTTTAATAAGTAAATAATTTTTAATATGGGGATATATATAAGGTAAATTAGACTATATATATTCATTAGAAAGCTAAAAAGATTTCCTACATAATTGTATTTTATTTGTAATTTTTAGACATTAAATAATTTAATTTATTTATGACACAATGATGATGCAGTAATTATCTTATTAATGAAATATTGACATAATTGATGTTATAAGCACCAAAATAAATGTAATTTGAGACTTTTTATGAATACCACTAATTTTCTAGGTTAATAAGACATGTTAGTATTGATTTAATTAACTTTTTTCGAACTAATTATTCTGTAATTATTTTCACAAAAATCAATTACTAAATAGTGTCAAAATTGACAGAAATAGTTTTTAAAAAAAATATTATATTAGTAATTGTTATTTTATTCCTAAAAATCTAAGGATAAGCCAAATGACTTAGATAAGGTTATATATATTAATAATAAACAACTTGGGGTTCGTTTGGCTGCATATAGTAAGTTTATTAACCTTGTAGTATAAGAACACAAGAAGACATGGTAAAAGTAAAATTATTCAACTTAATGTTAAATCTAAATGATAAGGTTAAAATAGGAACCTAAACATGTCTAAATTCTATTGTATGAGAGTATTGTGACCCATCCCCACCTTAGCTTCGAAATAAATCATTTTGGAGATATTTAAAACCGAACTTGACTGTAAAGACCCGTAAAATTCAAGGGAAATTTTTTCTCAATTTTCTTTGAAATTTTACAAGAGCGCGGTTTCTGACGGCACATGATTCTGAGGCCCGGAGTGCCCGGAATCAATTTCTGAAGTTTGGCTCGGGTACGTTCAGTGAACGAACGAGCGGGAATTTCTAACTTTTGATCTGGTGCTCAGAATTGAAATCCGAGGGCACCGATGAACTCGCAGCGCCGATATTCGCTTAAGGGGACATTTTCCGAAGATGCGTTTGCCTAGGAAGAGATGTTTAATTTTTTTTTTCTGGATGAAATGAAGAGTAAAATAAATTTGTTATACAATATTTATTTTATATCTTAAATGTGGTTATAATCTTTTGTTGGAGGATGGGTGGTTTAACTACCTAAGAGAGGATTAAGGTGAGCAGGGGCCCACCCGAGCCCCACCTTTTCAAATTCCCTAACTCCCCTCTCTCCCTCTTAAAAGCTTGTCAACATAACATTTATTTAATTATACAACTCATGTATAATAAATAAGTGAGTTTATTTTTGAGTTTTTGAAATTCAAACTCTTGATTTTCAAATGTTGGGTTGTGTTAATAAATTAAGAGTAAGCTTAATTTATTTTTGGGTTAGTTCCTTTGTTACTTGAGAGGATTGGGAGAATTGTTGAGAGACTTGAAGATCTTCTTCGTCTTCGACGAAAAACGTGAATAACGGTTCTTCTCCGTCAAGGAACATCGATCCCACGACCTTCGAGACTCGGCGTCCCGGATTCTTCCGTCTTCATCTTCCTCCTCGACAAGGGAGAAGTCGCCGACCGTGGTGATCATCGCCGATGACAACGTACCTCTCTTCTTCATCTTAGCGACAAGTGAAGAGACGTCGTTTCCTCCTCGGACGCACCCCGACGTCCACGGAATCTACGTCCGACGCCGCGACGCCTTTCTCCACTATAACCGACGTGCGACGTCAATTTTCAAGGTAGGGGTTGTTGTTATTGTTTATTTATTTATCCTTGTTCGTGGTTCTAGCATGACTAACGTGAGGTTTATAATTTTGTGTTATTGTTTAACGTGAGTGGGCCGGACCGCATGAACACAGCCGAACCCCCTCCATCGTTCTTGTTGATTTGTCTTGCGGGTGGAAACAAGGTGGCGTGGTGCCGTCGCACCACGCGGATAATCGTACGATTATATTTCGCGGCGCCGTCGCGCCGCGCCGTGGAAGATTCATCAAGAACGCGACGTCGTCGTGTCGTGTCAAGGGGAATCGAAGGCGCGGCGGAGGGGCGCGGTGCCGTCGCACCGTGCTGGACGACGAACATCGCGGCCAGTTCTGGGCCGCGGTGAGACGGGAAGACCGGCGGCACACCATGCCGTCGGCGTCGGAAGCTGGAAAAAGGAGACCGGTTTACCGGTCCCGTTGGAGAAAAACCGGCCGGCCAGGTGGCCGGCCGGATGGTCAAAATCCGGGGGAAATTAATTCCCCCGGCCAGCGGTCGAATCCCCCCCCATTTAATTTGGGGGGCGGTTTCCTTGAGGGGGGGCAGGCGGCCCCCCGGTTCCTCCACAAAGCGGGCCCCCAGGAGGGGGGCCGTTGATTGGCAAAGGCGCGGCTATGCCGCGCCGCCCATTTGAAGAAGCGGGGGCCCTGCCCCCACGCGCTGCCTCCGTGCGGCGCCAGGCCGCCTCACCGCCAGGCCGCTGCGCCGCCGCGCCGCCGGCCGGCCGGGCGGGTCGGGTCGACCCAGGGGGGGTCGGGCCGGGTCGGCCCGGACCCGGACCCCCCGTTTCGAATCGGTTTCGGTCATTTGGCCATAACTTGAGCCACGGACCTCCGATTGATGAACTGTCTATGGCAATGCGATCCTTGGATCGAGACGGTCGTTTCGTTATATCGCACTCAAAGTTTCGGAATACTTTGAGTTTGGCCGGGTTGGTTCGTTCACGAAACCAACCGGGCCTTCGGAGCGGAAACGCTCATATGTTGAGATATGGACGTCTGATTGATGTGCCGTCAACATGGTTGTGTTTCTCTTAGTGAGACAGATCTTTTGGCATACTCCGCCTGAGGTTTGGCCGCAGGTGGAGTACGGTCGGGTTGGTTTTGCCTTAAAAACTAACCGGGCCCTGGGGACGAAAATGCCATTAACTCTCAGACCGGGCGTCTGATCGACGCGCCGTCTATTGCGTTGAGTTCCTGTTGACGATATGGAACATTTGGATACATCAACTCTGGACTTTTGTGACAGTTGATGTATCAGCCTCTCGGCTCGTGGAGCGGACCCTCCAAACGAGCTTTCTGTGTGCGGGAACCCTAGTGCTGGTTGCGACTGCTTCTCCGACAGCGACGATTGTGCAGAGATCCTCCCTGGACTCCGACGACGACCATGCAGAGATCATCAGTGGACTGAGGCGACGACTGTGCAGAGATCCGCTGTGGACTGCGACGACTACTGCACTCAGCGACCCTACGTGGATCAGTGCTACAGGTCCTGCGTGGGCCCGATCCTGTGTGGGTCCGATACTGTGTAGGTCACTGCTGGGGTTAGTACCTATCGATCCTTTGTGGGTCCGACGACTTAGATGGTTCAGTGATCATCTTTATCATCATCCGAAGAAGTATACCTATGTGAGCTGAATCTTCTGTTTTGCTCGATAGAGGTGGTGCGCTTGGTTGTAGCGGCAGACCCGCGATGCTGGAGAAGAGCGTATGGAGTACGAAGATCATGTAGCCGGCTGAGACCTGCAGACTGCTCGACCGACTCGACTTGGAGTGAGTCGACTAGCCCAGTGGACGGAGCGCCCGGTATTTGGCGGCAGACCCACGGCGGACGGAGCGCCTGGTAGTTGGCAGTAGACCCGCGGTACTCGATTGGAGGACTACCTCTGTAGGCTATTTGGGTGAGCGCCCGGTATTTGGCGGCATACCCTCAGCGGACGGAGCGCCCGGTAGTTGGCGGCAGACCCGCAGTACTCGACAGGCGAAGTATCTCAGCAGTCTTAGGTTGGTGAGCAGTATCTCAGAGTCGTGACAGGACACTGTACACTTCAGAGATGGGGCTCTTCAGTAGTTACGTTTTTGATAATGAAAATCTTGTGTGAGCTAAATCGTGTTGCTTTCCTGTGTGGATTTTGTTGTGCTATCCTGTGTGGATTTCGTTTTTCTTTCCTGTGTGGAATACGTTTACTTTCCTGTGTGGACTGAGTTGTACTTGGGCTCGGAGGTTGGAGTGTATTTGAAATTGATGACTTAGGTATATGTATGGGCATATACCTAAGCAGTGTCGGTTGTTACTTCATGATTGTACTTTTCTTTGTGGTTTATCCTTTGTGGATTTTGAGAGACCTTCAGGGGTCTCGGGGTCCCTACTGAGTAGCTTATACTCACCCCTGCACGGGCTTTGCCCGCACTACGTTGTGTTGGTTGCAGACGACGGACATCGTTGATCTTAGCTGAGGATTGTAGACCAGGACGGTACCTGGAGGTGGACCACTGGGCGGAACGTTCTTGGAGCGGACGGCGGGACCCGTGGAGTAGTGGAGCTATCTGTACCCACCCATCAGGTGGAATTTCCAGTGGACAGCTCGGCGTAGCAGCTTTTACTTTTCAGTTGTTGTTTTCCCTTTCGAGTTGTACTTTACTTTCAGTTTGGGTTTGTATACTGGCCCATTTACTTTTCCGCACTTTCAGTTGTACTCTACATTTGCTTAGTATTTACTTCCGCTTGCTTACTTTGTGGTGTTTGTTTACTTTACAAAAGCAATGCCTTCCCTTTTTACCAGGATTTACGCCTTGGTGCTAGTCGCCAGCCCCTGGCCTATGGAAGACGGGCTTGGGGTAGTCACGACACGGACCCTGAGGGCGGGTCGTGACATTGACTTTACAATAAAATAATATTTTTTGTTATTCCAAAGGTGCCCCTCTCCTCCCTTATAAAAGGGAACCTCCTCCCTCTCTTCCTCACACCACATTGAGCCTTCAAGCTCGGCCAACCCCTACCACTTTCTCCTCTCCACTTCCCTAGAGACATCCTAGAGGTTCTGGTATTCTTCAAAGACCAATTTTAGTGCCCTAAAAGAAGGTCTCAAAGAAGCACTTCAAAGAAAAGGAGGTTCATACACTTACAAAGAAAGTCGAACCTAAGGTAAGGGAAATATCACAATCTCATTTTTATCCAAGATTGTTTATAGTTTAGTATTTACTGGGGTGTATTTTATCATCCACATCCATGTTTCCTCAATATGTAATATTATTTCCATTCACCTACAATTTTTTAAATCCTATTTTACCCTTCGGGGAGTTTTTAGTAAAAGATATGAACGAAATCTTTTGTCGTTTTTCGTACGGGGTACTTTTTGACTTTTCCGACAAAAGTACGAGAAGAATGTTTTTTTAACATATACGGCATGAAGAGATTTTTAAAACATTATTTCCAAGAAGCTTCCTTTACAAGTTTTAATGTTTATTTTTAATCAAATTCTTTTAGTTTATAATTGTACGACATGTTAAGAAAGGAAAAGTGTTTTTGAAGAAGAAATGATATTTTCCTCAAGAATGGAGTTCAAGTGTTTTATCAAAATTATTTTCCATATAAGATAATAAAGGGTTCTATTTTTATCCCTATTATTATAATTATTTGATTATGTTGTGATGGAAATATTTTTATGAATTCCTTTATCGTATATGTATTTTTTTATGATGTCATGATGTTTAAGATTCCCATTTTTATTACATGGGTTATGCAATGATGTATGGTTTATGATTTTGTGGCACACATAATAATGTTATCATTATGATATGGGTGGGACCTATATCTCCCTCCAATGCATTGGGTAAAGATTTTATATCTCATGAGATAGACATGGATGGAACGGTAGGTTATACCGGTTCAGTGAAACAGGACTGAAACGAGGGTGACTCGGTTCAGAAAGGGACTTTGTCCGCTAAGATAGTCTTGGCAATGAGTCTTGACTAACAAGAAATGATTATCTATGATTATTTGTGTATGCCACAATGTTTCATGTTTTATGTTATGATTATTGTGATTACATTTCACTGCCATGATTTATCCCATGTTATGAAATTATGATCTCTTTTGCAGGTTAAGATTTCCAAAAGATATGTTCTTGTGTATACGATGTGATTAATATTTCTTTTGTTTACCCTTACTGAGCATTTTAGCTCACCCTTTTTTATGTTTTCTTTCCCCAGGTCAGGAAGAAGGTTTTTAAGTAGGATATGCCAAAAAGGGACTCTAGATATGATGAAATAAGTGGGACACAAATTTGATGCTTTATGAACCAGTTGTTTATGTTTCCCAGTTTCTAAAGACACTATACTTATATGGTCCTTTTGTGGTTTTGTTATATGTTGTAATAAGTATGCTTCAATTTTAAAGTATTAACAATTTATGTAAAGTATGGGTCGTTATAGTTGGTATCAGAGGAAAGGTATAGTCATCCTTTGGAAACTAGGATGTGAAAACCTTAATAAGAACCCTAATGATAAGTCTAAGAATAGAACACAATATTAGTGTTTTAGAAATGGCCATGAATAACCAAGGATAAGACCTTAATTGTGATATTCTATTCTTGATTATGTGGGTTTTCTATTATAATTAGTGTTGCTCACACTATTCATCTTGGTTTTAGTCAATGGCTGGAACCCAAATGAACCTTGTTAATGCGGAATGCGACATGCAATGAAATGGTTGTCCCCCTGAGCAACCAAATGTTATGGGAGCTGGAATGTAAAATCTTGTAGCCATGCTCACACAACTTTCTGAAGCTATGAATCATGCAGTACTTCCAAACGAGCAAAGGAAGGAGAAACATTATGTTGAATCCTTCATGAGGCAGCGTCCACCTTCTTTTAGTGGGTCTACTGATCCATTAGTTGCTGAACATTGGATTAGTACTACTGAAAAGATATTTTCAGTTCTTCAATGTTCTGAACATGATAAAGTCATCCTAGTAGTGTATCGTTTGGAAGGAGATGATGATCAATGGTGTAATCTTATTAATGAATACAAGGCAAAGGGATGAAATTGAGTCCATGGAATGGGACGAGTTCAAGAAATTATTTTTCAATAAGTACTTCCCTAGTATTCTCTGAACAAAGATGGAAAAAGAGTTTCTTGAACTGAAGCAAAAGGATGATGAATCTGTTGGTACTTATGAAGAAAATTTTACAAGACTTTCAAGGTACGCTTCTGGTATTATTATCCAACCTGAGAGTAAGATCGATCGATTATTTAGTGGCTTAAAACCAAGTCTTCGAAGGGCGTTATCCATAAGGGACTTCAATAGCTACGAGGAAATTGTTCGATGTGCTCTCAATGTTGAGATGGAGATTGGAGTAACCCATCAGTCATATGGGTTTGATAAGAAGAGGAAAATGGAATTCAAAGGAAAATCTAAAGAGCACACTAAAAAGAAGATGAGCTTTCCCTTATTCTCAAAGTGTGGAAATAAAAATGGAGGGAGTTGTCTTAAAGGGACAATTAAATGTTTCAAATGTGGAAAGGAAGGTCATCGGGCATTTGAATGCCGCGATGATGGAAGAAGATGTCTAATGATGCAAAAAAAGGAAGGGATACACAGAATGAACCTACTACACTTCAATGTTTCAAGTGCAAGGAGATGGGGCATTATGCCCATAAATGCCCTAATCCAAGGGTTGATGATGATGGTCGACGTCAAAAAACTCTTAAGGCTAAAGACAAAGGAAAGTCACATGCAATTTCTATAAGCGATGTGGAGTACGATAACGATGTGGTGAAAGGTACACATACCATCCATTCTAAAGTAGCAAATGTTTTATTTGATTATGGATCCACCGACTCTTTTATTTTTGAAGAATTTTCTAAGGGTATCACCATATTACCTCAACAATTAGATGTTGAGTTAGCTGTGACAACACCTAATGGCACAACAGTCGCATCAAAAGTTTATAATTCTTCTCCAATCGAAGTTTGTGGGAAAGTGCTTCCTGAAAATCTTGTGATCCTTCCTATAGTGGAATTTGATGTGATTCTTGGCATGGATTGGCTTTCTTTATATGGATCTCATATCAATTGCCAACGAAGGGAAGTCACTTTTCATATTCTAGATCAATCTATGATCGTCTATCAATGCAAGGATGAACATAACCTTCTAGTGGAAATTTCTTCCATTTTATGGGTTTTGATTCCACTAAATGAAGGTTATTTATCTCAAATGGTTGGTGGGAAACTCACAATTAAGAATATAACTATTATACTGGTGTTTGATGATGTATTTCCGGAGGAATTACTGGGTCTTCCACCGAATCGTGAAGTTGAGTTTTCAATAGAACTCGTACCGGGTGCTTTTCCTATTTCAAAGATACCTTATAGAATGGCCCCAATTGAGTTGCAGGAATTGAAGAAGCAACTCCCAGAGAATCATGATTAGGGATTCATACGCCCTAGTGTGTCACCTTGTGGAGAACTTGTTCTATTTGTTAAGAAGAAAGATGGATCAATGAGACTCTGCATTGATTATCGAGAACATAACAACATCGCTATCAAGAACAAATATCCTCTCCCACGCATTGATGACTTATTTGACCAACTACGCGGATCTCAATATTTTTCCAAGATTGATCTTCGTTCAGGGTATCATCAATTAAGGGTCAAAAGGGAGGATATACCAAAGACGGCTTTCCGTACCAGGTATGGACACTATGAATATATAGTGATGCAATTTGGTCTTACTAATGCCCCTGCTATCTTCACGGATCTGATGAATAGAGTCTTTAGAAACTATCTTGATCAATTTTTGGTAGTCTTTATAGACGATATTGTATTCTATTCAAAGAGAAAGGAAGAACATGAAGATCAATTGAGAATTATATTGAATACCCTGAGAAAGGAGAAGCTTTATGCCAAATTTAACAAGTGTGAATTTGGGATTCAAAAAGTTGCACTTTTGGGTCAAATAATATCAAAAGAGGGGATATATGTAGATCTAGCAAAAACAGAGGTTATCGAAAGATGGTCGAGACCAACAACAGTAACTGAGATCCGAAGTTTTCTTGGTTTGGATGGATATTATCGACTTTTTGTGAATGATTTTTCACGATTATCTAATCCACTCACCAAGTTGACTCGAAAAAAAGTTATGTTTGTCTGGACGGAGGAATGTGAAGAGAATTTCAAGGAGTTGAAAAGAAGGTTATCCAGTGCACCTGTGCTCACACTGCCTTGTAGTGGAGAATGGTTTTTGATCTACAATGATGCATCCAAGGATGGATTGGGGTGTGTTCTTATGAAAAATGATATGGTGATATCTTATGCCTCACGACAGTTGAAAATCCATGAGCAAAATTACCCAACACATGATTTGGAGTTAGCTACGGTAATCTTTGCATTAAAGATTTTGAGGCATTACCTTTATGGTGAAATGTGTGATATTTATACTGATCATAAAATTTTAAAGTATATTTTCACACAAAAGGAGCTTAATATGCGTCAAAGAGGATGGTTGGAGCTGATTAAAGATTATGAATGCTCAATTCATTACCACCCTGGGAAAGCAAACAATGTGGCAGATGCATTAAGACGACAAGACCATGCCAGTTTATCCATGATGAGGATCAAAAAAGATCCAATATTTATGGATTTACAAAGGATTGATATTCGAATTATAATGAAATGGGAAAAATATTATCTTTCTCAAATGAATGTTCGAAAATCTATACATGTGAAGATTAAAGAGGCACAGAAAGAAGATGTCGAGTTACAAAAGAAGATGAGAAATGTTCCTGAATTCAACCTTGATTGTGATGGGATAATAAAGTTCAGGAATCGGGTTTGTGTTCCTCCCATCCCCGAATTAAAGAAGGAGCTGCTGGATGAGGCTCATAGTTCTTCATTCTATATTCATCCTGGAAGCACGAAGATGTATAGGGACATGAAACAGTACTTCTGGTGGTATGGCATGAAAAGAGATTTTGCTGAATATGTCTCTCGATGCTTGGCATGTCAACAAGTTAAAGCTGAGAGACAGAACTCTAAGGGGATGTTACAACTATTACCAATACCCAAATGGAAATGGGAAAACATCACTATGGTCTTTGTCACAAGACTTCCTAAAACATCCAAAGGAAATAATGCTATCTGGGTCATAGTTGATCCTCTTACAAAGTCTGCACACTTCATTGCTATTAGAGAGGATTTCTCTCTGGATCAGCTTGCCAGGATACATTTAAAGGAAGTGGTAAGATTTCATGGAGTACCACTTTATATTATATCTGATCGGGATCTGAGATTTACCTCGAAGTGCTGGGGAAGTCTTCAGCATACTCTGGATACATAGTTGAGTTTCATCACTGCTTATCATCCTCAGACAGACAGTCAGTCTGAGAGAACAATTCAAACCCTACAAGATACGTTGAGATCTTGATCTATGGATTTCAAAGGTGGTTTGGATCAACACCTACCTTTGGTGGAATTTTCATATAATAATAGCTTTCACTCAAGTATTCATATGGATCCTTATAAAACTCTCTATGGAAAGAAATGCTGGACTCCAACTTGCTGGGAAGAAGTTGGGGAAAGAAAGCTATTAGGACCTGATCTCGTTGATGAAATGGTAGAAAAGGTCAGATCTATTCAACAACACATATAAGCATCTCAGATTTGACAGAAAAGTTATGCTGAAAACTGAAGAAAAGACCTAGTGTTTGAAGTGGGTGATAAAGTGTTCTTACGAATATCTTCATGGAAGAGGGTTATGAGATTTGGAAAGAAGGGGAAGTTGATCCCTATATATATTGGTCCTTTCGAAATACTAGATCGTGTTGGGAAGGTAGCTTACCAATTGACGCTTCCACCGAATCTCTCTAAAGTTCATGATGTGTTCCATGTATCTCTCCTGAGAAAGTACATACCTGATCCTTCACATGCATTCAGCTCAGAAGTTGTACCGCTGGAGCAAAATATTTCTTATGAAGTACAACCGATAGAGATTCTGGATCGTAGTGAAAAAGTCCTACAAAACAAGACCACTCGATTGGTGAAAGTTTTATGGAGGAACCAACAATTAGACGAAGCTACATGGAGCTTGAAGATATGATAAGGGAGAGGTATCCCCATCTGTTTGTTACAAAGTGATGAATTTTGAAGGCGAAATTCATTTTAAGGGGGGTAGAATGTAACACCCGAGACTTTTATGTTATATAAATCATCAAAGGAATCTTTTTCTACACAACACTTTCTTGGATTGCTTTACACGAAATCACGACCTTCCTCGATAGCTTGCGTCGTACGCAATACTGAGTTTCACTAAACAACGATATGCTATTAAAATATTATTAAAACTAGGCATTATGAATTGTAATAACCACTTTTTGAAATTTTATAAATTTTATTTTTCAAAATGGACTTCATTTTTGGATTTAAAATATTGAAATTACCATAGGGTGAAATTTTGGTATTTTTCTGAAAACTTTTAATTTTTGATGAATAGTGAAACCACTAAGTGGTAGTTAAAAAAACTAAATTTTTTATAAAACATAATTTTACTGCTTCTGTGAGTGGAATTCAAAAAATCAGAGAGGCACGGTTGATGTCAGTAAGTAAAATGTGGTTCAATGAGATGAAAATAATTTTTTGGTGAATAGTAACGTGTTACTTTTTTTTACCACGATTAAAAGTAAATAGGGTAATTAAGGGTAAATATGATATTATTATTACCCTAACACATGTCCTAATTCTATCGGATAAGTTTAATTCGACCAAAAACAAACTTAGTAATAATATATGACCATTTAGGCCCACTTGGATTAGATTAGGACATTTATTATTAATTTATTTAAAGAAGGGTTAAAATAGTTAAAATAAATGTTTAATAAGTAAATAATTTTTAATATGGGGTTATACATAATATAAATTCGACTATTAATATTCATTAGAAAGATAAAACGATTTCCTACATAATGGTATTTTATTTGTAATTTTTAGACATTGAATAAGGTAATTTATTTATGACACAATGATGATGCAGTAATTATCTTATTAATGAAATATTGACATAATTGATGTTATAAACACCAAAATAAATGTAATTTGAGACTTTTTATGAATTACACTAATTTTATAGGTTAATATGACATGTTAGTATTGATTTATTTAACTTTGTTAGAACTAATCATTCTGTTATGAGTTTCACAAAAATAAATTACTAAATAGTGCCAAAATTGACATAAAATAGTTTTTAAAACAAATATTATATTAGTAATTGATATTTTATTCCTAAAAATCTATGGTTCGGCCAAATAACTTATATAATTTTATATATATTAATAATAAACAACTTGGGGTTCGTTTGGCTTCTTATTGTAAATTTATTAACCTTATATTATAAGAACGCAAGAAGACATGGTAAAAGTAAAATTATTTAACTTAATGTTAAATCTAAATGATAAGGTTAAAATAGGAACATAAACGTGTCTAAATTCTATTGGATGAGAGTATTTCGACCCATCCCCACCTTAGCCTCGAAATAAATCAATTTGGAACTATTTAAAACCGAACATGACTTTATAATAAAATAATATTTTTTGTTATTCCAAAGGTGCCCCTCTCCTCCCTTATAAAAGGGCACCTCCTCCCTCTCTTACTCACAACACTTTTCTCCTTCAAGCTCGGCCAACCCCTGCCACTTTCTCCTCTCCACTTCCCTAGAGACATCCTAGAGGTCCTGGTCTTCTTCAAAGACCAATTTTAGTTCCCTAAAAGAAGGTCTCAAAGAAGCACTTCAAAGAAAATGAGGTTCGGACACTTACAAAGAATGTCAGACCTAAGGTAAGGGAAATATCACAATCTCATTTTTATCCGAGATTGTTTACACTTTAGTATTTACTGGGGTGTATCTTATCATCCACAACCATGTTTCCTCAATATGTAATATTATTTTCATTCACCTACAATTGTTTAAATCCTATTTTACCCTCTGGTGAGTTTTTAGTAAAAGATATGAACGAAATCTTTTGTCGTTTTTCGTATGAGGTGCTTTTTGACTTTTTCGACAAAAGTACGAGAAGAATGTTTTTTTAACTTATACAGAATGAATAGATTTTGAAAACATTATTTCCAAGAAGAATCCTTTACATGTTTTAAAGTTTATTTTTAATCAACTTCTTTTAGTTAATAATTTTACGACATGTTAAGAAAGAAAAAGTGTTTTTAAAGAAGAAAGGATATTTTCCTCACGAATGGAGTTCAAGTGTTTTAAAAAAACTATTTTCCATATAAGATAATAATGTGTTCTGTTTTTATCCCTATTATTACATTGATTTGATTATGTTGTGATGGAAATATTTTTATGAATTCCTTTATCATATATGAATTGTTTTATGATGTCAGGATGTTTAAGATTCCGATTTTTATTACATGGGTTATGCAATGATGTATGGTTTATGATTTTGTGGCACACATAAGAATGCTAACATTATGATATGGGTGGGACCTATATCTCCCTCCAATGCACTGGGTAAAGATTTTATATCTCAGGAGATAGACATGGCTTGAACGGTAGGTTATACCGGTTCAGTGAAACATGACTGAAACGAGGGTGACTCGGTTCAGAAAGGGACTTTGTCCACTAAGATAGTCTTGGCAATGAGTCTTGACTAACAAGAAATGATTCTCTATGATTATATGTGTATGCCACAAAGTTTCATGTTTTAAGTTATGATTATTGTGATTACATTTCACTGCCATGATTTATCCCATGTTATGAAATTATAATCTCTTTTGCAGGTTAAGATTTCCAAAAGTTATGTGCTTGTGTATACGATGTGATTGATATTTCTTTTGTTTACCCTTACTGAGAATTTGAGCTCCCAATTTTGTATGTTTTCTTTCCCCAGGCCAGGAATAAAGTTATTAAGTAGGATATGCCAAAAAGGGACTCTAGATATGATGAAATAAGTGGGACGCAAAGTTGATGCTTTATGAACCAGTTGTTTATGTTTCCCAGTTTCTAATGACACTATACTTATACGGTCCTTTTGTGGTTTTGTTATATGTTGTAATAAGTATGCTTCAATTTTGATGTATTAACAATGTATGTAAAGTATGGGTCGTTATAATCAAACCCACAACGTAAGTGCAACTAGACTTTATCGCCTACCACTGGCCCAAAGGAAGCCCTTGTTTAGTAGAAACCAGTTTTATTATATTAAGCAGTATTATATATGAAGTATAAGTCCATTTTATGAACCATATATGATTAATCTCTCTATATATGGACTTATGCATTTTTGATAACTTTTTTTAACCTTTTTTTAAGACAGATGCAATGACCCGTCATTCTATCACATGATCTGCTAACAATTCACGAAATGACATATTCAACATCATTTCATTAAGAGATGAAGTGGAAATTGTCCATAAAATGACCAACGGTAAGACTGTACCAAAATCACGAAAGTATTTCTTCTAATTCCAATTTCTTCATCTTTAGCGAAATGATCTTGAAAACCAAAAATGGCGTCCTAGTTCCCTTATATCCTATGAATCAGATGGTACCTTATATACTCACAAATATATGGCTTCGTGATTGTTGGATTTTTCATATCCATGTTCTCTACCACTCTCCATCAGAACATGATGGTTAGATTTCTCTTTCATATCCATATTTTCACCTATGTTCTCATATGTGTAATCCCAGTGATTAGTTAATTGGGGTAACCATTACATTTCATACATTAGTTATTAAATATTGGTTTTAGTATCTTTTTTTATGATGTAGGTTTCTATGAAAGAAACTTTCATGTATGAAATCCTTTATAACCCCGATGAATTTCGAGGGTGAAATTCAATTAAAGGGGGGTAGAATGTAACACCCCGAGATTATATGAAAAAATATTTTTTTTAATTTTATTGATGTCTTGTATTGTACGCTACACTGAATGGAGCTTGCACTACATGCATCCTTTACTTGCCTTGCATTATAGGCAATCGAGACCTTCCACAATAGCGGGTGTTGTACGCAATACCGAGTTTCACTAAACAACGATATGTTATATAAACTAGCCGTTATGAAAAGTAATACCAATTTTTTAAAATTCTATAAATTTTATTTATCAAAATGGACTTCATTTTTTGATTCAGAATATCTAAATTATCATAGGGTGAGTTTTTGGTATTTTTATGAAAACATTCAATTTTTGATGAATAGTGAAAACATTGTGTTACTATTTAAAAACCAACTTTTTATTTAAATAATTATTTATTTGATTTAAATTTATTTTATGTCAAAATTTACACATAATTCCTATATATGTTCAATTTAATTCATTGGAGTCATTTTATAATAATTTTAGATATATAAAAATTTTGTTGAACTTTTCACTGTCATTTACCCACCTCCTATGAGAATTTGGAAATTCGCATAAAACATAATTTTACCGCTTATGTGAGTGGAACGTAAAAAATATGAGAGAAATAGTTAATATCAAGGACTAAAATGTGGTTCAATGAGATGAAAATATTGTTTGGTGAATAGTAACTTTTTACTTTTTTTACCACGGTTAAAAGTAAATAGGGTAATTATGGGTAAAAATGATATTATTATTACCCTAACACATGTACTAATTCAATTTTACTTTGTGTCATGAAAGGAATCTTACATTTCTTTACCACACGTGGAACTTTTTGTCTATTCCGTCAAATGTACGAGAAAAATGTTATTCTTAACTTATAGGGAATGAATGGATTTTTACAGTTTCATAATGCCTCATTTTTATTAAGCATACTGTACAATATTTTATAAATATTTTCAACAAAATACTTTTCTTTTAAAATTTTAATGGAATTTTATGAAAGGAATATTATTTTGAAGAAGGATATTTTCTTCAAGAATTCATTTTAAGTGTTTTATCAAAACCATTTTCCATATAAGATGACATTATTTAAAATGTGTATGTTTCAAGTATAATTTCCCTATGATTTACATGATTTCAATTTTCTTATGATGAAATATCTATTTGTTTTATATGCATTAGGTGATGATGGGATGATGTTTTTGAAACCCATTTTATTATTTGGGTTATGATGAATGTTTTATGTTTTTTTGCAGCACAAGTAAGAATGATTTCATTAGGAGATGGGTGGGACCAATATCTCCCTCCAATGCATTGGGTAAAGATTTATATCACATGAGATAGACATGGATGGAATGGTAAGATAATCTGGTTCGGTGTTATAGGACTGGAATGAGGAGTGAACTTGACTTAGAATGGGACTTTTTCCACTAAGATGGTCTTGGCCGAAATGCCTTGGCTACTATGGAAATCATAACATGTGCTTAATGGATTCCATAATTACATGTTTTATTACCATTATAGTTTATCATGACTAATATTCCTTTATGATCTATGCTTTGTGTATTTTCCAGATTCTACAATCCAGTCCTTCGGATTTATACCTTTGGTGCTAGTCTCTAGCCCCGTTACTACCCCAAACCTTCCATCCATAGGCCAAGGGCTGGCGACTAGAACAAAAGGCGCAAATCCCAAAAACTATAAAGGCATTGCCTTTATAAAAGTAAAAAACTCCACAGAGTACAAGTGGAAGTAATACAATAAGTACAAAATAATGTGCTGAAAAGTAAAGGGGGCCGGAAATACAAGCCCAAATGTAAAGTTAAGGAAAAAAGACAAAATAGATGAAAGGTGACAAGAAGCTCCAAGGTCGTCCACCTCATATCCTACCTAAAGGGTAGGTACATATAGCCTCCTCAATGCTCTTTCCCTCCAACCTCCTCCAAGTACAGTCACATCATGAAGCCCACATCAGGGTACTGACTCGTCGTGATGTCCACATCCGGGTACCGTCCAGTCCTCATACACTCAGTCTCTATCAGCGCTATCCGCCGATAGTGTGACTCGAACCTTGGAGGTGAGAGTAACAGTTGAATCTCTTTGTAGTAGCGTTGAGACCTTACAATGTCTCCCATGGCATGAAATAGTATCGTTCATGTCAGGAATGATTGTATTAGGTGAAGAATGTGGTTCATCCAGGGGATGAGACCATATTTCTCTTTTCGGCAGAGGAGAAATCTCAGCATCTCTTGTAGAATGTCAAAAATGAAGGGTGGTAATGAGTTTCTACAATTGGATAGTCTCACCCATTGTTCGTTGAGAAAACAGTTTACAATTCTCTCCACCTCATTAATCCCTGGTGTATCTTCTCTCATAAGAACATGAACTTGGGACAACAGTGATGGAATAAATGCCTCCAAGAATATGACATCGAGATATTTTATACTCCTGGAGAGGGGGACTTTTTAGGAGATGCACTTAAGTAGGAGATCGGACATTCAGCTGTTAAGAGTGGCGAGACAACAGCTAACTGCATTTCAGATATTCTTTGTGGATAGTGATGGAGTCAGCATGTGTAAAACCAGAGATGGTTCAGGTTACGACATAAAAGGATACAGATCATCCAAGAGCAGATAAAGACTGCACAAATTAGACTAATGTCAAATTATGATAGGATACAAGACCACTGGAGTTTGAGGGTGATGACCACGTTTTACACGAGTCTCACCGCGACATGGTCTAAGGAGATGTAGCTGAGCCGGAAATTAATCCTCAAGGTTCAACGAACATTTCCAGGTCACCAGTAAAGTAGGATAGATTGATTACCGACTAGCATTTCCACCCGATATGCACCGGGTACACGATGTTCTTCACATATCACAGTTGAGGAGATGTGTGCATGACCTTTTCCATTATCCACGACCATAGAGATCTAGATATCGATGACGGGGATACCTACACGGGGTTTCAGTAGAGGTTGAGGATCGACATGAGTAGGTCCTACGGAGACGGTCGATTCCTCTTGTGCACTTTCTTTGGCAGCATGGGAACATCCAGGAGAGCACAAGGGAGCGGGAGGCTCAAATGCGAGCTCGGTTCCCCCTTTAGTTTCCCTAGATTGTTTTGTAGATTCACAGGGATTTAAATCCCTATGTTGGGAGTAATATAAAGAGTCGGAAATTTAAAGGAAATTTTTTTCATAATTTCTTTGGAATTTTACGAATGCGCAGTTTTCGACGACACCTAATTCCGAGGCCCAGTGTGCCTGGAATGAATTTACAAAGTTTAGCTTGGGTACGTTCAGTGAACGAACGAGTGGGTATTTCGATCTCTGGAACTCATGCTCGGAATTGAAATCTGAGGGCACCGGTGAACTCACAGCACCGATAATTGATTAAGGGGACCTTTTCTTTAGTTCCTTTTTGAGCTGGTTGAGATAAAATTTTTGGGAATTTGATTGAATTAAATAAAATTTCTTTTGTAAAAATTATATTTAAGGAAAATAGTTTTATCCTACAATGAACGGTTTAGTTTGGTGGGGCCCACACGAGACCCTAAATCCTCACCTCCCCATAACCCCTTTGAATTCCCCTTTATCACCCCATTAATTAATTATTAAACTTACCATTAATTTTTTGAAATCCTCACCTCCTTCTCTCTCTCCCATAAGTTTTTACAACTTGATTTTAATTAATGAATTGGCTCCTCTTAGTTTTGAATTTCTTGAAATTGTTAAATTAAGTGGAAACCCTTCATTTTATTGTTGGTAAAATAATCTGTGGAGATGTTTTGGAGGATTTGAAGGGTAAGGTTTCTTTCCACGAAGAACACAGTCTTCTTCTTGGTGAAGTGCATTTCCTTCAACTGAGGCAAGAACGTGAGGTGACACTACGAGGAGCACCATTCTTCCCTGACGCTCGACCATCACGACGCTTGTCTCTTTCCACAGTTTGACGATGTGCAACGTCTTGTCGACATAGGGGTTATTTCATAGTTCATGTTTATGATCGTATTTCATTAATAAGATTGGCCGAATGTTATCATCGTATCACGAGGAGATCGGACCGCACGAACACGACAAATTATCCTCCCCTCCACTTTGTTAATTTCAATTATGTTTGTGGAGAAGGGGGTGTGGTGTCGTATCACCATGCGGGAAATGAAGAGGAACATGGCTGGAGTGGGCCGCGGCGCCATCGCGCTGCGCTGGGGAGGCCGAAGGAGGCCGCAGCCTGGAGAGGGCCACGCGGAGGGGCGTGTCACCGTCGCGCAGCGGCAGCCTTCAAAGTGGTGGCCAGATAACCGGCTGCAGGTTCCACTTGGAGGCGGGACCCGAAGGGGTCCCGTGGTTACACAGCCGGCAGACCATTGGGAGGAATTTTTGAAGAACCCGGGGGGTCATAATCCCCCAAAAATCAATTTGGGCAGACCCCATAGGGTCCGCTGTTCTGCGAAAAGGGGGTGCCTCCCCCACCCTTCGCACCCCGCTCGGCTGCGAACCGAGCCGCGACTGGCTTTCGAGCTGGGTCGCAGCCCGTGCTGCACCGTGCCAGGCCATCCGGGTCGGGCTGCAACCAATCAGGCCGAATCCAGACCCGGGGCGGGTCGAACCGGTTCGGGCCGCCCTAGGGGGTATTGGGCCGGGTCGGCTCGGACCCGAACCCCCAATTATCGGACCAAGTTCATTCAAATGCCTATATCATGGGTTACAAACTTCTATTCGCCGAACCTTCAGTTGCGTAGGTATACTTGGATCAAGACGGTCGTATTGGTATATTACACTCAAGCTTTCAAAAAAAATTCGTTTTGGCTGGGTTGGTTCGAACCCGAAACCAACAGAGCCCTCGGAGCGGAAATGATTATAACATAAGCTCTAGACGTCCGATTGACGTGAGGTCAACGTTTTTTGTTTCCTTTTAGTGAGACAGATCTTTTGGAATACTTCACCTAAGGATTGGACCCAGATGAAATATGGCCAGGTTGGATTGTTCCCGAAATCCAACCGGGCCCCTGGAACGGAAAGGCCGATAACTTTTAGACCGGACGTCCGTTTGACAAACCGTCAGAGTAATTGGTAATAAAATTGAGAAACCATCCCCTTAAGTATACCATATGAGATTTCAGGGTACAGTTGAGATATGGCCGGGTTTGTTCATTCACGAAACCAACCGGGCCCCCAGGACGAAAAGGCTAATAACTCACAGACCGGGCGTCCGAATGACACGTCGTCTGTTGCGTTGAGACCCCTGAGATGAGGAAGACCATTGTGATACTAATACGTGGGAATTTGTGATACTTGGAGTATCGATCAGTGGCTCGTGGAGAAGACACTATTTGAGACGAGCGTACGGAGTGTGGAGACCATGTAGCTATAGAACTGATGACTGCTTGAACGATTCGGGTCGGGGTGATTCGATTAGCCCAGTAGACGGAGAGCCTGGTATTTGGCGGCAGACCCATGGTGGATGGAGCGCCTGGTAGTTGGAAGCAGACCCGTGGTACTCGGAAGGTGGCGTATCTCTGACGGCTATTAGGGGGAGCGCCTGGTATTTGGCGGCAGAAGCACATCGGACGTAGCGCCCGGTATTTGGTAGTAGACCCGCGATACTCGACAGGAGAAGTACATCAGCAATATAAGGTTCGAGAGTAGCACCTTGGAGTTTTGACAAGACCACTGTACTCGAAAGAGGAGGAGTTCTCCAGTAGTCGTGGTTTCGATATAATGAATAAAAACCTGGATTGAAATGATTCAATGACCTTTGTGTTTACCTCATTATTGAGATAGGTCACTTGATAACTTAGGTATATGTTTGAGCATGTACCTATGTAGTGGTTATCCGTTTATTTCTTAACCTTTGTGTTTCCTCATGATTGATATGGGTTACTTGATAACATAGGTATAAGAATAGACTTATTCCAAAGTATGTGTTATCCATTGATATTCTTCTTCATGGTTATCCTTGTTGGTTTTAGTGAGACCTTGAGGGTGTCGGGATCCCTACTGAGTATCATTATACTCACCCCTACACTGGCTATGCTCACACCTCGTAGTGTTGGATGCAGACAACGGACATCGCTGATAGAGACTGAGTATACGAGGACTAGACGGTACCCGGAGGTGGACATTACGACGAGTAAGTACCCAGAGGTGGACATCACAATGTGATAGTACACGGAGGAGGTTGGCGGGCAAGAGCATTGAGGAGTCTATATATACCTACCCTTCAGGAAGGATTTGAGGTGGACGACCCAGGAGCTGATAGTCACCTTCCAGCTGTTTTGTCTTTTTCCATGTACTTTACAGTTGGGCTTGTATTTCCGTCCCCCTTTACTTTTCAGCACTTTCTTTTGTACATAGTTTATTACTTACGCTTGTACTCTATGGAGTTTGTTTAATTTTATAAAAGAAATGCCTTCCCAGTTATCGGGATTTAAACCTTTGGTGCTAGTCGCCAACCCCTGGCCTATGGTAGGCGGGCTTGGGGTAGTCACGGCACGGGCCCCGAAGATGGGTCGTGACAAATTGGTATCAGAGGAGTCGGTTCTTCCACAGAACATAGGACTCTGATATTTGTTTTCTTTGAAGCAATAGTGTTAAGGGTAATAAGTGTGGTTTTCAGTTCAAGGAGTCCAGTGTTGGTGCGGGAAGCTGATGTATCAATACACCATGACCCTAACTTATGATTTCCGACTCAGTGAACAAAAAAATTGGTTGAATGTGTGTTTTAAAAAGAAACTTTTATGTCATCTCAAACTAGGTCAGCTCACTAGGTATATTCTTTTGACCGTTTCACATCTGTTTCCTTCAGGATGCCCCCCACAGATGACTAGATAAAGCCCCTAGAGTTGTACGTACTGACAGCCCACTGATTGACGAGGCCTGAGTACAATGCCCTCTTTCGGTTGAGGCACCGGCAGAGGCACCGGAGGTACTACCATTCGTTAGGCCACTAATGCCACCAGCCCTAGTAGTAGGCGATGCACACCTCTTGAGCATGCTACACGAGTTCCAGCACCATAGGCCACCCAGGTTCCAGGGATAGATGGACCCACCTGCGGTTGAGGATTGGCTGGAGGCTGTAGTGAGAGTCTTGATGCTAGTAAGTACACCGACAGACTTCATGGTTATCCTTGTTGCCAGCCTCTTTCAGGCAGCAACAGGAAGATGGTGGAGCCTGATGCTCTAGATGCACGATGAGGTGACACTCATATGGGCAGACTTCGAGAGCCTGTTCCGAGTGGAGTTCGTACCAGCCACCCTTCTAGCGTTGCGGATCTAGGAGCTACTACATCTACAATAGGGAAAAATGATAGTAGCACAATACTTGGTGAGGTTCAAAGACCCCTCGTGCTACACTATAGACATGGTACGGGACCCGATCTTCAAGGCTCGGACCTTCGAGCAGGGACTGAGGCCGGAGATCAGAGCTTTGATGATCCCACTCAGCATCCTGACTCAGAAATGGGTGTTGGAGCGAGCCCTCTTAGTACAAATTTTCCTTGCTGAGCATAATTCAGCAGTGGGACACACCACTAGTCGTCTTACAGTAGAGTCTTCTACAGCTAGTAGTAGACAAGTGACATAGGGGTCTAAGAGGACCAGACCCACCGGTGGCCGATTGCATGACACAGGTTCAGATGTGTGAGGCATCCAGAGTGAAGTCAGAGCCAGTCGTGCCACGAGCAGGCATTGTTAGTCCTTCGGCGGGCATAGTCACATGGCACGTGACTGTCCGACCCGCCGTACAGACGATCAGCAGATAGATAGAGAACCTCCCAGGCAGAGGAAGATGTTCGATTGAGGCGGACCGCAAGGAGCAGGAGGCAGAGGCAGAGGAGCTGGCTGTTTAGATGGACGTGGATGACGCTTCGATTTGTTACCACCACCACCACCCGAAGGACCACGTCGACCGCAGCGAACAGGTGGATATGGGAGAGCTCAGTTTCAGGCAGCTAAATCATTTGACTACAGATCTCCAGAACCAGGTGGATAGGAGCGAATCTAGGCATGGAATACCTTATTCTTGGTGTTTATAATTTCCATGTTGTCACGGTTGTAGTTGTGTGTGTCTTTGTACATTTATCTGCAGTAATAAAAGACACCTTTCATTGGGACGATTACTTTTCTGTCCACTCTGCATGGTTAATAGTAAGAGGCTCTAGTTTAAAACCGTAGACTTGACCCTCACATTTGAGATACCTACTAGAGGAGACCAAGTGACCACACACTGCTGCCGATAGTGTGACTCGACCCTTGGAGGTGAGAGTAATGGTTGAATCTCTTGGTAGTAGTGTCGAGGCCTTATGACGTCGTCCATGGCATGAAATAGTATCGTTCCTGTCAGTATTGACTGTATTAGGTGAAGAACGTGGTTCATCTAGGGGATGAGACCAGATTTCTATTTTCTGTAGAGGAGATATCTCATCAGCTCTTATAGAACATTAAAAATGAAGGGTGGAAATGAGTTCTTACAATTGGCAAGTCTCACCCATTTTTCGTTGAGAGAACGGTTTACAATTTTCTCCATCTTAATAACCGGGTGTGTATCTTCTCTCAGAAGGACCTGAACATGGGACAACAGTGAGGGCTTAAATTCCTCCAGGACTATGACTTTGAGATATTTTATACTCCTTGTGAGGGGGACATTGTAGTAGATGATCTTAAGTAGGAGATCAGACATTCAGCTGTTAGGAGTGGGGAGACAGTAGCTGGCCGCATTTTAGATATTTTTTGTGGATAGTGATGGAGTCAGCATGTGTAAAACCAGAGATGGTTCAGGTTACGATGAAAATGTGTGCAGATCATCCAAGAGCGGATGAAGACTGCACGAAGAAGACTAAAGTCCTACGCTGATATGAGACAAGTCCAGTGCAGTTCGAGGGTGACGACCACGTTTTATATGGTTCTCACCACGACATGGACTTAAGAGATGTGGAAGAGGCGTAAAGTAATCCCCGAGGTTCAAATTACCTTTCAGGGTCCCCAGTAGAGTAGGAAAGATGGATTAGCGCCTAGCCTTTCCACCTCAGATGCACCGGGTGCATGATGTCGTTCAAATATCTCAGCTGAGGAGATGTCTGAACGACCTTTTCCGTTATCATTGACCACAGAGAGCTAGATATCGATGACAAGGTGACCTACTTGGGGTTCAATTAACAGTTGAGGATCGACATGAGGAGGTCCTACGGGGATGGTCGATTACACTTGTGCACTTTCATTGGCAGCACAGGAACCTCCAGGAGAGCACATGGGAGCGGGAGGCTCAGATGCGTGCTCGGTACCTCCGTTAGTTTCTTTAGTTTGTGTTGTAGCATTATGGGGACGTAAATCCCTGAGGTGGGAGTAATGTAAAGACCTAGAAATTTCAAGGAAATATATTTCTTAATTTCATTGGAATTTTACGTGTTCGCAGTTTCTGACGGCACCTGATTCCGAGACCCGGTGTGCACGGAATAAATTTTCGAAGTTTAGCTCAGGTACGTTCAGTGAAGGAATGAGAGGGTTTTTATATCTCTTGAAATGATGCTCAGAATTGAAATTTGAGGGCCCCGATGAACTCGTAGCACCGGTAATTGCTTAAGGGGACATTTTTTGTAGTTGCTTTTTGAGTGGGTGGAGGTAAATTTTTTGGGGATTTGATTGAATTAAATAAAATTTGTTGTGTACAAATTTTATTTAAGGAAGTTTTGTCCAATAAAGGAGGGTTTAGTGTGGTTGGTCCCACATGAGACCCTAACTCCTCACCTCCCCATAACACCATTGAATTCTTCTATATCACCCCTTTAATCAATTAGTAAACTTCCCTTTAATTTTGTGAACTATTAACCTCCTTCTCTCTCACCCATAAGTTTTTCCAACTTGATTTTAATTAATGAATTGGCTCCTCTGAGTTTAGAATTGCTTGGAATTATTAAATTAAGAGGAAAATTTTCATTTTATTTTTGGGAAAATTATATATGGAGAAGCTTTGGTGGATTTGAAGGGAAATATTTTTTTCCACGAATAACACAATCTTCCTCTCAGCGAAGGGCATCTCCTTCAACCGAGGCAAGAACGTGAGGTGATGCTATGAGGAGTACTGTTCTTCCACGATGCCTGACCACCATGGTGCTTGCCCATTTATGTGGTTCGACGACGTCCAACTTCTTGTCGAGGTAGGGGTTATTTCTTTGTTCATGTTTATCATTGTCTATCTTTGTTAAGATTGACCAAATGTTATTGTCGTAACAGGAGGGGATCAGACCGCACAGACACGACCGATTCTCCTCCCCTCCAATTTGGTAATTTCAATGTTTTTTGTGGGTAATGTGGAACTGTTCCATAGCACCGCATGGGAAATAAAGAGGACGGTGGCTGGAGTGGGCCGCGGCGGGGGAGCGCGGCGCCGTCGGGCCGCGCTGGTGAGGCCGAAGGAGGCCACGACCAAGAGCGGGCCGCGGCACCGTCGCACGGCGCCGGAGCTCCAAGGGAGCTGCCGCCAGGGTGGGCTGCGGTGGAGGGGAGTGGTGCCATTGCATAGCGCCGGTCCGATAGGAGCCACAGCCTAGGGCCGCGATGTTCTTTAAAGGGGTGGTCGGATAACCATCCACTGGGGCCACCTGGAGGCGGGACCCGAAGCGGTCCTGCAGTTATACAGTCGGCCGGCCATTGGGTCGGCCGTTCGAAGAACCCGGGGGTTCATAACCCCCCGAAAATCAATTAGGGCGGACCCCGCATGGTCCTCCTTTCTGCAAAAAGGGGGTGATGCCCCCCCCCCTCGCACCCCGCTCGGCCCCGAGCCTAGCCGCGACCGGCTTCCAGGCCGGGCCGCAGCCCGCACTGGGTCGGGCTGGCCCACCTGCGCTGGGCCGGGCTGCCCCATTCGAGCAGGGCCGCACCCAATTGTGTTGGAACTGGACCCGGGTCGGGCCAAACCTGGGGGAATTGTTCCAGGTCCGACCGGGCCTGAAGCCCCAATTTTCAGACCAGGTTCATTCAAATTCCCATATCGAGGGTTACAGACCTCCGATCAATGCATCGTCAGTTGCATAGGGATCCTTGTATCAAGTCTGTCGTATCGATATATTGCACTCAAGCTTTGGGTAATGTTTGGGTACATACGGGTTGGTTCTCCACTGAATCTAACCAGGCCCTCGGAGTGGAAATAGTTATAACTTGAGCTCTGGATGTCTAATTGACATGCCATTGACTTTGTTGGTTTGTTTTAATGAGACAGATCTTTTGGTATACTAAACTGAGGTTTGGATGCAAATGGAATATGGCCTGGTTGGATTGTACCCGAAATCCAACCAGGCCCCTAGAACGGAAAGGACGATAACTTTCAGACTAGATGTCCATTTGATGAACCGTCAGCAGCATTGGTAATCACGTTGAGAAGCGATCCCTTTGAGTATACCCTATGAGAGTTCAAGGTACAGTTGAAATACGGTCAGGTTGCTTCGTACACGAAACCAACCGGGCCCCCGGGACAAAAATTCTAATAACTTACAGACCGGGCGTCCAAATGACACGCTGTCTATTGCGTTGAAACCCCTGTGACGAGGCAGACCTTTTTGATACTACTATGTGGGACATTGGGATACTTGGAGTATCTATTAGTGTCTCGTGGAGAGGAACCTCCCAGAGACGAGCGTACAGAGTGCAATGACCTAGTAGTTGTAGAACTGAGGACTCCTTGAACGATTCGAGTTGGAGTGATTCGATTAGACCAGTGGAAGGAGCGCCTAGTATTTTGCGGTAGAACAACGGCCGCCGGAGCTCCTGGTAGTTGGCAGAAGACCCATGGTACTCGGCAGGTGGAGTAAGTCTGATGAATATTTTGGGGAGCGCCCGGTATTTGGCGGCAGACCCATAGCGGATGGAGCATGGGTTATTTGGCAGTAGACCCAAAGTACTCAAAACGAGGAGTACATCATCAGTCTATGGTTAGAGAGTATCACCTGAGAGTCGTGACAGAACCAATGTACTCAACAGAGGAGGAGTTCTCCAGCAGCCGTAGTTTCGACATCATGAATAAAATCCTGGTTTGATCTGAGTCAATGACCTTTGTGTTTACCTCGTTATTGAGAGGGGTCACTTGATTACTTAGGTATATGTATATGCATATACATAAGTAGTGGTTATCCGTTGATTTCTTAACCTTTGTGTTTCTTCATGATTGATATGGGTTACTTGATAACTTAGGTATAAGTATAGGCTTATATCTATGTAAGGGTTATCTATTGAGATCCTTCATTGTGGTTATCCTTGTTGGTTTTAGTAAAACCATGAGGGTCTGAGGGTCCCTAATGAGTATCGTTATACTCACCCCTGCACGGGCTATGCCCGAACCTTGTTGGGTTGGATGCAGACGACGGACAACGCTGATAGAGACCGAGTGTACAAGGACTGGATGGTACACGGAGGTGGACATCACGACGAGTCAGTACATGGAGGTTGACTTCACGAAGTGACGGTACACGGAGGAGGTTGGCGGGAGAGAGTGTTGAGGATTCTATCTATACCTACCCATCAGGTAGGATCCGAGGTGGATGACCCAGGAGTTGTTTTTCACCTTCCAGCTGTTTTGTCTTTTTTCCTTGTACATTACAGTTGGGCTTGTATTTCCGGACCACTTTACTTTTCAGCACTTTCCTTTGTTCATAGTGTATAACATCCGCTTTTACTCTGTGGAGTTTGTTTACTTTTATAAAGGCTATGCCTTCCCAGTTATCGAGATATACGCCTTTGGTGCTAGTAGCCAGCCCCTCGCCAATGGAAGGCGGGCTTGGGGTAGTCACGACACGGGCCCCGAATACGGGTCATAACATTCCATTAATAAAATAATATAACATTGAATATTTTTTACATTGGTGATGTTACTACAATATATGTTTTTTGTGCTTTATGTTATTTGGAGAAATATATTTTTAATAATTTCATAGATTATCTGTTTACAGAATATGAAAATAAATATATTATGATTAAATATTGAAGTATTCATGATTATTTTTTTCTATATCAATATAAAGGTGTATTTGGGTATTATCTTATAATTTTTACCTTGTTTTAATAATAAAATTATTAATCTATTTTAATAATTTCATATTCTTCATGGTGAATAAAATAGTGATTATATTACTCTATTAATTAAAAATAGAAACTCATCATTCTAAGAATAATAATTGATAATGATTGAAATTGATAAGAACATGAATCAAAAGGAAGAAATCATGATTATAAATTTGAAGAAAACCAATAAATTATAATATCTTATGTATTTAGAAAATATTTTAAGGGGATTAATTATCTCTATGGAAAGGGTATTGAAATAAAAATAATATCCTATTATCTTTATTTATGATTTTTTTTATTCCCTTATTGATTTATGCATTAGTGTTCATTTATTTTGTAATTATAGTTGCCCCAGCACAAATATCCAGGAGTTGGCGTCTTCTTTATTACGTTGGCAAGGAATAAAAGGGTCATGTTCTAAAGGACCAATAACATTAGTAGATTTGGAGGAGCAAAAACACATATGATACCCATTTAACATTAGTATATAAAATAAAAAAAACTAAAATTTTGAAAATTTTGGAATCCATGAACTCATCAATTGATTTGTTCATCATATCCTAGGGAAAAGGATCAAAATAAGGCTGAGATCAAATTTATATTAAGGGTTATGTGCAGATGATTAAATCATGTATGAATGAAAAATAATCTGTATGGAATAGTAAATAACTAAAAAAAAATTCATTTATCAGTAACATGGTTATCATAATTAGATATTACATAATAAATAATTAATTGTAAACAACTGAACACATATAAAATTTAAATAACTGTACAGTCATGAAATGCTATGGAAAAACCATTTATCCCTTGAATTATAACAAAATACATCCCGTTAAAATATCAATGATAATATCATTGATAACAATATAAATTAATTCGAAATTAAGGAAATTCATAATTATTAGATGTATTATTCTAGGTAATCATGATACCTCTATAGTCAAAAATATTCACTAGGATGTTAAATATATATATAAAGAAACCCATTTATATTGGATAACTGATTTTCAACATAAGATATGTTGAGGCATAGAGAGGGATTATAAATTTGACCCCACCTGTGATTTCATGTCCAAATCATTATTAATTTACGAAATAATCGATTATATCCAATAAAAATATGAATTATCAACAAAAATGAACATTGAACAATAGATACATATTGATCAATATTTTACTAGTTATTCATATGATAAAAAAAGTGAACACTGCATATCTGAATGGATAATAGTTTAAAAAATATTTATATCTACTATATAATTAATATGTATTCATATTATTTAAAATATTATCCATCATGAATGAATATTTATTAATGTAAAATATATTAAATGGGTAGTATATAGACTATGAATATTTTAATAGGTAATTAATAATAAAATGTCTTGATTAAATGAAATTGAGACAAAATCCATCACAATAGCCATAACATTGATGTGAAATTAATTAATGAAGGGATCGTGTGAATCAATTGGAAATCCAAATCTGAAAACTAGAAATATAACTTAGGAAAATACAATTCTATTATAAAAATAACCTTAGAATATCAAAAGAAAATAAATAAGTAATATAACATAATGAAAATAAATAGAGTTATTAAATTATTAATCACATAGTAACATTAATGTAAAATCCACATTGATGAATTTATTCAAATTGAAAGAGAAAATCTAATGAATTATTAAGTAATAATGGTTTTACATTTCCATGGTGTATTATATACATTATATAATACATGTTATGTTCATAATAGTACAAAATTCAATAATGAATATAAATTGAGATTGGGTCTCATATATTGGGTCTATGACATCATGTATATTATTTATCATCCGAAATAATTACCCTATGTATCTGTTAAATTTTTTCATGACCTTTAAATTATTTTTAATCATTTTATTTACCTTTTTTTCATGTAAAATAGGATTCATTAATCAACCATTTTTATGGTGAATGTCTCGAAAATAATAAGTTTATTTGTCCATACTGAATTTGTTAGGTAGACAAAAATCAACGAGAAAATTATTAAAATATATTAATATACATAATAAAAAATATATTATAATATTAATAATTTTTTCATAATTTGAAAACCAATATTTATGGTTAATTATAAAATTTTATGTATGAAGTTATTGTAAAGATGGTTGGTATTAAGTATACATTGGTGGAATTTCCATATTTCCACTATATTTGTGGAAATGATATACATAAAATTTTATTCTTATATATTGATCATAATATAAAAATTACCATATAAAATAATTTATTATACTTATATATATCATCCAATTGGGTTGGAAATGAAAATAGACTCACATCGCTTATCGTAAACGGTAGTCTACACATATAATAAGAATGTTTTCATCATATTGTGAGTGATAAGGTTTGAAATAAAATGATATATCATAATGATGTAATGATAAATATCAAATTAATATCACATTAATGTCGTGTGTGTCAAATTTAGTAATTAAATATATCCTTATTTCTTTCCATTGTAAAGTGTTAGTTAAAAAAGAATCACATAGCTATGTGAGGTGGTAGTCTGCCAAAAACACTTGGGATATTTTCTTATCTTCTATGAAATAGAAATAAGATATGTATATATAATGAATAAATATGTGTTATTACATTATAATTATGATATATATATATATTATCCATTATCATACCCAACCGTTAGTGGTGGTGATGGAAAAATGAATAGCATCGGTTAATTAGTTGGTACTTCTCTATATATATGAATGATGATTACATATCCCACATTATGTATGTGGTTATTGTTTAATGTATTTATTATAATAGAGATGAAAAAATATTTATAAATTTTACCTCTTCTCAAAAAACCTCTTAAAGGTTATACCGTATGTTGTACTATAATGGAATATTAGCAATGAAAGTATTATGTTATGAGGTTTAGAATATTTCGATTTTTTTTTATAGGGATTTCTTGATTCAAATATTTTTTAAGGTGTTAAGATGAGAGGATAGTGGGTGGCCTTTTATGTGAGACGAGTGGAATTATTCTAATTTTTTAAATGAAAACGGTGTAACCATATTATTCATATTCTCCAAGGGTATAGAATGAATAAATGTATAAAATTTGACATAATAAGGTATTTAAATGACAGTAAAAATGAGTAAGCAGTATTTACCTTATCTCCTACAAATAAAATTTTCTATTTTTTAATTTAATATTAAATCAGTAAACACTATGAGAATATATTTTTTCATAGAGAAAATATATAGAATCTACCATGTTTTTTGTATCACTATTCAATATGAAAATGGTTTCAATTACAAAAATTCTATTAATTAATAGAAAATTAAATAAATTTACTTTAAAACTAATTTAAAATATAATTTACTAATATAAATAATTTATATTCAGATTATGTTTTCAATTTAAAAGCAATATTTTTCACCATTCAACAAAAAAAGAATAATTTCATAAAAATAAAAAATTTCACCACTAATATAATATTTTTGTGTTTATATTAAAAATTAATTTTTTTGACTTATATTTTATAAATTTATTATTAATTAATTTTAATTTAGGTGAACATTCCATGACAACAACACCATGAAAAAGTTGGATTTTCTAAAAAATAATTTTCTTTCTATGGATTATTAATTTTATTTCAAATAAATATATAACAATTGTATATCTGTAATACACATTTTTTCCTGATTATGTTATTCCAATTCATACCTTCCAATTTAAATTCTATTCTAAAATAGACATGTTTAAATAATATTTTGATAGATTGTCACATTTTATTTAAACTCTATGATGCGGGCACCACAATATATATTTAAAATTAAATTTATTATAAAATAAATATCTTTTAATAACATTGGGAAATAAATTATTACCTCTTAAAAAATCCATCCTCACAAATTCCTTGATTTTACCATATAAATGGATTGTGGTAGTTCTTCTTTCTAATTTCATATGGGTCCCACATTTCTCATTAAATATTGTACTTTTTCCAATGTACCATTACCAGATGATTTTGTTGATTCTTAATAAATTTTGTCTTGTATCAAGATTCTAGATATATTATTAATAAAAAGATAGATCATATTTAATTTCACTTTCCTCAAGTGTGAGAACTTTTGTTTGGTCTAGTAGGTACATCCTTAAAAATGATATATTAATTACATCATATACTTTTTAGAGACTTAGTGGATTGTCCCAATAATAATAATAATATCTAATTCATTAAATGATTTAAACGGTTCCACTATACATATGGATTAGTTTTCTTTATTATTTAACTTTATAACACTATTTCAATGATATAATTACATGAAAACATGATATACTACATGGAATTCCAAATCAATCCTTCGATTATTATCATAAATATATTTCATACATTGAGTTGAATTACTAGGAGCCCTACATGGACATACCTTCAATTTTCCTCTTCAAAAGTTTCAGGAATATGAGTTTCATTTGACAAACATTATCTCCGAAATTTATATTATGAAACTGCTTTCCATATAATGCTTTATGTGATTCCATTTAATTAAATGATTAGAATAAATTATTATTTTAAAATTTGACCAAAGGAAAATAATTATCCAACAATCCTTGAAAGTCATGTGAGTACAAATTCAACATAACTTATATTTTTTTAATATTTCATTCTTAATTTCAATCAGTTTGGGGATGTTATGAAATGATAAAATGAATCATTTTATCAACATCATTTTCAAAATAACAAATAATTTCCATGTAAAATTGGATTCTTAGTCAAACATAGATTAAATAGGTGCACTACTACATCCTAAAACATAACAAATAAAAAACCTGTAATGGTTTCAAATATGTAAATCTTCTATTGGTGTGATTAAAGTTTATTATTTTTTAGGTGATCAATGATAACTAATATTGATCATTAATTCATGGATTATATTGTAGTCATGTAAAAATTCCATTAGTAATTCCATCCCATTTAAAAAAAGGATGGTGTTTCATAAATACAATAAGATAATTTTTTTTCAAATATATCCTTTGATGAAAAACCAATGATCTGAAAAATTATTAAAATATTACCCCCATTTTGTTTTAAAAAAATTATGCTGGCATATTTCTTTATACATTTTTTATCCATTGTTTATATTTAAATCTGATCAATTAGTGTCATTGATAAATTATTGTTTTATCTCAGGTTTATATATAACACATAGTAACTTTCAAAATATTATAAAACCATCTTCCTAGGTGAATTATTATATTTTCCCAAACCATATAGAATTAGTTTTCATCAAAAACGTAACATCACAACACTGAGAAGGTTTTAAAATTTCTAATTAATATATATTAAAAATAATTACCATAATTATTGACATATCACCTACCACAAAAATTCCTATATCCATATTTACTATATCTATTAACGACTATCTATGTAAATCATAATTTGGGACTCAATTCGGTGATCTTTCATATTTAATGAATAATATGACTTATATTATTTCCCTATTTGGTTGTTAATTATGAAATCATAATCATTGAGTTGAATGATAAATATCATATTCTATATGTTGATATGTTCTTCAAAAAAATTATAATTTAGTGTCATATAGTATTGGTATTTGTTTCATCTCTCAACATAATGATAACTCCTCTGTATCATCAATTATATTATTACAGTTTCCAACTCAATATTCTTTGTCCTGGTAGTTCTATTAATGACTCTTTAATTTATTTTATGCATATAAAATAACATTAAAATATTTCATTAGGACACAACCATGTCCATTTTTCAATGTATCACTATATATAAAACAAACACATCATTTCTAGATTATAGTGTCAAACTCAGAGCGTTGAAGAGTATCCAAATTATTTCATAAATAATTTATTTATATTCATTTATTCAAAAAAACATTACCCCTTTTGTAAGAACCTGGTTCTTGTTTCTAAGGTATGGGTTTCCTCATTTCTCTTTTCCTTAAGTGTTTTTGAGAAAATATGGAAAACAGGAAAAAATCCCAAAATTTTGGAAGTGCATGCTGTGTACTTTTCCACACACCATGTACTTCTGGTCGTGTGGGATGAGTACATGGGGCATGTTTCCATGCCAGGGATGAAGGTGTAGAAACTGACTACATGCCGTGTAGTTGTCCTTTACATGCCGTGTAGTCAGTCATCAGGTGAATAGTAAGGCGGTGGCCAGATGTGTGACTGAACACGCTGTTTACTCAAGGAGACACACCATGTAGTAATGTCAGAAGATGAACAGTGTCACGCTAGTGGGAAGCCTCCAGAGGATCAGTTTAAAAAAATAGTACGTAAAAACTGTGTACTCAGAAGTACATGTCGTTTACATTGTTTTTTTTCGCATAAAATCGGAAGTAGCCTCCCATGTTCACAGGGAAGGCATAGAACGGGAAGAGGGAGCTCATGAGAGGAGGCCGAAGCTTTGGAGATCCACCAAGTGTTCTTCAGGAATCTATTTCTGCCACGGACGATCTCGTTGGAACCACACGAGTAAGCCATCCACTCTATGTAAGCAGATCATTCCAATTCTTTCCCTAACATGTGTTTTTTAGGTTTTAACGGAGTTTCTTATACTTCAGATCTATGTTGTTCTTGGGCGTTTTTGGAATAGAATTTAACGTATATCGTTCATTGACATTTAAGGTAGGTGGCTTGGTGTTTATTTTCCAACTATCGTGCATTTTGGTGTTTTTTGAGCTACGAACCCATATTTGGGTTGTCGTGTGGCTGAGGCCTTGGCTATTTAACATACCTAGAATTTAATAGGTAATTGAATGTGATATAAAAATGTTGTTTGGTGTCGCCACTTGAATCCAGGACCACCCCAGGGGTGGGTTTCTCTGTTTATCCAATTGGCCAGGATACCTGAGGTTTTTCCTTGTTTATATGATGCCTTTAGAGTAATGATTATAGAATTTCCATGAGTGTAATTTCTTGTGTACTATTTGTTTACATGTAGGGCATGGCTCAGTTACCTGTTTTAGTCTGACGGCATTGTTGTGATTAGATAGTGGGCACTGTACTATGTAGCATGTGGGAAACATCTTACGTGCCTCTGGGAAGTTGATTTTGTGCCTGTGGGCGACACTTCTTACACCTGTGGGCAATATCTATATGCCTGTTGGTAGATTCTTGTGTTGGTTTCTCTTTACCCGATGGTAGGAGTTTATGTGTCTGTGGACATTTGGTGTTACATATAATATTCACTATGGTGATATTTTAAATTAAATGATTGAATGGATATTAAAATGTAAATATATTTGGTTAAGTAGGTTACTTTTTGTACTTCTTACTTATTTCCTTTTACTTTTTCACGCTGTTGTAGCATGTTTTCACGCAGTTGGGCACATTCCTTTGGTGGGTTTCTACTGAGATATATTTCTCAAACCCTGTTTGGGTCATGCATTTCACCCCAAACAGATAATTTTTCTATAGGTGTAGATAAGGGAAAAAGTCCCTATTAAAGTACTTGATTGCTGCTGGGGTGTAGGAGAGCATGGGACCGAGCACTGGCTCGCAATGCCGCTAGCTGTTCTGTTTTTCTTTTCTATACTGTTACATCAGTTGTATGGTATTGTACACCAGTGTAACAAGTTCTGGATATTTTATAGAATAGTGACATGATGTATCATCATATATATTTGACTGCTGGTTCAACTTTTTTAATCTGTTCTTCATATGCAGTTATATGTACTGTTACTTCGTCCGCTTTTGTTGTATGTTTAAATTATATTTCACTATGCTACACATTGACAAATGAGGGCATAGTTTCCCAACTATCAGACATGGGCCCTCACTGCTAGTCGGCAGCCTCTGGCATTTGGGGAAATGCACTTGAGGTCACGTGGCGAACCGGGTTCGGGGCACCCAGAACCGGGATGTTACAAAGTGGTATCAGAGTGGTTCTTTTCTCTGACATACTATTTGGAGCCTTAATCAGGGATAAGAAGATCCAGTATTTGGTAATAATCTATGCCCGGGCATATCTAACCCATGTACAGGGAAAAGACAATTTACCTTCTGTTGCAATTTTTCTGATTTTTCTATTTTATAGTTGAATTGATTTTCACCGTGGGGTGATGCACATGTGATAGTGCTATTGATATTTTATCTATGGGTTCTACTTAGTTGCAACCCGATGAGATGAGGGTATTACATCTCATGCATCCTTCAGGCACATGCTAGAAATCACATTTCAAGCATAGTTACATGCCATGTATGTGCATTAGAAATTTCATATTGTTGTGATTGTTGTTGTTCAATAAAAGCATGATGTTGTGAAAACTGCTTGATAAATACCTGCTATGTGATAGGGTATTGTTGTATAAACCCTATAAAATACGGGATGACAAACTTTTCTCTTTGGAGATTATGGGCCCCAATTTACCAGATTTTGGTTTATCATTGACTCTTTACTTCATTATAACACATATAAGATGTCAAACTTTGATTCTTGTCGAGTATGTGTCACGACCCACCTTCACCGAAAGGAGGGAAAGGTCAGCAGATTTCTAGGCCCTTCCTTCATTAAGTTGAAGGGGAGATAATGACCCCTAAGATCCACCTTCAATAGGTCCCGGAGTGGCGAACAACGCCAAGGGTATAAAATCACACACTAAATTGAAGGCACTACCCTTTTTCATTTAATATGATCAGGAGATAATATAGTAAATCCCACAACAAAAACTGAAAGTAAAATTAAAGCCATGAACCATTCCCAATGCATGTTACAAAAGTAAAAAAACCACAATGTATAAGGAGTCTACAAAGTGAAAATACCAAAAGAAAGAACAAAAACAGCTACAATGATCTGCCATAATGTCCGAGCTAGTACGGCCGAGCACGATCCCCAAAGTCCTCCTTGAAAAATGAAAGCATTTTTATATATGTAGGGTGAGCATACATGTATACTCAATAGGGAAAACCGAAGTCTCTCATGCATAAGTGGGGAGGCATGATAATTCCTCATGGAGAAAGGGAAAACCTAGCACCTAACAAGGAAACTAACCACCCAATCCTCACCAAGGAACATTGCCCAAATAACACAAGTCAAGTAATGTATAGTAATAACACATCGATAATTGGGTACCCCACACCACTTTCCAACTTGTTATTGAATAAATCCTATGCATCAGACCAATCCTGCCATTCACATCGCACTCCCATTGCCATTCACAGCCCGCACACACCTGGTCCACAACCACACATCCTGCCCGCAAACACCTGGGCCAAAACCACTATCTCGCCCGCAGACACATGGGCCACAACTGTCACAGGTAACCACTCCTATAAACACCTATGAAAAAACAACCACTGTCATGCCTGAAGAAACTTGTGCGTCATCCTGAAGATACATGGGAAACCACCTACCCACACACACTTGGGCCAACCACCACACTACCCTGCCCGAAGTTTCTTGGGATAATAATGGAGATCAGGCCATCACAGCCTGCCCGAAGATACTTGGGCTATCTAGGAAATGGATCAGAAAAGAGATAATAACCAAACACTAATAGTAGTGTTTGGAAAAACACCCTCCCCCATGAAAAGGGGGTGTTCGGCACTAAGTGCTCAACTTGGGTGGGGCACGAATAAGAAACACAAAACTAAAAGTATATGTATAGGTAACAAGTAATCACCCAATCTTTGTTTTTCATTACCCAGAATAATGAACACTATCCTTATGATTTGTTAATATGAGAAGAGAACAACACCTATGCCAAGTCAAAACTCACGTCAAACCAAATCCCCATTTGTCCCATCCTTGCTTTGATGTTCAGTAATAATGTTTAGATAAGTTTCTTTACTACTAGGCAACTAAAAACATAGGCACAACCCAAGGGAAAAAGTTACAGCCAAAAGCAATTTCAGCATCCACACCCAGTTCTATTGCATGGTCACAATAACAATGGGATAAGGGAGATCCCTCGGATTATTGGAACCAAGGAAAACCCCAAGATACAGCCCCATGTCCCCAAAATCCAGGAGTCAAGAGTTTCTCAACAATAGAGCATCCCACCCTAATTTGTGATACAAACAGTGGATCCCATCCTCACCCAAATCACCCCTAGTAATATAAACTTCCATTCATGAAAACCATATAGTGACCCGCAAACGTCCCGTGGAGTGAACAAACAAACCAAAAATACCAACCCAAGGTAGACCCAACATGTATTTTTAAATTTAAAAGATTTAACACACTGCATGATTTCAATTCCACTAGGCTTAAACCAGGGTTATCATAGAAAAGAATTTGATCCTAGTGCTTTCATTTTTTTCAACCAAATATACGTAATTAATCAATTTCCAATACACAACAAAAATTCCATAACCAAAATACAAGCTATTTGAACATCACAAGGGGTAAGGGTTTATTAGTTCATAGGGAAAGAACACCAAATTCCATGATTTTTAGTGATCGTAAGACCGCACAATTTAGAAATCATCAACCATGGATAAAAATAGAGCAGCAGCATCGATCACACCCCTCCCCTTCATTTAGAGTCCATTTAATATCTTTATTAAACTTTTTTTCATCAAATTAAATGGAAATAGTAGTGTACCAACCCCGCAAGATACACAGGAAGGAGAGAAGAAGGTGAAACCCCTACCTGATAATCAAGTATCGAAGTTAAGTCCTCGCGTTGAAACTGTAAAACAGGAGTGAAAGAACTCCACAGAACGTGATCAAAGAAGACTTTAGAACAGGTGTATGGCTCGTCGAGAGGAAGGGTGCTCTGAGCAGCCTGATCAAAAAAGAAACATAGATAGAAGATTTTAGGTTATAAAGGATGATAAGGGCTGAGATACAACACTCCTGTATGGTTATGATATGGAGAAAAAAACACGAAAATGCATATCGTGGGTTGTGTACGTGGCTGGGACACCCCATACATCATTAAGTGGGCCCCACCTTTTGGAGCTGTTTAAAAAAGAATCAACAAAATTTAATTAAAACCCATTAATTACTTTAAATGGGGTCAAAACACGGCTCAAAAGACAATTTGTGAAAAAGGAGGTGCCACAGGGAAAAATCATGGTCGCCAGTAAGCTAGATCGACCGTTTGGCCAATGTTCCCGGTAGACCGAGCCACAGGTAAGTCGTGGCTACCGGTAGGATGAGATACCGATACGAAGAGCTATCGATAGGCTGAGATATTGGTAGAATTATCTACCGGTACGCCGAGCTACCGATAGCCTGAGCTACTAGTACGCAGAGCTACCGGTAGGCCGAGCTACCGGTAGACCGAGTTACCGGTACGCCGAGCTACCAGTAGACCGAGGTACAGTTATGCCGAGGTACCGGTTCACCGAGGTACAGGTAGATTGATCCATCGGTAGACCAAGATACGGGTAGAACGAGCCACAGGTAGACCGAGCTACAAGTAGACCTAGCTACAGGTAGGCAGAGCTACCGGTAAACCGAGCTACTGGTAGACCGAGATATGGTTTAGACCGAGCTACCGGTAGGCCGAGCTACCGGTAGACCAAGCTACCGGTAGACCGAGCTACCAGTTAGACCGAGCTAATGGTAGGCCTAGGCTACCATTAGATGTTTTGATAGCTTCCTAGACTACCTAGAACACCTTATCATCAGATTTTTACAAAGTAATGGACCACAAAAACTCAGGCTATTACATCAAATTCTTCTCAAACTATTCTCATCCTCGAGAATATATGAACTACCTTGATGGATCCAAACAACCACCCTCTAAAGATACTTCTCAGGGGAAAACCCCGAAAGTCTTCGAATGCTGGAATAGAACCCTCCCACTACCTCCACAAAAAGTACCAGGATCATATGTTCAACACGTGAGTTAGGGAGTCCCTTCGTACATGTTATGATATTATCGGCTTTGGGCGGCACTGACTCGCCTGCATGGGTTTAATTTCATCCACATCAATGTGTCTTGATTAGCAATCCAGTTTTCCCATCATCATCCCACATTCATACAAACACACATGAAACAGGGAATAGATCATCTAAAAACAAGAGTTTCATATATTAAAGCACAAGGTACAATGTCTAAAGGATTAGAACAAAACATCAAGTCAAAATAGCTCTGGGTACTGAACTCGCAAATGGGAATCCCGCTCCGATGTGCGCTCATTCAGGCCACCATGCCTCCACAACACACGAACCAAGGGGAATGGTTCATCCACAAAGCACTTTATCCTTACGATACTCGATCCTGATTGGTCATTCTATGAAGGTCTCATCGTCTTCGATATCTAACTCTCCCCAATTGATTACGTGGGAGTTTCCATGTAGATATCGATGAAGCTGGAACCCATGGAATACATCGTGTATTCTCAATAGCATTATTGGTCGTGCTAGCAGATAAGCCACTTCACCTACCCGCCACAACACCTCAAAGGGTCCGATAAACATGGGAGAAAGATTACTCCCCTTTCTGAACCTCTGTTTTCCATGCAGAGGGGAGTCCGTTAAGAACACGTGGTCTCCAACCTTAAACTCCAAGTGTCTCCTCCTATCATCAGCACATGACTTCTGCCAGTCCTGAGCAGCCTTCGTCCTTTCTTGTATAAGCTGAACCTTATCTTTCGTTCTCTGCACCACCTCTGGGCCAAGAACACCTGCTTCCCCAACCTTAGTCCAGCACATGGGTGAGTGAGACTACCTTCCATATAGGGATTATTAATGGATCCATGCCAATGGTAGAGTGATGGCTATTATTGTAGGCGAACTCTACCAGAGGAAAGTGTCGCACCCATGATCCCCCAAATTCTAGAATACATGCTCGCAACATATCCTCCAACTTATGGATTGTGCACTCTGTCTGCCCATCTATCTGGGGGTGTAAAGTAGTGCTAAGTCGCAGTTGGGTGCCAAAGGCATGCTGCAAACCCCTCCTGAATCGTGAGGTAAAACGTCAATCTCTATATGGGACTATGGAACTCAGATCTCCTTGCAATCGCACTACCTCATCCACATACTTCTGTGCTAGAGCATCCACTGCACTCGACTCCTTAATCGCCAGAAAGTGAGCCGACATCGTCAAGCGGTCCACTAATACCCAGATGGTGTCACATCCCCCTGGCACCTTGGGTATTCACATGAAAAAAATCCTTCGAGATGTCATCCAACTTCCACTCGGGGACATCTAATTGTTGAAACAACCTTCCTAGAACACGGTGTTCTTCCTTTTCTTACTGACATAGTAGGCACTTGGCCACAAACTCTACCACTTATCACATTATTCAGGGCCACCAAAACGGTCTCTTCAGACATTGGTACATCTTAGAAACTCCTAGATATTCTTCTAGGGTGGAGTTGTGGAACTCACAATGATCCTTTCCATGCATTGCCTCTGGAACAGACAACTTTCCTTGGAAAAGAATCTTGTTCTGACCATCCTCCGTCCATCCTTCCGGAGCATTTCTCTGGTCAACTCGGCCACGCATCACTTCGCACTCTGGGACTCCCCACTGTGACTCCTCCACTATCTTAAAAAGAGAAGACTGCATTGTCATCTGATATAGGAAACCTCTACAACTATCCATCCTAACATCTAGGTGCATGGAACCCAACTCCTCTATCACCTTCCATGCATCTGCCAACTCTCGGGCCACAACCTTCTACGACCTCCTGCTCAAAGCATCAGCCTCTGCATTCCCTTTTTCTAAAGTGTAGGAAATATTGAAGTTGTAATCCTTGAGGAACTCAATCCACCTTTGCTGCCGTAAGTTTAGGTCCCGCTGGGAGAAGACATACCTCATGGTTTTTTGATCCGTGAAGACCAAAAAGTGTTCTCCGATGAGGTAATTCCACCATAAATTGAGTGTGAAAACGACTGCTACAAGTTCCAGATCGTTTGTGGAATAATTATTTTGATGAGGGTGTAGCTGTCTAGACCCATAAGAGATCACCCCTTGTTGCTGCATCAACACACATCTGAGGCCTTTCCCAGAAACATCATATAACAACTCATACGCCGCCCCTCCTTTGGGTAATCTCAGCACTGGGGCACTAACTAACTTCTCCTTCAGATAGCTGAAGGCTACCTCACACTGCTCACTCCACATATAAACCTAGTCCTTCTGGGTCAAGAAATTCAAAGGCGCCACAACTCGAGAGAACTTGGGTAAAAACATCCAGTAGTATCCTTTCAGCCCGAGGAAACTACGAACCTCTGCCACATACTTGGGTGATGCCCAAGAAACAATCGCTTCAACCTTTGATGGGTCCACCGATACCCCTTGCTCGGACACTACGTGCCCAAAGAAATGCACCTCTAGCCTCTATAACTTGCATTTCGACAACTTCCCATAGAGCAAGTGCTGTCAGAGGACCTCCAAAACCGTCCTCAGGTGCTTCGCGTGGTCCTCCTCTGATCTTGAATAGATCAGGATGTCCTCAATGAACATGACTACAAACCGATCCAGATATTCATAGAAGTCGGAGTACATAATCCCCAGGAACATACCTCTAGCATTCGTAACGCCGAAGGGCATAACCAAAAACTTGAAGTTCCCATATCTGCACCTGAAGGCCGTAGGTCGATCTTCTAGAACCATCCTGCACCTTTCAGCTGGTCAAAGAGATCGTCTATCCTAGGAAGAGGGTAGTGATTCTTGAACGTTACATGATGCAACATCCTATAGTCTATGCACAACCTGAGACCACCATCCGCCTTCTTGGAAAACAAGATCGGGGCACCCCACGATGACACACTTGGTCGAACATAACCCTTCTTCGTTAGATTGTCAATCTGAATCTGCAACTCCCGTATCTATGAAGGTGCTATACAGTAGGGAGCCATCAAAATTAAATGATCACCAGGCTACAGGTCTATCCCAAACTCGGTATCATGTCAAGGGGGTAGAGTTTTCACCTCCTCAGGGAAGACGTCCATAAACTCACTAACAATCCCTGGCACCTCCTCCATATCAGTATCCACGGACACTACTGACAGCTTGTATAACAAGGAGAGGAGGGGTTCCTTTCACCTGTTTCACTTCTGGCCACTCCGCTCGCTAGTGAAAGTAACAAGTTGGCCACCCATGTCTGAGAACACAACTCTTCCTCGGGATCAGTCGATGATCGCACAAACGGAGAAGAGACAGTCGATTACCAGGATGACATCGTGTTGTTGTATCTGTAGCAGTAGTAGATCCCTGACTGACTGATGTGGCCATATCATCAGTGTGAATCATCGGAAAACATATAACATGTCGGTCCTTCCTCTGACTGGTGTGCTCAACAAAAGGAAAACTAGAAGTATCTCGGCACCTAGACCCATAGCACGGGCTAGACCGGGTGCAACAAAGGAGTACAAAGCTCTGGTATCGAACAAGGCGTAATCAAGGGTACTGAACAAACTGATCGTACCTCGAACAACCTCTGGTCCTGCTGGAACTGCTGCCTCTGCGACATGCAACTATCCACGCCAAGATCCTCTACCCCTTGCCTATCGGTTGCCTCCACGACCACGCCCTGTTCGAGGTCCCTGAGGATGTCCCTGTGGTCGGCCTCCCCCAACAACGTCTTCCCTCGGAGGAGCGGGAGCTCTCTGCCCCTGCTGTTACTGCTGAAATGGCCTAGCTTGAAGCTTCTACTGAGGCGGGTGCTGGGCCTGTTCACCACTATCGAACTGCACTCGATCTGGTCACTGATTCTGAAGATGTACATGGCTTCTATAGACGAACGACCTCAGTCCTGGGCCTGAAGGAAAAGGACGAGGACCGGGGGACCAGAACTGGAAGTGCTGCGGCCCGCTTCCTATTGGTCGGAACCTAGAGAGTCCTGATACTAGAGGTCTGGTGCTGACGGCCTTTCCCTTTGACAATCCTAGCTGAATCCCCTCTCGTGACACACCACCCAGCATGTGCATCCTCTCCACCACCTCTACCTTCTTCTGGACCTCCATGTATGTCGGCAAGGTGAAGGGGGTAACAACGTACTGGCGGGAGGGTCGAAGCGCCTCCTCTAAACATCTATCCCGAGACTCCTCATCCAGAAAGAGGTCTGGGGAAAAGTGGAGGAGATCCTTAAACTTGATCCCCAGCTCCCTTACCGACATGCACCCCTGCTTAATGGAGAGTAGCTCATGCCTCTTCTCCACCTTAATCGCAGAAGAGAGGAATTACACCCGGAACTCCCTCTAGAAATCAGCCCTTTCCACCTCTTCCTCTCTCCTATCCCCCAGGTAGAGCATCCCCCACTGATGTGCTGCTCCCCACATCTGGCTGACATCCAGAGGTACCCAGTACGTGGTCGGATCCCGGATCAAGACTAATGCAATCACCAACTCCTCTAAAAACACTTCGTCTTAATGTCTGAAGTGATGCCCTCATACTTCTCGAGGGTTTTTCGCTGGAAGGCTCGAAGCGTCCTCTTCCAATGATCATCTTACTCCTCTCGGTCAGCCCTCTGTTGATCAGCCACGTTGACCTCCTGGGCCTCGATCGCTTGTAAAACTCGTGGTCGTCTCCCGGGTTCCATAGCTGCAAGGTAGACAAGGAATGCCTACGCCCATGTAGTGTAGAATATTGCTCTTAAAACATCTTAACTTAATATTTATTTCAAGTTCACAAAACACCACAGAAACACGAGAGCACAAGTCATTTATGATGCATGTACATTCATAGAGTCTCTACCCTATAATCAATGTGGCCTCATCTGGTCATTCGATAGGTCCAGAGTCCTTGCATCAGATCACGGGGGGCCCTAAAATCTCGTGTCCTAGTCGGTCTTCCCTGGCCTAATTCACGCACCAAGGTCAGCCAACACTGTTGCCCTTCCATATCATGCAATACTCACTGTTTCGAACTCCTGACTCCTTCCAATATCTCAACCTCCCTTTGATACCATTCGGCCACGACCCGCCTTCACCAAAAGGAGGGAAAGGTCATCAGATTTCCAGGACCATCCTTCTTTAAGTTGAAAGAGAGATAATGACCCTCGAGACCCACCTTCAATTGGTCTCGGAGTGGTGACCAACGCCATGGTTATATAATCACACACTAAATGTAAGGTATTACACTTTTTCTTTGAATATGATCGAGAGATAAGATAGTAAATCCCATAGCACCAAACTGAATGTTAAAGTAAATCCAAGAACCATTCCCAATTCATGTTACAAAAGTAAAAAAACCACAATGTATGAGGAGACTACAAAGTAAAAATACCAAAAGAAACAAAAACACCTACTACGATGATTTGTCACAAGGTCCGAGCTAGTACTGTCCAGCACGATCCCCGAAGTCCTCCTAGAAACCAGAAAGTAGTTTTTTATACCTAAGGTGAGCATACAAGTATACTCAGTAGGAAAAACCCAAGACTCTCATGCACATGTGGGGAGGCATGCTAATGCCCAGTCGAAAAAGAGAAAACCAAGTACCTAGCAAGGAAACTAACCACCCAAGCCTCACCAAGGCACACTCCGCAAATAACGCAAGTTAAGTAATGTAAAGTAAAAGAACATCGATGATTGGGTACCCCGCACCACATTCCCACTAGTTATTGAAGACATCCTATGCATTAGACTAATCCCTCCATTCAAATTGTAGTCCCACTATTATACACCGCCCGCACACACCTGGGCCACAACCACACATCCCGCCCGCAAACACCTGGGCCACAACCACTAACCCGCCCGCAGACACCTGGGCCACAACTATCACAGGTAACCACGCCTACAAACACCGAGGCCAAAACAACCAATGTTATGCCCGAAGACACCTGGGACTCATCCCGAAGAAACATGGGAAACCACCTTCCCACACACACTTGGGCCAACCACCACAGTACCCTGCACGAAGATTAATGGGCAAATAATGGACCTCAGGCCATCACAGGCTTCCTGAAGATACATGGGATATCCCGAAAAGGGAGTAGAAAGGAGCTAATAACCAGCCACTAATATTAGTGTTGGGCAAATCACCCTCCCCCGCGAAATGGGGGTGTTCTGAACTACGTTCTCAACATGGGTGGGGTGTGAATAAAAACACAAAATTACAAGTATATGTATAGGAAACAAGCACTCACCCAATCAAGGTTTTTCTTCAGCCAGACTAAATAACACTATCCTTACTATTCATTCATAGGAGAAGAGAACAACACCCATGCCAAGTCACAACTCACATCAAACCAAATCCCCATTTGTCCCATCCTAGCTTTCATATTCAGTAGTAATGTTTAGATAAGTTTCTAAACTACTGGGAAACTAACAGCATAAGCACAAACCAAGGGAAAAAGTTACACCCAACAGTAATTTCATCATCCACACCCGGTTCTTTTGCAAGGTCACAACAAAAAAGGTATTAGGGAGATCCCTCAAAGTACTAGAACCAAAAACCCCTATGATACAGTCCCATGTCCCCGAAATCCACGAGTCAATTGTTTCTCAACAACACACGATCCCACCCCAATTCATGATACAAACAGAGGGTCTCATCCTCACCCACATCACCCCCAATAATCTAAGCTCCCATCCAAGAAAACCATACAGTCACCCGCAAATGGCCCATGGAGTAAACAAGAATACCAAATCTACCAACACAAGGCATCCCCAACAGGTATTTTCAGATTTAAAAGATTTAGAACACTCCATGATTTCAATTCCACTGGGCTTAAATCGGGGTTATCCTAGAAAAGGAGTTTATCCTGGTTCTTTAAATTTGTTCAGCCGAATATACATAATTAAACAATTTCCTTTAAACATAAAAAGTCCACAACCAAAATACATGCCATTTTAACATCACAAGGGGTAAGGGTTTATTAGTGCAAAGGAGAAGACCACCAACGACCATGATTTTCAGTGGGCGTAAGCTCACACAATTTAGAAATCATCAATCATGGATAAAAATAAAGTAGAATCATCGATCACACCCCTCCCCTTAATTTAGAGTCTGTTTATTATCTTTATTAAAGTTTGGTTCATTCAATTCAATAGAAACAGTAGCGTACCCACCCCGCAAGATACAATGAATGGATAGACGAAGGTGAATCCCCTACCTGACTATCAAGGATCGACGTTAAGTCCTCGCGTGGAAACTGGAAATCATGATTGGCAGGAGCTCCACAGAGCGCGATCAAGGATGACATCAGATCACGGGTACGACTCGTCTGGAGGAATGGTTCTACGAGCATGATGATCAGAAAAGAAACATAGGGAGAAGTTTTTAGGTTATTAATGTTGATAAGGCTAAGATACATCACTTCCGGATGGTTAAGATATAGAGAAAAAAAACTCGAAATCGTAGATCGTGGGTTGACTACGTGGCTGGGACACCCCTCATGTCATTAAGGGGTCCCCGTCTTTTGGGGCTGTTTAAAATGGACTAACCATAATTTAATTAAAACCCATTAAGTTCTTTAAATGGGGTCAAAACGCATCTCAAAATCCAATTTGAGCGAAAAAAGGTGCCAATGGGAAAACCCGTGGTCACCAGTAGGCTAGGTCTACCGGTTTGCCAAAGCTACCGGTAGACCGAGCTCCTGGTATGCCGCAGCTACCGATAGTCCGAGGTACCTATACCCCGAGCTACCGGTATGCAGAGCTACTGGTAGACCAAGCTACTGGTACTCCAATCTTCCGGTAGACTGAGCTATCGATACGTCGAGCAACAGGTAGGCCGAGCTACCGGTAGACCGAGCTACCGGTACGTCGAGCTACCAGTAGGCCGAGCTACGGGTAGACTAAGCGACTGGTAGACCGGGATACTGATAGTCCCAGACACCGGTAGAATGAGCTACCGGTAGACTGAGCTACCGATAGGCCGAGCTACCGGTAGACCGAGATACCAGTAGACAGAGCTACTGGTTAGACCGAGCTACCGGTTGGCCAACGCTACTGTTATAAGCTGTGATAGCTTCCCAGACTTCCCGGAACACGTCAACATCAGATGTTTACCATGTAATAGACCACAAAAACCCAGGCCATCACAGTATGGGCCCTTAGGGATTGAAATTTGGCACATAGGTGTTGTTTTTTAGTGTTTTATGGGTTACGAATATGATTCTGAGGCATAGTGTCCGGAATTTCCAGTATAAATGTTGTTTTGTACCATCAACACGTCGTGTATTGTCTTATGTTTGGGAAAAAATACACATTTTAAGTACACGCCGTGTACCCCGAAGTACATGACGTGTAGTCTCTTCCCGTGTCACGAAACGTGTGGGCGGCGACACAAGGAAGGGAAGATCTTCAGGAGAACACGACGTGTACCAGATGTATACACCATGTAGTGTTGACCCAGAGACCCGGATGAGTAACTAACAAACACTGGTCAGTGTAGTCGTTTCTTGAACATGCGGTTTCAATGAAGAACATGTCATGTGGTCTGACCTGGGGGACCCGACCGTGTAACTAACAACATGGGTCAGCGGAGCACATTTAGTACACGTCGTGCACTCGTGGGACATGTCGTGTAGTCTTGTCCAATGAAAAACTATGTAACACCCCAGGTAAATAAAGAATATGAAATTTTTATATTTATCCCTATTTGTGAATAAAATGTCAATATTAATTTAAAGGCACCGGTATTCTTGATGGCTTACCCAATACGCAACAACGAGTTCCATTGAAATCTTACATTGCACTCTAATAATAAAATGATTTAATTTTAAATGGTAGTTAACACCTAGCCGTTGTAATGAGGGGAATGAATAGAACTAACTAAAAAATAATTATATATGTTTGCCAAATATTTTTACTTTTTACAATAAATGGTAGAGGATTAAAAATGTGAATGAATCCAATTTTAAGCGTAAACATTCTAATATTCATTAAAAGGTCGATTAACCGCCTTTTGATGGTGAACCTATTTTAAATAAACTTTTTGACAATTTTGGGTATTCTATTTGACAAAATAAAATTCTTCTTTAGAATCAAGACATCAAAATTTAATTTGTGTAAATTTTTGGTATTTTTCCGAAAATGTTCATTTTTAATGAATAGTAAAAAATGTTGTATTTTAATTCAGAACCTCTTTTTAATCTAATTTATTTATATAATTAGATTATCTTTTGAATTTATTTTAAAGTAAAATTAGAATATATTTTTACCATTTAATCCAATAGTGGTCATTGGAATTAATTTCACTTTGAAATTGGACTTAAACTAGTGTCAATCTTTTAATATATATTGTTTCTTAAAGACACGCTATTTGTTTTGAGCTCAGGAATTATTTATCAAAATAATTAATGCAACATATATGTTTTAAATTTTTTAAAATAGACATCATTTTTGAAATTTGAATATCAAATATACCTTAGGGTGAATTTTTGGTATTTTTCTGAAAAAACTTAAATTTTTGATGAATAGTTAAACCACTAAGTGGTAGTTTAAAAACTAATTTTTCGTTTAAATGAAACATTACCACTTCTATGATTTTTATTTCAAAAATATGACATACGTGGTTTTCATTAGGATGTAAAATGTGGTTCAATGGGATTCAGATAATTTTTTGGTGAATAGTAACTTTTAAGATTTTAATCGGGAATAGAGGTAATTAGTGTAATATAAGGTAAAAATAATATTTTAATAATATGATATGACCTTGAAACATGTCCAACCCTTATTGGTTAAGTCATGATCGACCATGAAAATCCATGGGTGAACTTGGGGACCCCATGGAGCCACTTTGGTAGGAAAATGACATTAAAACCTTTTTATTAAAATTTAAAATTAAAAGGTCACAAACATGTATTGTTTTACTAAAACAATTTTTACATAAGGTTATACAAGTCATATATTTTCCAATAAATATTCATTATAAATCTAAAACTATTTCCTATATCATGATAGTTTTTTTATTATTTTTAGACATTTAATAAATTAAATTATTTATGACACCATGATGATGAATCGATTACCTCATTATTTAATGATTTAAATAAAATAAAACGATATTGTAAAATATAAGACCTACACTTGTCAAAAACCTATTAGATGTGTGGATTTCGAAATATTATCACCTTATCCTAGAAATATATAATCGTGGGACCATTAACATCCGAAATGAATTTTATAATAATGTTACTTTTCACGACGTTCAAAGAGTGCCCCTCCTCTTCTCTTATAAAGGGCCCCCACCTCTACGACCTTACCCACACCTATCAAGTCATTGGCTCAGCCAAAACCTACCCAATTTGTCTCTCCACATACCTATTTAATCCTATATTCCTCACATTGGGAATAAGTCTTTCCAAGTAAGCCTTTGAGCTCAAATCAAAAAGAGTTATCCGATTTAAAGGTAAAGTATTCCCAAGTGTTCTTTTGTTTTATTTAGCCTCTCCAACCCCCTAAACTTTTTTATTCCTGTATTTTTTAACAAAACCAGTATCTTAAATATACTTGTATGTTTTTATATGAATGATTCGAGCTAAAATTACACACACATATGTCTAATGGTTAAAGAACATAATGTTTCTGTGGATGGTGAATTACTGCTTCACAAAACGATGATTATTCAATATTCTTTTAACACCTTCAAAAGTGGCCATTATGATGTCACTGTATTTTATATATCATATTATGGTATTTATATTTTATATATTCTTCTGTATTTTATATTTAAAACTTACTTTTATTCTTTGCATGTTGTGAAAATGCTATAATTTCATATGAGGAAGTGTGGACTACGACCCCCTCAACTGATGTGACTCGTTCATGAAATAATGGAATGTATAAAGAATGAAATTAATTAACATATGTGACCTATATAACATATATATTATACTAGAATTATAATATATATATATATATATATCATTTATTAATTCCATTAATATGACATAAAAAATGAAAGTAGCGTTCATGCGTACGTTCGGGCTACCGTCTCCATGAATGGTGCTTTTTGTTTTTTGCCTCCAAATGAGATGGAATAGTATAAAATGAATATGTACTGGATATATATGATATTTTAATAATTAATACTATTCTGGAAATTATTTACTTATAAATACATGGGAAATCATTCTTCAAACAAGTTCATTTTTGACTCATGTAACAAACATCGACAAAAACTTCTCATATGAACAAACACTATTAAACAATTATTATAACATTATAATATGTGATATGAACATAATAATAATCTTTAAAGGATGTCCTTAGGATATTATAAATTGACCAAAGTTTGTTATTCAGGAATATAAGGAAATGAACAGGACAAGTCGTACTTGAGGTAAGGGATCCTACCCCTCTCTTGCTTTTTAAGTACACTCTTTTATGACATTTATTTTAAGCACATATTTATTATGATTGGGATGTTATTTTATATTAATATTACTTTACTTTTTTTATGTTTATTTCATGAGAGAACATACTTTCTCTCATCAATTAAATTTGGATGTTTTGAGTGGCTCCGTTAGGCTGCCGAATTCTCGTAAGAGATCCAACCTCTCTCTTTATTTTTAGGTACTATCCTTTATGTCACTTCTTTGAAGCTCCTATTTGTTATGATGGATGATTTTATTTTATATTCCTCTTGATGTACATTTTATGTTAATATGACGAGATACCCTATTTGATCTCATCAATCCATTTTTGGATGTTTTGAGTGGCGTCGTTAGGCTGCCGAGTATTCGTACGAGAATTTTCATCTCACTTTTATTCCCGTGAGATTTATGCTACATTTTCCACCATTTCCGTTGAGTGGTATATATACTACCCATTATTCTACTATTTGTGTAATTTACTTTATTTTATGAGTATTTACATCAATGTTGTATTGTCCTTCTTTGATGGGGTGTATGTTTCGAAAGATACCCATGTCGGTAAGGAAACCTTTCACCCTCCTCATTTTAAAAGACTTCTTTTGTTGGGTCATTTAATTTACATATTTTTATGTTGGTATATTTTCTTATATATCCTTATTGATGTAAATTATATGTACAAGATATGAGATACCCTTTTTTTCTCTCATCAACTCATATTCTGAATTTTGAAGGGACGTTTTTAGGCTATCGAATTTTGGCAAAGGAATTTCATAACCCAATTTTGATTCTTTGGGATAAACTTGCACTCCTTGAATATGTTGTTCTATGAATATGTGTGAATATCCTATTATTGTTTTAAACTTAATATCCACTTATATTTGGTGTATTCGTTTGTCACACATAATTATGTAATTGATTTATCCTTAATCCAAGGATACCGTCTTTGTATGGGACTTCATTTCAATCTCCATTCATTGTGGCATATTTTATTTTATACGGTTTATAAACCCCATTGAATTTTACATTTATCCAAAAGGAATCTTTTTTATACGAAGCATTTTACTAAATGACAAAATGGAATGTTTTTTTCTATATATGTGGCGACAACAACTTCTCTGCCGCCGTGACCATTATTTGAGTTTCAGGTTCCTCTACAAGCCATACATTTATTTTAAATGAAAAATAAATACCATGTTATAATTTTATTTTATTTTTCTATTGTAAATGGTTTTCATAATGTGTTGTGTTGATATCTTGGTATTGAAATGTGGAAATGTTATGTTTCCTTTATGCATGTTTTATCTGATACGATTATGTTATGGTTCTTGGACATTGTTTTGAAGAAGGTTGGTTATGTGATAATATAAGGGCGTGTGGGAACGATATAGCTCTCTAATGCATTGGGTAACATTAAGGAGTTAAACATTAAGGTTTCTCCGAAGAGATTTAGGGAATATACTATGATGGGTATTCCAAACGTAACCATGATGGTTACTCCCTACGTAAGAATGTTATGAATGCCTCAAGTTACCTTTATGTCTTATGACTTCTATGATTTATTCATGATTTGATTAGGTGTGTTAATGTGCTTATGTTTTATGAGTAAAGTATAATTTCATTGATTCTTATGTATACATGTACTCATGTTTCCTTTCCATAATTTTATATCCCTTACTGAGCTTTTTATGCTCATCCGAAGTTTTTGAAATGATTTTCACAGGTCAAGGGAAAGGTATATGACATGATGATAATGTCAAGGAAGTGTCAAGAAAGAATCCATGTTTTATTTTAAATATGTTTCCGTTGATGGGAAAAAATGAATACTATCTTTTATTTAACCAATTTGTTTAAATGTGGAATTTAATGAATTATTTAAGGTCTAATTCTCTAAAACACTAAACCTAAAATGATCATTAATGTGAATTATTCATTTAATTCAATATTAAGTACGGTATAAGGCTGGGGCCTTATAGTTGGTATCAAAGGGAGGTTTAGAAAACATTAGGGATTAAGAGTTTTTGTTAGACACATGATTAGTCCCTATATCTATTATTTCAGTTAGATACTTGTTTTATAACCTTTTTCAGGTCAAGTAAAGTTAGTTATGAATGGAAGGAGAAGGATCTTAAATGACATACTTATATCTTCTTGATGACATGCTTTTAATAATTATTGCAAAGGCATGTTCTGATGACTGTGAACCATTTTCTAGCATACAACTAACTTGCAAGCAGTTGTTTGAGATATCAAACACCTCCACTATACCTCATTATCATCATGGATCATGGGTTGTTTTTAGGAAAATACTATTTTCACAATATTCTCATATTTTCAAGAAAGGTAAATATTATCAAGGTATTTTCAAATATTTTACCTTATCACAAGAATTTGAAGCATATTATGATTTTAAAAATGGTGCTGTGGAAGGAGACCCTTGCGCAACCTATTTATATTTTCTTTTAAAATATATTCTCTCAATACATACTTATGGTTTTTCAAAAGGACCAATAAAAGAAATTTTCAACTCAAATTCTGTCCGACTATTTTATAGAAATCATGTTTTATCATATGTTTTGGAATGATATGTCATACATGATTATTTTCCAAAACTGTTTTTCTGTGAACAACTATATGACCCATGTTGTACAAGGTGTATTTGGATGGAGGAAGAAAGTGATTTTGATGGATCCCTAAATCAGTGTTGTAATGCATGGGACTTCTATTTACGTGAGCAAGATGACGATGAAACCGAGTGGACGCCTTAATCAATGTATTCTGTTATTCATTTTGGGAATTGTTTTATTTTATCTTATGGTGGTGAAATAAGACTTAAAGAATTAAGATGTTTAGATCGTAAAGAATTTGGATGAAAATGAAAGGTATAAGGAAACAATTGAGGTTAAAATATGTTAGGGTTATATTTGGAGTTTTATTAAAAGGACAAAACATAGACTGTGTGACAACCTGTCGCGTCGTACAAAGTTGTGGGAATCGTACGCACAACAAAAGTGCGACTGGTATTTATCGCCTACCACTATACTACCTGAAGTCTCAGGTTAGTATGAATTATTATTTTTAGTTAGGTGATTTTCTGAATTAATATTATGTTAATTTTGGGTTTTCTATGGAAATTATTAACCTATCATGGAGGATATGTGATTAGGTTAATTGCTTTTCAATATGAGACTTTAAGAGCAACTGATTTTATTTGGAGATCAGTGTTAACTTTTACCTTGGAAGACTATGTTATCAAATCCTTCAAATATTTGGGTTTCAATCTTAGTTTGGTTTATTTTGAATAATTTTATGGACAAATTTATTATTGAATGGTCTTCATTGAACTTTGGGTTTTTTTGGACCAATTTTGGAGATTATGAATAGATTTTCATTTTATAAAGGCTTATACTTTTCTGGATTATTTGATCCTGTTCTAATAATTATGGTTTTGGTAAGGGTCTAAAGTCATGGGAAATATGTAGTCCTCTTTTTTGGATTAGATGATTCTCTAGAATTTGATTATAGTACTCTTAGTGTGAACAAGTCTTCCTAAATAAAAATCATTTGGGGAAAGTATGATTTTGTGTAAGAAATATAGTAAAAGTTGAAAGTGAAAATGACAAGTAAATATGTTTCCTTAAGTTCAAAAATTAATTCCTCAGTGAAAACTAACTTACAACAAAATGGCTTTCTACTAAATTTTCTTACTGGGGAATCGAATACCGTTTAACCCACCACATGTTTGTGTTTTTCTTGTGGTTAACTTCTCCTAAACATGTTTTCTGTCACTCTCCCTTAGAACATGAACCTTTTCTTTTTCTTCCATATCCATGTTTTCATACATGGAATCCTAGTATGGGTTAACTCGGGTGACCTCTGTACTTCTCTTTCTTTATTTGAATGTGATTGTTTTACAGACTCTTGTTTTGATGTGGGACTTTCAATGATGATTCTGAGCCCAATTATAAAATTGCGAGGACGCAATTCCCAAAAGGGGGGAAGGATGTAACACCCCATGTAAACAAAGAATATGACATTTTTGTATTTATCCCTATTTGTGAATAAAATATTAATATTAATTTAAAGGTAACACTATGCTCGATGGCTTACCCAATACGCAACAACGAGTCCCTTTGAAATCTTACGTTTCAATCTAATAATAAAATAATTTTATTTTAAATGGTAGTTAGCACCTAGCCATTGTAATGAGGGAAATGAAAAGAACTAAATAAAAAATTATTATATATGTTTGTCAAATATTTTTCATTTTTACAATAAATGTTATAGGATTAAAAATGCGAATGAATACAATTTTAAGCGCAAACATTCTAATATTCTTTAAATGGTTGATTAACCACCTTTTGATGGAAAAGAACTTTGAAATCCACTTTTTGGCAATATTATGTGTTATATTTGACAAAATAAAATTCTTCTTTAGAATCGGGACATCAAAATTTAGTTTGTGTAAATTTTTTGGATTTTTGCGATTAAGTTCATTTTTTAAATTAATAGTGAAAAATGTTGTTTTTTAATTCAAAAATTCTTTTTGATATAATTTATTTATATAATTATATTATATTTTTAATTATAATTAAAGTGAAATTAGAATATAATTTTACCATTTAATCCAATAGTGGTCATTGGAATTAATTTCACTTTGAAAATGGACTTAAACTAGTGTCAATCTTTTAATACATATTGTTTATTAAAAACACGCTATTTGTTTTGACAACGGGAATTAATTATTAAAACAATTAATGCAACTTATATGTTTTTAATTTTTTAAAATAGACATCATTTTTGAATTAAGAATTTCAAATATACCTTAGGGTGATTTTTTGGTATTTTTTTGAAAAACACTATTTTTTTATGAATACTGAAACCACTAAGTGGTATTTTAAAAACTGATTTTTCGTTTAAATGAAACTTTACCACATCTATGATTTTAATTTCAAAAATCAGACATAAATGGTGGTCATTACTATGTAAAATGAGGTTCAATGGGATTAAAACAATTTTTTGGTGAATAGTAACTTTTAAGTTTTTAATCGCGATTAGAGGTAATTAGTGTAATTTAAGGTAAAAATAATGTTTTAATAATATGAGATGACCTTGACACATGTCCTACCCTTATTTGTTGAGTCATGGTCGACATAGACAGTCCATAGGTCAACTTGGGTACCCCATGGAGCCAATTTGGTAGGAAAATGACATTAAAACCTTTTTATTTAAAGTTAAAATTAAAAGTTCACAAACATGTGTTGTTTTACTAAAACAGTTTTTACATGGGGTTATAAAAGTCATATTTTTGACTATAAATATTAATTAGAAAGCTAAAAATATTTCCTACATCATGATATTTTTTTATAATTTTTAGACATTAAATAAATTAAATTATTTATGACACCATGATGATGCAGCGATTACCTCATTATTTAACGATTTAAATAAAATAAAATGATAATATAAAATCTAAGACATACACTTTTCAAAAACCTATTGTATGTATGTATATCAAAATATTATCACCATATCCTCGAAATATATAATTTGGGACCTTTAAAATCCAAAATTCATTTTATAATAATTTTACTTTTCAAGACTTTCCAAGAGTGCCCCTCATCATTCTTATAAAAGGCCCCCACCTCTACCACCATACCCACACCTCTCAAGCCTTTGGCATGGACAACCCCTGACCATTTTGACTCTCCAAATACCTATATTACTCCTAGAAGCCTCACTTTGGGCAGAAGTCTTTCCAAGGATGCCTTTGAGCTCAAATAAAAAAGATTTACCCGATTTAAAGGTAAAGTCTTCCCTAGTGTTCTTTTGTTTTATTTTGCTTCTCCAACCCCCTAAACTTTTTTAGTTCCTTTCATTTATAACATCAACAGTATAATAAATATAATTGGATGTTTTTTTAAGAATTATTCGAGCTAAAATTACACAAACATTCGTCTAATGGTTAAAGAACATACTGTTTCTGTGGATGACGAATTACTGCCTCACGAAACGATGATTGTTCAATATTCTTTTAACACCTTCAAAGGTGGCCATTATGATGTCACTATATTTTATATATCATATATATTGTATTTATTTTTTCTATATTCTTATTTATTTTATATTTAAAACTTACCTTTATTATTTGCATGTTGTGAAAATGCGATAATTTCATATGAGGAAGTGTGGACTATCGCCCCCTCAAGTGATGTGACTCGTTCATGCAATACTTGGAATTTATAAACAATGAAATTAATGAACATATGTGACCTATATAACATATATATTATACTGGAATATAATATATATATATATATCATTTTATTTATTCCATTAATATGATAGGAAAAAATGAAAGTAGCATTCATGCGTACGTACAACCTACACTCTCCATGAATGGTGCTTTTCTTTATTTATCGCCAAATGATATGGAATAGGATAAAATGAATAAGTAAGTGATATATATGATATTTTAATCATTAATAATATTCTGGAAATTATTTTCTTATAACTACATGGGCAGTCATTTTTCAAAAAAGTTCATTTTGACTCATGTACCAAACATTAGCAAAAACGTCTGATATTAACTAACATTATTAAAAAATTATTATAACCATATAATATGTGATGTGAACTGAATAATAATATTTAAATGAGGTAATTAGGCAATTATAAATTGACCAAAGTTTATTATTCAGTAATATAAAGAAACGAACAAGATATGCCAGACTTGAGGTAAGGGATCCTGCCCCTCTCTTTCTTTTTAAGTACACTCTTTTATGACATTCCTTTTAAAGCTCATATTTCTTATGATTCAGATGTTATTTTATATTAATTTACTGTAATTTTTATGTTAATATATTTAGAGATCTTACTTTCTCTCATCAATCAATTTTGGAAGTTTTGAGTGGCTCCGTTAGGCTGCCGAATTTTTGTAAGAGATCTAACCTCTCTCTTTATTTTTGAGTAATCTTCTTTATGTAACTTCTTTTAATCTCCTATTTTTATGTTGGGGGAAGTTATTTTATATTTCTATTGATTTAAATTTTATGTTAATATGATGAGATACCCTATTTTATATCATCAATCCATTTTTGAATGTTTTGAGTGGTGCCGTTAGGCTGCCGAGTTTTCGTAAGGTATTTTTCATCTCACTTTTATTGCCATGGGATTTATGCTACATTTTCCACCATTTCCGTTGAGTGGTATATATACAACCCATTATTCAACTCTTTGTGTAATATAATTTTGTTTATGATTATTTACATCAATTTTGTATTGTCCTTATTTTATGGGTTGTATGTTTCGAAAGATACCCAAGTCGGCAAGGGAACCTTTCACCCTCCTCTTTTTAAAAGACTTCTTTTGTTGGGTCTTTTAATTTACATATTGTTATGTTGGGATATGTTCTTCTATATCCTTATTGATTTAAATTTTATGTCCAAATGATGAGATACCCTATTTATCTCTCATCAACTCATTTTCTGAATTTTGAAGTGACGTCGTTAGGATGTCGAATTTTTGCAGGGGAATTTCTTAACCCAATATTGATTCTTTGGGATAAACCATCACTCCTTGAATAATTCATTATATGAATATATTTTAATATTATCTTATTGTTTTACAATTAATATCCACTTATATTTGGCGTATTCGTTTGTCACACATAATTATGTAATTGATTCATCCTTAATCCAAGGATACCATCTTTGTATGGGACTTCGTCTCAATCTCAATTCATTGAGGCATATTTTTTTTATATACAACCTTCTTTTATACAGTGTATAAACCCCTTTGACATTTGCGTTTATCCAAAAGGAATATTTTTTATACGAAGCGTTTTACTAAACGAAAAAAGGGAATGTTTTTGTCGTACATATGCGGTGACAAAAACTTCTCCGCCACCGTGACCATTATTTGATTTTCGGCTTCCTCTACAAGACATACCTTTATTTTAATGGAAAAATAAATACCATGTTTTAATTTTATTTTATTTTGGTATTGAAAATGGTTTTCATAATGTGTTGTATTGATAACTTGTGATTGAAATGTGGAAATGTTATGTTTCCATTATGCATTTTTTATGTGATACAATTATGTTATGGTTCATGGGAATTGTTATTAAGACGGGTGATTCTGTGATAAACTAAGGGCGGGTGAGCCCGATATAGCTCTCCAATGCATTGGGTAATGCGAATGAGTTAAAAATTAAGGTTTCTCCGAAGTGATTTAGGGAATATACTGTGATGGGTATTCCGAACGTAATCAAGGGGGTTACTCCCTACGTTAGAATGTTATGAATGCCTCAAGTTACGTTTATGTGTTATGATTTCTATGATTTATTCATGATTTGATGAGGTATGTTAATGTGATTATGTTTTTTGCGTAAAGTATGATTTCATTGATTCTTATGTATACATGTACTCATGTTTCCTTTCCATATTTCTATATCCCTTACTGAGCTTTTTATGCTCATCCCATGTTTTTGAAATGTTTTTCACAGGTCAAGGGAAAGGTACATGACATGATGATAGTGTCAACAAAGTGTCAATAAATAATCCATGTTTTATTGTAAATATGTTTCCGTTGATGGGAAAAATGAATACTATCTTTTATGAAACCACTTTGATTAAATGTGGAATGTAATGCATGATTTATGATCTAATTTTCTAAAACTCTAAACCAGAAAAGATCCTCAATGTGAATTATTCATTTAATTAAATATTAAGTAAGGTATAAGGTCGGGGCCTTATAGACTGTGTGGAGTTAGCCATGTGGCTGGGAAAATGGGGTGGTTTACATGCCGTGTTTTGGTGTCACATGTCGTTTACTGTAAAGCCAAGTAGTCGGTCGTGTCACAAACGACACATGCATTAGGAAAATTTCACCATACACGCCGTGTAGGTTATATACGCACCGTGTAGAAAGACTCAGGCAGGGGATGATAAGTCAAGTACACGACATGTAGTCAATATAAAAATCGTTTAGTCTTTTTTTGAAAATTTTAAATGCCTTATTCCTCCTGTTTCTTTCTGGGTTTCTTCATTTTCTGTCTTTAATAATCTTGTTCTAAAGCGTTCATTTGACCTTGTAGTGTCATGCCGCCAAGACGACTGCGCGTTGTTTGCCAAGAGGGTGGCGACGAAAATACTCTAGAGATGGTGGGCCATGGGCTACTAGTTGATCCTCTAGTAGAGCCAGATGTGGTGCCAGCTATTATACCGGACACAGGAGTAGATGTGCATTTTAGTGAAGGCTCTACAAAGTTCATGTAGACCTTTCAGGGGGCACCACCATCTACCACATCTATGGATGAGCTGACACGTATCATCCAGCAGCAGTATCTGCCTAATTTTTCCGAGGATGGCGGACCCCAGGCTGTGAAGTCTTGGGTTGGATCTATGCAGACTATTTTCGAGCATCTTGGGATTCCGCTATGGTGGAGGGTCCACCTCGCGACAAACATACTGTGTGATTCTGCCAAGAGGTGGTGAGATGTTACCACCTAGTCATAACATCAAAGAGACATGGTGTGTGATGATTTTCAGGTAGTCTTTTATGACTTTTTCTTCCCAGAGATGCTGAGGGTAGATAGAGCTTAAGAGTTCATGAATCTCCAGCAGGGCGCTATGTCAGTGATGGAATATTCTGCTCATTTCACTGAGCTTCAGCATTTTTCACCCGTTCTGGTGGGAGATGAGAAGCTGAGAGCCAAACTCTTTAAAGATGGTCTTCGCTATGACATCCGGGCATTGGTGAATGTCTTAAGGTTGCCTTTAGTACATTCGATTGTGATCCAGGCACTGATAATAGAGAGGAACCTGTGGGAATCTAGTGGTGTGGGCCAGGGCGGTTCAGCACCAGTTACTGGTAATATTTCTACTTGCAAGAGGAAGAGGCATATGGACTTATCTCAGGGTGGCATTACCAGTCAGAAGAATGATTCTGGTGGTCAGGTCTTATGCTACCAGTGTGGTAGAGATGGTCACAAGAGACCACATTTTCTACATGATCCAGTGGAATGCTGATCATACAGCAAGATGGGTCATCTACAGTGCTTTTGCAGGGAGTTTCCACCGATGGCTAGTGAGAAGGGTTCTGTGCAGACTCCTCGTGCGAGAGCAAGAATAGGGGATTCTTACCAGTCACGGAACTAGAATATGTTAGGGCGTGTAGGCAGAGATGGTGGTCTGGGCCATGGTAGCCAGACACCAGGATCTCAGAGGCAGCAGGGCGGGACGGCTCTCTGTAGTCAGGCTATATCGCAGGGCCGCGACACAGGGAAGATATATGCGGTGCAAATGACCCAACATGAGTAGGATCCCAGACCATCTACATTCAAAGGAACTATTCTTGTAGCTTCGGATTTATCTTTAGTGATTTTTGATACGGGTCCTACACATAGTTTTATATCTGTACCCGTTGTAGAGAGCCTTGGGATCTGTGTTTCTCCTTCTTCTAATATAATGACACTAGACACACCTTTTGGGACTAGATCGGCTAGTGTGTGTCAGTGTAAGGAGTTCCCCCTTGAGTTTGTTGGGTGTTACTTCCATTGGGATCTTTATGTATTAGAGATGATGAGCTATGATGTCATTCTCGGGATGTACTGGTTGGTTCCCTTTTGATACTTTGTAGATTGATAACGTCGTAGGGTGAGTTTAATGTCAAGAGATGGCGGAGAGTTTCTATAGAAAGGTGAATGGGCTTTTCAGGCGAGTCGAGTTGGACCAGAGCATCGTAGGTGAGGTAGAGAAACAGTCCAGATTGCGAGATTATATCTGGATGATTAGTGAACTTGTCAGACGATTTTCCCTCCATTGGTTGATCGTTTTAGGGATGTCATCCCAGAAGACTTTTCAGCTCTTCCTCTGGAGCGTGATGTGGAGTTCTCTACTGAGCTGGTTCCAGGGGAAGCACCGGTGTCCATTCCTCCTTATAGGATGGCTACACCTATGTTAAAGGATCTTAAGAGGTAGTTAGAAGAGTTACATGAAAAGGGTTTCATCTGACCGAATACTTCTCCTTGGGGTTCTCCAGTTCTCTTTGCGAAGAAGGCGGATGGTACCCTTAGAATTTTTGTGGATTATTGGAAGCTGAACCAGTTGACAGTTAAGAACCGATATCCCTAGCCATGGATAGATGATCTTTTTGATCAACTTCATGGATCATGAGTGTTCTCGAAGATTGAATTGAGATCAGGATATCATCAACTGCGCGTTAGACCATCTGATATACCACTCACTGCTTTTAGGAGGAGGTATGGTCTATATGATTATACGGTTATGTTGTTCGAACTCACAAACACAAAAGCATTTTTCATGGATCTGATGAATCGTGTGTTCCATCATTATCTGAACTCTTTTGTTGTAGTATTCATGGATGACATCTTGGTGTACTCTCAAACTCTACATGACCATGCCACCCATTGTGAGATTGTATTGAGTTCACTAAGAGATAATCAGCTATAATCTATGCTCTCGAAGTGCCACTTTTCTATGGACTAGATTCACTTACTGGGTCATGTCATCTTAGAGGCAGGAGTTGCAGTAGACCCAGAGAATGTGAGAGCATTAGTTTCTTGGGAGCGGCCAAAGAACATGTTAGAGATACAGAGGTTCTTGGGGCTGGCTGGTTACTACAGACATTTCATCATTGTCTTCTACAAATTATCAGTTCCATTAACGATATTGACTAAGAAGGGTGTGATGTTCGTTTGGACAAAATCTTGTGAGACAACCTTTCTGGACCTGAAAGGAAGTTTGACATCAGCACCAATCCTGATACTCCCAGAGCAGGGGAAGAGCTATACATTTTACTTTGATGCACCAGGTATTGGGCTGGGAGAAGTGTTGATGTAGGGAAATAAAGTTGTTGTGTACATGTATCGGTAGTTGAGGCCACATGAGAGGAATTATCTGATGCATGATATCGAGTTGGCTGTAGATGTTCATGCGTTGCGCTGTTTGAGACATAATCTATTGGGAGATCATTTTTTTGTTTTCACTGACCACAAAAGCCTCAAGTAAATCATTACTCAGCGTGACATGAATTTGAGATAACGAAGGGTTGTCGAATACCTTTAGTACTTCTATTTTGAGCTTGCATATACACTTGGTAAAAGTAATGCAGTAACTAATGAACTGAGAAGGAAGACTCAGACACGGGCAGTGCAGGAGGCCAGTGGCGAGTGGAAGCTTATGCATTTGTTCTCTAAGATGCATTTGGAGGTGCACGATTGTCAGGTGAAAACATATTTTTCCTCTTTAGTTGTGACTTCTACCCTCCTGGATAGAGTGAGGATGAGACAACTATTTGATGTAGAGGGCCTTGTTCTACGAGAGTCGGTGGCAAGTGAGGACCGTCATCTTGGTGGGACGATAGGCTATGATGAGGTTCTATGTTTCCATGGATGAGTTTGTATTCTAGTGGATATACGCGAGGAGCTGATGTGGGAGTTTCATGCTTCATCTTGGGCAGTTCATCCGGGATTTACCAAGAAGAAATGTGACTTGAGACGTTAGTACTGGTGGTTGGGTATGAAGAAAGATGTAGATGGTTTTGTTACGAGATGTTCCACCTGTCAGCAGATGAAGGCGGAGCATCAGAGACCAGCTGGGCTATTACAGTAGTTACCCATCCCAGAGTGGAAATGGGATGATGTCGCGATGGACTTCGTGACTGGGTTGCCGAGGTCACCTTGAGGCAATGATGTCAAGTGGGTTATTGTGGACAGACTCACAATGGTAGATCACCTTTTCCTGATCAGGGATACATTTCGAGTTGACGAGCTCAGAAAGTTGTATATCTGCGAGGACGTACGTCTTCAAGGGTTTACACATTCTATCATTTCAGATAGGGACACCCATTTTACATCTCGTTTATGGTAGAGTTTTCAGAGGGAACTGGGTACATAGGTACTTCTTAGCCCAACTTACCACCCTTAGACTGATGTCCAATCATAGTGTACTATACAGGTGCTTGAGGACATGCTGCAAGCAGGCGCACTAGACTTTGGGGGCTCTTGGGAAAAGCACATAGCCCTTGTCGAGTTTTCCTATAATAACAGTTTTCCGGAAACTATTGAGATGGCACCATACGAGGCTTTATATGGTAGGCCATGCCGATCACCATTGTGCTGGTCAGAGTTAGGTGAGGCAGCTTTTTTGGGACCACATCTCATGTGGGAGACTTTTGAGCAAGTCCAGTTGATTCAGAAGCGGATGGCTACCGCGCAGTCTCGTCAGAAATATTATGCTGATCGCCATAGACAACCTTTAGTGTTCGTGGTCCGGGATAAGGTTTTATTTCGTGTTTACCGAGGTTGGGACACAAACTGAACATGAGAGAGGGTAAACATTCACTGATGTATGTGGGGCCATTTGAAATTCTGGAGAGTGTCGGGCTGGTCTCCTATCAGTTGCAGTTACCACAGAGGTATCGGGCCATGCACAATGGCTTCCATGTATCACAGTTTTGCCGCTATCATTTAGATATGTCATAAACCTTTTAGCCAGAGGATGTTGAGATTCATATGGATGCATCATTTGGGGAGCATCTGATTCATATTGTTGATAGGAGAACGAATGTTATCTTAGGCCGGTCAGTTCCTCTTGTATGGGTGCTATAGAAGCATGGCTGAGTGCATGACGAAACCTAGGAGCGAGAGACCGATGTACGTGCTCAGTGGCCAGAGCTATTCTAAACTATATCTTCTCCACCCTTGGAAGGGAAATTCGGGGACAAATTTCTTTAAGGGGGGATGTTTTCAAGAAACTGGTTCTTGTTTCTGAGGTACGAGTTTCTTCTTTTCTCTTTTCCTTAAGTGTTTTTGAGAAAATTTTGAAAATGGGGAAAAATCCAAAAAATTTGGAAGTACATATCGTGTAATTTTCCACACACCATGTACTTATGGCCATGTCGGATGAGTACACGGGCCGTGTGGCCATGCTGGGGATGAAAGGTGTAGGAACCGACTACACGCCGTGTAGTGGTCTTTACCCGTTGTGTAGTCTGTCGGCATACGAATAGTAAGGCGCTGGCCAGCTGTGTGACTGAACACGCCATGTACTCAAAGAGACATTCCGTGTAGTCATGTCCGTAGATGAATAGTTCCACCCTGGTGGGAAGCCACCACATGAACAATTTAAAAATTGGATGTACACGCCGTGTACTCAGATGTACACGTCGTGTACTTTTTTCGCTTAAAATGGGCATTAAACTCCACTATTCACGGGGAAGGATTAGAATGGGATGTGGGAGATCGAGATAGGAGGATGAATCATTGGAGATCCACCGAGAATTTGTCAGGAATCCGTTTCGACCTCGGACGATCTCATTGGAACCGCACTGGTAATCCCTCCAATCTCTTTAATCAGTTCTTTGCAATTCTTTCCCTAATAAGAGTTATTTATGATTAAACGGAGTTTCTTATACTTTAGATCTATGCCGTTATTGGTCGTTTATGGAATCGACGTTCATTTATATCGATCGTTGGTTTTTAAGGTAGCTGGATTGGAGTTTATTTTCCATCTGTTGTGTGTTTTTGTGTGTTTTGAGCTACGAACCCATATTTGGGGCATCGTGTGGATGAGGCTATGGCTATTTAACATACCTAGAATTGAATGGGTAATTGAATGTGATATAAAAATGATGATTGGGATCACCAATTGGATCCATGACCACCCCACGGGTGCATTCCTCTATTTAGCCATTTTTGCAGGATACCTAAGGGTATGCCTTGTTTATATTATAACTTTAGAGTAATGATTATCGAATTGCATTAAGGGGAATTTCATGTGTACTATTTTTTTTACATGTTGGGAATGGCCCGATTACCAATTTTAGCTTAAGGGCAGTGTTGTGATTAGTCGTTGGGCACTGTACTATGTAGCCTATGGGCAGTTGATTCTATGCCTGTGGCGACACTTCTTACGCCAATGGGCAATATCTGTATGCCTGTGGGAAGATTCTAGTGTTGGTTTCTCTTTAGCCATGGGTATGAGTTTACGTGTCTGTGGACATTGGCTGTTACTTATAATATTAACTGTGGTGATATTTTAAATTAAATGATAGAATGGAAATTAAAATGGAAATATATTTGGTTAAGTTAGTTACTTTTGGTACTACTTACTTATTGCATTTTACTTTTGCACGCTATTGTAGCATATTTTCACGAAGTTGGGAACATGCCTTTGGTGGGTTCCTATTGAGATAAATTTCCCTTACCCTGTTTGGGTCATGCTTTTTGGTCCAAACAGATTACGTTTATGAAGGATTAGATAAAGGCAAGGGTCCCTATACAGGTAATTGATTGATGCGGGGGTGTAGGAGAGCATGGGACCAAGCATTGGCTCGCGATGCCGCTGGCTGTTCTGCATTGCTTTTATGTACTTGTACTTTAGTTGTATTGTATTGTACTACAGTGTAACATGTTATGGATTTTTTTATATTATAGTGACATGATGCATCTTCATATATATATGACTGCTGGTTCCCCTTTTTGTTATCAGTTCTTCATAAGATGTTATATGTACTGTTACTGCTTTCTCTATTGTTGTATGTTTAAATTATATTCCATTGTGATACCCTTTGACAAATGAAGGAATAGTTTCCCAACTATCAAACCCAGGCCCTTGCTGCTAGTCGGAAGCCTCTGGAGTTTGGGGAAATGTGCTTGAGATCACGTGGCGAACCGGGTTCAGGGCACCCGTTGAGTGGCACCCGAAACCGGGACGTTACACCTTTCTTGTATGAATTGTTAACATAAAAAATTTAAAATTAAATAATGTATCACCCATAGAATAATTTGAGAACAAAAAATAACAATGAAACATAGTTATGATCATTCATATTGGCCATTATCTAACATCATTTTTCATGGAATGATCAATGTATATTCCATCCATGTAGAAAATATACAAATCAAAAGAAATCACATGTAGCTAGAAATCATAATTTCTAATATTTTCATATAAATAAATCATTTTAGGAGTCTTAAGACTGATCTAAAATGGATTATGATGCTCCTCGTAGATCATATAATACAAAAAAATGTAACCAATGAATTCCATGAAAAATTCACAATTTTCCTTGAATTAGATATTCATTATATTTATAAAATAAAGGGAGCATTTTTTCCATCCAAATGACATTACTATGAACATTTAATGCCCATAACTCTTTCAGAAAATTATATTTGAAATCACTACATTGTTTAATATTAATTTATTAAATGCAATAAAATCTAATTTCTGAAAAATTTTGGGTTTTGTGATGTTTAAAGAATAAGTCATTATTTAACGGTAAAGGATAATAGTTATTTATAATAATATAATTTAATCTCATATAATAAATTCATACCATCATTGATCCATAAATATTCATAATGAAGAGGATTGGCGAACCCCACATGCGAATACAAGGGAAAATAACTAACTTATTACCCAACAAACCTGGTCATTTTTTCTACTCCACTAATTTCACAGTGTCCATTTGATATGGTGTCTTTCAAATTTATCCAACCTCAGGGGGTAGAATAGAGAAAATATAAACATCATGATCTAGGTGTTATTTTGGTAATTCCTTCGTATATATATCATTGTAATCCTATATAATTGGTATATCCCCAATTTTTTAATTACCTTCTATATCTATATATTTTGTATTTCATAGTACTCAATATTTTCATTATGTATAAATATTTGGGGAGGATAGATATTTGACTAGATTAATTATGTCTCATCTTTAATGATAATAAATTCTATATTATCGTCCCATATATTAGTTTAATTCTTCTTGGAAAAACATGTCAACTTTTTTTTTAATGAAATATGATAAAAACATTTTTATCAAATTTAAGCATATGTATGATAATAAGAGCATAAATAAATGTATAAATATGTGTCATAATGAGGAATTTTTTACACTTTCTTATTCTATTAATATTTCACTTATAATTATTGAATGAAGAAGGTATAATTGAAAATAATGTGATATGTCTAATTTTCATAGAATATTCAATAAATATTAAGATGCATGATGAATAATAATGAAATAAATAATTACTTAAATTTGATTATAGTTTCAATGGACCTACCACCGCATAAATTGTTGCCTCTATCATAGCATTATAAATCCAATAATAATTCCATTATCCTTTGGGTGTCTTATGTGGAACATTCCCTTCTCGCTTGGAGTAATTGGTGTGAATAATTCAATATTAATTTATAGTTAATTACAAGAAATCATTTGATTGTTTATTAAATTTTTTATTCATGAATTATAAGACCCATATCTCTAAACAGGTTAAGAATTTGATGGCATTAATTCACTTCCTATTATTTTTCTTTAAGAAAAATTTAGATAATGGATTTTTCTATATATTTCTCTTCATCGTTGATGATTCCAATTAATCTTGTTTCTTAGATGACTTCATTTTCTCTTGATTTACCATCATTATGAATAATCTATTTAGTTTTTTCTCAATTTTTATGGAGTGAAAACATATAAATTGTGATGTATAACAACATTAAAGGACAATCTCCCATTAAATACTCAGTAAAAAAAAGTCATCATCCTTTTGTAGTGTATAAAATCTCTTGAAAACCTAAATTATATTTTAATTATAGCCTCATTCTCATCAAAAATTTCTTATTTGTTTTCATTTAAGATTATGATGATTCTATTCATCTTATATATTATTGGATCATATTTTTTGAGGAATATATCCTTTAATGGTATCCATTCCACGTGTTTTGTTACATATATTCTATAGTATTATGGATCAACATCCACCATTGTTCAACATTGCATATGAGATAGTACATTGTCTTTATAAAAATCCCAATTTCAATTAATCTCAATTCCATAATTTATTTATCCATTTTCTTAAAAATTTCTCCTCAATTTTTTTATTATAATTACCAAAAACTTATAGTGTCTTCTCATGAATAATGAATCATAACATAGAAGAATATTACTATGAAATAAGATTCTCCACCGGGGTAAATTTCATGTTTATAACCTAATATGGTTTCAATAATATTTCCATATTTTTTTCCTATTCCAATACCATATTTATTTTAATTCATATAAGGACAATTACTATATTTTTTATTTGTATTGATACCATTCAACCTTACAATAAGAAATTATGAACAATTTCATATATTATAATAGATCATAAAATTATGATTCTTAATTAATAATCTCAAATTCCAAATCTAATCCAACAGTTAGTGTAAATAAAAATTTATTCATTGTTAATATCGGAATAATAATTAGGGTTTCTTTGAGGATATATTTACATTATAAACATTAATAATGAATTGTACACAAAATGATAATTATAATAAAAATATCCCCCCCAGAGTTTCGAATTGGTAGAATAGTAAGGCATGTTGTTGTTCACCCTGTGATGAAAGAGTCAACCCATTCGACTTTCTCTTATTTATTACCCATAAGTACATCTATACCAGTTCCAAATACAATTATTTTATTATGATTGGTATGTATTTCTTTAAATAAAAACAAAATTACCTCATTACTAAATTTTATAATGATTTTGATAGTTATCCACAAACTCTATCATATGGTTATATTCAATATTGTATGTTTTTCATTATATATTTCCCAAAAATTCTACTAAAAACCAATGAAACCAACTATAGAGACCCTGAAAAAATAGACCATAGATAGTTTCTTCACCAATACATTGGCATACATTAAAAGTGTAAAATAATAGAGGACCGATCAGTTTATCGGTTTTGGGGAACAAAATACTGATATGATACCAATTTTACATTGGGAAAAAAATACAAAAAATACAAATATAAATCATATATAATCCTTAAAATCATTTATAGAGTTATTGTTCATATCATATAAACTAAAAAATATATTACCTAAATAAAATAATCAGTAAGGGCTATTTATTAATGGAATAGATCATGAATCAATAAATAATAATTAATATTGAATTTAAAATAACAAAACATGCACTCCATTTAATATATAATAATGATAACATAATTATAGATGAGAAAATCAATATATAAATTAATATCACTAGAAAATAATTCGACCATAAATAACATTTTTATCAATAATAGATAATGAATAAACAACTTGAAAATTAATATAAACTAAAACACATTCCATTTAATAAAAAAATTGAGAATGAAATTAATCTTGAAATAATATCATTGTGAAAATATTATAGATAATAATAATAACATAATTCACAATGAATTAAATGAGTATATTTTGGTTGTCATGATATCAATGATCATGATACCTCTACCATCATGACCATTCACAACTAATTCTCACAATATAGATATACACCCATTTAATTTGGCCATCTTTTTTGTCTCATGACATAGGTCGATGCATATAAGGGGTATATAATTCTACAGGCCAGGTGTCACTATGTTTTCAAATCAGTCCCCATTTGTAAGAAAATATACCTCACTTGTGAATCATATTACTTATCAACAAATATATGTATTTAGTAATGGATGCATATATATGAATATTTTATATCGTAATTAGTAATCAATAAATTCAATCAATTTATGTCATAATGGTATACCATTTTGGATATTTTTATATCAATCATACAATGAATATAGATAGTCATTTATTAAAACATTACCTATAATGAATAAGTTGATATTCATATTAAATATATCAATGGGGTATTATATACACCATGTAGGAGTGAATATATTGGTATTAACATAAATTTCTTAATAGAATGGAAATTGTGATGAAATATCTTATAATTATCCTAACATTGAACTTAGAATTAATCAATTAATAGATTACTATTGTAAAATTGATATCCCCATAGAACAAGTATAAATACAATATATGGTAATAAACAATTTCCGAACCCATAATATTATAATTTCATATGAAAAAAATAATTAATATGATCCAATGAAATGAAATTGATTCATGAAATTCATTAATAATTGAAAACATTCATGTCAAATCCAGTTTGATGAAATAGTTAAAATTTCCATGTAAATTACCATTAATTATTAATGATTCTGGGTTGTACATGTTAAATTGTTTTTAGAGTCACCATATTAGATAAAATCGTGTCCTAGAATTATAATATCCCTCAATGTAGAGAGAATGACATAAAGTCCCTTACTATTATCCTTACTCGTCATATATGATATTTATCATCTGGAATAATAAAAACAAATTAATTAATTACCTTATTAAAAATAGTTTTCATGTTAATAATTCATATTACATTAATTATTAACATGGTATATATTACTACATTATCAATTAATTATATGTTGTATATTTGGGCACCTTTTGTCTTATGCGTACAAATTTTCGTTAACAGGATGAATATGATTAAATAGAACATTATATAATCATATAAAGAATAAAAATGAGGAAACATTAACATTATTTATGTATAAATTATAATTTTAAAACCAATCTTGAAATATAGTTAGGGGAAATGAAGTATGTGATGATCATGGAGATAGTTTTTCATACATATGAATGAGTAATGTTTTCATTCATCAATGATCATTATATAAATAAGAAGTGTAATACTTAATCAATCAATAATGATAATAAAATAATATATAATATATAATTTTATTATATATATATATATTATCTATGAGGAGTGGTGTTGAAAAGATTCTCACATCGCCTCGTAAATGGAAAATAGATACACGAATGATGTTATCATCTTTCAGTGAGTGAAACTGTAAAAATAAAAAGATATATTATCTTTTAAAAATGATAAGTTTTTCATAAATATCATTATTATGTTATTTATATCAAAATTAACCATTATAATTATCCTTATCACTTTACATTTTATGTGTTAGTGATAGAGGATTCGCATCACATTGTGAGGCATTAGTTCGCCATACTAAAAAGATACAATATATTATCTCTAGAGGAATGGAAAGTAAAAAAGGTATATATATTGACAGATTATTTATAATTATGATGTAAATATAATCTATCTACATTATATTCTTCCTTTTACCCAATTATGGAAGTGTTAGTGGAAAAATGTATGACATTATTTCTCTAGAAAAATGTTTTTCCTAAAGATGGATGACTATTTTGTAACCCATTTATTGGATGTGGAGATGGTTCATGGTAATTAACATAATATTAAATAATAATATTATATGTAATATAAATATATTATTATTTTAATAAATTAAATAATAATTTAATGGTGTGTAGGATGAAATAAAAGAAAAAGTCAATGTTATGAATTTTACTACTTCATTGTCGACCACTATAGATTTATACATTAATTATTCATATATTGGATTTAGGAAAAAACATGTTATAGGTTATATGGATAGAATTATATATTTTATTTTGAACTTATTTTATTCTAATAATTGGTTTTATGGTGTGAATAATAGTGTACAATGGGGCCTTTAATACATGGGTTAAGTGGAACACTTTTAATATTTGAATAGAAAAAGGTGTACCTACGTTCATCACAATATAAGGGTGAAAAAATAGATTATTCACAATAATTAGACATGGTACGATATAAATATTGTAATAAAATATATTTTAGTATTTTTTTTCATTTACGCATTATCATTTTATTTTAATTCCCAGTAATCTTATTATTACATAAAATTCACTAAATGTTTTTTATATTTTTCTACTCATTTTATTTAATAATTAACATACAGTAATTATATAATATAAATTAATTTTATTAAAAATATCATACAAAATTTTTTAATTCCAATAATTAGAGTGGAAAAAAATAATTTAATATAAATCTAAAAGATACGACGTGATAAAATATTTCCTATGAAAAAAATGAACAAATGATTATAATGTTTTAATAACAATTAAATAAAAAAATAAATTATATATATATATTTTATGATAGTGGTATTATTTATTGGTAAATTATATGAACAATTCATGATGAAATCACCTTTCTTGAAAAATTACAGTTTTTCAGAAAACGTTTCTTTTTTATCCAAATGATATCTATTTTTATATATAATCAATGGATAAGTCAATTAAATGTGTAAATTAGATGTTTTTTCTTAATTTATCGTAATTTATTAAACCTATTAAATTTTATAGCGTAGATTAAATAGTAATTTTTAAATAATAATTTTATACAATATCATATTTTATAAAAAAAAATAGTGTTTCCTACATCTACATATTTGAAATAAATTATAATTAATCTAGAATAAAACTATTACTGTATCATTGGATGTTAAACTCAGAATAATTTGATTTCTAGATATCAATCCTCTTTATCAATCTCCATCATTATATACACAATGATTTTAACTTTTATGCATATATATTCAATTTCTAGTAATGATATCTTATTTGTAAACATAGTAATGTGTTATTATAGGTGATCATAATATTTACTTTTTCAAAATTTAAAAATAATTTCTTTATAACACATTTTATGATTTGGCTTATCAAAAAATGTATTTCTGAATTTTAAATATTATAGATATATTGTGTTATATAAAATTTCAATGAATAAATTAATTTATGGGGTGGAAAATGTATTGCCCTACGATTTTAACAAAATATTATTTATTCTAGCATATATAGAACACAATATCGATCCTTAATAATAATGAAATATAATTATTTATGCAGTAATATAATAACCTATAAATTGAGTAAAAGGTTATGTATTTAGTAATCATTTATGATATATATTTATAATGATCTTACCCACTAAAAAAATACAACATATTTATTTCGAATGATGTAATCAAAATTTTATGAGGATATAGTTTTCTTCAAATATAAATTTTCATTATAATATATTATATATTTAAATTAAATAATTTTATAATATATTTTTTGGTTTTTGTCAAGTTGTTTAAAAAAAGATATAATTTTTGAAATAATAATCTAAGAATTATATTACGACAAAATCATGGTATTCATCGAAAATGAATAATTTCAATAAATAGTAAAAACTAATGATTTCTGAAATTTTTTCTCTCCTATTTATGATTTTACAATGAAATATTTTATGAATTTTCTTAAGAATATAATTATATATTATTGATGAGAAAATTTTAATTAATTTTAATGATATCAATGTTATGTTTAATTATTGTTTATAAAAATATTTTTAGACATTAATTTCTATTTTTCCCTAAAACTATTTATCATTACATTTTAATGTATTATTTTATATATATTGATGGACACATATTAAAATTGATAGATAGTCAATAAGTAGATTTTAAAAAACATTAATATTTTTATGTGTCTCCCTATTATTTGTGGACATTATTAATGTAACCATGATAAATATCTTTTAACTTAATAACCATAAAGCAAGTATTTATGGTTATAAATAACATTATATGGCATTAATAATATATATTTCAATCTTATATTAGCTCTATTACATGAGATTAGTTTTATAATATTCATCAAATATTCTATTATATGGAAACACTTTTACATTTTTCATTTGAAATGTTCTTCATATTACTTTATTTAATAAATAATTCAATATATTCTATTTCATGCTTTAAATATATATAATATTTTATTACATCGATAATCATATTTTATGTATTTCTAAAAAATTATATTTTTAATATTAATAAATTATTTCTGGATTTAAAATTATTTTTAATTAATTTTGTTAAATTAATTTCAATAAATGTGTTTGATATGCCAACACAATGCCTGTGAAAATAGTTTAAAAATAAAGAAATTAATTTAAAAAATATTTCAAATTATTAAATTATGATTAATAATTTTGTTCTATTTTGTTTCAAGTATCACTTATTACTGATTTTTCAAAATTATGGAATCAAATTATGTTTCTATATTGAGGTCATTCAAGTAAATCACAATTAGTAGTAAAAAAACTGACATTAATTGTATTTTATGTATAATATTATTTAATTAAATGATTGAGAAAATGTTGAAATATTATATTTTCAAAAATAAGTTGTATATATTATATAGTATCAACCATATTCCATTTATGGGTAAATTTTCATTTTATATTCACTTTAATTAATCTTAATGATTTAAAAACATTTTTAGAATGATAATCATTAAAGGGGTTAACATGAGGTAAAAATTATGAAATTTTGGTTAATATCCACCCGCCAAATTGTAAATATCATTCTATAAGTGGATGTATACTTATTTTGGTCTAAGAATATCATTATATCAACATGGATCCATGTTGACAAGAAATTTTTTTTTTATGAATTAATACATTAATTATTTATTAATGTGCACATCTCTATTATTATATGATGAAACATTCTCTCTTATATTATTCACACATATTGATCCACATTTTTCATCCAAACCCTGCCAAAAAAATTTAATTACATCATTATATACACTATATTTTTAATGGTGTTGTTAATGTGTTATACATAGAGTTCATAATGTGTTATTCAAAAGATGTTCTTCTAAAGACAAGGTAATCCTCTCAACAATGAATTTCTATTTTACTACTTCTAACATATCATGGGAATAATTTTAAACCATGATGATATAATAACATTTATATATAAAATATATTTTATTTTTATAATTCTTATGGAAGAACTCTTTAATATCACCTTTTCTACACTACAGGGAACAAAAACATCATTCGTGCATACCTACGTAATAAAACCACTAGGAAGAGAAGTGTTTCAACATAAGATCCTGAATTATATTTTTATGATGATTAAGATAATGTACATATATAATATTTGCGTCATAATTATTTTTTCAGAAGGATAATTTTCCATTTATATCCTAATAGGTCTGTCCATTGAAAAATGAGAATTTAATTCATCTGTAATTGTGGATTACCACCTGAATGAAGTGATGTGATTGATTTATCATTTATTAAATAATCTATGGTTGAAATATTTATAAATAATTTGTTATATAATATTTATTTTATTCATATAATTTATATTGTGATGTCAGAATGACCTATTAAAAAAATTTAATCCTACCAAATTTATTTTTTTAATTATTAGTTAAACCTTCTCGAAACACCTGACATGATCAAATCTGACTAAATAATTAAAATTTCTACTTAAAACTTTGATTGATGATTATATATTGATTCTATGAATTGTTCTTAATCAATTAAATATTTAATATAAATTTATTATACAAGAGTTTAATGACATACATATGATGATTTTATTTGAGGTAATGTATTTTTTAACTCAATTTCCATTTATTTGGTTATAATCCTAAATCATTTAATGTATTATAAAATGATTATATGAGAAATTAATTCTGATTCATTTCTATTGACTCGTTTTTTGGGTATTAAAATTTTTACACCAAATAGAGACAGTATTTTAAATGTTATAATAATATAATGATATCTGTAAGAATTATTCATTCCAATGTGGTATCATTAAGACATGTCTGGTATTATGAACCATCATCCAATTTTAAGGTGTATTTGAAACCTATTAATATATTATATCAGTAATTAATCAATGATCCTGATATTAAATGTTCCATTTTTTTCACCCATTCATTATGCATTGATTGGAATTTTAAAAAATGATTCAAGGGGTTTTAGGGCCTAAATTTCAATTCATTGCTATATATGTTATATTATATAGAATGTTTTATATTATATGGGGAAATTACTTCCATATAAAAGATTTATATCATTTTATTTCATGTAAAATTATGGGTTTTATGAAATGATTTCATGAACCACCTTCTTCAAGATGAATGAAGGGACATCAAAGTGCCACACCCTTCCATACATAAAATCAATGACATATAATCACCTCGACTCCCACCACCAATACGACCCATACTGATGAATATAAACAATGGTATTGAATCTCACATAATATAGAAGGCGTTACCCTTTTTCATAGATCATGATCTAGAGATAAGATGGTAAATCCCAAGAAAATCTATACACACAATGTTAATGTTATGCTAACATCAATTCTCACATGAATGTCTGAAAGTAATGATGATACAAGGTACAATAAAAATCCAATGTCAAGTACCAAAAGATATGATAAAAAGAGTAAACATTAACTAATAACAACAACTGAGCTAGTATAGTCCTATAAAGTCCTCAATGTCCACATGAAAGCCTGAAAATAGTTTCATATACGTAGAGTGAGTACACAAGTACACCCAGAAAAGAAATTAATGCTACCTATTCACAAGTGGGGGAACATACTAATGTACTAGTGAGAATATATTATATCATCCAAGTAACTACCAGGGAATACTAACAAGCCTAGCCTCACTAAGGAACAGTCATCGAATAACGCATATTAATTAATGTAGTAGTACAAGCACATTGACATTTGGGTACCCCACCCAACATTCACACTGGTTAACTGCTCATCCCTAATTGATAACATATTGATGCTATAACTCTTCCCATCTTATGTACCACTGCCACAACCTACCCACACACACCTGTGCCTCAAACCACAAAGAATATCACCCATAGTCACCAGGGCCAAAATAACCACGCCTCTCACCCGAAGACACCTGGGCATCAACCCAAAGTCACATGGGTAAACAAACCTAGCCTGAAAAGACATAGGCCTCTCATCCACAACAATCCTACTCGAAGGATATGGGATTTTGGTATGCTTCAATCCATTGCAGCCTTCCCAAATACAATCGAACGTTAAGAACCTAGAAGAGGGTGTGAGGAATAAATTCAGTAACCAACCATCAATCCTCTCATCAGGATTTTCAAAAAAACACCATTCCCCATAAGATGTGGGATTTAGGAACATGGTTCTCAATAAGTGTGGGGTGCATATAAATATCCCATGTAACTACAATATATAAAAATATATTTAGGAAAACAATCATCCCAACCTATGGTATTCCACAAAAGCTCCCCACCATAGAAAAGCAACTCATACAGAACCACATATGGTTTTATACATATACCGAACCCCACAAAATCCAATGCCAATAAAAAACAAAACCAATTTTTTTCCTTTAACCACATTAAATTTATCAATTAAAGGATTCATTTAAATTTAATTTTTCACTATCTGTAAACTACCTACCACAACCATATAAAAAAATAGACAAAAACAACTTTTTTAGTCCCACTACACGCTCCCAATAAACCACTACCAACTATCATTGATGAAAGTTATACCACATTGTCATTCTCTATGAACCCATCCCAATAAACCCCTACCCAAAAAACCCAAATGTAGTCCCACTACATAATTATTCATGACCATCCAATTATCCCACTGCCCAAGGACTGTCGACGACCACGACACTACCACTTGTTGTTCGGCTTCCTATAAGTACATCCATTCCACAAATAGTTAGTCTCTAAAATTTTGAAAATAGAAAAAACCTTGAACATCACCTCACACAATTCCCACAGAAATTACCATTTAAAACACAATGACGTTTGACACTCATACCACTCCGTTCACATAAATCCAACTCGTCATTCAACCCATGTACCCACAACTGTTCATTCAACAACATCACCACAAAACTCACACTACTAGAAAAATGTTATATAGCCACAAATCTATTCCCATGGTTTAAAGTATATGTGACTGTAGGTAAAATATATCAACACACAAATAGTTGGGTGTTTTAATACATCATCTTTTTTTTTTGAAATCGGGATTTCCTCCCCCAACTAAAGCCCACTCCATCCCATAACTTCTCCACCCTACATCACAAATAATCCTCCCCTCGCTGTCCTCACCGTTCCTCCCCGTCCTGAAGCCCTCTCCCTCTTCTTCCCCAGCATTGCACCTCCCCTCCTCCCATATGGATTCATCCTCCCCTCCTCCTACCTCACCATTCCAACCCCACAACCCCCTCATAATTACCCCTCTCCTTTTAGCTTCGACGCAGCCAGCAAACCTCCCCACCGACTTCGACGTGGCTCTGACACCACCCTGCTGATGCGGCTCTGACACTGCTGGTCTCCCTCACCACTGACATGACCTACCCACCTCCCTGTGGTCACCTCAACTCCTTTGAGACACTGCTCCGAGGAATCCTTCCCACCTAATCCTCTATTTCCCCTCCAACATGACGATTTGAGGTAAGAATCTTCATCTATTACCATCCTTATTACTTTTATTTTATCATCTCTAATTTTAATGGTTCTTATTAAGGGTTTTTTTGCCGATTCCACCATAACATGATCGAATTGACAATGAATCATGGTTCATTACTGTGTCTTAGATATTAGATGTATCGTGATGTAGAACGCAAGCCACCAATCATCATTTTGGAGATGGTGTGAGGCATAATGGATTTGTTTTGAATTTTCAGTTAAATATAATAGAAATTCTTGGTAATCAAGTGTTTCTTGAAAGGGATATTTTTCAGATTAATTTCAAGGGTATATTTTAGCACTCTTTTAGGCTGTTGTTGTGGATTTAGAATGCGGAAGCACCTCATTAATATTTTAGGAATTTATTCCTATTTGGGTGTTTTTAATTAATTAATTATAAACTATTAAAATTAATTTTTTCTACTTAATGGCATGAGATAAGTTCCTGGGATGTTGTTTGAGCATAGTTTCAGGTTTTTAGCTTTAGCTTTTTCATCATAAGGATGCTTGGGTGTTCTATACTGGATATATTTCCATAATCGATACTTGTTTATTATTTTCTTCAGTTATTAAATGACTATTGATTTTCTGGATGCCCCCTGAGAACCTTTCTGGGTAATCTTTGAGAATTGAGGGTCTAGGGTGTCGAATACAGGGGTTTTGTTCATAAACCCCCACTCTTTGTTTTTGATTCAAGAAAAAACCTCACATTCTCTTAGGTGACACATAAGGGAGGGAAAGGGGAGAAACATGGATATAATTCTTTCCTTGGGTTTTGAGTTTGGACCTGTGATGTTATATCCATGGTGCATCCTGTGCGGGGTGTGGTGTTTGAACCATCAAGTAGTTAGAGGCATTTTGTGAGATGATTTGTTTTAGTATAGGTTATATGGGAGGATCTCCTCAATGTTTGGGATCTACAAACCTCAAATTGAGTAATGTATAGATAGGTTTTCAATGAAGGTTTTGATTTTAGAGTTTGTAATATAGAGGTCTGGTGTGAGACCCACGTAGGGGTTTTACATTGTTTGGAGAAATTTCAACTAATGGTGCCTATAGGATTTTTAATGTTAATAAAAAAATTCCTTTGGTAGTCTATAGAATATGGTTTTAGGTGTTATTAAATCTCTTTTAATATAAGAAAAAATATTTTTTTGAAAGTTTCGTGGATATTTGGACCAATTTACAGGGGTTTGAGTTGTTGATGTTTCAGAACATCTTGCTGGAGGTTTAATCCAATTGGAACCCTTAGGTTCGGTAGACACCACATGTTTTTGGTTAAGGGTGGGTATCACATTATTAGGTTTGAGATGGGTCTGTGGAAACCTTGAGGAATTTATTATGGGTGTGTGGTTTCATGTTGATTCCCTTTGGGGAGAGGTGATGATCATGGATGGGTTATTTTTCAGAGTCTCCAGATGAGGTTTCCTAATCTATATTGGATCTTGATGTGATAGAAGTTTTCTAGTAGACCATGGGTTCCCCATGTTTTATTATCCGTAAGAAGATCAGTGCTTATTTTATCATTGATGTATTTGGGTTTTACCTTAGAACCCAGTGTTTAGAAATGTGATCCTATTGTGGATATTTTTGTAATGTTTTGTTCATGAATTATAATTAATAGTGTTTTATACATTATACAAAAAATGGTTGAGGAATATGCTTACTCCGGTTCAAGAAATAGGATAATAACATTGGGATATTACTAGATCTGTATTTGGCCTTGATATTGATATGAAGTTTTCATTTATTGGCCTACTGGTTGTTTTAGACATGTCCTATGGAGCTAATGGGTGATCTGAATTAGCGCACTGTCTGATTTAGAGTTACAAAATTTCAATAGGGTTAGGGGGAATGAATTTTTAGAATACAATGACAGTGGTCCTAGATATTGAGCACTACCATCTTTAAATATTATTCTCCTCCATATATTTGATGTGTCAATCTTATCCAATTGTGAGAAAAAAATTGAATCACAGGATATTCCTAGAAAATAGTCTTGAGATATTCTAATATAAGTCTATGAGTGAAACACCTATATAGAAACAAGATTTTATAAACAATTGATCAATTTAGTGCATAAATCATTGATAATGTGTTATCAATACAAAAATTAATATTGGGGTTGTTCAAAATATCCACAATGACCAATTAGAATTAGGTTGTCCAAATATTGAGATTACATATATTTTGTCATTATTGAAATTGTTAACTTATGATTTTCACCCCATGAGGTATGGTCTCACATTCATAATAATGGAAAATGTAAATTCAATGGTATTCTGGGAAGGATACATCATTCATGTTATACCCAAATAATTCAACAGTCATCCATCTCTGCAATTTTTTTAATTCATTTCCTATAAGAATTTATTCAGAAAATGAATGGGAATAAAGAGACGATACATTTCCCATAGTTTTTTCAGTCTGTAAATTTTTATTACAAAGAGTATTCCTTCTTCCAATACAACTACATCGATTTTTGTTAGGTCTACTCCCCATTTTTTTATCCCAAGATAGTGAAATGTAATGTTGTACAATTGGACATAAGTTTTATATATAAAACATCTACAAAAATATTAATATCCCCTAAAAATTGATCTTCCTTTATATTGATGATTTTGTTTATGAAATTATGCTTTTTTTCAGGTAGCCTCAAGAATGTATTTTCACATTTCCTAGGGGGGTTTCCACTCTCAAGTCTTCCATAGGAGGAGTCATTTTACATCATTCATTATCCTAAAAATAATCATGTTATGTTTCATAATATATATAATTAATGGAAATAGATTTAATATCCCATGAGAATTTAGAAAAATGTTATAACTTTTTCATGGGGCTGGTTTTCTCAAAATCCTTGGATGGTTATGCTTTAAAATACACCACATTTTCATAGAATTATATCATATTCATTATGAAATTTTAAGATTTAAGATACCTAGATAGTGCCTCATGAAGTTACATTTATTTAGAAACAATTTTTTTATAAAGCGATTTTGGTATCATGTATTATAATACACATTTCAGCATGGACATTTTAATCTCTTCCATGAGTTCATTCTTTTTCACATTTACACTTCTTTTCTTATTTTACAATCATTTTACATTCTTGTAATATATGAACTTATGGTCATAGTAAAAAATAAAATCATCTCTTAGAATATATTATGTATAACCATATCCTTATTCATCTTCATAACTACTTGAAATGTATATTCATCTACTACCCTTATAGGTAAAAATGCATATTAATGGAAAATTCTATTTTATGACCTATTCATGGATGTGATTATGTTTTCTTCCGGTAGTTAATGTTTTGGGGCTGGTTCCTAGGGGGGGTGCTGGTGCAGGGGGGTTAGTGGTTGGGGTGTGAGGGGGGCTGGTGGTTCGGGGGATTGGGGGGCTAGTGCAGTGGGAGGATGATGTAGGGCTGGGGTTGTAGGTTGGTGGGGGCGGGTGTGGCTGGTGCAGGGGGGCTGACATTCACATATAATATTATTTTTTTCACTTACTACTAATCATGTCATAAAGTGAGATTAATAAATGTGAGGGGGTGTTATTGGGGTTATCTTGATTGGATGGTTCATATCGAGTTAAAATATTTATCTTTGAGACTTATTTTTATCTGTGATCTAATCACACCATTGGTTTGTATGTGGAAAATATAAATATTTTTTTCTTGTAAATGAGTTGAATTTACTCTCTTAAGAGTTCATGAATTTTATAATAAGATAATTAATTGTTCTGGTAGTGGTGGTAGATATATTATAGGAGTATTATTATAGTTTATCTAACCACTTAATCAATGTATCACTACATCACGATTAATGTATAATGCTCCCAATAAAAGAAATCTATTTTTCTTATATATTTTTCATAGACCTAACCATACTAATTAGTTTTATGGTATCATTTAATTCTTACCAGGTTCATGTTAGTATAAAAATATCATGTTACAATAGTGGAGTTGTAAAATTCATGATTTCTGTTATCTAGACTGGATGTAACACCTATGGTATGCAATTTGACTTTATAGTTCGTACATTTACTTTAAAATTGTTCATCATAACCTATTATATTATTTTATTTCTCACCAATCATGTTCCTCCCACTTCAATTATTAGGTTCAATTAATTATGATTCATCATATCACTGGAATTTTGATGAAGTCTACCAGAACATGTTCCTGTGTGTTGCGAAAACCGTCCCTGTAGGCGAAGAAGTTAGAGTTGTCATCTTCAAGTCCAAACAAACCTTGACATTGAGGTTGGATCCTTCTCCTAGACTCATTAATTCATGGGTGTTTTAAATTACATTTATTTGTCTTCTTAATTCTTCGTGTTTATATTAAATTACAGTTATTTAATATGTTTGAGTTAAGATAATTGTTTTTATTGATAAAAAAGTCATGTTTTTGTATTAAAACCCCACCAACGAAAGTGTGAAGTCTTTGAAAACTCAAAATGGTATACCTTGCATGACATTATTGCATTGATATTTTTCAGATACTTGATGTCGTTGTTAGTCATAACGCACACATAGTAATTGACCCTTTTTATATACCTGTAGGGGGTTTCCCTAAATTTATTTAAACTATTGTTTGAACCAAAACACCCTTTAATAGTAATTAGACTTTTATGTTGGAATTTTTTTACATTTACGATGGACTTTCCCAAGTATTAAAGTGATGTAATGACCATGTCACTAATAAGGGAATTACATGATTTGGATGGAATGACTTGTCATGGAAGAAAGCATTTACATGACTATTTATATTGAGAGGACCTCGTTAGAATAAAATGAATAGTTTTTCGTGTATTAAGTGACATGTCTCTGAGTGTTTTTTATGCTTTTCCTTGAATTAAGTGGCTGATGTGGACTGAAATGTGGAGGGTGGCGCAGGGGTGCATGGGGTGGGTGTGGTGTGGGGTGGGTAGGGGGTGTGCAGGGCAAGGGGCTTGGGGTAGGGGGTGTGCTGGGGGCAGGGGGAGGGGGTGAGGTAGGGGTGTGCAGAGGGTGAATGGGGTTTCCAAGGGGGTTAGTAGGGGATGCCCTTTTTTAATTAAACTAGAAATTTGAAGCAAATCATTCTTTAAGTGCTGTTAGCCTTTTAAGATGGAATTTCCAATGTAGGAAAGTGCAGTAATGACCATGTCACCACTAAGGGAAACCCCTTTGATCTTATAAATATAATTTCTATGTTTTAATGAATTTTATGAGTCAAATTGAACTAAAAATAGTTTACTTGGCACATGAGAGGTAATGCCTCATGTAGTGAATTATGTAATGGTTATTCCTACTAGGGTGTGTGTAGGGGGTGCATGGGGTGTGCCTGGGGGTGCGTGGGGGGGGGTTCACTCTTTTTATTAAAATGATTTTTTGGACTTGAACACCCATTAATTGTTGTTAGACTTCTAATATAGAATTTCCCAAGAAGACAAGTGCTATAATAACCAAGTAACCACTATGTGACCCCCTTTGATCTTATAAATATAATTTCTATGTTTTGATGAATTTAATGAGTTAAATTGAACTGAACATGGTTAAAATGGAACAAGAGTGGTAATACCTCATGTATTGAATTATGTAAAGGTTATTCCAATAGGGGGTGTGTTGGGGGTGCATGGGGTGTGCATGGGAGTGTGTGTAGGGGGTTTCCCTCTTTTTATTAAAACGACTCATTGATGAAAATCACCCTTTAAATGCCATTAGACTTATAAGATGGAATTTCCCATGTAGTAAAGTGCTTTAATGACCAAGTCACCACTATGGGACCCCCCATGAACTTATAAATAGAATTACTGTGTTTTAATGAACTGAATGAGATAAATTGAACCGAACATGGTTAAATTGGCACATGAGCATCAATGCCTCATGTAGTGATTTATGTAATGGATATTCCTACAGGGGTGTGTGTAGGGGTTGAATGGGGTGTTCCGGGGTTTGTGTGTAGGGGGTTTCCCTCATTTTATTAAAACGTTTGTTTGAACCAGAACACCCTTTAAGTGTTGTTAGACTATTAAGATGGTTTTTTCCAAGAAGGGAAGTGCAGTAATGACCATGTCACCACTATGTAACCCCCTTTGATCTTATAAATATAATTTCTATGTTTTAATGAAATTAATGACATATATTTAACCAAAAATGGTTATGTTGGCACATGAGTGGTACCGTCTCATGTTGAGAATTATGTAATGATTATGCCTACAGGGGTGTGTGTAGGGGGTGCATGGGGTGTAACGGGAGAGTGTGTGGGGTATTTCAACTTTTTATTATAATGATTGTTTAGACCAAAACACCCTTTAAGTTCCATTAGACTTTCAAGATGGAATTTCCCAAGTAGGCTAGTGTTGTAATGACCATGTCACCAAAATGTTATCCCATTTTATCTTAAAAATATAATTACTATGTCGTAATGAATTTAACGAATTAAATTAACCAGAACATGGTTAACATGGAACATGAGCAGTAATGATTCATGTAGTGAATTATGTAATGGTTATGCCTACAAGTGGTGCATGGGGGGTTTGGGGGGTGTGTAGGGGGTTTCCCTCATTTTATTAAAATGCATGTCTGAACGAAAACACCATTTAAGTGATGTTATACTTTTAAGTTGGAATTTCCCAAGTAGGAAAATGTTGTAATGACGAAGTCACCACTAGGTGGCCTCCCTTTTATCTAATAAAAAAATTAATATGTTTTAAGGAATTAAATGAGTTAAATTGAACCGAACATGGTTAACTTGGCACATGAGCAGTAATGAAACCAATAGTTAATTATGTATTGGTTATCCCAACTTTCTAAAGTTTTATAGGATGTCATGAAATAAATAGAGTGGCTAATTCATGGTGACATGCACTCCACTTTTGAAATGTGGCGGTGTGTACGGGTGTACAGCGGGGTGAAAGGGCATTATAGGGGTAGGGTACAAGGGGGGTTGTGCAGTGGGGTGCAAGGGGGGTTGTTCAGGGGGGGGGGGGGTCTTCTTACTCATGTTAATCAGCTTTTATTGCAATTTTATGTACCAAAAATTTATGTTTTCATTATATTAACTATAACCAATAGTTATGAACGGTTTTGATCCTACATACAATGTGACGGGTTGGACAAACACATGATGTTGGTGAAATATACTATCATGAAAGATTAGAGAAACGATATAATTTCAAGTATTTGGTCATTTTATTTTGAATAAGTTAATATTTTATTTTACTTGTATTAAATATGATTTGTACTTCATTTTTTAGACTGCATGTACCCTTATTGAGAAATTGATGATTTATTTAATTTGAGAAGTGGATAGTTTTTTAGACCATTAGAACATGTATTTTTTTGAGCATTCGTGTTGTTTTATTATGCAGTGGGTCATTTATTCAAGCATTGAATTATTATCATGTGAATTCAAATGAAAGAACCACGACAAGAGGGGCTATCTGCAGGTGAGGGGGCTCTTTCATTGGGGTTGTCTAGGGGTGGGGGTTGTGCAATGGGGGGGTTTATCTAGAGGGGGTAGTGGAGGGGGGAATTGCATGGGAGGAGGTGTGTTGTAGGGGGGGTCATGTCTTGGTGGGAGTGGATCTATCTAGGGGCATATTTCTGGGGGTATGGCTGAGGGTGGTAGGGTAGTGTAAGGGGGGGGGGTGTGCAATGGGAGGGAGTGGGGGGCTGTGTAGGGGGGTTGTGCCATAGGGGGAGTAAAGGGTTGGTTTGCATGGGGGAAGTGGTGCTGCAAGGGGGGTATTGTCCTGGTGGGGGGATGTCCGTCTGTGGGGGGTATTTGTTGTTCTGAACTTCCCTGTTTTATCAAATTTTATGATATTATCTGATTAGAGTTGAGATAATCATTACTTCTTTGTGTCCCTTATACTTTTAATAATTCAGAATGTATTTATTATTATTTCTGTTCTTTCAGTCAAACAATCATGAGTACATTGATATTTTTTTCTAACTTTTCACATTATATTTCCCTTATTGTTTTAAGGAATCCTATTGGGTATATTTATAATCAATTGTGCACTTGAATTATGTCCACATGTGATGTGACTGACTAGAAGATTCATGCATTTGGAGATGGCTTGGATAAACATAGTGTTGATGTAGCTTATTCCGAGAAAATGATCAGGGATTCTATAGATTAATTATAGGGCATGGGGATTTGTGATAGTTGTGGTAAACAATTCAGATAAATAGTGATCCTATAGTATCTAAAATGTGGAGGATATTCTCAGTATATCTTGTTATATAGAATTTTCATATATATGTATTGTTTTCCTTGTATTTATCTCGGGGGATACATATTTGTGTCCACTTTATCTTGCATATATTATATACAATTCCGTTGATTATATATATTCAACTGGTATTTTGGAGATATCTTTTGTTAAGTTCATTATCTATATTATATTGGTTTTTAGATTTATCTTGTGTCCAGTGGGTGAAAGGGGGTGGGGAAGAGGGAAGTGGGGGAGAAAAAAATGATAGGGGGAGGGTGTAGGTGGGAGGGGGTGGGGGGAAGGGGGTCTGTAGTGGTGCATGGGGGGTCTCTTTAGTGGTGCAAGGGGTTGGGGAAGGGGAATGCAGGGGGAGGGAAAACTGGAAGGGGGAGGGTATAGGAGGGAGGGGTATGTAGAGCAGTGGGGTGGAGGGGGCAGGGTGCAGGATGGTAGGGGGGCGGTCTGTATGGAATAGGGGAGTGGATAAGGGGGGTTCAAGAGGGCAGGGGGAGGGGAAATTGACAGGGGGTGCATGAGGGTAGGTTAGAGGCTGCAGGAGCACATGTTGGTGTCTACAGGCAGTTGGGATGGGAGAGGGTCTGTATGGCATAGGGGATGGGTGTAAAGGAAGGGGTGGGGGGGGTAGGAGGGAGGGGGGGGTTAGGATTGCGGGGGGGGGGGGGGGGGGGGGGGGGGTTCTACCAGGATGTGGGGATGGGTGAATGTGGGTGGGTGTAGTAGGGTGGGGGACTACATGGATAGGGGGAAGGGAGGGTGTTGCAGGGTAGGGGGTGTCTACAGGGCATTGAGGAGGAGGGCAAGAGGGTGCAGGTGGGGTCCGCATGGGTAGATTGGAGGGGTGAAAGGGGGGAGTGTGTGTGTGGGGGGGGGGGTTATGTAGGGTAGTGGGGAGGGGTGAAAGTGGGAGGGTGCATGACGTAAGGCGGGAGGGGGTCTGCAGTGGTGCAAGGGGGGCTCTTTAGAGGTACAGGGGGGGTCTGTCCAGAGGTTCAAGTGGGTCTATAGGGGTGCAAGTGGGGTCTGTCCATGGGTACATGGGGTGTGTCCGGGCTGCATGGGGTCTGTCAAGGGAGGGGGTCTTCAAGGTAGTGGGGGGGGGGAGGGCGGGGGGGGGGGGGGGTGTCCAAAGGTTGAAGGGGGTCTATTAGGGATGTATGTGGGGTTTATCGAGGGTGCCTGGGGGTCCGTCCATGATGAAGGGGGGTCTGTCCAGGGTGCATGGGTGGGGTTTTTCCAGTGTGCATGGTTGGGGTCTGTCTCGAGGTGTAAGGGGGTATGTCCAGGGGTGCAAGGGGGTTATGTTTAGGGGAGCAAGGGGTCTGTCTAGGGGTGTAAGGGGGTCTATCCAGGGGTCCATGGGGGTATGTCCAATGTTGAAAGGGGGTTTGTAGGGGTTCAAGGGGGGTCTATCCAAGGGTGCAGGGGGTTCTGTCCCGTGGTTGGGTGGGGCTTGGTTTTTCTAAAATGGGAAGGTCTATATCCACAGTTTCAAATTCTGGCTATAGCCCTGTAGCCACAGTTCCTTGATGCATGGCTGGTATTGGTGTGGCTATAGGCGGAACCCTATAACCACAGTTTCAATCTGTGGCTATAAGTCTATAGGAACAGTTCAAACCATGGCTATATGGTTCATCCTATAGCCACACCAATACCATACACAGTTCAATAAATCGTGGCTATAACCTATAGCCTTGGTTTTTGGGATTCTAGCCATGGTTCCATACCGTTGCTATCGATTAAATTTCATGTAGTGTCAAACAAAGACATGAAACCCAACAGAACAAAACACTCATCCACACCTATCAATGGAATATATTCATATTTAGTAAAACAATTTCTTTAATAGACATTGATAAACATGCATGGTCACACAAGGGTCATCATCCTAGGGTATACATTTAATTATCCATGTAAATGTTATTAAATTGATTTCATGTTTAGGATAATTATCAAATATTATAATGGTATCAAATTTAACACCACAAATTCCCATGAAAAAAATACATACGTCAATGATTTTTTGAAGGCATACAACAACAAAAATCCATAAGGAAACAATTATATAAAAAAAGATAAAATAAAACATTTATCCACACTTATCCATTTATTTCATTACCTCATTACCTTTAGATCATATTTACTTTTAATTTATTCCATGTTTTATGAAAAAATATTCAGAGGTTTTTCATAAGCAATCAAGAAATATCACACGCCATATAATGCATAATTTAAGAGAGATAGATGAAATTACAACTATCATTATCCAATGATAAAATATTATCCATCCTCCAAGAATAGTGGATTATGGGAGAAGTAAGAAGGAACTATATGAAAACAGAGAGGGATTGGGATCTAGCATGGCACATCACTAATCTATGACGGAAGGGTCTAGATGATCAATGAGGAAAAAAAATACTAGCAGGGTTAGATCATGGCTGTGAAGATCCAGATCCTATATTAAAGTAAGAACATTTTAGAAATCCATTAATCGTGGGAGCATTGTTAATATTACTCTGTTTTAGTATCTCAAGGCGTTGAAATGATTGGACATTAATGATATACTAAATATCATTTTAAATGCTCGTAAAATATCCCAGACAAGGACATAAACTCAGATTACATCAAATAATATATAACAGCGGAGAAAATAGAATACTAGAAAAAACTACGAAAAACTACAAATGAGTCAATGAGTGGTGAGTAACCGACACAAACCTACCGATGTAATGACCTACCAACAAAACTACATACTGATGCCATGACCTTCTGATTCCCTGACCTAACAACTCACTGAATCTTTATTGTTTCCACCCATGACTCAGCAACACACAGATATGCTGATGCACTGACATGTTGATTCACTTACATGCCCACATCGACGCCCTGAGTTACTGATGAAAGACTGGAAACATGGGAAAATCTTGAAATGTGCCACCAAAAACTCCATGAACATCACAAAATATATATTTTCACAAAGGAAGGGACCATGTAAATCCACGATGTTACATTATAAACCTATCAATCTATTGTATTCCTTGATAATTTCAAAACTGTCCTAGATGATAGGGGGACCGAAAAACCACCCGTTAAGATACCTCTCCAGAGGAAAGAACCATGTGTTAATTTTAAGGAATGAATGAAAACTTTGACATCAAGGAACACCTACTTATCATATATCTCCTGAATTAATGTAGAAAAACTACCCCCCCCCCCCACTACCCCAAACAACCACAAAAATAGTAAATGTAACGTTGTGTAGACACATGGATTAGGGATATCCTTCATCCAAGTAAATCTATTATCCACTTTGGGCAGCATTTTCTATCCCCCAAATGTTTTTTTGCAGCAAAATTACTACATATTGATTAGGTATCAGGTCCTCCCATCTCCATAGTTAATACTTTTACATGAACATACAGAGAATATGAAAATAATGCATATTATAATATAATATGGTCATGGATTACATCTCATGAAAAGCACAAATCGAATCCCATGCGAAAAACTGAGAAAAACTCTAGGTAGTAGGAATTAATTAATGACTCCTGCTCCCAAATTATCTCCTCGAAGCCATTGTGCATTCATAGAACATGAACCATGGAAAAGGTATATCAATGAATAACCTTCTCTTCTTGATCCCAGATTCAAACTGGTAACTCCACAAACATCACATTGTCCTCAATATCCAACTCTCTCTAGAGAAGTACGTGGTAGTTATTCTATAGATATTGATAGAGCTGAGATACATGGAAGAATTTGTGGATTCCCTCTTTCTTTGGTGGAACCGCTAACTGATATTCCACATTATCCACTCGTCTCAACACAATGAAAGTACCTATGAACCTGGGAGATAGCTTACTTCCCATATCGAACCTCTTCTTCCCACAATATGGGGAAAAATTAAAAACATACATAGATCATATCCTCGAACACGTACATAATCCTCCTATGACATGAATATGAATTTTTCAGTTTTGTGTCTCCATCATCCTCTCACTCACATGTTGGATCATTTCTATTGTGCTCTGCACTACCTCTTGTCCAAAAAGGGATGACTCCTTAACCTCTGTGAAGTATACATGTGAAGGACACAACCTACAATATGAACCCTTAAATTGTGTCATTCCAATGGTAGCATGATTTATATAATTGTATGAAATTTATACAAGGCGAATGATTTATACCCACAATCCTCTAATGTCTTGAAAACACACCCACATCATATCCTCCAATGTCGTGATGGTCCCATATTTCTTCCTATCCGTATGAAGATGGAAAGCAGTGCTGAGGTGTAGCTCGGAGCCAAAATCATTCCAAAATCCCCTCCATACTCATGAAGTAAAATGTGTATCTCAGTCTGGGATAATGTTTAATGGAACTCCATGATGTCACACCCCCTCATCCAAATATTTCTCATTTATGAAATCCACTTCACTCGACTCTTTGATTGCTATGATGTGTGAATCTATTTCAATCGATACACTACTTCCAAATGTTTATCACACCCTCCGTTAGAATTAGGTAATCCTGTTAAATAATCCACCAAGACATCATCCCACATCTACTCAGGAACATCTATGGGCTTCAATAGATATCTAGGAACATGGTTTGCGACCTTCACCTAATGACCACTAGGCACCTTTCCACCAAATCTGCCACTACCTGCTTTGTCCCAGGACACTAAAATTGTTCCTAAATGCCTTGAAACATCTTGGAAACTCATAGTTGTACTGATATGTGTGAGATATAGAACGCATGGAAATGTCCCTCATTTATTGTTAATAGGAAAAATAGTTTCCAATAGAATAGCATCAGATTCAGATGATCCTCTAACAATCCCTCCCGAGAATCACCATGAGCAGCACGATCACACATCACATTATTTTATGAGTCTCCCCAATGGGACTCCAACTACCACATTAAGGAAGACTACACTTTCATGTAAAGTAGGTTTCCTCTACCATCATCCACTCTTGTATCAAGACGCAATGTGACCAACTCCTTCATTCCCTTCCAAGCATCCATGGATTTTCAAACTACCTATTTCTACAACTTCCTACATGAGGCATCAACCACAACACTCACCTTCACCAAGGTGTAAGTGATATCTATGTCAAATTAATAGAGGAATCATATCCTCTTTTTCATCCACGTGTTCAAGAATAATTGGGAAAATATATAACTCTATACATTGTTGTCCATGAAGAACACATATTCATACCTGATAAGTTAATTCAGACACATTTTAACTGCGAACATGGCCACTTCCTACTACAGTTGAATGATGGAATAGTTATGTTCATGGGGAAATAACTGGATATAGACATAAGACCTTACATCCCCCTTCTACATCAAAATGAATCCCAAGACCAGGTCGGAAGCATCAAAGAACACCTTGATCATCCCTCTTTCCTCATGCAACCGGAGAAATGAGGCATGAAGTAGCTTCTCCTTCATGTTTCATAGAGCTTCATGACGCATCTCACTCAACACGAAGGCCTGGTAATTTCATATCAATGCAGTTAGCGATGATAGAACCCGAGTGAAGGTGGGTACCAACCAGAGATAATAGACCTCCAGACCCAAAAAACTATGATCCAATACCGTATAATTTTTTTTTTACCATGAAAAAATAGTTTCAACCGTTCATTATTCATTTTATATCCCCTTTCGGGACCCCACATGTCGAAGGATGTGTGTCTCTCACATCCAGAACATGCTCTTGGACAATATTCTGTTGGGATGGTGGTATCAATTGTACTCCAAGACAACCCTTATATTCTCAGCGCACTCCTCATGTGACATTGATTAGATCATGTTCTCGTCATTGAATAAAATGATAAACAAGTCCAAGTAGTCATGGATAACATATTTTATTATCCCCATGAACATGGCTAGTGACATTGTGACACTAATAGAAACGAATCTTAACTTGAAGTCCAGATACATGTACCTAAAAGAAGTCTTAAATATTTCACCCTCAAATAGTGATATCTTGATTTCATATTTATCTAAGAGAACCAAAATTCTCCTCGTAACTGGTCGAAAATATCATAGATCCTTGGTAGGGGGTTACAATTATTGACCATCATCCGATTCGTCCTCTAGTAGTTTATGCAAAGTATAAGACCATCTTCTTCCTTCTTCGCGAGCAAGACAATGACACCTCATGGAAATACACTCAGATGGATAAAGCCTTTCATCATGACATCATTAAACTAAATCCACAACTCCAACCACTAGGAAGGATCCATCCGATTGTGAGCCATTGAAATATGATAGTCACCATGTTACATGTCTATCATGAACACAACATAATGTCGAGGGGGTAGAGTCACAACCACTTCAAGGAATACATGAATGAATTCACTAGATCCCCTCGATCTGCCACCCTATTTGTGTCTGCTGATTCCACTTGCAGCATGGCTAATATGGAATGAAGATACACCAAATGCAGGTATCCCACCTTCCATCATTGCTCTCTGGAGAAAGCTAGGTGATGGCCTCCCATTTCTAATAACATGATAATATATGTAATAAGTCAATAACAGCATGCACCAAGAATAACTAGTTGATTACATGAATGAAATCATTGTCCTAAATCTAAAGAATAAGGAGATCTACAAATGACTCATGTTGTCCCAACATTAGTCTACATCCCCAAAAAACCTCACACACACTGGCTTGAAATCCAAAAAGAGTTCTCAAAACCTAGTACATGGAATGTCCCACTACATCTAGTCCTAGATAATGGGAGTGAAGATGTGTGATGAAAGAGTGAGATGCTCCTAATTCAAACAACGAACACACTAGATTTCTAAAGAAATTGATCGTTCATCGATCAATCTCTTGTACATCTGGAAGTATGACCTTAACGACGTGAAACTACCTATGCCTAGATCATATACCCCAATGATGTTGTATTCCTCCCCAACCACACCCTGGTAAAAATTCATGATGAAAAACCTAAGGTAGGCCACCTCCACCACCATCTATCCTCGATGGAGTAGGATCATTCTACCCCAACACCTAGAAAGGCCTGACTAGAAACTGCAGCTGCATAGGTGGGTGTTGAACCTGCCCAATAACACTGTACAATTCTCCAATTGGGCACTAGTTATAAATTATCCACAACCTTCACAGTAAAAGAAAATTGGTTTTGGACCCAGGGGTAAAGGGAGAGAACATGAATATCGAAACTGGAACTGTTGAGGCCTACTCCCTGATGGTAGGTACCAGGAAGACCCTGACAACAAAGAACTACTAATTGTATCCTTCCACATTGAAGAACACAATTAGATACCCAATTGCGGACAACCTCATAGTGAGTTCTTACATTCCACTAACATAACCCTCTTATAAATCTTTAATTATGTCTTTAAAATAAAGGGGATGACTACATACATTATTGATGGTCGGAGTGCCTCCTCAATGCCCCTCGCTCAAGAATCATCATCTATAAAGATATCTAAACTGAAGTGTAGGAGATCTTTGAACATGATCCTCAATTCCATTAATGAATTAATCCTATGATGGATGTAGAATATCTCCCACCTGTTCTCACCCTTCATCATGGACGAATGGAATTCTGATCAAAACTCCTTCTCAAATTCCGCCCACGTAACATCAGTCTCATTCATCTCCACAAGGGAAAGTAACCAACCCTTACACAATTATCCCATAGTATGGCTCGTGGATAGAGGAACCCATTACTTTGTCGATGCCCAGATCATGATTAAATGGATGGACAAATCCTCTACCCCACACATCATCTCCATGTCCACGATGTCGCCCTCATAATTTCCTAATGTCCATCATTAGAAGGCATGAAGTGTCTTTTTTCCAGTAGTCATCACCCCCTATCGAACAACTCTTAAATTATCAACCAGATCAACCTACTATGCATAAAATAATCATATGACAAATAGATGATGTCTCCGTGACATAGCGGAAATGTAAACAAGGAACTCCTAAGACCAGGTTGTATGAAAATTTTCATTTAAATTTATTTTAACTATTCTTTTATATTAAATTTCATGAAATGACCATATCAAGAAATAAAAATGTAATTATTATTCATGTAACATTCATAGGTTCTCAACAATAAAATATGTGTTGCCTCAATTTGTCATTCAGTATGTCCAGAGTCCTTTAACCGGAACACGGGGAGCCCCGAAAATCATGTTTCACATCTAGTCTTCCCTAGACTATTTCATGTACCATTTTAACCTAAAACTATTGCTCTACCATCCCATTTAATCCTAACTATGGCTAAATTCAAACTCTATCCTATCCCTAAACCACCAAAAGCATCATCTGATACAATTTTTTCAAGGCTTGACTTCTTCAATATGAGGAATGGGACAACAAAGTGTCATACACTTCCTTCCTAAAAATGAAACAGAGATAATGACCACCGAATCCCACCTTAAATAGGACCTAGAGAGGTGGCTAGAAACAAGCATATATAATCTCAAATAATATGGAAGGAATTACCCTTTTTCATAGAAAAATATAGGTAGAGAATATGGTAAAAACCATGAGACTCCATATACAAAAAGTAAAATTAGATACAAAATCCATTCCATCATTCTTGTTCAAAAGTAAATCTGAAAAAAGGTATAACAGAACACAAATGTAGAGTACCAAATGATAAGAGACCAAGAAGAAACACCAGCTAGTCTCAACAACAGAGCTAGTAAAGAATTGAATACTCTTCAAAGTCCACCTAGAATCTCGAAAACAAAATTATAAATGTACGGTGAGTACATAAGTATACACAGTACAAAAAATAATGATACCCGTTCACATGTGGGGGAATATACTAATGTCTCTATGAGAAAATCGTTGAACCTAAAAGAACCATCCAAAAAATACTAACTCTCCCAAACTCACCAAGGCATGCTCACTAAATCATTCAATCCAAGTAAGGTTTTAGTATAAGCACATCAACATTTGGGTACCCCACACCAGATTCCAACTAGTTAACTAATCATCCTTAATAGCTATCCTATTAGAGATACAACTATTCCTATATTTTATCCCACTTCCATAAACCATCGACACACAGCTGGGACACAAACCACACACAATCCCACCCATAGAAACTTAGGCCACAACAAACATGCCTCTCACCCAAAGACACATGTGCCACATCCCAAAGACACACGAGGAAACAATCCAAGCCCAAAATGCACTTAGGCCACTCATCCAGAACAAAACAACCAAAAAGATCTAGTACCATGATTATCTACATTTCATTACATCCTTCATCGATACTCATGAGCAGTAAGAACATGGAAGAGGGTGTGAAAAAGAAAGGAAGTAACTGTCCATCCATCCTCCCACTATAAGGTTGTGAAAACACCCTCTCCAATGAGATGGGAGTGTTCGTAACATTGTGCTCAACAAGGGTGGAATGAATATCAAAATCACAAGGAACATCAATATATAAATTTCAATTTATGAAAAAACTCAACCAAACTATTATTCCCCACATTAGTTCCCCAAAACTGACAACCAACTCATACAGAACCACATTTAGTGCTACTTGTATGCACAACTACACAACAACCACTTCCAAATCGTAACACAACAACTTTTTAATTTAACCAACTTCCATCTTTATCCAGGCCAATTTATTCCAGCACTTATCAGAAATTAAAAACCACAACCATATCAAAATAATAGAAAAATGAAATTTTAAAGTCCCAGTGCATTCCCCTGTTCAACCACTTCCTACTATAAATATTTAATTTTATACAGAAAAAACCTTCTAAAAAAACCTTCCATATATCTTCTCTACCCAAAAAACTCCCTGATACAGTCACAATGCATACAAGTTCATAACCACCCCACAGTCCCACTACCCAATGTCGTTTGATTGGAACAACACATCCAAAGGTAGTTCAGCTACCTATAATTTTATCCATTCCATAATCAATTATTCTCTCAAAAGTTTATACCAACACACCTCATGCACTTACACACAAACCAAGACCAAAGTAACTACCATTTTCACAAAATCCCAGTTGTACCCTCATAACACTCTCTTCTCATAGAGAAAACTCCTCTGTCTACCCATGTACCCATAATCATGCTTCCTACAACTGCACCATGTAACTCACAAAATGTCACAGAACCCGATAGAACACATCACTCAGCCACACCAATCAACAAGAAATGCTCAAATTTGATAAAAAATATTCATTAAACTTTTATAAATACTAGTGATCACACCATGGTCATTATCCTGTGGAATTAATTTAATTCACCATGTATACGTGATTAAATGGATTTCTTGTAACGACCAATTATCAATCGTTAAAATGTATACAAACTGAACACCACCAGTGTGCATGAAAATAACACCATTGACCATGTTTTTTAGAAGGAATACATTTAATAAAATCTGTAAGGAAATAAATATAACAAAAAAATAGATGATCAAGCATCAATCCACTCTTATCCCGTTACATCATTATGTAGTTTCATTTTGATCATATTAATTTCTAATTTATTTCATTTTTTAATAAAAAATATTTATCTATTCTCTACAATGAATCCATAAATCAACCATCCCAGAATGATTCTCAATATAAGAAAGACAGTTGAAATCTCTACCATGATGATCCAAAGATCAAATTTCCTCCTTGCGACAAGAACTCGAGAACACATGAGTAGTAGAAAGGAACTACAAGAGAAAATGATAAACATAGTCGGATGGGATGACCTATCATTGAAGTGTCATATCCTTTAATAAAATAAGAACAATGTCAAAAAATTAATCAAGGTATCAAGGTCAATATTACATGGTTTCTGTATCTCATAGCCCCTGGAATGTTAGTACATTAAAGATATACTTAATAACCTTCAAAAAAGTCTTTAAAATGCACAAACATGGATTTAAAATCTATTTACATCAAATAATATGTATGAGGGGAGATGCTGGAAAATTGGGAAATACTGGGAAAAAATTCAAATGATTCACTGATTTGTGAGTCACCAATTTAAGGCCACCAACAAGACATATCGACGATGATTTACTGAAGATAAACTATGGACACAAAGAAATATTGATGCAACGGCATACAAATGCCATGACCTAATAATTCCCTAACCTACCAATGCCCTGACTCACCGATGTCGATGCCCCTGACACCCATATTCCAATGCCCCTGTCTCACTAATGTTGACACCCATGACTCGCTAATGAACTGACATGCTAGAGAAATGACATGCAGACGCACAAACATGCTAGTTCTAACACACTAATTTACAAATGGAATGCATAAAAATTTGAAAAACAAATTAAATGAGCCACTAACAGGTCCAAAACACTTCAAACACTAGAGTTTTGCAAAGGAACGACCTGGGGAATTCCATGTTTTAACAAATGATGTTATTTTCCTTCATTTAATTTAATATATATATAAGCATTATGAAAAATTCATGTTTCTCATATCTTAGGAATCCTTTTTTGATATTTTTTTATGACCCTATATTCGGTTATATCATGTATAAAAAAAATGTGGAAAATTGATACAAAGAAACATTTTATACTCACTACATTTTATGGTTAATCTATTTTTCAACCATTCAAATGGTTATTTGGTTTTGAAATAATGTAAATATATCATTATTTTATTCTTTTAAATTATTTATAATCTAGATCTACCTCTATATTCTTTAGCTAATTTTAATATTATTATTTTATAGAAGAATTAGTTACTACATTAATTTTCCATTATCATTTACCCTCTTTCAAAAAAAATAATTGTAAATTTATTAACTTTATTTTCATGGGTAAATTTTTTATCTTTACAATGATTTGAAAAAAATTTAATTTTAATTGTTATGATATAATTAGATTTTCTTGGTTTCATAATTATTTATCATTTTGATTCGTCTTTTTCACGTGACTATAGTTTTTCCAAGGATAATATTTTTCTTAAAATATTTTTTTTTGTTATATTGGTAGAGAATAAAATTTTTATTTCATCTATTTTCATTTAAATTCTCAATATTATTAATTAATTTATTTTAATGTATTCAAACAACATTTTATGATTTTTTCTTCATCACTACAAAAATTATATTATGATACCAGCCTTAATCCTTATCTATATGGCTTATGCTTAATATTTGAAATCTATTATCATTAAACATAATTTCTTTTGATTGGAAATGATGTCATTGAATAATGTATGAATTTTAAATGTTCATGATGGAAACTCACAATTCAATATATTTATATCAAGTAATCTACATTTACATGTTTTTAATGAAATGTGATGTATATATATCTTATAGTGATGGGTAATATTGATATTAAATATAATGACATGTGATATAGATATATCTTATATTAGTAGAGATCCCAATATAACCCTCATATGAATTGTGTAATGAACCTTCTCTTTAAATGAAAAAATGAGAGAGTAAACCAGAGGTTTCTATAATTAATTTAAATGATCTCTAGTTATTTTTAACATTACTGAAAAATGTTATTAATGTAGTATTACATGATTGAAACATGTATTTTATATTCGTTTTGTGAGTTATAATTGTTCCATCAGTCAATTTTTATATCAATTGGCTCCTGATAACTGATTTTTTTGACTGTTTCCATTGGTAGAATATTATTATATTTCACTTGTTCAATGATCCATTTATTTATGGGTATAAACTACCATATATAATTCTCATGAGCCTTGAAATTTTTTTCATACCCTAACAGATTTCTCATGTTAATAAGAGATATTCAACTATTAATGCTTATGTTAATATGTACTCTGAATTTAAGTTCCCTTAATATTTATGAATTTTTTTAAATAATATCTAATAAGAGATATTAAATATAATATGTTTGGAATAACATCATGCATTTAATAATGATTACATAATGTTGAATAAGAAAACCATTGCATAATGGGATACATTATCACTTAAAGAAAATGGTATTATAATATAATAGTATTTCAATGATTCAAATTTATATATATATGGAAATTGGGTCAATATGTGATCCAATATAACCATAACATTTTTTATGTTTTGGGTTGATAAAATGTATCCATGATTATCAGTATCCAATGTTCATTTGTAAAGATTATATTTGAAGCACTCGATGTTGAAATTCAGATTCAAGGATGTTATATATTTCTTTCTTCCCAAAAATACTCTAAAATTATTTACCATTATCATTGATTCATTAATCATGTATGAAACTAAGATATTTTAGCATCAACTCAATGTGTACCTCATTCCCTTCATTAGATGTTGGTTCACACAATCTCATCAATTCCATTTTGTGTATTCAATGGTATTCTTGATCATTAAACTTTTTTCACATCATCATTTTGTTCCATTCTTGTATCTCAATTATTTTAACATGGAAATTATATAAATACCCTAAATATATTTTCTAATTTCATTGATACAGTACCCTTAAAAGAAACTATGTTATTATTTAATTTACACCCTTTTACCTTCTCGAATTCATTCGTGGTGGGTGAAATTGAACATAATGATATTGTGTTTAGTGTTCTTAAATTAATTACTTACCATAAAGACAATATCACTTCTTCGTAACATCCCCTTAATGATGGTATATAATTTAAACCTAATATTTATATAAATTATAATAACCATCATTAATTATTCCATGGTCTTCAATTTTAACAATTATATCAATCATGTTATCCATGTTATATGGAATTATATATATATAATTAGATTTAATATTTTATTCCATTCCTACCTTCTTAATCATCATTCACATAATGACATCAGTCACAGACCACTGCAAATGACTTATTTTATTTACAACCTCCTAAACATTATATTTATTTCATTCGTCTTCGAGTTCAGAATGAAGGTCTATACATAAATTAATTTAAATACATTCATTATGATGCACATTAACTTGTTCTATATCTATGTAATCGAAATGAAAATATTCATTATAAAAAAATCATTCATCTACTTCTTCAATATACATTTTTTCTAATCAAACATAATATGGAAATATAATGTTATGCTTCTTGATTAATTTTTATACTATTATTATCTTGAGTTTTGTTTCACCTAGTAACTATTTATTCTATAAATATTACTCCCATAATTATAATATAATTTAAATATATATCTTGTAGTCATATATATGAAAATACAAAACTAATTGAATGAATGTGTAATTTTTTATTAAAATTTTTACATTCAACTTTTCACATTTGAGGAATAATAAAAGATCATATTTTTAATCCTATCATTTTAATAATACACATATGTGATCTTCATAGTCTTATTGAATAAATCATCCCACCATATTTACTTTCTTAAAGAATAATTTTCATTTTTCCCCATGTCTCTTAAAATGAAAATGTTGTGTTGAAAATAAATTTTAACCTCTTCCATTCTATTATAATCAAGCACCAAATCATTCACAACAAAATAATGTGGTCATATTTTCAGAATAATCATCAAAATTTTGGAATCGTTGAGAGTTTTTATCAGTTCTTGATGTTTTAGAAAAGACAGTACATCGGATCAAATAATCTATTCATGGAATCATTAAATATTAATATCATCTTCTCAAATCTATTTTATATTAATGAAAATTTATATTTTCTTACAATGTAATATTTTATATACAAATTGAGTTTTTTACCATATTAAATATAATAATTCACATTAATTAATGTTCATGTATATGTAATTGTACATTAAACATCAAATTACATTGTATAAATTTGGGTTTGAATTAGGAAATGTTTTACATTTTTCTAATAAATCATGAATTTCAATTACAGCCTAAACTCCATCAATTTCGTATATATATTTTTCCATTCATAATGGTATAAAATACTATTTCATTTTATTTTTCCAATATTAAAAACTAATGACATTAAGAATTTAATTTCCCTTATCATTGACAACAATGTACATCATTTATTTGTGAGGGGATTGACAACAGTTAAACAATATTTACAATACCTTTTATTAGTTAAACTAAATATCAATACCATGAGAGGGGTGAATCCTGGTAAGGCAATTATTAATTGGCCCTGATCAATGATCAGTATGCATGGATTAAGGGACCAATTTATCTCTCAATAAACTGATATAATGAATTAATTTATTAAATAAATATATAATATAATTACATGGTTCACCAAAAAATGGACAATATAATGATAATGAAATTAGGATATATTGATTCACATAAGAAACATAGCACACTATACTTATTTTATAATATGGTGACGATTCTGTATTCCTCATACATTACGACCTTTAACATATAAATATTTAATTAATATAAAGAATGTAGACAAAACCATAATTCTTTATGAAGTAAATAACATCCTTCAAGAGTCCAAAATATTTATTTTCATTATTGGTATATTATTCGTCTATAGTTTCACCAAACTCATATAACTTACGATATTATACAAAAATAACATCTAGGGAAACCATTATTTAATAAATATTTACCAATATGGGGGAATGATCTAGAAACAACATGAGAAAATAAAAAATGTACTAGGAAGGGAAATTCAAGACTTTTAAGTGTCATATACTTTAATAAAAGAAGAACAATGTCAAGAGAAATTAATATTGGGATCATGGAAAATATTAAATGGTTTGAGTATCTAATAGCCCTTAAAATTTTATTACATTAATGATATACTGAATATCCATAAAAATACACCTATAAATGCACAAACAAGGCTTTAAAATCTATTTACGTCCAATAAGATGTATGAGGGGTGATGCTAGAAAATACAGAAAAACTAGGAAAAAGAGAAAATGAGTCAGAGATTTTTCAGTCACTAACACGAAGCCCTCGACAAGAAATACTGGCATTGATTCACTGAAGATAACTTATGGATGCAATGAGATACTACTGCAATGACCTACCAATGCCTCGACCTAATAATTCCCTGACCTATCAATTCCCTGGCACACTGATGTTGATGCCCCTGACACACTAATTTCAATGCCCCTGACTCACCGATGTTGACGCCCCTGACTCACTGATGCACTGACATGCCGGTGCACTAACATGTCGACACACTGACATGCCAATTTTGACACACTACATTACTAATGGAAAACCTAGAAATTTGGAAACCACATGAAATGTTCCACTAACAGCTCCCAAAAAACCTCAAACACTCGAGTTTCTCAATGCAATGACCTGGGGAACTCCATGTTATTATAAATGATTATATGTTCCTTAATTCAATTTTATCATTATATATTTATTCTAAAATATTCATTTATTTCATATCTCGAGCATCCTTCTTTGATATTTTTTAATTTATTACCCTATATTTAGTAATATAAAGTATACAAAAAATATTGAAAATTAAAAAAAACCTTAAATACTCATTGTATTTTATATTTCATCTTTTTTCAATCATTCAAATATTTTTTTTCTTAAAAGAATGAAAATGTGTCATTATTTATAAATATAATTTTACTATATTTAATTAATTATAATGGAGCTCCATCTCTTTGATGGCTCCGCAACGAGTGACTCGAAGCGCTTCTCAACGGGCGAATCGAAACCCTAACATCCGGTCTATTACTCTCTGATCTCTGTTGATGGATGGTTTTGATCCGGCATGGGAGCTCCCTCCTCCTGCTCCGGTTTCTGTCGAAGCAGACTCGTCAAAAATTGCAGTGGGTGATATTGAAATCCCTCTCCGCTCTGCACCCATCTCCTTTCGCGACGCCTTACAAGGGGCCGACCCTAGCGATGCGAGGGTATGTAAGCAGCCCCTCTTTAAGAAGCTCGAGGATGGTTGTTTTATGGTAGATGCAGATCCAGAAGCTCTGAAGCAAAGGACTCAGCTTTGTAAATACTCGATTCTGGGTCGGGTGACATACTCCACAGGTGATCGACCTTGGCCTCTCCTGGAACTCAATAACAGAATAGCCCACTACTGGGGCTCTTCGAAATGGAGGATGATTCCCATCGGTAAGGGATACTACCATTTTCTCTTCGGCACTCAAGCTGATCTGGACCAGGTATGGAAATCAGGTACTTTACAGCTTAAGCCTGGTCTTCTCAGAACTTTTGATTGGGATCCTAACTTTAACCCATTCACACACAAGAATCACTTGGCTCAAATATGGGTTAGAGTTCATGGTCTAAATTGGTTCTTTTGGCACCCGAAAATCCTAAATGATATCGCTTCCTGTATATGGTCTCCCATAAAAATTGATCATAGAACATTGAATGGGGAATTAGGACTCTATGCTAGAATAATGGTTGAGGTTAATCTAGCTATTGAACTGCCTTCCAGCATTATTTTCAATGCCTCTGACTACAAATTTGAGCTCAGAATTGAATACGAAAAGAAGCCATCCTATTGTGAAGTATGCAAATTGATTGGTCACAACCTCTCAAATTGTAGGGTGGTTAGGAAACAAATGGACCCTCCAAACACTAAAGATTGGCAAGAAATAAAACTCGCCAAAAAGGGGTCCACTATCTCGACCAAACCTCAGCCCCCCAATAAAGGAAAGCATGACACTTGGGTTAAAAAATCCAACGTTCTGTCATCTCTGGAAGGAAAATCCTGGGGGGAATTAGTTGAGGAAGAGGAGTCCCTCAAAAAAAATAATAAGGCTGTTATGGTGTTTCATGATTCAGTGGCGGTAAGTGGTGAAATTAATCACACTTAAGTCATTGATGCTTCCTCCTCACACTCTCTGGCTTTGGATGAACATGCTAGTAAGGACTTGGGGTCGGCTGCTTTTGCCCCTGTGGATCTTACTGTTATCCTGGAGGTCTTCAATTCATCATCAAGAGCTCTGCAAAAATCTGCAGACCCAGGTTCTTCGAATCCCTCTATTGCTCCTAATTTGAATAATATTGCGATTGATTCTGTCATTTCTGAAAATGATGCAGTGAATTCTGATTTTATTTCCACTACCACTGCACATACCTCGCCTATCTCTTCTGCTAATGATTCTGTTCAGGCTGTTGCTGCTGTCCAAAATACTAGTTCTATTGCTGTCACAGGGGTCCATTCACCCCATGCTATTAATGTTGATTCATTAGCGGCCAATATCTTATCCAACATCACACACACTTCTGAACCTGCTCCTGCTTCATCTGTTCCTATTATAGATCTTCAATCATCTGCTTCAGAACCCGAAAATCTGGCACCTTATGCTGTCAACCTTGACACTGCTTTGGCCAGTTCTGGCTTCAGCACTGCCCCCCGGATCCAACTCTTACTGTTCTTGATTGTTCTGCTAATATTGTCAGACCACCTCCCCTTGCGGAATTACAGACATCTAATCTGGAAAAATCTGTATTTGAAAATCCCACTCTCTCTACTTCTGATAATTACATCAGCTCGGCTTATCCCTCCTCTCCTAAAATGTTGGATGCCAGTCCTTCTCCCTTGGATTGCACTGCTAACCAGATTTTCGCACATACTCCAGCGGATCATTCTGCTGCTCAAGCTGTTGGTCTTGGCAGCACAGACTCTGAGCACAATCCTATCAATGCTCCTAGCAATGAGGCTCCCACTAATGCCAATATTCAAACAGACAATCTAAACTCTTCTTCCTCCCCAATGGTCACTAGATCGCAAAAGAAGAATGTCTCTGGAAAATCCAAAAAAAAGAAGGGTGCCAACCCAAAACGAAAATAGTTATGAATTTTCTCTATTGGAATTGCCAAGGTCTAGCTAACAATGACACCTCCATTACTATTAGGAGGCTTATAAACACTCATAAACCTCAACTCTTTGCCATCTCTGAACCTAAAGTTAACTTCAATCCCAACTACATGAGACTAGGTGCTCCTAACTATAGTTTTCTTGGCTCATGTAACCATGGCACTCAAACTGACTCCATGTGGATCTTTCATCATAATTCCCTTCAAAATGTGCATATCTTTAAAAGCTCAGATCAGCAGGTTACATGTGATTTCTTGTTGAATGATTGACTGTTGTTCTGTACGATGATTTATGCAAATAATAGATACCAGGACAGAAGGTCTTTATGGCATGACCTTTCTGACATGGCCTGCTCTATTAGGGACCTTTGGGTTGTTATGGGTGATTTCAATGCTATTCTAAGCCCTTGTGAAAAAATTGGCCCCTCACATCTTACTATTTCCACAAATGAGTTTAGGTTAGCTATTGATGACTGTAATCTTTTAGAAGTTACTCTTACTGGTGCCAAATATACTTGGTACAGGAAACATCATAATAAAATGGTCGCCAGTAAGCTTGACAGAGCTTTTGTCAACATGAAGGCTCTTGATACTTGGGATAATATTTCTAGTATAACCCTGCCTAGAATTAACTCTGACCACCATCCTATTTTAGTGAGCTTTTGTATGAACACCCGTAGGCATCTTCTCCCCTTTAAATTTAATAATGTGTGGTCCTCGAACCTGGATTGTGTCGCTCTTATACACCGCACATGGAACTCCATGAATCACCACAAGGATTATTTTTCCTGCATTTTTAAGTTGAAAATCCTAAAACAGGCTCTTAAAAGTTGGTGCAAAACTACAAGCTCTAAAATTGACCTTGAAATCTCCTCTCTGGAAAATGATCTTAGTCGTGCTCAAACGCAAAACACTATATCTGATTTCAGTTTGGATCCCCAGCTAGAAGCTAACCTCGCCCTTAAACTTAATTCTTTGCTCACTTTTAAGGATAACCTTCGTAAACAAATGTTTAGGACTAAATGGCTTGTGGATGGAGACCGTAATACTAAATTTTACAATACTCTTCAAAGAATAAGAAAGGCAAACCGTCCTCTTTCCAAACTTATTCATGGTGATTCGCTCATCGATACAGAAGAAGCCATAACGGACCATGTCACCTCGTACTTTTACAACATTTTTAACGGTCCGGACATAAATATTGACATCAGGGACAACATTATCCCCTCATTGGTTGATGATAGAGACAATGAATCTCTTTTAAGTATACCGCTCGATCAAGAAATTAAAGATACTGTCTTTGGCCTTAATCCAGACAGTTCTCCTGGTCCAGATGGGTTCAATAATGGCTTCTACCAAAAGCATTGGGACACTATCCAAAAGGATGTTTGTAATCTTGTTAAAACCTTTTTTCCCATGGCTCTCTGCCTCATGGTATTAATGCCCAATTTTTAGTTTTAATACCTAAAGTTGAAAATGCCTCGTAGATTCATCAATTCAGACCCTTTGCTCTCATTAACTCTCTTTATAAGATCATTACTAAAATAATTGCGAATAGACTGGCGCCCATTTGTGACAAAATTGTTTCATGGAATCAATTTGGGTTCATTAAAGGTAGGGCCATTCAGGATTGCATATGCCTGGCCTCGGAAGGTACCAATAGTCTTAATAAAAATACTAGAGGGGGGGTGTGTGGCCATTAAGCTTGATATCAGAAAGGCCTTTGACACTATTGACTGGAATTTCATCTTCAGGGTGTTAAAAAACTTTGGCTTTTAGGACTCCTTCATTGGAAGACTGAAAACCCTTTTCAGATCTGCCTTTATTTCTATTCTAATCAATGGCTCTCCTAGGGGCTTCTTCAACAGTTCTAAAGGTGTCAGGCAGGGTGACCCCCTCTCAGCTATCCTCTTTTTTATTGCTGAGGATTACCTAAGCAGACTTCTAAATAGTCTGGTAACGCAAGGATCCCTGAAACCCATACAAGCTTCCAGGAGCTTAAATATTCCTACCCACCTCTTATATGCTGATGACATTATTCTTTTTCTTAAGGGGGATCAAAGGAATATCCATGTCTTAAAACATGCTCTTACCCATTATGAGGAAGTCTCTGGTCAATCTATATCCTGGAATAAATCATATATTTATTTTGGTAAGAACTACCCTGTCCGAAGGAAAAATTCCATAACTTCCTACCTTGGTATTAAAGAGGGTCTCCTCCCTTTCGCTTACTTAGGTGTTCCGATTTTTTGGGGTCGTCCTAAGGCTAGCTACTTCACTAATATCTCTGATCAAATTGTAAACCAACTCTCTACCTGGAAAGGAAAATCCCTCTCTATGGCTGGCCGGATTTGTCTAGTCAAATCGACCATAGTCTCTAAGCTGGTTTACACTATGATGATTTACCATTGGCCTGCCAGCATTGTCAAGAAGATTAATACCTATATCAAAAACTTCATCTGGACAGGCAACATTCTTGAAAGAAAACTTGTTACTATTCCCTGGAAAACCTGTTGCAAACCTCTAGACAAAGGTGGCATTGGAATTAAAAATTTAAAGATGTTCAATAATGCTCTCCAAGCCCGTCTAACTTAGAGCATTATCAATGGTAATTCCAAATCTTCTGAATTCTTGAACAATAGATTCCGCTCCAAGATTTTAAGTGGGAAGCTAGCTACATTAACTCTTCTATCTGGCCCTCGATTAAAGATTCGTATCAGAGGATCATGGATAATTCTAGATGGATGGTTAGTGCTGACTCTTCTATTAATTTTTGGTGTGATAAATGGTGTGGCAATCCCCTGATATCTTTGTTACCTCCTAACATCACTCCCGACGGCTATAACCATTCCATAAAGGAGGTCTTACACTATCATAGACATGCTCTCCCCGACAATATTGCGCAGATCGTTGATAATCACCACTTTTCTTCCAATGGTGATTTCCTTCTCTGGGAACCTGCCCCGAATGGCATCCTTGACTCCCAAAACTTCTACCATCATTACTTTTCTGATAGCGATTCTATTCTACACTGGGTTAACCATTTTGATAAGCCGTGGATCAAACCTTCTAGGCTTACTCTCATTTGGAGAATTTCCCATAATAGATTACCCACTGAAGACTGTCTTCAAGTCTTTAGCATTCAACTTTGCTCCATTTGTCGTTTGTGTAATCAACACAGGGAAGACGCTGATCATCTTTTTTTGTCGTGTGCAACGGCTTCCCCTTTATGGAATTATGTTTTTGACTTATTTAATTGCAGATGGTCCCTTTCTGACACTATTTGTTTATTCCTTAACAAGTGCACTAGTTTTGTTTTCTCTCCTCAGGTTAAAAATCTTCTGCTTACGGCGGTGGCAGAACTGCTTCATGTGATCTGGTATGCTAGAAATGACATCATTCATAACAAGCGCTCATTTAGTTTAATTGGGGGTAAATATCGAATTCTCATTGCGATTCAAGAAGCTGCTTCCATCCAAAAAGACTGTTGCACCAACTCGGTGGGTGATTTTGAGATCCTTCGTCACCTCCGTGTGCCCGGCGTCTTCCCTCGGACCAAACGATCTTTTGAAGTTTTCTGGCAAGCTCCGATGTCGGGATGGATCAAGGTAAATGTTGACGGTGCCTCCAAGGGTTACCCAGGACCGGCTGGTTGTGGTGCTATTTTTCGCGACTCGGCTGGTCTTTGCCAGGGTTGCTTCTATGCTGGCTGTGGACATTCCTCCTCCCTGGAAGCGGAGATGATGGGTGTCATCCACGCCATTGATTTTTCCCATCAAAGAGGCTGGAAAAAACTCTGGATTGAAAGTGACTCTACTACCATCATCCATGCCATCTGGAATGGTACCATTCATCTGGCTTGGTCTATCACCACTCTTTGGATGAATTGTCTCAACTCCTTACATGGGATTGACTACATAGCCACTCACGCCTATCGGGAAGCGAATGATGTTGCTGATGCTCTTGCCAACAAAGGCATTCATCAGTCCCTAACGTGGCTGGCCTCCTTACCTACTGAGTTTTATTCTCTGTTTGACAGAGATTGTAAAAGAATTCCATCTTTTCGCCTCTTGTAACTTTTTGCTTATTAATAAAAAGCCTTTTACCTTTAAAAAAAATGGAGCTCCATCTCTTTAATCTTTAAATAATTTTAATAATATTATTTTATAGATGAATTATTATCTACAGTTATTTTCCATTATCATTTACCCTCTTATAAAATAAATTTAATTTTAATTTTATTTACATTATTTTCATGGGTATATTTTTTATCATTAAATTGATTTGAAAAAATTTTCATTTAATTATGATGAAATAAATATATTCTCTTGGTCTCATAATTATTTCTCATTTTGAATAGTCTTTTAAATTTGACTACAGTTTTTCCAACGATAATCCGTTTCTAAAAGTATTCTGTTTTTTTATATTGGTGTAGAATAATAATTTTTTTCATCTTTTTTCATATAAATTATCAATATTTAACGTTAATGTATTTTAATTTTTTTTAAACATAATTTGATGATTTCTTCACTGTCACTAATAATATTATTGTATGATACCATCCTTAATCCTTATCTATATGGATTATGAATATTATTTGAAATCGATTATCATTAGACCCAATTTATTTTGATTTGAAATGATGATAGTAACGAATGAATGAATATTAGATGTTCATGATAGAAAATCACAACTCAATGTATTCATATCAAGTACTCTACATTTACATGTTTTTAATGATATGTGATCTGTATATAACTTATTGTGATAGGTAAAATCGATATTTCTCGTAAGGACATATGATATCGACATATATTATATGATTGGTTAGCCTAATGTAACCCTCCAATGAATTGTGTAACGATACTTCTCTTTAAATGAAATAATGAGGGTGTAAACCATGGGCTTCTATAATTAATTTTAATAGCCTCTAGTAATTTTTAGCATTACTGAGAAATGTTATTAAGGTAGTATTCCCTGATAGAAACATGTATTTTATTTTTATTTTTTGATTTATAATTGTTCCATCAGTTAATTTTTTTAATAATTGGATTCTGATAACAGATTCTTTTTACTGTTTCCATTGTTATATAGTTATTATATTTCACATGTACAATGATCCATTTTTGTATAGGTATGAATTACATTATGTAATGCTCATGAGCCATGAAATTTTTTTCATACCCTAACAAATTTCTTTTGTTAATAGAATATTTTTAATTATTAAAGCATATGTTAACATGTATTCTGAATTTTTGTTCACCCATTATTTCAGTTTACATTTAAATAATATATAATTAATGATATTAATTATGATATGTCTGGAAGATCATCATGTGTTTTATAATGACGAAACCCTGTTGAATAAGAAAACCTTTTAATAATTTAATAATTTTTCAACTAAAGAAAGTGGTATTATTATATAATTCCATTATAAATATACAAATATATATATATATATAGAAATTGGGTCAATATTTTATCCAATATTACCAATACATATTTTATTTCTTGTGAGGATAAAATGTATCCATGTTCATCAATATCCAATATAGATTTGTAATGATTATATTTGAAGAACTTGATGTTGAAATTTAGATTCAAGGGAGTTATATTTTTTTCTTTCAAAAAATACTCTTTATTTATTTACCATTTTCATTGATTCATTACTCACGTATTAAACTAAGATATTTTAACAACAACTAAATTTGTACCTCATTAGCATCATTATACGTTGGTTCACTCAATCTCATCATTGTCATTTTGTGTATTCAAAGTCATTATTGATCAAAACACTTTTATCACAACATCATTTTGTTGCATTCATGTATCTCAATTATTTAGACATGAATACTTTATAAATAAAATAAATATATTTTCTAATTTTTCTGATACAATACCCTTAAAAAACCCTACGTTATTTTTTAATTTACACCCTATATACCTCCTCGAATTCCTTAATGATAATTGAAAATAAACAAAATGATATCATTTTGAGAGTGATTAAACTTATTACTTACTATTAAGACATTATCACATATTCATAACGTCCTCTTCATGATGATATTTAATTGAGATCAAATATTTATATAAATTATAACACCCATCATTAATTATTCCATGGTATTCAATTTTCACCATTATATCAATCTTGTTATCCATGTTCTATGGATATATATATCATTAAATTTAATATTTTATCCCATTATTACCTTCTTCATCTTCATCTATATAATGACATAAGTCACACACCACTGCATTGGCCTTCATTTATTTGACACCTCCCAAACATTATATTCATTTATTTAATTTTTGAGATCGACATAATGTTCTTAAAATACATTAATTTAACCACATTAATTATGATGCACTTTCACTTGCTCCATATCTATGTAATTGATTAGAAAAACTTCATTATAAAATACTCATTCATCAATTTCTTCAATATAGATTTGTTTAAATCTATCATATCGTAGTGACAAAATGTTATTATTCCTGAATAATTTTTATGGTATTATTATCTTGAGTTTCTCACCTAGTAACTATTTATTCTAGAAATATTACACCCATTATTATATTCTAAATTACATAAACATTTTTTAGTCATATATATGACAATCCAACACTAAATGAATGAATGTGTAATTTTTAAATTAAATTGTTTCCTTCCTCATTTCATAATTGAGGATTAATGAATGATCCTAATAGTATTCCTATCATTAGAATCATAGAAAAATGTTATCTTAATAATCATATTTGAATAAAACATCCCACCAAATTTAGTAGGTCAATGAATAATTTTCAATGTTCTTTATATCATATAAAATGAAACTATTGGGTTGAAAATCTATTTTAACCACCTCTGTTTGATTATCTTGAATCAATAAATAATTAACATTATAATAATTTGGTAATGTAGTAACAATAATCATCAAAATTCTAGAATCGTCGAGATTTGTTCTCAATCCTTCAAGTCGTTCAAAACATAGTTCATCCGATCAAGTAATTGATTCATGGACTTATTATAGTTTATTCTCATTTTCTCAAATTAGTATTATATTAATCAATATTTATTTTTTCTTACTATGTAAACTCCTACATACATATTGCGATTTTTACCATATATAATATAAGGATTCACATTACATAATGTTCATGTATTTGTTATATTATATTAAGAATCCAATTAAATTAGATTCTTTTGGGTTAGTATTAGGATATATTATATATTTTTATAATATATCATGACTTTCCCTTTTATCCTAAACTCCATGAATTTCAGATATATATTTGTCTATTCATAATTTTAAATAACACTATTTAATTTTATTCTTCCAAAATTCAAAACAAATGGCATTTGAAATTCAATTTCCCTTATCGTTGACAATAATTTACATCATTTATTAACAAGGGGATAGAAAATAGTTAACCATTATTAATAATACATATTATTAGTCCAACTAAATTTCAATACCATCGGAGGGTTAAATCCTTATAAGAAAATTTTTAATTGTCTCTCATCAACGATCAGTATACCTAGTTAAAAGGAACAATTTATCTCTTCAAAAATAGATATAAAGAATTAATTTAGTAAAAAAATATATAATATAATTACATGGTTCTTAAAAAATGGATAATCTAATGATATTTCATTTAGGATATATTTATTCACATAAAAAAACATAGCAGACAACATTTATTTTATAATATGTTGAAGATTCAGTATTCCTCACACATTAAGGCCTTTAACATGTAAATATCTCATTAATCTCTAGAATATAGAATGGAGATTTATCAATTAAGAAGTAAATAATATCCTTCAACAATCTGAAATATTTATATTCATTATTGGTATATTATCAATCTATAGTTTCACCAAACACATATACCTTATGATATTATAAAAAATTAACATCTATAACATCCATAGTTTAATCAGTATTTCGAAAACATTTTTGGAACAAAATTCTTTTTTCTATTTCCCTAATTCATGTTTTAGTGATTCAAATACCCCTTATTGATTTTAATTTTATGTTTCTATAATATAGAGCATGATAATAGAATTTTAATAATAGATATATTATTAATATACTCACCAAAAATCATTGAGAAATATTTTCCATAAATAAATTTTTTTCTTCAGGGATTTTAGAAGCATGATTTTATAAATATTTATATATATATACTCTTTAGTCTTTATTCCAGTTGGGAAAAGATGATGTTTCTAAAATACTAAAATTCTTGTCAAATATTACTATTATTATTGAAATGACATGGCCCATATTTTTCAATGAAATATTTAATTTTAAATTCATCAATTAATTAAAACACTAAATATATTGAGTGAAACACTTGTTCACTGTGAGATTATTTTTCAAAGCCCAAATTCACCAAATCTTGCATATTGTTATATTTAAAAAATATAAATATCTTTTAATAATTATTCATTAATATTTGGAAAATATTAACAATAATATATTCCCAAATAATTAAACATATTTTATTATTAATAAAACATAATATGAAATTTCTTCAATGAACCATTCCTAAAATATTATTAAGATATTACAGTTATAGTTTTTCCATCATTTTATTATATGCCTCTTATGAATCCACATATTTCAAATTTTTTTGTTATTTTTTTAAATATTTTAATATAAAATATAGGAATGGAAAATGAAATTTCAATTTTTTTTTAAAATAAACCTTACTAGAATCATTAATCGACCCAAAATAATTTTATGATGTCCTAGTATAAACATTATGATATCAATATTTTCTGATAATTCAGTCATACTTTTATAATGATGTTCCCCAATATTTTCCATTTTTTAATGCAACTCCTAAAAATTTATCTTGGAAAAAATACAATGAAAAATTCATAACAAAGTATAAACACAATATTATACTATAATTACTCCAAAACTATAATAACATTCACAATAAAATCCCATAATTACATTATAATATTATTTTATTGTTCCATCAATTACATTAAAAAATATCAAATCTCGAGAATCAATATATGTATAAATTTTCATAGACAAATTTATTGTTTTCCATTATCTAACAAGATTAAATAGAAATATAATGACTCATAATACATTTACTATATATATTTAACACATTATTTAGGAATTAAGTGAATTTGTATTGATCCTAGTTATCTATGGGACTCTTATAATACTTTTTATGGGAATAGGGATTAATTGGATACAACAATATAGAAATTTACACACTATGATAATGGTAATGGAGGTGATCTTTGAAATGTGGAATTATTTTTTATACTTTTTTAGGTTCAGTTTATCACAACATAATCTAATGTTATAATAAAAATTTTCTTATATGTTCATGTATCATTAACAATTACTCATGTTTGTATACTCTTATTAGTTGTGATTTTAATTATCTAAAAAATAATTGACTCGTGGATCAGGATTTATCAAATGTGTTTTAATGGGTATGTATTTTCGATGTATTTTTCACAAAAATTTATTAATACCTCATATCCACCTTTTATAATTTTAATCAATTAAGAATTTATATTGCGTTCTGTTATTTCTCACATGACTACAAATCATGTTGAATTCCATTTATATATAACCCTTCCATTGTTTATAAATAATGTAATTATTTATTATATCAGTATAAGGGATTATTTTTTAAAAAAAGATACTTCATAGATGATGATGATTATTTGTAAAAAAAATTAGCATCTTATGTATCTAATATCCATGAAAAATAAATCTATAGTCTATGGGTATGATATTTATAGTGATATATAAAGAATATTAATGAAAATGATATTATATATATAGGTTATAGTTTAGTGTCCAATGTTTGTAGTATAGTTTACATTCATTGATTTTTTCTATTAGGTTATAAGGAATAAGGTTATTGAACATAAAAAACAAATTATTGAACAAAAAAAATATAGTATGGACATAAAATATTAAAATTTTAATTATAATGTGGCATTTTGTACATATTATATGGTTTCATAATATTTATTTTCTTGTTTAATAATTAGTATAACCTAAATTTATTATAAATTAATTCCCAATAAAAACACAAAATTTTAATGAAATTTCTATAATCATTAATTAAAATATCTTATTTGATCCCCATTCATTAAATCACATCTTTCTATGATACTTATATAAAAATATAAAATCATATCAATAATGTTAAAATATTTAGTTATTAATTAAAATATATAATTTTATGGTGATTATATCACATGTCTAAAAAAATCTCATATTGATTTTTTTTAATTTGTTTATTGAAAATTTTATTAATTATACATTATATTAATTTGGACTGATCACTCACATTGTAAGGATAAAATATATTAGGTAATATAAACCATTACCATTCATAATTATGGGGATTATGGTGTCTTTGAGAATAATTGGAGGATGATTTTTTTGTAAATATGAAGTTTAAAGTATAAAAATTACATAGATAATAAATTTATTGTGAAGATACTTCTATTTAATATTATGAATGTAACTTTAAACTGAAGGGTTTGGTTGCATCATAGTTCCACAATGATGATTTTTTGTTGTTATACCAATTTCGTAAGTTGTAATATTTGGGGAGAATTTGTGGCATTGAGAATTAGGGTTGAGTTTAGTTATTCTTCCATTTTCAACATGTCTATGACATAGTTAGGTTATCATTTGTGTATAATATGGTGCAATATATTTTTTTATTTAGTTTTAAATGAAACATTATGGTACTCTCACTAGTTGATATAGTCAAGGATGAAGATAAATTTTCTTTAATGATTTTTTTATATTTTATCCATGTAGATGGGATGAGACATGGACTCCTTCTTGATTAGTGAATACTATGGTTTGGTGTTCCCTGTTTCAATGTAGCCATTCTTAATTTTTTTTATTTACAATGTATAGAGCCCTGACTTTCTTTGAAATAGATTTTGTTGTCCATGTTGATGACTTATTTATTCCCCTTCTATATAATCTATATATTTTTCCAAAAAACATGTATCATGTTAATGGGTGTGGTTCCATTATGTTATATTTCAAATGTTCCAATAAAATCAAAAAACCCCTCAATCAGTACGATTCAATTGGATTCTCTCTCATTTCATTGATGACCAAAGTTGATCTTTTAGAAATATTTTATCACATTTTTAGAGTATTTCAAACAAAACATTAGGTGGTTAATACTTGCAGGTTCCTCATGAGTTTCTCCCCTTCCCCTCCCATTTTTTCATATCATTCTTCAACTAGGGATAGATTTATTCAAGGTAACTATTTATTATGTTTTTTGTTTTATAAAGGAATATTTTTATATATTTTGTTCTATGTTAATCAAGGTGTCTTCTATTGTTGTCATTGCTGTTAAATTTCCTCCTCTTATTCCAACCATGGATAGTATTTGTGAATGCTTTTTCTGATTAAGGTGACCAATCCACTCTATCATAGTTTAACATATAGGGGGGATTGTACATTTTTTACTTTATTGAGGTAGTATGCTCCAACATAATTAATTTAATTGATTGTTTGAATTGAAATTTAGTTGTATGGGAAAAAATAACATGTTTTATAACATTTGGAGTTATTTCTTGTAAAAATGGTTGATTACCTTAAAAAATGTTGATTATTGGGTTCTTTTATTATGTTTTTTATGATATAATATTGTAACCCCTTTGGGTGATTTTTTGATATCACCATGATTAATAATGGATATCAGTATAATTTAATGTAATGTCATGGTTTCCCATTAAATATTTTCTTGTTTTATAATTCCCTTGATTATAAATAAATTAAATGTGATAAGATACAATTCATTATGAAAGACTGAATGAATTCATAATTTGTAAAATTATGTGAGTTTAATGTAGATTTTGTTTTTTTATTTTTCATTTTTATAAGAAATTGGTTGTACTAGGATATGGTGGAAATGTGGGGGATATTTTAATGGGTGCAATGCATAATTATGTGTTATGTTTTTCTTTCTAGTTTCTAGATTATTAAAATATTAATTGATAATGATGAAATCAAATTTTGAATTTGATGGATAGTCTAATTGTTTTGGAATTGATAATAAACACTTATCATAAAACGTGATATGCTCTTTATTGTAGTCTTTTAAATTTGAAATAAATGGTATGCATCAATGAAATTGGTTGGAAATAGGAAAATCTTTAACATTGATTCAAATGAAATTTTTTGCTGACATTTTGGTTTGGTATAGATTTATTTTATTTTGTAATTTTGTGGTGTAAAAAAATATGGTAGAGGTTTTGATTATTTAGAAAGATATAGTCAGTTTGGATGGTATTCTTTGTGTGATAACATGGGATAAAAATGTATTTCTGGATAATATTTATAAATTCAAATTTTATTTTTTCATTACACAATCCACCCCCCATTAAAAACCACGTTTGAAACCAAAAAAAATTTATAAGTGTTTTTATAATGTATATATGGTGAGAATGTATTGTTGGATACCATTATTCTCATATTTCACATCATATAGGATTTGAAATGCACTATATATAATAGTTATAGGATAAAATTGATATTTTAGTGATGATTTTTGAGATAATGAGGGGGTTATTGAGGGGAAATGTGTAGTAATGGGTGGGAATGTGGATAATGTAAATATCATTCAAGAAAATCTATAATTATGGATATATATATGTTGTCGTGATGCGATGTGTTGGCCCTGGATACTTTGGTAGATATGGGATGAGGTGTCTTTCATGTCAGTTGCATAGAGGTGATAGTCATTTTTATTTTTGATTTTTGGTTTAGTGAATTTTACAAAGATTGATTGGGTAGAATTTTGTGGCAAAATGGGAGCACCAATACGTATGACATTGATTTTTGAGAGTAAATAATAATTGTTAATTCATTTGGTGGTAACCTATTATAGATATGATTATTACATTATTATTTTACTTGGATGAATTATATTTTGATAATTCTATTATTATGATGTTATATTGTAATTGGAATTCTAAGGTGTTGTTGGTTTTGTAGTTTCTCATGGGACAACATATATGATATTTTCAAAAGATCATGAGATACATAATATATGATACTACTATATATTAATGTCATATACACCACTAATATAAATAACATATTTTCATGTTTCGATGAATATATTTTGGACCATTATTGAAATTAAGTTCTTTAAGATTAAGAATGTTGGTTTGATAAAACATGAGGAATTTCTTTTGGGTACTTATAGGGTGATAATATATAATTTCGTTAATTTTAAATTCATAAGTTTGTGGTTGAAATTTCATTATTATAAATGTCATTGAGTTTAATTAATGTTGATATCATATCTTCAAATCATACAAAAATTGGGGATAATGCATTAAATTTTATTATAATTATACACTTGGTATGAGACAAAAATTCAGGGCCTATTTGACATTGGAATCAAGGGACATTATCTATTTTTATCATTACCATCCTCGGAGGGGTACTAAAGGATTGTGTGGGTAATGATAAAGTGTTATGATAGGTGAGGTGCATAGATATTATAGAGTATGTATTTAATAGTAGTGAGGGTGAACCAAATTTTTGATAAATGATTTCAGCTAATTATGGTGTGTGATGTAGGCTTGTATAGATTTGTTAAGAAAATAATTTTAATTCTCCAAGAGATATGATGTGAAAACTTATAAGCTAACAAATGAAAACATGATATAATACCACATGAAAAGTATAGACATTGATATGTTCACATACCAAATTTTTTTCAGTTGTTATCTTAAATTGAAAATAATGGAAGGAAAAATTTAATTGAATTGAGATTATTAAAAATTACATAATACAATGTTTTGGGAATCCTTGATTATATTTTTAGTTATAGAACACAGTTGTTTTCTGTTTTTCTATATGGTTGGTGATGTCTATAAGGATGACTCAATTGATCATCGATAGGTTTATCATGTTATTGAGGATGGTCGGTGGAGAGATATATTTGATGCCTTTAGATGGTATGTTTTATATATGTTAATTAGTAGTGTATCAGGTTTGTTTATAAAGTTGGTTTTGTAAGAGATAATGATTTCTTTTAGAATTATTTTGTCCAAAATTGAGTATGGGGATCTATTTAGAGATGTTTAGATTAGTGGAACAATACACCACTACTGGATGCTCTAACTCGGGAAGAAAAAGAGCTATATGTCACTATGGAAGGAATTTAAAATTATTTCTAGGTAGGGTTTCATTTTTCAACTAAGATGATAGTAAAGATCAAGTATTTTATCTCACATCAATAAATGAGTATGTCAATTTTGGGACTTGAGATCATTTTTATAGATCATTTTTTTCATCCCAGATATTTTCCCTGAGAAGAAGTATATTTTCTAGTATAATAATGATTATCTTGTATTTCTAACTTGTATTAATTTACTTCTTTTGTAACACCCAAAGATTTCATAATGTGTTATTTCTTCAAAATAAATCAATAACTTGCACTACACACAACACCGAGTTCAAGCGCACCATGACTTACCAAACAAGCCGTTCAAATGAGGATATGGATAGTATTAACTAAATTTTAAACTTTATATAATCCTTATAATTTTATAATCCATATTATGAGTTTCCTAGACATAATGTAAGAACAATTTCTTTTTTTTTCAGATAAAAGAAGTATTTTTCAAAAATACACTTTTACCAACTTTAATAGTGAACCCTTTTTAAATCAAATATTTTAAACTTATATATATCAAATTGACTAAATAAATTTATTCTTTAGAATGGGGACATAAAAAAATTTACAATGTAACACCCCAAGCTTCCACGGTACGTTTCTGTTTGAATAATACAGTACTGTGTGTTGTACGCAACTTCGAGTTATAACACACACCATAACCAAATCAAACTAGCTGTTATAAATAGTAATAACTACTTTTTTAAATTATATAAATTTTATCTCCCAAAATTGACTTCATTTTTGGATTCGTAGTATCGAATTTAGCCTAATGTTTAATTTTGGTACTTTTCAGATAACTTTAATATTTTAATGAATAGTGAAAATTACTAAATTTTAATTAAAAACAATTTTTTTAATCGAAATAATTTATATTGATAAATTATGAATTTGAGTGATTTTAAAGTATATTTATAATATATTATTACCATTTAATACAATGTTGGTCATTGTACATAATTTTACAATTAAACTGGACGTAAACAAGTGTCTATCTTATGATAGTTATTATCTCTTAAAAACACGATTTTTGTTTTAACAACGGTAATTAATATTAAATTAATTTCTGCCACTTTTGTGTTTTGAATTTGGAAAAATAGATTCCATATTTTTAATCAGGATTTTCATATTTTGTAAATAGTTAAATTTTATTTTTAGACATTTTGAATAATTACTGCGGTAAATATTTTATTTACCATGGTTAAGGGTAAATCCAGTAAATAAGGGATAAAAAATAATATTATAATAATAATAAATTACCCTAACACGTCTCCTAACATTATTGGTTGATACATTTATGACCATGGGAATATTTGGGTCGATTTTCGGACCCCATGGAGCCACTTGTAGTTGATAGGGACACTTTATTTTAATTAAGTTAAAATAAGTACAAAAATGACATAAGCATATATCTTTTAGAAGAACAAATTTTACATAGGGTTATATATGTTAGCTTTTCGACTATAAATATTTATTATAAAGATAAAAACATTTCCTACATAATTATAATTTATTTATAATTTTTAGACATTAAATAATGTAATTTATTTATGACACAATGATGATGCAGTAATTAACATAATAGTGAAAAATTAGAATAATGGATATTATAAATACACAAATAAATGAAATTTGAGAATTTTATTGAATTAAACTAATTTTATAGTTTAATATGACATATTAATATTGATTTAATTGTCTTTTATTTAAGTAATAATTATGTTATAAGTTTCTAAAAAATCAATTTTTGAATAGTGTCAAAATTGACATAAAAGTGTTTTTAAAAAAAATATTATATTATTAATTGATATTAAATTCTTAAAAATATATGGTTCGGCCAAGAGTCTTAGATAATGATAGGTTTATAATTAAGGGACCTCATGGGGGTCTCTTGGATGTATATGATAAGTTTATTAACCATATAATATAAAAATACATGGAGACTTTGTAAAAGTGAAACTAATTAACTAAGAGTGAATACTTAATGATAAGGTTAATATAATGACCCAAACCAGTCTTCATTCTATTGGTTGAGTGGTTTTCGACCCATACATACCTTAAAATTTAAATAATCAACTTTAGAGCCATTATAAACCGAATCGGAATTTATTATAAATTAATATTTCTAGCTTTTAAAAAGGTCCCCTCACCCCTCTTATAAAAGGGCACTCCCCCTTCTCATTTCTTCACATTTTCAAAGACATTTGGTTTGGTCAAACCCTACCCATATACTCCTAAAACTTTCCACAATACAACCTATAATCCTTTGTTTGATCAGAAAACCAACCTAAGGATCTCTTTTGATCAAATCAAAAGGAAGAACCCGAAGAAGATGTTATGATTTCACCACCCATTTTCAAGTTATTTTCGTCTTCCACTTATTCTTTATTTGTTATTACCATTATAAATTAATAACTCCGGTATATTATATATTAATTAATTTTATTATAAACATTATACAACCATATTTCAGTATTCTATCCATCCTTTTAATGACATGTCACCATACGTGCGTACGTACGGCTTACCGTCTCCACGTCGTGGTGTAATTGTTATTCAAAACATTATTATATGGATGAGTATAATAATAAAGTGTAATTAATGTAAATAATAAATATAACATGATAATGATTTTTTATATATGATATACCATCCAATTATATATTATTTGAATATCAAAAGAATGATATTGTCGCTCATGCGTACGTACGGACTACCGTCTCCACGAATGCGATGAGATTCATTCTCCATCGTATCCATTCAAGTCTAAATCCCATTTGATGATTTATAATAGTATCTAAGGACTTGTTATCATTCTGTATATGATTAATATGCATCCTATCCATGAAAAACATGTCTTACGTAACAAAAAATATAAAAGAAACTGAGTAAGTTAACACCCGAAACAACGATAATACTAAGATAATATTAACAAATCAATGTTAAAAGATCATATATGATATAATATTGATGTATATGATTCGTGTATAATTTAATAACAATTATTTCACCATTATACAGGAGGTTAACCTACCCACAACCAAGGAAAAGTACAAGGTAAGGGATTATTTCTCAATCTCTTTATTATCCGAGGTTGTTTATACTTAATAACCTACTGGGATTTCTTTATCATACACATCCACGTTTCTTCGAAATGTATTTCAATTTTTTTTTAATATTTACAAAGAATATGGGTTAAAGTCAATTTTATTCTTGTTTGACATTTTATAATATTTTTTTAAAGGAATCATTCCGTCATTTTCCAAACAAGGTTCTTTTAACCTTTTCAACAAAATTAAGGTAAGAATGTTTTTTTAACTTATATGGCGAGTGCGGCTATTCTCCACCGATTAAATTCGTCATAGATTCCCTTGCAATATTATAAGAATATATTCATACTAAATGTTTTATTTTATAATTATGTGACTTTTAAATGATTTCAAAATGAATATTTTAATAATTTTTGAAAGGTACTCTTTATCAAGTTCATAATTTTAAATGTTTTAAATATTTTTCATTCTAAATCATTTAATTAATGTTCATGTTTTAAAAATTATTTGAAGTATTTATTTATATGGAAATGAATATTTTGAAATGATATTTCTTTTCAAAAGTTTCAAAGTTGTATGGGACACTTTCATTCAAAAATCTCTTCTATATTACTTCCTTTATAAATGTGTGACTTTTCAATAATTTCGAGAAAAGATATATTTCTCTCAAATTGTTTTGATTTCATCTATGTCAATATACTTTGATGGATTTTAATCTGATTTGAAGTTGATTTATTATGATACAAAACTTTTGTATTGTATTTATGGTTTTGTGTTCTGTTTTACAGTGGATGTGTTATTTTTATACCATTCATGGCTTATGGGGAAAGTATTGACATTTCGTAAGCTAGTTTTAATACGAATGATTATGTTATGTTTAAACCATTTCATATGGGAATGCATTGGACTTAGAAAGTGATGGGTGGATCCCATTATAACTCCTAGATGCATCGGTAGGTCTCATGAGACATACTAGTTTCTTGGCACATGGCCTTGAAAAAATCGTATCTGTAGTCTTGGCACGAGGCCTTGGCTATGTGGTTATGATAGTCTGGAATTATGCATTCCATCATTATGAAAGTGGTTGTTGATATTCAATGTGATTATTCGATTAGTAGAATATCTAAGTGATTAAGTAAATAGAATTATTTCATTTTTTTCCATACTATGTTGATGTTCAAGATTAAAAGACTTCTGTTTTAGTTATACATTGCCTTAAATGTTTATTCTTATTTATGAAAGATTCCGCTGTATTGCTTACCCTTAGGGAGCGTTTGATCTCACCCCTTTTCTATGTTTTATTTTTCCCAGGATTCCAGGAAGTATTTTGTGATTGATAAGAAGGGTTAAGACAAGGGAATAATGGAATTCATAAAGGGTTATTTATGCTGTTTTCTATGTTATGAAGTGTAATGTAACATTCATGTATGTAATCTATTTTCCAACACAGCTAAACTAATCGGTCTTTTGGGACTTGATTCCTTGTAATCATGCCAACGTATTAAAATAATGCACTGACTCTGGGTAACTGGGGTCCGGGCATTACTGTTTGTATCATGAGGAAGTTTAGAAATAACCTTGGAAACTTGATTTAGACAAACTCTGATTAGAGCACATAGTCCTAAGATAGACTTGGAGGATTACTATAGAAGAAAATCCTAGAATTTTGGTATTGTAGAGATTTTTATGTGTTTTCCGAGCAATACATCCCTGCCTGGATTCGAGCAGGTAGAGGCGTCTCTGGCACAGATGTACCTAGTGGTAAAACCCGAAAACACCGCGATGAGGAAGACTCGAACAGGAACTGGTGCACGACAACGGTCCTTGCTGTACTATTGGTTACGACACTCATGGGGGATATTCTTATGATAACTCTCATTTTCTTTACAAATAATTATGAACGGTTTATGAGTATATACTTCCTCAAAGAATTTTTTTATGATTATGGATTATATCCATAAACTATTTAATTTATGTTATGTGTTTTAAAAGTTTGGGATTAGGTATTTTTATTCATAAACTAATCTAGTGTTTGACATTTTTTAGAAATGGCGCCTAGTAGAAGGAATGAGAACTAAAGTAATGCACATGATCCAAAGAGAAATAAGGATCTTATCTTTTATGGTCTTAATCCAGAATTAATAAGAGAAATAGTCTTCCATGTATTATCATCATATGAAGAAATAATATCATGTGTTGATAAGATAAGTAAAGAGTTTACTGAGTCCTATGGCATTGAAGGGAAGAAAGAGAAGAAAAGGATGGAAGAGATAAATATGGATAAATGGAAGAGGGAAACGAAGAATTTTCTCATATGTGATAACTATGGGAAGAAACACCCTGGAACTTTCCTGAAAGAAATGAGAGTTTGTTATAAGTGTGGAGAAAAAGGTCACAAAGTACATGACTACAAGGGTAAGAAAATGTTTTCAAATGTAAAATTATTCATTTTCAAGGAGTTTGGACACTATGCGAACCTATGTCCCAGTCATCAGACTATGCCGCAAATGATGCTATTGGATAATAATAAAGTTATGATACTACCACAGATGAAGAGGAATGATTAGAGTTCTTATGTTGATTATGTCATTTGAGTGTTGTATCAACAATGCACTTCTTATAATAATCATTGAGTATATAGGGATTGTACTGCAATACTATTTCATTAAGGACTTGAGATTGTGTGGAACAAAGAATAGTGACTCAATAGCAGGTTAAATTTTTGTAAAATATATGGTTGAGAGAATGATAAACCATAATATAGTTCTGATATCGAGGTAGTGATTATAGAATAATACATGATTGATTAGGATAAATTATATTGGATATTCTTGACTACCTTGAAACTGATTAATTATTTGTATATTCTATCATTTTTGTGGTTTAAAACATTTTTGGATTGAAGGAGTATATATATCATTCTTTAAGGAATAAGGGATCATGAATGTAATCAATAAGGTTTTATGGTAATTCAGGATGTTTCAGTGTTTTAAAAGAATACATGATGAAGGTGTTCACATGTTATTACGCAGAAAAAAGGATCTTCATTTTTCGACTAAATCATTTTTTATAGTTATAGTTTGGATTATTTTTGGATTTCCATAAAAGGACAACCCGAAGGTGGGGCGGCAACCCATCGCGTCCGACAAGGCCGCGAGACTTGAACCCACAACCGAAGGGCGACAAGGGTATATCACCTGCCCCTGGCCCACTTAATGTCTAGGATTAAAAAATGTAGTTTTTTTAAATGATCTGGTAGATGAATTGTAAATTTGTTTTTTTGGAACCCTATACGAATAAGATAAAGAGAATATTTTTTTATGTTATATTATCTTTTAGAGTGAAAGATGAGTTTGTGGTAGAAATTAGTTAAAGGATGGAACTCTACTTGTCAAAAATATATTTTTCTTCATCTATTATTCTATGAAGAAATTAATTATTATACATTATTTAAGGAATCCTAAATCCAAAAATGTGTTATCCTAATACCCCATGTTTTGTTGAACCGATGGTATTTCAAAATCATCACAGATTGATTAATTTAAGGAACTCAATTTTACATGTGTTTGTGATTGATGACCTCAATAACTACCTATAAATATTTACATTTTATCTCCAATTATATGTCTATAATTTCCACCAATGTTCTCCTAATCGAGATCATAATTTGGTGGTGACCCTTTCATTTCTCTTTTCCTCATATTAAGACTAAATTTAAGTAATCCAATTTCCGATGTGGGTTTTCCCACAAAGATATTTTCTATTTTCAACCTTCTAATTTCGAAGAACAATTTCAAATTGCAAGGAGGCAATTTATTTAAGGAGGGGAGAATATAACACCCCAAGATTTCATAATGTGTTATTTCTTCAAAATAATTCAATAACTTGCACTACACGCATCATAGAGTTCAAGCGCACCATGACTTACCAAACAAGCCATTCAAAAGAGGCTATGAATAGTATTAACTAAATTTTAAACTTTATATAATCCTTATAATTTTATAATCCATGTTATGAGTTTTGTAGACATAATTTAAGATCAAATTCTTTTTTTCAGATAAAATAATTATTTTTAAAAAATTCACTTTTGCCAACATTAATAGTGAACCCTATTTAAATCCAATATTTTAAACTATTATATATTAAATTTGACTAAATAAATTTATTATTTAGAATGGGGACATAAAAAAATTTACAATGTAACACCCCGATCATCCACGATATGCTTCTCTTTGAATAATACAGTAGTGTGTGTTGTACGCAACTTCGAGTTCTAACACACACCATGACCAAATCAAACCAGCAGTTATGAATAGTAATACCTACTTTTTGAAATTTTATAAAATTTACCTCTCAAAATGGACTTCATTTTTGGATTCGGAGTTTCGAATTTATCCTAACGTTAAATTTGGGTGCTTTTTGAATAACATTAATATTTTGATAAATAGTGAAAATTACTAAATTTTAATTAAAAACAACTTTTTTAATCGAAATAATTTATATTGATAAATTATGAATTTGAGTGGTTTTAAAGTATATTTAGAATATATGTTTACCATTTAATACAATTTTTGTCATTGTACTTAATTTTACAATTAATCCGGACATAAACAAGTGTCAATCTTTTGATTTTTATTATCTCTTAAAACACGCTTTTTGTTTTAACAATGGGAATAAATTTTAAATTAATTTGTGCCACTTATGTGTCTTGAATTTGGAATAATAGATTCCATATTTGAAATCAGGATGTTCATATTGTGTAAACAGGTAACTTTTATTTTTATACATTTTGTATAATTATTGCAGTAAATATTTTATATACCATGGTTAAGGGTAAATCCGGTAAATAAGGGTTAACAAATAATATTATAATAATACTAAATTACCCTAAAACGTGTCATAACATTATTGGTGGATAAATGTTCGAACATTTGCATATTTAGTTCTAATTTGGGACCCCATGGAGCCACTTGTAGGTGATAGGGACACTTTATTTTAATTAAGTTAAAATATGTACAAAAAATACATGACCATATATCTTTTAGAAGAACAATTATTACATAGGGTAATATATGTTATATTTTAGACTATAAATTATCATCAGAAAGATAAAAAGATTTACTACATAATTAAATTTTATTTATAATTTTTGGACATTAAATAATTTAATTTATTTATGACACAATGATGATGCAGTTATTACCATAATATTGAAAAATTAGAATAATTGATATTATAAATACCCAAATAAATATAATTTGATACTTTTATTGAATTAAACTAATTTTATAGGTTAATATAACATATTAGGATTTATTTAATTTTCTTTTTTGTAAGTAATAAATCTGTTATGAGTTTCACAAAATTCAATTTTTGAATAGTGTCAAAATTGACATATAAGTGTTTTCAAAACAAATATTATATTATTAATTGATATTAAAATATTAATGATATAAGGATCGGCCAAGAGACTTATATCATGATAGGGGTATCATTAATGGACCACTTGGGGGTCTCTTAGATGTATATGGTTTGTTTATTAACCATATAATATAAAAATACAAAGATACATTGTAAAAGTGAAACTAATTAACTAAGAGTTAATACTTAAATATAAGGTTAATATAATGATCCAAACCTGTCTAAATTCTATTGGTTTAGTGGTTTTCTACCAATACCCACCTTAAAATTTATATAATCAACTTTGGAGCCATTATAAACAGAATATGAATTTATTATAAATTAATATTTCTAGCTTTTAAATAGGTGCCCCTCACCCCTCTTATAAAAGGGCACTTCCCCTTATCATTACTTCACACCTTCAAAGCCTTTTGGTTCTTCCAAACCATGACCAAATATTCTCTAAACTTCCCTAACTACATACTAGAAGCCTTATTTTGATCATAAATCCATTATAAGGATCCCTTTTGATCAAATCAAAAGGAAGAACCCGAAGAAGATGTTATGATTTCACCCCCCATTTTCAAGTTATTTTCTTCTTCCACTTATTCTTTCTTTGTTATTAACATTCTAAAATAATAACTCCATTATATTATATATAATTTGATGTTATTATAAACATGTTACAACCATATTTCAGTATTCTATCCATCCTTTTAATGACATGTCACCATACGTCTGTTCGTACGGCTTATCGTCTCCACGTCATGGTGTAATTGTTATTCAAAACATTATTATTTGGATGGATATAATAATGATGCGTAATTCATGTAAATAATAAATATAACATGATAATGTTTCTGTATATATGATATACCATGCAATTATATATTATTTTAATATCAAAAAAATGATATTGTCGCTCGTGTGTACGTACAGACTACTGTCTCCACGAACGCGATGAGATTCATTCTCCATCGTATCCATTCAAGTCTAAATCTAATTTGATGATTTATAATAGTATCTAAGGACTTGATATCATTATGGATATGAATAAGATACAACCTATACATGAAAAACACGGCTCATGTAACAAAACATATAAAAGAAAATGAGTAAGTTAACACCCGAAAGAACGATAATAATAAGATAATATTAACAAATCAATGTTAAAAGATCATATATTATATCATATTGATGTATATGAATCTTGTATAATTTAATAAAAATTATTTCACCATTACACAAGAGGTTAACCTACCACCAACCAAGTAAAATTACAAGGTAAGGGTTTATTTCGGATTCTCTTCATTATCCGAGGTTGTTTATACTTAATAACCTACACGGATTTCTTTATCATCCACATCCACGTTTCTTCGAAATGTATTTCAAAACCTTTTTAATATTTACAAAGAATATGGGTTAAAGACATTTATACTCTTGTTTGACTTTTTATAAGAGGTTTATAAATGAATCTTTCCGTTGTTTTCCAAACAATGTTCTTTTAACCTTTTCGACAAAATTAAGGTAAGAATGTTTTTTTATCTTTTACGGCGGGTGAGGCTATTCTCCACTGATTGAAAATTTTCAAAGCTTACCTTGCAATATTATAAGAATATTTTCAATGTAAATGTTTTATTTTATAATCATGTGACTTTTAAATGATTTCAACATGAATATTTTAAGAATTTTTGATAGGTACTTTTATCAAGATCATAATTTTAAATGTTTTAAAGATTTATATTTCTAATTCTTCTAATTAATGTTCATGTTTTAAAAATTATTTTAAGGATTTATTTATATGGACATGAATGTTTTGATATGATATTTCTTTTCAAAAGTTTCGAAGTGGTATGGGGCACTTTGAATCAAAAATCTATTTTAAATTACTTTCTTTATAAATGTGTGACTTTTCAATAATTTTGAGAAAATATATATTTCTCTCAAATTGTTTTGATTTCATCTATGTAAATATCTTTTGATGGATTTTAAGCTTATTTGAAGTTTATTTATTATGATACAAAACTTTTGTATTGTATTGAAGGTGTTGTGTTATGTTATACTGTGGATGTGTTATTTTTATACGATTCATGGTTTATGGAGAAAGTATTGACATTTCGTATGATAGTTTTAATACGAATGTTTATGTTATGTTTAAACCCTTTAATATGGGAATGCATTGGACTTAGTAAGTGACGGGTGGAGCCCACTATAGCTCTTCGATGCATCGGTAGGTCTCATGAGAGAAACTAGTGTCTTGGCACAAGGCCTTGGAAAAATCTTATTTGTAGTCTTGGAATGAGGCCTAGGCTATGTGGTTATGATAGTCTGGAATAAGGAATTTCATCATTATTAAAGTGGTTATTGATATTGCATGTGATTATTCAATTAGTAAAATATCCATGTCAATAATTAAATGGCATTATTTCATTTTATTTTTTCCATACTATTTTTAAGTTCAAGGATTATTTATGTTGTTTTGTATGTTATGAAGTGTAATGTAACATTTATGTATGTAATCTATTTTCCAAGATTGCTAAACTAATCGGTCCTTTAGAACATGATTCCTTGTAATCATGCCAATGTATTAAAATAATGCACCGACTCTGGGTAACATGGGGCGGGGTGTTAAACCTTTTACATTAACAATGTATTTTATTTTTATATAAGGTAATGGGTGATTAATTACATGTAATTATTATGATGACAATGGTGAGATAGAACAAATAGTGTTCGCCGAGGAGAAGAGTTATCATCTTGATGTATGAAATTCTATGTGTCAACTACAGAGGAGTTGAAATACTTACCCATAATTTTTATATGAATATATCATATCATAATATATGAGTACTCATTACATAATATAATATTATATTCCAGAAATATATAGTTATGATTCTTTTGAAATAATATAAATCTAAACAATAACATTAAAGGGGAATTACACCATCTACCACTAACATCTACATTAGTCAAAAACTTCTTATAAATATCAAACATATTACATTTCGTCATAAAATTGGAAAAAGTATAACAATAAAACATGGTCATAGAAATTCAGTAAGGGTAAAAAAGGTAGATATAAAAAAAGAAAATATTGGATTAAGAATAAAATAACAATTTCAAAAAACAGAACATGCATTTCATAGATATAAAAATGGGTCATGGAATAAATGATGGGTTTTTATAAGACCCTAATAATACAATAATATATTAACATAGACCATGATGACATAAAATTGTCATAATGCCTAGAATTTTTCAATACACATAAGAATAAAAAATATTGTGTCAAGGATACCCACCAAGACATTATTAAAATGATAGGATTCGGATAAACAGTCGTGTACCTACATCAGTCACTATTAATCATATTCACTACCATCTTTTAGCAATAACATGTACCCTATGTTTGGATTGTGATAACCTTGCATGCACCATTTGAACTCATAGAACATTAATAATTATCTAATCAATTGGAGGGAGATATATATCCCACTATTCAAAAATTCAAAATCATTAAAATCTGTTTCATAAAATCATAAAACATTAATCTCAACAAAACATGGTGAACATTTTTATTTTAACATGAATCCCTTCAACAAAACATATCATATCTCATTGAAAGTAAGCATTTTTTTAAAAAAAATAGTCAACATAATTATAAACCATCTAGTTAAGGAATATTGATTGTATCATTGAATCATATACCATGCAATGATTCTATAATATCAATGGAAAAAATCTTAGGCCGAAAATTATTCTAAAAGATCCCTTGGAACAAATTAGGATGATCTTGCTCTTTCCAATTTGAAAAAACATATTAAAATATAAAAAAATTAATGAAATATTGTTTCCATTATTCTTTAATATTTCAAATTTCACATTTATATATTTTTCTTCCAATTGATCTTTCTAATTATTAATGATTCAGTTTTCATGGAATATAAAATTAGAAACATATTAAGGATGTTTTATGTAATTTATTTCCAAAATAGAATAAAATACTTTTCATGTTTTATATATTAAGATGATGATTTCATTCATATATTGGGAAATTCATAGGATCATTTATAGGAAAATGAAATAAATATACCTTTAATGAATAATTTATAATTTCAAAAAAAGGTTATAACTATGTTTAAATAAATATTTTATAATTATTAAAACAGTCATTAAATCATTTTTGGAAGCAAATTACATAGAAAAATAAATTTTCCTTGAAAGGGAGAAAAAAAGAATATTTTTCCTCAACAACTATTTTAGTATCATTAATATATATGAAAATAAAAATGATATAGAAACATATATTTAGATAAAAATGATAGGTGAATAAAATGAATTATTATATATATATATAGATCATAATATTTCATCATTGGAGAATAATCATAAACAAACATGAAAAAATATGATTCTAATATAATATATTCACCACCATTGTATTGTTTGATTCATAAACATAAAAAATTAAAGAACCTTGTTTATTTATTCATAAGCCGTAGTTTTCAGGATAATAACTATAAAATAAATTCATGGGAATTATATACACCCAAAGAAGGTTGGTAATATAGAATCTATCTCATGAAAATAAAAGTTGCATGAAAATCCATTACATTGAGTTTCTACATTCATCATACACATTTAAACATCCTTTATAATAAATATTGATTCATTATGAAATAAATTTTAGATCCACAAAAATATATATCTTAATATATAATATTTACATCCAACCCTTTATTATCCTTTGATTAACACTTTCATGTTAAAATCATGTTTCAGGTAATAACACCTTTTTCTTTTAAGTATGTTTCACTTTTGTATTTTAGGTTATTTTATATTGATCGTGGTTACATCATCTCATATAATTTTAACATGATATAAATACTAAAAAAATTAAATATTTATTTATTTTGAGTAATCAATTTTTACTAGGGATAGAAAATAACATAAACCTCTCATAGATATTTTAGTCCATACATACGAATGAATGTTCTTTCAATTTCCTCGATGGAACGAAGGAACGAAAAGTCAATATTAATTAAACAATCAATACCCATTGTTGTATCATATATATCATATTAATTTTTCAAATATAACAACACTATTATAACATTCTACATAAAATTATATTCATATCACATCACCTCATGTAGGCAGTACTCTACATCTACGGAGATACGAAATTATAATTTTTTCAATGGATTGGATGGTAATATTGTAGATTTGATTTTATAATTATAAAATTATAATTATTTCTTGAATATGATATACCTATTTAAAATCCATATGTTTATAAATTAATGAATCAACTATATGGTAAGAAACCTAAATTTATATGTATAGTGATAGTTCATCGTACCCACGATTTGCTATTTTGTTTTCCATTTGATAAAGGTGGAAATGGTTATTGGCTATGAAATTAAAATAAAAATACTCAGTTTATGGGATATTATTATTTTTTATATCACTATAGTTGATTAATTTTTTAATTAGGTGAAAAATAAATAACATGAAAATGATTAGACAATAATGATAGCTATTTTTAAAAAATCACCTTATAAATGCTTCAAAATTGTTATTAAGAGTGTTTAATAATAAAAATAATATATTTATAAGATGGTTTTATAATTAAGGACTAGATTTGTTCTTTTATTTGATTAAAAATGAATCGATGGGTGATTCAAAATAAAATGGTAGGTGGATCTAATTTATATGTGGGTGAGAGGACACAATTAGATTTTTGAAAAAAAAGTACCAACATTTTACATTTTCCAAAAATATAAAAAAAGGATCATTCCAAAACCAATAGTGGAATATGTTTTAAACATGTTTATATTATTATATTTTTTCATTTCATATGTCATTTTAGCAGTTACTTTTTCAGTTAAACCCCCAGTAAAATAGTTTGAAACTTTACTCTAGTGATAAAATTTTTTTTTTATTATTAATCAGTAGGGAAAAAAATATTTTTACTGTAATTTATTAAATTAATTATTATGATTCAAAATATTGATGACCTTTTACCAAATTTAACTCAAATGAGAATAATATTTTTGTATAAAATTAAACTAGAATAGATATGTAAGAAATATTTTCGAAAGAATATATCATTCATAATTCTAATTAGATTATATATATAAATTAAATAATAATTTCATTCTAATTAATAAAATGGATTTTTCCTAATGTAATGGAATTAAATTGTGTTTTTAAAAATCCAAAAACATAATATAACATTTCAATTTATATAATGAAAAATAATGTTTTTAATAAAAAACGATTATTTTCCATATTCATCATGAAATTAAAATTTTCAAAAAATACTAAAAAATTAGTACTAAGATAAATTATACATTTTTATTACAAAAATTATTATCATGTTTGAAATAAATTTCTAAAATGAGAATAAAATAAATTTTATTATATTTTCCAAATTTTAATAAATTTTTATTGGAAAAAAATTTATTTTCCAATGTTATTTAATTATGTAAAGAAATTATGTATTTATTATCAATATGTTTTCATTATATAAAACAATTATATAGAAAATTAATAAACTTTTTATTCTTATTCTTGAAAACATGTCTTATGGCTATATCATAATGGCCATTCATAAATTATAATATTAATAGTTTGTTAAATTTTATTTTATCTCATTATTTTATGTAACTAAAGATATCATAATTTAATCTATTTGAAAATATATATATTTCATAAAATATCATGCCGTTATATTGTACGACAAAATAAATGAATTATTCTAATGAAAATGTTTCGGTGTGATAAAAAAAACTGGGGATACATCTATATTGTAAAGACACAGAATTTCCCAAGAATTTTATTTCATAAATACTTGAATGTTTTACGAGTTTGAAATTTCTGACGATGCTTAATTCTGAGGTCGGTGTGTCTGGAATCAATTTTTGATGTTTTGTTCATGTACATTCTGTAAACATACGAGTGGGATTTTATATCTTTTGAACATATGAACAGAATTGAATTCTGATGGCACTGTTGAACTCACAGCGTCGTTGATTGCTTAGTGAGAACTTCACCGTAGTTTTATTTTGACGAGTTTGGATGTTAGTTTTTGGAGGTTTTTAATTAAATAGAGTAAAATAATTTTTAAAGATTATTTTATTTGGGGTGGTTAAAACCTCCATTAGAATGTTGGAAGTGGGGGCCACCACACCCTTACTTCCAATGAGAGGTTATGGTGGTGGGGCCCACCCGAGTATAACCCCCCTTGGGAGGATATTATTAGGTGGGGCCCACATGAGCTACAAACCCCCTAAACCCCCCAATCATCCATTGATTTAATGAATCCAAACATCTCTTGCAATCAAAGGGGTGGGACCCACATGAGATTTTCCCCCTTGTAACTCTCCATAAAGTGAGGGAATCCTTTGAAATTCATCACCCTTCTCCCCTCATTAAAGTGCTAACTCCACATGAATTAATTAATGGTTCATTAGTTAATTATTTGAATTATTTATAATTCATTCCAAGAATAGAATAATAGGAAAAGATATTAATTTATTTTGTTGGCACTTTCATCTAGTGGAGCCTTGTAGAAATTAAGAGAACATCCTTTAAACTAAGAACACGAAGAACCTTCAACATCTTCATTCTTCATCAACTGAGGAAAGAAAGGGAAGTGATGCCCACGAAGAATAAAAACATCTTCTTCAACTTCGTCACCTTCGAACGCTTGTCCGCCAACGATGAGTACCCTCTTACTCCTCCGACATGGATGCAAAGATGAGTACCCTCTTCCTCCACTGACATGGATGGAATGAAGTATGCCTTCCACAACTCCGTTTTCGGTCACCTACAATCAAGGTAAGAGTTGTTTTGTGAATGAATTATCCCTCTGTTCATTGTTGTTTCTTGGAAACCTTGTTTCCAATTGATATAATCTTAACAAGGTGGGCTCGGACCGCAAGAACATGGTCTGACCCTTCCCCCCCCCCCCTTGTTTTTTCTATCGTTTTGTTGACGATGAAGGCGGAGCTTGAAGAAGCCGACAGGGCAAGGCAACCGGGTCACCACAAGGGTGTGGCACCACCATGCCATGCCAAGAACCATGCTGCGGCTAGATGGGCTGTAGCGGTGTTGGACGGGCACGGTGTCGTCACACCGTGCCAAAAGGAAGAGACACGACAGTCAGACAATGAGCGTGGCACCATCGTGCCGTCCAGTGGAACCAGGTACCGGGGCCAGGCCAGGCCGTGGTGGAGTCGGCACAGTGTTGTCGCGCCATGAAGAGGCCAGCATAACTGTGGCGTTGTCCCGCCATGGTGGAGGAACCAGGGCGGCTGGCTGAGCTGGCTGCCGATGCGCGTTATAGGTTGGACATGAAGGGTCCCGCATAGAAACTGAACTGGTGACCAATGCCAGTTAAGATCAGAAATAGGGGGTGTAGCACCCCCCTCCTATTGGTGGCCAGCCGGGCCATGGAGACTGGCCAGCCGGGCCACTATGGGTCAGGCCGCCATAGGATAGACAGCCTTGGGCCTTGCCGCCTTGGTCCGGGCCACCCCCTTGGACTGGGTCAGACCCACGGACCGAGTCAGACCCCGGTTTGGACAGGACCCATACCCGTTTTACTCGAATACAACTTTTTGCATGTATCTTGGGAAATAGATTTATGATCGACGAAATGTCTACAATTACAGAAAGCTATAGCAAGGCAGTTCTTTTGGTATACCCCACTTGAGGTTTGGATACATTTGGGGTATGGTAGGGTTAGTTTAAACCTAAAATCCAACTAGGCCCTGGAATGGAAATTCCAATAACTAATAGACTTGGTGTCTGAATGACACGTCGTCTAAGATCCCATTGACAAGATGAACCCTTGAAATACTTCAACATGAGACTTCACAATAGATGGAGTTTTCCTCAGTAGCTCGAGGAGCAGATCATTCTAGTGATGAGCAGACAGAGTGTGGAGACCTAGTGGTTGACAGACCTGATAACTTCTTGACCGATTCGACTAGGCCAGTGTGGAGCGCCTGGTACTTGGCAGCAGACCCATGGGGTAGGATCGCATGGTATTTGGCATCAGACCTATGGTACTCGACAGGAGGAGTAACTATGCATGCTATTAGGGGGAGAGCTTGTTATTTGGCGGAAGACCCATAGTGGAGGAGTGCTAGGTATTTGGCAGTAGACCAGCAGTACTCAACAAGATGAGTACCCGATTAGCCCAAGGTTAGGGAGAAGCGCCTTAGTGTAATGACAGACCCACTATTCTCGACAGAGAAGGAGTTCTCCTGCATTCGTGGTTTCGATAATGAATATTATGGTTTGAGCTAATTCAGTGACATTTTTGTTTCCTCATGATTGAGATGGGTTACTAGATAACGTATATATATGTATGGGAATATACCTACGAATGGGTTATCAGTTGAATCCTTTACTTATGAGTTTACCCTTGTTAGATATTGTGTGACCTTGAGGGTCTTAGGGTCCCTACTGAGTATCATTATAATCACCCCTGCACAGGCTAAGCCCACTCTTTTTTGTGTTGGATGCAGATGACGGAAAGGGATGAAGGATTTCAAGAGCACCTGGACTGGATGGTACCCGGGGGAGGACTATTCGACGAGTTGGTACATAGAGGAGTCTAATGGACTTGGAGTGCTAAGGTGGCCATCTATACCTACCATTCAGGTAGGAACCCCAGAGGACGATCCATGAGCTGCTTTTACTTGTCATCTATTTGTCCCTTTTTCAGTGGTACTTGTACTTTACTATTGGGCTTGTATTTTTTGCCCCTTTTACGTTCCAGAACCACTTCTGTATCTAGTCATTCTTAGTGCTTTGCTTCTAGTTTTTTACTCTGATTATGCATGTTTAAATTTTATAAAGGAAATGCATTTCCATATTTGGTATTTAAGCATGTGGTTCTAGTCTCTAGCCCCTTTCCAATGGAAGGCGGGCTTGGGGAATTCACGACCCGGGTCCCTAGGACAGGTCATGAAAAATTGGTATCAGAGGAGTCGTTTCTAACGGAGAAATCAGGACTCTGATCATTCTTTTCCGTGAAGCAATAATGTTACAGGTATCGAGTGTGGTTTTTATATTAGGTAGTCCATTGTTGGTGCAGAGGACAACGTATTCGTTCACCAGGACACTGACTACTAATATCTGACATAGTGCACAAAAACACCGATTGCATGTGTGTTTTGAAAAGTTTTCTTAATTCAACTCAACCAGGTCATCTCACCAGGTTCAATATTTTGACCGTATCAAATCTATTTCTTTCAGTATTCCTCCTCGCAGATGACCAGTTAGATCCCCAAGAGTTGTACGCAATGAAAGCCCACCAAGTGACAATGCCTCAGTGCAGGGCCCCTTTCTAGTTGAAGAACCATCATAGGAACCAGTGGTAGAACAAACCGTTGGGCCACCATTGCCACCTACCCTAGCAGTAGACGAGGAACACCGCTTGAGCACACTGCATGAGTTCCAGCACCAGAGACCACCTAGGTTCTTAGGAGATATAGACCCACAGGCGGCTGAGGATTGGATGGAGGTTGTGGTGACAGTCTTTAGGCAAGTAGGAGCACTCGAAGACTACAAGGTGATCATTGTTAACATCCTCCTTCAGGCAGTAGCAGGTAGATGGCGGAGCCTGGTGCTCCATGACCATGATCAGGCAGTACTAATCTAGACAGACTTTGAGATCCTATTCCAGACAATGTTTGTTCCAGGAACCATACGAGTAGTGCGGATACAGGAGCTACTTCATCTACAATAGGGCATCATGACCGTAGCGCAAAACTCAGTTAGGTTCACTGACCTCTCGCGCTACTCCACATATATGGTATGAGACACAATCTTCTGGGCCCTAACCTTCATGAAGGGACTCTGGCGAGATATCAAAGCCTTGATGATGTCCCTCAGCATCCAGATGTAGGTGGGGGTGTTAGAGAGATTCCTCTTGGTAAAAAGTTTCCTCGTTGAGCAGTCTCCAACAACGAGATCCACCACTAGATGACACACATCAGAGTCTTCTATAGATGGTAGTAGATAGATGATACAGAGGTCCAAGAAGACCATACCTACAGGTGGACGACCGCACAATTGAGGATCAGTTGTGTGGGGTATCCGAAGTGGAGACATACCCGGTCATGCTATGAGCAGGCAGTTTTAGTCATGTGGCAGGCATGGTCACATGGCTCTTGACTGTCTGACCCGTCGTTCTGATGATCAGCAGACAGTTGAGGGACCTCCATAAAAAGGAAGAGGTTTGATCGAGGCAGTCCGCAGGGGTGTAAACAGACGTGGTAGAGGAGCCGATCGAGTAGCTAGTGGCGGTAGACATTATGATGTGCTACTGCCACCACCACCAAGAGGGACAACCCGACCGTATGAAGAGGGTGAAGAAGGGAGATGTCAGCATTAGGTAGCTAAGGCATATGACCATGGAACTCTGGAGATGATTTGAGGCATGATCTGTGTCTATTCCACCATAGCAGCAGTTCTTTTTTATCCTTATAGTAAGATAATCCTATGGGAGCAGACTCGACTATTACGCACTGGTTCTGGAAGTGTGTGCTTACTGTAGGAGGAGAGAGCTTTGGGTGGGATCCCCACATAGCGGCGTAAAAGGCCTTATGATGTCATCTTGGGTATGGACTGGTTATCTATAGTCCATGCTCATATTGACTGTATTAGTGAAAATTGCGTTGTTTCAGCATGGATGGGACATGGTTCACTTTCACTGGCAAAAAGGGAACCTTTGAAAAACATGACAGAGTTACTCAGAGGAGGGTGCGGCAAATCACTCACCAGTTGGCTTGCCTTACCTGTGGAACATTTGATGTAAAGAGTCTGACTTATCCTGTAGTGGTGGACCAGTTCGTGGATTTTTTCCCTGATGATGTCATAAGACTACCTCCTCATAGAGATATGGACTTATAAATTGAACTATATCTTGGAAGGCACAGATATCTACTAATTCATATCAGATGGCTCCCGCAGTGCTTCGCGAGTTGAGGGTATAGCTAGAGGACTTGCATGGGAAGGGATTCTTTCTACCCAGTGTTCCTCCCTGGGTGACCCCAATTCTATTCACCAAAAAGGTGGATGGGAGCTTGGGGCTCTATGTCGACTAACATTGCCTGAACCGGGTGACTATGAAGAATAAATGCCCACATCTGAGGATTGATGACCCCTTTGATCAGCTGAAGGGAGCACGATGGTTCTCGAAGATAGACCTCAAATCAGGATGTCCCCAACTCAGAGTTTGTGATGAGGACGAGAAGAATAAGACCATCAGATGTTGGTACGTCCACTATGAGTTCATGGTTATGCCCTTCAACATATCCAATTCCCCTGCAGTGTTCATGAGTCTCATGGACAGGATTATCACGCCTTACCATGTTCTCTTTGTCGTAGTCTTCATCGACGACATTATGATCTACTCAACTACTGAGGTGGATCATTCCTACCATTTGTAGGTAGTAATAGACACAATCTGAGAGCACCATCTTTATTGTAAGCTCTCGAAGTTCCAGATTTGGATTCGAGAGGTTCAATTCTTGGGAAATGTCCTCTCGGAGGCTGGAGTTGTAGTGGATCCTGTGAAGATTGAGGTAGTGCTTGGTTGGGAGACACACAGGAGTGTGACAGAGGTATGAGGTATTCTGGGCTTGGATGGATACTATAGAAGATTCATTCCAGACTTCTCCAGAGTTGCAGCACCACTATCAGCCTTGATGAAGAAGGGGAAACACATCGTGTGGTCGGAGAGATTACAGTGGAGCATTAGGAGTAGAGGCAGAGGCTGAATAGTGCCCCCATTTTGAGGCATTTTTGGGAAGGCTTAGGGTACGTAGTCTACTGAAATGCATCAGGGACCGGACTCGGGTGTGACCTGATGTAGGAGATGGGTGTGATCATGTATAGTTTTTGGCAGTTGAGACAGCATGATCAGAACTATGATACCCATGACCTGGAGTGAGCATCATTTGTATTTGCCTTGAAGATGTGGCAGCACTATCTGATGGGTAAATGTTTTATTCTGTAATTTGATCACAAAATTATCAGGTATATCTTCTCTTAGAAGAACCAGAACCTGATACAACGACAATGGCTTGAGTACCTCCTGGAATATGACATTGAGATAGTCTAATCCTCTTAGGAATGAGAACATTGAAGTAGATGATCTCAGTAGGAGATCGGGCATTCAACTGCAAGGAGAGGAGATAGAGTAGCTAATGGCCCTGCAAATATCCTCGTGGATAGGGATGGATCAAACTATCTACAATATCTTATATTCAATCCTCCACTTCTTTAGCGAGTCAGGGAGACGCAACATGAGGATGATGACTGCGAGACACGATGTGCTCAGATATCCAAAAGGCATGCACCTGATGGATTTTTGGACGGTGGGGAGCATTTTATCCTCATCAGGGGACGTACCATGGTACCAGTTTCACATTAGGAAGTGGTTTTGATGGAGTTCCACACTTCCCCTTTAGTGGTACATCCAGGAGTAGCAATGATGTACCAGGACCTCAGATGACAGCACTGGTGGCCATGTATGATGAAGGCGGTAGCAGAGTTTGTCTCATGGTACCTCACTTGTAAGAAAGTGAAGGTAGAGCACCAAATACCAATAGGCATGGTACAACCCTTAGAGGTCCCAGAGTGGAAGTTGGATGGGATATCCATGGACTTCATGACAGGTATTCCACTTACATCGAAGAGTCATTACTCGATATGGGTGATCATTGACCGACTCACCAAGTCACCCCACTTCCCACTGATCAGAGATCAGGGCTCATTAGAGAGTTTGGGATGCCTAAATTTGTAGGAGATAGTGAGTTTTCATTGTTTTCATTCTTCTATCATCTCTGACCCTAACACACGGTTCACTTCCATGATATGGAAGGGGTTGAGGGAAGCATTCAGGATGCAGCTACGTCTGAGCACTGCCTTCCATCCTCAGAAAAATGGTCAGACCGAGAGAACCATTTAGAACCTTGAGGACATGATCCGTGCATGTGTCCTCAACTTTGGTCGCTGCTGGGCGGATTACTTTCCAATGGTGTAGTTTGCCTACAACAACAACTATCACTCCACCATTGGTATGGAACCTTTTAAGGCCTTATACGGTTGGCTTTCCAGATCGCCACTGTGCTGGATAGACCTAGGGGAGTCAGCACTAGTGGGACCAGAGATGGTACGGCCTACCGGGGAGAAGGTTCATATCATCCAGGAGTGGATGAAGACTACACAGAGCATATAGAAGTCATATTTGGATAGGATACAAAGACCTCTAGAGTTCGAGGATGGCGATCACAACTTCATACAGGTCTCACCTCGATGATTTCTACAGATATTTGGTCGAGGCATCAAGTATTAATTATATTGGTGGATTTTCCATAAAATAATTACATAGTGACTACTTCTGATTCAATGAAAATTTTCTCCATGATCTAGAATCTCCACAATATGTTCCAAATATCAATTATATTTCCACAGTGGTATGACCACTGATTTTATTATAATTGATGAATCAATATGTACTTTCTTATAAGTAATATATGGAACACATTGTGAACATGAGAGATTATTGGGGGGAGAACCATGATATAATACATAATCCCTACTCAATCAATAATTATGAAAGGTATATTACACATTGGTAAGATCATACATTATTCCGAATTCTGATAACCTTCTTCCATGGACAAAAGCATTGAATGGCCTTTTTTCCAACTTCAAATTTCACATCACACGGATTATTATTAATATATCAATCTTGCAGAATCTGAACTACAATATTATATTGTTGAGTGGATGTAACTTTATCAACAATTTACCTATCTATCACATATCCTAATATAGTTGTTCTTTAATATACATCCCCACATAATAGTGTTCTATGATTATTTTGATATAGGTATTCATAAGGATCCATCAAAATTTGTGAATAAAAGTTAGTTTTTTATAATTACTCAGTTAGATAAAGGTATTGATCTTACCCTCCCATATAATCTATTAATAAAGATTTAACCTTTTACATTACTTGAATTTTACTCTCATAACTTTCATCATTATGATGACAATTCATGGTTTTTAAACTCAACTCCAAATATAGTTAATACTCATGACATTAGTAGAACATTAATGTAAAAAATTATCATGACCATATACAAAATAATGTGGTACTCAATGAAATCTTACCACATTCATAATGTATATAATGGAATTATCGTGATAAAAAACTAAATCACTAATATAATAATGTTTTATTATATTGTGTGGAAATAAAATTGAACCCATATATCATTTATCTAGAAGTTGTTTCGGGGATTTCAGTGATGAATCTTGTTGTCATTTTTTCCAATTCCCATTTCATTATAAGTAATGGTTGTAATATCCCCATTAACATTTTCCAAACAAATAAAATTTTAACATTCCTAGCACTGAGACATGAAGTCTATATTGTCTATTTCCATTACATCTAACCATAAATACTCTTAAAAATTAATATACATCATTATTCATCCATGATGTACAGAGAATGTAGAACTATGTGCCTACCCCAATAGATACCTTTTCAAAATAATTTATTGATGGAACAGATTCATTGTTTCTGAATATTTCATTCTACCATTAACATGTTTAATCATATTAAAATTTATATCATACATTTGTAGATATTCAGAATCCTTATGGTCCACATTAATCATTATGAATATTTTTTTTGAGAACTCATTTATGAAATATATTATTTACCTAAATCCTTCATGATTTTCATTTCCATAATATTAAATTCAATAAATAATGGATCTTTTGAGATCCAAATCATATATAATATACCATGATCCTTTAGACACAAAGATTCACCCACTATTTTATTCTAATTGTTGTAATATATCAAGCAGTCATAATCATTACTCATTTAAAATAATATTATCATTTGAATTTTAAAATCCTTCAGTATGAATATGTAATTTATAATTAATTTATCAATATATATATATCATAAAATTATTAAAAAATATAATTCAACCATATCATTAATGAATGTATTATATCTACTAACTTCAAATCAGGATTTGGGAGATTTTGTTACTGGACCTTCAATTTTCATGAATCATAATCTTTCTTAATATAATTCGACCTAGTAATTAACCCCCCTATTTAATGAATCAATATTTATTAAAACTTTTTATCCACTATATGATACTTTTAATAGAGGATCACTAACTGGGATTTTGTTTGATAATATTTTTCACATTCATTTATCTAATGGATCTAGACTCCATTCTATGTAGACATGATATGTGTATTGGATGAATATGATTTTTTTTCCAAAAAAATGTTTTTTATATCCATAAATACCAATAATATTATAGATATCCATCAATAGGTTTGGTTTCATCAATTTTCCAAAAACTATATACTTGATCAATCTATTAATATAACCATTCATGATTTTATATGTCCCCAAAAAAAATATTCTTCAACAAAAATTCATAGATGGTAAATTTTTCATATAGAATATCCATATAAAAGGTCTTTATTACAATAATTATTTAATATTAATGATCTTAGATAATCTTCAAATTAAGATATATATCATCTTAAATTACTTCTATGAATTGATTGACATAATCTCTAAGGACTGTATTAATTTAATTCATAATGATAGAAAGGGAATTAATAATAAAAACTACTGAAATTATATAAAAATTTAAAACTAATATAAATTATATTTCACAAATTGAAAATATATTTTTTAATCATAATGAAAAAATTATATTAGTGAGATTTTTTAGTTTTTAATGAGATGTAACATTATTTGATGAAAACTGAAGAATAATGAAAAATATTTTAAAACAAAAATTTCATATAAATAATTTATAACTATATATTTTAGTTTTAATTGATCATTGATTAAAATTATTTAAATTATTATTATATATATATATATTTTTTTAATCTCATTCTTGTTTTTGGAATTATTTTAATAAAAATTTATATATAAAAATATAGTAATCTTTTGAACATTTTTACATTAAAACCCTCACTTATCATCTCATCTTTGAGATGAATTTTAATTTAATTTAATCCACATCTATGAATTTAATTTGAAATGAAATTATTTCATATTTTTAATAATATGAATTATAATTACTGGTATATAAATCTTATTTTCTAACAGAAAAATATATGTGATTGTTACTCAATGTAGTTTGAGTGATTATGGAAAAAGTGAGTTTACTTAGATGTTAGACAATAATTACAAGGGGAAAATAACTTATAAACATGTCAATAACCAATTTTAACAATATATTAAAACCATTATTCCAATAATATCTAAATTTTTTATGAAAATATTTTTTATGAAAAAAAATGGTTTTATCTATCTTCTATTAAAATATTCCCAGCATTCCTCATCCCTCACTTATAAACATAAACCTTAAATCCCTTAATAATTACATTCTAAAACTACCTTTGTTTGGAAAACACATATCTAAATAAGCTCCTAAATTCACTCCTATAATCATATAAGATTCATATTATTTGTATATAAAACCATGGAATTCAATTATTGAAAACCATAAGGGGTTAACTGAAGAAAATGTAATGATCATCAACATGAAGTTTTGTTTTTTTATTTTTACACCTCATTAAATTTTTATTATATTATTAATAGATATAGAATGTTTCTCCTGAATGAAACCATGCCATTGGCCTCAAATGCGCTCTCCCCCATCTTCTCGGCCATGGCCTAGTGAAACACTAAATACGACCCTCTCCACATCGCATCGCGACACCCTGCTACCCACACCCCTTATTTTTTTACATTATTATTATTGTTATTATAAGATACTTATTATTATTTCATTATATTTTAATATATTTATTATTTTCTATTATTATCGTATAATATATTAACTATAATTTTACAATGCCAAAAGTTATTCGAAACCAATAATCTATTAAGAATTATTTTTTCAATAATTGTTTAAAAGAAAATGTGTTATTATAGAATTAACTTATAAAAATTATTTTCAAATATTTCTTATTATAAAATTAAAGTTTTATAAATTAAAATAATAATTTTACTATGTATTATATTAAATGTGAAAATAATAATTATAATAATTTGTACAAAATGTTTTAAATTTTGAAACTTGAAAAAATGTTAATACGATATATATATATATATGATTCAATGTGACAATAATTTTTTTATTAAAGGTTACTTCATACATGTAATCTTTGTATCATTATATACAAATAGTTATATTACAAATTTAAAATTTTTATTAACAAAATTCAAAATGATAATAATGATATATAACATTAATCTAAACCAAATATATAATATAATAATTATTACTTTATATATATATATAGATATAATATTTTCAAAAATATATGAAACACATAAAATTATTCATTTAATAGATTAAATATTTGTCTTTATAGATTAAAATAGTGAACTTTTACAAAATATTGTCTTTAAAATACATTAAAATAATAATTTTCAAGGTCCTCTATAACCTCAATATAAAATTATAATTTTAAAATATTATTATTTTTATATTATAATTTCATATAAATAAAAAATAGTATACACATATATATATATATGTGTGTGTGTGTCATATTTTGGAAATCAGAAAACAAATAAGCTATATTCATATATTAGAATATTTATTATTTAAAATTCTATATTAAATAATAATTAAAAATGAATAAATTCTATTTAATAAAATAATTATTTCAAATAATTTTTTAAATAATGTGAGATAATATTTATATTGAGAACTCTTATTATAATAAAAAATATTAATTTCAATTATTATGTTAATGAAAACTGCCTTGATATTTGATAAATTAAAAATATATCCATTTAATAAAACACTAACAGCCACATAAAGAATGCAACGACCATCTAAACACATGAAAAACTATAAAAATAATGTCGATGTGTATTTCCAACATTCAAGAATACCCTTATAAATATATTTTTTTGGTATTTCATAACAGTAAATCATTTTGGCTTACAAATATGGTTCTCTAAATTCTCTTGCTTTGTACATGTTCCCCTCAGCTAGAACTTATATTTTTCACTACGGTCAGTACAAGGGAAGAGGGATACATGTTTGGTCTCATTGCGGGGCTATTGGGGATTCATAGTGGCGCTCCTTGGAATATGGATTAGATTCCTATGATAGCAATAAATTTTTTTCCCTGTTTCAATGTAAAATTTAAAGTGTTTATTTGAATAAAAAATTCCTTGTTTTTATTAGGAAATAATTGTTTGAATAGCATGAAAATTAGACCAAGTAAAAACATAAAATATTATTATTACATGTAAAATAATATTGAAGTTTCCCATTATTCCCCCTTCCATGCATTTCACCCTCACAATTCTAAAAAATTTATATACATTCAATAGAAAAACATGCCATACATTAATCCTGATGTACCTTCACAAATTCTTCCATCGTGGACAAGCTGTCGTCGACCTCGGGTAGATTCCCAGATTAGCTTATAGTTCCTTGACTTCTTTATCACATATTCATCGTGAGAAATTATGATAACACTTTTTCATAAACAATTTGGGTTTCCATAGGGATTCTTGAGATATGTTTATTTTTTGAATACATATTAATATACCAAAACACTAAAACATAACATTATACATTTAATAAAATGTTTATGAAACTCAATGTATTATATATTCATTCATTTTCTCCCACAATATCTCCGGTACAAACATCCTAACAACCATCGTGATGTCCCATCACAGGTCCCATGATCGTCGATGATTCTCCTAGTTCTCATTTAATCACATCCCTAAAGTGGTTCCAAACTATTCAATCTATTTTTTCCAGGTGTTTCACTTGAAACATGGAAGAATCGTGTGTGGAAAGCTAATGTTCCATGTGAGAACAGAATGAAGTGTATGAATATGGGGGACATCATCATTAGTTTGATGTCTATAATATAAAATGGAATACCTGCCTTCATGAATTTTGAAGTCGATAACTTGACTACAATGATTGTAGGTCAACATTTGAAAAAATACGCTGCTCAGAGTCTGCCCTCTTGTGCATTATTTTTTATTTACTCTACGGATGAAAAATTATCTGATGGTGTAACAAATTTTAAAAGACCCTTGATGTACATTTTCATATATGAATAGATTAGAAATTGAGAATTAACTATAAATAATTAGTCGAATCTTGATCCCCTGTGGAGTGAAGTACCCGAGGAGAGTTTGATACAAAGAAGTGATGTTTACATGGTAGATGAATGTTTTTATAAGACTCATAGCCATATTAACATTATCTAGAAACTATATTCTCCTGTATTTCTGTTGGAAGATACACGAGACATGTTTATTCTATCATTTGTAAATTTGATGATATAATTCTTCTTATTAAGACATAAATAAATTTTTATTGTTCTTCTAATTTTCTAGGGTTTCCAAAACTGGCCTCTGATACCATCTGTCATGTGCCGATCCCGGAATCTCATGACCCAGTGTCTTAACAAATATTTTATGTAATTTTATTATTCAAAATGAAAAGTTGATAAATAACACATCATGTTCTATGAAGTTGATATTTGTATAATAGTTTCTGGAAAACCATATATAAGTTATTACATTCCATCAATACTAAATAGAAAAGACTCCACAAAGCAGCATCTACTTATTGTACCTTAAATTTACTAAACCTATAAAATTTAAATTGAAAACATAGTGTGAGAAAATTAATACCCATTAATGGGGGTTTGAAATATAATATTTCATGTAATACCTTACAAAGCTTCACTTTTTAAAACAATCATAAAACATTTCTTAATAGAAATATGCAACACGTGTTTCTCTACATGAACAACATTTCAGCATAAAAAGTAAAATTTTTTGGGAGAATTAAAAGGACTATTATGTAACATATTTCAATAATATGCATACTTATACAAAATTTATGGTGTGAAACATATAAAACAAGAGTTAATCAGGCTATACTAATTCTGAAAAGAGAGAGTGCATGTACATAATTTAAAAATGAAAGTACTACATGTTTATAGTTGAACCGAAAAAAATAACACTAATTTAATTCCTTAATACTTTCAAACCATAAATTGGAAGATAAATTTCTGGAATTTTTGTTAAAGTTCATAACATGAGTGCTGAATAAATATTATGCCATGTGCATTTACTTCTTCGGATACTCATGAGTAATGAACTTAACCAAGTATATTCTACTACTCAAATATTCATTTGGTTAAATAAATATTGTAAATATAAAGGGATAATGTATAATGATATACTATGTCAAGGCCTCGTCCAATGACCATAAAATCTCTATCAAGGCCTCATGGGAAGACAATTATTTTTACAAGGCCTCATTCCAGGACCTGATTTATCTAATGAGACCTACCGATGCATCGATATTCTATAGTGGGCCTCAGCCATTACATAATAGGTCCAATACATTCCTCATATGACAAATTGTGGTCTTATATTCAAAGTTTCACACACCAAATTGAATATTAAATTTCTCATTTCATGTTATTCAAGGTGTCTTATTCCACATTGAATTATGTAGTTATTTTTTATAAATTATCATGATATTTCAGTTAACATTTAGATAAAAAATTTCTCAATGACATGCATGAACTAGTAAACATTCATTGCATCTCTGATAATGATCAAATCACATAAGAAATGAATGGTTGAGGTCTGTCACCTAAAATGATAATTTCATAATTCTAAAAACCTTGATACATGTAAATGGATACATAATAGAAATATCTTCCATTTAATACACTGAAAAATTTGTTAGTGAACATGAAAATAAATTATATCATAATTTTGATTAACTAACAGCAATTATTGAAGTCATTTAATCATGTAATAAAATAATAAGTGATCATAACATGATAACATGATTCTACACTTCATTTTACCCTTTAATATATTTATATTTATTACTACATACTCATAAACACATATTGGATAGAAAACTCAAGATTAATACTTACTAAAATCTTACATGGAATAATTTCATTAGAAAATTAATTAAATATTATTATTCATCATTGGTGATTTTGGTTTGTAAATAATATATATATATTTATATTTATATCCATGATGTATATGTATGATTTTTACAGTAGTTGTACAAGGTTTAATGATCCCTTATAATTAATGAATATTTTATAATATTATTTAATAACCAATAACAATGGAATGAAAACAGAAACTCATGCCATGTTTGATGTACATAAATGTATGGAAACATATATATTCAAAATATATTATTTAAGAATAAATACATATCCATTTGACCCCAAAACATTATTAATATCCATGTATTTATTTAAAGAATGAAAATCATTTTTAATAATATAAAAGAGATTTGGATTTAATTATTCGTATATGTACGAATATACACTATGTGTGTATTCAATTTTGCATAATAAAAAACATTGTAAAATGAACCCTTTTATTGAACATATAAATATTGATACATGAAATAATTTTACCATTGAAAACCTGGATTCTTATTAGTGATGATATATAAATATACATACATCTTATATATAAACTGTATATACATATAAATAACTGAATGGAATTTTCATTTGAGGACCAAACAAGTTCTGCCACATCAATTAAACATTGATAAACAACACTTAGAAAACATTATTAGGTTTATGGTGGATATATATATATATATATATATATATGAACATATACATATTAGTATATACAAAGTGTGTATATATGGATTTTCACAAGAATGAAAAATCATAAAAAGAAAAACCCTTAATTGTATTTGGATGCTTTGAAACACTATGCAAAGAAATCGAATCAGGGTATGCAATACCATAAATAATAAGTATAATGAATTTTAGTTGATAAAAAACACAAAAAAAAATATAGTGTAGAAATTATCTAGAGATGGATAGAAGAAGTTGGGTTTTCTTGTGTATATTTATACACTTAACGAATGTCATTCGAGAAGCTTTGTGTAATCAGTAAATAATTTTTTTAAAAAAATTTATCCTATGTGACATCTGATTAATACTAAATATTTATGATACCAAAACATTCAATAATATTCTTTTAAAATTAACAAAAGAAACTTTTGTATATTTCACATTCGGACTGAAAAAAATGTTATCTGACCAAAATAACATTGTAATGTTAATTAATAAACCATGAATAGAAGGGAGAAAATGAAAAAAGTGGAGGAAAACAAGATGGATACACAATATGTTGATGAAAAAAAAGGAATGTGATGTGTCGGTCAAACTTAATTAGAGATTAATGAAAAAAATCTGAATTTGATAAAATTAGACACTTACCTATCATAGATTTGAAGACAACAAACACAAACTAATCTCACCGAAAAAACAAACACATTCCTTGATAAACCATTTGATTTCTCCTAGATGATCATCCTCTTCCACGCTCAAATGCCATGCACTGGTCACGACACCCTTGATGAACTCGACCCTTTCCATGGATCGAGATCACCAGGGAGGACCTCAACTCCATTGAAGAAATCTGGATTAATAGACTCCAATAACTGCGGCATGTGACTCCCGAGCAAAACCAATCCCTTGCTCTCGAACGATCTCACCCCTATCTCCTCAGCCATGGCCTATTGAAACCCTAAACGTGTCCCTCTCTACATCACGTCACGACAGCCGGCGTTATATACCCCCTATAATTTTTACTTTATTATTATTATTATTATTCTATATTTATTATTGTTTCATTATATCATTATATCATTATATCTTTATTATCCTCTATTATTATCATATATTATATGATTAATAATTTTACAAATTAAATTGTTATACAAAACCAATATTCTAGAAAATATTATTTTATCATTACTTTTGAAAATGTAATTGTCATTATTACTAAGTTCATTTACAAAATATTTATTTATTTATTTCATATTATATTCATAAAATGTAATAAATTAAATTAATAATTTGAATATGTAATATAATGAAAAGGAAAAAATTAATTATCAAAATATGAAAAATATATATGTAATTTTGAATGTTTTTAAAAATACTAATACGATATATATATATATATATATTATTCAATGTGAGAATAATTTTTATTAAACGAGCATCCATATATGTAAAATTTTAATCATTCTATTAAAATATTTATATTATATATTTATAATTTTATTAAACAAAATTTGAAATCTTAATAACGTTATAAAACATTTCTATATTTAATATTTATAATATAATAATTATTAATTTATATATATATATATAATATTTTTGAATATATATAAAACCCATATAATTAATCAAATAATAGATTAAATATTTGTCTACATATATTGTAATAGTGAACTTTTACAAAATAATGTCATGAAAATACATTGAAATAAAAAATTTCAATTTCTTGTATAACCTTAGTATAAAATTATAATTTTATGATAGTATTACTTTTATATCATAATTTCATATAATTAAAATCTGGTATACATATGAATATATATATATATATAATATCATGAAAATCAAACAATAAATTAGGTATATTATATATTAGAATTATTATTATTTAGAATATTATTTTAAATAATAATTCAATAAGAATAAATTTAGTTTAAAAAATAGTTATTTATACAATCTATAAACAATGTGAGATAATATTTACTTTGAAAATCGAACTTTTAATAAAAAAACATATTAATATTCAATTATTATTTTGACAAAAACTGTCTTAAAATGATTAAATTAAAAATATATCCATTTACTATAACACTAATAGTCACAAAAATAAATCAACAATCCTCCTAATACACTAACAGCTATAAAAATAATATACATGTGAATTTCCAATAGTCAAAAAGACCCTTATAAATTCATGTTTATTGTATTTCATACCTTTAAAGCAGTGTGGATTACAGTGATAGTTTTCTACATTCCTCTACTGCTTAGTACATTTTACCTTCTCCAAGTGGTTACATTCTTCACTATGGCCAGTCCATGGAATGAGGGCTACCTGCTTGGTCTCATCCTAGAGCTAGGTGGTCTCCCAGTGGAACTCCTCATATTTTCCATTAGTTTCTTAGGCCATCTATAGTCTTCTTTTATTTTTTGCAATGCAATCGTTTAAATGATTAACTGAATGAAATATTCCAAGTTTTTATTTTGAAATCATAGTTTTGAAATCAAAAAAATAAAACAAATTAAAACCACGAAATATTATTATTACACACAAAATAGTTTCGGGGTGTCACATAAAAAAAATATATTAATGAAAACTAACACCCAAATACCAATTATGGGTGATTGAGAAGATTTTCTAGAGAAAATCAATGACCCTAACACCATAAATAATTTTTTTTTAAAAAGGATATTAATATTATAAATATTGATGATAACATGATAAATTTTTTTCCTGGATCATTTTTTCTCAAAACATGCGGAATTCCTTTTTCTATATGTACTCATAAATATAAAAATTTACTTAATCTATATATTTTTTTATATGAACAATTTTATCCTTTAGTTTTACATTGATCTTGTTCAAAATAATATAATACTAAATGAAATAAAGATAAAATTTTTATTCCTAAATATTTAGTGGTTCATAATATCCATATATTTAATGACAATTAATCCTTTTGTCATTATTTATCATAAAAAAAGGTTTCCATAGGTTTTCAAATATGGATAAATCCATATATGGTTTGTTAGAATATAGATATCTAAAGCATTTTACAAATTTCAAAATAATCCCCTTCATAAATAGATATCCTTATGGACCATAAAAAATAATATGATATGAATCATTATAAATAAGGTATCTAAATTATTCAAAATCAATGTAATATAAGTCCACCCTACATTATAATTTTCATATTGTTGATCTCATAACAAAAATGTTAATTCACTCATAATATCTTTTATTAAAGCATGGCATTAAAAATAATTAAAAAACACAATGAAATCATGAATGGTTCCTCATTCCCCTAATAAACCATATATTTTTTAACATATGTCATAGGTAAAATAATGATGAAAAATGCATCAATGATAATGTTAATGGGTTTTGGGATAAATATGTTATCACTTTTGAGGTCATCAATACTATCCAATTTACATTACCCATATCAATCACCTTCTCATCAAAACAAGAATCCATTTTTACAGAATCAAGAAAACATAAAGGGTTACCATATAATAATAAAAATATGAACACATAATTAAATAACTTTTATACGCCATCATTACTATTTAACATATCCTTGAACTAATTATTGAAATCATAATGTGAAATAATCCATTAATGATTCATCATTATATTAACTAAAATTCCACTAATAAAAATATATCACTTTGAAAGAAGAATCATAAATACATGAATCATTCCATATTCTTTAAATAACATTTATGAGTATTCTCCATTTTATTCCATAACAGTTCTTCCTATCATATTTAATTTATATTTCATCATGATTTAAAATATAACCGTTACTCATAAAACCTTGTGGATTAAATTTCTATTTATTCCGTTTAAAAGTTTTATTTTTAATATTTCTATACCTTCAATATTTGAAACCTCTGACCTTCAATTACACCTTAGGGTGGTGACCATTATTATGATCTATTATGTTATCTAAAATTTTCATTATTAATTTTAAGTTAATTTCATTGTGTACTTATATTCGACACCAAAAACATCCTCACATCACTTTGGGACATTTCATTGAGTTCTTCTTCCAACATTCTCGATATATATAGAACTTTATCATAATTCATTCAACGTCTCTACTACCTGAACTCACAACGAATATTATCCATCTCTTTTTTTGAGTCTGATAGTGTGTAAAGGAACTTAATTTTTATCATGTTTAAAAATATATGATTAGGAATAATCCCAAAATCAATTACTCCAGTCATTATAGCATTTGGATACTCATCAGAAAATTGAAAAACACATTCAATGTTAAACCATTTTTTCGGTTCCTTCCAATGAATGAAACCAAAAACAATATTTATTAGAATCATATTTATATTCGATATGGACAGAATAGTTTCAAATAAAAAATATGTTATATAAATCATGAAACCAAAAAATAAATCCCTATACCTCAGTTTTAACCTATTCAACCCATGATTATCAACTATTTGGAATCATTCAAAAATTTTCAAAATGATTTTTTGACTTTAAAAATCATGTATCTATGGAGTATCAAACTAGGTGTGAAAAAATGAACATCATAATTTATCGGGTAACAATTGAATATTTATTAATGTTCTTTTTTCATATTTATTAAACTTTCATACCTTTATACCAGAGCCACATTCCCATGTATTTTCCAAATATGGATGTAACTACTTGTAATCCAGCCAATATACACTACCAAAATTCATGGAAATTTCCCTATACATGGACATATACATAGAGACATCCAATAGATTTAATTACATATATCCTTTGTGATATCCCTATTGTTTTACCATCGTAGTTTCTAAATTAAAAAAAACATTCATTTGATGCCAATTATTGAGATCCAAGATTCTCGTGTATTGATATTACCCCTTCATAGATGAATAGTAAATTAATTACACAAATACACACCTATGGATCATAATATATTAGTTACATTGGAAAGGTGGAACATAATCTTCTTAATTTGGTGAATTATTCATAATGGCTTTCACAATGTTCTTCCCCTTCACTACTATTCAAAAATAGATCCTACATAATAATTTCATGATAATCCAGGAAAGAAAACATAAGATAGTTTCATACTATAATCTTTATAATGGTATAAATGGGGAATATATAATAATTACATGAACATAGGGGTTTTAATGAAGAATTATATCATGTGAAACCTATAACCATCATCTCAAGGATCATGATATGGAGTCCTAGAATAATGAATGTTATTTCATTCAAAAGGGATTATAATTTAATAAAATAACATGATCCCTGGGGTCATAAAATTGTTATAATTCATATAAATGTGGAATCTACTTAATTATATAAAATATTTTTTCATCGGTACCTACAAATACATTCATATAATGTTATTAATGGGATAACCACATGTATAGATGCTTTGGGATTTGGTTAACTAGTCTAGTACCCTATTTTTAGGGAATGGAATATCCATAGGCGTTCCTTCATTTTTGAACATGGATTAACCACCCTTGTTCACTCTATAATAATATAAATTAATAAATACCTAATTTATTTGGGGGGAGATATGGGTCCCCACTAATAGCTAAATTAAAAACATACATATGTGTTGCACAATAACCAAAAAAATCATCATATTAGAATCTATCAAAAAAATTTCATAATATACATTTATTCATATAATAACATCTGTAAAATATATAGTTCTGATATCATTTTTTTAATCTCATAATTTTAATACCATTTTATAAAATAAGTGGGATTCATAATAATTTTCTAATGGTATAACCTATAAAAGGAAAGTGGTGTAATAAAATTATTTTAATTATAATCCATTCAGATAAATAACAAAAATTGTATATTTCATTTATATACCTAGGTAATCATATGTAATCTCAAAGTATACCATCATATTTGGAGAAGTATTATGAAATATAAAACACTTTGAATGTTCCTATAAGAAGATACAATTTCATTCAATATTAATTTTATGAACGTAAATTGATTTGAAGATAGTTTTCATTAAAAATTATATTGAAAAATTATATATGAATAATTTTAAATCATATAAAACATTATTATGTTGAGTTACCCCTTCTTCGTTGAAATAAACATTTTAAAATAGAAAATGTTTCAAATATCTATTTAATTTTTAGAATCCTGTATGTAAAATCCATAAAATCCAAAAATGTTAAAATAAAAAATTTATTGAAAAATAAATTGAAGAAAAGAAATATAATATTGAAATTATTTGGAGGATGTGATATTGGAAAACACTATTAATATATGTATGTTAAAATTAATGATTAATTTGATAGTTTTAGTAAAAGAAAAATATGACTTATTTATAAAATAAAATCAACATTCCTTTTTAAAAAAATTTAAAAATTAAATAATATGAAAAAAAATTATCAATAAGTAAATATAAATATTTCCAAGAAACGTTTTTCAGTTCAATTTCTTATTGAAAATATGTTTTTATAATAAAAATTATTTTTGAACGATTGGAGAAATAACGCAATAATTATATAAAAACATTTTCTCAACAATTGAAATTAAAAATTGATGTATAATAGAAATATTAATATTATTAATAAAAAATATAATAATAATCAAGGTTATATTGAGTGATTAATTCAAAAAAATATCATCAGAAACAAAATCATAAACAATCCTAATGAAAAATGATATTGTAACATAAAATCATTACCACTTTAGTAATATTGAATCATAATTACAATGAATGAATAAAATTGAATGAAGCATTAAATATCCCTAGGTTAAATAAATTCATGATATCAAATTTCAACAGAATATTATATAAACCTTGTAATGAAATATAGGTGAATAGCATAACATATGTATTAAAGATGGAAAACTGAGAGGAAAAAAATCAATATTCAGTTTAATAAATATTATACAATAAACACCATTAATAATAAATCATTAAAATGGATATGTAATTCTCCAATATTTTATCGATAATATTTATAAAAGTATTTCATGGGTGTTATTTACACCACAATGTATTAGTAGTTGGTGATTATTTAATCTGTCTCACATAGGATAAAATTTTGACGGAAATCCTTTACCTTAAATATTGAATTCCATCATACAAAATCGAATATCCTATAAAATAAATATATTTTTACAATTAATAAATTTTTGAACAATATTTTATTATAACATACTTTTATCATTTTTATTATTACTTGGTATTATACATTTATTAAAAAATTTATTTTAATGTTACGTTTTAGGTTATAACAACATTATTTTTCATATAAGTATTAATTTTTAACAAATGATACAATTAAATTGGAAATGATTTATTTATATTTATAATTTTATTCTTCCATACATATCATATATTCAAAGTATATATGTATTTATAATAATATAAAAAATATAAATAGAAAGTGAAATCCACCATTCATTGAGATAATAAGACATTCAAATGCAGGAACATTGATACAAATTTACTGGTAGATAATGAAATTTTAAGAAAATATTATCTTTCAAGAATAATTATTATTATATATATATATGACATATTTTCAATAAAACCATCATTATTAAATTCAATGTATATGGTGAATAAATCACATCACTTCGTGGGGTGGATTTCCACCAATCACACGATGAATGTAATCGTATTCCTAAAAAACATCAAATAATGCATGTATTAATGATTAAATGATTATATAAATATAATAATATATTAAATTTTATAAATAAAAATTAAATAAAATATTATTTTAAAATATGATAGATGTTAATTAAAAAATGAATGAAATCATTTCTGGAGATAGTAGTCAGTCATAGACACAAATAATGATTTCATAACCCATTTTATTGATGCTAAGATCGTTATAGATAATTAACATATCATAACAACATATCATTATAATAGATATATTGAGTTTATAATACCATTAAAGTAAAATTGAAATTTATATAGGTGGAGGAAGAAATAAAAAAATGCATGTTGATGAGTGTTACCTCTTCTTCGATAATCCTCCAAATATTTATATAAAAAATAAATGGTTCTATTTCAATCCAAATGTGGCCTATATTATGACATTATGGGTTCATGGAATTTATATGGTATTGGATTGGCCAATTTAAAAATAAATTAATATTTTTGCGGAGTGAAAAAGTGGTGGCCTCTAATAAGTGTGGTAAGTGGCATTCTTGTGTCATTTTTAATGACATATTAATAAGTGTTTTATAATATAAAAAGAAAACATTTTTTAAAACATTTTTTAAATAACTTATATGATGGATATATTTCAATATATTTGTGTTCTATAATGTTTAGAGTCACATTATACCCTTACCTATTTAATATAAAGCTCGTGTAAGGCCATTTTTTCCTTAATCATGTTTAACAATTTATATTGTTCACAATATTGGTTTTATTAAATTAAAAATGATAAATTTATATATTATATAAATTTAATTAATTACTAATTTGGAAATAATTTTTCTTAAATCAATTAAAAATGTGTTAAAATTTACATTAATACAAATCCAACACATGCGACTATACGGCCTATTTTCAATGAGAAAATTAAAAAAAATATAACATGTTTTTAATGACTAATATCAATATAAAATTGATTATAATAACATGGCTTTTATTAATATATATATAATTTAACATATCTCAATTTAAAAACAATTTTAAATATAATTTTTCATTATAGTTAATTTAATGAAAATGATGATTTCAATTAAAATTATGTAATTTTATATCGTTCATAAAAAATAAATAATTTAAGAAAAAAAATAATAACCACCCTAATAAAATATTAATAGTATAATATGAAAATTTATGTATAATTTTTTATCTAATTTTTTGAAGTGATAATAACTAATTTTTAAACAAAACCGATATATTCAACAAAACGTTGGTTTTAGAGAAGTGTATTTTTTTGAAATATAAAATTTTATATTAAATATTTTTATACTAATTATATTTATATGTATACTAATTAATATTTAATTTATAAATTATATAATTTTATTTTTTAAACTTATTAATTACGTATTATTTTAATTCATTAACATGTATAAACATTATGACCATTAAAACCGTATTAAGAAATACAATATTTTAAACCCCAAAAATAATCATATATCAAAATCCAATATAAACATGATTTAATAGTAAACAATTAGAGTAAATATTAATAAATAATATATAAGTTTCATTCAAATATGTTTTTCATTATAATTTCTTAATTAATTGAAATTAAATGGTTGTTTTAAAAATTTCGAATTTCTCAAAATTCACTAAAAATAAATATTTTATAATAAAATCTCAAAAATATCACTATATGTAAGTTATGATATCTGATATACACAATTAAATTAATTTTACCTAATAAATTTTATGTATATCTATATAGTAACTATAATAATTTTATCATTAAAATCAATAAATTTTTTTTGAAACAAATATTTTTTTGAGGAATATAATTATATTTCAAAAAATTAATTGAATATTTTAATAGAAAATATAAATAAATTTATATTTATTAGAAAATATATATGTAAATTTCATAAATTGTTTAATTCCATTCATACCTTCTTACATAACATATGGGTTATTATAATATTATTTCATAGTTCACGGAATCATGGGGTCATGTGTCATCCACGCTATCGAGAAAACTTATTATTGAATATAACAAAAGACAAACTCCCTATTTCATATAACACAAGAGTTAAAATATATAAAAAATAATTTGAAGAAAATATATCTGAATATCTTGGTGTGTCAAATTCTACACACCATAAAATCATCAATGGCATCAAAGTTCATTTTGATTATCATCGTTTTAACAATAGAAAGGTCCTTTATAGACACCAACATAATAGAAATTATTAATAAAATATAATGTAGATGTAGAATCTTTGAAATGTATAGGTTACATATATTAACAAAAATATCTGATACCACCTATATGAATATAGATGCGTTGTAATAACAAAGAAAATTTAAGGAAAATGTACACCAAAATTATAAAGGAGTTATATATAGAACATGTTTAGGAGAAAGTTAATGAACACAATACCATACACTAATTATGTGCTAAAAATATCATAAATATCATAAAATTTTTTTTAATATAACAATAATATAGTTTAGGAATTTGTTCATCATTTTTGGGAAATTTATTTTTCAATCTTCACAGAGGACATATGAAAATGCACACAGTTGATGTCATTTTATTTCTTAATAAAATATATCCATTGGTTGTGCCTTGATTAATTTCACTTAGTATTTTACACCAATAAATAACCATTAATTTTTTCCCTAAACCACTACAAGATCATAACATCAATATATAGCATGATAATTAACTTCTTCTATTATTATTTATAAATACAAATTAAAATTGTTAACACCATTTACTAATGTGGGTAAATCTTAATTTGGTGAAGTTGTGCTCTCATATATACTTTCTCTTCCAATGTTTATCTTAAACAATTTCATAATTGGTTTTCCATATAACCCATTCATAAAGTTATAATATAAAAAATTAAAAATAAGAAAAATAATTTTCACTGAATCAACGAAACAATAATCTCCAAAATATCTTAAGGTGACTCCAGATTATCGAATACAAATAATGTGAATACATTCATCGTATATTCATATACGGCTTGGTAATAACAATAATTAAAATAAAACATCAATAAGAAAATATTTATTCATCAATACTTAAATAAACAAAAATATAATTAAAAATATTCCATAGATTCTATATTCATCAAAACTCCATCAATTATCAAATAAACCATATTCTCCGAAAACACCTTTATCAGTTCTTAGGACCTCAATAATATCATATTTATTTTATCCATTAAAATAATATTTTTATGTAAAACTATAATCAATATCTCTACAATAAGTATATATTAAGGGTTATTTTAAAAAATTAAAAACATACAAATATCAATTAAATCCATTTTATAATCCATTAATATCATTTAAAATATTATTTAGTCTAATTAATGAAAACCCTATTATTGAATAACAAATTAATACTTCATGATTCTAAATAATAAGATTATTTTTTAAAAAATATAATCCATTAAATCCCAATAAAAATAATACCTCAATCATTATACATTCATCATATACCATTGACTGAGCTTCAAAATAATTTTCCATAACAATTATTCCCTTTATATGTCATTTTAATTCTCTTCATCAGCATCAATATAAACATTACTCATGAAACCAGGCTTATTTTCATCTTGATCCTTCCCTTTAGGACACCAATCTATATAATTTCCATACATTCCACATTCGATATGTTAAAAATAAAATAATAAACTATTGAGATTATTTTTCTTATACATTATGTTAATCAAAATTTTAATTTTTTACATGGTACTTAAATTATTTCTGTCATTTATTTTTATTACAAAAATATACTAACATCCCTATAATACATTCCATCAAATGTTTATTCAAATATTCATAAAATTTAATAACTTTTATATTTATTCCATCAAATTTTATACTACCAACACTCTTAGGGAACTCTATAATTATCTTCTTTGGTGATTCTAGATTTTTATTATGATTCATATTGTTAGTAATATTTATAAATAACTAATTTGGAGTAATCATAATAGCCTTCATTATACTCATTATCCCATATGGATAGATATTATTAAATTTTTCATTAAATTGAATGTAATGTTACTTTATTTGGGTCCCTGTGATTTATGAAAACCAAAAAAGTATAGTGTGACATATATTATCATTACAAAGAACCATATAATCAGGAAAAATAAATTATAGGACCTCTAAATATAAAAAATTATATTAAATATTTTAAACCATTTTTTTAACATTGATAATTGGTGATTATCTAGAATTTAAATCTTTCATGGTTTTTCATAGTGATTTTATTAATTTCTAGAGATATCCCTTTTGAGTTTCAATTCAGGATTGCATTAAGAACCTTTTTCATGTACTGGGTGATGATCATGTATAAATAAATTCAACATTTTTTGAGTTAATGAATATAGCTACCTTTTTCGATATCCATATATATTTTATGTATCCAAACTTGTATTTAATTTCCATAAAAAAATCACTCTATCATTTCCCAAATGTATAGTTTATTTTTTCTATATTGTTACTCATGCATAGACATATCCTTATAGAAAGAATTATACATTACTTTATAAAAAACCATAGTTATCCCACTAAATCTCTATCATCAAACATTCTAATTTTTAACCATAAATTTTCTCTGATACCCACTATAGAGTCCCCATATATCTATACATGGTTATTAAATCACTTAATATGATTATTGAACACACTGAAAAAACACACATCGATGAACCATAACAATTTTAGGCCATCAGAGTCATGGAACTCAACAATTTTAATTTAGTTAAAGAACATTAACGTATCCTATAAATAAATTCACATTTAGTACTCTTAAAAACATAACTTGTGTAATAAATTCATTATTACCAATGTAAATAGAACATTATATAGGGGAAGATCAGATATTAAATATAGTAAATAAGGGTGTTATCCAATCATATATTGAAAATAGTGGTATGATAACATTATTATATCATATAAAAACCATTCCATTCATGTCAATATAATAATATTGATTCATTTATTAGTTATTGGATGTCCCTAAGACATCAAACATAATATAATCAAATAACATGACCCATGATAGAAAAAAATGTTCCTACGGCAGAAAATTGTAGAATATACATGACAACAGAAAATCTAATTTCCATGAATCCACCAAGAAATTCATAAAATCTTGTTCTTGTTCTATCACCTAGTGTACATAAATGAGGATTGGTATAACCACCGGTGAACCCTATTTTATATGAATGGAAAAAACACTAATACTCCCACCCTTTTCTAATTTTGATAAACACTCATGTACCCTTTTTTTCAGTGATGGGATTAACATCAGGTATCCTTTTAAGTGCATAGATCATTTATCATTACCCAATATATATAATATATTATATTGGTCCAAATCCTCGCCTAATGAAAATAAAAATTTTGTGTTCTACAATTTCATAAAACTGTCATCATATAATAATCACGAATTTAAATGTGTTTCATAATCATTTTTTCATATCATAACCTATGAAAATGAAACCACATTAAAAATCATAAAATCGTTTAATCATTCCATTACCTATTGAATATGAATTTTTATTTATGTGTATTTTATAATGGTATAACATGTGGAACATAACAATTGGTCATATAAATAACTTCATGATAGAACATTCATTGAAATAATAACAATGATATCCTTTGATAATATCCATATAATTATATAAGTTACATAAAATGATAGAATTTTATATTTAAATTAATATTGAAACATAAAAAAGAAGGGATGTTTCTAGAGTATGATATCCATTATTTGAATATTATTTTTCATAACACAATAACTTCTCAAAAATCATATTTTATATTTGATTGAAAATATTTTTTGGATTATTTATAATTCATTAAAAAAATTTGTTTATGAGAATATAAATTCATGTTAATAAAATTCTATTTACAACATAAAACATCATGAAATAAATTTTATTTTGAGGGAAATTATTCAAAAACTAATAGTCATTGATGTATTATGGAAATAAAACTCTATAAAAATAATTTTGATAACATGTTATGGAATCTTGAAATCCTTAAGTAATCATGACAATGAGAATAACTATTCATGTAATACAACTTTAATTCAAATATTATATTAACATTTTTTGTAAAAGGAAAATGGTCGTTCTTTGTGAAATGACCTGGGGATTAAATTTTATTTTAACATTGTCAATCATTTGTAATCATGTATTTAATAAATAATTTTAAATTAATATTTAAAATATTTTTGAGAACATTTTCTAGAAAACATGGTATTGGAAGAAAATGTATGTTTATCCAAAAAAAACAAATAAATTGAGATCTTTAAAAAAATCTCAATAATTTTATGTATAAATGTGTGGTAAAATTTTATTATTAATGTAATGATAAACTATAATATAATAAAAATTATGAGTTTCATGATATATAGGTCATCAGATTATATAATTTAAAACAAAATCATAAACAACCTCGATAAATTATGAGATTGTAATATAAAATCTTATCAGTTTTGGTAACATTAATTCATAATCCCCATAAAGTATCATGATTAAACAATAAAAAATATATTATGAGGATAAAAAATATAGGATATTTCGTGAAAATTGGGCGGTATATACACCTCATAAAATACGATAGTTGTATAATATAACATATTTATCAGCGAATGAAAAATATGAAGAAATTTTTTTATCTCATTGGTAAATTTTATATTGTATACCCCATGAAAAAGAGATATAAAATGTATATTTTAATACCCATGATATTAATTTTACGAATAAAAAATACATTACATCTTACCATATACATCATATAAACTAATTAGGTTGTAAATTGGAATGTGTCTCCCATAATTGAAATGTGAGATACAAATATCTTTCCGTAGGTCTTTAATAATTGTCAGAAACATTCATATATACTATAAAATTAATATAATTTAATTATATATCATTAACTGAAAAATATATATATCATATAAAAATTTATTATCATATTACATTTTATTATCCATTCACTAACATTTTCATGTCAATGGTGTGTTTCAGCTAATAACGGTTTTTTCATATATGTTTTAAGTTTTTATTTTGGTCCCCTTATATATTAGAATTCCATTATAAAAATAAGTTGAATCATGATATAAATATAATATATATATTGTATTTACATATATTAAGTATTCCATAAATTTGGTGATAGAAATCATAATAGACTGTTCATGGATATGGTAGGACGCACATACACATGAATATTGTCTTAATTTTCTTAATGTAAAAGAATGTTAAATTATATTCATCCCTGAAGAATAATTATTAATTAATATATATCACATATTATAATTAAAAACATATTTATTATCTTATTTTTAATACATTAATGAAGTACCTCACTTTACGTTGAGGTAGTATTCCATACATATGAAATATGTTTCATTTTCCCAAAAAAATGGAATGAATGGTTGAATGTGAGATAAAATAATACCATAATAAATATAATACCATAATTATTTTATATAAACCAAAAATACATAATTATATCTAACAGGGAGAAGAGGTAATGTAAAAATGAATAGAATTGGTTTGCAATGCGGTATTATTCCTTACACACAAACCGTGATTACATAACTCATTTATTTGAAGTGGATATTGTTTTATGTCATTTAACCAACATAAAAACATATAATTATATTAATTTAAGTGGTTTTATTTTATCAGTGTTATATAATAACAATTAATTGTGGGTTATTAATAAATAAAACCACAACATTCATTAATTAATGTTTCCTCTTCTTCTGGTATCTCTTTAGGTTTAAACCAGAATCCTTACTATGATTGATTTATATGAAATATAAGTCTTATTGGATGATATTAAAAATATTTTTCGTCATATAATTAGGTAATTTCTGATTTAAAAGTGTACGAATGTGTCAAAGGGATAGGATCAGTTGTCACCATTTATAAGTTAGGTGATAGAAAAAATAGCAATATTTAAAAAATTTAATTACATTAAAATAATTTAATAAAAACCTACTAATAAATAAAATTTAAACATTACGCACGGTATAATGTGAGAAGGCTTCTCACTACAAGGAAAGGAAAATCTCTCTCCAGGGCTGGTCGAGTTTGTTTGGTTAAATATTTTATTATCTCGAAATTTGTGTACTCCATTATGGTTTATAAATGGTATATTTATCTCATACAAAGTATCAATGCCTCTCTAAGGAATTTTATTTGGAGTGGAAGCATCATCAAAAGAAAGCTGGCTATGGTTCCTTGGTCTGAACGCTACAAACCTTATGATGATGGGGGTTTGGGTATTAAAAATCTTGTTTTATTTAATGATTCTTTGCAAGCTTCCTTCATTTGGAGACTTTTTAACAGAAATTCTAAAGCCTTAAACATTATTCGTGGAATATTCTTGAATAGGTTAAAGATTGGTTATTTTAATCATCTTGACTCCTCTGTTTGGCCAGCTTTCAAGTACATATTCTCTTCAATTGATTCTCATTCCAGATGGTTAGTATCAAAAAATTCGTCCCTTAATTTCTGGAAAATCAAATGGATGGATAATCCCCTGGTTTACCTTCTGATGGATAATAACCACATAGATTTGGACTTTACTATTAAGGGTCAACTTAAGAAGTTGGAGGGTCTTCTGAGCCACATTGCCAACATTGTTAACAACCACTGTTTCTCTGATAGGAATGATTTTTGGGCATGGGAGCCTACGGTTAATGGTATTCTCTCTTCAAAGCTTTATTATGAGTTCTCTGTGAATTGTAGCTTGGAAACAAACTAGATGTGTAATTTTCACAAAAACTTCATGAGACCTTCTTGCTCCAATTTGGTCTAGAGAATTTCTCACCAAAAGATACCAACATATTATTATCTTCAGCATTGTGGTATCTCTTTATGTTCCTCTTGTGTTCTTTGTCATCGACACAGAGAGGATGCTGATCATTTGTTTCTTTGTTGTGTTATTTCTCCATCAATGTGTAAGGCTCTAGAGGACATATTTGAAGTCTCAATTCCTATGATGACATCCATCACAGAGTTTATTCAGAGATGGAAGTCTCTTTCTCTTTCTACATAGTTGTTGGACTTATTTTAGGTTGCTGCTTTTGAGTTGCTGCATTATATATGGTCTTTTAGGAATCATATTCTTAATGGGAATCAGTCTTTCTTGGTAACTTCTGCTTTCTCAAACATCATTGTTGTGATGTGTGCGGTAAGCTTACCTAAGAAACATTTTTGCGCCAATTCTATTCATGATTTTTCTGTTCTTGCCCGAATTGGCATCAATGGAAATTTTAGAACTCCATATGGTACTTTTGATGTTTTATGGCAAGAAACACTTTTTGATTGGATGAAACTTAATTCGGATGGTGCCTCGAAGGGAAATATGGGACCTTCTGGGAATGGCTCCATTTTTAGGGATCATCATGGTCATGTGATTGGTGGTTTCCATGGCTCATGTGATATTCCTTCTTCAATTGAATCTGAGATGTTGGGAATTATTGTTGTGGTGGAGTAGGCCAAACATCGTCGATGGAATAATCTTTGGTTGAAAATTGACTCGAATGTTATTGTCTCTGCCATCAGTGAAGGATCATGTCATCTATCATGGAAACTTTATAATCATTGTGTGAACTGCTTGGACTCCCTTCGATCTATAAATCACATTATTACTCATGTCTACCGGGAATCTAATTCTGTTGTAGATGGTTTGGCAAACAATGTAATTTACAGGGTTGTCTTCATCTAGTATGATAATCTCCCTGATGTTTTTCCCCTTTTGAAAAAGTATTTGGATAGATCTCCTTTTTTAGGATCATGTAAGTTGGATTTTTTATTTTAATAAAGGGGTCTTGCTTTTTGGGCAAGGTCTCATCTCCTTTTAAAAAAATATATATAATAATTTTTCATTAATCCCAATTTAAAATATATATTAAATTTATAAAAAATTTAATGAGAAATGTTGTTATCAATTAAAATTCGGACTTTTTTTAATATTCAGAAAATAATGTAATATTCTGAATAAAATTTCAATCATTAATCATTATATAATTCATAAATGATGATTTCGGATGTTAATTATAATTATTAAAATAAATTATCTATTATTTATAAAATACTAAAATTAAAACAAAACCCATAATCACGATAAAGACATAAGTCTTTAAGAAGTGTATTATTATTAGAACGTTATGATTTTATTGAAATTCATTGTCTTATAATAATAATGTTCGGAATATTAAATAATATTTAATTATATATTATATATATATTTTTGGTTCCAATTTTTTTAATAGATAGTATTTTATAAAATTAAAATTTATAAATATTATTTAGCTTAAAAGAATTAAATAAAAATAACTTTTTTCAAACTCTAAAAATAACGATTTAATGAAATAAAGTATAATGTTTATTAATATATATTTATGAATATTAAATATATAAAAATATTTCTTATGTTTTCTTGAAACATAATTAATCATTTAAAGTTAATAGTCTATTGAAATGAAATTATAGCCTTACAGGAAATGATATTTTTCATTATTCACTAAATTATAAATATTTTCTAGAGATTATCAAAATTTAACAATAACTATATTATTATTTGGTGATTTAATAATTAATTTAATTTTATTAAATATAATTTATAAAATATATATAAATTAAATATAATAATTTATCTCAAAATTGAATAATTGGTTTTAAGAGAACATTTTTTAAGGACATAAATACATCAATAAAAATTGATTGATTTTTTACTAATAAATTATGAATAAATTTATATTGATTGAGACATTAATATTTATATTAAAAAATTTAGTTAATACTATTCCTACTAGCCTCCTTAATGGGTATGTTAAATTATATTATTTAAGGGTTCACTAATTCATGGGGAATTTTGACTTTAATTATATAAAAGACACATATTTTATCAAGTAATACAAGATACACTAATTATTATGTATAACTCAACCTATCTATAAATATATATTAATTTGAAAAAAATTCATATAGTCCTTTGCTGGTAAATTAAAAAATTACTCCAATTAAATTAAAATGTAATAAAGAAATTCATTATTTTTTGGAGATATTTCATATTTTTAAATAATTGGATGAATTTTTATAAATAATCATGATAAACGATGAGATTGTATCGTAAAAAAATTGAATATTTGGTAAACTTTACTTGTAACCCTAATAAAACAACATTAAATAAAATATATAAAATAATTTGTATTAATAAATTCATTATATTACATGTCTAAGGGTCTGTATATACACGTCATAAAATAATAAAGGTGCATAAAATAATATATTCCTCAACATAGGAAAATAGAGATAAAAATCTGTTACCTAGTTGGTAAAATTGGAACCGTAATACTATTTAAAGAGAAGAAAAAATGGATATGTACTCAAAAATTAAATTCAATATATGATTTATAAAATACATTCATGGGCAGTATTTAGTTCAAATAAATGAAACAGGAGTTTGTTAAGGGAGGTGTATCATGGATATAAACCATGAGGTGAATGTACTATAAATTATTTTTGAACTTCCTACAAACATGTTTGAACCTATTACATAATAAATATCATTTTAATAGAGATATATTATATAAATATAATTATATAAATTTTAACATATATTATTTCCTTTATAACCCTTTTATTATTAGTTCCATATTAAAATCATATTTCGGTTAATTTCCAATTTTTTATATAGGTTTTACTTGTTATTTTTATCCTTTTTAATTTATCATTGTCAAATCATCTTCAAAATAATAATAATTACAACATTATCATATTTAATGATAAAATATAATTTGAAGACCATTCATGAATGATTGTTTTGAGAGATCAATTGTGTTACGATCGTAGAGATTGTGGGTAGTATATACGCCCCAGTAATTATTCCATTTTTCAATGATAATTATTTACATTATATAAGAATAAAATTCATTTCCTAAATGATCATTACAACATAACTATAACATTGTTTAATTAAATATAATAATACAAATATTTTATATGATGTAGTAATGAAAATAAAGAGTCACATCGCTTCTTGAAGATGGTAATACACATGTACATGAATGATGATATCATTCTTTAGTGAGTGAAAAGGTAAGAAAGATAATGATATATTAACATTAAATAATAATATATATGTCGTTAATATCATAATTATTTTATTTATATCACATATATTGTTTGAAATTTCAATTATTATATTCCATTTAAGAGTTACCTAAAAATAATTCTCCACACATCATGATGTTTTAGTTCATCGTACACATGAGAAAAATTATCAAATCCATTACAAAATGGAATTCAAAAATGTATATAACAAATAATTACGCCAATGTATTATTATAATATTAATATCATATATTTTATTTATATAAATCATCAAACCTAACTATTAAGGATGGTAATGTGAATAATGAATGAAATTGTTTCATAAGGTGGTAGTCCACCGTACAAATGGATGACAATTATGTAACCCATTTAATGGAAGTGGATTTTTTAAGGAAATTAAAATAAAATAAATAAATATTAGTTTATTTAAAATATTATGCTTATTATATCATCATGGTTTAATAATTATTATAGAAGATGGATTATATAATAAAATAAAAACTACTGTTAAATATTTAATCCTTTTTTCAAGTAACCTCCTTATGTTTTCACAATAATCCTTCCAAGTAATTCATTAAATTAAAAATAGTGAATAAGAAATTATGGGAGGGAATTTGTGGTGTGATTTGGGAATGTTTTGGTTAAATAAAAATTATTTTAAGGTGTCATAAATAAAGAATAAGGGTTGAATTTTTTATGTTTGGTGAGTTTTAAATTTTTAATATTTCAAAAGTAAAATTATTACCCATGATTTTCATATTAAAAAAGGTTCCAAAATATATTATTACATATACTATGACATTATAGGGTTGTAATAAGTTCATAAATTATATTCTAGAAACCCATATAGGTTATTTTTAATGTTATACATTTGACTAACCCCCCCCCCCCCCAATAAATCGGGTTGTACCTTAAACATGAAAAATAATATTTACATTATTAATAATCAAATTAATCATTAATTTAGTTGAATTTATAATTTAATGTAAATAGTTGTAATTAAAAATATTATATACATTGTTATAAAATAAAGTAATGGATTATGAATTTTTTTAATTTAAATATATTCCTAAAGATGGGAGTGGAATGTTTGTTTTAATTATAAAATTTTCAAATGATTACGAGGTTATTATATTAAATTTAAAAATTAAAATGATTAAAATGGACATATATTGTATAATAGATACATGATTAAACATCACCTAATATAAATATATAAATATATAATTTAAATTTATAAACAATATTTATGGAACAGAATATTTCAATAAATTTTTTATTTTTCACTATTTATTAAAAAAATTCTGATAATTCCCAAAAAATTTCCCTAATCAATTTATGAAATAATAATTAATAAAATAAAATATTTATAAAATATTTATAATTTTTAAATATTATTTTTCAATTAAGTATTCCAAATAATGGTAAATTGTTTATTGAAAACAAAATATAAAATTTCACATAGAATGTGATATATTCGGAACTCTTGTTTATAAAAAATAATTATATTAATCTTAAATAGTCTATTAAATTATAATTATATATATTTATTTAAAATAAATCTATAATTTTTTTTAATTTACCAATGATAAATCTTTCATTTTTTTATAAACATATTATTTCCGAAATATACTTCCATATTTTTTAAAAAAATTGATTTTTTTTAAATTTATTTTTTAGAAAAGAAATAATTTCATATAAATTTGTAAATCATGTATTTTGAAAATTTAGTAGATCCTATTTGAAACTTATATTCAATGGAATAGAGATAAATGTTATTTTAAATAATATTATTTTAACATTATATCACATTTTGTATAAACTATGTTTTGTTTCTAATAGACAATAAAATTAGTGTTTCATGTAATTAAAAATATGAATAATTTAAAAAATGAATAGAGATAAATTTCAAAAAAATTTAGGGTTTTATTGTCTTCACCCCTTAATATAAATTTTACCCCATTAAAGAATCACATTATAAATAAAAACCAAGGATAAATATTCATCATAAAATCCTCATGTTCCAATGTATCTTCCCCATGTAGGTGGTTTCTCTACAAAACATATACCATGTCAGTGTTATTTCATTTTGAAAACATTTTCAATTCATTCTGTAATCTCATCTGATTTTCCCTCACAATGAATAACATGCTCAATCCACTCATGATATGAGTTCAATATATGTTATTGATTGTTTATGTACATCTTTGAGAGATATACAATGAACACATCATCAAAATGAGGGAGTTTCTATAGATGTACCATGTTAAAACCTACAGTCAAAATATGATCCATAAATTAAATGTGACTAATATACATAGGGATTATTTTTCCCTATGTTCTTACATGTAAATTAATTTTTCATTATAATTATCACTATAATTCAAATTCAACATCACGTATAATATTATATGAGGGATTTTTAGTCACTTTTAATCAAATGTGTTGTGGAATGGATCTAACCATATAGACAATTATATTATCTAGATCAGGACTAATATCATTATTTTATCAATATTATTCTAATAGGATGATGTTATACAATTATTTTGATAAAGGGATTCATAATGATCTATTTGAATGCTCAATTAAAATATACATTTTTAGTAAAATAGGACATGAAAATGGTCTTGATCTCAACGAGCATAGAATTCAATTTAAATGGATATTACCATATACTCTAGGGTTTTAATTTTTCTCATAGACATGTCATCTATATAAAGATGACAATCCATTATATAACACCTCTCTGTATTAATATCATAGTGAAAAAATCACCAAATCATCATTATAAACTTCATGTCCTTACAATATAAAATTAGAAGTTTCACCTCAAGATCAATACCACGTCCTTGATATATATTTTGAAATGTGTATATCTATGGAAATCATCTTTATTTGAAAATAACTATGCTAAATTTTATGCATACCATCTAAACCCCATAATTAACTCATCATAATGGATACGATAAACCATAAAAGTTACTATTAACATTATTATTATGTTCTGAATGTGTAAAATAATTCCTCCAAAAATAACATTGTCCCTAAAAAATATAAAAACAATAAGACTAGGTTGTGATGAACTTATCTTAAAATACCCTTAAGATTTATAAATTCTGATCACATAAAAGCTAAAAACCATGTCAATGACATTGATCTTACGATCAAGCATAAAATTATTATCCATTATGGTATCCACAACTATTACATTAATCACACAAGGATATATATATACTCTTACAAAGGTTAAATTCACCTTTTGATTCATATATAAGATCATATCCTAAAAAATTATTTCCCTTCTAATATTGGGATTATCTTGTTATTTATGGAATAAAAAATATTATTTCATTATTCTAGAATACATTTTGAGTGAGATAATGACATGAAATTTCAAAAGCGATGAAAAATAGAATTTTTATAGGGAATATTCAAACAAAATATAACATGATATTCGAACTAAGGAGGGGAGTATATGTGTTTTCCAATTATTAAAATTCACTTCATCAATTTTATTGCATAGTTTTTACTTTTCATATAGTCATAATAGTTCATTATGTCTTATCATCCACTTTTCTCCTACAATTAATTCATTGTTTCTCATAATTCACAATCTATTTTATCATGAAAAACTAGATTGTGGGTGGAAAGGTTATTGAACTTTTCTTCCATTTGTTTCATTAATTATTCTCTTCAAAAAAATTCATCATTATTTTTATCAATGACTAGGTTTCCTAAACATGAAAAAAAATTTAGGAACACTCCTAAGTGCTCATCCGCAAAATTTTGGGCATTATAAGTTAGAATGTTTTTCTTTTCATGATGTGACATATCATGGGAATTTACATGTTATCCAATGTTTCTTTTCTTATCACCATAATAAGTTGTTTTTCTAGATTTTATTTCTTCTTTTATCTCAAATAGAGTGATTTCATAATAGAATACAATGTCCCTTATGGTTGACTCCCATAAGATATTTATTTTTATAAAACAAATGTGATGTTCACCTATACATTTAGGATGAACTATAATACCCAGATAGTACACTATAGGTCATTTAAAATTTCATCAATGGTACTGACTTATTTTTCATCCTTATGTATATTTTTGAGGAATTACTTCTCCAATTTTATATGGATTATATCTGGAATTTACTTAATGAATAAAATACCCAATTAATTGAAAAAATTATCATTATGAGTCTTGTAATCTTATTATGAGTCCACCATGGATCAAATCTTTATCCAAATGGTAGGTCGGAAAAATTACATTTTTATTATCTAGACACTAGATAGGGTAGAGTATTATTTTTTTTACTAATCCATTTCATAGATACTACTGGATCTGTGAAATCACAAAGGGATACTAACACCCCATAACGATAAAGTGATAAATTAATAAATTATTAGAATCATTTCAACAAGGTTAAACATTATTTTTTTAGCCTACGAGACTAGACCTTCTTAGTTAAGCTTGATTTTCTTGGATTATTAATATGGATGTGTATCCTTCTAGGAATTTTCCGAGGGTGTGTTTGGGTAATGAAAAAATATCCACATAAATAACATCTTAAAGAGTGGTATTTGTGTGATCAGTTGGGCATAGTTTCTAGATTGGTATCTTAAGAGGATCCACATATTATGTGTGGTGGCATTAAATGGGATGATACATAAATGTGGATTAGGAATGAATATAACACCACAAAATGTAAATTTTTAAATAAATAAATCATATGACTTCACTCACAAAGGATAAAATTTATTTTTAGAAGCCTTCACGATTACAAATCCATTGCTAAGTGTTATTTTCTTCTTGTTGTGATCTAAAAGGATGTCATTTTGGGATGTTTCCTATAGTTTGTGTTAGTTGTGAAATGGAATATTGGAAAAAAATTCATTTTTCAGTGGGGAAATTAATTAGTCTAATGGACTATTGAGGAACGTTGGTGGGACTAGGGGTTAGGACCACACATCTATGGGGAAATTTGTTGCAGCTAGTAGGGGTGGTACCAATAACAATTATAAAAAGGTCATATGTGTTGTAAGTGGTGACTATTTGTTATAGAGAGGGTGGGTTTTCCCACACGATGGAATAAACATGGCATTTTTCCTCGTTTACTTGTATTGATTCTAAATATCAGTAATATCTTGAGAACTTTGTGTGAGAATAAATATGTGGTTTTTCATTTCAAGTACAATAACATTTTATTTCTCAGGAGGAAATAATTTCAATTTTGTACTATGTTTAGTAATAATATTTTTTATTCATGTGTATTTTTCTTAAACAAAAAATAATATAATAAGAAAAAAATACTCATAATGAGGAACCACATAATCAAGACGAATTACTTATTTAATTTCTAAATAATTACACTTTATTTTTCTTCTATGATACATTAATATTATACTATGAAATTCATTGTCATAATATATATAAATTCTTTATAATGTTTTGTAATTATTTTTTAAATTAAAAAATAATATCCCAATATACTTTCATATATGGTATGTAGTAAGGCCGATTATTATGCAGTAGGTGATGCTCATGTCCAGATCAATGTTCCATTTGAAGAGTTATTATCCAAAATGACATGTATGCCAAATCTAGATGAACTTGTATTATTTATACAAGGATGAAATTAATTAGAAACCATTCACACTATCCATAATAAAATTTAAATTAAATTTTACTACACTTTGAATCATTCTTAGACATATTCTTATTTGAATCCTTAGTCATATCTTTATAAATACCCCTAGGTTTCTAATTGAAGTGTTCTCAACCATGTTTTAAAAAGATAAACAAAATTTATCTAAATTACTTACTATATTGGCCCAAGATTCTCAGATACTCATTTTACATATTTTTAGATAAATATTCAATACATTAAACTAACATGCACATTAAAACTATAAAATTTTACTAACATTGGATACAAGGTTCAAAATATTACCTTTTTTTAAAATATATTTATCATCCCCCATAAATATGGTCATATTTATCAATATAAAAAATTACACCATAAATTAAAACATTTTCCTAATCATGGTGAAAGGGAATATAAAAACAGCGAGTATAAATTCTCAGTAAGGGTATGTCAAGGAGATATGTAAGAATATCCCGAACTTCTGTCTATGAAAAAACTATCATATAATTTGAAAACCATACCTCGAATATCAATTATCATAATTATGCGTCATAGAGTAATGACCAAGTGTTCACAATTCATGAATCCTAATGGGATCAAAAAATATGATAAATGACATAATCAAATTTTAATAAGAAATAGATTGTTTGAAAGAAAATATTATCAAATTGATAGCATGTATTAATAGATATTGGTTGACAGAATTAGAAAATCATACGATATCAGGCCCTCAATTAAGCTTATGAATGTGAAACATAGTTTTTTTATAACAATATGGAAATGATTTATGGGTCCAAACATAATACTATGATCTGCTAATCAAGATCAAAATATAAATTTTGATCATGAGATTTGGATCATGAATAAAATTCAAAACATCAACTTATGTTTTTTTAAACATATTTACTCAGTAGTTATCAATATTTACCTGAAACATTTGAGGGAGATATAAGTCGCAAATGTAACATAATTAATATCATTCGTAAGTGCGCCACGATATCATTAAATCGTATTCATTTTGTAACCCATGAATTCATATAGGTTTCATAAAAATTTCAAATTATTATAATTTTTTTGAAGATAAATTATTAATAATTATTTCATCATTATATCATTTTGTAACTCATTGAAAAAAGAAGTAATTTTCATAATTATCTTACCTTAGTATAACTCGTGGAAGAGAAATAGGTTTCATAAAAATATTTCAAAGATAAATTCATCATTAAATGAATTAGTATTGTATCCTAGGTATATATTCCCACATAATTATATGTCACATCATAGGTTATCATCATATATGGAGAATTATTATGAAATATAACTTTGATCATTTCTTGATGAAAATATATTTTCCCTTGAAATTACATTATAAAAATAAATACCGATATAACATATTGAAAATATATTTCATTTAAATTTACCGTCAAAATATATTAAGGAATATTCAAATTATATAATGTTAATTATAGAAGAAATTTCAATTCAGGTCATATATGTTAAAACAATTAATCAAGCCCTGTAATCGGTAAAAGAAAATTTGGTTTTTTTAATGTAATTAAGATTCTATTTCAAGTAATTAATACTATATGGGTAAAAATCCATTAATTTATTATTTAATTATTGTTGGAATCATTTTCAGAATCATTTTTAGAAAAAATTATTTTTGAAGAAAATTGGTCATTCGACCGAAGAGAGAAGTAGTCATGTTTTTTAATAAAAATATGTTTTTTAATTTTCTATTACATAAAGTGAACAAATTGAATGAAAAACTTGTATTCTCATTACATAAACACAATATAATAGAAATAATCTATTTCTTTTAACATTAGGAAATAATATATACATAACATACCACATTCCTAAAAAGTGGAGAATACTAAAATAATAACCATTTTTTTAAAATATAAAACATTAAATAAAATTATTTCATTATTAAATATTTATAACATTTATCATTTTTTACTTATTTCAATTAATATTAATTGAAACCTGTGTATTTTTTTAAAAAAACAATGTATTAACAAATTATGATCTGTAAGGGACATAATGAATGAAAAACTCTTAGTCTATTGAAAACATGAAACACTGTTATAATCCCGTTTTTTGAAAACTCATAAGAATGCATAGAAATATCATGTAGTTTCCTTGAAAAATATATCTAATATCACTATTAAATTCCCCTTTCCACTAGGAATGACCATTCATCCAAATTTCATCTTCAGTTTACCCAATGTATCCGAGAGATATAGTGGTGTTCAACAGTCATATCTTAAGCTATAATGGGATAGAACGAGCATATAATGAAGTATAATAAGGCTTAACCAATAATATAATGGGATATTTTAGGATCAATCAAACATAAACTATTTCAAAGGAATATATCGTGAATAAAACACTACATAACCATTTTCATCCTTTGCAAGGAACACATTCATATATTCAAATCACACTTTTTCGTAAAACTAAAAACATTTATACTAAAAAAATGCACATAATAATGAAATAATATTATTAATAAATAAATATGAAAATATATATTTTAAACATCATATATTCATAAAACCATGATTAATTTTTCACATCATAACGAAAAAGAACAGTCATTTTTAATATGGAAAAAGTATCTTTTAAATGAATTTTAAATAGAATGTACATTACCTTGGGATCGTATTATGTAAAATTCCTTCAAAATTATTGTATAATTATTTTAATACTGTTAGTAATATATTATATAACTATAATGAGGTTCATAATTCCATAAAATTTCATCTTATAACATTTTCAACCAGTTTATTACTAAAATTTTGTTATATTCATTTTTTCGGGTGCATTAATTTCAAGGATTCCAAGGTAGGTTTATTTATTGTTTTACAATTCCAAATGAAATAAAAATCACCATGTGATAACATATATATATTTATGTTTTCTCAAATAATTACATGTAAAATTAAACATGCCATGATTTTAGTATAACGGAAACAAAAAATCATCATCCATGAAGGCATTGAATTAACACACCTTGGACAAGGATTTTGTTATTTAAGAAATAAAGGAAAATATGAGACTTTTTATATGGAATATACCACAAAAAACAAAATACATCATATATCTGATACATAATTTTTTTTATGAAGAACTTGATAATACGTGGGAAAAGTTATATGTGAAAAAAAATTAAAAGAAAATAAAAAGGAACCATACTTCTTCAAAAAATTAATATTGAGAACACGTTGAAGGTTATTAGAAGTGAAATTTATTCGAGACTAGAAACAAAATATTATTTTAAGGGATGAGGATGAGGTAATTTGGCAAAGGATAGATGAACAACATTGATTGAGGTGGTGATAATTTGTGATAGTGGGAGCCTCCATTTATAATTATGTTGAAGGAAACAATGGAATTACTCAAATTATTAAAATATAATAACTTTATGATAGGGTTTAACAATTAATAAAGGGTTAAATATAATATTATATAAAAATTAAGATAAAATAATTTCTTTCTTGGAATTTTCTAATTATATTTTAATTTCAAAAAAAAAATTAATAATATATTTTATTTAGGAAAAATATTATGGTTAAATTAAAAACCATTCATAATAATGATATTAAACAAAGGTAATTACTGTTTAAATGAGAATTAAATTAATTTTTATAAATTATAGATATTATAATTAATTATATTTGTTATTATTTATCTTATGAAAATCAAACTATATTTATTTTATTATTGTTAAAATTATTATTTTCATTTATGCATTAATTATATATTTACTGCATCATAATTCTTAAATTCATTAATGTATTTAATTTGACCTGAAAACTAAAAATAAAATTTTATAAAAAATTTAATTCTAATATCTTTCCAAACATAATTTAATTTCAAAAAACACTTTTTTAAAACCTCAAATTAAAATATTATACAAATAAAATTTTTTAGTGTGGAAAAGTTGTCTTACAATTTAATAAAATAATATATACAAACTAATGTGATCCATGTGGTTCTATAATGTCTAAAATTTGAATAAAAACATGGTAATTGTCTTTATTTTCTCATATAATATGATTTATCCAAAATCGGCCTCATTAAATAAATCTTATAATTTCAATAAACTCAATATATTTATTTTTATGTTCCTTACACAAACACACCATTAGCGTTACTGAATAATCAATGTTAAATATATCATATATAAAAATAAAAAATATATTAATATTATAAAAATAAGTTTATTAAGGTAAAAATAAAATTGTATATTCATTCATTATTCATATTCACTCATATACATGTCAAAATAACATCTTGAATTTGTTATTTTGTCTTTATATTCCATACAATCACATTTCACATGAATTTTGTTATGATTAATGTTACATAATGATAAAATTATAAATTAATAGATTAAAATATCAATAATACATTATAATTAATAAATAAGTATTGAAAAAAATTATTTAAAACTAAATTATTATTTAAAATGAATAAAAATAGATACTGCTAATGCTATGCAGGAATTAAGTCGGCAGTAATAATAATTCCATATTTGTCTTAAATAGAATATAATCATCATGTTATATGTTATTTCTATGAAATATTAGTCTTATAGTATAATTATTTAATTATTCAAAAAAATTAATAAGTTTTATATCACATATATTTCATCATGACATCTCAAAATGTACCATTTTTAATAAAAAAAATTAGAATTAAATAAATATTTACTTATTTTATCAAATTATAAAACATTCATACAAAGATAATTTCAATATGATGAATTAATAAATGAATATTTTTTTCTGGAAAAAATATATAATTGAAATATTATCCCTATAAAATAAATTACTATATAATAATTTATATATTTTATGAATTAATATTTTAATAAAATAATAAGTAATAAATATAAAAAAAATTATTTTATTAATACATGGGTTTTATCATTGCCCCCCCCAAATGTTTCTAAACAATTTTATCCCCTGGTTAAATAAATATGGATACATTTCCATTTTATAATTGTCAAATTCTCATGTTGCTTCTTCTATTATGTGATTTACCAACAAAAACATAACCTGTAAAAGCACCTGGTTCCACAAGATATATACTCATTTATTAATAAAAATATTAGTTTTCCTTTCATAATAATGTTTATCCTATAGTTGAAAAAATTCCAGGTTCAAAAATGAGATGTATATGGAAATTAATTTCTCATAATAGAAATGTGAAATACATTATTTACAAGAGAAAAACATATAGGTAAATCTATTTGGTAGGAAAATCGTCCAAATTTGTCAAATATTTCGAAATGTTCACTAAAACATGCACTTAAATCTACTCTATTACAAAAATGCTTTAAATATTTCAAATGATATATTTTATAGAAAACATGATCACATTACTCTAATAAAAGATATTTCCTCCTACTATCTATATAACATATATTATTATTTTGAGATATCCTCATGTCCCACTGATTCAAGTGAGCTTTTTCTCCAATTACTCTACAAATTATAGTCCCATCAACTTCTGCTCCCCATAAAAAACAAAAAAATTATCAATTGTGGAACCACATTTGATAAAATGACTCAAAATATGACGTAGGTTTTCAATAATGATAACTATTATTATAATAAAGATCAACTAGTGAATGATTTTTATCCCATATTACTTGGAAATACATTGAAAAACTACGTAAAATTTCCTCCAATGTTAGAATTTTTCAATCTTATTTCCCATTTGATCGAGGGAGAAAGGATGTACAAAAATATAATTCTACTCCCATAAAAAATTGATGTTATTTTAAAAAGATTGAATTGATCCTAGGATCATGATATCATACAATTGATATTGAAACACCATAAAACATTACAATTTAATTGTTGTATTTCTATGAAAGCTGATATAGCTAAAGAGTCTCTAAAAATGGATGGAATTGGAAAGATTTAGTAAAATGATCAACAAAAACCCAGATTTAATTATTACAACGAATTTTCTTTGATAGTGCTACCACAAAATCCATAGATATATTTTCCCATTTCAACTCTGCCACTATAAAATTACGAGTCAACCCATTAAGTAACTACCTCTAAATATTAACCTATTGACATGAAAAATGTTTCATGATAAAATATTCAATTTCTCTTTTCATTCCATCCCACTAGTAATACTTCTGATGATCTCTTTACATCTTACGACTGCTAGGATAAACTGAAAATGTAGAACTATGAGAATCAAATAACAACTCTTTCTTCAATTGTGAAACACATGGAACACATAATCTCTTCGCAAATATCAAAAAAAAACATTATCAATATTCAATTTGGTCAACATATCATTCTTAACAATTTATACATTTTTCTTAAACTCATTGTCCTCCTTATCTTCTTTCTTAATTTTTTAGGATAGAGATGAATTGACATACATGTAAAAAATAGTGGTATTTTCTACACCAAATACGTCACATAAATAATTTATGAAATCATTCACTAAGGGATCATGTTCCAAAAGTATCATGGTAAATGTAGAATTTTTTTCCAACACAAAGCATCAGCCACTCTATTTTCATTTCTAGGATGGAAAAATATTACTCAGTCATAATTTGTGATTTGTTTTCTATGAATATTCCCTATATCGTGTTCTTTTCGTTCAATGTTATTATACACTTAAAAAATTTAGGGTCAGTATATATATTACATTTTACTCTATTAAGATGATGGCTTTGAATTATTTATGCAAAATCAACCACAGCTTATTCCAAATCATTTGTATGGAAAATTTTACTCATTAGGGTTCAACTGACTTTATGAATAAGGTATTAGATGATCATTCTGTATCCTTACCCAACTATATCCATTAAATGAAGAATCAATGTAGATGAAAAATTCACCACTTCTAGAAGGTATGGTCAGAACTGGAAAAATAAAAAATATTAATTTCAATTCCTAACAACAATATTCACATTTTTTTATCCAATTTAATTTAAATCCTTTTTAAGATAATATATTTATTGTGCCAGATAATAGTGAAATGATTTCAAAAAATGTCCTATATTATCCAACCAAAATAATAAATATATGAATATCTATTATACTTGTGGTTCGTGGAAGTTATTCTACAAATTTTGACAAAAAGATTCAATATTTATGTCATCCTAGAAATAAAGTGACAATGAAATGTAATTTTATTGAAACATAAATTTATTCATCCTGAATTTTCGTTATAGATTCTTTTCTTTTATGGTTTGAAAATAAAAACCATTCGATGTCTTTGATGTTCCTAAAATATTATATAATGTTATAGAATGTAACCAATAAACAAAACCAAGAAAATATCCATGAACTCATGAAATATTCTATTTAAATGATCCATTTATAATAATGGTTCATTAGTTATCCCAAATTTCATTAAAAATTTAAAAATACCCATATCTAGTATAGAATTATATCTTTGGAATGACTGTTTTGTTTAAATTAAATTGATTATACCATGAATTCAAATCAACATTTGAAAAATACAATGCTCATTTTATCCATTCGAATAAATAATTTATATATTTTAAATGATATTTTTTCTTAATTGTGAACTAATTAAATGCTACATAGTCACTCAATGGTCTCATTAAACCATTGTTCTTTTTAACATACAAGAATGGTTCACCCCATGGTGATGTGCTCGATCAGATGAATCCTTTATATAATATATTATTCTGCTGCTTTTTCAACTCTAATTATTCATTTTGATAAATTAAAAAACTGAATTAGAAACACTCTCAGTATCTATCATTATGTAAATATTGAATTCATCCTTTCTATCATAAACAAACTTGGTAAATCATGAAGAAATGCCTCAAGATACTGATTTACCATTTGAATATCATAATCTGAATGGTTTTATTGTTTTCAAAATTTATATTCATGATATCATTAATTTACATATTTTAACAATATCATATCTTCCTAGTTTATTATCAATGGAATGGGTTCATTATTCTACACAAACTGTAACTCATTCTATTTTTTTCACCACAATATATCTTAGAATGATAAAAACAAATCCATCACATAATGAGAATAACATCAACCTATATTATGGGAAATATATCATGTTTTCATGTAAATGTTTTCTACACAAAATTATAGGTAGACTCATAAAATTTATTTTTCCATCAATATTTCCACCATGTGCCTTTACCCTATGTTATGGATTCATTTAATAATAGTGAATTTTCAAATTAGAGGAATTTTTTTAGAAATGATAGATTGTATAGGCAATGAATAAAATAGAAAAATTGAATAATCTATAAAAACAATAAATTCACTTGATACCACTTTATTTGATGGCTCAACATTTACTGAAGTAGTTGCAATGGATTTGTACACACCCTTCTGCTTCCAATTTAGTTGATTTTTAGTCTGAGTGACTAGCTTGAAGCATATAATATAAAAATGACCCAATTTCATAATATTAAATCATTGCACCATTGGAATATCATTAATTTTTGAACCATTCTCCTCATACTCATGATGCATGTCCCAACCATTCCACATTGGTATCATTTCATATAATTTACAAGACATTATCCATGTTGATTTTTACCACATTTTTCACATAAAGGGATTTTTTTTATTTAATCCATATTTCATTGATGAATACATCTATAATTTCAACATACATGATTTCTCATTATTATTACCATTAAAGGACACATATATGTCACCAACCTACATCGAAACTCTTCCATCACAATGAACAATTTTCTCTTCATGTTGAAACTCTTGTGAAGCCAAATATCTTTGTAAAAATGGTTCACACCACAATAATTGTTTTTAATTTTACTACAAAAATCGTCTATAAATTAGGGTACATAAATAATTTGTAATGTGTTATTGGGTTTTGATTCATACGCAGAATAATTATTTTTCTTCTTTTGTTCCACCAATTATTTCACAATTATGAAACTAATAGTATTTGGTAAATATTTTTCATGGTAAAGACTATATATATCATCCCATCCTAAACTATCATGATCGTCTATTTTTATAATATTCTTTACGATAAACCACTATTGATCAGATTCACCATCAAAATGTAAAATGGATAGTATTGTAATTTTGCATTCCGAACACCCATATGATATAAAATATCATTTATAGAGAATTGATTTATCCTTTGCCTATCACTGGATTTGTTGTTCAATTGAATAATGGAGGATGTTACCACATAAAATGATACACACAAGACTTTTTTCATTATGTTATATCAGGTTCGTATCTATAATAGATTCCTCCATTTTTATCACCTAATTTATCTGACCCATTACTATCACAAACTTCTCCGTTATAATTCCAACCATTCCAGGTTGCAAATTCAGAAGGATATCGCTCTGTCAGTTCCTTTCTACTTCACCTTCCTTTTATATTTTGTAGAGAAAAATGAGAATAGATTTATATTTGATGGTTAAATATTGTACTATTTTAATTGTATATCATTTAAAATCCTAGAAAAATTGATAATTATTTAATATATTCTATTAATATTATCATATCCTATAAAAATATCTAAACCATCCATTAATTATAACTATAGGAACCAATTTTAAAAAAGTAGATAATGTATAATTTTATCAAATTTCTTAATTTCTATCACATTTAGGATCTATTTAACTTTATAGTTTTAGTTTATTATGACAAAATTCATAAATCACATACCACATTTATACAAACATTTTAATAATTAAACAATATGTATTTTTTCAAAATATAGAACATTTAAATAAAAATTGATTTCATTAATAACTCATCATAACATTCCCCATGACAGCATTATTTATTTTACCCATCATTATAAAACATGATAACATATTAAAATCATTTTATGAGCACAAAATGACCAGTAAGGGACATAAAGAATGAAACCCCGTTAGATTTGTGAAAACATGAAAACCTATTCTAAAACATTTTATGGAATAAAAATAAACAAAAATAGAAACATCATATTTTTACCTAGGAAATTATTTACCATATCACTCTTACATTCCCCATTAAAAATGTAATAACCATTCATTCATCATTATAATCTAGACTTCACAATGCATTGAGCCGCTATAATGGGGCTCACATATCATATCTTAATCTATAATAGGCTCAACCCAAAATATAATAAGCTATATTTATGATTAAACCATCATTTCATTATATATAATAGCCTAAAAAAACATAAAATAGGTCAAAGAAACATATAAACAATAAATAACATGATACATCATTTAAAGCATTGAGAAAAACACATTCAGATTTTCGAAAATCCCTTTTTTATAAAACAAATCAATTTTACAATTTAAAAAACATGTTCATAATAATGAAATTATAATCCTAAAAATATATATTAAAAAAGTAATGGTATAATCATAGTAATTTATCATTATGAAATCTAGACGAACTACTCACACCATATAAAAAATACGAATCCTTTTAAATTATGTTGCAGTGACATTTAAAATTTTTGTAAATGGAAAGTCACATACATCTGGTTAGAAATACATTAAATGTGTTCAATCCTCCTAAATTATTGTTTAAATATTGTAATTAATATTTTAATGAATTAAAATATTTTTCCTAATATATTATTATTTATTTTTATAATATTTACTACCCATTTATTAACAATATTTTGTTATTTTCGTTGATTCGGGTGCATTCTTTTCATGGATTCCAAGGTTAGTTTTTTATTGTATTCCTTAATAAAAATATATAATAGTCCACATGTGAAATTGAAAATGTTCTTGATTCAAAATTGGCAACTGGAAAATCATCATCCCCGAAGGCGGTGACATAACGAACAATGAATGGGGATTTCATTATTTAAGAAATTAAGTATTAGGTAAGAGATTTTATGAGTCATAAAACATAAACACTGCAAAAATATAGAATATCATTGATAGTGATATTTTTAGGAATCATTTCATAATAGTTGGAGATAATATATAAGTGAAAAATAATTTATAAGAGAGAAAAAGGAACCTCCCAACTTGAAATAATCTCCTTGAAAACCCATTAATGGATCATTGAAGTGGCCTTCTGTGAGACCATAATAATAATAATACGTAAATGGATTAGAAGGAAGTAATTTTATAGAGGTTATAAAAACTAGATTATGTGATGTGATGATTATTTGTGAAGGATAGATCCTCCTTTTATAATTGAGGTGATGGGTGCCATAGGAATTACTCAAATTATTAAAATATAATAAATTTTTTATATGATTTATGACATAAAAAATGCATAAAAATCATATTATACCACATTATATGCCAAATAATTTCATTAGTATTATTTAAAAAAATATTATATTTAAAAAATTTAATAAAATGTTTTATTCATTGAAGAATAATTTATTAAAATTTAAAACTATTGATAATCATTCCTTTAAAAAAATTATAAATTTATAATTAAATTATTTATTATGTTTTATAAAAAATATAATTACCTATAGAAATCATTAATGGACTTATAAATATCAAATTATATTTATTTTAATATTTTAAAAATAATTAATTTGATTTATTCATTAATTTTATATTTACTGTATCATAATTATTGAAGACATTAATTTATTTATTTTTTCAAAATATTTAAAAATTACATTTTAGGAGAAGGATAAATCCATTATATTTTGGAATAATAATTGTTAAAATAAAAAAATTTGTCAAACCTTAATTCCATATATTATACAAATTTAATGATTTAGTGTGAAGAGGATATATTTCTTTTTTATAAAAAAATATAATGTGATCTATGTAGATCTAGAATGTCCCAAATTTGATTCAAAACAGGATAATAGTATTTATTTTCTAATGATAAATATTTTAGCCAGAAATTTTATTTAATTATTCTTATAATTATTATAAAAAAAATTAATTTATTTTTCTTATACATGAAAAAGAAATGCATTATTGTCGCCCACAGATTAGTGATAATTATTATATATATATAAATTAAAAATAAATAAATACCATAAAAATAGGGTAACTATGTTAATAAAAAAATTATACATTCATTCATTATTTATTTTCACTCATATACATGTCAATAATACATCTCAAATTTGTTTATTTTTATTTTCATGCTCCGTGCATTCATTGCACATGAATTCGTAAAATATAAATGTTATATAACTAAAAAATTTAAAATTAACAGAAAATAACATCGATAATACATAATAAATAATAATTTATTCTTGAATATATTTGTTATAACAAATTATTTATAATAATGAATGAAAATTCATATTATTAATGATGTTCATGCAATGCGTCGACAATAATAATAATTTTTTAACTTACTATAAACAGAATAAAATTTTCATTTCCAATGTTCTTTCTGTACAATATTACGATTATAGAATCTTTAATTAATTATTAAATATATTTTATATCACAAATAATCCATAATGACATAAAAAACTGTATTTTTTACCATTTTCCAAAAATTAATATTTCTAAGAAAAATAATATAAATTTATACTAATATTATTTCAACAAGATTAATTTAAAATTGAAAACGGTTATGTCAAAATAAAATTATAAAATTGACAAATAAATTTTTTTTGTAAATAAAAATATAATAAAATAATGTTATGAAGATTTTTTATTTTATTTAAAATAATATAACAAAATATATTCAATAAATGCCTATGTTGTTACATTTCATCATTGTAATCCTAATCATAAACATCCCGGATAGAAAATTAGAGTTTATCATAATACCACGACCACTTTGGTAACAATGAATTGTAAGAGACATGAATGATAACCATTAAAAGAAACATATAATAACAGAGGAATAGATATATACATGGTATTACTTGTCATGGGGTCCTCATATAATCCTCATAAAATATTATAGGTGCATAAAATAACATATTTCTCATCCAAGGAAAATTGATCCAAAAACCCATTATCGCTTTTGAATCAGTTGTCTTGTAATTCACGTGAAGGTTATTTTTTAAAAGCGACATATGAATCAATATAATTATTAATAGAATAGTCAAAAAATTCAAATTATATATTCAAGGAACATAAATAGAATAGGTTTTAAATATATATTGTCTTTCACATATGTCAAAATTGATTCAATAATCCCTTAAATAATCTCTCAATATAAGTCATGCACATTTAAATTACATGTCTACTCAATATAATACTATTATAAATAAATTATTGACCCATACATATATATAATATATAATAAAATATTCAGTTATTTTTTTATTAAATGACTAGTACAAACATTTTGTTAAAATCCAATTTTTTTTATTATCTTCTTAATTTTTCATATTTGTTTTGATTTCGGGTTTTTATTTATATATTTCATTGACAATGGTTACATGATATAAATAATAATAATCATCCTAAAATTATTATAATATTTATATATTAATCCTTAATTATTTTGTAATCATGATATATGGTTTTGTGAAATAAATTATGTTACGATCAGGGAGATGGTAGGCCATACATCTACATGAGTAACATTTCCTTTTTTAATTAATCATCACACATTGATGCTATGTAATATTTTAAATTTTTCAATTAATAATATCATAAATAACATATTATTTCTTTTCTTATACTCTTACATACCATCCAAATGGTTTTTTTAATAAAAATAGAGAGTCACATTGCTTCATGAAGGAAGTAGTCCACACAAACATTAATGATGTTGTCATCTTTCAGTGAGTGAAATGTTATGAATTAAAATTACATAATATATTTTTATAATGATAATTAAATCATTAATTTTTTTCAATTTAATTTATATAAAATATAAATTCAATTTATCATCATTATTATCCACGTAAAGTGTTTCAGTGATACGAATCACATCACTTCAGGGAGAGTGTGTCCGTTTTATACATGAGAAACGATATTGTATCACCTTTAGTGTGGATATAAGAGAGGTATTTATGATATTAAGGCTCCACGTGAATAATTATTTCATAGATTATATATATATTTTTTATCCATCGTCATAAACAATATTTAAATTTAGTCATAGAAAATCATATGACATATGTCCGGAATATGGTAGTCCACCACACACATAAATAATCATTTCATTACAAATTTTATGGAATTTGATATCCATGTGAAACATTATCTTGAAATAATAATATCCCTTTATATGGAATACATTAAGGGTATAATTTCATTATGGTTTATTATTAATTATAGGATGTGGATCAAGAAATAATATAAAAATTCGTATTGAATAATGTTACCACATATTTGGGTAACCTTTATAAAGTTCCTCTCTGAATAAGGATTCTAGGAAGAGTTTAGGAATTCAGAAAGTGTTTTTTTCGATTTGTGATGATCCAAAATGTTTGGATGGTTTATAATGGATAAGCGAGTAGGTGACCTTTTATATGTGAGGTCAGTGGAATAGTTGTAATTAATTAAAATAAAATAGATTGCCCATGTTTTTCACATTCCTAAAGTGTCAAAAAATGAAATATTATCAAGAAAGAAAAATAATAGGATCCTAATGTTTAAATAATTTTTTTATCAATTCTTTCCATTAATATTCTTATCATATTATTCTGAAACCCTATTATACCTTTTTACCATAACCATGGTAAATAAATTATAATTTTTTACTATTCATTAAGATGATAAATTATTTGACCTTGTTAGATTATTTTTGTAATTATGATTAAAAATATTGAATAAATTTTTAAAAAATACATTCACATGTGCTGAAAAATTTACATTAAAATATATTTCACATATTCAATGGGAATGTGGATTGTTAATGATATAATTTCCAATGGACTTCAAGGTTTTTATATCACAATTCAGTTTCAAAAATATTAAAATTGATAAATTTCAATAATAGATATATAATAAAACTATTTATTATTCAAAACAATTTTAAGAATATAATTTAAAATTTAAAATTAGTTTAAGAAATTCCATTTCAATTTAAAATTCATTATTTTCTCTATTCAAGAAAACAATTAATTTTTTTCATGAAATCGTAATAATTTACAATATGTTAATTTTAAAATTATTTTGGAAACAAATTACATATTCATATCTGTTTTAATAAATTTTTTAAAAAATATTAATCTACATTTACAAAAATGGTGAATTTTTTTAAAAACTATACAATTTTTAATAGTAAAAATGGATTTATTAATATATATTTTTTTGAGAAATATATAATATAAATAATAAATATATTATTAAATTTTAAATGGATTAATTTTATTAAAACCATCCCTAATAGTTAATTGTTCAATTTATTGATGGAAAATGTTTTTGTTTTCATAAAATTAATATTAAAAAGAATATTTAACTTGTTATTATATTGATTGTATTCTAATTTTTAGTTAATTTTTCAAGAATATATTAATATTATATAAATGAATAACAAATACTTTTTCATAACTTCCATAATTCTATACATAACCTCCATTCCAATAAAAATAAGATGACTCTCATTTTATATAATATTGTATTAATCATATGTCAAGTTCTATTTCAACTCATTGTTATGTTTAAAAGAATCTAAAATTAATGATTCATGTATTGAAAAGTGTTGAAAATAGTAATGTTATCTGAAAAAAATTATTTCAAAAAATCTTCGGGTGATTCGATAATTCATCTGTAGTCACAAAAAATGATACACAGAATGAGGGAAAATCATTCTAAAATAATGATCACATTGATGTTTATTGAAATATTTATCAATATGAGGGATATTGTACACATTTTCATCTGTAATTTAATTAATTCCCCTATAATCAATATATATCTATTAGATATTTTCTTATTGAAAAAAATTATATGGTCTCCCAAAATATAAATAGTATGGAATATAAATTCCTTATCACACATCACTGTTTTTTCTTGAAATCCACTAATTCAATTTTATTCATTCTTTTTGGATTCATTCATATAGCTCTCATTGTAGGGAATAGATCATCATAATAATCAAATTTATATTTAAGTGGATGTCTATGATATTTATTATTAATTATATTAATCTATTCATTAATAATAATCACATTTTCAATGTGATGATTACCCTACAAATCTCTAGATTGTGACTTGTATTATTTTCCTCTAATATTATTTGAAAGAGTTGTTGGAAAAGTATCATTAAATGGCTACGAAGATGAAAAATACATAATTAATTAATGTAATTCAACATCTTCACCAAGAATAATAATTTCCTTCTCTATTTGAAAAGTTTATTCTTTATATATTATAATATTTTTTTACCAAGGAATATATCAAAGTCAACCATTGTATTAATATTACAACCCAAAAACCATCTGTACCTAGGTTTTTAATGGAATCGTTCTAATAGAGACATTTTATATAGCGATTTGTACAAATACTCTTCATATACATCTCACATATTAAGGTTAATGGAATGATTTATATTTTTATATAGAAAAATGACTATAAAAAATATTCCATTGATCCAAAATCCAATATATCATTTTATAAAGTTGACGATATTATCTAAAAAACTATAACCACATCATGATTAACTTCATGCTCTCTTGAAATAACTCATATACATGACCTTTTCCCCTTGTCCTATTCTATGGTAGCATCCCTTGATGTATGTAATAATGAATCGAGTAATGGAACATTCATCTGTATTTGACGAACATGATTATATATGTATATATCTTTAATTTGAGTTTATTATCTACATGAAACTTGTATTTTCACATTTATGAAACTCTACATCAGTTCATTAATTTTTAGTTATGTATAATTTCACAATTCTTACATGATTATTGTTGTTATTTACCCTTCTAAATCATTAATTCATTACAATTTTCTAATAATTCAATTGTCCCTTATTATCTTGATATATCATTATAATATGTGATCTATAAAATTACAGCTCTATTTTGTGGGACATAATAAAATTTCATCATATGATGAAAATATTTTTGGAATGAATTCCATTTGGATCTATTTCATTATCCTTATAATGAAATGGTAACATTTTTTTATATAATATATATACAATCTATAGAAAACCTATATATAATTGTAAATGTGGACCCATACTCTATAATATTTTCCTCTTAATTATCCTTCAAACTAATAATAGTTATCTTTATTTTATTTCTCTACTCACGAGTGAATTATTTCATGAAAAATGATACATAAAAATATCCACATTCTATATGATTTATTACATATTTCTCTGTAGTATTCTCGATCAATGACATGAATTAATCCATGTCAGATATAATATATCACATTTTTAGTATTACATACTCCCATTAATTTCACTCTAGGACAAAAAATTATATTTTATAACTTAATCCATTTATAATATAAAATTGGATAAGTATATCAACCAAAATGTTGAATATTATGTTACATAAAATGATCTAATAGAGGCCTAACATGATATGGAAGTCATGTTATCCCATATTTACATAGTTATTGTTCATAATCTTTGATAACCACCCAAATATTGACATGATATACTTATTACAAAAAACCAACTGTATTTTCTTTCTCAATATGTATATCTCTTATTTTTCTAGGTGTGTTGATCTAATTAAATCTATAAGGATTAATTCCTCAATAAATGGAATAAAAGGATTTATCACATAAAATTATTAATCATCAATCATGTTATATAATTAGTGTAATGCATAAAATAATATAAAATTTACCCATAGATAATTTTTGTGTCATTAAAAAATTTTATTTGGGAATATCATCAAATAATAAAAATTAAATTGAAATATTTCAGTATGGTTCAATAATATTGGAGACTAAAATATTTCATGTCCCCAAGATCCTTTAAACTAGGTTCATATAAAGAGATAATTCACCATGAAATAGAATAAATATTGAGACATATAGGACCAACACTTATTTGGGTTATTACCACTAGATACATCTCTAAAAAATTCAAATCAACTTGTTGTCTTAATGAAATGATTTATTTTCATGTAAATCCCCCAAAAATAAACCTTACCAAACCATTTTGATATTATTCAATAGATTGACTTATCATTAGAGTCTTACATAGGGTTATGTGATCTACTATATATTTTCCTAAATATAGTTTTAATTTATTCCCTTAAAATTATTATCAACAAAACTCTTACAACCCCAACACATGCATCTTCTATTAGTTGTATAAATTATTACACTAGAATATGATAATGGGAATGAATTCAATAATAATTAATCATACTACTAGTTTTAAAGAATAAAAAATACATCATTCCTATTTTTAAATTGATTTAAAATATTAAACATTGTAAATTTAAATATTTTTCACCCATAAAACTCATTCATTTACTATTTTATGTCCAACAAAAAAATTAAAGTTGGGATCAAATTCATATTATGAGATGCATATCATGGAAGCTATCATGAATGAATAAGAGATTATGAATATGTCTATGTATATAACTGAAAAAAATTCCATTTAATGAATAAAATGACCATGTAATAAATCAATGGACAATATCAATGTAATAATATAAGAGATAATAATAACTAAAATCTTAGTAATGTAAATTCATGATCTCATATAACATGATCAAGTCCTTGTGAAATGATATTTTCATGTATGTGTATTTATACCAAAAAAATAAAATTTAATGAAGTTATCCAAGAAGTTTATCTCATGACACCTTTCAGTGTATCATGGGTATATAAAAAATATTGTCTAATTACATAAAATTTCCATGTATTATTTTTTATTATATTTTCAATTATATTTGATACCATGAGCTCAGACGATGTATGATTCTGAAGCATGATTTTTATGAAATTAATTTAAAAAAAATAATAAATATTAAATATCAGAAGCACACAATTGTTCTAAAATATGGTATTAATAACTAAATGGATGTTCAAGATCAGATATCTAATGTAACCATTGTGTTTAATATTTGGTTATTACCTTGGGAAACAAATATCCTTTTTCAGTGTTGGCCATTTTTGGAAAAGTCATCACATGTATGGAAATTTATATAATAATTTTGTAAATTATTTTATATCATTTTCATTAACAAAATGTCTAGATATTTTTTTAGTACAAGATTTTTAGGGAATTCAAAGGATATCCACATAACCCTAGAGAAATTAGAGAGAGATTAGAGAGATAATTGGATATCTATCTCAGAGGAAAAACCACCAGATCATATATCGGCGATCAATATAGATGAAAAATATATGGATACTTCCAATGATAATGATTCTACATCACTACATATCAGCGATCAATCTGAATTGAGGATAGACATTAGTATTATGGGATTTTTTCATAATTAATAATTACTATCATGAATAAGAATTGATACACAGAATAATTTTTTCGTTGATAGTTCATATTGTAGGATGGATTTTTTTTATATAATATCATTAGGATAGATTCTTAGTAATGTTTAATTACACATTTTTATTATAATAGAGATGGATCAAGGACAACATGAACATTTTCCAAGGACCATTCCATATGTTTTTGTTTGTTTATTTAATTAGTAGTTCACTTCTCATCCCAGACATTCTTATTTTGGCCCATTTTACGATGCATTATCCAAATACAATGTCCTAAAACCAAATGATGGAATAATTTTCCAAAATCCTATATCCATGAATGAAAAAAAACTAAGGTGGTGAGGTGATGAAGAGGTGGTAAATGGGAGAATTTTGGATACCTGATTTTATTTTTAACATCATGTAGCACAAAAAAAATGTTTAAATCTATCTTTCATGTTGATCAAAGGGGATCGATAATTTAATGAAATATTGGGGTGTGATACCTGATTTTCAATATGAGGATCAGCCGAAATGGAGGTTGATGATATTGAGAAGATGCATCGATCCATATCATGGACTGCATGAATTTTTATACTACACAGTGCATAATGTAATTTCATACGCCATTTTAGACCCCCATTGTGGAATATAGGGTTATGAGAGATATATACGTATCACACAGAGTGTGACCCTACCACGTGGAATGTGGCTTTGTCACACTATGTAGAACTCTCCCCATTGACATGAGCATTCCATGTACTCCCCAACACAGACACTACATATAAAAATTGCATTGGCTAACATGTGTTACAGTACATAGGATGTGTAAACGTGCTACCACCATTATATATACTAATACATGTACATTAGAATGATACATGAGCCATATACATGGGCTAGGAAGGGGTACTAGGAACTTAACATGTAACCCTACGACTATTCATTTATATTCTATATGATGTCTTTGAGACCTAGACCTTTTTATATTAGACATGTTCTATTATGGTGTGTTTCAGAAATCCAATCCCAAAGGGTTTGTATGGAATCACCTAATCGATATACGATAGTGAACCCATCAAGAGGACATCCTGGATAGTGTTGTTGGAATCCATCCGTGAGGACCAGAATGATATTGTATATTTATACTCATTTCATAGGTGGAGTTATTTGTATCATCATGACCACCATTACATGGGCATCAATCTTCTACTTAGAAGATTAATCCATATTGAGTTGTTGGTATATCCCATCTCTAGGGGAGTGTTAAAATCAGTGTAAAATGTATGATTAAACCATAAGTGTGTATTTTAATCTTTGAGACACGGTGATGAATTCCTCTCAGATAAAAGTTATCAGTGTTATAAAACTCAAGAGTTTGTTCTCTCAGACATGTGATATGTAGGATCTTTGAGTTGGTATCCCAGGCTGGAAAATTATTGTTTCGGAATAACTTTATACTATAGGTATTATTGATTATATCTCGATATTATTTTAATATGTGTTGTACTCATATATCTGTTTAGAGTTAACAATATTTCTTTTGTTGTATGATTTGTGGATTCGGGGTGTCATATTGGGCATTGTTATACTCAACCCAAAATGTGCTTTTTGTGAACATGTCGTGTCATCTACAGAAGATCAACCTTATAAAAAATCCTAGATAAACCATGACCAGATGATTTATAGTGAGACTTGATAGGTTTTTGATGTGTTCCTATTATATCTTGATATTTTTCCTCAGTATTACATTCACGTTCTTCTTTAATTTGGACATTTTTTTTTCAATTCCCATCACACTCCAATTTTTGGATTTAGATTTATTTATGAATGGTTGTTAAGTGGTCTATACATTTTAGCATTTTTTGGGTACATATATGTGTGTTTTTGTGTCTGTACAAATAAATAATCTAAGGAAAACCATTACAATGATATACCATCATAATTCTAGTCATCTCCCACAAGACAATAGGATGTGGTATTAGGGATTAACAACATAATCCCTTTCTGGACTGGCTATGGTAGAGTGGTATTAGAGTATTTAGTTAAACCTTAGGATTGGATTCATTGATATTGGTTTGGGTAAATAGTATTAATTTTTTCACATTTGGGTATCAAGATAGGGACTCTTGTGTTGGTGTAGCGGATGAAGAATCCATTCACAATTAATCTAATCACCATCTTTTTAAATTTTTATATGAGAAAGAATGTTTCAAGGAAAATAATGGTACATGCATTATATAGAAATAGTTTGTGTTTTCCATGTCATCCTTGATGCAACTCCGTAGATATAATCATTGATCATGGTATATCTTATTTTATTTTAGGATTCATCCATGATAAATGATGACATGGATTTAGTGTAAATAAAATTATGATAATCCCCTTAGTGATGAGGAAATGATAAAGGGGCATTTTTCAGAGATAATACATTATAGTGGTGCATTATCTATACCAACTCATGTTGAATAGATAATGGTACTAGCAATACTAGAATACAAGGGGTACGTAATTATCATACTTGATGAGTTTCAGTGAAAAATATGCCACGGGATATAAGGGTTTCTTGACCAAAAAATGGATAAGGATTCGAATTATTTTGTGGATTGTGTTTTCCATCTATTCAAAGATCTAGAAGATAATATGGTTGCCCTGGTGGTGAACCTTTTTAGTGGCTCCTTCGGACGATAGTAGGGGCTAGTGACCAAGTATTATGACAAGGTGACTCTATCATGTTCATAGATTGACCTATATATTATATAAGAGTTATCATGATCTACACTAAAGCATTTATGCATCCAAAAAATTATACAGCGCCATAAGGGATTCATGATGATGGTGAGTATTCATCAATAATCACTTCCCTCTCCATGTTCTCGATTGATTTTGTTCCTGAAATCATCATTAGGGATCAGATCCATATGGAATGTCTTAGTAGAGAAATCTAATCCATTTTATACATATATAAATTCTTATCTGTGTTGTGGGTACAGAGTGAGATTCTGTGATTGTGAGTTTCCGAGATGAGCATTTACGACTAATGTTTTTTGGTAGGGGAATTGAAGAGAAAAAACCACAAATATAGGGATATGATATTCATCATAGGGAATTGGGATTGTGATACATTTCTAGTGGAGGTCCAAATATTGAATGTTTTCGGTTCACGGATCTTATAATTCATCTAATCATCTCATTGATAGATAGTTATACACATGGGATTGCAGAATATAACATTATAAATAATCTCTAACAAATTATAAAACTGACATAGAGTCCACGGATGGTCCACCAAGGTGTAAGAAGTTGTATGAGAGGACATGTCTGGTTGGTGGAAAAGGTGTAATAGTAGGTGAGATGCACTATGAGGTAGTAGAAACGTTGACATGATAACAGCACTACCCATAGTGCTCCATGTCAGGATCAGGGGGGATAATATAATAAGGCCATGGACAACCGCAGGTGATCGAAGCCTATGACCCAGATCCTAGAAAATGATATGAGGTTTGATCGACGTCTTTTCTAACCTAAATACATTATAAAAAGGCATATTTATTAGTCATACCAATATTTCCACATAGCGTTTTCAAGACATAGTGACACTGGTTGAGCCATTGGAATGACCTTTACAATTAAATTATCTTACTGGAGAAGACATTATGCGGAGATATTGTCCATTTAGATCTATTTCTAGAAACAATTAGGCCTTATAATGTCATATTAGGTATGGACTGATTATCCATAGTTCATGCCCATATTGAATATTTCAGGAGGTCAATATGGTGTTTCAATAGAGTTAGAACTTGGTTCAGTTCTTTTGGTGAAATTGAATCCCATGATATGCAGGATGGACTCATTCGTAGAAGTGTTTAGTGGATTACTCTCCAATTTGTGATCATGATTCTTGGGGTAGTGTATTTTATGATTTTTTATTTCCTTCTATTGGTTTTGGAGTATGAGGATGTACTCTTAGACGATTTTTTAGGATTTCCTCCTCACAGAGTGATATACTTATTCATTGATCAACACTACGGGATGTATCACATATATATATATATATAATCATATCAAAAAGGATCACACAATGCTTCTCATGTTGATACTGTAGTTGGAGGACATAAAGATTAAGGGTTTTTTCAGACCCAGTTTTTCACCCTACGGATCCCTAATAATTGTTTCAATTAAGGTGGGTGGGATATTGAGGTTAGGTGTGTACTTCAAGTTCGTGAAATAGGAGTTTATGTTCAAAAAGTATCCATTGTTATGGATTGACTACCTTTTTGATCAGTTAAATGAGGAAAAATGGTTCTCAAAGGGTGGCCTCAGGAAAGGCTATCCCAAGGTACGGTCACGTGACACAGATATAATGAGGATAACAATAAAATTTTGATACGATTAATATGAGTATGTGGTGATTTGCAATTGTGTGATGAAGTCCCCAACTATGTTCCTAAGAATCATGAAACAGTTCGTTCATATATTCATATACCAGTTCATGATTGTTTTAATAAATTATATCCTTGCATACTCAATGTCTAAGGGGGTCATGTCAGACACATTATGGTGTTTCTATACAGACTCCAAGAGGCCCATGTGTAGGGTAATCTATTGATGTTTTATTTATGGAATTAGGTGGTCTATGTTTTTTGAAATGTTATCAGAAGGGATGAAGTGGAAGCGGACCTATCCAAGGTGGAAGTAGTGTCAACATGGTAACCACCCAATAGCATCACTGACGCAATGAGATTTCATAGTTTTCAGGATATTTCCAAATTTTCATACCTTGATTCTCTAGGATATTTTCACCCATGAAAAATTATTCCCTAAAATTTCATCCATTATTGTGTACCATGAGGTTCCAGTAGGTCTTTCAACAGTTTAGGTAGAATTTGACAACATATCTCTTTATGAGAATACCATAGGAGTATCTTGAGTGTGTAGTGTTCTGTAATATATTTGGTACCCAGCTTCATTGTGTTTAGATTGAGTGTTATGTGGTGATTACCTATAGTTCATGTTTGCTATGACCAAATGAGCATAAATAAGAGACCTAAAATATTGATGTATCGTCGTAGTCTCCACATTTATGATATGGAGACATTACCTGATGGGAGAGTGGATTATCATCGATTCTGATCATATGTGAACCATGTCTGTATTTTCTATGAATTATAGTATCATGAGACATACGAGAATAATAAAGTTACTCCAAGATTATATAATCAAAATTTTCTATACAGCTGGTAAGGGGAACATAGAAATATATTCTCTCATCATGATATCATGTTTTCAGTTAGTGAATGAGGTAACAGAACAGTTGGGCACATTTCATTTATCTTTTTTAGATTGACATAGAAGATCACACATTATTTAAATGGTTTTCAAACCTCATATTTTGTAGGGAGTAATGTAGAATGATCTTGGGGATAGTGAGGTGATATCCAAATATCTAATATAACCATTGGAAATTCCCATGATAAATTTTATGAAAGCGGAGATCATGTCAGTTTATTCAGAGGTTTCATAATGGTACTACTGACTTTGTTAGAGGAGGTTCTGAGAGAGTTTCATACATATCTATTTGTGGTGCATCCAGGCATGTCAAAGTTGTTGTAGGACCACTAATATTATTTTTGTTGACACATATGAATAAAGGAGTTGTATATTTTATCACATGATTCCCAACTTATCAGTATGTGAATGTTATGTATCACGATCATGAAGGATTAGATCAACCCCTTGAGGTGAAAGAGTGTAAGTGGTATGGAATATCCACATAATTGATGAAGGGAATACGAGTTATTTCATCGGTACATGATTCCATATCGGTGATCCTTGAAAAACTCAACAATTCATCCCACATTATATATTCTGAGGATTAGAGTTCAGTATTAATATTGTGATGCCAATAAATGAAAAAAGATTTTATAACTCCATGTATTTCCATCGATGATCGTCTTTGACTATGGTGGTTGTTTTAAACCCTGGTTGCTAATTGAATTTCATAAGTCATTCGGGACATGGTAACACTTCATCACAACTTTTCATCCCCAAAATGACGTCATGCTAGAGTAGACCAATGGGGTCACTGATAAAATGTTTCAAACATCATTGTTCTAATTTGGTCATAGTATGGATGATTTCCTTCAACTATTAGAGATTTTGTACTATAGTCTCTACAATTAATAGATCAGTATTTAACCATTTGTCGATTTATGTGGGAGACCATACATGCCATTGATTTTCATGATGTATCCAGGAGAGTCGGCACTCATGGGCCTAGACATGTTTTCATAAACTATTGAAAATGTACATATTATCTAGGGGAGGTTTAAAACATCCATGAAGAATCATAAGTCTTATGAGTAAAAAAGAATGATTTATATTGAGTTTTAGGAAAGTGACCCTATGTTTTTATGGGTTTCACCTCGACTAGTATTACATTTATTTTGTTGGCATGTAATTATATTTTTATGATTCATTGGCCCTATCTAAATACTATGTAATTTTCTTCAGGTGATGTACTAATTATTTCTATCACTGTAGTGACACCAGGTACATGATGTCTTCCATGTGTCACAACTGAGGAGATAGATGCATGAATCATCACATGTTATCTAATAGGGGTGATGGAAATAAAATATGGAGATATATATTTAGAGTACCTAGTATAGATTTTGGATCAGTAAGAGATGATCCTTTGTGGGTGAGATATTCTTTTAGTCCATGTTTGGTGGCAGAACGAGAATCTCTAGGAGAAAACCTAGAAATTGGAGTCTCATATTCATATTTAGTACCCAAATATCTCTATGTATCCCATGTATTGTATTTTCCTAACATAAATCCATATGTTTGGAATAATGTAATAACTCAAATTTTTTATTTAATATTTTTGGGTATAGTATGGATTAATATAAAGATTATTTTCTAAAATGGTGTGGGATTCTGAGGCATGATGTTCCCAGAAGAAATTTTATACATATGTCAAATAATTTTAATATGACTCACACACATTTTTTATAAAAAAACTAAAAACAACATATTAATGAGGTCTTATATCAATGATTCAAGGGAATAGTTTTGTTCATAACATAGGTCTTATCCTAGATGTGACACAATTATTTCGTTCATCAGTTGATTATTGAAGAGTCATTGTGCGTGTGGAAATAAAGAAAATAGTTAAATAAATTATTTTACATATATTTAATTGATGAAATTATTTGATTTCATTTATGTATAATTTTATTATAGGAATTTTAGAGTTAGTTACAAAACCCTAGAGCTGTTGGAGAGAGTGTTGATGAATATATCTTAAATGAATGACAACTAGATTGTACATCAGCAATCACCAAACAATATAATCAAAGAACATCACCACCAAAACAATATTGAATCATTCTTTATCAGTGATCAATACCAATTAACGTATGAATTTTGATTTATTAGATTATTACCCCGTAAAAAATTTCTATGATGAACATGAATAAATCATCCAACAGTTTTATTCATGGATTAGCCATCATGTTGGATGGATTTATTTGGAAGGAATTCATCGGGAGAATTTCATTGTGTTTTTTCTTTCAACATTATTTATATAATGTAAACATATCATGTCCTACACATACATTTTCCAATTTTCATTCCTCATGATTATACTTTTTTATTTCTCCCAATAGTCTTCATTCATAATGGGTGTTCATCATTTCTCTAGTGGTTATATGTATTATGAACATTCAAACATTACACACATAATTCATGGAAAAATGGTTCATAATAATATATCTAAAATCATAATAACATGGTAGTTGGGTGATGATATAAGGGGTGTGAATCATATGGTTTTCAATACCCAATTTTGTGTTCTTTAGAATACAATAGGGAAGGATTTTTAAATATTACTTTTCAATGGATTAAATGGTTAGATGTTTATGACCATTTATAGAAAGACTCATTTGGTAATTATAACTATATTTATAAGTGTAGGGTGTCTGGAATAGTGGCCAGAACCCCATAGAAGTCACAAAATACCAAATCTGGGATATTGAAAATTTCCCCACTACACAATGTGTAATTCAAAGCAACATGACATGTGGTACACCCTTTTTTTAGTTATGGCTTACATGAGATGGTAAAGTATCACAAGGTGTGTGACCCAATCACATAGTCTGTGATGTTTTCACATTGTGTGTCACCTCTCATAGGTCTCTTATCATGTAACATCTAGGGTACTCGAACATTGGGTGTTTTACACAATAATAAGAATTTCATGTACTCACCTACATGGAAACATACTGAAAATTGTACATGGTATATGACTTTTTCAGGTACACAAGAATAGTAAATAGGTAGATGGAAATCTATGTTCAAATACAATGACATAAGCATGATACAAGATCCATTTCATAGGTAAAACTCATGGTTGATGGAAACTGTATGTAACCCAACTAGAAGCCATCTACATCAAAAAAAATGGTACGAATTACACCTCCTTTGTGTCATGAAAATTTTTAGTGTGTTTTCACATTATCAACCTTTCTAAGGGATACCATGGAATCACCTCCTAAAAATAGGATAGGTATACAATCAAAAACACTTCTTCCATTGAATTTTAGGAATCCGTCAATGATCCCATCCATGAGGTGCTATATTCATCATTTTTCAATAGGTTGAGTTCTTGATATCATTGGGACCAGAACTATGTGGGACTGAACCCTCCACAAAGTAGGTTAATCAAGATATTGTATTTTAATACACTATGGCCTTTTGTGTAATTTGTATTTATGTATCGTATCACATTACCAATTCAGCGTATACATCTAATGGAGAGGCGTGATGGGAATTTCCTTTTTGATTTACTTCATTTTTTATATATGACTCGGGAGTGTGTTCTCACAGATGAGTCCCATTTGGGATTTTGTGCTGGAATCCTAGGCTGACATATTATTGTTGTTACTACCTTTAGATTTTTTGTATTGTTGCTTGTATTTGGATAATCATACTCTACATCTTATAGACATATAACTATGTAGAGATGATTGAATTTCCTTTTTTATGATTTGGGGTTTGTGGGTTTCTTAATAGCTACTCTTTTAATCACCCATACAAGGGAAATTCTCACACGTTTCACGCCTTATTCATATGATTGACATTTTTTTAGAGTCCTTCGATGGACCACGACCAGACTATTCGTAGTGGGACTAGATATGACTAGTTGGGTTCCAGAGGTATCTTGATTGTAGTCCCAATTTAGACCTCATGGTGGGAATTGTATATTTCTTGTATTAACATTCCATTACTTCCTGATGTACTACTTTTTGGGATTTAGATGTATGCATGATTGGTTGTTCAGTTATTTTTATATTTTTCCTCTGTTTTGGGTTAGATATGTGTTCATGTATATAGGTGCATATGAAAAGGCCTCCCATGTCAGTGTAATTCCTTCTTGATGATATTTTCCAAACCATTTCAAATTGGATGCAAAATTAGTGATTCGTCACACATTGATATTTGTGACTTGTCTTGACACCATGCCATATCATTAACTGAATATCCCATGAACTCATCAAATATGTTAAAAAAATTAATTTATATACAATATTCCATATTATAAAACATACATATTTTATATCGAATATTTAATATCAATATTATTCAAGACAATCAAATAAAATTAATCAAATACACCATATGGATAAATTGTGTATGGTTATTAATTATCTGAACCCATGATAGATTGAATATGAATATTTATAAGGAGTAAAGATAATACTAAAGTAATTTTTTCAAGATAATGGTGAAGAAAACGAATGTAATAAAATGATGAACATTGATTAAAATAAATATTAATTTCATAATATTATAAAGATATTCTGATAATATAAATAAACGAAATATTTTCATTTAAAATATTTTTTCCTTAAATTATTTTTTCTAATTTTATTGAAAACATATATATTATGATAAAAAGTATAAATTTTTTTTCAAATTAAAAATATATTTTAACATAGTATATGTTAAAATTAATACGTCATATGGAATTTTTTTAATGAATACTGAAAATGAAGATTTCATTGGACATAATAATGATTCTTTCAAAACATTATAAACAGTCATTGATTGCAATAAATTTCATTAATAATCAATATGATTCTATAATATATAGTTTGGTAAAAATAATTATAAAAATATTGATATGGAGGAAAAATATACCTAATAAAAATGTGATATAATATCAGCCTATATTTATTAAATATTTAATATTTATTACAGATAAATATATATTAAATGTTATAATAAACCATTATAAATAATTATCTATCAATTTTATAATAATATAAAGAGTGTTTTTAATTTATATTTTACAATATTACATTAGTTAAAATACATGATGTCTTAAAAATAAGATAGTAAAATAATATATTACCAATTTTGATTAATTGAAATTATTTCCCCTTGAATTTTTTAAGAGGAATAAAATTAGTAATAAATATTATATAATATAAATTATTTCATGATCCCTACCCCACAAGGCTCACCACTCCTAGGCCGATAATGTGAGGGGAGAGATAATAACCCCAACGTCCTGCCTCTAGTTGGTCCCGGGTTGGGAACTACCACTGACGATATATTAAAGACACTAATGGGAGGAATTAGCCTCTTAGAGAACACTTGTAAAAGAGATATATAATACAGACACCAACCGGACCCTTCACACACTCATATATAAATAAACTTCCATTAACACAGATGTATTATCAAGAAAGAACAACTACAACTGGAAGGGAATCTTCAAGTACAATAAGAATTTAAAACATCAGCATCCATGAAGCTCTAACAACTCATACAACCCCAAGAAAGTAATAGCCATCCTAATCTCCAATCTTCTCCATGTGACCTAAAAAAATTATATATACATAGGATGAATATAACAATATACTCAATAGGATCCACCCTAGATCTTATCGTGGAAAAGAAATGAAACCATGATAAACAATAGTGAACAACCATGGAAACATACACATCACCTAAATAGGTATACCATCACCCCATCATGACAATGGATACTCACACCATGAATTTCATACAAAAGTATAAAATATAATAATGAATATAAAGGTTAACCTTCAACCACTTCACAAAAAAACCACCACTTTTCCTCCTAATAAAATTTCTAATTAATCTCTCTCCAAAAATGCATTCTCATAGATACCTATTCATATCACAAAAAATGATGCTCATGCAACAAAACCATTGCATCTATGCATCCAATGTAATCGGGATGTTTATGGGAGCCACCACAGCTCGTATATTTTGTATCATATGTTTTGTATTATACATCAATCCATTGTGTCCCATTAAATAGAGTGAGTATCCTCATGCCATTAAAGCCTATACACTAATAAGGATCATCAAACCTTTACTGCATATACACATGACACATATAGTTGTACATGGGAAACAATACCTAGTATATATGTGTGTGAAAAAATATAATTTAATATAGCCCTCTACACAAATATATGAGAAATTATGACTACCATTCCTACCATCCCATATAACTACCATGAAAATATGGAAGGGTCAAAATAGGTAGTTTTTCATGCATCCTCCCATCGGGAGGTTGGAGAAAACACTCATAGGGCTCAGAATCCCAAAGGTGTCATTTTCTTGATCAAACCGGGTGGAGTACCATATAAAAACCAAAATTGTACATAATACACTATAACTCAAATCTACAGTTAGGGAATAACCTAGTATTATACTCAATTTTAGATAACAACTTTGAGACTCCCCTCTACGACTTCTAATACATGGTATCCTATAAGCACCACCATTTAAAGATATTCTTTTTATTGAATTAACCTATTTTATCAATTTCCATTTATGTTGATTATTCATTTAACCATTAATTAACCATTTACATTTCCATATTATATTTCATTATAATCATACCAAAGATACATGCCCCATGATTTACAAAACAATGTCCATACTTCTTTTAAATAATGTAACCTCAACATTGCATCAGAGAAAGCTCCAACCCCAGGGGTTAACATCTATTATTCAGTAATTTATTACCATTATTATCACATTTCAATAATTCTAGTTATTCTTGAAAAACAAATTCTACACATCCAAACAGAAGGGTCTTATCATGTTGACTAGATGAACTAACCAATGAGTCTTATCCACCTATAGCAGGGGCGTATGCCCATCTACTATTTAGAATCTATAGAGGGAATTATTGTGGGATATTTCACAAATTTTCACCTCTATTAGATAGAGGGTATGAAATAACATATAACTCAAGAAGATAGTAATGTATAGAAGATAAACAAAAAACTAAATTTCATAGGTATCCAACATTCACATCCAAACCATTTCATCATCTTCGGTGTCCTCCTCGACAAAAACATTCCAAAATTGATTAATCTACCTTCTATGAATGTCAAATACTTCCCTAAAAACCATTTTCCCTCCCTACCCCAACATAATAAAATTTCCCTCCAAGATCATTCATCCCAAACTCACACCACATCACAATCAGTAGGAAACAAACAACATAGCAACTAGTCTCATGGCCCAAAACATGGCATTAATCCTTCAAACACAAAGATCTCTCATATCTCTAAAGAATAAGTCACTTGGAATTTAAAATTAATGGAATTTATCAGAACCCATCAAGGTATTATCATTATCATTCAACCAATACAATATTATATATTGAATTAACTCTACATACATATGATTTAGCATCAAGCATAACAACAAGAAACAGATTCAGTAAACATGACTCTTTACCATTATCCAATTAATTTATAATGAATTCATGATTTATGATCTTTTAATATTCCATCACGAACGACATGTTAAAAAAATAATAGATATCACATAATATTGAAATAAAGAGTCAAACAATTATTATGCTATAAAGAAATAATTTATGATCATTTCCATTTTTTAAATCTAGATTAAATATTTATTATGTCTATTTCATTTTGATCTAATGGATCAAACATGATAACTCTACAACTGCAAATAAAATATTATATATCCATGAATCCCCTAACTCAAATTCAATTGAATGTTGTTTACACATGAATGTTCCAAAACAATGGATTTTGATCACCTTTCTTTAAACGACGACATCCACTACAGGACACTGCAACACAACAACATCAACTCATACCAGACAATGGCCCATTAGAAATATAGAGATCAAATACCAGAACATGGTTTGGAAAATAGTATGAAATATATCATGTAACCCAGAATAACAATGGTATAACATAACTTATATTGAAGATGTATCGAAACATTTAGGTTTCACCAAGACAGGGGTTCACAGGCTGGGAAAACAAGGGTCAATGCTATAGCACAATCGCATGTATCCTTGGTAAATAAAAGTTATAGGAACCTAATAACATGAGGTAAGTGAAGAAATTAATGAGGTAAAGGCACTCGCCTTAGAAGGATTCTATTTGGGACTTAAATAATGTGAAACTGTTGAATTGAAATTAATGTTAGATCTTAATAAACAACCATTGTTTACAATGTAAAAACATAGGTACCCATAGGGATATAATGATAGGAGTTATGGTATTTAAATTAGTGTTTAATCCATTAAATTTATATTTTGAATTCATTTTATGTAAAATAAAATGTCAAATGGTTATAATATATTTTCTGTAAACACACTTCACCGATTGAAATGAAAACACTATAGCTCCTACCTATATATGACTCCCCAATAGATGACTCACTAACATATGGAGATGAATCACTGACAGATATCTCACACACAAATTACTCATCAACATATGACTCAATTAAATATGACTCATCAATAGATGAATCAAATACAGAATACTCTCCAATAGTTGAATTACTGATAGATGACTTACTAATAGATGATTTTGTGATAGTTAACTCACCATCATATGACTCACTTTAAAATGAATTCCCAACAGATCACTTGCTCATAGATGATTCATCAGAAAAAAAAACATAATGACATATTACTATCCAAAAGGTACATCACTGAAAGATGAAGACAACTCACAGATTGATGACTTAACAAAATAAGACTCGACCACAAATCACTCACTAATAGATGACTCACTGATGGAACAAATCACATTTTTTATCGACATCACTATTCACATTTGTCTCACTGAAAACACCACTCCGAACATTGAAAACACTATTCATAGAACTAAAAATGTAAAAACTATTAGAAATAATTCACCTTGGCCCCCCAGAATACCTCAAACCCCAAATTTTAATAAATGGATGGAATGGAATGGTCTGGTAAATTATATGAGATTCCTATAAGAACATTCTTTTTCTATAGAATGTAAAACCATTAAATGGAGGAACTGGAATAGGGGTCCAAACTACCACCATTTGAGATACTTCTCAAGGCTCTCACCACCAAAGGAGCTCGACCACTTCATCAAAGGATCAACATGAACCCACATGAAAACTAAAACTATCTCCTACCAACTCTCCCATGGGAGATACATCTCCAGTGAGAGCTATCCACAATAAGAAACATGAGAATACATCTCATTAAAAAGATATCTCTATAAGAACAAGATGAACATCAATAAAGGAAAAGAGATAATCATAAAAAATATCAGGGTTCATATCATGTATTTGTGTCTAATGTTCCACTGTAATAATCTACAATACACCATGATGAAGAAATACGCTAACTATGGGGATAACACTCCCAGACAACACCTTTTTTTCTAGTTTTGGATCATTACCAGCCGCTCCTTGAATATATCATCACTCTCATCAATGAATCTCCCCAAACAATTTCATGGCATTCATCGTGAAGAAAATAATAGATTTGTGACAAGTCAAAAACATCATGTATCTTGATTATCTATGAGGGAAGTTCTACTTGATATTCCCAAACTCCCACAGGATCGAAAACTATAAAACACCCAACAAACCGTAGGGAAAGCATACTCCCATACACAAGAAGTTTCATTCCATTATGAGGAGTCACATTAAAAATCATGTGATCCCAAATGTCAAACTCCAATGGTCTTCTCCTATGATTGGCATAGGATTTCTGAAAATCATGTGGTAAATTCTTCCTCTGACAAATCACCTAAACCATCTATGTAATCTTTTTTACCAGTTCCAGCCTAAGAATTGGTTAATATCTATCCCCAATCTATCCCATTGGAGAAGATAAAGGTCATACATATAATTTTTCCAATGATTTCACACTGATGGCGGGGTAGAAACTCATGTTGTAGGAAAAATCTACCAAGGCTATGTTCATCATCCAAAATCCTCTAAAATCTAGGATATAACAACACACCTTCCTTCAAGAGTCAGGATGGTTCACTCTATTTGAACATCGATCTACAGATTAAATGCAATGAGAAGGCATATATCATAACCAATATCATATTAAGGACATCTCCATGCCATGGAGGTAAATGAGGATATCGATTGGAAATAACTGCCTTAGGTACTCGGTGGAGTCCCATCACCTCTTCCAGGTATTTCCTCGACAAAACTTAAATAGTGATCGACTGCTTCATTACTATACAATGAGATTATTTCTTCAAATGATCCAAAAAAACTCATATATCACCATATCAACCTTGTGGTTGAGGTAAACTACTAACCAATTCTATCAAGATGTCATCCCGCTTCCACTAAGGTACATCTAATAGTTGGAGAAACCCATCAGGAACATGGTGTGTGGCAGTGTCCTTATAGAATACCAATCATTAAGATACAATCACCCCAATTGCAAGCATCAACCTAGGTCACCAAAACTTACTCTTAATAGATCAATATGTTTTTTCATTCTAGAATCTACCACTATGGGATAACAATGGAACACTCGATGATCTATCTTACGCATTGAAAAAGAAAAAAAATACTTCCTTGAAACAACACCAAGTGTTGTTCATCCTCAGACCAGCCATCAAGGGCCTCACCACAAATAACAAAGTTTCTCTAGACCTCCACCTCAAGATCCACCAACTAGAAATCACCCACCGACATAACCAAATATGAACACACTATCATATTTAAATGAAAATTGCTTCCCCAAAAATCTACCATATCAATATGTAATGATACATGTTCTTCCATTACATTCTAGGAATCACGTGATTCACGCACTTCATCACTACATTACTTCCATATCAGTTCATTGACTAAAATATTACCCATACCATGTGTTTGTGATATTTCTATGTTGTAAGCCTATAATAACTCCATCCATAGAAACTGTTTCATTTTTATGTCATGATGGGAGAAAACATTCCATAGGATTTTATGATGGTGAAGACCACAAAGCACACACCGATTAGGTAATGTCTTCACAACAACTTTTAAAAACACACTGCTTCCAACTCTAGGTCATGGGTGACATAGCTATGCACATCTATATATTACAGGTGACAACCAACAGAAACAATTGACCCCTACTACATCCGAACATGTACATACCCCAAATGTAAAGAATCATAGAAAATTTCAATCTAATACCCTTTTCCTGGTAGATAATGAATAAGAGAATTACCCAACATCACATTATGATACATGAAAGATGAATATCACTGATCAGTCCATATGAACACTTGATCTTTTCTGGTCAACACAAGTTTCAAAGTAACCACCAAAGAGAAATAGGCTACACACCTCCTATAATATCCTATAAGAACAAGGAAAAGTCATGCCTCTGCCACTATCTTGGGTGATTCCAAATACGCAACATCTTTTATCGTATATGATTTCACCTTTACTACCTACTGGGATAATAAATTTCCCTAGAAAATGACTTCATGGACCGATAACACACACTTAGACAATATAAAAAATAGCTTTTATAGATGAAGAACAATCAAAATGACATGAAGATGCTCTACCTGATCCTACATTGATTCAGAGTAGAGAAGGATGTCGTCAATGAATACCACTGTGAACCTCTCCATGAACTGCTGGAACACAACATTCATCATCACCATTAACAATGCTACAACTTTTTTCACACTAAATTACATCACAATGAACTCGTGATTCCCATAACGACAACGAAAATCATTCATCGGAATATCATCATCCTTTATTGATATATGATGATATCATTATTGAAAGTTGATCTTCGAGAACCAACATGAACCCTTCATTGGATTGAATAAATCATCAAATATTCGGAAGATGATAGCGATTCTTCACTGTCACTTTGTTCAATCAAGGATATTCGATACACAATCACAATCTTCAATCAGGCTTCATTCTGAACAAAACTGTCAAACACAACTGTGAAAAATTGGGCTGAAAAACTACACTGTAATAGTCCAAAAATAATTATATGCATCTACCTCAACTCTAAAGGTTCCATAATATAAGAATTCATTAATATATCAGAAACCCCTTACTATTTCTCGATATTAAACTTTATATCTCATCGAGTGGGTAACGTTACAACCCCTGTTCTAAAGACGTTATGGTACACATCCATGATCTTGAAAAATTCAAACTACTAAAACACTGATGAAATCAGTATCATCTCAAGAATCAATGATGGAATGTATTGAACACGCCTCTGTCCCATCAAAGGGTCTCACTCGGCAACCAACGCCGATGTGTCTCCATCAGCATCGAAGAACACCACCTTCCTCTAGATGAAATCCTCGATATCCTCAAAATGAATATTACCAATGTAGGGCTAGGATGATATCATATGGTTTAATCTATAAACATAGGAAATAGGCCCTAGAGCTGTGCATACCTCTCACTAGCTCAAAGTCTCTACATAATTGAATCTAGTAATCTCAACCTCCCACATTCATAGTCAACACTAAGAGAACTGGAAGCCTCTATACCTCATGTCCCAAGGAATTAATAAGGGTAAGAGATATAAAGGATTGTGTGGCTCCTAAATAAAAAATGGAATAAAACCAAGTCAAAAACAAGAATAGGTTACCTTGAATGATGTTTGGATCACCTGGTGCTGGAAACTCTAATGCTTGATGATGAACATGACCAACTCTACGGAATCTCTGACCCTACTATGGATCACCTCCACAACTATTCTATTCTATGTAAGATAGGGAGAATGTGGGGGCTATCTTTTTCTTACCCCATCTACCCTCTATTGGACTAATGGTAGTGCTACCTCCTGCTACTGCATCCAAAAAAAGTGCCTCAATAGAGGAACTAGAAGAGGAACACATGATGCACACTAACTACTCAGAATGGTTAGGAACTCTCACTATGGATATCCATGGACTCCATATGAGAAACAATCACTTGATCCATTGTAATATGTCTGAGATATTCTTCCCCTAGAAAAATGTGCTAATGTGGGAATGGACCTACACCCAGTAGAACAGAAACACTTCTCCCCAAAAAACTAGGAACACTGGTAAATAACTCTACATCATAATGAATCCTGAACACACCCCACTCATGGTGATCATGTTCTTGCTATTGTCCTTTTGATGACATATACTATTTCCAAATCTTGATTATATATATTCATCATTAATTTTGTTACAAGGAACTAGATCTCTAGACACAATGTCTCATTGAAATACCTCTCACGAACCTCCTTATCTAAAAATATGTCTGAAGCATACCAAAAATGGTTCTAAAAATGTATTCCAAACTCTCCCACATTTGATCTCCCTTGTTAAAGGGTATCAAGCTCATGGTGAATGCACTCTTTCAGGGTTGATGAAATAAATAATACTTTGAACATGTCTCAAAACTCCTCCCATGAGACTGTCGAATCCTCGTGATACCAGAGGAACCCGAACCACTACTGCCTCATTTTTTCATTTAGCATCGTTATAACCTATGACACCCAGTGCTCATCCTATGAATAGATTGAGCTAAATGATATCTAAACCTCCTCCATCCAGTCATTTGTGACTGTATCAGAAATTCATATCTCACAATTTTATAGACTCTATCACTAAAATACATGATGTTTTCACTTCCATGATTCAACATGTTAAACCTCTACTCTGTGGAAATCAGCTAGCACAACATGTTGAACATAATCAATAGGATCCTGGTTGGGATATCTACTAGGATCTATAAATACATAATAAAAATCAATTAGAGTTTTTAAACCTATAATATGGAAGAATAAATATGAATTAATTAATTTTTCTATTTTACACATTTTTAGGTATTCATATCCCATAGTATACTCATTCAAATATAGGTGAAAATAATAATGACTGTTGATCCTTTCCTGGGTCTCTATCACTCAAAAAGTATAACCCCATTTGGTATCCATTGTTGACATAAGGGTAAATAAATCAGATTTTAGGAGGGGCCTAATTACTTGTGTCTTATCTGGTATCATGTGTTTATAGTGCTTATCATATATAGATGACACTATTTCACTACCAAAGCATGAGACCTCACATGTAACTAACTCTACAGTCTATCCATTCCCTCAACCAGACCTCATAAACCACTCTATCATGACCCCCTCCCCAGAAGATCTACCTCGCCTAGGTTGGAAATATGAGAAGGTATATAGTGACCCCCGAGTCCTGCCTCTAGTAGGTCATCTGTTGTATACTGGAACCAAGAGTAGAGTAAACAAAAAAATTAGAGGCATTTACCTCTAAGAGAACACAAGTGGAAGTGATAGATAATACCTTAAATAGTAAACCCTTTTCAAACTTCAATATAAATGAAATATGAAGTACACAAATGTAATGTCTGGAAAAAAACTACTACAATTGGAATGGAAAACATCAAGAATCAAAATAATGTAAAAAAACACCGACCACAAAGCTCAAACATCTCTGGAAACCCCAATCTTGTAGTAACAAGCCTGATCTCCATCCTTTTCAAAGTTACCAGAAGGTTTAGTATAATTTGTACCCAGTTGGATCCCCCTAGATCCTATATTGAAAATGTAAATAAAGAAATCTAAATCATAGTGAACAACATGTGAAACTACTTCATCACCTAAATAGGTATACTGTGTTCTCATCCTCACCATGGTTACTCTCCCCAAGTTTCACCTATAAGAGTATATAAAATAATAATGAATATCAAGGGTACCCTACTTCCACATCCACCATGGTATTCTGCTAATTTAGAATGTCGTATGTCCTAAGAATCACTCACCAAAATGGATTTCCTTTAAACACCTGGGTGTTTCCCCACAAAATATACCTCATTCAATACAACCAAAATGTCTACATATCCAAAGTAATAAGTTAGTTTCCTCAGGAAACCATAAATCACATAATATGTATCATACGTCAATTATTATACATCCATCCATTATTGCCGATACACCATTTATGGATCCTCTACCCGTCACAGCCTATACATGTTACAAAAATAGTAGTCCATAGGATGGGACCATGCATAAAAAAATGCATCTCGTTAACAAATAAATCAACTTATTCCACCACAAATACTAGGACTCTCTTATCCAACATACCAACACAACACTGCAGGCTCATACACCTTAGGATCAAACTACAACACAAAAAATAGGACACAAACAACATATAAATTAGGATCTAAGCCCAAAACGAGGTAGTCATCTTTCATAAGAAAAGGGAACTCACAACTACAATGAATCAGGTGCATTACCATTAAAATAAATATGGTAACTCTGAACCCTTCTAGGAATTAACATTTTCACACAACCGGTCATTTCTTCTGTATTGAATAAACTAGTTAAATTAATTATGCATAACTACATCCATTTTATTTATCTCAATGAACACCAACAATAACCAGATTGATTAAACATGCCACTTTATCTTTACCTAGTTAAATTATAATTAATCCCAATTTTATGTTCATTACTAATTCCATCTACAACAACATGATAAAAATTAAAATCATAGATATCAAAAAATCTACAAATCAAGAAGAAAAAATATTATCATGGTATAAAAAATAACATATGGTCGATTACAAGTGTTTAATCTAGTTAAAATATTTATTATGTCAATATAATTAGGGTCCAATGGATAAATATGATAAAACTACCAATCCATGTATAATAATTTAGAATCCATGAATCCCATGCATCAATGTATTTTCAATGATCATTTCATGAGAACATACAGACATGAAAAATAATGATCACATCTCCTATAATAACTACATCCTCCAAAGGATGACCGGAAACAACCATATCCTCAAAATCACTATAATGGTCCATTAGAAACATGGATATCACATATCATAACATGGAATGGATAAATGGAGTAAATAAATCAAAAAACAAAGATGTAAAGAAGTATAAAATACCATATATTTATGATGGATTGAAAATTCCTGGTTTCAGAAAGGAAAGGGTGTGCACGAAGGGAAAACACAATAAAAGATTACAACGCAATCACACATCTCTTAAAAATTGAATGGTTATGGGTGAATCATCCCCCGAAATGAGAGAATAAATGAATGATGTGACGACCCATATCTTTGAAGTATTATATCTAAGACTCATGTAATGTGATGTGGTTGAATTTCAATTAAATCTAAATCTCAATATCAAAACCGGGTTTACCATGTAAAACTTTAGGAAACCATAGAGATTATTGATTGGAGTTATGTTCATTGAAATGAAAATAAATAACTTTAAAAGTTTCATTGAATTCAGTTTTCATTAAAAATAATCTAATTGGGTCATATGGTAGGATGCTATAAACAATGTTAACTGGTTGATCTGGGAACACTTTAACAACTACCAATATATGGAAAACTGAAAAATGACTCACTGGAAGATTATTCACCAAAATATGTCTCTACTATAGATGAATCAATGTTAGATGACTCGTTGATAGATGAACCATTGATAGTTGACACACCAATAGACGAAGATGACTCACTGACAGATGAATCACCGATAGATGACTAACTGATAGATTACTTAGTGACAATTGGCTCACATACATGTGACTCTCAGAAAAATGACTCACCTAATGATGTATCCTTATATATGAATCATCGACAGATGAACCACCTATAGATGAATCACCTACAGATAAATCAATGACAGATAACTGACTGACAAATGACTCACAAACAGATGAATCACTGATAGATGATTCACTGAAACACGAATCAGTGATAGATGACATGCGGACAGATGGCTCACCTACATATGAAATCCAACAAATGACTCACATATCGATGAATCAATGACATATGAATCTCTGAGACATGTCTCCCCAAAATATGACTCCCTAATAGATGATTTCCAGATAGATGACTCACTGAAAAATGACTCACAGACATATGACTGACCGACAAATGACACCCTGATAGATGACTCATCGATCAATGGAACATCATTGGCACTATTCACATATTTGTCACCAGCATCACAATTAACATCTATCTCACTGATAATATTGTTCATAAAATAAGAAATAATGATCACAGTAGTGGAAATTTGGAAAAATATTAGAAATAAGTGATCTTGGCCTCCCAAAATACCGCAAACAACATATTTTCTAAAATGAAAGGACTCGAGAGGTCCAACCAATTAGATATTAATTTTATTTTATGTACTGTTTAATTATATATGTGACATTAAAAAGGTTCGTGGTACCAAATATGTCTCAATGGAGATCAAATGGAGATTAAATCACTTAAATAATGGTCAGTCATAGTTGGAAATATTTAAACCTAATATATAATAAATTAAAATTAACTATAAGTGAATTAATAACACCTATAAATATTTATAATAACATATCTTAAAATATTATATCTAATCAAAACCCATTCATTAAGACATTTTCACTATTATCACATTTTTTATGTAAACATTATAGTTTCCTTATACAATATTCACCATGGATTTTTGATTTCATATAAATTTGTTTTAGTTTACTAATATCAAAAATTATGTTCATGTAATAAATTTCATATATATATATATATTCATATTTTTAATATTAAATTAATGGAATACATGTTAAAAGAATCACATTACATTGGGGATGTGGTGTTCTAGTCACACGCATTAGTTAAATTATCATTTTATTTTATAAATGTAACATTAAGAGGGTATATGGTATTTTATGTTTCATTAATTAGAATTGTTTCATAATTATAATAAATAATAATTATTTCAATCACTATTACTATTTATGGGAGGCAATAATGAAAACAAATTACATTGGTTTGCATGGTAGTAGTCTTTAATACCCATGTGTGATGGTTTTGTTTTCCATTTGGTGGATAATTTTACAGTTAAAAATTAGTTCATTAAAGAAATCATAATATATTGTAGACAATGTCTTTATCATATTTTATTTCATATTACCTAATTTGAGATATAAAAGGAAAAGAGAAAAAGTGAAGATGTTTCATTAGGATGATTTCTTATTCTTTGAATGATTTAATTTAGATATCCTTAAATGGGACATAAGATAATTTATTTTTGAATAATTTAACCTCTATTACATGGATTATTATTTTCATGGAGCATTATATTTTGTCTAGTTGAGATAAATTGTCCAAGAGGTGTGAGGATCTTCCCATTTAAAATTGTAGTGGGTGGGACTCATGTAATTTTTCAAAGTCATAACATATTATTAAGTAACATTATTTGAATGATGTATCCAAATTGAGCATATCTGGAATATGGTATATTAAAGGGTTATAATAACAACATTCAATAGTATTTATAAATGTTTTATGAATATTTTAATATTTTTGAATTCAGTTTAACCCCCAATAAACAAGTTTTAACCATAATTGTAGTAGAAAATTTTTACCAATAATAATATTGACATTTTTAAAAAAATTTGGGAAATTAAAAAATTATAAATTAGGAATAAATATTTTGGTAAATTATTATAAAATTCAATTTGAATATGTGATATTAATAATTTAAAAATCTAACTAGTAAATGTTGATGAATTTTTTTTCATGAAAATTAAATTTTCAAGAATAAGATGATCTTATATTTACTGTCGGACTAGAAATAATCATTATATTATTTTTATTTCATACATATAGATATATAAGATCTATATATGATTCAAAAAATTGGTAATTAGATATTTTATTAATTCCATAAAAAGGGTAAACATTTTTTACTATAATGTAGTATTCTAAAAAAATTCCATTTTACCCACTAAATAATGTTATCAGTATTTCTATCTTAATGATAATAACTACTTTTTTATATAAACATATTATAAGAAATTACAATAAAATAAAATAGTATCAGTAAAATTAAAAATATTCGAATAATCATAAACACTTATTTTATATTCAAAATCACAAAATCCAATCACACATTATTTTGAAAATATAACATCAAAATTGATATTCAACGTACAAAATTAAAATTATTATTTCATGAAATAATAAAAGATTCATTATAATATAATTTAGGTAAAATAAAATGTTCAGTAACTATAATTTAATTTTATAGGAATCATACTACTCAACTAATTTGATGATTCATGTGGAGTATCACCCAACCCTTTAATAGTATCTTCTAACCATAATATTTACATTATAATTGTGAAGGAATTATATAGGTAGTTTAAAGTGTGAAATATATAAAATATAAAAATAGTAAAAAAAAATATTCACACATAAGTTGTTGAAAATATTCCAATGTATATGGTTGGAGTTGATCCAGTATTCAGACATCTCAATTAATTTCAATCCTAGTACGATAAATCAGGTGAATGATACTCTGAGTATGAATTATCATGATACATTATCCATTATGAGGATTGAATTTAACCAATTACTGATGTATTAAAAATTATTTAACTCAAGGTTCAATTCCTTAAATCAATGCATTCATTAATATATACTAATTCATATTTATATGTAAAGACCAATGAAACCTCGATAGAGGATTTGGAGAAACAAATGAAGATATGTAATACTCAGATTTTTGACCTCAAAATAGTAGAATTATAAAATTCATGAATGGAATATATTTCCAACAAAAATTTATAATTGGTTAATGGATGATTTAAAAAATACTTTATTCTATATCCATCCATGAAGCATATAATTGTATATATTTTTCAATAATAATTTTTGATATGAAAAAATGAAGAAGTAAACTAATTAGTTTATATATATCTATGCATGGTTTTTGTAAAGATAAGTTTTGTCAAAGTAAATAAATGTGTATATTAAAACATGTATCGATATATAAATATAAATAGTAGAACATCCCTATTTAGATATTATAGCTCTTCCTAACAGTAATGAATCATATAATTTTATTTCTATTGTTGTATATATCTTTACAAATTCAACACATTTAATTTCTATATAAAATAATATGTCACTTGATAAACTATCCGGGAATCACGTAATTTACGTGGGTGTGTTTCATCTTGATCCACATAAAAGTATATATGATTGATTTTCATGGTTTTCCATAATGTTTTGAAGATGTATTCAAGAATCATTGGATATAATGTTATTATTTATCACAATTAATAATATTATAACAGTTGGTTAATATAAATGGAACCTTTATAACTATGATGTAATGCTGTCATCTGATTCAATTTATAAAAAAGGAGGTGGGTAACACCACCTTCAATGGCTATAATTCTCATATAACAACAATTTATTTTATTTTATTCGAATGGAACCATATGAGGATTTATTTGGAGATAGGTGAAAATTGTAATTATGAGGTGATAAATTTAGTGACTGAAATTGGATTAGAGTCAACATATCCTATGAAATTAAATATAATTATGAAACCATTTATTGTCACATTTAAATTACATATGGTATATTAAATATTATAATTAGTAATAATCATTGAATATTTTAATTTTAAGTTAGATATAATAAATTATTATAACTATAACCATATAAGAGTGTTAGGAGACTATCAAATAAATGATTTTTGATTCAAAGATACATTGTCCACAATTAAATCATTTTATACATGGGTATAGTGTATTATCAACCCCAACTCCAACTAATATTAAAAAAATTTCATTTTTTACATGTATGAATTTTGAGGTTGTGTATACCCAATCATTCTAATGTACAAAACACATAGGATTTAATGGTTGGTTATTGTTTCTATTATAAGGAAATCTTTATTTGAACCATTGATCAAATAGATATTTTACTATGAAACAATATCACTCAAATGGTTAATGTTATCAAGAGGAATATTATATTTTTAGAATAAATTTAAGAATTATATGATATGATTAGGGAGATGTTTTCTTATCAATTTTCTTCATATTAATGAAATTACAAAAAAAATTATTTTAGTGGGTGTATAATGTGACAAACATCAATTTTACTAAGTGTTTTCCTTTAATGAAATAATTTTTTCAATAGAATCTTATATTCAAAAAACCAAACTAAATTTAACAATTAAACATTTCATTTCATTAGATTGTTTAAATAAATAATAAAAATAAGTAAATAAGATAGAATTAAATATAATTTTTAAAATTACTAAATGAATTAAACCAAATGTTAAAAATATAAATTAATTTTGGAATATTTATCATCATGGTCTTGTATAATGATTTTCATTATAATCATAAATATATAGACAATAAATATTATTAGAAATATATAAAAAATCATGATAATAATTTTAAAAATTACAATGCATTATATGATAGATGTATGTAGTTCTATATATTATAATTTTAAATGTGCATTATATGTATAATCATTAGATATATGGTTATTATCAATTGAAATTTATTAAAGAGAAAAGAAAATAGTACAAGAAAAATACAAACAAAAAACACCAAAACTATAAAAAATGGTTAAGGTGAAAAGGAAAGAAAACAAAGAAGACAAACACCCAATAAAAAAGGGTGGGCTATGGGATGAGGCCACCAATGCCGCCAATGATGATCAAAGACAGATCAAGTAAGAAATCTCCACGACAGAAGAATCTCCATCAGCCCTGGCCTTTATTAGCCAAAAAACAGCAACATAAAAGCCTTCCATCCACCAAAAGAAGCCAGCAACTAAGCCTCCAGCCCGCTCCAAACAGCACACTGATTCCCAGAATTTGGGAAACCACAGCAACTCGACACAGAAAAGCTCTACTTCCATCCCGAAGAAAAAGAAAAAGCCACTCCAAAAAACAAACAGGCCCCAAAAGAAACTTACCAAAGTCTAAAAATGGGGGATTTGTCACAGTCCTTATTAATAAAAATAAGGAGATCATCAGGAACTTGATCAAACCAAACAAAATCAACACCATTAACACCTTTATTACCCAGACCATCAGCAACAGAATTGGCTTCCCTATAAACGTGAGTGATAATATGATTCAAAGAAAAAAGAGTCTCCAAACAATTAATCCAGCGATTAGTAAGCTTCCAAGACAAGTGATAAAGACCCATCCTAATTGCAGAAACAACAACAGAAGAATCACTCTCAAACCATAAATTATCCCAACCACGATGCACAGCTTGATCGACAGCAACAATAATGCCAAGCATTTCAGCCTCATGTGAAGAGGCAAAGCCACAAGAACCATGAAAACAACCAAGGACATCCCCTTTATGATTCCTGAAAACAGCACCATAAACAGAATGCCACAGATTACCCCTAGAAGCACCATCTGAATTTACTATTATCAAACCAAAAAAAGGTTCCTTCCAGAGAACTTCTAATGTACCACGGGGAGGCTTGAAATTACCCTTAACACCTATCCTATTCAGAACGGACAAATCATGAACTGAGTTAAAGAAAAAATGCTTCCTTGGAATAACAACATTACGCATAGCACCAAGAATAGCGGATAAAACCCCACTAACCGAGAAGAAAAATTTATCATGAATCATCTTATTTCGAGCAAACCAAATAAAATGAAGGAGTTCAGAAGCAGTGACTCTAAAAAGATCCAACAATTGGGGAGTGAGAGAAATAAAATTCCATCTTTGAAGGAAATGATGAATTGAAGACATATTAGGCATGGGAATTTCAAAGATATCAAAAACAGCCTTCCATATTGAAGAGGCATTAACACAAATAATAAACAAATGATCAATATCTTCCCTATGTTGATGGCAAAACAGACACGAAGAGCAGAGAGATATGCCACATTTCTGAAGGAAACAACCAGTAGGAAGTTTCCCATGAGCCAGTCACCAGGTAAAAGAAGACCGAGAGGGCCTAATAATGTTCATATGAAGATCCCTCATCCATTTACACCCTATATTGCAAGATAGAGAATGACAATAAAAATTTTTAGAAGTCACCAGGCCATTAAAAGCAGGTTCCCAAGCCCAAAAATCCTCTCTGTTAGAGAAACAATAACTATTGATAATTGTAACAATATGATTATGGAGACCCCCCATATTATCAAGCTGATCCTTAATCGTAGCATCCATATCAATATTAAAATCATCATCCAACAAGGAGTCAGCTAAAGGACATCCAGTCTAATTGGCCTTCCAAAAGGATAAAGACGAATTCCTTGAAACAAGCCATTTGGCATTAGAGTCAATAGAGGAAAAAATGTATTTAAAAGCAGGACATGCAGAAGAATCCAGATAATTAAAAACTCCATTCCTGAGCCTATCCCTGAATTTATAGCGGAGAAAGTCCAGAGACTCAGATTTATCATTGACAAGCCTCCAAATGTACGAGGCCAGTAAAGAATCATTAAACACCTCAAGATTTTAATAGCCAGACCCCCAACATCATAGGGTTTACAACAATTATTCCAAGAAACAATAACTAATTTCCTCTCTGAAATATTGCCACTCTAAATAATTTTTTTAATAGAAATAGTAATGCTCTTGATAAGAGAGATCGGCCACTTATAAATCATGAATGAATAAACAAACTTAGAAATGATAACAGCTCTAACCAAACAAACCCGACCAGCCAAGGAAAGGGTATTACCCTTCCATGTAGCAAGATGACGTCTGATTTTACAGACAATATCAGAAAAATAACAAGATTTAGGCCTCCCCCAAAACATAGGAACATCTAAACAAGTAAAGGGAAAAACACCTTCATGAATACCCAAATCCCTAATAATGCCAGTCTTCCTAGAAATAGGAAAATTCCTTCCAAAATAAACAAAGGACTTTTCCCAGCTAATCTCTTTCCCAGAGTCTTTTTCATAATGCAAAAGGGCACGCTTAATATTTTAAATATTTCTCTTATCCCCTTTAGTGAAATGAATAATATCATCCGCATATAACAAGTGAGTGGGAGCAACAAAACCTCTACTAGCACTAATAGAATACAGATTCCCATTACTAGCCATAATAGAAAGTTATCTACTAAGATAATCCTCTGCAATGGAAAAAATAATGGCCGAGAGAGGGTCACCTTGTCTCTACCAGCACTAAAAAATTTGTTAACAAACATTCAATTATTAATTGACATTAATGATGATTATAATAAAATATTTCACTAAAATTGATATATATTCTAAAAATATTGTAATATGTTAATTTTATTTATATTGAAAATAATTTATTAATATTGATAAATTTTATTGATTGACCATAGTGTAAATTTTCAATAATCACGTCTAAATTTTAATTATAGTCCCGTTTTATTTTTTAATGAATTTATTTTACCATAGAAAATTTTACTCACCATTGTAATGAATAAATTATGTTAAAATTGCTGAAGTAAACGTTAATGGCCAAAATTACGTTTAATATTTTCTTTAAATGAATGTGTGAGGGAATTATTAAACTCCCCTTATCCTAAATCCAATATTTATCCACATTATGTCTATATTAAAAGTAATGAATTTCCTTATGAATTAATGAATTGATATTTAAGAAAAATTTAACTTGGGATAAAAAATCCATGAAAAAACAACACATATAATTAAGTACAAATATTAATCCCACCTAATATTCTTACCCAAAAAATAATCACTATATTTTAGAAACCACTAGTACCAAGAATGAATTGTCCAATCTATCAATTCTAGGTGTATCTCTATATTAGATTTAGATTATAACCATATGTGTTTTCCTACCCTTAGAAATTATTTTTTATTGTTTTCAACTTCCCCTTGTTAAATATTATTGATAAAATTCATTAAAAGAAAAGATATCATTAATATTTTATTAAATTCATACTAAAAAACTATATAGCATGTTCTCACTCACATTGTAATTATAAAATTTTATTATTGGGACAGTTTTATATTCTATATGAACAATGTTACAAAAATTACATTTTGTATTACTAATAAAATATAAATAAAATTAATATTTTGTAATAATGAATTATTTAAATGATTTCAAGAATACATAATGGTAATATTCCAAAGAATATTCAATAATAAATTCAATTTTTTTGACAATTTAATAGTCATTCAAAATGAGATTTATTTATCATTGCATGAATACAATATATATATCTTCCGTTAAATCAAAATGGTTCCTTACTAAAACAATATAAATATATGCTAAATATTCTAGAATAATCAATAGAATATAAACCCATGATCATGGATTGAGGATCATAACCCCCAAACAAATGTATTCATGTAAAAATAGAAAATTAATAATATAATGTTCATTTCATAAATAACTAAGTCATATATAGGTAAGAAACTATAATTAAATTATATTATGTATGATAAATATGAATACTTTTAAAATTAAACTTAATAGTAATCCTAAATTTATTTAAATGTTTTTTATACTGTTCTCGACCAAAAATCAATTTGATGAAAGGGTTATTATTATCAAATTACATTTATTGGGATATTATCCATATTCAATTTTTTGAAGGTTTATTTTGAAACAAATCATTCAATTTACAATTAATTCCATGTTATTTAGGTGATTTAAAATCCCATCTCAGGTTTTCACTTTCAGTAGAACTTGATTCAATGTTTACAAATGCCATAAATTTTTATTTTTAATCTGAAATTATGATAATTATTACATATAAAAACTATCATAAATTAAAATATATTAGAATTATTATTAATAACCAATCTATATTATTCTCTTTAAATTAATTCAATTATTCACATGTATTTTTAAAATTTATCAACTATTTGGATTACAAATCCAGTTGAAGGATTATTGTAAATAGATATGACCTTATATCAACTTCTAAATATGGAATATGTATCCTCTATTTATATATTATTTATATTTTATTAATAATTTAATCCTTTATATAAATTTTCTTTTATGATTATATTTTTACTCATATTCTATTTTAATAAATATTTTTTAAAAGAATATCCTTTTGATATATTCTCTAGGAATTCATCCACATACTATTTTTTAACATTTACTTTACGAATCATTATTTATATGTTTTCATGGTTATAAATTGTAATTTTTATTTATAGATATTTATGTCAATTTATTAAAAAATAATACTTCAATATAATGTAATGAGTATTTTTTATAATTTTAATTTTAAATTTATACCTCTATAGTAACTTTTTTCATCATTGAAAAATTACTTTTACATTTCTTATGATTCAATGGAAATATTTCCAACTAATACCATCAAATATCCATATGTATATTTATGAAGAAAATTATTTTCGTTTTATTCTTGTAGCCTATTTTTTACATGGGATAATTATTCAAGAATTGTGTTTGAAATGTTTCTCTATACATATGGATTATATATGTATGGTTTCTCATTAAATGATTTGTGGGATGAGATTTAAATATCCCCCCAATGAATTGGGTAATAATTTATTTCACGTTAGATGATATCTAAGGGACTCAAGATTGAGACTGATATAATTTGTAACTCTCTAAATTATTTTTTTGGCTAGTTAGGCTAAATCCAATACACTATGAAACATTATACAATATGTGATGATATTAATTGAAGAGAACTATTAAATATAAAATTATTTTCTATTAGTATTTATATGTTACATTATTATTCAACAATTTAATGTTATGAAAAAATTCTATAATATTATTTTATTTCTCAGGAATATTGACAATTTCTTCTATACCCCATTGAATAATTACTTATATTTCATCGAATATCTTATGAAATTACTCAGGGTATTGATTTTTTATTTCAAAAAATGTATTTTTATTTTGATATGTTAATGAAACATTGTAATTTTCTTCTTACTACATGTTCTTCATGTTATTTGTGATGTTATTTGGTTTTTATCCATTATATTTACCTATTTTAAGAATCTATGCTAACCCCATTCTTATATATTATTCATATACGTTACAACGAATGATATTAAGTATGATAAGTATATATGGTATCATAGTTGAGGAATATTTATGGTATACAATGATTAATGACTTTAAAATAATATGAGTATTATGAATCTATTTCTAATGGAACTGATCATATATATTCTTTATGTGCGATTTATAGCTGCGCGTAATTAATATTAACAATAAACGATGTAATATGTATGTCTTTTAGGTAATGTTCATCATAATAAAAATCATAACAGTTATTCATTAGGAATCCAAAATAGGATTAAATTTTCAATGATATATTCCATGTTTGATAGAAAGTCTTGATGTTCAATTATTACAATAATTGAATAAGTAACACCATATATAGAATCAATAGATCCCTTATTTTTTATTCAATCATTAGTTTCACCATTGTGTCTAAATAATACACTATGGATATTGAAAATAATAGAGAATATTTTCGAAAGATTATAAAAATTCATTGTAACTTACATTGATAATGATCTAGTATTCTTTAAGAATTCATATGAGATTAATAATCCATATTTTCTAGTTTCAATGTTTTCAAAATCATTGATGAATTGATCCCAGGAATTGATCCGTATTTACTAGTTTCTAGGTATCTATGTTTTATAGTTTCTTTGAAACATGTAAAATGAGTTATCATTCCAATATATCCGAACAAATCATTCATATATGTATTGATCCATGTAATAATTGAATAATGTCAACTGTATAATAAAAATATATTGAAATATTCTATGATGAGAATCAATATCATATGTGAATAAAAGTGTATCTTAATACATTTTTTATACTATATATTACACACAAAAATTTTAAAGTATTTTTTTCTAATATAGAAGATTTATGTAAGAACCATGATCTTTTTTAAGGTATGTTTTTCTCTTTCCTGTTCGTTTTGAGAAAAAGAGGAAATTATAAAAAATATCAAAGTATATGTTGTGTACTTAAGGAGTACGCACCGTTTATTATGATGCTGCTAGAGGACGTGTTCTAGATATGTCATGGCCACACACATGACCATGTAAGGGAGACATGGAGGCTCCCTAAGGATGAGTATATAAAAGGAGAGTAAACGTCATGTACTTCAAAAGTACATGCCATGTAATGTTTTTTTCATTTAATTCATCGGGGTCACATTTAATCACTAGAACACACTCTTTTTAGGTCATGTTCAATGAGAGAACCATACAGCCATGGATCATCGACCAGCCCCGGAGTGAGCATAGTCCACCAAATAAAACACCATTGGTTGCGTTGTAATCAAATCGGTGAGTTCTGCCTTCTCCCAAAGCATCGTTTTCCAATTCCTACTCTATTCCATGTTATTGTGGGCTGAATATTTTATAAATTTTCATAGATATATGAAATTATAAGGCGATTCAAGCATTTAGGTTCAAATATATAGATCACCAAACGCCAAGGTAGGTGGTTTGTGACTTTTCGTTCAATGTCTTTGAGTATTATGTGTAATTTCTACCAATACCTTTGAATGGGGTATTGTGTGTCACCGTTTTACCGTTGTTGTCTTACTTCCATGCTTGTATGATTGTGTTGAGGTTGAATGGATAAGAATAGGGTTGTTTTAGTATGCCTTGGATGTTTTTTCCATGAATGTTTTATTTACGACCGTTTGGTCTTGTTTAGCCAATTTGGCCACCTTGCATGTTTTCCATACTTGTTGCAGTAGGATGGAGAGTTTGAATCCTGATATTATGGATATATTGTAGACTATTTAGCTAAGTAGTTATGTAGGTTTAATTTGGCCATATTACATTGCTATGATGTTATCCTACATGGCGTCGTGAGAACCGGGTGTAGTAGACTATAAGAGGAATTGACCGAGTGAGCTTCCTCAGAGAGACTTTGAGCATTAGGATATAGGGGAATAGAATGTGTGAGATTCCTCAGAGAGCCTATGATTACACTTGGATATATAGGGATTTATTATGTGATCATCATTTGAGATTCCTTGACTTCTATAGAATATAAGGGGATGGACCATGTGAGCTTCCTCAGAGAGTCAATGTTTTACATTGAAATATCGTGCTTACCATAGACTATAAGAGGAATTGACTATGTGATCATCCTCAGAGAGTCTTTGAATGACCTAGGATATAAGGGGAATTGACCGAGTGAGCTTCCTTAGAGAGTACTTTTCTTTAGGTCTATAAGGGGAATTGACCGAGTGAGCTTCTTGAAAGAGTCCCTGACTACCTTAGTCTATAAGGGTAATTGACCAAGAGAGCTTCCTCAGAGAGTCTTATAATTTTTGTAAGACCAAACCAGAGAGGATAGGCTGAGTGTACTGCCCAGAGGGTTGTTGGTGCTTGTTTGGTAGGATGAGAGGGGATGGCTGTGAGTACATCCTAGAGGGTTACCTATTTTTTCCTAGCTGCTTGTTAGATGTTGCTTGATATTGGATCTATGGATTGTTTATTGTTCAACATGCATGTGTTTACTAATTTATGTACTTTTACCTTCCATATATTCACTAACTATTAGGAATAGATCTTCGGTTGGTTTCCCACTGGGATTTTGTCTCAAACCCTGTATGGGATATATTTTTGGGCCCAAACAGATTATATTGTTGTAGGTATATATAATGGAAAGTTCCCTTCCACATCAGGTGCATTACTTGCTATGGAGATGAAGAGAATGGGACCAAGCATAGGCTTGCGATGTTGTGGAGTTGTTATATTTTTCTTTTATACTTGGTTCAGTACTGTTTGTATTCAGTACTGTGACTTCTTTAGCTGTTTTACTAGACATATGTATCATGCATAATTTATTACGCATTTACATAGATGTTTATTATCTTAGACTTCTGTTGTTTACTATTGTTGGATATTTAATGCTTCTGCTATTTAATGTTTGCTTACTTCCATTGTGTACTCTGCCAATGAGGGCATATTTTCCCAACTATCACACCCAAGACCCTCACTACAAGTCGACTACCTCGGGCATTCTGGGAAATGCACTTGAGGCCATGTGACCAACTGGGTACGGTGCAACTCTAGGTGGATTCTGGAACCAGGATGTTACAAATTGGTATAAAAGGGTTTTGTTTCTCATGATTTATTGTTTGGAGCCTATAGTCAGGGATAGGACAGAATAGGTACTTGGTAATAAGTTGTGCATGGGAGTAGTTTACCCGCGTATAGGGAAAAGCCAATCTACCTCATTTATTGCAATTTTTTATAATTTTCCAACTTTACATCTGATTTGATTTTCACTATTGGGTGACTCACATGTTTTGTGTTATTAATGTTGATGATATTGAGGTTCTATTACTATCACAACCAGATGAGATGAGGGTATTCCATCCCATGCATCATAAAGAAACTTGTTACAAATCATATGTAATTAATTCATTCCATTCCATCTAGGATGGATTAGTAATTAAATGTTGATGTGATAGATGTTGTGTAGAATATTCTTGATGCTGTGATAAATGCTTTGAAAAAATATATGTTGATTGATAAGGTATTGTTTGTGTAAGGATTTTTTTGGATGAATGCCAAACATTAGTTATTGATGTGTTATGGGCCCTCATGGACCGTAATTTAGAGGATAATCTCCTTTTTGTCATGTTATAACATGAATAATATTCAATTCATTGATTTGTGGGGAGTATGGGTCCTCAAAAATCAATATTTGGCACTTTTAATACTCTTTTCAGTGTTTTTTGGGCTCTGGAGTAGTTTCTGAGGCTTATTGCTCAAGAAAACCTAGAATACACGCTGTGTAGTTTTGAATACACGCCACGAGTTCTTCTTTTCACGAATAAACATTTTCTGTTAAGTACATGTCGTGTACCATATGTGCAGACCGTATAATCTCTAACCGTGTCATAGGCCGTTGGCAGAGATGTGAGATGGGGAATTATTTGTAAGAACAAGTTGTGTACCAGTTTCACATGTTGTGTAGTCTGACCCAGGTACACGGTCGTGTCATGAACAACATAGGTTAGTGTTTTCATTACATATACACGTTGTGTTAGGATTTTACAAGCTGTGTAGTCAGACCTAGTTACACGGCTGTGTCAAGAACAAAACGGGTCGATGTTATCCTTTCACATACAAGCGGTGTCCATCGGGAACATGTCGTGTAGTGTCAGTAGTGTGTCAGGTCGTGTCCCTAAAAACATGGTCTATGTGAAGCTTGCCTAATACATGTTGTGTCTGCCATGAACACGCCGTGTAGTCTTGAATTTGGTGACCAGTGTTTCTTAACTATGTAGAAGGGCCCAGGCAGGGAAAGGGAATTCGGGTATACACCGTGTTCTAGGAAAACACGCTGTCTGTTTTGGGGTGTTACACGACCAGTTGTGGCGGGTATACATTCCCATGTGAATGACATAATGGAACACACCATCTAGGGGAGATACATGTCGTGTAGTAATTATTTTCTTATCATGATTTCTTTTCTCTATAATTTTCTTCATTGTGCCTTCAGTCTTCATTCATTGTAAATCATGAATCTATATGTGAGTTTAACCATGGAGAGTTATGCTACCTAGATGTCCTCCGGTTGACTGCCAGTTGCAGGGCCACGATCAGATGCCTGATATGGATTATCAGGGACTTCATATACACCCTCCTATTTTTCCAGCTTTGGCACCAATGGTTATACCAGTTGCAGGAGACGATTCGCAGTTTAGGGATGGTTTTTGAGGATGATGTAGACCATCTATGGAGTGCCGCATCCTACCCTATCGATGGATTATTTGAGGTCGGTTTTCCAGTAACAGTATCCTCCCGCCTTCTCAAGGGAAGGAGGACCATAGGATGTAGAGTCGTGTCTTGAAGCCACACTGACGATCTTTGACCATCGCGAGGTACCACCAAAGAGGAGGGTGAATCTCGCAACCTACATGCTCAGAGACTCCACCATGAGGTGATGGGATGTCAACTATCAGGCAGGACGCCACCAGAATTTGGCATGGAAGGAGTTCTAGTGTATCTTTTATGATTACTTCTACCCGATGACCTTGACGTCCGATTGATCCCGATAGTTCATGAGCATAGAGTAGGGTACTCTTTCTGTGATGGAGTATTCCTATCCCTTCACAAAGCTGCAGCTTTTCACGCCTATTCCTAAAGGTGATGAGTTGGTCATATCTAGGAAGATTGAGGATGATCTCGGGTAGGAGATTAATTTCTATGTGATCATCTTTAGGTTGATATGGATATCCTCTATTGTCAACCAGACACTGATTACAGAGCACAATCTGAGGGATTATGGAGTTGTGATCTAGGGTCATTCCACATCCAGAGTTTGAACTCTGCCAACTGATTACAGGAATCATTGTAGGGGGACTGAATGTGGAGATCAGAGTAGTCTGGATGCATCTTTTGGTACACACGTGGTGTGCTACCAGTGTTGGAGGAGCAGACATACAAGGCCACGTTTCCTGAGAAACCCTATGGGGTTCCAATCTTGTAGCCAAATGGTTCATCTCCAGCATTTCTGTTAGTTTGTCTCTCCACTAGCTAGAGACAAGTGTTCTTAGATAACCCCACGTATGGGAGCATCACCACATGTTTGTCCCCAGTCTGGAAGCTAGAGTTCTTCTTACTGTTAAGGTCGAGGTAGAGGTCGTGAATGGGGTAGTCAGTCACCGGTCCTTTAGTGACATTAGGGTGAATAAGCTTAGAGTGGTTAGGCAGGGTCACAAGGTCATGAAGTTGGCCAGAATTTTTTAGTTGAGCAGACCCAGTAGGATCAGGTTCCCAGGACATCCATAGTTCTATGTACAATCATTGTAGCTTCAGTTTTGTCTTCTGAAATTTTTGACATAGGGGGTTTCCATAACTTTGTCTCTATTTCTGTTGTGGAGATCCATGGTCTCTACATCTTTTTTTTCTGCCAATATATTGATTCTTGACACACATTTGGGGATGTGGAAATCTATCATAAGTGTAAGGAGTTCCCTCAAGAGGTTGGATGATGTCACTTCCTATGGGACCTCTATGTCCTATAGATGACGAGCTATGATGTCATTCCTAGAATGGTCTGGCTAGTCAATTTTCAGGAATTTTTTTATTTTTTTCTCCTTAGGGTGATTTTTCTATCATTAGAGTTTGGATCCATTCTTCATAAGGGAGATAGGGATGTTCATACGAGCTAAACAGGACCAGAGCATCATTGGTTAGGAGGAGTTTTGGCCCAGATTTTTAGTCTATATCTGAATGATGAGGGGGCTTCACATTTAGACTTCACTACACTGGTGGATCATTTTATGGATTTCAATAGAGAGGGCTTTATAGGGTTTCCTCTAGACTGTGAGGTGGAATTTTCTATTGAGCTTGTTCCAAGAGCAGCACATGTGTCCATTCCTCCTTATAGGATGGCTACACCAGAATTACAAGAGCTCAAGAAACAGTTGGAGGAGGTGCAAGTGAAGGTTTCCATCTAACCCAGTACTTCTCCTTGGGGTTCGACTATCCTATTTCCGAAGAAGGAAGATGAAAACCTTAGGACTTATGTGGATTAACGGAAGATGAACCAGTTGATGGTCACGAACTGATTCCAATTTCCTAGGATTGATGATCTCTTTGATCAGCTTCAAGGAGCCTGAGTGCTATTGAAGATTGACTTGAGATCCAGTTATCAGCAGTTGCGTGTTGTAAAATATAATATACCTTTTATAGTGTTTCAGAGAAGTTATATTCTATACGAGTATATGGTTATGTCGTTCTGTCTAACGAATGTTCCTACAACTTTCATGGAACTGATTAATTGAGTGTTCCATCCATACTTGGATTCTGTCATGGTTAGATTCGTGGCCAATATTTGGGTGTACTCTCAATCTCAACATGACCATGCCACAAATCTTGAGAATGTTTTGAGTATACTGAGGAAGCATCAGCTATTTTATAAGCTCTCAAAGTGCCACTTTTAGATGGATCAGATTCACTTTTTGGGTCATGTCATTTCAAAGATAGGTGTATCAGTAGAACCACTTAATGTGAGAGCAGTAGTTTCTTGGGAGCAGCTGAAGAATGTCTTTGAGGTACCGAGTATTCTAGGGCTGGCTGGATACTACAGATACTTCATACAAGACTTTTCACACTTATCAGCACCACTGAAAGTTTTTACTAAGATGGGTTTGAAGTTCTTATGGTCAGATTCTTGTGAGTTAGCCTTTAAGTTGATGAAGGAGTGGTTCATATAAGAATCGATATTAGTCTTGTCGAAGCTATGAAAGAGCTATAATATTTACTATGACGCATCAGATATCGGACTGGGAGCTGTGCATATGCATGGAGATGGATTAGTTGCATACGGGTCTCAGGAGTTGATGCCACATGAGAATAATTACACAATGAATGATCTGTAGTTGGCAGCAGATGTTCATTCCTTACAATGTTGGAGAAATTATCTTCTTGGAGAGCATTTTGTGGTCTTCACTGACCACAAACTTATCAAGTACATTTACACTTAGTGTGACCTGAATTTGAGGCAGTAGAGGTGGTTCGAGTACCTAAAATCCTTTGATTTTGATCATGCCTATACGCCTGGGAAGGGAAATGCAGTGGCTGACTAGTTGAGCAGAAGAACTCATATACAAACATTTAAGGAGGCCATTAGTGAGTTTTAGATTATGGTTCTATTCACCGATATGCCTTTGGAAGTGCACGACAGTCATGATAGACATTTCTTTCATCTATAACTACTACCTCTATATTTCTTGGTCAGGTGTGAATGAGGCATCTATCATACTCAGAGGGCGTAAGAGTGTGTCAGGAGAGGACTCTATTCCTGGAAGGAACATAGGGGAGGATGATATCTTGTGTTTACAAAGCCGCGTATGGGTGCCAACATACATACATGAGGACTTGAGGCAAGATTTTTATTCCACAATTTGGGAATTTTATCCTGGTGTCACCAAGATGTATCGTGATCTACACCATCAGTATTGGTGGCCAGGTATGAAGAGAGATGTTGTTGGTTTTTTCATGAGGTGTTCCACCTGTAAGCATGTGAAGGAAGAGCATCAACGACCATCCAGTATTATACAGTAGTTACCCATTCCCAAGTGGATGTAGAACAACGTAGTGATGGATTTCATGACAGGGTTTTTGAGGCCGCCTCACAGGAATGATAAATTATGGGTTTTCATTGACAGAATCACAAAGGTCACTCACTTCATGTCGATCAAGGATACCTTCAATTTTGATGAGTTTAGATGGTTGTATATACGAGATATTGTACGTATCCATGGAGTTCCAAACTCAATTGTTTCAGACAGAGATCCATGTTTTTCTTATATGGTCTGGAAGGGGCTTTAGATGGCTTTCATCACACATGTACATTTGAGTAAATCATACCATCCCTAGAAAGATGGCCAGTCTGAGCATATGATTCTGAAGCTTGAGGGTAATCTCTGAGAATGGATCTTCGATTTGGAGGTTATTTAGAGAATCATATAACTCTTTTGGAGTTTCTCTACAACAATAATTTCGAGAATCTATTCATATGGAAACTTATGATGCTTCGTACGGTAGGTCGTGTTGATCAACCTTATGTTGGCTAGATGCAGGAGAGGCATCTTTGATGAGAACTCATCTTCTGTAGGAGACCACATATTAGATAGAGTTGATTCGAAAAAGGATGGCTACAGCATAGTATCGTCAGAAGTCATATGCTGATCAGTGGAGAGGACTGCTTGAGTTCGAGGTCGGGGATTAGTTTTTTCTGTGTGTCACACCGAGGATAGTACACAAAAGGATTAGAAGATAGAATAAGATTTTATCGAATTATGTCAATCCATTTGATTTTTTTGGAGATAGTTGGGATGGTTTCCTATCGGTTGTTGTAACCACAGAGGTACTGGGCTATGCATGATGATTTTCACATCACTAATCATTGACATTACTTTTCAGCCCCATATCATGTGTTTCAACCTGAGGAGGATGAGCTCAAAGTGCATGCATATTCGAGGAACACCCTATCTGGATTTTTGATTGAAGTACGAAGGTTCATCATGGCTGGTCTATTCCTCTGGTACGGGTGCTATGGCCGCACATGCGAGTACAAGAAGAGACTTGGGAGTGGAAGGCCAATGTATGATCACAGTGGCTCGAGCTATTCAGGGATTATTCATTTACACCACTTTGACTGGGAAATTCTGGGACAAATTTATTTAAGGGGGGAATTTTTTAATAACCCGGATATTTATTCTAGGTATTTTTTTCCATTTCTAGTCGTTTAAAAAAATAATAAATCGGGAATTTTTCGAAGTACACATTGTATACATTATGAGTACACGTTGTGTACTATGATGCCACCGGAGGCCGTGTTCTAGTCATGTCATGGACACACACATGACCATGTAGGGGTGACATGGAGGCCTCATAATGCAGAGTGCGGAAAAGGAGAGTACACATCGTGTACATCAAAAGTACATGCCGTATAATTTCCCTTTTTTTCATTAAATGAAATGGGGTTGTGTCTAATCGGAAGAACAGACTCCTTTTAGGTCTTGTTCAGCCTAGAGCACCATACAACCAAAGATCTTTGAAAATCCCATGAGTTTGCGTATGTCATCTGACTCAAAAACTATCTGTTGCATTGGAATCGCATCATTGAGTTCTTCATTCTCCCAGAGCATCGTTACCCAATTCCTCCTCTCTTCCATGTTATCCTGGGATGAACATTTTATAATTTTTCATTGATCTACGAAATTATAAGTAAATTCATGTATTGAGGTTAATGTATATTGATCACTAAATTCCAAGGTAGGTGGTTTGTGACTTTCTATTCAAATTCATTGAGTATTATGTGTAATTTCCACAAATACCGTTGAACGGGGTATTACATGTTACCATTTTACCCCTATTGTCTGCATTCAATGATTGAATGCCTATGTAGTGGTCGAATGGATAAGAATAGGGTTGTTTTGTTATTCCTGGGATGATTTGACCATGAATGTTCTATTTACGACTGTTTGGTCATGTTTTGATAGTTTGGCCACCTTGCCTGTTTTCCATATATGTTGTTGTAGGATGGAGATTTTGAATCAGGACATGAATGATATGTTGTAGACTGTTTAGCCAAGTGTTTCTGTAGGTTAATTTTTCCCATATTGCATTTCTATGTCGTTATCCAACATACGGCCGTGAGAACTGGGTGTGTTAGACTACAATGGGAATTGACCGAGTGATCTTCTCAAAGAGTCATTGAGCATTATGATATAGGTGGATAGACTGTGTCAGCTTCCTCAGAGAGCATAGGATAACATTGGGATATATGGGGATTGACAATGTGAGATTACTCAGAGAGTCCATGACATCTTTAGACTATAACTGGATAGACCGTAAGAGCTTCCTTACAGAGTCTTTTTTTTACTTCGAATTACTATGTTTACCTTAGACTATAAGAGGAAACGTTTGTTTGAGATTCCTCATAGATTCATTGAATGACCTAGGATATAAGGGGAATTGATCGAGTGATCTTTTTCAGAGAGTCCTTGACCCTAGGACTAAAAGGGGAATTGACCGAGTGAGATTCCTTAGAGATTCTTATAATTTTGGTATGACCAAACCAGAGAGGTTAGGCAGAGTGTACGTCCCATAGGGTTGTTGGTACTTGTTAGGTAGGGCCATAGGGGATGGATGTAAGTACATCCCATAGGGTTACCTATTTGTGCTTATCTACTTGTTAGTTGTTTCTTGATATTGGAAATATGGATTCTTTAATGTTTAACATGTTCATGTTTACTAATTTCTATACATTTACCTACCATATATTCACTGAATATTAGGAAAAGATCATCAGGTGGTTGAAAAATGTGATTTAGTCTCACACCCTGTTTGGGACATGCTTTTGGTCCCAAACAGATTATATTGTTGCAGGTATGGATATGGTAAAACGCTCTTCCACTTCAAGTACTTTACTTGCTATGGTGCTAGAGAGCCTGGGACCAAGCCAAGGCTTGCGATGCTGAGGAGATGTTATCTTTTTATTTTGTACATGGTTTAGTACTGTCTGTATTCCACATTGTGACTTATATGGATGTTTCCCTAGACATATGTATCATTCATCAATTATTATGCATTTCTCCAATTGTTTATTATCTCAGTCTTCTGCTATTTACTATCGATGGATATTTACTGCAACCGTTATTTCATGTCTGTTTACTTCTACAATGTACTCTACTCATAAAGGGAATAGTTTTCCCACAACCACACCCAAGGCCCTTGCTACTATTCAATGGCCTCTAGCGTTATGGAAAATGAACTAGAGGCCATGTGACCATCTGGGTATAGGGTGCCTCTTGGTGGCTTCCGAAACCAAGATGCTATAATGTATTATAATATGATTTGACAGAGTTTGGAATAAAATATTTCTGATGTAAATAATATTATGAAAAAATCACATCACCTATTAAAATTGGATTTTCCATATGGTATTGAACAGTGAAATATGATAAAAATGTATATTTTAGACACATTATGGGGACATAAATTAATTAAAATGAAATTCAATGATGAATGTAATAGTATATACTATATTGTATTATTGAAAATGAAAAAAATAATTAACAGTCCATGAATTCCAATTTCACATATTCCTTCAAATAATTATTAATATTAATATATTATTATGAAAACCTATTTTTACAATGATATATCTTCATTGTATAAAACATTTTATGAAAAACTGTTAAAATTTATTACCCAAGAATGTATGGTTCGATACTGTAAAGAACTATAATACAATAAAAATTATATATAATATTTTAAAGTAAGTGAGATGATAATACAAGATACCGAAAATATAATATTTTTTTTCTTATTGTTGTAATAAATAATAAAAATGGACATATCTAAGGATGTGTCATGTTTAATTTTTTTTATTATAAAAGAAAATTTTAGAATTCAATATTTATGTCTTTTATATCCTAGTAGGTTTTAATAAATTCAAGGATATAAATATGTGGTTTCTACAACGACCGAGGATTAACAAACATGGATATTACATCATTTTAGATAAATATTCATCACATTAAAAAAATACATGGTCATAGACCATAATAGTTTAGTGTTTTGATAAACTGAATCAAAATATTATACTATTGGGTTAGATCTTATATGACTCCAGTAAATATCATCTGCTTTAACACACCGACTTAAAAACAATTAATCATAATATAGAGAGAACAAAACATAAGAAATGGGTGAGAAAATATTCTCATTTTAGACAGACAATGGAAATATGTAAGCATAACATGTGTATAAGGTATGAGAATATTATAATATCATTAAAAACTTTATACCCTATAATTCAAATATTGTAAACATAAATCAAGGAATATTTACTAGCTGTTCATAAAAAATAAATTATAAGAAAATTAATGTACATGAATCATAAGAGTATAAAAATATTATATGATATATACTGGTGGAATAAAAATCATCTCAAAACATTGTGAACATATATTAATAGAAACATGTACAATAATTATGATAAGTATGTGAAATTAGGCCCTCATTTAAATTAATTGACATGTAACCTAATCCATGAAAAACATTGTCATAACATAACATGGTAACTCATAACATTGTTAACAAGTTACCAGGTTCATTCATAACATTAAAAAAGTGTAATAACGTTTATGAAACACACTGTGAACATGTAATTAAATTCACACATAAACAAATCAAGGTCCATATATTATATTTTATGTTTTTAATCAGGTTCACACATTAACATATATACATGAATCTGGGTCCATAAATAACTTTTTGAATGTGCCATGAGGTACATAGATTACATTATAAACATGTATTATGGTTTAATCATAAAATTTTGAACATGTAATTAGGTTAATGCCTAACATGTGTACTCATGATTCTGCCATCATTACCAAATTCATTGGATGGAGTTATAAGTTCCATTCATCACATAATGCATGTGACATAGTATTACAAACAATGGTCACATCATAACCAATGAACATAAATGGGTGTCATAAAAATATCATCATATAATTACCTTTGGAAGACATATAGGTCTCATAATGATTTTATCAATTAATAACCTGTGAATAGAATCCATCACAAAGGAATATAACCTATGGAATAGAAAGGAGTGTCACATGTGTCATTTAATCAAAAACTAATCCATTCCGAAATGAATATCAATGGTTTAATTGGTTTATATTACATGTAATGAAACAATATTAAATTAATTTCATCATATATGTATATGGGAATTTAAAGATCAAATGTTTAATATCATTAAATAAAATCCATTCGTTGAAATCACATTTCATAAAGTCACTTCATTTTTTATAAATAATAACTATCAATTTCATAAAAAAATATTCTTGCATGAAAATTTAGATTCCATTTTGAAAAATTATTTTTAAAACATATATTTTTTTAAAAAATATTAAATAAAAATTAATTGATATATTATAATAAAATATTGAATTCCTTTAAATAAAATTCATAGAATGTTTCCTTTTGAAAATGTATAATTTATGATATGAAAATTATTAGAAATACCTTTTAAATATAATTAATTTTTGAAAACATTATTCATTAAAAGAAAAAATTCATTTCAAGAAATTTATATAATATAAGAAAATTTTTTCTTTAAAATAAACATGTAATACTACAAATTATTCTTCATGTAAATGACCATCATAATCGTAGGTAAGTCTGTACAAGCCAAACAATCCTTTTTCATCATCAAAAGATTCAAAACGTACATTGATTAAAAAATGATAAGAATAATCCTCTTAAAAATGATTTTTTGAAACATAAATTATTGCTAATATTATATTTTAAGAATAATAAGATAATATTAAGACATTTTTTGAAATATGTTTTTGAAAAAAAAATTAAAATAGCATTGATTTCTGACCAAAAGGAGAATAATTTGGGATTTTAAATAAACAAATTCGTAATTATCATAAGTACCAAATATGGGAATAAAGTAAAATTTCATGGATTTAAAATGATTATGAATATAAGAATAATTATCATTATATTTCATGAGATATGTCTCAAAACATATTTTCAATATAATCATAATTATAAACTATCCCAATAAACAATGAGATTGAAGTAATAAATTCTCACCGCTTCGGTTACATAAAATCATAGTCATCGTGTGAGTATTAGAATACATGAAGATTATAATATAATAATAATAATAATATTAATCATACGAAATTTTAATGGGTAGTACATATATCACATCAAAAAATATAGGGGCATAATATGGAATGTATCTCAATAATCGCAAGTTGCGACACTAAATTACATTAATGATATGGTATCATTTGATCCAAAAACATTAAGAAATAAATATAATCAAATATATATTTAAATACCTAAAATTATATTTAAAATATTCATAGAATATAATCATAGTATGTATTTATACACCCCATAAAATGAGTTGTAAGAAAGATATATGTCACAAAAAAATAAATTTTAGATGAGAAAACCCGTACCTTTGGAATTGAATTTTATCATAAAAGTTCAAAAAACATTTATAATAAATATAGGTTTAACATTAATATACCAATGATCTATATTATTCTATCAAATACCATATATTATTTTTTTATGAATTTATATTACCTTTTATAAAAATATCCATGTTAATGTTACGTTTAGGGTAATATATTCTTTTTTGTTTATATGTTTTCGCATGATATTATTGATCCTATAACATAGATCAATATTTTATTATTTCAATAATTAAAAATACGATATAAATATAATATATATTAATTATATTGTTATTTATAATTATCTATTGAAAATATAAATTTGAAATGGAATACACTGTTCCAGGTGACAGTATGTCGTACATACACATGAATGTTTTTTCCTTTTTATTGTCGTATTAAAAAAGGAATGAAAATGACACATAGGTTTATATATATATAATATCATTAATTTATAACTATTTTTACATATAATCAAATATTTTTCCCAGACCCTGTCTTAATACACTCCATGTAACATTTGGACTGATCAAATCGTTTTGTGGAGGTGGATGTCCACACATCCCCAAACATAGTTATCATTTTTACAGAAAATAAAAATACAAAAGATAATTTTTATATAATAATTATAGAATAATATAGAAAACATTATTATCATATATATCATATAAATATATATATTCCATCCAAAATCCCACCCATGAGATATGGTAATGAAAAAATGAACATCATTTCATGAGGTGGTAGTTCACCGTACTCAAAAACAGTAATGTCTTAACCCATTAGATGGATATTTTTGTAGTTGAATGTATAAATATAATAACAATAATATCATAATATATTTATTATACTTATGAAATTATATAATCATGTATCCTAAATAATTTAGGGGTTTAGAAAAGAATAAAACAAATGATCATAAAGAAGGATGTTACCTATTGTTTGGGTAACCCTGAATAGTTTCCAACAACATGATTCCTTTTTTGGATTTATTAAAAAATTGGGGGATATATGATTAATTGAAGTATTTTTGGAGATTATTATATCATGGATATGGTGATTCAATTTAATTGAAAGGTTGGAATAATTTGGACGGGTGAGTGACTTTTTATTATAGAGGAGGAGTGGAATTCTTGTAATGGTTTTTAAAGACATTTTCTCCCTCATATTCCCATTTATTGATTCTATAATAATTTTAATAATTAAATAAAATGTCTTATAGTGTCTATGTATATAGATAAATTATCTTTTTTATAACGTTTTTGGTCAATTTACCCCCTAAGATTTCAGTTTTTTCCTTTGTTAAGCCACTTTATCTCATAATTTCAATAATTAATTTTTATCACTTTCAATATAAAAATTTATAAAAATTATGAACAGATTATAAATTAAAATTATTATGATTTCAAATACTCAATCCATTTTCCTAAATAATTATCATATAATGTTTGAAATTAACTTAAATTTAATCCCACAGGCATGAAAACAAAGTGATATTTTAATGTAAAAATTATTGAAATATTAAAATCTGTGTGTATAAAAATTAAATGTGAAATAGAATCCAATTACCTAACATGAATTAAATTATTTAACTTTGATATAATTAATCTTTAAAAACAATATGAAACTTAATTTAACCACATATATATATATTGGATGAAAACGATGTTTTGAATTGAAACTCATTGATTTTAACTATACATCAAAAAATTCTTATTTTTAGAAAAATAAAACAAATTCACCCAATAATAAATATTGATATTAAAATTAAGGTTAATATGTAAAATATTAATTATAAAAATCATAGAAAAATTATTTAAAAAAATTTCTCAATTAAAAGGAAATAAATATTTTTTTTATAGAAATATATCTTTTTACTAAAAAACATTGTTTATTTTTATCTAAAAATGAATACATGAATTGGATGTGTATAAAAAATATTAACTGAATACATAATATATAAAATATATTTAATAAATTAATCAAAATTTGTTTATTTATTTTATTGATATGAAATTGTTTTTGTTCATATTGAAATATTTTTCACAGAGAATAATGTTCATTATTTTAAAATAGTTCATACATTAATATCAGCTAATTGATATCCAAATGAGTAATTTTATATACAGGTGTAAATCATATTTTCAAAATACATTTAATCTTATTCATATATTCTATTACAATTGTCAGGATGTATCTAAAAAATATTTTGAAAATAATATTAATACCATATTTTATATCAGTAAAACATTTCCATGTATGTAATGAAAGTTATTGTATAAACTCAAAATTGTGTGAAAAACAAGAAAAAATAGTGTGGTGTGAACCAAAAGATATTTCCTTTTATTAATTTATTGAATTATAATGTTCTTTTTGTGGTAAATGAAATAAAAACATAGGTATTTCATATAGGCAAATTTATATTTATTGGTCTTTGAAATTAAAAAACATTAAATTTATTAAATTAATTTGAAAAGGTTTTAAAATATTAGGTAGATACATTCTAACCCCTTAAAATGAATTTATTACTTAAAATTCATATGGTTTATCATTGGTTTTAAATAAAATTATTATTTCATAGAATCACACATCATAAAAATGAATAATAAAAAATCCTTAAAAAGGGATGCTGGTAACATAATAGATACAATAATTAACTCATAAGTATGTTTATACATATGATAAAAATGGTATTAAGTTAAAACATGTACACATACATAAAATTTATTGAGGAATTTCAAAATTATAGTGATAGAGAACATGGTTCAGATAAAGTAAATAATAACAAATCCATAACCGAATGACACCTGAAAATGGTCATTGACAACATAAAAATGCAGATAATAGAACACCATTTTATTTCAAGACCCTTTTCATTATGTTTTTTTAATTATAATGATAATATATTATTACATTATTTAAGGAAACCCATACACATTTTTGTGTCTTTATCAACTTTCATTTCATCTCTTATACAGGTAAGTGATGGTGAATTTTTCAATCATGAAGCATTAACAACTCATGATATCCAAAAATAGAATGGCATGTCATTCCATCAACCACTATCAAAATAAAATATTATCACTTGTTATAAAATATTAATGAATCATCATATTTTGAGATAATAATTTAATCTTTAAAATCTCATCTGGAGCTTAACAACATCATTTCCATAATTTTTCAACCATATAACAATACAGAATATAAAAATCACAAAATTTATAGAGAAATTCATAATAACAACTTCACATTGATCCCATGTATATCATAAATTAGATCATCATTTTCACATTCGAAGCATGTGAATACTCTCATCATATGTTCTACTCAAACATTATAATAACATGAATTAACATAAACTTTTTGTAAACCTGCAACAATATTCATTAGAATAATTACATGATAATTTCCTTAAATCCAATAAGATTAAAACTTTATCCATGATCACATAGATATTTTTTTTTAAAAATCATTATCTCTTTTGATGTCATAAATACAATCCTATCTACATTATCAATACATGCATATCATTGTATATATAGAATATCATTTTCTAATCTTGAGGAACATGGTAAAGGTTACATTTCCATAATGTAATTGTCCCATTAAATCAATTTTATAGGTCATTTGTATTATTTAAGACATTTTGTAAAGTACTAAAATAAAATATTATCCAATTAACCTTTATATGCTTCATTATTTATATACCATATTCATTTATTTTCTAAACATATACACATCAATCATCCAATGTTATTTTCAAACCATTACTCAATAGTTATCAAATAATCCTTTAACAACACATTCCAATAATATGAAATATTAATCCTATATTAAGGTTCCTCATCATAGATCATGTAATTATTCATACGTTTAATGTAAATAATATTGTAACAACATTTTATACATTTCACATGTAATTTTGCGGTCTCATTATCTTAAATATCATTCCTATTAATCATTACACATTCTTGATTATCTTTATATGATTTCCACTTAGAAACATGATTTATATAAGTATTGTACCATCTAAATTAGAAAAAATCAATTATAACCCAATTCCTACTAGCTCCCAATATTGAATAATACAATAAATAATTGTGAAATAAACTCTTACTATTGAAGAATAACAAAAAATTATAAAATATTACTTATATAATTCTTAAATCAAGACACAAAATATAAATTTATGACACATTAATCTTACCCTTAGAAATATCCCTAAACCTATCCTTAGACATATCCCTAGAGATATCATAAATAATTTCTTATATTAGTTTTCAAATTATTGCTAAACCTTTGCTTTGATATCAACTATTCAGACCTAGGTTTTACATAAATCAATAATACATCATATTAGATTAATATTAATAATATTTAAAAAATACATTCTCCATGACCATAATAGTTTAGAGTATCTGGAATCATGCATCACAATCTTATAATATTTTAAAATATCATCAATGTCTCTAGTAATGATCTTCTCTTATAGTGATTCTAATTAAAACCCGTTCTTCATAACCTGGGAATAGGAAACATAAGAAAGGGGTGAACTCAGATGACGAATATGGGTAAAATATGGAGATATAAAAGAATAACTTGAAAAAAATGGTAAAAGAACATGATCTCTTCATTAGAAGATCATACCATTTATATCAAATATCAAAGACATGAATCATGGAATATTGATTACCAATTCAAAGGACATGAATAATAATATATTTAAAGAACATTATTTCTAAAATAAAAACATTGGAATAAGATATATAATTGTTTCATGAACATTAACATAAAACATTGCATATATTTTTAAATAGTAATTGGTTCATTCAATAAAGTAATGACTTCAAATAATGTCCATGCATACAATTATGGAAATGATTTGATGTCCACACATAACCTTGTGAATATGTAATATGGTTCACTCAGAATATTTTAATCATGTGATGGTGTTCTCTCATAACATTGTAATCATGTTATCTTGTTTACTCATAACATTGTGAACATTTAAACAGGATCACAGATATACATATAGACATAACACCTGGTTTATGCATAATATTATGAACATGTGATCATGTTTTGAAATAACATTGTCTAAAAGTAATAAATTTTATGCATAACATTATGAAAGTGTAATCATATTAACACATAAATTTATGTAAATTTATCCAGTTCCATGAATAACTATTTCTAATGTTATCTTCCAAGGTGTGTCCACCTCTGAGTGCTCTTTTCTGGATGTGTGTGGCATAGTTTCACTTACTAACAAACATATTTTACCTGACATTCCCACATTCTGATGGAGGGATACATTCATCACTTCTTCACTAATGACTATACCTCAATCTAAATGGGATAATGGAATATCAGTTTATCCTTCCATGGATTCTTCCTATGAATTTGATTCATATATGGGTTCCTCATATTGATTAATACATTGTTCGTGATAATAATTCCTTGGGGAATATCTTTTTTGATATTAGTTAATTACTCTACCTCCATCTACATATTCCAAGGTGTCTTGACAGGGAAGCAACCATTAGTAAGGAGAGAAGTAATGTAGGTTATCAGTGGCATTTCTGGCTACTGGAAAATTGTGGCACATATAGTTTTCCTCATAATAGTGATTCTCACGTGTGTAGAACCAGAGGAATAATGTTGTTATCATAAATTATCTTATTTCCTTTGAATTTCATTAGTGGTTTTCCTCTTTAATCACATGTTTAACAATAGCTAGGTCAATTATTTAACATCTTTAAGGTATAGATCATAGAAATTATAATGACTTATATGTATAGATCTGAGAGGTGGATCTTTATGACGGACCGCCAGGATGATCTTCCATATGGATGGATCATAACACCAAATTAGATGGGACCTGATGTGTTTCATCTCATAAAGAGAATATTTCACACCATTAAGAGGTATTTTCATAAGAGGAAGGCACTGAGGTTTTACATTGGATGGGTTGGAATGCGTCTATTGATGAACCAATTTCATTTTCCCTATAATGTTTGATATGTCTCACCATGATGGTTGATATAGACACGATTGAGGTCACATAAGAGAGTTGGACTTGAATGATTGTGTCACCTATGTTTCTCATTGTCTATGATTGATCCTTGAAGAGTATTACTACATAACATGATTAAAATATAGGGATATAAACAATGTATTTCATTGAGTTGGATCAGGTCTTACCTATTTTGAAAACCCATCGCAAAATTATTTACCGTGTTTTGATGAATATGTATTGTGTGGGGATGATGCACTGAGACTAACAAGATGATTCTATGAGCTGTGATGATGTGGATGGGTATTATAGGATGAGATGTCCAAGATTTATGGCCTGATCTTAGATATATATGGTGGCCGGAGTAAGTTTTGTTTGGAAATGGAAGAAGTATTGAAGCAGAAAAGATTTAATGCATGGAGGGTTAGGGGTAGTTGTGATTGGACCTCTATGAGGCTTCTTACATGTCCCAGTATTTGGGAATAAAATTACACATATTTCATGATGGTGTGATGAGAAACCTTAGGATACACATGTTGAAATTTTGCACATGGATAGGGACCTGAAGGTAGTGTACCCTGTAGGTTGGGGCATGGTCCTACCAAGCCATAATGACTTTATGGAAAGGCTAGTATGGGAGATCATGATGGGATTGAACAATCTGTTGGATTACAACATATCCCCAGGTCTAGGAAACAATGTAAACATAATTGGAATGGGTGTATTTGTGTTTACACATTGAGTAATCACAAGTGGATTGAGGTGGGTGAGGTGATCTAACCATGATATCTGTGAGGTAATCGATGAAGTGGCAGTGGATGGAACAGAAAACCTCATGGAGGTTGATCCGGGGGATGTTTACCAAAAATAAAATGTGTCACATCAAGAGGTTACATACCATGGATGTATCACCATAGTTCTATAGTGGTTGTTATTGAAGCTTTTAGAGGATTATTATGTTCCTATTTTAGAATATAGAGATCAAAACCACATAGATCGGCCTTAATGGGAAAAGGGATTACAAAATGAGGTTGACAAAGTTGAATAAGGCCGATTTAGTGATATTTCTGACTCAAGGGTGAGGTGATGTATGAAATGGTGGTTGATGGATTATAAAACCTTGGGTAGGTTGATCTGGGGGATTTTACTTATGAAGGGAAGATTCCAATACATGAGGTTACATCCCTAGGAGGGAGCACAAGAGTTTACCATTGGATAGGATTGAACCATGGAGAGGCATCCAATATACACTATTTAGAAGACATGAATAATAGTAAATATAGCTAAACCTGGAGGGTCATGGGGATTACACACTAAGTATGACCGTATGAATGGATTTTGATGAAATGATCTCACCGAGATTAGGATGTGGTCATTGATGAAGTGATGTTGGATGGACAAGAACACCTCAGGGAGGTTAATCCAGATAATGTGTCCCATAAATGAATGACTTCCCATCATGAGGGGACATCTCTGTGATGGAGAACCAATGTATACCATTGGTTGGGATTTAACCTATAGGAGGTTTCCTACATACAATGTTAATAAAACAGAGAACAAAGCCAGTATAGTTTGGCCATGTGGTGAATAGGGATTACACAGTGAAGTTTTCCTTGGGGATTGGGGTGGATGAAGTGATCTTATTGGGATAAGGGTCATGTGATGGATGAGATGAAAGTGGATGGATTAAAACTCCATACTGAGGTGGATCTAGGGGATTTTTTCCATTAAGGGAAGATGTAACATCAGGAGGATACATCCCTAGGAGAATAACCAGAGTATATTATTGGATGGAATTAAAAATCAAAGAGTCTTATCGCATACCCTATTTGGAAGACATGGATTAATACCCACACAGTTTGACCTTGAGGGGCATGTGGATTAGATAATGAGGATATCCAAGTGGATGAATGTTTATGAATTGATACCACTAGGATAAGGGTGAGGTGATGGTTGAAATGATATAGGATAGACTAGAAAACCTCATGTATGTGGATCAAGGGGATGTGTCCCATAATTTTATTATGTCACATGATGAGGTTTCATCCCAATGAGGGTGCTCCAGAGTTTACCATTTTTTGTCAATGAACTTCGTAGAAGGTTTCTATATAACCCATTTAGAAGAAATGTTCACAAACACTGTATTGTGGCATTATGGTGAATGGATAATAAACACTAAGGATACCATGGTGCAGTCATGGTTACTTTTAATATCTAATAGAACATGATTTATTCTTAATGTGAGGATAATTATGGGGTAGTAAACATGATGATTTTGTCAAAAATGGTGTTTCCATGAGGGGAGATATGTGGATATTCACTGATACGTCCCCAGAGGGTGGAAATTGGGGCATAAACCTGGAGGAATACCTGATGTGTGACACACCACATTAATTTACTAGGGAGAGACTAATGTTCAAAATCATCTGCTTAGGACTATAGATCAAGTTAGTTTATTGTCTTAATGCTCGGAAGGTAAATGCTTGCTCTTATTAACCTAAGAAATACATACATACATATATATATATATATGATGTTTACTCTTGGGTGGTGATAAACTAAAACAATTCCATATGAGAAGTGGTGAAGGATTAGTCAATTGTGGGGACCACATTAGAATTGCTATTCCAGAATGAAATATCCATTATAATACATACGGTAATGAAAAAAAAGGAGGGAATTGTTAAAAAGGACACCACCTTAAGCGACAAAAAATTAATACACATAAGCTTGTAGGTCCACACAGAAGAGGTTCTCATGAAAAAAGGAGCCTCAATAAGTGGATCTTTGTGATACTTCTTCACTTCGTGCAGGAATGTGGCTACAAAGACGGAAAGGGAATCATGAAATATGGGACTGTTGAATTAGAAAGGGAGTACTAACTCAATGGAATAGTTTGTTTTGAAGGATTAATTCTATTTTAAACAACAATTAACCCAAAAGGGATCCGTCCTCAATTAATTTCAGGGACCTGCATGAAAGAATTATCAACCATAGGATTGGGAAATAAAGAAAAAATGAAGGAAGCGATCAAAATACTCAAGAAATTTGGGGGATCCATTTTATTTTCTATTTAGGGTTATCAGGATTTATGTGAAATTTGAGATCTATATTTGAAACATTGGTGTTACTATTCCGTTGAGGTGGGGGGATGTGAATTTATATCCAATTAGAAGTTGAGATTTTGTGAAGCACACATTAAGGAAAAAATTTCACTGGAAATGGGAGGATATTTTTCAGACTCAGAGAGTTGTCTATCAAAGATGCTCTCATGGTTATGGGGATTATTGGACATGAAGGATTACCAATAGCTTCATTTGAATTCTCGTAGTTTTGAGGGCTATCTCGGAAGGATGATTGCGATATAAACTCATTTAATTAATTTTGTGGCTATTTTGATCCAGAATATCAATCAATCCTGTCTTTACCTTCTACATTTCTCCAGTAGCATGTATTTAGGAAACAAAATTGACACCCCCTTAGAATGGGATCTGATAGGAACTACTTGGTCTGATTATGATGGATAATAACTTAAAACATTTCATTTTGTGAAGATGGATCATGATGACTGGCTGTAGAGTGTGTATATATGATTTCATCAAGATTGTCAGGGGGAGAAAATTCCATTGGGAAGCTCCATAATACACCTCATATAAATAAGTTTTGATGGGCCCGTTGTTGGTACATTATTTTCATAAAATCCTGTGATGATGATTTTTCATTCATGAATCCATTTTCCCATGGACCAAACACTATGAATCAGGATTCAATATACTTTACTATGTGAATTCTCATTCAATAAAACCAAGGCATCACATATTTCGTACCTCTTCGCGACTTATTTAGAGTCTGAGGTTTATTTGAGATAAAAAACAACATGAAAAACCTTCCCGGGGTATCTTCGCAAATTCTACAAGAATAAATAATAAGTCTCCGATCATATGGATGCTCGAGAATCTTCTCAGGAGGTCCCAATGGATAATTCCCAATGATAAGGGATGATGAAAAATATTATTATTAGGGAGTATGTTCAGAAACACTCTGACCATGAATCACATGTGGATATTCTATTTGATGGTCAAAAAGACATCCCATTTTGAAGAATGAATCTATCATATAGCGGTTTATAGAGGAAAAACATATTCATCACTCATGCGTGTAGAGATGATAAAACATATTGGTTTAGAGGTACCTTAGAGAAGTATCAGTGGTATATGGATGCTAATGGTCACATCATGATGGATTACATCCCTATCATATAGGACCGTCCCCCTAATCACATCAACAAAATTTATGGAATCCCATTGAAGGATGAGTAATTCTTGCCGCAATATAAGATGATCATGACATGGAGTCTATAAAACCCGGAGAAGGGATATATTGATTATTGAGATCTGCACCAGGGTGGAAACTACATATATGAGTAGGATTGGGCCGTCCTGGAATGTGTATCTTCTGCAGAATTCAAGAAAGAGATTATGTGAGTAGGCCTTTATGTAGCAACATGGGACTCCATGTTCCCAATATACTAACAATATGATAACTTGTTAGAACTTCTAAGAAGATGGTCACCAAAAACAATTACAATCCATTTTCATCTTCATGAGGATAGAATGAGCTTAGGGAACCTCCATCAGATTTTTGGGATCCTTCTCATAAAGAAGATGTATGAAAAATTCTTTCCTCAAAATAATGTTTGGGGGATTATGAATAGATGTCATGTTTGGTGAAGGTTCTACTAGATCTATAACCAGAAACAAATAATAATAAGAAGAGTGGTATAGACATCCATTTCAAAATGGTGTTGTATTATTTTTAAACATCATGGAATATTTTCCTACTAAATGTTATGAAGAACCCATGAAACAGCCATTGAGGCCCTGTACATGTCCAAGGGGAGCTCCGAAAGGCAAGGAGCGATATTATTTTTGGATTATGGAGAATATTTAATGGCATCTATAAGGGTAAAATATCTACAATTATCATAAACAAATAGTCATGATTTCATGATTCAGCTTGAATTCTATTTTTGGTTGGATGCCTCTGGCATGCAATGAACCTATCGGGTGCAGTCAAGAACATTTATTAGGGGGGAAATGTTGTCATCGGGTCATCGGATCTACCTAGGTATCCACGTATTTAAGATTCTATATAAGTTTCATTGTAATATCAGTGAGGGGAAGAAGCCTCTTTGTATTTGTGGGACTATTCACTTAATTTATAGATGGAGTGTGGTGCACATGCGGGGTTACAAGTACCCGAGTCACATTTGTCCTCCCCAAAAGAACATTCATCCAAGGATTCTGAATATCATGGGGAGATTATTGTTCATGATAGACCTGGTAGATATTTTTTGAAAAGTCCAAAAATTAAATTACATTTCATTACACTGAATCCATTTACTGATAGGGATAATAATTTATGATGGCATGGGGACCGGAGAATAGTTGAAATATCGAATGTCCTTCCTTTATGAAGAACTAGTGGTGATGGTGGATTGAGACAAAATCCATGATCCCTACACCCCACACAAATTCATGAGATAAAATTGGTGTTTGTAGATGTTGACTTCAATGGTCTACCTGGGAGTTCACCATGATTTCCGTCTATGTGTGACGAGGAATCTCGTGCTGATGTTTACACATTATTATTTCTAGATGATGAATGATATTCATCCACCCATAGTCTGGTTGGGGTTGGCATATGACTATGCAATGAGGTGGGAGGCTTCTTACATGATTGAAAACACAAATAAATTAACCATCTGAGAAACTGATGTAGTTTATTCTCAACTTCTAGGATAAGGTCAGTTGGATGAAAAGGAACGCCATATGGGTGGGGAAGATTCACATCATGGTTGCATTGATATATAATAGGAGCCAGTGGTTCATAGGAATGCACCAGAAATAGATGATAGTGGGGTGACAACAATAGTTTTTAATGTTCATGATGATATTGATTCATCATGATGGTTCTGCAAGATGCCTACCCATGAAAAGAGGATTTGACTCGTCTACATTGAAATTTAAGAGGATGATGTCTATACTGAGGTGTTGGGAAATGAGGGATGCCAACTAGAATATCCTTGTCTATAATGTGATTTGGAAACATATAACCTGGTTTGGGATGGATCCGATCAGGATTAGTCATGGTCAAGATGATATCTATGTTACATGGATGGAAGGGGCACAAAATGTGGATTAATTGGAGGAACTGTTTACTCTTAAGGGACGTCATGTCCAACGATAGAGCGTGTGATGGGGATGCTTGGTATGACCACTCCTCGATAGCTTTGAGCAGCTAAACTAAATGATAACATTACATTATTGGATGAATCCTGGGGATATTGATGGTAAGACTCTAATGAAGGGATCCCCTTGGAGTGAGGTGAGGTTCAAGAATCAGAGGGAACATCCTTTGAGATATTTTATGAAACTCTTGAGGAATGCTTTAAATCCTTTTCTTATGATATTTACTTCATCATGATTAATCTATATTCTCTATCTAATGACTTTTTGTGTTGCAGGACCTTTCATAAGGGACCCCTACTGATGGGGAAGGTTTAATAGAGGCAAGCACAACATCCAAACCCTTGGTGATGTGTTTGGTGCAACGATGACTGTAAAGAAAATTGTCATTGAAGGGGGTATGGAAGACATAAAAAATCTCCATAGACTGCAATTGTAATATTTTGGTACAAGTCCTAATATATTTACAGTTATAACTGAAGATGAGTAAAGGTCACTGATCTGATTGTATAAGTTACAATTTTTAATAGAATCAACCCTGTTATCAGATAACAAAATTAACAAGATATCTTTCCAAGTGAACAGTGTTGGGGTAGTGGGTCCTATGATATTGAAACTTTTTAGAGAATATAGAAGATAATATGGGATACCATCCGTAATATAGGTGTCTGTCTCTATAGATCGAACTGTGGAAACAAACTAGGTCACATCCTTTGGGTGATCAGTCAGTCAAGGTTATTGGTTTTGCCACAGACAAGGTGGTACCCAATAATACTATGGGGGAAATTGTTGGCATGGAGTCAACTAAAAAAATTCTACTTCATGGCATGGATCTCTACCCATATGTTAGAATACCAGAGGAAAAAAATTCTACTGCACACTGGGATTTATTCCGAATGTTTGAACATAAAGAGTGTGAAGAACTAGATGGTTATGAATCCTACAATGCGGTTGAGAGACGCATGACCCAACTTAGAAAGTGGAAGTGCATGAATTTTTTTTATGTCACAAAGATAAAATGAGTGACCATTATTAGGTCACTCTGCACAATACTATTCTATATCTATGTACTAGGGTTCTACATTTATGATCTACAAATGTTGGTCTGACACTATCTCACTTATATGTTGCGAGGAATAAGTCAACACCATGATTTTTCATAGTTCTTGAAGAAATAAAACACCCTGAGGCAGCTCTAGTAAGACATGTAATAGATTCGCCACTAAGAAAATTATACCAACAAATGATTCTCATTATTCACTACTCAATAGCTGCTTGTCATGTGATTACATGTCCAGCTGGAGGAGGATCAAGGGGAGCTGATACATGAATCTCTCCATGTATCTGATCATCAGGATTAGTTGGGCTCAATAATGATTGGCGAATATAGTCTTTATCTTCAAGTAGATGATGATGAGGTGGAAATTAGAAGGAAAAATTATAAATTTTAGGCCACATGCCAAAGGGTTGTGGGGTTTATGAACTCCAATGAAAGGCAAAATCCAAATGTGTAATGTTTTTTCCAACATATTTACTAGTTTTCTAAGTTTTTTTGAACTACGTTCATGAAAAAATTCTTTCATCGATAAATTACTACAATTTGATCATATCTATGATGAAACTAAGGATCAATCTTTAATCTCATGTGGACTATGCCATGTGTGAGAAACAAAGGAGGACCACACATCTATTCATAGTGTATGAGAGTTTCCACTAATAATCAATTACTTAGGGTCTGGTGTTATTGACTGACCAGCCATAGTGTTCATCCAGAGAGTGTCTATAGATGTTGAATATGCCTCTTAGATTTTCCATATTTCCATGGAAAATATGTTATAGTGCATAAATTGTATAACTCCAATGGTGTTGGAGTCTATGCCAAAAAGGGGAATGAAGTGTGGTAATCATAATGCCCAGAATTCAAAACATAGGAATAATGGAATTCTACTATTGGATGAATGGTAACCATGTTAAAAAAATAGCATCTGCAACTCCAGCCTATAATGGGTATAAAAAACGAGTTTTTAGTATTATCCTAAATGGAAAAATCAGAACTAACATAAATTGTCACCCAATGTCTTTGGGAACATTGGCCTTGAATAGTAGTTGATCTGATGTGTCTTGGGACCATGCTGTTAGGAGGTACCTTTAGAAATGGAAGAGGTTGACGATCAAAATTAGAGGCACATGATTTAATGGCTGGAGTTAAGTAATGAAGAGATGGATTCAAACACTCTTTGGATAATGCCTTTGTGACTTAGAGTACATTGGTATAGGTGAATTGGTATGAAGAAAGATAAAACCTAACTTATAGAGAGGAACTATTTGATGAGGGATATATCATGAAAAATAAGGATGATATATAAGAAATATAATTTCATATGGTATATATGATTAATGGAACATTATAACATTATATGATCGGGACACGTGATACATTCTAGCATCATGTGAATGGGTCTTTTCACATAGGTTATGATCATACTACACAAACCCTTGACAATAGTTTATAATCATATTGCATGGATGGTGGAAATGAAAATTCCTAGAAATTTTTGTGCCTTAGAGAAAATTAATCCCAACGTTAATGAGCTAATGGTGGCACTAACACCACATATGTATCAAGAAATATGATATGGTAAAAAATTTGATGTGTTGAAGGGGAAATATCACAGTGAGGCTCATAGTTAATTGCCATAATTTTTTGGACTGTATGTGGGGACAATGGGACAAAAGGATAACTAACATGTGGCTAGGTTGGAGGATTTTTTGGGGTGTCGCTGCATATCCCTTGATTATCAGAATCAAGTCATGTGTATTTCTTGGAACACATTATATGAGTAGTCCAACCCTGCTAGGGGTAATCCTTTTTTGGAGCGAACGTCGAAACATCCCATGATTATCATTGGGCATTCTGGACTCTTCTAGGGTAGTATCTCAGTTTAATTTCATCTGTTGCAGATGTAAAATTTTATTATAAAGTTTCATATCTTGGACCTAAGGGTATGTTATCTAATTGGTACCTGCATAACATAGTGGAATAACAAACTCGACAAGAATGTGGAACATGAGGCCCACACCCAGCACATATTCCTTCCAATATAATATTACATAAATTTTTATATCATTAATTATAGACTATAATGTGTATTAATCATCCCATGGGAACACATGTGACATTTATTGGGGCTATGAGATCACACATGTCACATTAAGATGAAATTCATTTTTTATGTTCACAGAGAAAGTTCCACGGTCAAGGCCACGGGGCCGAAGGATTGGAGTGTGTCGATGAGACTAAAGTTGAAATTTCTATATGTTTCTATATATATCATAAATATGGGAATCATTCCATAAATACCTCATATATTATTTGTATTATAACATTGAAAGACCCATTATATTCATTTCATTTATAGAGCATTATTTTGGTTTGTTTTTTAAGAAAAAAATTAGGAAATTTTATAAGCACATGTAGTGTACTCCTCAGTACATTCCATGTACCCTATTTCCATGCATAACAGTGTACTGGATATGTAAATTCCGAGTACATTCCATATAGGTGACCCGATAGACTGCCTAAAGCGAGATATAGAGGAGGCTAGTACATGGTTTGTACATTAAATTAACTTGTTTGTAGTTTTATTTTTAATTGATAAATCAGATCGGGTCATGTCTCAACTACCAAACAATCTTCTACTTCTCCTGTTTCATATAGGAGAGTGGTTTACAACCAAGAAACAATGAGATCCTCTCATTCATCCATCGATGTTTCGATTGAGACATTGTTGGGTGCATTTGATTCCCACTGGGGATTTATCTCCTTCCATGGATCCTATCTTCCTAATTTTTCTTCTCTATTGAGTTATCGAGGGTTGATCTATTTTACCCTTTTCATAGATATATGTCGTTCTAGGTTGATTTAATGGCATACATTCAAAAGTGTTTTTTGTACAACATCAAGGTAGGCGGTTTGTGCCTTTTCATCAATTGTATTTGGATTATATATGGTTTAATTGTTGAATACCCATGTTTGGGTATTGTGTATTTTGGAATTTTACCCTATTTAATAACATCTATCGGTTGGTTTATTTATTAAGGGTTGTTTCCTATGCGTAAGATTGTATACGCTTGTTTATGGGACATCACATGTGTACGTTCCCTTGTTTTCCCATTTTGTCTAGTTGGACTATGAGGCATACCATGTTTCGATGAGATTATTTGTTTAGGATGGATATTATTGGTTATATATAATGCATATTTTTAGGCTTTTATTATAATTGAGCCATGTAATATTTTTAATTAAATGTAGAGCATTTAATGAATGTGGTATGTGCACTGATATTTATTAAACCATGGAAGCTTTGGATAAGGAAAAATGTTGGCGTTTCCATGTTTATTTACATAGGAACGTGAGATATTTTATGTAGATTTTGACCATGGGGGATTGAATATGAGAGCAACATGGAGGTAGTTTATGATTATTTATATTATGTTTACCCATGGGGTATTGATAGTGAGAGCTACCCAGAGGCCATGTATAAATTATTGTTTCCATGTGGACCTAGGGGAATTGACTGTGAGAGAATCCAAGGTTGTTGTTTGAAATTGAATAATGTAATGATAATCCCAAGGGATTAGACCATGAGATCATTCCTAGAGGGTTGTTATGATTGATGTTTTTTTTATGACGAGTCTATTAAGAAAAATCACTATCATGGATAAGGTCTTTATTGATTGTTTGTACGGTCTTCTCAGATATCTGTTGTCTCTATTACACATAGGTATACCAACCATAGGATATTTCAGGGGGTAAATAGTAAAATGGTGTGAATAATTATAAATTGTAAATGAATATAATTGGAAAACTATAGGTTTGTTTACTTTTGAGTTATCCCTAGTTAGTTGCTTCATTTTTAATATTTCGTACTATATATATTCAATGAATGTTTGGCACAAATCATTTGGTTATTTCCTACTAGGATACTTCTCACATCTAGTTTGGGTCATTCATTTATGTCCAAAGAGAATATATGGTTGCAGTTATAGATAAGTGCAGGTTCCCTTCTACATTAGGTACATGATTGCTGATGAAGTTAGAGAGAATGAGACCTAGATGAGGCATGTAATACTACTAGAGATTACATTCGTTCTTTTTAACTCTGGGTCAGTATTTTATTTCTATAATTGTGACTTGTTTGGATCTTTTATCTAGACATATGTGACCTGATTCATTTATATATGTTCAATTGTTTATTTTTATCAGTCTTCTGATGATTACATTGTTGTATGGTATAACTGATTCCATTACAGTTTACTATTTTCCTATACTCAGTTACTCTTCCAATGATAGCCTAGTTTCCCCACTATCACATCCAAAGCCCTTGCTTCTAGTCTGTAGCCTCATGTATTCAGGGAAATGAGCTTGAGGCCATGTAAGCAACTAGGTACGAGGAACCCAAGGGCGACAACTAGAACTGGGACATTACATAGTGGTATCAAAGGAGTATCCTTTCATCATTGTCTTATTATTTGGATCTTTTAGAAAGGGATATGAAGTAATATATAGTTGGTAATATGATTTCCCCAGGTGTTGCTAACCCTTGTATAGGGAAAAGCCAAATTGCCTCGAATATTAAGATTTTCCATGTTCTGAAATTGTTACAGTTGATTTGATTTCACCGTTGAGTGATTTACTTATGATGATCCATTATTATTTATATCATTGTGGTTCTATTTCTGTTTCATCCTAATGTGATGAGGTTATGCCATATCATTCATCATATAGGCACTTTATAGTGATCACATGTCATTCATTCTTTTCATTCCATTTAGGATGCATTACTGATTGCATGCTATTGTGATTGATGTTGTGATAGATATTCATGATGTTGTGATATATTCTATTATATAATAACAAATATTATGATAGTATATTGGAATATGTGATGTTTAATTTGTATGGATGCCACAATTTTGTCTCTAAGGAGTTATGACCCCCCTTGAATCCAAATTTGGTGGATCATATATCATCTTTTGTTTAATGTTTTAATGTTACGATGTAGAAAATGATTTCAAAAATTGATTCGTGGGAGTATGGGTTCTCACAGGTCAGAATTTTCCATGAATTGAAAAACATTTTATGTTTTAATGGTTCTGGAGATGTTGCAGAGGCCAACTATCCAGAAACCCAGACAGCACGACCAGTGGTGTTTTGAAAAAATTCCATGTGTTCCTCTTTTTAAGAAGAAAAAACTTTTCTTAATAACACTCCTTTTACTGGGAGTAAACACTGTGTAGCCTTTAACAATGAGACTAACTATGTGACCAGATGCATGAGGATGGGAATCATTTTTAGGAACACTCTGTGTCTTGACTGTATACACCGTGTAGAGTCGACCGTGTATCCAGTCGTGTGACCAACGTCACGAGTCGATGGGACATAATTGACACACGCCGTGTAGTGCTACACCAGAAGACCCCATGTGGGTTAACCATGTTAAATTACATGGGTTGGAAGGAAAATTATAGTATGTGCCATGTCTCATGAGAAACACTCCTTGTATAGGGGAATTTTATGACTAGTTTTAGTATAGGAACATGAGAATATAAGGCATAAATGGAATATGCCATGTGAAGGTTATACACGCTATGTAACCCTATTTTGTAAAATGAGAATGATTTATTTTCATTTTTCTTCTTTTCATTTATATGTTTTAGTGCTTTATATGTTTAAAAATATGTGTTTCGTTGACCATGTAGAGTCATGCCACCAAGACGCCCTTTGATTCTTCACCAGGTGTAGGGAAATGACTATAGGATAGAATGGATATATCATGGACTGCCATTAGATCATCTCACCGTGCTAGTCTTGGAACCAACTGTTATACCAGACACAAGTCCTTATTCATTATTCCTTGAAGGATTTATGAGGATGATGCAGACATTCCATGGAGAATCACATCCTTCCCTAACCATGGTAGAGTTGATGAGGGTGTTCCAGCAGCAGTATCTTGCCACCTTTTTAGGGGATGGAGGACCACAAAATGCAGAGTCATGGTTGTAGGACATACTTTCTATCTTTGATCATATAAGGATGACTCCGGAAAAGAGTATGAAACCTGCGATGTACATGCTGTTTGATTCCACCAATATATGGTGGGATATTATCACATTTAAAGGAAGTCATTGGGATATGTCTTGGGAATTGTTTTAGAGTACCTTCTATGACTATTTCTATCCTGAGAAGATGAGGTTATATTGATCTATAGAGTTCATGGACATGTAGTAGGGTTCTCTATTAGTACTGGATTTCTATTCTCATTTCATAGAGCTTCAGCCCTTCTCACCTGATTTGGGAGGTGACGAGTTATAACTTGCTAGGTGGTTTAATAATCGTCTCAGATATTAAATATGATTATAGGGGAATGAATACATGCTGACTTCGGTGATGGGTATAGTGAACCAGAAGATAATTACAATGCACATTCTGAGGGAGTTAGGAGCTGTGATCTTGGGCGGTTCAACATCAAGGGGTAGTACTCCTTCGTTTGATAGTAGGATGTGTTGTAAGAATCATTCACTTGGCGATTCCAGTAGAAGGGATGTATTTATCGGTAACCATGAGAGATGATACTAGTGTAGAAAGACTGGGAACATGATACCTCGGTGCTCTGAATACCTATTTGTGTGCCAAAATTGAGGCTAGATGGGTCATCTTCAACATTTTTTCAGTTATTCTCACCAGAAACTATTGAGAGGGGATTTTTTATGACCCCAAATTCAAGTGCAGGTCCACCAATGTCTCCTCAATCAGTGAAGAATAGTTTTTCATGCCATTTTCTCTAAGGAGATGGTTGTGGTTGTATTAGTCAGGTGACATGTTCTCAATGATAGTATGGTATATCCTCTTAGGGTAGTTTGGTTGGGTTTTAGGGACAGAGAACATGTCCGACTTTTGTAGTGTGGCAAACCTAGGAGGATTTGAATGCCGGACCCTCCATAGTAAGATGTATGATTATAATTTCCTCAGTTTTAACTTCCTCCATTTTTGATACATGGTCTTTCCATATTATTATATATCGTTCTATTGTTGAGTTCCATGGGGTCTGTATAATTACATATGAGGATGTTATGACATAAGACACTATGTTGGGGATTAAGACGACTACTGTATGTTAGTGAAAGGAGACACATATTAATGTAGATGGGTGTCACTTCTTATGGGACCCTTATGTCTTAGCCATTACATGCTTTTCTTTAATTCATGGAATGGACTAGTCCGTCTCTTTCAAGGACATTGTTAACTGATATAACTACAGGGTGAGTTTCACGTCTCTAAAGGGAATGTCTTTTCAACCGAAGGGATAATAAAATGTCTAGGCAACCAGAGAGGGACCTGAGCATCATGGGTTTAGAGGAATTACATCCCATATTTCTAGTTTATATATGGTTGACCAACGAACATCGAATATCAACATTCCTCTAGTGGTGGAATATTTTAAAGATTTCTTTGAGTTTACCTTTCATTTTTACCTCTAGAGAGAGAGGTAAATTTCTTTATTGATATTTTTCTAGGAGTGGAACATGTTTCTATTCATCCTTATAAGATGAAAACACCAGAGTTAGCTTATCTAAATAAGCTGTTAGAATAGTTTCATAAAATTGTTTTCATCTAACTCAGTACTTCTCCTTGGGGTTCGAATGTTCATTTTGAAAAGAAGATGGATGATAAAGTTAGCATTTGTGTGGATTATAGGATACTAAACCAATTTACAGTCAATATATGATATCCCTTACTAAGGATTATTGATCTATTTTATCATCTTCGAGGAGTCTGTGTGTCCTCAAAGATTGGATTGAGATTTAGTTATCATCAGTTACGTGTTAGACCATCAGATATACCTCCTTTAATCTTTCAGAGTAGGTATGGTATATACTAGTATGTGGTTATGTCGTTGACTCTCACAAACACATTATGATTTTTTGTGGCACTGAAGATCTGAGTGTTCCTTCCTTTTTTGGATTCTTTTGTGGTAGTCATCATGGGTGATATATTATTTTACTATCATACTCGACACAACCATGTCACCTATATTAAGATCATATTGGGTACACAAAGAGAACATCATTTATATTCTATGCTCTCAAAAGTCCTCTTTGGATGGTCCAGATTCACTTATTGGGTCACATTATCTCAGAAATAGGAGTATCAGTAGACCTATAGAAAGAGAGACCAATAGTTTCCACGGAGCATCTGATGAAATTAATTGAGTTGAAAATATTTTTGGGGATAGTTGGTTAGTAAATATGGATTATACAGGACATTTCATGCTTAGAAATGCAACTTAGAGGCCTATCTATGAGGGGTGAAAAGTACTTTAAGAAATAATCATGTGTTTCATCCTTTCTGAATCGGATGTGGATGTTGACTTCAACATCGATGCTCATTTTTTTCAGATCCGGTAATGAGTTTCATTTTTTACTATGTAGTTTCATGTATTTATTATAGAGTAGTTCTCAAACAAGGGCATGGAGTCATCGCATATGGGTATCGACATTTGAGGCCACGTGAGAGGAACCACCCAACACGCGACCTCGTGGTAGATGCAGTAGTTCGTCATTTGCGTTGTTGGAGACATTATCTTTTTGGAGAATATTTTTTTGTATTCAATGAACATATAAAATAAAATATATCTTCACTTGGTGTGATCTAAATCTATGACAGTGAATGTTGGTTGTGTACCTTAATCCTTTTTCACATTGATCTTGCCTAAATGCTTGGGAAAGGCAATAGAGTGGATGATGTGTTGAGGAGGGGGACTCAGATATAGGTAGTTGAAGAGGATAAAAGTGAGTGGAAGCTTATGGATATATTCTCAAAAATGTATTTGAGGTGTAAATCAGATAGGGGAAGATATTTTTTTCATTTATCGCTTTTACCTCTAATCAATGAGACCGATTGTGAATGATGATTCTATCAGATTTTGAAGTCATATTCCTATGAGAGAGTGTGTCAAGAAAGGACCCTAATAATGGGTGGACTATAGGAGAGGATTATATATTCTATTTTAATGGGTGAATATGGGTGTCAAAATACATACACTGAGATTTATTTCAAGATTATCATTCCTCAATTTAGGCAGTTCATTATGGTGTAACCAATATGTATCAAGATCAACACCGTCTGTAATGGTGTACAACTATGAAGATGGATGTAGCTGGTTTTTTAATGATATGTTAAACCTATTAGTAGGTGAATGAAATGCATCAATGAACAACATGTCTTTTACAGCAGTTACCCATTCACGAGTGGAAGTGGAATGATGTCGCAATGTATTTCATGATGGTTTTAACGAGGATGCCTTGAAGAATTGAGGTTGTTTTTGTTTTTACTAATATGCTCATGAAGTATGAACACTTATTATAGATCAAGGATAAATTAAATGATTATGAACATGAATGATTTTACATCTGATATATTTTATGTTTTCATTGGTTTCCACACTCTATAACTTCCAAAAGGGACACCCAGTTTACTTCTCGTGTATGGTAGTGACTACAGGTGTATTTGTGTACACATGTACTTTGGAGGACAACATACCATCCCCAGAGAGATGGATAGTCTGAATGCATGATTCAGGTTTTGGTGATGTTTTCCAATATTGCATCATGTATATTAGGGGATCATGGGAGAGATAGTTACCCTTAGTATAGATTTCCTATAATAAAAATTTTCAGGTGATGTTTCTGATGGAACTATGTGGGGACATGTACAGTAGGACATGATTATTATCCAATAATTGGCTACAGGTAGGAGAGGTAGATATTCTCATACTTTTTCTTGTCTAGGAGACCACTAAATTGTTGGAGATGATTCTGATGAGGATTTCTACTACAATTCCTTGCCAAAAATCATATGCGGATCGATGGGGACGACCTATTGTGTTCTAGGTAAGAGATCATGTTTTATTACATGTCACACTGAGGATGTGAAAAAAGAAGGATATGAGACTGGTTAAGCCTTCACCAAGGTACTTCATGCCATTTCATGTTTTTGAGCGAGTTTGGTTGGTTTTATATTAGTACCAGTTTCATAAGAGGTACCAATCTTTTCATGACATCATTCATGTTTCTCATCTCTGGTTTTACTTTTCAGCCTTGTCTCACATTTTTCAACACTAGGAGTTTGAGTTGGAGGTAGATTTGCCATTTTATAAACACCCTATTTAGATTTTGGACCATTTTATGAAGGCTTTTCATTGCTGGTATGTTCCTTTGGTAGGGGTGGTATGCCATCACGGGAAAGTATGAGATGCGACATGGGGGGAGGGGGATTCATATGATCATTTTCACCTTAGTTGTTTGATGTTTTTTATTCGTCACCTTTGGTAGAACAATTGAAGGTTGAATTGTTTTATGGGGGGATGTTTGTAAGAACTCAGATCTTTATTCCAATTATGGATCATTATTGCAGGTTTTTTTTAGGAAAATGGATGAAAGGGGAGAATTTATAATTACACACCATGTACTCCTTAGTACGTGTCTTGTACCTAGTTTCCACAAATAATCAAGTACTCGGCGTGTAATGGCCATGTACATAGCCCTGTACGTGACCTGGAAGACTGCCTAATGAGGAAGCTGATTGAGGATAGTACATGGTATGTACATTAAATGAAAATGCCATGTACTTTTATTTATTATTTAATTAATTAGAGTGAGGTCGCATCTCTTCTCTAGAACAAACAAATTCTCCCCATTTTTCATACTGGAGAGCGATGTGTGGATAAAAAATTTCTATCTCATACCATTCCTTCTTCTGATCTCTGATTTAGACACTTCCAGGTGAATTAGATTCCCATCAGTGAGTATTATCTTCCCCTAAATCCTCACATCCAGATTTCTCCTCTCTCTTGAGTTACCGAGGGTTGATCATTTTACCCTTTTGATATATCTACATCATTCATCGCCAATTCTAGGGTTGGAATTCTCATCGTACAACCTTAAGGTAGGAGCTATGTTCCTTTATTCTACTTATTTCAGACTATATGATCATAAATTGTTGAATACCCATGTTGTGGTATTTCATATTTTAGATTTTTACATTTTTTAATACCATCTATGGGTTGTTTGATTGATTAAGTGTTGATTCCTATGCATAAGATTCTATACCATTGTTTATGGGACACTACATGGGGGTGTCACTTTATTTGATAATTTGTATTAGGTGGCCTATGAGGCATATCATGTTTCCATGTGAGGAGTTGTATAATATAGTGTTGATTGATTATATATGATTCTCGTATTAATGATTTAATTAATTTTTATCCATCTAATTTTTTGAATTTCATGTAGAGCCGTTAATGAATGTTGTAGGCGTGATGATCTTCCATGGACCATGAAAGGCTTGGAATAAAAACATTGGGGGTTTCCAACATATTTAAATAGGAATGTGACATCATTGGTTTATATTTTTACCCATGGGTATTGACCATGAGAGGCACCTTGATTTCGTTTATGAATACTTATACTATATTGACCTAGGTGGTATTGACCATGATAGCTACCTAGAGGCCATCTATAAATTATTGATGCAATGTGGGCACATATGTATTAACAATGAGAGCTTCAAATGAGGTTATATGAAATTTATTACTTCTATGTTAAACCATAGGGGTTAGACCGTGAGAGATTTCCCATAGGGTTTTTATGATTGATTGTTTGTTTTTCTGTGTGGTGTCTACCCATCCAAAGCACAATCATTTACTATGTCCTACTTGATATTTTAAATGATCTTATGAGAAGTCTGGTGTTTATAGTACATAGAGGTATACAACGATTAGGCTATCTCTTGGGTTACATTATTTAATTGTGTGAATAAATAGTAAATATAAATGAATGAAATTGGAAAACTGAAGGATTGTTTAGTTTTGAGTACTTACTAGTTTATTACATCATTTTGGATATTTTCTGCTTTATAAATTCACTAATATTTAGGCACAAATATTTTGGTGGATTCTTATAGGGATGCGTGTCACCCCCAATTTGGGTCATTTTTTTGGGGCCAAACAGATTATATGGTTCTAGGTATATATAACAGAATTGGCCCTTCTACATTAGGTACCTGATTGCTAATGGAGCTGGAGGAAATGGGACCATGTTGAGGATTATTATGCTGAAGGAGTTTACATTTTTATACATTGGTTTAGTATTGTATATCTACAATTTTGAATTTTTTGGCTACTTTAGTAGACATATGTGACATGAATCATATATATATTTGCTTGAGTTGTTTATTTTTATCAGTCTCCTGCAGTTTACTTTGTTGTATGTTATTATTGCTTCTGTTTCTATTTACTATTTTCCCCCTATATTACTCTGCCATTTAGGTCATAATTTTCTCACTATCACACCCAAGTCCCTCATTTCCATTCAGATGCCATTAGCATTTGGGGAAATAGGCTTGAGGCCATTTGAGAAATCAGGTACGGGGCACCACTACGAAGCACCTGGAAATGGGATGTTACCAAGAGGGTTCCCTCATACTCATTTTGTCAAATGGCCTCAAGGGAATTTCCTGAATTCCAGAAGCTGCCAACTAATAGTGGGGACCTTGGGTGTGATAGTGGGGAAACTATTCCTTCATTGGTATAGTAACATGAGGGAAAAAATAGTAAATAGTAACCGAATTAGTAATAACATAAAAAAAGTAAACAATCGAAGACTGATAATAAAAAAACTGGAACACATATATTAATGATACATGTAACATATGTCTAGGAAAACATCCAAACAAGTCAAAATTCTAAAAATAAAATACTAATCCAATGTAAAAAAATCAGTAAACTCTAATAGCATCACAACTCATAGAATCGTCTCATTCACTCGAGCTCCATCGACAATCAAGTAGCTGATGTAGAAGGGAACATTGCATTATCCATAAATGTAACCATATAATCCATTTGGGCCCAAAATCATGAACCAAATTGCATGTGAGACGAATCCCATTAGGCAATCACTCTAAAGATCCGTGCCTAACTGACAGTGAATATATATAGTTGAAAATATTCAAAATTATGAAATAAAAAATGAAGTACTCAAAAGTAAAAATTCAATTTGTTTTAAAATTCAATTCATTTAAATTTACTAATTATTCACACCATTGAATTACCTAAACTGGGATCCATCCTATGCTCTATTTCCCTCCATGTAATAGAAACAACTGATTTCTCATAATATCATATAAAATAGCAAGTAGAATCTTGTCCAAGCCTTCACATTGGCTTGGTAGAATCATCAAACAAAAACAAATAATCAATAATAACAACCCTCTTTGAGATCTCTCATGGTATAACCCCTTCGGTTTAACATTGTAGTAATAAATTTCAAATGACCATATGAGAAGCTCTCAAGGTAAATTTTCCTCGGTCCACATGACATCAATTGTGATGACCCAGACTCTCTTGGTTCTTCCCTTTGCCAAAATCCGGGTCCTAAAGGAGTGGCGTCTCGGAGAGACCGGTCGGTGAAACTGATCGGCGAGACCGATCAGCGGGAACGATCGGCGAGACCGATCAGCATCACTCAGCCTTGTCATGTTGTTTCCAGTAGTGCTCCTTTGCGTAAATAGGGTTCTAGACCCTATTCTGACTTGTTTAAGCATGTTTTAAAGACCCGTAACGTGCATAAGAGTTTTAATTAATTATTTATCAATTCATGAGTCGGCTTAAACTACCCAACCCCCCCCCCCCCTTTTAATGACGATTGGATCCGCGTGGTCAACCCACGACCCCCGCACCTTACGCGGTTTCCTGTTTTCACCCCAACCGTCCCTGGCTCTTATAAACCAAGGGTTAGCCGTGGATTCACTTTTCCTGGATCGTGGCTTTTCACAAACAGCTTCTGGTGCATTGGGCATGCCGCATCGTTATCCGTAAAGTTCCGCGCTCGGCCTAAGCATCGATCATCGATCAAATAACTAGGGAATTCCTCCTTTGCCTCTCTCTTTTGTGTATCATGCGGGGTGGGCGTGCTTTTGATTCTGTAGAATTGGATAAACCAGACCAAATTAAAGATAATTAATGAATTCTGTAAAGGAATAGGTGGTGTGATAGTTGATTTTATTATGTTATGACCATCTTGTTGAGTTGTGTTGGCTTATGCCTTCTGAAAATCGAGGCCGTTGGTGGTCGTTGTTTGTGCACTAATGAACCCTATTGATGTTTTAAATGGCTTGTTGTGGTTGTAAACTCATGCTGTGAAAAGTAATTGATTAATCACGTATATCTGGACAAATAGATTGAGGCACCAGGATCTTTCCTTCTGTGATAAACCCCGGTTAAAACACACAAAAGTTGGAATCATGCAGTGCGTTAAGTCGTTTAAATCTGAAAATACCGGCATGACCCTGACTTGTGTTGATGGTGGTAGTTGGTCGTTTTCTTTTCGGGCTGATTGCTGGAAATGTGGGAGGGGATGGGATCCCCTGTCTTGTACTCTTGGTGGTTGTGTGAAATTGGGGATGGGATCCCCTATTGGTGAATACTCGGTGGTTGTGAGTTTTATGGCCCGATGGTTACTTCTTTAAATCACATATTGGGGTGGGACCCTCTGTTGTTGAGAACCGGGTGTGGGCGTTATGGTTGATGTTTGATTGTTTACATTTCTGGACTTGTGCCTATTCTTACTAGTTGCCCAGTAGTGCATAAACTTAAACTTTATTACTATACATGAAACTAGAATGGGACAATGGGTTTTGTTGGCGAGAGTCGTGGCTTGTGACTCAGATATAGTGGTGTTCTGTTCCGTAGGCCGGTTAAAAAAACCAAGATTTTTGGTGAGTGCTTGTTACCTATACTTATACTTGTAGTTTTCTTTTTCTTATTCGCGCCCCACCCAAGTTGAGCACTTAGTGCCGAACACCCCCATTTCATTGGGGAGGGTGTTTTTCCCAACACTATTCTTGGTGGCTGGTTATTATCTCCTTTTCTGCTCCCATTCCAGGATAGACCAAGTAGCTTCGGGCAGGCTGTGATGCCCTGAGGTCAATTATTAGCCCAAGAACCTTCGGGCGGGGTACTGTGGTGGTTGGCTAGGTGTGTGCGGCAGGTGGTTTCCCAAGTGTCATCGGGATGAGGCCCAGGAGTCTTCGGGCATGGCAGTGGATCTTCTAGCCCAGGTGACTTCGGGCGTGGTGGTGGTTGTTCTGGCCCAGGTGTGTGCAGGCGTGGTTATGTTTGGTTGTGGCCCAGGTGTGTGCGGGAGGGATTTAGGTAGTGGGACTGTGTGGTTGTGGCCCAGGTGTGTGCAGGCGAGATTTCGGTAGTGGGACTGCGTGTGGTTGTGGCCCAGGTGTGTGCGGGCAGTTGTGGCAGTGAGACTACGGTGAGAATGGCGGAATTGGTCTGATGCGTAGGATGTCTCAATAACCAGTGGGAAAGTGGTGCGGGGTACCCAAACATCGATGTGCTCTGATTATATATATTACATGAATAACGTTATTTGGGGAGTGTGCCTTGGTGAGGCCTGGGGTGGATAGTTTACCTTGATAGGTGTTTGGTTTACTCTTTTTCTCTTGGGACTTTAGTACATTCCCCCACATGTGAACGAGAGTCTTTGGTTTTCCCTGCTGTGCATACTTGTGAGCTCACCCTACTTATATAAACTGCTTTCAGGTTTCTAGGAGGACTTCGGGGATCGCACGGGACTATACTAGCTCGGACCCTTGGGGCTGTTGTAGTTGTTGTTTATCATTCTTTGGTACTTGCCTTTGTAGGTACCTTCTATACTTTGTGGCTTTTACATTTGAACATGCATGTGGGAATGACTTACTTTTGGTTTTACTTTTCTTTAACCTTGGTGTTGTTGGGTTTCATTATCTTATCTCCCAATCCTATAAAACAAAAGGGGTAATGCCTTCCATTAGTGAGAAATTTCAATACCCTTGGTGCTAGTAGCCACTCCGGGACCTATTGAAGGCGGGTCTCAGGGGTCATTATCTCTCCTTCAACATAAAGAAGGAAGGGCCTGACAATATGCTGACCCTTCCCTCCTTTTTGGTGAAGGCAGGTCGTGACAGAATGGTATCAGAGGTGATGGTTGAGAGATAGGATGGAGTCTGGAGTTAGGCTACAGTGAGGATTGCATAGGATGGTAAGACAACAGTATTGGGTGACCTTGGCGCGTGAATTAGGACAGGGATGACCGGCTAGGACCCGATATTTTAGGTCCTCCCATGATCTAATGCAAGGACTCTGGACCTACCGAATGATCAAGTGAGGCCACACTGATTGGAGGGTAGAGACCCTAGGAAAGGAACATGCATCATAATGACTTGTGTTCTTGTGTTTATGGGATGTCTTAGGAATTATGAATAAAATAATTTTTTTTTGTTGTTTTAAGAACGATATTTTGCACTACTTGGGCTTAGGAATTCCTTGTTTACCTTGCAGCTATGGCACCTGGAAGGCGACCACGTGTGGTACAGGCGATCGAGTACCCGGAGACTACTTTGACCGATCGGCAGAGAGCTGATCGGGAGGAAGAGGGCGACTAGTGGCAGAAGACTCTTCGAGCCTTCCAGCGACAGGCCCTCGAAAATTATGAGGGCATCACCTCCGATATGAAGATGGAAGGCTGGCTAGAGGAGCTAGTTATAGCCTTCGGCCTGATTCGAGCCCCGATCGAGTACTGGGTTCCTCTGTCCGTCAGCCAGATGCGGGGAGCGGCGCGTCAGTGGTGGATGCTTTACCTGGGGGAGAGGAGGGAGTCTGTGGTGGCTTGGTTGGACATCGAGAGGGGGTTCCGAGTGGAATTCCTCTCCTCGACGATGAAGGCAGAAAAGAGGAATGAACTACTCTCCCTCCAGCAGGGGAGTATCTCCGTGAGGGAGCTAGGGATCACGTTCAAGGACCTCCTACGTTTTGCTCCGGACCTCTTTCTCGATGAGGAGTCTCAGGCAAGATGTCTAGAGGAGGCGCTCCGACCCTCCCTCTAATATGTTGTTACCCCCTTTACCCTTCCGACGTACTTGGAGGTCCATAAGACGGACAAAGTGGTGGAGAGGATTCATGCTCTAGCAGGAGTGTCGCGAGAGGGGATCCAGCTGGGACCATCGAAGGGGAAAGTCGTCAGCTCCAGGCCTCCAGCGTCAGGACCCTATAGGTTCCAACCCGCAGGGAGTAGGCCACAACAGTTTCAGTTTCGATCCCCCTGCCCTTGCCCTTCTCCTATGGGCCCGGGACCGTGGTGCATCATTTGTGGGAGACCTGTGAATCTCCAGAGTCAGTGCCCGGACCGGGTACAGTACGGCGGTGGCGGACATCTCCCGCACCCGCCCCAGTAGCATCTTGCAGGCAGACCTTTCCAGCAGCAGCAGCAGGGGAAACGACCTCCCGCTCCTCCGAGTGCAGACGTAGGAGGAGGAGGCCGACCTCAGGGCGCTCCACATGGACCTCAGCCATGGCGTGGTCAGGGAGGTGGCCGACAGCCGAGGGGCAGGGGAGATTGGCATGGATAGTTTCACGCCGCAAAGGTAGAAGTTCCATCAGGGCTAGAGGTTCTTCGAGGTACGATCAGTCTGTTAAGCACTCTTGCTTATGCCTTGTTTGATACCAGAGCATCAAACTCCTTTGTTGCACCCATCCTAGCATGTGCCCTGGGTTTAGATGCAGAGAGACTTCCAGTGCCCCTGGTGTTGAGCATAGCAGTCGGAGGTCAGAACAACTTGTTGTTTGTTTGTCGGGGATGTAGACTGATGATAGGGCCACATCGGTCGGTTAAGGATCTTCTTCTGCTACAGATTCAACCATACAATGTCATACTAGGCATCGACTGTCTATTTTATGTGTGTGCCATCATCGATTGTTTCTGAAGAAGGGTAGTGTTCTCGGACATGGATAGTCAGTGTGTTACCTTCACCGGCGAGCGGAGCAGTCCGAAGGGAAACAGGATAGAGGAACTTATCCTCTCTTTGATGACCGAGCTGACAGGGGAATTAGTTGATGCTGAAATGGTTGAAGTGCCAGAGAACATCTGTGAGTTTATGGACATCTTTCCTGAGGAGTTGACAACTCTACCCCCTCAACGTGATATCGAGTTCGGGATAGACCTTCATCCTGGCGCTCATCCGGTCTTGATGGCCCCTTACCGGATGGCACCTTCAGAGCTATGGGAGTTGTGGATACAGATTGACGATCTGATGAAGAGGGGTTATGTTCGTCCTAGTGCGTCACCGTGGGGTTCTCCGGTCTTGTTTGCAAAGAAGGAATATGGCAGTCTTAGGTTGTGCATAGACTACAGGAGGCTGAATCAGGTGACGATCAAGAATCGATACCCTCTTCCAAGGATAGATAATCTTTTCGACCAGCTGAAAGGGGAAGGATGGTTCTCGAAGATCGACCTGCGGTCTGGGTACCACCAGATGAGGGTGAAAGAGAGCAACATCTCGAAGACAGCATTCATGTGCAGGTATGGACACTTCGAGTTCATAGTCATGCCCTTCGGTGTTACGAACGCCCCGGCTGTTTTCATGGGGCTTATGAAATCCATCTTCCAGGCGTACCTGGATCGGTTCGTGGTTGTGTTCATCGACGACATCCTGGTCTACTCTAGATCAGACGAGGACCATGCAGAGCAACTGGGGACAGTTTTGGAGGTCCTCCGACAGCACCATCTCTATGGGAAGTTGTCAAAATGCATGTTCTGGGCATGAAAAGTGTACTTCCTCAGGCACGTAGTGTCTGAGAAGGGGGTAGCGATCGACCCATCAAAGGTTGATGCAGTTGTTTCTTGGGCATCACCCAAGAATGTGGCAGAATTTTAAAGTTTCCTCGGGCAGATGGGTTACTACCGGAGATTCGTACCCAACTTCTCCCGAGTAGCAGCCCCTTTGACGGCTCTGACCAAGAAGGACTAGGCCTTCATATGGAGTGAGCAGTGCCAGTCAGCCATCATCTATCTGAAGGAGAAGTTGGTCAGTGCCCCAGTGCTGAGATTACCAGAATAAGGGGCGGCTTATGAGGTGTTATGTGATGCTTCAGGACAAGGTCTGGGGTTCGTGTTGATGCAGCAACAAGGGGTGATCTCTTATGGGTCCAGGCAGCTGCGTTCCCATGAGTGTAATTACGCCACCCACGACCTGGAGCTTGCAGCGGTCATTTTTGCGCTAAAGTTATTGCAACACTACCTCATTGGGGAACGCTGTGTGGTCTTCACGGACCACAAAAGCATGAGGTATATCTTCTCCCAGCAGAACATAAACATGTGACAGTGGAGATGGGTGGATTTCCTATAGGATTATGACTTCGAGATCTCTTATACTGAGGGCAAGGGAAATGTGGTGGCCGATGCCTTGAGCAGGAGGACGCAGAAGGATGCGGTCCGAGAGTCGGCGGACGCCTGGAAGGCAATGGAGGAGTTGGATGCCTTACACCTGGATGCGAAGATGGATAGTGGCAGAGGCTGCCTATATCAGATAATAGTGCAGTCATCCCTGTTTCAAAAAGTGGAGGAGTCTTAGTGGGGAGACCTAGAGTGTGAAGTGATGCGTGACCAAGATGACTAGGGAAATGATCTAGAAGGATGGACAGAGGATGGTCAGAACCGGATGCTTTTCCAAAAAAAGTTGTTTGTTCCGGAGGCGATGCGCGGCAAGGTTCTCAGTGAGTTCCACAACTCACCCCTTGCGGTACACCCAGAAGTTTCCACGATGTACCAGGGTTTGAAGAGGCAGTTTTGGTGGCCCGGAGTTAAGCGAGCGGTTGCTGAGTTTGTGGCCAAGTGCTTAGTGTGTCAGCAAGTGAAGGCTGAACACCAAGTTCCAGGTGGCCTACTGCCACCTCTAGATGTCCTCGAGTGGAAGTGGGATGACATCTCGATGGATTTCATCACAGGACTACCCAAGGCCCAAAGAGGGTACGATGCCATCTGGGTGGTAGTGGACAGGTTGACGAAATCGGCTCACTTTCTGGCGATCAGGGAGTCAAGTGTTGTGGATGCTTTGGCACAGAAGTACGTGGATGAGGTGGTGTGGTTGCATGGAGTTCCGAGGTCTATAGTCTCAGATAGGGATGCATGGTTTACCTCGCGAGTCTGGAGAGGATTACAATATGCGTTTGGCACCCAGTTAATCCTTAGCACTGCTTTCCATCCCCAGACAGATGGACAAACAGAGCGCACTATCCAGACCTTGGAGGATATTCTACTAGCATGTGTTCTGGACTGAGGAGGATCATGGGTGCAACACTTGCCTCTGGTAGAGTTTTCTTACAATAATATCAACCACTCTACCATTGGCATAGCCCCGTTTGAAGCTTTGTATGGGAGGCCATGCCGTTGGCCTGTGTGTTGGACCGAAGTAGGAGAGGAAGGAATTCTTGGTCCAGAGGTGGTGCAGAACACGACAGAGAAGGTTCAGCTCATACAGGAAAGGATGAAGGCGAACCAGGACCGACAGAAGTCGTATGTTGATACCAGGAGGAGGCCCTTGGAGTTTGAGGTTGGGGACCATGTGTTCTTAATGGTCTCCCCTCGGCGTGGGCAGCATAGGTTCGACATAGGGAGTAAGCTTTCTCCCATATTCATCGGACCCTTCCTAGTGTTGCGGTGGGTCGGAGAAGTGTCTTACCAGCTAGTGTTGCAACCGCCACTACTATGGATACATGATGTCTTACATGTGTCCCAGCTCCGTCGGTATATGCACGATGATTCACAGGTCCTTGATTGGGGCGAGCTGGACGTCGAGGATGACATGACATTTGTGGAGAGACCAGTGGTGATCGAGGATCGCAAAGAAAAGGTCCTTCGGGGTGAACCATCCCCTTGGTTCGTGTGTTGTGGAGGCATGGTGGGCTTGAGGAGAGTACATGGGAGAGGGAAGCACAGATGTGTACCTAGTACCCAAAGGTGTTTTGAGTTTTGTTCCTTGGTGTACCTGTTTTGGTAGAACGTTATGTCTTTTGGCTATGAAATGTGCTAGTTTTCTTCCCTCTGTTTGTGTGTAAAATGCCCCAGCTATGGGGAAGGAGAGAACACTAACCCTAATCAAGACGCATTAAGGTGGATGTGATTAAACCTGTGCGGGTGAGTCAGTGCTGCCCAAAGCGGATAATATCTTGACATGGGGGAGGAGACTCCCTAAACCACATGCATGATCAGTTTGGCATGGTATGTTGCTTAATTCATGACAGGAATGTGTTCTTAGTTAACGATGAGGTTCACTCTTGAGAGGTATCTTTTGGGGTGGTTGTTCAGACCCGCCCTTCCCTTCTGGGTTGTTTGAATTCTCGAGGACGAGAATAGTTTGAGAGGTATCTGATGTGATGACCCAGACTCTCTTGGTTCTTCCCTTTCCCAAAATCCGGGTCCTAAAGGAGTGGCGTCTCGGAGAGACCGGTCAGTGAAACCAATCGGCGAGACCGATCGGCGTCACCTGGCCTTGTCAAGTTGTTTCGAGCAGCGCTCCTTTGCAAAAATAGGGTTTTAAACCCTATTCTGACTTGTTTAAGCGTGTTTTAAAGACCCATAACATGCATAAGAGTTTTAATTAAATACTTAATCAATTCATGAGTCGGCTTAGTCTACCCGACCCCCTTTTTTTAATGACGAGTGGAGCCTCGTGGTCAACCCACGACCCCCGCACCTTACGCGGTTTCACATTTTCACCCCAACCGTCCCCGGCTCTTATAAACCAAGGGTTAGCTGTGGTTTCTCTATTCCTGGATCGGGGCTTTTTACAAACAGCTTCTGGTGCATCGGGAGCGCCGCATCGTTATCTGTTAAGTTCCGCGCACGGCCTATGAATCGATCTTCGAACAAACAAGTAGGGAATTTCTCCTTTGCCTCTCTCTTTTGTGTATCATGACGGGTGGGAGTGCTTTTGATTCTGTATAATTGGATAAACCAGACCAAATTAATGATAATGAATGAATTCTATAAAGAAAGAGGGGGTGTGATCGTTGATGTTATTATGTTATAACCATCTTGTTGAGTTGTGCTGGATTATGCCTTCTAAAAATCGAGGCCGTTGGTGGTCGTTGTTTGTGCCCTAATGAACTCTGCTGATGTTTTAAATGGCTTGTTGTGGTTTTAAACTCCTGCTGTGAAAAGTAATTGATTAATCATGTATAATTGGCCAAATACATTGAGGCACCAGGATCTTTCCTTTTGTGATAACCCCCGGTTAAAATACACAAAATTTTAAATCATGGAGTGTGTTAAGTCGTTTAAATCTGAAAATAACAGCATGACCCTAACATGTGTTGATGGTGGTAGTTGGTCGTATTCTTTTCGGGCCGATTGCTGGAATGGTGGGAGGGGATGGGATCCCCTGTCTTGTACTCTTGGTGGTTGTGTGAAATTGGGGATGTGATCCCCTGTTGGTGCGGACTTGGTGGTTGTGAGTTTTAAGGCCTTTTGGTTACTTGTTTACATCACAGATTGGGGTGGGACCCTCTGTTATTGAGAACCGGGTGTGGGCGTTATGGTTGATGTTTGATTGTTTACTTTTCTGGACTTGTGCCTATGCTTACAAGTTTCCCAGTAGTGCTTAAACTTAAAAATTATTACTAAACATGAAACAATAATGGGATAATGGGGTTTGTTGGTGAGATTCGTGGCTTGTGACTCAGATATAGTGGTGTTGTGTTCCTTAGGCCGGTTAGAAAAACCTAGATATTGGGTGAGTGCTTGTTACCTATACTTATACTTGTAGTTTTCTGTTTCTTATTCGTGCCCCACCCAAGTTGATCACTTAGTGTCGAACACCCCCATTTCATGGGGGAGGGTGTTTTTCCCAACACTATTCATGGTGGCTGGTTATTAGCTCCTTTTCTGCTGCCTTTCTCGGATAGCCCATGTATCTTCGGGCATGCTATGATGGCCTAAGGTCCATTATTAGCTCAAGAACCTTCGGGTGGGGTAGTGTGGTGGTTGGCCAGGTGTGTGCGGCAGGTGGTTTCCCAAGTGTCTTCTGGATGAGGCCCAGGAGTCTTCGGGCATGGTAGTGGATCTTCTAGCCCAGGTGTCTTCGGGCGTGGTGGTGGTTGATATGGCCTTGGTGTTTGCAGGCGTGGTTACGTGTGGTTGTGTCCCAGGTGTGTGCGGGCGGGATTTCGGCAGTGGGACTGTGTGTGGTTGTGGCCCAGGTGTGTGCGGGCGGGTGTGGCAGTGGGACTGCGGTGAGAATGGCCGGATTGGTCCGATGCGTAGGATGTCTCAATAACCACTGGGAAAGTGGCGCGGGGTACCCAAACATCGATGTGCTCTGATTATATATATTACTTGACTTGCGTTATTTGGATAGTGTGCCTTGGTGAGGCCTGTGGTAGATATTTTACCTTGATAGGTGTTTGGTTTACTCTTTTTATCACGGGACTTTAGTACGTTCCCCCACTTGTGCATGAGAGTCTTTGGTTTTCCCTACTGAGCGTACTTGTGTTCTCACCCTATGTATATAAACACCTTTCAGGTTTCCAGGAGGACTTCGGGGATCGCACGGGACTATACTAGCTCAGACACACAGGGCGGTTGCAGTTGCTGTTTTTCTTTCTTTGGTACATGCCTTTGTACTCACCTTCTGTACATTGTGGCTTTTACATTTGAACATGCATGTGGGAATGGCATACTTTTGGTTTTACTTTTCTTTTACCTTGGTGTTTTTGGGATTCATTATATTATCTCCCAATCCTATAAATCAAAAGGGGTAATGCCTTCCATTAGTGAGAAATTTCTATACCCTTAGTGCTAGTCGCCACTCCGGGACCTATTGAAGGCGGGTCTCGGGGGTCATTATCTCTCCTTCAACTTAAAGAAGGAAGGGCCTGGCAATCTTTTGACCCTTCCCTCCTTTTTGGTGAAGGTGGGTCGTGACATCAATAATCTAAGAAAGACCCTCATGTTGTTCTCAAAGTCAATACCCTCTGGGTCAATGTAGCAAAAATATTCATAAACAACCTATTTGTTGCTCTCATAGTCAACACACCCTGGGTCAAAATATAAACCAAGGACGACACACTATTCTGTAAATAAACATGGAAACCCCATATTTTTCATAGTCTAATTATCTCACGTTCCAAGGAAGATCAACACAAATTAAATATTCAATAAATGATATAAATTCAAATAAAACTATTACACAACTCAACTTTAATCAATTCATAAAAACATGAATCATATATAACCAATCATCTCCATCCAAACAATGTAGGGAATGAAAGCATGGTATGCCTTATAGTCATCCTTGTCCAAATAGCCAATCAATTGAACACACCCATTGGGTGTCCCATGAACAAGTGTATACAATATTATACATTAGAAACAACCCTAAATCAATCAACCAACCCATATAATGTACTAAACAGGGTCAAAATCCAAAATACACAATAACCCAACATGGGTATTCGGCAATTTAAACATATATAATCCAATGACAGTACTATAATGGCACAAACCACCTCACATGATGATGTACGATGAACACTCTCGAACTTAAGCCACTGAATCGGCCTTGAACAACATAGAACTACAAAATGGGTAAAAACATTCAACCCTTGATAACTCAAGAGAGTGGAGAAATCTGGAAGAGAGGCTCTAGAGAAAGAGATAACTCACTTGTGGGAATCCATTACACCTAGAGGCATCTCAATCAGAGCATGGAAGGAGGAAAGAGAGCAGATCAACATTTCTCGTCTATATGTCTCTCTCTAGTTCGAAACACAGCGAGATGAAGTACATTCTATAGACGAGACGTTACCTTGGTACAAGTAATCAAATAAAAAGAAAAGTACATGGCATGTTCATTTAATGAAGACACATTGTACTAGACTCAAACAAGTTATGCTTTATGCGGTTTTCCAGGTTACCTACATGGTCATGTACTTGGACATTACCCGGCCAGTACACTTTTATGTGTTGATACAAAGTAAATGGCATGTACTCAAGGGTACAAAATGTGAACATATAAATTTTTATTATTTATTTCTTTTTCCTAAAAAACAACCTTAAATAATATTCCATATTTCAAATAAAGATATGTGTTCATACAAACATATTGTTGTATAAAGATTGAGAATCACCATAAAAAGGGGTAATAATGTTGCAGTTGGAGCCAAGATCGATGATCTAGGACTCACTATGTATCCCACAAGGATTAGAACCAAGACATGTGTAGTTAATTAAGGGAAATTTACTTTTTGTAGGTCTGAACCATACACAGTGAGAGGGGGAACTTGATATAACTTGTTTCTAAATTTTTTTTTCACCATTTATTGAGTTGATGGACTATAATGGAAATTCAGAGTATCACTACATGAATCAATCCTTTTGTGAGTCCTGATATGTAGAATGTTGGATGACAATTGAAAATGGTGATTTCCTATCGAGCAATAGAACTACAAAACTACTCCATTTTTCTTCGTGCATATAGGGTGATGATTCATTACTTTAGGGTCATGTGACTGGACCATCCCTTGCATTTTCAGGTCATTGATTAGGGAAAATTGTTTCTACACAATTTAACATCGTGGGGATAAGAGTTTACGGAGAGGTATCCTAGGGGGAGTGAATGGAATTTAAAAAATGAACCACCATGAATGAAAATTAGGGAGGTATACACCACTCTACATAGTCCTAAAAAAACCAAGTAGAGGATTTTAGTTTAATTCCATAGAGTTTGGACCATTGTGATTCTGTTTGATTGTCATATAATTTATACCATAGGGTTTTGAAACTTCTCAATCTTGTTATAAACCCTACCCATGTTAATATTTCTATGTGAGCCACACTCAGTGTGGGAAACAATGAGGTATTTCATTCTTTCCCATCACAGGCAGAAGTGTACAATAAAGAAACTTTTCACTTTCCTTTAATTGGTGTGCTGATGAGAAACACTTGGGCTATTACTATTCCACTATAACATTAGTATAAGGAAGGATGTGAATTGAAACATTTGAGGTCCTGATTAGGGAAGGGGATACAGATGGGTAGGATCACTATTGACCATGTTTACAACATAGGATCCATAAATTCGGTAGTTAAGAGAGAGACATGAAATGAAGAATTGACATTTGACCAAATTTAAAAAATATGATTTGAGGTTTTTTCCAATATCCATTATGAAATTAACCTAATATGGAAGGTGATCTGAAGCGGTACGATACCATCTATATTTATTTTCTCTTTGGATTTTTAAAATGGTGGAAATTGGAATCCTTAAAATGTTAAAGGTGTGGATATGGGTTGGATAGATATCTACATGGAACTCAAAAAATTCATTCTCCTACCCAATTATGTTAGGACCTGTCAGTGGTTCCACCCACCTAGACACCAAAAAAATACAATGGTACTGTAAATAGTTAATGTTTTAATTTCTTGTACCAAATGATATTACTTTATGGCCATTGAGTCTACACCATATTTTTAAACAACTTCTCAATGTGAGTTCCAACTATACCAAAACTCCTAAGATCTCCTGAATCATTTTTGGTTTGAGAGAAAAGGGGGGATGTTAAGATTTCCCCCATCACATCGGTGAAAACAAGAATATAATTGAAATACTTGGTGTGAAGGTCCCAACTAAAGTAAAGTTTCAACTATACATGCATAGAAGCAATGAGGGACAACACCTGTGGTATTGGAGATCCATCGTAACATATGGAGGTGGAATTTTTCAATCACAACACCTGATATTTGGAAAACAATAAGGTTGTTGTGATGAGGGAGGATAGTTGATGACCTATTTAGATACGTAACATAAATATCGTTTTACCATAGATGGGAACTGTCAATTTTTGGTCAACCTCTAAACATATTCGAAACATGGGACCTATAATAAAATGTCATTCAATGTCTTCTAGGGTCATTTACCTATAACAATAGGTGAGTCTATGTAAAATATCTCAGTCATCAGGGGTTCCTTTAAAATGTGGAAGAGGATGTAAATCTAGGTAACGAGAAATGTGAAGTGTGGATATAGACCAAGAAAATGTTCTTATGGAATCCAAAACTCCATGTATTATAGAATCACACAGTCAAAATTGTTAGTTTTAACATCCGTATGTGGAATCATATCTATCACCAATGATCACTTCTTCATGGGGTACAAGGACAATGATGTATCTTTAGGAAATTGTCTTGGTATTTCAACTATTTTAGGGTCATATTTAATAAAACAAAACCTCATAGATTATGGTCATAGTGTGTGTACCGTTGGTGAACATTTTAACATTGAGTTCCCAGGATGTATTGTTGTAGTTTAACACATTTTGGTAATGACCAAATTTCATGATTCTTATTATCTTTGTAACTATAAAATTATGTGTGAGAGAGATTATAACTAAATTTTATGTACATTGTGTAGAAAATTACCCTATTTGAATGGGGAAAAGTGAGATCCACAACACTCCACAATCTCTCAATGGGGAACTCAGGATGAAGGGAAAAGAAGGTTTGTTACTCTATGGATATGAGTGAATAAAAAATGTTCATGAATCTCTTCGTATCCCATACTAATGGGAATCAAGCCACATGTAGTTCTTGAATTACATGACGTATAACACCATTTTGTGAGGAAAATAATTTGTGGGTTTCAATGAATTGAACATTAATGGTGATGATACAATAACCTAATGATTATGTAGAAAAAAGAGATCCAACCCACACTACACATTCCAGAGGAGGAAAGTCATGCCATGGTGCCAAAAGGTGTGACATTCTACAGATGGAAATAAAGAAAAATGATTGAGAGTCACTACACATCCCATTATACTGGGAATCAAGCCACATGTATTCAATCAAAATGGCATGATAGATAAGAAATTCCACGTGGAGACATCCTATCAAATAAGAATATCATGGTCGTCAGGTAGTTATCTTCATGAGACTATGAATAAGTATATCATAGTTTTTTTCACTTAGATATTTGACCATAGGGTGTAGCTTATATGATGGGGATGTGAAATATAGTGCCATAAAGATTCTCAATGTGGATGAGAACTAGGGGCTTGAACCACATTACACATTTTATAGGAGACATAATTGAAGGGGATAAATGGTTTGGGATTTAGTGTCTAGTAATAAATGAAAAAAATTTAGGCATCTCAAAGTATCCCATTAAGATGACAATCAATCCAAAAATATATCATGAAATTGACATTTTTGGTGATCGATCCTAGGGGATATTTAATATTACGATTGAACATTGATTCTATGAAATTTTATCATCATTAACCTACTTTGAGAGGTGCAATATCTCATACTAAGAATACATCTATACATGTAAGGAATAACCCTTGTGGATGAGGCCAAGGGACCTACTCCATAACGTATGATCTTGGGGAGACTCAGACACTTTTTAGAGTCCTGATATTTGGACTAGGATTCCCGATTTTTGTTATGCCACTAGGACACCACAACATAATGTTACATCATGTTATGTGAATTGTAGGGGAGTTGTGCAGTTTACCATCATGAAGACTATGTGTTGATTTTTTATGTAGCTTTATTTGATGCATTAAAAACATAGAAGCAATTTAATATCATGGAGGACACATGGATATTTCCTGTAAGTACATGCATAATGGACTATAAATGTTTTCCAATTTAGCATATTACAGCTATGATTCAGTAGTCTATCATAATGAAGGATGTGTGGAATAGATTTACTTCATGTAGGATGATACTATATATGTTATAAGGTCAAAATTCCTATAAAAAAATGGAATATTTTATCAAAAGGGATGTTTTATGTGGTACTAAACCCGATCGGAATAAGGGATAAAGAAGACCATCATCGTATTACAAATTATAGAGAGAATTACACATTCATTTTCGTGTTATATGTGGAGGACTATTTCGATGACTAAAAGATGAAATGGTTTTATTGATCTTTGTCGAGGTGCAAAGAAAAAAATAAATCAGTGTCTATATATATCGAGAGGGTAAAAATAAAACAACTTGTAGTTCTTAGATTCCATAAAGTTTAACGTCATTCTATAAGGACAACTTGCATAGATTAATGTCATGTTATTGGACCAAAGGGGTGAGACTGGAAATGTGTTGTGTGTCTCCATAAAGCAACCCAACATAAATGGGGGTCACATAATTCCAAAATACACATCACACACTCCCAAAAGGAACAATGTCCATGGGGCCATATATGGATCAAATTGTAGGAAAAATTTCACGGAGTCACTACGTATCACATATGTATGAGAAATCAATCCCTCAATGTTTTTTAAAATGGCATGGTAGGTGGATATTTTTAGGATTAATTCCATATTAGGTGTGGGGATCATGGAGTTGTGTTTTTTAGTGACATATGTCTTGGATGATGACTATTTTATTGAACATCCTATGAAAAGGATGATTGTTGTGATGTTTAAATGCATGAAAAACGTACAATAACTATTCTATAGTCTAACGTCATGATAGTAGGAAATTTTGATATAGTTTATGGTCATACAGCCTAGACCCTACAACATTTTAACATCGTGCAGAATGTCCTACCTTTTCATGAGATGTACTATTTGGGGAACTCGTCATTGGTGGGGGAATAATTCAGTCACCATCCATGGTGGCCAAAGTGTGGTTTCCATTGGGATGGAACTTATGAATAATGTAAGATACCTACCTTTTGGGTTCCAGCATTGAAGAATTATTATCGGGTATCATCGGTGTTTAGGGTGACTAAACCATATCACCATGGTGAAAATAATTCAGGATAACATTCTTATGAGTGCTCCAGCCATAATTTTAATGTTCCTCTCTTGATTATATAAGGGTCGGAGCGTGTTTTCATATAGAGATTCTAGTTAATCTAGTTTGAATTTTGATAGTCTTTCTGACATCTAATGATCATAGATAGATTTCAAAATCCATGAAAAATAAATATCAATAAGAAATATTGCACATGTTCCACATACCAGGGAATGTGGAGTCACATGGGGATAATTTTGAGTCATCGTATTATATGCCTAAAGAGTATCTTGAATCCTTTTAGGCCATATATTTTTATTATGACCAACCATAATTTGAAAATTATTGTGAAGGGTATTAATGAATATCACGATATGCCAGGTTTATTTCATGGGATTATATAATGTGGTCGGACCAGTTATTGAACTTGGTGTAAAACTTCTTCAACATAGATTCCCATAAGTTAGTGTAATTATCGATGAAAATATCATGAGGTCCCCCCAATATTTGGATGATTTTGGACATATCTAATTTTTCAATAGAGCATTACTTGATGTCTTTTATCAAAATAACTCTTACCCACTTAGAAATTATTTTTCCTTGATCAATATAATACATCACTAGTGAGATATTACTGGTTGGTATGGTCTGACGTCATCGAGTCCCTAAAAAACAAATAGTTACGAGTACTTTGTAGTGTGTTGTGTATTTGGTGGTCAATTCCTAACGTTGGCATAGAATTGACATGTGCGGAACCTTGATGTGAACCGGATACAGTCAAAGACCATAGTGGGATAAAAGTATCATAAACATAAAATATTTTGAGAGAGATTCATCCATTCCTAATGAGAACCAAATGTCCTAGAATATACTCCTAGAATAACCATGTGAATATCGTCTTCATTAATGAATTATAGATGAATTCCCTCAATCCCTAATTTGTAGAGACTCTACATTTGGAATAGGATGTGCTAGAGGGTGAACAAAACTAAGCAACAATAGATTGACAAAAAATTGTCGATTTTATATAGGAAATTTCCATGTGGAGATACTATATGAAAGAAAAATTCCAATTATAATATTATTCATATATATATGGATCTTTAAGTCCTTATGTGTATGATCTAAGACCCCGAGCTTCCACGACACGCTTCTCTTTAAATATTGCAGTAGCTTGCGTTGTACACAAGTTCGAGTTCTAACACACCGCGACTAATCAAAGTAGTCGTTATGAATAGTAATAACCACTTTTTAAAATTATGGAAATTTTATATTTCAAAATTGACTTCATTTTTGTATTCATAATATCAAAATTATCCTATGTTTAATTTTTTGTAATTTTCTGAGAACTTGTATTTTTTATGAATAATGAAAAATACTTAAAACAACATTTTTAATCAAAATAATTTATAGTGATAAATTATAATATTGAGTGGTTTTAAATTATAATTAGAATATATTTTTACAATTTTATCCAATGGTGTTCACTAGAATTAATTTCACTTTGAAATTGGACATAAACAATTGTCAATCTTTTGATATATATTGTTTCTTAAAAACACTCTATTTGTTGTGACAATGATAATTAATTATAAAATTAATTAATACAACATATATGTTTGGAATTTTGTAAAATATACATCAATTTTGAATTTGGAATATCAATTATTTCTTAGGGTAAAATTTTGGCTTTGTTCTGAAAAACATCAATTTTTGATGAATAGTGAAACCACTAAGTGGTAGTTAAAAAACTGATTTTTCGTTTAAATGAAACATTACCACTTCTGTGATTTTATTTTCAAAAATATGACAAACATGGTTGTCATTAGAACGTAAAATGTGGTTCAATGGGATTAAAATAATTTTTTGGTGAATAGTAACTTTTAAGTTTAATTAATCACACCTAAAGGTAATTAGTGAAATTTAAGGTAAAAATATTATTATAAAAATATGGAATGACCCTTAAACTTGTCCTAAAACTATTGTATGTGTCATGGCCGACCAAGAAAATCCATGGGTAAACTTGGGGACCCCATGGATCCACTTTGGTAGGAAAATGACATAAATAACTTTTTATTTAATGTTAAAATAAAAATGTCACAAACAAGAGTTGTTTTACTAAAAGAATTTTTTAATGGGGTTATACAAGTCATATTTTTGACTATAAATATTATTCAGAAAGATAAAATGATTTCCTACATCATGATTATTTTTTAATAATTTTTAGACATTAAATAATTTAAATTATTTATGACACCATGATGATGTAGCGATTACCTCATTAATTAACGATTTAAATAAAATGATAAGATAATGTATAATCTAAGACATACAGTTGTCAAAAACCTTTTGGATGAATAGATTTCGAACCCTTATCACCTTATCCTCGAAATATATAAGTGTGGGACCTTTATAATCCGAAAAAAAGCATTTCATAATAATGTAACATTTTAATCTTTCCCATAGTGCCCCTTCTCTCCTCTTATAAAAGGCCCCCACCACTACAACCATACTCACACCTTAAAAGCCTTTTGGCTCAGCCAAAATCTGCCCTAATACTCTATAAACTTCCCTCCCTTACTCCTAGAATCCTAAATTTGGGCAGAATTCATCCCAAGGAATCCTTGGCTCAAATCAAAAGAGTTACCTGATTTTAAGATAATGTCTTCTCTAATGTTGTTTTTTTTATTTTGCTTCTCCAAACCCTTAAAATCTTTTTATTCATTTCTTTTTTTAACAACACCAGTATCCTAAATATACTAGAATGTTGTTATAAGATGTATTAGAGCTACACGTACACACACATACATCTAATGGTTAAAGAACATACTATTTCTGTGGATGGCGAATTTCTACCTCACGAAACGATGATTGTTCAACACTCATATAACACCTTCAAAGGTGGACATTAAGATGTCAATATATTTATATATGACATATATTATGTTTATGTTTTTCTTATGCTTCTTTATTTCTCATTGATGTCATACCTTTCTGATTTCCATTATGGGTAAACGCGAAATTTTCATTTTAGGAAGTGTGGACTACCGCCCCTCAAAGTGATTTGAATCGCTAATACAATATGTGGGATGTATAATGGATGGATTAAATGGTATTATACATTAAATTATACTGTAATTATATTATAAATTTATATCATTATTTTAATTCTATTAAAATATGAAATATAAATGAAAGTAGCGTTCATGCGTACGTACGGCTTACCATCCCCATGAACAGTGCATTTCATTTCTTACCTCTAAATGTTATGTAATATTATAAATGTAACGCCCCGACCCTAGTTACCTAGAGTCGGTGAATTATTACATAACATTGGCATGATCACGAGAAAGATCAAGTCTCGAAAGACCGATTAGTTTAGTAGCCTTGGAATAACTAGATACATCCATAATTTTTTACATTACATCATAAAAAAACATCTTGTCTACATATCCTCTCATACTACCCCTGCAGGTCATTCATAAATTACTTCTTCATAATCCTGGGAAAAATAAAACATTGAAAGGAGTGAGCTCAGATGCTCAGTAAGGATAACATTATAGCAGAAGCTTTCATAAATAAGCATAAATACTTAAGGCAATTTATAACTAAAACAAAAGCCTTTTAAACATGAATTTCAGCATAAAATGGCAAAGGTAAAATGAAATAATGCCATTTACTTACTCACATGTATATTCTACTAGTCGAATGATCACATGGAATATCAATATCCACTTTCATAATGATGGAATGCATAATGCTAAACTTTAATTTCTTTTCAAGGCCTCGTCCCAAGACCTTGGGGCTAACTGTAACCGGAACCCAACCCGGAGTGCCTCTAATAACCGGACACCAACCCGAAGTGCCTCTAATAACCGGACACCAACCCGGAGTGCCTCTAATAATCAGAGACCAAACCGGAGGGCTTACGTTTACCAGTCCCTAACCTGGAGGGCTTAATTTTACCAGTCCCCAACCTGGAGGGCTTACTTTAACCATTCCCCAACCTGGAACATACATGTCCAACACATTCATATGAAGTAAAGGTTGAAATATAACATAAACATTCTTATTGGAACTAACATACGAAATGTCAATACTTTACTCATAAACCATGAATGCTATAAAAAGAACACATCCACAGTCAAACATAAATCATTCGATATAATATGGAAGATTGTATTGTATCACATTAACCTCAATCAAGAATAATGAAGGATGTTGACATAGATGAAAATAATCATCAAAACAATTTGAGAGAAATATCCCCCTTTTCTTGAAATCATTCAAAAGTCACAATATTTGTCAAGAATCCATTTAAAATAGATTTTTGAATCAAAGTGTCCCATAACACTTTGAAACTTTTATAAGGAGTTTTGATTTTTAAACTTTAATGTCCATATAAATAAATCCTTAAACCCATTTTTAAAACATGGACATTAATGAGCAGGATTTAGAATAATAAGTCTTTAAAACATTTAAAAATGGTATTTTAGTTAGAGATTCTAACCAAAAGAGACACTTGAATACAAATAATTGAGGTAATCAAAACTATGTAATATCATGAGAATAAAGGGATTCATGATATACTATGTCAAAGTACATTATATACCCAACATAAAAGTGATTTGGTGTATATCAACAAAGAAGTCTCAATGGAATGTAAATTGAGATTAAATCTCTCATAAAGGCCGTATCCTTAGGTTAAGGATAAATCAATGACATAATTATGTGTGACAAATATAAATACACTAAATATGATTGGATATTCAGTGTAAAACAATCAAAGGATATTCACACATATTCTTGTAAAAACAAAACCAACGAATTGGATGTTTAACTCAACAAATGGTGAATGAGTTAAAATTACTCTTATCAAATTCATATCAATGACTTGAGAATTACCAATGAGTGATTATGTGTATCAAACTTATATCCACAGGAAGGGGAGTGGAAGTTATGACATAATCATATGAATAGTGATTCCACACATAATCATGGAGTAATATAATCAATGAAATATGCGTAAAGCCAAATGAGTGGGAATTGAAATCTTAAATTCCCTTACCGATTAGGTAACATACGAAACATACACCCATGAAAGAAGTATCATACCATGATGATGTAAATACCCATAAATTAAAGTATATTACACAATGAATACAATCATGGGCAGTACATATACACCACATGCAATAATTAAGTGGTGATCAATGGAAATCTCACGAAATTAAAAGTGAGATTAGAAACCCCTTACCACGTTAATCAACTGAGTCGTATGGCCAAAAGTTAATAACCACCAAATGATTTACAGTATAACTTGAATATAAATAGAATCATGATAATATATATCAAATGGCAGTACACAATACACCACTTTCAATAATTTAGTGGCGAACAATGGAAACCTCACGGAATTGAAAGTGAGATAAGAAAATCCCTTACTTTGTACTTTTTCCTTGGTCGATGGTAGGTTTACCTCCTGTATAATGGTGAAATAATTGTTATTGAATTATACAAGATTCATTTACTTTAATATGATATCATATATGATCTTTTAACATTGATTTGTTAATAATATCTTATAATTATCGTCATTTCGGGTGTTAACGGGTTCATTTTACTTTATATTCATTGTTATGTGAGCCACATCCGTTATTAATGGGATGTATATTATTCATATCCAGAATGGTATCAAGTCCTTAGATAATATTTTTAAATCATCAAATGATAATTATACTTGAATGGATATTATGGACAATTAATCTCATCGCGTTCGTGGAGACGGTAGTCCGTACATACGCACGAGCGACAATATCATTCTTTTGATATTAAAATAATATATAATTGGATTTTATATCATATATACAGAATAATTATCATGTTATATTTATTATTTACATGAGTTACACATCATTATTGTACCCATCCAAATAATAATATATTGAATAACAATTACACCACGACGTGGAGACGGTAAGCCGTACGTACGCACGTATGGTGACATGTTATTCAAAGGATGGATAGAATACTGAATATGGTTGTACCATATTTATAATAACATCACAGTATATATATGATAATGGAGTTATTATTTTATAATTGAAATAACAAAGAAATAGAAAGTGGAAGAAGAAAGGAACTTGAAAAGGGGTGGTGAAAACATTACCTCTTCTTCGGGTTCTTCCTTTAGATTTGATCAAAAGGGCTCCATAGGTTGGCTTTCTGATCAAACTAAGGCCTCTAGGTTGTAGTGAGGGAAGTTGAGATAGTATTTTGGCAGGGTTTGGCCGAACAAAAGGGCTTTTAAGGTGTGAAGAAATGAGAAGGAGGAGTGCCCTTTTATAAGAGGGGTGAGGGGCACCTTTGGAAAAGCTAGAGATATTAGTTTATAATAAATTCATATTGGGTTTCCAATGGCTCCAAAGTTGACTATTCAAAGGTTAAGGTGGTGATGGGTCGAAAACAAATCAACCAATAGAATTTAGACAGGTTTGGGTACTTATATTGACCTTATCTTTAAGTATTAACTCTAAGTTAATTAGTTTCACTTTTACAATGTCTCTTTGTATTTTTATATTATATGGTTAATAAACTTACCATATACATACAAGAGACCCCCAAGTGGTCCATTAATGATACAACTATCATGATATAAGTCTATTGGCCGAACCATAGATTTTTAGGAATTTAATATTAATTAATAATATAATATTTGTTTTAAAAACTCTTTTATGTCAATTTTGACACTATTCAATAGTTGATTTTTGTGAAACTCATAACAGATTGATTACTTCAAACAAAGTAAATTAAATCAATACTAATATATCATATTATCCTATAAAATTATTTTAATTCATTAAAAGTTTCATATTATATTTATTTGGGTATTTTTAATATCAATTATTTTGATTTTTCACTATTATAGTAATTACTGCATCATCATTGTGTCATAAATTAATTAAATTATTTAATGTCTAAAAATTATAAATAAATTATCATTATGTAGTAAATTTTTATATGTTTCTAAGGAATATTTATAATCTAAAATACAACATATATAACCCTCTGTAACAATTGTTTTGTTAAAAGATATATGCTTGTGTCATTTTTGTATTTATTTTAACTTAATTAAAATAAAGTGTCATTATCACTTACAAGTTGATCCATGGGGTCCCAAAATAGACCCAAAGATTCCCATGGTCTACCATGTATCAACCAATAGGGTTAAGACACGTTTTAGGATAATTTAGTATTATTATAATATTTTTTTAACCCTTATTTACCGGATTTACCCTTAACCATGGTAAATAAAATATTTACCGCAGTAATTATTCAAAATGTCTAAAAATAAAAGGTACCTATTTACACAATTTGAACATCCTGATTCCAAATATGGAATCCATTTTTCTAAATTCAAAACACAGAAGTGGCAGAAATTAATTTAAAATTAATTCCCTCTGTCAAAACAAAAAGTGTGTTTTTAAGAGATAATAACTATCAAAAGATTGACACTTGTTTATGTTCGGTTTAATTTTAAAATTATGTCCAATGACCAAAATTATATTAAATGGTAAAAATATATACTAAATATACTTTAAAACAACTCAAATTCATAATTTATCACTATTAATTATTTTGATTAAAAAAAGTTGTTTTTAATTAAAATTTAGTAATTTTCACTATTCATCAAAATATGAAAGTTATCCAAAAAGTACCAAAATTTCACCCTAGGCTAATTTCGATATTACGAATCCAAAAATGAAGTCCATTTTGAGAGATAAAATTTCAATAAGTAGGTATTACTATTCATAACGGCATGTTTGATTGGTTATGGTGTGTTAAAATCTCGAAGTTGTGTACAATGCACGCCATTGCATTATTCGAAAGGAAACATAACAAGGAAACTTGGGGTGTTACATTCTCCCCTCCTTCAATAAATTGCGTCCTTGCAATTTTTAAAATTTTTATTGGGAATATAATGGAAAGTCCCACATCAGAAAAAGAGCCAATAAAACTATCACTTTAAAAGAAAGAAAGAGAGTTATAAGGGTCATCCAAGATAACCCATACTAGGATTCCATGTAAGAAAACATGGATTTGGATGATAAACTAAGTGTCAAGTTCTGATGGAGAGGGATAGAAATCATGATCAGGAGAAAGTTAACAATGAGAAAACCACAAACTTGTGTTGGGACAAACGACCATTAGTCTCCTAGTAGGAAAGTAAACAGACAACATTTTTTTAAAGTTACATTACATAAGGAAGAGGAATTCATTTATGATATTGACTAAGAACATTGTGAGATATACTTACATTTTATGTATATTTTCATTCGTTAATAAATTTCCACCACTAACTCAATTTTTTTAAATGATAAGTATTCACGAATACTTGGTCACACTGGAAGAGCTAGAATAAACTTCTATAGAATCACATGATCCATGCAGGATAAACCATATATTTACATTGTCATTGAAGATTAATCAAAACCAAAATGGTTAGTTAATGATCTAATGATCCCCCAAAAGGATATTCATTGAGATAAATATGTACTAATCTTAATTTCTAAAATTAAACCAACAAAACCCCAAAGTTAAATAGATACCATTCAATAACCAATTGTACTTAAAATCATTTAATATAATCCAAACTAATATTGAAACCCAAATCATAGAAGAATATGATTATGTAGTCTCCCATGTTACATTGTATCTCCAAATTACATCAAATACTCTTAAAGTCACATACTTAAAAGTAATTAACATCATCACATATCCTCTGTTATAGGTTAATAATTTCCATAAATAACCCAAATCACTATAAATCAACAATAAAAACCTAGATAAAAATCCACCATTACTCTACAAATGAAACCCCATTGTATTCTATTTTCCTTGGGCATATAGTGTTTCCAACAAAGCGAACATCTTCCAAAATAACATTTATCACTTAATCACCAAATCATTTTCCTATACCAAGGGTATTCATTTGATAAAACATAAGAACCCAAATCATCTTATTATTGATCAATAAAATCATTTAACAAAAAAATAGTCACATTAACCAGGGACTTCACGTAGTCCAGTGGTAGGCGATAAATCCCAATCGCACTTTGGATGTGGGTTCGATTCCCACAGCTTTTTCCGACGCGACAGGTTGTCACACGGTCTACGTGTTGTCCTTTTTCAAAAACTATATTTTATAATATAACCAAAATGAGATAAATTCCTCAAAATAACATAATTTAACCACAAATGATATATCATACCTTGCATTTTCATCCAAAATTATAATAAATTATAATTTTCTAAAACCCCAATGATCATATAAAACCAAATGGTTATTTATACCTATATCCACAAGAGAAGAGACAATTCTTCCTCAAATATCATTCTCACATGGAAAACAGCGGGGTTACAAATACAAGAGAAAATTATTCCAAAGTAAACCCATAAATAAAGAGCACTAACACTTTTAAACATTTCACCATCCATTTATTTCCACATAGGTTCTTCATCATATGTTCCTCGGGTTCCCACATTGCCTCTTCCATCTTATGATTTCTCCATAGATCTTTTACCAAACAAGTCATCCAGTTTCTCAACACTTGATCATTGGTATGAAGAATTCTGATAGGCTCTCCACAATAAGATAGATCGAGTTCCAGTTATAATTCTTCATAGGTGAGTACATGCATTGGGTCAGGCATGTATTTTATCACTAGAGATATGTGGATCACAACATGAACTCTGGAGAGACTAGGCGGATTTGCCTTTTGGTAGAATGCGTTCATGTGTCACAATGGTACCTCAGGAATTTTTCAAAATCATCTACTTCCTTTACCCAAAAACTCCTCATCCATTTTGGATTATATCGATGGAAGCATCGATGCATCATAAAAAAATAGGTATTTCTTATATATAATTTTGAGACATCATCTTTAACATGTTTTTTTAGAAAAATTCTCACTGATTCATCTTCAAATATTTCAAAATAAGGTTTTGGTAAATTTGTTTTCGTATATCCCAAAAGACATAAATATATAATTTGATACATATAGGCTGCTCGAAGATCTCCCTCTTCTGCAGCATCTAGAAAATCATTTAGTGCATCGTAATTTTGAGATAATGTGAATAATTTGAAAAGACCCTGATGGTACTTCCCACGCTTAGCATGGTAAGAAAGTTGAGAGCACAAAATTATCCCATAGTCGGTTCTTGTTCCTTGAAAGAATCGTGCAATGCTAGAGGTATTGGATGTCTCATAAAGTTGTTTGCATGTAACATGGACATTTGAAAAAGTATCAACATTGTCTGCGCATGACTTCTGGATAATAATTGTAAGTAGTTCTTCAGGAGGAGAGAGAAGAGTTGTTCGTGATCTTGCTCCCTCCATGTTTCAACTAACAAAAGAAAATACAATTAGGGTTTTTGTATACTTATCTAATAAGAATGTAAAAAAATAGACATAATAGGATAATCTTGTAATTGAACAATATATCCTAACTTGGGGTACCCTATGTTATAATCTAGGTTATCCAATATCTATTTGCCGACATATATTCTAAGGGGAATTTTTTTTGTTTTCCCTTAATAATTGTTTATACTAATCTTGTGAATTTACCAAAGCATATCCCCCTGGTGTGTCGTAACCAAGAGTGCAGCAAGGCCCGTTGTCGTGCACCAGTTCCCATTCGAGTCTAGCTCAAAGCGGTGTTTTCGGGTTTTACCCCTAGGTACATCTGTGCCAGAGCCACCTCTACCAGCTCGTATCCAGACAAGGATGTATTGTTCGGAAAACTCACAAAATCTTCTACAATACCAAAATTCTAGGAAGTTCTTCTATAATAATCCTCAAAGTTCATCATAGGTCTACGAGCTCTAATAATAGTTTATCTAAATCTAGCTTCCATGTTTTGTACTAAACTTCCTCTGATACCAACTGTAACGCCTCGACCCTAGTTACCTAGAGTCGGTGCATTATTACATAACATTGGCATGATCACGATAAAGATCAAGTCTCAAAAGACGGATTAGCTTAGTAGCCTTGGAATAACTAGATACATCCATAATTTTTTACATTACATCATAAAAAACATCTCGTCTTCATATCCCCGCATACTATCCCTGCAGGTCATTCATAAATTACTTCTTCATAATCCTGGGAAAAATAAAACATTGAAAGGAGTGAGCTCAGATGCTCAGTAAGGATAACATTATAGTAGAAGCTTTCATAAATAAGCATAAACACTTAAGGCATTTATAACTAAAACAAAAGCCTTTTAAACATGAATTTCAGCATAAAATGGAAAAGGTAAAATGAGATAATGCCATTTACTTACTCACATGGATATTATACTAGTCGAATGATCACATGAAATATCAATATCCACTTACATAATGATGGAATGCATAATGCTAAACTTTAATTTCTTTTCAAGGCCTCGTCCCAAGACCTTGGGGATAACTGTAACTGGAACCCAACCCGGAGTGCCTCTATTAACCGGACACCAACCCGGAGTGCCTCTAATAACCGGACACCAACCCGGAGTGCCTCTAATAACCGGAGACCAAACCGGAGGGCTTACTTTTACCAGTCCCTAACCTGGAGGGCTTACTTTTACCAGTCCCCAACCTGGAGGGCATACATTAACCAGTCCCCAACCTGGAACATACTTTTCCAACACATTCATATGAAGTAAAGGTTGAAATATAACATAAACATTCTTATTGGAACTAACATACGAAATGTCAATGCTTTACTCATAATCCATGAATGCTATAAAAATAACACATCCACAGTCAAACATAACTCATTCGATATAATATGGAAGATTGTATTGTATCACATTAACCTCAATCAAGAATAATGATGGATGTTGACATAGATGAAAATAATCATCAAAACAATTTGAGAGAAATATCCCCCTTTTCATGAAATCATTCAAAAGTTACAATATTTGTCAAGAATCCATTTAAAATAGATTTTTGAATCAAAGTGTCCCATACCACTTTGAAACTCTTAAAAGGAGTTTTGATTTTAAAACATTAATGTCCATATAAATAAATCCTTAAAACCATTTTTAAAACCTGGACATTAATGAGCAAGATTTAGAATAATAATTCTTTAAAACATTTAAAAATTGTATTTTAGTTAGAGATTCTAACCAAAAGAGACACTTGAATACAGATAATTGAGGTAATCAAAACTTTGTAATATCATGAGAATAAATGGATTCATGATATACTATGTCAAAGTACATTATATACACCACATAAAAGTGATTTGGTGTATATCAACAAAGAAGTCTCAATGGAATGTAAATTGAGATGAAATCTCTCATAAAGGCCGTATCCTTAGGTTAAGGATAAATCAACGACATAATTATGTGTGAGAAATATAAATAAACTAAATATGATTGGATATTCAGTGTAAAACAATCAAAGGATATTCACACATATTCTTGTAAAAACAACACCAACGAATTGGATGTTTAACTCAACAAATGGTGAATGAGTTAAAATTACTTTTATCAAATTCATATCAATGACTTGAGAATTACCAATGAGTGATTATGTGTATCAAACTTATATCCACAGGAAGGGGAGTGTAAATTATGACATAATCAAATGAATAGTGATTACACACATAATCATGGAGTAATATAATCAATGAAATTTGCGTAAAGCCAAATGAGTGGGAATTGAAATCTCAAATTCCCTTACTGATTAGGTAACATATGAAACATACAACCATGAAAGAAGTATCATACCATGATGATGTAAATACCCATAAATTAAATTATATTACACAATGAATACAATCCAGGGAAGTACACATACACCACATGCAATAATTAAGTGGTGATCAATGGAAATCTCACGAAATTAAAAGTGAGATAAGAAACCCCTTACCACGTTAATCAACTGAGTCGTATGGCCAAAATTTAATAACCACCGAATTATTTACAGAATAACTTGAATATAAATAGAATCATGATAATATATATCAAATGGCAGTACAAAATACACCACTTTCAATAATTTAGTGGCGAACAATGGAAACCTCACGGAATTGAAAGTGAGATAAGAAAATCCCTTACTTTGTACTTTTTCCTTGGTCGATGGTAGGTTTACCTCCTGTATAATGGTGAAATAATTGTTATTGAATTATACAGGAATAATTTACTTTAATATGATATCATATATGATCTTTTAACATTGATTTGTTAATAATATCTTAGAATTATCGTCATTTCGGGTGTTAACGGGTTCGTTTTACTTTATATTCTTTGTTATGTGAGCCATATTCGTTATTAATGGGATGTATATTATTCATATCCAGAATGATATCAAGTCCTTAGATACTATTTTTAAATCATCAAATGATAATTATACTTGAATGGATATTATGGACAATGAATCTCATCGTGTTCGTGGAGACGGTAGTCCGTACATACGCACAAGCGACAATATCATTCTTTTGATATTAAAATAATATATAATTGGATTTTATATCATATATACAGAATCATTATCATGTTATATTTATTATTTACATGAGTTACACATCATTATTGTACCCATCCAAATAATAATACATTGAATAACAATTACACCACGACGTGGAGACGGTAAGTCGTACGTACGCACGTATGGTGACATGTTATTCAAAGGATGGATAGAATACTGAATATGGTTGTACCATATTTATAATAACATCACAGTATATATATGATACTGGAGTTATTATTTTATAATGGAAATAACAATGAAAGAGGAAGTGGAAGAAGAAAGGAACATGAAAAGGGGTGGTGAAAACATTACCTCTTCTTCGGGTTCTTCCTTTTGATTTGATCAAAAGGGCTCCATAGGTTGGCTTTCTGATCGAACTAAGGCCTCTAGGTTGTAGTGAGGGATGTTGATATAGTATTTGGGCAGGGTTTTGCCGAACCAAAGGGCTTTGAAGGTGTGACGAAATGAGAAGGAGGAGTGCCCTTTTATAAGAGGGGTGAGGGGCACCTTTGGAAAAGCTAGAGATATTAGTTTATAATAAATTCATATTCGGTTTACAATGGCACCAAAGTTGACTATTCAATGGTTAAGGTGGGGATGGGTCGAAAAAAACTCAACCAATAGAATTTAGACAGGTTTTGGTACTTATATTAACCTTATCTTTAAGTATTAAGTCTAAGTTAATTAGTTTCACTTTTACAATGTCTCTTTGTATTTTTATATTATATGGTTAATAAACTTACCATATACATACAAGCGACCCTCAAGTGGTCCATTAATGATGGAAATATCATGATATAAGTCTTTTGGCCGATCCTTATATTTTTAGGAATTTAATATCAATTAATAATATAATATTTGTTTTAAAAACTCTTTTTTGTCTATTTTGACACTATTCAATAGTTGATTTTTGTGAAACTCATAACAGATTGATTACTTCGAACAAAGTCAATTAAATCAATACTAATATAACATATTATCCTATAAAATTATTTTAATTCATTAAAAGTTTCATATTATATTTATTTGGATATTTTTAATATCAATTATTTTGATTTTTCACTATTATAGTAATTACATCATCGTCATTGTGTCATAAATAAATTAAATTATTTAATGTCTAAAAATTATAAATAAATTATCATTATGTAGGAAATCGTTTTATCTTTATAAGGAATATTTATAATCTAAAATCCAACATATATAACCCTCTGTAACAATTGTCTTGTTAAAAGATATATGCTTGTGTCATTTTTGTATTTATTTTAACTTAATTAAAATAAAGTGTCATTATCACTTACAAGTGGATCCATGGGGTCCCAAAATAGACCCAAAGATGCCCATGGTCGACCATGTATCAACCAATAGGGTTAAGACACGTTTTAGGGTAATTTATCATTATTATAATATTATTTTTTAACCCTTATTTACCGGATTTACCCTTAACCATGGTAAATAAAATATTTACCGCAGTAATTATTCAAAATGTCTAAAAATAAAAGTTACCTATTTACAGAATTTGAACATCCTGATTCCAAATATGGAATCCATTTTTCTAAATTCAAAACACAGAAGTGGCATAAATTAATTTAAAATTAATTCCCGCTGTCAAAACAAAAATCGTGTTTTTAAGAGATAATAACTATCAAAAGATTGACACTTGTTTATGTTCGGTTTAATTGTAAAATTATGTCCAATGACCAAAATTATATTAAATGGTAAAAATATATTCTAAATATACTTTAAAACAACTCAAATTCATAATTTATCACTATTAAATATTTTGATTAAAAAAAGTTGTTTTTAATTAAAATTTAGTAATTTTCACTATTCATTAAAATATGAATGTTATCCAAAAAGTACCAAAATATAACCCTAGGCTAATTTCGATATTACTAATAAAAAAATGAAGTCCATTTTGAGAGATAAAATTTCAAAAAGTAGGTATTACTATTCATAACGGCAAGTTTGACTGGTTATGGTGTGTTAAAATCTCGAAGTTTTGTACAATGCACGCCATTGCATTATTCGAAAGGAAACATACCGAGGAAACATGGGGTGTTACAATAAATGAATGTATATACTGGATATATATGATATATATGATATCTAAATCATGAATATAATTCGTGATATAATGGATATTTCACCACATAAACAACTTGTAATGATAAGAAGTTTATTTTTGACTCAAGAACCAAAGATCGACAAAATGACTGTTATTAACTTAAATAATTAAATAATGTTTATAACATGGTAATAAGTAATATAAAAGGAATAATTAACATGAAAAAGGTTATTATGTAAATATAAATTAACTATAGTTTACTATTCAGGAGGTTAAAGAATGATCGAGTCATGTCGGACACGAGGTAAGGAAATTTCATAACCCAATTTCCATTCTCTGGGTTAATCACATACTTTCAAATTATGTCATGATATTATTATGTTATATCTTGTATTTATACATTATTTATGTGTAAATATATTGAATACACATAATAGTTCTACTTTATTTTAAAAAATTATATTTGTAAGGACTTCATCTCAATCTCCATTCACTGAGGCATATTTGGTTTTATATACAACATTCATTTATATGGTGTACACCCCCCTTTGACTTTTACTTTTATTCAAAAGGAATCTTTTTATAAGAAGTGTTTTTACTAAATGAAAAAAAGGAATGTTTTTTTTCTTACGTATGCGGTGACAACGAAATCTCCACCGCCATGTCTATTATTTGAGTTTCGGCTTCCTCTACTATCCATACTTTTTAAAAAAAATCAAAAATAAATATCATGTTTTAAATTTCTTTTATTTTGTTATTGAAAATGGGTTTGAAAGTGTTTTTAATATATCAATGTGTTGTATTGATATATTGTGATTGAAATGTGTAAATTTTATGTTTCCTTTATGAATATTTTATGTGATATGATTATGTTATGGTTTATGATATGTTTAAACCTATTCATACGAGGAATGAATTGGACTTAATAAGTGACGGGTGGAGCCCGCTATAACTCCTTGATGCATCGGTAGGACTCATGAGATAAACTAGTATTCTGGCACGAGGCCTTGACGAAATCTTATTTGTGGTCTTGGCACGAGGCCTTGGCTCTGTGGCTATGATAGTCAGGCATTATGCATTCCATCACTATGAAAGTGGTTATTGATATTGCATGTGATTATTCGACTAGTAGAATATCCATTGAGTAAGTAAATGGAATTATTTAATTTTATTTTTTCCATGTTATGCTGAAGTTAAAATTTAAAAAGGCATTTGTTTTAGTTATAAATTTCCTTAAATGATAATGTTTATTTACGAAACTTTCCGCAAAAAACGTTTTATTAAATGTTAAAATAAAAATGTCACAAACAAGAGTTGTTTTACTAAAACAATTTTTAAATGGGTTTATACAAGTAATATTTTAGACTATAAATATTCATTAGAAAGAAAAAAAGATTTCCTACATCATGATAGTTTTTTATAATTTTTAGACATTAAGTAAATTAAATTATTTATGACACCATGATGATGCAGCTATTACTTCATTAATTGATGATTTAAATAAAATGAAAAGATAATGTAAAATCTAAGACTTAAACATGTCAAAAACCTGTTGGATGAGTATATTTCGAACCCATATCTCCTTATCCTCGATATATATAAGTGTGGGACCTTTAGAATCCGAATAGAAGCATTTCATAATAATGTAACATTTCAATCTTTCCAAGAGTGCCCCTTCTCACCTCTTATAAAAGGCCCCCACCACTACCACCTTATTCACACCATCAAAGCCTTTTGTCTCGGCAAAACTCAGCCCAAATACTCTCTCAACTTCCCTCTATTACTCCTAGAAGCCTCACATTGTTCAGAATTCTTCCCAAGGAATCTTTTGGCTCAAATCAAAATAGATACCCGACTTTAAGGTAATGTCTTCTCTAATGTTGTTTTGTTTTATTTTGCTTCTCCAACCCCTTAAACTCTGTGGATGGAGAATTTCTGCCTCACAAAACGATGATTGTTCAACACTCATATAACACATTCAAAGGTGGCCATTAAGATGTCAATATATTTATATATGATATTTATTATGTTTATGTTTTTCTTATGCTTCTTTATTTCTTATTTATGTCATAAGATTATGATTTCCATTATGGGTAAACGTGATATTTTCATTTTAGGAAGTGCGGACTAACTCCCCCTCAAAGTGATTTGAATCATTAATACCATATGTGGGATGTATAAATGATGGAGTAAATGGTATTATACATTATATTATACCGGAATTATATTAAACCTTTATATCATTATGTTCATTCTATTAAAATAAAAAATTGAAAGGAAATTAGCGTTCATGCCTACGTACGGCTTACTGTCTCCATTAACGGTGCATTTCATTTCTTTCCTCTAAATGTTATGTAATATTATAAATGATTGTATATACTGGATATATATGATATATATGATACCTAAATCATGAATATAATTCTTGATAAAATGGATATTTCACCACGTGAACAACTTTTAATTATAAGAAGTTTATTTTTGACTCAAGAACCAAAGATCGACAAAATGACCGTTATTAACTTAAATAATTAAATAATGTTTATAACATGGTAATAAGTGATATAAAAGGAATAATGAACCTGAAAAAGGTTCTTATGTAAATAGAAATTAACTCTAGTTTATTATTAAGGAGGTTAAAGAACAATCGAGTCAAGTTGGACACGAGGTAAGGGAATTTATTAACCCAATTTCCATTCTTTTGGTTAATCTCCTACTTTCAAATTATGTCCTGATATTATTATGTTCTATCATGTATTTATACTTTATTTATGTGTAAATATAGTGAATAGACATAATAGATCTACTTTATTTTAAAAAATGATCTTTTTAAGAACTTCGTCTCAATCTCCTTTCATTGAGGCATATTTGGTTTTATAAACAACTTCCATTTATACGGTGTATAAACCCCTTTTACTTTTACTTTTATTCAAAAGGAATTTTTTATACCAAGAGTTTTTACTAAATGAAAAAAGGAATGTTTTTTTTCTTACGTATGCGGCGACAACGACTTCTCCGCCGCCGTGACTATTATTTGAGTTTCAGCTTCCTCTACAAGACATACATTTTTTAAAAAAATGAAAAATAAATATCAAGTTTTAAATTTATTTTATTATTGTATTGAAAATGGTTTTGAAATAGTTTTTATTATATCAATGTGTTTTATTGATATCTTTTGATTGAAATGTGGAAATGTTATGTTTCCTTTATGAATATTTTATGTGATATGATTATGTTATGGTTTATGATATGTTTAAACCTGTTCATATGTGGAAAGCATTGGACAAAATAAGTGACGGGTGGAGCCCGATATAGCCCCTCGATGCATCGGTAGGTCTCATGAGACAAACTAGTGTCTTGGCACGAGGCCTTGACAAAATCTTATTTGTGGTCTTGGCACGAGGGCTTGGCTAAGTGTTTATGATAGTCTGGCATTATGAATTCCATCATTATGAAAGTGGTTATTGATATTGCATGTGATTATTCGACTAGAATAATATCCATGTGAGTAAGTAAATGGTATTATTTAATTTTATTTTTTCCTAGTTATGATGAAGTTAATGTTTAAAAAGTATTTTGTTTCAGTTATACATTTCCTTAAATGTTAATGTTTATTTATGAAAGCTTCCGCAATATTGTTATCCTTACTGAGCATCTGAGCTCACCCCTTTCAATGTTTTAATATATTCCAGGATGTGAAGAAGTATTGTATGAATGAACTGTAGGGATAGTCAGAAGAGGATATGAGTGTGGACTATAGAGATTTTTTTATTGTAGTTTTTCACTTTATGATGTAATATTACATTTATGAATTTATCTACTGTTTTAAAGGCTAATAAACTAATCTGTCTTTCAAGACTTGATCTTTTGTGATCATGCCAATGTTACAAAGTCATGCACCGACTCTGGGTAGCTGGGTTCGGGGCGTTATAGTTGGTATTAGAGGCAGTTTAGTACTAACCATGGAAGCTAGATTTAGATAAAATCTGATTAGAGCACATACCCCAAAGATAGACTTTAAGGATTATTATAGAAGAACTTCCTAGAATTTTGTTGTTGTCGAGATTTTGTGAGTTTTCTGATCAATGCATACCTGTCTAGATATGAGTAGGTAAAGGCAGCTCTGGCACAGATGTACCTAGGGGTAAAATCTGAAAACACCGCTTTGAGCTAGACTCGATCGGGAACTGGTGCACGACAATGGTCCTTGCTGCACTCTTGGTTACGACACTCCCGGGGGATATTTTTAGGATAATTCTCATTTTCCTTACAAACCACTATGAAGGGTTATGATTATATAATTCCTCAATGAAAAGTTTTTTATTGACTATATCCATTAATAGTTCAATTTATGTTAAGTATTTTACAAGTATGGAATTATGTATTTTGATTCATAAACTAATCTAGTTTATGCCATTATATAGAAATGGCTCCTAGTGGAAGGAATAGAAACCATATCAATGCACGCACTCCGTGTAGAGATTTCCCTCCTGCTCAAGATAATTATTGTGGATCTGGAGATACAGCTGGTGCTGATCAACTTATTAGAATATTGGGACAACTCACTCAGGTTATGAATAATAACCTTACTCATATGGAGAACCCTGATCCGCAACGTGGAGGATCAATGTTAGACCGCTTCTTGAGGAAACAACCGCCAACATTTAATGGGGGTACTAATCCATTAGTAGATGAGCAATGGATAAACTCCTTAGAAAAAATATTCCATGCCTTGGGGAGTAGCGAAAGGGAGAAGGTTGTTATGGTAGTCTACTGCCTCACTGGAGATGCCAATCAATGGTGGTCACTGATTCAACACACAAAGGAAGATGAAGAAGTATGAAATATAGAATGGAGAGAGTTCAAAGATCTTTTCTTAGAAAAATATTTTCAACATGACCATCAAGCAGATATGGAAAGACAATTTCAGGGTCTGAGGCAGAAGGAGGATTAGAATGTCGCAAAGTATGAGGCTGACTTTACAAGGCTAGCGAGGCATGCTGCAGATTATATATGTAACCCAAGAACTAAGATCGATCGTTTATTTGATGGGTTTAAACAATTTCTCTGTCAAGCATTAGTCTCACAAACCTTCTCGTCATACGAATATATCGTCTCGTGTGCTATCAATACGGAAAATGAATTCTCTAAGTCTTATGACTTTAAAGCAAAGAAAGAAATGAAGAGAACTTCTGATCAATCTGGAAATGTAAATAAGGGGAAGAAGGGAAGATTTGAATATTAGCCCTGCAGTAAATGTGGAAATAAAACCCTGGTACTTGCTTGAGGGGAATGGGAGTATGTTACAAGTGTGGTGAAAAAGTACACCAAGCTCATGATTTCAAGGGAAAGAAAGTTGATGTCAATGTGGAATGCTATAATTGTAGAGAGATGGGGAATTATGCAAATGAATGTCCTAAGCGTCAGGGAATCTTACCTCAAAAAGGCCAAGGGATCATGGACAATCATATGCTGTTACTATAGTTCAAGTGGAATAATTAATGTATTGGTGTTTTTGGACTCAAGGATTATATTCTGGTTATAATAATAATGTGATATATATAATTATTGTACTGCAGTACTTTTTTTTTCATTAATATTTTAATATCATTAAGGTAATCATATTTATAGTATGTGCAAATAAGAGAATCATTAATTTTTTTGGGGAATCTGATGTTATAATTGATTTAGGAATTTAGAGACATTTTATAGAAAGTCTGGACAGAGGAGTTTTGGATAACTATAAAGGTTGGAATGAATTAAGTTGATATTGGGATAGTATTGTTTATGGTTAAATCATTTCTGAAAATTATTTTTGGAATATTATATTACTATATTTTTAGGAAAAGGACACCCTGTAGGGTGGGGCATAACCCGTCGCGTCAGATAAAGCTGCAGGAATCGAACCCACAACCATAGTGCGAAAGGCCTTTATTACCTACCACTAGCCTACAGGAAGTCCCAGGTTATTACAAAATAGTTTTCCTAATATAAATGGTATGTGGTAATATTTATAACCTTATACAATTAGGATAAATAAAATATTTTTGAGTTCTGTTACCATTTGGAGTGAAAGATGGGTTTGTGGTAAAAAATTATAAAAGAATGAAAGACTACATGACAAGTAAGTATATTTCCTTACATTCTTAGTAAATCTCTTGAATAAATTTCTCAACTTTATCAAATGTAACTTAAAACAAAAACTATGCCGGTTGTCTTTTCCAACTGGGGATTCAATGATCGTTTAACCAATCACAAATTTTTGATTTTCTTATTGTTAAGTTTCTCTTAATTCTGTTTTCTAGAACTCTCTATCCGAACTTGCAAGTTTGTTTTTCTTCCATATCTATATTTTCATAGAATCCTAGTATGGGCTATCTCGGGTGACCTTTGTACTTATCTTTCTATCTTTTAAAGTTATATTTTTATTAACCCTATTTCCGATGTGGGTTTTCCACAAAGGTATTTTCTATTTTAAACCTTTTATTTTAAAAGAACATTTTCAAATTGTGAGGACGTAATTTATTGAAGGAGATGAGAATGTAAGACCCCTATCTTCCATGGTACGCTTCTCATTCAATAATTCAATAGATTTCATTGTACGCAAGTTCGAGTTCTAACACACCGCGACTAATAAAATTAGCTGTTATGAATAGTAATACCCACTTTTTAAAATTATGGAAATATTATATTTCCAAATGGACTTCATTTTTGTATTCGAAATATCGAAATTATCCTAAGTTGAATTTTTTGTAATTTTCTGAGAACTTGCATTTTTTATGAAAAGTGAAAAATACTTAAAACAAAGTTTTTAATAAAAATAATTTATAGTGATAAATTATACTCATTAGTGGTTTTAAAGTATAATTAGAATATATTTTTTCCATTTTATCCAATGGTGTTCATTAGAATAAATTTCTCTTTGAAATTACACATAAACAATTGTCAATCTTTTGATATATATTGTTTCTTAAAAACACGCTATTTATTGTGACAGCGGGAATTAATTATAAATTTAATTAATACAACATATATGTTTGGAATTTTGTAAAATAGACATCAATTTTGAATTTGGAATATCAATTATTGCTTAGGGTAAAATTTTGGCATTGTTCTGAAAAACATCAATTTTTTATGAATAGTGAAACCACTAAGTGGTTGTTAAAAAACTGATTTTTCATTTAAATGAAACATTACCACTTATGTGATTTTATTTTAAAAAATACGACATACATGGTTTTCATTAGGAAGTAAAATGTGGTTCAATGGGATTAAAATAATTTTTTGGTGAATAGTAACTTTTAAGTTTAATTAATCACGCCTAAAGGTAATTAGTGAAATTTAAGGTAAAAATAGTATTATAAAAATATGGAATGACCATTAAACTTGTCCTAAAACTATTGGATGTGTCATGGCCGACCAAGACAATCCATGGGTAAACTTGGGGACCCCATGGATCCACTTTGGTAGGAAAATGACATAAATAACTTTTTATTTAATGTTAAAATAAAAATGTCACAAACAAGAGTTGTTTTACTAAAAGAATTTTTTAATGGGGTTGTACAAGTCATATTTTTGACTATAAATATTATTCAGAAAGATAAAATGATTTCCTACATCATGAATCTTTTTTAATAATTTTTAGACATTAAATAAATTAAATTATTTATGACACCATGATGATGTAGCAATTACCTCATTAAATAACGATTTAAATAAAATGATAAGATAATTTAAAATCTAAGACTTACAGTTGTCAAAAACCTTTTGGATGAGTAGATTTCGAACCCTTATCACCTTATCCCCGAAATATATAAGTGTAGGACCTTTATAATCCGAAAAAAAAGCATTTCATAATAATGTAACATTTTAATCTTTCCAAGAGTGCCCCTTCTCTCCTCTTATAAAAGGCCCCCACAACTACAACCATACTAACACCTTCAAAGCCTTTTGGCTCAGCAAAAATCTTCCCAAATACTCTCTACACTTCCCTCCCTTACTCCTAGAATCCTAACATTGGGCAGAATTCTTCCCAAGGAAGCCTTTGGCTCAAGTCAAAACAGTTACCTGATTTTAAGGTAATGTCTTCTCTAATGTTGTTTTTTTTATTTTGCTTCTCCAACCCCTTAAAATATTTTTATTCATTTATTTTTTTTAACAACACCAGTATCCTCAATATACTAGGATGTTGTTATAAGAAGTATTAGAGCTACACGTACACACACCTACATCTAATGGTTAAAGAACATACTATTTCTGTGGATGGAGAATTTCTACCTCACGAAACGATGATTGTTCAACACTCATATAACACCTTCAAAGGTGGCCATTATGATGTAAATATATTTATATATGATATATATTATGTTTTTGTTTTTCTTATGCTTCTGTATTTCTCATTTATTTCATACCTTTCTGATTTCCATTATGGGTAAACGCGATATTTTCATTTTAGGAAGTGCGGACTACCGCCCCCTCAAAGTGATTTGAATCGTTAATAAAATATGTGGGATTTATAATGGATGGATTAAATGGTATTATACATTATATTATACTGTAAGTGTATTATACATTTATATCATTATGTTAATTATATTAAAATATGAAATATAAATGAAAGTAGTGTTCATGCGTACGTACGACTTACCGTCTCCATGAACGGTGCATTTCATTTCTTACCTTTAAATGTTATGTTATATTATAAATTAATGTATATACTGGATATATATGATATATATGATATCTAAATCATGAATATAATTCGTGATATAATGGATATTTCACCACATAAACAACTTGTAATGATAAGAAGATTATTTTTGACTCAAGAACCAAAGATCGACAAAATGACTGTTATTAACTTAAATAATTTATTAATGTTTATAACATGGTAATAAGTGATATAAAAGGAATAATGAACATGAAAAAGGTTCTTAAGTAAATAGAAATTAACTCTAGTTTACTATTCAGGAGGTTAAATAACGATCGAGTCAAGTCGGACACGAGGTAAGGGAATTTCATAACCCAATTTACATTCTTTGGGTTAATCTCCTACATTCAAATTATGTCATGAAATTATTATGTTCTATCTTGTATTTATATATTATTTATGTGTAAATATAGTGAATACACATAATAGATCTACTTTATTTCAAAAAATTATATTTGTAAGGACTTCGTCTCAATCTCCTTTCACTGAGGCATATTTGGTTTAATATACAACATTCATTTATATAGTGTACAAACACTTTTGAATTTTACATTTATTCAAAATTAGTCATTTTATACGAAGCATTTTTACTAAATGACAAAAGGAATGTTTTTTTCTTACGTATGCGGTGACAACGACTTCTCCACCGCCATGACTATTATTTGAGTTTCGGCTTCCTCAACTATCCATACTTTTTTTTAAAAAAATGAAAAATAAATATCATGTTTTAAATTTCTTTTATTTTGTTATTGAAAATGGTTTTGAAAGTGTTTTTAATATATCAATGTGTTATATTGATATCTTGTGATTGAAATGTGGAAATGTTATGTTTCCTTTATGAATATTTTATGTGATATGATTATGTTATGGTTTATGATATGTTTAAACATGTTCATATGAGGAATGAATTGGACTTAATATGTGACGGGTGGAGCCCGCTATAGCTCCTTGATGCATCGATAGGTCTAATGAGACAAACTGGTGTCTTGGCACGAGGCCTTGACGAAATCTTATTTTTGGTCTTGGCACGAGGCCTTGGCTATGTAGTTATGATAGTCAGGCATTATGCATTCCATCATTATGAAAGTGGTTATTGATATTTCATGTGATTATTCGACTAGTAGAGTATCCATTGAGTAAGTAAATGGCATTATTTAATTTAATTTTTTCCACGTTATGCTGAAGTTAACGTTTAAAAAGGCTTTGGTTTTAGTTATACATTTTCATAATGATAATGTTTATTTTCGAAAGCTTCCGCAATATTGTTATCCTTACTGAGCATCTGAGCTCACCCCTTTCAATGTTTTAATATTTTCCTGGATGTGAAGAAGTATTGTATGAATGACCTGCAGGGATAGTGAGAAGAGGATATGAGTGTGGACTATAGAGACTTTGTCATTGTAGTTTTTCACTTTATGATATTATGTAACATTTATGAATGTATCAAGTGTTTTCAAGGCTACTAAACTAATCGGTAATTCGAGACTTGATCTTTTGTGATCATGCCAATGTTACGAAGTAATGAACCGACTCGGGGTAGCTGGGGTCGGGTCGTTACAAATAAGTAGTGGTACGATGGTAAAATGATGGATGTCATCATCGTTAAAACAGATAGATGTAATGAATGTTTGATGCGCCACATTAATTAATAGCTCTTCTTGGCCACACTCTGTGATAGTATTTCCTTGACTGTAAATTGAATCAGATTGACCATTATATGAAAAGGGAACACAAGACAAATATAGTTTAGAAGGGAATTGGGCCCTCAGATGGAGATCATGCATAAGAAAGGGTATAATCTCAAGCTTCATTACAATTTGGTCTCCATTAATTTTCCTGATGGATAGCTTGGATTCCCCCTTCACTTGATGTTGGAGAACATTAATATTTTGATTCAACAAGAGACTTGTGATTAGATATTGATACATAGCCTCGTTCTTGGTGTATCCCAATGAGACAAAGAAGGAATAAGGCCAGAAAACACGTCTAATCGTGATTAAGAAAATCTCCACACCTACTCTAAAGCGAAGGGATCATTGAGCGTTATATTACTAGGACTCTAAGATGAACTTATGAAGTGAATCATACATCATCTTGTAGCTTTCTCAACCATGTGGATAGCATCGTTTGGAAGAAAATTATCTATAGATTGTCTAGGGGAGGCTGTAAGAGACTCCAGGAAATATGCTAATGCTGGACCCTTTAATCCCTTCTACAAAATGAATTTGATGTCAAATTTCTGAAAAATCACCTCCCAAAATTAAATTTGTCCTATAAACATGAATTATTTAATAATGTACATTATTGGCTCCATGATTAATATAAGTTATATCTCATTATAGTTTAGGTAGTGTCACAACATTTTCACTATCAAACCCACTGCAAGGAAGCTCAAATAGATAAGGGAATAAATGTACTCTCTATCTAGGATCATTAGACTGAGATAGTAAAAATAGTTTTCATCCCATTTGTTGTTCTTGAGGGTGAGATTGAAGTTAAGGGATCACTACACGATGGTCACATTGAAGACTGATGTATTCTCGTAAATATTTGGCATCAAAACTAGGGGATTCTACAAATACTTAATGATTTTTATAAATAAGGTATGGCACTCTTTATCTCAGTGGTAGAAATCAGCATTCTTCATGAGCATAGAAATTGCTTACACTTTTCATAAAAATTTTCAATGAATCAATGTATGTATTCTATGTGGACTTGATTTTACAGAGCTCTTATAGGTATATTAAATGGGGAATATGGATAATACTCTTTATCTTCTATGGGTCGAACTTGATGCCTCTGTATCTAAATAACCAAGGATCATTCCATAGGTCACCCAGGAAGAAAATTTCAACGGGTTCATCTTCAACTACAGAGAGGGAAGGAAGCTGAACAGTTTCTCATGATATATGATATGGTCTAAATACTATTTGGATTAATCCACCAGATTATCCATGTATCATTCCACTAGATTCTTGATGATTGGTTTTATAATTTGGTATAGGTAATGATGATAGTTGGCTCGTGCATGATTTATACCAAATGGAATTTTCTGATAGGAGAAGGTACGGTGTGACACTCTTATGTAAATATATTCCTAATCATAGGGAGCCATTAAAATTTCGTTATACATCCAATACATTTTCATTAAAGATAGATCCTAGATCTAGTGGTGGAATTAATCAAATTCTCTACCACTGGAAGGGAGAAATCATCATTAATGTATTGTAGATTGAGATCCTTGAAGTCTATGATGACTCTGTTCTTCTCATTATATTTTCTGATGGTATCAATGTAGTCTAACAATTTTTGGAATGAAAATTCATTTATTAATATGACCATGATGATATTATAAACATCGTAACCAATGATGGAACCATAAGATGAGTTCATATTACTTGGTGGATACTTGAACCTGTGATGACATACTAGGAGGCCATTACATTGGACAACGAAATAAGGGACTAACTCTATAATCTATTCATAGTTCTAGGAAAAAAACATGAAGTGGGTTTATAATGTCCATATATTATTGTTATTTATCTTCATGCATGGCTTCACTAATTAGCATTGGCCTCAAATATCTCTCGGTGTGACGATTCACCTATACGAACTCATTAAAGGTAATGGAGAAGCCTTCTTTTAAGATAGGATAAGAATATTATAAATTATCATCATTAATTGAGGGATGAAATTTAATGGGAGGAGAATGGTTTCCTGGTTTGACTGCATCTATGGGAACCCTAGTGATTTCTTGGAGGATATATAATCCCCACTAAGTGACCCCTAAATTAAAGAGACCATGACAACAACGACTATTGACACGATTCCACCCAACCTTTAAATGTGGGGCCCACATATTTTGATATCATATAAGTGGTTATGGGTCAGTTTATATCGACTCAAGATAGTATGGTAAAAGAGGAATGTGTGACACACTACATTATCAATGATTAAAACACCCAGATACCACAAAGAGTTACGTGGTTCTGGTATTACTCTCACCAATCCAATGTAAGAGTACTATGTAATCTTTTGCAGTTCCTTTTACATTGGATCATATCTTTCCCATCTCTAAAAAACGATGAGATAGTTTCCAATGTTTGGAGTTATAATCTCTATTTGGGGAATATAGTGGAATAATGTATTATCCAATTCCATCCATTGGTCAGCCACAATAGTAGTGTGCAAACCACATTGGCCAAATCCAATTTTTCATTACTCCTGTAAAAATCAGCATCCAAATAGTTGGGTTCAAAAGAGGAAAAAGGATACATGTAATGTAAAACCCCATGATTATCTAAAAATAAATTGAAATTCATGGAACTTTGTTTTATGTAGATATTTACAACTAGCCTTTAAACATAATTTTTTCACTTCTATGTTTTGAATTTCAAGAAACTGTCATATACAATTGTGATCAGTGTGTTATTTTGAGTCTGATGAAACAAACATGTTTTTTTGTGAACAATAACATACCCTTATGAATAGTAATATGAATAGTAATATGACCCTAATGAAATTAAAATTTTATTATTATTTTATTTACATAAGGATTTAAGATAATAATATCTTGGTTAATGTTTCATTGTGATATAGAAGTATTTATAGAATTAGAATTGATAATTTCTAAAATAAGTATGATTTTATTGAAAAATTAATAATATTTAGATAACATGTTGGGACCAAGTTGGGCGGATAAGGAAGTAAGAAAAGTTTTCTATTGCAGAGTTTTGTCTTTTGTTGTCAAGTTATCTAAATCAATTCACATTGTAAATGACATGGAAACTATGACGATTCATTGCAGATTTGAATTTCACAAATATCATAATTTTGGAGAACTTGTGAGGAAATCCTTATAAAGAACAGAGAGAGTTAAGAAGTGTTTTTTTGGCAAAATAAAGAAAGTGTAACGCAATTCAAAAGTGGTGCACAAGTGTGTTGCACAAGTATATGTGGCACGTATGTGTATGTTGCGCGAAAGTTATATTTCACGATCATCCCATAAAAATATGACAAAAGATATAAAGTGGCACGCAAGTTAATGATTGGCGTGATTTTAAAAAACTGGCACGCAAGTATAAGGTGTGTGCAAGTGTATATTCCACGCATGTCATATTTCAACATCATCATATCAAAATATGACATAGGAAAGAAAGTGTTGTGTTAGTGATGGAGAGGTAAGCAAGTGACGGAGCAGGGCGGGCGTAACAACATCGCGCAAGTGTATGTTTCATGCAAGTCAACAAAATTCCTATAAATAGATGACTAGCCTCCTCATTTTTCAATGATCAACAGTTAAGTGGAAATTAGATCTCTGATCGCGCAATTAGTTGAGGGCGGTGCGCATGATGAAGAGGCATGCAAGATGAGGGTTATTTATTAGGTGCGCAAGTAGGGTGTCGTGCATGTTTTGTCATTCAAGTTTTATCGCGCAAATTGAAAGGGGCGCACAAGTAGGGAGGTGATTTAAAGAAGTGGGATGTGTATAAGCCAATGGTGGCACGCAAGCTTTGAGATTTTCTAAATGGTGATGTGCAAGTAGTTAGTAGGTGCGCAAGTAAGTGGCGCCCAAGTAGGGAGGCGTGCAAGCAGGGAGGCGTGTAAGCAGGTGGCGTGCAATGAGGGAGGTGCCCAGGTAGGGTGTGGTGCACAAGCTGTCTGCACCAGGACATTCTTACCAACTTTTGGGGGGAATGTGAAGAAGTGTTTTGAATGATTTTATTTGTGAAAGTTCATTAAGAAGCAATGAATCATTACATTACCCTATTTTTGCTAAGAGGGAGAACACTCACTATTGGATTGTTTTCAAAGTGCTACACGAGGGTAAGGTTATATAATACTCATTGTATTCCACATAAAAGGATTGTTTTATTGAGGATTGTGTGGTACTGGATTTTTTCCGTACCATACCAAGGGCATAGAAACTCTTGTTGAGTAGTGAACGTTGTAAATCTTGTGTTCTTGTGTTTGTGTGCGTTCAGCAGGAAATACACTCTTTAATAGCAGGCGAAGGTTGTTTCAAAATGTATGAAACCTAAAAAGAAGATGTTGTCATTGAGTCACACCCTCCCCCTCTCAGTGATACCTGAATCCTGACTAGGAAAATCAATTTGTATCAGAGCGACAAGTTCACTTCATTTATTCTTTGATGAAGTGTTTGTAGAGAATTTTGTATGGAGAATCTAAATTGCGTGAAGTGTTAGGGGATTCCGATTTTTTATGGAAATAATTATCATATCTAGAAAAATCGAATGATGCCTTATCTCATGTCTCTTGGGTATGATGTTCATGAAACAACGACTAATGGATTTCATCCTATTGATGACAAGGTTTTTCTTACACCTACTGATAAGAAGAATCTTGATAATGATAGAAGAGTTAAAATTGCATTAATCTCATCTCTTTCAGAGAGTGAGTTTTTAAGAGTGAAAGGTGTGGCTATAGCTAAAGGAATCTAGGATAATTTGAAGAACATCTATAAAGGAAATACAAAAGTGAAGAAAGGAAAACTACAAATCTAGAGGATGAAGTATGAAGACATAAAAATGGGATAATCTGAATCTATTGGGGACTTCATTACTAGGATAAATGTCATTGTCAGTAAAATCATATGGCTTTGTTAGAATTTAGAAGATTCTATAGTTTTTGAAATGATCTTAAGAATTATTCCCAAAAAAATTGATGTTAAAGATTAATCAATAAAAAACAGAGATCCAAAAACATTATCACTGGATGATTTTCATATCACTCTAATAACTTATGAAATGAGAAGGGATAAGACTATGAAGAGAAAATCAAAATCCTATAGAGAAATGTCATTCAAGGATGTAATGAAAGAGAAGTTTAAGAAAAATATTATTGAAGATAATGTTTGTGAATCAAAATTTGAAAACGAGGTATCTCAAAATTTTGATGAAATATATTCCATGTTTTCTAAAAATGTGAAAAGTGGAATAGGGAAATACAAAAGGAAAATCCCTTTGAAATGTTTTAAATGTGGAGCTATTGGAAACATTGTGTCTAATTATCCCCAAAAGGGAAAGATGGAGATAGTGATGAAGAAGACAGAAGACATAGAAGGTCATGGAAGAAACAGGGTGGAAAAGATCAATATTTTGGAAGAGGTAAAGATAAATATTTCTTCAAATAGAAAATAAGAAGATTGTTTTCAAAATGTGAGGAAGATGATGATAGTGATGCCGGATCTGAAAATTCTATTGCTGAGAAGCTAGAAAGAGTACATTTTTTCCAAGATTGAATAATTATGATTAGGAGAGTAGTATTACTAAAGAAAAAGAAACTCAAATTTATTAGTATCTAAAAGCAGAGCCGAAATAATGTTTGAGAATGATCAGAAAGCTTGAGAAGGAAAACAAGAAGTTGATAAAAGAAAACTCCACATTAAACAATGAAAAAATTACTCATGATTATAAAATCAATATGAAATAGGAGATTTATGATCTAAAGAATTATATTGAGAATGAAAATAGTCACAATGATTATATTGATGTAAAGCTGAAGGAAAAATTAGAATAGTTGAATCGTGTCCAACAGAAACTTTATCAAGCTAAATAAATGAATGTCAGTTTCAATCAATCTGTCTCAGAAGTTGGTAAATTTTCTAGTAATAATGAATAAAATTAGGATCTACAATAGTTATCTTCAAAGCTTTAAAGGATATATGTAACTAATTATAATAAGAACTAGGTTGGAAGGATCATGTACGTTTCCAAAGTCATCAACGCTGAAAAATCAGAAGTGCATAAAAATCATGAGTCAAAGAAGTCTTCTAATACATCTGGTACGTATAATTCTGAGCCAAAGAAAAGAGTTTCAAATGTAAAAATAAAGGATCATGTTCAGTAGAGTTCTCTTAATAATATCATTGAGAAGTGTGTTCACAACTCCGGTCAGTATATAATTTTCAGTGGAAAATATTCTATATATGGTTACTATTGGGATTGTGGTGGATTTGGACACATGGATAATACATGTTGGTTCAACCAACAACATTACCACTATTCCACAAGATTTTAAAAAAAAGGATTGAGGGGGAGTCAATACAATCAAAATAGAATGTCTCTAAACAAATTTAAGATGATATCTGAGAAATTATGTGTGAAGGTAGAGAATTATTTCCAACCACATGAAACTATTTGTGAATGATGTGATTGACCTAGAAATATTGCTAAGGGATACCAAAGTGAGTTACTAGAGAAACAAACGATTATTAATTATAATCAAAATCTAGAGTTTTTAAATTTTAAAAGGTATAAGTCTGATAAGTTTGAAAATAAATATTTTATGGTTGTCTGGATAGAACACATTGATTTGGATAGGAAATTGGAGGAAGCACAACAAAAATTTGATGAAAAGGAAGAATATGAATCCCTTATTTTCGAAACATATTTGAAAGCTACAAAAGGATAATATCCATGGATTAATGATAGTAGGTGTTCTTATCATATGACAGGTGACTTAAAGAAGATGAAAAATGTGAATGACATCAAAGAAGGAATAGTGACTTTTGAAAATGATGAATATTTAAGGATCAATGGTGTTGGATCAGCCATCATTGGCAATGAAAAGATGAACTCTAGAAAAAAACTATATGTTGATGCAATGAAACATAACCTACATAGTGTGTCACAACTATGTGATGAGGGAAACATGGTTATCTTCAGAAAAGAAGGATTTGTTGTGAAAAGTGAAAATAATGGAAATATAGTTACAAGAGGTCAATAATGTACAAGAGGTATTTTTTTCCAAGTTGGTAAAGTATAGAACTCTTGTTACATGCGAATGGAAGATGAAAATCAGTTATGGCATAAAATTTTGGGGCGTATGTGTCAAATAAATATGTGAAAGTTAACAAAGAGAGAATGTGTTTGAGACATGCCTGATTTATCAAGGAATAGAGATTGGTGCTACACTATTTTTGAAAAAGGGGAAATTACAAATTCTATGCATAAGAGAATTTAAATTCATTCAAAAAATAGTTGGATCTTATAAATTCTGATATATGTGGACTAATGAGGAAAAATCAACAAATTAAGATAATTAATTCATTAAGATAAGTACACACCTCAACAAAATGGGGTCACTGAAAGAATGAATCAAAGTCTGGGGAAATGAGGAGAACTATGTTACTTGAACATAGTATTTATCATCATTATTAGATGCACTCCATGAGCTCTACTATGTATATTACGAACCAATGTTTCTATAGGCTAAACATAGATATGACTCCATAAGAAATGTACTATGGGAAAAATCCAAGTCTTAAACACATCAGAGTATTTGGGAGTCCATGCATTATAAAGGAGAAAAGTGGAAACCTTGGAACGTTTGAACAAAGAATAGATGATGGAATCTCTCTTAGATATGCCTTAGAAAGAAGAGGATATAGGTGTCTCAACAAAGACACAAGAAGAATTATTGATTCTTCATATGTAAAAGTCATTGAAAATGTTGAGAAAGAAAAGAAGTCATTTGTTGATGTGGAAGTTGAATAGGATATAGAAGATTTTGATTACAATTATGATAATGCTGCAGACTATGTTAATAACACCCAACAAGAGGAATCTAACTCAGAAATATCAAGTGATGAGGATGTTATTAGAACAACTCATCCTAGTATGAGGAAACAAGTGGAGGCATAGAACATTATTGGAGATCAACATCAAAGGTTTCATACATGAAGAACAACGAATGTTATAACATGTACTTCTATTTAATCGTATGTTAAACCGAATGGTGTAAATGAGTATTTTCAGCATCCAGAATGGATTCATTCTATGAATGATGATCTTGATCAGATAGAGAAGAATGATACATGAGAACCTGTACCCAAGTGGGACAATAAGAACATTATTGGCACACTGTCAGTTTTCTGGACCAAGCTATATGAAGAAGGTAATGTAATAACTAACAAAGAAATATTGGTTTTAAATGGGTATTCACAAATTGAAGGCATTGATTTTGATAAAACCTATTCTCCAGTGGAATTGTTAGAAACAATATTAATCTTTATTTCTATTTCTACACAATGAGGTTAAAAAATACTTCAAATGGATGTAAAATCTACATTCTTGAATTGTGATCTTGGTGGGGAAGTTTTCATTGATCATCCCTGTGGATTTTTTATTAGAAAAGATGAATGTTATGTGTGTAGGTTGAAGAAGGCTTTTTATGGGATAAAACAAGCTCCGAGAGCATGGTATTCTAAATTAGATACCTGTTTGAGGAAGATGAATTTCAACAAAGTTAGTGTTGACAACAATCTTTACATCAAGGAGTGTAAAGAGTTTTCACTTATCATTATTGTTTATATTTATGACATTATATTTTCATGGAATGATGAATGATCGTGTGAAATATTTTTTGAGGAGATGAAAAAGTTATTTAAGATGTCTATTCTTAGGGAAATGAAGTACTTTATTGGGCTACAAATTTCACAGAAGAAGAATCATGTTTTTCTATCTCAAAAAAAAATGCTAAGAAACTTTTGAAGAAGTTTGGAAAGGAAAAGTAGAAACAAGTGTCCACACCAATAATACTGGGAACCAAGTTGTATATAGATGGAGAAGGCAATGAAGTTGATCAAAAAGTGTTTCTAAAGATTATTGGAAGTCTACTGTATTTGATTTCCTCAAGACCCGACATTGTCTATGGTGTCATTTTATGTGCAGGATTTCAGAGTGCTCCTAAAGAATCAAATCTAATTGCATGAAAATGAATTATCATATATATATAAGGCACAAAAAATTTGGGAATCATGTATGATGGATCAGAAAATATTGACCAATTTTTCTATTCTTATGATGATTGGGAAGGAGATTATAATGATCAAAGATCAACATCTGGTGGAGTTTTCTTTCTGGGGAAAATTTGTGATAGATGGCATAATAAGAAATATAATTCAGTAGCTCTTAGCACAGCTGAATCAGAGTATGTTGCTACTACATAATATGCAACATAGCTAACGTAGATAAAGACTCAACTGGAATATCTACTTGTTGAAGTAAAGATACCATTTCTCTTGGGTTGTGACAATCAGAGTGAAATAAATCTTTCAAGAAATCTAGTATAACATTCTCTTTCAAAACACATTGATATAATGTACACTTCATCAAAGAACATCTGGAGAAGAATGAATTGATGATGGATTATGTTCCTACATCTGAACAAGTTGTTGATATATTCACAAAACTATTACCAAAGGAACCATTTGCAAAATTGAGGTTGAATATGGGTGTCCAACCTCATTTTAATCAAGGTTAAGGTACGTGTTTCTGTCCCCTATCTCGTCTTACCTTTGGATAGTGTTGTCAAGGTGGAGACTTGTTTCATAAATATATCTGTATAGATGCATTCATAAAGGGGGAGTTGTGGGTAAGCTATGAATCCAACATGTATCTGTGTGAACTATTCAATCTTCTTGTTGTATTGGTTGTAGGAAACAATATTGTTTTCCAAGAAATTTGATGATGTGAAAATGTCTAGGTAGAAGCTTGAATTATTATCTGAAGAAGGCTGAGGAGGTACGCTCATGAGATTTCATTGTCACTACTCTTGGACAACAATGTTTTGGTTGTCAATGATTCTTGTTTCCTACAATGAGTTAGCTCACATAGGCTTAGAATTGTTGAAAAGTAATACATTGCTTATGGTTAAATAGTTAAGTGATTTATGAATCATGGTTGACAACAAAATCCGAAGGGGGGGATTTTTGGAACCATGTTGGATGGATAAATAATTAAGAAAAAATTTCTATTACGGAGTGTTGTCTTTTGTTTTCAATGAAGCTAAATAGGTTTACATTATAATGGACTCGGAAAAAATGGTAATGCTTTGCGGATTTGTTTTTCACAAATATAATAATTTTGGAGGACATGTGATGCAATTATTATTAAGGATAGAGAGAATAAAGATGTTTTTTTGGAAAAAGAAAGAAGGTGGTGCGAAAGTCAAAAGTGGCGAGCAAGTGTTTCGTGAAAGTATAAGTGGCGGACAAGTGTATGTTGTGTGCACCTCGTATTTCAAGATCATCCCATCAAAATAAAAAAAGTAAATAAAGTGGTGTGCAAGATAAAGATTGGTGTGTATTTAAAAAATGGGCGCGCATGTATAAGGGGTGCGCAAGTGTTGCATGCAAGTGTATGTTCTGCACAATTCATATTTCAACTTTATCATATCACAATATGACAAAGTAAAGGAAATGTAACAATAGTGATGGAGAGGCAAGCAGGTGATAGAGCAGCGCACAAGTAGGAACGCCGCTCAAGTGTATGTGGTGTGCATGTCCCCAAAATGCCTATAAATAGATGACTAGTCTCCTTATTTTTCAATGATAATCACTTAATAGAACATTAGAGCTCTTATCATGAAATTAGTAGAGGGTGATCTGATCGTGCAAGTAGCAGAGGGTTGCACGCAAGCTGAAGAGGCACACATGCTGAGGTTTATTTATAACTCGCGCACATAGGGTTTTGCGTAAGTTTTATCACACATGTTTTCTCACAGAAGTTGACATCAGCGCAAAATCAGAGAGGTTATATCAAGAAGTGGGTTTTGTATAAGACAATGGTGGTGTTCTCATTTTGAGCTTAGATCAATGGTGGTGTGCAAGTAGTGAGTAGGCACGCAAGCAGGTGGCGTGCAAGCATGGAGGCATGTAAGTAGGGAGTGGCATGAAAGCTTTCTCCACCAAGAGGTTCTTACCAGCTTATGGGTACAAAAGTGAAGAATATTTTTGAATTATTTGATTTGGGAAAGTTCATTGAGAAGCACAGAATCATTACATTACCCTATTTGTGTAAAGATGGTGCACACGTACTATTGAATTGTTCTCAAAGTGCTACACAAGTGTAAGGGTATATCCTACTCGTTGTATTCGACATCAAAGGATTGTTTTCTAGTTGATTTGTGTGGTTATAGTTTGTTTTTATACCATACCAAGGACATAGCTACTATTGTTAAGTAGTGAACCTTGTAAATGTTGTGTTCATGTAGTTGTGTGTGTTGATCAGGGAAGAAACTATTTAACAGGAGGCGAAGGTTGTTTCAAAAAGAATGAAACATAAAAAGAAAATTATATCACTGATTCACCCCCTACCCCTCTCAGTGATACTTGGATCTTAACTGGAAACTTCATAACATCCTATAGATTCTATGGGGAAGGGATTCTACATAACCATATAGACATGCATAGTTAAATAAAATCCACCTTTGGGTGGTTGAAGACCCATCCAATGCTTCGTGGGAGGTGGTAAAGGAGGAGACAGTCATGGGATCCACATTTTCATGTATAATCAAAACATAAAATCAATTAGCTTACCTATTAAAAAAAGAAATAGTTATGGACTAAAAATATGGGTCAAAACACAAGGGAAGAGGAAATTACTATGAAGAAACCCAAAGAGGCACAATGAAGGAATACTGGTGTAGAAAGGGGAATCTCTTAGAGGATCATTGTGAATCATGGGTTCTTCACGAAAGAAAAGGTTCTCTGTGAAGGAAATGGCCTCACGAATCATAGGTCACTATCCTTATAATGGAGTCCTAACTCAATAGAATAGTTATCTAGGAAGGTGTAAAGATCCATGAAGCCTATTGAATTATGAAGGGGATCCTTCCTCCGCGAATGGAATGGACCATCGTGAAATGAATCCATGCCTTAATAAGTAGAAATAACAAAATGTTAGTCACAAATCATGATTTCAATGTACCTTGGGTGATCTATTTTATTTCTAATTATCGCTACATGAGAGGTCTGCAAAATGGGAGAAAAAAGATTAAATGTTGGTGTGATTGTGACTTTATGGTGGGGGAGCTGGGTATTTATATGTTACAAAATTTCAAAATGATAGAATGTATTCTAAAATGAAAAAAATGGATGAGCGAATGATATGGGATCTATTAGAATCATGGATCCATCTTCCAAAAAATTTGAGATGGTCATGGGGATTTTGAAACTCTTGGGAGTACCATCAACCGCCTTCGCATTCTCACGGTGGTGAGGGTTCTCTATGAATTTTATTTGTGAGATATAATTCATAGAATAATTTTGTGGTCATTTGAATCATAATTGGCTTTGAACCAACCATGTACCTCTCTATTGATCCAGTAACATGTATTTCAGTGCCAACAAAATAATTTTTAACATGTAATCGGGTACTCTGAAAACAGTGTAGACATGTATTTAGGATTACTCCCAATAATTTTTACATGAGACTAAGTCCAATAATACGATTTTTAACATTTATTCAGGTTCATGAATAACATTGTGAACACATAATATGATTCCCTCTTATCATTGTGAACCAGTAATCTGGTTTACACTAAAAATGTATAATATTGATTCATCCATTTTATAACAATGCATTAGGGAGAGATATGAGTCCCACATGTCAAATAATACGTGTTCCCCAATATTATATAATATCATCATATCATGACCCTTTAAATTAAAGGGTTATCATGAGAATTCTAACATTTAATTACATAATGTAAATAGCTAGGTATCAGAATCATTTCATAAACCCATAATAGGAGAAAAAATTTGATTCAAAATCATATAACATGTGATGGAGAAACAAGTTTTCTAAAACTAATTACATCAAAACATATTCTATTCACGAAAGAGAATTAATGGTATTTTTTGATAAATACCAAGTAATAAACACACTCTAACAAATTATTTCATCATAGATGTAGAAGGACTATGAAATATCACATAGAACATTAATAAAAGTAAAATAAAAATTATTTCAATAATATTTTTCCTAAAACCATTTCAAAAATATTTTTTATAAATAATTCCGGATAATATAATTTGAAGAATATCTTTTGGAAAATAAACATTGCTCTTAGACAAATGTTTTATAAAACACAACATATTTTGAAACCCATTTTCATTCAAAATTGACTTGAATTATTATATTGAAAACATGATATAATTCAAATTAATTTCATTAAATAATACCATTGAAAATGTATAGGAGAAACTTTGAAAATCATTAAACATATTTATTAATCAAATAAAATTTATGAAACCCCTTTCCTTTGGAATACTACATAAATATAATCAAATATGCAGAATATTTAGAAAACATTTTTGGATTTATTTCACCCAAAATGGGGATTATATGTGTAATATAGGGATGGTTGGAGATTATTTCATATATTTTTCGCCAATAAATTGGTGTGAGGGGTGTGAATAAGTGGGAGGGGAGAGTTCCTTTTATAGTGGAGGAGGAGTGGCCTTCTTGTAAATTTTGGGAAATTTAATTTCATCCATGTTTTTACCATTTAAAATGTCGGAAATAATGATCCTATGAAGATACAATGAATTATAGTATCTAAATATAGCCATACAATATATCTGGAGGATGGTTCGAGATCACTTTGGGCCTTAAGATTATAGTTTAGTTGATTATTTTGTTAAATTTTCTTTTATTCTCTATAATTAATTTTAATAAAATTAACTGATATTTAAGGTCAAAAAAATGTTTAAAAAATTATAAATTTATATTATCATGATCACATATATTGAATCCATTTTTCAAAATTATAATTCCTTTTTCTAAGTCATTGTGGAGGTATTTCAATAATAATATTTCAGTTTAAATATCTTATTTTATGGTAATTAAATTATTCTTGGGTGTATAATGGTCCTCATGGGTTATCTCATGGGTTCATGACAAGATGGGAATGAAAACTATACCAATCTGGGAAGGTCGCAGAGTTTTTATAAGATTATATAAATTGTGTGGCCAACCTTGGAAAACTATGAAACTGTAAATAGTGAAATATGACATAGTTGGAACATGATTTGTCAAACTGTATGGTCTACCTAGGAAATTGAGCAACCCAACTACACATGGGTATTATTATGTTCGTGGTTTTTACATAGTTTTGAAAATAATGTGGGTAAACCATGTTCCTCTATAATGTGGTAAAATTTGGAAAAATCCCATTATGAGATTTTAAGTCTACCCGCATTCCCCCCCATTTACTCCCTTAGTCCCTATTAATAGTCAAGAACCCTCAAGAGATTCCAAGTGTATATATAAATAATTTATTGTCTTTTGGGAGTGTCATAGATTTCATATTGGACCACTGAGTAAATATAATTCTCACATCTAAAACCTTTTTTGTATTAGGGTTCATATTTCAAGAGATCATCTTCAAATTCACTAAAAACCTTATTTTCTGGTGTAATTTGGGTTGATTCATTAATATGTTTTTCAATCCAAACCTAAGAACACATTAAAGACTAATTTCTTCCAAGGATTCAATGTAGGTTGTCTAAATATTATATCCAATAGTTTTGTTGTAGATTTGTGAATTTTAGATTTTGTTCATGGTTATCTCGTATTCTGATTTTGATTCCATTGGAGTGATTTGAAAACAATAGTGTCTAAATGATGAATATAAACTATCAATTAACCCCACAGAATTCATTGATGATGATTTTACTAATTTAGGGCCATCCATTTGTTCCTCCACCATTCATAGACCTAGGATTTGTTAATGTAAATTCTAGGTCAATATGTGATAATGTAGAACCATTTAGAAACATGTTTATATGTTTAGACGAGTTGAAAATGGAATTTTGATAGCTAATGGAACCTAAAAATTTATTTAACTTATTTTTGTTTTCTTAATACATTCCTTCATTATCTTTTTAGAATATATATTTTTTAGAAATAATTGGTGGCAGTCTAATGAGTTGTATTAAGCCCATACTCGGTCTATCAATGGGTACCATGAAAATATTTCATTCTAATATGTCTAGATAAGGGTGAAGGCCAGGATCTTGAGAGTTATGTCAGGCCAGAGAGACACATGAATGTGTGTCCAGTTATAGAGTCTTTATTTTTAAAATTATATTATTGTCTTAATCATGGGTTTTTTTGACATTGAAATGTAGCATAACATGACATATTTACTATTGGTTGTGGTTTGTACCCAGTTTTGGGAGAAGTTTATTTGTACTATATCATTGGTAATTATATGTTTTTCAATTAATGTAGTAATTTTTTTGAGGATTACTCTCGAAAAGGGGGTGTAGTATCCCACATGTCTTTTAGACCCTCGCAGCTAGTCAACAGTATCTGAATAATGGGGAGGCACACTTGAGGTCTTTTGGCGACCCAGAAAGGGGAATCAATTTCGTGGATCAAGAGTGAGAGAAATTTAACTAATCATATATGTGTCAGAAAATAATTTAAATTTAATCTTCCAGATAGGATGAAAATGTGGGTTTTAAATATAATAATATTCAAATGATTGAAAGGGTTTTATATATAATTTTAAGGTGAAATTGATTCTAAATCCATAAAATAGATTAATTGAAGAAAATTTATTTAATAAAATGTTTAAAAAATTTATTTATAAATTAACTATATAAATAAATTATACAAAAAAGAATTTATGAATTATAATTTTGTTTATTCATTATTCATTAAAATAGAATACACTATAAAAAATACTAAAATTCACCCAATGTTATCATTGATATTCTACTCCAATGGAAATATTAAAATTGTAAAATTATTTTTATTAATTTTTAAAAAATATTATTCAAAATCATATATTCAATAAAATGAGATAATGTTAATATTAAATAAAATACAACATTTTGTTCATAAAATTGGATTTCTTACCATATAATACCTTTTAAATCTACTGTATGAGGCTCAAATATATTAATTTAATATTGAATATATAAATTTTACTAAAAAATTTAATTAGATGTTTGTTTTAATATATTGATGTAAAATTGAGTTCATATACTAAAAAATGGTTTTCATAGAATAAGAAATTCATTACTTTCAAATAGTTTATACATTCACTTATAATAATTTAAAACCAAATGACTAATTTTATATACAAATTTAAATAAAATTTTTACCATTTTTTATCTAATTCATAACATACATTTCAATGGGTAGGTGGTAGCTATAATAATAATATTAGTAATATATTTTACTTCTATAAATCATATCCTTGTGCGAAGCATAATATATCGAAGGAATTCATCATTCTTTGTAACATTATCCAAAAAATAATTTTTCATATACGAAATGTAATTCTATATGTTGAGTGTAACACTATATTAAAAAAAGTGTTGTTTGAATGACAAGAGAAACATAGTGATTTCATATAACTCCAAAAACATTAAATTTTACCTGAAATGAAAAAAATGAAAAAAATATTTAATTAATATGAAGAAATAATCAAAAAAATAAGGCGGTGTTACAATATCTCGAATGTAAAGGGAAAATAATTTATAAATGATGGTTTAAAAATGTTTTTGAATAATTAGTATATTAATTGTCTAGGTATGACCACTATCACTAAAATATTTATAACTAGAATACCTAATATATCATGAGAGATAAGGTAGATGAAGTTAATAATCCATAAAAATATTAAAAATAATATTTGAAATGGTTTTCAAATATTATTCCAAATAAACCCATTTTTATTTTTAATAATATTTAGAAACCTAATTATACTCAGATATTTAGAACATGAAAGAAACATATTTTAAACTTACTGATGGTATTTTATAATGATTATGAAATCATAAGTTAATATATGATAACTAATAAGGTATCAGATGATATTTATAATATTTTTACTATTTGGGTTTTAATATTAGATTAAAAATAAAAAATAATATTATAGGTAAAAAAATTTAGTCATGAGCTAGTTTTTGAGAAAAACGATTTCAGTTTTGAAGATACTCCATATACTTTATATGATGTTAATAATAGAGGATACCATTGAGTTCCAAACATATTTTACTATATTGAAGATTAATTTATATGATTTATGAAATTTAATTGAACACATGATTTTATTACAGATATAGTTTAAATGTTGTTTAATAATTCATATAATTAATTTTTTTGTGGTTAATTATTCATTATCATATAATTTTAGAAAGTCTAATTGTTCTGATATTGAACTTGTACAACATAAATTGCAGGAAATATCCTCTCTATAATTAAATTGATGAATACTATTTTGGTAATTAGTAGTAGATAAATAAAAAAACTGAAAACAAACCATAATAAAGAGATTCATATACAATAGATTAATGAAATGAGTCTAATCAAATTGATGAGAAATGATTTTTTAATTAACCATGAATTAATTACTATTACAGTATGTATTATATAACAAGGAATTGTCAAACATCTTATAGAAACCATTTTACAGTAAAAATGAAACTTGAAGATATTAATGATAAATTTAGACATAAATATGATATATTTATCTTTAGATAAAAATATTAAATTTCCTCAAATTATTGGTTAAAGTGTGGATATCTTAAAATATAGTATTAGAGGTTACGATGATTGGTGATTTTTAAATAGTATAGGGATTATGATAGTTTATAATCATATATATCATGTTCAAAATATGTTATTGTATATATTTAGATGATTCATCTTATATTTTTTGTATTTCATAAATGCGGTGTATATAGGATAGTTACAGATACAATATCCTCCTTTTCATTACATTAAATCAACTTATTATTTTTATGTGATTTTTTAATCTTAATTTATCATTATAATTGGACTATAATTCAGGTTTCTCATGTTACTTCATGTCTTATAAATTAATTTTTTATTATAAATCATGGTAATCATGTTCCTTGAATCCATGATATTAGGTATTCAATCCTTTTATTTGATTAGTGGAAGTTGTAATAAATTTTAAAATGGTTTTTGATATTATCTATTTCTATTAATAAATTATCTATCTTTATTTTCAATATGAAATATTACATTTGTGTGTTCTCCTTACCATTCAATAAGATTATTCCCTTTATAAAATATTAATATTTTATTACCGTTCATGTGAATGGTTTTATGTAATATTTTGTAATATTAATCATCATTCCTAGATTAGTTAAATATATTTTCTAAAATATCACAAAAATGTCACATCATGAAAATGATGACTGATAACCATAAAGAAAATTTATTTTATTCTATAATATAAATATTAGAATTATTTTTCACTTTTTCTTGGTCATAATTAATGTATACTAAATATAATGTAATCTTTATAAATAATTCTTAACTGTATCAAATAGTATTAATTATACAAACCATAATGCCAAAAAAAATATTACAATGAAGGGTATGAATAATTATTTGTTTAGAAAATTGGTATACCGAATATTTATATAAAATAATAGTAATGAATGTGATATTTCACAACATATATATATAATGAATGATAGGTTGTAATATATGATAAATTATCTAAATTTTCTGGGAAATATATTGAAAATTCACTAACCTATATAAAGAGTTATAGGTAACATAAAAAAGAAAAAATTGGATAGAATCCCATTAATGCTAACTCATATAATTACTCTAAGAACCAAATAAATTCTCAAATCATACTATAATCAAAAATAGAAAAAATGAAAAACTATAGAAAATAAAGATAATACATTAAAATAAAATTTTTATTTTAAAAAATCAGTAATTAAGCTAAAAACTAAAAAAATATAAAAAGAAAATTCACACCATTTTATTTGTTTTAATAATCAATATCACAATATAATGTAGGTCTATAATAATTTATACAATTAATCCAAGAAACTTTAATTGTTTACTATCTCTCACATTGAGATGCCCTCAGTAGACCTTGTCATACATATAAATTATTTTATGGAATGAATGATTTAGGTCTAGAAAAATTCATATAATAATTATTCTTTATACATATACTGGAAAAATATAATCTAGGACTATAAAAATTTACAAAACAATTCAATGAAAAATGATTTATTTATCATCTATTCCATTATGATGTATTCTATTGACATATTAATCTTCATAAATATTTTATATAATCCATATTTAGTTAGATTCATCTTTAATAACCTATGTCAATTGTGATGTAGGTATGTAACAGTTTAGAAATTTATTAAATGATATAAGAATTGTTTATAATCTCTCCCACTGACATATCCTTAGTATTAATATTCATCATTATAAATAATTTTATGGAATAAATAATCATCATTCCATTTGGTATTTATTTGATGGAATAAATTATTTTGATCATGAATAATTTTTAGATAAAATGAAAATAATGTGATTTATTTCATTTAATGATGATCCATTCAGTTTTCAATAATAATTTATTTTTCATGATCCACAACTATATGAAAAATATTTTTTAATGGTCGTAAAATTACATTGAAGACAATTTGACTAATATTTCAAGATGTATGATTGAATTATACCTTATCACAATACAAAGATAATATAAAATGATGTATTATTCAAAAATTATGATGTGATCACATGTTTTAAGGAGCCTTATGGAGTGTGGAGAATGCAAGTTATTAAATCTCACTAATATAAATCAATATACAATTATATATATCAATCCTTATTATAATAAGATTGTATTTAAATTCACTTTTTTGATTTAGGGAAAATTTTATTTAATAATAAATAGGATTTATAGAGATATGGAATTATTCTATACATGATAGATAATTTGTTGATGTTGTTAAATTGTTCTTCGAAGTTGATGGAGATGATTATTTTAGATTCGTTGAAATCTTTTCAAGATGTTTTGAGATCACATGAATTGTTCTAAAGAAATTATATAATGGTAGTAAAATTAAAAATTAATGGAATTAATAAATTAAATTCAACTAAAAAATATTGATGGGATATAAATGATATATAATTTTATTATTCATATTGATAACTCATAATATTAAATTTTAAAGTATATATGAGGAATGAAAGAGTAAATAATTATATACCTGGATTCATTTAGTTTATTATTATAGTCATTTACATTTATGGTATAATCATCTTCGAGATCATTACTCAATATATAAATTACAATGTGTTTGTATGATTCATTTCTTCTATAAAATGTAGAATATAATTGTTTTTATAAATATTTATATTATTCATCTTATAATCAAACAGTCTATAATTTTTTTACCATAAAAAATGATAGTGTAAAATCCGTAAATCAAATAATGACTTTATAGAATATTGAGTGAAAAAAAATTGACGTACTTATTAATTTTGTGAGAATTATGATACTTTACAGCCTGGTCTAAAAATAATATTTATCATAATTACAATAGAGTCTTAAGATAATGAATTAAAATAATAAATAAAACTAGGATATAATTTTCTTATTTCAAATTTTTTGAAATAAGATTGGATTTTGATTAATAAATTCTTCATGCATAGATTTATGAATAAATAATATTAAAATTTCCAATTATTTAGAAATTGTGTTCTATAAAACAATCCAAAATAAAACATATTTCATGGGGTAATTTTTTTATCTTTCACATTCCATGATAGATTATTCCATTTCGAGAACATTAAAAATATAAATAATTCCCATGTCGAATGGTTGTATATAACAATTTTAATAGATGACACCATAGGTATATGTGATGAATATTAATTATTTTTAATGAAGAGAGAATTAAAAAGTAATTATTACTAGGTAAATTAAATGGAATATATTCTCGGGAAATCAAAGTACCCAGATTGTAATGTTTTCCATTATTATTGAAAAATTGTAGCTAAAATATAAAATATTAATTATTAATTATATATTTCTGAAAGAACTTTTAAAAAATACCTCACATTTTATTGTTGACATTTTCCTATTAATAGGACAAAAAATACGATAAAAATAATTGTTAAAATAAAAGATATTTGATGATCAAAATTTGATGAAAAAGAACAACCTGATAATAAATTGAGTTAAATTCCTTGAGAACAAATGATAGAGGCCAAGATTTATTATTACTCTCTAGATGTTTCATGTTATATAATTTGAGACAATAATTTCTTCTATGAAGTATTTTTCATACACCATGAAGGACAATCATAATAAGAGTTGGAGTCTTCCATGTAATTTATAGATCATTATATGGGTCAATGAAGATGGAAAATAATATAATCCTTAAATATATATATATATATTATAATCTCTATATGAGAGAGTTGGAAAAAATGAAATTTTAAATGATAATTAAGGGGTCATAAACCATAATATATATAAGAGATATGAACCCTTCATAGGGGATCCACATTAGGGATTTACAGGAAAACTATAGAATATGAAGATGCCAATGTCGAACATATCATTATAAATTCTCAGTGAAATTAGCATATCCCCAGGGATACACACACGGTTGTTAATAATCAGTATATTAAATTGGGGGATTATTGGTTTTGATATTAAAATTATCAGACATGTGTGATATAGTAACCAATCATAGAGGAAATACTAGTCTATAAAAATTAGTGTCATTATTTGAGAATTTTTTTGATAACATTTCATGTATAAAAGATGAATATATGTTAATAATAGATAAAGATAGATATTAAATCATTGAATTAATGTGAAGGTTAAAAAGGGTATGTATTAAAATTTAATATTATCAATTCAATAAAAAAATTTCACCTCTCCCTTCTCAATAGTTATTTTAATAGCCCATGTGATCTTAATAATTTTTGGGCAATAGATTATTTTCTCAAAATAATATTATATTTACTCATCACGTTTTTTAATTCAAATCGATATTGACAATGATATTTAAAAAAATACAACTAATATTAATATTTATCTGTAAAATATGATTATTTTAATGAATTAGATACATGAATATCAGACCTATGACCTTGACATATGATTTATAATATGACCAATATTTATATATTACTCTCACTCAATATTGTTACCCAGATAGTGGGAGTTGAATAAATGTATTATAATTTAAAAAACTATTTATAAAATTATTTTTTTCAAAATTATTGAATACAATTTTCTCTCAGAAATTGAATCTAAAGATCCATTAAAGCATAAAAAAAATCCCCATATAATTTTACATAATACACCCCACAAGTATACATCAATGGAGTATAAACCAAGTGATGTGTTAATTAAAAATAGTTACTAAGAGAAATTTCAATGATTTTAAAATTTCATCTGGAAATAATTATCCCACTATATTTTAATCTAATGAATAATTTGAGAACTAACTGATCTCTTTATCCTTGAAAAGAAATGTACTCCTCTTAGAGAACTCCATGATGTCAATGAATAAATGATGGATATTTTCAAAAGACTTATTTTTCCATAATCATCACCTTAACCTATATAATGGACTCTACATGTTCAAAATATTGAACTCCATGAATCTCATTATTGAATTTCTCTTTGTAAAACACATAATTCAATATTACCTCATTCAACTATTCTGGAATAATCTACTCCCCTACTATATTTAATGATAGTATATCACACTAAACAATCAATAGAAACATTTAGTTAACCTTAATAGAAATTTGAATATATTCTTGTATTTGATTGTTTAATTCATATATATATATATATATATATTCTTTTAATGTTAACTAAATAATCAACATATAAATTTTATAATACCTTGTTAATGATAGTAATATCTATAAAATTAAATTTTTCTACTTTACAAAACCATATAGAGACCATTTGTAATATTTTAAAATCCATCTCACATCCAATAATAATAGTTCTATTTATTTTTGAATCTATGTTTTAAGGGGATGTGATTTTAATCAAATATTTTTATGTTCACTATTACATTCCATATTAATCATTCTATTCTAGAATTTCCCCTAGGTTAAGAATCAAAATTTTATTACGACTATCATTTATTTGGTTGTACATTCAATATCTTTGTGTGAAAAACTACATTTTGGTGTGTTCAATTACTCTTAATCTAATGAGAATTCAACATTAAATTACCAAATAGACATTCCACAAAAAAAATAATTAATGTAAAATAAGTTATCATTAATTATAAGATAAAAAATAAAATTATTATTTAAGGATACCATATGTTGAGTTCCATGATTTCTCTGTCGAGATCAAAAATATATATAACAATATCAAATCATTTAAACATTCAACGAATCAAATTTATTGCTATTTTATTTGTGTTTTTAAATTTATATAACCATATTTTTTAATATATGAAATCATAAAATTAATAATATGACATTTTATAAAAATATACCCATTTCATTTTCATAAAATCATTCTTCAACCATGAATTTACACTTCCAACCATAGTTCAAAATAAAAAAGATATTTATATATACCTATAATTAATTATTCAAATAACATTCAATATATGATCACATTATTCATTACATCCATGTGAAAGGGGAGATAAATGAATCTCCCATAAATTAGACACATCACAGGTTATCATGATTCATTCTAGACAATACATCCATTAAAAATAATACTCAATACTCCACTAGATACCAACATACATGTAATTATATTACATTATAATAACTCCTTGACACATAAGAAACTTTTCATCACTAAAAAAATATTTTTAGTTCCAATTTATCTTGGGAAAACTTCCAAAAATTTGGTATTCATATACTCTCCACTTACTCATATAAAATATGTTCTCCCATTTTTCAACAATTTTTTAAATGTACTCCTTTTAAAAAATTGTCCATAATTAATGTCATTATTTTTGTGTATATTAATTTTTTATATCTCATCCTATCAGTAAATCAAGACCTATATATATATTTTTCACATATATCTTTCAGTGAGGAAAATTTCTCCTCATTTGAGGAATTCATGGGTAATATATCTCCCTTCCATGGATATTCTCTTCTGATGAAATAATTATCTACGTATATCATACTTTTTCAATGAACATAATGGAATATTATTTGAGATATATATATCAACATTTATTTTTAATTAAACTTGTTTGATACAACTACTAAACAAAAATAGTAAAATCAAAATTATCATTGGGAGTGGGGAATAGTTTAACTAAAAATTTATGAAAATAGTAAATTTCAAATTCCAAGATCCATACATTCCATCTAAAAATGTAATATAGGTTTTCCCATTATCATAATAACAATTTATTCATCACTTAGAATACACATAATCTAGTCCAAAAAAATTCCTTGATCAATATTATCAATTATAATGTTACTTTGACTCATAATGTTTTTTACAAATGATGATTGGGATGTTTTCTAATATTAATAGAACTCAATGATACAATATTTATTGTAGTATGAGAATATCAGTTAACTACAATATCATCTGCCTTTTGCATCAACTATATGACTTTTCTATAATCATTTGTAACCATAATATATTCATCATCCACATTTCTAAATGAGATATAATATAACTTATATCTTATGTAATAAATACATGAGATTTTATGATATAACAAGTAGACTAATTTTGAAAATATTTCATCTACTAACGTATCCCAATTAGCATCCATAAATACAAATAATAATTTTTTATAATGTTATATTATAAATTAATCCAAAAAAAATTATTGATATAATATTTTTTCACCTCCTTCATATAGATATATTTAGATAAATATTTACACCTCACATATTGAGAAGTAGAAAAATAATGTTTGGTTTTTAATTTTTTATGAATAAGTTTATTTAAAATATTTTTCTATATATTCTAATATTGAAAAAATTTCAATGTTAATATATTAAAAAAATTTCCCGATATAAACCCATTAAAAATAGTTCAAATCCTCGATTCATGGAAATTTCATATCCTCTTGTGAATATATAGAATTCAAAATAAAAGTTTCATTCCAAAAATAATACACTAAAACCCATCCAAAAATAACTATTCCTTGATCATTAACTTTTCAAAATGGAATTCCATAAATTAAGTAAACTGATTTCATTGTTACTTATTTTATTATTTGATTATTCCATCATCTATATGAAAATGAACTATTCTTATTTGGATACCATTAGTCCTTAAATTGAAATTTTGATATAATAATTTATATTGGAATGAATATTTCTTAAATTTTTATGATGGCTTAAACCAAATTCTATTTTACATTTCCTTACCCCATAATTCATTTTAAATAACATGTAATATTTTTATCATCCTTAGGAAGAGAAAATTGATTTATATTTAATTTAAACATACACAATTTAAATTCCAATATTGATGGAAATTTTGAGGTCACTTTAGAAAGAAATTATTATTTATAACTTTGATAAGAACATGGATAATAGAATCATTTAAAAAAATATAAATTTCAGATAAATTATCATCTATATAAATGTCATCAATTTATGATTATTTTTTCAAAAAAAATATTTTTTAATCAATTTTCATTCATCGTTATTTCTATTATTGATAACATGTTTGGTTAAAATTATATTCTTATATTATTGCCTCAAAAAAATATCACAAGACTAATTAATAAATTTTTATCTATATCATCATTTATATCCGTAATAATACTCATATTCTTATTAATCATATAAAAATAATTGGATATACTTATGGAATGTTTGTAACATTTCTAGAGACATTATTATTCTCATTTCCACTAGATTTTAAGTTAAAATTTAATTTTTTTCCATTTATATTTTCCCTACATAATAACATCCTCATAGCTAAATAAGTCACTGTGTTCACCTCATTGTTAATTTATGTATCTTAATTAATAATATCCACATATTCTTCATCAATAAAACTCTATATAATAGTGATTTACTCTCTAATATGGTTATATTTTTGTTAGAAAGTATATTGTTTCTCCACTTAATTGGAATATTAGAATTATATAATTTCACTATTACAGTTTTTGATTAATTAAAAAAATATAAATCCAAATGTATCTATAAAAATATAAATTCATTCTTGGTGATTTAAATATCTACTTTTTCTTCTAATTCATGAAAATATATCATTCAATTGAATATATTTATAATGGGATAATTAAACACTTCATCCAGTACCACAACATATATGATTATTTCGCACCAGAATTTAAGAAAGATATATTTTGATATACATTTAGGTGAGGGCCTCATTTGTTGAAATGATCTAAATAAGGAAAATCTTAATATCATCTTTCAACCATAATTTATTATTTTTTTATTTTTCTAATAAAATATGATAATTTTTTGTGGCTTCAACACCATTAAATCATGAATATGTAAACCATGATTCCTATGAAAACAATTCATATGGATATAGTTAATCTATCTCTGATATTCAGTATGGATGTCTTAAATTTTTCATTACATAATTCCACCTATAGTCTACGATAATGTGTTGTGAAATTTATCATATTGTATTTTTAATAATAAAAAATTATATTCCATCATGTTATAATAATTATTTAATAGTATATTATACGACTTCCCATCAATGGGTATTTTGTTATTTTATCCCAAACATCTATTTCAACTAATTCTATCTATCACATAGTATTATTTTCATTCATCATAAATTCTTTTTGAATGATCATTTAATTTATTTAAATTTCTCACATATGATCCGAGTCAACTTTAGATGACATATATCAGGATTTAATTCCAATTTCATCAGCACCTTGAAATTTTTTTTTCTCATGTTACAAAATTATATATCTTGTAACATATATTTATCTTTATTGGTAACAAAAAACAGGCTTTGTTTTCTACTAACATGACTAGTATTTCATTTTGTTCTAATTAATTGTAAAAAAATTCAATAATACACAACATTGAAGATATTTTTGAAAATATTAATGTTTATTAAACTCAATGAGTAATAAATTGTGTATACACAACTTATATTTTAATCATGCAACATAAAAATATATACATCACTCATTAATATATCCTTTCTAATAAATTATATTTTCTTACAAAAAAATTACATTCACCCATCATTAATATCATTACCAATTTAACATTCTATTTAATATATGATTCTTATGAACATTTATTTATTTGTATTGTGGGTGATTTTTCATTCCCTGTTAGGAGTCCAAAATGTAGATCCTTAAGTTACATTATATGAAATTACTACAAAAAACTAAATTCCTTGGAATTTTATTCTTAAAAAAAATTTAATTCATATCCATATCTAGAGGATATAACTGGTACTACAGAATATATAATATGTCATCTTCATTACATAAATAAAATATAAAATCATAGTTTCATTTGCTTAATGATTCATTTAGTTTTACCCATCTACAGGTTAGAGAATCATATGGAATATACCATTGTATCCTTAATGATAATTGCATTAATTTATTTCCATATACTTCAATATAATTTTTATCAAAAAAGAATATATATATATATATATAGTAGAAACATATTATATTATTACATTTATAACATAATCAATCATGAAAAAAAATTATGGATTTTTTTGGATTTATCCTCATGTTTTGGAAAATATATCACTTGGCTTGGTGGTATTTCAGTTTGACATAATTTTTTTATTTTGTGTTTTGTTTGTATATAATAATATGTCATGGAGTTTGTTATGTTGGATTAGTATCCACTATGAATTATTTTTTCTATCGATTAGGAATAAAATAATATTTAATGATATAGTTCTCATAGTTTCTATCTACTAATAAATTATTTATTATATATCTAGGATTAATCATTATATTCACTACATACCAGGTTTTCTATCATAGATATTCTTATTTTGGAGTTATAATTATATTTTTATCATAACTATTCAACTATTTTGTAAGAATTCTCCCATAAGAACATAGTTCCTTGTAAAACTATCAGTAATTATATATATCATGTCACCATATATATAATTAAAATCATCCAAATTAACCTTCATATCAATGAATGTCTATCTGTATTTATATTTATGGATATAAAATATTTAATATAATCCTTCAAAATATTTTTATCTATTTTTAGTAGTATACAATAAATTTTATAATAACATAAAACACCACTAGAATTCTTATATTTATATCTAAAAAAAATAAATCATAAATAGTGAAACAACCAAGTCTTATTTAATGAATATGAAACCATCGAAATAAAAATAATTTTTATTAGTTATCCCATAAATTTAATTTTGTATTTTAGAAATATATATGGAAATACCCAATGATTCAATCATATTCATCAATCTCACAGACTTTTATTTTTTAATTTTTTGGTATTATAAATAAAATTCATTCATGTTAATGAAAATATTATGAATGACCCTCTTAACATTCACATATATATACTATTTTGTTATGGAATCATCCAATTTTTTCATCTCATAAGTAAATTGGAAACTATTTACAAATTTTTTTAACCCTTTGATAAAAAAATATCATGACTATAAAATGACATATAAAATTTCATAAAACATTTGATATTTTATAAAAATGTAAGAAACCCATATCTACAAATATTTCACCCAGACCATGTTGTAGAAGTATATGTTTTAGCACTGTGAATACCACTTGATGCATGATATCATTTAAACATGATCATTATACCTAGTCAAAATCTATTTAAAATTCTTATGTTATTCATAATATCCAATTATACTTTATTAAGATTCTTTTACATTTGTAAAAAAACTATATAATGGAGTGTGAATGAAATAATCAGTGGTATGATTGGAAACAAATTTAGGAATTCCCTATATCGATTTGTTTCCTAAATAATTATATTCACATAATTAAAGAATTATTTACTTTTTTCATTCAACTACATCATTATTTGTTCATAAACAATACAAAGAATAACAAATTTTTATTTTTGGGACATTGAGTCACATTCCTATATGTTTATTGACTCTGTTAACATAGCTTGTTATGATTTAGAATAAATTACCAAAATCTAGATTCATATGGAATAATATACTACTACTATATTCATTTTGTTTTAATTGACATCTTATTATTTGTAATGAATTATTAACTGATACATGTTTTATATATTTTCTATAATTCCATGATTAAAATATGTGTATATAGATGAAAAAATGGATCAAAAGTAATGTTTCAAAACATTCTTATTTATTTTATTTTATTGAAACTGATTATAAGAATTCCATTATAATCCATAATTTTAGCTGGGAAATAATGTCAAGAGAACTACTTAAATTCCCTCCTTACAACCTAATAAAATTTTTTTCTATATAAATGGATATTATAAAATACAAAGTGGATATGTTTCAAATAATACCAAAAATTACTTCCAAATAAATAATATGTAAAAATAATATGAAACCATTTTACATCCTTAAAAATTAATATTTTCGTGATAAAGTACAAAATAACTAAAAAAATTTAATTGAATGTTATTCACCTTAGAAGGGTTACCTCTTATGAGTGTACCCATAAAATTCCATTGATTTAAAACATCACATAAATCTATCAAATATTACTTATTTTTTAATAGTTTAATCCATATAGATCTTGGTATGAACACCTTTTGACAATTTGGGAACTCACTACTAACCTCACATGGGAATAAAATAGTATTCATCAAAGTGAACTTTTTGATGTTCAAATTAATAATCAAATAATTAAATCTGGATAAGTGTTAAAATAAAATATACCATCATCTACATAAAAAATTTATAATATGTAAATGAATTAATATACATATTATCTATTATAAATCTATCTATCATGAATACAAAATTCTAGAATATCTATTTCTCCATTGTCAAAAATCTATAAAAAACATTAATTTTTTATGATATGAAATTTTTTTAAATTTCCATGATCATAAAAATGAATTTTTTATTAAAATACTAATTTATTATAATGTTTTTATGGAAAATTTCATATATAACTTCTCCAAATTCAACATAAATAATCTCTGGTTTAATTACATATTACATTTATATTGATAATAAATTAAAAACTATGAATATTTAATAATATGTAAAATAATTTTGTATCCAGACTTGTCGTAGATAATGATATATCCTATATAAATATCAATATTATGGTAGGCTGTGAGTATATTTTATGTTTTGTGGTGATTCCCCTAAATCATTATTTCATTGAAATTATCGATCCATGGATGCGAATTTAAATTACAATTCCCTCCTTCAAAATAAATAAAAAGCATACTTGTTTCCATTTATAAAGGTAACACATATACATCATGGTCAAACAATATATATTTATAAATTATTTTTTTCATGTAATCCACTTTATCCTTAATATATAATCTTATGGAACTGTTACATAATGAATCTTTTTATTCAATGAAAAAGAAACAATATTGACTCAAAACACTCCATTAGTAAATAGTCTTAGTATAATATCTTACCCATTCTGGACTGATTTATATCCTATTATAAAGAAATAGTTTAATAACCTCTAGCAATTTTAAAGTTCTCAAATGTAAATTCTCTATCCTTCCATGTAATTTTTTTTAAAAAGTAATTATATTTATCAATAAACACAACAAAAAATTGAATAAAATATGTTTTTCTAAAAATATAAAAAATTAATACGTTCAATATGTTATATAGACAATAATAGTAAAAGATATGAATTATTTTGAAACATTATCATGATATTTGGTACCCAATTATAAGTATAATTTATTTTCAAAAAATTTGAGATGTATAATACTCTAAACATGAATGGATTATAATACTCAATAATATGTTTTATTTTTAAATACTTCAATTATATTTGGAGTTATAGTATCAATAATCATTAAATCCAAAAATCATGTTTTTTGGAATGAAATACACCATGTCTATTTATTTACTATAATTAAATTTTAAAATATATCAGGAAAATGATCTATATAATGATTTATTTAATAACTATAATACCAATCATATATTAATTAATCATTTTATAACCCTTTATATGATATTTAGGCTTTTGGAAAATATAAATGATATGATACAAGCTTATCTAAAATCAATAATTGTTATCATTTTTGGATCAGATTATAAAAAAGCGTGAAATTAATTTTTTATCGTTAATAATTATAATGCCTCATTTTACTCGTAATGTTATTACTCAAAGAAAATATTGAATTTTCTACAAATTTAGTTACATTATGAACATTATAACCACATACATGGAATGTAGAATGAATCTTCTCATTATACTTTATATCTTAATATTCCTTTAACTAACTTCTTATATTTTATCTCATCTACTAGAACAACCATTTATTTCATATTTTTTACCCATAAAACATGATGAAATATTTCTCCAAGAATGTAACATACTCTATAATTATAACTTTTAGGCATCATTTTTTCTTTATAATAATTACTAGATATGTTTCCATATAATAATTATCAATCAAAATAATAAACCATCAATTTTTATGATATTAGAATATTTAGGATTATAATTGTGAAATTATATGGTTGGGATATTTGAATAGTTTTATTAAATTCATTTTATTAAAAATTACTAATATAACAGTTCACTCCTCCCTCAAAAATATCATTAATGAAAATAAAAACAATTATATTTTTTATAATATTCATTATATATGTACTATGATTCCTTAAAGTAAACAACTACCCAAGGAAAATACTATTATTATCATCATTTATTTTAATTATCAATAATATACACCACCATAATGAATCTGTTTTATCTTTGATTAATGTTTTTTTCTCTATACGACTACGTACATACTCAAAAAATTAATTTCTTTAGAGATCTATTTTAAAATTATAATAAAATAAAAATATTTTCCCATAAATTTTATTGTATCATACTATTATAAATTTTATTTATATATGAAATGTTATTTTTATTAATATTGATGCATTTTTATAATAAAATAATAACTCTTGAATTTATAAACATCATATAAGCCTATAATAATTTATTAATTTTTACATACATTTGGCATTTTATTATAGTAATAATATCAATTTTAGAATAGATATAAAATATAATATCAAAAATAACATTTCCATTCCCATATCAAATATTTATATTTAATTATTATGTCATGGTGTCAAAATAAATGACTTAAAATTAATTAATATTGTCCTAAATTTTCTCAATTGTAGTTCTTGTTCATTGATCATAATCATCCAATATATTCACATATCTTCAAAATAGTAACATTCCACTAGCCTCACATACTTAATATGAATATTTAATGAATCTTTATTAGTTTAATTATAATTTTTATTCATTTTGTAATAAGTAATTTCATGATAATCAGTTACCCTTATATATTTATCAAAATGTCCCCTTCATTTTTAGATTCAAGGAGTTAGTGAATTTCATGAGAACATTCATAATTCTAGATTAATCCATGATTGACTAGTTAGTTATTTATTTTATTATACAACATAATAACTATACCATTATAGAGAATTATAATATTACTTACAAATAATGATGGATCCTTGTTTGAAATTATAGAAATAGAAATTATCATATAAAAAATAGAGATTTCTCTAATGAAATATATAATAAGTACACACATATCATAACTATATACACTATTTAATTAATTTGGAAAATTTATATTTCAATAAATTAAAAAAACTACTTAATATTTCCTATTGAATTTTATATAGTATTATATATTGTCGTCCAAAATATTAATTTATGCATTCATTTGTAGATATGTTATTGATCTTCAAAAGTAATATGTAATTAAATAATTATTTGGGATGAAAACTTTTTAAAATTAAATTATGACAAAGAACATAATCGTAGTATCCTAGTGGCATTAGTTAATTTATTACATTGGAAAATAAAACAATGAAACATATCATGAAGAACTGAATTGTTTTTTAGACTTGGAATATTAGATAATAATTTTAATCCAACATTATATTTAAAAACCCATAATAACAAATATTGTAAAAATAAATATCTTCCATCCTTTAACTCATTCAAAAGTTTTTTTATATATACTTTGGAAACTGGACAAAATTATGGAGAGATCATATTCTCAGTAAGGGTTACGTATAGTGGAATAAATAATTAATAAATAAGCCGAAAATAAATAATTCATTGTGAATAACATAAAACATGTGAAATGTATTCAATAATCAGTGCATATAAATTAATATAGGAATAAAATATTAATAAATAATTCAATATAAATAATTACAAGATCATGAAACCAATCCATGTATATAATAAATATTCATTCAATACTATGGTAATTTTTTAAAAATATAATAATAAAATAATTCATAACATTATCTATCAAAAAATTATCATCAAAGCCTCATGTGAAGACCACCGTCTTAAATGGGCAACGAATTGGCCAAATATCAGAAATAGTTTATCTCATGATACCAACTGAGCTATTGAGAGGATATTTTAGGCACACAAACAAAATCATATGAATTATTCAATAATCATATGAAAGGGGGTTATAGAGATTAAATAAATAATAAACATAATCATTTCTATTAGAAAACAATAATAATAAATTTAAAAGTTTCTACAATAAAACTGATCATAAACAATCTATATATATACTGTTGATAATATCATTACAATAAGACACTAGTTTTTAATAATTAATAAAATTTCTTTTTTTTAATAATATTAATTCCATAAAAACATCATTAATATTAGTTTTGAGGAATCTATAATTTCACCATAGGGATCAATTGTAACAACTAAAACTATCCAGAATATTAATATGTATTTTTTTAATCTAATAAATTAATTAGGTAAATAAATCATCAAATCATTGATTAGTAAGGATGGTGGAAAATAATATTTTTCAACATAATATAAATGAAAAAATTTCCTTCATCATTTTTAAAAGAAGGGAAAAATATAAGCCCTTCAGAAAATAATTGAAAGATTACTATTTAACCATTTTGAAAAATTTAAATATGATGAAAATATATTGATTAATTTTTTGGATAATACTCAACATAATATTTATCACATTTTATTCTTAATATGCTCAATTAGGAAAAAATATTTCCAACCAACATGAAAAGAATATATTATTTTTAATAAAAACATGAATTTATTATCTTCGATATTTAAGGTCTCTAAAATGGTTGGAAGATATATAGTTAAAATAAATAAATAATGTATAAAAATATATATTTTAATAATGTAAAATATTTAATATAGTTTATCCATTGGATACATAAAAATATACAATCACAAATAACAATGAAATTTTTAGATGAACCCTTCTTACTTTGGTGGCTTTTAAAATATAATCACCAAAAATAAACAACTTCAAATATATATTCAAATAAAAATAATATAATCAAAATCTTGTAATATATTATCAAATTTCAATTATAAAAACCCATAAATGAATATAGTATTATTACATTACAGTTGTAACAAATAATATATCCTGAGGAGAATGTCCCTTATAAAGATCAAAATGATAAAATAAAAATTAATTAATAAAACCATTATGTGTAGAATAGTTCAATAAAAAAATATATATATATACCTAAATTAATCATGGTTAATCTCAAATATTATTTTGAACTAATATAATAATTTAAAGAGTGTTGTATCCCTATAGAAAAAACGATTTATTAAACACTTAATTCTATGTATCATTGATGATGAATCAATTTGGATGAAATAATTTTAATTAACACATAAAATACAAATAAATATGAATTATTCGTGATATGACTTATAATAGTGAAGTATATACACCACATAAAAGAAATTATGTGAATTAAAAAAAAATATCCCCCAATGATGGAAAATTTAAACTAAATCCCATTGATTATGTCTTAGTCATCATGTATGTTCATTATAATAATGAATAATAATCTAATGACAATTATATACATGCTTAATAACATTTTAATTTTAATCAATCATCATATTTTATTTCATGTTTTGTTATAATTGATTACTTAATCAATAAATTTCATATATGAATTTTTAATGATATTATGTTCATATTTCCAAATTTATTATATAATTTTAATATGGTAAAAGAGGAAATTTTTTTATCACATGAAGAATAATAATCATGGAATAATTATAAGTTTTATATATAAATTATAATTTTTTAACAAACCATTTATATGTTTTATGAAAAATGTATTACGTTATTTTCATTTAGCCAGTTGGTTGAACTAATAGATGAGTAACGTTTCCATTTTTCAATGATCATGATTGAATGAACATTAATAGAATTTTATATTTCCATAATTATAAATAAAAATTTAATATCATATTATTTTAATAAATATACTTATATATACCAGTCTTGTTATGTCGTTATGAAAAAATAACCACATCAGAGCATGGATATGGTAATCCACACGTATGCCCGAAAGATGTCATATATTTTCCATGAATTGAATGGAATGAAATTAATTGTTATATTATCGTCATATAATGATATAAATATAATTAATATCAAATGTATATATTAAATCCATTATTAAAACCGACAATGAGAACTTTAAATGGAATACAAATTATATTGGTTAACATGGTGGTAGTCATCCGTAAATATAGATGAGAGTTACATTTCCCTTTTTATAGAAGTGGTGATGGGTATTGTTTATTATGGTAACATAGTAGAATGTAAGTATATGGTAGATATTGATGATATTATATCTGTATATTTGTAAAATATTTGATTGAGTTGACAGATTAATAAAATCATAAAATCTCAGTTAGGAATGTCACCTCTTCTTTAAACAACCCCTACATGTTTTCATAAAAACCTTCAATATGGTGGTTTTATTATCAAAACATTCCCACTAGGAATATGGTTGGAATTTATGGATGGTATTTTATCTGGTATTGGTTGAAATAAAAACAAATTCTTGTAATGAATAAAGGATATGTGGTTCTCTTTTATGAGATATGGGGGACCTCTCTTGGAATTTTATAAATTGATTAATTAATAATTTTATTAATGTAAAAAAGTAGAGAATTTGACTATATTTGAATATAAAATGATTTTGATTTTAAATACTCTAATACAATATTTTATTTCATGTTACGGGGATTTTTCACCCATACATATTTGTTTCAACCCGTTTTATCCTTTTTTTGACGATTATAACTATATTAAAATATTTAATTTGTATGGGCCATGGAATGTATATATAAAATGAATGAAATTTCATAAATGGAACATGTATTACATTATAAAGAATTTACCATTCAGGTTTCTATATAAAATTTTGTTAATGAATTTCAATTCATTTAATAATAAATTATTTACTATAAAATTATATTAATATATATTATGACACTATTATTTTATTATTGGTTTAAATATTCATTAAAAATATTGTATTTGAATATATATGACTGAAATAAACCTATAATGGAATTATTATTATATAAATTCATCGAACACAAAATTGTAGTCAGATAATCTTATATTTAATATTTTAAAAAACATTTATTTTATTTTTCTTCAAAATAATGAATAACTGCGTCAAATTCGAAGTATATTTTTGGGTATTTTTTTCTATTAAAATTAGAAATATATTTTCATAATTATAAATTATTTATATTTCAACTAACAATCTATAAAAAACATTGTTCATATTTTTCCCTTTCAATAAAATACAATAGTAATTAAAAGAAAAAGTTTACATGATTGGTTTTCCATCACTTAATGTATTTTAGAGGTCAAATAAATGTACATATAGAACCAAAATGGAAAATTTATAAAAAATTGATGATATATGGTCTATATATAGCCAAAAAATAGAAATTATACAAATTAATTAGACATTACAACCCTTATATTTTTATTCAAATCACCTGCAAACCTATTTTACAGTAAACAACAGTAAGAAGTCATTAATCATTTTAAGATTAATTATTATAAAAAAAGTTGAAATTATTTATAAATATAAATTATTCTAATTCCAAGTAATGAATTCGTTTTATCAAAATTAATTCATATACATTTAAGACATTCATTTTAAATTCTTAATCCAAATCGTGCTAGAAAATATTTTTTAAGGAAAGTATTTTTAAAACATAATATGATATTAAATTAACTATATAACATTTGGTCATCACTATATTTATATAAATTAATAAATCTATATAAATAATATATAAAATTCAATTTAATTATTTATTTAATATATTTAAAATTACTATAAATTTTCAATCATAATTTGTCAGAAAATTGGTTTCAATAAAAAGTTGTAATTTTCACTATTCGATGTAAAAGATTTTTTTTTGAAAAATATCCAAAACTCACCAAAGGGTAATTTTCAGATCATGAAATTAGAAATCATGTCCATTTAATAATATATATCTGAAAAAAGTTTAAAAAATAATTAAATTATTTTCAACAAAAACAATAATAAACATTCTTAATAAAACATATTTTTGAATAATAATTGGTCTTTAATTAATATTAGAGTTATTAATAACTAAAAATTTATTAATATATTTTTATTGAGTATTATTATCATGTATATTTCATATTTTATTTACTATTATTAATACCATCAAAATTAATATGTTAATTATAAGGATTATATATAAATAATATATCAAGCTAGCTATTAAACTTGATGTTTTATGGGATACACATAATTGAAAAAAAACTCTTTTAAAAATATGGGGTATCACATTCACTATGATATACAAATATTAAATCATCACAATTACAAATAGTGATTTGAAATGATGTTTTTTTCATCTAAAAATACCATTAAGAAAATCTCAGATTTAAAAAATGAATAACCAAACCTCATCTTGATAATGAGGAAGGGAATTATGACGGTCATTAAGAATATCATGTAACTATGATTCCGTGTAGAAAAATTCTAGTATGATGTGAATATATAAGAATTTAAGAAAATTGAAATTCCCAAATAGTTATGGGGAGATATCACAATCATGGATCAAAAGATATTGAATGATCAAAAGAAACATATCAACTAATAAACCATAAACTGATATATTTTTTAATATGAAATTGGTTAATAATAAACAAACATACATGTATAATTGTCTTACTTCATGGATTTTTTTTCAATGTTGATGAATTATATCATTAACTAGATAGAACACATGATAACATATTTTTATTTTTATTTTTATTTCATAATCAATACTTCATCAATTGGTTATTCATTGGTGAGTTTTAGCTTCATTCCATAATATATAATAGGAAAATACAATATGAATAGTTTTATTCATCCATTGGTTAATAAAGTATTCACATATAATAGTGGTAGAAAATGTACACTTTTACCCATTCGATTGTGAATTTAGGCCTAATGGCCTTTACTGATGTGATGGGATATCACCTAACATGAAGGTTGTCCATTTAATAAAACAATATTAATATATTTGTTCAAAAATTCTGTAAAAATAATGAAAATACTTTAAAATAACATTTATCATCAAATAACATTATAACTGCTATAGATTTCAATCAAATGTATTTTATTCCCAAAAAAATAATAATCATTATCCAATATTATTATATTATCATCAATGATCATATTAAACCTAAATTTTTTCAATAATATAACACATATGAAAATATAATTCTTCCTCATATAATAATTTTTGTAGGAATTATGTCTAATGTTTTCTTAATCCAAATAATGTATCTTAAAAATGACATTAGTCACATTAAAATCCCAACACTACCCCTCCCATGGGGTTTTTATGATTATTAACATATGATAAATCATAAATACATAATCCAATGATCATATCTATAACTCTTATGGTAATATTACTTTATAGCATATATTCTTCTAAAAATTAATTCAATCCATTAAGGTTTTATGATTATTATAATCAGAATACCCATGATAAAAATACCTCTAAAAAATAATTCTTGAATCCAATACATAGATACTTAATTTTTATCAATGACTAAAATAATTTATTTGTTTTATTTTTCTAGGGTATAACATTATATCTAGTTAATTGACTTTGTTAATTTATAAGTTATAATAATTTAACTAAACGAACACCAATTGGATATCTGGGATTATTTTTTTCTCTATTAACATCAAAAAATATCTGTATAAATTAATTTTTTTATGCACATCCTTTCAACAGATAAAAATATTTCATATTCCTTTGAGTCATTTACATGGGTTCATCATACCATATTTCCAACATGAAAATAATTGATAATTATCTCATTCATGATATACACTAATCAAGCACTTGTCATAATCCATCATTATCTTATTTATTGATTCAATGTTATGTTCAAGGTATATGTTCTTAAACATATATTGGGATAACTAATTATAAATAATGATAATATATTTTACTTTAGTCATCATCCAAAAACATTTCATATAATAACTACATTTTCTATCACATTAATAATTAACGTCATTCCTCTTGCAATAAACAACTGACTGGTACAAAAAATCATGGTGTGAGCAAAAATATTCATAATTATGAAAAATAATTTATAGTATGTCTAAATCGTGACTCTTTATTCAATATATTAAAACATAGGATTATCATTGGGCAACCATGATAATAATTGATTCAGATCCTTCAATATGGTTTACAATGAAAATTTTAATTAACTCAAGAATATATACCAAAATATCATATTTATAGTTACATTATACCAACCTTGGAACTGAATGAAGGACAATATATACTCAACTATATTTTTTCTGGGTTATTACACGATAATGTATCTATCCCAAAACTACATCAATTTATACTATCCTAAATGTTATATATTTTATTTATGAAAATATAATTTATACCATACTCAAAAAATTGAATTCTATCCTATAAATAGACACATTATTAAAATCAATCATATGGATATATTATATAATATATGTTTTCATAAATCAAGTTATCAAGGATTCTAAAAAAATTATTCGGATTCAAATTATAAATACATATTCCCTTGTAGCATAGTGCTAGTTCATAAAAATTAAATTTGGACTATGTATTAGTAAACATATCTAGAAGGTATGAATAATTTGGTAATAATTTTAATCTCGATACATACTACTGTATCAAATAAAATTTTAAAACATAAAATAAAAAATATTTTGAATCTTAATATTATACAACCTTCAACTCATTCACATATTGTTTGTTGTTATCATGAGGAATGGAAAGAAATGTTACGGGGGATTAGTTTCCTTGAAAAGTGTAAATAAAATGGAATCTATCATAAATAATTAAATCCTAATCATTATTTAACAATTTTGAATTCAATATACATTTCATTTAATTAATAAATATATTGGAACGAAAAAAATCATGTGAATAAATGTTTTATAAATAATGAAATTTAACTAATCAAATTTACGTAGAAATTAACCATGGAAATCATAACTATTATAATAATAAAATATATTTAAATAAATAATATCTTAATTATATAATGAAAATCGTAATACATCAAAAACATACCGTCAATGAATTTTCAAAAGTTATATTAAAAAATGTGTATGTCCTCATACAAATAGGCCTACTAGATTATTTCATGTTTTAGATGAATCAATAGGGCACAAAGGTCAACCAGAATAAAATAATATGTATAATGGATTCATCATGTGAAATATAATAATAAAAAAATTCTACATAAAAACACATAAAAATTTGTATTCGAAAAGAAGATAATATATTTCAAAATTTTATATAATAAAAAAATCATAAACCATCTAAAAAATGTTGTCCGTAGTAAAATTTCAACATATCCCTACTGTAGTATGATAAAAATACTATGTCATTATTATTTTTAATTAGAAATTATATATAAATATTATCAAATTCATTAATGATAACAATAAAATTTTACATTGAAAAAATATTATATTATTATTTTTCACAAATATTAATAAAATCATTTTTATTGAAAATAACTATAGATGTATATAAAGTAATTATAAAATAATATAGTTGTAATGTTAGTGGTAAATATCATTGATTTTGAATTAGTTAAATTAAAATATTCTTTTCACACAATTAAAAAAACAGAAACAATACTCATTTGGAAACAAATTGATTCAAGATAATCCATTTTTTAAAAGAAAAAAATCGATTAAAAGTATTTAACACAAAAATTATATAATAAAAATAATATTGTGTAAACATATTTTATGAAAGTATGTATATAATATTAAAATATATCAAACTGATTTTAGAAAAAAACGATGAGTTCCCTAAAAATAAGACGTTTGTATCATTTGTATTTAAGGTAAGGAATGTGGAAGGAAAAAAAGAAAAATTTCCAAAAATAAATAGATAATTTGAAAATAGAATTAGTTAATAAAATAATATCATATAATTCCCCTATATTATAATTATTCAAAAAAAATCATTATGAATGGTGAGATTGGGATGTTAAACCATACAACATTGGTAACATTATAATTAAAATCCACGTGAAACAATATAAAAACCAATAATTAATTAGATAGAATGAATAAAAAGGGAATCATGAAATATCTAATCAATGGGATAATAGACACACCTCATGAAATAATATATGTGTATAATACAACCATTATATCAAATAATACAATTGGGATGAATAACATTTATTTTACTCATAATTTTGAAATGATAATTAATCAATGAAGTGCTTCTGTATAAAAAAATAAATCCAAAAATAATGGAAATAAAACATAAATAATAAAAATTTATTTTCATTCATAATATTAACATAATATAATTTATGAAGATTTGATAACACCCAACTAAATAAAATTTTGTTATGAGACACTGTATACATGGTATTATTCATATAAAATCTCCATGAATGAATTAATATGAATTGAAATTCAAAATAACATTATGTATAAAGGATAAAACATATAAAATGTAAAATGAAATTATATAAACCATATAAATTAAATTAGTTTCATAACACTAAAATATTCCTCAATGACCAAAATTTGAAAAAAAAAATTAACCTCAGGACTGACTCATCACATATTTTCTTAATAATATAGAATAATAAACTAATGATACTAATTTTATTTCATAAGGTATATTTTCACTTTTTATTTATTTTATATATTTTATTTAATATCATGTTTTATATAATAACTTAATTAATTATGATTGAAGAGGATTTTGTGACGATATTCATTCCAAATATCCAACTGCCTTTGATGATTAGAATGTGGTAAATGTGTTCTTTTATCCATGATTGCAAAAAAATAATCATTATATATTTTGAATTTTTATGAATCATTTAAAATTTTCAAATCTACATGGAATTAATGTTATGAAAAATTAAATAGGTCACAATAAAGGATATTGTCATGACCCGTCCCTCGGGGCCCGTGCCGAGACTACCCCAAGCCTGCATTCCATATGCTAGGGGCTGGCGACTAGCACCAAAGATATAATTCCATACAATTGGGATGGAATTTCCTTTATATATAGCATTAAAATACATCATATTATGAGATAGAAGTTAAACACTAAGTAATGTTTTATAAAAAAGAGTGATGAAAAGTAAAGGGGCGGGAAAAACAACCCCAAAAGTAATGTACAAGTACAACTGAAAATCAAGTACAACTATAGAAAATTAAAGAAGCTACTGGGTTGTCCTATGTGGTTCCTACCTAAAGAGATGGTACATATAGCCTCCTTATAACTCCACGTCCTTCATTCTCCTCCATGTACTGACTCATCATAAGTTCCATCTCCGGGTACCATCCATACCTGCTACTCAGCCTCAGTCAGTGCTATCTGTCATCTGCATCCAACACAACGAGGTGCAGCCATAGCCAGGGTAGGGGTGAGTATAACGATACTCAGTAGGGACCCCGAGACCCTAAATTTCTCAAAAAATCAAACAAGGATAAACCAAAATGTATGAAATCAATAGATAACCCTACATAGGTATATTCCAATACATATATCTATGTTATCATGTAATCCATCTTGATCACGACGAATCACAAGAGTTGTTGACTCATCTCAAAAATGTATAAAACTTATGTAGAGATATATAAATGATAAGATGTATCCACTGAATCATCTAACCTGTTGGACCCACACAGGATCCAGGACCAAAAGTTATAACTGTCAGACCTACATAGGATCTTGGAATTGAAGTCGTAGCTATCAGACCAACATAGGATCAAGAAACAACTATTCGTTCGAACCCAGACAGGATCTAGGAACAGTAGTCAAAAATGTCAGACCCACATAGGTTCCAGTAATAGTAGCAAGAGCTATCAGACCCACACAGGATCCAAGACTAGCTATTATGTCGAACCCACATAGGATCCAGGAATAGATGTTAGAACTATCAGACCCACATAGGATCTAGGAACATTAGTCATTGTACGACCTGCCTCAGGGTTCGGTAGAATGTATGTTTGATTATATGATATTCCACTACTCAATCAAAGTTTGGATACATCAACTACCACAAATTACAGTGTTTATGAATCCAAAAGATCCGTCTTTCCATAAAAACTCAACACGAAAAACGGTACTTCAAACAAACACCCGGTTTGAGAGTTATTGGAATTTCCGTTCTGAGGGCCCGGTTAGATTTACATTCTATCCAACCCATACATAACCCAAATATTTCAATATATCTAGTGGATTATAACAAAAGAGCTGTAATTCTCCAAGATTTCCAATGCCATAGACGGTTTGTCAATCAGTCACCTATAGCTTATGATACGAGTAAAACAAAGGAAATAGGTCAATCAGGTCTGGAAAGGGGGTCAGAACCGGTTCGCGGGTCCGACCCGGTATGAGGGGGAGGCCCAAACCACGCTGGGTCTAGACCGGTGGCCCACACTAGGTCTGGCCCTGTGCCCAGTTCTGGGTCTGGCTCAGTGGCCCATGCTAGGTCTGGCATGGCTGCCCGCACAGCTGGTGGCCCAAGGGGGGGTCTGCACTAGCCGCGTCCAGGGGAAAAGCAGCGCCCCTTGGAAATACCGAACGACTATGCCGTGGGAATGGGAGACATACTGGTTCCACGTGGCATCAGTTTGCCTCACGCGAGACCTATCAGGTCCCGCTTTCCTGGATGTCCTAGCGGCCAGCCGCCTCCCCACATGGCGCGATTGTGCCAAACCTCCCCCGTCACCACAGCCAAGTGCCACAACCCTTGCTCCACCACGCAGCGCTATTGCGTCGTGCCTTACTCAGCAAACCGATGGCCCTTTATGCAGGTTCTTCTCATGACTAGCCTTGCACCAGCCACCGTTGCACCATCACGGTCTACCAGTCACGTATTTCTCCTCTGGCATAGTGGTTGTGCCACCGATATCCATGTGACCGGCCAGAGCACCGACTTCCCTTCTCTTTGTCACTGGTGAATCTTTCGCATGTCACCGGACGAGTTCCGGTGGCCCGTTTATCTTTCCGGAAGTGATCATGCTATTCTCAGAAAGTCACCTTTGATCCGAAAACATTATTGATGAGAAATGCTCAACCCAAACTCATGCCACATTGGGCATCAAAGCCATAAGAAAGTTGGATGGGTCGGGCCATTTTTGTTTGTCCAACTCACATTGCTTTAGGGTGATATCAATTGGAAAACCATGACAGGAAACTAAGAACACACAACAATTATCAATTTCGAACCCTACCTCAGAATCATTGTTTGTTAAAGATCTCCTAGAAAGGAGGAAATCAATTCGTTTAAGTTGGGAAAATGAAGAAGATGTTGAAAATGACTTCGTCAGAATTCTTCAAGGACGGTGCTTCCTCCCTTGTTCTGATTGAAGATCGTTCTTCATTGGTGGAAGAAGTTTTCTTCGTTGGAGAATTTATTTTCTCCCTAGCTCAACATTTCCCATTATCCACCAAATGAAAATGCCAACCCCAAAAATAATGGATTATGTTATTCTATTATTTAATTGTTGGCCCAAAAATTAAAAAATATTCAAATAAAATAATAAATTCTCCATTCATTAATTTGTGTGGATTGGAATCATAATGTGGGGAGCTCAAGAGGCTCTCCCCACATAATGGGAATTTCAAGAGGCTTCCAACTCAGGTGGTGCCCACCAAATTAATCCTCTAATGGAAGGTCGATTTTGGGTGGGTTGTGCCACCACAACCTATAATGGGATGTTAAGGTGTGGTGGTCCCACCTCTAACCTCCATGAGAAGGTTTTAACCACCTCACAGCAAATGGGAGCTCAAAATAAAATAAATTGATCCACACTTCATTTCATTATATTCCATGAAAATTAAAAATCTATCTTTTAAACTCCCCATACATTCGTCGAAGTAAAATCCTCCTTATGCTAATATCGGTGATGCGAGTTTAACGATGCCCACAGATTTCAATTCCGACCACCGTTTCAAATGTTGTAAAATCCCACTTGTAATTTTACTGATCATACCGAAAAATCATCAAAAATTGATTCTAGGAACACAGTGCCTTGGAATCATACTCCGTCAGTTTTTTCGGACTAGTAAAATTCCCATGTATTGAAGGAAAAAATTTCCATCTAAATTTTGGGTCTTTAAATTCTCCCCACCTTAGGGCCTTACGTCCCTATAAGCTACAACTCAATCTAAAGGAACAATGAGGGTACTGAACATGCATCTGATCCTCCATCTCCCATGTGATCTCCTAGAGTTTCCTGCGCTACCAACGTATGCACACTAGAGGTATTGACCGTCCATGAAAGACCTGCTCCTATAGATCCTCAATATCCACTAAAACCTCTGTAAAATTCACCCCATCATCGACACCCAGATCTTAATGTTTGCTGATGTGGGAAGGGTCGTGCATGTATCTATTTAGATGAGATCGGTGGAAGATGTGGTGCACCCAGTGAAACTGAGTTGGAAGAGCTAATCCATAAGCCACCTCACCAACTCTGCTAAGAACCAAAAAATGTCCGATGAAACTCAGATATAACTTGTCGCCTCATCAAATTATCTGTAGATATTGGTGATGTGAGACCCGTAGAAATACATGTTCGATGTCCTAGAACTCTAGAGTTCTCTGTCTCTTTTCAGCTTACAACTTCTGTCTACTCTGTGTAGTCTTCATCTACTCCAGGATGATCTGCACCTTCTCCGTGGTAGGCCATACCATCTCTGGTCCCACTAGTGCTGACTCCCCTGGGTCTGTCTAGCATAGTGTCAATCTGCATGGTCATCTATACAATTCCTCAAAAGGTTCCATCCTTATGGTGGAGTGATAACTGTTGTTGTAGGAAAACTTCACCAACGGTAAGTGAACCTACCAGCTGCATCTGAATCAAGGACACAAGCATGTACCATGTCCTCGAGGGTCTGAATGGTCCTCTCGGTCTAACCATCTATCTAAGGATGGAAGGTGGTGCTTAGATTAAGCATTGGCCAGAAATCCTCTTATAAACCCCTCCATTACTGGGAAGAAAACCATGTGTCATGACCAGAGACAATAGAAGATGACACTCCATGTAGCCTCACAATATCCTGCACATAGAGGTGTCCCAATATCTCTATTGAACCCTACTTTCTGATCAGTATGAAGTGGGATGGCATGGTTAGTCAGTCAATGATCACCATAATAGAGTCTTGACCCCTGGATGTATGTGGAAGACCCTTCACGAGGTCTATGGATATCCCATCTAACTTCCACTCTATGACCACTAAAGGCTAATCCAATCTTGTTGCTACCTGGTGCTCCAACTTCACTTACTGACAAGTGAGGCATAGAGAGACAAACTCTACTACTTCATTCTTCATACCTATCCACCAATGCTGTCATCGAAGGTCTTGGTACATCATCACAACTGTAGGATGTACCGCTACAGGGGATGTGTGGAACTCCCTCAACACTTCCTCCTTAAGCGACGCTGGCAACATAGTACATCCTCTGAAGTGGATGAAGTGCTCACCACCTTTAGAAAATCCATCTGGTGCCTGCCCTGTGGATATCTAAGCACGTACTGTCTCGTATTCAGCATCACCATGTTTTGCCTCCCTGACTCGCTGAAGAAGTGGGAGAGTGACTGTAAGAGACTATACAAAGGCTACTCTGTCTCTATAAAAAGATGATAATTGTAAGGCAGCCAGCTGCTTTGTCGCCTCACCTAGCAGCTATATAATAGATCACTTGTTTAGTGCATCTGGTTCAACGTTCCCCTTTCCAGGAGTATAAACTATCTCAAATTCATAATCCTAGAGGAACTCGAGCCATCATTGTTGTCTTAGGTTCATGTCCTTATGATAAAAGATATAATTGAGACTATTGTGATCAATGTAACTGGTAAAAAGTTCACACATAAGATAAGGCTTCCACATATTTAAGGCGAAGACCACTACTGCTAACTCTTGGTCATGGGTAGCATAGTTCTTCTTGTGTTGCATTAGCTATCGAGAACTACACACGATCACTGCTCTCTCCTACATCAGAAAACACCCATGTCTAGTCCTTGATGTGTCGTAGTAGACTACGTACCCTATGCCTTCTTTTGTAAGCCTCTATATGGGGGCACTAGTCAGCGTCTGCCACATCTCTTGAAAGCTCAGTTGGAATCTCTCTGACCACACGAAGGGTTTCCCCTTCTTCGTCAAGGCTGATAGAGGTGTTGCAACTCTGGAGAAGTTGGGTATGAACCTCTGGTAGTTTCCAACTAAGCAGAAGTACCTATCCCATCGGGGAGGTAAACCTAGGAACATCCTTTTCATGGATGTCCCCAAACTCTGCAACTTCTACTAAAAACACAAAACTCCTACGCATGAGTTTATCATGAGCTGCCCAGGTTTCATTTTTCCGCTGACCATGGAAAACCTCAATTATTCATTGAAGATAAACAAAAACCATTTTTCCTAATATAGTTAATCTGAGTGTGAACTATGGATGTAAATTCCAAACCCAAACTAAATTCATAAGGCCTTGACACTGCCACCAAGAGGTTACTACTTAAACACTCCCCTCAATTGTAATATCACACTATCAACATATGTGTGATTATCGAGTCTCCTCCCAAAAGTATCTCTAGACGTGAGGGTCAAGTCTACAATTTAACCAGAATCATTAGGTATTGGAAAAGATTCATTGAAGGAAGGAATTATTGGTAACAATGTCTATTGATACGACAGCTAGTATTATACATAGATCGTACCTCGAATCATTCATGGAGCCCTTGGGTCGCATTCTTTGACTGCATGAAACTTCTCTCTTACCTTGTCCTCCAGCTCCCAATGCCAGGCATGGTCCACAAAAAGGGGTTGGTTGTAACAAGTCAAAATGTAAACCACTTAATGATGCTCTCCATGTTTTTCGTCCACGTCTACTGCCCTACAGAATCATATGTTCTTAACACTTCATTTTCATGAAACATTTTACAAGCCCAAGTCTCTGTAACTAGCATTAGTCCCTTGATTCCAACTGCTAACATTCAATGGATGTGTCCACTTAGCTAAAGAACATTCAACCCCAATGGTTCTCCCTATCACACTAACATAAGTAGGAATTCATAGAGTAAAAAGTGTTGGCTCAGATGTCCTTAAACACACCTCACTCTGAGTTTTTAGATCAAAAGCACCGATTGTATCGTATTCATTGAGTACTAGGAACTGTCGGTATGTCTTGATGAATAATCAGCTACGGAAATATCATTCTACAAAAGTTGTATAAGCTCTAGAAAACTCTCAGCCACCTCGTCAAGAAATTCCTCATCCACTTGTGAGTCAGGCTCACCTCAAGAACCTAAGGGATATCAGAAGCTGAAACAAAATTAAGGCACTATGCCTATAAGTGTCCTCTACCAGTACTGTCGGTCGTAACTACAAACCAATGGGATGTGATTTATCTGGTACACTACCCAAAGGTACCATCTCAGGCATCAGTCCATGTACTTAAGCCTCATCACTATGCGGACCATCCTCACGGTCACGCACTGAAAAATAATAGTACCTAAGATCACCTTCTTCTCAACTAGTGTCTCAAATAGGAAGAAAAAATCTGTCAATCGCCTCCAGTCAGTCCACTGCTGCCTGGGAATCTATCTCGCCTTGTAAACTCGGAGGCCTCTACGACTGGAACGTGTGCAATGCACTAAGCTAGTGTGCACTATCTGCCAGTTTGTCTAGTGGTATCTGCTACCCAACGGGTGGTGGTACTGCTAGTACACCACCTGAAAGTTCGAACATAGTAAGAGGGCCCAACACCAAAGCCTCTTCACTTAGTGTGTTATCATCGTGTACTCTCTCAGAAACCCTATCTGGATGTCTATGCTACGACATCCTGATAAGGAATAGGTGCTTCATGGTCAATATGTTCTAGATGGTGAGCTGGCTCAATGATATGACATAGAAAACTATTGAAACACACACACAATCAGTGTTTTCATGCACTGAGTCAGAAATTAGATGTCAGGGTTGTCACGACCCGCCCTCGGGGTCCGTGCCGTGACTACCCCAAGCCCGCCTTCCTTAGGCCAGGGGCTGGCGACTAGCACCAAGGCGTAAATCCCGGTAAAAAGGGAAGGCATTGCCTTTGTAAAGTAAACAAACACCACAGAGTAAGCAAGAGGAAAGTAACACTAAGCAAGAACAGAGTACAACTAAAAGTGCGGAAAGTAAAAAGGGGGCCGGAAATACAAGCCCAACTGTAAAGTACAACTCGAAAGGGAAAATAGCAACTGAAAAGTAAAGCTGCTACGCCGAGCTGACCACTGGAAATCCCACCTGAAGGGTGGGTATAGATAGCTCATCTGCTCTTCGGGTCCCGCCATCCGCTCCGAGTATGTTCCGCCCAGTGGTCCACCTCCGGGTACCGCCTCGTCGTATAGTCCACCTCCAGGTACCGTCCAGTCCTTGAACCTTCGGCTTCTGTCAGCACTGTCCGTCGTCTGCAACCAACACAACGAGGTGCGGGCATAGCCCGTGCAGGGGTGAGTATAACGATACTCAGTAGGGACCCCGAGACCCTCAAGGTCTCACTAAAACCAACAAGGATAAACACAAGAAGATCTCAACAGATAAACCCCACTTAGGTATATGCCCATACATATACCTATGTTATCAAGTAACCCATCTCAATCATGAGGAAACACAAGGATTGTGAAAACGACGGATAACCACTACCCGCGTATATGCCCATACATATACCAAGTTAGCAAGTGACCCATCTCAATCATGAAGTAAACACGAGGTCAAAAGTCTCAGCTCAAACTAGGATTTTCATTATCGAAACCGTAACTGCTGAATAGCTCCTTCTCTAGAGTGTACAGTGGTCATGTCACGACTCTGAGGCCGCCGCTCACTAACCTAAGACTGCTGAAGTACTCCTCCTGTCGAGTACTGCGGGTCTGCTGCCAACTACCGGGCGCTCCGTCCGCTGAGGGTCCGCTGCCAAATATCGGGCGCTACCCAGATAGCCTGCTGAGGTACTCCTCCTGTCGAGAACCGCGGGTCTGCTGCCAACTACCAGGCGCTCCGTCCGCCGTGGGTCTGCCGCCAAATACTGGGCGCTCCGTCCACTGGGCTAGTCGACTCACTCCAAGTCGAGTCGGTCAAGCAGTCGTCAGGTCTCAGCCGGCTACACGGTTTCCGTACTCTGCACGCTCATCTCCGGGAGGGTCCGCACCACGAGCTACTGGTCGATACTCCAAGTATCTCAAAGTCTCACGAAGAAGTGCCTCAAAGGTCCGTCTCGTCACAGGGGTCTCAACGCAACAGACGACGCGTCGATCGGACGCCCGGTCTGTGAGTTATTAGCCTAACCGTCCCAGGGGCCCGGTTGGTTTCGTGAGCGGAACCAATCCCGGCCGTATCTCAACTATACACCGAACTCCCATAGGGTATACTCAAAGGGACCGTTACTCAACGTAATCACCAACGCCGCTGACGGCTCGTCAAGCGGACGTCCTGTCTGAAGGATATCAGCTTTCCCGTTCCAGGGGCCCGGTTGGATTTGGGTGCGATCCAACCCGGCTGTAACCAAAACTCGGGCGGAGTATACCAAAAGTTCCGTCTCATCAAGAGGAAGTCAACGAAACAGACGGCGCGTCAACCGGACGCCCGGTCTGTGAGTTATTGGCTTTTTTGTCTCCGGGGCCCGGTTGGTTTTTAAAGCAAAACCAACCCGACCGTACTCCACCTGCGTCCAAACCTCGGGCGGAGTATGCCAAAAGATCCGTCTCATTAAGAGGAACGCAACGCGACTGACGGCGCGTCAATCGGACGTTCGTGGCTCAAGATATGAGCGTTTCCGCTCCGAAGGTCCGGTTGGTTTCGTGAACGAACCAACCCGGACGAACTCAAAGTAACCCGAAACGTTGAGTGCGATATACCGAAACGACCGTCTCGATCCAAGGATCGCGTTTCCGCAGACGGTTCGTCATTCGGAGGTCCGAGGCTCAAGTTATGAGCCAAAAACCAAAACTGGTTCGAAATGGGGGGGTCCGGGTCCGGGCCGACCCGGCCCGACCCCCCCCCCCCCTGGGCGGCACGGCGGGCCGCGGAGGGCCGCGATGGCTTGGCGGCGGCGGTGGACGGCGGCGGCGGTGGGCGGCGGCGGACGACGGCGACGCGGCGGCCGGCGGCGGCGCGGCGGCGCGGCGGGCCGCGGTGGGCCGCGGTGGCTTGGCGGCTGGCGCCGCATGGAGGCCGCGCGGGGTCGGCTTGCGGGGAGCAAAGCCCCCGCTTTGCTGGAGGGCGGCGCGGCAATTAGCCGCGCCGGTTTGTAAGAACCGCCCCCCCCCCCCCCCAACGTGGGGGGGCTTGATTGAAGGGCGGCGCGGCTATGCCGCGCCGTTATTATTTTTTTAAAAAACGCCCCCCTCACGTGGGGGGCCTGCTGGTGCGGAAACGGGGGGGCCGGCTACCCCCCTCCTTCAATGAACCGCCCCCCTCTTAAAGGGGGGGGGTTTAATGGGTTGGCCGGGGGATTATATTCCCCCGGTTTTATGTCATCCGGCCGGCCAGCTGGCCGGCCGGTTTTCTCCAACGGGACCGGAAAAATCCGGTCCCCTCTTCGGCTTCCGACGCCGGCGGCCAGGCCGCCGGTCTCCTCTTCCGCCGCGGCCCGGAACCGGCCGCGGTCTTCTCGTCCCGCCGCGGCCCGGAACCGGCCGCGGTGTTCGTCGTCCGGCGCGGTGCGACGGCACCGCGCCCCTCCGCCGCACTTTAAGTTCTTTCAACGCGGCGCGACAGCGTCGCGTTCTTGATGTTTCTTCCACGGTGTGCGCGCGACGGCGTTGCGTAAAATATACGTACAATCATCCGCGTGGTGCGACGGCACCACGCCACCTTGATTCCACCCGCAAGAATAATCAACATGAACGATGGAGGGGGTTCGGCCGTGTTCAAGCGGTCCGGCCCCCCTCACGTTAAATAATAACGCAACTTTAAAATAATCAAGTGTCTCACGTTAGACGTGCTAGATCCACGATCAAGAATGAAATAAATAAAATTTGAATCAACAACCCCTACCTTGGTATAAGGTTCGAAGATTTGTCTACGTTCCGCGGAAGACGACGTCGCGGAGGTCGGGCGTCGCGGTCGTCGTTCGTCAAATTCGACGACGAAGAGGCGCGTCCGAAGAGGCACATCGTTGGTGAATCCTTGTACGCCGACGAAGGTTGTCTGAGGAAGGTTCGGTGTTCTCTCTCGTTGACACCGAAGACGAAGAAGAGCAGAGCGGCGTTCTTCGTCGGAACTTGAGCGTTCTACGTCAAGTCTTGAGGAAAGTCAAATAATAAAGTAAACAACGAACTCAAGAACCCCTACCTCGATAGTCACACGTTGACGTAGTCGTGGAATATCGGTGTCGATTCTCTTGACGTCGGAGGAAGAGTCGTTATCGAAGGCGTTCGTCGCGGAAAACCGTCGCGGAAGAGATGACGCGGAAGAAGTACGTCGCGTCGCGGATACGGCGTCGCGGATGGATCGTGTTCTTCCGCGGAGAAGTTCTTCGTTGAAGAACGACGTTCTTCGCGTTCTTCGTTGAATTTGAAGAAGAAGAAGAGGCTCTCCAAAAGCTCTTAAGAAATCCTCCCAAGGTGTTAAAAGAATCCCCTAGAATAATATAAGCTTTAACTTATATTATTACATAACTTAACCACAAGAATTTCAAAGGTTTGAAATTCAAAAAGGGTTTAACTCCCTTAATTAATAAGGTAACTCAAGTTGACAACATTTAATGAAATGAGTTAAAGGGGAGGTTTTGAGAGAATTTGAGGAGTTGGGGTTCGTGTGGACCCCACCTCACTTAATCCTCCCAAGGGAGGTTAAGTGGATGTGGTTCCCACTCCCAACTCCCTTTGGTAGGACTTAACTAGTTAAAAATAAAATTTGTTCCTCACAAATTTTATTTAACATAAACTTAAAAACCCAAAAACTAACTTTCAACCCACAACAAACGCAACTCCCGAAAAGGACTCTTTAAGCGAATATCGGCGCTGCGAGTTCATCGGTGCCCTCGTATTTCAATTCCGAGCACCGGATCAAAAGTTAGGAATTCCCGCTCGTTCGTTCACTGAACGTACCCGAGCCAAACTTCGGAAATTAATTCCGGGCACTCCGGGCCTCGGAATCAGGTGCCGTCTGAAACCGCGTTCTTGTAAAATTCTAAAGAAAATTAAGAAAAAATTTTCCTTTAATTTTACGGGTCTTTACATTACTCCCACCTCAGGGCTTTACGTCCGCGTAAAGCTACATCAAAAACTAGGGAAACAAAAGAGGGTACTGAGCACGCATCTGAGCCTCCCGCTCCCATGTGCTCTCCTGGAGATTCCCGTGCCGCCATCTGTTGCGCAACAAGAGGAATCGATCGCCCATGTAGGACCCGCTTTTGTCGATCCTCTATCTCCACCGGGACCTCCGTAAAAGTCGCCCCATCGTCAAGGATGTGCGTCGGGTCGTGCACGTATCTCCTCAGCTGAGACACGTGGAAGACGTCGTGCACCCGGTGCAACTGAGGTGGTAGAGCCAGGCGATAAGCCACCTCACCAACCCTACTGAGGACCTGGAAGGGTCCGATGAAGCGCGGAGATAACTTGTCGCCTCGGCCAAATCTCTGAATACCACGTCGAGGTGAGACCCGCAAGAAGACGTGGTCACCATCCTCGAACTCTAGTGGCCTCCGCCTCCTGTCAGCGTATGACTTCTGCCGGCTCTGTGCTGTCCTTAACCGCTCCTGGATGACATGGACCTCCTCCGACGTGGCCCGGACCATCTCTGGTCCCACAAGAGCTGCAAGATTTCTTCTTTGCCGATAAGAGAAACCTGGTCTCATCCCCTGGATGAACCACATTATTTGCCTAAAACAGTCAATCCGAACATGGATGATACTAATCCATACCAAGGATGACGTCGTAAGGCCTCGACGCTACTACTAAGAGATCCAACCGTTACTCTAGCCTCCAAGGGTTGAGTCACACTGTCGGCATCAGTGTGTGGTAACTGGGTCTCCTCCAGTAGATGTCTCACAAGTGAGGGTCAAGTCAACAGTCAACTGGAACCTCTTAGTAACATCACAAAAGAGGACAGGAACGAAAACATCACAAAGGATGCGTCTTTTATTATTCCAGCTCATAATACAAGACGCTACACAAAAGCAACATCAACATGGAACTAGAAATACAAAAGACGTATCCACTAGTTCCTCCCCTGTCCACCTGCTCCCAGAGCTCCATGATCGTAAGCTTCAGCTGCCTGAAGCTGTGCTCTCGCATGTTCACCTACTCCCTGTGGTCGGGGTGGACCTCCTGGTGGTGGTGGTGGCAGAGCCTCAAAGCGTCGTCCACCACCTGCTGCTCGGCCAGCTTCTCTGCCTCGTCCGCCTCCTCCCTAAAGAAGGTCTCGAAGTCTTCCCATGCGAAGTTCATCTCATCGCAAAACTGAAACAAGTGGCTCCACCAACTACCTGCTGCTGCGTGTAGTAGGCTCGCAGCGAGGATCACCATGAGGTCTGTTGGTGTCCTCACTAGCCTAAACACTCGTACCACTGCCTCCAGCCAGTCCTCTGCTGCCTGGGGATCCGTCTCCCCGCGAAACCTGGGTGGTCGCTGGCGCTGAAACTCATGCAAAGCGCTGAGGCGACGTGCATCGTCAGCGGCAGGTGCTGGAAGCATCGGGGGCTCAGCGGGTAGAGCTACCGCCGGTGCCACTGCTGACAAAGGGCCCTGCACCGAGGCCTCGTCGCTCGGTGGGCTGTCGTCACGCTCAACTCTCGGAACCCTAGCTGGCTGCCGTCGTGGGGCCATCTTGAAAGAAACAACGTAACACGATCAAACGATTATACCTGGTGAGCTGTTTTAAGGGGAAAAAACTTTGAAAACACACACGCAATCCGTGTTTTCTTGCACAAAGTCGGAAATCAGTTGTCAGGGTCCTGGTGTATGGATACGTCGGCCGCCCGCACCAACACTGGACTCCCTGGACTGAAAACCACACTCGGTACCCTTAACACTATTGCTTCACAGAAAGAAAGATCAGAGTTTGCGGTAGAACCGACCACCTCTGATACCAATTTGTCACGACCCGCCCTCGGGGTCCGTGCCGTGACTACCCCAAGCCCGCCTTCCTTAGGCCAGGGGCTGGCGACTAGCACCAAGGCGTAAATCCCGGTAAAAAGGGAAGGCATTGCCTTTGTAAAGTAAACAAACACCACAGAGTAAGCAAGCGGAAAGTAACACTAAGCAAGAACAGAGTACAACTAAAAGTGCGGAAAGTAAAAAGGGGGCCGGAAATACAAGCCCAACTGTAAAGTACAACTCGAAAGGGAAAACAGCAACTGAAAAGTAAAGCTGCTACGCCGAGCTGACCACTGGAAATCCCACCTGAAGGGTGGGTATAGATAGCTCATCTGCTCTTCGGGTCCCGCCATCCGCTCCGAGTATGTTCCGCCCAGTGGTCCACCTCCGGGTACCGCCTCGTCGTATAGTCCACCTCCAGGTACCGTCCAATCCTTGAACCTTCGGCTTCTGTCAGCATTGTCCATCGTCTGCAACCAACACAACGAGGTGCGGGCATAGCCCGTGCAGGGGTGAGTATAACGATACTCAGTAGGGACCCCGAGACCCTCAAGGTCTCACTAAAACCAACAACGATAAACACAAGAAGATCTCAATAGATAAACCCCACTTAGGTATATGCCCATACATATACCTAAGTTATCAAGTAACCCATCTCAATCATGAGGAAACACAAGGATTGTGAAAACGACGGATAACCACTACCCGGGTATATGCCCATACATATACCAAGTTAGCAAGTGACCCATCTCAATCATGAAGTAAACACAAGGTCAAAAGTATCAGCTCAAACCAGGATTTTCATTATCGAAACCGTAACTGCTGAAGAGCTCCGTCTCTAGAGTGTACAGTGGTCCTGTCACGACTCTGAGGCCGCCGCTCACTAACCTAAGACTGCTGAAGTACTCCTCCTGTCGAGTACTGCGGGTCTGCTGCCAACTACCGGGCGCTCCGTCCGCTGAGGGTCCGCTGCCAAATATCGGGCGCTACCCAGATAGCCTACTGAGGTACTCCTCCTGTCGAGTACCGCGGGTCTGCTGCCAACTACCAGGCGCTCCGTCCACCGTGGGTCTGCCGCCAAATACCGGGCGCTCCGTCCACTGGGCTAGTCGACTCACTCCAAGTCGAGTCGGTCAAGCAGTCGTCAGGTCTCAGCCGGCTACACGGTTTCCGTACTCTGCACGCTCGTCTCCGGGAGGGTCCGCTCCACGAGCTACTGGTCGATACTCCAAGTATCTCAAAGTCTCACGAAGAAGTGCCTCAAAGGTCCGTCTCGTCACAGGGGTCTCAACGCAACAGACGGCGCGTCGATCGGACGCCCGGTCTGTGAGTTATTAGCCTAACCGTCCCTGGGGCCCGGTTGGTTTCGTGAGCGGAACCAATCCCGGCCGTATCTCAACTGTACCCCGAACTCCCATAGGGTATACTCAAAGGGACCGTTACTCAACGTAATCACCAACGCCGCTGACGGCTCGTCAAGCGGACGTCCTGTCTGAAGGATATCAGCTTTCCCGTTCCAGGGGCCCGGTTGGATTTCGGGTGCGATCCAACCCGGCTGTAACCAAAACTCGGGCGGAGTATACCAAAAGTTCCATCTCATCAAGAGGAAGTCAACGAAACAGACGGCGCGTCAACCGGACGCCCGGTCTGTAAGTTATTGGCTTTTTCGTCTCCGGGGCCCGGTTGGTTTTTAAAGCAAAACCAACCCGACCATACTCCACCTGCGTCCAAACCTCGGGCAGAGTATGCCAAAAGATCCGTCTTATTAAGAGGAACGCAACGCGACTGACGGTGCGTCAATCGGACGTTCGTGGCTCAAGATATGAGCGTTTCCGCTCCGAAGGTCCGGTTGGTTTCGTGAACGAACCAACCCGGCCGAACTCAAAGTAACCCGAAACCTTGAGTGCGATATACCGAAACGACCGTCTCGATCCAAGGATCGCGTTGCCGCAGACGGTTCGTCATTCGGAGGTCCGAGGCTCAAGTTATGAGCCAAAAACCAAAACTGGTTCGAAATGGGGGGGTCCGGGTCCGGGCCGACACGGCCCGACCCCCCCCCCCCCTGGGCGACGCGGCGGCGCGGCGGGCCGCGGCGGGCCGCGGTGGCTTGGCGGCTGGCGCCGCATGGAGGCCGCGCGGGGTCGGCTTGCGGGGAGAAAAGCCCCCGCTTTGCTGGAGGGCGGCGCGGCAATTAGCCGCGCTGGTTTGTAAGAACCCCCCCCCCCCCCCCCAACGTGGGGGGGCTTGATTGAAGGGCGGCGCGGCTATGCCGCGCCGTTATTATTTTTTTAAAAAACGCCCCCCCTCACGTGGGGGGCCTGCTGGTGCGGAAACGGGGGGGCCGGCTGCCCCCCTCCTTCAAAGAACCGCCCCCTCTTAAAGGGGGGGGGGTTTAATGGGTTGGCCGGGGGATTATATTCCCCCGGTTTTATGTCATCCGGCCGGCCAGCTGGCCGGCCGGTTTTCTCCAACGGGACCGGAAAAATCCGGTCCCCTCTTCGGCTTCCGACGCCGGCAGCCCGGCCGCCGGTCTCCTCTTCCGCCGCGGCCCGGAACCGGCCGCGGTCTTCTCGTCCCGCCGCGGCCCGGAACCGGCCGCGGTCTTCTCGTCCCGCCGCGGCCCGGAACCGGCCGCGGCGTTCGTCGTCCGGCGCGGTGCGACGGCACCGCGCCCCTCCGCCGCACTTTAAGTTCTTTCAACGCGGCGCGACGGCGTCGTGTTCTTGATGTTTCTTCCACGGTGTGCGCGCGACGGCGTTGCGTAAAATATACGTACAATCATCCGCGTGGTGCGACGGCACCACGCTACCTTGCTTCCACCCGCAAGAATAATCAACATGAACGATGGAGGGGGTTCGGCCGTGTTCAAGCGGTCCGGCCCCCCTCACGTTAAATAATAACGCAACTTTAAAATAATCAAGTGTCTCACGTTAGACGTGCTAGATCCATGATCAAGAATGAAATAAATAAAATTTGAATCAACAACCCCTACCTTGGTATAAGGTTCGAAGATTTGTCTACGTTCCGCGGAAGACGACGTCGCGGAGGTCGGGCGTCGCGGTCGTCGTTCGTCAAATTCGACGACGAAGAGGCGCGTCCGAAGAGGCACGTCGTTGGAGAATCCTTGTACGCCGACGAAGGTTGTCTGAGGAAGGTGCGGTGTTCTCTCTCGTTGACACCGAAGACGAAGAAGAGCTGAGCGGCGTTCTTCGTCGGAACTTGAGCGTTCTACGTCAAGTCTTGAGGAAAGTCAAATAATAAAGTAAACAACGAACTCAAGAACCCCTACCTCGATAGTCACACGTTGACGTAGTCGTGGAATATCGGTGTCGATTCTCTTGACGTCGGAGGAAGAGTCGTTATCGAAGGCGTTCGTCGCGGAAAACCGTCGCGGAAGAGATGACGCGGAAGAAGTACGTCGCGTCGCGGATACGGCGTCGCGGATGGATCGTGTTCTTCGGCGGAGAAGTTCTTCGTTGAAGAACGACGTTCTTCGCGTTCTTCGTTGAATTTGAAGAAGAAGAAGAGGCTCTCCAAAAGCTCTTAAGAAATCCTCCCAAGGTGTTAAAAGAATCCCCTAGAATAATATAAGCTTTAACTTATATTATTACATAACTTAACCACAAGAATTTCAAAGGTTTGAAATTCAAAAAGGGTTTAACTACCTTAATTAATAAGGTAACTCAAGTTGACTACATTTAATGAAATGAGTTAAAGGGGAGGTTTTGAGAGAATTTGAGGAGTTGGGGTTCATGTGGACCCCACCTCACTTAATCCTCCCAAGGGAGGTTAAGTGGATGTGGGTCCCACTCCCAACTCCCTTTGGTAGGACTTAACTAGTTAAAAATAAAATTTGTTCCTCACAAATTTTATTTAACTTAAACTTAAAAACCCAAAAACTAACTTTCAACCCACAACAAACGCAACTCCCGAAAAGGACTCTTTAAGAGAATATCGGCGCTGCGAGTTCATCGGTGCCCTCAGATTTCAATTCCGAGCACCGGATCAAAAGTTAGGAATTCCCGCTCGTTCGTTCACTGAACGTACCCGAGCCAAACTTCGGAAATTAATTCCGGGTACTCCGGGCCTCGGAATCAGGTGCCGTCTGAAACCGCGTTCTTGTAAAATTCTAAAGAAAATTAAGAAAAAATTTTCCTTGAATTTTACAGGTCTTTACAAGGGTCCTAGTGTATGGATACGTCAGCCTCTGCACCAATAATGGACTCCCTCTACTGAAAACCACACTCTGTAACCTTATCATTATTGCTTCACAGAAAATATCAGAGTACAATGTTTTGTCATAGAACTGACTCCTCTGATACCAATTTGTCACGACCCGTCCCCCGGGGCCCATGCTGAGACTACCCCAAACCATACTTCCATAGGCCAGGGGCTAGGACCTATCACCAAAGGAGTAATTCCCTAAAATTGAGAATGAATTTCCATTATATAGTGTATTCACACAGAACAGAGTAAGAGCTAGAAGTAAAACACAACGTAATGCTATATACAAAAGAGTGCTGAAAAATAAAGATGCTGGAAATACAATCCCAACAGGAAAGTACAAGTACAACTGAAAAGAATGTTCCAATAAAGAAAAGTAAAGCAGATACCGGGTCGTCCTACGGGGTTCCAACCTAAAGCATATGTATGGATGGCCTCCTCAGTAATCAATGTCTGCCAGTCTCCTCTGTGTACTGACTCGTCGTAAGGTCCACCTCTGGGTACCATCCAGTCCTGCCACTCAGCCTTATTCAATGTTGTCTGTCATCTGCATCAAACACAATGAGTTGCGGGCATATCCAATGTAGGGGTGAGTATAACAATACTCAGTACGGCCCCCGAGACCCTCATGGTATCACAAAATACAACACGGATAAACCACAAAGAATGAAATAAACAGATAACCCCACTTCGGTTTATGATCAAATATAAATCTATGTCTTCAAGTAATCCATCTCGATCTTGATAAACCACAATAGTTCCAGACTCAGCTGATACAGGTATACAACTTATGTAAAGATATTGAGATGGTCATATGTAGCCACTAAATCATCTAAGCTATCAGACCCACACAGAATCCAGGACTTGCAGTTAGACCTGTCAGACCCACACAGGATCTAGGAATAGTGGTCAGAGCTTTCGGACCCACACATGATCCCAGACCAGATATTCATTCAAACCCACATAGGATCCAAAAACTGAAGTCAGAACTGTCGAATCCACATAGTATCCAGGAATAGTAGTTAGAGATGTAGGACCCCCACATGATCCATGAACAGTTATTCTATCGAACCCACACATGATCCAAGAATAGAATTCAGAACTGTGAAAGCCACATAGGATCCAGGAACAGTTGTCAGAGCACAACCATCCTCAGGGTTAGGTACAATGTGTTCTCGATTCCGAGAGAGTCCTCTTCTCCAGCCAATTGTCGATACATCAAATGCCACAATGTCCAATGTTTATCTATCCAAAAGATCTTTCTTTCCATAAGAATCTCAATGCGATAGAGGGTACGTCAAAGGACGCTCAGTCTGAGAGATATTGGCATATACGTTCCAAGAGCCTGGTTGGAATTACGTTCGATCTAAACTAGCCTTACAACAACTGTGTCCAAACGTTGAGTGGGGTATACCAAAAGAACTGTTTTGTTCCAATTTTTTTGCTTCCATATATGTTTTGTCAATTTAACACTCATAGAACATGTTATGGTTACAATAATGCAAATAGATCAATTGGGTGCGGACTGGGGACCAACCCAGTCTGCAGGGGCAGCCCGGCCAATGGAAGCGGCCCGACCAGCGCTAGGTCCATCGTAGTGGCCCGTGCAGGGACCGACACGGCGGCCTTCATGGCTGGCGGCCCATGGGGGGGGGGGGGGTGGGGGTCCTCCCTAGCCTCGTCCAGGTGGAAGCTACATGCCCCTGGAAATCCTGAATGGATATGTTGTTCGGGTGGAGACAAATCGGCGCCACATGGCGCTGGTCCGCATCACTCGGGGCCCAGCGGGTCCCTCTATTCCCTACTGTTTGAGCTTCCAACCACCTCCCCACATAGTGAAGTTTCTCCATGCCTCCCATGTGATGGCATACAAGGGTTTTAACCCTTGCTCCCCTGTGCGGAACTATTTAGCCGTGCCTTCCTCGTCAAACTGGGGGCCCGAGCCTCCTGTCCTTCTCGCGGCCAACCTTGCGCGAGCCGCCGATGCACCGACGCGGCCTGCTGGCAGCAAACTTCTCCTCTGGCAGTTTGGTTATGTTGCCACTGTCCATGCAGCCTACCGGAGGGCCGACCTCCGTTCTCTTCATTGTCAGTTTCGTCCGCCGGTGAATATTTCACGGGTCACCGTACGAGTTCTGGTGGCCCATTTTTTGTTCCGGAAGGGGTCGTGTTATTCTCAGAATGTCGCCTTCCATCGGCAAACATTATTGAAAAGAAATTCTCAACCCATACTCATGCCGTATTGGGCATCAAATCTATAAGAAATGCGGTGGGGTTTTGCAGTGTTTGTTCATCCCACGCCCTCAACGTTAGGGTGATATTAAGCAGCTTCAAATTCAAAACCACAATGGGAAACGAAGAACACACAACAATTATCAAGCTAAAACCCATACCACAAATTCGTCTTTCATTGAAAATATCGTGGAAAGGTGGGTGTTGATTCGTTGACATCATAAAATAAGGTGATGAAGTTGAGGATGACATTGTCCACTTTATTGAAGGATGACACTTCATCCCTTGTTCCGATTGAATATCGATCTTCATTGGAGTAAGAATTGTTCTTCATTGGAGAATTATTTTTATCCCAAGATCTCCTTTTCCCAACCTCCACCAAATGAAAATTACAAACACAAAAGTAATGGATTAAGTAAATCCATTATTTAATTATTAGCCCAAAAATTGAAAAATATTCAAATAAAATAATTAATCCTCCTTTAATTAATTTGTGTGGATTGTAACCATAAAATAGGGATCTCAAGAGGCTCTCCCCACTTAATAAAAAGTTCAAGAGGCACGAAACTCAGGTGGTCCCCACCAAATTAATCCTCTCAAGGGAGGTTGAGTTCGGGTTGGCCCCACCACCATAACCTCTCATGGGTGGTTAACATGTGGTGGTCCCACCTCCAACATCCATGAGGTGGTTTTAACCACCACACACCAAATGGCGGCTCAAAATAAAATAAAGTGATGCACACTTTATTTTATTATTTTTCATGAAAACCCAAAATCAATCTTGTATAATCTACTTGCTAACGTTGATATAAAAGTATCCGTATGCGAATATTAGCATTGCGAGTTCAATAGTGCCCTCAGATTCCAATTCCGAGCACAAATTCAGAAGTTATAAAATCCCACTCATAGGTTTACTAAATGTACTCGAACAAAACATTAGGCATCGATTCTGAGAACACCGGGCCTCGGAATCATACGCCTTCAGATTTCACGGACTCGTAAATTTCCCTTTTATTTTACGAAATAAATTTCCATGGAAATGCTGGGTCATTACCTTGTCTCCACCTCAGGGCCTTATTTCCCTATAAGCTACAACTCGAACTAAGGGATCAAATGGGGGGAATGAGCACACATTTGAGCCTCACACAACCATGTGCTCTCCTGGGGGTTCCCATGTGGCCAACGTACATGCACCAGAGTTATCAATCGTCCATGAAGGACCCAGTCTTTTCGATCCTCAATCTCCACTAGACCCTCCATAAAATTCACCATATCATTGATGTCTAACTCCCCAAGGTCTATGATGTGAGAAGGTTCGTGAACATATCTCCATAAATGATATACGTGGAAGATGTAGTGCACCTGGTGCAACTGAGGTAGATGATCTATGTGGTGTGCCACCTCGGCACTCTACTAAGGACCTGAAAAGGTATGACGAATCTTGGAGACAACATGTTGCATCAAACAAATCTCTGTAGACCACATCGAGTTTAGAGACATAGAAAGACGTGGTCACCATCCTCGAACTCTAGAGGTCTCCATCTCCTGTCAGCATACGACATATGCCTATTCTGTGCAGTCATCATTGCTCCTGGTTGATTTTTACCATCTCTGTGGTAGCTCGTATCATCTCTGGTCCCACTAGTGCTGACTCCCCTGGGTATGTCTTGCAGAGTGGAGATATGCAATGTTGTCCGTACAATGTGTCGAAAGGTGTCATCCTGATGGTGGTGTGATAGCTGTTGTGGTAGGAAAACTCCACCAATGGAAAGTGATCCTCCCAGCTGTGACCCAAGACGATGACACAATCACATAACATGTCCTCGGGGGTATGAATGATCCTCTCAGTCTGACCATCAGATTGAGGATGGAAGGCGGTGCTCAAACGAAGCTGCGTCCTGAAAGCCTCCTACAACACCTTCCATAGCCAGTAAGCAAACCATGTGTCACAGTCAGAGATAATAGATGAAGGTACTACATGTAACTTCACAATATCAAGCACATAGAGGCGTCACAAGCTCTCTATTAAACCCTTATCTCAGATCGGTTGGATGTGGGCCGACATGGTGAGTCGTTCAATGATCACCCAAATCATGTCATGAACCCTACAGGTATGTTGATGACCTCTCCCAAAATCTATGGATATCCCATCCCACTTCCACTCTGGGACATTTAAAGGCTGAACCAAGCCTACTAGTACCAGGTGCTATGCCTTCACTTGCTGATAAGTGAGGCATCAAAAGATGAACTCTGCAATTGATTTCTTCATACATGGCCACCAATGATGTCGTCGATGTGCCTAGTACATCTTTTACACTCCATGATGTACCACTAGATGGGATGTATGGAACTCCCACAGAAAATCCTACTGAAGTGAAACTGGCACCATTGTACCTCCTCTGAAGATGATGAAGTGCTATCCACCTTTAGAAAATCCATCAGGTGCGTGCCCTATGGATATCTAAGCATGTGGTGTCTCACAGTCATAGTCTCCATGTTGTGCCTCCCTGACTTGCAGAAGAACTAGGGGAGTGACTCTAAGGGACTATAGAAAGGCTTCTCTGTCTCAATCCACAAAGGATATCGTTATGGAAGCCAGCTGCTTTGTCGCCTCTCCTGACAGTTGTATACCAGATCTCTTGTTGAGTGTATCAGCTACAATGATACTCTTTCTAAATGTATAATCTATCTTGAAGTCATAGTCCAAGAGGAACTTGAGACATCACCGTTGTCTTAGGTTCAAGTTATTTTTAAAAAGATATACCTAATACTATTTTTCTCATTGTACACAGTAAAACATTCGCCCATAAGATAGTGTTACCACATCTTCAAGGTGATGACCACTGCTGCTAACTCGAGGTCATGGGTAGCGTAGTTCTGTTTGTTCTGTCCCAGCTACCGAGAACCATATGCAATCACTGCTCTCTTCTACATCAGGACACACCTGAGTCTGGTCCCGGATGTGTCGATGTAGACTACATACTCTACACCTTCCTCTGTAAACCTTATGACGGGGGCACTTGTCCGCCTCTGCCTCAGCTCTTGAAATCTTTGCTAGCATCTCTCTGACTGCACAAAGGGTTTCCCTTCTTCGTCAAGGATAATAGTGGTGATGAATTTCTGTATAAGGGGTATTTGATGTTGAAACACATGTAAGGCACTAATCCTATAAGCGTCCTCTACCGGTACTTCAAGTCGTAACTACTAACCAACAGGAAGTGATATAGCTGGAACACTACCCGAAGGTACCATCTTAAGCATCGATCCATGTACCGAAGACTCATCACTGTGAGGACCATCCTCATGGTCACTAACTAAAAAAGAATAGTAGATAAGATCACCATATTCACAACTAGTGTCTCAACTAGGTGAAAAAACTCTAATAATCACTTTCATCCAGTCCTCTGCTGCCTGGGAAGTTGTCTCGCCTCGTAACCTCAGAGGCCTCTGTTGCTGGAACTCTTGCAATGCACTCAGTCCCCCTGCACCATCCACCAGTGCGGATAGGGGTATCTTCTTCCCAACGGGTGGTTGCGTTGCATGTACACAACCTGAAGGTGACAACATAGTAATAGGGCCCTGCACCGGAGCCTCATCGCTCAGTGGACCATCATCGGGTACTCTCTCTGAAACCATAGCAGGTTGTCTACGCAGTGGTATCCTGATAAGGAACCAGTGCACCACGGTCAATATGATATACCTGGTGAGCTGACTCAAATAGATCACAATTAAGACTCTGGAAACTGACATGCAATCTGTGTTTTCATGCATTGAGTCATAAATCAGAAGTAAGGGTCCTGGTGTATGGATATGTTCGCCGCCACACCAACATAGGACTCCCAAAAATAAAGACCATACATAGTACCCATAATAAAATAACTTCACAGAAATGATTAGAGTCATATGTTCTATGGTAGAACTGACCCCTATGAAACCAATTTTTCATGACCAATCCCCTAGGGCCTATTCTGAGACTACCCCTAGCCCTCCATCCATATGCTAGGTGCTGGTAACTAGCACAAAAGGCATAATTCCATAAAATTGGGAAGGCATTGACTTTATATGGATTATTCACACACAATAGAGTACGAGCTGGAAGTAAAAAACTATGTTAATATGTATACAAAAGAGTGATGAATATTAATGGGGCCGAAAATACAAGCTCAACGTGAAAGTACAATTACAACTGAGAAGAAAGTACAACTGAAGGAAAGTAAAGAAGCTACCGGGTCATCCTCCGGGGTTCCTACCTGATGGGTAGTCACACATGGCCTTCTCAGTACTCCACGTCTATCAGTCTTCTCCGTGTACCGACTCGTCATAAGGTCCACCTCCGGGTACCGTCCAGTCCTTCTACTCAGCCTCAGTCAATGCTATCTGTCGTCTGTATCCAACACAACGAGGTGCTGACATATCATGTGCAATGGTGAGTATAACAATACTAAGTTGGGACCCTGAGACCCTCAAGGTCTCAGAAAATCCATCAAGGATAAACCATAATGTATGAAATCAATAGATAACCCCACTTAGTTATATAACCATACATATATCAATGTTATCAAGTAATCCATCTCGATCAAGAGGAAACAAAATAGTTTATAACTCAACTCACATCGGTATACAACTTATGTAGAGATATAGATATGATCATATGTAGCCACTGAATCATCTATGATGTCGGACCCATAGATGATATTGGACATGTAGTTAGAACTGTCAGACCCACACAGTATCCAGGAACAGTAGTTATAGCTGTCGGACCCACATAGGATCTAGGTTTAGTTATTCTGTCAAAACAACACAGGATCCAGGAACAAAAGTCAGAACAGTCAGATCCACACAAGATCTATGAATAGTAATCAGAGCTGTCAAACCCCCATAGGAGCTAGCACCGGCTATTGTATCAGACCCAAAAAGGATCCACGAATAGAAGTCAAAACTGTCAGACCCACATAGGATCCAGGAATAGTAGTCAGAGCAGGACCAGCCTTAGGGTTACATACAATGTATGCTTGATTCAGGGAGTGTTCGCTCCTCAAGCCAATTGTCGATATATAAACTGCCACAATGTACCTATTTTATTTATCCAAAATAATCATCTGGCCATAAGTAAACATGAATGATGTTACGTTATACAGACACCTGGTCTGAGAGTTATTTTAATATCCTTTCTGAGGGCCTGGTTGGATTTACGTTCGATCCATCCCGAACATACCACAAAAGTGTCCAATCATCAATATGGGTAAACCAAAAGAATTGTATTACTCCATGATTTCTATCCCAATAGATGGTTCATCAATTGAACACTCGTAGGTAACCTTGCAGTTAAAACAATGGAAATAGGTCAATTGGGTCTAGACTGGGGTCCGACCCAGTCCATGGATCCAACCTGGTCGGCGGGGGTGGCCCGGCTCACAATGTGTCTGGTCCGCTCTGGTTCCAGCCCGGCGGCCCGTAGGTGGGGGGGGGGTCCACCCTCATCGCGTCTATGGGGAAGCCGTGCCCCCTGGAAATCCCAAACAGCTATGTCATTTGGCTGGGAGACAAACCAGTGCCACGTGGCAGCAGTCCGCGTCATGCGGGACCCAGCGGGTCCCACTGCCCCAGGCTGGCCGAGTGGCCAGTTGCCTCTTTTCATGGAAGTGTCCCTTGATCCACCACATGGCACTTTTGGGCCACCCCTTCCTCGGCAAACCGGTGGTGCAAGCCACCGATCCATCTCGCGGTTGTCCTTGTGTCGGTAGCCGCAGCACCGCCGCGACCTTCCGGCCATGACCTTTTCCTCTGGTGGTTCGGTTGCACTGCCACTGTAAATACGGTCAGCCGAAGTGACTTCTAGCCTCCACTTCATCGTCAGTTCCATATGACGGCGAATCTTTCCTGAGTCACTAGACGAGTTCAAGTGTCCCATTTCTCATTCCAGAAGTTGTTGTGCTATTCTTGGAATTTTTCCATCGATCCGCAAACATTATTGATGAGAAACGCTCAACCCGGACTCATTCCATGTTGGGTTTCAAACCCATAAAAATTGTGGAGGATTCGGTTCATGATTGTTCGGCCCGCGCCCTCCGCGATAGTGTGATATCATGAGGCTTCGATTTCTAAACCACGACTGCAACAAATAACACGCAAAAATTATGAAGCTCGATCCCCTACCTCGTATTAGTTGTTCGTTGAAAATGTAGCAGAAAGGCATAAATTGATTCATTAACATTAGGAAGAAAGATAAAGAAGTTGAGGACTACGTCATCGGATTTTTCCAAGGACTACACTTCCTACCTTGTTCCGGTAAAAGATCGTTCTTCGTTGGCGGAAGATGTGTTCTTCATTGGAGTATTCTTTTTCTCCCAAGATCTCCTTTTCTCATGCTCCACCAAATGAAAATGCCAACCCCAAAAAAATGGATTAAGTTAATCCATTATTTAATTTTGGCCCAAAAATTAAAAAAGATTGAAACAAAATAATTAATGCTCTATTAATTAATTTGCGTGGATTGGCACCATAATGTGGGGAGCTCAGGAGGCTCTACCCACTTAATGTGTTGTTCAAGAGGCTTCCAAATTGGGTGGTCCCCAAAAAATCAATCCTCTAATGGGAGGTTGATTTCAGGTGGTCCCCACCACCATAACCTCTCATGGGAGGTTTAGGTGTAGTGGTCCCACCTCCAACCTCCATGAGGAGGATTTAACCACCACACACCAAATGGCAGCTGAAAATAAAATAATGTAATGCACAATTTATTTTATTATTTTCCATGAAAACCCAAAATCTCTCTTTTTTACTATACTTACTGCAGTCAATGTGAAAGTCACCTTAAGTGAATATCGGCACTGTGAGTTCAACTGTGCCCTCATATTTCAATTCCACGCACCGGTTCAAAAGATATAAAATCATGATCGTACGTTTACTGGACGTTCTAGGAAAATAATTCTGAAATTGATTCAGGGAAAACCGGGCCTCGGATAATACGCTGTCAGTTTTTTATGACTCGTAAAATTCCCATTTATTTAATAAAAAAATTTCCATTGAAATTTTGTTTCATTATAGAGATAGTAATTTGTATGTAATGATTTGTTCAGTTTCATTTTTTTATTGAGCGTGATGGAATGAACATGAGTATTATTATATATTTCCATAATTATTATTATATCATAAATATCATTTTATTTAATTCATTAATATTATATATTCCAATCATGTGATGTGGTTCAGAAAAATAAATCACATCACTTCATGGAGGAGGTAATCCACAGGAACACATGAATGACGTTATAATTTTTAAATGAATAGAAATGTAGTGTATTATATTATAAATTTTTTCTATAAGAATAAATATTTTATTGATAATATATATATATAGTAAATCCATCATTAATTAAATTTTTGATAAGTGTTTATGGAATCAAATTACATATATTCGTGAGGTATTATCCCTTTACACACATGAACAACAGGTTTGTTTCTTATTTGATGGAAGTTGATACAGATATAGGGTACTTAAATTACAAAATAAAACCTTAGTATATGAAATATATATTTCTTATAATATCATAAATTTTTAATAAAAATTTAGTGTCATTTAATGGAATTATAAAAAACGCATGGTTAAAAACTATACCACTTCTTCTAACATCTTCTTTAGTTTCTAAAAAAAATTCAAATTGTCACTTTTTTAACATTAAATGTCCTATAGAACAAGGGTATTGATTATTTGTGTTATTGAAAGATAAATTTTTTTATTTTTTCAATAAAACGGGATTAGATACTCCCTTTCATAATAGATGGGAGTGGCACTATTTTAATTTTTTAATGTATTAAATTAATATAAACTTCATTTCATATTAAAATGGGGCCAAATTTAAATAAATCTAAATATTATATTATGCTGAATAGAAATAATATAAATCAGTAAAATATGAAATAGTTTAGATGATCTGTTCACCCTTACTGTCTTATTTTAACCCATTTTAATCATTTCTCAATTATAGTTGAGTTACAATTCCTAAATTTCATTGGACATAAAAGAGATAAAATAAATGAATAAATAAGAAACAAATGGGTCTCCATTGAAATTACAAACCAATTCCCAAATACATTTCCAAATATAATATTTTTATTTATTTTAAATCATTTAATAAATCAAAATGTACTATAAAATATAATTAATGTCAATTATTAAACTATTCATTTATTTTGAAAATAAAAACATAAAAAACAGAACCCTAATATATAAAATTAACACATATAAATACTAATATATATATGTATGAATATTTTGTGACAAAATAAACTATTCAAATTATATTTCATTAATTTTTTCCTCAAAAATTTATTTTGTTTTCATGTTATTTATATAATTGTTATGTTAGTTTTGCGTTATCATTTAATATAATTTTTTATTTCTAAAATTCGAATTAAATTACAACGATAAAAAAATTTATATTTAAATTTAGTATATATAACCAAAGATATGTCATTTTTATCCCTATCACCAAATATTATAGTTCTTGAATTCATTAAAGAGGTTCTTTTCACATCACAATTCATAAAGTACTATTAATGTAAAAACATGTTAATATGAATCATAAATGGTAAATTTACATAAATTATATGATATGGGGTGAATTTAAGGATATCCAATATTAATTATACATGTTTTTATTCCATTATTACCGCTGTCTCTTTAGTTTAACACCAAGTAATATTTTTTTACCCGTTACTGGGATAACAAAAGTTTACTAATTTTATAAAAAAAATTGGAAAATGATGTTCAAATTATTACCAAATAAAAATTAAGATGACTACATATATGGAAACCATTTTTTAAATTAAATTCACATGTGTTTCGGAATATAATTTAAAAATATACACATATAAAATGTCAAAAAATGATTTCTTTTAAGGAATTCATTTTTGAAGAATACGTTGATCATACTTTTACTGTATAACCAATGATCATCATTATATTTATTGAAATTTATATAGAAAAATATATAATGTAAAAATTTATTGTAATTTATTATCTATTAATGAATATTTTAATTAAAAAAAGTTGAATGACATTACGAATTTTTAAAAAAAATTATGAAAACAATTTATTTTTAACTATTTATTGAAAAATTAAACAAATTATCAATATAAATAAAAATAAACTCATATAATTTTAAAATGGTTATATAAAAAAAGTTTCCATTTTATCATCTTCAATTTGTACAATAGAAAACTAGTAATTACAATTATTCTCAGAAATATTAGTAAAAATCATCATTAATACAAAAAATGATTTTTAATAATAAATTGACATTAAAAAAATTGATTGATGATATAATAAGAGTATATCCCTATAATTATAATGATTAGTAATTCAATATATATATCATTAAATAGTATTTTTAATTGATACTCAGTAATTTAATATCTTGGTTATGATAATCATATTTACATAAAATATTTCATGTGTGTGTAATATTTTTGTTACATGTTGTATATACTATGAAACATAAGTATCTTATATTAAATTTTGATATGTTAGAACTAATAGTTATTATTTTTTGCACGATAAATTTATATAGTTAAGAAACTGTAAATTGATTAGATATCTAAATAAATAGATTTTTGAATCTTGAACTACTTATATAATTCAAAATACATTAATATATTCAATAAAAATTATTTCATTTTTATATACTGATTTATAAAACAAATTAAATTACTAGGTTACTCCTAGAATAATAATTCTTTTGATATGGATGCATATCATATTTATACGAAGGAAATGAATGTATTTTTCACAAATACATTGTTTCTCTAATGATGGTTATTCTTACCAACCTTAACTAAGTAGTAAAATGAAAATAAAATGTATACTAATATTCATATACATTTATTGGTACTCAAAAAATTCATTATTATAAATATTATAATAAAATATAATATTTTATGTGCTTATAATTATGTATCCTATTATTTTCATTCATAATTAATTTGATTCATGAATTCATTTTTTATTATTTATCAATTTATATTTATATCATCATATATTAATTTGCATTCAGAAATTAATATAATTTCATAAAACATTATTTTTAAATATTAGAGACTATTATTTTATATTGAAATTACAAAATGTAAACAAAGATAATTATCTGTTAATTTATTTAATCCACTAAAAGTTATGAAGTAAATTTTCATGGTTATTATATCATTTTTAGTTAAACATAATTTAATTAATTGATATAACAGTTGTCCCTGTAACAAGGAAAATATATATAAATCATTATACATGATTCCATATAGAATGTATCTTGATGACTTATAAATTTACGTGATGGTGTCTAATTAAAAAGTCATGTTATCTATCACGTGAAAATATAAACATAATGAAGATAATCCTTATATTGATATTTATGTTTTAAATTATATTAGAACATCAATTCATAAACTTTTCATGAAAATATCAAATAAAATTATGTCATTATTCTTTTGTATAATTTTTTTCATTCTCTAACTAATAATTAATTATGGATTTTATCTAATAAAACATAATCAACAAAAATTTGGATTAGTATATCAGGAAATTTATTTAAAAGATGATGTAATTAGATTTATAGTATTATTAAATTCATCCACCTATTATTTTTAGAGATATCAATACTAATAAATTCATGTTTTTATAACAGCCAATTTAAATAATAAAATTTATATATTATAGACTCTATAAATCATTTCAACCTTATTTATTTTATTCTAATATAAATTTTCATTCAAAAAATTTTTGTATACCTCGATCTAATCATGTCCACACATATTATATTATTTATGTATCCCTCTTCAGATGATATTTGAAATTGTTATAATGGAATAAAATAATCATTCATCTACTATGATTTACTAGTGATGAAAATTATCCTCACACACTATCACTAGGTCAAATCAATGATTATTTGTATTGCAGTCATTTTTATTTTTGGGTCATTTAATTTTAATTTTTGTTTGGATTCGTCCACCTCAAAGCACTATGGGTAAAATGAATATAAAATACCATTAGAAAAAATTGATATCCTATAAAAATAAAGACTCCAATAATATATCAGAGTATCCCATTTCTTTATTCCGTTGGTCTATTTCTTCTTCTATAAAAATCTGGCCATGAGGTAGTAATGTGAACTGTTATTCCGCAAATCATTAAATAATCACTACTGGATAAATATTTACATTAGTGCATCTATAATACATTATATACATATAATTAAATTTTTACCCCATATTAATATTTAATATATTAGAAAGAATACACCTCATTGATTTTATATCATTTTACCTAGAAACAAACTTCATGTCATTATTTTGGGAAATGACATCCATATTTTTATATGAAAAATTCTATTTAGAATTATTTATGGAAAATATTTTATTAATGATATATATATAATATTTATAATAACATTCTTGGTTATTTTAAAATCATATATTCCTACAATATCCTTGATTGCAATGAAATAATATTGTCCCATCTGAAGTATATTCACTATTTATTTTATGAAATAAAACTACATAGGATATAGTAATATCACCTATATTTTTTTAGTCAAATTGATAATGTTTCTTATATATATGTATATAATAGGTTGTATCTTGATGTATTGAAGAAAAGAATCCTACCAACTACCTGAGGGGTATTTGGATAAATTTTTCTAAGTCATACTGTTGATCTCAGATTCATAAAAGATTACATAAATGAAAAAACCTATAATGATATTACATAGAGTTACAAATAAGAAAATTGGAATCATAATAATTATTTTTATAGACTTAACTTAAAATAATTTATATAAATCGACCTATATTATCCCAATAAAATCTAATTTTCCAAAATCATCTACATCTATAATAACATAGATCTGAAAAGTGATATATTAGTCGATAAACTTTCACACATCTATTTAACATAACATCATATTCTAAAATAACATTGAATTTAATAATATTGTAAATCCAGAAGAATTTTTTTTCACGTTCAATCATAAAAAATAGCATTGAAAACTATAATATAAAATAAATTTGTTTTAGATCCTTTTAATTATGTCTAATCCTTGTTAATTTCACAAATTATTGTAATGATCAATCGATGATATGATGATCCATATATTCTTATCCTATTATGTAAATATTAATTATGATAATATAAAGGATATATGATATGTGAATCATTATTAATAATTTAATTTAATTTTTTTATTCAAGACTATCATACATAGAAAATGACTTTCTTTATTTTACAAATATTTTAATTGTAAACATACAACAAAACAACTCAAATATCCTGTATGGGGAAACTAATTAAAATCCATTCCTCATCATTTAGTTTTGGAATATTTCTTAGAGATATAATAATATCTTGATATTTTTAGTTTGTTTTTTTGAGAAATATTATGTATGTCAAAAAAAAATTTCTCTTAAGTAATGATATTATAGACATTAATCATGTACTCTATTGTACTTCATTGAATTCTAAAAATATCATTAACATAATATCATGTATCTGTATCATAATTCATGAAATATTATTCTATGGTATATCATCTCGATATAAATCCCTTTATATGTCAAACTGCAGATTTGAATTAGTGGCAATTCATCAAATATTATTAGATTATTGTGTTGACTCTTATCACTCATGAATATGGATAATATCTCCACTATATTTTTTATCATTATATCCTCATCAAGGAATGATTGATTTATGCTTCCAAAAAAAATAAATTTATTTTTTGTAATTTTTCTTAAACATTTTCCCAATGTTGTTAATTATCCACTAGAAATGATGAAGTTGTGGATTGTGTTTCATATTTGGTGTACAAAATATTCCATTATTTTTTATCTCTTATTATTTCCTCCTAACCATAACTATATTTTTCACCTTCAAATCATAATATATTTATAGGAATAAAATTACATGTTTTCTAAAAAATTTCATTCTATTTTCCATGTTAATATAGTTACATATATTCTATAAATTTTATGTATAAATTCAACCCGTTTACTATAATATCTAAAAACATTTTCTTCAATCATATAGATTCAATGTAATTTTATTGACATAAATGTTTTTATTATAAATATCATTTGTTATATGATTAAAAAATCTAAAACAAAATTTATTCAGAATGTATTGTTATTAGAGTACTTTTAAGTATCATCATTGGAAATTTATTTATTTATTTAGTTTTTTTGAAAATCGCATTTTAAAAATTTTATATTTGAATAAATTTTATTGAAATGAAAAATTAATGTTTTTCATTTTATCCGATTATAATAATTAAAAAAATTATTCAAAATAATATTAATAATTATTGGAATGAAAAAATTACTTGAAAATTATCAATCATTCATGGTGAGTATCAGATTCAAAAGTGTACATTTAAAAATAGAATTTATATATTTAAATAAAAAATATCTAAAATAATAGTAACAAAAAAATGTAAATCCCAAAACAAACTATATTTTTCTTAATATTGATTCCAAAACATAGTTTTTATACCAAAGAATATATGATTCCCGCAACTAAGTCTTCTATAAATACATAACACCTTCAACAAATATAATTATAAGTCTCTTGGAATAAATATTATCTTATGGATCCTGATATATATCATTGTGATAAAATAATTATCGACTAACTGTATATTCTACATTAATTTCCTCCAAAATATTAAAACATTAACTATTCATTGTACTTTTATATTGAAAATAATATATTATGACAATTATAAAAACAACTATGGTGATTCTTGTATTTGTTTTCTTAATATATTTACATATCGAAATTTTAGGATAACAAAATGTAACAACCAACACTAAAAAATTCACTAATCCATGATATAATTTAATTAATTATAAGATCATACATTATTCTACAGAGGTTTGTGATGGAAACATTTTGTCAGGATTTTGAATTTATGAATGAATTACCATCATAGATTAATAAATTTTTTATTTTTTAATACGATTAATAGTACAACATGATCTATCTGTATGTAAAATGATTCAAAAAAAACAATAATATATAACATATATTATAAATAGATTATAGGTAAACTTGTAGTGAATTAAATATATAATTTGAAATATAATTTCCCTCTCTATTTAACACATCAATTCTGACCAGGTGATTATAAGTACGTAAAGAATAATTTTTAATGATTAGTAGATTTTTGTTCATCAGATGTATGGTTATGGGATGTATGATAGTAAAAAAGGGTAGTATTATGTATGCATGTAGTGGAAGTTGAAAATCATTTTGTATAATTATAAAAAAATATCCTCTGATGTATTCATAGTGAATCAAAATTTTCAACAGACACACCATAATGAATTTTATCTTCTTTAGTTTCTATAATATTTAACTAGTGAATATTTACATAGTGAACATGTTACCAAGGATTAATGGTCACCTTTATAAATATTGGAAGTCTTTGAAACTAAGAAGACATTTCATTACTTCCATTAAATGAATATGTAGACAAATTTAAAAAAGCAATCCGTTTCATGACCTATAAATTTTTCCTTCATAGAGAATTTACATAGTGTTAATCCTCCAAAATGAAAATATTCATACTATATTTTAGTTGAATATAATCTCGTTATTCAAGGTAATATTATAAAATACCCTGTGTTACTCCAGTTAAATATAAAAAAATATAAATAATGTTAATGTATTATATCATTTTACATTATGTCTGTTCTTATATTTTTAAAAATCACTATTTCCTGGAAAAAATATAATTATTTCTTGAGTGTATAGGTGTTTTTCATGTTGTGGTGTTAAGTAAATATAGAATTTTTTCTTCTAATAATCTTTTTGAAAGTGAGGTGAATTTATAATCATTGTTATTTTTAATAGTATGATCTATTTCATAATTTATAGTGGATAAAAAGTTGGAATATTGGATGTTATATCCTAATATGTAATAATATAAAGGGGATTTTCCCTCCCAAAGATTTGTATTAGACCATGTTGTTCAGCCAAGCATAGCTCGTACAACCCTTTGTTTCACTATATCCATTGATGTGACATAAAATTCCAATTAGTGTTTTTCATTATCGAAGGTTTGATATTCAGAAGAAATAATAATCTATATAAATTTTTTTATAGAAATCAATTTGAATTTTGGATTATGTAGACTGAGGATAATATAATTTAGAAGGACCTAGATATTACATTCATTTTTTATCTAGGGATAATATTGTAGAAATTATTGAAATTGATATACAAGAAATTTTTTTGATCTTATAGGAATTAATTTAGAAATGAAATTTCACTTATGATACGTGCAAAATAATCCTGTAGTATAATTTTTCTAGACTTTGTGTGATATAAATGGAAAAAACATGACCATGAACAATGTTTTTATATAGATAATATTTAATAGTATAAATATGATGGAATGACGTACACTGTATGGTCTTGTGAATAAATGTGCACATGGTCTATAATAAGCCTGATTTTATTAATATAAAATCTGTGAATGGTGTTCGTTGATAAATCCATTTTCTTCCAATCAAGGGAGATGAGATGTGGTAGTAACAATGTTCAGTAATACTATGATTAAAATTGACTTGGTGAATTAGGTCAAAAAAATGCTATCATGAATGAGATTCTCAGGTAGAGATAATTCCATATTCTATTTGATAATTTGATTAATATTAATGGATGAGGATGTTCACTTGAGCTAAAAAATGTCTATTATAAGAAAAACATAAAAGATATTCTCATGAACGAATTATAAGAATATCATTGGGATTGATTCTAGTATGTTGTTGTTATAGTAATAAATGTAATATTAATAAGAATGAAAAATTAACCAAGGATAACACTATAGAAGAATCAACATTAATTATTTTCATATTTAATATCTCAATTTATGGTATATTAAATTTACTAATATAATTTACTAATTCTGTATATGAATTGGTGATCACCTCTATATAATCATTTCATTTAATAGGTGAGATCAGAATCATACTTATTTATTCATTTGGAAGTTTTGGAAAATTTCATCTACTGGATAATAAATCCATATATGATATTGGATGTAAATATATGATCATTTGAATGATTAAATAAATATTCATGTATCTTAAAATGTATTTTGAATTTGTGGTCTACAAAAAATCATAATTTTTTTGGATATTTTAATAACAATGTTTATAGTTTTTCCTTTATTAGGTTGTTATTGAATGATTCATTTGGATAAATGGTGGTCACATTTTTAGTTATTGATGTTACTCTTAACCTACATATAAATTATATTTTAAATTCATATTCATTATGTAGAAATCCTAATTATATATAATGTTATTACTGATGAGTTGGTTATCTCATTGTAATAAAATTTATGGTACTAATAGAAAATAGAAAATAAAATCTTAAACAAATGGATATAATAATACCCGATAGTTATGTTATTGGGATTCATGGAATTGTGTCATTCAACAAATTTTTATAAAATCATATATTATAGAAGCTAGAGATTTTTTATCATATTATGTTGTACCTTCTTCTGTTATGAATTAATGTGGTACACCCAATTGTATAACCATTACTAATGAATCTACCTGTAAATTATGGATCTATTTTTTAAAAATAATTTTTATTAATTTTAGAAGACAATATTTTATTTAGATTTCAGAAAAATGTATCTGAAAAGAGAAATATATTTTTATAAGAAAAAGATATCAGCACACAAGATATATCTTCTAAAACATCTATAAGAAAACTGGAATAATAAATAAAAATTAGTTGTATAGAATACATTAGATTAATGGTGCTATAGATAGGATGAATAAGGCATTGATAGGAAAAATGAGAGTATGAGGTTGTATTCAGGAATTCAATATGATATTTGAGAAGATGAAATCTATTAAATAGTTTCAATTTCAAAAATAAATATATAATTATCAGTTGGGTTGTAACGTGTGAAGAAGATGTAAAATGAAAAAATACCATGATTTCAATATATTAATGTATTTGAAATAATGTTTTATGTGTATTTTTATAGTAATGATAATGGTAAAATCATGGTTAAGTCCAAAATGTATTTCACATCATATGTAGGGAAGCATTTTGTCAATAAATTCAAATAGATAAATATAGAAAACCAATTTTCAAGATTAATGATGTACCCTTTAATTAGATGTTGTCATTGATATAAAAGAACCTAGTGGAATAATAAGTTAATGGAGGAAAATATACTATCATATTACTAATCCGTAAATGTTATGGTACATGAATTTTTATAGAATGCTAAAAATAAATTTTAAAGAACTGGAATACCAAAAAAAAATAATTAGTTTTTATAATAAATATATAAATGGTGGATATTTATCTAGTGGGAATGAAAAATTATAGGGCTACAGCTGAAAGAGGAGATCAATGTTATTCAGATAAAGAATAATTATATTTTGGAGATCAAATAGAATATGATTATCATTTTTTTAATTTTGGGGATAATATGATTTTTTTTCTTATAATAATTATGAGAAATATAGTATATATAATAAGTGTAAACAAATTATAATGAACCAATCATTTTTCTAAAATTATTACATGATTTTTAGAATAATTACCAATTAAAACATCCATGTATATTAATGTCTATTGTTATTGGAATATTAGATATTTAATTAAGTAGTATGAAACCAAAATAAAACATATTATATTTAATATTCATATGGAGTTCTTTAATACCATTGAACCCTTCCATAATCATAGGATATCTTGGTGAATACTTTACCAAATGGATGTGCTAAAAAGGCTAGTAAGGGAGTGATCATATGAATAAAGCATATCACATGGGATAAAAAACAATAAATTATGACCTAAATAGAGAGGTCATGAATGATCATAATTATTCCCAACATGTATAATATTTGACCTTATATACAAGGAAACATTTAAATTTGGAGAAAATACAATATGACATAAACATTTGTCAAGGTTTATTGCACATGGAGCATGGGACAAGTCTAAAAACATTGACCATTGAATATATACCATGAGTCAAGGCTTACCACCATGACCATTTCATGAGACCTCACATGAGACTAAACATTAACCAATTAATTACAAAGAAATATGGGTACAAAAATTATAACATTGATAGTAATACGTGTTCCACATTATTAATCATACATAAGAAATCAAACATAAACATAATGGTTACCCAGGTTAAGAATTGGGCATCATAATCATGTCAATGAACATAAAATAAATGAATATACTAATGGTGTCCATGAGATAAAGGAATCAAAAAATAAATGGAAATTATCAAGTAAAAATATAAATATATCAGGATAAATTATGCAAAACTTTTGTAAATACTTACCATAAATTATTCTTTATAAACAATTATAAATAAAACATTTTAGTGAGTCTTAATGAAAATAGAAAACATTATTTAAAATAGAATGTAATTATTGTTTACATACAAATATAAATTAACCAAGATATAAATTCATAAAAATGACAGATTTTAGATAAATAATGGTTTCTTAAAAGATATTATAGAGTGAACTTTAAAACGTGTAAGAACATGGGATGTTACCTTGAATTATTATTGCTTATTAGGAAAAATTGTTAAAGGAATTTTTCTAAAACATATATATTCCAATAAAATAATGATGATATGATATTTGTATCATATTTTGGAAGATATAAACTTTATTTATAATATTCTCTTAAAAAAATTTAAGAATTACATTAGGGTAAATAGATAGAAGGAGTCACCTGAAGGAAAAATGGATGTTCAGTGGGGATCCCAAACTTAATTTATGAATGTGTTCTATAATAGATACTAATGTCACAGATAATCAAATAAAATTCATTACATTACAATTGCAGAACCTATTATTGATGAATTATAATCATTATTTTTTAATTAATATTATTTATGGGATTTTGTATGAGTTATAGAGTTTAATTTCGTCCTTTGAGAGGGTTCATTTTCTTTGTCTCCATAATTTGTTTGCTATTATTTGAGTAAGGAAGTTCATGTATATTAGGTATAATTCTAAAAAAATTTAATTATATGTTATTAATTAACAAACATAAGTTTAATTGGTCTTATAGATTAATTTTTCTCATATAATATGATTAATAATTAGATAACATGTTATTGATAAGAAGTTATATCAATTGTCGTATTTTTTCGATCAAAACATTTTTTTTGTTTCATCACTTTTTATTATGTATATATTTTAGTTTGAAAACAATAAAAGGGTCATAATATTAATTTTACAATCTATTTCAACATTTATAATGGTTTTAATACAACTTTTTATGGTTATCAAAGAATATATATTCTTTTCCTCTACAAAAGTAATTAATCAATACATAATGTAGGAGTGATTAAATTTTATAACAAACTAGAGGGTAGAATTGTTTGGATGATGGATTCACCAATTATAATAATTAAATTTTAGTATATGCATGTTACTATAATTATCATGAAATTCGGTTGATTATATGTGAGTATATAGTAAGAACATTAATGATTATGAAACTAAATTAAAAAAAATAATAGGGAATTGACCTCTTAAATTTTTCCTCATTTATAACCTCCTTAGGGAAAATGTTTTGGTATTTTGATAATACCATTAGATATTTGACATGGGGGTAGGTTTAGAAATTTTATTAGGTATAATTTGGTGATGTATCAATTTTTTAAATGTGTAAGGAGAATAGGTTGTGAGGGGTGGTATTTTTAGTGGAAGGGAAGTGTGTTTTCTCATTGTTATAATCATTAGTTTGTAATTTTGGATCAATACTATGAATAGATTTATCATTATCAATAAATATAATAAAATAATAATGTTATCATATATATTATGGTTCTTAAATAACGGATATATCAAGTAATAGTGTATTTAAATTACAATGTATATATATCAAAAACTTATTATATTTAACTATTCATAAAAGATTCATGAATTTTAAAAATCCCATAAATTCACCATACGTTTTTTTACCAGTAAAATTTTAAATGATCTCCATTATATTAAAATAATTTTTTAAATATGTTAATTTTAATTTTTTCATAAAATCATCATTTTCTCGAAAAAATAAATATTTTAAAATTAAATTTCATTTCATAACACTTTGACAACAAACACAAGGTATCATAAAATTACCATAAAATCATAAGATAGAAAAATATTTTTTTATAATTTTTTTTGTAAAGATATTTTTTGTTATAATTTATTAAAATAATCAAAAAACTGTAAAAATAATATTTATTAATTATAAACACAGGAGCACTTAATTAATAAAAATTATAAACATAATTTTAATATTCCTTAATATATTTATATCATACATTCATTTATAAGATGCATAAATTTTATATATACATTCATAGGTGAGGTTACTATTCATTTGGCCTATTTATTAATCCTAATGGTTATTTTACTATTTTAAGTATCAAGTTACTATTTCATTAGTATAGGTTTCTTAACTTCTATAGTTCATCTTTTTTCATTCATTCATAATTTATACGTTTTTTATTATGTTCTCTATGTAATTTTATTTTACTTATACTATAAGAAAAAAATATAAGAGTGTAATTTTTCATTTATTGAATTTTTGGTCATTACATCCCCCTAATGAAATTTCACCCATGAAAGATTCTTCTATGAGTTAATGTTAAAATATGTGAGGGTTCATATAATATTTAAATCTATTAACAAAATAAATCTGGGATCCATTAAACATAGCTAATAATCATATAAAATAAAAAATGATGAAAATAGTTGGATAAACATGTAATTAAATTATATATCCTAAATTTTTAATCCCTAAATATCAATATAGGTTATCCCTAATCTATTTTATATCATATATTCTTCGGTGAAAATTTTACTCATTGAATATTTTATTGAATTGAGCCTATTAATTTACAAAATCATATCCCCGAGGATTGTCAAACCTGATGCATAGTACTGCCAATTTTTGTATACCATGTTATCTCGAGTCAGGCCTAGAACACCTTGTTAGAGTTGTTACTAATAGGAACATCATTGTGCGAACCACATCCACTTATAGTATCTAAAAATGGATATATTTTCTTCATAACCCACATAATTTATACTATCCAAGAATTGATGATATATTCTCATACACAGTCTTATCCATAGGGTTCTTAATAATTTTCTATGTTTATAATCTACAAAATTAATGAGGTCATTCTCTAATAATAACTATAATTTCCATATAATTTTTCCCATATTACAATAGGATTTTAAGATAAATTAAAAAAACAACCAAGGTTCATAATTTATATGCTCATTATAAGATTTGGTTAATAAATAAAAATAATTAGAAGAAACAATAAATATACTTTATTTAATCTTAATAAATATCTCCCAAATACATTGTTCCATTATATCAGCATAGGATAAGAATTGGAATACATTAACTGAATGGTTGAAATGAAATCCAATTATGGAAATTTAAATAATAATAATGCATAAAATATTCGTTAGAAAGCATAAAATAATGACAAAAATAGAGTGGAAGAAGAATAAACACATAGAAGTATAATATATAGAACATGGGATCATATAATCATGTAATCATAGAAATGTGTAAGTAATATAAAACATTACATAATTATGATTCAAGGATAATTTCACATGGAAGATAATGATTCTAGGATACCCACCAAAACTGTTAGACATAGAACATTAGTCAATATGATAGAATTTTCCCCATTATATCTCATGATATGATAGGATTATCATCATATTAGATCATGATATGATAGGTGATGCCAAATATCATTATAATGCATTGGGTAATTATTATGTTAAATGGATAATTATATTAGATATTGAATGTATGATTATTAGATATTTTAATCGTTTTGTAATGGTTCTATGACGGTGATGTTTCCAGATACCAATATGCTTTCATCATGATTTCAATTTGTTTTTAATGATTCCGCTTATCAAGATTGATATCACATTACTTATTTATTAGGATTGGTATGAATCTTTATTTTGTTCCAGAATTATTTCATATTTGATGGTTCGTGATCTAGGTATTAATTGGTATGGATATATTGGTATTATGATCACACACTCTTTTTTCGTAATTTTGCTCCAATACACATCTAATTATCACTATTGACAGTCATTTATAAATGCACATGCTTACCATTAATGAGTATTTTACCTCAAACTTTATATGATTCCTATTTCCTAGGTAATCGAAAATGATTTTTTTAAATATTCATATAGGGGTTGTATAGGAATGATAATGATTACTTAATGGGAAGTAATAAAATATAGGAATACGAGGAGAAATACTCCTTTGAATTCATGAGTAATTTTTTATATGAGTTTGTTATAATTATCTAATACAATAAAGCTAAATTGCACTTGGTTATTTTAGTGACCCAATATTTACATTTTTTTATTATATTTATGGAAGAAAACATTTGGTTCCTGTATATGAGTATCATGTTTTATATTTTTATATGATGTTTTAGATCCATATCTGGGAGTACGGGTTCAACTATTTTTCAGTTATTATAATAAAATATATTAAATAACATTGGAGTTTATAATGTTTACATGTGATATTATCTTACGATATATTGATTCCTTAGTTTTTATATAAGATGAATGACTATTGTATGCCCAATGTCTTAGAATCTGATTTCAGGTTTTAAGGGATTAGATCTTTATGTGAATAATTCAATTTTGGGAGATTATTTATTGAAGTGAAATATATATAATTATTTGATTTTACATTAATAATTCTTTCCTTTTTTGGACATATGTTTAATGATATTGAATACATTTAGGGTTTATATGATATTTTGTTATTAATATAATTTTATAGGATGTTCATCATATTTTTTGGAATTTAAAGATAATAATTTTATTATTGTTTTATAAGATGTGAAACCTTAAGTCAGGTGACAGAAATTCACATCTTGAATGTTCATGGGGCATTAACCCCCATCCAAAGAGTGGTATGGTTTCATAACATACAACATTCTTATGTGAGTTCCTTATTATCATGACATAAATTTTTACCATAAATGTTATGAAATATAATAATTATTTTTATTATTGTACAATATGTTTTATAACATGTGTATTCATTTATTGGAAGAGTTATATGATTATTTGGTGATTACTATTATTTTTCATAATTTTCAATAATTTTTCATCTATATATTATTTTACTATACATAATATTATCATATTTTGTTTGTGTAATTAAAGTAAAATTTTCTTTTTGAATCATTTATAATTTTACAATAAATTTTAAAGGATTCATTTTAATAAATAAATTAATAATATTCCCTATAGATTGAAAGATTAGGAGATAATTTTATTTATATGAGATGTTAATAGTGATGAGTGTTATTTAAGGATAAATGAAAAACTATTCATGGAATCATTTGTGATATATCCCTTTGAATTTTTATTTTCTAATATAATTCCTAAATATTTTGATGATATATGTTTATCAAACGATAAAATCCTACTTTGGTTCGTAGTTTTAGACATTAGAGATAAATATTTTATTTCTCTATATGAGGTATTATTAATTTTTTCATATATTTTAGCTTGCGATTACCATTTTGGTTTAAGATAATATCTCAAGATATGGGGAATTTTGTTTTTCATTTTATATAAATATATTATCCATTATAATTGTATTTTATTAATTCAAGTTAGAAAATCATCCTAAATAATAATTATTTTAAAATAGAAGAGATTGTGGGAGTAATTCATCAGAGTATGAAATTAAACTTGAAAAGTAAATTCTCTTAATTTTCTTTTTCTATTTTTAAGGAAACATTAAATCATGGAAACATGTCAAAAAATGAAAATTTAATATTATTAGAATTATTTATGAAGAGGTGAGGACCATTTAACACCTATATAGTTTATGGTTTTGTGTTTTTTAATATTATCATTATCAATAAAAATATTTTTATCATTGATCTCCATTAATCTACATCATTGTTTCGTAATTACACTTTTCTTTCATGACAATTTTTCACTTATAACTAATTTTAACATATTTGGAAGCTTAGATATGTATTATTGTAGATGACGTTGAAACATCCCTCTCCCAAATTTCAAGTTGATGTTTTGTTAACCCTTTTTATGATATGGTATTTTAATAATTTATTATCAATTTTTTACATTTTTAAAAATAATTTTCAATTAAAAACTGTGATTTTTTTTTATATTAGGTTAATTTAATTTTACAACATTGAAAAAGAATAACTTTATGTACAATATCGTATATGACACAGAAAATGATGCCTAAACATCTAGTGAAATATATGGTCATTAGAACATTTATAGTAAATTGGTTGGTATAAATAGGTTTAATTAATTTATAAAATATATATATAATTGTCCTTCGAAAAAAAATTTATTTTCAAATTCATAATAAATAATTTCTCAATTTTTTATAATGTAATTTATTTCATCAGAAAATATGTCTTCATTGAAAATTATTTTCATAGATTTTTTCGAGATAATATTACAATTACATTATTTATTTTTATAAAAAAAAATTTCTACATCTTATAAAATATAATATCAAAATAACTTTAGGGAGTTTTTTATGTATTTGAAAAATAATGATTATTATGTGATGAGTGAAAAATAAATATTTTGTAAAAACTATCATTTATTTGCAATAAATTAATTAATTTTAAATATCCATAAAAAATTAAATTCAATTAAAATTTATATTACATTTATTTAGTAATATATAATCAAATTAAATAAATTTAAATTGTCATTATACTTTATTTAACTATATGTTTTGTTTAATGATTTAAAATGAAATTTTAGCAAAACTATAACAATGTGAATGTCATTAATCCTTTTTAATTTATTAAAATTAAAAATAATGAGAAAGTATATAAATTAATTGTATAGATTATATATATAAATAATAAATTATTATTATAATTATTGCTAATAGTTAAAATGTTAATATAATATCATCTCATTCTTGGAAAATATATTTCTTGAAAACCAAGTTTTCAATAGTGTTTGTTGATTTTACATTAAATTAAATTATTCCACTTCATTGAATCGAATTTGAAAAAAATTGTTTCATTTTGAATAGAAAAAAATTTCTTCAACACTTTTTCCTTGTGATTAATAAAAAAATTTCAAATCTTTTATCGCTATTTAGGGTTATCCTAGTTTACATGTATGTTAAACTGAAATCATATGAGTTATAATTACATATAAACATGCATAAAATTTATTTTTTGTACATATTTAGAAATTATTTCCTTTAATGATCAACAATGGCCTATTTTAACACTTATTTATTATGTAAAACATTGGTATAAAGTATTCTTCTAAATAATTTATAGCATTTCCTCTCCCCCACATATAATAGGTCACCAACTGTCATCTCCTATTTACTCAATCAATAAATTTTGGATAATATATTCTCTACCAAAATACCTTCTTCATTTCATTAACCACTTACTTGAATCTTTTTATTATTATGAATCTCTTATGAGAAATATTATGATATAAAAAATTGTGGTTATCTGAAGAAGGTGTATCATTTTTAAACATGTGTCCTATTATTTTATTACTACACATCCATTAAATCTTATAAAACCATGATGATCCAATGAAATAACTATATAACATATATTATTATGTTATTATGATAATAGTATAACCTATATTCATCACTTTTTCAAAAATTTTGAAACCAAACTATCATTTATTATTATGGTGGACTACTGTCATGCAAACCATGCAATTTTTATTCATCATAACTTCTCATGACTTGTTATAGTGAGGCAATTAATTGCAAAATATTATTTCAATAATATATTTATAATTATGAATGTATAATATATCTTTCACTTATAAATTTTTCATTCATTGATGAATGATAATGTAATTCATGTGTAGATGTGGATGTGACAACTGGGTCCCTGTGACAGCACAACCACCCTGCCTTAACTTGGTCGTCGGGTCCTGGCCTACCAGGTACCACCAGTTGCCCTGACAGACACGTGGGGCCCACCCGAGGGTCCACCCACAAGCCTGAACAGGTCATCTGACTAACGATTGTCCCCACAGGCCAACACATGTCCTTTCCAGTGTTCTTTGTCCTCACTCACACACACCCTAGGAAACATCCTAGAATGTCACCCATCCTGATATCAACTCTAGGCCATGCACGCTTAATTGTGGATTTCTAATCAGACAAGCTTTCGAAAAGGAAGGTGCACCTTGTTGACATGAGTTATATCATTTTATTCCTTTAACCCTTTATCATTTGGGTGGTGTTACACTCACCCACCCTTTTAGAGCACAACATCCTCGTTGTGGGCCCTACATATCAACCCAGGAAGTGCACTGCACTTAAGGCTGGGTACCACCTCTGATACCAAATGTGACAACTAAGTCTACCCCAGGGTCCACCCACATGCCCGAAAAGGTCATCTGACTAATGATTTTCTCCACAGGCCAACAGATGTCCTTTCCAGCGTGCTTTGTCCTCACTCACACACACCCTAGGATACTTCCCAGAAGGTCACCCATCCGGATCACAACTCCAGGCCAAGCACGCTTAACTGTGGAGTTCTAATCAGACAGGCTCCCGAAAAGAAAGGTGCACCTTTTTGACATGATTAATATCATTTTAGTTCTTTAACCCTTTATCATTTGGGGGTGTTACAATCACCCACCCTTTTAGAACACAACTTCATCGTTTTGGGCCCTACATCTCAACCCAGGTAGTGCACTACACTTAAGGCTGGGTACCACATCTGATACCAAATGTGACAACTAGGTCCCTCTGACAGCATAACCACACCGCCTTAACATGGTCGTCAGGTCCTGGCCTACCAGGTACCACCAGTTGCCCCCGCAGACAAGTAGGTCCCACCCCATAGTCCACCCACATGCCTGAATGAGTCATCTGACTAATGATTATCCCCACAGGCCAACACATGCCTTTTCTAGTGTGCTTTATCCTCACTCACACACACCATGGTAAACATCCCAAAAGTTCACCCATTATGATCACAACTGCAGGCCAAGCATGCATAACTGTGGAGTTCAAATCAGACAGGCTTCCGAAAAGGAAATTGTACCTTGTTGACATGAGTCGTATCGTTTTAGTCCTTTAACCTTTTATAATTTGGGGGTGTTACAGTGGAACAATGCTACCATAGAGTAATGTGATTCACTTTTCATCCCCAAATCACATGGATGATATATATATATATATGTGTGTGTGTGTATTTATAAAAAACATATGGTATTTATGATATTATTATAATTAGTTAATGATTAGATAATACTTAAAATATTTCCAAAATAATCATTGAATAATGAAAATGTAACTCATGCGTCGGTATGGCCTAACGACTCCATGATTGTAACATCATTTATTATTCCTAATATAAATTTTTGATTGGATTCTTAATTATACTGATGCATAAATATATCATTATTTCCTTGTTATATTTTATGATATAATAATAATATTATTTCTTTGACCATGTTCACCAAAAAAAAGTTTTTATGGATATATTGATTGATTTTCCTAAAACAAACGACAAAAAATCAACTGATTAAGAAAATAAATATTTGACTACAATAAATTAAATAAATTTATTAACGGTAAGGTATTTTTCATGAACCAACCTGGGTAAACCCCAAAACAATCACCCATGATTCCCTCTAATAATTACCATGTTGTGTTCCCGCCAATCCATTTTGGAAATATCATTCTGGAACCATTTAAACTCAATTGTTAATTAATGATTTTGAAAATAAAGGTGGAAATATAAATAAATATAAATATAAAAAATTATTTTTAAATTAATGTGGAAGGTAAATTAATTTAGACATTTTCAATGGAACTATGAAGGACACCACCAAACACTATTCCAATGTTTCTATAAAATTACAAAGTCTATGTTCATAGTAGCACAAAAAGATAAAATGAATGATAAAAATATACGAAGGATTATTAAAACTCCAAATGATTCCAAAAAAGTCAATTACCTCTTCTATTACATTAAAAAAATACCATTTTATTCATGTTTTGAAATATTAATAATAGGAATAATGGTTTGTATCCATTACATAATAAGTAACATGATAAATCTTTTGAAATTTTTTTTATATTTTACCATGAAACCCATTCTATGGATGAGATGCATTTATTAAAAAACATGTTTACGTAAAGGATAATTATATAAACGAATCATCTCATAAGGTAATTTACAAAATTGGAATATAAACCATTTTATTCATTATTTTGAAAATGAATGTAAAATTGCGGATTAATAATTCAATAAAGTGATTCTATAAAAAAAATGATATGTCATAAAATTACCTATGGATGAATCCATAGTAAAGTGTGTAATGGGGTCATAAGATCTACATACCTATATGATCAATCTATATAAAACATTCTCAGGCATGATCCTCTAGTGATTTCAAAATAAATTTTCTAGTTTCCTCATATTCATCATCATTTTCTTAGTCAGTGTTCTAGTGAAATCTTTCTAAAGATCGTAGTTCATTTCCTTAACAACAAAAAAATTCATATTAGTCCATAACAACCCACCTAGATACTCTTGATTCTCCTATGCTCTATTTAATTTTTCATAGAATGTAAATTACCCTTTTCTAACTACACCAAAATTCACTAACCTTAAAATAAAACAAATCACATGCCTAAAACCATCTTTAAATTAATTTTTACGGAATAATTCTATATAAAAAAAATCTATGAAACAGCAACGAATCGTTGAAAACACCCATGACCTATTCTAAATCATTTATGAAATAAACATAGATCTCATTAGAAATAATTTAGGCCGTTATTATTATTTTTGAAAACCTTTCATGAGAACAAAACATTTTTGAAATTTTAAATCCACAAGTCAATAATAATTTTATAGACATTTTAGTTTTTAAAATATTTAATGTATTAAGATAACCATGAAAACATGTTTTATAGGGGGTATACATGTTATAGCTCGAAGGAAAACATGAAAATAATTGTAAAATACAATACCATAAAAAAACCATTTTCCAAATAATTAAAATATTATTTTCCAATAGAAACTCAATTTTTAAAACCCAACCAATAAAATATTCAATTATAATAGGTCATGAAATGAGAACCTACTTCCAAACACATTGCTTTTGATGAAGGAAGTCTAAATCCAATATTTTATACTTACATGATCATGCATTTATACATATATATATCCTTATATGAAATATAAAAACCCCTATTACCATGATGAATGTCATTAAATATGCTATATGAATATATGAATTACCAATGTATATTTGTGAAAATGACCCTTGCGAACGGTGGCCTAAAACACCATAGCTAAGAATTAATAATAACAAACATATCAAAAAACCATACATTAAAATCATGGAAATTATTAATAATTGAAGAATATATAACTAATAAATAATGGTGAAATGACATAAATAATATATCATAGTAGAATAAGCTCTTACAGAACCTGGAGACCCTAAATGTCATGAATCAACAAGACGAACACGCAAAATTATGATAGGGTATGCATTAGGATTGTACAATTAATAAAATAGAATGAAAACCAATAAATATTGATAGAAGATAGAGGTTTATTGTAGGATAAGATAACTAGAGAGGGAAACACAAATAATCCGGAGAAGAAAATGAATAAAAGGAGAAATTGGCTGTTGATAATGATGTGTGTATCATGATCCATTTTGGATGATCTGTCATGAACTAAGGTTGAAAAGAAACCAATCGTATATGAGAAGAGAGAGAATAAATTAATTCGATAATAAAAATAAATATTATTATCAAAATTATATAATAATATTAATAACAACAATAAAAAAATTAATAAAAATATGAATAAATAATATTAACAACACTTTTTTATATATAGAAGGACACCCAATTTGGTCGTATAAACATTCAAATCATGACCCAAATATGTGGAAGCCTCTACCCTAAATGGAAGAGGATCCAATGGATCATGGGGGATGAAATGAAATCTTTTGAATGGTAGTTTATCATTGAGTGAGTTTCTTTTTGGGCCGCATCAGTTGCCATTGAAATTTGTGTAGTTTCTTCTATCTGTGCATCAAAAGTACACCTATGTTAAGATCTAAACTATTTATAAATTTAAAACTATATTATCTTGATACATAAATAAAGGGAATAAATATTATTCACTACGTAATTTTTTTTGAGAATTATTAAAAATAACAAAATATTTATGGTCATGGTGTGAAAATTATTCCAACAATTAAAAAATTACATCCCCTAAAAATTAAAAGAGTCTAAATGAATAATAAGACTGAACTCAAAAAAAAAACCTCCTAAATAAAATATCAATGATAAAACTAAAATAAATGAAAACCTCCACACTAGATCTATAACTATGGAAAACTAGAAAGCAAAATGTAAAATTTCAACTCCATAAGTAAAATGAGAAAAACTATAGAGAGAACCCAATAATAAAAAACCCATGGTTGGCCTCCCCACAAAATATTAAACCATCGGACATGATTACATACACCCTCAACCTGTGGTGGGGTGAAGAATGAAATTCTATGCTAACATCAACAGAATATTTAATTCATTATATATAAGAAACATATTAAAATCTTAATGATGACTGCTCAAAGATAAAAAAATAAAAAGGGTGAATAAACATATAAGATTTCATTTTCCATGATAGAAAAATACATTAATTTTAACAAAAAATCTCAAATATCTTCAAAGATAATGGTTCCCAGTAATATAAAAACATACTAGAGGAAAAATAAATCGTAACCACCCTTACAATGGAGAAAACATATAGGATTCACATCCCCCCAAACATAGAAAATCATGATCTACATGAAACATTTTCCTCTAATTCCTACATATAAATACATAATGTTTGAATGTATCTGTTGTGTTGTAGGGAGGACCTCATAATCACGTGTTTAAAAATTCTAATCTTTTGTGACTAACATTATCACAATTCACAAGAAATTGGTTAATATCATTAATATGGATTATTATTCAAAAACCGAACATGCTAGGTATAAAAAATGGAGTGTTAATTTTGATGAGATGTTGGAACTAAAAAATTAGAAAAGTCTATGAAATGTTTCTCCTGTTTACAATCCACAATGTATGAGGAACAATAATTATCAAACACATAAAACAAACGATCAACTAACACAAGCTAATTTCAAATGATTTTTCCATAAAAAAACACAATTCATTAACCCTATAAATATATCCCAAATGAAAAGTTGATCTTCCAACTGATTACTAAACGAAGGAAGCTATCTCATTTATATGTTATGTATACCCCATTATTTTCTATCATTCATTTCAAACATCTATGAGTCCTTTCACATTATTCTACATCACATACTCAACAATAAACCATTTTATGAAATTGGCCTTGATGATATCTCATGATATTCCAACATAAACCATATATGGAAAGACCACCATTCACAAGTACCGTCATGACCATTAAACCATACCCATGAATAATAACCCCTTCATGACATCTGGAGTCCACAAAAAAATTAAGACACACTCCACAACTTCATACCACTCTAGAGCCTCAATAAGAACTTCGATTACTATCTGTGATGTTAAATTGTTGAGAAGGCCTGAACATCAACACTCCACATGATGTATTTGCTGCGAAAATGACTATAAGATATTTTTTAGAACCCATTAGGGTTTATAGGTGTCATTTTCTAAACAATTTAATAGAAAAAATAAACATTGAACTATAACACAACCAATTTTCAATTTAAACCAATCCCAATAATCACAAACCAACAAATAAACAAACAAAATCTGATCCAATTCAAATATCATTCAAAATAGAGCCACAACTACACAAAATAAACCAATAATGTTATTTTTTAGAAAAATCAACATTTCAAAATTTAACAATTTTTAAATTCAATTAAATATAAAGAAATAAAAACCATTTTACACATCCATAGCATTCCTAAAATCAAAATTTCAATTTCCAATTAATTTTTCCATTCCTAATTCTCTTAGATATATTCGCATCCAACTTATGTACTAAAAAAACCAAAACTTCCACTTCCCCATCATGAATGAAAAATCGAAATTTAAAAGAATACATACACCTTTTAGAACCCATTTTTGTTACTATAAAAACAATTCAAAAAAAAACATTCTTTTCGAATTGAACAAAACTCTCCAAAATCCTACCAATTGATATCCCACACCAATGTAACTAAAGTAGGTATCTTTTTCTAACACCTAACACAAAATCCTGGTTTAACAAACCATGACCATACATGTGATGACCATTGAAAGCATATGGAACCTTGCACCCAATATTAACATGATTCTCTATGTAATATAAACTAATAGTGTAGAACCATATCACATTCAATACCATCCCTAAATATAAAAGTAATCATTGGAATAAAAAATCAATGATAACATAACCCAAATAAAATAATAAAGATTCAAAACCAAACTATCCCTGGTAAATCATATCTTTCCATGAGTGGTTATGATCCTGAACCAGCCCATGAATACATCATAATTCCCAAAAATCCAATATTTGATCTATCGATTATCCCAAATACCAAGTGACTCCTCAAATACAATTTGGTCTACAACCAGCCTCAGTAAACCAAAAAAGTTCACTGGAGCTAGGCCCGATAAGGCCTGAGAGGGGTTTCCAAACATTTGGTGTGGTAAAATAGTGTTGAACATCATTTATACTTAATACATAATGGTTTATCCCTTATATTATAGACAAGTAGAAAAGTAAAAATATAGCTAAAGAGAGAAACTAGAATTTGAATAGATATAAAATCATGCATACCTAAATTTGGCCATGAGTTACCATCAACCACTAAACCAACGTTATTCCAAGACAACTATGTATAAGTTGGATGCGTCACCAAAGGATACCAAATTATAAATATGTATGTGGTATTATTAATACGTAGTATTTGTGCCCAAAATAATCTATATACCTGTACATTACAATGAAAACTATTCCATGCTAGTTTTTTTAATGTAAATACATAAATATGTTTTTATAAGTATTCCATGACATGTAACAAGTTAGATATTCTGAAGAAAAATTCTATATTTTTACCTCAATACATTTTTAGGAATGCGATATAGTTTTCCAAGAAATATTTTTACATGAAGAAGAATGAAATAATGGAAAATTGTTATTACTTAATACACAATAGTGTAATGTTAAATTTTTGTTTCACTATTTATTAAATGAATGTAAAACTAAGAATAAATGATTTAATAAAGAACTACCATAGGGAAAAATGGGTAAACAATAGAATATGACGTTGGAGAATCCCTATGTATCATTTTTGTTATATTCTTATGATATGTATACCCCACTGATCAAACTATAATGAAATATCTCATGCACAAGGTGCTAGGGAGGTCACAACTAAAGTTATATCAGTCTATAACTCATCATCATTTTATTAGTTAATATTTTATCATGAAATTTAATAATATCAATAGTCAATTCCAAACCAACTCAAATGATATTATATTATATAAAAATCCACCTATATACCTATGATTGAAATATTATAATTTTTTACATTACATATATACTACCCTTTTCCAAACAACTCCAAAATTCACTATGATTAGAAAACAACCGCCCATGTGCATAGTAATATCCTTTAAGAAAACCTTTGGGTAAAGTCTATTTCATAGCCATCTCTAGAATTCCAAATAATCTTAGAAATCACACATAACCCATAATAATTCTTTTATGAATCATCCTTGTCGATCATTGGAAATAATTTTCTACATTAATCCTTTTTGAAAAATATTTCAATGATATATTTTTTTATTTATAAATATATTTATTTAAAATTATTTGAAACATATTTGAGTATTATTATTATTTAAAATATTAAAAAATGGTGTAAAAATTTATTATATGGATTTTACTTCTCAGAGCATTGATGAAAACATGAAAAACCATGGAACAAAAATACTAAGCATCACCAAAAAAGCTCCAAGAATAAAAATATTATATATTAATGATAATATCATTTATAATAAAACAATATGTTATATAATTTAATTTAAAATTTCAAACATAGGAAACCGACTTCAAAAAATGCTTCTTTTGATGAAGAAAATTTGAGTCCACTATTAAACACCTATAAATAACTGAATTTATACATATAAGAACCCCTATATGAAATATTGATATTCCCATATCCATGAGTGAATGTATAAAATTAGAGGATATATATATATATAAACATTACCATTGAATATGTTTTTTGTTCACAATCATGAATGGAGGTCCAAAACCAACTATTGGAATATTCTGCTTACATAAAAATAAAAAATACTCTTAATTAAAATTTACAAAATTGTTAATAAGGGATGATGATTTACAAAAAACACATAAAAAACCACATCAACCAATCGTGGTTTAAATAACAATCCCTAATGGGTCCTGAGAAACCATTATATCATGAATCAATAAGAAGAGCATAAAAAACATATTAGGGTTCACACAAGGCATGTCCACCAAATGTAAGAAAAATAAACATACAATATGGGGTTTATTGTGGGAGAAGTAAAATAAGATAAGATGTCCAGAGGATTCCACACTAGTAATTTGGAGAAAAAATGACCTCCTAGAGGGTGAGTATCGGGATGAGGTGTGCCCTAAGAGCCCTTCGAGATGGGGTGTTGTAAAAGGGGATATGGAGCATAGAGTAAGGATGTGATAACCCATTAAGGGTTTAATAATAATAATAATAATACTAAAAATAATAATGCCATCATCATTAATAATAATAATAAAACATTTATTTACTATAATAAATAATAAAAATCATTATTTAATTTATAGATGAACACACGGTTAGGTAACACATTCTCCTCACGCCATGGGACGACCATGCAAGAATCACTCCATTAAAAGGGGGGGCACATGGGCTACTAGGGGATGAAATACTGTTGTGATTCTATTAGTGAATCTATAAAAAATCTAGTTTTTGGGTTGTATGGTTTTCTCAAATATGGTTCACAGTTTCACCATGTCATGAAACAACGATGATTCTATTTATAAAATGATAAAATTTTATATTTTATAACTGAATAATGAAAAAACTCTTGCAAATAACAAAATATTTTGTTAATAATTAAAAATAATTGAAATTATGAAAATAATAATGGTTACAATGTCATATTATTAATCAATGATTTTTAAAAAATCATTGAATTGTGTTTAGTATAATGTAGTTAATGAATATTAGAAGAATGTCTTGACTCGATGTAATAATTTCTCTTATCAGTTTTATTACATTGAAACTTATGAAATGGTAACAAATAATTTATTTTGATTGTTTTATATGGTCTCCATGAATTTCATTCATTATTATTTTTATGAAAATTATTTTTATTTAAATTTTCATTTGAGTTTGTTTCATTCATTCATTTTGAATCATAGATTACCAATATTTTAAGGTTTTATCGTCACATTTTTTTTATATGATAATATGAAATATTCAACTATAATATTTCATTTTTAGTGTATATATATTAAATTATTGTCATCTACTATGATTTGAATTAAATTTATTGGAAAATAATAATAAATATATGGTTCCCCATTTGCTGAAGAATACATAAACTTAATACCAAAGAAATAAGTGATCTCATCTCAATTTCTATTAATGAGGTTGATGTTTTTGTCATGCACCTTACATAATTTTTAATGTGCATATATTCTTATTATTATTTTTTGTAATATCTTAATTCATGGTATTATATGTTTCAAATTGAATTATTTCATCCTATAGTATTTTAAATAACAGATTCCAAGTGGTAATGTATTTTTCGTCGCATTTTCATATCATTGGGTAACAACTATTCTTCATTGACTCTGTTATTAAAATATTTTTTTGTGAATTGATCTATATATTTTAATATTATAAATTTACACATTATTATTCTATTTTCATTTTTTACACATCACCTTCCTAATTGTTAAATTTCCTTTCAATGATATGATATTTTTACAGATTTTTCATCACAAATTCCCTTCAAATAGCACAATTGTATAATAAAACGTCCATATATGACTTTTTTAGGATTATATGCTACCACCATGACATGTTATATCATGGATCTACATATTATCATGATATTTAATGTTAATTTTGAAAAACATAAGTAACGGTATTTATGATTAAAATGATTCTAATGTGAGAAAGGTTGTATGTTACCATCTTATTTCTTTATGGGATTGATTATAAATCAAAGTTCCTTTAATGTAATTTTTTTAATCTTATATTCCTGAAAAATATAATATATTTTATCATATATTTAAACTATTTTTGACTTTTTAAAATTATAATGAATCTATTATTGAACAAAGACAATTCCTGAAATCTTATTGTATGTTATACTGATCTTGTATTTTTTTCGATCAGGAATCATTCTCTTACATATCTATGTATTATAATTTTTTATGAAAATATTATTTTCTAAAAAATAAATTATTTCATAATGCTATTGTACATGATCTTTTAATTTTCTATTAAATGTTTTTAAAAATAATTTTTTTTATCATTTTCCAAATGGGTCACTTATGAATCAATTTAAATTTAATTATAATAATTTTTATTTTTAACATTAATATCATAATAATATTTTAACTCTCTAATGCCCATTATTTTATTTAAATATTCCATTATATATTTTCCAATTTTATTTTAAAATAAATGGATAAAAAAATATTTTCAGAATTATTATTATTTAGAAGTGGTTTTAGAATTGACATTGATATTATTCATAATAATTTATTAAATTAGTTTTAATAGTATTTTAAATTTTCATCAAACCATAATGTAACAAATGCTTCACTATAGATATTTTTAATTATAATATCCATATTCTTTCTCGAGATGTATTATTACTGTTTTAATGTTATTTTCATGGAGCATGTTCAAGTTCCAGGGGACAATCAATATATGAAAAGAATAATGGATTTTTATATATGTTTTATAATGAGATAAAATATATAGGTACATTATTTATCTTATGGTAGTTAAAAATTTTTAGGTTAAAATGTGAAACAATGATACTTATAATACATGAAAATCCTTATTACTGATCTTGATATGAGGGGTTGCGCCCTATTTTAATTTGTGGTATTATGATTTGACCCCTGTTATTGGACATGATATGACGGGTGAGTATTTTTACAAGTCTAAAATTAATTGGAAGTTAATTAAATTCTCAAGAGAATATAATTATAGGTCATTCATAGGCATATTCCAATTTGTATGGGAACTATAATGGTTCTATGAAAATGATGTTATAGATACCAATGTATTTTCATTATGATTTATATGGGGTTAAAATGATTACTTGTCCTTATATTTACATAATATGGAATATAATTATTTATTATTATTATTATATCCTTATTTAAAATATTATTCTATGTTTCAAGGTTTAATTACCTGGTATTTATTTGTATGAATATTTTCAGGTAATTCTCTAAAACTCGTTTTATATTATCTTACCCTTATAATAATCTTATTCCCACTGATAAAATGAAATTTTTAATAATTTTTTCATCCCTTGTTTTGTATTTGATCTCACCCCTATCATGAATCCATTTAACAATATGATCAAGTATGATAACAAAAAAAAATATCTAAAAGGGTTTCATACAGTTCAAGATGTTAAAATAAATTAAAATAAGAAAATATTGGTTTTTAGGAGAAACTGTAATTTAATGTCATGGGTATAGTTTATATAATATGGTTTCCTAATTTCATAAATAGTAAACCTAAATTCTATTTCTCTACATACGTGATCAATTATTTTATATGGTCATTATATGATTTGGATGGGAAAATGGGTCATTTTGGTCATTATGAATATAGTGAGGAGAATTGTAACATCTTGGTAACTAATTTTTTATTTTTTTAATTTTTCAAAGTTGTTATATTTGTTTCACAGAAATTTTAAGGCAATCCCTATGTTTTTTAGGGATTTAACTACAGAGGATATCATTTTCACAAAAAAGAGTGCCACTGTGGTGTGGATAGGATGGTTGTAGTGTGTGTGGGTGGGGGGGGGGGGGGGGGTAGAAGAGAGGATTCTTTTCATACATCCATTTTTTTCATGGATACATTATGGATAATGGTCACAGCCTGGACCTTGGAGTTCTATGTTTTGGGTTGGTAGGCTATGACATTAGTGCTTGTGGGAGTGTTTGGGTTATTCTTCCATTTTGTTAATGGCTTAGTAATTTTCACCTTGGTTGTGTAATGGTGTCTGAGGGTGAGTTATATTTGGGTGGGGGTGGGTTAGGGGTTATATCAGATTTGGGGTAGTGGAATCATGGATTTGGATTTTTTTCATAAGACCCCCTTCCTAGTGGGCTCTCAAAAATATATCTCTAGAATATATTGTGGCCCCTTCTATTATTTTATCAGATCTTCATCATATCTATAACTGTAAATCTCATAGGATTCCTTGAATAGCCTCATTATTGAAAGTTATTTCCCAGTATTCCATAGAACCCTCCCATTTTAGTAATTCTCGGGAATTGTTTATGGGGTTGCAACATGGTCTTCTTTTTTATATACCACCTATATATTTTAAAATAACCATAATCCCCCACATTCTTCAATATTTTCTATCAGTTCAAAGATGAACCACGTATATCCCTAAGAGGAATTATAGACCCTTTTCATGAGATATTTTCCTTGATCTTGGGAGACCAACACATAAAAAATTTAAGTGAGTTTACATCTTCCTATATCCTAATTGTTTCCATGTTCTTCACTATGGTAATGTTTTTGGAAAGAGAATGGTTGGTTTTTTTAATGCTTTGGTAGGGGACTGATGAAGGATGTTGTGTCCTAAATATGAAATGGGCTTCATGATTCCTCCCACAATTAATTCATCATCAATTTCATTCATTGAGTGTTTAGAGAGTTTTTGTATGGAAAGATCATCAAATTGAATCTCATTATATATAAAAAATTTATTAATATCCCTAGAATATATGAAATTCCTTTTATATATCCACATTAACGGACCGACATCCCCATAAACACTCTATAATGATTTCAAGTGGGATGTTCACCCAGGGTCGAAAAACCTAATAAATTTAATAAAAACAAATAATAGAAAATTAATCAACACAATAAATAATCAACATATATGTTGCATACCACACTCAAAAAATCAGAACATAAAAGAAAATATCAAAAAACAATAAAATAGAAAAAAGGAAACATGCCAAACCAAGAAAAAGTTAGTTCTTGTAAATTTTTTGTGGAAACTATGTGCCACACATGATACATATACAAACTAACGATAAAAAAATATTGTCACCCTCTCCACTAAAAAAATATCAAAATACATTTAATACATGTCTGATGATGAACACATATCGTCACCCTCTCCACCTCCATCTTCACTTTATACTACCACTTGTATGAAAATGATATTGAAAATTAAATATCGATCCATATTTATATTTTAACATAAAACCAATAAAAGTTTGAAAACTAAATTATTTTGAATTTTTTTAATTTAACTTCTCACCACCCATCGATACAGTACCCCCGACGGCATATCTGCTCATTTGCTGAAGTATATATGTCAATGCTTTCTGGAAAGAGGATATCTGATCCCCCTACTCATGAACTGTGTTTCGTAGAGAAACAATCTCTCTCAAAGAATCTCTAGCAATGGAATAACTAAAACCAGAAGTATATTCAGCTGCAATCCTCAGTAGCCTAACAAAAAACTTAGATGGTATGAGTAACAAACCCATCCCGCACACTCTACTCAGATTCTCCTTCCCAAAGACATTAGCAACCGAGTCATCCTTGGAGACTAAGTAAGACTACCCAGTATTGGAATCCCATATTTATTTAATTATTACCTATAAATAAAATATTAATATATATTAACATATTAAAAATTGAAAATAAGTTATTATAATGAAAAAATAAGTCCATACCCCAACTTCATTGGCAGGCTCATTAACAAAACATCCATCAAATTTATTGTAACAACCAAGCACACATCCTTTAGGGATGCATCATACCCATAACACTATGACTGCATTAAAAATATTTAAATAAAAAAATAAATATATTTAATAGATAATATTGTCTTATAAATATTTAAACTAATGAAAAGTTTACCAGAGTCGATAGGCTTCTAGAATGATTTTTGACCCTGCAGTGTGAGGGATGATGTACTTAGCCCTGCTTGATGCATTCTTTCATGAGAGATCCTAAAATAAATAAAATGAAAGTTAATAGTAATTTATTCAATGTAATCTTCTCTTTACATACATATATAAAAGTAAAATGTTTTTAATATAATAATACATATCTAAATGCCATCTGATTCTCATCACGACGTCGGACAACAAAAACCTTCCACTATTCTTTGGGTACCTCATTGGGTAGGTTCTCAAACATTTTTTTGAAGGTCAACGATTTATCATTGACATTTCCCCACAATATCCATTTGATGTCTTTCCATTTATTACTATTATTTTTCATCGTCCACTTTCTTGCAATCACATCATCAACTGTAATGTTGAAAAACGTCTGTATACAGAAATTCATTTTTAACATATTAATAACATGAAATAATATTACCCAATAATGTATTATAATTATCTTTATTTGGGAATCAAAAAAATTATTTTCTAACATGAATTCATATGTCTCCAATAACCATATGAAATAAGAAGGTAAATGGGTTCCCTTGCCAGCTGGCCAATAATTTGGCCAAATATTCCTACAACGTCATCAGTATGGACCCCATATGAATCAGATGGGACAACTATCTTTTCTCCATTAGTATTCCACACATCTGATCTTTTTATATTTATCTCTACAATTTCATTTTTTCCATATTTAATGAACAAATAGTTAGTATAAAAGAGTGCAGTAAAATTATTTATATTAAAAATTGTACATATAACAGTGACCCTCCAATATGTCTGTGATGATGTAGATGTGGCATGCCACTTCCCTAATAATGAGGATTTTTAAATGGAATTCAATGTATTAGATTATAAAAGGATTCTCAGAGACGGTGTGCGAGATGGTTCCATGGGAGATAGTGCAGGGAGGTATGCAGCTAGTGGCTCAGATGCCGTAGAGAGGGAGACGGATTTATCATCATCTGTCACAGTAATCAATGAAACAATGTATCACTTCCTCTTTGGAAATACTATAATTTAATAAAATAAAATTTTGTTCATAATATATATTTAAAAAATATATTCAGAAAATACTTGAAAATGATAATATATTCTCAGTACTAATAAACAAAATCTACATAACAATGATAATGTATGACTGCACAAATGTAATAAGTGGTTGTTGAAAGAATAAATAACTGTATATAAAATAATTTTCCCCATCAATCATATCTGTTTCTAGATCCATTACTTCAACTACTTCATTCATCCTTTCCAAACTAATATTTTCCATATCATGATGATAGATAATTTTGCTTCTTGTTGTTGATGAGATTCAATTTCAAATGTCAAATCTTCTACTACATCACCAATATCATACAAATCTCTTTTTATTATGTGGGAAACTACACTCCACCCTTCATCCACAACATCATTCACATAATATACCATTTTTTCTTGTGATGATAATATATTGGGATCATGTAGTTCAGGATCACCAACATTCATCAAGCAAGATATGTTCACAGAAGTAAATTGCATGAAATCTCATTTAACACCTCTGATAATATCGGCCCAATTTCATTTGAATAAATAAAATAACAAATGTACATGGTAGTTTAATTCAATAATATCTGTCATAATTACCTAGTATTTCACTTTATAGAATTTAAATAAACCACTATTATGTGTTTTCTAACCCTCTTATCGATCAACTGTATGAAATCTAATGCCATAAATATTATAGGAGTCGAACTTTATAACTTGTATTAGGGGACCTTGAGAAAGAAACTTCAAATTTTCTAACACCTCTGCTCAAGTATTAGTATTCATAAACATAAAAATGAAATATACTTTATTAGATTTTCAAAATATATGTGTCAATCTAATATTTGTATTTATGGCAATATTTATTAACTTACACGTCATGCAAACCAATCTACAAGATCTTTATTAACATATTTCTTTATATCTTTCCCATTTCATGTTTTCCCTATCATTAGTATCTTTGTTTTTATCCTAAAATCATTAATAAATGTATATGCAATTTCAATATTAAGTAGCACATATCGTTGTGCCTGTAAAAATTCAAATTCATTCAATGTCACATTTGAGGACCTCCCAACTGATCGGCCAATAACATGAAATATTTTTTGAATTTTTATGTATTAGAGATTGATTCTATGTGTTTTCAACACGTACAACCCAAATAAATCTTCTATAAATACCATCCAAGTATCTATAACCAAAGTTAAGACGATCATTAGCCATATAGCGTTCAACAATAGAGGCTTCTAGTTGAGATTTATTTCTCACATATGATTTCAAAAGACCAAGATATCTGTGAAATAAATTAAACCTAATTATTCATTTAATTACATGATAAAAATTGTTTACATAACTGCAAATCATGGAAATAAAGTACCTCTCTATTGGATACATCCAACGATACTGATCGGGGCCTCCTAATTTTGCTTCCTCAAAAAAATGCATTGTTAAAGGAATCATTACTGTAAAAAATAAATGGTGGAAGTATCGTATCCATTTCACAAATGGTCAATACCAACATCTCCTAATTGATGTCAAGATGAAATGGATTTAGAGATTTCCCACATAGTTTTCTGAAAAATGTGCCGAATTGAAGCAAAATAATATTAATTGTTATAGGTAATAATTTACACAATGCCAATGGTAATAACCATTGTAACAAAATATGTGAATTTTGAGTTTTAAATCCTTGTAACATATGATTATTCAAGTCAACACACATCGAGATGTTACATGAATACTCATCAGATACCTTAACATTGTTTAAAATTAAATGTAATGTATCATTTTTTGTATTTTACATTGCATAAATAAATGGGGGATATATTTCATTCTCATCTGGACAGAGATCACGTTTTATGTTCATTACAATAAGTCTCTGTTAGAATTGAGATGACCCTTCAACATTCCATGCTCAATAAGCAATGTGAAAATAAAATTTTCACATAAATTCTTCCCAATATGCATCACATCAAGATTATGCCATAAAAATTAAATTCCCTATATTAATGTTTGTGGAATATACTTTTTCCTTCAATTATTGCATTCTGTTTTCGCTTGACATTACACTTAAATCCCATTTCCCGCTATAAATCAAATGAAAAACCTTCCAAAATTCTATTTCAACATTTCCAAGTTGTTTCAATATTTCAAAATGATTTGACAACTTTAGAGGTGGTCTACTGTCAGTGAAACCACTAAATTTTGAACTTTTCTGCCAAAATCAATGTGATTCATCGGGAAATCATCAATGGCACAAGAAGAACCATTATCTACCGTGAGGTAGCCGTTTGGGTTCAAAATCAAATTAACAAACTGGAGAAGCCAAACTCGTGTAAGTGTTCTTCCTAGATAAATTCCCAAGCCCAGGGAATTCACTAATTGTCCACAATAAAGCAGCACACATTCTGAACATTGTATTAGAAGAAGCATCAAATGTGTCCTCGCCGTTGCTCCACAACTCCTGTGATTCTTCAATTAAAGGCTGCAATTATACATCAATATCATTTCCAAATATTTTTTTAAGGAATAATTATCGAAATAATAAAAGATGTTTGTTGCATACACATCCACGGAGGTAGATTGTAAGTGATCAAAACAACTATACAAATGATATATGTATTACTCAAAGTCCCAAATGGGTTTAATCCATTGGTATCAAATCCCAATTGATCATTCCTAGGATCATCTAAGAAATAAAAATGCAATGAATCGTATTTATTCCATGATTGTGAATCTCATGGATGTCTCATTAACCCATCATTTATTATTATCTACAGAATGCCACTTCATGTGTTCAGTGGTTTCTGATGACTTAAATAATCTTTGCAATCAAGGATTTAAACGAAAGAAACACAAAAACTTTGCGTCTGTGTTCTTTTTCATCTTCTACATGAAAGTATGATGATTCATACTTTCAACATCCCCTATTGACTGCCATCTAGAAGAAGAACATTATTTATAATACTGTCTACTTGAATCCTCTCACCAATAAAGCATACAATCATTGGGACACACACATATTTTTGTATAATCTCGACCAATGCTATTAACATCTTTTATCATGTAATAAAAAGACTCAAGGATGATTGCTTTAGTAATTGCATCCCATAACAATTCCAATACCATGGAAATTTTTTTAATTGTAATTATACATATATAGTTGATATGGTACAACTTTATCCTAAAATTTTTTTTTAATATTTCAAACATCCACAATACTATTCATTTCCATGGTAACTAAATCATAAATCTTATTTTCCTCGGTGAAGTGTTCTCTTACAATATTCTCCATAGAATCAAGAGGATGGTCAACAGATATGTTATAATCTTGATTTGGATTTCCTACAGTCTCAAAGGCATCACTTTTCTCATTGCTATTTGTAACACCCTCATTTTGTTGTTTTGACATGTTTTGTTGATGATGGTGGACTCTTGCAGTGCCGAATGCATCATTTGTATGGTTTTGCATTTAATTTTCCATTGTCGATGAAGTTGGGTGGTAATTCTGTGGATTGTCATCCATAGTCACCCTTATAGTAACGTTCAATTCTCCATTCCAAATCCAACTCCAATATTGACCAAGGAATTGATTCAATATTAAATGTCTGTAAACATCGTCTCTCTTCAACCATCTTATAAATTAACATTTAGGTCCTGGACAACTTATTCTCCCATCAATGGATCAATTGGAAATTGAAAAATCTAAAAACATATTCAATCCCTTATTATACTAAGGATTTTTCCTTGGTAATGTGATCTATCTTTTTTCCATGTATATCACAATGTGCCCACACAATATGAAAAAATATTAAAACACATAACTATTACTAAATAGGGAAAAAGATTCATATTTAATAGTTTAATAAATATATGAATATCTTATGTAAGGTTATCTTATATAAATACATATGGTAAATCACCCACTAGACAACTAAATTGTATATGTGCATGAATGTGTATGCTTATACACATGTTATTACAAAATACCTTTAAGAAACAAGAAGATTGTGAGTATTTTCAAAGTCAATATACATTTTTACATGGTTTTTTCATGATCAATGATGGTTCAACATATTGAATCTTATTTATTCAATACTTTACATCAGATACAAAATTTGGGTCTGGTTATTTTGAATCCCCACAATAAATTATGTCAAATTGGGACCCCCTATATAGAATATGTATGGCCTAAATTCTCATAAATCTTAAAAAAGAAATTAACCCCTTAAGGGAATTTGGAAATAAATAATGGTTTCTATATATTGAATGTAGTAAAATGTAAATAAAATATTTTTTCTCCCTGTCATTGATGATGAAGTTAGAGGGACGTTGAGTACCAGTTATAACATCATAGTATGATAAATAATAAAAAAGAAATGAAAATATGAATCTAAACCCTAAGAAAAATAAAATTTAAACTATAGGAGCATTAAATTTGGAGGATGAAGAAAATGGGTGAATCTATCTCACCTATGAAAAATAGGATAAATAATTTATTGGATTCACCCAATATTGAAATTTAAAATGTGTTCTTGATGGAATTTAAGGAAGGATTGTTAGAATAATTCTTATTAGGTCTCATTTACAAAACTACAAAGCATGAGAATAAGACTGGTGGAATTATCCTTGAATCAAAAAATAATCATAACAAAGAGTTAATGGATAGTTTATAGTTCATAAATAGATGAAATATCAAAAATTAGGATTACACCAACAACTGGGTTGATGCCCAATGACTAGGACAATGATGATGATAAATTTAACATTGGTGAAGAAATTTTTACTAGTAGTGTAATATAATGTATTGCCACCACAAAGGATTAGAAATAAATTAGGAGATTATGGTGTGTGAAAAATGTCCAACCACATTACTCTAATTAAGAAAGTTGGAGGTTCCCCTTTCCCATTAAATTAAATAATTCTAACCATTTTTTGAAGTGGGCCAATATTTAGGGTGAGATATGATCCATGGGGTGGATGTGCTAATAAAGTACATGTTATTCATCTAAAGGAAGATCTGATTAAATCCAAAAAATTCATTAAATAAGTGATATAATAATTATTTCAAGTCAGGTTGATATAAAATATGATAAAAACATGTTATGGCTGATCCGGACTCATCAAGTGGTGTTAATAAACCACTTTATTTTCATCAAAACATGATCTAGAAGTTCCATGTTTAAGTAATGTGCCTTTATGAATCTAGAATTAAATAAAATATAAAATATTCAAGAATAAAAAGAGGTTTCCAAGACTTAACTAAGAGAATCAATGATTGTATTGGTTATTTGATCCAAGTATCTCATTGTATTAGAAAAACAGATCCTATATGATGCATGATTTTATATGATGTATATGGTGGCTATTTGTATAGAGGTACTTGTTTTCAATAGAGATCATTCTAGATCCCTTTGCAACATTAGCTGCATTGGTTCTTTTTTTCACGTTGTTCTTTTCTTACATACATAAATTTGGGAATTCATATTTGTTATTAATGTTATAATGAATCATGGGGCAAAACATTATAGTTGAATGAATGATTATTTTTTTGCACGTAGATGCTCTTTAAAATAGTTTTATGGTTTATCTTACAAGAGTTTGGGATGAACATTCACAAGGTATTATATATAATGTGATATAAATGGAAGTTAATGATAGATTTATTAAAGTGTTTTAGAAGATATTCAAAATTATTTTTGGATATGTTTTAATATATTATTATACATGATACAATATAAGGGGAAATGGAACTATGTCTATGAGGCGTTAGGTAATGTAAGAGATTGAATGAGATATTCCCTAAATCCATACACATATGATGAATTCAGGGTTATATCATATTGTTTGGTATAATAAAAACAATTAAAATTATATTACTCATAAAGGGTTAGTCATAAATCATGTTTATGATTATATATTTCTACTACCACATAAGATATCATTACATAAAGAGATATTAAATATAGTTTTTATATGATAAATATCAGTACAAATTCGATTAATGGTTTGTTAACCAAAGAAACCATATGTTATTTACTCATGTGTTATGTAACACATGAGTAAATGTTTGGGTCTTCAGGGACATATCTAATAGGCTATATAAAGGCAGACGGTCAAAAAACTGTGTGTATGATTCTTGTGTAAGATCTTGGATGAATATCTCATATGATTCATTTCTCTGTTTCATCTTTTATCCTAAATATCATGACATACTAGCATATATTGGATGAATGGAGAGTACCACATGAATGATAGGTGACTTCGTTCCACCCATGGATACAATATGTAGAGTGGAATCCTATGGACACCCTTGAGTGATATATATTACACTTAATGAATTAAGATAAAGGATAAAACACATCATTGTAAGGTATATAATAGTTTCTTCATTTTATTTATTGTTTTTCTTTGGGTTTTATTCATGGTGATCAAGGGTTTTTTTGTTTATTATTTACTATCACTCCTTTGTTTAAGTGTAAAACTACCAATGAAATCATTTAAAACCCCCATAATCTTAGCAATATAAAATAAACCACCAGTCAAATTGAAAATATACAAAATAAAACCGAATACATAATTCAGTTAATTTCCACACATAATAAAATTATAAAAAATAAATATCAATACTAAACTCCAATGAAAATGAATCTAAAAGAAACTACAAGACTCACACTAGAAATGTGTACCTCATCAACCAAATCTCATGTAAATTCCATTAAAACATACTTATATATTTGGGAGTGATTATATAAGTATACTCAATAATATAATATCCAAAAACATACATGAAAATGTGAAAAGAGAATAGTAATTCCTTAATGAAAAAACATATGAACAGAATCGAAATAATATTATTTTAACTATCTCCCTCCTGCACTATGTTCTACTCATCCCATATCTCAATCAGAAATCCATGGAAAATAATAATCATTTTTCTTATTAGTGAAATAACCAAGAAGAGTATAACACAAAAAAATTAATCAAAAAAATTCATTAACCAAACCATCAAATAATCCGGACATAAAATGAAAAACCATATCCCATATACATGATAAATTATCAATAATATATTAGTTGAAAAGGCTAATACACAAACATCCAAAGAATAAAAAAACATGAAAACCCATAACAACCCCAACAAAAACCCCCGGCAACTATGGAGGGGAGACGTCTTAGGGTAGGAACTCGACGCGGTTGAGGGAGAAGGGGACGTCACGGGTGCCGGGCGGGGGGGGGGGGGGGGGGGAGTATGGTCATTGGTGATGGGCCGCGAGGTCACCGGCGACAATGGAGGGGATCCGAGTTAGGTGTGGGTCAGGACGTGTTCCGGGGGAGAAGCCCCGTCCGGGGGGAGATGGGGTCAACATGGGTGTGGGGGTGGGGATCTATCACGACTTTAAAAAAATAAATGTGTTTTTTGGAGATTTTTAATAAACTGGTGTGAAACCATTTAAAGAAAGGTTTCATGTCGGTTTTGTAAACCGCTGCTAAAAGGCCACCGCTAAAGGAAATTTATGTCGTAGTGTGCTGGGAATTTATTTGGTAGTAGTTTGATATAAATTCCAGGCATTAAAAAGAAGTGAAAGGCCTGGCCTAGGAATATTTTCATGCATAAATACTATATCTTGAAATAATGTCATAAAAATTGAATATATAGATAATGAGATATTATCTATTCAATTTGGCCCACGAAATTGGTAAATGAATTTTGATATCCGATACATGAGACCAAAACGGATGATAATGGAAGACCATAAACACCAAAAAAGTCATGTAAGGCCACACACTTATCTGTCCATAAAAATAAGTCAATTTTTACACCATTATATTATCAAAATGTTTTACTAACTATAAGGATGAATTTCAAGACCTCAATATAGGCATGTAACTTGAACGCCAAATAGAAGTGGAGAATCTAGTGGTGAATGGACAATATGAGTTAGTAGTCAATATTATCAATGAGGATTATTCCATTATAAAATAAGTCCTAATCCATCTTATTGATTATTCCTGAGGATTAATGTAAGAGTTACCATATATAAAATATTGACTAACATCCAAAAATATTTTAATTCCAAGATATATGTGTAAAAAAATTGAGCTATGACTTTTGATTATCTCAACTCGGATAAAAAAGAAATCAGTATTGTTCACCTCTGAATTTTCCCACCTTCTGATCATGTCCGAGTAGATGATATTCATAAATTTAGTAAAATCCCTAGTCTATATGGTTTTTCCACAATATAGATGATTCTAATCATGGAATAACTTATTTTTGGTGTTTCCCACTGTATAGATGTGGTACTGAAAATTATAATGGATAGAAACCAACATAATTTCTTAGGATATACCAAATATAATAAAATTATTATAAAAATGAGGCTCTAAAAAATTTTATATTAGATGTATTGATAGAAAATATATAACTTATATCACGAATGATGTTCACATTGGAGACTGAAATGCCAACATTAATGTATCAACATTCCCATAAAACCTGAAGGCTTATTTACTATTATTCAAATATAACAACGTATTTCATGAATTCCAGTTGATGTGTCATTCCAAAAAAGTACATGAAAACATCATCAATCAACCCCAGAGTTTCTATATACAAATAATAATTTATGGTCAATTTATATATTGGAATTGATGGATTGATTTAATATCATCATACAATAGCCATGATTTTAAAAAACATCATTATTGCTATTGATTTTTTCTCCAAATGGCCTGTGGGACTACCCCTCAAATATATTGGGTCCAACAAGAATTGAAATATTCATAAAATAAAAAATCACTAAAATATTTGGTGTCCCTCATTAAATACGGCCCTAATACAATAAAATTTCAATGTGGAACAAATTTCAATTATCCTAAGGATTAAAATCTATATCAAGAGTAGATTATCATTTCAAATTATTCATGCTGTTATCATGAAACTTATAATGGAATGATTGATTCCTTCACCAAGACACTATCAAACATACTCCATAAGATGGTGGATAAATATAATATGTCTTAACCAGACAAATTATTCATTCCTTATGGTCATAAAACAATACAAACACAATGTCTTCTCTAATAGATCGTATTCCTTAGTATCGATGTATTTATATATCCTTATGAACTCAACATATGAAAGATTCAAAAGTAAATATTTTTTGGTATCACAGAACACTTATCTCAACTGCAATATGTTAAATTGTGTGGTTGGTCATTGTCACATGAAATTAAAAGGCATGAAATATCATCATATCTGAAGGATAATAACCTAATAACCCACAATATACAGCCATGTTGTAATACTCTATATTTTTTAGCATATATGCCTAACCATATAATAATTAACTGCTTGGTTCATTTCCCAATTTCATGATGTAAAGCATCATGAAATTTTGATCTGTGTTTGGTGGATCACAATATTTTGTTCCTTTACCGCTACCACACCATTATCCATGACATATGTGTGGATTGATTCCCATTCCATTGTGATACATAGTGACTCCATAAATCCCATCAACGGTACCACCACAATTAAATAAATCCCACATTTTGTTGATTATGAATCAGGAATGCACAATGAACTTATCTATAATAATGTATGTATTTATTCTTATCTCCATTTGATATTTAGTTATAATAAAAACTCATGTCATCATTCAAGACATCATTCTGGAAAATTTCAATTCCACCATTTCCCCATGTCAATACCTGCTCGTTTTAGGTAAAATTTACTTAATGAACAAAGAGCTTCTTGAATCTTACTACAAAAAGATACATAGTGATTCATAGGTCACATACACTAGCCCATCTACAATATTCCATTACACATTGGGTGACCACATCCTTAACATATGATGTTTAACTTTATGGAAAACATCTTCATTTCATGATGATAAAATGTGAAATCTTTTCAATAACTACTTCTGAATTTATTCTTTTTCCAATAATGTATTTAGTGAAACTATGATCTCTATTTGTGGATCCATCTTAAGTAAAGAGAAATAATACCCCACACCCTATGTACAAGTCGGACCTACACATGAAACAATACATGAACTATTTTTTCCTTGATTATCATTATAATGAGTTATATGTTGAGGTTCGAATCTCTAATCTCGAGTCCATATAAAACTAAGAAACAAAAACCTCATTTTCTTATGTATGAATCAGACATGCACTAGGAATATTACAGGAGAAAAATATGAATTCGTTATCATCCTAAAGAGATACGTGAAAATTCATTGATCATACCTACTAGGTATCCTCAAAAAAATAAATCTTCATCTATTAATAAATAAATTGAATTTCCTAATTATGGTGGGAGATTTATTTTCCACCATTTTTCACACACCGTGGACAGCTCTTGTGGGCTTAGGTGTTTTGGTAAAAGAGTTCCCTATATGAGTAAGTAATATAATTCATATTAGATATATTATGGTCCTACATACAGGATTATAAATGATATGTTAGATATCATCATTTCGTGATAATAAATTTACCAATTTCTAAATAAATTTACACATGGCATGATTCTCATTTCGTTGAAGTGCATAGTGTCATTCAAATCTTCAATCGTGGACTAATATTTTTCAAAATAAGGTATACTCACACACTCTCCTATGTATGAATCAAATCAATATAAGAAGATTCAATATGGTTCCCCTCCCCAGATCTGAGGGTGAATTAAAAAAAATCACTACACATGAATTCAATTTGAATGGTGAATATATTTTACAACTACATTTGGGCTTATTATTGTTTCAAAAAGATACATACTGATGGTCATTTCCTATACCCGAGTCCATCGAAAATATTCCATTCTTTCAACTTCTTTTACCTTCACCAATTCTGCTTGACATTAAACTAAATGGTTGATATCTTGGATACATGACTATAAACATTATGGTACCTCCTGAACTACATTTGGATTCATTATTAATCCAATGAGATATGTTGTGCAACCAAGGCCCAACTTCTTATTCCCCCCCATGGGGTAACCAATATTCCACATATATTATATAAAAAATGATTTATGCATGAATTCTTTATATGTGCCCCCTAGTTAGGGTTTCCACCTTGGAAATAGGGATGTCACCCTCCTGCATATAAGTCAGATCAATACAATGAATAATAAACATCATTCAAAATATCAGAACGTATACTTCTTTCTGCTCAGAAATATCCTTTACACAAATCTTAATATTAAGGATGGACACAATTGGATCATTTTAATCTTTCTCCATATTCCTTTTATAGAATGTATAATACCTAATTTATTATATTCCTTACTATAATGTTACCTTCCCTAGCTTGTTATGCGTAATGTATCCTAAAAAATAGGTCAATAAGATAGAGGATTCCAGTATTTAAATATGCATTAACATACCCCAATTGTAATTTTAAAATGTATCCCAAAAATTATGTTTGTTAAACAGTCGTAACATCTCCCATAGGTTAAGCTTCTTCTATCCTAATATTTTTGGACGAAATTTCCTTGGAACATGTTTTTCCATTTTAGTCTGCAGTCATCCCTTACTTATTTTTCCCAAAACGTTTCTGATAATCATAAAACCCACAAGAAAATTGTTTATAATTTTATCCCTCATGTCTAAATAATTCCCAAAAGAAATTGGTCTAATATTACACGTATCACTGGTCATTTCTATATTGCTACGATCCTCAACAAATGACCTAAATGTAAATTTACCAAATTTCATATGTTTGGTATAGAAATTTATCTGAAAACTCATCCCCAATTCATGGGGAGTAATTTTCTTTAAAAAAACCTTCAGTATTCATGTAATTTTCATACACAAACTAAAAACTATGTTTGTGGAGCTCCAATTATCCATATTCTCCCACTAGAAATATGTACTAGAATATCATAATTACTGATAAATCATTTTCATGACTATGTTGTAATGCACCCTGGTTGGATTTGATAGAGTCTCCAATTATGTTTTAGGAACATTTTACCAAATGATTTAACTATTTCACTATTCATTAACACACCCAAATAGTATTTTAATAATGTAGCCCATAATATTATTTTTTCAATCAACAGTAAGATCATCCTTAAAATATACCTCCTTTATCCCTGTAATATATTATTCCCCGTACCAATTTTATGATTTTTAAGATCCACAGATTAAATCTTACAACATTCTCCTCTTCATACCTAGAAAATATGGTGCATTATCGAATGGATTGCCATAAAAGTAAAGAATTATTGATCATTTGATTAAATAAAAAAACCGCAATTTAATAGATACCCATAACAACCGTATTTTAATACATTATAATTTATAGAATAATTTCCCAGTTGTATGAAATTACACTACATAGTATATATTTCTAGTAAAAAAATGGTAAAATATACTATATAATATTCATATTTAGAGATTAAAATACACAACCAATGTCACGATCACAGAAATTAAATTGCATGATACTTTAACCCTTTTAATAAAGGGGCATTCAACCAAATATCATTCATTTAGTAAAATGATTCATCCATTACAAAAACCAAATTTGTATAGGAGAGGTTTTCCATTCATGGAAAAATAAAATATAGATTCTTTATTAAATCTAACACATATTTCCATAGAAAACCACCCATCGCGGTCTTAATAAATATTAACAATCTTAATCGTAATTCATCCTGTAGTAATATAATGGTGGAATTGTTGAGAAATATTTTTCATGAATATGTTGTAACATGCCATTTTTTGAATTCTAAAATAATCCCACTAAATTTCAGGGCATGTAAGCTAGAGGATTTCAATATTTTATTATTCAATCATAGACCCCTATTTCCTTTGCATAATATTACTGAAAAACTATTGTTTCAACCTGTGGTAACTTAATCCTCAAGAAGCACCGCTTTAATTCCCTGATATCATGTTCTAGATTCATAATTCATAAAATCCTGTCATAAAATTTCAAATATTGTATATGAATAATATCTAATCATCTATGACCAACAGTCATTGTTTATCGTATCATCACAAAACACTTGTCCAAATTTGTTCTATATTGAATCCTAGTAAAAATACATATAATTACATGTCTTTTAATGTCCCAAAAATGAGACAATGAATTCACCTGATTGAAAAACAAAAAAAGGAACATTGGAATATATTTTGAGTCTCGTATTGGTAGACATTCACGCCATGTGAAATTGAGAAAAAAATACATTGATACCAATAATGTTTGGATGTAAATAAATGGAGGACTAAAAAAATGACATGTCTTAGTCTCAAAGTTTTCCTTGTTTTGGACCTAAGAAAAAAATTAGTTCCATGACAAAACTTATGTAATGTATGAAGTTTTGGAAATATGACCCTATCAACACTCATACTTTTCTCTCTATGACGAATAGATTTGGAAAGTATTAACAAATATCCTCATACCAATCACAATGGATATGAATAGTTAAAAAATATTTATTTATATAAAAGTCAGATATAATGTCATGTTACGATAACATAAGGAAAGAAGAGATGAATTAATAGGTGATTAAAAAGAAACAAAATAATCTCATTTGGGAGACAAAAAATTTAAAGATAATCTATAAGATGAAGTCCCCCCATTAAAATTTACAAAAAACCCTCAATATAACTATTCATTTTCTGAAAGGACTCTCAAGACATTCTAGTAGCCAGTTGAAGCCTAGTAAACTGAACATATTCTGTCACCTCACCCCGGTTATATTCCTCCATCATTTTTATAATAGATGTTTACCCATCTATTTGGGGTCCATTTTAGTAATGGTGAAGTTGTATAATCTCCCTCTGGGCAGCATTATTTTCTTTCTGATGGTGTGATGTATGAATGTTCATATCATTAATCCTTCTTTTCTAAATTATTCCAACTGATTATCATATATAAACTCATCCTTGGATAATTCAGCCCATAAATCATTAGTATTTATAAGAAGTTTCCCCTTTAAGAGGTTATTTAATATCTTGTCTTTTTTACTATAATTTATAAATGATCTCCTTCACAATGTTATAAATCAAGTGCTAATACAATATGTTGTATCCCAGCATAAAAAATTGAAATGGAAGTTGACAAAGTCATGATGTAAGTTCATCAAATTACATATCATAGATTATTTTCTAGATGTACTGCTAAATCACACAACGTATGATGTAAATATAATTTTCCATTAAAAAATATGACACAATGCCAATTTCAGAGGGAGAATCTATTCTGAAAACATTTTACTCATTATCTCACCCTTCCCTACTCAATTTAGAATATTAATAGTTTTTCTTTTTATTATTGGTTGTATTGTGATGGAGGCATCGCCCTTAAGAACCGATGAAGATGTTTATGGAACAAGGGATCAATAATACTGACGGTTTGCCTCAAGATTATAGAAATCATAATAGGTAAGATATGATTAAATAATATGGTGATATTATCCTAGTGAAAGGTTAGTGTACTAGGTAAATTAATCTATAACATTCTAGAACTCAGCTGTTTGACCCAGAATCTCTTCATAAAGAGAACCCTCTTGAGCATTCCTATATATTTCCAGGAAAATATCATGAAGATCACCTGCTTCAGGATCACCATAAATTTGTTGTCCCGATGAAACTGTAGAAATATATACATAGATGTGGTGCTCTCAATTTTTTTTTGAAAAAATTCCATTGAAATTAATCTATTTGATTTATACAAAACTGAAACAAAAACATCGGGCATAATATTTTTTAAAGAAGACACATGTCCATTCAATTCCCTAATAAATTTATTAAACTATTCTAATGAGGCTAGATGATTTATATAATCCAAAATCTATTCAAAATCTATTTCAATATTTCTCAATTTTTTATATTACTTTCCCAAGCCCTATGGTCATCTAAATTATGTGGATTCCCAATACATTTATCTTAGGACCAAATACAATACCCTATTTCAATAATGATAGACCTACAATAGCTTCCTCAGAGACTACAACACGGTCAACATCAGTCATTGCAGTGCCCACTTGTTCAAGAGATGAACCTGAAATATCATTGGGAAAAAATGTCAACATTCGATATATAATTTTCCATTTAAATTTCGATAATACCCATCATTATTACAAATGGACATAATATTTAAAAGAATAGATAATGTATCCTCAACCCTCGAATCTTCACTTGTAAAGGGACATGTCACAGTAGATGGAATCCATTTTTGGCTTGCATCATCCACCTCAGATAATATAGGATCATTTTCAAACAACATGGGTGATTATATGTAAGTACATTTAAAAACCACAAATATGGTAATAAATTGGTTTTGGAAAAACGTGATAATAATGAGAACATAGAGTGTTACCATCACTGAATATGAACTTAACAAATGATTTAATCCTATGATTTTTTTTATGGTTGTTAAGAAACATCCTACAAAAAAATGTTATCGATGTGGGTGATATTGTTTCTATATAAAATCATCTTTCATTTTTCATCATCCTGGGGATAAAACTCTTACTTTGTGAAGTGACACATCATATATAATGGTGTGTCATTCAATCCATATTGTGTATACGGAATCTCATCAGAATTAAACCTTGCTTGTAGGAACTCAAGATGAAATCCCAAAAAAAGAATCTATTTGTTTTGTAAGAAATAATGTATGAATAGATAAGGGAACATGAAAAAGACAACATACATCCATGAAGTCAGCTTAGTTAATCTATTCTAAAGAATATGGGTGTCAGTCACATCATTGTCACCCCATTTTGACTTGTCATCAAACTGTATCGTGGCATGGATCTGGTTGTCAGTTTCATAAATAAAATAATATTGTTCCAAAATATGAATCCACACCTTAGTGGGATTTTTGTAAAAACAATTATTGGGTTGATATCAAGTATCATTAATTTTAATAATCATCAACCAAACATGAATAAGTGACCATAGAAATTCATCATTAGAATACTTGTATTGAAAAAATTTGACTCCATCTAGAAACATGTATTTAAATTCCATACCATCCTATTGTGATGATGATTCAATGACCTTTGGATTGACGGGATTCTAGGTTATCTTCATTGTAGATAAAGGATGTGGAAACAGAACCTTTGTCTCCTCCTAATGATGGCATCCAAATTTGCTATGCCCAACCTCAATAGTCACTTCTTTTTTTCCCAGACTTGCTAAATGATCTGTCCCCAAGTACATTTGATCATACTCTAGAAACCATCACCTAAACCCAATATAGTGGTCGAATCACCCTATGAGGGATATAGATCACCTACTATATGTGTAGGATCTATTCAGCCTTTCCTTCCAAACACATCATATGTTAGTTCTCCAATATGAGGGACAAATTCTAGAAATAATCCATTAGGATATTATAAAATCATTTCTTATTTATAATAATAGGTCAATCTAATAGATTCATTAGATGGAGGAAAGTACATTACAACTCTATTTATACCCACTATTGAATGAATCCTTAGATATCAGGTTACCATTCAGATCTCTTTTGATCGTACACAAACTGCATGATATAAAATTGTCTATTACAAGAACATGATTTGGTGTGAATTCCTATATGAATAACAATTCTCACATATATCCTCTCCATTGACATGGGACTCTTGTAATACATACCTAAAATAAATCATGTATGATCTTTTCAAAAAGCCATCATATCATTCGTCAATAAATAGCCCAGTACCCGGGTCTCCATATGGGAATACATTGAGCACATAAAACTAGTCAAACCATGTCAATGTGTCATTGGGTTTTTTGGTATTAATGCATAATAATTCAAACAACAAGATCAAATTCTAAGAACTGGTCTTCAATAATCTCTACCACACTTAACATGAAAATGGATATAATGTGGGATTTGAAACATCCCAACAGTACCTAGAATGTCCCTACAATTATAAAAGGTAACATTCCTATGAAAATATGTAGTATGAATTTTTGAATCATCACCAAGATTGGAATTTTCAAACACAATGGGACTCTTCTCTACCAATTTGGTTGAAATGACGAATGTCCCTCCCCTCACACCACCATTGTAGTCATGGAATGACAACATGTAAATACATAGTATAATTTCTAAGAAACCTACAAGATGTGTCTTTTCATGTACGGATGAAATGGGTTTGTACCCCATTTGGTTGTACTCTCCAATTTCCCACAGTGGACCAGAATAAATGAAGATCACTATGCTTCCCCGTAATGGGATACCTTTAAAGAAGTTTATTTGTGGGACCATTTCTATTCGAATCCAAGAAAGAACACATCCATAATTGAAGATGATATCACTCATTGGGTGGGGTCCATCCTTTATAATGTCCGGAGATATATTTAATAGGTCCACCAACACAATTGGTATCCTTTCACAATCATCCCAAGTCCCTCTCAGTGTTATGAACTCATCATGCATATCTATAAGGATCAGATCCCTAGAGATGTATTTTAAATCCTTTTGTATAATACCAAATTATCAATACATTAGGTGGAAATAGTTATTTATTGGTTAAAATCACATTATGAACTCATGTGTAAATAAATAGTTCATGAATACATAGGTTTGGGACACCTAGATGGCTTCATAAATTCCCACTAATTTCATCTCAACTATGATGAATGCACCAATCTGGAACACCCAGTACACCCACATCTACATTGGCCTAACACACCCTCTATGGTGGATATATAATTCTTCCCTCCATCCCATTTACTGCTTTGTGTTAGAATCATAGAATATGTATAGGTGATATTGTGTCTTTAATTCATGTGTGTTAGGCTTCCAATAAAGTAAACATTGGCTTTGATCCATGACACAAGTCTGGAATGATATCCTTGCATTAATATATGCACCCATGATATAATCATTAGTAGTCTTAAAGTTCCAATAGTCTGGAAACCATGAAAGAGGAGTGTAATTATTTGAATTTGGTAGAAATAACTCTTTTAAATGAACATGTATATAATATTACAAATAGTTACTCTCATGGTACTCATGATGATACATTATCAGATTCCCCAAATAATTTTTTATAGTAGTATAGTCCATATCATAGTTGTCAGTCCATACAACATTTTACAAATCCTTATTGTGATTTACAACTTGTTCATCCAAAAATATATTATTACAGGAGTCAATTTAAACAATAAATAAGTTCCATGATATTAATTTGAAACAATTATTTATTTCACAAAAAATTACAGACATGTGGATGTTTTAAAAAGCTATGAGCTCTCAGAGGGTACAAATGCCAGTGAATGCATATATATCTGATGCATAAATGGAATTGAACAATTCACTCACCCTGACATACTGTAACACACCAATATTTCATAGTTTTTGTTTTATTTAATGTAATTCAATATATTTCAATACACACAACACCGAGTTTGTGTCCACCACAACATACCAAACTGGCCATTCAAAAATCGTTTATGAATAGTATTAACTGCATTTAAAATTTAATAAGCTCTATATAATTTTAATATCATATTATATGTTCTTTGAACATAATAGATGAACAAATTCAATTTTTCAGATAAAAAATTATTTTTCAAAAAAAATGCAATTTTATCACCTTTTAATAGAAAAACATTCTAAATCCAATATTTTCACTTCTATATATTTAATATGACAAAATAAACTTATTATTTAAAATCAAGACATAAAAATTTTGTTTCGATATATTTTCGGTGCTTTTCATATAACATTCATATTTTGATGCATAGGGAGAAATAAAATAATTAAATTTAAAACTACTTCATCATTCCAATGGATTTATAGTGTTAAATTATACATTTGATTGGTTTTGAAGTATAATTATAATATATTAGTATCATTTAATCCAATTTTTGTCAATGGATGTAATTTTACACTTAAATTGGGAAAACACACATATTGATCTTTTGATAATTTTTACTTCTCCAAAACCCACATTCTTGTTTTGATTGTGCGAATATTTATTTTAAAATTAATTAATACAACTTATATGTTTTCAATATAGTAAAATAGACAAAAAAAATTTAATTTTAAATATCAAATTTATATTTTGGTCAATTTTTGGTATTTTTCAAAAGAAATCAATTTTTGATGAATACTGAAAAACATTTTGTTTTTGTTTAAAGACGAGTTTTAATATAATTGTTTATTTTTAATTTAAATTTAATTAAATTTCAAAATATATAACCTTTAATTATATTATTCTAATTTAATTCATTGAAGTAATTTTATAATATCATTAGTTATTCTAAATTTTATTGATCTTTTTTCCATCTTTTACCCACCATCAAGGCACATTTGAAAATTTACATAAAAAATAATTTTACCATTTATATGAATTTAATTTTAAAAATACAATAGAAACAGTTGAATTTATTATGTAAAATGTGGTTCAATATGTTGAGAATAATTTTTGTTGAATAGTAACATTAGAATTTTATTTACCATGAATAAAAGTAAATTGTGTAATTTAAGATTAAAATGGTATTATAATTACCCAAAAAGATGTCCTATTTCTATTTGATAAGTGTATTTCAACCAAAATAAAATTTAGTAATAAAAAATGAACCTTTTGATCCAGTTTTATTAGATAAAGACATTTATTATTATTTTATTTAACGATGTGTTAAAAGTGTTAAATTCAAAGTTTAATAATTAAACCATTTCTAATATAGGGATATACATAAGATATATTTTCACTTTAATTATTAATTAGTAACATAAAAATACTTTCTAAATCAGTTTATTTTATTTATAAATTATAGACATTAAATAATTAATTTTATTTATGACAGGATGATGATGGTGTAATTACCTTACAAATTAAAGATTAAAATAATTATTATTATAAATATCATAATAAATTTTAATTGAGTCTTTTGATACATTAAAAGAATTTTATAGGTTTATATGGAATGTTAGGGATGATGTAATGTATTTTGTCCATGTAATCATTTTTTTTACGTTCATGAAAACAAAATACACAATAGTGCCAAAATTGACAAAGATGAGTATTTAAAAAAATACAATATTATTAAATGTAATAATATACGTAAAAAATATAAGGTTCATAAAAAGAAATTATATAATGATATATATTTCATTAATAAACCACTTTAGGTTGTCTTGAAATTTTATAGTATGTTTACTAACCATGTAATATAAAAACACAAGAAGACACAGTTAAAGTTAAACTATTTAGTTAAAAATTAAATATAAAATATAAGGTGAATATGGAGACCTAAACATGACTAAAACCTATTAGTCTAGAGGATTTCGACCCATCACCACCTTATCCTATAAATAATTCCATCTATTGTCATTATAAACTGAAAATTATTTTATAATAAAATAATATTCATTTCTTTTCCTAAAGTGACAATCACCTCACTTATAAAACGAAACTTCCCCATCTCTCAAAATCACGCCACCCAAGCCATTTGGATCGTCCATACTCTGCTCAAATATCCTCCCAACTACAATAACGTGAATCTATAGTCCATGCTTTGATCTGAATGCAAACCTAAGGTGCCCTTTTGATCAAATAAAAAAAAGAACCCAATAAGGTAATAATTTCATCAACTCTTTGAAAGTTCTTTTCTTTTTCCACTTCCTCTTTAATTGTTATTTCCATAACAAAATAATGACTCAATTACCTTCTACATAATGTGATATTATTAAAAATATGGTACAACCATATTCATTATTTTTTCTATCATATTAATGAAAAAGTCACCGTACGTGTGTACGTACGACTTACCGTATCAAGGTCGTGGTGTAGTTTGTTATACAACACATCATTATTTGGATGTGTATAATAATGAATATAACTGATTTCAATAATAAATATAAATTTTTAATGATAATCTATATATTATATACCATCCAATTACAAATTATTTCATCAATCATAATGTGATATTGTCGTTCATACGTACGTATGGCTTACCGTCTCCACGACGTGATGAGATTTCATTCCCCATCATCACCAGTCAATAATAATTTTCATTTTTTGATAAAAAATACTTTTTATGAACCAAATATTATTCTGGATATGAATAAAATACATCTTATCCAAAACAAACATGACTTACATAACAACAAATATAAAATTAAATTAATCAATTAATAACCAAAAAATTGTACTACAGAAATATCATTAAAAATTATATATTAAAAGATCATATATGATATCATATTTATGCATTTGGTTCTTTTATAATTTAATAACAATGGTTTCCCCATTATCCAGGAGGTTAACCTACACTCTACTAAGGAAAAGTATAAGGTATAGGGTTTTCATCTCACTTTTTATTCCTGTGAGATTCATGCAATATTTAGAACTATTTCCTTTTGTTTGGTGTTTGAACAGACCATGCTTGTATTATTTTTGTAATATAAATTAATTTATGGTTATTTACTAATTCATTTTGTGATCCTTAAATCATGGGGTGTATGTTTTGTATGTTACCAAATCATTAAGGGAATTTCTAATTTCAATTTCTACTCATTGTATTTTACTCAAACATCATTGATTATTTTACTACAGTATTATGTGTAAAATAACTATTTATTTGATTATGTATTAATTTACACCCCCATTATTGTGGATATACTTTCGGCACACATAATCACTCAATTTATAAATTCTAAAGTCATCGATATGAACTTGATAAGAGCAATCTAAACTCAATTCCAATGCATTGAGTTTAACATCCAAGACATTGGTGTTGTTTTTACAAGAATATGTGTGAATATACACTGATTTATTTAAGATAAATATCCAATCATATTGATGATATTAAAATTTTTCACACATAATTATGTCATTGATTTATCCTTAACCTAAGACATGACCGTTATAGGGTATTTTATGTCAATTTACATTCCATTGAGACTTTTTTGTTGTTATGCGCCAATTCACATTTATATGATGTATATGGTACACTATGACATAATATATCATGAATACATTTACTTTCATGAATTTATAAGGTTTTTACAACGTCAATTATTTTTATTCACGCATCTCTCATTGGGCTAGGAACTCTAACTAAAATATCATTTTAAATGTTTTAAAGATTGATTCTTCTAAATCATTATCATTAATAACCTTGTCATAAAAATGGATATAAGGATTTATTTATATTAAAATGAATATTTTAATCCCATAATAACATTTAATAATTTCAATCCGGTTTGGGATACATTGATTTAAGATTCTATATTAACCATCTTCTTGATAAATATTATGAATTTTAAATGTTTTCAAGAAAAAGGGATATTTCTCTCAAATAGTTTTACTGATTATTTTCATATATGTCAATATCATTCATTATTCATGATTGAGGATGATTTATTATAAGAAAATATTCAATGTTTAGTTGAATGAGTTATTTTTTATTGTGGATGTTCTATTTTAATACCATTCATGGTTTATGAAAAAATATTTACATTTCGTATGCTAGTTTTAATATGAATTTTTAGATTATGTTCCAACATTTTCATATGAGGAAATAATTGGACTTAGTGAGTAACAAATGGAGCCTGCTATAGCTCCTTGATGCATCATATGGTCTCAGGATACATTTTAGTATCATGGAACAAGGACATGACAAAATCTTTATTTGTATTCTTGGAACGAGGCCTTCACTATGTGGTTATGATGTTTGGTATTATGCATTCCATTATTATGAAATTAGCTATGGGTAATACATGTGATTATTAAACTAGTAGAATATCCATGTGAATAAGTAAATGGAATTATTTTATTTATCTTTTCCATTTTGATCTGATGTTTATGTTTAAATTTCTTGTGTTTATGTCTTATACAAATTCTTAAATTTTTATGCTTTCTTATGATTATATATACTATATTGTTATCTTTACTAAGAATCTGAGCTCACCAATTTCATAGGTTTTATTTTTCCTAGGATGTGATGAAGTATATTATAATTGAACATTAGGAATAGGATAAGGGATATTAGTATGCTCAAAGGAGACATAATGTTATTGTTTTTCGATTTCATAATTTAATTTAAAACACATGTATGTATCTAGTACATTAAAGGCTACTAAACTAATTGGTCTTTCGAGACATGGAATCTTTTGATCATGCCAATGTTATGTAATAATGAACTGACTATGGGTAACTATGGTCAAATGATTATAGTTTTTATCATATGATGTTTAGTACCATGCTTGGATATATATTTAGAATAACTAGGATTAGAAAACACTACACTAAGATAGACATTGTGGATTACTATGTAAGAACATCCAAAAAAATTAGTAACATAAATATTATGTCGGTTTTCCATGCAATACATCCATGTCTATATATGTGCAAGTATAGGTGGATGTGGAATAGATGTACCTAGGGGTAAAACCTAATATCACCACTTTGAGCTAGACTCGAACGAGAACTACTGAATGACAAAGGTCCTTTCTTCACACGTGGTTACGACACTCCCGGGGGGATATTCTTAATGAAATTCACATTTTCATTACAAAAATATTTGAAGTATTTAAATATAAATGTGAATAAATATATGTGGTTAATCATAATTTGTATTAGATTAAACATAGTGTGTCATGATATTCTCTAAATTATTTTATGACCATTGTTACTCAAACTACACTTATTGGTTTTAGTCAATAGTTTGATTGCAAGGTAGTCATACTAACATTTAACATGATGTACAATGTGTGGAAAAATTGGAAATGAGAAACAAAATGGAATGTTGATATCCATATAAGATATCATTTTCAGGCCGAAGTAGGTTTCAAAAAATGTGATCAACAATATAAACATTAACGAACTCCCAAAGTCTTTAAAAAATAGAAATTTGGTGAATGATAAGAGCTCCATTTGTGGGGACTATGCAGAAAATAATTCTCAATTTCCGTCATGCCATAAATGTGGAAATAGACACCCATAAAAGTGTCTCAACAAAACAAAGAAATGATTTATTTGTTGAAAATAAGTTCATAATGTAAATAATTATCAAGGGAAAATTAAGAGTACAATATTATAATATAAAAACGATTATATGAATCCATTTACAATCATTTTCCGTAAATTAAGGGGAACATGGAATTGCCTGACTCAATTCCCAATTTTAAATAATAACCAAAATCTCATAGAAGACCCTATGTTGAAATAAATTGACGTATAAATGTTCAAATTTATTAATGCTCTTTGTTTATGGGATTAATTTCGATGAATTTTCACTTGTATGTGTAACCCTACTATTTTTTGTGTGAAAATGCTATTTGTGGAAGAACTATTTTTTCTTTTTTGTATATAGTGGAAAATAACCATTTGGGATTATATAATCCTTGAAATTGAGTAAATTAAATGTTATTGATTTTTGGGAAGAGAATGCAAGGTTTGAGATAACATTTTTGGTTATATTATGTTATGCATATTTAGAAAAATTTATCTCATTTTGGTAATTTATTAAAAAAAATTGAAAAGGGACAACACGCAGACCGTGTGACAACCCATCACATAGGAAAAAGATCGGTTAGTCGAACATACAACCAACATGCTACTGGGATTTATCAACTACCACTAGACTACGTGAAGTCCCTGGTTAATATGACTATTTTTTAGTTAAATGATATTATTGATCAATAATAAGTTGATTTGTGATCTTATATCTTATCAAATGGATATCCCTATTATAAGAAGATTATTTGGTCATGTAGTGATAATTGGTATTTTGGAATATGTTCTCTCTATTGGGAACACTATATGCCAAAGGCAAATAGAATACCATGAGATTTAATTTGAGGAGTAATGGTAAAACTTTTTTAATTTTGGAAAAATCTATGTATTTTAAAAATTTTAATGTCATTAATGGAAATGATTTACCTATCATAGAGAATATGTGATTTGGTTAATTACACATTAATATGAGACTTTAAGAGTCATTGATGTTATTTTGTGAAAAATTATATGTTTTACTATGAATGACGATGTGATTAAATTCTTCTGATTTTTTGGTTTCAATCTTAGTTTGGATTATATAGAAGAATTTTATGGACAATTGTTTATTGAATGGTATTTATTGATCATTTTCTATTAATTGATTGATTTTAAAAATTAACATTAGTATTTTATTCTTATAAATGATTATCCATTTTGGGGATCATCTGATATTGTACTATACATTTGGTTTTGTTTAATCTATATAGACAAGGGAAATATATAGTTCATCCTATTTTCATTATATAATTCTCTTGACGTTTCTTCTACCACTTCAGGTGTGACTAAGTGATCTTGTATACTTGTCATTTGGAGAAAAGATGATGTAGTGGTAAATATTTGTTAAAGGATGAAAAACTAATTAGAAATTAGTTATATTTCTCTATGTTCTCAGTTAATCTCATAAATAAATTGTTGTTCTTTATGAAATGGAAAATAAAAAAAATGTTGTCTGTTTACTTTTCTTACTGGGAAATTAATGACCATTTAAACAATCAAAAGTTTGTAGTTTTCTTTTTTTAAAATTATCATGATCATGATTTATATCAATTTCCATAAATAGATGAACTATATTTTATCTTCCATATCCATGTTTTCGTACATTGAATCCTAGTATGGGTTATCTCGGTTGACCTTTGTACTTCTCATTATTTCTTTTTAAGTGATAGTTTTATTGACTCTTTTTCTGATGTGGGACATTCAATGACGATCCCAATATAAAATTTACTATATCCAGGATAAAATTTCCAAAAGGGGAGAAGACTTTAACACCACATGATTTCATAGAATGTTATTTTACTTAAAATAATTCAATAGCTTGTGATACATGCAACACCGAGAACGAGCGCACCACAAATTACCAAACTATCCATTCAAAAAGCGGTTATGAATATTAATAACTGAATTTTGAAAAATATATACTCCTTATAATTTTATAATCCAAATTAGGTGTTTCTAATAGATAATATAAGAAGAAATTCAAATTTTTACATAAATATGTATTTTTAAAAAATTACAATTTTATCGCATGTTAATGGGGAACCAATTTTCAATACAAAATTGAACAATTTTATATATTCAGTTTAACAAAATTAAGTTCTTATTTTCAATGGGACATAAAAATTTAGTTTGGATATATTTTCATTGTTATTCTGAAAACATTCATATTTTGATAAATAGTGAAAAATAATAAATATTAATTGAAAATATATGTTTTATTAAAAATAATTTATAGTGTTAAATTATAAATTTGAATGGTTTGGAAGTGTAATTAGATTATATTTTTATCAGTAAGTCCAATTTTTATCATTGGATATAATTTTACATTTAAATTTGATATAAACACACATCAATATTTGGATATATTTTACTTCTCAAAAACCCGCTTTCTTGTTTTGAATACTTAATTTCTATAAATTAGTTAATGATACTTTTATGTTTATAATTTAGTAAAATAGACATAATTGTTGAATATGGAATAAAAAAATTAGCTTTGTGTTATAATTTGCTATTTTTCTAAAAACATTCAATTTTTGATGAATAGTTAAAAACACTACGTTATTGTTTAAAGACGAATTTTTATTTAAATGATTAGTATTAATTTAAATTTAGGTTAAATTTAGATAGTATACATAATATCTATATTAGTCGAATGTAATTAATTGAAGTTGTTCTAAAATAATGTTTTAAATATGAAATATTATTGAACTTTTTACCTTATTTTACCCACCTTCTAGCCGTATTTGAAAATTTATGGAAGACATAATTTTATCGATGTTGTAAATTGAATTTCAAAAAAATTAGAGGAATGGTTGACATTTGTAAGTAAAATGTGGTTCAATAGGATGAAAATATTTTTTTATGAAATGTAACTTTTGAATTTTATTTGACATGGTTAAATGTAAACAGGGTAATTAAAGGTAAAAATGATATTATAATTACCCTAACACATATACCAATACTATTGTATAATAATATTTTATACCCAAATAAACCTAAGGAATAAGATATTATTCTTTTTATCCACTTGGATTATATTAATATATTTATTATTATTTTATTATATCATTAGTTAAAAGTGTTAAATTCAATGTTTAATAACTAAACCATTTTTAATATAGGGTTATAAATAGGATAATTTCAACTATAAATATTTTTTAGAATGTTTAAACGATTTCCTACATCTTGATAGTTTATTTTTAATTTTTAGAAATTGAATAAGTAAATTTATTTATGATAAAAGCCAACGAGCTCGTACCCAAGTTGTAAGGGCTATTGCTTGGCATCCAAGATACCCATGTTCAAATACCGAGTGGAGGTGAATTTCTTGGTAATATAGAAGTACTGTAATAGTACTGTAGCAGCACTGTAGCAGGTAATGTTCGATACTATAGTACACAGAACTATTAACCCAATTTGGGAAATCGGGCCACCGGTTTGGGTCGATGGGAGTCAGTGCCTTTGGGTCAACAAAGGCTATCAGGCCACAAGGCCTCCGTGCCATAAAGACCATGGAGTAGCCCAGTTCACATAGAACAGGCCCCAGAAGAGAATCTGATCAACAACAGTAGTAGTCACCAGAACCAAAGATAACTAGATTGGATGAATGTGAGGGTATTTCAACAATCCATTGGACCAGGATCCATGCCGCTTTGTATGGGGGAATTCTAGCTGATCATAAATTCACGGTGGGTAGCTAGGTGATCAATGATGCAGAAGCTAGGGAGGGGAAGTTCTAGTGTGTTGGTCCTACAGGTCATGTTATGGGCATGGAATGCCTCTGAGCCATTAGGTCATGTATTGCGGGTAATGTTGTGACTTGTGCCTTGGGCCTACGGGTCATGTACGGTCTCCCCTTCAACCCTTAAAAGGGGGACCATCCATAATAAAAATAAAAACGAAGGCCTTCGGGCCATTCGAGTATTTATGATACAAGGATGATTAAATAATTGCCTTATTAATGAATTATTAAAAGAATTGATATTAAAAAAATCAACATAAATGCAAATTGAATCCTTGGATTAATTCCAAGAAATTTCTTGTGTTAATATTACTTTTTAGGGTGTATTTAATTTATTTATTTCGATGTAATCAAATTTTTCTGATTTTCACAAAAACCAAATACACAATAGTGTCCAAATTGACATAAGTGAGTATTTAAAACTAATACTATATTATAAAATCATATAATATTTATAAAAATATAAGGTCTTTCCAAAGGACTTATATAATGATATATATGTCATTAAGGAACAACTTGGGGTTCGCTTGTTCTTTTTTAGTATGTTTATTAACCGTGTAATATAAAAATAACAGATGTCATAGTAGAAGTTAAACTATTTAACTATAAATTAAATTGTAAAGGTAATGTTAATATTGTAATCTAAACATGTCTAAAACCTATTAGTTGAGATTATCTCGGCCCATCCCCACCTTAGCCTCTAAAAAATCTGTTTTGAGCCATTAGAAACCTAAAATTATTTTATAATAAAATAAATTTTCATGTTTTTCCTACTGTGAACCTCACCTCTCTTATAAAATGTCACTTCCCCTTCTCTCAAAATCAAATCTCCAATGAAATTTGGCTCGGCCGACCCCAGATAAAATATCCTACGAACAACCCTCAAGTGAACCATGCATTATTAAAAAGATCATAGAGGCAGCTTATGGAGACCTTTTGATCAAATCAAAATGAATCACTCGAAGAAAAGGTAATAATTTCATCACTCATTCAACATTATTTTTTCTTCCACTTCCTATTTAATTGTTTTTTCTATACCAAAATATTAAATCTAGTACCATATACATACTATGATATTATTATAAATATACATCAACCATATTCAATATTTTACCCATCCTCTGAATGACAATGTATCCATAAATGCATACGTACGTCTTTCAGTCTCCACATTGTGGTGTAGTTTGTAATGCTACACTTCATTATGTTGATGTGTATAATAATAATTATAACTAATTTAAATAATAAATGAAACATTTTAATGATTCTTTATGTATAATATACCATACCATTATATACCATTTCACCACTAATAGAACGATATTGTCGCTCGTGCATGCATATGGCATACCATCTACACGGCATAATGATATTTCTTTCCCCATCATAAACATTAAAGAATAGTTTTAATTTGATAAATAAAAATTATTTTTTTGAACATTATATAACTCTGGATGTTAATAAAAGACATAATATTCATAACAATCATGACATACATAACAAAACAAATCAATTAAAATGAATCAATTAACACCCTAAACCATGATACTACTGAAATATCATTAACAACGAAATACTAAAAGATAATATATGATATCATATTTATGTATGTGGTTCTTGTATAATTTAATAAAAATGATTTCACCATTATATAAGAGTTTAACCAACACTCTACTAAACAAAATTTCAAGGTAATGGGTTTACATCTCACTTTTTCTCCCGTGAGATTCATGCTATATTTTCCACTATTCCCATTTGTGTGGTGTAGGTACTACCAATGATTGTATTATTTGTGGAATATACATTAATTTATGCTTATATACAACTTCACTATATGATATTTCTTTCATGGGCTGTATGTTTTGTATATTTGTAAATCCGTAAGGGAATTTATAATTTCAATTTCTACTCATTGGGTTTTAAGAAAAACATCACTTATTATTTTACTCCATGATTATGTGTGAAATTAATATTTATTTATTTATGTAGTTTTTTACACTTTCCTTTTTATAGATATAATTTATACATAGATAATCAATCCATTTATAAATTCTCATGTAGTTAATATGAATATGATAAAAGTAATCTTAACTCAATTTCCATTCATTATGTTAAACATTCAAGTCATTGGTGTTGTTTTTACAAGAAAATGTGTAAATGTACTCTGATTTATTTGAGAAAAATATCCAATCATGTTGTTTGTATTTATATTTTTCACACATAATTATGTCATTGATTTATCTTTAACCTTAGGATACAGTCTTTATAAGGGATTTCATTTAAATTTACATTCCATTGAGACTAATTTGTTATTATGCGCCAATTCCATTTTATATGATTTATATATTGAACATTGACATAGTATATCATTGATCCATTTATTCTCAAGATATTATAAGGTTTGGATTACAAAAATTATTTTTATTTAATCATCTCTCATTTGGTTAAAGCCTCTAACTAAAATGTTATTTTAACAGTTTTAAAGATTTATTCATCTAAATCATTTTCATTAATTTCAATGTTTTAAATTGGTTTTAAGGATTTATTTATATGGGCGTTAATGTTTTAAAATTTAAATTCCATTTAAAAGTATCTACGTGGTATGTAAAACTCTGATTCCAAAATATCATTTAAATGTCTTCTTGATAAATAGTTTGACTTTTTAATGTTTTCAAGAAAAAATAAATATTTATCTCAAATAGTTTTACCGATTATTTTCATCTATTTCACTATCGATAATTATTATTGATAGAGGTTGATTTATTATATTGCAATATTCCATATTGTATTGAACGAGTTTTTTTTACTGTGGATGTGCTACTTTATTACAATTCCTGGTTTGTTGTTAAAATATTTACATTTCTTATGCTAGGTTTAATATGAATGTTTAGATTATGTTCCATCCTTTTCATATGAGGAATGAATTGGACTTAGTATATGAATGGTGGAGGCCACTATAGCTCCTCGAAGCATCAGTAAGTTATCGTGAGACAAATCAGTGTATTGGCACAATGACTTGATAAAATATTTATTTGTAGTGTTGGTATGAGGCTTTCACTACGTGTTTATGATATCCGACATTTTGCATTCCATCATTATAAAATTAGCAATTGACATTACATGTTATTATCAGACTAGTAGAATATACATGTGAATAAGTAAATGGAATTATTTTATTTATCTTTTCCATATTTTTATTAAGTATATTTTTAAGAGGCTTTTATTTTACTCTTGTACATTGCCTTAGATGTTTATGTTTTATTTTGATAGTTTCTGAAATATTGTAATCCATACTGAGAAACTGATCCAGCCCTTTTCTTTTGTTTTATTTTTCCCAGGATGTGAAGAAGTATATTATGATTGACCTATATGAATGTCTAAGGGATATGATTTTGATCAAAGGGGAAGGAAAGTTATATTTTTTTCAATTCAAAATTTAATTTAATACACAAGTATTTATCTTATACTTCAATGGATTCTAAACTAATCATTCTTTCGAAACATGATCTCTATTGATCATGATTGTGTTACGTAATAATGCACAGACTCTGGATTACTAGAGTTTGGTAATTACACCTATATATCATTTCAGTGGGTGAATACCTTGCCTATGTGAATCATTATTTTGTAAGTCATTTGATGTGGATGTTTTTCACACATCACTCGCATGATGAGACCCTGGGTACCGAAGCAAGAGAATTGTCTACTGAAACCAGTTGATCTATTTATAGGAAAATTATCCATTGGGAACATCTTATATGCACGAACCCGCCTACGTGAAAGAACCATGCAGATGACCATTGTGGAATACCTCCACATTGATTGATTCCTTTTCATCCCATTACCATAGGGTCATACTAAATTATTTCTATCCGACCCTATCCTGAGGGGGTTGGTGGGGTTTGACAAATAATTTTCTCAGATGGATGAATACATGTAAAAGAAACAAGAGTAAATGGTAATAAAGAAAAAAAAATTATTAATGAAAATCAGAACAACATCACTTATGGTCCATCTCATAGGTCCCACTTAACAATGTCAGTATAATGGGTACATGTTCATGAGACTATGTTATTTTCCATACACAATATAATGTGTGACGGACCTGCACATCATCCTGTGCAATAAACACATGTGAGATCACCTATACATCCATGGTCCTATATTTTCTTATATATTGGACCCTTGGTATATTCATTTTCATGGATGCCAAATCACATAGAAATCATAATTCACCACTTTCTGTAGTCTGTCTCCCTATCTATAAAAAACATACAGGTATCCCAACCAAATAATAGAAATAGATAATTAATGGGTTAGTAGATCCAAAATCTTTTTTTGGTCTAAAATAACTTACAACTACCTGGCATACCCTTTCTCCCATAGTTCAATAACACTATCATGAGTTCACCTTCATTATATAGGGACCTATGAGTGGAACTTCTGGGAACACCTCTGGGAACTCTTAAAACATTGATTAAAGATTCACAAAAGTATTGTTTCCTTGGAGATACATCATATACATTACCTTCATCTCACACAAGACTACCTATGAGAAACAATCACAGGATGTGTTGGCCTACACTGTGTGAAACCCCCATGGATCTCCATAAATGTACACTATGCAAGCCACATCTCAGGCCCTCTTCTAAGACAACAATGATATGTCCTCATTTCTATTCTCTCTCATGTCTAAAGAGTGAAAACATAGAAACCTATGAGGAAACATATGAAATTGAAACCACGTGGAAAGATTAAAACTAGTGTGCATCCTATTTGGGAAGGAATTTCATCAGCCAGAGGTGTCCATCACATGTCCTTTCTATAGGTAGGGTCCTTGGGGTGCATGTGAGTATTCATTCCCTAGGTCATGAGGAACTGACCCTAGGGATGTGTTAGGGAACCCCCATCATCATGTTCAATGTCCAGGTTAACGTCCATACTTATTTGTCTCTAAGACCCATAGTCACTTATTCTAGATGGGGATAGTGTGTCACGACCCGCCTACACCAAAAGGAGGGAAGGTTCAGCAGATTGCCAGGCCCTTCATTACATAAGATGAAAGAGAGATAATAACCCCAGAAACCCGCCTTCAATAGGTCCCGGAGTGGCGACCAGCCCCAAGGGTATAAAATCACACACTAAATGGAAGGCATTACACTTTTTCTTTTAATATGATCGAGAGATAAGTCATTAAATCACATAACACCAAAATTTGAACGTAAAAGTATTGCCAAGAACCATTCCCAATGCATGTTACAAATGTAAAATCCGCAATGTATATAGAGACTACAAGGAAAAATTCCAAAATAAAGAACAACAAAAACTACAATGATCTGTCACAAGGTCTGAGCTAGTACGATCCAGCACGATCCCGGATGTCCTCCTGGAAACCTGAAAGCAATTTTATATATGTAGGGTGAGCATACAAGTATACTCGGTAGGGAAAAACCAAGGACTCTCATGCTCAAGTGGGGAGGCAAACTAATGCCCTGTAAGAAAAGAGATAAAAAAGCACCTAGAAAGGAAACAAACCACCCAAGACTCACCAAGGCACACTCCCCAAATAACAGAAGTCAAGTAATGTATAGTAATAGCACATCAATGTTTGGTTACCCCGCGCCACTTTCCCACTGGTTATTGAAGACATCCTATGCATCAGACCAATCCCGCCATTCTCATCGCAGTCCCACTGCCATACCCTAGCCGCACACACCTAGGCCACAACCACAAGTCTCGACCACAAACTCCTGGGCCACAACTGTCACACATAACCACACCTGCAAAAACCTAGGCCAGAACAAACACTGTCGTGCCCGAAGACACCTGGACTAGAAGAACTACTGCCATGCCAGAAGACACCAGGGCCTCATCCTGATGATAATTGGGAAACCACCTACCCGCAAAAACCTGGGAAAACAACCACACAACCATGCATGAATATTCATGGGCTAATAATGGTCCTCAAGCCATCACAGCATGCCCTATGATACTTGGATTACCTGGGAAATGGAGGGGAAATGAGCTAATAACCAACCACTAATAAAAGTGTTGGGAAAAACACCATCCCCCATGTAATGGGGGTGTTCTGAACTAAGTGCACAAATTGGTTGGGACGGAAATAAGAAACACAAAAACTACAAGTATATTTATAAGTAACAAGAACTCACCCAATCTAGGTTTTTCTTCAGCCAGTCTAAAGAACACTATCCTTACTATTAATTCATAAGAGAAAAGACCAGAACCCATTCCCAAGTCACAACTCACATAAAACCTAATCCCCATTTGTCCCATACTTGTTTTCAAGTTCAGTATTAATGTTTAAATAAGTTTTTTCACCTAGATGGGAAACTAGTAAGCATAAGCACATGCCAAGGAAAGAGTACACCCAACATCAATTTAAACATTCACACTGGTTCTATTGATAATTCACAACAACAAAGGGATAAAGGATATCCCTCCATGTACTGGAACCAAAGAAAACCCCAAGATACAACACCATGTCCCAAAATCCAAGAGCCAATGGTTTCTCAACAATAGAGGATTCCACCCCTATTTGTGATATAATCAGAGTATCACACAACCTCAAATTCACAACCATCAAAATGACAATAATAGGGGTTCCCATCCCCACCCATATCACCCATCAATCTATGCCCCTATCCAACCATGGAGGAAACAACCAAACCAATTCTACCAACACAAGGTAAATTCAACATGAATTTTTAGATTTAAAAGATTTATCACACTCTATGATTTCAATTCCACTGGGATTAAACTAAGGTTATCATAGAAAAGGAGTTGATCCTGATGATTCCAATTTATTTAGAAAAATATACGTGACTAACCAATTTCCTTTACATAGAGAAAGGTTCACAACCAAAATAAAAGACATCTAAACATCACGAGGGGTAATGGTTTTTTAGTGCACATAGAAACACCCCCAATGGAAATTATTTTCTATAGTCATAATCCCGTACAATTCAAAAATCATTAATCCTGAAAGAGGACTAAAACAGAACAACATCATCGATCACACACCTCACCATAATTCATTAGTGGCCAGTTATTATCTTCATTAAAGTTTTGTTCATCCAATTGTACAAAAGAACTAGTGCACCCACCATGCAAGATACATGGAAAGAAGATACGAAGGTGAAACCCATAGCTGACAATCAATGATCGACGATAAGTCCTCGTGTGGAAACTGGAAAGCAAGAGTGACAGGAACTCCACGTAACGAGATCAAGGAAGACTTCGGATCATGGGTACAGCTTGTCGGGAGGAAGTGTACTCTGAGCAGGATGATAAAAAAAGTAACATAGGGAGAATATTTTAGGTTATAAAGGCTGATAAAGGCTGAGATACAGCACTCCCAGACGGTTAATATATGGGGGGAAACCGCATAAGGAGTGGGATCGTGGGTTGACCATGCGGCTGGGACACCCCACACGTCATTAAAGGTTCCCCGCTATTCGGGGTTGTTTAAACTGATGCATAATAGGGTACCTAACCAATAATTTAATTAAACGTCATTAATGGGCTTTATAACTTGCTTAAATGGGTCAAATATGGTTTAAAACCCAATTTTCACTAAAAGGAAGCGCTACTGGAGAACCCTTGGGGGTAGGCGAGAGCTACCGGTAGCCGAGAGGTACCTGTTTCCGACTACTACAGGAGGTTGAGAGATACGATTGGTGATTGCTACAGGTAGCTGAGAGATACTAGTAGCCTAGATCTACCGGTTGGCGATAGTTACCTGTATCCTAGAGCTACCGGTTGGCGACAGCTACCGGTTGGCGATAGCTACATGTTGGCGATAACTACCAGTTGGCAATAGTGACCAGTACCTGAGAGGTACCGTTACCCTTGATCAATCGGTAGCGTAGAGCTACAGGTACCTGAGAGCTACTGGTAGCGAAGAGCTACTAGAATCCTTGAGATACCGGTAGCTGAGAGCTACCAGTACCCCAAGGGCACCGATAGGCTTGGTCTACCTGTAGGACGAGGATACATGTAGGCCAAGGCTACCGCTAGGAGTCACCGAGAAGCTGGGATGGCCTTCCAGACCACCCAGAACATCCCAACATCATATTTTTACCAATTAATGGACCCCAAAAACCCGAGAGATTACATGGTGAGTGTTATAAATTCCTTTCCATTTGGCAGGGAATGAGATCCTCATCAATTCCCCCAGAACTAATTTTACTGAATCCTTCTTATGAGTAATCCCCTAACCATTCATGCAGGACCTCCCTACCTTCAGTCCATCATCCTTTTCCATACCCAAGGGTCATGGCTGTATAGATCCATATTCATGACTGTCACAGTTACAAAAATTCATTAGGGACATGTTTCTCAAATAACCCTCTCTTTCTATTTTAACACATTGTACAATGAAATGATGGAATTGTACCTAGAGCCTAATTTCGTTCCCTCTACATTTTTGTTTTAGACTTGTACATCAAATGTTTGAGAGGATAGTGTGGTTCCCCAAATCTGTGGCTTCCACTATTTTCTCACATCACGCATGATTCACATGTACATAGAGTTTTGTATTGATCATGGTGTATGTATGATACCCATCCGAACGGAATCCTCATTAGAAATGTTCCCTGAAACCAAACCATTGGGAATCAATTCCAATTTTAATACCCAATAAAACATTGGACTCACACAAGGTATAATCATTAACCATGTCACCATGAAATCAAAAAAAGAGAATCATTCCATGTGTATTCCCCCAATGAAACAATGAGCCTCTTTTTCAAAAATTAAACCCAACCATTCTGAAAAAGGAAATCATCTTCAAGAATAGGCCTCAAAATCCAACATTTGGGAATCATTCTATGTTTAATCCCCAACCATTTATGAACCTATTACATGGTAAATCCCCAAAATATCACCATACTCACCAAAACAACAACCTCTTTTGGTGTATTCCCAAACGAAACCTTCCCATCAATATTATCAACCTCTTCAAGAGTAATCCCAAACCAAACCTCTTCAACAAAAGGTAAGTCCTCCATAGAAGTGAGCACCATTGAAGTCACCTCAGAGGTACATACATCCTTGTGAGACAAATATTAAGATGGAATCTAATGGTGTGGGACCTCGTCACATAAAAATGTGGGATTTGATTTCTTTTTAAATGAGAAACAATGTAAAACTCATTGACATCCAAACACAACATTCAAAATCAAAGCATGTTCACTCTATTCCACATGCTATGTTGGGTTTTATCTAACCTCGGATCCCATACCATTTCCTGGTTCCCTGGGAAGCTTCTTCATAGGTATATACCTAATAATTTAATAGGATCATTTCTCCTAGACATCCTAGTTGTGTGACACTAAACATCATGGTTCAGTCATTATCAGATCACCTTAAAATGTATGATATTCCCTATTAAGTGGATCCAAACTACATGGGTTGTAATTACATTCACATGGATATGTAGGAAACCCATCTCATGGGTTATATTCATACATCCAAAAAAATCATACCTCTTTAGATGATGACACACTCTAGAGTACCCCACTACAACGATTAATAAAATATATTTCATAATTAAAAATAAAAATATATGAGATATATATAAATTTTTTCCATTGGTACAGAACAATAGATACATAATGATGTCTCCAGTGATGAATAACCTTACATACAAATATAGAATTTTAAATTACATACATTATAATAACATATTTTTAATTGAAGGGAGACCCATGTCCTATGTGGTATTTAATAAATGATTCAAATAAAATGTTATATCAATAAGAGATGCCTAGATTAGGAAACAATTCTCCACAAAAGGGTGGGATGAGAATTAAATCCCATCCTATAGACCAACGTATGTTCATTAGTATCATTGTCCCAACTCATCAATAAGTTCCTACCATTTCAATGCATGTCCCTCATGGATATCTAACTTTTGGGTTATTTTGTTTCTATTAATAGAACCCATTGAAAACTACCCGAAAGGGTTATGGATATATTTTTGACATAATGGTTTTTCCACCAGAACCATAAAATTCAACTCCATCCCCAGGTGGAACATTCATTTATGAAACACACATATATTGTTTTAATATAAAGTATTATGAAAAAAATATCATGATAAAGTATTCATTTATAATTTAAATAATAATTTATAAAATATTTAATATAATTTTTAATCAAATAATTTATATGTTATATTTCATGTAATATGTAGCACTAATTTCTTATCAAAATTATAATTTACTCAATTAATGGAAATTTCAAATAATTTTATAATTTAATCCATAAAAATGGTTTCAATATTTTGTATCAGTTGAATCAAATTATCTATCAAGTCCCAAAAAAATTCAATATAATTAAAAAGTTATGTTAGATAAAAACTAGAGATAATGTTGAATGTAAAAATAGTAAAAATTATAATAAATGGTGTAAAAGGCTGAAACATGTTTAATAAATGTGTTAAAAAAATATATGTGTCTTAATAAACAGTTTGAATAGCTGAAACATGTTTAATGATTTGGTCTTCAAGGATGAAGAGTGAAACACTAAATAAATTAAATTAATACATATTTTTCAATATAATTAATAAATTCTAGTAACATTGATAAAATTATAGTGATGACTATTTCAGTATGATATAATACTCACAAGTATCTAGCGAAACTAGTAGAAACATGATAGACAATAAACACCTGATGTTAGAAAATTAGTATAAATTAACTAATATATTAGTATATCTATATATAAAAGTAAAAGTAAAATTATTTTATTTATTAATATGTTTATGAAATTAATTATTAATATATTTATTTTTTCATAGGAGGTCAGAGACCATTCGACAAAGAGAAAATAATGTTAATGGGTATTTAGGACTCAAATATTTTTCTTATGTAATTATCTATCCACTATTAATATAATATTTAATTTTTTTATATTATAACCTATGATTATGTACAATATTATTTACACCTCATTATTATTCAAAATAATGTTCCCACTGATGTTTTCTTCCTTGATTATTTTTTATTTATTATGAAATCATAAAAATACAATTTCCAATTTCTTTTACCATATAAATTTTTTGATATACCTATTTTTACATCCAACCAATGTTCTAATTTCTATAGTGGGATATATAAAATATATTTATTTTTTATTATCCTTTTATTGAAAATTATTAACTTTTAAACAATTTTTTTATTTTCCTTTTAAATTTTTGGAATTATGACAAAGGTATTTTAAAATAGTAAGAAGTATTTTATTATATATGATCATATATTAATCCCATATTAATTACATATTTTACATAATTTTAGTTCTTAACAATGTATCTTTATTTTAATATAATTTGAATTAATATTTTATGATGTATTCAATTCATCTTTGAAAAATTAGAATGTTACTGGAAAAAAATTTCTTTTTAGGATGATACATTCACACACATTTTAAGAAAAAAAAATTTGTGATTAATATTCCATTTTAACATGATTATGAAAAATTAGAGAAATAGTTCATAAATAATAATGTGTGTGATATTGTTAAATAATAATTTGTTTGGGAAAATATTTTATATATAATCATATATTTTATAGTTTAAACAATTTGATGACAGTTAAAAATATAATTTTTTAAAACTAATGGGGGTGAAATACATGTCTTTGTTCTAAATTTTTATAAGGGGTAAATCCTTTAAATTATTCACATGGATATAATATGATTATATTTGATCTACATATTAAAACATGGAATTATTTTCTAGAAATGTGAGATATTATTTATATTTATTCTTCTAAAAATTTCTTCTTTCTTATGTTAGGATTTCATGTTTTAAAAGATTTTCATTGAGTGTCTTTAAGTCATGATTGATAAACATTCCATGGCGTTATGGTTTTATACAATGAACCTCAATTCTCAATAAAGTTTTATGTTTATCATTTATGATCCCATCATACTTTTATCTCAATTTTTTCCCTTCGGCATATTTTCTATCGTCTTTATGATCTCACTATTTTAACTAGTTTATCTGTTTCCCATGTTTGGAATTAGTTCTCATCCTTCTATTATTTTTCCATTACCCAAGATAAAATTAGGATTGTTTAATTTTAAATTAAAAAATTATGGTCAAAATGGTCACCCTTCTTAAGAAATGATTACATTTTTTATGATAAGATGATTAAATAGGCATTCTACAAGATTTAAAACCATAATGTCGTTGGTATGTGTATATATATGTGAGATATAATAATTAACACATATTATCAATTGATTCATTATGTATGTTTCGATTGGGTATCCATATTTAGTTCTAGAGTATGGTTCAAATTTTATTAGTTCATTTTAATTTTGTATTATTCTGATAGATCCATAGTGAATCTCCTTTATATTAGTCTATATATTAAATGATATCCTAAAATATTGGTAAACTTCTCTGTAACATATAATATGAGAAATAAATCCTTGTTTGGAAACTAAAATGTGGATATAGTTCTACCACCTATCCACCTATGAGTAATATCCTTGGAATGGTAGAGTGAAAATTGAATTGACTATCATTATAACACATAATAATATTGCTTAACAATACCCAACTAGATAAACACCGCTATTAGATATGTTATTATTGTTCATATTTCAATTATAATCCAATATATAGGGTTTATTTCATTGATTATATGGTTGATTAATTATATAAATATAAGATAACCCAATATAATGTATCCTTGGATGTATAGTGATCAATATAGGTTGATCTAAATAATCTGTATGACAACATAATATTCATTAATAATAATAAATCATCGTATTTTATTGCTTTTTTTATTATAAAAATTACCCTATATTGTTAATATTTCATGACTCATGTAAATAGTTTTTTGTTTTTTAAATGTTGATAATAAATGGAAACATCTATGCCTGAAAAAAGGTGTAGGTCACCAAAAAACAAATAAATTGGACATGGAGGGAGAAACATTAGTATTATTCCAAACAATCAATCATGACTGAAAATATAGTAATTATTTTATTTTTAAAAGCCTATTAATAGTTGACTGGTAACCAATATAGCAAGTGGAAACCAGATAAAATGATTCCTAAATATGAAATTCAAAATAAAAGGTTATAAAGGAGCATAGGACCAGACAACATCATTATCCAGGATCACTACCTTAAGCCAAAATTGTATCTCTATCCATCAATAGAATAAATCACTACTGTAAATATATCCACTCAACCCACTACCATCTTCAAAATCCAGAAACCATACGAGTACACCAAAGGCCATCGATGTTAGTCGTAGCCACTCATCAAACTCTAATGATCACAATATGGTACCCTCGTGATCAAATTAATGACCACCACCATACCCAAACATGAAAAAAACAAATAAGAAACATAAAATGGGACCTTCATTGAATGACATCAGTATAATAAGCCCACAAACCTTCAACAAACACAAGGGGAATAAATAAGAAGAATTTAGAAAAACAATTGATCATGTTCCTTCCATCATGATGAAAGAAGACTAGACCATCATAAAAAATGTAACTTATGCCCACAAGAATCATCACCGGCCATAGAACCCCACATCCAGAAACCCCTAAGAAACCCTATATCAAAATATGAATAGGTGATGTGTAAATGGTCATGAGTATAGACAATATAAATGAATGGTCTTGGTCATAAAACATCATAGATGGGATGAAACCATAAATCATATACAAGAGTGTGCTGACTCAAGAGAACCTAGAAAACCACAGACGATTGAAGTAAATATTCCAATACCATTCGGAAACTATCTATATTTTTGATACATGAATAGGAGTTGTGGAAAGATAGGTTATTGTATTGTTTTAGAGGCTAGATGATTCAGTAGTAAATCATCATCTTCAGGGACAAAAATTAATCTTTTTGGGACACCACTTAGAAACATAAAAGAGACAACAAACCCCACAATAGAGCTATAGCGAGACATCGAAACAATGGGGAGAGATCCCATTCTCGAGTATAGTCAATAGAATAATTAAAAATGAAGGAGGAGATGAAATGAACAGAGGCATTGGATGGGGAAAGGACTATAGGGGGAAACATCATCCCCCTTCAGGGAATCTTCGAGGAAAAACCTAGGGTGAGAGGGATTGGAATCTAACACCACACATAGTCACCTTTACTTAAACCATCAATAATTATTTATAATTAACATTATGAAAAGGACTATTTTTAATATACAGTATACTGGAAAAGCATTGTGTCTCCAAAATGATGATGTTATATGCATTAAAAAAGAAATAATTTCGAATTTCCTATAGTTAAAAAAATTTCAATGATGTTCCTACAATATTTTTTAATGGGACATAAATATTAAATACATATTTAGGATGGGTTATCAGGAATTAAAATATAATGGAGAAATTAGTTTTTTGGTTATTTTAATTGGATGAACTAAATTTCACAATATAGTACAATTAATTATTGAATTTCTTATGTTTAATGAATATAAAAATTATCATAACCAATTCACTAATCCGGAAAATAACCATGATGATGACCACTAACAACATCAATGTCCAAGAGGAAGATGGAAGAAATAGGAATTTACTAATCTTGAGGATCATCCTAACAATTAATGCACACATACACTCAAATATGGAGCTGTTTATATTATTTTGGAATTTAATTATATATCTTCTTTTATATTTAGAATTTTTCAATGAAAACAAAATTAATGATCTAGTAATTTTATAATAAATTAAATATTTTAGTGTTATTATGATTTTATTTCATTATTATTTTTATAATAGTTTTCATTCTATGAGTTAAATAATAATTATATGTAAATTTTAATCCCATTTTTTTAAATTTATTTGTTACTCACACTATAATGATAAATCATAATATGTAAAGAAAGAACATTACATATTATGAAGTGATATTGTGGTTTTTAAATGATAATAATATAAATTATGTAGAATAAAATTGTATATTGGGGATGTTAAAAACTATTAATGATGTACTTTTATCCTAAATTGTCATAGAAAAACACAATATTAGGGATAAAAATATTTTTAAAAAATCAATATGTTTCCAATTTTTCAAAATTTATCTGTCCATTTAAATTATATCATGAATCATATATATAATTTATATTCTATTCTATATTTCTATTGGTATATCATGAGGATTAAATTTATTTAGGGGGACATCGTAATGCCCATATTTTTTTGGTTGCATATTATTTTCATAAACAATATTTTTATGATTTTAACTCATAATTTATATTCATTCAAGGGAATTAAAATCAATTAAATAACAAGTTATAAAGGATGGGGACAAATAAAAAACATCATTATTACATTATTAAACTATATAATAAACCCATATCATACAGGGTATTAAACTACATGTAAGACTACATCTATTAAAATTGAAAAAAATAAAAGAAAATGATGAGTTGAAAATTCTAATACCTTTGGATAAAATTTATCCCCTAATCAAAAATATCTTGAAATAATGATGACTATCATGATAAAAAATTTAATGAGAAATAATAACACATAAATAGAAATTCTATTTTTAGATATAAATAATCTTCAGAAATTTGATGTATGAATGAGAATGTTTATTATGGTGATATATAGAGAATAAGTATATGTTATTCAAATGTGGGAAATAAAAATATACCCCTTTTAGTGATAATTGTTTCATTTCTGGCCCATTCAAATATAATTGTTTAAAAATATTTTATTTGTCCTGGTTTCATTCCACAAATATCATATAGGTATACTAATGAGGTATTGGGATGTGTAGCATTTTAATAAAAAAATTTCCCTAACAATGAAATATGATATTTAAATAATATACACACACACACACATATAGATATATATATATCCACATGCGTTATGTATAAATAATAATATTATTAAATTTAATACTCATTATAATTTATATATAATATTCAAATATAGATTTAAATATGGATGGAATAAAAAAATTAAATTTTAGAATATATAATATTTATTTTAATGTTATTTTTTATGATGTATTTACTATAAATATAATATTTTTATTCATATTTCCATTTTGTAAAATGTTATATATTTTATTAAAACAGAATAAATTGAACACCCTTCAAATAATATTGTATATTATAAAATATATTATAATAATTTAAGATTTATATTGAAATAATATTATAATTAGAATAGATAATGATTATAAATTCCATTTCATTCACCAAATGGAGATTATCATTTTATATGGTATTTTAGTTACAAATATAAACAAACAGTTTTTAAAAATTTAATTTGATAAATTAATGTATTTATTTAATTTATAATTCAAATGTTACATTATGGTAATATTTCACACTTGAGCATCATTGAAAACATGTGATAAACTAAAATTTATAACCTACTCAATACATGGGACAATGGAAAAAAAGGGTCTAACCACAGGGGGGCCTAGTGTAGTGCATGGTGATCTAGAAAACAACTAAAGAAAAAAACACACAAAAACATGAAAAAATGTTGGTGGTGGCGAAGTGGAGAGAGTAAAAATTAGTGTGTGAGGAAGTGATGTTGAACTAGTGAGTGTATGGAAGTAGACAAGACAACAAGAGAAAATGGGGTGAAAAAAACAAATGTATGAATAGAGGGAGTCTATTGGCGGATTAAATATTTCATACCCTTGTCCATGCACTGATGTTTATAAAATATATCGCTGACTAAAAGTAACTGGAAATATTTCTTGTCCGGGAGTTTGTGATGAGATAACCCTAATAGTCCTTTGACTATAAAAGTCATTTCATCCTATGGTGATAAAAATTCAGATGTCACTGGGCTCAACATGTTAGTTGAGTTCAATGTGCCTCTCTCATTCGAACATGATTCAATTTTCATTGAATCCCTCATATTGAAATAGTTTTCATAAAGATTAAACCAATAACCATTTTCACTCTACCTTGTGGTTAAGAAAATAAATCTGTTCCATAAAAAGTGAGAGAGACCTTACAAAAACAATTGTGTAGTGCATGAATTAGAGAAAACAAAATCAGATCGGAAAGCTTGCCCCACCCCCAGAAGATTTTTTCTAAGATAATGGTAGGATTCAGTGCAAAAATGGATCTAAGATCAAGGATATTCAAGTTGATATAAGTTGGAAAAGATCAGGTCAGACAGAAAAATAAATATGTTCGTCTCCTTGCATGATCTCATGAAATTTCTAATTCCTCCTCCTCAATGGTGGATGCAATGTTGTAATGCGCTCGATGTCCAGCCCTGGGAATTGAGGTGTGAAATGCTCAGATCTTCTGCTCTCAGAACTCCAATATTCTCCCGATGGGAAATGTGCTATCTTTTTCTTGCTCTACTCCACCAGTCAGGATTGGTTCCCTACCTCATGTGATGTGTCATGGCCTCTAGGGTGTTAATGGTCTTGTTCTTGTGATGAATGCTAAAAAACCAGTCGAAGTCTCTGGAATCTTGAATAAGGTGTTCCCTGGTCTCCACGTGGAACATTTACTGTGTTGTTTCACCCTCATTCATCACTGGAGAAGCTGCTCCTAACTGAATAATGGGGCGCGCGCGACCAGCAACAACCCTCCCTTTGCAAAAAACGCATGTTGGTGAGATAAATAAAATAATGAAAATAACATTATATATATAGAAAATATTTATATCACTACATGGAATCAATAAAAATACTAATATAAAATATTATTATTACTATTATACATAATTTTATATAATATAACTCAAATAATAAAATTGTATTTTCTTTAATATTATTAGTGTATATTATATTATTTAGATTATATGTTATATACATAATATTTTATTATATTTGTTATATTAGTTATACTATATATTTTTAATATAGTTATTATATATTTTATATCTATGTTATTATATATAATAATATATTATAACGATACAATAAAAATCAAAATACAAAATATAATTAATGAAGAAATGGGGGGAAAGGTCTGACATGAAATAGAGGGTAGAAAGGGGAAGGGATAGAGGTGGCGACATTGGGGTGTGTCACTGCTTCATTATTGGCTGGTAGGATCTTATGAAACTCTACTGTGAGTGGGGATAACTCCAATGTAGGGTAGGGCATACCGGCAATGTAGGCCTAGTCGGGTGTGATGGTGCGGGCTCATGGGGTTTGGGAGGTACATCGGTGCAGACCCAAAAGGGGGTATGTGCAGTGAGAGAGGGGGAAGTTGCTGGACCGTTGATGTGACGACTAAGGGGGTGGGGGAGCACGACAGAGATGGAGGAGATGCGAGGTGTGCAGGTAGCATCGAGATAAAGGGGTTCGGGATATCGCAAGGGGGAGGATAAGGGAGAGGGTCATGATGGCCGTGCGGGCTTCGGGTGGCCCGCTGACGAGTATGGCTTGCTCCGAGCAACACCGGGGTGCTGAGTAGGGGAAAATATAGGCGGCGCAAGTATGATCTAGCGAGATCAGGTTCATTGTGTTCAAATGTTGTTGAGTGACAAATTTTACTGTGTCTAGGTTGACGATTTGTGGGAGACCGTGCGAGGAATGATGGAGATTATGGTGGAAACATGAATAAGGGTGGAGACAATGGCATCATGATGGAATGTTGAGACATATGGGTGATATGGTGCCTACGTGAGAATTAAACGGTGGAACAGGTTGGAGAAGGAGCCATGGCCCCGTGCATCTTGGAAACAGTGGCACATACAACGTAACTGAGGGAAAGCAGAGGACCATCCATCCAAAACATGAAATTATACAACAACACCAATAATTAAAAGAATTTACTAAGAACTAAATAAAAAATAATAAATAAAACAATGTTAAGATAAATAAAAAAAATATTTATGAATTAAATAAAGGAAATAATTTTATTTGGATTAAATAAAAATTAATAAAATTCAAGAACAAATAAAAATATTTGCAGTTACTTGGTTAAAATAATTAACCAGTTCATTAACCGATTAAATAACTAAAGAACTCATTAAATTAAAAAAATTATTAATTTAATAATATTTAATTTTAAAACTAATTAAATTCATAAAATAATGAAAAACTTAAATGAGTTATTTATTTACAAATTTCCACAATGGACTTAATTAATTAAATTAATGAATTAATAAATTAGGTGGAATGAAAAAAAAATTAAAAATTAAATAATAAAAGAAATAAATTTTAAATTCACATGACTAATTTAATTTCATAATTATTTAAAAATGCAATAATGAATACTCAAAGAACATTATTTTAACTAAAATTGATTATTTTACACAACATTGTGTAAAATCATAACAGTTATCATTTATTTAATTAAAAACATTTTTGTATAAAAATCCAATAAAAATTTAAAAAATGGGTGTCAAAGGTTGTTACAGATGAGCCGCATCAAATATATATATTTTGTTTCAGAAACTGTTTATATTTTGGTCAATATTAGAATATTTTTTTTGAATAATAAGGAAAATTATCTGCCATTATTATTATATTAGAGTGAAAATGAAAACTATGATACCTTTCACTTCAGATAATAATCCTTTTAAAATAGATATTCATCATTTTAAAAAATTTATTATAATTTACAAAGATATAGTTTTTTATTACATCATGTAATATATTCCTTAAAAATTTTTTATATAGTTTAAATTTATTTCATCCAAATTTATTTTAATCACTTTATGGAATTGAACAATAAAAAATTTATTTCAAATTTATGGTCTTTTTCTGGAATATCTATGAAGTCCCTATTTATTTATCATAGATACTGATGGTATTTGTTCATATTATTACATGATATTTGATACAGACATTAATTAATTACTACCCATTGAAGGTGAGAACTATTGTATTTTGAAAACTATTTTAATATTATATCAAATTAAAATAAACAAAAAATACATATTTTATTCAACATTCTAATATCCTAAATCCATTATATTGTCTAATATAACATACGATAACTTGTGGAATACAATAAAAAAACATGTGAGATAAAATGACCAATAAGGGAATAAATGTTGCAAATAGAAATAACATTGATGTCATATGTGTAGAATGATACCATAAAAGATATGTATCATGAGTAATCATATGGGGAAATACTATAAATAACATAGGAAAAATTATCAAGGAATCCTATGAAATGTGGTGGAAACATATAATACGACATAAACATTAATCAAGAATAACTATCTAGACAATATCACATTGTGGAAAAAGTCCCATAATAGATTAGGTTGACTCCCAAATCTCATGCATGTGACAACATTAGACTAATGATGTACACAATTCATTTGAGTGCAATCAAGCTACAAACATTATAACATGTTCGTGATTATCTGTTCCACATAGAGGAAATCAATTAGAAGAGGGGAATCATATATCCACCATTCCATTAAATCATTTATATCCCATTTTATATGGGAGGGTTCTAGGGATTTCATGGAAAATATGTTTTTACTAGGGAAATTTACAAACTGATAGAGGTAGCTTTTTAATTAATATACTATATGTATAAATGTGAATAAAATATTTTTAGGGAACTATGATGTTTGTTTGAGTCTTACTGCAAAATATGTGTCTTGAATTTCATGTAAGAACATATTGAATCATAAGGAACATCTAAAATATATTTGATTCTCTATACCCAAGCTGCGAAATTGAATTATTGTAGAATAATATATGAATTTGAAAAAAAAACTATACCGTAATTTTTTGTGTAAAATATTAAATTACATATTAAAATAATACGTCGATATTCTCCCCTATGTGGTGTTCATTTCTATGTACGTATGTAATGAGGTACGTAGACCATAATAAGGGTTTTACTATAAATAAATTATCTTGTTAGGTTAAAAAATATATCATATCTTATATTTTTCATTACACTTGTAGGAATATCTCTTGAAATCAAGGATCTTTTTAGGGTTATTTTAGATACCTGCCTTCTTTTTGAATCTCATTTTACGATTCTTGATCTTCGTGATGGTTGTAATGTTACTCTATGAATAGGAAATACTTTTGGATTGTCACTTTCATTAATTATGGAATCCTGATTTTACTACGTTTTTCTTGTCCATCATTTTTATAGTGATGTTCTTAATGATAAATTCTATACATGTTGTCTGATCTTGTCAAGAAGGGTATCCCTTAAGTATGTTGTGGTGAAATTATTGACTTTTTTTGCATGTCTTGTTTATATTCTTAACTGAATATGTCTTTCATTGAATTGATTATGGGATATGGGAATCAATTCTACGGCCTCTAGTGGTTTTCTTATTCTTTTTTACTTCTTTTTGGTTATTCATTGTGGGCATCTGTTACCTATGTAAAGGTATGTGGTTAAATATATAGCCTCTATTAGATGAAATTTTATGTACTATTGTGTCATGAACTATCTCGGGTACCCTGGTAACTAGATGACGGAGTAAATTTGGACATAGCCTAAAGGGAATTCCCAATCCCAAAATGTGGGTGACTAGGACCTCTCAACATACAATATGAATGTGGGAACCAAATTTCCCAAACAAGTAGAATAATTTTATAAAAGTAAATATGTATATAATAAAAAACAATTGGGGAGAAGTGTAATAGATGGAAATCATGTATTTTTAACCCAACGTACCTCCACAAGTACCTTAAAAGAAGATAATAAATGATCCCATAAACAGAAAACTCTACAAAAGTAAGAATAAAAAACAAGTTTCACCTTAAATAAGATCATTCCCCTTTCCTTTACCAAGTATAGTATAATATAAAAACACATGCCAGCATAGGTAGGGTGTGAGATTATTTTCCAATAGGCTATCTCCCAGGATTCCATAATAATATGAAATCATTTAATTAAACAAATAATACATTCAATTTTAAATAAAAGTTAATGGCATTTGAATGAATATTTGAACAAATAATGCATCACATCTAATATTATGGGAATACTTCAAACAAATGGATTAATAAACATTTAATATAAAACAGTTTCTATGAAATAATAAGCCATTTGTAAACAGTTTATAAAAAATAAAATATATTTCATATATGAACAATGGGAAACATAGAAATCTACCAGTAGGTTTGAGAGTTCGATGTCATGGGATCCTCACACAATTTTATAATGAAAAGTGAAATTTTAAAATTAGTCCCTTTGGAACTCTTCAAGGAGTAATGACCAAGATTCTATAGAGGATATGATCTTGAAATAAGTATATATTATAGTTGTAAAGCTCCTATTTCTGGCTATGTAATTTTTATCCTAGCATGTTTTTTATAATAAATCACTAATACCAAGGCATTAATGTGCTATAAAAAAAATAAATGTTTCAGAATTTATTTCAAAAATATTCTAAATAAAATTTATCCCATTCTCCCATATGAAAAAAGGCATTCTCCCATACGAAAGAAATCATTTTCCCTTTAAACCCAAAATCGGTTTTTAATGAAGATATGTATTTTACATGATTAAACAAATGGGTTTATATAAATAAAAATTAATATTCTTTATATATCAATTTTTAATGAATTAAAAATTAAATTTAACAGTATAAATTTCACAATTTAAATACCATAACATCAATTAAATTTTTTTTAATTCAATCCATTGTCAAAGCCCGGTTATATGAAATTGGTGGGTTTCCCAAAATTCTTGCGAAATCAACAAAAATCACCAATTCAATGAAATTTGGTTTTCAAAAAACTAATTGAATGAAATTTAATTTAGATAATGAAATTTAATTGAAATAAACCAACTTAATTTATTTCAATCAATTTAGGGTAAATCAAAACTTTCTATCATAATGAAACTGTCTACCTTTGAATCATGGGATCTCGAAACACAATGAAAAAATCGATATTCTACAACAAAGAACGTTCAAAATTATATTATGTAAATGAAACATATAATCCTGATCCTTAATAAAAGGTATTATATCCACTAACAACGCATAGATCTATAAAACTCTAGGGAAGAAAGGTGCGAGTGTAGGAGAAATAGAACCACAATAGGAGACTTTCTGAGAATAGTTTAAACATCATTTTCCTTGATTTGATTCACTTATATAGTGTTGTTTAGGGTCCAAAATTTCTCATTGATACCCTTAATGGAATAATAAATTGTATAAGGCCATTTCATGTCCTTCAAAAAAAATATTAAAATTATTTGGGGGTTTAAAATTAATTTTCAAGATAATTATATCATATATGCTTGGTTAGCTTAGAAAGGTCATATAATTAGACAAACCATGAACCCAAATTAATTTGGATTCATGGGTTATCCTAGGTTGGAAAATGATATGAAACACTATATCCTAGACATGAAAACCCCCACTATTTGTGTTTGTCATGACCTGACTCCACTATTATGAGGGAAGGGACTACAGATTTCCAGGGCATTCCATCCTATAGTTGAAGGAGAGATAATGTACCTTGAAATCCAACTTCAATAGCTCTTGATGTGGATAATATAACAATGGGTATATACTCACACAAAAAATGGAAAGCATTTCCCTTTTAATTTAGTAGGATCAGGAGATAAGATAGTAAAAACCAAACAACACCACAACTAGGGCTAGAATTAATGACAAAACATACCATTCACATATTCATGTTCCAAAATTAAATGTTACAAGGTACATGAAAACTCCAAAGGAAAGTACCAATGAAAAGAAAACCAGCAAAAGAAACTATCCTAATGTATGTACTAGTATGGTCCCACATGGTCCTCGAAGTCCACCTAGAATCCTAAATGAGGTTTTATATAAGTAGGTTGTGTATACTTGTGTACTCAGTCGGGAAAACCAAAATCTCTCTTGAACAAGTGGTGAGGCATTCTAATTCCCCATGAGAACATGAGATAAACTATCACCTAATAAGGAAACAATCCACCCAAACCTCACTAAGACACACTCCCCAAGTAATGCAAGTCAAGTAAAGTAATAGTAATAACACATTAAAGTTTGGGTACCCAGTACCACTTTCTCACTATTTGTTGAATACATCTTACACATCAGACCTCTCCCTCCATTCTCACCGCAATATAACGTCTATACTCTCCCGCACACAACTGGTCTACCACAACCTCACATCTTGCCTGCAAACACCTAGGTCACAGCCACACATAACCACTCCCGTAGACACCTGGGACAAAACAACTACTTCCACGCTCAAAGACACCTGTGCCAGAACAACTACCACCACGCCCGAAGACACCTGTGTCGAATACCGAAGACACATTGGAACGACTTTCTTGCACAGACCTGGGAAAACCACCACAAATTTCTTTTCCCGAAGAATGTTGTGAAAATAATGGACCTCATGTTGTCACAGCCTGCCCGAAGAGTCTTAGGATACAAAGGAATGAGAGCATAATGGAGTTAATAACCAGCCACTCATATGAGTGTTGGGGGAAAACACACTCCCAAGATAAAATGGGGGTTTTCGGAATGAAGTGCTAATCATGGGTGGGGCATGAATAAGAAACATAAGAAGTAAATTTTATATATAGGTAAACATGCTCTCATCCCAACCTAGGGTTTCCAAGAAACTACAACAAAAACCGTATTTAGCGGCGGTTTTGTGGCGGCGGTTCACAAAACCGCCGCTAAATGTTTTCGCTGAAAGGTTTCACGGTGGTTTTTAATAATTCGTCGTGAAACCCAAAATTCATTTTCACAATCCCAGCCCTTCTTCCCCCACCCCGATCGTTCCCCAAACCCTCGCTCCCTACCTTCTTCCTCTAACCCCCCGGCGACCCGCAATCCTCGACCCTCGACCTTCGGCGACCAGCGACCTCCAGCGACCCGCGACCTCCAGTGACCCGCGACCTCCAGCGACCCACGACCTCCGGCGACCCCGCAATATCCATCTCCGACGAACTAATTACTAGGTGATTACTAATTATGTTGTTTTTTCAATCCCTACTAATTGGAAACCTTGTTGTCCCCCTCATAGGGGTTTCCTACACTAATCCACCCACACTGGTTTCAAGACCAGTCTTTATGGTGTAAATTAACCCATCAGGAACACTGATTTGAAATATATTATTTTTAAAACTTGATAAATCAGTATATTAGTATGCCATTAAATCCAAATTTTTGACACTAGTTCATGCAATGAAAATAGTGGTCTTGGTGTGAAACTCACCAGAATTTGGGTAGTTAATCATTCATAATTCTGATCTATGAAATCATTGGTGGAGATATCTCTGTAATGTCATAAATGATTAGACTGCATTGTGTAATTGAGAATTTCTTACCATGTATCCATATTAATAGCTAAATCTTCCTTCATTGAAGTATCCTAGCTATAGGAATCCAATCACCCCTACTCAAGAATCTGGGTAAGAAGGAATAGAAATGTGGAAATATGACAAGACTCTGCCACATTAACAAATTCATCCCTAACAATCTCTATCAGGTTCCCACCCCCTTATCACCATCTATAATAATTTATATAAGGTTTATATACACCCGTGTTTGTCGATAAGATAAATATGGTTCATTCCTATGAGGTACAAGTCACACAAGGATTTCAAGGCTTTAGTGAATCTTAGTCCATGTCTCCCTAAGGGATGCACTGGGAGCTTCGACTCCCAGTCCAATGTTCAACTACATATGGAGTCTTTCAATGGAGTGATATTATGACTCACACCACTATGTCGATCATGTAAGGGATATACGATTCATCCCAGCTATAACAACCACTCGGGAGCCTCCAGGGAGGGATCCAACCAGTCGTTGTAAGCACTACCCCACCCACCCATTATACTGAATAACAAGTGGTATAGACCAATTTCATGTCATCCCTGGTCTAGATAATTTGACAATAGCATCAAATCCCATGTTTAAAGAGATTTATATCATGGTTAATGATCTTATACAGCTCCAGCAGCCCGTTCCACTACCAACATATACTACCAGTTCCCTACTACTATATAGTAGGGGATCTACAACACCCGAAATGGATCGAGAACTCAGCCACCACACCAGTAGTCTTAGATGAATCTTTTAGTCATCAGCACAATTATTAGCCATCATGGTCAAACTAATGATTATGATATATATTATGGATGTCCTCCCCTTATCATCATCGGACAGAGTGGAGGTCCTCCCCTCTATTTCACTCATCACAGATGTCGTCCTCATGTCACATGAATCAATCCAAGTGGAGGTACACACCATATAGTTGATATTCATAATTTATGTTATCCCCATGATTATAATTCTAGATATAGAGTTACTCCCAGTGTCTCAAATAATCATCAAAGAGCTCCTCCTCGCGTCATTCCTAGCTCAAGCAGATGTCCTCCCCAAAACAACATTGACTAGATTGAAGGTCCTCCTTACTCCACCCCCCGTCAGCATGGTGGTCCTCCCCATGTTTTCACTAGCTTTAGGGGATGTCTCCCCACTCCATGTAAAATTATAAAGGAGTACATCCACACTTTATTGACATACATTGATGTCCTCCTCATGTCCAGTTCGACGAGTATTAATTCACTCCTCATTCTACAATTTTCAATAGACATGGAGTTTATCCAAATTTTCTCACAAACACCAACAAAGGTCTTCTTCACTCTAACACTCCCAAACCTTGTAGGTCCTCCAAATGAATTTATTATAATACACAATGATCTTCATTTGTTCCTCTATATAGACACACGGGTGGTCCTCACACCCTGTATCACCAAAGTGGAGGCCATCCCCACTCCCATGACAACTGATACGAAGTCCCTCTATTTTAATGGCTAGCTCCCTAGGGTGTACTCCCCACTCTAGTTCCAACCTACAAAAGAGTCCTCCCCATGATAAAGATTTTTCATATTCCAATGAAGCACCCTGGAGAATATGCATGAATCATCACCAATAAAATAATAATTACAAGAATTGTTAAATTATTGTAAATCATGTCCACTTATCTGATTCTGAAGATAAGTGGGTCCCACTGATGGTGTCCTCACCTTGACCCTCTACATTAGAGTTTGGGGAATGAACCTAGTCTGTGAGTTTATTCATTTCATAAGATGAGATGTACCAGATCTTTAAATACCTTCCTACATACAACAATGGAGAAGAGGATTTGGATCCCTTCCATATTATCACATTGCAATCTTTTATTTAGTTTACAGACTCATTATACTCCTCAACATGATATCAGAGAGAGTTGTTTTGGGTATGATTTGTGGACATCACTCACAAGATTCTCAACTGACAGCCTCTTCCCTTTCACATGAATTTGTGGAATATACTCTGTCCTATAAGAAAATGCTGAAGTAGTATGTACCATCTTTGAGATAAAATCTAGTAGTTTGTGGACTATCATCTAATGCAACATTATCCCCACCAGATATTCCACTACCACAATGCTATACATAACCATTTTTTCAAGTTCCTGAGCCACCCAAAGTATAAGAATGTGGAAATAAAGAGTTAAACAGCACTTCTTAGTGGAGAATATGATATGAAACTATAACCACTGATCAGTTTTCTGATATATTAAGGATGATCACTACTTCCAACATCATAATTCTGGGGTCACTCAATCATGATAGGGTTTTTTTTCAAAGCATTTGGGAGACACATTTCTGGCTCTTCAACCTTATTTTGAATTATATAATATCCAAGAGAATTGGGATGACATTTTCCATTAACATTACATGGTTTATTTAGCAGGGCTTCTCGTGTTGTATCCACCCACATCAAAATGATACCACCAGTACCATCTACAATGATGTCTTTAGAACATTTTTCTAATCCATATAATTATTAAAGAAGTGTCCCCACCAGTACAGATTTACATCGTAGGGAATTATGTTTCTCTCCACTTCAATCCCATCCTATGATAGCCAAATCTTCCCAGTGACGTCAATAATGTGCCTCTGTGCATAGTCACCTTGAATATAGATGATATTGTTACAGTTAGGGAGTGATAAACTAAATTGAATTCTGAGTAAGAGGAACCACCCTTTGCGGTAGCACAACATCTACTAGACACCCCAAGTGTTGACACCCACCATCAAAGAAAGACACATGGCCTTTCAGATTATTCTAAGTAATTACCCTTACACCAAGACCCCAACCAGGGTAAAGGACTGACCAGGACTGCTAATCCCTATGACCCATCTAGTTCAATGTAGAATATAGTTGACCCTGGTATGACTTCTATGTTTCAGCATCGTTCCGAATAGAATATTCCCATTAATGAGCTCCACGCTAATTAGTTTCTACAATATAGAGATATATGATATAATCTTATCATATATCCACTAGAAAATTTGGGCAATCCAATATTCATTAAGAAAATAATTCCCTTTAATCTGGAAAATCAATTTCCTCTCAATTCGGTAAATTTTGGAGCCTATGGCAAGTGATCACCCTATTTATTTCCAAATCCACAAAAATTGAATGAGAATATTCCTCGAGACCTGGCTCTAGTAATTCCCCCAGTATTATCTTATGGAATTCGCCCAGTTGTTATACCTATCACTTCATGGGTGGTTTAGCCTACCTACCATGTTGATGATATTAGAAATTCATTAGTTGTCATTGATCCTGGCCCAGAATGGAATCCTTTGCTAGAGGACACAATGGACAACCTCATCGTATCCTTTGAGGCCCTGGAGAAGTGATAGGTGGAAATACCACTTGATGGAATGTCATAACATGCATCAGTTTATGTTATGTCAGCACCAATTGAATTTGAGAATCCAACAATTCCCCCTTCAATGGGATGTGTAATCTGCTACAACACCTAGCCCATTTTATTTCAATGTGTGGCCCTATGTTGTGAACTCTATCATAGTAGGAATACACAAAGCACTATGTTTTGTGCTGACATTAGAAGGGCCATAGTTTTTCTGGTATATCTAGTTACACATTGGGTCTATAGCTTGTTGGGAAGACCATCATAATCAATTTATTTTTCAGTTTAGCACCACCATGGGAAATTCCAGAACATTTGACTACTTTATTTGAAAACAACGACTAGATGAGTGAGTCATAGACATTGTCGCTAGGTGGAAGGGCCTCATGAATTCACTTGAAAAGTCATTAACTCACAAATATCTACTGATGATGTGCATGGTGAATGGTAAGGCTAAACTGGTTCCCTCCCCCATCACTCCAAACATTATAGGTGGATAAAAAAAATTCACTAATAGGACTCATCGTAATGAGAAATTCATCCAACATGCTATGAAGGTGCTAATTTTTTCACTCGGGTATCCTATGAAAAGAGACTCTATGTTCTAGATTGATATTGTTTCACAGGTTGAGTCCCTTAGTCTACTAGAATTTTTACCAGTAGATCAGTCTTTACAGCGTCATTACGGAATCAACATCTTACTCAGCCTCAGGCTATACATCGGCCACTGTAGAACGAGTCAGCACCATCCCCTCAAGAACCACTACCTAGTCTAGTTAATCAGGCTTTATCCCCATATCAGCCTCCATACCCTCATCAGGGATAGACTCTTATATATCCCTTTAAATATAAGAGAATTTGGACCTACACATTTTATGAGTATTAGTCAAATTCATATTGTATCTGGCATAGAATCATTGGGTGTCAGTTGATCCAATGGAAATTATGGTAGTGAATTTATTGTAATACTTGAGTCATGAATTTTATATCATGATCTTATTAAAACACAATAGATATTATATGGATTTTTTGATAAATTTATCTCTATTTACATAACTAATAAAATAGATTTACCAAAAATGGGTATGGTTAAAAAAAGAATACATAATTTTATTCTTACATTTATGATCACAATCAGTGGTTGAACACTAACCCATATTTATGTTAACGTACCCATTTCATTTTCATTTATAAAAAATCATGGAAATAAATTTCTCTCAAAAACCCCTTCATAAAATAATGAAAATAGTCATTCCAATTTGATATATCAACTTATAAATTATGATAAATTATGCAAATTATCATAGGCTAGAGATGGAACCACCTACCTCAAAGCTCAAGTCACACATTCCCGTAATGGGATCCACCAACAATGAAAACCCAATGATGAAAAAGAAGGCCCTAGAATATAATAAAAACATTAATATTGATATAAATTAGAAAAGAAGGGGTTGGTGGAAATGGAAAACACCAAATACCTCAAGAAAAGACATTCTCCGCACCACAACTAACCAAGGAATGGCCTCCATAATAAGATCTCCCAAAGGATATAGAAGAATACACAAAGATTCAAAAACATAGGCCACCAGATTTGATAATTCTACCCTAGTGTGCCACCATTATCAAGAGAAACGAAGAATCAGAAATATTTCTTACCCAGAGAGATGAGCCACAACTATAATAAAATATCCAATGTTGAATGGATCAATCTATATGGAGCATAGTCTCCCAAAAAAACCCGAGAAGATCTATAGGTAGGGATCCAAGGGCCTGGAGAAAAGAACTGAAACAAAAATAGCCACTTGCCTATTTTAAATGTGATCAATGAATCATATTTATTATATTATGTATACATTATTATCAATGGGTCATCTTTATTATATTATGCATACTTTATGATCAATGGGTCATCTTTATTATATTATGATCAATGAATCATCTTTATTATATTATGCATACTTTATGATCAATGGGTCATCTTTATTATATTATGATTCTGCAATCTTACACTATCGTATATTTTGTGTAGGAACACTGTGATATACATGGATTAAAGCTGGATCACATTACCGAGGAACACACCTCAGTATGTTAAGGGTTTTAATGAGTATTTAGATTTTTCGATTTCTAATTGATCTGTTGAAGGGAGAATAAGATGTCCATGTCCTAAATGAAAATTTTGAACATGGTTGAAGAGAGATGAAGTTTATGAACATGTAATACTGAAGCAATTCCCTGGTCGATATTTGTGTTGGAATTGGCATGGAGAATCAAAAAATACAAAAAGATTGAGCACTGATGTTAGTCCACAGAATGACGTCCCAAGTTCGTCAACAATGTAAAATGAAATGCAAAACCTCATAAATGATGCATTCGTCCCTGCAAGACACCACTATCAGCATAAAAACATATCAGAACAACCAAGAGAGGGTGCTACAAATTACAACGTGGCAAGTGATGTTTTTGAGATTGTAACACAAGTAGATCAAGATTGGAACATATCATTGGATCCTCCTCTTGATTCTGTAGAGCCAAATGTAATGGAATCATCAGTGAGAAAAATGAGTTTCATGATTTAGTTGACGATGGAAATCAAGAGTTTTATAGTGGGTGTTTGAAATATTCAAATCTTTCATTTCTGCTGAAGTTGTACCTTATCAAATTTCTATGTGGAATTACAAATAAGGCAATGTACATGATATTGGAATGGATTCGTGATGCATTTCCTAAAGCAAAAATCCCAGAATCTTTTTATGATATGAAAAATGTCGTTAACATTCTTGGTCTGAATTATATAAAAATACATGTGTGTCCCAATGATTTTATGCTTTATTGGGGAGAGGATTCAAGTAGACAAAATTTCAAGAAATTTTCTTCTTATAGATGGCATTCAAAGGGTGATGTTAGAAGTCTGACTGAACATAATTTCATGAAGAAGAAGAAAATGAACACACCCGCAAAGGTTTTGCGTTACATTCTTTTGAAGCAGCGATTGTAATGATTATTCATGTCATCAAAATCCACCGAACACATGAAGTGATATTATGTAGATAATAACAATGATGGGTTAATGAGACATCCACGAGATTCCCAATCATGGAAGACATTTGATTCATTACATCTAGATTTCTCAGCTGATCCTAGGAATGTTTGATTGGGATTGGCTGCCGATGGATTCAACCCATTTGGGACTTTGAGTACAAGTTATAACATTTGGCCAGTTGTTTTGACCCCTTATAATCTACCTCCGTGGATGTGTATGAAACAATCATCTTTTACCATATCAATGATTATTCCTGGAAAACAAATGCATGGAAATGATATTGATGTATACTTTCCGCCTTTGATTGAAGAATTCCAGGAGTTATGGAGTAACAGTGTTGAGACATTTGATGTTTCTTCTAAAACAATGTTCAAAATGCATGCTGCTTTACTGTGGACCATTAGTGACTTCCCTGGGCTTGGGAATTTATCTGGTTGGAACACTTATACAGGTTTGGCTTGCCCCGTTTGTAACATTGATTTTGAGCCCAAACGACTACCTCACAGTAGAAAATGGTGCTTCTTATGCCATCGAAGATTTCTCGACACAACTCATAGATTTCGGCTGAAAAAATCAAAATTTAATGGTTTCATTGATCGTAGACCACCTCCCAAGTTGTTAACCGGTTCTGAAATATTGACACAGCTTGAAAATGTTAAAACAAAATTTGCGAATCTTCATCATTTGAATGATAGCGGAAAATGGGTCCGAAGTGCATCGTCAAGTGAAATCATAACGCAACAACGGAAGAAAAAAGTATATTATTTAAACATTCATATTGTGAATTTAATTTGTTGCACCACAATCTTGATGTGATGCATATTGGGAAGAATGTCTGTGATAATTTGATTTTCACATTACTTAATGAGCATGGAAATTCGAAGGATCATCTTAATGCTCGTAAACAGTTACAAGTAATGAACATAAAACGCGATCTCTAGCCAGATGAGAATGAAAAGTATGCTCCGGCCATTTTCGCAATGGAAAATAGGGATAAATATACATTCCTTAGAATTTTAAAGAATGTGAGAGTATCTGATGTGTATTCTAGTAACATCTTGAGGTGTGTTGACTTGAAGAATCGTATGTTATATGGATTGAAATGTCATGATTCACATATTTTGTTACAGCAGTTACTACCATTGGCATAGCGTACATTATTACCTGAAAACGTTACTGCTGTTGTACTCCAATTCTGCACATTTTTCAGGCAATTATGTGAGAAATTTGTACATCCATTTCTTCTTCACAACCTCCAGGTGAGGTATGTATTGAATCTTTGTGCAATGGAGATGATCTTTCCTCCATCATTTTTTACGATCATGATGCATTTAACTGTGCATTTGTTTGAAAAAAGCTAAATTAGGAGGCCCCGTTCATTATCGATGGATGTATCCAATTGATAGGTATTTTATTTATATTTTTTCCAGTTAAGTAAACCATTTTTACATTTAAATAAATGCATAATATTATTATTTTATTTCATAGATATCTTGGGAATTTGAAATCATACGTGAGAAATAAAGCTCAACCATAAGGCTCTATTGCTAAACGCTATTTGGCCGAGGAATGTCTTACATTTTGTTCCAGGTATTTAGATGATATTGAGACAAGATTTAATCGAGTTGGACATGTTGACGACACATCAAATCAATCTCAAATGCATCATAAATCAAAAATATTTCCTGCTATTGGCTAATCAGTTGGGAGGACCTCAAATATGACACTGACAGAATCGGAATTATTACAGGCACATATATATGTGCTACTGAATAGTGAAATTGTAGATCCATTTATTGAAGAGTTTAGGATACAAACAAAGAGACGAATGAGAGGCCGAACACAAAATGAGAAAGATATAACGAAAGATGTGAATAAAGAGCTTGTAAAATGGTTTGCACGACGTGTAAGTTCATAAATATTGCAATAAATAAGAATATTAGTTTGACACATACAATTTTGTAAATCTATTAAATTATATTTCTTTTTTCATATCATGGATTCTGATACTCGAGAAGAATTGTCATAAGATTTGAAGTTTCTTGCTAGAGGTCCTATAAAGCAAGTTAGAAAGTTCGACGCTTATAATGTGTATGGCTTTTGATTTCGTACATTTGATCGAGAAGTGGGTTTGAAAACACAAAATAGTGGTATATTTACATTTGCTGAAGTGGGATACTATGGAAAGCTGCATGATATTATTCAATTAAACTACCATGGACATTTTTCTATTGTATTATTCAAATTACAATGGGTCAATATTATCAGAGGTGTTAAAAGAGATTCATTGCAATTTACTTCTGTGAACTTCTCTCACTTGATGGATGTTGGTGATCGTGAAATTCATGATCCATATATCTTAGCATCACAGGAGAAAATGGTATATTATGTGAATGTTTTTGTGGATGAAGGGTTGGAGTGTATTTACTCACATAATACAAAGATATTTGTATGATATGGGTGATGAAGTGGAAGATTTGACCTTTGAAGTTGAATGTCATGAAAAACAGGAAGCAGGATTATTTTTCCATCATGATATTGAAAATATTAGTATTGCAAAGAAGAATGAAGTGGATGAAGCAATGGGGCAGGAAACCGATAGTATTTAAGGGGAAAATGATTGTATGTATAATTATTCATTCATGCAGCAACCACTTGTTTCATTTCTGCAGTCATTCATTTTCATTGTTATATATTTTTTTTGTTAGTACTGGGAGTCTATTATCATTTTTAATTTTTTTTTTCTGCATAATTTTTTTGAAATATATATTCTGAACTTAATTTTATTTGATTAAATGACAGGAATGCCAAGGAGGAAGCAGTATACTATTTCTTCTAGTTCTGCGACGGATGCCGATCCATCTGGGTCACTCCCCACGACATCTGAGGCACCAGCTGCCTACACCCCCGCACCATCTCCCCCTGCACTATCTCTCACACCATTAGAGAGCCTCCCATAAGAGGCTGAGTGGTCGACTCCCCATATAGGTGCCTCATTAGTTGGGCAGAGACAGACCCCTTCAAGTTCATCCCGGAGACACTGGAGGGTCACAACCATAGGTATAAATTTTATTTAAATAAATTTATTTCATTTTTTTTATACTAATTGTTTTCTCATTAAAGAAGAAAAAATTAAAACTGTGGTGAAACACATAAAAAGCTCAGATTTTTGGAACTTGAATGGTGAAAAGATAGTCGTGCCATTTGATTCTTCTGGGGTCCCTACGGATGATGCTGCGGGGTTACTTGGCCAGATTATAGGTCAGTTGGCAGCGGAGACCATTTCCCTTCCCATTTCATATGATGATTGGAGACATATGCCTCTAAACTGAAAAAATTAAGTTTTCGATTCACAAATAAAGGTGATTTTATTACATTATGGTTTAATTGAATGTCTTGTTAATAATATGTTCAAAATGAATTTCTGTATACAGATGTTCTTCCACTTCATAGTTGCTGATGTGATAGCACAGAAGTGGACATTGAAAAATATCAGTAAAAAATGGAAAGATTTCAAATGGAGCTTGTGGTGTGATGTCAACGATACTTCATTGACCTTGGAACAAATGTATGACAAGCTACCCAGTGGGGTACCGAAAGAGCAGTGGAATGTTTTGTTGACAGACATCGTGATGAGAAGCGGATGGTATTGAAATATATATTATTATATTATCCTAATTTTACATTAATACATGTATATAAAGAGGAGATGAAATTGGATACATTACTGTTAAATTTAATTTTATTTATTTCTGGATCTCTCACGACAGAATGCATCAAACAGGGCGAATCAAGTCATCCCTCACACGGCGGGATCAAAAAGGTTTTCTAGAAGCCGAATTTCATTGGTAATATTTTAAATAGTTTAAATAATTATAATACAATATTATCTATTTAATATATTGAATTTTTTATTTATCTTTGCTTAATGCAGTAACATAATTTATGGCACGAAGCCTCCCGGACTGAACTGTGGTGGGATGTTCACAGAAAATCAGATGGCTCTTTTGTTAATGAGCCTACCAAAGAAGTTGGGGTATGAAGTCAAATTTTTATTAAAATAACTTATTATCAGTTTTTACGGTGTTAATATGTATTGATATTTGATTTATAGGTAAAAATTAAAGAACTATGGGATGACAGTCCTGGGCAGTACTACTCAGTCTCCCAGGATGACCCGGTTGCTCAAGTCCATGGGAAGGAGCATCCTAGTAGAGTGTGCGGGATGGGTTTGGAACCCATACCATCTGAGGTCTTTAGCAGGACATCAGGGATTCCAGCAGCATCTATTCCTGGTTATGGTCAGCCCATACCCGAAGATGATCAGAGGAATATTTCTTCTCTACGAGCCATAGTTCAAGAACAGGGGGCTTAGATATCCGCTATGCAGAAAGCGTTGACTGATTTATATCAGCAGATGAGCAGATATGCCCCCAGTGATAGTGCACCGAGTGGAGGTGATCAGGTAAATCAAAAATAATCACAATCATTTAGTTTTCAAAATTTTATTGTTTTTAAGTTTAATTATAAATATGCAACAATATTTAATTTTCAATGTAATGTTCTTATAGGAGGCAGCAAGAGATGGAGGTGGAGAGGGTGACGATGCATCATCAGACCATGAGTAGTATTGTTGATGTTTTGAACAAATATGGGAAAGTTTGGTTTGTATATATAACATGTGTGGTGTATGGAACCTTTAAAAAACCATTGTTCTTGGAGGATCTTCAGTGGATAACCTTGAATGATCACAATAACCTCAGGTGGTAAATAGATTTATGTGTTTGTTTCATTGGTTAGATGATCTATGGTAATAGGCTCTTTGATGTTTCTGTTGTAAATTCAGCATTGGGAATTTGACTCAATAGTGTGTTTCATGTCCAAACAGACATGTTGAATGGATATCACTAGATCAAGATGGTTTTCTGAGGTGATTTTCATGATCATTAATAGTTTTTATAAGGCATGTAACCACATCACATGAAAACCAATGCAACTCCTTTCCCATGAAGCTCCCCTCTTTTCTAACATTAATTTTATGAACATATTGGGAGATTGTTAGATGACGTGTCATATGATAAAAAATAATAATCATATCGGGTTTACATGATTAATTGGGCTATTTGATGGGGCTTCACATGATCAGGAATAGATCACATGAATTTCATAACCCCTTTGCATGATGTTCCTAGGGTCATGTGATCATGAGCCTCATTGAAGTTCACATGGTCCTTGTGACCTAGGTGATTAATTTATATGTATACGTGCTAGAATATTCTTTTCTTTGGGTACATATTAATACCTAGGATTTGGGTATTTCTTTGTTCCTAAAATATACAATGCTCATTTGTCTAGCGTCAAAAAATCCACCCCCCCCCAACAAAAGTGATGTTCAAAGGAATAAGGACTCAGTTATGAGGTAGGAAATGACTTCATGAGTCTCTTATGCTTTCTCTGGTTAGAATTCAAAACAACATTTTGTATTTTATAAGTCCATTTATATTCCTTGGGGTTCCCTATAAATAGGTGGTGAGAGGCTGGTCATTTGACCGATGACATGAAGCTCCATAGCTCTCAAAACCCTATCTCTCATGCGTTTGTTTTGCAAGACAACATTTCATGACCTCATCGCAAGAACCATACAAGAAACCTAATCATGTGATCATGTCACTTGACCTCTTTGTGTGATCACCTTGTCTAAATATCTCACTTAATCAATCCATGAACTAATCAATGGTAATTTATTAGAACTTTGATGCACACCCTTGGCCATTAGTCTATCTTATGTGATTTGTTTGTCTCTTGATGATTTTTTCATGATCTACTAATCTTTATGTGATTCATGTGACATTCACATAGTAACATGATTATATTGATTAAGAAAAATCATGTGATCAATAGATGTTTTATGGGTTATGTGAATTTTGTGACCTAGAATGGATCATGTGGTCCACGTAATGTCTTCCATGTTATGCACTTATTTTGTTTGATTAGCACAACTGATTCTATCTTAATGGTTACATATTTTCTAATATATTCTCTATTCTCTTTAAATATGCCCTCTATTTCTCAAATGTCTTCTTATGTGGTAGACTGGAGAGAACTTATTTCCTGGAACCATAATGTCAATCATCGATATAAAGTATTTTATAACAATAATTTTTTAAAGGTTCTTATTCTGACTGAACATCAACCCATTTAATCCTCATTCCTCAACCTTATAGGACAAAGGACTAGTAGTGATCCCTCCCCTCTCTTATTTAGCACATTTTGATCCATACACATTAATACTTTATGGAATCAAATATTTTCAATTTTGATCATCTGTAAACTATATGTATAAATCCATGTGACCCCCAATCTCTTGTTTCATTTGATGTTATATCGTGTTTCATTCTAAATCCATAATTTTAGGTATTTTGTATGCTTTAGGTATTCTTATTGAATTGGATCAACTTTTTCATCAATATTAAATGAAAGGGTATTTATGAATATTGCGTAGGTGGTGCATAAATTTTCTCCTTATTATATATATGTTGTATGTGATGTTTGGTTTGTTTTCCAGGGCAGTGGTGGAGTTTAAACAGAAATTCTATTTTTTTTAGGGTCAGCATTTCGCGGTGTTTTTAACAGCCGCTAATGTTTTACCACTTATACATTTGGCGGCTGTTTAAACCGCCGTGAAATATATTCCGTAGACTGCATAGTGGCGGTTAAAACCGCCACGAAATCAGGTCTGAATTAGCGGCAGTTTTAACCGCCGCTAAGCAGGCGCCTGGAACGCCAGAATTTTTCGGCGATTATACCTACCGTTAATTAAATAGCCCTTAAAACCGCCGCTAAATTTACCAAAAACCGCCATGAAATGAGGTACTACAACGCTTTTCTTTGACCACTGGGAAATGCATAAAACGGCCGCAAATAGATTTCTGATGCCAAGATTAGCGGCGGTTTCTATAAACCGCCACCAAACTATATTAAGGCGGTTTAAACCGCCGCTATATAAAAAAAACGCCCCTAATAGGTTGTTTTCCTGTAGTGATAATATCCTATACACAAACACCCTCATTACTATTCATTTATAAAAATAACAACACACACATCCAAGTCACAACTCATTCACTAAAAATAGATCCAATTGACCCCATTATTGTTTTCATATAATATTGACTCTATTAAAGTAATTCGTAACTAATTGGAAACATACATGCATTGCTATATGCCATTAAAAATAGCCATGAATCAATTTAAGCATTCACATCCGGTTCTATTGTAATGTCACGACATCAAAAGGAATCTGTGATGTTACTCAAAGAACTTGAACCAAACCATGTCCCAACATACAACCCCACATAGCCTCAAATCCACTAACCAACAATTGAACCATATCAGGGGATACCATCGACATCCACGTCACCCTGCACGAATCAAGTAGAACAACCACTAATGTTTTCAAGATAGAGAGATGGAGTCTCTAGTTCTTTCACACCATTCATTGAGTTCCATCATTTAATTTGGATAACCGGGGTGTTCAGATAAGGATTCTTGTTCACAGGTCAATAATTTAATCAACCATGTTTACGTTATTAAACAATTTCCAAGTTATAATCATTTAATCACATTAAAATTTAGAAAATAGTGGTTCATTAGTGTGAAAGAAAGGATAAAAAATTACCATGATTTTCAATGGACATTAGCCCATTCAATTCCCAATGTATAGGAAAAGATAAAATAGTAAAACATCATTATCTATCCCATCCATTCATTCATTAAATCCATTTATAATCTTCATTATGGTTTTGTTTAATCTATACCCATATGAAACATTATCATAACCACCCCACATGATACGTAGTTAAGAGAGAAAAAAGAAAATCCCTACCCAGATGATCAACGATCATTGTTTCTCTCCACGTGCAAAGAACTGGTGATTCATGATTTACAAGGAATGATCTCTGGGGGGCCCAAGAGTGAGAAGGAAAGGCTCCAATACCGGTTCACCACTAGCATTGGGAAGGGGGAGACTCCAAACACACCAGAGATAGGAAATGTACCACCCAATAAGATTAAGGAATGAATTTTTAGTTTGATAAAAAGGCGATATTCTAGAGTTACAGGATATAGAGATCTTAAATGACATTAAAGGTGGATCATGGTTTCACCACATGGTTTGATGGATACACTCAATGGAATCAATTGTTATTTAATAATTTTCATTGGTGGGGTGGCCATGACATATATTATTTAAATGGTTTTCTTTTAAAGAGAAGAAACAGGTCCCATGAGGGTATCGTACCCATATGGGATTTAAAACATTGTTTATGGAGCTAAAAATGGATTTAAACCATATTAAAAAGGATAAAAGAATAAAAAGTGGTGTTATGGTGAAATGTAGGAATGGAAACCCCGACACCCTCTATGGAACTGATCAAAGACACATAAATTGGTGACACACCAATCCATGACACATTGATCGGTGACACACAGATCAGTGACACAATTATGGGTGACACACAGATTGGTGTCACCGGTCTTTGACTCACCAATTAGTGTCACAGATGGGTGACATAATGATGACATCCTTCCACCGATACTCTTCCCTTTGGATCCGATCTTTTTAATGGGTCCAGGCCACCCTAACACATAGAATTTGGAAAATTAATGGACCAGGTAGGTACAAGACATTACATTAGATACCTCACATACTATTATCATCATCAAGAATCAAAACAAAACCCGATGTAGAGATAGGGGTTCAAATAACCACCTCGTAAGATACCTCTCATGGTCAAACCACCCTATACATCAAGAAACACCTCTCCCATGAGAAACCACACAAACCTGTGAAGGACATATCATCCTGTTATATGTATTAGGGAGTCCCTTCCCCTATGTAAAGATACTATCCGCATTAGGTGGCACTGAATCATCCGCATAGTTTTAATCACTTTCACTTTAATGAATATTGATTAGGGATCATGTCCTCCCTTTTCCACAGTCAAGACTCTTCATACACACTCAAAATGAGGAAAGTGACACGTTTCATTGTTAACAAGTTTAAGCACTACTTCACAAAAAAGAATGAAAAAAAATAGAAAAAAACTAAAAAATTCTCTAGGTACTGGGCGCACATCTGTGCCTCCCATTCCTAGGTACTCTTTTCATGGCTACCATGCCTCCATAACACACAAACCAAGGTAATGGTTCATCTACAAAGAACCTTCTCCTCACGAACCTTGATCATCATCAGTCACTACACAAACGTCGCATCGTCCTCGATATCCAGAATCCCCCAATCAAGGACGTGTGAATCATCATTTATGTACTGATAGAGTTGATACACTAGGGAGACGTTGTGCACTCTCAGTAGAGGATGTGGTAACGCTAGTGGATAATCCACTTCGCTAACCCACCACAACACCTCGAAGGGTCATACGAACCTAGTATAAATCATAATCCCAATTCTGAAAATCTATTTTCCATGATGAGGGGAGACCTTCGATAAAACGTTGTCCCCAAACTCTAACTCCATGGGTCTCCTCCTACTATCATCATATGAATTCTACCAGTCCTAATTTTCCTTCATCCTCTTCCTTATAAGCTGACGTTATCTGTCATGTTATGCACCACTTCTGGGCCAAGAATACCTGCTTCCCTGACCACTGTTAGGCACACGGGTGAGCAACACGGCCTCCCGTACAGAGCTTCGAACAGAGCCACACCAATGGTAGAGTGATTTCTAATGTGGTATAAAAAATCTACTACAGAAAAGTGTCTCATCCATGATCCCCAAAGTCCCAAAAATGCACTTATCATATCCTCCAACATTTGGATGGTGTGATCTGTCTTCCCATATTTCTAGGGGTGTAAAGCTGTGATGAATCAAGACATAGTGCAAAAAGCATGTGAAAATCCTTTCCAAACTAGTGAGGTAAATTGTGTATCCCAATCAGAGACTGTGTACCTCCTAACTTCATGAAACTGCACCCCCTCATTCATGCAACGATGTGATAGGGCATCCACTACACTCGACTCCTTGATTGCTAGGAAGTTCTCTGATTTTTTCAACCTGTCCACCACTACCCAGATAGTATCCCAAACCCCTTAAACTCTGAGTATTATTTTGACTAAATCCATCGATATGTCATCCCACTTCCACTCGGGGACATTTATATGGTATAACATTCCTAATGGGAAGCGGTGTTCATCCTTCACCTGATGGTACATGATCCACTTTTCCACAAACTCTACCACTGCCTTCTTAACCCCATGCCACCAAAACTAATCCCACATGCCCTGGTACATCTATAATACTTTTTTATGTACCACCAGGGGTGGGTTGTGAAACTCACCCACAACTCTCCCAAGAATTGTCTCTGGAACAAACAACTAACATCGAAAAAGAATCATATTCTGACCATCCTCCAACCACCCTTATGGAGCATTGACTTGCTTAGCCTGATTGCACATCACTTCACCTTCTGATTCTCCCCAATAAGAATCCTCTATCTTCCACATCAAGGAGGATTGTACTGTCATCTAAAATAGACAACATCTACAACCATCCTCCCTTGAAAACGGGTTTAGGGAATCCAACTCCTCCATCACCTTCCAAGAATATTTTGACTCCCGAGCCGCATCCTTCTGCGATTTCTTGCTTAAGGAATCTACCACCACATTCCACTCAATTTATGTGTAAGATGTTCCAATGTCATTGTCATGAATATACTCTATCATCCTCCACTGCATTATGTTCATTCCCCGTTTGGAGAAGATATACCTCAAGATCATGTGATTCTTGAAGACCATGAATCTCTCCCCAATGAGGTAATGCTGCCACAACCTCAACCATTACACTACTACTATAAGATCTAGGCCATGGGTGGCATATTTACGCTCATAATGACGTAACTGCCTAGACCCCTATGATATCACTCCCGTTGTGGCATCAGAACACAACACAAGACATTCCCTGAAGCATCATAGAACACCTCAAATGCCATTCCTTATTCTAAAAAACTCAGTATTTGGTAAATAACCAACCTCTCTTTCAGATAACTAAAGGCTATTTGGCACCACCCATTCCTTACAAAAGGCTGGTACTTCTTGGACACAGATTTCAACGATGAATAAACTCTAGAGATGATGGGAACAAACCTCCTGTAGTAGCCTACTTGACCCAGGAAACATCTAACCTCAACCATGTTCATGTGTGTTGCCCAAGAAACAACCAATTTTAACTTCAATGGGTCCACTGTTATCCCCTTCTCGGACAGCACATGTCCTATGATGTTTTCTTCTATTGTCTAGAACATTCACGTGGACAATATCCCGTAGAGCTGGTGCTGTCGAAGGTCCTCTAAAACTATTCTTAGATACTGAACGTGATCCTCCCCTTATTTTGAGTAGATCAAGATGATGTCAATAAAAAAGACTACAAACATGTTTAAATATTCCTCGAAGATGGAGTTTATAATCCCCATAAAAACGAAGGGTGCATTCTTAACTCCGAACTCATGAACACGAACTCAACGTTCCTCTATCTGCTCTTGAAGGCAGTCTTCGAGAGGTTATCCTCCTTTGCCCTCAACTGGTGATATCCTAACCGTAGGTCATTCTTGGAGAACCATCCATCCCACATCAACTAGTCAAAAAGGTCATCTATCCTCAGATGAGCATAACAGTTCTTGACTATTACATGATTCAATATCTCGTAGTCTATGCACAGAATAAACCACCATATGCCTTATTTTGGAACAAGACTAGAGAACCCCAAGGTGACACACTCGTTTGAAAAAAAATACATTCTTCATTATTATATCAATCAGAATTCGTAACACCCACACCTCAGAAGGCACCATCTGATAGTGACCCATTGAAATCGAACAAGCACCAGGTTGAAAGTCTATCTTAAACTCAATGTCATGTCGAGCCAGTAGAGTCACCACCTCTTCCGGGAAGACATCCATGAACTCACTGACAATCTTCTATACATCCACCATCTCTATATCCTCCATCTCTACAGACATCTCAACTAACAAAGAAATAAAGGGATTCACTCGTATGTTTTCCTCCTAGAAATCAGGATGGCCGACGAAGGTCACACGTTGTCTACCCACATCTCAAAACGTGATCATTATTCAGAATTATTATATAATTTCACACATGGAAAATAACCAGTTGATGACTATGATGACATCGTATGGATTCATCTCCTACAAAAGAAGGTCCCCACTAGATTTATGTGGTCCCAACATAAGTCTACATCCTCAGCAAACACGAGACAATCTGGTCTGACCTCTGACTAGAATACTCAAAACTATGTGTACATGAATTCTCTATACATCTAGACCCAAATCATGGGCTAGAATGGGTGCAAAAATGGAGTGATAAACTCCACAATCAAATAAGACATAGGTAATAGTACTAAAAATTCTGATCGTACCTCGAACGCCTGTCGGCCTTGCGAGAACTGCTACCTCTGCGGGGTGTAACATCCCATTCCCATCTTCTCTACTCATTTGTTGTTAGCCACCTCCCTAACAATTACATTTTCTAGGTACCTGATGAGCACCCAAGGGTTGGCTTCCTCCCTCAACGACTTCTCTTAGAAGATCAAGAGCTCAATGTCCCTACTATAGTTGAAAGGTCCTAGTTTGAAACTGATGCTGCTGAGGTGGGCATTGAACTGGCCCACCCCCATTATAATGCACTCTATCTAGGAACTAATTCCCAAAATTCCAATGTCTACCATAGATTAATCATCTAGTTCATGTGCCCGAAAGGAATAAGCGTGGACCGGAATATCAAAATTTGAACTACTGGGGTCGGCTCCCCGCTGGCTAAAACCTAGAAGGCCTTGATGTTGGAGGCCATCTACTGATGGATTTACCCTTTGAAAAGTCTAATTGGATCCCCTCTCATGGCACACCTCCCAGCGTGTTCATCCTATCTAACACTTCATCCTTCTTATGGACCTCTAGGTATCTTGGTAGGGTGAAGGGGGTAACAACATACATAATAGAAGTTCGTAGTTAATCCTCTAAATGTCTTGCCCGAGGCTCCTCATCCGAGAAGGGATACAGTGTAAAGAGAAACAGATCCTTGAAGTTCATCCCTAACTCTCTCACTGACATACAACCTACAAAAGAGAGAGTAGCTCCTGCCTCTTCTCTGAATTCATCATGTAAGAGAGGAATTCCACCCGAAAGTCCCCCTCAATGTTAGTCTACATAACCATATCCTCCCTATTCACCCCATGTTTGAGAATCGACCATTGAAATGATAGTCCCTACATCTGGCTAACATATATAAGAACCCAGTATTCTATCAGACCCTGAATCAAGCTGAATGATATCACCATCTCCTAATGCCATCTCTCTATCTCCATATCCGAAATGCTACCCTCATACTTCCTGAGGGTCTTCCGCTAAAATGCACGATGAATCCTATTCACTAATTGTCCACCTACTCTCGATCATCCCTCCACCGACCAACCAAATAAACCTCCAGGGCCTCGTTTTCCCTCACTACTCATGGTCGTCGTCGAGGTTCCATTGTTGCATGGTAAACACAGAATGCTTAAACCCTAGTAGTGTAGAATATTGGTTTTAAATTTTTATAGAATTATTATTTATTTTGAATCCCCAAAATACCCAGGTCATATAAGAACATAAGTCATTATGATGCATGTACATTTCCTATGGTCTCTACCCTACAATCAGTGTAGTATCACATGGTCATTCGAAAGGCCCAGAGTCCTTGTATTGAATCATAGGGGGGGTTAAATCGTGTGCCCCAGCCAGTCTTCTGTGGCCTATTCACACACCATGTTTTCCTAACACTATTTCTCTACCATCCAATGTAATTCTCACTATGCATAACCCTGAGATCTATCATATTTCTCAACCACACCTCTGATACCATTATTTCACGACCCTTCATTTCCACGATGTGGGAATACACATCAAATTTGGAGACCCTTACTCGAGTTTAAGGAGAGATAATGACCCCTGAAACCCACCATGAATAGATCTCAGTGTGGAAACTAGAACCAAGGGTAAATATTCAACCTCAATATAGAAGGCCTTACCATTTTTATTTAGTATAATGATGAGATAAGATAGTAAATCCCAATCAACAATAAAATTGGAGGTCAGTGTAGAGCCAAAACAAACCATTCACATATGCATTTCCAAAAGAATGTGATACAAGGTACAAGTAAACTATAATGGAATATAAAAATGAAAAGAAAAATAGTAATAAAAACTGTCCCAATGTCTGAACTTGTACGGTCCCACATGATCCTCAATGTCCTCCTAGAAACTAGAGAGCAGTTTCATATAATTATGGTGAGTACATAGGTATACTCAGTAGGGAAAACCAAATGATCTTGGTCACATGTGGGGAGGCATTCTATTGCCCCATGAGAATATGAGACAACCAAGCACCTAATAAAGAAACTTTCCACCCAAACCATACCAAGGCACAATCCCCATGAAACCCATGTTAAGTAAAGTAATATTAATAACACATCGATGTTTTGGTACCCCACACCACATTCACAGTAGTTATTAAAGACATCCTACTCATCAGACCTTTCCCTCCATTCTCACCGCAATCCCACTTCAATACCCGCCCTCACACACATGGGAAAAAAATTATATCTCACCCACAAACACATGGGCCACAGCCACCCATAACAACACCCACTATAACCTAGGCTAGAACAACTACTGTTATGCCCAAAGTCATATGGGCCAGAACAACTACTGCTACACCCAAATACACCTAGGCCTCGTCTAGAAGACATTGGGGAACAACATGCCCGCACACACCTGGACCAACAACCACTACATTCCCAGAACAAAGAATCATGGGATATAATGGACCTAAGGCCATCAAATCCTGCCCAAATATTCTTGGGCTACTCGGGAAAGTGATCACAAAGAAGCTAATTACTAGACACTCATATGTGTTTTGAAATAAAAACACCCTCACTCCTTGAAATGGTGGTGTTCGGCATGAAGTGCTCTACATGAGTGAGTAACGAATAATAAACATGATAACTAAATTATAAATATTGGTAAACAATCCCTCATCCCATCCTAGGACTTCCAGGACAAGCCTATAGAAAAAACCCTCATTACTATATATTTACAAAAATCATAACACCCATGGCCAAGTCACAACTCATTCAATGAAAACACATCCCATTGATCACATTCGTGTTTCCATATTAAAGTGATTCAATTTAAGTAATTCTTCATTACTGGGAAAATAACGACAATATCCATAAGGGATATAAAAACAGACAAGTAGCATATTTAAGAATTCAAACCCAGTTATCCTATAATTTCACAACAACAAAATAGATCTGTGAGATCCCTTAATGTACTGCAACCAATCCAAGGCACAACATACGGCCCCACTTGTCCTCTAATCCACAAACCAAAAACGGCACCACAACAAGGGATCCCATAACCATCCACATCACTATGCAAGAATCAAGTAAAATAGCCACACGTATTTCCAAGACAAATTGGGGGAGTATCCATATTCTATCACACCATTCATTGAGTTCCTTCTTTTCATTTGGTTAACTTGGGTGATCACACAAGGATTATTGTTCACTTATTATTAATTTAATCAACCGAGTATACTTGATTAACCAGTATCTATGTTACAGTCATTCAATCATATAAATATCCAGAAAACAAAGGTTCATTAATGTGCATGAAATCCCCACCGACGGAAAAAAAATTCAGTGTACATAAGCTCATTCAATTTACCACAAACATGAAAAGATAAAAGAGTACATCAAAAGTATCGAAAACACCCCTTAATTCATTAAATAAATTTACTATATTTGTTATGGTTTGGTTTCATCCATCCCCATAAATAAAATTATCATAACCACCCTACATGATACCCAATTAAGAGAGTCTAATGGAAAACCCTACCTGGATGATCAACGATCGATGTTTCTCTCCACACACCATGAAATGTGGATGCATGGTTTACAAGGGATGAACACAAGGGGTCCCAAGAGTGGGAAAGAAAGGCTACAGTATAGGTGCACCACTAAACGTGGGAAGGGGGGACTCCAAATGCTCCAGGGATAGGAATGAGACCAGCCAATAAAAAGAAGGAATGAATTCTACTCCGATAAAAAGGAGAGTTCTTGGAGATACAGGATATGGAAATCTTGAATGGACATAAAGGAATATTTTTTTATCCATGCGGTTGGATGGTTAAAAAAGATTGAATTAATTTTTATTTAATAATTATCATTGAAGGGGTGTCCATAACAGTTGTTCTTTAAACTTTTTCCTTTAAATAGAGTAAATTTGTCCCTTCAGGGTCTCTTACACTTAGGATAATTACAAAATTTCTTATGTGGATAAAATGGATTTAATCCTCTTTAAAATGATTGAAAGACTCAAAAGTGGTTTTATGGGAAAAACTGGGGATGGAAACCCCAAGAAATATCTATGGCTCCGATCGGTGACACAACGATGGGTGACACGCTGATCGGTGTCACAACGACCAGTTACTCACTAATCGGTGTCACCGATGGGTGATACCATGATTACATACTTCCACTAATATGCTGCTAATCGGATTCGGACTTACTGATGGGTTCAATGCAACCCAAAACAATGAATTTTTCAATGTTATGCACCAGGAGGATATAGGCCATTGTAGTGTTTCCACTTTTTCTACTATGAGGGAACATAATTTTTTAAAATTTTCATCAATCAAGAAAAATCAATAGAATTTATTGTTTTCAGAAATTTTCACCTGAAACACCACTAAATAAAACAAAAAAAGATGAATGATCAATAGAGGGGTTTAGGAAGACCTATAAATATTAATAGGATGTTACAGCCACCCCACCATACAAATTTCTTTTCCATATAAAATTAATTTAGAAAATTCCATGTCAAAATGTTGAGGCCATTGAAATATCATCAGGGGCTCCCTCTCCCATAAATCATGTTTATCAGATCTATGATTCCATATAACATGATACAATGGCATATTCCTCCCAATAATTACCATTGTTTTAGAATCAACTATCAAGACTAGATGGTTTGTAATAGAGAAATCATTAGCATTCTCAATATCACTCCAACTAACAATATGATATGGATTAGGAAGATACATGTATAGATAAGATTCATGAAACATGTTCTGTATCAACATCATCTAAAACTATTGTGAAAAATACTAACAAACATTCCACACCTACCCAAAAACCTCAATAGTACCCACAAAATGTGGAGAAATCTTCCCTTCACTCTAAATCCGTCGATGACCCAACTGATGTAAAACATTCAAGAACATCGAGTCACAAATAGAAAATTCCAGCAGTCTACAGTGATTACCAACATTAGACATATACAAGATTAAAAAATTTAGTATTCCATGAAAATGAAAAAAATAATTTATCTTATATCTTGAATGATTCCTAGTCCAACCATGTAACATTCAATGATTTCTAACAAAATGAAATGAGATCTATAAGGGTGTTCATAACAGCCATAAAAATGAACTATTATGATCACAGACCAGTAAATATTGTTAAAGGAAAACACAACCTTCCTGAAGTGTACATCCCATGATCCACCAATATCAAGGATTCAGGCATGACGTAAATACTCAAGAATATTTATGCCTATTTTTTTCTTAAATTCCACTACTGATGGAATGTCATGAAGAAATTGACCAGAGATCCATGTGCCTCATAATGGACTCTCCAAAATATGATGGGTGATATGAGGATCTCTATCAGAGTATATAGAAGATGAGGCTCTATGAAAATGAAAATTCTCTATAATGAGTATATTTCACGACTCCAAAACCTTGGTAGAATCATGATTGTGTATAAAGAGAGCCAATTTTATTGTTGATCAATCACAACCCATGCCAATGTATTCTTCTTCAAGGTATGTGGATACCCAATGAAAAGTTCCATTGATATGACATTCAACTTCCATGATGGATATGGATGAGGATGATTCAATATTTATCATTTCTAGTGCTCAACCTTGACCCGTTGAAATGTATAACAATAACATAAAAATATAAAATTTATATGTCTCATACCTTGACTCTTGAACTGATGCCACATTTAATAGGACATATTCATGGTTCTTGGATACACTAACCTCTTGGTGTTATGGATATAACTTATCATAGAATTCCTTACATTGATCAACACATAAATTTGATCTTGATAGTATAAAATTCCCTTAGGGGATAATGAAAATTCAGGAATGGTATATCCACTATAAAGAGAGTTTCAAATGCTTCAAAACTCATCATCAAGTTGTTGTTCGGGAATAATAAGTCCTAAGGGAGAGGATTTAAACTGATAAATTTCCATGTAAACCTCAACCCCTGATTCCGGGACTACAATACGTAACTATGAACAAAAATCAACCATGTTCCACTCTTCAAAAGACTTAATCTTAGATTCAGTCAGTAGTTTCTTTCTCAAATCATATTTGAAGACATTCAATTTCCACAGTGTATAAGATATGTGAATATCACAAGATTGTAGGTATTCCATCCAATGCCACTAGAATATATTCAAATAATTATGAGATAATTTATAACATAATATCATGTGGTTATAAAACCATGTAAATTTTTCTCCATAATGGTAATGCAACCAACTCTTAAGATTGTATGTCATAGCTACATGTTAAATGTCATTTCTCTAGTAATTATTATCATTTTTTCTAAGCTGACAATAGTCAGAATCAAAAAAAAATTCACACTGTTTAAAAAAATTCTCAAACCATAACCGAATGCATTATAGGGGACCACATATCTTTCATGACATCTCAGAGAGTCAACACCCTTGTTGTAGTCAAAATATTTTTCATGATTACAAAATGACTCTGAAATTTTTCACCCATGAAATAATTATCCCCTTTAGAGTTGAAAATATGATCATAGAATTAAATAATTTGATGTCTTTTACTAATAAGCAATAATAACAAGCTACATTCAGAATGTCCATATTATCAAAAAAATTGTGGGTTCTGCCTTTTCAGAAAAGCATTCAAATTTTAAAAATCAACTCAAAATAATATTTATACACCACATATCTTAATAAAAACACTTCCTGAATCCATAAATCAAATATTTATATCTTAGAAAAAAGTTAGTTATTTATAATAAATTCTGTAACATTTCTCAGATATTTGTACATGGACATACTTGGATATAGAATAAAAAAATATGTAATCCACGAAGACTTCCATGAACGTATCAATATACACATAGAAAAATTTTTTCATTAATGTAATAATTACTAAAAGATAATTGGTCATATGAAAATAAATTAAAAGGAACTCATAATGGTTTTTCCTTATCCGAAAATAAATTTCTGAAGAGAAAATAATTTTTTTTTCTCAAATGATGGTAACTATATCAGAGATGAATCTTTGAGAACACATTTTACCCTTTTTATTAAATAAATATTCATCAAACAACGAATACAAATATTTTTTATTTACCATTACATGATTGTGCTTTTTCTATTTAACCTAAAATAAATCATACCCACTATTTTTCATAGAAAATAGAAACATCCCCACCCATTGTGACAGATTCGGGAATATGAATAATTTTTTTTAAAAGGTCCTTCAAATGAGTATTTAAATATTTCTTTTCATCTAGTTCCATGAGGTATAAGGGAATACACACTAGTTAAGTACCATTAACTAAATCCAATGAAAAATATACAATCTATACTGTTGAAAAACTTGAGAAATCATAAGGAAGAGAATCAAGAAAATTGACAACAACTGGAGGGTGATCTCCATTAAATTAATCATTCTCTAAATCCACATAGAACACTAATATCAATTTCCCCAACTCAAAAAAATATTGTACAAATCTATTCTACCTTCAGCCTCAATTCCATTGAATGATTTGTAAAACACCATCAGTTTTATTGAATAAGAACCATAAATTATAACACTAAATATGCAATATATAGGAAATGATCCATTTTAACTATATTATGAAGTCAATTGGTTTCAAGTCGAGGACCAAAAAACTCTGAGAAATTTTATCATCTCATAGAGATAAAACACATGATAGACTATAGGGACAGTTCTCCCTATTCCTTTGGATGTGTGCAGTAATATCCATCACACAAGATAATAGAAATATGGGAATATTTAGAATATTTAAAATTATGGTTTAAATAAATTAATTTGATGCCCTGATATCAAAATAATATGGTCTCTAAAGGAAAATCTATAGTGATAGTACATATCCTAATCACACGACTTGTATCTTCTTCTTCTAGAGACTCTTGCACTAAATTTAGATTTTTCATTCTAGATTTATAAGGATAAAATGCTTTTATATAGAAACCCACCATTTTCATACACATACAATTCATTAATTTTTTTTGAATTTTGGAAATATTATAACTACAGACTCCAAAATGTCGTATTCATATAGTGCCTTATGAAACATAAGAACATAAAAACTCATACATAGTAAACTACATTATCACCCATTATGTTCTCCTTGAATTTCACACTATATAAAGACATCAAATATAATATCTATTTTCATATCCAAGGGTAAAGAATAAAAATGTGGTTACCTTAGATACTCAGTAAGGGAAAACAAGAGAGACATGTAAGAAAAAAGATGAACATAGAGGAATGAGAACAAGATGATTAATATAGAAGTTAATACCTTTAATATAATATATCCTAAACTACAATAATGGAATATTATTGGAATTTAATAGGATATTAATCATACGAAAATAGAGAACATACATCCTGAAATCATAACATAGTAATAAAACATACAAATCTAGCATACACATAAGAATATATAATTATTTCACTAGTAGTCATTAAATGGGTTCTGATGCCTTATTAGTAAACAATTCCATTTCCTGAAATGTATCCACATCCTGTTCCAGAACTATATTAATAAATAGAGTTCATTTTATATTCCTTCCAAGTAATAATGAAACTAAATTCATTTTACTATCCATCCATTTATTACTGAACCTATTTTATTTCTTGTTCTATATATGTTTATCTCATTTGATACAAATCATTAGTCAATTCATTGGTGGAAAATATTGGTCCCACAGATATCATGAAAAAATAATACATTATTGTCGAAAAAATCATATCATAATCCATGAAATGAAATGGGTATCATAAACAAGTAACCATATCTTAAACTATGGAATATGATATACTTTACATAATTATTTCATCACAAGCATAACCACTGAAAAAAACATGTTCCAAAATCATTTATCCTATGAATGTGAGAAGAGTTTCATAATAATCATTCCATCAATACATAAACAATTCAAGAAATAATATGAATAGATGATTGAAGGAAAATAGAATCAACATATGGGAATGAGCAGCATCAACGAATGTCCAATAAGACGGAAAAAAATACTAAAGGATATTCTAACAACATTTTATAAGGAAAATATCCTTTCATATTTGAAAAACGTTTTGCAAACATAAATCCTTTGGAGAACCATTTCTATTGAATATACATTGAAAATATAGAATGATGTCTTGAAAATAATTTGAAAACCTTATCTCTTGATAAAATATAAAGTATGAAAGAAATTTTTTTGAAAATAATTTTCCTTGAAAAAAAATATAAGGATGATTAAAATGTTTCAAAAATTATTTATTTAAGTATAAATTTCAAACGTATAAATGATTCTTTATATCATTTTTAAATAATTTTTCCTTGAATACATCTGAAATAAACATTAAAACACTATGAAAACAACATTTCATGAATTTTTTTAAAAGATGTTTGAAATAATTTTGAAAACCATTTCATTGAAAATATATTTGAAAAACATATTACTAAGAAATATCCATTAAAAATGAAAATTAACCATCAATGGATTGATCATGGATAAATACATACATGTTGTATTATGTTAAAATAAAATTCTTTTTTCAAGGAAAAATGGTTAAAAATGAATCATTTGAAAAGACACAAAAATATTTATTTGAAAAAATTATAAAACCACTAAATAGGTAAAAAATAATTTTAACTGTCATAGAAGTAAAGTATAATACTCTTTGAAACCCTTTTTAGAATAAATAATTTTAATAGAACACCGATTAATGACAAAAGAGAGGGTAATATTGGGATTCATTAAAAAACAAATCATTAAAAATATTATGTAACAAAGAGGATAATAAATTAAATAAATATATGAATAAATCAATAATAACCAGTGGAGGGTAAAATTCCAGAAATTTCTTTATATATGGATTGTAATATTTCATCAACATAATAATAAACATAAATAATATTGAAAAGTGATATGATTGATTCAATATAATTTTTTGACTTGGTAACCTAGGATCATACTATCCATGTATTAATATGAAATTAAATGAAGATTATAATATCATGAAAGGATAGATATAAATAATATATCAATTAAAAAAGAATAATATATACCTCAACATGAATTTTTGAATATAAGAAAACATGAATTTCAAAGAATGAAAAGTGTGGCCAATATTTTTCTTTGAATTTGATATCATTTGAAAAATAAAAAAATAAAAAATAATTATATAATCGATACTTAAATAAACATAAATATATCTTTATTATTAATTTATTACATTCATGAGATGTTATACAAAGCAATAAAAAAATTGGGTGGTGAATAAAGTATTTATCTCATAGATATGAAAAGTGAGATTAAATCCCCTTACTTTATATCAGGACTCATGTTATACTAATTAAAACAGATAGTATAATAAATCTAAATTTATTATACACATTTTAAAGAACTATATTTATTATATAATAGCATATATGTTTTTTTTCAATACCGTATATTACCCTCTTGTTAACAATCCAATGTGAAGGTTTCACTTGTGGTAATATTCTCTTTGTTCTTTTCATTTGTCTCAATTTGTTATGTCATTAGTAATTTTAATTATATCATGATATATGAAATTAAATAATGTTATATATATCATGTATATACATTATATTTTTATTATAATACTGAATATAAAATAGAGGAATGAAATGGATTACACCATTGATGGAGATAGTAAGCGGTACGTACTCATGAAAATTGTTTCTATATTTATTTTCATGTTGAATGAATGAATGAAATTTACCTATATATATATATATTTATTTATAATATCATTAATGTGTCATTATAATGTTATATATTTATCATAAATTATAAATCAGCACGTCCTTAATATATTGGATATACAGTGTGAATGAATCGCATCGCTTTTAGGGGCGGTATTCCACACTTCCTAAAACAAAATCATCTAACTTAACCCAGTCAAAATATAAATATATTTTATGTAAAATTAATAATGAATCATAAATACATAATAATAATTATATATAATATATATATATATATATTTCATCATAGTTTCCACCATTAGAGGCAGTAAAATAAAAATGAACAATCATCATTTTGTGGGGTAGTAATTCGTCCCACACGTAAATTGTATATCCGTTACCCATTAGTTTTAGTTGGGAATAATTTATAGTTGATATATTATAATAAAAAAACCCATATTATTTTCGATACTATTGTTTTAATAAAATTTTATAATATGAATGTTTGAGGGAGTAAAGAAAGAAAATAAAATAATGGGGTTTGAGGGAAGACATTACCTATTAACCAGGTAAAACTATTTGAATTGTGAAAAAAGGCTCCATTGAATTACATACTAACTAAAGGTATGATTCTGTGAATTATGGAGGGGTGATGGGATACTATTTTGGAAGATTGTGGATTTTCCAATGTGTCTTTAGAGGTGTGAGGAATGGATTTAGTTCTTTTCATTTTTATAATAGAGTGGGATTGGCACTCTTTTATATACCATTATGAATCCAATAATGCGAGGTATGATTTATATAGTGTGCCTAAAAAATTAAATCTCATTTCAAAATGAAAATTTACGATTGAACCAAATATATACAAAACAAATAAATTTCATTTTAATAATTTGGTTCCTTAACTTCTAAAATTCTTCAATTTTATTATTTTGGTTTTTATTATAGACTATATTTCTATAACCCAAGTAATTTAACCACTAAAAATAAAATAATTTTTTATTTATTATATAGAATATATAATGTTAATTATATATCCTAAAACATATGTAATAAATTAAAATCTCAAGAGTTTTGGAAATTAATTATTAAAACAGCTGCATATCACACGCAAAACATTACTTAATATAGAACCATGCTAATAATGTTTTTAAATTCTATTTGTCAATATGTAAGTTATAAAAAAATATATTATTTTAAAAGAATTAATATTTTATCCATTCATAATATCATTGTTAAATATACTATTTTAAATAATTTTCATTCAAAAAAATTATATTTTTTGAAAAATAACAACAATGTCATTTTTGACATTATTTCAATAATTTTAATTTAAAAATATCAATATAATATTGGAATTAAAATTAATTAATTTAAAATATTTTTATTATGAATATTAATATTAAAAAGTAATTAAATATAATAATTCAATCAATTCACTAATCTTTTATGCATTTTAGTATCACTTATTTAAGTAATGTATTAACTAAATAATTATTATGTTGGCATTTCATATTCATTTGAAGTTACTAAATCATTTCAATTCTTTTTGAAAATTTATTATGATAAAAATTAATTATTTATCTGTCAAAATTATTTCTATAAACTAAAATATAATGTTCCTTTATGTATATTCTGATTTTATAAATGATAATAATAAGAAATGTTCCTCTTATGTCTTTTTCCTTACTTGAACTTTTATGTTGGGAACATACATTTAATATGATCTCAATAACCAATAATATTATGAACAAGGGGGTATATGGTAGATTTATTTCCAGACCATGGCTTTTAGACAACTGAATAGGTAATTTTTCACAATCAGATTAAGGTTTTTCCCAATTATGTTTAATCATACATTAATGGTGGTGATCAATTTTAATCTTTATAACTAATATTTTAGTTGAAAATTTAAGTTTATTTTATTAGAAAGAAAATATCATACATATTACATATTTTTATTAACTATTTTTAAAATTTAAAATCAGATATGTGCGAGATTTAATATTAATTCCAATCCCACATACATGGCGAGAATGTTGTTTTTTAAATAAAATGTATTCTAGAGTTATATAATTATTTTTATCTAATTTAAATATAAAGATTAATTAAATGAATCAAATTACATAAATAAGATTATTATATTAATAATTTATCTATAGTTTTTTCAAAACCCAATTTAAAATACAAGTTAATGAAAATCATTATTTAAATGTAAATGCAGTTTTTAAATAAATAGCTATAATTTTTACTATTCACCCCGAAGGATGTTTCATAGAAGAATCCAAAAAATTAACCCTAAGAATATTTCATTATTTTTAATTCAAAAAGGAGTAAATTTTACGAAATTGAATTTATATTAGTGTCTAAAATTAATTTTACTATTTTTCACTAAAAGAACGAAAAAGTTGTTTCTTTATGAAATTATTTTTCACAACATATAAGGTAATTACCAAAAAATATATATTTTATTATCAATATATTTTACAGATGTAAAAAAATTATAGATAATATTTTAAATTTAGTTATTATTAATAATATTAATATTTTTAACATCTCAGTTACAATTATCTATTTTAAATAATTATAATAATAAAATAATGTTTCATAGAAACTCAGTGGTTGGTATAATGCAAGCTAATTTAGAATTGAGTGTAGTGTAAGAGAAGTATCTTCCTTGTGAAAGGATTATTTAAATTATTTTATAAAACTCAATTAATTAAATATAATTCATTTGAAGAAGTGAAAAATTATTTCTTAAAATCTCAGGTTGTTCCATTCTACCCGACATAAAATGAATTTCTCTCTTGAAATTTATCATAGTTATCGAATGATTAATACTTTAAATATTGATACATTGAGTCCCACATCATACAAATGATTACTAAAACATCCCGTAAAATTTAATGTTTGACCATAATGGTCACAATGTTTAACTCATTACAATAATCCCATATAACAAAATATTAGTGGGAAGTTAAAACATGAACATGGAAGAGAAATATCCATATCATGTTTTGATGGAGTGTGATAGAGAACAATGTTTGGAGAAAGCTAACAGACACAATTCAATAAATCTACAATGACTTAAGGGACCATTTGATTCATTAAAAATGAATGTAATTTGAAAACATTTTTTATTGAATATCATTTTCCCTGATGTTTTATAATTTCATGATAATATATAATATCATTATATCAGGACAACGCCGCCCATTATTTTCCCATGATCAACATTACATTATTCTCTAAAAATGAAGGTGGCTATTTATTTATTGATGTTCTAACATATCATAAGGACCATTATACGATATCCCATTGGTTATCATCAAGAGAATGTAGTTTCCATATGCATTCATATATTCAAAAAACCTAATATGGAGAGACTACACTTTAATCTTACAAACTTCATTTGAAATTAATCATAAACAATACATAAATAGTTAATCTTATAACCCTTTAAAAAGATGTAACATCAATGCTTTATAAATAAATTCACAAAATACACTTAAAATTGATCTCCCATATATCACAAAATATCTATAAGTTGTCACATTTAAAACATGGGATGACATTCCTCATATATTCTCTTAAAAAATTGTAATATGATTAATTTCCACAATTCATTATGAAAAGCTTTCTTGATTCATTATTAAACATATATGGGATATAATTATGAAATCCAATAATGTTTTCAACTTCAAACGTGAGGACATAGACTGCATTATCAATAATCAGTACCAGGTTCATCCATACTGTACGATTTACTTATTCATATCTACCTTATATTTATCCAAACATCATTATCTCAATGCCAGACATTAATAAGGGTTTTCCATCCCTTAATATAAATATCACCATTTTATGAATTTACTTTTTTATGTATTCATCAACATTCAATAGGTCCCTTTCAATACATAATGAATACTTATACTGAAAATACATATATATTTGATTATTTATATTACAGAATATTTTAATTTCTAAATGTAATTACTTTATTCATGCATCATTTTTCATAAACAATTACATTGGAATCATTAACTTATTCCATACTTACTTTTTCCTAAAATATGGAATATGAATCAGGTATCAAGGTTTATCAACATCAATCTAATGATTAATTCAATTTTTAATGGGATGAATACTAGAATCACATCACCTATATTTAACATTTTTTGTTTGTAGTCTCATTATCATCAGATGTATAACAAGTACTCAGAACACCTTCAAGATTCTGATTAAGATATTTATATATAGAAAATATATTATCATAATTATCATAACTTCTATGTATAAAAACTCAAATTTCAACCATGGTCTTTATAGTTTATACCATTGATTAAAACCCTAAATAATATAGTGAGAAATATTTATCATATTGGGATACCATATAATCCTTAATAATTACTTATAGGGTGCCTAAATCATATCCCCTACTATATTATTCCATGAAACCTTATTTTTTATCTAGGATATTAATATTTATCCTATATTTTAACCATTCATGTTGGTTTTAAAGGGATTGTGAATTCCAAAATTATATCCACATGTATTTTATACTAGGTGTACAATGAGTCCAATTGTCATGTATCAAATTACACAGAGTGAGGTTCGAAATATATTTTGATAGTTGGTTCCAAGGTACATCTGTACTACAACAACATCCACTTATAGTATCAATAATGATATGTATTTCTAGTGACTACAAACTAAACTATAATTTATCTACATTTTTAGGAAACTTTGTTAAATTAGTGATGATTCTTGAAAAACATCTCTATATTAGAGATGCTTTATGAAAAGTCCTTCTAAAATAGTGACACTTCCTAAAAAGCTTCCCTAAATTATCAAATCTTCCTAAAAAAGGTCATTAAATACCAACGATTCAAGAAAAACATCACTAAATTACCAACGCTATGTGAAAATCGTCTCTAATTTAGAGATTCTTTATGAAAAGGGTCACTAATTTAGTAATGCATCCTGAAAATCATCACTAAATTAGTGTAATTTCATAAAATGTGTCGTTAAATTAACTCCATTACAGATATAAATATTTATTTGTTTAAATATATATACACTAACACATGCATATAAAAATATATCAATAAATATATATATTTAGAATAAAACACACACACACACATATATATATATATATATGAATTTATTAATATATATAAAAACATATATATTTCAAAATTTTCCATGTTAAAAAAGAATATATGGATATTTTAGTGAAACTTTTACCTATGTTTTAAAATGATGAAAATATATATATGTGTGTGTATTATAAATATATAAATATATCTTTACACAAACATATGTATTTACACACACAGACATATATATACAAATTTTTAAACTTATACAGATTAATATATATATATATATATAATATAAAAACATCCAACAAACACGTATATATTATAATCATATTTATATAATATAATTTAAATATATAAATAAATAGAAATTAATATATATATATATATATATATATATATAATATAAATCATAATCATATATATATATACACACACATAAAAATAGACACAGAGAGAGATGAATATATATTTATATATATTAATATAAAAAATAACAAAAAGATAAATATATATATTTATTAATTTATAATAAAGTAATATATATATATATATATTATTTATCAATAACTTAAATGGGTGAGTCAATAGACTTCTTACCTAAGAGATTGTATGTCACCGAATCGATTCCTGCAGGCTTCGAATTTTAAGGGATTAACTATATGTCTCGATGCATGGGTGAAGGGGATAGTGTAAAATACTGGTGGGAGGGGATGCACAAGACATTGGTGTGAAAACTATTGTAAACACAAGGCCAATTAGATGAGTGGGATTCAATACAAGGGAATACGAAGAAGTTGGAAAGAACATTGGGGCTACATGATTGGAGGGAGAGGTGAGACGTAGTGGGTGTACATGAAAAAGAAGTGGAAATAGTTGTACAGTAGGATAAGAGGTAGAGGAGAATGGTATGGGAGGGATAGGGGAATGAAATTTTACATGAGAGGAGGGAGTAGCTGGTGTAAATGACCGATAGGGGACATGAGGTGTACTTGGGGTTTATTATAAAAATTCCCATTTCCAAAAAAATGCGTTTTAAAAACAAATTAAAAATATTATAGATTTTTTCAATAAAATGGTTGAATTTGATTTCTCATTTTTCAATTTTTATTTACTAAAGATTCTATAAAACATTATAAAATGAGGTGTTACTAATTTGAGAAATGTTAAAATGTCTAATTTAGCAGCCCTTATTTACTAATGATCCAAGAATGCCTTAGAAAATGAGGTTTCTCTAATTAGTGACATTTTAAAATTTCACTAAGTTAGAGACACCTCATTTTGGGATGATTCCTCTTAACATCAGTAAAAGAATTAGATACTTTTTAAAAAATTGCTAATTAGAAATTTTTGAATAGAGTAAACCACTCATTCAATACATTACCAAGATTCCCAAAAGAATTCCTTTAATTTCACTCAATTTTAGGATTATCTATAAATATATCCCTAAAAATATAAATATAAATATACCTTGGTATCTCAATAAAATTCATCCTAGTTTTGAAAGGATAAATAAATTTGTTTTATAATAAATAATATAGTGACCCTATTTTTTCATTCATATAGTTATTACATCAGTTTTGAGGAATACTTAAAATAATATAAAACTAGGCTCCCAAAGACAATATTTTTGTAGTTACTTTGGAAACATAAAAACATGTACATAAGTGAGCTAAATTATATCCCATTAGGTTATCCTCAACAAGAACCCATATTATATTCCCCAAAAATAATACATAACTTCATAAACTGGGGGAAGGAAACATAAAAAAATGGGTGAGACTTGATGCTCAGTAAGGGCACACAAGGGAGACAAATAAGAATAAACATGGGAATATGGGTATGATAATGTGATCATGAATGTAGAAGATAATACCCTTCTTATCAAATTACATAAAATAGAATCACGACATAATTATTTACAATTCTCAAAGATAGAAATCATAATGGAATAAATAGCATAATTCGTGAATGAAAAACATAAGAATAAACATGTAATTTTGGTAGACAAAAAATAATATATAATTATTTCCATAGTAGTGAAGGAATTTATGTTGAAACTAACATAGGGAATAATTAACTTCACAAGACTAGGTTTACGCCTTCTTTCAGTCGCGTATGTCTAAACTGAGATCATTTCCAATTACATCACTCTTATACTAAACTATGATCATTTCTAATTTCATCCCGATAATACCGAGATGAGTTCATTTATCCTACCATTCATTTATTCCTCACGAGATATCAATATATGCCAAATTCATTGGATGGAGTTAAATGTCACACCCATTTTATTGGTTAGTCATACATTCATGTTAAAAAAACAATAATTTCATGGTAAATGAAATGAAATGGGTATCATAAACATTTAATCACATCATAAATGAAACAGAAATATAATGGTTTCCAAATCATTTGATTGTATGAATAAAAATTGAAAAGGCATGGGTGTCAAAATCATATATCCCATGAAAGATAAATATGTGTCATAAGAATCATTCCATGAACCTTTCAAGAAGGATTATGTACCGATCCATTGGATTATTTCTTATAATGGAATGAGTAACATCAACGAATGTCATCTTAGTTGGAAAAAAACAAGGAAGGATATTTTAAAAATATTTATCATGAAAAATGTGGTTCATTGAAAATATTCATTAAAACACAAAAATATTTGGAAACAATTTCTTATGAAAATACATTGACAATAACAAAATAAAGCTTGAAAACATTTTAAAACACTATTTCCTAGAAAAAAATATAAAATGATAATGAATAAATTTTGATAACCATTTCATTGAAAAGAATATTAATACAAATAAATGATGATTGAAATTATTTAAAAAACTATTTTCCATGAAAACATAGAAAAAAAATAGAAATATTTTGAAAAAAATATTTAAAAATATATTCAATAATATTGAATTCCATTTCCTTTAAAATCACTTTTCAAAAAAATATTAAAAATTACCATTTAGACATGAATAGAATGATTCAAAATATTGATGGTATGTAAATCGATACATGTCGTATGAGGTAAAAATAAAATTACGCTTTCTCATTAAAAGGGTTAGAAAAATTCCTCATTCAAATTAAAATTCCATTACTTGGAAAAAATTGTAAAAATAAGAAATTATTAAAATGTAATTTATTGATCATTTTATAACACTAGAATATTCATGGAATATTTTTTCATAATAAGCTATTTTAAATATTCATTTATTTTTGATCGAAGAGATTGTATATTAGGGATTTCATAAAAAACAAATTATTAAAAATATTATGTACCAATTAATCAGAGAAATTGTAACAATATAAATAAAAATATCTAATGACCATAGGATAATAAAAATAATTAATTTTATTGAGATATAGATCATGTTATTTCATTTAAATAATAATAAACATAAAAAATCTTTAAAAGATATGAATTTTTTTCAATAAACATTTATCACTTGGTAAAATGGTATCATACTCTCCATATATGAAAATGAATATAAATAGATCATATAATATCATTAATATATTTAGATTCATGATATATAATATAAAATAGAATTATATATGCCATAAATCGTATTTTGGTGCATGACAATACATGCGATTCAAAGAAGTCAAATAGCTTCAAAACAATTTTTCCAATTTGATAAAATTTGAAACATATCCCCCATGAAATAATGGTATTATAATGAATATGTAAATACCGATAAATTTAACTATATTATTTATTTATTACATACTTGGTATGTTATACACACCAAAACAAGTGTTTGCGGTGAGTAATGTATGTATCTCATAGAAATAAAAAGTGAGATGAAATCCCCTTACCTTATATCTTCAATCACGCCGTACTCATTCAAACCACATGTATAATAAAATAAGACATATTATAAATATTTTAAATAATTATATTATTACATATAATACAATATATTATAGGATCATTACATTATATTACCCTCTTCTAAATAATCACTGCTAATGTTTCAGTTCACATAATATTCAATTTGTTCTTTGCATGTGTCCTAATTTATTATATATTTCATTTTTATAATTTTATCATGATTATAAAATATAAACCAGATTTTAAATATCTTCTATATTTAATGTAAAGTTATTTTAACAATCTATATAATAGATTATTTTTAAATGCAATACACTATTTAGGGAGATGGTAAGCCGTATGTACGTATGAACACTGTTTCTAATTTTTTCATATCGAATGAAAGAAATAAAATGTCTGATTTATTAATAACTATAAAATAAATTTAATTTGTTGTTATACTGTAATATGTATGATATATTTTCTCTAAACCCATTCTTAAAACATTCAATGTAGTGTATGAAATAATCATATCACTTTGAGTGGGTAGTAGTCTACACATCCTGAAAAGAAATTATCATATTTAAACCAAATGGAAATTAAAAACATAAATTTGTTCTAAATATAATAAAATATATTAAATAAATAATAAATATTATATAAAACACTTATAATGATATTTTAGATCATTTTTTATACAATTATATGTTTAAAATTAAAAATGATCAATCATTGTTTAGTGAAGTGGTAGTTCACCGTACACATAAACAATATGCTTGTTACCCATTAGATAGATGTCTTTGTAAGTGTATTTTGAACCATTAATGTAAATAATACATTAAAATTTATTATATTTTTTAAATTATACATGGTTGGAATATGACTATTTGGGGGAGTGGAGAAAGAAAATAATAGAAAGGTGTTTGGGGGAAGACGATATGTCATAATCGGGTAACTCCTTTTGGATTTTTCAAAATGGATTGCTTTGATTTTTTATTCTCAAAGGGAGGCCCCAAATAGGACATAAGTTATGATTTGAAACTATTTGGGTAGATTTGTGTAAATCCAATTGAAATTTATATGTTTTTGGAAGGAGTTTATTAATTTATTTTTTATATTACAGTGGGAGTTTCACTTTTGTAAATACCAAAATGTTTTCAATAATTATAGGTATACATAATCTAATGCACCTAAAAAATTGAAAAATAATGGATTAATGTAAATTTAATATCTATCCAAATCTACAACAAAAAAAATTTGTTAATTTTAATAATATTGTTCCTCAACATATTATATTCCCCAATTTTAATATTTTGGTTTTCATAAAGCATATAGTTCTCTAACATAGGTAATTTAACAATTAAGAATAATATATTCTATGATTTATAATATATTATAGATAAAATTATTTATAAATATTTTACCTAATTTATAATATAATAATCTCTTCTAATTTTGATGATTATTATTAATCTAGCGCATGTGACTCGTAAAACACTCCTTCAAACCGGAGTGTGCTAAAAATTATTTTACAATATATGGGTCTATATGTAGACTATAAAAGATAATTAGGTTCCATAATGGACCCTAAAAATATTTTTTTACACTTAAAATTATTATTACGAATATTTAATTTTCTTAATTTTAATTAATTTAATAAAATATCATTTATTGTAAAATAACAATAATGATAATTTTGGAATTATTTATTTAATTTTCATTTTAAATTATCAAATTACACATAAAATTAAAATAAATTATTATTACATATATGTAAAATGTTATATTAATCATATATATTAATTAATTAAAATAATTAAAATAGATAAAATCTCATTTAACTGTTATAGAAACCTTTTTTTTCAAATTATTTAGTAAATAATCACAATGTTGGCATTCCATAAGCATTTTATGTATCAAAGTCATCTCTAAAAATTATTTATAATTTATTATGAAAATAAAAAACCACTTATATTTTAAAATATATCTATAATAGAAAATATGAAATCATTTACATAACACAATGTTTTATAATTGTTAAAGGTAAGTAATGTCCCACTTTTTCTTTTTTCCTTAAATAACCTTTTATATAGAAACATCCATATAATAATATCCCAATAAGACATTATATTTTAACCATGAGGATATATGGTTGAATTAATGTCAAGAAGTTGATTTGGGCTAAGTTTTCACGTCATATTTGTTTATATGATTAAGGTTTATTACATTATAAAGTATAATATTTCCATAATTGTTCTGATTAATTTGAATTAGTTTCTCTATTATTTTTGGAAAAAATTCTAGTTATCTTATTTGACAGAAAAAATAATACTTATTAAAAACATTTATATTTGTTTTTGAGAATTTAAATCTTTGAATTTGGAAAATTATTTTTAATGTGAATCTCAGAAATGTGTTGAGAAAACATGTTTGAAATGTTAAAAATATAAAAAGGTCTATAAATTTTTAAATCTAATTTATATATATAAAAACACTAAAATGAACCAAATTGGACCAATATATTTATAATTGATCTATTTATACTTAAAAAAGAAATATAATTTAATAGTAGTAATTTTTTAAATAAAAAGGCAGTTTTTAACTAAATTTTTGTAATTTTTACAATTCACCCAAAAATCATGTTTCCCAGAAAAATCCCAAGATTTCATCCTATGATAATAACAAAAAAAATAAATAAAAATTTATTTTCATTTTGTCCAATTAAATTAATATTACTGTATAAAAATTAATATACTATTGTAAACAAAAGGATATAAAAATAAGTTTCATTAAAAAATTATTATTTTAAAACATATAAAGGCATCACCAAAAATTATATATTACATTACCAATATGTTTTATTTATATGAAACCAATAGTGATAATATATTAATTATTTTTATTATTATTGGTATTAATAATTTAAAATTATATTTTAAAATAATAGTATTTTAATAATTATAAACGTAGAAATTTTTTTGTCAAAACTCGGGGTTTCATATAATGAATTCATACTCTTTGTTTAGTATAGCTTACTCCATGTTAGTAACATGTGAAATGAATATCTGACATACTGTAATGAAATAAAATAACAAAAATTCATCCATTCAAGGAATGAAAATAGGCAATTCATAAAATATTATGGTGTAAAATTTAATATGTGAAGAATATAATTTCACTATTGTTTTTGAATGTGTTGAAGATATCGTGCCACTATGTGGAGTGGAAGAGATATTGAATAAAGTTTTCAAGTGACTTTAACTTATTCAGTGACCACATAATTTTCGGTCGTTAGTGATAACCCGTATAGAATGACCAAGATTTCCTCCGTTGTATGAAATAAAAGGTCCTCTTCCTGGCGCTATTAGTGGTATAGAAAACCATGATATCGAGAAACACCATGAGAATAGCCAGACATCCTCTTCCCATTTAAGGAACATTCACCTCCACTAGGAGAGAATGAAACTATTGAGAACCCATTCTTTCAAGTTAGGTTCATTTCAACTATTAGCCATCTATACATCACATAAATATAATAAGGATTCTTTTGTAATAAAAAATCAAAATGAATATTTGAAAAATGTCTCATATTGAAATATAGATTCTTATTTTCTTCATTTGACACAATTTAAGGTGAAAACATCAAAAGATAAAAAATAGTTTATATATTCTATCATGGTCTTGCCATCCTACTTTATTTTTAAAAAAATAGTATTCTTGGATAACACTATAGACTCTAGAGAGAATGAGTTAGCAATATGATCTTTTTATTCTTTCCAATTTGAGCCCTCTTGCTTTTTCCATCTCCATTTTGTACCCGAATCATCTGATCAGTCCCTCTAGTATGATGGTGGAAGACGTCATAATTATTTCATAAGGTATATCCACTAACTCATAAAAATGATAAACCATACTCAACCATTACTCATCCTAATGATATTACCCGAGTTCTCAAAATATGGTATATTCTCTTGGAGAAACTCAAGAGAAAAAGTTTGGAAAGAAACCCTATAAAATTCCATAAGTAGATCCTGAATTAAAATTGTTGTACTTTCAAGTAATATATCTTGGACAATATGTACAATCAACCCAATCGGTTTTGGGGCCATTTGAGTATCTTCTCCATATGGTCCATCGGATGTATCCTCATAGATCTAATTATAATGTCTTCAAAGAGGCATAATTCTACACAACATTAGTAGGAATCATATAAAACATCATGTTGACACTCAAACAAGGAAATAAGTGAAAATTACTCCAGACAGATAATAACACTATATTTGGATTTCATCTTATCCAAATTAAAATTATGAAAAAGACTGGATAAAATCCCCACAAAATATTTCACAGAACTAGCCACAATGATTTAAGGATCATTACAGGGATATCTTAATAGTCACTCAATCTTAAGTATATCATATGTCATGAAAATATTATAGTAATGAATTATGAAATAATGTCATGATGTTTAACCTAAAAATTTGAAACCACTTTCTCAAGAAAATTCCCAAGTACCCGAGTAACCCAATAACTGAGATAAATCTAACATAACACAACATGAATTCAAAATTCTAAAGGATTGGTGATTGCTAATCAGCATCACACAATATGAAATTAAGAATTAATTTTCTACAAACAAAATGTAATAAAAATATATGATTCTAAAATAATTTATGAAAATATCTATAAGGAGAAGTTAATGAGAAGTTCGACATTTATTAATGAAAAAAATTACATCCAAAATAATTATAAAAAAAGATAAAACCATGTCCTAGAGGGAAAACACTCCAACAACAAGGATCAAAAACTTCGACCACATATAAATTTCCCATTACCCTTTCTAAGACATGGAAGGAGAGAATATAAAAATTCTCAAAGGAATATGTTGGTTGTGAGCTAAATTCCATGTAGGGTTTTACCAATTATTCGATAATAATTTTAGATTATTTAGTTAATTAAATAATTATTTCAATTTTAAATAAATAGGCATGTCATTTCATGAGAATATTTAAATAAAGATTTAATTTCATTTTTGATGATTGAAATACTTCCAAATAATGTATTAAAAAAATTATATATAGAAAAGTTTATAAAATTCCTAGGGCATGTGGAATAAATTTACAGTTTGTGGAATATATTCAATTAAAAATATTAGATATGTGGTCATCTTTTAAAAGGTTTCACTATTCCAGGTTATGGGATCCTCACAAACATATTTATTGATAATGTAAATTTTCACACATGTCCATTTGTAACTGTTCAAAGAGGACTAAATAACCTTCTTTGATGATATGATCTGCCAATATGTTTATTTTAGATTTGTAAAAAATCACTCTGATACATTTTAATTCACAACATATCATTTTTCCCTTAATAAATCACAAACTAAATAGTATTTAATTTACTATTAAAATAATAAATGATGTGAAATTAATTTTTATATACTTAAAATATAATTCAACCCATTCTACCATTTTAAATATGCAATATTCCCATTAAAAAAACAATATTTCAATTAAAAATTATTTTCAACCCATTAATTCAATGGATATCAATACAAATAATTTAAGATGGTTTATTTATCATAAATTATTTTAAAATCACTTCTAAAAACAACATCAAAATATAAATTAAAAAATATAAATCCCACATTGTAAATTCAAAATTTTTCTTTCACATTCTTAAACTCACCCCAATCAAAGAGAGTTATGATTTCTCAGAAATTTCATGTAAAATAAACCCAAAATTCTTAATTCACTGGAATTGGTTTCCCAATACACCAAATTAATGTAACCTCATTCAAATCATGAAAATTAATTTATATCAAACAATGAAATTTAATTCATTAAAATAATGATTATTCAAAATGGTCTATTATAACAGAACCACATTCCTTGATATCATGGAATCTCAAAACATGAAGCCTAATCTAGAAAACCCAAGGAAAAATGTTTGAAAAAAATATTAGAGATTAAAATATAGATTTATGATATAAATAAATGGTTATTAGACCTCCAAAAACATGGATAACTATAGAACCCTGGGTGGAATGATGAGAGAATAGAAAATTAGAAATTTGAGAGGAAACATACTGGGAATATATTTAATGTCATTTTCCAAGATTCTAAAAAAATATCAAAGGGGGTTAGAGGTTCCAAAATCACCTCTTATGAAGATTAATAGAATAAAAAGTAGTATTATATCTGTATAGGTATGTCGATCACATTAAAATATTTCTTCAGGTGGTCTAAAATTAATTTTCAGAATAATTATTTCTTGTAATCATGGTTATCTTGGAAGGATAGAAGTGTTAGAAAAAATTTTCATCTTAACTAAAAAACCCTATTAATTGTGTTACATATTTTATCTTATGTGGGATCATGGTTTTTAAAACAATGGGCTAGATTAGTAAACCCCCACAATTTTGGTTTTTAAGGTTTCCACTGAGTGGGAACACTATTTGTGAAAACCATACACTAATAATTAATATCAAGGAATCTTTCAAAAATTCACAAATATTCCTCCTGAAACAATCCTAACAGTATATCAACCAGATAATTGTCAAAATTAGTGATTATTAATACCTAAAAATAGTAACATGTTATTACACTAGGTTTGATAACTTGTTTTATATATAAAATGGCTGGATTGATTGACTAATTTGTGTGATTGTGTGTGAAAATACATTTTAGAGAAAATATGGTTACCTCGTTTTTTGTAAAAGAAATATGTATTTTAAAATCATTGAGAAATTTAATTATTATGTTTTTTTGATTAAATGGTTTCAATTATTTATCACATGTGATGCCTTGGTTACATATGTGGAAGGTATAAAAATTGGCCACGTGTATTAACACTATTATGGGTCCACTTATGTGGTGTTCCATTTCTCCACTGGCCTTTTCATTTACAGAATAGATTAATAATATTGGAGGGTTCAATTTTTTTATTATTTAAATACATCATTTTTTTCATATTTCACCAGGTACAAGAAAGGCTATTTTAATGGATTGGGTACAATTGTTCTATGTAGATTGAATTGTAGTGATCATTGGTGCCATGTCAACTATGATATTGGTTTCAAATATTTTTCTTATAATGTGATATTTTTACCTTCAATGAATTCAATTGATTGATTTGATATTATTTAGAAATAATTTACGTGCATTATAATGAATGATGGAAAATACGAAATTTTGTACAATGATTTTGGTATAATAAATAATTAATGGATTATCGTTCCTCATTTCCATATTGTTGAGAATACTTGGACTATTATACATTGTATTATTATGTAACACCATGGTGGTACCTAATGAGCCTATTAGATCACACCATATGAACCACTTAAGTGGTGCATAGACCTTATTATGTATTTTGAAATAGGTAAAAGAATGGTTTCATACTTATGGGGTGAGGTTTGTGTCATCTGATATGGGTGTATGGGGTGAGATAGTGGGAGTGTTCCTAGGATATCACATGGAGTAGCTAATTATTATTCTGTGTTTTTTCATTTTTCATTAGATTTTTTCCTTGGATAATTTTTTTTAACTTTTGATTTGTATAATTTCACCTGACTTATTCTGGATATTCTATATATTATCCTATATATCTAACAAAATTTATCTCTATACTGTATATATATATTAAATTGAATTTTTTATTATTGGAAATTCATTCCACCTAGTTATTATTGTTACAAATTTGACAATTTTCAGCCATTGGGGATCATGAACACACATCATGCATATTATGGGTTAGGATGGGTTCCAATTTCTGATGGTATCTATTTTATTTTTTAACTTTTAAAAATTTGAGTCATGGTAATAATCATCATTAAGATGTGAGTACACTTGATATTGGACAAATGGTGCATGAGAGTTGGGTTATGGTGATATTATGGCAACATATTATCATGAGAAGACTCATGTTACAATTGATTACTGGGATGTCTTTCTCCTACTTTTTTTTATATCAATCATTTTTTCCTTATGTTTTTTGGTTTGAAATAATGTATTTTCTATTATTTGGTATATCTTCTTTTTTCATTGTGTAATAATATTTATCCGGTACATCATGTTGGGGTTCTATAGGTGGGTGAAGTGGGTAATTATAATGTGAATTTTCCATTGGATCAGAATATTATTGATACTGCAGAGTTAGATGTTTATTCCATGAAATAAATGTACTAAATATTTAGAACAGAACTATTGAGGTACACCCATAAGTGAGGAAAGAAATGGATCGATCAATGTAGGTCATATAGAGAAACCATCATTCATTAAAGGGCTAAATGGACACCAAGAGGTAGAAGAATAGATTTAAAACATTAATTTTATAATTAACTTGCCAAATACTGCTAGGAAAATCAAGAGGATGTTTATAATTTTCATACATGAAGGCCAAGAGTGATGGTCAGGTTCCATGGTTCAACAACATATGGATAGAGTATTATACTAAAAGGGTGTCCAACATTGAATCTCATAATATTTCTTCGTAGAGTCTCTAATTGAGGAACATTCAATGTATTTCATCTCATTGTAGTAAATAGGGCGAGTTGTTTCGGCCCTTATCAATTTGTTTTCCGAGCATGTTTTTTTTCACATTAGTTGCAAAGAATGACAATCTGAAGGCACAAAAGTACATAAATGATTGGCAACTATATATCAAATCATAAATATTTAGGATGATCATTTATAACTATTATATGGTATTTGACATGGAGATCAAGGATTATATGAATATTTTAGGATGTATTGGTTAGTCTGGATCTTCTCATCCACCAATTGGTAGCATTAATAGTGTGGAGGGGAAGAAGAGGAAGTTTTTTTAACATCATTGGGGTGGTAGAGGAGGTTGTCATCAACATGTCACATCTTCACCATATGTTACATGTATTATTGATACCTTCTTTTACATTATTTTATAAAATTATGTCGCTATCAAACTTATTGTTCCATTACTTCAATGATCATTAATCTTTCTAGATGTTATATCTATTTTCATAGGTTAATTCAAGATATATTTACTCATTATTACAATTTGTTATCATCAGCTCTAAAAGTAACTATAGAATAATAACATACATAAAAAACTATAGGTCTCCGGTCATAGTCCATATGAGTGATGCAAAATCAAAAAAATGGTATGTTTTCGGAAAACATTTATATGGGTATTTGGATAGTTACTTGTTCAATAATTGTTACACCATCTATAGTGAGATAATTATTAAATATAGGTTTCTCTCAGTCATCTATTTCTTATTTTTTTACTGATACACATACACATTAAATGGAGGTAATATCCTTTGATATGTAGTCCTCAAAACCTCTTTAGAAGAGAAAATAGAAGGGGATGGGTGTCTTTATTGTTCAACATTGATAGTTGACATTCGGTTATTATTAAATATCTTCATTCTTGATATAGATATTATTGATGTAATCAACATAGTGGAATTATTATTTTCTGAAAATGCAATTTTGTTTATCAATGTAATTTAAACTTCCATTATCCCACCAGATATCTATAGATATATAGAGAGAGTGGGATATGAGGTATGGGCATATTGTATATTTCCTCAAAAAGATAAAATGATTTTTCCTACTGTTGTAATTATTATTGATATAATTTTATATATTTATGATCCTATATAATTATTTATGACATTCCAAACAGTTTCCCAAACTACTTCTATATTATTCCCCATTTAGGGAAGTTGGAGTTCTTGACTAATTATGTGTGGGGTACGTAATTGGCCTCAATTCCCTCCAATAATATGAAACCTATGGAGATGAATGATCTCAATATTCTGTGGAATGATATTATGGAGAAAGGTTTCATTCACCCATATACTTCACATTTTTATATTCTATTACTCTTTTCCAAAAAGGTAGATTGTTCACAATTAATTCGAATAGACCATTGAATGTCAAATTGGATAACAGATAAGGGTAATTATTCTTTTTTGAGTGTGGATGATATTTTTCTCATTTAAATGGGAAAAAAATTAGTATCAACAATTGATATTCAGTTCGGTTTTTATTAGTTTTGGTTTTAGAATAAGATGTTTGATAGATAAATTTTAGTATATGGTATGGCCATTATTAATATATATTGATAAATTTTGTTTAAATTATATCCCCTTATTTTTTGGATTTAATGAACCATATATTCTATAAATATCTGAGCACCATCGTGAACATGTTGTTTTATAATATTTTGGTTGATTTTAGATCTAAGTGTGACCGTGAAAAAAATATCTATATTGTTTCATAAATCTATAAGATTCACCATTTCAAATGGATGATTTCAAAATGTTTATTAGCGATATATGTATTGAAATTATTGTGACACATGATTTATCAACATGTATTTTCGGTTGAACCAAATAAGAAAAATGTTTTTGTTCCATGGGAGGTGCCAAAAAAGTTTTTTTAGATATTCCTTTTCCATTCTATATAAATTCATATGTTCTTCATGGATTTTAGAAAATTAGTCTCACATTTGAATAAATAATTATAAGGAATCAGGTTAAATTAAGATGATATAAAAACACAATTAATGGTTCGATGAGGTAAAATGGATTCTAAAAAATTATTCCATTTAAATATTACATGATACAAGTAAGGTATGTGTGGAGTATTGGGATATTTCTAGTTATATAATGGGTTTTTTTCTTATGTTGGAAGATCATGTTTGGGATTTCTACTCTCTTCAGCTTTATCATCTTGAGATGAATTTACTAACTTATGATTTAAATCATTCCAACATTACTCATAATCTTAAAGTATGGACATACATTCACTTTGGCTAAAGGCTAATTGTTTTTATGACCATAAGTTGTTGAGCTATATAATTTCTCAGAATTACATGACACTAATATAAAGGTGGTGGGTATAATACCTTTAGAAATTTTACATTGACATCACCCACACACCGGGTTGTGGTAATATCATTGCAATTTTTTTTGAAGAAATATAAAATTGATATCGCTTATTTCATTTAATGATGTGTGTATTCTCATCAGACTCATCACCTAGTTACATATGGATTCCCTTGCGGATGTATTATATATGGTTTAGGATAGCTTACAGTGATGATCATCTATTCATTCATCTATTCTGATAATCTATCATTAAAATTAGGGGTTTAAAGGAAATTGAGAATCTCTATATTTTGGGGAGACCATTAATGATTGGACTGTCTCTTCATAATTTACTCTATTCTTTAAAGATCAATTTTCATGTTGGAATATTTGAGGAGTTCAGTTTTTCTTGACTATCATTGTTCCTTATTTTAAATTAATCATGGACGTAAAATTATATAATATTAAATGAGAGAGGTATTCAATTGGATTGTGAGACAACCAACACATACTGGTTGAGTTTTATTACAATAATTTATAGGAATCATCGATCAAAATTTCACTCTCTGAGGCTTTTTATTGTCTCCCACTCATGAAAGCACTTTGTGGGGAATAGTTGGGAATGGCCACTCATGTGGTACTTAGTCTCAATCATGATACAACTATTATGATTCAAAAATATATACCAGTGTCCTATTACACATCAATGTTTTCTGAAATCTTATGTAGATCATTAATATAATCCTTTTGAGTTATATTTTGGTGACCATGTTTTCATGAATATTTAACTTTCTTTGGTTCAACATCATATTTTCAAACATGGATCTCCTTCATCAAGATATAATGGATCATTTGAGGACACTATATTTCTTGGGATGGTTTCTTATTTGATTTCATTAATTGATTAGTAGAAATTTTTTCACAATTATTTCAACATATCTCATGTTAGGATGTTCCATCCTGATCTATCTCATGTTTTGAGTTTTTAGGATAATGAGTAAGATACATACGTTTTCATTGTACTGAATCCAACTGAGTTAATTAACATTTAAGTGAACTCCTTTCCTTGTATGTATAATTCATTGTTTGATGTATTAAGGATATATAGAACAGCTATTCTTGATACTTGGGAACATGAAATATCAGTGATGGATATGTGGCATCACCTACTTCTATGGCACCATTCACTGAAATGACACTCTGGGGGTGGAATTTATTATTTATATAAATTAGTAACATCATTCTACCTTCTAACATGTACTTATTGACTCTAACATTTTTTGGTCGTGTTTTTGGCCATTTCATGAATGTTAGAGTGTTTATGGATAATTGACCAATTGTTTGTGACGAATGTCTGTTTTAGATAATGGATTTTTTTATAAAGATTACTAAATTATTTATAGAGAGTCTTGATGTTGTTTTTGGAGTTACTAATGAATATAAAACTTGTACATCCTCTAGGGACACCTTATAATGTAAGGAAATTTTTTAATGTATATTTGTTTGGGAACAATCCCTAAAATATTTTTATGACCCATGAATCATACAAGATTAAAAAAGTGTACACTATAAATTTCATTAACGTTATATGAACAACTTTTACACAATAAAATATTCTTATGGTATGTTATGCTTATGTGACATGTTTTTCAGCATACTTATGTAATGTGATTCTCATAGTGTAAATGGGTAGTTTTTGTCAAAAAAATCATCTTAGAAGATAAAACTATAGATTGTGTCTTAATATTTTCATTCAAATTTAATACTTCCCTCTCAAATTCAAGGATCTCTCTAAGGTGATTTTTTACCTACACTCCTACTGAATCACAGCATTCCATGCTTGTTCTTCATAAGGGTGGCATTATTTCTACCTGGGTAATTAGCTGTTTTTAATCTTATTTATCATTATTTTCATTAGTGTTTTAATAATTTTTTTCTGGATATGTTGGGAAAATGGTGTCATTAGTAAAGATCTATTCATGATCTATTGTGGGATATTATCCAAGAGGCTAACCTTTATGTGTTTTGGTGCATCAGGTGTATTCCTTGAATTATGTGTTATTTACATCCTCTATTTACCTATATAAATTTTAAAATGATTCTAGGATATGGAAATACATCTTATCCTTCAGTGATCTCCTTTCATTCCTTCCTTGTTTGTGGTTTTCCATTATGGACATCTGTAACCCATGTCAAGGTTAGTGTCTTCATCATTAACTAGTGATGTATGATCCTTGATTTTATTCATTTTGAAAATATGTAAATAAAGTGTAATTATTGAATAATTGATTTATTTGTGTGTCTGTAAACTTGTGTTTTGTGAAATGTCATTTTTCAACTAGTTTTTTAAAAAAAGTAATAAATAATTAATTGTCAATTGGATTACTAAGAAGGTTTTCAAATATTTTATCTAATTATATCTTTTGGAACATGTAGATCAAGGGAAGACTTGGGTTCTTAAGTTGAAGGTATAATAATTTTTCCTATCTGTTTACACAATTGGGGGTCCATTCATTAACCATTCACTTCACCCTATGCCAATTTGTCTAGAGTCATGAAGGAAAGTATGGGAGGGTTCTCATTATGGGGTGTTCCTCAACTCCATATGATATATACATATTCCTAGGGGTTGATGAATATTATTTTCTATATTGGGTACATGTATTATAGCATGCCTTACTTGTAGTGATAAATGGTGTGATGTTATATGTGATTTTTTACTTTTCTATTATGTATTTGATATAATATATTATACAATATTTGAAGTGATTTTAATAATTTAATATTATATGAAACTATTTTACCAAGTTTATTTAAAACTATTAAAATGGAAATGTTTTTTTACAATTATTTTGATATAAATACATTTTAACAGATTATCATTTCTTGTATTCTATTAGGATAATAATGTTTTGATGATTATACAATAACATTTTATGGAACCCATAGGTGGAATCCAACTATGCCTATTATCACACACCTTGTTTACTAATTTAATGTTTAATATTACTTGTTATATCATTTGAACTAGGAATGTCCAGGAACAATATTGGGTAAATGAGTTATCTACTAACATTGATTGGTAGTTGGAGGTCATATTGTAGGAGTTTTCTCAATCTATCACATAGAGTATGTTTTTTCCATTATGGTTTTGTCCAATTCTATTAGAATCATTCCATGGATTTTTTTGGTTTCTTTTGAGTATTATCATATCATCTTTGTTATTTCAGTTTTGGAATATATTTTCCTTTTTTCTATTCTTTTACTTCCCTCTACTATATATATATATGTTATGTTATATCCTACATGATAAGTTAAATTATTTTCTCTTGTTAATTTTTTTGTTCGCGTGCTAGTCATTATCACATGTGGATCATTAACAACCTTCATGTATGTGATGGGATGGGTTAAGTACTTTCTATATAAGTTTTTTGGGTCATTTCATCACAAAATGTTTTAAAAATAATAATTAATCTTTCATAATCTCACCCCATATCACTATCAATGATAATTTCAGAGTGATGGAATTTGAATTATGAACATAAGAAGGTTATTACCCATCAAATTAATGGATTAAAACAAATTTATATATTTGAGAGGCATATATATAGACTCAATCTAAACCATCAATGGTCATTTTCCCTGATTAATTGTTTCTAAAACTATTTCATGTAATACTTCATGATGAAAATAGGATTTTTATTTTGAAATCACTTATTCAAAAGCATAAAATTTCACTAATATTACAGAAATATAATATTTTTAGAAACAAATTACCATTAAATATTATAATGGAATATTGAAATAATGGACTGAGAATAATGGAGGGTAATTTTAAACATGTTGTATTGATAAAAAAACATTCATTTCTCACTTTTGTAAAAAGGACATAAATACCCTCATTTGGAAATTGGTAAGAATATTAATTTAAAATTTAATCTAAAAATTGAAAATTGTAAAAATAATGTATATAATATATCATCTACACAATTTAAATATTATTTAGGAGAATATTTAAATTAAATTTGGGTGTATAATTAGAAGGATTTCATGCCAAAGAGATAAATGAAACCAACATTTATTAAAAATATTCTCTCAACCATTTTAAGTATCAATGAGATTAAAATGATACTAATATATTAAAATTTAATTAATAAACATATTAAAATAAAATTAAAGGGATTTTATTGGAAATAATCAACTAATCCCATGAAATAGTAAATCAATAATAAACAATAATTATTAGAATGAAATTGAAACATAAACACTTAAACCATTAGAAAATTTTGATTGATAACATTCATGAATAAAGTGGATGAATTTTAAAATATAATATAATTATTCATTCTATATTCATGATATAATATTTCAGTTGGTATTATATACACTATTTCAAAAAATTACATGCATAAAAGAACGTGTGTCTCAAAGTAGGATGTCTGGAGACAAAACCCTTACCTTGAGTCTATAAAATTTAATGTCTTTATTTTATCTACAATGTAATTAAATAATGAGCATAAATTGTTGAATATGTATATTTCAACTTATTAGTCAATAATACAATCAATATTTATATCATTAATTTTTATGTTTTAAATTTCATATTTAATTATGTCCACATTGGGATTTTAAGGATCATCAATTCATTATTTTGAAGCAACATTGATATGTTGACCAAGTTCAAAGGGTTAATTTTCATCATCTATATAATAATAGTTATGAAATAATTTTTATTTTTGGAAACACTTTATACATTTAAATTCAGCCTTGAAATTTGATATTTAAATTGAAATAAACTTCTATCATGAAGATAGATGGATATATATACACATGTGTAACATTTCAATATTCAACCATAAAAATAGAAATATGTTATGTGTTTTTTATCATTTCAAAATAATAATTATATAATTAAAATATAATTATTTCCATAAATAAACTTATATATACCATATATATTATGCATTAATAAAAAAACATATAACCTCTCTTCAAATGGTGTTAGTGAAAAATTCACATGAATAAAGATAATTTTTTTCTTTGTATGGTAATTAATTAAATTATATGATAGATAAAAATAATTTAATTTTTAATAAGTCGTGAATATGATATAAAAATATTAAAACCATTATGATAAATATAAATGACTAGTGTTTATGGAAACAAATCATGTTTTTTCATGGTGGTAGCCCGCCATACAAACGAATGATGGTTTTCCAACAATTTGATGAAATTGGATACAAATAAATATTATTAGATAATTATAAAAACATATCCATATAAATGATATTATTTGGTTTATTATACATGAATTTTAGTGATATAATTTAAAATTTAATAAGATTAAGAAAAAATTAGGGATCTATTCGAATATTATTACCAAAGCTTAGAAGAAGCTCTTTATTATATCATCATAATAACATTGTGGTTATTCCCAGTGGAAGACCATATACCCTATAATATAGATATGGAAGTTGGGGAGATATTTTTTAATGTTTTGGTTGACCCAATCAAATTTAGAGTTTTTATAATGTGAGGGGAATGTGTTCCCTTTTATAATTGAGGGTTGTAATTATTGTAAATACTCCAATCTATTAGATATTGAAAATTTACTCTTAATAAATGTCCCTAAAAATTATTAAAATAACATATTAGAGGAGATATAAAGAATATTAAAAACTAAAAAATGGAATGGAATCATTTTATTCATATTTTTCCCCATTTACCTCTAAGGTAACTCACTTTAATCTTTTTAAAAAAATTTGCATGGTAACTATTATTTTTACAGTTTTTAGTATTAATTATTTACAAAAAATAAGTTAAAATAAATTCATGGTATATATTTTTTGGATTCTGAATATTGAATCAAAATTTTCTAATTAAATTCATGTAATTTTTATAATTTAACCAAAATAAAACTCACAAGTCAAACTAATACTAGTTTACCGAAAAATGTATTTTTCATGGAAATGATATTTTAACATTTACTATAATAATTATAGTATTTATATTATTAATTAAAATTCATAATCATTTATATTAGAATGATAAATTTTGTTCATATGGCTACTCATTAGATTATAGTTTATTTCACCAAAATTAAGAAACATTAATCACTTTATAATAGTTTTTAAAAAAAGATACATATTGATGCAGAAAAATATACATATACCAAGACCCTATATAAAAATTCTTTATATTAATTTTATTATATTAAATATAAATATATAATAATTATGTTAATTAAATAAAAATTAAAATCATAATGGTGTTTTTAAATACTTAATTTACTTAATAATATAAATGTATTCAGAATATAAAACAAATCACTAAAAAAATTAATTTTTTTTATAAAATTTCAACATTTAAAAATATGTTAATTTTGATATGATAAATTCAAAACGATTATAAATTTATTAAAAAATATTTAAAAAAATTCATAAATTAATTATAGAATTTTATTACATGAAATATAAAAAACATTTTTGAATGAAACATGAGTTTTTAAGAATAAAATATAATTATTAATGTTGAGTTTTTATTTATTAATATCATAAAAATAATATTATATTTTTTAGGAACAATATATATGTTACATAAATTAGTTAAAACTATTCATACACTGCAATTTAATTGTTAGTTTATTAATATCAAATTTATGTAAAAATATTTAAATAATATATCATATTTTTTTAAACACTATGTATGTTTTTCAACGTTCTATCCACTAGTGTTCTTAAAAAAATTATTAATTTCATCCCCCCTAAGTTAAAATTATTCGTGTCATTTTAAAATGATCATACAATTAAATGGTTTTAAATTCAGAAATTCCATTATTGAAAACAGACATCATAAATAGGGATTCAAAACATAATCATCAATAGCATAGAAAGGGAAATGTAGAGGTCGGGAAACTACTACGTTTCCAAATAAATAAATATCGATGGAAAAACAAAACATAGATTTGAGAATATTATGGATTTATTAGAGAATGTAATACCAAATGTGAAGGATATAATATTCCTTTAATTCATAACAAAGTAATCAAATTTTTATTTCAAAATCATTTTCCCAATACTGAGATTTATTTTTACTATCCAGACTAATGAAATAAGGAATTATACTCACTTGACATGTATAGTATCAGCCTTTAACAATTTTCACTATAATTTTACATTTTTTTTCTAGTGATGAGTATTCATGTTGAAATTTCTATTTCTCAGTTAAAAAATTTACTTTTAATAGAACACTCGATTCCAAAAAATTATATCCAGATATTCCTCATTTCATTAGATAATAAAAATAATAAAAAAATGTTTAGTATAATGTAGGAAAATTTAAAAAATGAATACACTTTCATATTAATATCTAAATCCAATGATTCAATTAAATTATTCAATAAAAAATATCCATACACAAAAAATAACTTGAAAATTCAACAATTTAGTTGTTCTCTTCCCAAAATAGAATTCAGGATAAAACAGATATTCAAATTGTTGGATACATATTAATCATCCCAATGAATAATTTCTCATAATATCATTGATCACCTAAAAATCCTAAATATTAAAAAAGTATCTTATAAAATGTATCCCAAAATTGACATAATATATATTCAATAAATGATTTGTGTGAAAATAATTTTATACTAACCAGTTCATCATATATGAAAGTGGTAGGCACAACATCCCGGTCACCCTATAGTTCCAGGTTCCATCCCCATTTTTTTCATGATGAGATTTATTACAACTTTCCATGTAGTATGAAAAGTTTCTAAATAAATATATATAATAACTATCATCATCTATAAATTATGATAAACATCATCAATATATCCTTAAATATAAAATTGTCTTAATCCAAAATAATCTTCTTTAAAAACTATTTTTTGAAAAACTAAAATAATTTTTATTGACTAAATTTACCTTAAAATAATGTATATATAAAATTGTATCTTTTCTAACTTCATGTGTTTTATCAAAAAATATATCCATACTATAATGTTAACTTTATAATCAATTGGTACCTTTTGAAATATTATACTATATTATTAATGCGAACTACTATTAATTGGTATATAGATGTTTTGTGAAATGACTAATAAAAAAATACAACAATATTATTATGTTATTACAAAACCTAAACACTACATAAATTACACTTCAATGATTTTCATAATATATTCCCTTAATAAATTAATCCTTTTATTTTTTATTTTCCCATATAATTACCAAGTTATCCACGTATACAACATTGACAAATTAACAGTCCCTTAGGATGATATTTATTTCCCAACATCGTGTTAACCACACTCTTCATTTTCATTCATAAATTATATACATGGAAACCAAATTTCAAAATAATAACACATATTATAGTTCCATTAAACATTCTTATATGATTCTTCTTCTCATAAATTTAAAATATTCGAAATTGAATCTCTTTTTAATTAACATTATCAATAGTTGAAAGGTGTAGATATTAAATACTTATATTATATGTTGTGTATTGAAATTCTATAATTTTCTACTTATTTATTGTAATTTTAGATATCATATTTCAAATGATTATAAGATTTATATCTCGCATTTCAACTACTATAGACATCTCATTAATAAAATAATTACATTATCTGTCACATTGGTTGACAGAATTCTTTCTGCTACTTCCATATCATAACTAAAAAATATAATTTAATATAATATTACATTAATAAATAAATGTATTATAGTGAATCATACAAACATGAGAGGAATAAATTTTAAATGATAATTATATCATTGAACACGAGTTTCTAGGTATCATTATATTTTATCTCAGTATTGTTTCCTATAATGAATTCGAAACTGATTTAAAAAAATCATAATAAGGGTTCATAAAAAGTTAGTTAGTTTCTAAATCATACCCCATGAGTTTCACACTAGGTGTTCAACATGTCCAATTTTCATATACCACATTATGACCAAGTCTATTTGAATGTTAACATTTGTAATTTACTACACCATGTTATAACTATTCTAGAGTGAAATCCGCTTATAATATAAAAACATAGATTTAATTTCATGGAACCCACCAACTCTATACATCAGATAAATTACACAATGTTTTATTTATTTCTCTTAGTCTTATAGATATACTTTTCCTTATAATTTTCCCTCATGCTCTTACTAATGTTTTATCATCATTTATTCCAAAAGATAACTAAATAATTTCTCCACTAAAAACTATAGATAACCAAAATCATTTAATCATTGTATAATGTGATTTTCTATATGAATATAAATTAAATATAACCCATATATCATGATCCCTATAGTCATTGAATGAATAAAAACATAATATCTCAATGTGAGAAAAAAACCAAAATCATTATTTTATTCTACATAATGATATATTAAATTATTTTTATATACAAATAATATATAAGGTAACTTTGGGAATACATAAAATAATGTAGTGATCATAAAATATCTATAGATAATAAAAATGATAATTAAATATAAATTTTTCGTTAACATTATTACAGGTTGTCCAAAAAAATATGGTTCATGATTAGTCACAAAGGATCATAACATAAATACAATTGTATTAGTAATATCATTACATAATTGGAAATGATGTATTAACATTTAAAGACCCATAAATTTCAAGGGATTTTTTTATTTAATTGGAATTTTATGAGTCCATAGTTTCTGACGGCACCTGATTCCAAGGCCCCATGTGCCCGGAATCATTTCTTGAAGTTTAGTTCGGGTACGTTCAGTAAATGTAAATCCATGCTTTTCTATCTTTTGTAACCGAGCTCATAATTGAAATTTGAGGACACAAATAAACTTGTAGCAATGGTATTCGCTTAAAGAGACATTTACCGCAGTTAATTTTGGTCGAGAGTGGAAGTTAATTTTTGGGATTCATAATAAATTTAAAAAAATTGATGTGCTACAAAATTTTATTTAGTTGGTCATTTTTATCTCGAAATGGAGGTTGGTGGTGGGTCCCACATCCACATAACCTCTTATGAGAGGATAATGTGTGGTGGGGCCGACACAAACAATATCCCTTTAAACTCCCTTGAAACTCCCTTTAACTCTTGGAATTCCATGTTTTGATTTTTCCCAACACTCCAACTTTACTAAAGTTAATTAATTTAATTTTAACTCAAATTTTGTTGAATCCATCTCTTCACATTTAATTTAATGTGTTGTCACTTTTTTATGACGGATAACTCTTGAGTTTTGTGCCATAAAAATAATAGGGAACAATCTCTATTATTTTTGTCTTAACATCTTGGTGGAGAGCTAAGTGGATGAAGGAGAAGAAGGAGAGCCTTCTTCCAATGACAAAGGACGTCCTCTCTCGACAAAGAACAGAGATTCCCACGAAGATTGCCAATTTTCTTTTCCCTTCTTCTGCGTCAATGGAGAAGAAACTGACCGTAGAGATAATTTCCAATGACTAATGATGTTTTCCTCCGATGTTGACAGAATTACATATGTCTTACATGACACCACCATCTACAATGGCCAACTACCGCAAAGCTTTCCTTCTGTGGCTCGCCGACAAGCGAACATCGGAATCAAGGGAGGGAGTTTTGTTTAATTTTTAATTGAATAAAATTATACCATCATACATGGAAAAATATTTGTTTGATTACTACTTGATCCTATAATGCGGAATTCATGGTCTAACGAAAATGTACAGACTTTCAGCTAATTTGTTCTTGATGTGAGGTTTGTTGGGCGATGGGTGAACGGAAGGGAAACTATAAATTGAGGTTGTCACAGTGAAGAGCCAGACCCGAGGAGGCTGTATTCATAGATGGATGGAAAAATGGACCACCGGAATGACTCTGGTGGCCCACAGAGGAGCGCGGAAGCACCGACGACAGGATGCGGTCACCGGCACCGGCCAGCCACCTAGGGGCCGCGGTGCCCCCGCGCCGCCGGCGGAAGGCCACCCCAGCACCGACCACAACGGTAGAGAAGAACCCGCAACCGCAGGTTCCAGGGAGGCTGGCTGGCACCAGTTGGTGCCACCATTTTGAGACCCCTAGGTGGCTGCCCCCCCCCCCCCCACTCCGCGCGCCCAGTGCGAACATGCTCGGCCAGCCGTGCCGCCCGCAGTAGGGACATGCCGCCTTCCGCGCGGGCCGAGCAGCCCTCGCGCGGGCCGGGACGCCCTCTCACGGGCCAGGACGCCCTCGCATAGGTCGGGCCGCCCTTGCAAGGGCTGGGCAGCATCTTCCGGGCTGGGCCATGCCCTACTGGGCTAGACCCGGATCCGGGCCGGGTCGACCTAGTTCGGGCCAACCCAGGGCGGGTTGGGTCGGGTCGGACCAGGCCCAAACCCCCCTCTTCGGACCACTTTTGGTTTTTCACTCGTAACATAAGCTACGAACATCTGATTGACACACCATCAGTTACGTAGGATTACATAGATCAAGACGGTCGTTTTGGTATTTTACACTCATGGTTTTGGCGATGATTGGGTATAACCGAGTTTGTACGAACCCGACACCAACCTGGCCCTCAGATCGGAAACGCTTATAACTTATGGACCGAACATCCGATTGACCTGCAATCAACTACGTTGGATTTTTATTGATAATATGGTCCTTTTGGAATAATCCACACATGTTTCAGATGAGTTTGGAGTATGTCCTGGTTGGATTGTACCTGAAATCCAACCGGCCCCTGGAAACGGAAATGTCAATAACTCTCAGACCAGTCGTCTGATTGACGCGTTGTCTATCACATTGGGTTCCTTATAATTAGACGTAACTACGAGATACATAAACTCCGGACATAGTGATATTTGATGTATCAACACCTAGCTCAAGAAGCGGACCCTCCTGAAATCGAGTGTGTTGTGTGTGGGAACCCCAGTGTTGGCAGTGACTGCGACTGCGACTGCGACTGTGATTGTGACTGGTAATACGACGTCTACTGTACTGGGATCCTACATGGGTTCAGAAACAATGACTAATTTACTCAGATCCTACGTGGGTTCGGCAGGGATAACTACTGTACTGGGAACCTACGTGTGTTCGGCAGTGACGACTACTGTACTGGGATCCTAGGTTGGTTTGACAGTGACGACATCTGTACTGGGATCCTACGTGGGTTTGCCAGCGACGACTACTATACTGGGATCTTATGTGGGTTTGGAAGTGACGACTACTGTACTAGCATCCTACCTGGGTTCATCAGCGATGGATACTATACTGGGATCCTACATGGGTTCAGCAGTGACAACTACTGTACTGGGATCCTACGTGGGTTCGGCAGTGAAGACTAATCTAGTAAGATCATATGTGGGTTCAGCAGTGACGACTACTGTACTGGGATCATCCGTCAGTTCGACGACGATGGATAATGTACTGGAATCCTCTGTGGGTTTGACAGTGATGACAACCGTTCTTGTGTCCTGTGTGGGTCTGATAGTTTAGATGAATGAGTTGCTAAATCTGATCATCTCTATCGCTATATAAGAGTCTTATACTTGTGTGAGGTTATTCTTTACTTTCAATCATTATCATCGATGTGATTAACCTTACTTCTTATTTTGACTGGGATGTGCTTGGGATCGAGGGTTGGAGCCTAACTGTGATTGATAACGTAGGTATATGTATGGGCATACCTAAGTAGGGTTGGTTGATAATATGTGATTGTATCATTCCATTTTAGGTTTATCTTTAGTGGATTCTGGGAGACCTTCGGGAGTCTCGGGGTCCCTACTGAGTATCTTTATACTCACCCATTCATGAGAAGTGCCTGCACTTCATTGTGTTGGTTGCAGATGATGGACAACACTGATCGAGGTAGAGTGTTGTGGATCCAGATGGTACCTGGAGGTGGACCACTTGGCGTGATGTAGAAGGAGCTGACGGACGCACCTGGGTGCTTAGGAGGCCATCTGTACCCACCCTTCAGGTGGGATTCCATGAGGAAGACTCAGTAGTTGTTGTATTACTAAACTTTAGTTGTACTAGCTTTTCATTTGTACACTAATTTATTGTTGGGTATGTATTTCTAGCCCCATTCATTTCAGCACACTCTTTTGTATTCATTTTTACTTAGTTTTTTCTTCTTGTTGCATACTCTATTGTGGTTTTTTATTTGATAAAGGCAATGCCTTCCCAGCTTAGGAAATTTTTACTTTGGTGCTAGTTGTGATCCCCTGGCCTATGGATGGAGGGCTTCGGGTAGTCACGACATGGGCCCTGTGAATGGGTCCTGACAAATTGGTATCAGAGAAGACATATATACTACAAAAATTAGGAATCTGATCTTTCTTTTTTGTGAATCAAAATTGTTAGGAGTATTGAGTATAGTTTTCAGTCTGAGTATTCTAGTGTTGGTGCGACGACCGACGTATCCATACACTAGGACCCTGACCTCTTATTTCCGACTTAGTGCACGGAATCACTGATTGCATGTGTGTTTCAAGAGTTTCATTTGTTTTTCACTTTGTGTAAGCTAACCAGGTATAAATTTTTGACCATGGAGCACCTGTTCCTTATCAGGATTCCACTACGAATACAGCCAGCTAGGGTACCCGAGAGGGAGTACACGATGACGGCCCACCGAGCAATGAGGCTTCGGTGAATGGCCCTCTTACTATGATGGCATCTTTGGGTGGTGTACAAGCATCACCACCACCCATTGGGAAGTAGATGCCACCATCCACACTAGCGTACAGTACACGCCGACTGAGTTTGTTGCACAAGTTCCAGAAGAAGAGGCCTCCAAGGTTTTGAGGCGAGACAGATTCACAGGCCGTAGAGAACTGGAAGGTGGGCATTACTGGAGTTTAATGATTTTTTCAGACACTACTAGAGAAGATAATGATATTAGCTACTAATCTTTTTCAGCGAGTGACCATGAGGATGGTCCGCATAGTAATGATGATTCGGAACTTGGGCCATTTTTTGAGATGGTACCTATGGGAAGTGTGCCAACTATATCACTTCCCATTGATCAACAGACACTACCAGTGGTACCTGTAGAGGACACTTGTAGTCTTAGTGCCTTATATGTGTTTTTACACCAGATATCCCTCATGTTATGAGGTTAGCCGAAACCACAAGCGGCTGAGGGCTAGCTTGGGGAGGTGGCTAAGAGTTTTCTAGAGTTTATATAGCTTCGGCAGGACAACATGTCGGTAGCTGAGTATTCATTGTGGCATACAGATCATTCCTGGTACTCGATTATAGGATTCGTTCAGTACTTTAGATCTCGGACCTCTTAGCGAGGTGTGTTTAAGGATATCTGAGGAATCACTTTCTCCCCTTTGCATTCCGACTTATGTTAGGGTGCTAGAGAGAACCTTTATGGTTGAATGTTCATTCGCTGAGCGGATACAGCTAGTGAAAGCTAATAGTTAGAAAGCATGAAACAAGAGTCTGTCTCAGAGACTTGGGCATGTGAGATGTTTTAGTAACTGTTTAGGATAGATAAATATATAGGGAAATAGACTTGGAGGAAAATCTAGGAGAGCAGCATGAGGTGGTGAACATTTCGACATGTTACAACCACCCGCCTTTGTAATCCCTTCTAGGCTCATGAAGTTGGAGTTCAGGGGAAGAGAGAAGCTATGTGTGGTCCAGTAGTTTGACCCATGGGCTCTAAGAATTATTTTAGGTATGGTATGTGTCTACTACTAGCTTGTGTATCAATAGATATAGGTAGAAATCATTCTTTCCTTCCACGAATATTGTCCTAGCCCATGAGTTTCTGGTTAAGCCATTGAATTGAACCTAATGTCAGGAGGTACCATTGGGAGGAGACTCAATAGTAAAACATACACCAATAGTGTGATTTGACCCTTGAGGTGAGAGTTTCGGTTGGAACCTCTTGGTGGAAGCGTTGAGGCCTTGCAACATTAGTTTGGGTATGTACTGGGCAACCACAATTCATAAACAGATTGAATGTATTAGGAAAAATGTTTTTGGTTTATCTACAACATTGGTATGTGTTTTTACTTGGTCAATGAAAAGAAAAACACATGTATCACAAGATGGAATCATGCATAAGAGGGTGCAGTACATCACTCAGGAGTCGGCTAGACAAAACATTGTGCCAGACTTCTCCAGAGTTGCAGCACCACAATAATCATTGACGAATAAGGGGGAACCCTTCGTATGGTTAGAGAGATGCCATCATATTTTTGAGGAGCTTAGGATGAGGTTGACTAGTGTGCCCATCATGATGATACAGGAGAAGGTGTTGAGGGAGTTCCACACATCCCCTCTAGAAATACATCCTCAAGTAGCGAAGATTTATCAGGACCTCAGAAGATAGCCCTGGTGTCCAGGTATAATGAAAGCAATAGTAGATTTTTTCTCTCCCTGCCTCACTTGTCAGCAAGTGAAGGCGGAGCCCCAAGTTCCATCAGGCATAGTTTATCCCTTAGAGGTCCCAGAGTGGAAGTGGGGTAGGATATCCGTGGATTACGTGATGGGATATCCACGTAAATCCACATGGCATGACTCTGTCGAGGTGATCGTAGACCGACAAACAAAGTCGGACCACATCCTACCGATTAGAGAATCATTCTCAGAAGAGAGATTGGGATGCCATTACATTCAAGAGATTGTATAGCTTCCTGGTCTGCCATTGACAATCTTCTTCGATCAAGATTATCGTTTCAATTCCTAGCTATGGAAGGGATTACATGAGGCTTTGGGGACATAGCTTTGCATGAGCACCACCTTCCATCCTCAGACAGATGGTCAGACTGAGAGGAACATTTAGTCTCTCTAGGAAATGCTTCATGAATGTTTCTTCGAATTTGGTCACATTTAAGATGATCACATACCTTTAATGATGTTTTCATACATTTACAGCTACCACCCCACCATCGGGATTGCATCTTACAAGGAACTATATGGCTGAACTTGCAGATCACCTCTGTGCCGGACTGACCCAATAGAGTCAACACTTATAAGACCAGAGATGGTTCAGGCTAGGATGAAGAAGGTGCAGATCATTCAGGTCCAGATGAAGACGGCACAGAGCAAACATAAGTCCTATTCGGATAGCAGACGGAGACCACTGGAGTTCGCGGATGGCGACCGTGTCTTTCATACGGGTCTCACCTCGATGAGGTTTATAGAGATTTTGTTGAGGCATAAATTTGTCTCTGTGATTTATCGGACCATTTGACATCCTCAACAGGGTAAGAGAGGTGGCTTAATGCCTATCCCTTCCACCTCAGTTGCACTGGGTGCATGACATCTTCCACGTATCTCATCAGAGGAGATACGTGCACGACCCATCCCACGTCATCGACCAAGGGGATCTAGAAATAGATGACGAGGCGACTTTCCTGGTAGTTCCAGTGGAGATCGAGGATTGACATGAGTGTGTCCTGTATGAATGGTCGATTCCTCTGGTGCGCGTTCGCTGGCAGCACCGGAACATTCAGGAGACCCCATGGGAGCGGATGGCTCAGATGCGTGCTCAGTACCCTCTTTTGTTCCCTAGTGTGTGTTGCAGCATTACAGGGACGTAAATCCTTGAGGTGGGGGTATTTTAAAGACCCATAAATTTAAAGGAAATTTTTTTATTAAATTATTTGGAATTTTACGAGTCCTCAGTTTCTAACGGCCCCAGTTTTCGAGGCCTGGTGTGCCCAGAATCAATTTCTGAAAATTAGTTCGGGTACCTTCAGAAAACATATGTGCATGTTTTTCTATCTTTTGAACCAAAGCTCGAAATTGAAATCTGAGGACATTGATGAACATGTAGGTCCGGTATTCGCTTAAGGAGACCTTTACCGTAGATGTGTTTGGTCGAGAGCAGATGTTAATTTTTGAAATTCACAATAAATTAAATAAAATTGACGTGTTACATAATTTTATTTAGTTGGTAGTTTTGATCTCCAAAGGGATGTTGGTGGTGGGGCCCACCCCCACATAACCTCTCATGAGAGGATAATGGGTGGTGGGGCCCACATGAACACTAGCCCTTTAAAATCCATTTAATCCCCATTGATCTCTTGGAATTACATGTTTTAATTTTTACCAACACTCCACCTTTAATGAAGTGAATTAATTCAATTTTAATTCAAATCTTTTTGAATTCATCTCCCGACATATAATCCAATGTGTTGAAACTTTTTTATAATGGATAACTCTTGAGTTTTGTTCCATAAAAATAATAGAGAATAATCTCTATTAATTTTGTCTTAACTTTTTGGTGGAGAGAAAAGGAGAAGAAGGAGAAGAAGGAGAGCCTTCTTCCAAAGATGAAGGACGTCCTCTCTCGACAAAGAATCGTGAAGCCCATGAAGAGTGCCCATTTTCTTTTATCTTCGTCCATGTTAACGGAGAAGATGCTGACCATAGAGATCATATCCAATGACAAACGACTTTTTCATCTGACATTGACGAAATGATATCTGTGTTACACCATGATGTCATCCGCAATGCCCGACTACTGAAACGCTCATCTTCTACGGCTCACCGACAAGATAACAACGGAATAAAGGTAGGGAGTTTTGTATAATTTCTAATTAAATAAAATTATATCATCGTACTTGGGTGAATGTTTTTTTGGATTACTACTTGAGCCTCTAATGCGGAATGTACGGGCTAATGAACATGTCCGGACCTTCCTCCAATTCGTTATTGATGTACAATTTGTTGGGAGATGGGTAAACATAAGTGAAACTATGAATTGAGGTCATCACAGTGAAGAGAAGGACCCAAGGAGGCCGTAGGCATAGATGGGAGGCCAAACAGACCACAGGAACAACTTCGGTGGCCTGTAGAGGAGCATGGCTGTCAGCACCGGCCAGCCGCCTGGGGGTGACGACGCCCATGAGTCACCGGTGGAAGGCCACCACAACGGTGGAGAGGAACCCCCAACCCTGGGTTCTAGGGATGCCATGCGGTGCCAGCAGGTGTAGTATTTTTGAGACACCAGGGGGTCACCCTACCCCCGGTTCCGCGTGCCTAGAACGAACGCGCTCGGCCAGCCAGGCAGAGCTGCGGCCGGGCCGCCTACCGTACGGGCCAAGCCACCCTCGCGCGGGCCGAGCTGCAGCTACTGGGTCAGGCCGCGCCCACTGGTATGGGTCGTTCCCTGATGGGCCGGACTTGGATCTTGGCTGGGTCGATCCTCTTTGGGTAGACCCAGGGTGGGTTGGGCCGGGTCGGACCGGGCCCAAACCCCCATCTTCGGAACACTTTTTTTTTCACACATAACATGAGATAAGTACCTCCAATTGACGCATAGTCAATTGCGTAGGATTCCTTGGATCGAGATTGTATTTTCAGTATAATATACTCAATGTTTTGGAAAGGTTTGGGTATAGCCGGGATGGTTCAAACCTGAAACCAACCGGGCCCTTGTAGCGAAAACAGTTATAAATTATGGTCCGGAAGTCCGATAGACGTGCCGTAAACTAAGTTAGATTTATTTTGATGAGATGGTCCATTTGGAATACTCCACATAGGTTTCAGATGAGGTTGTAGTACGGATGGGCAGGATTGTACCTGAAATCCAACCGGCCCCTCAGAACGGAAATGCTAATAACACACAGACCGAGCATCCGATTGACATGTCGTCTATCGCGTTGGGTTTTTTATGATGAGAAGGAAATACGAGATACATCAACTCAAGATTTAGTGATAGTTTATGTTTCGAAACTCAGCTCAAGGCATAGACCCTCCTAGAATCGATCGTGTTGTGTGAGGGAACCCTAGAGCTAGATGCGACTACGACTATGACAACTACTGTACTGGGATCCTACGTGGGTTCTGCAGCAACGACTACTATAATGGGATCCTATGTGGTTTCGGCAATTACAACTATCATACTAGGAACCTACGTGGGTTCGACAGTGACAACTAATATACGAGGATCCAACTTTTGGTTGGTAGTGACGAATACTGTACTAGGATCCTACATGGGTTTGGTAGAAATGACTACTGTAGTGGGATCCTACGTGGGTTCGGTAGTGAAGACTACTGTACTAGAATCCTACGTGGGTTTGGCAGTGACAACTACTATGATGTGATCCTATGTGGGTTCAGCAGTGATGACTAGTGTACTGGGATCCTACATGGGTTCAGCAGCGACGACTACTGTCCTGTGATCCTACATGGTTTCGACAGCAACGACTATTGTACTGGGATCCTCTGTTGTTTTGATGAAGATGAATATTGTACCATAATCCCTTGTGGGTTCGATAGTGATGAATACTGTTCTTGTGTCCTTTGTGGGTCCAACAGTTTATATGAATCAGTGACTACATCTGATCATCTGTATCTCTATACAGGAGATGTAAACCTTTGTGAGCCGAGTCATGACTTTAAATCATTAAATCTATGTGATTGACCTTACTTCCTTTGTGAACTGGGTTGTTGTTGGGCTCGAGGGTTGGAGTCGAACTGATACTGATAACTTAGTTATATTTATGTGCATATACCTAAGTAGGGTTGGGTGATACTTCGTGATTGTATCTTTCCTTTTGTGGTTTATACTTCGTGGATTCTGGGAGACCTTCAGGGGTCCCAGGGTCACTACTGAGTATCGTTATACTCACTCGTGCTTGGGAAAGTCCTGCACATCATTGTGTTGGTTTCAGACGACGGACATCACTGATCCAGGTAGAGTGTATTGGAGATGGATGGTACCCGGAGGTGGACCACTTGGCATGACGTACACGGAGCAGACGGACAAAACTGGGCGCTGAGGAGGTCATCAGTACCCACCCTTCATGTGGGATTCCTAGAGGATGACTTAGTTCCTCCTATTTTATATTACTGCAGTTGTACTAGATTTTCAGTTGTACTTTACTTTACAGTTGGGATTTTATTTTTGGCCCCTTTTCATTAAGAACAATATTTTGTATTCAGTTTAACTTAGTGTTTACTTCTTGTTGCGTACTCTATTGTGGTTTTTTACATTTATAAAAGAAATGCTTTCCTAGCTTAGGGAATTTCGACTTTAGTACTAGTCGCCAGCCCCGAGAATATGGAAGGCAGGCCTGGGGTTTTCACGACATGGGCCCCAAGGACGGGTCATGAAAAAACATAAAATGGGACATAAACATGATTGATTGAAAAATTCCATGAAAATATCACATTGTGGACAAAGTCCAACAATTTATTATATTTACCCTCTAATACAATGCATGATTCCACATGATACTAAATATCTACACAATGAATTAGGGAACAATATATATGTACCTATAAAATCACATTTCTGATTATATGTTCCAAAAAAATGAAATTAATAATAACGTATTAATATTTGAATTACCCATTTAAATAAACTGTGTTCCAAATCTTCTATCATTCCACAAGCCATGACATTTCAAAATGAATGAATTTTATATAACAACATACGAAATGTATTAAACCATAAAATTGAAGCATAAAAATATTTATATATATATTATTGGGTTATATTTATATTTTAGATTAAATACACAATATCTATTGTTACTATCATTTATGAAAATTCCTATTAAATATTACACATAGAAAATTTTTGTATAAAATAAAATTTTATCATTGTAATCAGTTTTCAAAAATATAATAATTTAAAAAATATTATAAATAACATTATTGGTAAAAAAATTAAAAAATAAAATGTAAACGTGAAATTATTTATTGGATATGATGGAAGTTAGTTTCGTATATGTCGTATAATTTAATCAAACATCTCATTCACACTCTTTAAAAAGGTTAAAAAGTACATAAAATGGAAAATTCCAAGAGGATTCTATTAAAAAAATATTATAGAATTTAAAATATGACTAAAATGTATTTAATAAATCATTTGGATAATGTTACAGTTATTCTTGACAATTTATATATAAAATGTGAATTTGGATGAAAAAGGATTTTGGGTTGAGTACAAAAAAAGTTGGATATTTATTAAAAAAATAACATTCATTTTACATTCCAGAGAGACAAATATGTTACTAGTACATGAAAATATCATGACAAAATAGTATAATAATATTAAGGAATTTTTTAGAAAATTTCTAAATACGTTCCTATAATATTATTTCGAGCCTAGACAATCATAATAAAAATAATATTTAAAGATAAACTATAACATCTTTGGTAGATTTGAATCATAACTCTAATAAATGACATATATGGATACTAACATAAAATATCATGATATATGAAGGATTAATGATATAATATTAATATATGTAGTATATACATTATATAAATGGAATTTGGTTTATAAAAGAACATGTGTCTTAAAAAAGTATGTTTTTAGATGAAACCCTCACCTTTAATGTAAACATTATCGTGTATGTATTTTATCATATATATAAAAATATTAAATCTATTAATTTATCAAAATTAATTTTTCTACAATAAATATGTTATTATTATTCCATTTAAAACTTTTCTTTTATTTATTTGTTTTTTAACAAAAGTTATTAGGTATGGGTCTGGTTATTTGAGTGCATTCAATTCATAATTTCAAAAAAGGTCATAAAGAGATTACTGTTGTCAAAGGGTTATTTTTCGATCATATAAAAAATAATATTAATTACATAATTATCATTTTTTTAATAAATTATACTTAAAAAAATAAACCAACAAATATGTTCATGAAAAATGAGCTTTGTTACAATCACGGGGAATGCAGTGTAAGGACCCAACCGTAACAAATATATAACAGTGTTGATTTGATGTAGATTTAAATTTATTTATTTCCAAATTATATTATTTTTAGATTTTTATATAGTTATTTCGGAACGATTATTTAAATAAAATCAAATCATACAAATTGGAAACATCTGATGAGTACCATTAATATCAATATATAAATCATCTAAAGTAATAGGGTAACTATTTATTAAATCTATTCAAATAAATCAACATGAGAACTTCTATTTCTATGATCATCATTAGTAATTTTGAATGACATTTTAAAATGTTGTATGAGCCTAAAAATTTATGTATCTGTAAAAAGGATTTCATGATATTGTTACTCCATGAAACCAATTAAAAAAATTTCCATTTGTCAAAATAAAATTTTCTCTTCGAATAATAATTTTCTTATTCATGGAATGACCTTTTATAACAAAAAATACTGATAAAATAATTCATATTATTTATTAAATTGAATATAAAAAACATAAAATCTTTATTGATGAACTAAAAAACCATAATATTTTTCATATTTTTAAACATTTCATCCTTGTGAAGTAGTGTATACATTCCTTTAAATATAATCTCTAGAAAAAACCTTGTGGATGAATGTAATTTTTATAAAAACCCTAGAACGAATTAATTATAATATAGGTATAATGTAACATATTTTTTTAATAAATCACGAACATTTATTAACCATAATTGAAACAAATGTATTACCCCGAGTGGTTACACATGGAATAACCCGCACTCTTATAATTCGAGTAACAATATCCCAGTTTCACATAGAATAACAATCATAGTCATCTTCTAACATAAAAATACACAAATAATTATAGTTATATACAAGTACGACCCATTATTGATTTATTACGAAAACCCAAATCATAGTAAACTATTTCCATTGACCATAACATAGAAAATAGTCCACTATAAAAATATTTTTGAGTAAAATACCTATAATATTTAAATCAAACAACATGGTTATAAAATAGTAATTTTCTTTCAAAAATAATATACGATAAATTTAATGTAAAATTTTAGAAAATTAATAGTAATTATAGGGGTAATCCACCCAATTCATATATATTAATAGATACATTTATTCTATACTTTTTTTATGAAAATTCAGCATATTGGCATTTAGATAAAGGAAAAAATATTCCATTCAATAAAATTTTATAAATAATAAAAACATGTGTAAAAATGAATGTAAATAACAATATAAGAATATTAAACATTTTATTTAATAATATTATTATATAGTATTTACGTGTGTGAAAAATATAGTATAAATGGAATCATTATAGGATTATTTTTAAAATAAATTCCCATCAATTGAGTCTAAATTATAATATTGGTAGTTTATCATCATGAATAATATATTTATATTAATTTTATAATTACTTATAAACTGTATTAATTTTTATTATTCTATTTATATCACTTATTAACATTTCACAAATAATTATATAATTATTTACGATGATTATTTTTACGACATTCATTTTGATACATCCAAAATGGATTTAGTAAGAGAACTATAGTAAAAAAAATTTAATCACATCAAATACATATTAAAAAAAATTAATTAATTATCATTTAAATACATAAATTTCACTTTAAAATTCAATAATTTACTATATTTATAAAAAATTAACTATGTCACAATAATGGATATCGTATTCCATATGTATGGATGAGTAATATCTCTATTTTTCAATGATCATTATTAGAATAAGGTTCCATTTAATATTTTGAAAATGATTAAAATATAATAAATATCATATTATTAATTTCAATACACACACACACATATATACAAATATATAAAAATATATATCAACTGTGTTATGTGGTGATTAAAAATGAATCAAACTGCTTCTTGGAGGTCATAGTCCACTCATACACATGAACAACAATATCATTTCTATGTTAATGTAAATGTATGAAATTATTTGATATATTATAATTTAATAATGATAAATTTTTCATGAATATAATAAATATATATTAATTCCATGATTATAAAACTATTGGGTTATGTTAATGGAAAATGAATTAAATGGGTTGGCGAGGTAGTAGCCTTTTGTACACAAGAATGATCAATTGGTATCATATTTTTTGGATGGTTGAGATAGATATAGGTTATTAAATTATCATAAAAACATAATGATATTTTTATAATAAAAAAGAACAACATGTTTTTAAAAATATACATCTTCTTCAAAAATTCTCTTATGATTAAAATCAAAAGTACTATAACATTGGTATTCATCAAAAACCAATAATATATGAATAATGAGAGGTATTCTAGGATTTGATGTTTGTCTGTATTTTAAAAACAAAATGTGGTTTATCGAATTATTTAGAAGAAAATAAGACATTTATAAGAGATGGGGGCACTCTTTGAATTTATCATAATATTAAATTAATCTTAATAAATATTAAATAATAAATAGATCGATGGTTTTTTATTATAAGATATACTATGAATTATTATAAAAAATTCATAAAAAAATTATATAGGTTGTTACTATGTTATTATTCTTATCATTTGGTTTTATCCTCATGTTAACCCTTTTTATGCATTCTGTGACAAAATAGTTCTTACACTTTAAGGGTCACGATAATATCTATAAATTGATATACATCCCACAAACAGACCCCTGTTGATATTACTTACCATATTCAATTCATTTTTTATAATATAATTTTTTTGTCAATTTTATAGAAAATACTAAAATAATATTTATTGTAGTATATCAGTAATGTATATTTTTAGAAGTATTCATTTAATTGATATTAATGAATTCATAAGAAGAATTAAAATATGAAAAAAACCTAATATACCCCTATCATTTCATCTAAATATATAAAATTTGTGGATCATATTATTTATCTAAAATTTTATTTCATTTTTTTATAATTAATATCATATCATTTTGTCTTCATAACGTGAATAATTACTATGTAAACCATTTGTGGGCCTTTAAGGTTTTTATATATTCAGTTAAAATTTAAAATAAATTTCAATGATGATGATAAATAATTTATATTTCAAAATACTATTTATAACATCACATATTCTTCTATAATCTCTATTTTGATGCAATTATAGTTAATAAAACAATTATAACATCTTCCATTTCCAAAATAAAAATACTATAAGGGTAAAATATCATAATAAGGGACACAAATTTTCATATAAATTATTCATGAGTGATTATTGATAAAATTTCCTCACAACATAAAATTCAATCAAGATTTTTTGACGATTTTTAGTCTATTTCATTTTATTTTTAACATTAAATTATTGTTTTACCCTTTACAATACTAACAAAAATATCCTATGTTTTTGTTCATATTAACCAAAAATAAAAGGGAAAATTTTTTAAAAATTAATTAAATCAAAATATTGTAAACAAATAACATTTAAAAACATATAAGAAGATTGAATTTTTAAAAAATGAATCAGTAAAATGAAAGGAATTTTTTTTCATAAAAATGTTCTTTAAAATATAAAATGTATTTACTCAAAAGTATAATTTACAATTCATTATATAAACAATAATTTTATCATTAATATTTAAAATTAAAAAAATCAATATTAATACAAATACAAAATATATTCTTTATTTAAAAATACTTTAAATTAAAATATTTTTTTCATTAAAAATCATTATGTTTTGTATCCTAACCATGTGGTTTTAACAATTTGTTATCCCTTTTTATACTTACCATTACAAAATGGTTTTTAATTTTTCACGTTCATGATATTTACTAAAAATATACAAAAGAAAAATACTTATATATTTGTTGATATTATAAACCATATCATATTAATTTTTTAAATATTATATTTTAGTAATTTTATATGATTTAATAAATCATTATTTTTCATAATATATCATTAGTTTAATGTTTTAAAACTTTTTAATACTTTTATTTTAAAAACATCATAAAATGAAGTAAAATTAACATAATATTTTAATATAGAACATAAATTTGAATTTAAAATATAAAATTTATGGATCATAATAATTATATAAATTTATTTTAAAATTAATATATTAAAATCATTTCATTTTAATTTTCAATTAATTGAATAATTATTGTGTCAGCAATTTGTAAGAATCTATGTTAATAGATTCTTCAGACAAATTTAAAAATAAATTCACATTATAAAGTTAAATATTTTATATTTTAAAAGGATATTTATAACCCAAAAATATCTTTTGTAATATCTATGTAAAAAATATTATAGTTAATTAAAAAAATCTTGTGAGTTTTTATATTTTTTTGAATAAAATACCATATTCATCATAATATAATTATTATAGATAAAATGTCTTATAAGAAAATATTAAATGTCTTAGGATGAATTTTAGAAATTAAATTAGATTATCTCATGTGGTATGGTCATTTTATTATCTTTATCATAATTCTATTATCATTAATTATCTATTTTACCCATTATTGTGGTAAATTAAAATGGTTACTATCAATATTAACCAAACAAAAATACAAAGTATTTATAGTATATTGATTCATTTATAAAAATTATTTATAATATTTTTAATAATTTATAATTGAGAAGTGGAAATTTTAATTTAAAATCAAATTAAAAATACACAGTGGAAAATAGTTTATTTATTTGGAAATAATTACTTTTTAAATAAAAGATAATTCAATTCTATATTCAAGGGTAAAACTAATTATAAATGCCTAATTTGATCATTATAATTAACAAGCAAAAATTAATTTCCAAAATAATAGAGAAAATATTTGTATTTTATTAATAAATTAAATTATAATATTGTTTTCAATAAAAATCGGTATGCATCACTATTCATTGAAAAATCAATAATTTTAGGGAAAAATTAAAATTTCACTGTAGGATAATTTGTGTATTCTTATTTCAAATATGAAATTTATATTTTAAAATAAAAATTTTAATAGTTTAGAAAATTTGTTAAATTACATACTCAATGTTAGAAATCAAAACAAATATTTTAGGAAAATAGATGATTGAATAATAAAATAGTAAAACTAAATTTTTTGTAATAATTTCATACCAATTAATCATTAAATTATTCTTTTTAGAGTCATTATATATATTTAAAAAAATTTAATTAAATTAATAAACACAAATATAACAAATAGGTAATAATGGTCTCATCTAATTAATAATATTTCATAGATCATTTAACCACAATGTTTTATATCTTTTATTCTACCAAACACACTCTCTCTTTTATAATATAAATATATTATATTTAGTACATACATTCACATGTGTAAAATTAAAAAATTTCAATGATTTTTATGGAAAAAGGTAGTTGTTATCTTTATAATTCCATAATGATATTTATATCATAAATATCATGTCATTTAATTAAATACAGTAACATTTTCCATCCATAAGATTCGATAATAATAAATCTATAACATCACATTTCATCTAATACTCAACCGTATAGAAGAAATACATTATAATATTTTCATGGATGATAGGTTTAGAATGTATATGATATATTAATTTTAAAAATAATATAAATATATCATTAACAGAATAAAAAAAATTAAATCATACTTTATGAAATGAATTAGATTCATTGATAGAAAAGGAATTATATTAGTTCAGGTGGCTGTAGCCCAACGTAAACACGAATTAAGATTTTTTTTTCAAATTTAATTTAAATTAATATGTATAAATATTTTTTTATCGATATAATTAGATCTCATAATTTAAGAGAAACTACTATTACTATATTGGACCTATTTTTAAGTTATTTATTTTTACAAAAAATATATAATTATAAGGACCTCAGTGAAGATGATTAACTTCAATTAATAGATCCTTATATGGATCATCTATTAATGATACTATGGTGGGATTTCTGGGAAGAATATAATATCTGAGTCATGGATAATAATTTTGTCGAGAGTTATTTGTAAGGGTTTTTTTATAAAAAATTATTGATTGGTGTTAATATGTGAGGGGACGGGGTTCCCTATTTTACATGAGGGTTGTAATTTTTTAGAATACTCAAAACTATTCAATTATGGGAAGTCAATCTAAATAAAAGTTACTCCCAAATTTATAAATAATGAATCAGATGGAATATACTGAATAAAAACCCATTCACATGTAAAAAATAAAAATTTTTTAATTATATTATACCTTTTAACTCTATAGTTACTAGATTTTACCATTTTATATTTTTATAACATTAACATGTTATTTTACCCTTTTTAATATTTATTACGTGTAAAAATTAATTTTACCATATTATATAATATAATGTATTTGGATTATAAATATGGGGACAATTGTTTAATAATTTAAATCATATATTTGTAATAATTTAACATAATGTATAACCTATAAGTTTATTGAAATGTGGTTTTCAATATTTTTTTAAAAATACATATTTTTACAATAACTCTTTTTCTAGTAATATCAATTATAAAAATTTATATTCTTAAAGATAGATATATAATATTTACATTTCAAGTAAATCATTCCGTAGTATGTGATTTTAATGTTCACTATATTGGAGAAAATTACAAGCTTTAATATAATTTTTACAAAACATGTTTTTATCCATAAAATATAAATACACAATAGTATAATATAAATAATATTTTAATGAAATTTATTAGTTTAAATGTGACTTAATAATAATATTTTTTATTTAAATAAAATAGAAATAATAATTTGAATTATAAATTATGTATTTATTGAAAATAATTGAAATCATTAATAAATTTAGTATTATTCATTACTCAATATGATAATAAATATTTTAAAAAAATGTTATAATTTTACCATTATATAAATTTGAAATAATGATTTACAAAAAATATATGAAAATTTTATAAAATAAATTTTTTAAAACTTATTTAAATTATCAATATTATTTTCAGCCATAATCATTTACAATAATTATTAGAAGAAAATATTTTTATATAATAAATTATATTTAATAAATGTAACACCTGAATATTTCATAGTACTTTATTTCTTCAAAATAAATCAATATCTTGCGCTACACAGAACACCGAGTTCAAGCGCACCGCGACTTACCAAAATAGCCGTTCAAAAGTGGTTATGAATAGTATTAACTAATATTTGAATTATATATATATTACATATAATGTTAAACTCCATATTATGTGTTTATAAGTGATAATATAAGAAGAAATTAATTTATTTTTAAATAATGGATTTATTTTTCAGAAAATAAAATTTTACCGCATTTTAATGGAGAACCCTTTTTAAATACAACATTTGAAACCATTATAAATTCAACATGACAAGATAAAAATTATATTTAGAATCAGAACATAAATATTTAGTTTCAATATATTTTTATTGTTTTTCAGATAACTTTCATATTTGGGTGAAGAGTTGAAAATACTAAATTTTAACTGATAAAATCATTTTTTATAAAAATAATAAATATTGGAAAATTATACATTTTAATTGATTAGAAGTATAATTATATATTATATTTATCATTTAATAAATTTTGGTAATTATAAATAATTTTCGATTTTAATTTTACATGGACACATTTCAATCGTTTGATATCTTTTACCTTTTAAAAAAATTATCCTTTTGGGTTTGACAACGAGAATTAATTTTAAATTAAAAAATTAAAGTTATATGTTTTTAATTTCGAAAAATAGAATTAATTTTTGAATTTAGAATATCAAAATTAGCATTGGGAGAATTTTTGGTATTTTTCAGAAAAAAAGAAACTTTTGATGAATAGTGAAAACCACAACATTATTGTTTAAAACCCACATTTTATTTAAGTAATTATTTGATTTATATTAATTAATTTATGATAAAAATATATAAATAATAACTATATATTTAATTTAATTCATTAGACTTATTTTATAATAAGTTGTTATATATAAAATTTTATTGACCTTTTTACCATCTTTTACCCACCTTCTTGGAGTATTTGAAATTTGGCATGAAACATATTTTTTCTATTTTGTGAGTTAAATTTAAAAAATTCGAGAGACATGATAAACATTAGGAAGTAAAATGTGGTTCAATAAGATGAAAATAATTTTTGGTGGATAATAACTTTTGACTTTTATTTACCTTAGTTAAAAGTAAATAGAGAAATTAAGGGTAAAATTATATTATAATTACAATAAAACATATCCTAATTTTATTATATAAGTGTAATTCTATAGAGAAAAACCATAGGTAAAAGAAATTTTATCCTTTAGCTCTATTTGGATTAGATTATGGCATTTATTATTATTTTATTTAAAGAGGAGTTATATTTGTTAAATTCAGAGTTAATTAACAAAACCATTTTTAATATAGGGTTATACATAAGATAAATTAGAAAATTAAAATTAAATAGAAACATATAAATATTTCATACATAATGGTATTTTATTTATAATTTTTTTTGATTAAATAATAATATTTATTTAGTACACATTGATGATGCATTCATAACCTTCTTAATGAAATATTAAAAAAGTTTATATTATAAATATAAATAAACTGAATTTAAAATATTTGATTCCATCGACAAATATTTTAGGTTAATATTACATGTTAGGTTGAATTATTAATTTTTTTCAAAGTGATAAGGTTGGTATGACTAACATAAACAAAATACCAAATACTGTCATAATTGACATAAATTAGTTTTCAAGAAATATACTATATTATTGTTTGATATAATATTTTAAAAAATATAATGTTAGGAAAAGTTGATTAAATAATATTATATATTTCAATAATTAACCACTTTATGTTCTATGGGATGTTTAGAGTATGATTATTAACCATATAGTGTAAGAATTCAAGAAGACACGGTAAAAGATAAACTATTAAAATAATAGTTAAATAAAAACGATAAGGTTAAAATGGTACCAAAACATATCTAAAACCTATTAGTTGAAATTATTTAGACCCCTAACCACCTAATGCTTTAAATAAATTAATTTGGAGCCATTATAAAACAAATATGATCATATAATGAGTTAATATTTTATTCTTTTCCTAAAGTGACGCCCACCCGTCTTATAAAAGAGCACTTCCCCTTCTCTCAAAATCACACATCCAATGAAATTTCAATAATACAACCCCTTACCAAATATCCTTCCAACTACCATCACTTATTCCTAGATCCCATACATTGATCACAAAGAAAACCTAATGAGTCGTTTTGATCAACTCAAAAGGAATCACCCGAAGAAGATGTAACAATTTCTCCTACATTTTTCAATGTTTTTTTCATCTTCCACATCCTATTTATTTGTTATTCCAATACCCAGGTAATAAACCTAGTATCATATACATACTGTGGTGTTTTTATAAAAATTTTACAACCATATTCATTATTGTATCGATCATATTAATGACAAAGCCACCATACGTGCATACGTACGACTTACCGTCTCAACGTCATGGGGTAGTTTGTTATTCAATGACTTGATTTATTGTAAATGTATAATAATGAGTATAACTAATTCAAATAATAAATATAACATGTTAATTATTCTGTATATATGATATAACATCCAATTACATACAATTTTACTGTCAATATATTTATATTGTCACTCGTGGGTACGTACGGATTACTGTCTCCACGAACGTGAGGAAATCCATTCGTCGTCATTATCATTCAAGAATATTTTTCAATTTATGATTAAAAAGAATTCTTAAGAAAATAATATCATTTTGGATATGAATAAAATACATTTTACCTATAACAATCATGTCTTACGTAACCAAGCATATACAGGAAAATAGATCAGTTAACACCTGAAACGATGATACTACTAATATATTATTTACAATGAAATATTAGAAGATCATATATGATATCATATTTATGTATGTGGTTATTTTATAATTTAATAAAAAATATTTAAGTATTATACAGGAGGTTAACGTACCCTCGACCAAGAAAATGTACAAGTTAAGGATTAATTATTCCATCTCATTATTATTCGATATTGTTAATGAGTAAGTAATTACTGGTACATATTTATCATCAATGTACATATTTCAGAAAATTGATTTCTAAAGGAATATTTTAAGGTTGTATGTATGTGTCTATTTAACTACATCATCATTTTAAATGTTTAAAATATTAATTTTCCTAAATAATTTTAATTAATGTGCATGTTTTCAAAATAATTTTTAGGATTTATTTATATGGACATCATTATTTTAAAATGTTAATTCCATTCAATGTTTCAAAAATGTATGGGACACTTTGATTCAAAAAATTTATTTACATGGATTACATTTTGAATTTTGTTAATTTAAAATGTGTTTAAATAATAAAGTGATATTTCATTCAAATTGTTTTGATTTCATCTATGTCAACAGCCTTTGAGGGATTTTACATTTGTTTGAAGTTGATTTATTAGTATACAAATCTAACATATTGTATTGAAGGATTTGTGATATTTTTGACTATGGATGTGTTATTTTTATAACATTTATTGTTTATGGTTAAATTATTAACATTTCGTATGATAGTTTTAATATGAATCATTATTATATGTTTCAACCATTCATATGAAGAATGAATTGGACATTGTAAGAGATGGGTGGAGCCCTCTATATCTCCTTGAAGTATCGATAGGTCTCATGAGACAAACTAGTGGCTTGGAACCAGGCCTTGAAAAAATTATATTTCCAGTCATGGAACAAGGCCTTTACTCTTTGGTTATGAAGTCTAGAATTATGTATTCTATCATTATGAAATTGGCTACTAGTATTACAAGTGATTATTCGACTAGTATAATATCAATGTTTATATGTAATGGAATTATTTTATTTATATTTTACATATTATGATGAAATATAAGTTTAAAAGGCCTGTGTTTTATTCTTATACATTGCATTAAATTTTTATTCTTATTTGTGAACATTTCATCTATATTTTTATCCTTACTGAGCATCTGAGCTCACACCTTACTTATTTTATTTATTACCAAGATTCCAAGAAGTGTTTTATGATTGATAACAAGGGTAAAGAAAGGGGATAAATGGAATTCTCAAATAATCATTCATGTTGGGTTTTATTTTCTAATATTTAATGTAACATTCATGTTTTCCATATATATTCCAAGACTTCTAAATTGATCGGTCTTTTCGGACTTGATTCCTTGTAATCATTTTAATGTATTAATGTAATGCACCGACTCTAGGCTTCTCTGGTTGGCGAGTTACATTATGAATCAGATGATGTTTAGCTAAAACCTAGGAAATATATTTAGTTAAACTCTTATTAAGGAATATTACCCTAAGATAGAATTTTAGTATTAGTATAGATGAACTTCATAGAATTTTGGTAATGTAGAAATATTTTGTATTTTCCATGAAATACATCCCTGTATATATACGATAAAGCAGAGGCGGCTCTGGCACAAATATACATAGGGATGAAAACTCCGACATGGAGTCTTGAGCTTGACCCTGGGTATCCTAGTACACAAAAACCTCCCTTTATTCACTCTTGGTTACGACACTCCTAGGGGGATATGTTTAGGATAGTCCATATTTTTATTTCCATCCATTATGAAGGATTTAAGATTAAATACTTCTCAATTAAAATATTTCATGATAATAAATTATATGCTTAATTTTTTTTCAATTTATGTAATTAATTTTATAGATTATGAATTATTCATTATGATTCATAAATTAACCTATTGTATGCCATTGATTAGAAATGGGGCATAGTTGAAGGAATGAGAATTCCAACAATACGAATGATCAATAGATTAAAAACGATCATATCATTCATGGTCTTAAGCCAACAATTAGAATGGAAATAGTCTTTCATATATTCTCATCATATGAATAAATATTATCATGTGTTAATAAGATATGTAAAGAATTATCAGTTTCCAATTGCTTTGAAGGGAAGCTAGAGAAGAAAACAATGGAAGTGATATAAATGGATAATGGGAAGAGTGGAAGGAATGATTTTTCCAAATGTGATAACTGTGGAAAGAATACCCTTGGTAAATTCATAAAGGGAATGTGAGTTTTTATATGTGTAGAGAAAAAATACACCATGTACGTGATGGAAAGGGTAAGAAAGAAGTTTCAAATGTACAGTGCTTCATCTACAAGGAGATGGGACACTACGTGAATCAATGTCCAAATCATCAGAGTATACCTCAAATGTAGCTATTGGATAATAATTAAGTTATGAAACTACCGATGATGGAGAATAATGATTATATTTCTTATGTTGTTATTAAAGTATTGTTTCATTTGAGTATTGTATTAATGATGTGCATGTTATAATAATTATAGTTTATATAAGGATTATACTGCAGTATTATCTCATTAAGGACCTGAGATTGTGTGGAACAAGGAAAATTTACTGAATAACAGGTTAATTGTTTTGGGAAAATATATTGGTCAGAAAAAGATAAACCATAATATGTATTCATAATGAGGTAGTGATTTAAGAATAATATATAATTTATTTGAATAAATTATATATGATATTCTTGAGAAACATGAAACTGATTAATGATTTGTATATTCTATTATTGTTGGAGTTAAAAATATTTTAGGATAGAAGGATTATATCAAGTATTCTATAAGGAATAAGGGAGTGTGAATTATGTGTTATCCTATAACATTGTGTTTTTTTAACCGATGATATTTTGAATCATCATAGATTGATGGCTTTAAGGACCTTAATTTTACACTTGTTTGTAATTGATGACCTCAATCACTCCCTATAAATATTTATGTTTTTTCTCTAATTATGTGTCTCAAATTTCCACCAATGATCTCTTAATCGAGATCAAAATTCGGTGTTGAGGTTTTTATTTATCTTCCCCTCTAATTAAGACTAAATTTTATTAACCCCATTTCCAATGTGAGTTTTCCCGAATGGTATTTTTCTATAATAAACATTTATTTTCAAAGAACCATTTCTAACTGCAAGGATGCAATATACAGATGTAGTGGAGAATGTAGCACTCAAATATTTCAAAGAACGTTATTTCATTAAAGAAATTCAATAACATGAAGTACACACAACACCAATTTCGTATGCACCATGACGTAACAAACTAGTCGTTCAAAAGATGTTATAAATACTATTAACTGAATTTTAAATTTTTTATATTATCAATATAGTTTTAACGTCCTTATTATGGTATTCATAGACATAATATAAAAAAAATTCATTATTTTTCAAATAATGGAAGTATTTTTCAGAAAATACAATTTTACCACCATTTAATAGAGAACCATTTATAAATCCAATATTCGACACTTTTATATATTAATTTGTACATGATAAACCTCTTTTATAATTGAGACGTAAAAATTTATCTTCGATAATTTTTTTTGTTTTTCTGATAACTTTCATATCAGGGTGAATAGTGAAAAGTACTAAATTTTAACTGAAAACAACTTTTTTAATCTCAAAAACTTATAATGTTCAATTATAAATAAAAATGGTTTGAATGTATAACTATATTATATTTATATCATTTAATATAACTATGGTCATTATATCTAATTTCACATTTAAATTTGACATAAACACATGTCAATCTTTTGATAGTTTTAATTTTATATAAAACCCTCTTTTTGGTTTTGACAATGGGAATTAATTTTAAATTAACAAATAAAACATTGATTTTTTGAATTTGGTAAAACAAACTTCATTTTTGAATTCATAATTTCAAAATTATCATAGGTTGAATTTTTGGTATTTTTCTGAAAACATTCAATTTTTTGATGAATAGTGAAAAACAATGCGTTATTGTTTAAAACCGAATTTTAATTTATCAAATTAGTTTTTTTATTTTTATTTATTTAATTTCAAAATCGATACATAATATGTATATATGTTAAATTAAAATCATTGTATTGATTTACTTATAACTTTAGATCTTTAAAATATTATTGATCTTTTAACGGTCTTTTACACACCATCTAGGAGTATTTAAAAATTAAAATATAACATAATTTTACCACTTTATTTTGTTGAATTTCAAATATTCTTGAGAAAAAATTAACATAATTATGTAAAATATGGTTCAATAAGATGAATGTAATTTTTGGTAAATAGTAAATTTTGACTTATATTTACAACGATTAAATGAAAATAAGGTAAGGGTAAAAATGATATTGTAATTACCATAACACATGTACTATTTTTATTGGATAAATTAAATTAAACCAAAAACAACATTAGGAATAAAATATGATCCTTTAGGTCCACTTGGATTAGATTAGGAAATTGATTATTATTTTATTTAATGAAGAGTTAAATGTTTTAAATTCAATGATTATTAACTAAACCATTATTAATATAGGGTTATGCATAAGATAAATAGGACTATAAAAACTCATTATAAAGAAAAAAATATTTCTTATATATTTTTATTTTATTAAACATTTTTAGATATTATATAATTAAATAAATTTGTGACACAATGAGGATGCAGTATTATCTTCTTAATGAAATATTAAAATAGATTATATTATAAATAATAAAATAAATAGAAATTATATTTTTTGATGTAATCCACATATTTTCTAGGTCAATATAACATATTAAGGATTATTAGATATATTTTTTCGAATTGATAATGTTTTTTTAACTTTCACAAAAACAAAATACCAAATAGTTTCAAAATTAACATAAATTTCTTTTTTAGATAAAATAATATATTATTGGTATATATAACACTCATATAAATATAAGGTTCATCCAAAGATCATAAATAATATTATAGACATCCTTAATGAACCAACTGATGTTATCCTGGAAGTTTAGAGTATGTTTATTATCAATATAGTGTATGAATACAAAAAGACTCATTAAAAGTTAATCTATTTAACTAAGAGTTAAATCCAAATGATAAGGTTGAAATGGTAACCTAAACATTTCTAAAACCTATTGGTTGAGTGGATTTAGACCCATAACTTCCTAAGGCTCTAAATAAATTCATTTTGATTCATTATAAACTGAAAATGATTGTATAATAAATTCATATTTTAATCAATTCATAAAGTGACCCTCACCCCTCTTATAAAAGGGCACTTCCCCATCTCTCAAAATCACACCTCCAATGACATTTTCCTAGACCAACCTATAAGGAACTGGCCTAAAAACATACATAATATTAAATTAAATTAATAATTCACATTGAGGATCTTTTCAGGTTTAGAATTTTAGAGAATTAGGCCATAACTATTCCATCACAAAAAAATTACAAAGTAGACACTTCTACTCGGTATCAATTTTTTCATAAAATAAAAACTCTTAAAAAGAAACATGTCTAGTTCCATATTTAAGATAGAATTACTTTTACTTTATCCCATCCATGACCCTATTACACACTATGTCCTGTGAAAAACATTTAAAAAAACCTGGGATTAGCATAAAAATCTCAGTAAGGTATACACAAAGAAATAAAACAGTTAGTTTTTCAAAACAACAAGTAAACCATGAATAACTTAACATAAATTATACATTTCACCTTTATGAAGTAGTAAATACTCTTCACTGAATAAAATATCATTACATACCATTTTGTAACCAAAATATTAACATAAATCCCATATGAAGAACACATAACCTATAAAGGGAACTTGAGACATAAACACACTAAAATAGAATAACCATACAGTTGACATAAACACATATCACTGAATGGAATAGTCATAAAACTTACTTCCATTCCAAATGAATTGGATGTCATAGTGTAACCACCCATCCTAGTATTCACAGAACCACCTGTCATTTGGTTTATCACGTAACCACCCGTCAAATGTCTAAGTACCAATATAAAATCATAACACATACAACAAATATAAAAGAAAGAAAACATTTCCACATATCAATCACAATATATCACTTAAATACATTGTCATAAAAAATCTATTTTCAAAACCATTTTCAATACTAAATATACATAAAATAGTATAGTGTATTTATTTTCTTTTTAAAAATAGTACGACTTGTTGAGGAAGCCAATGATAAAATAATACTCGCAGTAGCGGAAAAGGACATTGTCACCGCGTATGTTAAAAGGAATAGTATTTCTGTCATTTAGTAAAACACATAGTAGAAAAGGATTCCTTTTGAAAAAAATAAAAAGTAAAGGGATTTTATACATCATATAAAAGAATGTCTTGTATTAGAACAAAATATTCCTCAATGAAAGGATATTGAGACGAAGTCCCTTACCTCGTGTCCGACATGACTCGATCTTTCTTTAATCTCCTGAATAATAAATTAAAGATAATTTCTACTTTCATAAGAATCCTTTTCAAGTTCATTATTCCTTTTATATCACTTATTACCATCTTATTATCATTATGTAACCATTTATGTTAATAACATTCGTTTTGTTGATATTTGGCACCTGAGTAAAAAATAGACTTCTTATAATTTCATGTTGTTCATGTGGTCAATGGTTCATTATATACAAAATTACAGTCATGATTTGGATTTCATATATATCATATATATCCATCATATACATGTATTTATAATAGTACTCAACATTTGGAGGTAATAAAATGAAATGCATCTTCCATGGAGAAGGTAAGTCGTATGTACGCATGAATGCTACATTAATTTATATTTCTTATTTTAATGAAAATAAAACATAATAATACATAGTTATATTATAATTCCAGATTAATATCATATATAATACCACTAACAACATTCTTTATACATCCCACAAAAGGCATCAATGAATCACATCACATTGAGGAGGCGGTATTCCTCAATTCCTCAAATTAGATTATCGTATTTACCCACTATAGAAACCATAAAGGCATGCTATAAATTGAAAATACAAAAGAATAAAGAAAAAATAAACATAATAAACATAATATATAAATACAGTTCCATCATAATGGACACCATGAGAGTTGGTATGAGATAATCGAACAATCATCGTTTCGTGAGGTGTTAGTTTTCCATCCACAGAAACATTATGTTCTTCACCCATTAGAACGAGGTGTGCGTATGTGTAGCTCAGATCATTCTCATAAAAACATCCTATTATATTGAGGATACTGTTGTTGTTACAAAATAATGGAATAAAAAGAGTTTAGGGGTTTGAGAAGTAAAATAAAAGAAAACAATTTGATAGAAATTCTTACCTTTAATTTAGACAACTTCATTGGGTTTGAACCAAAAAGATTTCTTGAAGTGCCTTTTAACTATGTTAAGGCTTCTAAGTAGATTATAGGAATGTTTGGAGCTTAATTGGGCAGATTTTGGATGAGAAAATTTTCTTGAAATGTGTGGGGAATTGGTTAGAAGTGGTCTCCTTTTATAAGGGAGAGGAGGGGCTCTTTAGGAAAGTGTGAAAGTTGTAATTTATAATATAATGATATTAGGTTTCTAATAGTCCAAAAATCATTATAGTAGAAGATAATATGAGTCATGGTTGAAATAAATTCATCAAATCTGAATTGGATATGTTTTAGATATTATTTTAAGCATTGTTATCTTATTTATTTAAATCATTTATTAATGAGGTAAACAGTGCATCATTATTATGTCATACATAATTTAATTTATTTGTTGTCTAAAAATTAAGAAAAAAATACAATTATGTAGGATGTATTTTTATATTTCCAATTAATATTTATATTCAAAATTATTCTTTATATAACACCATATAAAAATTAATTACAAAATGATTTGTTTTTATATTTTGCCTTTACATTAAATTAATTAGTCTAAATTGTCATTATCACTCACATGTGTCTAAAAGGGGTCCCAAAATCCACCCAACAATTCCAATGGTCGTTAATGAATCAACCAATAGGTTTTGGATAAGTTTTAAGGTAATTTTTTATTATTATAATATTCTTTTAACCATGATTTACATTTTTTACCTTTATCTGCGATAAATAAAGGTCAAAAATTACTATTCACCAAAAATTATTTTCATCTTAATGAACAAAATATTACTTCTAGATAACAACCATGTATGTTGTATTTTTGAAATTCAATTCACAGAAGTGATAAAATTTCGTTCAAATGAAAATGTCAGTTTTTTTAACTACCATTAAGTGGTGTCACTATTAATCAAAAATTGTAGTTTTTCAGAAAAATACCAAAACTTCAGCCTAAGATATATTTGATATTCCAAATTCAAAAATTATTTATATTTTTTAAAATTAAAAACATAGAAGTGTAATTAATTAATTTTAAAATTAATTCTCATTATCAAAACAAATAACGTGTTTTTAAAAAAACAATAACTATCAAAAGATTGATACTTTTTATGTCCAATTTAAAATTACAATTAATTCCAATGTCCAAAATTTGCTTAAATGGTAAAAATATATTTTAATTTAACTTTAAAACCAACTAAAAACTATAATCAAACCATATAAATAAAATAGATTAAAAGGCACTTTTGATTTAAAATAATGTACTTTTCATTATAAATTAAAAAATGATCATTATCAGAACAATACCAAAAAATTACCCATAGTAAAATTTGATGTCCCCATTCTAAAGAAGGATAATATTTGGTCAATTAGAATGTATTAAAGTGACCAAAACTATACTTATAGAGGGTTCGCCATTAAAAGACGATAAATCGACTTTTCAATGTAAATTATGCTAAAATTAAATTCACTCACATTTTAAGCCTATAACTTTTATTGGATAAATGTAAACACATTTAAAAAATATGTGTAATAATATTGTAGTTATATTCATTCATTCCTATAAATACAATGTCTAGGAGTTAACTACCATTTCAAATAATAATATTATATTATTAGTGTGCAACATAAGATTCCAAAGACACCTGTTGTTGCGTATCGGGTACGATATCGAACATAGCAACCCCCTTTAAAGTAAAATTAATATTTAATTCAAATATATTAATAAGTATAAAAACATTGTATTATTTATTTACTTAGGATGTTACATCCTTCCCCCTTTTGGAAATTGCGACCTCGCAATTTTTATTCACTTATCAGAATAGTGGGGGTATTTATCCCTCATAACATTATAAAATTCCCAGGTTTCCTTTTCAACCATGTGGTTTGTCCACAAAATTGTTACCTGGTAAATTACATTATTCCGCAACACTTTCTCTCTACGATCACGAATTTGGACGGGTTGTTCTTCATAAGAGATATTCTCTTCCAACTGAACTACCTATTTTCTCGAAACATGAGATGGATCTGGTATATACTTTCTCAACATCACAACATGAAAAACATTATGTACCTGGGATAAACATGGGGTAAATCCACTCTGTATGCAATTGATCGATCTTTTTCCAGAATTTCATAAGGTCCAATGAACCTCAGAATCAAATTTCCATTCTTACCAAAATGCATCACACTTTTCCATGGAGGAACATTGAGAAAGACATGATCACCTACCTCAAAAGAAAGATCCTTACTCTGGTTATCCACGTAACATTCTTGTCTACTCTGAGCTGTTCAAATGTGCTTCTAAATCAACTGAACTTTCTCTGCTAACTCTTCTACCAATCCTGGTCCCATCAGCTTCTTTTCACCAACTTCATCCCAAAAAGCTGGAGTTCGACAACACTTTGAATATAATGCATCAAATGGAGCCATCTGTATACATGAATGAAAACTGTTATTATATGAAAATTCATCCAAAGAAATATGTTGGACCCAACTTCCCTAATAATCCATCAATAAAGAACTTAACATATCCTCCAAGGCCTGAATTGTTCATCCTAACTGCCCATCTTATTGAGGATGAAAAGATGTATGAAAATTTAATTCTGTACCCAATGACTTATGATGTCCTTTCCAAAAGTTAGAAGTGAACCTAAGATCACAATAAGATACAATTGTGTGGGGAACTCCATGCAACCTGAATATCTCTTTAATATACAACCGGGCAAGATAATCTAAAGAAAGAGTATCTTGAATAGAAGGAAATCAACAGATTTAGTCAATTGATCAACTATAACTCAGATTGCATTATTACATCGAGATGTCTTTGTTAATCCCACAATGAAGCCAATGGATATATTTTCCCATTTCCACTCTGGCACTAGTAGAGGCTAAAGCATTATTTATGGTAACTGTCGCTCTGCTTTAACCTGCTGACAAGTCAAACACTTCATAATAAAATCAACAATATCTCTTTTCATTCCATCCCACCAGTAATACTCATGAAGATCTCTGTACATCATAGTACTGCCAGGATGAACTGAAAACATTGAACTATGATCTTCACATAATAACTCATTCTTCAACCATGAATCAAAATGTACACATAATCTCTTTCCAAATCTCAAAATACAATCATAATCAATGATAAATTCAGGAAACTTACCCTTCTAAACCATCTCTACCTTTTTCCTGCAACTCATTGTCTTCTTTCTGCGCTTGCTTTATTCTGTCTGATAGAGATGATCTCACTAACACCTAAAACAAAACAGAAGAATTTCCTGCACCAACAACTTCTATGCCAATGTTCATCAAATCAAAAACCAAATGATCTCGTTCCAAACATAGCATGGTTAATGAAGCATTACATTATCGACTCAAATCATCATCCACTTTATTTTCTTTTCCAGGATATTAAAGGATCATGCAATCATAATACTTGATTAATTCCAACCATCTCCTCTGTCTCATGTTCAATTCATTCTAAGTGAAAATATACTTCAAAATATTGTGATCAATATATATTCCACACTTCACTCCATACAAATGATGCCTCCACCTTTTTAATGCAAAAACAACTGCAGCTAATTCCAAATCATGTGTAAGTTAATTTAACTCATGTAGTTCAAATGACGTGAAGCATGAGGAATTACCTGATCATTTTGCATTAGGACACAACCAAGTCCTTTCAATGAATCATCACTGTAGATAACAAACTCACCATTTCTAGAAGGCAGTGCCAAAACTAGAGCATTAACCAATCTTATTTTAAATTCCTAAAAACAATCATCACATTCTTTTGTCCATATGAAATTAACACCTTTTCGAGTTAACATAGTCATTGGACTAGATAACAGTGAAATATTTTCAACAGACCTCTGGTAATAACCTGCCAAACCAAGAAAACTATGGATCTTAGTTATATTTTTGGGTATTTTCCATTTTTCAACAACTTTAGTTTTATCAGGATCAACAATTATGCAATTTTTTGAAACAATGTGACCAAGGAAAGAAATTTCTTGTAACCAAAACTCAAACTTTTTAATTTACCATAATGATTCTTTTCTTTTAATGTTTTCAAGACAACCCTTAAATAACTTTCATGTTCCTCTTTACTTTTGTAAAAAACAAAAATATCATCAATGAACACAACCACAAACTTATCCAAGAACACACGGAAATTTATATTCATAAGATCAATGAATATAGTAGGTGAATTGGATAACCCAAAAGGCATAACTAAAAATTCATAATGGATATATCTAGTATGAAACACGGTCTTCAGAACATCTTCTTCTTTTACATTCAACTGATGGCACCACGATCTCAAGTCAATATTTCAGAAATATTGAGCTCCCTGGAGCTGATACTACTTCGTTTGATGGCCCAACATCTTCTGAAGTATTTGCAAAGGATTTCACCACCCCTTTCTGCTTGTATTCTGGCTGTTTTCCCTTAATTGAGTTCTTCTCTGGACACTCATTTGCATAATGACCCATTTAATTACACATAAAACATATTACCAATGCCTTTTAATTGCCTTCCTGATCATCTTCCTTACAGTTACGAGAAATATGATCAGACTTACCGCACCGAAAGCACTTTCCTGACATTGATAAACATTCTCCTGGATGCTTTTTACCACACTTCTCACAAGATGGATATTTAGTTTTTTTACCTCCAGGATTCTTTGATGAATTCTTCCCCTTATTCCCAACTGGACCTCTTATTCTGTTGTTTTTCAAAGAAAACTTGATCATCGGCAAACTCCATATCCACCTTCTCTGAACACTGAACATGTTTTTCATAACTTTTTTTTATCAAGAGAGGATAACTCTATTTGATATCGTGGCTTCAGCCCTGAGTAAAATCGAATTATCTTACTATCCAGATCTCAGATGCAATTTGGTGCATACTTTGCCAGTCGAGTGAACTTTTCTTCATAAGCATCCACTGAGTCATCCTCGTACCTCAATTTCAGGAATTGTTTCTCTATCCTATGACGAAACACTTTAGGAAAATATTTCTCAAGAAACATACCTTGTAATTATTCCCAAACAAGATAATAAATCTCATCACTATCGCTGATATTTTTCACCATCGACCACCACTGATCAACTTCACCGTAAAAATGAGATACAACGAGACTATCCTTTTCATGTTCTGAATAACCCATGACATAAAAAATATTTTCCATTGCTTTAATCCACCCTTCACCTAGCACAAGGTCATATGATCCTTTGGATGATGGGAAATGTTGCCTCATTAAATGATCCACTACTAACATGTTCCAATGTGGTAGATCTGGCTGATCTTGTTCATGAATACCACCACAATTTATTACATCAGTCAACTATGGAATCCTTGAAAGAAAATGTTCTGTTCCGATTCCAACCATCTCAGGTAGCTAGTTTGGAAGTTTGTCTTCCTCTGGATGTCGTCCCAATATAGCTGCCATATTTCCTTTGCAGAAAACAATTCTGAACATAGAAATATCTTAGGCTAGGAAACATGGTAATCTATAAATTCTATATGATTTCAATATTAACAAAAATTACTTTAGGGAAATTAATTTAACAATACCATAACTCCTAATGTTATCTAAACTAACCTCTGATACCAACTATAAGGACATGACCATAAAACAAAAATAATATTGAATTAAATGAATAATTCACTTTGAGGATCTATTCATGTTTAGAGTTTTAGTGAATTAGGCTATAAATATTACATCTCAAAAAATTTACAATGTAGACACTTCTACTAAGTATCGAATTTTTTAATAAAATAAAAACTCTTAAAATGAAACATGTCTAGTTCCATATTTTAGACAGAATAACTTTTCCTTGTTCCCATCCATGACCCTATTCCACATTATATCCTATGAAATACATTTCAAAAAATCTTGGGATGAGCAGAAAAAGATCAGTAAGGGATGCAGAATGAAATAAAATAGTTAGTTTTTCAAAACTACTTGTAAACCATGACTACTATAAAATAAGTAATACATTTCACCTTTATAAAGTAGTAAATACTCTTCACTGAATGAGTGATCTTTCCTTACCCTTTTTAACCAAAAGATAATCATAAAACCCATATAAAGAACACATAACATATAATGGTAACATGGGACATAAACATACTTAAATAGAATAACCATCCAGTCTACTTCCACACATATCACTAAATGGAATAGCCATATGACCGACTTCCATACCCAATGCATTGGAGGTTATAACGTAACCTCCCATCTTGGTATTCGTGGCACCACCTTTCATTTGGTTTATCATGTAACCACCCGTCAAATGTCCAAGTACCAATATAAAATCATAACACATACAAAAAATATAAAGGAAAGAAAAAACTTCCACATTTCAATCACAATAAATCACATAAACAAATTGACATAAAAAATCCATTTTCAAAACCATTTTCAATAAAAAAAATACATAAAAGAGTACATGGTATTTATTTTCTTTTTAAAAACAGTATGACTTGTTGAGGAATCCAAAGATAAAATAATACTCGCGGCGGCGGAAAAGGTCGTTTTCACCGCATAAGTTAAAAGGAACATTCTTTTTGTCGTATAGAAAAATGATTTGTAGAAAAAGATTCCTTTTGAATAAATATAAAATTCAAAGGTGTTTATACAACATAGAAAAGAAAGTCTTATATTAGAAAAAAAATATGCCTCTAAGAAAGGAGTTTGAGACGAAGTCCCTTACCTTGTGTCCGACTTGAATCGATCGTTCTATAATCTCCTGAATAATAAAATAAAGTTAATTTCTACTTTTTTAAGATCCTTTTTCGTGTTTATTATTCATTTTATATCAGTTATTACCATGTTATAAACATTATGTAACCATTTAGTTTAATAACGTTCATTTTGTCGATATTTGGCACTTGAGTCAAAAACAGAATACTTATAATTACATGTTGTTCATGTGGTCAATGTTTCATTATATAAAAAATGAAATTCATGATTTAGATATCATATATATCATATATATATAGAATTTACATATATTTATAATATTACATAACATTTGGAGGCAATAAATGAAATGCACCTTTCATGGAGACGGTAAGCCGTACGTACGCATGAACGCTACTTTCATTTCTATTTCATATTTTAATGACAATAAAACATAATGATACAAAGGTATATTATAATTATAGTATAATACCATATATAATATCATTATGCAAATCCTTTATACATCCCACATAAGGAATTAATGAATCACATCACTTTGAGGGGCGGTATTTCACACTTCCTCAAATGAGATTATCGTATTTACCCACTATAGAAACCATAACGGCGTGCTGTAAATGGAAAATACAAATTCATAAAGAAAAAATAACCATAATATATTTCATATATAAATACAATTCCATCATAATGGATACCATGAGAGGCGGTATGAGATAAACGAACAATCATCGTTTCGTGAGGTGTTAGTTTTCCATCCACAGAAACATTACGTTCTTCATCCATTAGATGGAGGTGGGTGTATGTGTAGTTCAGATCCTTCTCATAAAAACATTATATTATATTTAGGATACTGTTTTTTTACAAATGAAAGGAATAAAAAGAGTTTAGGGGTTTGAAAAGTAAAATAAAAGAAAACAATTTAAGAGAAATCGTTACCTTTAATTTAGGAAACTTCTTTTGGTTTGAACCAAATGGATTTCCTGATATGAATTCTGCCTAAGGTAAGGCTACTAATGAGATGAGAGGAATGTTGGTAGCATAATTGGGCAGAGGTTGGACAAGCCAAATGGATTGAATTTTATTAGAAATTGGGTAGAAGTGGTCTCTTTTTATAATGGATAGGAGGGGCTCTTTAAGAAAGTGTGAAAGTATTTTTTATTATATAATTATATTTGGTTTATAATGGTCAAAAAATCATTATAGTTGAAGATAAGATGATTCATGGTTGAAATAAAATCATCCAATCAGAATCGGACTAGTTTAGGATAATATTTTAAGGATTATAATCTTATATATTTAAATCATTTATTAATCAGGTAAACACTACATCATTATTATGGCATAAATAATTTAATTTAATTTTTGTCTAAAAAAAATACCATGATGTAGGAAATATTTTTAGATTTCAAATAAATATTAATACTCAAGAATATTTCTTATATAACCCCATATAAAAATTAATTACTAAAAGATTTTTGTTTATGTCTATTTTTCCTTTACATTAAATTAATTAGTCTAAATTGTCATTATCACTTCCAAGTGGCTCAAAGGGGTGCCAAACTCGACCCAAATATGTCCATGGTCGTTAATGACACAAAAAATATGGTTTGGAGACGTGTTAAGGTAATTTTGAATTATAATAATATTCATTTAACCTTGAATTACCTTATTTACATTTAACCGCTGTAAATAATGGTCAAAAGTTACTATTCACCATAAATTATTTTCATATTAATGAACCAAATTTTACATCATGATAACAACCATGTATGTCAGATTCTTTAAATTCAACTCATAGAAGTGGTAAAATTTCATTTAAATGAAAAATTGATTTTTTTAACTACCACTAAGTGGTGTCACTATTCATCAAAAATTGATGTTTTTCAAAAAAATACCAAAAATTAAGGATAAGCTATATTTGATATTCTGAATTCAAAATTAATGTCTATTTTTTCAAATTAAAAACATAAAATTGGAATTAAATAATTTTAAAATTAATTCCCATTATCAAAACAAATAGTTTGTTTTAAAGATACAATAACTATCAAAAGATTGATAATTGTTTATGACCAATTTCATAGTGAAATTTTTTCCAATGATCATAATTGGATTAAATGGTAAAAATATTTTCAATTTCCCTTTAAAACCTACTAAAAATATAATCTAACCATATAAATAAATTAGATTAAAAGGAACTTTTGAATTAAAATAAAGTATTTTTCACTATTCATTAAAAAATTATCATTATTAGCAAAATACTAAAAAATTACCCAAAGAAAAATTTTATGTCCCCATTATAAATAAGAATTATATTTGGTCAACTAGAATGTATTAAAGTGAAAAAACTATATTTAAAGTGGATTCTCCATTAAAAGGTGATAAATCGTCCTTTTAATGTAAATTATGCTTAAAATTAGAATCATTCAAATTTTAAGCATCCATATTTCATTGGATAAATTTAAATACATTTAAAAATTATGTATAAGAATATTATAGATTGTTTCATTCATTATCGCCAAAACAATGGCTAGGAGTTAACAACCATTTAATATAATAATATTATATTATTAGTGTGCAACATAAGATTCCAATGAAACCTGTTGTTGCGTATCAGGTACGCTATTGAACATAGCAACCCCTTTAAAGTAAAATTAATATTTAACTCAAATATATTAATAAGTATAAAAAAATTATTCTTCATTTACTTGGGATGTTACAAACCCCTACCCAAATATTCTCCCAACTACCCTCAATTCTTCCTAGAGCCCTTAATTTGATCAGAAATCCAACCTATGGATCCCTTTTGATCTACTCAAATAGAAGAACCCAAAGTGGAGATAATAATTTCACTACCTTTTTTTCAAAGTTATTTTCTTTTTCCAAATCCTCTTTAATTATTATTATCATTCCAAAGTAATTAATCCAATATCATATTCATACTATGATGTTATTATAAAAATGGTATAACCATATTCATTATTCAGACCAACATATGAATGAAAAAGTCACCATACGTGCTTACATATGGCTAACCATCTTTGCATCGTGGTGTAGTTTGTTATTAAAACACATAATTATTTGGATGGGTATAACAATGAGTATAACCGATGTACATAATAGTTATAAAATGTTAATTATTCTGTATAAACTATATACCATCCAATTACATATGCATTCACCATCAATATAATGATATTATTTTTCGTGTGTACATACAGATTACCATCTCCAAAAATGTTATGATATTAATTCCCCATTGTAATCATACATAAATAATTTGCATTTTATGAATAAAAATAATTTTTAAGGACTTAATATCATTCTGGATATGAATCATATACATCCAATCTATAACGAAAATGGCTTACGTAACCTACCATATAAAGGCAAATTGATCATTTAACACCTGAAACGATGATACGACTAAAATATTATTAACCATGAAATATTAAAATATCATATATGATATCATATTTATGTATTTGGTTATATTATAACATAATAACGATGATTTATCTATTATAATGGAGGTAAAGATACCCTTGACAAATGAAAAATAAAAGTTAAGGGTTAATTCCTCTATGTAATTATTATGTGAGGTTGTTTATGAGTAAGTATTTACTCGGACATATTTATCATCAATGTATATATTTCATAAATGTTTTTTCAAAATGAATATTATATGTTTTTATGGAAGGTCCTATTTGACACTATCATTATTTTAAATGTTTTAAATATTTTTTTATAAATATATATAATTAAAGTCCATTTTTTCAAAATGATTTTAAGGATTTATTTATATGAAAATTATTATTTTAAAATGTTAATTCTTTTCAATGTTTCAATGTGGTACGAGATAATTTTATTAAAAATTTCTTTGAATGTTTTCCTTTAATAATTATGTGACGTTTAAATGATTTCAAAAAAAGAAGGAAATATTTCTCTCAAATAGTTTTGATTTCATCTATATCAACATCCTTTGAGGGATTTTACACTTGTTTGAAAATGATTAATTATGATACAATTCTTCCATATTTTATTTAATGTTTTTTGATATGTTTGACGATGAATGTTTTATTTGTATACCATGCATGGATTATGGTAAAATTATTAACTTTTGGTATTCTAGTTTTAATAATAATGTTTATGTTATATTTCAACCTTTAATATGAGGAATTCATTGGATATTGAAAGTGATTAGTAGATCCCTCTATAGATCCTCGATGCAATGGTAGGTCTCATGAGACCAACTACTATTTTGGAACAAGGCCTTGAAAAAATATTTTTTTTATTATTGGAAAAAGGACTTGAATATGTGGTTATAATGTCTGAAATTATGCATTCCATCATTAAGAAAATTGATATTGATATTACATATGATTATTCATCTAGTAGAATATCCATTTGAATAAGTAAATGGAATTATTTTATTTCTCTTTTCCATATTATGATGAATTTTTGACTGAATGGATTGTATTTTATTCTTATACATTTCCTGAAATTTGTATTCTTATTTTTGAAAGAGTCGGCTATAATGTTATCCTTACTGAGAATCTAAGCTCACCCATTTCTTATGTTTTATTTTCCTAGGTTTCCATGAAATGTTTTATGATTGATAATCAGGGTTAATATAAAGGATTAATGGAGTTCTCAAAGTATCATTTATGTTGTGTTTTATTTTCTAATGCTTACTGTCACATTCAGTTAAGTAATCTATTTTCCAAGAATGCTAAACCGGTCGGTTTTTTGGGACTTTATTCTTGTAATCATGCCAATATATTAAAATAATTCACCAACTTTAGGCTTTTGGGGACATGGAATTACAGTTTGAATCAGATTATGTTTACCAATAACTGTAGAAATAGATTTAGAAAAACTCTAATTAGAGAAAATTACCCTAAGATAGACTTTGAATATTAGTATATGAGAACAAACTAGAATTTTAGTAAATTAGAGATGTTGTGTATTTTCCATGAAATAAATCTCTGTCTGGATAAGAGCTGGTAGAAGCCACTAGGGAACAGATGTACCATGGGGTAAAAACTATGACAAGGAGTTTCTATCATGACCTGGGTATTAGGGTACATGAAAACGGTCTACTCTTTACTCTTGGTTATGATACTCCCAGGGGAGATTCTTAGGATAATTCACATTTTAATTACAAAACATTATACAGGATTTAGGATTAAATACTTCCTCAGCAATAAAATTATAGGATTATATATTATATGCATAATCTATTCAATTTACATGAGGTATTTTACAAGATTGGAATTATGAATTGAGATTCATAAACTAACATTGTTTATGCCATTTTATATTAATGTCGCATAATAGAAGGAATGATAATTCCAACAATAAGCATGATCAAAAGATTAAGAAGGATCGTATCTTTTATGGTCTTAAGGAAAAAATTATAAGAAAAATAATCTCCCACATATTCTCATCAGATGAAGAATTATTATCATGTGTTAATAAGATAAGTATAAAATTTTATCAGTCCTATGGAATTAAAGGGACGAAAGATAAGAAAAGGATGGAAGAGAGAACGATGTATAAAGGGAAGAGGGATAAGAATGATTTTCCCACATGTGATAACTATGGAAATAATCACCTTGGTAAATTCTTGAAGAGAATGGGAGTTGTTATAAGTGTAGATAAAAAAGACACAAATTATGTGATTTCAAGGGTATGAAATAGCTTTCAAATGCACAATGATTCATGTGAAAAGAGCTGGAAACTACGCGAATTAATGTACAAATCAACAGAGTATTCCCAAAATGCTACAATTGGATAATAATCAAATTATGATACTACCAAAGATGAAGTTGAATGATTAGATTTTTCGTGTTGTTATTAATGTATTGTGTCATTTGAGTATTATATTAATTTTGTACATGTTATTAGAATTATATAGTATATAAGGATTGTACTGCATTAATATTTCATTATAAAAAATAGATTGTGTGGAACCAAGAAAAGTGACTCAATAGAAGGTTAATTATTTTTGGAAATTATATGGTTGAGAGAAAGGTAAAACCTAATATGGTTCTGATACTGGGGTGGTGATTTCGGAATAATATATGATTGATTTGGATAAATTATATTGGATATTATTAAATTCCTTGAAATTGATTAAGGATTTTCATATTCCATTATTGCTGGAGTTTATAACATTTTTGGATAGAAATGGTATATCCAGTATTTTATAAAGAATAAGGAAACATGAATGTAATCAATGATGTTTTATGGTAGTTCAGGGTTTTACAATGTTTCAAAAGAATAAATGATGAAGGTGTTCACATGTTATTTCGTGGAAAAAAGGATCTTGACCATGTTTACCTTATAAATATTGGACTGTGAGTTTGGAAAATGTATTTTGGATAATTCTAAAGGTTGGAATATATTATGTTTAACATTGGATACTATTGTTATGTTTAAATAATTTCTTGAGATTATTTTAGAATTGTGATAAAAAGGAAAACCTGGAGTTCGGAAGACAACCCGTCACGTCCAAAAAAGTTGCGACATGTGAAACCCCAACCGAAAGGTGACAAGGGATCATCACCTACCACTAGACTACAGATTTCATGAATAGTATAATGTAGTTTTTTTAAAATAGTCTGACATATGAATTATGAATTAATTATTTTTCGAACCCTATACGATTAAGATAAATATAATATTTTTGAGTTCTATTATCTTATAGTGTAAAAGATGATTTTTTGGTAAAAATTAATTAACGGATGGAATTATATGTGTAAAGTATTCTTTTTGGGACATATTCTGTGTGAAAAATTAATTCCTAACCTTTAGCGAAAAGATCTAAAATCCAAAAAATTGTTATCCTAAAGCATTATATTTTTTGAACCGATGATATTTTGAATCATCATAGATTGATTGATTCAAGTCCCTCAATTTGACAATTGATTGTGATTTATGACCTCAATAACGACCTATAAATTTTTTCTTTTTCCCTAAAACTAGGTTTGTAAAATTTACACTAATGCTCTCTTAATCTAGATCATAATTTGGTGGTGACTTTTTCATTTCCCTTTCCCTCTTACTAAGATTAATTTTATTAACTCAATTTCTGATGTGGGGTTTTTAAAATAGTATTTTTCGATTTTAATGATTTATTTTAAAAGAACAATTTCAAATTTTGAGGAATAAATTTATTGAATAATGAGATAATATAACACCCAAAGATTTCATAGTATGTTATTTCTTCAAAATAATTCAATAACATGAGATACATGCACCACTGAGTTCAAGCACACCACAACTTACCAAACTAGAAATTCAAAAGAGGTTATGTATAGTATTAACAATATTTTTATTCAAATATATGTTCCATATAATTATAACATCCATATTATGTGTTTCTTAGACATAGTAAAGGAACAAATTCATTTTTTCAAATAAAGGTAGTATTTTGTAGAAAATGAAATTTTACCTCCTTTTAATGGAGAACTTTTTTTAAATACAATATTTTATACTTTTATATATTCAATTTTATAATATAAACATCATATTTCTAATAGGGACATAAAAATATAGTTTTAATACTTTTTTGGTGTTTTTCTGATAACTTTCATATTTGGGTGAATAGTGTAAAATACTATATTTTAACTGAAAACATCCTTTTTAATCCAAATTATTTATAGTGTTCAATTATACATTTCAATGTTTTGAACGATTAATTAGATTATATTTTTATATCATATTAAACAATTTTGGTCATTATAAGTAATTTCACATTTTAATTTGACATAAACACATGTCAATATTATGATAGTTCTTACTTTTTAAAAAACACGCATTTTGGTTTTGACAACGAGAAAAAAAATTAAATTATTGAATTGAAATTATATGTTTTAATTAAGAAAAAATAGACTTCATTTTTTAATTCAGAAAATCAAAATTATATTCGGGTGAATTTTTTGTATTTATCTGAAAACATTCAATTTTTTATGAATAGTGAAAAATACTGCGTTATTGTTTTAAGAAGTCATTTTATTTAAGTAATTAGTTATTTTATATCAATTTATTTTAATTAAAAATAGATAAATAATACCTATATATTTTCAATTTAATTCATTGGAGTCATTTTATAATATGTTTATATATATAAAATTTTATTGAACTCTTTACCATCTTTTACCCACCTTTTAGGAGCATTTGAAAATTTGTATAAAACATAATTTTACCTCTTCTGTGAGTTGAATTTCTAAATTCATAGAGACATGGTTTACATAATTAAGTAATAAAAATTCAATAATATGAAATAAATTTTTGTAAATAGTTAATTTTGACTTTTCTTTACCACATTTAAATGAAAATAGTGTATTTAAGAGTAAAAATAATATTTTAATTACCCTACCAAATTTACTAATTCTATTAGATATGTTTAATTAAACCAAAAAACCTTAGTAAAAAATATGATCATTTAGGTCCACTTAGATTATTTGAAGACATTTATTATTATTTTATTTAAATAATTGTTCAAAGTGTTAAATTCACAGTTTATTAACTATTCCATTTTTAATAAAGGGATATACATAAGATAAATTCGATTATAAAACGAAATTAGAAATATAAAAATATTTCTTATGAAATGGAATTTTATTTATATTTTTTAGAGATTAAATAATTATAATTATTTATGACACAATGATGATGTAGTAATAACCTTTTTAATGAAATATTAAAATAGTTTATATTATAATTATTAAAGTAACTATAATTTTAATGTTTTTATGCCATACACTAATTTTCTAGGTTAATATGATATTTTTGGGTTTAATATATATATTGATTTTGATGTGATAAGGTTTTTGTGACTTTCACAAAAACCAAATACCAAATATTGTCAAAATTGAGATAAATTAATTTTTAATACAAATAATATATTATTGGCTGATATAATATTCCAAAAAATATATGGTTTGGCCAAGGATCCTGAATTATATTATATATGTCATTAAAGAACCACTTGAGGTTCCCTAGAATTTTTAGAGTATGTTTATTAACCATATAGTGTAAGAATACATCAATACATGGTAAAAGATAATTTATTTAACTAAGAGTTAAATCGAAAAGATAAGGTTAAAATGGTAACCTAAACTTGTCTAAAACCTATTGGTTGAACGGATTTAGATCCATAACCACCTAAGGATCTATATAAATTCATTTTAATCCATTATAAACCGAATATTATTGTTTAATTAATTAATATTTTAATCTTTTCCTAATGTGACCCTAACCCTTTTTATAGAAGGGAATTTCCCCTTATATCAAAATCACTCTTACAACGCCATTTGTCTTGGCCAAAACCTGCCCAAATATCCTCCCAAATACCATCACATATTTTTATATCCATTATGTTGAACATAATTACATCTTATTCAGCCGTTTTGATCAACTCAAAAAGAATCACATGAAGAAGAGATAATAATTTCACCACCCTTTTTCAAAGTTCATTTCTTCTTCCAAATCCTCATTATTTGTTATCCAAATAACAATGTAATAAATACAGTATATTCTACATAACATGATTTTATTATAAAAACGGTACAACCATATTCATTATTCTATCCATATTATGAAAGACAAAGTCACCATACGTGCGTACGCACGGCTTACCGTCTCCACGTTGTGGTGTAGTTTGTTATTAAAACACTTCATTATTTTTATGGGTATAATAATGAGTACAAATTATGTAAATACTAAATATAACATGTTTGTTAATATGTATATATTATATACCATCAAATTATATATGAATTAACCGTCAATATAATGATATTTTCTATCGTGCGTACGTAAAAATTACCGTTTCCACGAACACGATGAGAATCATTGTCCATCGTAATCATTCAAGAATAATTTTCATTCTATGATTACAATTACTACTTAATAACATAATATCATTCTGTATAAGAATCATATACATCATATCAATAAAAACATGGCTTATGTAACATATCATATAAATGAAAACAGATCAGTTAACACCGGAAACGATAATACTACTAAAATGTTATTAACAAAGAAATATTAGATGATAATATATGGTATAATATTTATGTATGTGGTCCTTGTATAATTTAATAACAAATATTTGACTATTATACATGATTTTAACATACCCTCGACCATGGAAAAGTACAGGGTATGGGTTAAATCCTCAATCTCATTATTATCCGAGATTGTTTATGCATAAGTATTTACGGGTAAATATTTATCATCAATGTACATTTTTCATAAAAATGTTTGGAAAATTAATATTTTAAGGATTTATTGGATGGTATACTTAACTATATCATCTTTTTAAATGTTTTAAATATATTTTTTCAAAATATTTTAGATTAATTTCCATGTTTTGAAAATCATTTTTAGGATATATTTATATGGACATCAATTTTTTAAAATGTTAATTCCTTTCAATGTTTCAAATTGGAATGAGAAAAATTGATTCAAAGTTGTCCTTAAATGTTTTCCTTTCTTAATTATGTCAATTTAATAGATTTTAAAAAATAAGTAAAGAGATATTTCTCTCAAATTGTTTTGATTTCATCTATGTAAAAATCCATTGAGAGATTTTACACTTGTTTGAATTTGATTTATTATGATACAAATCTTCCATAGATTATTGATCATTTATTGAAATGTTATAATGATGATGTTTTATTTTTATACCATTCATGGTTTATGGGTAATGAATTATCATTTCATATGCTAGTTTTAATACGAATGTTTATTTTATGTTTCAACCATTCATAAGAGGAATGCATTGGAATTAGTAAGTGACAGGTGAATCCCTCTATAGCACCTCGATGCATAGGTAAGTCTAAAGAGACAAAATAGTGTCTTTTCACAAGGCTTTGAAAAAATCTTATTTTTAGACTATGAACAAGGCCCTGAATATTTGGTTATAAAGTCTGGAGTATTTATTCAATTATTATGAAATTGTCTATTGATATTGTAAGTGATTATTCGATTTTTAGAATATCCATGTGAATGTGTAAATGGAATTATTCGATTTATGTTTTACATATTATGATGATGTTTTAGTTTAAATGGCTTGTGATTTAGTCTTATTCATTTCCTTAAATGTTTACCCTTATTTATAAAATTTTCTTCTATTTTGTTAACCTTACTAAGCATCTGAACTCACCACTTTATATGTTCTATTTTCTAAGGTTTACATGACGTATTTTATGATTGATAAGTAGGATTAAGATATGGGATTGATGGAATTATCAAAGGATCATTTATGTTGTGTTTTATTTTCTAATGTGTAATGTATCATTCTGGTATGTAATATATTTTCCAAGACTGTTAAACTGATCGTTTTTTCTTGACTTGATTCCTTGTAATTATACCAATGTATTGAAATAATGCACCGAATATAGGATTTTTGGGGTTGGGGAGTTACGTTAACATTGAGAGATTATTAAATATTAATTTTATAAAAAGGATATATTTTTTAGGAACTCTATTTATATTTCATAAATATGTTCTGAGTATTCATACAATCTAATTTAATCTCAATGAAATAATGGGCATGTTAATATAATAATATTTTATTATTACATTACTGTTTTATAGACACTGTGTTTCGGGTTTAATGTGGTATTAAGCATAATTTTTTTAAAATCTCAGTATGTTACATTTTTAATTGTAATGATCTGTCACCTGAGATATTAACAATTTTTTGGAATATAATATATAATGATAAAAGTAATAATTCTTTGTTTACAATTATTAAAACACGATTACAACATCTATGAAAAACATGCATTGGTATTTCTAAACATTATCTCTTCTTCACCCCATTTTAATCAATTATTTATCCAATTTAATTGATATTGATGTAGCATTATTCAAATTTTTTCTTATTAAATCATATTTCATTTATTCTGATTTAAAAAGGGGTGCCCCTCACCCCACATTCATGCATAGAAAAACTCAATGTTTGTTCCAGTCTCTAATAAGAAATCTTGTAAAGACTCTTATCCACACTGAATACATTATATTTTTCTATAATTTCAATCCCTCATGGGATTAACCACCTTTTAGAATGACATAATCCATGTTGCGAGGTATAAAAATATAATAGTTCACCCCACATTTATATTTCTATATATGAAAATATTTTTCATCTAAATCCATTACACGATAATTGAAAGATAAAATTTAATGTCCCTAAATTTTGGTTATTTTTTTATTAAATGGGATTATTTTGAGACCGCAAAATATCATGGGGTGTGATTCTAAGGTCAGGAGTGCCCGGAATGATCCATTGAATTTTTTCTAGGCATTAATTAATGAACATAAGCAATTTTCATGAAAAAAGTGTAATAAATATTAAAAAGATACTAGCATAAGAATTCAGAGGGCACCATTACTTTCAAGATGGCTTGTTTACCCTAGTCACTACTTAATTTTAGTCGGTGTATGCCTCCTGTGGGAAAACCCAAATATTGTATAACTGTAAATAAAATAATTAAAAAAAGTTATTTTATTTTTCAAATGCTTATAACTCACAAATAGTTACTCAGATTAAAAATCATAGATCACGACAGAACTGGTGATGGTATGCTCTCGTGAGTATGATACTAGCATTGGTCAGCGTGGGCCACTAGGGAATGTTAGGTTTTTTGCATAAATAATATAATTAACTAAAAAATTAATTATTCTAAAACCCATATCTTCTAAACGGTAACTCGGATTGAAAATTTGATAGTACAATTGAATTATTTGTGGTGTTTTTTTGTTAGTCAAAGCCTAACCTCAACACGTGCAGGTCAAGGTTGAACGTTAATAATTTATTAAATGTTTTTAATGTACATTTAGAAAACACGCGAGCAACATCTTCTAACATTTGATCCACTTCATGTATTAAAAATCCAAGTGCACCATTGAATATGCAGTTCCATCATTCTCATAAGGTATACATTACTTTGACTGCAGTAGGTCTGGAAAAAAAATTATGTTTTGTGACTTTATAAAAGAAATGAATTAAAATAATTTAATTATTTTATTTAATATCCTCCTACGGACAACCAAAGGGGGGAGGCCAGTGACGTTTCAATCTAATTAATGGATTGACATTTAAACCCTAAGTAACAATGTCATTGGGGAATTAAAAAGCTTTTTAATTGATGATCCCGATTAAATTATAATGTTGTTACTTACCCTCCCCTCACCTATATATATGAAGCATGGGGAGGCTTATCGGGATAGCTTCACCATGCAACGAATTGATGAAGGAGGGCCACAATGCGATACCCTTAGAGGACCAAGTTGATCCTTGAATGAGGTGATAGGTGACACTGAACCAAGAACCAAAGGATGACGTGCGAGTGTTGGCATTGGTAACTTGTTGTGAGAACGAAGAAAATGATCTTTCTTCAAGTCATGGATGCTCTCTAATGGGTTTTGAGGTTACATTTTTATTCATTTGTACTTTTTAAATGATTCTTCACTTCCCTATTCAATAATAATATGATGAAATCAGGTCAACCGACTAACGCGTTGACCCACGATTCATTCGTCTTTGTGGAAGGTTGTTGTGGGGAAACATGTGGGTTTTATCTTTTTTTTTAATTCAATTGGTTATTAAACCATTAACCCCTCATGTTACTAGCTAATGTAGAGGGTGATGGCCTAACGAAACCATCCCAAACCATCATTTTTCTTTTCTAAGTCCTTTTTCCTACATAGAAGACCGAAAATGTGATGACACCGAGTGGCTATGTGGTTGATAGAACATCGATGCATGCTACACGAGTAATCTACGACACAAAGCAACGAAGATCATCGGAATGGCCAACACCAGCCGTCCGTGGAGGACGCATGACGCGCTTTCATGCACCACCATTTAACAAATATGGTCGACGCTCATCAATAGCGATGACACAAGGATATTGGTAGGAACGTTGGCTAGCCGTGAGTGGCGGAGCGGCGTGCCCTTGCCCGCCGCAAGAGGAGTCGGCCTGCTCGTCGATAATTTGCGACAGAGTTGCACGGATCTGCCACAGCGGGTCCTACATGCCACCTCGCGGTGCAATGTGGTACCACCAATGTGTGAAGACCGAACGACCCTTGAAATTTGGGGGAATACCGGGGGGTCTCTCCCCCAATTTCAGCTAGGGAGGACCCCCTTGTGGGTCACGCGTCATGTGGTCGGGCCGCCCCTTTGTGGGTCGGGTCGACCAACCACTGGATGAGAAGCCCCATTCTGTAGATCGGGGAAGAGCTTGACCTAGTGGGCCATATCATCCATGGCCCAGCCCATATCGGGTCGGGTCAGGTCAGTCAGAAAAAGTTGGACCTGATCTGGGGCCCATCGGGCCCAGAAACACTTTAAGGGTCATATATCGAGTATCAGACATCCATATTTCAAAATGACTGCCGTGTTAGAATCCTTGGAGTGATATGATCTTTTGGAATACTCAACGAGTGTTTTAGATAAACCTGGAGTACGACCGGGTTGGATCACACCTGAATCCAAACGGGCCCTTAGTACTGAAATTCCAATAATGAAAATACCAGGCATCTGATGGAAACTCCGTTTGTTGCGTTGGAACCCTTATGACACGTCAGATCATCATGTAACTTTTTTGTGATACTATGTGATAATTTTAATACGACCAATGCTTTGAGAAGTGGTTCTCACATGCGCACTATGTATGTTACCATATGACCGGCATAGACTAGATGACTGCTGACCTTTTCGACTCGAAGTGACTTGATGGCCCAATGGGGAGTGCCTCTCTGTGATACGGCAGACCCACAGTGGGGAGCACCCATTTGTCACACTATAGAACCATGGTATGTGATGGGGAGGAGTACCTTAAGAGGCCATGGTGGGGAGAAGCTCTGTGTGACTCGGCAGACCCTTGGTAAGTGATGGGGAGGAGTACCTTAGTTGTTCAAGGTTAGTGGGAAGTGCCTCTATGTGACGCGACATGCTTTCTGTACACGATATCAGATTATTTCTCCATTAACCAATGTGTTCGACGTTGTGACTGGGAATGTTACTTGATTTTATGCCTAGAGATTCTGTGGCTAGCTATCAGCATTCATAGTGATCTTGTGCGGGCCATAATTATAATCCTATTTTTGTATGATTTATACCTGGTTTGATCTGAGACCCTTTTTTTAACTAAGTCATTTATCATTGTGGTACTATCATTGTGGTGTTACTTTTGTTGTACTTTAACCTTCGTGGTGTTACCATTGTAGTATACTTACCTCATGTATGAGAGGAGTATATCTTTATATCTTAGGTATATGTATGTCCACATATATAAGTAGAGTTGATGTCTTACATTGTAGTTTTTTTTATTGTGGAATATTCGGAGACCTACTGGGTCCCAGGTTCCCGACAGAGTATCGTTATTCTCACCCTTGAATGGGCTTCGCTCGCACCATGTTGTCTCCTATGCAGATGACGTACAATATTGATCGAGGCTAAGGGATCAAGGAAAGTATGGTGCTAAAAGGTGTATCATTTGGTGTGAAGTGATGCATAGAAAACTAATCATGAAATGTACATACCCTTCAGGTAGGATCTGGGGTGGACCGTTGGGTGTGGTAGGACACAGGGTCTACAGATCATGAGTTGTACCTACCCTTCAGGTTTGATCTGTGTTGGATGATCCATGAGCTGTTTATCACCTTTTCAGTTTCTTCGTTCTTTTTATTTGTACATTCTATTTTCTATTTGGGATTGTATTCCGACCCCTTTACTTTCATATCAAAAATTATATAGCAGTTTACTTCACAATTGCATCCTGTTTTCTATCATACTGTGTGTTTGTACAGTTTGATGATAATTTATTCCCATTTATGGGAATAGGCCTTTTGGTTCTAGTCACCAACTCCTAACCTATGGATGGTGGGATTGGGGTAGTCATAGCAATGGGCCCTAGGGGATGGGTCGTGAAAATTTTTTATCAGAGGAGTCGGTTCTACTGAAAAACTAGGACACTAATATTTTCTCTGTGGAAATATTTTTGAGTGTTATGAGAGTAGTTTTCAGTTTTTGGAATCCAATGTTCATGCTACCGCTGATGTATCCTTACAACTAGACCATGATTTCTATTTCCCGACTTAGTGCACGAATACACTGATTGCGTGTGTTTATGAAATGTTTTTCCTTGGTTCTATTAGAGTCAGCTTACCAGGTAAAAATTAATGATCGTGGAGCTGCTATTCCATATCATGATTCCACCGCATAGACAGCCAGATAGGATTCCTCATAGAGTACTCACTGATGGACCATTGAGCAATGAGGCTCTGGTGCAGGGCCCTCATACTGTGTTGGCACCTTCAGGTTGTGTACCAGTAGCACCACCACCCATTGGGAAACAGTTACCACCAGTAACACTGGAGGAAGGTGCATGCTGATTGAGCATGTTTCCTGAGTTCCAGTGGCAGAGGCCTTGAGGGTATAATGACGAGATAGATTCCCATGGAGATGAGGACTGGCTGGAGGCTGTGGCTAGAGTTTTCTGCAAAGTTGGGACACCAGTTGAGTAGATGGTGATCCTACCTGCTGGTCTTTTCCAGTATGTGACCATGAGGATAGTTCGTAGTGTAACGAGGCTTCGGTACTAGGACCATTTAATAAGATGGTTCTTTCATGTAGTGTGACAGCTATAAGAATGCCTTTTGGTCAGCAGTTACAGTGGGCAGTTCTGGAATAGGACACATATAGGCTTAGAGCCTTACATGTGTTTCAACATAATATACCTCTCAGGTTCCAAGGTAAGACCGACTCACATGCAGATGAGGACCAACATGAGGAGGTGGGTAAGAGTTCCATAGTTCTTTTACAACATCATCTGGATGACATGTTGGTAGATGAATATTCATCAAGGCATAACAACAATCCCAGGTACTCAATGAATACAGTATGGTCAGTGCTTCAGGGCTCGAACCTCTGAGCGATGTGTGTTTAAGGAAATCTAAGACAACACTATTCCTCAATGCATTCTTATGTATGTTAGGGTTCTAGAGAGAACCATTGTGGTTGAATGTCCTTTGGCCGGGCAGATACAACCAGTGAATTTTAGTAGTGGAAAAGAAGGAAACTAGTGCCAGTCTCAGATACATGGTAGTGTAAAATTTATCAGGAAGAGGATGTGATTGGGATAGATAAATATGTAGGGCTCTAGATGTGGAAACAGAGCTAGAAGAGTAGCATGAGGTGGTGAACATTTCGCATGTTACAACAACCTTCTCAATGAGTTCCCACTATTCTCAGGGAGCTGGAGGACAGGGGAAGGGAGTAGCTTCATGCAGTCAAGGAGTGTTAACCAAGGGCTCTCGAAATGATTCATGGTGCGGTCTATGTCAACTAATAGTTATCATATTAAGAGACATCAGTACCAATCATTCCTTCCTTCTGTGAATATTGTCCAAGACCTAGAGTTTATAGTTATATAGTTGACTTGAACCTTGCGTCTGGAGATACCTTTGAGAGGAGAATTGATAATCACACTTATGTCGGGGTTGCGATCTGTCCCTCGAGGCAAGTGTTTCAGTTGTAACCTCTCGGTGGCAATGCCAAGGCCTTATGACATTAGTTTGGGTATGGAATGGATATCCACAGTTTATAGACAGAATTAATGTATTAGGATATTTTTTTGGATTATCTACAACATTAGAATGTGGTTTTCCTGGGTCAGAGAAAAATGAAACCAATGTATCATTGGATAAACTCATGCATATGAGTGTGGAATAGATAACTCTTGAGTCGATCAGATTTACCATAATGGACATAATAGTTTTTTTATTTCCCAAAAGGCGTGGAAGAGTGTGGGGAGATCATATCAAAATATGATTCCAGGTTTACCTCCCTGAAGGGAGAGGGACATCTATATTGGCTGCATACTATTGGTGTTTTGAACCAGACTTCTTTAGGGTAGTGACACCCTTATTAGAATTGACGAAGAAGGGGGATCATTTCATGGGGAAAGAGTGATGAAAACAATGTTTTTAGGATATATGGAAGATATTAACATGTGACCCCACATTGAGGATGTTATAAGAGGGAGTTGGGAATGTAGATTACTGTGAGGCATCAGGTACAAAACTTGGGTGTGACCTGATGCAGGAGCGACCAGTGATCGCTTATGGCTCACGACAGCTGAGAAAACATGAGCAGAACTATGCTACCCATGACTTGGAGTTAGTAGAAGTCGTATTCAACATGAATATTTGAAAACATTACTTGATGGGTGAAATTTTTATAGTCTACTATGATCACAAGGGTCTTAGGCATATGTTCTTTTAGACAGACCTGAACCTGGGACAACGACAATGGCTAGAGTTCATCGAGGACTATGAACTTGAGATAGTCTATACATATAGGAAGGGGAATATGGTAACAGATTCACTCAATAGTAGGATTGGTCATTAATTTCTTAGGGAACCAATAGAGCAACTTGTGGCGTCGCAGATATCATTCATGGATAGAGTTGGATGAGCATACCTCTAGTCTATGATAGTCACTCCCCCACACCTTCAGCGAGTCAGGGAGGTGCAACTTGGGGACACAAATTGAGAGACTCAACGTTCTCATATATACTCAAGACAAGAGCCTAATGGATTTTATGAATGTGGGGAGCACGTCATCCTCTTCAAATGACGTACCATGGTACTAGTGCTGCTTTGGGGGGAGGAATTGATGGAGATTCATACATTCCATTAAACAGTATATCCAGGAGTGTAATTAACTTACTAGGACATAATACATTCGTACCGTTGGCTAGGGATGAAAGAATAACTGCTAGAGTTTGTATCATGATGTATGCCATGTCATTAAATGAAGAATGCATAGATATGATAATAGTCTTATGAAAATAGGAGGAGGAAGACCATGTCTTCCCATGGGTCTCACCTCAACGAGGTTTGTAGAGTTTTTGTCGGGACAACATTTACATTGTTCCAGGTGAAGATAGAGGATCAACAGAAGCGACTCCTTAGTGGATGTTAGATCCCTACGGTTCCAGTTCGGTGGGATCATGAGAACCTCCTAGAGAGCACGTGTGAGCGGTAGGATCAGATTCATGCTCAGTACCCCCATTAGTTCCATTAGACTATTTTTTGGTTATACAGGATGTAAATACCGATGATGGGAATAATTAAATTTATATGAATTTTTGTATTGTTTTTTTATTATATGGAATTATTTCAAGAAATTTAAATCTTATGGTGCATGATTCTGATACCTAGAGTACCCAGAATGATCTGTCAAAATTTTGTTATGCATTAATTAGCACGATTAAGCTATTTTCCTAAAAATGTTGAATAAATCTTAATTGGTAGCCCATATTAGAATTTTGAGGGCACAATTGCATTCAGGATAGTAGGTTTACTCTAGGAGCAACTTATATTTAGTTGTCTCAAGCCTCCTTAGGGAAAACCAAAAAATTGCATAACCATAAATAAAATAATTAAATAGAGTTATTTAATTTTTCAAATGCTTATAACTCCCAAATGGTTACTTGGATTAAAAATACGATATCATTGCTGAACTCATGAGAGTATAATATATCTTTAGGATGATATTAAATTTGGCTGGTGCTGGCCTCTAGTGAATGTTAATTTTTTTCCGTAAATAAAATAATTAACTGATATTTATTTTATTATAAATACGTAAATTATAAATGGTAACTCAGATTGAGAATCAGAGAGTATTATTGAGTTTTTTGAAGGTGTTATCCTTAGGAAAATCATATCCTCGACTGATGCGGGTTGAGGGTGAAAATTGATAATTTATAAAACCTTGGTTATGGTACGTTCAATAAACGCACGAGCATTGTTTTCAAACATTTGGACTAGGGATCATATTAAAAATCTGAGCACACCATCAAATCTTTAGTGGAGGGATTCACTTAAAGGAGACTATACATTGACCATAGTAGGTCCGGAAAAATATTTATGTCCAATAAAATTTTAAAAGAAATGAAATGAAATAATTTTATTATTTTACTTCATATCCTCCAATGGACAAGAAAATTAGTGGGACCAGTGATGTGTGAATACAACAAATGGAATGACCTGAAAACCCTATGTAATAACATCGTTGGGGAATTTAGAATCATCCTAATTGATGAGACCCATTAAATTCTAACGTCGTTACTTACCCTCCCTTTCTACAATATATATGGAGTTTGGGGAGAGGAATTGGCACTACTTTCCCATGAAATGAAGTGCTAAAGGAGTTCCACGATGCCAGAACTTTAGAAGATGGATCTGATCCTAGTGGGAGGTGATGGGCGGAATTGAAACATGATCCAAAGGATATCGTGTGATTGCTGTTGTGGGGAACCAGTTGCGGGAACGAACATGATCTACCTTCAAGCCATAGACGCTCTCTATTGGGTTTCTAGGTATGGGGTTTATTAGTTTATGCTTTTTAAATGAATCCCCCTTTCCCCATTCTTGAAAAACACAACAAAACACTGGTCAACCAACTAATTGGACGAACCTCAATTCATTCGTCTTTGTACGAGGTTTTTCCATGGAATCATGTGGGGTTTATAATGTGGATTAATTCAACTGTTTAATAAAACCTTAACCCCTATCTTGTTACGAGAAAATGCGGGGGGTGCGGGCCTAACATACACGTATTGAACCATATTTTATATTTTATACATCTTTTTTCTTCCATTGAAGACTAACATCATGACGATACCAACCAACTACATGGTGGATAGCGCGTTGACGCACACGGCAATAGGAGGCCACAAAAATAAGTCATGGAATCTGTCGGAGCAGCCGACACCATCCTACCATAGAGGAGGCACGACGCACCGTTGCGCCCTGCAAATGAACAAGGAGGGTCACGGCTCGTCAACTGCAGAGACCTGAGGTAATCGATCGACATGCCTGAGAGCCACGGGTGGAGGAGCGGCGCGCCATCGCATGCCGCTAATGGAGTCATCCAAAACATTGTCCGACCATGATAGTGTTTGCAAGACCCACCCCAGCAGGTCTTGCGTGCCACCTGGCAACGCTTCATGGCACTGCTGCTGCGATAAGACCGAATAACCCTCATTAGTTCGGGGAAAACTGTGGGTTTCTCCCCTGAGGGTGGCTAAGGTGGACCCCCTTGTGGTTCGCGTATAATGTGGTTGGGCCGCCGCCCCACCGAGCTTCCGCCCTCCCTGGCCGCTGCCCTAGCTCGCCGCCTTCCATCCAGGCCGCCGCTCGATGGGGTCGCCGCCCCCCCGTGCTGCACCTTTGCGGGCCGGGCCTCCAAACCGTGGGTCGGACCACACAACTGCGAACCCCTATTATTGTGGGTAGGGCCGAACCTTGGCCAAGTAGGATGAGTCCTCTGGGGCCCATCACAGATCGGGTCAGGCCGGGTCGGGCCGACCAGGGTCTAAATGGCCCTAGGTCCAACTAGGACTAGAAACATTTAAAGTGCCTTATCTCGAGAACCTGACATCCATATGGCGAACCCTATGTGGTGTTGGGATCCGTGGAGCGAGATCGTACTTTTACTTAATTCGCGAGTGTTTTGGAGAAACATGGAGTAAGGACGGGTTGGATCACACCCGAATCCAACTAGGTCCTCGACACTGAATTTCCAAAAATGAAAATACCAGGTGATCAATTGACACACAGTCTATTGCATTGGAACCCTCATGACATGGAAGATCATTGGGTTACTTATTTGTGAGACTTTGTTCCAAATTTATTACGACCAATGGTTTAAGGAGAGGTTCTCCCAAGTGCACTATGTACGGAACCTTGGGACTGGCTGAGACTTGATAACGACTGACCTTTTCGATTCAAGGTGACTCAACGGCCTAGTGGGGGGACCTATGTTTATCATGGTAGGACCATGGTGGGGATCATCTCTATGTGACACAGTAGACCCATGGACTGCGATGGGGAGGAGTACCTCAGCAGGACAGGATCGAGACCTGCTCTGTGTGACCCGGTAGACCCACAATACATGATGGGGAGGAGTACATCATTAGTTCTTGGTTAGTGGGATGTACCTCTGTGTGATGCGATAGACCCAATGTACTCGATAGAGGATGAGTTCTCCAGCATCTGATGTGTTCGAAGTTGTGACTGGGAATGTTACTTGTTCCAAGGCCTAGAGAATCTATGGCTGGCTATTAGCATTCATAGTGATCCTATGTGGGTCAGCGTCATAATCATGTTCGTCTGAGTTTTATATCTAGTTTGAGATGAGACTCTTTTTGATCGAATTATTTTACATTTATGGTAATATCTTCATGGTGTTACATGTGTGGTACTTTTACCTTCGTGGTGTTACCTTTTTGGTAGACTTCTCTCCTATATGAGGTGAGTATATCCTGATAACATATGTATATATATGGGCATATACCTAAGTATAGTTGATGTATTGTTTTTTGGGTTTTCCTTAGTGGATCATTATAAGACCTATGAGGTCTCGAGGTCCCAACTGAGTATCATTATACTCACCCCATCATGTGCTTCGCTGACACAATGTTGTTTCTTGTGAAAACGACGTACGATATTGATCGAGGTTGACAGAGCCAGGATTGTGCGGTGCTCATAGGCGATCTATTTGGTGTGACATGATGCAGGGAATACGAATCATGAGCTGTAAATATCCTTCAGGTAGGATCCACGGTGGACCATTTGGTGTGACTCGATGCTGGGAATACTGATCGTGAGCTATACCTACCCTTCAGGTTGGATCTGTGATGGAAAATCCAGGAGTTTCTTTTCACCTTTTCATATGTTTTTTACTTTTCAGTTATACTTTTACTTTTCCATTTCGGATTATATTCCGACCCCTTTACTTTAAGAAAACATTGGATATAGCTATTTACTTCATAGTTGCTTCTTGTTGTGTTCTCACACCGTGTGTTTGTACAAGTTTAAAGTTAATTCCTTCCCATTTTAGAGAATACACCTTTTAGTGCTAGTCGCTAACCTCTGGCTGATGGATGGCGGACATGGTGTAGTCACAAAAATAGGGCCCGGGTGCGAGTCATGACATTAAATAATTTTAATTAATATATGTTCTTTTTATTATATTAATTTCGTACTCAAAAACAATGTTTCTTATTTAATTATTGTAAAAATGAAGGGGCAGCCAATGAGAATGCAGAAAACTGATTTCATGGGTAAACATGGGGTTTCCTTCATCGAGTTATACAGAATGTAAAAAAGGATATTTTAATAAATATTTTTCATTTCTATGATATTTTTAATTTTCATAAAAAATGAATCCTATTTTTTCCATTCTACCATTATTGGAAAATAAAATCTTCACAAATGAATAAATATAGTCTATCACCTTCATGTATCGTTGCATAATACTTTTCATTACTACCGTTCAAAGACTACTCAACGAATAGTTTCCATTTATGAATATTATTTTTATGATATGTAAACGAATACAGTAATAAAATTTAATATATTATTAATTATTGAAATTTTATACAATATTTAAAAAATTAACAATCATTAAAATTGGAACTAAGAAGAAGAAAAAACAATTTATTGATATTGTGTAATATTTTCATCTCTATTAATCAATATTATAATTTCATAAAATAATGATATAAAACAATAAAAATACTTTTTTATATAATTATACAACTACTGTATTTATTTTCAATCAAATTAGATTATAATGAACAATGATAATTGTGTTTTCATTGTGGGGGCTGTTGGACGACTTACTTGTAGAATTATAAATATTTAGTATATGATTGAAAATGGAAAAATTATATTGATATAATATGATATTAATATTTATATAACTTTTTTTGATATTTAAATGATTAATCATGCCTTATGATATTAAATAAGAGAACAACATTTATTCGTTTACAATGTCTCTATAGCCTACATTTTATATATTTCATCATCAAGGATCAATAGTGAAATATTAATAAAGGGAAAATGAATGTTCATATATAAATAAAAACAATTTTTATCTAATATTTAATAAAAATGGAATTATGAACATTTTATGCTGGAGGAATAAAAACAACCCTCTAAAAAATTAATACAAAGAGTCAAAATAATAAGAACACAAAGTTGAAAAAAGGAAAAATAATAAATAACTATACTTATATATAATAATTAGAAATTATATTTATAAGTACTACTAGGTATGAATATATTCTTGACCTAGTATTTTAATTTAATAATTTTTTTAATGGACTTTATAGTGAATTTGACTATTTGGAAGTAAATGTAATGGTTTTTCGTGACCCAAATATTTTCATTGGATCATAATCAATCTCTTATACTAATATCATTTATGATTGATCTATTGTAACCTATGATGAGGTTAAATTTTATTTAAAAAATATTTTATATGAAATATGGTTTGACACAAATCTCTTCTTCCTAAAACAATATATTAATTTTTAATTGATTTTTTTAAATAATATCTCCCATTTCATTTAATGTATTGTACCATTATATCAAAATTAAAACCCCATAAAAATTGTCTTTGTTCCTTATTAAAATATCATATTTTTATCTGAAATAATCCATTTTTTGGTTTATTAAAATTTTATAAAATGTGTTTTTTAGGTGGTAAAATATGTTTGTTTTAAATAATGTTTTATTAAAATATTTTTAATGAATTTTAATTACCATTATTTTATATCCCTAATTTGTGTATTTTATTCGTGAAATATATATTATTTGTTATCAATGCCTCTTTATTGAATTTTAATTTTACATAAATTTCTAATAATTCTTCACTTCATACTGCTTTATTTGGAAGGTGATTAGAAATTCATTACTTTTGGTAGATATTAATAAATTCTTTTTAAGAAAATTATTTTTTTGAAATATCAACCACATTCATTATATTCTTATCTAATTAAGTAGTTGTTCCAAATAATCCTTATTTTTTCATGTCTAAATACACCATTTTTTATTTTGTGTATTTGTTATTGGAAGCTATTTGTTGAGATGATACGTGAAGGGAATTGGTGAATAGTCAAATAATGAATATTGAATTTTTTATTAATATAAAATAATGATAATTTTTTAGGATAACATAATTGTGGAACTAGGGATTTATGATTTTTCATTGGATTCTATTACTGATAAATAATTCATGTACATTTTATGGTTTATTTAGGTACTAACATAATCTATGGAAATGAAATTTGAGAAAAATCATCTGGATGTTTTATTTATTGGAATGTTAATTAAATAAGAAAAATAAATATTAATAGATATTGAAAATTTCATAATAATAATTTTAACTTGTGAATGTGGTTTCTGGAGTATTTATTTTATAATCTATTGGACTGATTAATTTATTTAAGGTAATAAAAATGAAAAAAATAATTTCCTTTCCCTAATAATAAATTAATAATTATTTTAGGGATTTTATGAATAAAAATTATAATATGTTTTTAGAAGGATTATTTAATATTTATGATGATTAATTTTAATACATATGTGAGTATAATAAAATAATAACCCACCCTTGAGAAAAATTTATGAACCTTATCCACATACGTGGGACATAGGTCTGAGATGTGTGAGGTATAACATAAAATCCATCCACATTAGAAGTTGAGTATGAGGGATTACATATGGCCCATGAGGGTACACATGTGAGCGTTACGTGTGAAAAGGGTGCACATGTGAGTGCCTAGGTGGACATGAAAATGGGGTGGTAAAGCCAATGATGGTTTTATATCCAATGTATCTAAGAGAAAACCATGGTTCCAAAATTATATATAGATACAGTTTATAGTATTATTAAGTGATTTCTTTGAATATGGATGGTTAGATGTGGGATGATCTTTTACCACATTATTATTCCCAGAATATAGCCACTACGGAAATAAGTGGAGTTGTTCAATTAGGATAGTCGAGATTTTATAATCATCTATGTAAAATTTTCATTATCTAAGACCTTGTTATCATTCAAGAAATATTTTCAGATACAAAAATCATCATCCCCAATCGATCCAGGCTCATGGTCAAAATTAAACATTTTGATAAAAATGATTTGAATGTTAATGACTGAACTTTATTTTGAGAATTTGAATAAAGGATTGAAAAATAGTGTCATTCACACAAATGAATAGAAGGAAAATAAATAACAATTTCATGAGCATATGATTCTATGGAGTCGATTTTGTGGATTTATATGAGTATTATCACATGACATGATAATGTTATCATAAAGACAAAAATTAATCTCACATAAGAGGTGATTCTGTAATTTTTGGCATTAAATAAATGTTATGTATTTAAATTGATAAAGAATAAGATATATTTTCATTACTCTTTAGTCAAAATGGTCTTTAATGTTAATATTGTTGCCACTTCATCTATAAATATTTTTATGATGAAAAGGGTTATAGGTGCTGCCTTTTGAAATTTTTGAGAGCTGTAATTTGTAAAAACTCAATAGAACACCATCATGTTAACATTAATATGAAGAATAAAAGATCTCATGATCATTACATGGAATTTATTTCTAATAAATGATAAAAAATACACACATTTATAGGATTTTGTTTTAATATCTATGGAGTAATTTTTATTTTTTAAAGATCAAGACATCACACTAATATATGGTTGATAGAGTACTATGAACAAGATTTAATTTAAGGATAATCATTATTTTGACGAACTAGATATATAACTGGGATTATATATTATTTTATAAGAAATTGAATTCATGATATAATTTATTAATGGTGAATCTTTCCCACTGCATACATTAGACACATAATGGTAGGTTTTTTAACTAGTATATTTGATGAAATCTCAAACTCAAAACATGCATGAAGAAACTACATTATAAAGATATTGGGTTATATATATGTCACTCCATAATGGTCCATGTGTTAATCAATTAATATTTTACTAATATAATGAGTATTTTATATATTGGAATTAAGATATCTTGAGTGGAAAATAGGAATCTGTGTGTTTCACAACCCACATAATAAAATTTAACAAAAATTAGTATACATACAATTATATGACTAAACTAATTAATAAATATAATAATTTATATGTCTTTGTGTTTTCACCAATATTATACATAAGAAAATTATGTAATATTTAATGATGCTTATTTTCAGTAACTAAATAGGAAATTTAATGATAATTTTTATTGGAAAAGTAGAGGCTACAAGGTTTGGAAAAATCATAAATAGAACTAAATATTCCGTTCAAATGAATTTGAAACACATGTAAATAACTAATAATGAACATAATTTCAATATTTTTTAACCAAAACCCTATAATATGACAATTAACTACGAATTTTCATCTATAATTGTACATGAGAAAGATGATTGATCCGTTTAGTTATTGGAGGAAAATCTATTTCATGTTGTCCAGAGGAACCAATTGTATATAGACATCTTAATATAATTATATTGAAATATAAATTTACATTTATGACTTGTGTTCCTAACACATCTCTAATGGATATATTTTTTGATTTGTGTATATCCAATTGATGGTAACATTATATTCATTATCAAAAAAGTATCCATTATAATCACATATTTATATATAGAAGATTCCATTGTGGGACATCTAAATAACCGGCAATGGAGTAGGTATTAGTAAAAACACAGTTATATGTTTTTTGTGGTGATTTATCATTTTTCTAAAAGATTTGAGTTCAGAAGATATTATTTATAGGGTTGATATGCATAAGATGTACCAAATAATCAAAAAAAATAAAATTAATTTTTGAAATTAAACCACCAAATCAACCCCACTGAATGGTGAATCATTCTCATAGAATTACATGTTGAAGGAGAGAAATTTTAACCTATAAATATCAATTATTAATTATATGAAATAAGTAATTTTAACTAATTCAACATTTTATGGGTTCATGTATTCAATGGGAGTAATTTTCCTAACTAGAGGAATATTATTATACCCTTCCTCTAATAACATGTCACGAAAGTGAGAGATGCTGAAATATTTGGGATTCTACTAATCATAGATAAGTATTCTACGAAATATGAGAAAATATATGTATCAATATTAATAGAAGGGCCCATAATTATGATTTCAAGCGATAATCATTAAAAATATACCCAAAGGTTTTGTGTCCCTATACTACCATTAAAATATTGTATTAAATGAGAAGAATATAATAATTTTATTTCAATTTCAAGGAAAAAGAATGAATTTTTCGAGGATCCAATTTGAGGATATAGAAATAACAGATATAGATAATTTTGATGACTATGTCACCAGAGTTAGGTAGATAATTATCACCATTTAAGGATATTGCGTGAAACACAACAACTATACATTGTCAAAGAATTATTGAAAATTTTTATATATTTTTATGATCATAAAATATATTCTTTGGAAAAGAATAAGGTACTTTACAATATATGCTATATAAGACATTCCAATTTATTATGTCATTGTAAATATATAGTCATCAAAATGAATGAAAAGGATGAAATTTCCATGGAATCCCTGAGAAATGTAAATTCATTGAAAAATAAGTTACATAACCAAGTGATTCAGATGCTGAGAGGGACTATGATCTTATTGAAATCTTTTCATATATATAAATAGGTTTTAAAAGTGTAAAATTTTTAGGAAATGGAAGAATCACAAAAGTTATAGAATTATGTTCTATTTGGAATGAATATATATTTTATTCTATTGAATATGGATTCTAGATCATAATGTGATTAAGAATATGAGTGAAATCAGAACATGAAAAAGGATAATAACAAAATATGTATTATAGTAATTTGAGTAGATATTTTATTAGAATTAACTACAAAAAATATTCACTATGATGATTTTTTATATTATTAGGGCAATTTTTATTCTAATGTAAAATAATGTCATAATTCATCCTATATTATTAATGAAAAATGATAAAGTATAGAGAAAGAATACTAGTTGAATTGTGATTAAGAGCCATATATTGAAGAGATTAAAAATATTATTAAATTAAATATGAAAATTTTGTAGTAGAATAATATATCCACTAATGTAATAGAAGAAATAATCATTAAAGAAGAGATTTATATTTGATATATTAGGAAGGAAAATCATAGAGATTCTAAAAAATAAATGATTACCAGGGATATAAATGATATTTCCAATATAGATGATGAAAAAAGTGAGATAAAAAAATGATCTATTTTATTAAAAATATGATGGAAAATGAATAATAAATCATGAGTATGTCCATTGATGTTAATAAAAAATCATAAAATGATATTTAGATGACTGGTCTAACCAATTATTCAAAATATTCAAATATTTTTTTTAAAAAAATCATTTATTATTTCTTATTCTTAATATGGGGGAAAATATGTTTAAACTAACTTAGAACATGTAGAACAATGAGAGATACTATCTTATAGAAATTTTAGAGATAAATATTACAAATAAAATAAATTATCAATAGGAAAACTAAAGCATGTTTTGTAGACGTATAACATCAACAAGGTTCTGGGTAAAATAATTTTCATGGGTGGATATCTAAGGATATGGGATCATCTATGAAATGTGGAAGGTATAGAAATAAATTCCACTATTACTATTATAAGATTTCAATTTAGGAAATCATGGTTGAATTAAATGGGGAACAATGGTGAGAATTTAAGAACATATTATCAATGAATGAATGTTGTGATCAAAAAAACAACAGAAGATACCAATACCGTACATGGATGTATGCATCGAGAGGAATTATTTATATGTTCTCTATATGGTTACAATTCAAAGAAATGTAGGAAATTAATTCAAAAGAGTGTCCTTTTTTTCATAAATTTTCTAAATTATGTAAATAGAACATAGAAGATCCATGAAATGTTAATCATTTTAGGACATGTTAGGAACAAAAAAACATATGTTATGTTTAATAAAAAATTATTACTAATATTTCAAAAATAGTGGTTAGTTGATAATGATATAGTGAATGGGGATATAGATGTAAAATATAATAGAATAATTCTGATTACACAACATTAAGTTGATAATCAACACAAGTATCCAAAAATATGTCCTCAAAAATCATTATTTTTCTTTAAAAGATGTTGAAATGAATAATTATATTTCAATCAATCCATCTCAATATGAGTGTATAAATATGATGATGCAATTTAAGAGAAAATAATTTTATTTGTCATTAGATATTAAAAATACCAATCGTCATGAATAATATTTACATGAAAAAATTGAAATATAAAACTATTGTTGGATGGTAGAATGAATATAAGTAATTAATTGTGTGGGATAAAAATATTGAGGAATAAGGTGAAATTTGAAAGAAACACTCATATTTACTATTATTTCTAAGGAAAAAAATACCCCTCTATATAATCTAATAAATATATATATATATATCCAATTTTATAATCATATATTTGAAATTATGGGGGATTGATGTATCCCTTATGGGGGTGCATTGATGAGAAAAATATATAAAATAATCCATAAAGAGTGAATATATAAATTTTTAATAGCTTTCTAAAACATACATATAGTGTATGATAGTCACTCTTTGATCCTTACCCTAAATAAATATATAAATATTATCATGGTTTTGTTGATGTTGAGTGATGGTGGTGATCGATATCATTTTATCAGATGATAATTATTATTTTTCATTTGAGATATGTTCAGCCGTTAATGAATTTAATCATAAATATATTTTGAGTACCCTTAAACATAATGAAGATATATATCTTATTGGGTTCTCATATTTAAGCTAATTTATGGACATCATTGATTATCAGGGCTACAATGTCTTTTTTATAAAAAGTTTTTTCAAATATATATTTATAGATTTCAATATAATAGATCTTCTCTAAGGATAACCATGTGACACCATCATTATTTCACATGTGGATAAGGATATTGTATTAAATAGAGTATAGGGATGTTAAAGTCATGATGGCATGTAATGAATACTGATGAAGTGATAAGACTCTAATTATACATTCTCATTTATTTTCAATAAGTGGGAAATGAATCTTGACATTATACATTTAATTGTTTTCCATAATGAAATCATAGGTTATTATTTAGGAACACAGGGGATTCATCTTATATAAAATGATGTATTTCATTTAGTATATCATAACATAAATCTATGAGAATGAAATAAATGATGAGATTATTATTCTTGTATAGGAATTGAGTTTCAAGATTGATAATGCCTCCATGTATATCTGCTAGATGATAAATTTAATAAAATTTTCTATAGATATTGACATTGTTGATAAAATCGTAAACTATTATTGATTAAAACATTTAAAATAAAATATAAATATTTAATTTTAATGTTCACCAAGATTTTCCACATGTTATTAAAATGATAAAATGTTTCTTGGATATTAGATATTTTCTCTACCAGTATTAATGTGGTGAAATTAATTATTTCATTAAAAATGAAAATAAATTATTTTCAATGGGAAAAACTAATGAAATATTATAAGAAATTAGTAAAATAATAACTAAATGAAGTGTTTAAAATGTTTATTTTATATTTATGAAGTCAGATTTTTACAATGTATGTAACAAATTGTATCATTATATCCAAACAATGTACATAAAAAAGAACCACCTTTACCACACATATGAGACCTGTGTCTTATCCATGGGAGGAAGTTCACCCACCCCATAAAAATTGGTATTTAAATATTATGGAATATATTGGCCCCACAAAGAGTATATGAGGTATAAAATAATGAACATAGTGATCATATGTGAGTGTTCAAGGGTACATCAAATTGTGGTGGCACAAAACATGATGGAATGACCTATTGATAACTCTATTTTGAAATTTTGGTTCCATCAATGTGGGACGAATGTTGAGAACTATATTTTTACATTCCTTAAGAATATATAAAAAAAATTCAGAGTCATATTATCTAGCTAATATATGTCATAAATTAATCTTTGACCCCAAATCATCTTCCTCTAGTATGTTTTCCATTATTTAATGTCTACATTCCATAATTATATTATCATTTATTGTTCTGATATAATGATGAAATTTCATCCTATAGATAAAAATGATATGTATTTTCATACATGGTTTCTATGATGTTCAAATGATTAGGTTTTGAAAAAATATTAATACTATTGTAATGAAAATGGTTGAATGGAAGGATATATTATATACTCAAATGTATACATAGTGTTAAATTATTTGATTCATCAGATCATCACCAAATTAACTTGAGACCCTTACTATGATGTGATAATGAAATATCACATAAGAAAATATTCTATTTTTATTAGTTTCATGTCTGTATAAGTTGTTTAAATTATAGAATGATTATGATATATTATTTTCAAGCCTCCACATGAAATGCCCCTCATAGGATTTAGAGTGGTTAACTCATAAGTAAATATCGTGGAATGGAAAATGGTTTGAGGTATAGTTGAAAATTATTTTTTGGTGCACTTGTAGATAGATGAAAAATTGAGCTCCACTACACATGCATTTACATGATGTATTGATGATCATGTGAGAATTAAATGAGATTAAGGAAAAACTAAGTTCCTACATTCACATTATTTTATGTTAAGGATCATATTCATAAATAAATAACATTATCATTTTTGATTAAGAATATGTCATTATATAATCTATTGGATGGTGTATCTCACGTATGAGTTGATTTATTGACCATCATTTTCATCATGAGCTATTTATAAAAATATGATCCAACCTAGTTGAAATATTAATAACCATCAAGATATTTTTATGTCAATAAGAATATGATACAACCTGAATATTAGTCAAATTAAATTATATATCCCATCATCCTACATTATTAGAAGTCTTGGTCATCACATTTGTGAATAAATAAGAATATCATGACATTTTGTTATATATAAGTAATTTCTTGGAATACTATTTCTGAATAATGTCATATAGTATGAATAATTTATGACTTTAATGAAAAATGTTTGACCTTCAGGATAATTATGTGCGACCATAGTGTTTTTCATGATTTACATAAGATAGATTAACGAAAAATTAGTTAATTAAACATGATAGGAATTGCATAAAATAATGTTAATAATATTTTATTTGTGATAACCAATATAATACAATTTTTATTTCTTTAATATTTCATGTTATATATATTTTTTATTTATTTGAGAATTTTGAGTCATATTATTATCGAGAATGTGATACATTTAATGATTATAACTAAATTAATAAATGGAGAACATATATCTCTAAGTAGTACACAACTGGTAAGATCTCGATCATTCCCTAAATATCAGATGGTGTAGATAAAGAATGATAGTCATTATGAGTAGTTGTGGTTGTTCTTTAATAAGTTTATATAAAAAATAAAATTGATCCAAAAATCACATAGATAATGATCTTTTTAAAGTGTTGCAAAAACAATTAGTTGAATTAAAATACTTATCGATCATTGGATGAAAATATAGAAATCGATTATGTGGCTAGGATGTATACCCAATAAATTAAGAAATAATATTGATAATGAGTAATACCAATTTTGAGGTAATTTAAATTAGGTTTTCTAACCAAATATCACAATATTCACTTATGAATATACTTAGTATTCAATGTCTAGGAATTTAACAATAATGGTTATAAGTGGAACATAGAACTAAATAAAATAAATATTATTTATTATGGTAACTATTTTTTATTCTCTATATATTGTGAGATTTTGACGAATTATTTAAAATCCATAGAGCCTTTACAATTTCAAGTGGTGTAATTGAAATGAAATTTAATTTTTTAAATTGAACAACTAATTTATCCCAATTCCTTTGATTAGTCAGGACATGGTCTCTATAATACCATTTAAAAAATAACGAAACAATTGTTTTTATCTTTTCACACTCATGATAAGATGTATGATTTGTTTTTATGTGCCTCTTATATATTAGGATAATTATTGGTTCTATTCAAAATCATCATCAAATGCATTATTTATTGTTTAATATAACCTAATATAATTAAGTATGGTCATTATTGAATTTTATAATAAACTAATGTGTACAAATACTTGGATATTTTACAAATTAGAGGGTGAAAATTATTGTATTTGATCACAATGATTAATGGTGGACATATATAGATTAGTTAACAATGCTTCTCTATAATTATATTTGGATCACATCTCAAAAAAGTTATTTATTTCCATGGTATTCAAAATGATTATGATATTTAATGTTCTATATATTCCACTTTTCATTTTTATGATATCAGGTTTTTTATTTCTGTTATTTTATTCTAATACATTCTTGACTACTATTATTTTCTATTATGTTTATATTCCATTATCCATAATAGTTATAAAATTTCTATAAGTAGTTTATGATCTTATGTTCATTTTATCTAATACTTTACTTTTCTCTTGGATTTCTTCATGTTAATGATATAACTATTTTTACTAGTGGATATGTTTCCAATAATAAGTATTTTAGGTCACCCATTATTATTGTTTCATTCCACAGATTATAATATAGGTGGTATCACATGATACATCATGAAAATAGTTTTGAGGATTATGGATGATGATAAATTTTTACAAGTGTTCTATAATAATTTTTAATGTATCTTGTAATTAATACAATAAATATTAAATTCCTTTGGTATAGATACTATTTGTGAGAAATATTAATTAATAAATTGAAAAAATTTATTATTATTGAATTATTATCTCAAGTCCCCTAAATAGAATATATTTATTTTTCATTGATTAATAAAATTTTCAAAATCCTAAAGGCATAATTACTTTACCTTATAGTCAAAATATAAATATAAAAATCAATAACCATCCCTCTATATTGTGTAAAAAATATAAAATTGTTTGTCAAAATTTTATCATAATATATACGAATCCAAATTAATGAGGGAAGTATTATTATACTAAAATAACTCTTTCATAAGATTATTTTCCAATAAAATACAATCTATAACCCAAAAATCAATTATAAATTCTCCATTTATGTTAAATAAAATACCTACTAAGTAGAAATTCAACCTTGATATGAGATTTTTTTATTTTCTAAATACATAAAAATTTTATTATCTATAATCCCCCATCTCCAATACACTATTAATTTTTTTAAATAAAATAATAAAAAAACATGGTCTAATGAAAATTACTATTATATCCTCATTATAAATGTACCATGATCATACTAATTAATTAAAACAAAAAATCTATACAAAATCATTGAAAATGATAAATTAAATAAAAACACATACTAATATGAAAATACAGAAGAATAAAATGATCATAACGGAATGAGTGCATGATAAAAACAATCAAAAATCATACCTCATATATTGTAGATCATAATATTGTGTAAAAGTAAAAATTAGAAGTTAATAATACATTAATAATAATGGAATCAAAGAAAATGACTCATGAGAGAAACTAATTGGCATAAGTAATATATTTGTAGCATACACATTATTTTAGAACAGTTTTGACATGTAATATTAGATTATTACTCACCCATCAAGTTATGGACATGAAATAAGACCCTCAAACAATCATTATATCATGACCCCTCTTTAGATGGATGCAAACATGAGGGGAGATTGATTGTGACTTCCTAGGTCATTCCTTTATTTGGCCTTAGGTCTCCAACCACCATTGAGAATATATTAAAAATGTAAATGGTCCTTATAACGACCCATACTTTACATACATTTTTAATACTTCAAAAATTGAAGCACACTTATTACAACATATGATAAAACTACAAAGGACCGTATAGGTATAGTGCCTTTAGAAACTGGGAAACATAAACAACTGGTTCATAAATCTTCTACAGTGTCTCCCATTTATTTCATCATATCTAGGGTCCCTTTTAGCATATTCTACTTAATATCCATCTTCCTGACCTGGGGAAAAGAAAACATAAAAGGGTGAGCTCAAATGCTCAGCAAGGCAAATAAAGGAAATAAAAATTATATCATATCTTTTTGAAAATCATTACCTGCAAAAGAGATCATAATATCTTAACATGGAACAAATCATAGGAGTGAAAATGAGATCCCCATAATCATAACATAAAACTTGAAACTTTGTGGCATGCACACATAATCATGGAAAATCATTTCTTGTTAGTCATGACTCATCGCCAAGACTATCTTAGTGGACAAAGTCCCTTTCTGAACCGAGTTCACTCCTCGTTTCAGTCCTGTATCACTGAACCGAAATAACCTTCCGTTCCAGCCATGTCTATCTCATGAGATATAAAATCTTTACCCAATGCATTGGAGGGAGATATAGGTCCCACCCATCTTATAATGAATCCTTTCTTACGTGTGCCACATAATCATAAAACATACATCATCGCATAACACATGAAACAAAAATGGGATTCTTGAAACATCATGACATCATAAATCAATTCATATAAGATAAAGGAATTCATAAAAATAATTCCATCACAACATGATCAAATCAATGTAATAATAGGGATAAAAACAGAACCCTTTATTATCTTAGATGGAAAATAATTTTGAAAATCACTTGAACTCCATTCTTGAGGAAAATATCCTTTCTTCTTCAAAAACATTTTTCCTTTCATAACATGTCATACAACTTTAAAATAAAATAAGTTGATTAAAAATAAACTTGAAAACTTGTAAAGGAAGCTTCTTGGAAACAATGTTTTAAAAATCCATTCATGCCGTATAAGTTAAAAAAAACATTCTTCGTACTTTTTTCGGAAAAGTCAAAAAGTACCTCGTACGGAAAAACGACAAAAGATTCCTTTCATATTATTTACTAAAAACTCACCTAAGGGTAAAATTGGATTTAAACTATTGCAAGTGGATGGAAACAATATTTCATATTGAGGGAACATGGATGTGGATGATAAAATACACCCCAGTAAATACTTACGAATAAACAATCTCGGATAAAAATGAGATTGTGATATTTCCCTTACCTTAGGTCCGATTAGCTTTGTACGTGTCCGAAGCTCCTGTATAATGGTTTAAATAATGTTATTGACTTATTCCAGAATCTTACATATTTATATGATATCATATATTGTCATATTATTAGCTTCTTGTTAGTAATATTTCATTGTTACTTGTTACTCGGGTCTTTATAACTTTTTGTTCTTATGCATGTTTTGTCGAATAAATTCTTATTCTTATCTTTAGGTTATAGATAATTAATTTCCAGAATGGTATTAGTGTATTATATAACATATTCATTCATTCAATTCATTTATATAATCATTATGAAATGAAGATCATGTAGAACGAGTCGCATCACATCGTGGAGACGGTATTCCGTACGTACGCACGAGTGATGATATCATTCCTATGATCGTGGAATTGTATTGGAGTATATATATATTATTTCAGTATCAATATTACTTCATAATAATCATATTTAGTTACTCATTACACCATTATAACCATCCTTGTAAGGTGATGGTGGAAAATAGATTACACCACGGCGTGGAGACGGTATTCCGTACGTACGCACGCGTGGTGATTTCATTTTTCCGTAGGATGGATAGAAGGTGAAATAGGGTTGTTTCATATTTATAATAACATATCAGTATGTAAGTAATACTGATGTTATTACTTTATCATGAAACAACTAAAGAAGAAGAAGTTGAAGAAGAAAGAAATTGAAAAGATCGGTAATGGATATTACCTCTTCTTTGGAACGCCTCTTTGAATCCTCCACTTAAGGAACTAAGATTGGTCTTTGGAGAATACCAGGACCTCTAAGATTATTCTAGGGAAGTGGAGAGGAGAAAATGGCAGGGGTTGGCCGAGATTGAGTGCTCAATTTGGTGTGAGGAGGAGGGGGAGGAGGTGCCCTTTTATAAGGGAGGAGAGGGGCACCTTAGGAATATCTCAAAATATTATTTTATATTAAAGTCAAAATCGGTTTATAATGGTTCCAAAGGGTCTTATTTCGAAGATAAAGTGGGGAAGGGTCGAAATCCTATCAACCAATAGGATTTAGACAAGTTTAGTGTATTATTTTAACCTTATCAATTAGATTTAACTCTAAGTTAAATAATTTAACTTTTACCATGTCTTTTTGTTTTCTTTCACTATATGGTTAATACACTTACTATAACATGCCAAACGAACCCCAAATTGTTTATTATTAAAATATATATCCTTATCTAAGTCATTTGGCCGAACCTTAGATTTTTAGGAATAAAATAACAATTAATAATATAATATTTTATTTAAAAACTATTTTGTGTCAATTTTGACACTATTTGATATATGATTTTTGTGAAAGTCATAAAAGAATTATATGTTCGAACGAAGTTGATTAAATCAACATTAATATACCATAGTAACCTATAAAATTATTTGAATTCATAAAAAGTCTCAAATTACATTTATTTTGGTGTTTATAACATCAATTATGTCAATATTTCATTAATAAGATAATTACTGCATCATCTTTGTGTCATAAATAAATCACATTATTTGATGTCTAAAAATTACAAATAAAATATCATCATGTAGGAAATATTTTTATCTTTCTAATTAATATTTACAATTGAATTTATCTTATGTATAACCCCATATTGAAAATGATTTACTTATTAAACTTTGATTTTAACTATTTTAACCCTTCTTTAAATAAATTAATAATAAATGTCCTAATCTAATCCAAGTGGGCCTAAATGGTCATATTTTATTCCTAAGTTTGTTTTTGGTCGAATTAAACTTGTCCAATAGAATTAGGACATGTGTTAGGGTAATATTAATATCATATTTACCCTTAGTTACCCTATTTACTATTAACCGCGGTAAAAAAAGTAAAAAGTTACTATTCATCAAAAAATTATTTTCATCTCATTGAACCACATTTTATACCTTGATATTAACCGTGTCTCTCGGATTTTCGAAATTCCAATCACAGAAGCGGTAAAATTAAGTTTTATGCAAAATTCAGTTTTTAACCTACCACTTAGTGGTTTCACTATTAATCAAAAATTGAAAGTTTTCAGAAAAATACCAAAATTTCACCCTAGGCTAATTTCGATATTCTGAGTCCAAAAATGTAGTCCATTTTGAAAAATAAAATTTATAAAATTCCAAAAAGTGGTTATTACTATTCATAACGGCTAGTTTTAATAGCATAATGTTGTTTAGTGAAACTCGGTATTGCGTACGACGCAAGCTATCGAGGAAGATCGCGATTGCGTGTAAAGCAAGCCAAGCAAGTGTTGTGTAGAAAAAGATTCCTTTGATGATTTATATAACATAAAAGTCTCGGGTGTTACATTCTACCCCCCTTAAAATAATTTCGCCCTCGAAATTCATCACTTTGTAACAAACAGATGAGGATACTTCTCCCTCATCATATCCTCAAGCTCCCATGTAGCTTCTTCAAGTTGGTGGTTCCTCCATAAAACTTTCACCAAGCGAGTGGTCTTGTTTCGTAGGACTTTTTCGCTACGATCCAGAATCTCTATCGGTTGTTCTTCATAAGAAAGATCTTGCTCCAGCGGTACAACTTCTGAGCTGAGTACATGTGAAGGATCTGGTATGTACTTTCTCAGGAGAGATACATGGAACACATCGTGAACTTGTGAGAGATTCGGTGGAAGCGCCAATCGGTAAGCTACCTTCCCAACACGATCCAATATTTCGAAAGGACCGATATATCTAGGGCTCAACTTGTCCTTCTTTCCAAATCTCATAACCCTCTTCCAGGGAGATATTCGTAAGAACACTTTATCACCCACTTCAAACTCTAGGTCTTTTCTTCGGTTGTCGGCATAGCTTTTATGTCGACTCTGAGCTGCTCTTATGTGTTGTTGAATAGATCTGACCTTTTCTGCCATTTCATCAACGAGATCAGGTCCTAATAGCTTTCTTTCCCCAACTTCATCCCAGCAAGTTGGAGTCCTGCATTTCTTTCCATAGAGAGCTTCATAAGGAGCCATTTGAATACTGGAGTGAAAGCTATTATTATAAGAAAATTCCACCAAAGGTAGGTGTTGATCCCAACCTCCTTTGAAATCCATAGAGCAAGCTCTCAACATATCTTCTAGGGTTTGAATTGTTCTCTCAGACTGACCGTCTGTCTGGGGATGATAAGCAGTGCTGAAACTCAACTCTGTATCCAGAGTATGCTGAAGACTTCGCCAGAACTTCGAGGTAAATCTCGGATCTCGATCAGATATAATAGAAAGTGGTACTCCATGCAATCTTACCACTTCCTTTACATATATCCTGGCAAGCTGATCTAGAGATAAATCCTCTCTAATAGGAATGAAGTGTGCAGACTTTGTGAGACGATCAACTTGACCCAGATAGCATTATTGCCTTTGGATGTTTTAGGAAGTCCTGTGACAAAGTCCATAGTGATGTTTTCCCATTTCCATTCGGGTATGGGTAATGGTTGTAACATCCCCTTAGACTTCTGTCTCTCATCTTTAACTTGTTGACAAACCAAGCATCGAGAGACATATTCAGCAACATCTCTTTTCATGCCATCCCACCAGAAGTACTCTTTCAGGTCCCTATACATCTTCGTGCTTCCAGGATGAATAGAGAATGAAGAACTATGAGCCTCATCCAGCAGCTCTTTCTTTAATTCGGGGATGGGAGGAACACAAACCCGATTCCTGAACTTTATTATCCCATCACAATCAAGGTTGAATTCAGGAACATTTCTCACCTTCTTTTGTAACTCGACATATTCTTTATGTGCCTCTTTAATCTTCACATGAATAGATGGTTGAACATTCATTTGAGAAAGATAAGATTTTTCCCCTTCCATTATAATTCCAAGATCCATCCTTTGTAAATCCATAAATATTGGATCTTTTGTGATCCTCATCATGGATAAAATAGTATGGTCTTGTCGACTTAATGCATCTGCCACCTTGTTTGCTTTCCCAGGGTGGTAATGGATTGAGCAGTCATAATCCTTAATCAGCTCCAACCATCTTCTTTGACGCATATTCAACTCCTTTTGTGTGAAAATATACTTTAAACTTTTATGATCAGTATAAATATCACACCTTTCACCATAAAGGTAATGCCTCCAAATCTTTAATGCAAAGATTACCGCAGCCAACTCCAAATCATGTGTTGGGTAATTTTGTTCATGGATTTTCAACTGTCGTGAGGCATAAGCTATCACCATATCATTTTGCATAAGAACACACCCCAATCCCTTCTTGGATGCATCACTGTAAATCACAAACCTTTCTCCACTACAAGGCAGTGTGAGCACAGGTGCACTGGATAACCTTCTTTTCAACTCCTTGAAATTCTCTTCACATTCCTCTGTCCAGACAAACTTAACTCCTTTCCAAGTCAACTTGGTGAGTGGATTAGATAATCGTGAAAAATCTTTTACAAAACGTCGATAATATCCAGCCAAACCAAGAAAACTTCGGATCTCAGTTACTGTTGTTGGTCTCGACCATATTTCGATAACCTCTGTTTTGCTGGATCCACAGATATCCCCTATTTTGAGATTATGTGACCCAAAAATGCAACTTTTTGAAGCCAAAATTCACACTTGGTAAATTTGGCATAAAGCTTCTCCTTTCTCAGGGTCTTCAATATAATTCTCAAGTGATATTCATGTTCTTCCTTGCTCTTTGAATAGACAAGAATATCGTCTATAAAGACTACCACAAATTGATCAAGATAGTCTCTAAAGACTCTATTCATTAGATCCATGAAGATAGCAGGGGCATTAGTAAGTCCAAATGGCATCACTATAAATTCATAGTGTCCATACCTTGTACGGAAAGCCGTCTTTGGTATATCCTCCCTTTTGACCCTTAATTGATGATACCCTGAACGAAGATCAATCTTGGAAAAGTATTGAGCTCCGCGTAGTTGGTCAAATAAGTCATCAATGCGTGGGAGAGGATATTTGTTCTTGATAGTGATCTTGTTAAGTTCTCGATAATCAATGCAGAGTCTCATTGATCAATCTTTCTTCTTAACAAATAGAACAGGTGCTCCCCAAGGTGACGCACTAGGGCATATGAATCCCTTATCAAGATTCTCTTGGAGTTGCTTATTCAATTCCTGCAACACAATTGGGGCCATTCTATAAGGTTTCTTTGAAATAGGCAAAGCACCCGGTACGAGTTCTATTGAAAACTCAACTTCACGATTTGGTGGAAGACCCGGTAATTCCTCCGGAAAGACATCATCAAACTCCCTTACAATGGGCATATTCTTAATCGTGAGTTTCTCACCAACCATTTGAGATAAATAACCTTCATTTAGTGGGATCAATACCCATAAGATGGAAGAAATTTCCACTGGAAGGTTATGTTCATCCTTGCATTGGTATACGATCGTAGATTGATCTGGAGTATGAAATGTGACTTCCCTTCTTTGGCAATTGATATGAGCTCCATGTAGAGAAAGCCAATCCATGCCAAGAATCACATCAAATTCCACTAAAGGAAGGATCACAAGATTTGCAGGAAGCACTTTCCCACAAACTTCGATCGGAGAAGAATTATAAACTTTTGATGCGATTGATGTGCCATTAGGTGTTGTCACAGCTAACTAAACATCTAATTGTTGAGGTAGTACGGTGATACCCTTAGAAAAGTCTTCAGAAATAAAAGAGTGGGTGGATCCAGAATCAAATAAAACATTTGCTACTTTAGAGTGGATGGTAAGTGTACCTTTCACCACATCGTTATCGTACTCCACATCGCTGATAGAAATTGCATGTGACTTTCCTTTGTCTTTAGCTTTAAGAGTTTGTTGACGTCGACCATCATCATCAACCCTTGGATTTGGGCATTGATTGGCATAATGCCCCATCTCCTTGCACTTGAAACATTGAAGTGTTGTAGGTTCATTCTGTGTATCCCTTCCTTTGTTTGCGTCATTAGACATCTTCTTCCCATTATCACGGCATTCAAATGCCCGATGACCTTCCTTTCCACATTTAAAACATTTACTTGTCCCTCTAAGACAACTCCCTCTATGTTTCTTTCCACACTTTGAGCATAATGAAAATCTCATCTTCTTTTCTGTGTGCTCTTTAGAGTTTCCTTTGAATTCCATCTTCCTCTTCTTATCAAACCCATGTGACTGATGGGTTACTCCAATCTCCATCTCGACTTTGAGAGCACATCGAACGATTTCCTCGTAGCTATTGAAGTCTCTTATGGCTAACGCCCTTCGAAGACTTGGTTTTAAGCCACTAAAAATCGATCGATCTTACTCTCAGGTTGGATAATAATACCAGAAGCGTACCTTGCCAGTCTTGTAAAATTTGCTTCATAGGTACCAACAGATTCATCATCCCTTTGCTTCAGTTCAAGAAACTCTTTCTCCATCTTTGTTCGGAGAATACTAGGGAAGTACTTATTGAAAAATAAGTTCTTGAACTCGTCCCATTCCATAGACTCAATTTCATCCCTTTTCCTCGTATTCTTAACAAGATTCCACCATTGATCAGCATCTCCTTCCAAACGATACACTTCTAGGATGACTTTATCATGTTCAGAACATTGAAGAACTGAAAATATCTTTTCAGTAGTACTAATCCATTGTTCAGCAACTAATGGATCAGTAGACCCGCTGAAAGAAGGTGGATGCTGCCTCATGAAGGATTCAACAGAATGTTGCTCCCTCCTTTGCTCGTTTGGAAATCCTGCATGATTCATAGCTTGAGAAAGTTGTGTGAGCATGGCTACAAGATTTTGCATTCCAGCTTCCATATCGTTTGGTTGCTCAGGGGGACAATCATTCCATTTCCCAACGCATTCCGCATTAACACGGTTCCTTCGGGTTCCAGCCATTGACTAAAACCAAGAAGAATAGTGTGAGAAACACTAATTATAATATGAAACCACATAATTGAAGAATAAAATTTTCATGCTTATGGTCTTATCCTAGGTTATTCAAGGCCATTTCTAAAACACTAAGATTGTGTACTATGCTTAGACTTATCCTTAGGGTTCTTACTAAGGCTTTCACATCCTAGTTTCCATAGGTTGACTATACCTTTCCTCTGATACCAACTATAACGGTCTGGAATTACTTCCAGTGGACTATAGTTGATACCTATCAGGGCACTCCATGGGCGGCTACACCCCCTGGGTGGGACACACCACCATCCCCAGTGGCAGCCATTTCCGCATGAAGCCCTTGGGCGGAGAGCCATGCTTCGTCCAACGCTCACATGTGAGAGTTCCCAAGGATCGGATACATTCCTACCTCCTTTGCCTCTGATACCAACTATAACGACCCATACTTTACATACATTTTTAATACTTCAAAAATTGAAGCACACTTATTACAACATATGATAAAACTACAAAGGACCGTATAGGTATAGTGCCTTTAGAAACTGGGAAACATAAACAACTGGTTCATAAATCTTCTACAATGTCTCCCATTTATTTCATCATATCTACGGTCCCTTTTAGCATATTCTACTTAATATCCATATTCCTGACCTGGGGAAAAGAAAACATAAAAGGGTGAGCTCAAATGCTCAGCAAGGCAAATAAAGGAAATAAAAATTATATCATATCTTTTTGAAAATCATAACCTGCAAAAGAGATCATAATATCTTAACATGGAACAAATCATAGGAGTGAAAATGAGATCCCCATAATCATAACATAAAACTTGAAACTTTGTGGCATGCACACATAATCATGGAAAATTATTTCTTGTTAGTCATGACTCATCGCCAAGACTATCTTAGTGGACAAAGTCCCTTTCTGAACCGAGTTCACTCCTCGTTTCAGTCCTGTATCACTGAACCGAAATAAACTTCCGTTCCAGCCATGTCTATCTCATGAGATATAAAATCTTTACCCAATTCATTGGAGGGAGATATAGGTCCCACCCATCTTATAATGAATCCTTTCTTATGTGTGCCACATAATCATAAAACATACATCATCGCATATCACATGAAAAAAAAATGGGATTCTTGAAACATCATGACATCATAAATCAATTCATATAAGATAAAGGAATTCATAAAAATAATTCCATCACAACATGATCAAATCAATGTAATAATAGGGATAAAAACAGAACCCTTTATTATCTTAGATGGAAAATAATTTTGAAAATCACTTGAACTCCATTCTTGAGGAAAATATCCTTTCTTCTTCAAAAACATTTTTCCTTTCATAACATGTCATAAAACTTTAAAATAAAATAAGTTGATTAAAAATAAACTTGAAAGCTTGTAAAGGAAGCTTCTTGGAAACAATGTTTTAAATATCCATTCATGCCGTATAAGTTAAAAAAAACATTCTTCGTACTTTTGTCAGAAAAGTCAAAAAGTACCTCGTACGGAAAAACGACAAAAGATTCCTTTCATATTCTTTACTAAAAACTCACCTAAGGGTAAAATTGGATTTAAACTATTGCAAGTGGATGGAAACAATATTTCATATTGAGGGAACATGGATGTGGATGATAAAATACACCCCAGTAAATACTTACGAATAAACAATCTCGGATAAAAATGAGATTGTGATATTTCCCTTACCTTAGGTCTGATTAGCTTTGTACGTGTCCGAAGCTCCTGTATAATGGTTTAAATAATGTTATTGACTTATTCCAGAATCATACATATTTATATGATATCATATATGGTCATATTATTAGCTTCTTGTTAGTAATATTTCATTGTTACTTGTTACTCGGGTCTTTATAACTTTTTGTTCTTATGCGTGTTTTGTCGAATAAATTCTTATTCCTATCTTTAGGTTATAGATAATTCATTTCCAGAATGGTATTAGTGTATTATATACCATATTCATTCATTCAATTCATTTATATAATCATTATTAAATGAAGATCATGTAGAACGAGTCGCATCACATCGTGGAGACGGTATTCCGTACGTACGCACGAGTGATGATATCATTCCTATGATCGTGGAATTGTATTGGAGTATATATATATTATTTCAGTATCAATATTACTTCATAATAATCATATTTAGTTACTCATTACACCATTATAACCATCCTTGTAAGGTGATGGTGGAAAATAGATTACACCACGGCGTGGAGACGGTATTCCGTACGTACGCACGCGTGGTGATTTCATTTTTCCGTAGGATGGATAGAAGGTGAAATAGGGTTGTTTCATATTTATAATAACATATCAGTATGTAAGTAATACTGATGTTATTACTTTATCATGAAACAACTAAAGAAGAAGAAGTTGAAGAAGAAAGAAATTGAACAGATCGGTAATGGATATTACCTCTTCTTTGGAATGCCTCTTTGAATCCTCCACTTAAGGAACTAAGATTGGTCTTTGGAGAAGACCAGGACCTCTAGGATTATTCTAGAGAAGTGGAGAGGAGAAAATGGCAGGGGTTGGCCGAGCTTGAGTGCTCAATTTGGTGTGAGGAGGAGGGGGAGGAGGTGCCCTTTTATAAGGGAGGAGAGGGGCACCTTAGGAATATCTCAAAATATTATTTTATATTAAAGTCAAAATCGGTTTATAATGGTTCCAAAGGGTCTTATTTCGAAGATAAAGTGGGGAAGGGTCGAAATCATATCAACCAATAGGATTTAGACAAGTTTAGGGTATTATTTTAACCTTATCAATTAGATTTAACTCTAAGTTAAATAATTTAACTTTTACCATGTCTTTTTGTTTTCTTTCACTATATGGTTAATACACTTACTATAACATGCCAAACGAACCCCAAATTGTTTATTATTAAAATATATATCCTTATCTAAGTCATTTGGCCGAACCTTAGATTTATAGGAATAAAATAACAATTAATAATATAATATTTGATTTAAAAACTATTTTGTGTCAATTTTGACACTATTTGATATATGATTTTTGTGAAAGTCATAAAAGAATTATATGTTCGAACCGAGTTGATTAAATCAACATTAATATACCATAGTAACCTATAAAATTAGTTGAATTCATAAAAAGTCTCAAATTACATTTATTTTGGTGTTTATAACATCAATTATGTCAATATTTCATTAATAAGATAATTATTGCATCATCTTTGTGTCATAAATAAATCACATTATTTGATGTCTAAAAATTACAAATAAAATATCATCATGTAGGAAATCTTTTTAGCTTTCTAATGAAGATTTACAATTGAATTTATATTATGTATAACCCCATATTAAAAATGATTTACTTATTAAACATTGATTTTAACTATTTTAACCCTTCTTTAAATAAATTAATAATAAATGTCCTAATCTAATCCAAGTGGGCCTAAATGGTCATATTTTATTCCTAAGTTTGTTTTTGGTCGAATTACACTTGTCCAATAGAATTAGGACATGTGTTAGGGTAATATTAATATCATATTTACCCTTAGTTACCCTATTTACTATTAACCGCGGTAAAAAAAAGTAAAAAGTTACTATTCACCAAAAAATTATTTTCATCTCATTGAACCACATTTTAGTCATTGATATTAACCGTGTCTCTCGGATTTTCGAAATTCCAATCACAGAAGCGGTAAAATTAAGTTTTATGCAAAATTCAGTTTTTAACCTACCACTTAGTGGTTTCACTATTCATCAAAAATTGAAAGTTTTCAGAAAAATACCAAAATTTCACCCTAGGCTAATTTCGATATTCTGAGTCCAAAAATGAAGTCCATTTTGAAAAATAAAATTTATAAAATTCCAAAAAGTGGTTATTACTATTCATAACGGCTAGTTTTAATAGCATAATGTTGTTTAGTGAAACTCGGTATTGCGTACGACGCAAGCTATCGAGGAAGATCGCGATTACGTGTAAAGCAAGCCAAGCAAGTGTTGTGTAGAAAAATATTCCTTTGATGATTTATATAACATAAAAGTCTCGGGTGTTACAGTCCTCATTACATGTAAGTGAAATATTATGAAGAGATATGAAAAAATTATAAAAAACTAACACCTTATCATAATTATATATATACAAAAAAATTGCAACAAGAAATTTGATACAGTACTGAAAATCCTAAAGGAAAATAAATGTAAAAAATATTTAAAAATAGAAGTGGCCATGAATTCCAACCAACTCTTACTAAACCCTGATCTATTTAATTCTATCCCATTCACCAACCATCTCCATTTGATCAAATAATATTTTAAATATATTTTGGGTGCTCATAACTGTATAGTCAGTAGGTTCATCTCCAATTACTCTCATGTAAAAGAAAATGAAATAATTTTAAAGAATAGTGTAAAATAGTGAAACTATATCATAACCTAAAAATATATACTATATTACCGGCCTCACTATGGATTTTTATCACCATGTATCACATAAAAGAGGGAATATAATATAATAATAATATATCTACAGTACCATTCTGATAACTCTTCAATGTTTTTAAATCTTCCAAAATAATACACATCCTTATAATCTATCTCTAAAAGATAGCCATTAAAAAAACACTTGTGAATGGAACCACTATAAGAACTGCACACATTATGTATCCATAACATCATGTATCACATAAAAAATGTTATATAAGAATTTTTAAGTAACCACCATATCAAGTATGACATATATACATTTTTGGGTATTATACGTCAATCCATTATAGTCCATAAAATGTGTATGTACCTCCATAGATCAACGAATTTGAAAACCATACCATTAAATTAACATTTGATACAATGTCTACTAATAAATTTGTATAAAATAACAAGAATACATCACAACCCCCTACACGCATACATGGGATAACAAACTGTATTGCATTCTAGTAAAAGTAACTAACGAGAGAAGAAAGTAGTGCCAGAGGGGGAAGTTAGACATCCATCATCCCACCAGGATGTTGGGGAAAAACACTTCCATAGTCTTTTATCAGTAATTAACCATAACTGGCCTCAATGGGGAAGAAAAAAAAATCACTTATTCTATATGATATTATATTTCTTACATATAATCAATGGGAATAACCTAATATTATACTCATCTATAACCAACATAGATAAGATTCCTAGCTACCACTGCTAATACTATATATAATAAAAGAAAAAAAGCCAATAAAACATCTAAATTAATTAATTATTTCATCAGGAAACAAATTATACATTAATTAATTTATTATCCCTTAATTAGCTATTATCATTTTTCAACATTACATTTCATTTCATTTCAAATCAAAAGAGTAATGTCCATGTCTTATAGAAATAATTCCAAACCGGGGTATTTGTTTATCGATATTGGAATCTTATATAATTTTTATTCCATAATCAACCATCCCCATGGGTAAAATACCTATATTTTAATAATTATCCTCATTAAACATCCATTCACTCTATAAAAAACCATCCAATGCTACCAGAAAGTGAAAACATTCAAAAAATAAAATCTAGCCTCACAGATTAGAAATGAATGAATATAAAGTATGAAAAATGACCAAAATCTCTTAAATAGATTCATGAATGAAAACTATCTCCCTTTATCTCATCAATGGCTAAGACTAGATTTAACCCACTTTACCACCTCTAGTGCCATCCTTGTTACACATATTCACATACTAATCCATATCACCATTATAGGCATCACCTATTATCTTGGTATTATGGCCTATATAGCCCATATATCCCAATATCCATCATAGGCTCAAACTTCCCAGGAACACATAACATCCATGCCACCCAACTCCATACCCCAAATCAACCCTACATCCTTAGCCATATCTGGATCATAACACACGATTCGTAACAAAATCACATTATAAATAATAATGAATAAAATAGGAAATAAATATGTAAATTAGGCATTAAATATAGGGAATTCATATATCACATTTAATTGATTTATCTCTACTCCAAAACAAGACCCTCCACCTTCATAAAAAAATTGGAAATTCAGGACCTAGAAAAATTATCATTAACATATATGTGGTTATTATTCCATAATGAATTAACCAATTCTAATATTAATATGTTACAACTTTGGGAAACCTAATGCACCAAGATATATGAAGCTATCATAGAATGAAAAATATCTTTCCACGTTTTATATATTCAACAACATAGATAAGTACCATTCTAAACTAACATTCCTTTCTAATTAGTATCATAAATATTTATTATCACAATTTAGACTCACTAATAAATTTTATTAATTATATTAATCACATGGAAGCTCATTTCAACTAATAATATCATCAAACTTAATTTTATTATCATAATATTACACTAATCTCCAGATTAAAAAATGAATCATTAATTATTATTAAGATATTTAATTATACATTAATATTGGATTTATGTTATTTTACAATTTTCATCATGTACAAGATGCTAAAAAGGAAATTTATAGATATCAAAATATATAGAAAATGATAAGGTAAAACCACTATCATTGTATAGATCAATCATATCTCTAATATGCAATCAGAAACAATTTATTTAGTTTCATTGAATATTTATTAGTTTCATTTCAATTCCATACAAAGGGATAGAACATGATCAATTTCAAATTTATCATTATTAAAAGAGAAGAAATGAATTATCTACTTCAAAATGATGTCCCCATTCATCGGAAGAGAATGGACTACATTTTAGATATCCAATCACCTCTTGGGGAAGAACTAAATCGATCTAAGGACGTTGTGAAAAAATCACACTATAACATATCTCCATGAGTTCCACATGTTTGTGCCCCGAGATATTTTGACACATGCCCTCAAGATTGCCTCCCCATAACCCATAGGTTGTTGACAAACAATGAGGGTCAATAATCAATTATGTTGAGACTAAACAATCTTTATTTCTTTTATCGGTGAAATGAACTAGTGGAAATTAAAAAAATGCTTAAAAAACATTACCATAATCAAATATAGCATCTCATGACAACTAATGGTTGAATTTAAATTTATAAGATTCTCATTAAATATTCCATGATAATGTACATGCCAATTTTTAAATGAAAAACAAATGTATATGAATTGAAAACTCCAAAACTGGTATTGAACTGCATATTGATCACTTATCCACGATCCATCCCAAATCTTCCATCTAACACATGGAATTTCACCTATCATGTTAATAATACAAAATACCTATTCAGGTACTAACCACGAAGCTCAGGTAAGGTGAATGTACAAATCATTAGGCCACCGTCAAAAGAGTATAAAAAATTACAGTCAATAGTAGTGTATGAAGTTGTATAAATATTAGAATAAAAGTAATATAGTAATGAATATAAATTAACTAAAATATACTCTATTTATCATCTTAAACCCATGGGTTATAGGGGTCACCCAAAACTCCATACCTCCCATGGACCATGATGGAGTCTGAACTATTTTACATTTTCAATTCACAATTCATTTAATAACGGGGATTTTCTTATTCATTCCATTTTAGTTCAATATCATGGATTATTGGATTTATAATCTAATTCAAAAATCTATAGTCATAGATTTCCATGTCTAGAACCATGTTATGATTTGGACCATCATGACCAATTGAGAACATCAATAATATTTATAGGATCATTCCTTGTCACATACATTTAGTCACACACATGCACTTTCTCACAATGTGTGTATTTTCAGCATAATTATTTGTGCAAAACTCATTCATTTATCAATTTCACATGGTTATTTGGACCAATAGTATGTGTCCCATACTCACATATCAGTAAATCACATGTATCTCAATATAAAATGTTTTTCTATATCACATCAGTCAATATTGATTAAAATTAATCTTCTTTTCTATATAACACTAAATGATTAACAAAATAAATAATTATTAACTATAATTCCACAAATTATATCTATAATTAATTAATCTGATCTATCATATAAATTAATTCAACAACTAATTAATCACATATGTCACATTAATTAATTGAATAATTAATTAATCATCATTACCTAGTAAATTATTTCAATACTTAATTAATCACATTCAATGTATGGGAGCATCTAAATATTATGAAAATTAATTCAAAAATTAATTATTCATAATTCACAATGCCACAATTTTAATAATCAATCCCATAATTGATTATATCTGGAATCTATTTCAATATCTCATAATCAATTTAATAATTAATTATCTCAAATCAATAATATCAACAAATCATAGATAATTAAACAATTAATAATAAAAAATAATAATCACAATATCTTATAATTAATTCATCAATTAATTAGTAATCCGTAATCAAAACATATCATCCATCTACTAATAGAAAAATTAATTGCACCCATTAATAATACTAAATAATTTCATCATTAATTGATCACATTTTATCCATTAATTAATAAATCCCATCATTCCTATTATTTAATTCAGTAGTTAACTTATTACATTAAACATGTTAATTAATTATAATTTAATTAATCACATTATTTAATTTATGAAATTAAATAATAAAATTACAGGAAATAATTAATTCATCAACTAATTTATTCTATTATTTAATTCAACAATTATATAATCACATTTCAAATATTAATTAATATTTTTTTTCAATTCAACAATTATATAATCACATTATTCGAATTAATTAATATATCAATTAATTAATCTTACTATTTATTTAAATAATTATCTAAGTACATTGCTCATTTTTATTAATTCTTCAATATAAAAATCCCATTATTTAATTCAACGATTACATAAAAATATTATTAATAATAATTAATTAAAAAATTTATTAATCCAATTATTTAATTCAACAAATAAATAATCATCTTAATCACATTAATTATTTTAAGAATACTTACATTCATTATTTAATTTAAAAACAAAATAATTTCCATAAACCATTAATTAATTAATCATTTAATTAATTTAATTTAAAACAATTCAATATCTCTAATTAAATAAATAATTTATTATTTCATCTCAATTAATTCAATAACTCAAAATAATTCAATAATTATTTTTTATATCATTATTAATTTAATCACCCAATTTCTTCCTTAATTAATTTTGCAATCTCTATCAATTTAATAATAATGATATATCAAATTATTAATTCTGAATTAAATTATTCCTATTCTACAACTTGTATATATCAATAAATAATTCATAAAAATTATTCAATTCTACAATCTTTATATATCCATGATTAATTCAATAAATAATTATCCCAAAACAATATTTCATTATCTCTTAATTAATTGAAAAATTAACTATACAATTTATAACATCAATATCCTAACTGTAATTTTTCATTACATCAATTTCCTATAATTAATTTTCCAATTAATTATTTCAATTATATGATCAATTCCTAATTATTAATTCTACTATTATTTATCTAATGTCAACATTATCCATATCTCATAACTTATTGAACAATAATTTATTCATGACATGAAATCCCAATATCCAAATATTCCATTTCCAAATATTAGTTAATTCCCCTAATTAATTAATATAATCAGGAACATAATAGTTCAACATCTCAGAGAAATTCTACAAGTACATACACATAATTATAATCATGGCTCTGAGATTTTAATTTAAGACCACCTACAATAAGAATTGTGAAAAACAATTCTCTCTATTATAAAACACAAATTTTAGTGGAATAATTTGTAAAATTAGAACACGATTAAATTCATCATTTTTTTGATAAAAAATATCTCAATGGAAATCTCAAAAAATAGAGTGGCACAATGACATATATATATAAAGGAAAATAAAAAACTAAATCATGATTTATTATTTTCAACTCATACACATCAAGATCAAATTCTACAATCATAAATCTAGATCTAACTAAGTAGATTTTTATCTAACCAAAAAAATATTTACGTCTCTTAAAGGAAGAAATAAAATCAAGAGAAGAAGAGAAACATAAATTTGATGATGTCCTCTTAGTATGATGGATATAGTTCATATATACGAGCATCCTAAAACAATTAATGGAGGTTTTAGCCATATTAATTCATTCGACATCCTCCAAATTCATGAAAAAATGTACTTGGTCAAATGGGTGTCGAAATGGGTGAGTTGTAGGGTTTTGAGTGATTTTAAAACTAATTTACCATCAATTAAAAATATCATGTGAGGTTTCATGGGTAGGGTAACACAATTATCTACCACCGTGTTCTAAATATGAGAATATTAATTTAGGTTTTTAGGGTTTATTCTCTTACAAAACATGGTTTGACAATGTGTGCACCATATGGGTGAACTGCCACATTTAAATGGTGAAACATTTCCTAGGATATGGGGCATAGTTTTATCTAACCATTCTCTAATCGTGCACAAAATTATTTTCTTTACTTTTTCATTAAATTTACCCATACATATCCAAAGATAAATCCCAAAAATAAATGTAAAAAAACATGAAAAAATGATATAACTCCAAACAAGTTCTGGATCACACAATATCCCCACCATATAACTGCTCCTCCTTGAGTTTCACTTCTAATATTCTATAAGATTCCATGTAAACATGTTTAGGAAACTAAGATCTCATATCCATTCCTCTCGGCTAATTCACCTTTTGATCAAATTCGTGCCATAAAAAACCCCCAGAAAATCATGTCTGTCCACAGCCTTTAAGGCACACCCAGCCATTCCTCAAGGAATATTTAAGAATGAACATTATTGGTTCCTCATTGGGAATCTAAGGAAACTACTTCCATTCCATGGTCTTTCTCTACAAACCTACAACTAACACATATTGTCCCATTCTTTAATCATTTTAAACAATTTTTGTAAAGAAACTCAACCACTGTGGTCAACAGATCATGGCCCATGGTATTCATCAACCTTTTGTCACTCCATAAAATAAATCTATAAAAAATAAATGGAATACATCGAAAAATATATCACCAAAAATATACATCAAATTAATTGAAACATCTTATAGGCCTCACATTCGACCAAAACACAATCAGTTATCTAAGAGTAGATCTAGTTTTTTCTAAATTATCCCTGGTTGATATCAATATAGGTTATATTATCCCAATAAATTTAAATTAAACTAAGAAATATTATGTGAACACCACCATAATTACTCCATTTGTGATGTGACCTCACACTATGAAAACAAGATAATATGTTGAAAGTATCGGGCATCCCTCTCACCATCATCTCAAAACATTAATCCAAAACATGGTGATCCCCTATAGAACTAAAAAACGAGTTCTAAAAAAATGGCATTCTCACACCCCAACTACCATCATCAGGGGAAAAATAAACAAAATAATAGATTACATATTCACAACATTAAAACATTTGACAAGAGGTGTATCCTAAAAACCATAATAATTCATTACCCCTTTTCTAACCAAACAGTTAAAATTGAGTCATTATCTCTACCCCTAACCATCCTATATCTATGTCCAGATTAAAATTGGTATACTAATTCTTATTAGTCAAGATTCTCATTTATAAAACCTTTTATTCTAATCATAAATAAAATTATAATATTTATTAGTTTCATATTATGAATCATTTTAATTTAAATTTCATAAGGAACAAATAATGATCAAGATCTATCTTACCAAAAAACAATTTATGTGTTCCTAAAATGATGAATGTCAAAAAACAATCCATAGTGCCTATGATCATTCTTTCAAACTCAATAATTTAGAAATTATGGTCCATGATTCAATTAAAAGAAAACCTTAAAATATATTTTCACATCACACAATATGTTCATCACCCATGGTGATATAATATTAAACATTAACAACAGACAACAATAACATCATTCCCACCCTGAGTACATGGGTTCTCCCACAGAAGCAGGTTTTTTACTCCAATGAATGATATCATAAATAGGCCCTAAAATTTTCTAGTATCCTATATATCTTTCGCAAATAGTATAAAAATTTAATATGTACTGAAAAATGGGCTTTTGTACTATATTAAAACATCCAAGCTAGCATGGCATACATCGGTGCCTAGAGCCAGTTCTCCACATGACCTCTAAATCACATCCCCCTAAGAAATAGGCTACTTAATTGAATCTAGTGTCTATTATAGATCTTGGGGAGACTATACCTTATTTGTTTTTTTAATAGATTGATACACCAGTAGAAATAAATAAAAAATAGCATAAAACATATGACAATAAACTATATGAATATCTCATGATAATACATACATGAATTACAATGTAAAAACTAAATGATTAAAATGTAATGATAATGTATGATCCTTGTTTCAAATGAGACTCAAAATTATTGACACATAAAACTACAATGAGGGTCCTGATCCATGCTATAATCCCTCATCCATGATTCATTACTACTCATCCATCTAACACAAGTTATTTTTCCATAACATGACTAGAAAATACAATGTCTATTCTTGTACCAATCAAGATGCCCAATTAGGGTGTGAGTACAAATTAATAAGCTGTCACGAATGAAATATAAAAAAAGTACAATAAATTAAAGTGAGTTTATTTGTTTAATGATTAGAATACATCGAATAAAGTTAATAGTTTATATTATTTCAACTATCCATTAATTAACAACATGAACCCACCAGGATCCCAGGGGCACCTGAACTAAAATACATGCCTCAACCAATGCTTGACTTTGGATACTTTCACATATTCAATTAAAAATTCATTTAACAAATGGGCACTCATTGTCCATTTCATTTCAATTCACTATCATGGATAATTATATTTGTAATCCCTTGAATATATATATATATTGGCATTGAACATCATCTCTAGAACCCCATTAGTATTTGGATCATCAATCTCTATCTCACTCATTATGTTTATTTAGTTCCTTGGTCCCTATCCCGTACAAATGGTTACATTCATGCACTTTCTCACATTTTGGGTATTTGGAGCGTCATTATGTGTCCAACACTCTTTCATCAATCAATTTTATATGGTTATTTGGAGCATTAGTATTTATAATAACCTCACAAATCAGTCATTCACATATATCACAATTTCCCATGCTTTATAATATAAATTAAATCAATATTAATCAAAATTAATTCTTTATTCCCCATAACTCTCATTAATTAATCCAATAATTAATTACTAAAATTAATTATATTAATTAATTTCACAATTAAATTATCATATATATCACATTAATTAACAGAATTGTTAATTAATCACATATATCACAATTATTAATTAAACACTTAACTAATAACATTCAAATCATCAAGTAATTCAAAAATTGATTAATCGAATTGATTATATTGAAAAATCATAATATTCCACTAATTAATTATAAAATTTATTCTAAACTCAGAATGAAATTATTTTAATATTTTACTCATCAATTATTTATTCCTAAAACCCAGTTCAATATCCCATATTCAATTCAAAAATAAAATATATCACAAAAAATCTTCTCAATATCTCATAATTTCTTAAACAATAAAATATCCCAAATAATAATATAAGCATCTCAAAATTATATACATAATTAATTATCTAAATTAATAATGAAATAATTTCAACCATGTTTGTGTCAAATGCTCTAATTAATTCCAAAACTAATTAATTACATTTCATCCATTAATTAATGCATTAATTAATTAATCTCATCAATCCCATTATTCAAATAAAAAATTAATCAATAAAATTACTCTCATTAATTAATTCATCAATTAATTAACCGTATTATATAATTAAAAAACAAAATAATCCAATTATTGAGATTAATTATTTCATCAATTAATAAATCCTGTTATTTATTTCAATAATTAAATAATCTCATTTTTACTTTTAATTATTTGATTAATTAATTAATCCCATTATTTAATTCAACAATTAAATAATCACATAGGTCACATTAATTAATACATAAATTAATTAATCAACTTACTTCCTTTGATGATTGAATAATCAAACTTCTCATAATAATTAATTCATTAATTAACTAATAAATTTGTTTAATTAAATAATAAACCAATCACATTACTCACGTTAATTAATTCATCAAATAAATATTTAATTTTATAATAAAATAATCACATTACTGACATTAATTAATATATCAATTAATTAATTCTTCTAAAAAATTCAAGATTTAAATAATAAAATCCAACCATTAATAATTCCTCAATATCTATAGAACTGCACATCACATGCTGAACTCACCCCATCATCTAATCTCAGCCAATGTCTACACCAAATGAATGAGACCCCTGTTTCATTACATATTTAACAATAAATGGTTCTCCGATCATTAATGAACTAATACCATCAAATACCATTGGTCCTCAATGTCACACAACAATGATTCCTTTGCTTGTACTGTTAAATTATTGCACCTCAAACAGACTCTAAGAAGACGGTGTTGATCTATAGAAAAACAAATTAACAATGAAATAATTCTTCTAGAGAAATATTTAAATTATTTAAATAACAATAACCCATGTTTGGATTTCAATATTCTTACGACTCAATAAATAAAACCTGTGATTAAGCTGAACCACTTGATCTATTTTTATGAAAGCAAGAGAAAACATGCATTTAAAGTTATATGGTTGTCCAATGGTGATAGAAATAAAAAGTTATATAATTATATTCAATGAATTAGGATGGTTTTTAGGATGATATCCTTTTCAAAATATGGGGAAAAACATTATGACATTGAATATGACATTTCTCATCACATTCCCTCCAACTAAGAATCCATCTTCAATGGTCCTTATATCAATAAGGACCTCCATACTATGGTCATTCTGATAGTGGTCACTTGTGAGGAAAAACATTTGGTTCTCAACATTATTATGGATTATGATATTTAAGACACTACATTTATTTTGAATCCTAACAGTGTTATGGGTCCTGATGGATTCCATAATGGGTTTTTCCAACACCATTGTCATGTGATTCATGTCAATGTTTTAAAACTTTTCAAATCATTTTTTCTTATCATATCCTTCCCCATGACCTTAATTCTCAATTCATATCCTTGAATTGAAAAGGGAAAATTTCCAATGAGATTAATTTGTTTAGACCCATTTCCCTTATCAATAACCTTTATAAAATAATCACTAAAATTGTTTCCACAAGAATCTAAACTATCATAGATAAAATTGTCTCTTAGAACCAATTTGGTTTTATTAAGGGTGGATCCATTCAAGAATTTAGCTTTCTTGTCTCTATGTGTGTTAGTAACTTGAATAAATCAAATATATGAGGTAACATTTCTATTAAAATGGACATCAAAAAATCATTTCACACTATATTCTAGAGCTTTATCTTCAATTTTAATCATGGTTTTGGGTTTTGTGATTCATTTATTATTACAATCAAAACGTTTTTGAACTTTGTGTCTATCACCATATTAATAAATGGTTTTTCCTGGGGCTATTTCAAATTCACCATGGTGTCAGGCCTATTGACCCTCTCTTTACCATTCTCTTCATGATAACTGAAGACTATATTAGGCACCAGCTCAACCCTCCAGTGAACCATAATAAATTGAAGGCCATCCATGTAACTAAGAACGTGACATCCCCTACTCTTGTATTTTATGCTGATGATGTCATACTTTTCCTTCAAGGTGGTAAAAAACATTCTAATCCTCAAAAACTCTCTCTCTCTAATTATTAATATGTTTCTGGACAAACCATTTACTGGAATAAATCATGCATCTTCTTTGGGAAGAACATTCTTCTAAAAATAAAATATAACACTATTAGTGAATTAGGTCTAAAAGAATCCAATATACCGTTTACATATATTGGTATTCCAATTTTTTGGGGTAGACCCAAATCTAGAATCTTTTCTATAATAGATGACCATGTTCTATCCAATCTATCTTTTTAGGAAGGTAAATCTCTCTCTATGGCAGGAAGGATATGCCAGATTAAATCCACCATTGATTCTTAGTTGTTTTACTCCATTATTGTTTATAAATGGCTGATTGGTATTATAATAAAATTAACACAATAATAAAAAAAATTATCTGGACTGGAAGCACTCATAAAATAAACCTTATAAACGTTCCCTGGTCAACTTATTGCAGGAATTTTGAAAAAGGTTCTATCGACATAAAAAATATTAAGTACTTTAATGAAAATATTCAAGCTAGACTCACTTGGAATATTCTACATAATAATTATAATCTATTTCTTTATAAAAAATATATATCTCGAAAAGAATTAAATGGGGAACGAAAATTTCATTAATTTATCTTTTTGGTCATTTATCATACATTTTTTATCTAATATTATGAATATTTCCATATGGATATTATCTAAGGACTCTTCCATGAAATTTTGGTTGGATAACTAGAATTTAACTATCATAATTACTATGATTTATCCTGATCAACCCTCGAGTGTTCTAATGGTTCTAATACAGAAATTATAAACTCTCAACATGATCATCTCCCTGAAAATATTCTAAATGTCAATGAAAACTAACCTTTTTCAAATACAAATGACTTTTTAATTCGGGAACCTCCACATAATGGTATGCTTAACAATAATTTTTTTTATAATCAATACATTTGTAACTCAAAAAGTTTCTTTAGTTGTATAAATAATTTTAAGAATCCATGGATAAAGCCTTCATGATTCCATTTCATTTGGTGGCTTGGCACAATAAATTTCCTACAGAGATTAGTGTTAAATATTTTGGAATCCACCTCTATTCAAAATTCATACTCTATAATCAACACAAGGAATATTTTAATCATCTATTTATTTTTTGTGCTACTGCTTCTACACATTGAAACTATATTCTTGAAATTTTTGGTTATAGATGATTGTTTCATGAATCTGTTAAGACTCCCCAAAAAAATGTGCAGAAATTGATGGCTCTCAGCAAATCAAGAACATCTTTCTATCTGAATTTTATGAGGTCCATCAGGTTATATTGTATGATCAGAATTCTATTTTTATAACAATTACATGCTAAATCAAAATGAAGGTCAGATGTAGATCCTCATTTCCGTACAGGAAGCCACATTGATGTAAAATAGACATTTCTACAACACTATGTATAAAATTAAAATCATATGATGTCTACATATTAATTGAAGTTACTATCAATCTCGCCGCACTATAGAAGTGTTCTGAAAGTCTCCCCTTATAGGGTGGATTAAATTTAATATTCATGGTGCCTTAAAAGGGAATCTGGGCCTCAAAGATTACAGTGATATCTTCATGAATCACCTCAGTTATATCCTTAGATAATTAATGGGTAGCTACAACATCACCACCTTTCTAGATTCTGAGTTGATGAGTTCAATACATGCTATTTCCTTGTTAAAATTCCTTGTTTAGAAGAATATTTAGATTGAATGTAATTTTAATACCATAGTGGAGGCGATTTGGAATTAAATAATACATCTTTCATGGATGATTAAAATCCATTGGATGGACTACACCCATTCGATTATCGATATAAACCCCATCATTAAACATGTTTATCAAGAGGAAAAAGGTATAAAATGGCTTGGAAAACATTTTATTAAATTAAGACATTACCTGGTTAGAAGACCTCCTTGATATTTTACTTCCACTCCAAGAAAGATACTGAAATATTATCCTATATTTCAAACATATGTAAACTCTTTATTTTATAATAATTGTTATTTGTTCATTCTGGGCCAAGGAATCATATTTTAAAAAAATTAATAGTTCTTTAATTAATTAATTCCATCTAAAAAATTAAATATTCCCAATCAAATAATCATTTTACTATTCTACATTAATTATTTAATAACCCTAATTAATTCAGGAATTAAATTTTTTATCACCATTATTTCAATCAACCAAATTAGTTCATCATGTAATCATACCATCATTTTCAATTTAATAATCATAAAAATCTCAAATCACTACATCTAAAATTAATAATCCCCATTAAACAACTTCAATGTAACAATAACTAATTTTTCAATAAGATATTCAAATCAACAATGTATATCTCTCTAATATTAATTCAACAATTAATTATCCCAAATAACAATTTCATAATCTTTTATGTAATTTATTAATTAATTATTAAACTAATAACATCAATATACCATAACTAATTTAAAAATTAATTACACTAATTCATAAGGTTAATATCATATTATTAATTCAATAATTAATTATACCAATTCATAAAATCAACATCCCATAATTTATTCTACAATTATTTATAAAAAATAACCAAATCATGATATCTCATAATTAATATGAAAATTAATTATTCATGATCTAAAATCATAATATCCTAATTTCCCTTTTCCCATAATTTATTAATTATCTAAATTATGTAAATAAATAAGAAACACAATTTCTAAATATCACATCAAATTCTATAATTTCATACACATAATTGTAACTAAGGCTACTGGATTTGAATTGTATACCCCCTACCTCAAAAATTTTGATTATGAACTTTCACCTAAGAAAACCCCCAATTTGAATATAAAAAAATCCTTTATTGAGATCATGAGTCATTTTGAAAATTTGTTGATGACCAATATCCCAGATGAAATCACCAATAATTCAAAAACTCAATGGCATAGATCTATATCTGAATATCAATACCTAAATCAAGATTAATGAATTAAATATATCATAAATCATGATATATATCTACAATTTTAGATCTATATCTCACCATAAATATCTATATCTAATGAAACAGATGATTACTTCATATAAGGAAAGTTATATGATCAAAAGAAAAATTAGAAAAGAACTTCGATGAGATCACCTTACCAGGAGGAATGTATGTCATTGATTAGGGCTTTAGATTGTGAAGAATATAGGATATGATTCACAGGATTTCATGCAGGAGACTAAACAATTTGGACATATTGTCATCAATTGCATGGTTATAATATTTGTGAGATACAGGGGTTTGAGTGGATTTAATAATAATTTTTGGGCCATTAAAAATATTGTCCATGGTTTCCAAAGCATGGGTGCATAGTTTTCTCTAACTTCTCACCAACTGTATGAACCCCCACTATCTAGGGTTTCATGGTATCCTGGGATGTGGAACATGATTATTCCTAACAATTATCCAACCATGAACAAACATATTTCCATCTTTTTTTCTCATGAATCACCAAACACGACATATGGTAAAATCCAAATGAAATGTACTATATAATAGGATAATGAGTACCTGAAAATGAGTATAATAAAAATAATGAAATGTTAGAGATCATATATTAACCATCCAAAAAAAATAAAAATCCCATAATAATCTTGGGAGATATAACACCACAGTATGGTGAGACAAAACATGAGGAATCAATATCATCCTTGGAGATAGAGCTAGATAATGATGGTTGAACTCACACTCAATCACCACATACATCCACATATGAATTAATGAATCAAAATGGTCTAACCCCATAAAATAGATCTCAAAACAATGTTGGAGGAGGCCACTGATTTCCTTGAATGGAAGGAGGAGGTGCATAAGACATATGGTCTGGGGAAAAACTTTCATTGTATTTTCATTTTTGATATAAAAATTCAAGGATTTATAAGACATGTAATAAACAGTCACATCGTCTAATTTATGGAGTTATCTAGATACCAAAAATGTATCTAATTTTTATTATTTTACCCCTAAAACATAAAAATATATAATAATTACATCACAAGCCATGAACCACTCATACATAGTGTGTAATCACCATACTTCCTTCATTTCATAGCCAATTGATTCAAAACCACATTCGTGCCTTCTCTGAGCCCCACTAACCTTGGAAGAAAACAAATTTTTGAATAAATTGATCTAGAACCCTACACCAGAATCCTCTAAAAATATTATCATCAGTGTTAATCTATACCAAAACGAAACAAAAATTAAAATTGGTCATCCAAATAAACACATCGATAGATACCTGTTAAAGGTGTTGCGACCACAAGAGCTTAACATCCTCTCTTAGAGAAAATAGTGTAACCCAAAAAAAACTTCAAATAGATCCCAAAACTCTCCCTCATGGTATACATATCAATCCAAAGTATAACCACAAAATGAAACAATATTAAACAACCTTATAAACCATACAGATCTACATTCAGAATTGAAAAACATTATAAGAGATGATCTATGAATCAAGAAGAGTATTGTGAAATGCGGGAATTTATGGATCTTGTACGAATGTAATCTACCTTTAAAAACCATGCCACCACAGTACACAATCTAGTAGAATAACATGCATGTTCATAACCTTCTCTTGATAATCATAGATATATAATGGATTCCCTTAAAGTCTTTATAATCATCAACATTGATCCCTCCAAAATCAATGAAATGCAGCTCATCAGTATGATCATGACTGAGTTGTGACACAAGAAAAGAATCATTTTATCATCAAATTTATTAGTTAAATGATATAAAATATTACATGGATCCAACAAGACCAAACACCTCAGAAGGGGTAGAAAACTCAGGATGATGATTACACCCAAGAACTAACCTTTTTTACACATGAGGAGGAGTAACCATCAATAATGGATGATCTACGACATTTAACTCCATAGGACTCCTCCTATGATTAGCATATGAATAATAATATTACTATGATTCCTTAATCATATCAGTAATTACGTGATCAATCCATATTTTATTCAACCCATGTTGAGGATCCCCCTTCATGAACTTGTTACATCAAGAGTATGTATGGTTCTCTTTATCTAATCATGATTCGGTTGATGAAAATTAGTGTTAGGACCTAAATGAGTCTCAAAATCATGCTACAGACCCATATACACTGAAGAGGTAAATCATGGATCTTGATTTGAAATGAACATCCCCATGAGTCTGTGGAGTTTCACCACCTCTTCCAGATACATCATCGAAAAATCTCCAATAAACAAAACTCGCTAAACGCTATTATGTGGGATTATTTCAATAAACGATCAACTATCACCCATATAGAATCATATTATACCTAGAATTGAGATAAACATGTTACAAATTACATCGATATGTCCTCCCACATCCACAAGGGATCATCTATTTGTAGAGAAACCCACCCAGTACATGTATATCACCCTTCACGTTGTGGAAGACCAATCATCAAGATAAAAACTCTAAAACTACAATCTTTAACCAAGGTCACCAAAACTAAAATCTCAATGATCGGAATATTTGTTTCACCTCACGATTAACTTCTAATTGTTCACTATGGAAGTCTTAGAGAACCATCGTAAAAATATTTCCAAATTAACAGAATTAATTCTTTCGAATATCTCCTGACTTATTCAATACTCAAAATAATGATCAGGGGAATCAATACAAATAAATTTGTATTTATAATCTTCTACACAAGATTCCCCCAATTGTGAATCCTCCACCTACAACCCAAAATAGGACATTTAATTCATATAGAAAAGGAAAAATATCCCTCTTGACTCTCTCATATCATGATGAATCACTAAGTGTTCTCCCATCACTCTCCGAAAATCACTAAATTCATCTATTGAGTCACTACATGAATACATTCTTAGTTCTTTCGCTACTAAATTTCAATTTCATGGGGGGTAAAAAATATACAATTCTTAATCTTGAAATATTTTCACCTTTATTCATTGATTCATGTTCATGTCACACATGGGTAAGCCTACCGCATTCTCTTACAACTAGTAAAAACATCAACATGATCATTAGTGTGGTAATCTTTCAACAAAATTAGAGCAATCACCATAGCCATAAACTCAAGATCATGAGTTGAATTTTTATGATCATGAAGGAATAATAACCAATACATATAAGAAACAAATGACCTATACTGAATAATAATGCATCTTAATCCACGTTGAAAACAATATTAATATCCTTCAAAATATTCTCCCAAGTATTGAAAATAGTAAACTAGAGTGCTGACCAATTTCTCCATTAGGACTCAAAAACCATCCTGGATGTTTTGTAGTCCCCACGAATGACTTATTCACTATTGTAAAATATTCTAGATGAGGCGAAACACTATAGAAATCGGTTGTGACCCTCCTATAATTTCTTGCAAGACTAATAAACAATTTTACATCTTCCACTACCTTCATGCCTATCCAAGATAGAAAAACCTCTCTTTTTGAAGAATCCATGACTAATCCATCATGGTACACAACATTATAAAATAAACGTACATCAAAATCCCAAAACTCACACTTCGGTAACTTCACAAACTGATTCTTACGAAGAATAATTTTAAAAACCTAATGGAGATACTCTAAATTCAATACCACAGATATAGATTACATAATGTTATTTTTGATGATAACCAACATGAACCTATCCAAGAACACTAAAAATAATTTCATTCATCAAAATAAGAAAAATACATGGAGAATTAATCAATCATAATTTAATCACAATGACCTCATAATTATCAGGACAATTAAGAAATTTATTTTTCCGAATATCCTCAACCATAACATGCATCTAATGATTTTCTATAAACAAAGGTAAATTTTCATCTAGATTTTTAGTTTAATCTATTAGAATGAATCATCAAAACATATACAAGGATAAAGGTTCGTCATTATCATTTAGTTCAACAACTGATAATTGATACAAATCCACAAAATAACAACATCAATTGTCATTAAAAAAACAATTAAACTACAAGTGAAACATTCATTAGAACAAAACCTCTATGTCATAGATCATTGAGCAGTACACACAAATCCTTCATCAAATAAGGTGAAATACTATACAGAGACACAGATTTATATAAAACACATGGATCCAGATCAATAAAAACCCATATCTCCCATATATGGGGTAACTATAATCCCCCCTCATATGAATGTACATAACATTAATCTTCCATAACCCAAAGTGACACAACATTTGGATCCTCTAATAAGATCATCAACTACTATTTCATGAAATATATAACCTAAATAACACAAAATTGACCAATAATTTGGTCCCTTCAAAAAAAAAAATTTAGTTCTCCAACAGAATCATATAACCCAACCTCCCAATTGTGGTGATTCAAAATTTATTAAAATGAATAAAACCAATCCATGTGAAATATAAATTCATATGGTTGTATCTATAAACATAAGAAATATGTCCAAGAGTGGTGTTACCCCAAAAATAGTTCATAGTCGCTATATAATTCATACATGTCAACTCGACCTCCAAATATAGTAGCTAATACCCATAGATATTAAATCATATCTACCTCTATTACAAAATCATGGAATAGAGTAGTTGATTTCAAATTGTGTGAAGATCCTATATAAAAAATATTATTAACATATCTATAATATAACAAAATAAATCCTTGAACACCATTTTTCTTACCTTGTGATAGAAATAATAAAACATAATGCTAGAGAAAACATTCTATATTACCTATCAGAACCTACTGAAGACCACCTCCATGGATGAAATATTATTTCTAATAATGAGAAGTGTATCATGTATTTACTCTACATACCCAATCAAATCTCTGACAATACCAAACAACAGTACACAGGTACATCTTCTTTAGATAAATCATTTACATTGAGTAAAACAAAAAAAAGAAAAAGCTAAAAAAATTGTCTTCTCAGAAAGGTTGAAAACTCTCCCCAATAATGACCACCACCACCATAAAAACATGCATCTTTACATCGGGAATAGGTATGAGTGATACCTCATGTAGAGAAGTGAGATAATGGGTGATGGGACCCACCAAATAATGAATAATAAAACTATCTTTCCTGAATTACAAGAACACCATCCCCAACTCCATTTTTTGAGGAATCATGATGACTCCCCTCTCTTGAATATATATTTCTATCTATAGTCCTCTTGCTAACCAATTATTTCTCTAGAAAATTATGATAGGACTTAAGAATAAATTTTTTTAAATGGTGATTGATCTCTAGATGAAACAACTCATCCAGATAATTATCCACGGCCTCCTCATTTGATAAATGTTTTGAAGCATGTCACATATAGATTCAAAAATTGAATTTGTGATACTGAAAAATGGGTCACCAATGACCAAGGGTATCAAAATCAAACTTATTGTATTCCTTCATAGTTGTATAAATAAACTCTTATCAAAACGTTTCATAGAACATCTCCCATTAGTATGTCAACTTATAACAATCCCCAAGAATACGAACCACCACATCCCCTACAGCTCCACGCAATATCATCAATGCCATCAAAACCACTCTCTCATGTCGAAAATTCATCGAACTGACTTTTATATCATCCTACTCTATCCATTCCACTATGACTGAATCTAAAATATAGACTTTTTTAGACTCTTGTACTACAACTCTTAGGGTTTCCTCTATCATGTTACATATTAGTCAACACTATTATGCGACAATGTATTGGAATATACTATTTAAAATAATCATTATATTCTTTATTATTACATTGGAAAAGATATTTTCCTAAAAATTGAACAGTAATTAAACCTTTTGAACCTAGAATATTGAATATATACCATTTATTAATCAATTTTCTATCTTGTTTATATTGTATCCTAACACAATGACTATCTATTTTCAAGAGAGGTAAAAATAATAATGTAGCATGATCATTTTATATTTCTATACCCAAAAAAGTATCACTTCATTTATAGTTGTATGTTAAATTAATGGTCATTGAATTACATAACAGGGGCCCTAAATACCTGTTTCTTAGCCAGTCTTCTGGGTTTACATAACTTACGAAATCTTGATTAACCAGTTTTCTAACAAACCAATGAAAACTAAAATGTGCCTAATTTCAAACCCTATACCATACATCCACTATAACCCTTAATACAAATCTTAAATGAACCCCTCAAAACAATATTATTTAAATGAGTGGATGGAGATTATTACTAGCCATGTGTCTCCTCTAGTGGGTACTTGAATGGTGACTTGCACAAATGGTATAATAAACAGGAAAACTAAATATATTACCCTCTAAGTGAATCATATTGAAGAGAAATAAAAGAATGATGTAACAAGAAAATACTTCATATATATGTATATATATTAAGAAAACCAACAGCAACAACCAATGCGATAAAGAACTAAAAAACCAAGAGAAAACTATAAGGATAAAAAGAGTAGAGATTGCAGCAACAATTAATCCCAAAATTCTCCTACTAAAATCAAATATGGTAATATCATACCCAATCACCATCCCACTCCGATGGTAATAAAATAAAAGATTATATATATTTTTTGTGATCAAAATAGGGTAATCAGTATGATTCTCCACATATTATATCATGAAATATATAAATAAATCATGATAAAACATAATAAACAACAGTGAATATATCTCAATACCAAAATAGCTATACAATGTTCCTAGCCACACCATTGAAATCAATAACCAGATATCTCATAACATTTAGTGTAATATATAATTATAAAATAAACTTTTTTCCCAACTCTAGCATCCCCACTTGTTTTCCACTCTACCCCAATGTCATGCATCCTAAGAATCTCTCTCCAAAATTAAGTCAATGAGAAAATACCTGGGAATGGAACCACCACATTCAACTCATATATCACCTAACAACTCCATCCTAGATCACAAAAAAAATTTGTAACCGTGTATTTCTAGGTAGACAGTAAATCCCATTTGACATATACAAAAAATCATGTATTTTACCTCATTACATTACAATACATAATATGAGTATGTACCTCAAGCAATCATATAATAAACACATCATACCTATAATAAACCATTTTCACCATATCTAGTAATACATTTCTATGAAATTAACACAATACATCATATCTCACTACAGAATTATGTGGGAGAACTAACTGATGTTCATACCATCATAATTAATATCCACGAGAAGTGGTCGGGGAAAGAGGGGGTAGTCATCCTTCCCTCCTATGATTGAGATGTTAGGGAAAAAAGACTTCTAGTGTCTAATAGGATCCTGTTTCTCAAACCGAAATGGGTGAGGTAGTGTTTGAAATCAAAATATTTACATTATATAATATAGCTGATAACCACCGTATGGGCATAACCTAGTATTATAATTACCTACAACTGACACCACTCAGTCTCATAATATCCACTACTATGAAAAGATATCATATAAAAAATATGAATATCAAATATATATATTAATTAATTCATTAATGAATAAATTCACCTTATGTTAATTAATTAATTAATTAGATATCAATTAAGCATTTTCATTTCCCCATTTGACTATATTTTATTATATATCATAGGAGTACATTCCACGACCTCCATGCATATGTCTTAATTAATGAAAATTATTATCATGATTAACAGATTTTATCATTTTCATTCCATAATAATCCAACCCCATAGTGTAATTTTTTTTCCAAATATTAGTATTATTTCATATCTTGGTACTCTAAGAAAACAATCCTTAGATACCACTGGGAGAAAAAATTATACCAAGATCATCGGAAAACCTCATGTAGTGGGAAAGTATTGCTTATAAAAAATAAATCTTGGGTAATAGAAATTAAAAATATTCATTTATACAGGCCATGTCTCAATATCTCATCAAGAAGTTGGCCCATATTTAACCCCTTACATCCCCTTTAGTGGCACCACCAACAACCATGTAAATATCCTAATTCATATCTCGATCATATGTGTCATCTTTTGCCACACCATATAGGCCTCCCCTCTCAATAAACACATCATCCATGTTTTCTCATCCATATAATCCCAGTAACAGATTCTTTGAAACATGATCAAAACCAAATGAAAAAAGAATAAAATATGAAATCAACATGTAAACAGTGCCCTAAAACTAAGGAATTCATCCATTATATGAAAATAATATCTAATGGGTCAAAAACAAGGCACTAATACATCGAAAGAAAGTAGGAGGCTCATGATATAGAAAATAAAATTAAACTCAATAACAGGTCTTATTCTGTAATTATTAAACTAATTCATTTGTTTATAGGTTCCAACTATGGGAAACCTAAGGCACTATGCTATTACAATCTATCAATGGTTATAAATTATCTTAGAATTTATTCCAGTTAAAAAAACCTAAAGTAGTACCATTATTAATAAATATTCCATATCCATTAATATCAATAACATGAACTACCATGATTCTAATTATGTGACCAATTTTTTTAATTCCATTAATTATATGGATGTTCATTTCATTTAATCGTGGAATTAAAATAAATTTGAATATCATTAAATTAAATTATTCCTTAGATTATATACATGAATCATTAATTATTATTAAGATAATTAATAATCAATTAATTAATTTTTTTAATTTCATTTCCAATTACCATTAAGGAAAAAATACTATCAAATAAAGGAATAGATATCATACTTTCTAGAAAATCTAGAAGCAATCCCAATATCACGTCACAAAGCAAAAACATCACCACCATGCAATGAAAACTAATTTCGTTAATTAGGATAATTAAGTATTATGTTAATATCATTTTTATCCTAAGAGAAAAAATAATTATAAATATACTACGTCACATAAGAAAATGAGAAGCAATGAATCACCTAATTAAGGAGTACTTCACCAATATTTGAATGAGAACATCCCATGGTGTTGAGCTTAAATCACCTCTCCTACAAGAACTGTGTCAATCTAGGGACATCACAACATAACCTCACTATCCACAACCATGGGAAACTCTATTGTAAACATTGGAGAAAAATAATTACATAATATAGAGATGACACATGTGAAAATGAGACCATCCAAAGAGAAACCATTATAAAATGAAGGAACAACACACTGTGAATCACCACGGATCACCACATATCAATGATGGTAGATCAATGATTTATCCCCAACTAAGGTATATAAAAAATCAAGGGGAGAGGTCAAGTATTCACATATATTGGTAGTGGGAGGCAATATAGCATTAGGGTATGGGGAAAATTAAATCAGTTGTACCCATCATATATTTGATCCAATGGGGAATTTAAATGATTTCATGTCCCCTTTCACATTATTTAATACATAGTATTTAGTTGATAGTAAGAAAAAAATATCCTTTATATTATATAATTCAAATACAAACATATTGTGAACATTCCCTACAGACGTCGTGAACAAAACATACATGATTTATAAGGCTTAAAAACATGTAATCACACTGTATCAAGTATTTCATATCATAACTCTTCCAGAATACATTCGAGAATCCTCAAATATCCAATAGCCTTGTAAACTTAAAATGTGTTGGGCAACATGGACCTAGACCATTAAATTTAATAGCATGAAACATGGTCCATACATAACATTACGGACATGAAAGAAAGGGAAACATATTATATTGTGAACATGTAATTAGTTTCATGCATAAAATTCTTATCAGGTAAAATGATCCCGGAATAACATTATGAGAATCCAATCAAGATTGTGTATAAAATATTTACTCAAAATTTATCTATTTTTAGCCAATTCATTGAATAAATGTTTATTTTCTAGAAGAAATATAATAAAATCATATATCCGTTTTGTATAAGAACATAATTCATTCATCATATGACATCTAGTCAAATTAAATGATCTTTATAGAAAAATCATCATTCAATATCCTATGAAAATGAGATAGGATTTATAATCATTTCATTATTTCATGATTTCATAACTCATAGAAAAAGAGCTTGTTCTACAACCATGTTATCATGCTAAAACACATGGATGTGAAACATATTTAACAATCATATTAGCATGATAAACCACTCATGTACATAATAATATGGGAATTATTTTTTTATTCTTCTAGAAAGTCATAAGGTACATCAAGGATAGAATAATAGATGCAAATTATTTTTAAAAATTATATGTAATATTTTATAATGAAAATAACTATTCAGTGAAATTCACTATTTGACAGTAAGAATTATTATTTTTTAAAATAATTATATTCATTGAAAATTTTATAAAATAATTTAAAATAATTTTCATGTTGGGGAAATATTTTTTTCATACCATATGAGTGAAAAAAATATGTGTTTCACATTTTTGGTAAAATAAAATCAGGTATTATTTGTAAAACATCATGAATATTCCTCTAAAAAATAAATAATTAAATTATGGTTTAGAATGAATTTAATAAATAATTTTGAGTGTGAAAAAAATATTTTTTACAACTTTTTCAGAAAAAATGTTTTAAGGAGAAAAAGTGTGTTTGACTAAAGAGTCAAATAAATGCATTAGATCATAAATACATTCATTTAAAATCCAGGTTATATAATGATGAAAATATGGAGAATTTTTTTTACCAATGATGTAAAAAGATGATATGAAAATTATATAGTTTCTTGATAGGTAGATCATAATTTTTTATTATTATAAACATAGACTTAAACAATCCTAATATTTTAACAGATTCTATAAGAAAGCCGCACCACTTTGGCAAAACTGAATTATAATCCCCCTGATGGAATATAATTAATCAAAACGTATAATATCATGAGATAAAATTTAATTCATGATATTAAATATAAATGGTGTGTTACATACATCTCATAAATTAATACAGGTTCATAACATAAAATATGTATCAATAATGGAAAATTGAGACTAAAATACATTACCAATTTTTTTACATTTGAACCATTAACCTCTTGAAATAGATTTCCAAATATTAATAATTTAATAAACATAAATTTAATTTCAATAATAATAATTTAAATTCATGGTATGTATTGACACCACATAATGAAATATGAGGTGAACATGGAATGTGTCTCATGGATGTAAAAAGTGTGATGAAAATTCATTACCTATTTAGTATTCATTGGAATTGGAAGACCCAATACTATACAACATAAAAAGAAAAAATTATTATCATTAAAATGTTTATATTATTCATATAACATGTTAAATCTACTGTATATTCCCTAAAAAACAATTAGTTGTGGATTTTCGTGTGTCTCCCTAAAAATAAAAGAGAGACTAGAATAATCTGACCTTATGTTGTCGATACCATAGTACACATTCAATCCTATTGTTTAATAAATATATATTTAATATTATTCTATAATTGAAAAATAATTGTATTTATCATACCATTTATGTATTAATTAGGACTTGTTTTTACCCTTTCATTATAAATTTCTTTTTAAAATAACATTTTGTGTAATAATCGATTCATTTTTCCTATATGTGTTTAACTGTTTTTTTAGTATCATTAATTTGATCATGGATCACTTATATTATTAATAATAATAATATAATTGTCATAATATATATTCATAAATTTTATATATAATAGAAATTGTAAAATATATTTTTTAGAGATGAATTGTGTGATAATCATATAGATAGTATGTCGCACGTATGCATGATTAATGTTATCATTTTTCAAAAAACATTAAATAAATAAGGTATATAAAATTTGATATTTAAATTATTAAAAAAATATCATAAATATAATATTATTTCTTGAGTTATTCTTATACATATCAACAATTTAGTGTGGTGATGAAACGATAGAGTCACATCACATCTTGATGGTAAGAATCTCCTCACACACGAACTATCTTTTCATCTTTCTATAAGTGAAAATATATGAATGAAAATGATGTATTATATTTTTAGAATGACAAATATGTAATTAATATCATAATAATTTCATTTTTTTGTACTCCTCTAGTTTTAATTCTCACAAATAATTCTAAATTGTGTTTTATTATGTTACATGTTTTTTAATAATGTTTACATATAAATTTACATGCTTCTATTAGTTTATACCTCATAAGATAGGTAATTTTTTTTGATAAGAATAAGTCATCTATAAGGATATGTTATCTATGCTTGACCTAATGATACATGAGACACTATTCCATCATTTATTGATAGCGTCTAATAATTTTCACTAAGGATTCATCACTGATGTAGTCTTTGTTATCGATGGAAATAGTAACTGACAACATGACCTACTGAAAAAGCGACTTAATGATTCTCATAATTCTCACTAAGTATAATCTAAAGATAGCTTAGTTAACAACACATCAACTATTGATAGAATGACATAATTATTATGAGTTACCGATACAAGTCTGAGACACCGAAAATTGATATACCAGTCGAAGCTACAGTTCAAGATTTGAAAATATTTAATATATTTCATTTGAAATTAAAATTAATTGTAACAGTCATATTTATCAAACATATCACTTTTTATTATATTAATGCGATTTTATATCTTTTTTGGCAACATTTATAGGATGTTAGATATTTGTACAATGTAAAATGTAACATCCCAGGTAAAAAAAGAATATGACATTTTCATATTTATTAATATTTGTAAATTAATTAATAATATTACATTAAAAGGGATTGTATGTTTGATGTCTTACCTGATATGCAACAATGGGTTTCTTTAAAATCTTATGTACAACACTAATAATATAATATTATTATTTTAAATGGTAGTTAATTCCTTGCCATTGTATTAGTGGGAATGATTAAAACTAAGTAAAATATGATTATACATGTCTCTTAAATGTTTTTACATTTATCAAATTAAATCTAGGGGCGTAAAATATGAATGAATATAATTTTAAGGATACATAAACTAATATTCACTAAAAAGTCGATTTACCACCTTTTGATGATGAACCCTCATTAAATATAGTTTTGTCCATTTTTATATGTTCTTTCTGACAAAATAATATTCTTCTTTATATTTATGAAATCAAAAATTACATTGGGTAAATGTTTTTTTGGAAAAAGATCATTTTTAAATAAATCGTGAAAAATACATTATTTTAATTCAAAAGTTATTTTTATTCTAATTTATTTATATGGTTATTTTATATTTTTAATTTTTTATAAAGTTTAATTCCAATATATTCTTACCACTTCTAGGAATTGGATTTTGAAAATAGGACAGACATGGTTGTTATTATTAAGTAAAATGTGGTTCAATAAGATGAAAATAATATTTCGTGAATAATATCTTTTGACTTTTATTTACCGGGGTTAATGGTAAATAGGGTAATTAAAGTCAAAAAGAATATCATAATAACTCAAAATTACCGTAATGCTTATCATAACCTTATTTGATTAGTCATGGCCGACCATGATCATCTTTGTGTTGATTTTGGGACCCCATGGATCAACATAAGTGTGATAATGACACTTTATTTTAATAAATTTAATATAATGACAAAAATGACATAAACAAATATCTTTAATAAATTAATTTTTAGATAGGGTTATATAAGTTATCATTTTAACTATTAATATTCATTGGAAATATAAAAATATTTCATACATCATGGTATTTTTTTATAACTTTTAGACATCAAATAAATTATATTATATATGACAAAAAAAGTGATGCAGTATTTACCTCAGGAAAAATAGATTTAAATAAATAAGATTATAAATATTAAAAAATCATCTAAAACCTATCTAATTATTTTTTAATGAATTTATTTCGACCATTATTCATCTTATCTTTAACATTAATGTGTTTTGGAACTTTGTAAACTAAATACCATTATATAATAAAATAATATTTTCAGACTTTCCCAAAGAACCCCTCCTCACCCTTATAAAAATCCCTCACTTCTAACCCATTCCTCACATCTCTCAAGCCCCATGGATCTTCAAAAACCTACCCAAATAACCTTTAAATATACCTCTATTCCACTTCGAAGCCTTATAATAGGAATAAGGCACTTCAATATGTGCATTTGGTTCAAACCACAGGGAGATACCCGAATTAAAGATAATCGTTTCTCTTAAATTAATTTCTTTTATTTTATTCTCCAACCCCTAAAATCTATTTATTATATTGTTTTTCAACATTACCAATATCATAAATATAATATGATTTAGTGATGAACAATATTAGTACTACACTTACACACACCTCCATCTAATGGGTAATGAACATACTGTTTCTATGGATGGAAAATTAACAACTCACAAAACGTTAATTGTTCAATTATCTCCTAACACCTTTTATGGTGGTCATTATGAAGACACATTATTTATATATGATATATATTATGTTTATTTTTTCTTTATGCTTCTATATTTTCCATTTATATCATACCTTTATGGTTTCCATTATGGGTAAACGTAATAATTTCATTTGAGGAAGTGCAGACAACCGCCCCTAAAAGTGATATGACTCGTTAATTCAATATGTGAGACATATAAAGTATATATTTAATGATATTATATAGGATATTATACTGGAATTATAATATACCTATGAACCTTTATCTTTAAAATCCATTAAAATATGAAATAGAAATGAAAGTCGCTTTCATGTGTACGTACGGCTTACCGTCTCAATGAACGGTGCATTTCATTTCATATCTATAAATGATATATAGTACTATAAATACATATATATACTGGATAAATATTATATATATGATATCTAAATATCGAATATCATTTTGGAGATAATGTACCATTGACCACATAGACAACATGTAAATATGAGGTGTTCATTTTTGACTAAAGCACCAAACATCGACAAAATTTCCCATTTTTAACTTACATGATTGCTTAATGATTTCTACATGGTAATAAGTGATATAAAAGTAAGATTAAACATTAAAAATGATATTAATTATGTATAAATTAACTATAGTTTATTATTCAGGATGAAAACGGAACGTACCAGTCAAGTCGGACAAGAGGTATGGGGTTTCTTATATCACTTTTAATTCTTTGAGATTTCCATTGTTCGCGACCAATATATTTCATGTGATGAATAGTGCACTTTTATTTGATATATATTATCATGATTCTGTTTATATTTATGTTATTCTGAGAATAATTTTGTGGTTATAATATTTTCTTCTTATGACTTGATTAATTACAACGTGGTAAGGTATTTTCATATCACTTTTTATTCCCTTGAGATTAATGCGATATTTTCCAAAATTTCTTTCTGTGTAGTGCTTGTACTGCCCATGATTGTATTCATTGTGTAATATACATAAAATTATGGGAATTTAAATCTTTATTTTATGATCCTTCTTTCTTGAGTTTTATGTTTCGTAAGTCGCCAAATCTGTAATGGAACCTTTTACCCAAATTTATATTCCTTGGGATAATATTCTAATTCATAATTATTTCATGAAATGGATATGTGTGGAAGAAAATTTTATTTATTTATATTTTAATCTCCACTCCCCTTTGTGCGGATATACTTTTGATACACATAATCAATCCAATGATAAATTATCAAGTCATCGATATGAACTTGATAAGAGTAATTTTAATTCATTTTCCATTCATTGAGTTAAACATCCAAGTCATTGTTTTTGTCTTAAAAAGAATATGTGTGAATGTTCTTTGATTGATTTACACTGAATATCCAATCATATTGAGTGTATTTTGTCACACATTGTTATGTAATTTATTTATCATTAATCTAAAGATGCAGTTTTTATAGGGGATTTAATCTAAATTTACATTCCATTTGGCATCATTGTTGTTATGCACCAATTCACTCTTATATGGTGTATATACTTTCATTCGGAATATTATATCATAAATCCCTTTATTCTCATGATATTATAATTATTTTATTCAATGTTATTACTCAATTATTTGTATTCATGAGTCTCTCAATTTGTTAAAAACTCTTTATCTAAAAAACCATTTAAAACATTATAAAATTTTATTCTTCTAAATTATAATAATTAATTTCCATGTTTTAAAATTTGTTTTAAGAATTTATTTATATGTACATTAATGTTTTCAAATGAATATTTATTTAAAAGCATCAATGTGGTATGTGACACTTTGATTCAAAAATCATTTTATTAAATGTTTCAAAAGGTTTTGAAAATGATTTGACCAAGCATTATTTATTTCAATATCATGTTTTGATATATTGTGATTGGAATTTGGAAATGGTTTATTTCTTATATTCTTGTGTTATGTGTTATAATTATGGCTCTTGGGCATTGTTTATGTATATGGGTGGTTCCATGATAATCATAGGGTTGGTGAGCCTGAGATAGCCTTCTAATGAATTGGGTAACGTGACGAAGGTAAACATTAATGTTTCTCCTAAGAGATTTAGGTAATAAACTGTTATGGTTTTTCCAAATGTGACTCTCCATGTAGCTGTGATAACTACAATGTATGTTTGTTATAAATTCCCTATGTTACATTAATTATTTATGATTTCGTTGTGTTACTTATAATTCTTATGATTTTGAAAGGTATGTTAGGATTGAAAAGTATTGGTTTCGTTGATTTTTATTTATCGATTGAATAATGTTGTCCTTCTTTATTTTATAACCCTTACTGACATTTTTATGCTATTCCGATGTTTTAGAAATGTTTTCTAGAGGACTAAAGGATGAATGGGGTCAAGGATTCTATCAAAGAAAAGTCCTGTTGTCTAAAACATAGAACGAGAATTTTTTTTAAGTGTTTTTATTTTATGAAAAATAAATACTGGGTAGTACTTTCTTCTTGTTATATTCACAATGTTATGTAATAGATTTGGCCCAATTCTCTAAAACTATAAACCTAAAACGAACCTCACTGTGAATTCTGGACAATATTCATGATTATGTAATTTATAAGGCCGAGTCCATATATAAAATTTACAAGAGAACATCCACGTATTTCTATACATTTTATAAAGATAATACTATATCAAAAAGGCACTAGAGTGACTAGAAATAAGTTATTGATCTACTCAGGCAACTTAGAAGACATAGAATTTCTCAACATGCACACTATGTGGTACTACTGAGAGACCAAAAGAAAAAACATATTTTTTAAAGAAGAATATAGCATCCCCCAAATCATACACCTAACTATAAAACGAAGATAAAATCCCTAACATAACACTATTTTGGTTTTTTGTTTCTAGAAGATGACTCCAACTTTACTTCCTCCATATTTAAAGAGTCTATAAGGTTAACATCACATCACATATATCCTTTTAACACTATTATACATAATTTATACTCTGTTCACTATTTTACATTTCAAGTCGTCTGTTTTTCCATGTATTATAAACACAAACCGAATCCTATGCCAAATTGGATGATAAATTCATATCATCACAAACCTATATTTTTACAACTTGTACTCCAATGATTAATCGTGTTAAAGGTCATTGCGTCTCCTGTTTTTAGTTTTTACTCCCACAAAAACTGTAGAATATGTCCAGTTGTCCTGGAATGTTGTGTATTCTATTATTTACCCCAATACAGGTATTTTTTTGTTAAATAAATTTCTTGATGGAATGTGATCATAATGTTGTGAGGACAAAGTCTCAACTTGAGATAGAACAACTTATTTTAAAATCTACCAGGAATTTCAAATTTCTGTTTTCACTATTTTATTTATTCATTGAAAACATTAATTCATAACAATTATTATTCTTATAAATTTTTAATATTAGAATTTGATTTAATTGACTTATTTGAAAAGAAAAAATAATTGTAAATAATGTTTTTAACTGAGAACTAAAAAAACATGGAGATACCATTAAATTAATCTAAACGTCTATAATTTTGCTACTTGGTAAATTGTGACTATTTTTTTCAAATTGTGGATGTAATAAAAAAGTGTTTTAGGAAAATAAAATTTAAACGAATTCGACTCACTCCCTCGAGGATGTAAAATGGGTGATAGAAATTCCTTGCTAATGTAGTATTATTTTGAATTGGAAGACCCAATAAAGAATAATATAAAAAATAAAATATCTATAAGAGTAGTATATTAATCTAATAATAGTATCAATGTAATGTATAATTTCTTCAAAAACAAATAAATTTTGAACTTTTTATTGTCTCCCAAAAAATAATTTACATTTTAGAAATATCATACCTTATATAGTGGATTCATTCATACACATTCAAACAAAATGAGTAATAAATAAAAGTTAACTATAATTCTATTATATAACCATAATTTTTTATATTAAGCTTTATATTACGTATTTATTAACTGTTGTTACTTGTTTATTACAAATTACTTTTTAAAGGACATTTTGTGTAATAATAATTCAGTTTTTCCTATATGTATTGATTTTTTATTTACGGTCCCATTAATATGTTCATGAATCCACTATTTTATGATTAATTATAATGTAATTTTTATAATATTTATTCATAAATTTTACTTTTAATTCAATTCCTAAATTATATTTCTTAGAGTTAATTTGTGTTATGATCATATAGAGAGTCAGTGATATGTACGGATGACTAACATTTTAATTATTCAACAACCATTATAAAAAATAGTGATGTAATATTTTATATTTAAATAATTAAAATAATATCATAAATTTAATGGTATTTCATTAGATAATCTTATACATATCATCAATATAGCGTGTTGATGAAATGAGTGAGTCACATAACATCATGATAGCAGTTATGCACACATACATAATTGAAGTTATAATCATTCTATGAGTGAAAATATAAAAAAGAATATATATGTTATATTTTTATGATGATAAATAGGACATTAATATCATAATTATTTCCTTTATAGAAATTTTGTTTTTAAAATTTATCATTATTATCTTCCATAAAAGTGGGAGTGAAAAGATAATCACATCACTTTGTGTGGTGATAGACATCCATACACATGAGAAGCATTATCGTACCCCCTACGGAAAGGAATATAAGAAAGGTATATAAAATATAATGAAACTATACTTACAATTAAATTATATATATGTATGTATGTATGTATTATCTATCATCATACCAAACTATGATAGTTTGTAACTGAACAATGAATGAAATTGTTTCGCAAGGAGGTAGTCCTCCATACACACAAATAATGATTCTGTAACCCATTAAATGGAAGTGGGGATTCATGTATGTCGAGAACATAAAATAATAATCTATCAGTATAGTGTGAGGCTTTTATATGCGACGTAAGTGGAAAATTTTAATTTTTTTAAAATTTAACAATGTACCCATGTTTATCACTTGACAAAAGATTCTAAAATAGATTAATATTTGGCTGTACACATTATATTATCTAAAATTTCCTGAATTATATTATATACATGTATTTTGGTAATTTTAATCCTTATTTGATTACATTTACCCCTAGAAATTCATTTTACCTTAAATATGGTAATTAATTTTTAATATTTACACTATTCATTTTTGTAAAAATTCACGTAAATAGTTGTATAAATATAAAATATATATATTTCATTAAAATAACTCATAAATAGTTTTTTAATTATTTTATGTAATTTGTTATTAAGTAAAAAAAAATTTATTCCAATGAATGATTTCACTTTTTTTCTTAATATCCTTTTCATTTTAAATATAAATTAATTGGTTTACAATGAATTAAAATTATATACATGTCTAAATTATATATTTTTATAAATCTTAATATCCTATGTCTGCCCAATAGTCCAATGGACAGGTGATATCTATCATATTATTATATTTTAATTATATGACATGGTTTGTTTAAAATGAAGGTTTTATGTATCATAAGTTTAAATCTGTTTTACATGTAACAAAAAATTGAAAGGATTATATTCATTTGAAATATATATATATATATATATATATATTAAAAATAATGGGTTGTTACATTATACCCATTTAATATTAATGTCTCCCTTGAAAATAATTGCATTCATCAAATTTTAAATTATGAAAATTCATTCATTGAATGAAACTTCGTAAAAAGGGTTAACAAAAAATCATCACAAAATACTGAAAGAGATGTGTCGAAGAAATATGGAATAATGAATACTAGGATTCCAAAAGTATGACATATTATAGAAGTGATAGAATCAGAATAGAATTGAAAACTAACACCCCGATATCGATGGAGGGTGAAATAGAACAGGGTCAGAAGTATGTTAACAAAAAAATTCTATATACTACAGAGGAAAAAAATTCATTGACATCATAAAAAATGATGATATCAAGGAAATATTTTTTTCATGATCCTTAAAATGTTGTATCTTCATATTCAATCTAGAATGAGAACATATAAAAATGTACATAGATTGTATCTTCATATTTCATAGCAATTCTTTTTCTTTTTTTGTTCCTTGATTAATTTCTGCCTCAACTATTAAACTAAGAGTAGATTTTTTCATGATTGAATTCCTAAATAAAATCTAAAAAATAAAAATAAGTAATTCCTTCATTATATTGTTAAAAAGGTAAAAATGGGTTATCTTTTATCGATGAATATTCTTACAGTGAAATAATATTTCAACATCTACAACTACATAAATAATTCATTATAGTACATACTATTAATTTTTACCCATATAAACTGTTAAGAATTTGAAATTTATTATTAATTCCATTAAAATTATAAAAATTAATTTATCATTTAGCGTCAATATATCATAAAGTAACTCTTGATTTCTAAATACTAATCATGGGATAAAATTCATCATATATATTTCAATAAAATATTAATAACATGAATTACCATCAATCCTTATTCAAAATATACATTCTTCACAATTTCATACATAAAATATAGATTATTTTACATATTACATTAATCAACAAATGTTTTAAAATCCATCAATTATAACATAAACCAATTTAAAAAAAATTCATTAATCATTTTGAAGCTAATATGTACTATCCAAATTATGTATAATTATCCATTATCTATTTATACTAATTTCAATATCTTAATATCTAAATAATATTAATGGGTTTATTTCTTTTAATTAAAATATCACATTTTCATTGAAAAAATATCCCAATTCATTAGGACTATTAAACATGTTATTGATAATCGTTAATTTTAAAAATCTACAAAGAATCCTTGTATATATATATATATATATATTCATATAACATAATTCTAAAATTTCATTATATATTTTATTCAATTAGTTGTCCTCATAAATAATCCATTAACTATGATTCATTATCTTATTCAATAATACCTATTTTATTTCATATTTTATTCATATCTTCATCATAATCAACAAAAACCAATCACTCATACATCATTTTTGATTATATTCATGATAATTATACCTAACACATTAAATTTTTTAATCACATTTATTCAACATTTGAGGAATCAATAGTCGATGATAAATTAGAGAAACCATTATTTTCATCCATTACATTTATTAATATAATCATTTCCCTTCTCAATTATTTCATTTGTGTCTTTATTTTAAAAACTCAAAAAATTAAGGTCTCATTAATACATTATGTTGAATGATTATTCTTAAATATTAAACATATAGGGTAATAAATATTGTTTCCCCTATGATCTCTACTACCCAAAATCTCAGTCATATATATCCTTCTATTCATTAGTGAGTCTGGGAGTTGGTAAAGGTTTTAATTTTAAATCATTTTCCATGATAACAAATTAGGTATAATGAAAATATCATTCAATCCAGTCATAATTAAATTTGGTTTCTCAAAATTATATTTTGTATCACATTAAATGTTAACAATATTTTTCCAGTTTTTTTCATTGACTAAAACTGAATAGCATTATGTGAGGAACACAAATCAATGATAAAAATAAAATTACCACAAAAATTAACATATATGATATTGAAATCTTTGAAACAGAATTTTAATATATGAAATATTACATTTATCATAGGTTATTCATAGTCCTTATTTATTAATATAATTTTGGATTGTTCCTGAAGATATTTTGAGTTTATTAGGAATTTCTATCGGGTTTGAAAAACAAGGTGAGAGTCAAGAAGTATTTTCAATCACCTAGAGATTATCAAGTCCATATTAACTAACAATTTTCAAATTTCTTATCTCTAGATACATTCATTCTATAGACACATCTACTTTTAAATTCTATATAAAGATATATTTTTATGGATACAAGTTTATGTTCACCTTACTAAAATTCCAGGACATTTTCTTATATATTTACTCATACTGATACCTTTACATAGTGACATCCATAGACATATACTTATAAATATCCCCATATACCCCACTATTTTTTCTCATTGTAGATTCTAATGGATATCTAAAAAATTCATCTGATGAAAACTATTGAGACCCATGATTCTTTTACATGGATATTGTAAATTTTTATATGATTATTCATTAAAATATTGAAACAAAAAAACTATGTAAATTAATATATTATTGTCTATAGATTCTATGTACAATGTATTATAATTTTTTGTAATATTTTTAACATCTCAAACAATGATATTCCTCTTTTATATATTTCCCAAATATACCATACATAACAGATTTCTCCATAACCTCGGGATGGGAACTATAAGATTTGGTGAGATCAGATTCTAATTATGTGTTACAAATAATGGTACATATGTATAAAATGAATATATATGTCTGTCATAAGTGGAGCATAAAATTTGAAAATCATATGATGTATATCAAATATCGTAATATTGATCCATTGGTTAAAATATATAAGTACAGAAGTCATGAATCATAAGGGAATCAATTAATAATATCTGAGGGAGCATATATAAGAAAAAGACATATATTAGTGGAATACAATTCTTCATATAAAATTTTCTATCATGTATATATAAAAATAATTTTACTCAATATAAATACGACATGAAATCAAGACATGAGATATACATATGTACCTGCAACCAGGAACACAAATAACTTTTTGGACATGAATGGTAGGTCTATACATAAAACTGTGAACATTTAATCAGGTTCAAACATAACATTTTGAACATGTAATCTGGTTTACACATAACACTGTGAACATATAATTTGGTTCACAACTGACATATTTAATCTTGAATCACTAGTCAATACCAAATGAATTGGAGGGAGATATTGGTCCCACCCATCCAATAATAAAATTCATTATTTTCTATTTAAAACAATAATAAAATAATCATCATACCATTACCCATGAAATAATATTATTTTCCCTAAATTATTATCATAATATGTCAAAACTATATAGTTTTCAAAATAATATGATATTTTCAACCCATCATACCCCAAATAAAAAGAAGATGTTTTAATAATAACATTATCATTGTATAATATGTGGAAGACAAATAAGCATTGTAAAAATATTTTCATAATAAAAAACTCATAAAAATAATAATAATGGTATAACTGGTTCAAATAACCATATAATCATAATCAAAATTATATTATACCATCTTATATGGTTAATTATTTTGAAAGACCACATGGAACTATTCTTGAGGAAGATCGCATTTCATTAAAAATCATTTAAAATAATTCATAAAAATATTTGAAAATAAGTTTCTCTAAAAGTACCATTATAACATATAATTAAATCTTCAATGTGTGTAATGGTTTTGATGGGGTAGAATTTTTTTGGTCATGACCCATCCTTGGGGCCCGTGCTGTGACTACCACATTCCCTCCTTCCATAAGCTAGGGGCTGGCGACTAGCACCAATGGCGTAAATCCCGAAAAAAGGAAAGGCATTGCCTTTATAAAAGTAAACAGACACAATAGAGTATGCATGAGAAGTAAGCACTAAGTAAAACTGGGTACAATGTAATTGCTGAGAAGTAAATGGGCCAGTATACAAACCCAACTTAAACGATACAACTGAACAGAATGTATAGCAATAGTAAAGTAAAATAGCAACACTGAGTCATCCTCTAGAAATCCCACCTGAATGGTGGGTACAGATAGTCTCCTCAGTTCCTCGGATCTGGTAGTTCGCTCCGTGTATGTCCCTCCATGTGCTTCACCTCCAGGTACCGCCTTTCATCAAAAGACTCCGCCTCGATTAGTGTTGTCCATCATCTGCATCCAACATAACGTAGTGTGGGCATAGCCCATGCAGGGGTGAGTATACAATACTCAGTAGGGACCTCGAGACCCCCGATTGTATCACAGAATCCACGAAGGATAAACCACAAAGGAAAGATACAATCACGAATTATCAACCGACTCTAGGTCAGTATATTCCAATACATATACCTAAGTCATAAATTACAATTCGGATCCAACTCTTGAGCCCAAGAACAACACAGTCCACATAGGAAAACACAACCCAGTCCACACAGGAAACAAGTCAATCACATCGATGATAAAGATTGAAGTCAAGACTCAGCCCACACAGGTGTACTACTCAAGAATAGGGGTGGAGATAATAGATTTAGCCTCTGAATCATCTTCCCTGCCGAACCCACATAGGATTCAAGTACAGAAGGCATCCCTACCGAAACCACATTGGATCCATGTACAATAACCATCACTGCCGAACCCACGTAGGATCCAAGTACAATCTTCATCACTTTCGAACCCACGGAGGATCAATGTAATGTCGTCCTCACTACAGAAACCACATAGGATCCAAGTACAGTCGTCATCATCTTCGCAGTCACAACCAGCTCTAGGGTTCCCGCACATAAATTACTAGATTTCAGGAGGGTCTGCTCCACATATAAAGGAATTTCGATACATTAATTTCTACAAAGTCCATAGTTGATGTATCCCGAAAGTCCACCTCATCAGAGGGGGCTAAACCAGACAAACGTTTCCAAGACATAGAGTACAAGATGACCAAGCCATTTTCTAGAAAGTACCCAGTGTGTTGGTATGGTTACACGCCGTGTCGTCAGACCTCAGGTACTGCCCATGTACCACTGATCGTGTAAATGGGTTGTTTTTGTAAAAAGATATGTTCACGACATGTGATATGGTTACACACCGTGTCCAAACATCTGGGGTAGGCTCTGTGTACACATGCCATATGCCCGTACATGGCCTCAACCCATGTTCTCAAACCTGCGTAATTGGTACACTGGTTAGTCATACAACATTCCTTGTCTAGCAGTGTAATAGTGTACATGACCGTGTAATCCACACTGTGTCTATGTATCCCCGGGTTACACGCCGAGTATCATGAATATATTTCTGCCATTCTGCATAGAGAGTACACGTCGTGCCTCTTGGTCGCGTACTTCTTTCTGTGTTCGTGTATTTCCCAAAATACATGTCGAGTATCTCCTAGCCACCACCTCCTTATAGTGTGGAAAGTACATGCAGTGTGACAGAGGTCACACGCTGTCTGTTAACTGTATGATTTCTTAAACACTAGCTGAAGAATGTACGCACAACACGGAATTTTCTCCAGGTGTACACGCCGCGTAGTCTGGGATTTTCCAGAAATGACACCTCTGGCCAGCGCGCCTCCCATGATGTTGGTTCTTCAAATTTATTGTTTGTTCATCATGAATCATCAGACTTTAGGTCTCCTCATTGTCCCGAAGTCTTTTATGGTGTTTTCGGGCTCTTGATCGGCTCCGATAACACGTTATTAATTATCGCTCGAAGAACAGTCGAGGAACGGTCCATCCCGTTCCATTACAAACCGTCGACTGATATCGTCGTCACACCTCCTCTAGGTTGTCGTGATGTTGTGTATTTAATTTTGGGATTGTTGCGTTGCTTGATGAACTTGTAACGGTCTGTTGTTCATCACCAATGAAGAACATGAAGAACAACCAAAAATCACAATATTGGCGGATGATTCAGAACATGTTAGTTTGGCCTGGTCTCTCCGCATTAGTTTGGTAACATGAGGTTAAAGAGAAAAAAACAAGAAGGAAAGAAGATTCAATCATTGATCCAATAAAAATTCACCCCTACCTCAACCAAAGATATCGAACATCGGGCATCGCGGAAGACGGCGTCGCAGGGTGAGGTTCTGTGTGCGACAACGGGGTGCACCCGAGGAGAAAGCGACATCTCCCCTTTTGTCACAATGAGAAGGTTATAAGGCGAGAAGTCATTTGCAAGATCCCGCATCAATGTCTCCTCCCTTGTCACATAGGAATACGGGAATATAGAATCTGGGGTCAGCGAGTCGGTGTTCTTCATCGGAGAGTTGACGTTCTTCAACAAAGGAGATGATGTGTTCTTTGATACTCAAGAGTTTTCTCCCCAAAATCTCAACACAATAAGCCAACCAAAAAAAATTGGGCTTCTCCTTATTTTATTTAATCATGCCATGCATTAAAATATACAATTTCAAACAGTTATTTAATTAATGATAGAGTTTTAATTAATTAATTAAGGTGTGTGTGATGGCATGTTTTAATGAAGTGAGAGGGATAGAGGAAAGGTCCACAATAAATTATGGATGTTTTCATGTTTAAAGGGGGAGTTTTATGATAGTTAAGAGAGTGCCATTGGAATGTGAAAGGTTGGGTCTCGTGTGGGCCCCTCCTCACAAATATCCTTACATGGGTAGTTAGAAGCTTGTGGGTCCCATACCAACTCCTCCATGTATGATATAACCAGTTGAGATATTAAAATAAAATTGCCCCAAATTTTTATTCACTTCTCACTTAATCCATAAATTTTAACTTCACCTCCTGAGAAAAAAAATCTATAGTAAAAGTTCTCTTAACAAATTCTCGGTGATGCGAGTTCATCGGTGCCTTCAGATTTCAATTCTGAGCACCAGTTCAAAAGAGAGAAAAACCAGCTCATTCGTTCACTGAAGGTACCCCGAGCTAAACTTTAGAAATTGATTCCGGGCACACCGGGCCTCAGAATCCAGTGTTGTTAGAAGCCACAGAAACGAAAAATTTCAATGTATTTAAGAGAAAATTTTTCATGGAATTTCAGGGTCTTTAAATTACTCCCACCATAGGGATTTATGTCCCCGTAAAGCTACATCATAAACTAGTGAATCAAATGAGGTTAATTTGAAAACATCTGAGCATCCTGATCCCATGTGCTATCTTGGAGGTTTTGTGCTTCCAACGAATGTGCACCAGAAGAATCAACCATTCATGTAGGGCCTGCTCCTATAGATCCTCGATCTCCATCAGGACCTCCACAAATGCCGCCCCTTCATTTATGTCTAGCTCCCCGTGATCAATGATATGTGTTTGGTCGTGCACGTATCTCCTCAGCAGAGATACGTAGAAGACGTCGTGCACCCGGTGCAACTAAGGTGGAAGGGCCAGGCGATAATCTACCTCACCTACCATGCTGAGAACCTATAACGGTCTGATGTAGCATGGAGATAACTTTTCATCCTGTCCAAATCATTGAAATCCATGTCGAGGTTATACCTGTAAGAAATCATGGTCTCCATCATCGAACTCCAGTATTCTCTCGCCTTCTGTCAGCATATGACTTTTTTCTACTCTGTTTAGTCCTCATTCGCTCTTGGATGATCTACACCTTCTCTATCATAGCTGGACCAACTCTGGTCCAATGAGTACAGACTCGCCAGGGTCTGTCTAGCATAGAGGTGATCTTCATGGTCTGCCATACAGTTCCTCGTATGGTTCTATCCCGATGGTTGAGTGGTAGATGTTGTTGTACACAATATCTACCAAAGGAAGATGATCCTCTCAGTTATGACCAAAGTCGAGGAAACATGCACGCAACATTTCCATGAGTGTCTGAATGGTCCTCTCCATCTGTCCATCTCTCTGAGGATGAAAGGTGGTGCATAGGTGTAGGTTCATCCCAAAAGTTTCCTGAAACCCCTTCCAATTCCGGGATGTAAAGAGAGAATCTCGATCAGAGAAAATAGATGATGGCACAACATGAAGTCGTATGATCTCATGAATGAAGAGGTGTCCCAAGCTCTCCACTAAGCCCAGATCTCTGATAGGTAGGAAGTGGGCCGACTTGTTAAGTCGGTCGACAATCACTAAGATGGAGTCGTGTCCTCTGGAAGTACGTGGAAGCCCCGTCACAAAATCCATAGATATCCCATCCCACATCCACTCTTGAACCTCTAAGGGTTGTACTAAACCTGCAAGTACCTGGTCCTCCTGCTTTACCTGATGACAGGTGAGGAATTGTGATACAAACTCTACCACAACCTTATTCATACACGGCCACCAGTGCTGTCGTTTGAGATCCTAGTACATCTTCGCTACTCCTGGATGTACCGCCAAAGGGTAAGTGTGAAACTCCCTCAGCACATCCTCCTAAAATTCAACTGGTACCATGGTACATCCCTTGAAGAGGATGGTGTGCTCTCCTCCTATAGAAAATCCATCAGGTGTCTGAACTGTGGATATCTGTGCACGTTGTGTCTCATAGTCAACGTCCCCATGTTATGCATCTCTGACCCACTGAAGTAGTGGAGGTGTGATTGTGAGTGTCTGTAGAAAGGCTACTCCATCTCTATCCATGAAGGATATTTGTAACATATCTAGTTGCTATGTCTCCTCTCCAAGTAGCTGAATGTATGACCTCCTTCTAAGAGCATCAAATACTAATTTAAGTTTTCTAGGAGTATAGAATATCTCAAATTCATTGTCCTTGAGGAACTCAAGCCATCGATGTTGTCTTAGGTTCAGGTCCTTCTTTAAGAAGATATAATTGATACTATGGTTGACAGAGTAGACTTTAAAGAGATCGCCCATCAGATAGTGCCTCCACATCTTCAAGGCGAAGACCACTTCTACTAAATCCAGATCATGGGTAGCGTAGTTCTGCTCGTGCTGCCTCAACTATCGTGAACCATAAGTGATCATTGTCCGCTCCTATATTAGGACACACCTGAGTCTGGTCCCTGATTCATCATAGTAAACTATGTACCCTACGCCCTCCTCCAATAAACTCAAGATGGGTGAACTGGTCAATCTATGCCTCAGCACATGGAAGCTTTGCTGACATCAATCTGACCATACGAAGGGTTTCCTCTTCTTCTTCAATGCTAAAAATCGTGCTGTAACTCTGGAGAAATATGGCACAAATATCCTATAGATCCCATCCAGACCTACGAAACTCCACACCTCCGTCACGCTCTTGGGTGGCACCCAAGCAAGTATTGCCTCGATAATCGCACGATCCACAACAACTCCCCCTCCGAGATGACGTGCCCCATGAAATGGACCCCTTGAATCCAGAACTAGAACTTTGAGAGATTACCATAAAGCTGGTGCTCTCAGAGTGTGTACAGTACAACCCGCAAGTGGTAGGCATACTCCTCCTAAGTAGTTGAGTAAATCAGTATGTCATCAATGAAGACTATAACAAATCGATCGAGGTAAGACTGGAATATTCTATTCATGAGACTCATGAACACTGCTGGACAGCTGGTTACAACGAAAGGCATAACCAAGAACTCATAGTGGCCATACCGACATCTAAATTCTTTCTTCTACAAATCCAGTTCTCGAACTCTGAGCTGATTACAGCTTAACCTGAGGTCTATCTTCGAGAACAATCGTGCTCCATTGATCTGATCAAAGAGGTCGTCAATCCTTAGGAGATGATACTTGTTATTTACGGTCACCTGATTCAGGCGATGGTAGTCGACCCAAAGTCGTAAGCTCCCATCCGCCATCTTGGTGAATAAAATCATAGAACCCTAGGGTGAAACACTAGGTCGGATGAATCCCTTTCACTAAAAGTCCTCTAGTTGTACCCGTAGCTCACAAAGCTGAGCGAGAGCCATCCGATATGCTGGAGTAGATATCGGGGCTATCCCAAGGTACAGGTTAATGTAGAAATCTACTTCTTTGTGAGGAGGTTGTCCTGGAACGTCGTTAGGAAAAACATCTGCATACTGATCCACCGTAACAGGAAAACTCAGACACCGCACATCAACTACTCCTAGGATGAGACTAGCCAACTGATTGGTGATCGACCACCCTCTCCTCAGCCTAAGTCCATCCTGCATTGCAAAGTCTCCCCTCTCGGTGGTGAAGGTGAACCTGCTCCCATCTATGCGGACACACCGCACATTGCGCCTAATACATTCAATCTGGGCATTCACTGTAGATAAATAGTTAATACACAAGATGACGTTGTAGGGCCTCGATGCCGCTAGAAGAAATCCCAACCGAAGATCTCACCTCCTTAAGTAATATAACACTACTGGCACTAGTGTGTAATTGTCGAGTCTACTCTTGTAGGAGTCTCTATCCGTAAGGATCGAGCCAAAGACTCCATCAGAATCTCCCAGCTCCGAACAAGGGCAGAGGCAATAAAAGAATGACTCTCATTTATGTCTATAAGAACTGCAACAAGGGTGGAGAAGACACAGATAGTACCTTGAATCAACTTAGGTGCACCGTGGTCATAGGCCTCGACTGCCTGGAGCTAATCCTGCCCATGTCTTCCAGCTCACTGTGGTTGGTGTGGTCCTCCTGGTGGTGGTGGTGGTAGAACCTTGAAGCGTTGTCCACCTCCTGATGCTCGACCAGATCCTCTACCTCATCCTCCAGCTCCCTGTGGACAACCACGGCCAAACCACTGCCTCTGCCTTTGTTGTCCCTCAACCATATTCTACTCCTCTGCATGGTGGGCCAGGCAGTTACGAGACTTGTGGCCCTGCCCGCCGCATGCATAACACAGATTTCCCTTCGTATGACTTGCTCTGCGGCGTGTGACCGGATAATCCAAACCAGTATCCTGAAATCACCAACTTGATGGCCTGGTCCGATTGGACCTCTGTGACATATTTCTATTGCCGGCTAAAGAAGACATTGCTACGTGTTGCCCTGCGGCAGGCCTAGCTACTAGCGTAGGCTCATCAAAGAAACTCTTCACAAGAAGGGCTCTCTCCAGTACTCCCGCCTGCGTCGGAATGTGGAGAGAAATCATTGATGTTGTTATCTCATGCATCAGTCCCTATTCAAAGGTCTGAGCCCAGATGAATGGGTCTTGTAACATGTTCTTGGAGTAGTGTGAGAGGTCGGTAAACCTCGCTGAGTACTGGGATAATATCATGATTCCCTTCCGCAGTTGTAGTAACTCCTGGATAAGCACCACACGGAGGGTGGATAGAAAAAACTCCGAGAAGAAGAGGCTCTCGAAGTCCGTCAAAAGTAGATATTCCTCGGAGTGCAGTTGGAGAATCAAGCCCCACCATATACCTGCTGCTGTGTGTAGGAGACTCACGACAAGGATCACTATAAGGCCTGCTGGTGTTTCTACCTATCTGAAGAATCTGGCGATAGCCTCAAGCCAATCCTCGACTTCCTGAGGATCCGTCTGTCAGTGGAACCTGGGCGGACTCTGTTGCTGAAACTCATGCAACGTACTGAGGCGGCATGCACTATCCGCTGCCGGGGCTTGTGGTATCGGTGGCCAGCAGGTAGAGGTACTTATGGTGCCTCTACTGTAATGGGGCCTTGTAGCTAGGACTTGTCACTCGGTGGGCTGCCATCTCACACAATGATCGGAACCCTAGATGTCTGCCTTCGTGGGGCCATCCTGAAATGAAACAGGTGCTCCACTGTCAAAAAATATACCTAGAGAGATGACACAAAGTAATCAAAAAATTAAACTTTTGAAACACACATGAAATCAATGTTTTTTTGCACTGATTCGGAAATCAAAAGTCAGGGTCCATGTGTATGGATACGTCAGCTGCCGCACCAAAACTGGACTCCCTCGACTGATAACCACACTCAATACACTTAACACTATTACATCAAAAAAAGAAAATATCAGAGTCTCGAGCTCTGTAGTAGAACCGAATCCTCTGATACCAATTTTTCACGACCCGTCCTCAGGGCCCGGCTCGTGACTACCCCAAGCCCGCATCCCATAGGCTAGGGGATGGAGAATAGCACCAAAGTCATAAATCCCAAAAAAAGGGAAGGGATTTCATTTATAAAAGTAAACAAACACAACAGAGTACGAAACTGAATTAATCACTAAGTAAAACATGGTACAATGTAAGTGATGTAAAGTAAATGGGCCTGTATAAAAACTCAACTGAAAGTAAAGTACAACTGAATAGAATGTACAACCAGAGTAAAGTAAAACAGAAACACTGAGTCGTCCTCCAAAAATCCCACATGAATGGTGGGTACAGATAGTCTACTCGGCTCCTCGGGTCCGGCCCTCCGCTGCGTGTATGTCCCGCCAATTGTTCCACCTCCAGGTATCGTCCAGCTCCACAATCCTCAACATCGATCAATGATGTCCGTCTTCTGCATCCAACATAACATAGTGCGGGCATATCCCATGAAGGGGTGAGTACACGAAACTCAGTAAGGACCTCAAGACCCACGAAGGTCTCTCAGAATCCATGAAGGATAAACCACAACGGAAAGATACAATTACGATGTATCAACCGACTCTACATAGGTATCTGCCCATACATATACCTAACTCATCAATTATAATTCGGCTCCAACTCTCGATCCCATGAACTACCTAGTACACAGAGGAAAACAAAACCCATTCCACAAATGAAAGCAAGTCAATCAAATAGATGATAAATATTGAAATCAAGACTTGGATCACACTAGTATACTACTCATGAAGAGAAGTGGAGATGATAGATATAGCCTCTGAATCATCTTCCATAATGAACCCACATAGGATCCAAGTACAGAAACCATTGATATCGAACCCACGTAAGATCCAAGTAATGTCTTCATCGCTTCCAAACACACGGAGGATCTATGTACAATCGTCCTCTCTACCGAACCCATGTAGGATCCATGTACAATCGTCATCATCTTCCCAGTCGTAGCCAACTCTAGGGTTCCCGCACAAGGCGAACTCGATTCCGGGGGTGTCCACTCCACGAGGAAAAGAAGGCCAATACATCAACAGTCATGAAGCCCAGATTTGATGTATCCCGAAGGTCTGCCTCGTAATAGGGGGATAAACCAAACAATCATGTCCAAGGCACTGAGTACAATATGACCAATCCATTTTCCAAAAATTACATGGTGTGTTGGTATGGTTACACGATGTGTCTTCAGACATCAGGTACTGCCCATGTACCACGACCCATGTCAAAGGGTTGTTCATGTAAAAAGGTAAGTACACAACGTGTGGTATGGTTACACGATGAGTCCAAACATCTGGGGTCGGATCCATGTAGGCTGGTCATGTGCCCGTACATGGCCTCAAACTGTGTTCTCAAACCCGTGTAATTGGTTCATGGGTTAGTCTTACCATTGGCCATGTCTGGTCGTGTGATAGTGTACATGCCCGTGTACTCCACACCGTGTCTGTGTATCCCCAGGTTACACGCTGAGTATCACGAAGCTGTTTCTGCCATTCTGTTTAGAGAGTACACGTCGTGCTTCTTGGCCATGTACTTCTGTCTGTGTCAGTGTATTTCCCAAAATACACACTGAGTCTCGCGTAGCCGCCCCCTCATTGTAGTGTAGCAAGTACACGCCATGTGACAGAGGTCACACTCCGTGTGTTAAATGTCTGACGTCCGAAACCCTAGCCACATAGTGTCCGCACTACACTGCATGTTCTCCAGGAGTACACACCGTGTAGTCTAGAATTTTCCAGAAATGACCCCTCTGGCCAGCGCGCCTCCCTTGATTCCAGTTCTTCATTCCGACTGTTTGTTCATCACGAAACATTGTTTTTCACCCATGAAGAACACGAACAACCACCAACAATAACAATATTGACGGAGGATTCAGAACATGTTAAATTGGCCATGTCTCTCCGAATTAGTTCTGTAATTGGTCGTTAAAGATAACAAAACAAGAGGGAAAGAAAATTCAAACATTGATCCAATCAAAACACACCCATACCTCAACAAACGATATCGAACATCAGGCGTCGTGGAAGACGGTTCCATGGGGTGAGGTTCCGTAAGTGACGACGGGGGGCGTCCGAGGAGGAAGCGGTGTCTCCACTTTTGTCACGAAGAGATGGTTATAAGGCGAGACGTCGTTAGAGAGATCCCGTGTTGGTGTCTCCTCCAATGTCGCGGAGGAATAAGGGAATAGAGAATCTGGGGTTTCCGAGTCGGTGTTCTTCGTCGGAGAGTTGGTGTTCTTCAACAAAAGAGATGATGCACTCTTCTAAACTCATGAGTTTTCTCCCCAAAATCTCAACACAAAAAGCCAACCAAAAATAAAATAAGGATTCTCCTTATTTTATTTAATAATTCCATGCATTATAAAATAAAAATTCAAACACTTAATTAAATATTGAAATAGTTTCAATTAATTAATTAAAGTGTGTGTGTTGGAAAGTTTTACTGAAGTGAGTGGGAGAGAGGAATGGTCCAGATTAAATTATGGAAGTTGTCAAGTTTAGGGGGGGTTAATTACAGTTAGGAGAGAGTTATAGGGATGTGAAACATTTGGACTGGTGTGGGCCCCACCTAAAAAATATCCTTACATGGGTAGTTAGGAGCTTGTGGGTCCCATACCAACTCGCCCATGTAGGATATTACCACTTAATATCTTAAAATAAATTGTCCCACAATTTTAATCACTTGTCACTTAATCAACAAATTTTAACATCACCTACCAAGGAAACACATTTATTTTAAAAGTTCTCTTATGAAATTACAGGAACTGCGAGTTCATCAGTGCACTCAGATTTCAATTCCGAGCATCGATTCAAAAGATAGAAAAACCCACATGTACGTTCACAGAACGTACCTGAGATAAACTTCAGAAATTGATTTCGGGAACACTGGGCTTCAGAATCAAGTGCCGTTAAAAGACATAGACTCACAAAATTACAAAGAATTTATGAAAAAATTATCCTTGAAATTATCGAGTCTTTACAATTTTTATGTCGTATATGTTAAAACAACGATTCCATTCACATTTTCTATAAAATCCAAAATATCATTGTTTGGAAAATGACATTAATGTTCCCCTCAAAAAATATACTAAAAATAACAAGTCGGTAAAAATGTTTCTAATTAATCATTTAAATACATTTAAAAATATATTTTATAATATTTTTTGAAAACATCATTTTTTAAGAAAATTAGTTTTCGACTGAAGAGAGAAATAACCACCTTTTTCATAATAAAATTCTTTTTATCACTTGACTAAAAAAGGAGAGTTAAATGGAAGAATAAATTTTATTATAATATCATAATACATTATGATAATTTTGATGCGGTTCTTAGGAGGTGGATAAAAATATTACATTATCGGAAACATAATCTCAAACAATCCCTAAAAACACTGAAATTATGTAATAAACCCCTAACCATTTTGGCAACATAGAATCATGTGTCTAATGATGAAATAATATTAAATCAAAATTATGATATAATTCAGAAAAATATATTCATGAAAATAAATTTCAATGGTTTTTTATATACCACATATATAATAATACATGTTCATAACAAAACATATGTCTCAAAAAAATAAAAATTTTAGAAAACAATCCATTAACAAATTAGTAAATTTTTTAATCAAAAACCACATTAAAGAGTGTTATTGATATTGATATTTAAATCAAAAATAAATAATAAGGTAAGATTCATAAAATTTGATCAAATGAAATATTCACATCACATAAAATAATGTGGTATTGAATATAATATTTTCCCCATAGAAGTAAAAATTGGGACTGAAATCTCTTACCACATTTGTAATTTATAGAATTATAAGACCGAATAAAGAATATAATCAAATAAAAATTGTAATAAATTGAAAATATGATATCCATGATATAATTTATAAATGGGGATGTATATAGTAGACATGAACTGTAACTAGTGGTGAATTTTCATATGTCTCCAAAAAAGGTTTACTAGAAATACCATATCATATGTCTAGACATATTTGTAAGAAATTAGAACCTACTATACAATAAACATAAAATTATAATAAATATATTATAAAACGAAAATTATATTTAATAACAAAATATAATATATTTTTATGTTACTTTATTACCATTTTATTAACGATTACTTTTTAAGATATAGTTTTTGGTAACAACAGATTTATATTTTTAATTTGTTTTGATTTGTTATTTCCAGTCATATTACCTTGGTCATGATTCAATGATAAAAAAAATTATAATCAGGACATAATTATACTATTTTTAAATCAATTATAAAGTTTATACCAATCATAAATGTTAGTTTTGAATAATTCAATATGCTACAATCATAGAGACGATCGGTCATATATATGCAATTGTTATGATCCTAATTTTAATAGATCATTAGTAGGGAAGGTAATCGATATTTTAACATCATATAATTACAATAATATAATAGATTATAAATTATTAATTTAAATAGTCTTCTAAAAACTTCATGTAGTGTGGTTATCAATAGGGATTTCCACATTTCTTTGTGAAGGTGGTTGTTCACATGTACAAAATGATATCATATTTCATTGATTGAAAATGAATTAAATAAAACGCTAAATTTTATTTTCTGAATGATAATTATTTCACTAATATCATACGTATTTGATTTATAACACATATATTCCTTAAAATTACTTGTATTAACGTTTATGTAATGTATTGGTGAATAACGCAACACATCACTCCACTAGGTCATATTTTTTCATACACATGGGAAATTTTATCATACACCCTATAGAATTGTAAATAAAAAGATATATTTTATAAAATTAATCTATAGATATAATTATTTTATGTATATAACATATTTTTTATTTATATCCATCATCATACCGAATCATAGAATATGGTAATAGAAAAATGAGTGACATTGGTCTATGAATGGGTAATTTGTAGTACACATGAATTATGATTTTGGAAGCCATTCCATTAAATTTTTATGATTTTCAATTATGAAAACAAAATAAGAATCAAATTATATTATAGTTAATGAGGTTATTATATTAAATTGGTCAAATAAAAAATTATGTAGTTGGAATATGTAATAAAATAGAAATTCTTGTTTAATAACGCGACCTCTTATTCAGGTGACATATTTGGGATTTTAGTAAAGGCCTAAATACGATGGTTTTCTATATAAAAAATTATGATTATAGTATAAGAAGAGGGAATTCATTATTTTGTTTTTTCATACATTGGTATATCGAAAAGGGTTTTATGGTGTGATGTGGAAATTAGATTGGGAGGACATTTATAAGTGAGTTGAGTAGAACCGTTATATTATTTCATAATAAAATGTTGTATCCATGTTATTCACATGAATAATGGTCATAAATGGAGTCTTATATAGATTAAAAAATTTCATAGGTGAAATTTACCCATAAAATTTATTTATGAAATTTTATTTGGATAGTTTAACACTAAAATATTTAGTTATCCCTAAAAAAACATTTTTAAATCCGTGTGTAATTAATTTAATGTTTTCAATTTTCAATTTGGTAAAAAAAATGTTTTAAAGATTATATATCATAAATTATTATAATTCCAAATGTGGAATATATTTTTCCAAATTCAATTCAAATATGTGGAACATTTAAATTTAAAATTCGTCCTACATACACGATGAGAATGTAGGTTTTCACTGATAAAATATAAAGAAGATAATGATGTTTCAATTTAATCAATTCAACACGGAAATTATTCCAATGAATATTGTTTTAATAATGGATATTTAATTGAACTAAATTTAAATTAAATAAAATAAAAAATATAATTAAATATTTTAAATAATTTTAATGAAAACTATGTTTTCAATAAAAATTTAGTATTATCGATATTCATCAAAAAGTTTAATTTTCAAAATATTATGGATAATTCCGCTCCATATAATAAATAAATATGATAAAAAATTATATAATTTTATAAAATGGGTTTTCTAATTGTTTCATAAATTATTTTTATAGTATTTCTAAATAAGGGAAGAATAATATTTTTTAGAACTATACATATTTTAATTGTGAACTGGATTTGATCATATTTATTTTATTGAAAAAATATAACTTTAATGTTTAATAGTATATTAAATATATAATATATAAATATCAATAAAATCATAAATAAATTGTTTTTAATAATTTATTGTTGAAATTTTTTTTTATCAAAAATAAAAATTTTTAGTGAAATATTTACTAAATTTTCAAATTTTTTTTTTAATTAATTGATCCCTAATGAATTCATTTAATATACATTCGGTTACCATATGTTTTTATAATTTTGACTAAATATTTTATTCATTCCATTTTAAAGGATATGTGATAAATATTATATAGTAATATTTTAATAATATGATTTTTTTTTTAAATTTGTATTTGTGTAATAGAAGATAAACACAGTGTTACATGTGACAAAAAATATTATGTTTTTTATATAAATACAGACACACACACACACACACATATATATATATATATGACAAAATATCAAGGTGATTTAGTGGGACATAGAAATAATAGATCAATCAGAATATATATGGAATTATTATTCATTTAGAGGATAAATTGATCATTAAGGACATATTCCGAAAGATATTGAGGATTCCAAAAACATGGATAGGTTAAAAGTGAAAAACATTACTCTAAAATAATAATAATATAAAAATATATATATTAAAATTAGTAAAATAATCACACCACTAAGGAATCCACCTATTAAAATGTGTTTTCTTATTCTGTAATGAACACCTCCATAAAAACTGTACCCCTCCTCAGTCAGTAATGTGTCAAGACATATAATGACCCTCAGTTCCTTGCCTTCAATTAGCCCTAGGAGGGCGACTAGAATACATTTTATAGAAAACACGTAGATGGTAGGAATTACCCTCAAGAACAAGACATGTAGAAGATAGAGATATGATAGACACCAACCATCTCCTACATAGAAATCAATATAAATGAAACCCAAAGTTCACATATTTAATGTCATAGATGAACAACAATAGCTAAAAGGGAAACAACAATCATGATATATGGTAATAGAAAAATGAATGTCATCCGTCCCAGAGGGGGTAATTTGTAGTACGCATGAATTATAATTTTATAACCCATTTGATTAAATTGTTATACATTTCAGTTATAAAAACAGTAGAAGAATAAAATTATATTTTAGAAAATGAGGTTATTATATTAAAGTGGTTAAATAAAAAATTATGTAGGTAGAGGATGTAATAAAATAGAAATTCTTATTGAATAACTTTACCTATAATTCAAGTGACATATTTGGGATTTCAGTAAAGGCCATAATATGATGGTTTTATATATAAAAGGATTTTAGGATGAGAAGAGAAAATTGATTATTTAATTTGGGTGGATATTTGTAGATCAAAAAAAGTTTTAAGGTGTGATGTGGAGAGTATATTAGGTAGACATTTACAAGTGAGTTGAGTGTAACCGTTGTAATATTTCATAATAAAATGTTGTAACCATGTTATTTATATGAATAATGGAAATAAATCGATTCTTATATAGAATCAAATATTTTATAGTTGAAATTTACCAATAAAATTTATTTATGAATTTTTTTTGATAGTTTAACACTAGAATTTGTAGTTATCCATAGAAAACACTTTTATTAACTCAATGTGTAATTAATTCAATGTTTTCACTTTTCAATTAGTTAAAATTTCTTAAAAAATTATATAACATAAATTATTATAATTCCAAATATGGAATACATTTTTCCAAATTCAATTAAAATAAGTGCAACTTTTTAATTTAAAATTAGTCCTACATACATGATGAGAAGGTAGGGTTTGAAAGATAAAATTTAAAGATGTAAATATTTTTTCAATAAAAACAATTCAATATGAAAACTAATCAAATGAATAATGTTTTAATAATAGATATTCATGTTAACTAATTTTAAATTAAAACAAATAAAAAATATAATTAAATATTTTAAAGAATTTAAACGAAAATGATGTTTTCAATAAAAATTTATTATTATCCCAATTCATTAAAAAAGTATTTTATGAAAAATATTATAATAAATTGAAATCCATATAATTAGAAAATAATGATAAAAAAATTAGTTTATTTTTTTAAATGGGTTTTCTAATTATTTTATAAATTATTATTATATTTTTTCGAAAAAAGGAAGAAAACTTTCTTTTAGAAAATTACAACATTTAAGTATGAATTGAATTTGAGGATATTTAATTTCAGTAAAAATAATATAAATTGAATTTTTAATAGTTTATTTAATATATAATATTTACATTTTAGTAAAATAGCATAAAATTGTTTTTTAATTTATTGATTAAAAATTTGTTTGTTTTTAAGAATAAAATTTTTCATAAAAATAATTACTAAATTTTCAAATAATATTTTTAATTATTTGATCCCTAAATAACTAATTTAATATTCATCTGTTTACCATAAGTTTTCATAATTTTAATTAAATTTTTTATTCATTCCTTTTTATTGGCTAGGTGATAAATATCGTATAATAATATTTTAATAATATGACATGTTTTATTTTAAAATATAGATTTCTGTAATAAAAGATAAACATACTGTTACATGTAACAAAAAAATATTAATTTTTTGGGATATATATATATATATATGACAAATTATAATGTGATCTAGTGGGATATAGAAATAATATATCAATCACAATATCAGTGAATTTAGTTTTCATTTATAGTGTAATTTGTCATTTAAGGCCATCATATTATATATATAGATTATTTTAAAAAACATGGACAAGTGAAAAGTGAAAAAAACTATTCTAAAACTATAATAATATAGAACAACATCTCTTAATAATTTTCAAATAATCACAACACTAACGAATAAACCTATTCGAATGTGTTTTCTTTTTTTGTAATGATCGCCTCTATAAAAAATGTACCCCTCTTAGGTCTGTAATGCGACAAGAGGGATTATGGCCCCATGTTCCTCGCTTCCAATTAGCCCGAGGTTGACGACTAGAATAGAGTGTATTGAAAACACGTAGATGGGAGGCATTACCCTCTAATAAAAAACATGCTGAAGAGAGAGATATGATAGACACCAAACAACTCTTACATAGAAGAAAATATAAAAGAAAACCAAGGTCACATATGTAATGTCATCAATGAACTACAATAATTGAAAGGGAAACAACAAGTACTAAAATAATGTAAAACATATGTGACCATGAATCCCAAATGACTCCTGTAAATATCTACATTTGTAGTAACCATCCTGATTTCCAATATACTTCTACTGTCCAGAAAAACATTTTATTTAACATAGGGTAAGTATAATATTATACATAGTTTGATTATTCTTATATCATGTCATGAAAAATTAAATAATTAACGCTATATCATATTGAAAAACCAGTGAAACTAATTCATCTCTTAAACATGTATACTAAGTTCCCAGACTCACCATTTATACAATCACCTAGTATCACATACAATAGTATATAATATGATAATGAATAACATATGTACCCCTCTACAACTTCCCCACTGATTTTCTACATTTTGAAAATATCGCATGTCTTGATCTTCCCACTCCAAAAGGTTATCCTGAATACACCCAGTCATTTGACCACAACATTAACCTCATGAAACTCACCCCCACTACGAAAAAAAATCTAACCAAGTTTTATCTTGGAGATACAACGTCATGTATAACATGAATCATACATTGGTTATTGTACATTTTGACATTACTTACCATTAATCATGTGAGGATCCTCATGTCATCACAACCTATACACATTATACATATAGTAACACATAGGAAACTATATACAGAATACATGTGTGTGAAATAAGGAAAATTTATTTCATCAATCTACACATATATATGTGGAAAATTCAATTTCATGCATACCAGATCAACTATCTAACATAAGAAGTTGATGGTTCCAAAATTGTTATGTAGCCATCCATCCCCCCACATAGATGTTGGGGAAAACACACCCTATGGCTCAGAATCCTTGGGGTGTCAGTTTCCCCAACTGATAGGGAAGATTATCATATAGAAACCCAAAATTTACAGGTTATAATATAGATCAAAACCATAATTTTGGAAAAACCAACTCATATAGTCAATTAAAAAGAGTGCCACTTGGACTCCCAACTTCCACAGATAAAACTTGATTTCCTATAATAATACAACTATTTTAAGAGATAAATTATGTCATATTATAACTTTTAATAAGTACAAATGTTATTAATTTTATATCCAATAATTAACGTATCCCATTTCCAGATTATAATTCCTTTTCATCACCATAGTTTTCCTTTCCCTAAAGGCATAACCAAAACAAGCCCATAGTTCTTTAGAATTCTAAACTTAGCATTACATCCTCCCATGCTCAAACCCCATGGGTTCATTATAATTCAATCATTCATTTTACAACTGTTGGGCAAAATTCCCTCAAGTTATCATTAAAGCATTTTTGTGGTGATTGTGTTTGTTGACAAAGTGGACATCTGAGTAAGGATTGTTGACAAAGCAAAACAATGACATACAAATTTGTTGACAAAGAGGATTTCATGGTGGAATGTCGATTTCAAGAGGTGAGTTCAACGATCCATGTTTGATTCAAGAACGTCGATAAAAGGAATGGATGATCTGGAGGCGGTACAAAAGAACAGATACAAGGTGGCGCCGTTTTCCAGTGTTTGCCAAATTTTTGGGCCTGAAAATCGGAAAATGAAGGAAAGTGTTTTTGGCAAAGGGACTTGCGCGCCGCGGACTTGGAGTACAGGAAACTTGCGCGCCATATGTTTCTCAAGATCAGAAGATCAAAATATGGCTAAGGAAATAGGTTCGCGCAAGTTTGGGAGTTGGTCGCACAAGTGTCTAAAAGGAGAGAAGACTTGCGCGCCGAGACTGGGTCGCGCAGGTGACTTGCGCGCCGTCGCGCATGGTGGTCAATTTGCCTATAAAAACTGGAACACCCCCTCTTCATTTTTAATGGAGTTAAATACTTTGAGAAATAAGAGCTCCCGTCGCCCAGGTGTGGTGGTCACGCAAGTGGTGAGTGTGGGTCGCGCAGGTGAAGTTGTGCGCCAGTGGTTGAAGTTGTGCGCTGGTGTTAGATGTTGCGCGTCGGTTGGCAGTTGCACGCCAATATTGGTTTGGGCATAAAAGGAAGAGAGTCATGCAAGTTTGGATTTGATTAAGCTTGTGTCGCGCAAGTGTCAGAGGAGGACTTGTGCGCCCGTTGTGACATGCGCGCCGATACTTGCGCGTCGAGGTAGACTTGCCCGCCAAGTAAGGCTTATTCCAGCAGTGTTTTTCGGACTGCGTGGAAGCTGGAAGTTTGCCCGATACCTTCGGTGCAAAGAGATATTCATCTTCAGGTGAAAGTTATACTTCAACAGAGCATCTACACACAGAGAAATATGCATTCATTCATGCAAATAAAGAGACCTACAGGTCTATAATCTGTGAGTGAATTCCTTCCAAGAGCAGTGAGCTTAGGAAGAGGAAGAAGGATATCCTATCCACCGGCAGTGAGCCAGAGAGAGAGAGACAGGGAGTGACCCTTGGGAAACCAGTGAGCTGATCCTAAATTTGTAAAGGAAGTGAGCCTGGGTATAGAAGTGATCTAGCCTGAACCTTGTAATCCACAGCTAGTGAAGATTAGTGGAATTTGGTACGACCGGAAACCTATCAGTGTATGCTCCTTGTACGTAGCACTTAGTGGTGAACCAAGTAAAATTGTGGTGTCCTGCATTTGCTTTACTTTATGTTTATATTGTGTAGCAGGAAAGAGAGAGAAGAGTGTTTTCCTTAACAGCGAAACAAGATCAGAACGGGCATTAATTTTTAATTAGTCATACCCTGATTCACCCACCCTCTCAGGGTATTCAGCCTAGTGGACCTAACAACAACCTTAAGATTTTAAATAATTCATAGTATTATAAGATATTATTCTAAGATACCAATAGGAATAGGATCAATACTATGTGTAGATAAACTATATGCCAAGTACTTTCCAGTTATAAAAGGAATGTAGACCCATCCATACTTGAGAATAAAAACACGAAAATCATGTGGAATACCTTGTGTGGTTTTACCACATTTGGAAGAAGGTTAAGAAAGATCATGTTCCTCATGCTGTGGGGAAAGTAGACCATATAACACATATGAAATAGAACCAACTATCATATAACATTCAAATCACTGGTTAATCCCAACATCAACCTGTTCCATCATTTTGGGTGTCCTCCCTAACAGCTACATAAAATACTAGATGAATCTTGTCACTCAAGATGTCAACATCTGCCACCACCAAAACTGCGCCTCCCAACTCCCACATACAATAATTTTCCTCCAGGATCTTTCATATCAGGGGCTTATCAGATCACAAGAATCAATAAATACACAACATAGAAATTTGTCTCCTGGACCTAAAATAAGTATTGAGCCTTAACATACAACGATCATATCATTGCATGTCCTAAGAACATGGCCTTCAAGCAAATTAGGTAACTAAGAACCCAACAAGGAATTAACTAAAAAAATTACGATCTTTATTCATTATTTAATTAATCTATACCATTATACATGTTTAACTAAATCTATTTCATTTACAGCAAATCACAATAACTTCTATAAAATTCATTAAACATTCCTCATTATAATAAAGCAATAAATTGGTAACTAATACTTGATTTAAATTCATTTCCAACTAAAATGAAAAATGATATTAAAAAAATCAAATATATCACAGTATTTATAAAATCTATGGGAAATCTATTTTCATGATATAAAGAAAAAATATACGATAGATAATAATTATTTTATCTAGTTCAAATGTTAATTATGTAAATTCATTCTGATCTACTTGCTAAATCATGTTAACTCAATGAGGGAATGTAATGAAAATAGAAAATCCATTATTCCCCAACCTCACAGGGAATAAAACATTCTTTTAATAAGATTGATCAAACACAAAGACTCTGGATTTCATATCTTGTAAAGTCTGCATCCTAACGAGGATTCCAAGGTACAACTGCTTCATCCAAAACCCAATATATCTCTATTAGAAACATGTAGATAACATCCAATCACATGGAAGGTGTAAAAGGTAGGAATGAAATCATGGAACCCAAAATAATGGTGTTAGAACATTCATTATATCAAATATGGATTGACAGTTGTTGGTTGCACCAAAATAAATGGTGGGAATGAAGTAGGAATAACTCATGGGAAAACATGATCCAATGTCCACACAAAAATCACAAAACTCCTTGGGAGTAAAGGTTTATAGATCCTCAGAACACGATAAATTAGAAGGAAGAATAATGGAGGAAGGTCTCTTAGAACTTTTTAAAATCTAAATGGAGAAGTGGTTTAGATACAATTTAGATTATCCATTAAAAGTATATTTAGTCATGTCGTGGTTTGATAGAATAATTTCATCTGGTCCCTTGGAAAAATTTAAGATAAGATCTATGTGATTTTAATTATCATTAAATCCATTAAAAAAGGCTTTGAATTCATTTTACTTCAATGATAACATCAAAGGGGAGAAACTATACAATGTTGGAAACAATGTTCACTGTTGAATCACCTACGTAACTCACCAACTGATTCACCAATGTGAGTCCCCAATGCTTCTCACTAACATGAGTCACTGGTGTGACTCACAAGAGTTACTCACTGATGCAACTCACTAACATGAGTCATTGAAATGAATCAACATTCAAGAAACAATGTACACCTACAAATAGATGACCAAATGACATATGACATACTGGTTGATGACATAAAAGTAGATGACCTACTAATATATCACCTACTAATAGATGGAAATTTGATAGATGACCTACCCATAGATGACCAACCGATATATGACCTACTTATAGATGACCTACCATCATAAAAACACTATCCACAAAACTAGAAAACTAGAGAATTGTTATAAATATGAAACCATGACCACCAAAAACACCTCAAACACTAATCTTTCACAATGGCATACACAAGAGAGGTTCATGTAATTACATTTTCATTGACATTTAACTCAATAATATTTGATAAATAATATATGACTAAATTTCAATAACAAAACAAAAAACCTGAATAATTTTATATAATGAAGAAATATATTATTATCCACTATTAAATAAATATTTAATAACCATTTTTAATCATATAATAATTTTATGGGATATAATGAGAAATATACATGAATAATAATCCACCATATTAATCAAAATTTAAAACATCATGTATTCACCCCTAACATGAAGTGTAATCAATAGTGTAATGATTTTTAATTTGTTGATAGTAAATGTATAAATAGTGTAAAATTTTAAAATTAATTTATTCAATTAAAAAATTAAAATGATTCATAATGTAAATCAAGATTAAAAATTTAATAATAAATATATAATAATGAAAATTAATTAACACATAACAACATAAAATTTCAAATTTAATTTCACATATAATAGTTTGTTTTAATAATTCAATTTTTTTAATAATAATGGTTCTTATATTCTAAAAAAATTTATAATTATCTTCAAATTATTAAATAATATTGAATTCAATTAAGAAGTAAAATGTAAATAAATACATGGAATTAAATATACCATCTTCTATATCTAACTATTTATGATATCGACTTATTCATAGAACCTCATTTAATTTTCCAAGAATCTATAAACTGTATTTTTTTATTTATTAACCCATTTAATATCAAATATAAAAAATTGATAATAATCACCTAAAACAATATAGATAAATCAATGTGAATACATGATACAAAATAAATTCAAGGGCATAAGTTTCCAAACAATAAAACACACAATTTCCAACACATATAATAAAAATTATGAATAAATAGTTCAATAAAATATCATAATGAAATAAAAAGTTTAAAAAAAATAAATTAATATCATAATATTTGATTGAAATTTTATAAATTATTTACTATGAAATTCTATTTTTTATCCATGAATTAGAAAATTTTAAATGTCACATTAACAATAACCATGGAGTAAAATATAATAATCTGGTACACAATAGTAAGTAAAGAGATAAATTGTTTTTCATATATTGATTGATTTATAAAATTATGAATGATCACTGATTTTTGGGGAAAGAATATTGATTAAATAAAAAAAATGGAATTTCCTCCCATTTATTTGGATGGATTGAGGAAACTGATATAAAAATGATACCAAAATTAGGGTGATGTTTTTTTATTAAAATGAATATATACAATACAAATATGTGGAGTAAAAGTTTTAATATTTTACTGTACTGATGGGATTATAATCTGATATTTCATGGAAAACAAAAAAAAATTCAGATTGTGTAAGGCATGTCCATGACATCCTGCTATCAAACTATCAGAGATAAAGTCCACGAAGGGAACTGGTAGTTAAACACCATGAGAGTGAATTTATATTAATGAAATTATTATTGTCTTTTATATAAAAACATGAACAAAAACAAAATATTGGAGGGAGAAATATGAAGACATCTTATATGTGGTCCTTAAACCCACTATTAAGCAGCTTAACATAATCATCATGGCCTTAAAAACAGCGCTTGTGCAAAATGTCCTCATCTTGATCATACAACAAACTCAGCCTGGAAAACCAGATATAACTTGAACACCATGTTACATACACCTAATTCCCACATCAACACATTTCCCACCGACAATTTAAACACCTTGTTGATTAGAAAAACAAAAAACTGATTAAATGCAACTTGGCAATAGATAAATTGCAAAATATTTCCCCAATACTATCAATCATGATCCTAGCCATGATAAATACTCATTATATCCAACCAGTAGGCCAAAGTGCAGATTGATGAACCATCATGAAATTGTGTGAGGAAAAAGTTGTGTCTACATCAATAGAAATGCGAGAAATCCAAAACATATAAATGATAAATACAACAGAAAAAACCCACTAGAGAGAATAAAAACCAAGTGAAGTCAGTTAAAGAAATAGACTAGGAAAAGACCAGAAAAAACAAATCAGATTCATGTCAAGAGTAGAAACCCCCTGAAACCCAAATTGTCAAACAAATATCTGATCATAAAAAACCCATCACTAACACTCAATCATGAAAATATTTTTGGTAAGAAGAAAATAATTCCCATTTAATCACTTTGATGATAATGTTATGATTTTTTTATATTAATCAAACATTATGATGAAGATATTTCTTCTGATTTCAAGGTATTTAAAATTATTGATTTCACCATTACAATACTTCTAGAATGCGATGTTATCTTATTCAACCACCCATGCATCAGCAGCTTCCCCCACCATCTCATCATTCACATGAGCACCCTTGTAAACATGATAACTTTTTCCTTCAAAATCCCCCTCATCCATGAAATATGATTCAATTGGTTGATAATCCACCAATGGTATTGTTTGGGGTTCAATGTTTTCCATCACTAAAGTATCCAAATAACTATTAATAGTTTTTCTTAATAGTTGAGAGTAATCTCCATATTTTTTTATTTATATTTATAGTAATGAATAAATCTTCATTCACCATTGGGGATTTATATTACTATTAATGGATTTTCAATATACTACTTCTATATGAATATGGTGATCAATGTCCTCTTATGATGATTCATTATAAATAGATTAATCTCTATGGTCTTTCTCTCATGATACATGAGTTTTAGTATGCATCTCCTAATCTTCCACCAGTGTAGGAGAGTCAGTGAAGGCATATGTGGTAGTATTAAAAGCATAAAACGTACTAGTAATCCATTATTCCTAATATAATGGTTTGCATAATGTAAGGGAATAAAATTATAAATGAAAATTTGTTTATAATCCTCAGATTTTTTACTTCTAAAACCTTCTGTTAAAATAGAGGGTCCAACATCATCTGTATGACTAAATCTACTCCCATAAAGGAAAATGTTTTTCTTTACAACCCAAATAACATTATTGGCCTTAAAATGTGTAGTATTATATTAACATTCTTTCGAAACATATCCGTGATTAAGAATAAAATGAAAATAATTGGGTATTTTTTCATATATGACATGATAAAAGAATCCATAATCTCTATTATGAATCCATATTTGGGAAAAATAGTATGAGATACATCAATTTTAGATAAATTCTATGAACTGATGGTCTTGAGAGACTCCACATAGTGGAATATAGTTTCAATTTGTTTTATATTAACAATGAAATTAGGAATATAACATATTGAATAAAAATATGTATTCGAATCCTTATGAAGCCTATTCAAACTATAATTAAAAGAGATTCAATATAGGGGTTGAATTATGGTTTCCATTTAATCCCTCTACTAAAACACTCTCAATGGGCCACAGAAATCTTTCCCAAATCCAATAATGATCATCCTCAAAATATATTTGACAAATTATGTTGGAAGAGTTCAATAGAAAAATATGAAAACCCGAAAAACCTATTACTTTAGGATAATTTCTTATGAATCTCAATGATGTTCAGAGTTTAGAAAAGATACAAAAAAGAAAAAAAATGTAATTCTAATTCCAGAAGGTTTACCTTTTTGGTTGGGAATGAAATCATTGGTTGTCTATGATAAAAAATATGTTTTGCCTGATATAAGGATCTGGGTCTGTGAAAGCATTTTCACAGGTATTGTTGACCTCAAAATCTCTTCTGGAAACCACATTAGCTATGGAATGTGATGTTGTGGTAGGGTTTCTCACTTGTTCACAAAAAGTATAGTGAATTCCAACATTTTTCTCATCCACAATGGGTGTAATGTAATTTTATTGAAAAAATGAAATATTCTAAAATTTTTAATCAAATTGACATGGGTCCATTGTTTATTTTCTAAACCTCCATTATGTAAATGGTTTTTATCTTTTTACACTCTTAATTATAAATTCCCACTATCAAAAGGGCTAATTTTTTGTTCATGATTCCATATTCAAAAGTTTAATTTGAATAAAACCCCATTCATAAATCACTTAGAATCATAATAAAAAAAATTATGTCAAATATCTATATTTAAAACGTAACCATTTTCGCCCTCTAACAATAAAATTAAACTATGAACATAATAAGAAACACCCGAAATTTTAAAATTAAATTTAGAAAATCAAAATTCAATGTTATAATAAAATTATATTATTAAATCACAGGTCAATCAAAAACACCCACCATATAACCTCATAACCCTAAAAATAAAATTACATTTATAACTTATACTCACTATCTCAAGTGCATTCCCATTCACTACCGACACTTGTAATTTTAATCCAATAATCCTACCAAACTTAAAAAAATCTTTTAAAATAAATACAAAATAAAATTGTCCACATAATAGAACACACTATCATAATTAATAGTGCATTTCCAATTATAATTCTACCATATTGTTCACATAATACTACATGACTTCATATAGAAAAATAATTTTAGAAATATTGGCATTCATTTCTAAATCATATAATAAAATTTTCAATAAATAATATTTTGTCCAACAATGTGATGGTATAAAATCATGACAACCAAAACAACCAAATAATTTTTAATATGTATATACATGAACCTAACGATCCAATTATATATATATATATTTATTCTTAGATTATAATCAAACACATTACTCACATTCAAGATTCCCATGTCTATAAAAATATTACGATTTATAATCTTATATAGAAAAAAAATTTCCCATTTCAGTCCAAAAAAAAAATATTAACAAAGTGTAGTCACTATTGGGATACCACATTTAAAATTAATGTTTATTGATATGAAATTGTTACAACATGATGTCTAAAAATAGACAAAAGAATATCAGTGAATTATTATATTCTATATTTATTAATTATTATAAATACTAATTGGATATTGAACACATATTTTTTATAACACATTGAATAAGCTAGGAAAATGAACAATACCATAACTAAAATAATAAATAAATTGAGTAAAAACACCATGATTTTACAAGGTTCACCTATGTTTAGATATAACTATTATAGACATATCAAAGATTAATTTTTATACCTAATATTAATTACATCACTACTTGTATATTAAAATATATTGGATATGAAAATTTCATAGTGAATGTTGTCATCCTCTTCCTCCCAGCATTAAAATAATTTCCATGAGGGACATAATTTAAATATATTGATAATTTAAATCAGTTGTTCATTATTAAAAGTACAAGAAATATTTATTTGTCTCCATTTTTTAATAAGTGTTCGATAAATTATTCTAATAAAAAGAATACCCAAAAACATTCCTCTATCCCAAAATAGATATTCATTGACCAAAAATTGACTAATAACTCATTATTATATTGTTAGCTCCTCTATAAATTTACTTTTCACACATCCATATTCTTCTCAATGATCTTATATGTATTTTTATTAATTTTTTTCATGTTATCAATCTCATATGTACTCTAATATTCTTATTTCTCATTAAAATGTATATTTTCATAATAAAAAATATTTTATTTTCCATGTAAAATTTAAATATAGAAACAATAATTATTATGATAACATATTAATCATTTATCTCTATTATGAAAATTCAAGGTATATAGAAAACCTACCCAAATCACAAATATTAAATTTTTCCAAATTATTTTAAATTAAATATTCTCCTATAAATCTAAAAAATGACACAAATTTTTTGTGACAGGAATAGTTAGTTGCTTATGATCTTTCATTTAATTACTAAACAAATTTCTTCTTTATCAAATTCATTGTTAGTGGAATATCTACCCACCCTAAAAATTCACTCATGAGAACCCAAACCAAACTTATTGAAATATTTTTATTTTGTTATATAAATCATCATGATGAAACCCATGTATTGTGACATGATTAAATATTATACATTAATAAATCAAATTAATATTGAGTAATGAATAATATTATTATGGTGTGGTATATTTAAAAATAATAAACATTCTACCAAAATGTTTTCATAGTGTTTATAAGGCCCCAGCCTTAAACCTTACTTAATCAGGAGTTTTTACAAGATTACACATTGAGGATCTTTTCAGGTTTAGAGTATTAGAGAATTCGATCATAAAACGTTCATTATATTATACATTTAATCAAAGTGGTTACATAAAGATAGTATTACTTTTTCCCATCAACGGAAACATATTTAAAATAAAACATGGATTCATTCTTGACACTTCCTTGACATATCATCATATCATGTACCTTTCCCTTGACTTGTGAAAAACATTTCAAAAAAAACATGGGATGATCATAAAAAGCTCAGTAAGGGTTATAAAAATATGGAAAAGAAACACGAGTTTATATATAAATAATAATGAAATAATACTTTACCCATAAAACATAGGCACTTTAACATACCTCATCAAATCATGAATAAATCATAGAAATCATAAGACATAAAAGGTATCTTGAGGCATTCATAACATTATTACATAGGGAGTAACCCTATTGGTTATGTTTGGAATACCCACCATAGTATATTCCCTAAATCTCTTCAGAGAAACCTTAACGTTTCACTCCATCGCGTTACCCAACGCATTGAAGAGCTCTATCGGGCACACCCGCCCTTAGTTTATCACTGAACCACCTGTCTACATAACAATGCCCAAGAACCATATCATAATCATAGCACATAAATTAATCATAAATAAAAGATATAATTCCCACATTGAAAAAACAATATAACATTTTAGGATTTTGATATAATGAATCGATTCAAAAAAACCATTTTCAAAACCATTTAAAAAATTTAATAAAGAGATTTTTGAATCAAAGTGTCCCATACCACCTTGAAGCTTTAAAAATTTTAATCCATTAATATCTATATAACTAAATCCTTAAAACCATTTTGAAAACATGGATATTAATAACAAAAAAATCATTAAAACATTTAAAGTGATATTTTGGTAAAAGGGTTTTTACCAAAATTTGAGACACCTGAATACAATAATTGAGGATTAACATTTAATCAGAACATTATAATATCATGAGAATAAATGGAATCCTGATATAATATTCCAAAGGACATTATATACACCATATAAGAGTGAATTGGTGAATAGCAACAATTAAGTCTCAATAGAAATGTAAAATGTGATGAAATCCCTTATAAAGAAGGTAACCTTGAATTAAGGACACATCAATCTCAAAATTAAGTGTGAAAAAATATAAATACACCATATATAAGTGGATATAATTTGTAAAACAATAAAAGGTCATTCACACATATTAAAAGGATTACATATTCAATAACTACATGTTGAACCCAAAGAAATCGAAATTGGGTTAAAAAGTTCCCTTGGTAAAATTCGACAGCCTAACGACGTCACTTCAAAATTCAGGAAAAGAGTTGATGAGAGATAAAAAGGGTATCTCATCACATGGAAATTAAATTTAAATCAATAAATATATATAAGAACATATCCCAACATTATAGTAAGTGAATTAAAAGACATAACAAAATAAGCCTTTTAAAAAGAGGAGTGTGAAAGGTTCACTTACCGACATGGGTATCTTTCGAGACAGGCACCCCGTGAAAGGAGGACTATACAACATTGATGTACATACTCATAAATGAAATTATATTAAAAAATGAGTAAAATAATGGGAAGTACATACACCACTCAAAGAAAATTGGGGCAAATGTAGCATAAATCTCAAAGGAATAAAAGTGAGATGAAAAATCCCTTACGAAAACTCGGCAGCCTAACAGCGCCACTTAAGACTTCCAAAATGGATTGTTGAGAGGAAATGTGGTCTCTCATCATATTAACATAAAGTTTACAGAAATAGGAATATAAAAGAACATCCCCCAACATAATAAATGGGAACTTAAAAGAAGTGACATAAAGGAGAATACTTAAAAAGAAAGAGAGAGGATGATCTCTTACGAAATATTTGGCAGCCTAAGGGCACCACTCAAAACTTCCAAAATGGATTGATGAGAGAGAATAGGGTCTCTCATCATATTAACATAAATATTACAGAAACAGTAATATAAAATAATATCCCAATAACAAGAAAGATGTGCTTTAAAAGGAATGACATAAAAGAGTGTACTTAAAAAGAAAGAGAGGAGTGGGATCCCTTACCTCGGGTCCGACATGACTTGATCGTTCATTAATCTCCTGAATAATAAACTTGAGTTAATTTCTCCTTCCTTAAAAACCTTTTTAAAGTTCATTATTCCGTTTTTATCACTTATTACCATGTCATGAACACTATGTAATTATTTTAGTTAATAACTGTCGTTTAAACGATCAGTGATACTTGAGACAAAAATTGAACTTGTTGTAAAATAATTTTCCATGTAGTCATAGGTACAACTTATCCAGAATAGTATTTATGTTTTAAATATCATATATATCCAGTATATATTCATTTTATACTATTCCATATCATTTGGAGATAAAAACTAAAAGCACCGTTCTTGGAGACGGTAGGCCGTACGTACGCATGAACACTACTTTCATTTTCTGTCATATTAATGGAGTTTAAAAAATGATAGATATATATATATTTTATAATTCCAGAATTATATCCATAATATATATGTAATATATTACCTATATATCCATCATATATATGTACTTATAATAGAACATAACATTTTGAGATAAGAAATGAAATGTACCGTTCATGGAGACGGTAAGCCGTACGTACGCATGAACGCGACTTCCATTTCTATTTCATATTTAATGTAATTAAAACATAATGATACATAATAGTATTTTAATTCCAGTATGGTATCATATATAATATCATTAAATATATCCTTTATACGTACAACATATGGTATTGACGAATCAAGTCACTTTGAGGGGGCGGTAGTCCGCACTTTCTTAAATGATGATATCGCGTATACCCATAATGGAAGCAATAAAGGTATGCCATAAATAAAAAATACAGATGCTTGAGGAAAACATAAACATATTATATATCATATATAAATATAGTGACATATTAATGGCCACCATGAAAGGTGTTAGGATAAGATTGAACAATCATCATTTTGTGAGGCATTAATTCGCCATCCACAGAAACAGTATGCTCATTAACCATTAGATGTAGGTGTGTGTAAGTTTTTCTCGAATAATTCTTATAAAAACATCATAGTATATTGAAGATACTGGATGTGTTACAAAATAAATTAATAAAAAGTGTTTAGGCGGTTGGAGAAGAAAAATAAAACAAAAGGACACAAGTGAAAACATTACCTTAAGATCGGGTAACTCCCTTTGGTTTGAGCTCAAAGGCTTCCTTGGAAAGACTTCTGCCCAATGTGCGGCTTCAAGGAGTTATAGAGGAATTTGTAGAGACAAAATGGGCATGGTTTGGCCGAGCCAAAGGCTTTGGATATTTGTGTATGGTGGTAGAGGTGGGGGCCTTTTATAAGAGGAGAGAAGGGGCACTCTTGGAAAGTAAGGAAATGTTTATTTATTTTAGAATGAGTTTCAGATTTTAATGGGCCAAAATTGAAGTTCTTAGAGGATAAGGTTATAATAGTTCTAAATCCACCCACACAATAGGTTTTGGACATGTTTAGTTATTATATTTTACATTATCCTTCCATTTTATTTAAATCGTTATATAATGAAGTCATTGATGCATCATTATGATGTCATAAGTAATTTAATTTATTTAATGTCTAAAAATTTTAAAAAAATACTATGATGTAGAAAATATTTTTATCTTTAAAATGAATATTTATATCCCAAAAGATCATCTATTTATATAAAAGTAAAAATATTTTACATAGGCGATACATTCTTTGTTACATTTAACATTCTTTAAAAATAAAAAGATAAAAAGTCACTTTCTCACAAAATTGATTCAATTGGGACTCCAAGATTGGCACAAGGAATCCCATGGTCGGCCATGATACAACCAGTAGCCTTTGGACACATGTTGTGGTCATTTTTTATTATTATGATATTATCTTATTATCTTTAAATTCCCGATTACTCATTAATCAAGATAATTAATGATAATTACCGTCGTTACTATTCATAATGTCCAAAAACAAAAGAGTCTTAATCACATAATTTGGACCTTATGATTAAAAATATTTAATCAATTTTACCAAATTCCAAACACATAAATTTCAATAATTAATTTAAAAAAACTTCTCGTTGTCAAAACAATTAGCGGGTTTTTTAGAAACAATATTTATGAAAAGTTTGGCACATGTTCATGCCCAATTCAAAAGTTAAATTAATCCCAATGGCCATTATTGGATTAAATGGTAAAAATATATTCCAATTACACTTTAAAACAAATTAAAAATATAATATAACCATATAATTAAATTGTATGAAAAAGCAGTTTTGATGAAAAATGCAGCATTTTTCACTATTCATTGAAAAATGAACATTGTCAGAAAAATACCAAAAATTAACCCAAGCTAAATTTCTATGTCCCAATAATAAATAATATGTTTATTTTGAAATATAGATCTTATAAAATTGTCAAAAGTTTGATTTAAAAAATGGTTTTTTCATCAAAAGTTAGTAAAACAATCTTTTAAAAATACTAGTGTATTGAATGCTTAAGATTGGATTCAATTGTATTTTAAGCCTCTAAAATTTATTGGATAAAAGTAAAAACATTTAACACACATATATAATCGTAATTTAGTTATTTATATTCATTCCCGCCAATAAAACAGATATGTGTTAACTACTATTTAAAATAATGTTATTTTATTATTAGAGTGCAACTTAAGATTTCAAAGGAACTCGTTGTTGCATATTGGGTAAGCCAACGAGCATAGCGTACCATTTAATTTAATATTGACATTTTTTTCACAAATAGTGATAAATATATAAATGTCATATTCTTTATTTACTTGGGGTGTTACAGTGTTAATATTATTGTGTTGGATCACATTATTTAACTTGATATTGGTAGTTTTTCTGTGATCTATCATCACATTCTCGACTATCCTCATTTCACTAACTTATTTAAATATGTGACCACAATAATTTTACTATGGTGATTTATATTAATAATTTTAACAAATTATAATAGTTATCCAATTTCAATTGATCTCCACAACTCTAATCACAAAAAACCACTTATAAGAAATTATTTATTATTACTTAATCATACAAGAAATATTTTATCCATTAATGTTATAACATTTAAATATTTTCATTTTAAATTAAGATAATTAATTTTATTAGTTTTAAATAAATAATAAATAACTAACTGATTTATAGAGATATTTAAAAAAATTAAATCATTAATAGAAATGTAACAAAAAGAGGGAGTGATTTTAAATAACTAAATCATTAATAATATTGTATATAAAACAATAATTATTTTATTATATTTTTATAAATAATAAAATTCCATTACATTTAATAATAAAAATATTTGAAATCTCATTTTTATGCATTTTAATGAAATTTATACTAAGTAAATGATATAATTAGATCCAATATGATCCCTAGGAAATTTCTCTAAATTTGATATTATTCAAACATTATCTACTAAAACAACCAACACACACATACCTATATAGAATAAATAACGAACCTAAAAGTCCATAGTAACAATGGTTTATAATCCTATCCATATTTCATAAACATTCACTTGATGTTCCCCCAAAGTCACAAAATCAATTCATATCTATATAAACATCTAGAATAACCTAAACACTATCATAATATGAATTTTAGTGACTAAACATGAAGCATTTGTTTATCTAAAGTAGATTATCGCCAACACGAAGAGGACTACTAAATGTTTGAAGGAGGGTGATGAGTTACATGTGTCTAAATGTTTATTTTTAAATATTTTTTTCACTCAAAATATCAACATATTTCAATTAATTTGTTTTAGGAAATAATTATGGGCTCCAATATCTCTCAAAAATTACAAAACATAAAATAGGGAATATATTCCAAATAGATTACATCTTCATCAGTGATTCCACAAATATATGTAAATCATTAAGTTGAAAAATAATTATTTTTAACATATTTAAACTAACCAGTTATAAAATCATGAAGTCAAATTAAAAATCCACTACCTAATTAAATATAAAAAACAAAATACTAGACCAATATTGAATATGTAATGTTCTTAAATAAATCTTATCTCTAAATAGGGACTCATATGATTCAAAGCCTCATAGAGGATGGAATAAGGAATTCACATTAGCTCTCTCCAGTTATATATCTTCAATATTTTTTAATATCATTTTGTACATGGAATGAAACATATAATTGTTTATATAAAGAAATGTGGAAATGAAATATGTCAATAGAAATACCTAGTGGGGCCCACTAGTGATCTCAACTCACCAAATTAATAATGTTGTTTATGGATATCATGTGTATATAATTTTACATATCTATATTGTAATAGTTAGATATAAAAAATGAATAACAATGATAGAAGTCATCCAGAAAAATATGATGTCATATAAATGAATTACATCAGAGCAGTAGAATGATCTGAATGAATCCAATGATATGCTCTTAATTTATAAATATTGTAAAAAAAAATATTTTAATAAGTAGCTACAAACCATGAAAACCTATTGACATTGGAATAACCAGTTTCCTTATAACACCATGATATTTTATGATATTTTTCTTGTGTAAAATAAATTTATTCGTGAAATTCCTTGTATTATGTGCAACACCATGTTTAAACAAACCATGATATACAATTGAAGTATTATTATTTAATATAACAGTTATTGATTACCCATTGGTTTTGTGGGTATGTAAATGACTATCGTAATTACATTAATTATATAGTACACACATGTATATTCAGAATTAAATTAATATGAATCTATTATAAAAAATAATAATCATAATTAACATTTTGGTTTCTCTAAAAAAATTATGTATAGAGACTTTTTGATCCTAATAAATTAAATTAATAAATATTATAGATTTACTTTAATCAAATATGTATATAATATATTAAATATTGTTTAGTCATTTAGCTATTAGTTTTCTACAAATGAGAGAATAATTAATCCATTTTTATGATTAAATTGTATTTTTTTCCAAAAAAGGGTTGTCGTGGCATTTTTCATACATTTTTTCAAAATTATAATTTTCAATTATAATAAAATTATTTGAAAAATTAATATATATTTGTAATCAACTCGTAAAAAATATCTTGTAATAAATTTTTGATAATGTTATTAAAAGAATAATTTTTTAAATCAATAGTGAAAATAATATTTCTTGTTGATAATTTTTTTGTTAGAAGACTTTAAAATTTATTTGTTTATTAATATGGTACAAATGTAAAATTATAAGAATTAAATTATTATTAATAATATTTTTTACATGGGAATAAATTTTATGTTTAACAATGCTTTAAAAAACATTTCATTCTTTTGAAAACTTTTCTATGGAACACACTTTTTATCCCATTTGTGGGATCAATTATTAATTAAGTTATAACGCCTATATAAGTTGAATATGATAAATTAGAATTCCATATCTGAAATAATAATAATTTATATTATTGAATATGTTCATCTTTTTACATAATCAATTGTTTAAACTGTTAAAATCAATTGACATATTTAAAGGTAAAACATGATTTTTCACATTACATTCGCATGTGTTAAAATTTAATTTTCCACACACATCGAATTTTTTGATTGAAAATTAGAGTAAATAAATATATAAAGTGGTTCCTATTTATATAATAATTCTCTATACATTTCATGTACCAATGAAAATTAACATAGATAAATTAAAAATAATATTTATCATAGTGAAAACTCAAATGGTAAAATTAAGTATATGTTATGGTAAATGAACAACATGTTTATAAATGTGTTTCCTTTAGAGTTCAGGATAATAAATAAAATCCTCCACTACATTATTTTTCAATTTTTGAGGCATGTGTTGTGGTATTTACTCTAAATATTGAATAAGTTTTTGTTTTTAAAAAAACGCCACTCCTCATCAATTATAAACTGGAACCTAATATGCTCAAATATTTGCACTTAATATTATATATTTTTTATGAATCGCTTCATAAATATCTCCCATAATTAAACATACATATTTTATAAATAATTTGTATCCCAAAAGACCAACTATACGGTCTTTTATAATTGATCTGAAGGATAATTTTCTATAAAATGGAAATTATATTCACTAAGATGTTTTTGTATTAACTTCCTATCCTAGAACCTTCATTCAAATAATCATAATTACAATAAAAAAGACAAAAATATAGAATTTAAGAATAATTTATAATGATAATGTAATAAAATATATCCATCACCTTCTATATTAAATTGGAAAGGAAACTGTTGATCAGATTTACAGAGGACTCCAACCTCACGAACTGATATGATTATGTTTTCATGAAATCTTCACATGGTTTGAGATAATGATTTATTTATATTTATATAATTTATTAGTGACATATATATATTCCTCGTATTATAATATCACATAAATAGTCTTATCTTCTAATCTGTTGAAAAAAATAAAAATGCTTGTGTGTGTATGAGTATTATCGTCTAACAAAGCTATGTGATTCTATTTTATTTTTATTTTTAAATGGACTATAAAAATAATATATTTATTGAACATGTTCTTTATCAATTATATAAAATAGATTCTATAAAATTGACATATTATTTACCATTTTTTCAATCCATCCATTGATCAAATGAAAAAAAATCATGTTTATGTACGACCAAGTGTCTTAAGGAACGGTGTAATTCCATTTCTTTATATATCTTAATGAAAATAAAAAAAAAGTTAATATAATTTATATTTTTTACATTTATATACTTAATAATATGATATAACTATGAATTATGTAAAAATAGCTAAAATAAAAAAACAAAACAATCAAAACAAGTGACGAAACTATAACACAAAACAGAATTTTAACAAAGAAATTATTAATAAACAGGCAATTAAGTGACATATATAAATAATATATCATACACTATATGTGAGTATGGATCGTTACTAGATTTATAACAAACCTATATTACTTATAAAAATGGAACTAATGTTTATGAATACTGTCGATAGTTGAATTATCTTATTTTCTTCTCACTTTTATTTTTTTTAGACAGACGTCACAGTCACTCCTTGTTTATTTTGTGTGATGTATATTTTGTATAGGAATATAATTTGTGGGTATTATTGAATATTTTATGAGTATTTTCATATAAAACTAATGTATATTCATTCATGGGGCTTATTTTTCAAACATTTCTAATGTGGTAAATGTTTTTTGTTACAATATAATTATTTATTCACAATGTTTGTGATCATTATTAAGATGATAAAATACTATGATCCACCAACCAATAAATAAATAATTTTTATTCTCATAAGATTATTTTTAGTGAATAAATCAATCCCTTTTAATTTCACATCATTAGGTTCACCTGATACCAAGAAAATATTTTATAAATAATTAAATTTTTCTCTCTTTTGGGTGTAAAATCATTTTTCTTCTATATCAATGTTTTAAAAAAAATATAACGATTTTAAAAATATTTAAAGAAATTTAAAATAAAATTTTTATGCATTTTTTATTTTTTACAATGTTTTTTAAAATTATCTGTCTTATTATTTTCTGAATTAGTATCTTTTGAATGTTTATAAACAATTTGAAAGGGATTTATTTTTTAATATACATGATATTAATGGTATTTTATAACGTCATGACCAATCAATGATTCCAAATTTCTTTTATAGGTTTCCAAAATAATTTTAAATTATATTTTTTACTTACTATTTGATAAATTTTATATTCAAAAGAAATTTTATCAAGTTACAAATGTTGGTGTTTCCAATAAATCAACCATGTTATCTGTCAAGATCTTTTCCAATAAAAGATTTCATGATTAAATTATTCTAAAATATTTAATACATCATAAAATTATACCATCCTTATTATTTATCAAGATGGTATATATTTTTTGGAGATTATTTTTTATAAGACCCAATAATTTTCCATGGGTTATGCAATGATGAAATCATGAAATTATTATTAATCCTATTTCATTTATAGGAGTTCTACTATGACTATATTTTTATAAAATGTTCTTATTTTAATTGATTAGGGAAGAATAATTATTGAAGATATTGAAAAAAAAATGTATTATTTATATTGTTTCATTGGTGGGACGTATTGACCCTCTAATTCATTATGTAATGATTAATATCTTGTGATATATACATGAATAGATTGGGAATCGTGCCTTGTTATGTAATTGATTACGTTGACTATGTTTATCATGGGAGGGAACCATGAACAAAAATATGGATTCAGGAGTGAACTCAATCCAATATAATATTATTGGGAGTAACCCATGACTATTATAATTTGTTCAGTAGTGATCCTAATCAACTATAATAGTCCAGGTTGTGAACCCTTAACTGCAATGGAAATGATTCTATATGAATTTGAGTATTCAATAATTATTTGAATTATTCCAATATTATTATTCTTCTAATCAAATTATATGATTCCATATTGATTAAATTCTTATAAAATAAAATTATTTATTCTAGGGATCATTTTTATAATCTATGATATACAGGTTATGGTTTACAAATGTTATTATCATGTTCAGATACCACTATGCTCATGTTATGCTAGTATAACCCTTCTTATCCATACAAAGAATTTGTTCTAAACATTTATTATTTTTCAATTCACAAGTACTTGATGAAATGTATTATATATGATATACATAATATGGGATAATGTTATGAAGAACTTATTTGGATATTATGTTTTTCAACTATGAATGTGTTATCCCCATGTTCATGTTTATGAAGTCAAAATTACTAAAACAATATATTTTTGATAGTTTCATTATGTAATTTATATTAATATATTGTTAGGAGATATATATGTATGATAATTTTTGTTTATTATAGTCTCTTACGATAATGGTTTAGTTATCTTTCAAATATATTTATGAAAAAATTACTAAGAGATCTATGGATATCACTACGGATGTGTATAAGGATAAGTATCCAGATCATCCTATGCATTGGAATGTATCATGGAATTAATATAAAGGATACATAGAGTTGATTCATTAAAATTACATCCCATTAATGATTATATAATTCTATGCGAATTTATTAGAGTTTCACCTAATGGTAATAACTTCTATAATGGCTCATTGGGAGTTGACTCTATTTTATCAAAGTTCAAATCAATTTTCCTTAAATTACACATGGATTCTCACCCCCTATGGTATATTATTTGGAAGGTATATACAAATTATAAACAACTATGATGGATTTTATTAGATTATGGCCATGAATTACCTAGGATAAACCTACGATAAAATATATAGAACTGGTGATATTTTGATTTTGATAATATATTAATAATTATTCATGATTATGTGTTATTCGATTATTCATATTGTACATCACACTATGATTTTGGGTTTTAGTAAGTGGATGTACCTTAAAGGAACTACAGTAACATTGAATTTTGGAGAAAAGATGATAATGAACATCCAAATCAAACGATGATAATATTACTGGATATTTTTCCTAATCTTAATTATTTAATGATATATGAGTAATAAAATTACCATTTACCAAATCATAGATATAAAATAAAAGATAAGAATTGTGGTTTATTATTACTATTGTGGTGATGTCCGTAAAGGAATGTTGGATCAGTTTCAAATATGTTGAAAATATGGGATGAATCACTGATAGAAATTTCTCTGAGGAACTATCAAATATTTTATGTGTATATAATAAGGTCATCAAGTATGTAAGTATGGGATAAAATAATAATTTCCATTAATGTACTTAAAGACAATAATTTTTTTCATAATTCATCTTCAACAATTGTATTTTTTAAATTATTAATATGCAGTTATTATATGATGCTATGTCCAAGGGGAAAAGCATATTATGAGGATAAATAATTTTATACAAGTAGAGGTTGTTCTAATGATAATGATGTGACCAAAAATTACATTTGAATATAAAGATCTATGAAGGAAGGAGATAGTGAATCATACAAAATGGTTTAAGAATTATGTGTAATTACTGAGTTATTTTTTACTTGAACTCAAAAATTATGTTATATGTGCCCTGAAACATATAAGTGTTATACAATATAAATTTTTCAGTAAATAATTTCAAGAAGATGATGAATGATATTAAATAACATGGATGTTAATTTATTTTAAGGGTGAAATTTTATAGAAAATTAAATGATTATGGGAAATATAACCCTACACATGTACCTGATGTTGAGATAATGGTGTTTAATTGTGAAAAAGTGTTGACTTATATGGATAAAGTATATTTTATTATATTCATAAACACTAAATTGATCAGGAATTTTATTACAAAGTTTATTTATATTTTTAATGATGGATTCTATGTTATTTTCGATTTAATGTTATATATTTGGTGATTTTTGGTTTATTTATATAATAATGAAGTCAATATGTTTTTATAAATTTTTTTGTAATTATGGTTGTTATAATGTTTTTGGAAAATAAATGACCAATGTATACAAATATTAATAATGTTATTGTTAAGAGTTCATTTGTCATTTTTGGTTGATTAATTATAAGTTTATTTTATAAATTTATTGACCTTATGAAAAATAATTTGTTATATTTCTCATATATAACCATCTATGGAATACTATATGTTAATCATAAGATGCAGTTTTAATGATCAATATATTATTCCATCATATATATATTTATCTATATTGGATAAATTTATCCAAAAAATATAGAATAGATGAAAACTATTGATAGAAGGAAGGAATTACCAATCTTTTATTGATTTCATTATCTGTAAGAAGATTATTTAATTTATTCGGGGATAAATGAATTTCAACTACATTTATTTGATTAAAAGTTGATGTACAAAATGACTAATGAAAAACCAATGGATGAGATTGATATTTTGAAATTAAATGACATAAATTAAGAATATTTTCTCATATAAAATCATAATCTTTACAAAATTGATCACGTAAAATAGTTATTCCTTATTAATATCATTTATGACTAATTTATGGTATCATTCTCAACTCATTGGTTTATGGTTTTGTGGTCAATAATATTCTTCTAATCACTCACCATATTATGATCATTGATCTCTCTATATTACCTTTTTCAATGTCGATATTTTTATTTCCCAATACAGTTATCATATTTGGAAAACATGTTATTTTTTATTCTATTTGATCTTCATATGTTTTATCTATCACTTCTCATGAGGATGTTTTTTATACTTTTATATGTTGTTGTATTTCAACAATGGTATTTCTTGATGCAAAACCTTTGATAAAAAATATCTATATCACATTTTGAAAAATGATTTTCTTTAACGGGGTAATAATGTAACACCTTGAGAATTTATGAAATATATACATAGGAAAATTAGTTTTTTCTATAGATGGTTTTATAATAAACAATATGTTTTAATGAACCACTATTTTATATTAAAATATGTTTACATAATATGGAAGTTATCACATACTTGTTGGATTGATGGGAATAAATAAGAACTTTTAAATTATGATAAATATATTGTGTAAAAATATATAAAATAAATTTATTTTTATAAATCTATTAGAAATAAAAATAATATTCATTTTATTTCAAAATGAATATTTTTATATAAACCCATTTTCATGCACACATAGAATATTATTCTATAAAATTAAATTAAAAACTATTTGAAAATGTATTTAATGAAATATGTACATAATAAATTTATTAAAAGGTGTTCAAATTCATCTATATTTTTTTCTGAATGAAATAATAATAAATCAATTTTTTTTGTTTATAATTGTATTTTTTATAAAATGTTGATTCCTCAATTTTTTTGTGAACACATTCAAAAATATATAATCTTTTTTATGATAATTTGATTTTAAAAATGAAATAAATATTTTAATTCATCACTTGATTATAATCATGATGTTTTTTTAATTTTTTAAAAATAATTTATTTTTTTGGTTAAATGTGAAAAATACTATTGTTTTTTGAAAACTACCTTTTTTTAAAATATAATTAATATTCCAATCTATTTTGAAATAATTTTACAGAAAAATGTGTTCAAAAATATTATTATTAAAAAAAATTATTTCATTTGAATATAATTTTTTATTTACATTGATGTCAATTAATTTTATACCTATGCAAATGATTCTTTAGAAAAAGGCATTTTCATCACCTCTATGGGTTTATTTTTCAATTAAACTCTTCCTCATCAATAAATTGAATTAGAAAAAATGGATTCACAATTTGGAATTATAATACATAATATTTTTTAATGAGTAAAAAATAATTATTACTGATAATTAATATTAAAATAGAAAAAGATAATTATTACATTTAAAATGAAAATAGGGTTTTGCGCATTACCTGAACATGTGATTAAATTACTTATTCAAAGAAATTATGAATTATAAATAATGAATTTTATTTAATATTATTATCTAATTTTGGAATATAATTATTTTTCTCATTTTATTTTTAGTCCTAAAAGAAAAAATACATAGGATAATATAATGGGACTAGTTACAGTGTTGAAAGATCAAATTATAAAAGTATGTAAACATAAATGTTAATAAAAAATGGTTTTCAAATGATTTTTTGTATGTATGGTGTTAATTTACCATAGAGTCCCTAAAATTCGTTATTTATTGATTTTTTAGGAAGATAATTTCAAAGATACTTCCCATTATTGAATAGTTTTGGTTATTCAAAAATGTAACTCCTCCTTAATTATAAAATGTAACCTACTTCCCTTACATATTAACACATCGTGTTATATTTTAATGGGAAAAAACCATTACAAATATCTCCCCAAAATCCATATACATGTTATAGATATTTTTATCTTCCCAACATTATAATCATATGGTCCTAAATATGATATCTAATGGATGTTATTCTAAGAGAAGGTAATGAACTTCACTATGAACCTTCTTTTTTAACTTATCATCATTTAAAATTCATTCATGTATCAATAATTCAAATATAATAATACATGTATGCAAATAAGAATCATATTTCATTATATTAATGGAAATACATTTATCAATCACCTCCACCATTAAATGGGAAATGAAATTGTCTATCATGTGTACCACGATCTACTACATCACGAGCAGAGATAATTCTTTCTCTATCAACACCTATCATTACTTGAGAAAATGATGTGTATTAGGTTTATATATTATATTTTAATATATATTTAAAATAATTGGATTATAGTATCACAATTAACATCCTAACATCCAATATGTTGAAAAATATAGACATCACTCACACGTACTAGAATATTTCGAAAACTATGAAGTGATGTAATTAATTTTTCATTTTATTTTAATACATATTATAATAAATTTATATTTATAGAATATAAAAGCTATATATAAAAAAATATATAAATGTGAAATATTATTTTCTATTCATTTGTTCCATCCCTCAATTAAATTGGAAGTGCGAACATACGCAGATATAACCTACCATCTCCATGAACGAAGTAATTCAATATCCATCTATAAATTTAATGGTTTAATATAAATAACTTTATAAATAATATATATGATATTTATGAAATGTTTAAAATTATATATATAATTGAACATTGATAAATGTAAAATGGTGGAAAATATAAATCCAATAACATATATGAAAAGTGATGCTTTTATTACTGAAACGACGTTGTTAAAAATGAAATTGTTAATAAATGAGTAAAAAATGAGTAATTATATAATTTATGGTATGATATTTTTTATTATTAATATTAAATATATTAATACTAAATCAATAAGTATTAAAAATGATTTTTGATTGTGTATTATGAAATTTGAGACTTGAGGGTATAGATTTTCAACCAATTTTTATTTGTGTGGGACCAAACCAATAATCAAGAATTCTATATTTTATGTGGTGTATATTCTTCTTATAAATATATTTTATGTTAATTCTTATGAAGATTATAGGGTTTTAATAAGACATATATGGTTATATTATTCATTACCAATATGATTCAAAAATTCTCAATGAGATAAAGGTTATTGTGATATATTATCATTGATTGTCAAGATTGTTAGCGGTCATAATTATAATGAATAAAATCGTATGATCTATTTTTCAATATTAGCATGAATTTTCATCTCCTATGGTCATATGTTGATAAGAAATTATTCCCTTTCATTTTCCAATCATTACGTATTTATGGTACTGAAATAATTGTTTTTTGGAAAAATCAATTTCAACCCTATTTATCATCGAAAAGAATTTTTCTTACATGAACTTGTTTTATAAAAATATTTTAATGGAATATTGTACCAATTATCCAAGAATTTTTAATGAAAATTTTTACTCATGATTAAATATTTAAAAAATTATTTTCAATTAATATTCATATATTTTTTATGCTTGGATATATTGACTGTTTACAAAAAATGGTAAATGAACCTGCATTTTAATGTTTATGGCATGAATAGTATGTTTTCAACATGAATGATTTTTAAATTGTATAATCCATTACATTTATTATCATTATTTTCAATGAATATATATTCCTTAATATTATTCAAATCATTATATTTTAAAAAATTTCTTACAATGGTGAATGTTAAAATTCCTCATGAATTGTGCCAAGTGATTATTCTACGAAATATCATTATAGCCACTAGTTTTGAAACAAAAACATGAATATGGGTAATTTTCAGAGTTATTAGTCATATTTCTATAATATAATGTCTATAGAGGTATCTTGTAGCCATGTTCCCTATAAACTGTGGTTATAGGTTCCCACCAAATCATAGAGAATACAATTCATGGGAATGACATGGATAAACATATTACCATATTTTTTTTTCTAATTGTTATAGATTTAGTGATTATATATAACCTAATTTATATATATATATAATTTTTTTTAGTTTATTTTGTTGGAACCTAGTTTCTAAATATGGTATGTCTAGGTTTAAAATGTGTTGGTGACAATTGTTTCGAAGCCTAGAGCCACTATTTAAAGTGAAGGATATGGATGCGGTGGATGTGTGGCTGTTGGGAGGGCCCAACATTGCTTTTGATGTAATTGATGACCATTCTGGGATCAATTCGATTAGTAACACCAATATCCAAATATTAAAATAAAAGATGAAGACAATAAGTATAATATAAATGGATCCAAGAAGGAGGATCTTGCAAATAATTAGTATAATTAATCTATTTATTTCGGATGAAATTAAATTACTTGGTTTTTGGAACCATATTTGATGATGATCATTGAAAATCTGGAATGAACCTTTCGGATTTCCATTGTACTGCTCACGAGGATCCAAATGATAATCAATCTTGCGGTGATCCACGTGTGCTACAATGGTATCTGAAAATTCCCACAAGCTCTCTGGATGCTAGCAAAATGAAGTGAATGTCTTTTGTTGACCATTAATGATAGCTACTTCTTCATTTCTAAATAACTTCTCTCATTCATGAGAGGGTGATATGTTAGTAATCTAGAGAGGAAATACATGGATAATAAATTTCCAAATCACCGGTGTTTTTCACAATAGACGTACCTCCCAATTATTTGACATAGGGTTTTAGTACAAAATTTAACTATGAAACAATAATTAAATACTAATATAACTATTAGATGATATCAATGAAACATAATAAAAATAAATGTATCATTATATATGGTGAGATAAAATACAAAAAATTGATCCATAAACTAAATCCATTTTCACATAGTGATAATAGTATTATTATTATTACTTATTCCAACTGGATAAACTTTATTTGTTGACTTGTAAATGATAAATTTATCGATGGACATGGTCTTGGTGTATTTGAAATAATCCTCCATTTGATAAACACTCGAATAAAATATTTTGTTATTTTATACAAATACATTTTTTTCCAACTAGAATATAAAAATTTATTAAATGTTCAATTAAATATGTAAATGTATTTTATTCACAATTCGGTGAAAAAATATTTATTTAATTTAGGAGATAATTTAAAAATGACTGAAATTAATACTCATTAATGAGAATAAAACTTATTATATTAATTAAATTCAAATATATTTTAATCGAGGAAACCCAAAACACTTAGTGTGTGACCCTCTCAGATTCCTTCTCATTGGGATTATGTTGTCTTGCCAAAGGACCATGATTACTATCATGAAATTGGTCAAGGCACCTGAATGAATGAATATAAAGTCTCAACAATGACATGTAAATATGAACGTTCACTATGTAATATAATACCTTGGTAATAATATCTAAACAAGAAGGTTTCATGAAAGATTCATCCACCTATATTCTAGATACATAAAACAATGACTACTTCAAATAAACTCATCGTTACACCAGGGATTTGGAATTTATGGTGGTAGTTCAATTTCCATCAAAGGGATGAGATATCAAATTTCATAATTGGAAAGGAAAAATACGTCTTAGAATTATCCATTAATAACACTTAATTCACGACACACCTAAAATATTATATTTCCAACAAACATGTGGTGTGATGAATTTCATTAGTAAATCAAAGTGTGTCAGTCGTGAAACATAGTAATTATATTGTTATTGTTTAAGGGACATTACACACACAAGTATATAAGAATATATGTTAACACCAACAAATATGGAATTTCTACTGGGGGGCATGTTATCATAATCTCTCATCATAGAGATTACCATGTGAAAACATCATGAGATGAATATTCATACACTTATGAGTAATTTCACCTGACTTTCTGTATAATATTTGTATCATCATTGTAAGTCATCTGACTATAGAACTATATTTAATATTATATTCATAGTACAACAATGTTCTCATCATAGTGTGGATCTAATATGAAAATATTAATATGACAAATAATCTATGAAATTATTATAATATTGACATTTAGAGAAACGAATAATAGGTAATATGATGTTAAATATATAAATACATTAAATATATTTGTAATAAAGGTACAAAATGTAATTTTTTTTACACAAACTCCCAAAAAACACCCATATGAACAAGATCTAAATCCCTAAAACCCTCAGTCTTCTAGGCCTTACATGAATATCTAGTATCTAATGTGTTAAGGCATTAGTCTATTGTTCCTCCACATTGTCATCCATGGAAATATTCGTCAATACTAATTCACCTATCTTAGAAAACTCCATAAAGAGATGATATTTTTATTGTTTGTGCTTCGACCCTGATTTGACCTTATGTAACACCCCAAGCTTCCACGGTACACTTCCCTTTGAATAATACAGTAGCGTGTGTTGTTGGCAACGTCGAGTTCTAACACACACCGCAACCAATCAAACTAGCCGTTATGAATAGTAATACCTACTTTTTGAAATTTTATAAATTTTATCATTCAAAATGGACTTAGTTTTTGGATTCAGAATATCGAATTTAGCCTAAGTTGAAATTTTGGAACATTTCAGATAACTTTTACATTTTGATGAACAATGAAAATTACTAAATTTTAATTAAAAACATCTTTTTTAATCAAAATAATTGATAGTGATAAATTATAATATTTAGTGGTTTTAAAGTATATTTAGAATATAATTTTACCATTTTATCCAATGGTGGTCATTATACTTAATTTCACTTTGAAATTGGACATAACAATTGTCAATATTTTGATATATATTGTTTCTTAAAAACATGCTATTTGTTGTGACGGCGGGAATTAATTATTAAATTAATTAAACAAACTTATAAGTTTTGAATTATGTAAAATGTACATCCATTTTGAATTAGGAATATCAAATATAGCATAAGGTGAATTTTTCGTATTTTTATGACAAACTACAATTTTTTATGAATAGTGAAACCACTAAGTGGTAATTTAAAAACTAATTTTTCATGTAAATGAAACATTACCACTTCTGTTATTTTATTTTCAAAAATCCTACATACATGGTTGTCATTAGGAAGATAAATGTGGTTCAATGGGATTAAAATAATTTTTTGTTGAATAGTAACTTTTAAGTTTTATTAATCGCGATTAAAGGTAATTATTGAAATATAAGGTAAAAATGATATTATAAAAATTTGAAAATATCTTAACACTTGTCCTACCCTTATTTGATGAGTCATGTTCGACCAAGAAAATCCATGGGGAAACTTGGGGACCCCATGGAGCCACTTGGGTTAGAAAATTACATTACTAACTTTTTATTTAAAGTAAAAATAAAATTGTCACAAACATGTGTTGTTTTAAAAAAACAATTATTACATGAAGTTATATAAGTTAAAATTTTACTATAAATATTTATTGGAAAGATAAAAAGATTTCCTACATCATGTTAATTTTTTTATAATTTTTATACCTTAAATAAATTATATTTTTTATGACACTATGATGATGCAGCGATTACCTCATTAATAGACGATTTAAATAAAATGAAAAGATAATGTAAAATCTAAGACATAGACTTGTAAAAAACCTATTTTATGAGTAAATTTAGAACCATTATCACCTTATCCTAGAAATATATAATATTGGGACCTTTGGAATCTGAAAAGCACTTCATAATAATATAACATTTCATGACTTTCCAAGATTGCCCCTCCTCTCCTCTTATAAAAGGCCCCCACCACAACCACCTTGTTCACACCATAAAAGCCATTTGTCTAGGCCAACCTCTTCCCAAAGACTCTATCAAATTCCCTCTCTTACTTCTAGAAGACTCACATTGTTCATAAGTCATCCCAAGGAATCCTTTGGCTCAAATCAAAAAGAGTTACTCGATTTTTTGGTAATGTTTTCTCTTATGTTCTTTTGTTTTATTTTGCTTCTACAACCCCTTAAAATATTTTTAATACTTTATTTTTTTAAAAACAAAGTATCAAAAACGATCATTGTTCAATATTCTTTTAACACCTTTAATGGTGGCCATTTTTATGACACTAATTTCATATATAATATATAAATTATGTTTATGTTTTCCTTATTCTTCTATATTTCTCATTTATGGCATACCTTTATGATTTACATTATGGGTAAATGCGATAATTTCATTTTAGGAAGTGCGGAATACCGCCACCTCAAAGTAATTTGAATCGTTAATGCCATATGTGGGACGTATAAAGGATGGAGTAAATGATATTATATATGATATTATACTAGAATTATAATAAACCTTTATATCATTATCATTTCATTCCATTAAATACGAAATATAAATGAAAGTAGCGTTCATGCGTACGTACGGCTTACCGTCTCCATGAACGGTGCATTTCATTTCTTACCACTAAATATTACGTAATATTATGAATGAATGTATATACTGGATATATATGATATATATGATATCTACATCATTAATATAATTCTGTATATAATGGATATTTTACCACATGAACAACTTGTAATTATAAGAAGATTATTTTTGACTCAAGTACCAAAGATCGACAAAACGACCCTTATTAACTTAAATAATTACAAAATGTTCATAAAATGGTAATAAGTGATATGAAAGGAATAATTAACTTGAAAAAGGTTCTTAAGAAAGTAGAAATTAACTCTAGTTTATTATTCAGGAGGTTAATGAGCGGTCGAGTCAAGTCGGACACTAGGTAAGGGAACTTCTTAACCCAATTTCTGTTCATTGGGTTAATCTCCTACTTTTAAATTATGTCATGATATTATTATGTCCTATCTTGTATTTTTAATTTCTTTATGTGTAGTTATAGTGAATACACATAATAGATCTATTTTATTTAAAAAAAGATCTTTTTAAGGACTTCGTCTCAATCTCCTTTCATTGATGCATATTTTATTTGATACACAACATTCTTTTATACGGTATAAAACCCCTTTGACTTTTACGTTTATTCAAAAGTAATATTTTCTATATGAAGCATTTTTCTAAAGGACAAAAAGGAATGTTTTTTTGTCTTATATATGAGGCGACAATTACTTCTCCGCCGTCGTGACCATTATTTGAGTTTCATCTTCCTCTACAAGCCATACATTTTTTAAAAATGAAAAATAAATTCCATGATTTAATTTAATTTTATTTTGGTTTTGAAAATGGTTTTGAAAGTGTTTTTATTATATCAATGTGTTGTACTGATATATTTTGATTGAAATGTGGAAATGTTATGTTTCCTTGATGCATGTTTAATGTGATATGATTATGTTATGGTCTATGATATGTTTAAACCTGTTCATATGAGGAATGCATTGGACTTAATAAGTGACGGGTGGAGCCCGCTATAGCTCCTCGATGCATCGGTAGGTCTCATTAGACAAACTAGTTTCTTGGCATGAGGCATTGACAAAATCTTATTTGTAGTCTTTGCACGAGGCCTTGACTACGTGGTTAAGATAGTCTGTCATTATATATTCCATCATTATGAAAGTGGTTATTGATATTTCATTTGATTATTCAACCAGTAGAATATCCATGTGAATAAGTAAATTGCATTATCTCATTTTAATTTTGCTATATTATGTTGAAGTTCAAGTTTAAAAGTCTTTTGTTTTAGTTATACATTTTCTTAAATGTTTTTCTTTATTTATGAAAGATTCCCCTATATTGTTATCCTTACTGAGAATCTAAGCTCACCCCTTTCAATATTTTATTTTTTTGAGGATGTGATGATGTATATTATGAATGACCTGTAGGGATATTATGAGGGGATATGAAGACATAATGTTTTTTAGTTTTTTTACTTTATGATGTAATGTAAGACTTATGAATGTATATAGTGTTTCCAAGACTACTAAACTAATCGGTCTTTTGAGACATGATCTTTTGTGATCATGCAAATGTTACGTAATAACGCACCGACTCTGGGTAACTCGGGTCTGGGCATTACAGTTGGTATCAGAGGCAGTTTATTACTAACCTTGGAAGCTAGATTTAGAAAAAAACTTTGATTAGATCACATATCCATAAGATAGACTTTTAGGATTAGTATAGAATAACATCTTAGAATATTGGTATTATAGAGATTTTTTGAGTTTTTCGAGCAATACATCACTGTCTAGATACGAGCAGGTAGAGGTGGCTCTGGCACAGATGTACCTAGGGGTAAAACCTGAAAACACCGCTTTGAGGTAGACTCGAACAGGAACTAGTGCATAACAATGAACCTTGCTGCACTCTTAGTTACAAAACTCTCGAGGGATATGCTTAGGATAATTCTCATTTTCTTTACAAACCATTATAAAGAGTTTATGATTATATAATTTCTCCAAGAAAACATTTTTATGATTATAGTTCAATTTATGTTTAGTGTTTTACAAGTATGGAATTCTGTATTTTGTTTCATAAACAAATCTAGTTTATACCATTGTTTGGAAATGGCTCCTAGTGGGAGGAATGGAAACCTTATCAATGCACGCGCTGCATGTAGGGATGGTCCTCCTTCTCAAGATAATTATAATGGAGCTGGAGATTCAACTAGTTCCGATCAACTTATCACCATACTGGGACAACTCACTCATGTTATGAATAATAACCTTACTCATATGGAGCACCCTGAACCATTAGAAGCTGATCAATTGATAAACTCCTTAGAGAAAATATTCCACGCCTTGGGGTTTAGCGAAAGGGAGAAGATCATCATGGCAGTTTACTGCCTCACTGGAGTTGCCGATCAATGGTGGTCCCTGATTCAAAACACAAATTAAGATGTAGAAGTATCAAGTATGGAATGAAGGGAGATAAAAGATGTTTTCTTAGAAAAATACGTTCCTTGTGACCATCGAGCAGATATAGAATGGCAATTACTGAGTCTGAGGCAGAAGGGCGATGAGAATGTCTGAATGTATGAGTCTAACTTTACACAGTTAACAAGGCATGTTGCAGATTATATACGTAACCTAGGAAGTAAGATCGATCATTTCTTTTATGGGTTAAAACTGTTTCTCCATCGAGAATTAGTATCACAAAGCTTCTCATCATACGAAGATATTTCCTTGTGTTCTATCAAGATGGAAAATAATTTCTCTAAATCTTATGACTTTAAAGCAATGAAAGAGAATAAGAGATCTTCTGATCAATCTATAAATGGAAATAAAGAGAAGAAGGGAAATGTTGAGTTATAGTACTATAGTAAATGGGGGAAGAAACACCCTGGTACTTTCCTGAAGGGAATGTGAGTCTGTTACAAATGTGGTGAAAGGGGCCACCAAGATCATGATTGTAAGGGAAAGAAAGTTGCTATCAATGTGGAATGCTATAATTGTAGAGATATGGGACATTATGAAAATGAATTTCCTATGTGTTAGTGGAACTTACCTCAGAAGAGTCCAAGGGATCAAGCCCAAGATTATGTTATTACTACTACTGAGGTTGAAGCTCTGAAAGACGTGGTTGTAGGTAATTTAATGGTTTCCTCAAGTTAGGAAATGAATTATTCGATTCTAAATCATTTCATTGTTTCATATCTTCACAGATTTCTAAGAAAATTAGATATTTCCAATTTGATTTAACAAGGTAATTGTCAGGAAAAACTCCTAAATGAAGTATCATTGCAAAAAAGTTTTGTGAATCAGTCCCCATTAGAGCACATAAATGTTTTTTATCCGCTGATCTCATTTTCATACCTATAATTGAGTTTTATATAATCCTCGGTATGGATTTGCTTTCGGACTATGATTCAAATATTTATATTAAGAAGAAAGAGGTTATTATTTTTGATGATAATGATAAGGAAAACCATATCCTTAGAGCAGAATCGTCACCACATAATCCTTATTTAGATTCACCCTCAGTAGCTCAACTAAATTCAATTATTGGGGAGGAAGAGAATGAAATGACTGAGGGAGAGGAAAGGAATGTTAAAATAGATGATGTACCTATTGTGAAAAAATATTTAGATTTTTTTCTGGAAGATTTACCTGGACATCCCCCAGAATGAGAAGTTGAGTTTTCCATTGATTTATTTCGTTGAGCAGGGCCTATATTGAAGACCCCTTATAGAATGGTCACCGTGGAATTAGTTGAACTAAAGAAAAAATTAAGAGTAATTGAGTAATAAGGAATTTAATCACCCTATTGTTTCTCCATGGGGAGCCCCTATCATATTTGTTAAGAAGAAAGATGGATCTATGAGGTTGTTGATTGAATTCAAGGAGATCAATGCTATAACAATAAAGAACAAGTATCCCCTACCGTGCATTGATGATTTATTTGACCAACTGCATTAAGCTCAATACTTTTAAAAGATTGACCTTCGATCTGGATACCATCAATTGTGTGTGAAGAAGGAAGATATTCTGAACACAACATTTTGTACAAGGTACGAGCATTACGAGTTTACAGTAATGCCTTTTGGATTGACTAATGCACCCGCTGTATTAATGGATCTAATGAATAGAGTTTTCAAGGAATATATTGATGATTTTTTGGTTGTATTTGTTGATGATATATTGGTATACTCCAAAAGCTATGAATATCATGAAAATCACTTGCGCATTATCTTGAAGACTCTTAGAAGGCATGAATTATATGGGAAGTTTAGCAGGTGTGAATTCTGGATATAGAAGATTTCTTTTCATGGCCATATTGTCTCTAAGGATGGAATTTCCATTGATCCTTCTATGACCAATGCAATCAAAGAATGGCCAGCACCGACGAGTATAACTTAGGAATGCAATTTTATTGGTTTGACAGGTTATTATCGACGTTTTGTACAAAATTTGTCCCGATTGGATAACCCATTAACGAAGCTCACACATAAAGGGGTTAAATTTGTCTAGAAATAAGAGTGTGAAGAATGTTTTGAAGATCTGAAGAGAAGATTAGTCAATACTCCTATATTGACTGTACCATCGGGGAATGATGGGTTCGTTATTTATAGTGATGCATCAATGAAAGGACATGGTTGTGTCCTTGTGCAGAATGATAGGGTTATTGCCTATGCATCACGACAACTAAAAATTCATGAGAAGAACTATCCTACTCATGATCTCGAGTTAGTTGCTGTAATATTTTCCTTGAGGATATGGGGACATTATCTCTATGGTGAAAAATGTGAGATATATACTGATCCCAAGAGATTGAAATATATTTTCTCACAAAAACAACTCAACATGAGGCAATGGAGATGGCTTGAGCTACTCAAGTATTATGATTGCACAATACACTACCACCCGGGGACGGAAAATAATGTTGCAGATGCATTGAGTAGAAAATATCTTGGAGTTTTGAACATTATGAGAGTGGAAAGGGATCCTATTTTCATGGATCTTGTAAAGATGGGTATGGGAATCACCATGGTGGGTGAAACATCAAATTTTTTTCAAATGGTTTCCAAAACATCTTTACTTGAAAAGATAAAGTGTTCTTTGGTCGATGATGAAGAGTTAAAAAAAGAGTAAAGCTGTGAATGATGGGCGATTGAGTGTCCTTGTGTATAAAGATGGAATTTTGAAATTTGAGAGGAGACTTTGTGTTCCCGATATACCTGATTTTAAGAGGGAATTGTTGGATGATTCTCATAGTTCAAATTTCCCTATACACCCTGGGAGTACCAAAATGTATAGAGATTTAATGGGATATTTTTGGTGGGAAAAAATGAAGAAGGAGATTGCGGATTTTTTTTAAAGAGATATGGTTTGTCAACAAGTGTAAGCTGGAAGGCAACTGCCTGGTGGAGTATTACAACCTCTTCCCATACCTGAGTGGAAATGGGATAATATTATGATGGATTTTGTCATGGGACTACCAAAGACTCTTAGAAGGAATTACGCAATATGGGTCATTGTTTATCATCTCGCGATGTCAGTACATTTTATTACTATAAGAGAAGATCTACAACTTGAACGTCTAGTAAGACTATATAATAATGAAGTTGTGAGATTTCATGGAGTACCCATGTCAATTGTCTTGGATCATGATCCCTGTTTTACATCAAGATTCTGGAAATGTCTTTAGAAGGCCTTGGATACAGAACTTCATTTGAGCACTGCTTACCACCCTCAAACAGATGGACAATCAGAACGAAATATTCAAACCTTATAAGACATGTTGAGATCATGCTCACTTGACTTTCAGGGAATGTGGGATGAATATTTACCTCTGGTAGAATTTTCCTATAACAATAGATTTCATTCAAGTATTTGGATGGTGCCATATGAAGCGTCATACGGAATGAGATGTTGCACACCAACTTGTTGGGATGAAGTTGGTGAAAGAAAACTAGTAGGACTAGAACTGGCGGATGAAACGATGGAAAAGGTGAAAGTAATCCAAAACCACATCAAAGCAGCTCAATGTAGGCCAAAGAGATATGCTGACAACCGAAGGAAGGATTTAGAATTTTAGGTAGGAGATCATGTTTTCATGAAGGTATATCCATGGAAGGGAGTTATATGTTTCGGAAAGAAGGGTAAATTGAGTCCCTGGTACATCGGTCCCTTCGAAATTCTAGAACGAATTGGGGTTGTTGCTTACTGTTTGGCAATGCCGCCAAGTCTCTCCAAATTTCACGATGTATTCCACGTATCACTGTTGAGAAAATACTTGCCTGACCCAGTGCATGTACTCAACTATGAGGAATTATAACTGGAACCCAATCTGTCTTATTGCGAAGAGCTCGTCAGGATTCTTGATACAAGAGAACAAGTGCTGAGAAACCAGACGACTCATCTGGTAAAATTACTATGGAGAAACCATAAGATGCAGGAGGCAACGTGGGAACCTAAGGAACTTATGATGAATAATTACCTGAGTCTTTTTATACAAATATATTATATTAAATTTCTAGGACAAAATTATTTGAAGGAGAGGAAAATGTAACACCCCAAGCTTCCACGGTACACTTCTCTTTGAATAATACAGTACCGTGTCTTGTACACAACATCGAGTTCTAACACACACCACAACCAATCAAAGTAGCCGTTATGAATATTAATACTTACTTTTTGATATTTTATAAATTTTATATTTCAAAATGGACTTCATTTTTAGATTCTGAATATCGATTTAAGCCAAAGGTGAAATTTTTGAACTTTTCGGATAACTTTTATATTTTGATGAATAGTGATAATTACTGAATTTTAATTAAAAACCACACTTTTAATAAAAATAATTAATAGTGATAAATTATACTATTGAGTGGTTTTAAAGTATAATTAGAATATATATTTACCATTATATTCAATGGTGGTCAATATAATTAATTTCACTTTGAAATTGCACATAAACAATTGTCATTCCTTTGATATATATTGTTTCTTAAAAACATGCTATTTGTTGTGACAACGAGAATTAATTATTAAATTTATTAAACCAACTTATATTTTTTTAATTTTTTAAAATAGACATCATTTTTGAATTAGGAATATCAAATATAGCTTAGGGTGAATTTTGGGTATTTTTCTGAAAAACATCAATTTTTTTATGAATAGTGAGACCAATATGTGGTAGTTTAAAATCTAATTTTTCATGTAAATGAAACATTACCACTTCTGTGATTTGATTGTAAAAAATACAATATACATGGTTTTCATTAGGAATAAATATTTGGTTCAATTGGATTAAAATAATTTTTTGTTGAATAGTAACATTTAAATTTTATTAATCGCGATTAAAGATAATTAGTGAAATTTAAGGTAAAAATGATGATATAAAAATATGAAAATATCTTGACACATGTTCTACCCTTATTTTATGAGTCGTGTCCGACCAAGTCAATTAATGGGTCAACATGGGGACCCCATGGAGCCAATTGGGTAAGAAAATGACATTAATAACTTTTTATTTAATGTAAAAATGAAATTTTCACAAACATGTGTTGTTTTACAAAAATAATTTTTACATGGGGTTATATAAGTTAAAATTTCAACTATAAATATGCATTGGAAAGATAAAAACATTTCTTACATCATGGAAATTTTTTTATAATTTTTAGACAATAAATTAATTAATTTTTTTATGACACCATGTTGATGCAACGATTACCTCATTAATTAACGATTTAAATAAAATAAAACGGTAATGTAAAATCTAAGACTTACACTTGTCAAAAACCTATTTTATGAGTATATTTCGAACCCTTATCACATTATCCTAAAAATATATAATTTTGTGACCTTTGGAATCCAGAAATCACTTTATAATAATATAACATGTCATGACTTTCCAAGAGTGCCTCTCCTCTCCTCTTATAAAAGGCCACCACCACTACCACATTATTCACGCCATCAAAGCCATTTGTCTAAGCCAAACTCTGCCCAAATACTCTCTAAAAATCCCTATCTTACTCCTAAAAGCCTCAGTTTTGGCAGAAGTCTTCCCAAGGAAGCCTTTGGCTCAAATAAAAACGAGGTACCTAATTTTAAGGTAATATTTTCTCTTATGTTCTTTTGTATTATATTGTTTTTCCAACCCCTTAAAATCGTTTTATTAATTTATTTTGTAACATCAACATTATATAAAATATACTAGGATGTTTTTATGATAAGGATTTGATTATACTTACACACACCTTTATCTAATGGTTAAAGAACATATTGTTTCCGTGGGTGGCGAAATACTGCCTCACAAAACGATGATTGTTCAATATTCTTTTAACACCTCTAATGATGGACATTATGATGACACAATTTTCATATATGATATATATATATATATATTATGTTTATGTTTTCTTTATGCTCTTATATTTTTCATTTATGGAATACCTTTATGATTTCCATTATGGGTAAACGTGATAATTTTATTTTAGGAAGTGCATGTAGAGACCCGTATCTTGACGTACATGGACATTACATTACTTTTGCGGAATACTTAGTACATAACAAAAACACACACACAAGGATCGTAATAGTTTAGTGTCTTTGGAAACTCGGAACGTAATCTTCTAAACGCGGTGAAAGATCTTCAATATATCCCATAAAGATCTTCCCCTTTTTTTACCTAAAACCTTTCTTTATATCCTGGGGAAAAGAAAACATAAAAGGGTGAGCTCAAATGCTCAGTAAGGGTAAACAAAAGAAATATCAATCACATCATATACATAAGAACATTGCTTTTGGAAATCTTAACCTGCAAAAGAGCTCATAATATCATAACATGGGATAAATCATAGAAGTGAAAATGAAATCATAACGTAAAAAATTACTCATTGTGGGATACACACATAATCATAGAGAATCATTTCTTGTTAGTCAAGACTCATTGCCAAGACTATCTTAGTGGACAAAGTCCCTTTCTGAATCGAGTAATCCTCGTTTCAGTCCTGTTTCACTGAACCGGTATAACCTACCATTCCAGCCATGTCTATCTCATGAGATATGAAATCTTTACCCAATGCATTGGAGGGAGATATAGGTCCCAACCATCTCATAATGATACCATTCTTATGTGTGCCACAGAATCATAAATCATACATCATTGCATAACCCATGTAATAAAAATGGGATTCTTAAACAACATGACATCATAAAACCATTCATATAAGATAAAGGAATTCATTAACATAATTCCATCACAACATAGTCAAATCAATGTAAAAATATGGATAGAAACAGAACCCTTTATTATCTTAGATGGAAAATAATTTTGATAAAACACTTGAAATGAATTCTTGAGGAAAATATCCTTTCTTCTTCAAAATCAATTTATTTTCACAAAACATCATACAATTTTAAAAGAAAGAGATTTTATTAAAAATAGTCATGAAATATTTTGGAGGAAGTTTCATGAAAATAAGGCTTTATAAAACCGTAAAAATCCATTCGTGCCGTATAAGTAAAAAAAAACATTCTTCGTACTTTTGTCGGAAAAGTCAAAAAGTACCTCGTACGAAAAACGACAAAAGATTCCTTTCATACATATTACTAAAAACTCACTGAAGGGTAAAAATGGATTTAAAAAATTTTAGGTGGATGGAAATAATATTAAATATTGAGTAAACATGGATGTGGATGATAAAAATACACCACAGTAAATACTTACGAATAAACAATCTCGGATAAAAATGAGATTGTGATATTTCCCTTACCTTAGGTCCGACTTGCTTTGTAAGTGTCCGAACCTCCTCTTCTTTGAAGTGCCTCTTTGAGACCTCCTCTTAGGGCACTAAAATTGGTCTTTGAGGAAGACCAGAACCTCTAGGATGTTTCTAGGGAAGTGGAGAGGATAAATTGGCAGGGGTTGGCCGAGCTTGAGTGCTCAAATTGGTGTGAGGAGGAGGGGGAGGAGGTGTCCTTTTATAAGGGAGGAGAGGGGAACCTTAGGAATACCTCAAAATATTATTTTATATTAAAGTCAAAATCGGTTTATAATGGTTCCAAAGGGTCTTATTTCGAAGATAAAGTGGGTATGGGTCGAAATCCTATCAACCAATAGTATTTAGACAAGTTTAGGGAATTATTTTAACCTTATCAATTAGATTTAACTCTAAGTTAAATAATTTAACTTTTACCGTGTCTTTTTGTTTTCTTTCACTATATGGTTAATACACTTACTATAACATGCCAAACGAACCCCAAATTGTATATTATTAATACATATATCCTTATCTAAGTCATTTTGGCGAACCTTAGATTTTTAGGAATAAAATAACAATTAATAATATAATATTTGATTTAAAAACTATTTTGTGTCAATTTTGACACTATTTGATATAGGATTTTTGTGAAAGTCATAACAGAATTATATGTTCGAACCAAGTTGATTAAATCAACACTAATATATCATAGTAACCTAGAAAATTAGTGGAATTCATAAAAAGTCTTAAATTACATTTATTTTGGTATTTATATTATCAATTATGTCAATATTTCATTAATAAGATAATTACTGCATCATTTTTGTGTCATAAATAAATTATATTATTTGATGTCTAAAAATTACAAATAAAATACCATAATGTAGTAAATCTTTTTAGCTTTCTAATGAATATTTATAGTCGAATTTATCTTATGTATAACCCCATATTAAAAATGATTTACTTATTAAACTTTGATTTTAACTATTTTAACCCTTCTTTAAATAAATTAATAATAAATGTCCTAATCTAATCCAAGTGGGCCTAAATGGTCATATTTTATTCCTAAGTTTGTTTTTGGTCGAATTACACTTGTCCAATAGAATTAGGACATGTGTTAGGGTAATATTAATATCATATTTACCCTTAGTTACCCTATTTACTATTAACCGTGGTAAAAAAAGTAAAAAGTTACTATTCACCAAAAAATTATTTTCATCTCATTGAACCACATTTTAGTCCTTGATATTAACCGTGTCTCTCGGATTTTCGAAATTCCATTCACAGAAGCGGTAAAATTAAGTTTTATGAAAAAAATCAGTTTGTTAACTACCACTTAGTAGTTTCACTATTCATCAAAAATTGATGTTTTCAGAACAATGCCATAATTTCATCCTAAGCTATATTTCATATTACGAATTAAAAAATGAAGTCTATTTTACCAAATTCATAACATAGAAGTTGCATTAATTAATTTTATAATTAAATCCCGCTGTTAAAACAAATAGCGTGTTTTTATGAAACAATATCTATCAAAAGATTGACACTTGATTATGTCTGGTTTAAATGTGAAATTACAACCAATGACCAACATTGTGTTAAATTGTAAAAATATATTCTAAATATACTTTAAAACCACTCAAATTAATAATTTATAACTATTAATTATTTCGATTGAAAAAGTTGTTTTTAATTAAAATTTAGTAATTTCCACTATTCATCAAAATATGAAAGTTATCCGAAAATTACCAAAATTTCACCTTAGGCTAAATTCGATACTCCTAATCCATAAATGAAGTCCATTTTGAAAAATAAAATTTACAAAATTTCAAAAAGTGGTTATTACTATTCATAACGGCTAGTTTTAATAATACCTTAATAGCATATCGTTGTTTAGCGAAACTTGGTGTAGCGTACAACACAAGACATTAATGAAATTAAAAAAAATATTTTTCATAAAATCTCGGGGTGTTACATTCTACCCCCCTTAAAATGAATTTCGCCCTCGAAATTCATCGGGGTTATAAATGGTTTACTACTCGAAAGTTTATTTAATAGAAACCCACATCGTAAAAAGGAATACCAAAACCAATCTTTAAAAACAAAAGTATGAAACGTAACGGTTACCCAAATAAACTAATCACTGGGTTTCCACATAGGTGAAAATATGGATATGGAAGAGAAATCTAACAATCATGTTCTGATGGAGAGTGGTAGAGAACATGGCTATGGAAAAGCCAACAATCACAAATCCATAAATTTGTGACGATCTAAGGTACCATCTGATTAATCAGATATAAGAGCACTAGGACAACATTTTTGGTTTTCAAGATCTTTTCCCTAAAGTTGAAGAATTTGAATTAGAATAAATACTTACTTTATTTTTGTACAATCTCACTATTGTTCGTGCCTTGAACAATTTCCACTTCATCTCTTAAATAAATGAAGTTGAATTTGTTATTCGTGAAGTGTTAGCAGATCATGTGATAGAATGACGGGTCATTCCATCTGTCTCAAAAGATTAGCAAAATTTATATACATAAGTCGATCTATAGTGGGATTAATCATATATGGTTCCTAAAATGGGCTTATACTTCATATATCATACTGCTTAATATAATAACACTAGTTTCTACTAAACAGGGACTTCCTGTAGGTCAGTGGTAGGCGATAAAGGCCAGTCGCACTTCGGTTGTGGGTTCCATTCCTACAGCCTTGTCTGAAGCGATGGGATGTCGCCCGTCCTACAGGTTGTCCTTTTTCTAAAACTACGTTAATATAACATCCCATCAATAATATCGAAAATCTTTTATCCTTAAACAATACTAACTTATGTCCAACATAATCCAGTCTAATCTTTAGGCTTATACATAATACTGCAGTCCACTCTCATAATATAGTGACAACGATTACCAGAGATTTAATACTGTCGTTGATCCCCACATATCATAAGATATGCCTTGTTGGTCACATTCCAAACATTCAAAGTCCTTAATCGTGTATTCTTTTGAATACCATAGTGAAAACATGAGTGCAGTTAAAAGTTAACACTTTCCACATACCAAAATCCTCAAAATTCTATATACTCAAACCATGATATCACTTAGTCCTTATATCAATCATGAGCTCATGAATACTATTAAACATTTCATTTTCTCGTCTTCATTATGCGCATATCATCTTATTTCCAAAAAAATATCTCAATCACTTTGAATACCACATCAATAAATATTGCAACACTCAATGATACAACATTATTTTGGAATCCCATTACATAAACACTTAATCATTCCACCACATCGTTGTCATATTCAACATTGCCAATAGTGATCACATGTGATTTCCCTTTGTCCTTTTCCTTCAGTGGTTGCTCATGTTGATCATCACTAACCCTTGGATTAGGGATATTATTAGCATAATGCCCCATTTCCTTGCACTTGAAGCATTGAAGTGTTGGCGGTGCGTTCTCTGCAGTGTTTGCTTTATTCACATCATTAGAAACCCTTTTTCCATTACTTCGACACTCAGCTGCTCGATGACCTTCTTTTCCCCACTTAAAACATTTTCTAGTCCCTTTAAGACAATCTCCACCATGCTTCTTTCCACACTTTGTACATAAGGAAACATTCATCTTCTTTTCACCATTATTTTGAGATTTCTCCTTGAACTCCATCTTTCGTTTCTTGTCAAAACCATGAGATGGATATGTAACACCAAATTCCATTTCTACCTTGATAGCACAACGCACAATTTCTTCATAGCTACTGAAGTCTCTTATAGCTAATGCCCTTCGAAGACTTGGTTTTAAGCCACTGAAAAATCGATCAACTTTACTTTCAGGTTGGATGATAATTCCAGAAGCATACCTTGCAAGTCTTGTAAAATTTGCTTCATAGGTACCAACAGATTCATCGTCCCTTTGCTTCAGTTCAAGAAACTCTTTCTCCATCTTTGTTCGAAGAATACGAGGGAAGTACTTATTGAAAAATAAGTTCTTGAACTCGTCCCATACCATAGACTCAATTTCATCCCTTTGCCTTGTATTCTTAATAAGATTCCACCATTGATCAGCATCTCCTTCCAAACGATACACTGCTAGGATGACTTTATCATGTTCAGAACATTGAAGAACTGAAAATATCTTTTCAGTAGTACTGATCCATTGTTCAGCCACAAGTGGATTATAAGACCCACTGAAAGAAGGTGGACGCTGCCTCATGAAGGATTCAACAGAATGTTGCTCCTTCCTTTGCTCGTTTGGAAGTCCTGCATGATTCATAGCTTGAGAAAGTTGTGTGAGCATGGCTACAAGATTTTGTATTCCAGCTCCTATATCGTTTGGTTGCTCAGGGGAACAATCATTGCATTGCCCATCACATTCCGCATTAACACGGTTCCTTCGGGTTCCAGCCATCGTCTAAAACCCCAAAAGAATAGTGTGAGAGGAAAAAATCGTAATAAAGGGGGAGTAACTTAAATATCTATCATCTTTGGTTTAATCTAATATCGTTACCATAGTTCTAGAACTATATCCTATACGTATACTTATCCTTAGGGGCATCCCTAGACATACCTTAGAAATATCTCTAGGGATCTCACTAACGTTTTCGCATCCTAGTTTCCAAAGGTTGACTAAACCTTTCCTCTGATACCAACTGTAGAGACCCGTATCTTGACGTACATGGACATTACATTACTTTTGCGGAATACTTAGTACATAACAAAAACACACACACAAGGATCGTAATAGTTTAGTGTCTTTGGAAACTCGGAACGTAATCTTCTAAACGTGGTGAAAGATCTTCAATATATCCCATAAAGATCTTCCCCTTTTTTTACCTAAAACCTTTCTTTATATCCTGGGGAAAAGAAAACATAAAAGGGTGAGCTCAAATGCTCAGTAAGGGTAAACAAAAGAAATATCAATCACATCATATACATAAGAACATTGCTTTTGGAAATCTTAACCTGCAAAAGAGCTCATAATATCATAACATGGGATAAATCATAGAAGTGAAAATGAAATCATAACGTAAAAAATTACTCATTGTGGGATACACACATAATCATAGAGAATCATTTCTTGTTAGTCAAGACTCATTTCCAAGACTATCTTAGTGTACAAAGTCCCTTTCTGAATCGAGTAATCCTCGTTTCAGTCCTGTTTCACTGAACCGGTATAACCTACCATTCCAGCCATGTCTATCTCATGAGATATGAAATCTTTACCCAATGCATTGGAGGGAGATATAGGTCCCACCCATCTCATAATGATACCATTCTTATGTGTGCCACAAAATCATAAATCATACATCATTGCATAACCCATGTAATAAAAATGGGATTCTTAAACAACATGACATCATAAAACCATTCATATAAGATAAAGGAATTCATTAACATAATTCCATCACAACATAGTCAAATCAATGTAAAAATATGGCTAGAAACAGAACCCTTTATTATCTTAGATGGAAAATAATTTTGATAAAACACTTGAAATGAATTCTTGAGGAAAATATCCTTTCTTCTTCAAAATCAATTTATTTTCACAAAACATCATACAATTTTAAAAGAAAGAGATTTTATTAAAAATAATCATGAAATATTTTGGAGGAAGTTTCATGAAAATAAGGCTTTATAAAACCGTAAAAATCCATTCGTGCCGTATAAGTAAAAAAAAACATTCTTCGTACTTTTGTCGGAAAAGTCAAAAAGTACCTCGTACGAAAAACGACAAAAGATTCCTTTCATACATATTACTAAAAACTCACCGAAGGGTAAAAATGGATTTAAAAAATTTTAGGTGGATGGAAATAATATTAAATATTGAGTAAACATGGATGTGGATGATAAAAATACACCCCAGTAAATACTTACGAATAAACAATCTCGGATAAAAATGAGATTGTGATATTTCCCTTACCTTAGGTCCGACTTGCTTTGTAAGTGTCCGAACCTCCTCTTCTTTGAAGTGCCTCTTTGAGACCTCCTCTTAGGGCACTAAAATTGGTCTTTGAGGAAGACCAGAACCTCTAGGATGTTTCTAGGGAAGTGGAGAGGATAAATTGGCAGGGGTTGGCCGAGCTTGAGTGCTCAAATTGGTGTGAGGAGGAGGGGGAGGAGGTGTCCTTTTATAAGGGAGGAGAGGGGAACCTTAGGAATACCTCAAAATATTATTTTATATTAAAGTCAAAATCGGTTTATAATGGTTCCAAAGGGTCTTATTTCGAAGATAAAGTGGGTATGGGTCGAAATCCTATCAACCAATAGTATTTAGACAAGTTTAGGGAATTATTTTAACCTTATCAATTAGATTTAACTCTAAGTTAAATAATTTAACTTTTACCGTGTCTTTTTGTTTTCTTTCACTATATGGTTAATACACTTACTATAACATGCCAAACGAACCCCAAATTGTATATTATTAATACATATATCCTTATCTAAGTCATTTGGGCGAACCTTAGATTTTTAGGAATAAAATAACAATTAATAATATAATATTTGATTTAAAAACTATTTTGTGTCAATTTTGACACTATTTGATATAGGATTTTTGTGAAAGTCATAACAGAATTATATGTTCGAACCAAGTTGATTAAATCAACACTAATATATCATAGTAACCTAGAAAATTAGTGGAATTCATAAAAAGTCTTAAATTACATTTATTTTGGTATTTATATTATCAATTATGTCAATATTTCATTAATAAGATAATTACTGCATCATTTTTGTGTCATAAATAAATTATATTATTTGATGTCTAAAAATTACAAATAAAATACCATCATGTAGTAAATCTGTTTAGCTTTCTAATGAATATTTATAGTCGAATTTATCTTATGTATAACCCCATATTAAAAATGATTTACTTATTAAACTTTGATTTTAACTATTTTAACCCTTCTTTAAATAAATTAATAATAAATGTCCTAATCTAATCCAAGTGGGCCTAAATGGTCATATTTTATTCCTAAGTTTGTTTTTGGTCGAATTACACTTGTCCAATAGAATTAGGACATGTGTTAGGGTAATATTAATATCATATTTACCCTTAGTTACCCTATTTACTATTAACCGTGGTAAAAAAAGTAAAAAGTTACTATTCACCAAAAAATTATTTTCATCTCATTGAACCACATTTTAGTCCTTGATATTAACCGTGTCTCTCGGATTTTCGAAATTCCATTCACAGAAGCGGTAAAATTAAGTTTTATGAAAAAAATCAGTTTGTTAACTACCACTTAGTAGTTTCACTATTCATCAAAAATTGATGTTTTTCAGAACAATGCCATAATTTCATCCTAAGCTATATTTCATATTACGAATTAAAAAATGAAGTCTATTTTACCAAATTCATAACATAGAAGTTGCATTAATTAATTTTATAATTAAATCCCGCTGTTAAAACAAATAGCGTGTTTTTATGAAACAATATCTATCAAAAGATTGACACTTGATTATGTCTGGTTTAAATGTGAAATTACAACCAATGACCAACATTGTGTTAAATTGTAAAAATATATTCTAAATATACTTTAAAACCACTCAAATTAATAATTTATAACTATTAATTATTTCGATTGAAAAAGTTGTTTTTAATTAAAATTTAGTAATTTCCACTATTCATCAAAATATGAAAGTTATCCGAAAATTACCAAAATTTCACCTTAGGCTAAATTCGATACTCCTAATCCATAAATGAAGTCCATTTTGAAAAATAAAATTTACAAAATTTCAAAAAGTGGTTATTACTATTCATAACGGCTAGTTTTAATAATATCTTAATAGCATATCGTTGTTTAGCGAAACTTGGTGTAGCGTACAACACAAGACATTAATGAAATTAAAAAAAATATTTTTCATAAAATCTCGGGGTGTTACAGTGCGGACTACCTCCCCTCAAAGTGATTTGAATCGTTAATTCCATATGTGGGACATATAGAGGATGGATTAAATGATATTATATATGATATTATACTGGAATTATAATACACCTTTATATCATTATGGTTTCATTCCATTAAATATGAAATAGAAATGAAAGTAGCATTCATGCGTACGTACGGCTTATCGTCTCCATGAACAGTGCATTTCATTTCTTACCTCTAAATGTTACGTAATATTTTGAATGAATGTATATAATGGATATATATTATATATATGATATCTAAATCATGAATATAATTCTTTATATAATGGATATTTTACCACATGAACAAATTGTAATTATAAGAAGTTTATTTTTGACTCAAGTACCAAAGATCAACAAACGACCCTTATTAACTTAAATAATCACATAATGTTCATAGAATGGTAATAAGTTGTATTAAAGGAATAATTAACTTGAAAAAAGTTCTTAAGCATGTAGAAATTAACTATAGTTTATTATTATGGATGTTAAAGAGCGGTCGAGTCATGTCGAACACGAGGTAAGGGAACTTCATAACCCAATTTCTGTTCTTTGGGTTAATCTCCTACTTTCAAATTATGTCAGGATATTATTATGTCCTATCTTGTATTTTTACTTTCTTTATGTGTAATTAGAGTGAATACACATAATAAATCTATTTTATTTAAAAAACGATCTTTGTAAAGTCTTCGTCTCAATCTCCTTTCATTGAGGCATATTTTATTTTATACAAAACATTCTTTTATACGGTGTACAAACCCCTTTGAATTTTACGTTTATTAAAAAGGAATCTTTTTTATACGAATCATTTTACTAAACGACAAAAGGGAATGTTTTTTTTGTATGTATGTGGGTACAATGAATTCTCTGCTGTCGTGGCCATTATTTGAGTTTCATCCTCCTATACAAGACATAACTTTTTTTAAAATGAAAAATAAATACCAAGATTTAATTTTCATTTATTTTGGTATTGAAAATGGTTTTTAAAGTTTATTAATTATTTAAATGTGTTGTATTGATATCTTTTGATTGAAATGTGGAAATGTTATGTTTCCTTGATGCATATTTTATGTGATACTATTATGTTATGGTTTCCGATATGTTAAAACCTGTTCATATTAGGAATGAATTGGACTTAATAAATGATGGGTGGAGACCACTATATCTCCTCGATGCATCAGTAGGTCTCATCAAGAAAATTAGCATCTGGGCATGAGGCCTTGATAAAATCATATTTTTAGTCTTGGACCGAGGCCTTGGCTATGTGGTTATGATAGTCTGTCATTATGCATTCCATCATTATGAAAGTGGTTATTGATATTACATGTGATTATTTGACTAGTTGAATATCAATGTGAATATGTAAATGTCATTATCTCATTTTAATTTTTCTATATTATGTTGAAGTTCTAGTTTAAAAGACTTTCGTTTTAGTTATACATTGCCTTAAATGTTTTTTTATTTATGAAACCTTCCGCTATATTGTTATCCTTACTGAGCATCTGAGCTCACCCCTTTCAATGTTTTGATTTTTCTAGGATGTGATGACTTATATTATGAATGACCTACAGGGATAGTATAAGGGGATATGAAGACATGCTGTTTTTTTAGTTTTATTTTACTTTATTATGTATTGTAAGACTTATGAATGTATCTAGTGTTTGCAAGACTACTAAACTAATCGGTCTTTCAAGACTATGTCTTTTGTGATCATTCCAATGATACGCAATAATGCACCGACTCTAGGTAACTGGGGTCGGGGCGTTACAGTTTGTCTCCTTTATGAGATTCACAATTGTTATATTATCATAATATAGTGTGATGGGAAACTTACTAATCACAACCACATCTAGATCTTGAACAAATCTACACATACAAAGTACTTGTTTAGCTTACTCAAAAGCTTTTATATACATGTATTAGGCTGTAGAATCTATGACCATACCGTGTTTTGATATCTTCCAGCTCACATTACCATCACTCAAAGTGAAAATGTATCTTCTTTTTGAAATTATGTCATTAGGATTATTATTGAATATATAATCTTCATATCCTATAATAACTATATCCCCTTCTCCTCCATAAACCAGAAACATTTCGTTAGTATGCCTCAGATACATACAGATAGTTTTGACAGCCATCTAATTGCATTCACCATGATCAACATGATATCTTATCTCCGCACTCAATGCATTGGTGAGATATATCCTAGTACATATCATATCATATATGAAATACCTAATCTCTAATTCATATGGAATTATTCCCATTCAAATAATTTTTTGTCATGTGTCTGATGACACATTTTTTTATAATAAATTATTCTATGTGACGCTGGTCACAATACCCACTTGTACTATTCCATAATGAATCACATTAGTGTCATGTCAATGTATTTAATTTGACTTAGGCCTGAAAATATCTTGGATCTATCATGATGGATTCCAATCCCAAAAATATAGGCTTCGAAACCCATGTACATCCTGGATAGTACTTTATTCAACCATGCCTTAACAGACTGTAATATTGGAATTTAGTTTCTAATATGTAATATGTCATCAACATATACTATTAGGAAAACAACTAAACACACACTAAACTGTTTTAGAAACAAGGATCACATTCATTCTTTATAAATATGAAATATATTATTGATTTTCGAAAACCAATGTTCCAGGACCTGGATTCTTCCATTAATCGAGAAACGTTTTTTTTTTCAACTTTTATATATTATTGGAATAATTTGGAGTCACAAACCCTTCAGTTTTTATCTTGTAGAAGACTTTTATAAAGTTTCTGTTATGGAATGATTTTCAAAAATAAATTATCCATTTCTCAATGTCTTGGTAAGAAGCGATGTCCAGTAGAATTATGATGGATTCCAGCATTTTACCTTTTGAGATGTTTTCATCGTAATCATTTCCATGATGTGGTTTGAACCCTTTTGAAAGTAGTCATGCCTTATAGGTACTAAATTGTCATTCCATGTATAGTTTATTCTAGAATACCTATTTTCAACAATCATGATTTACATCTACTGGAGAATATACAAAATTCCAGACATGGTATTGTTACATGGTATCCATTTTATAGTTCAAGGATTCTTTCCACATGGAAAGGTTTGCACCACTTACTTCTTTATTATAACTTATCGAATAATTGTTAACAACTAATAATGACTCAACATCCTCAGTAACTATAATAATATACTGTTACAGTTCTCTAAACTCTCCTTTCCTCATATACAGAACTTGTGTCTCTAGAACATATCTTTCTATAATTGGGCATTTTGTAAGATGGTCGTGTACCAAATAATGTGTTTGTTTACCCCTAAAATCATAGATGTCTATCCCACTCCCACTATCTATTTTGGAGATTTTCTTTCTCATTATGAATATGGTGTTTATTTCAACTATATCCTTTTTTCATGATGGGTTGTACGGATAATATTCCTTGTTTACATGTGGGATACTATAATGGTACACTTTTTTCTTCAGGGTGCGATATTGTTACATGAAGTGGCCTTAAGAAAAAGTCTTCTTACCCAAAAATAAAAATATGACAACATGGTATTTCTTCCACTAAAAATATTATATAGAAAACCATTTATCAATTTATCTCACACTTAGTTTAGTATTTATGATCCTATTTGTATTGCATATACACAAAATGATAATGGACGTGTTGCTTGATTCGTCAATGATCTCGACGTGTCCTATAAGGTATGGTTCCTTCTTTATTTTACACCATTACACTAGGGAACATATGTTTTAATAAGTTGGTATAGGTCCCAAACACCTATAATTAATAATTTAAGTATTTATTAAGATATCTTTCACCTCATTCTGAGCGGAATATCATAATATTCACACCTTTATGGTTCTCAACCTTAGTCTTGTATTCCTTGAACATATCAAAATAAAATGAATTATACCTTAGTATGTTGATATATCCATATCCAATAAAATCCTCAATTAAATATATGACGTATGACTACCCACAACATGCTTCAATTGAAAATGGTCCCCATCGATGAGTAAGGAAAAATTCAAGAAGCTTCTTTCCACTTTCACCTTTCTTACAAAAAGGGCCTCTAGTCCTTATGCCTTGAAAACATGAATGTCATACACTATGTGGTTTTTGATCGATGGAATATAAAATCCATATTCACATGTCTTAGTCATGAATTTCCCATTTAAATGACTTATCCAGGGATTCCAATGTTTGGTGTGGTATGTGTCATATGATGTTGATTCATTATGCATTTCCATTATTTTTTTGTTTAATACACCATGAAATATAAGGACCCAAACTTAAAACATTACTTAATCTTGAATTAAATGAATAATTCACATTTAATATCTTTTCAGGTTTAGAGTTTTAGAGAATTAGGATAAAACTATTACATCACACAAGATAAAAAAGTAGACACTTCGACTCAGTTTCCATCATAAAACAAAAACTCTTAAAAAGAGACATGTATAGTTCCATGTTTTAGATAGTCTGTCTTTCCATGATCCCATCCATGCCCCTATTCATCTATTAGTCCTGTGGAAAACATTTAAAAAACATGGGATGAGCATAAAAAGTCCAGTAATGTATATAAAAAAATATGGAAAGAAAAAATTGTACCATGTATACATAAGAATCAATGAAATCATAATTTACTCTTAAAACATAAGCACATTAACATAACTCATGAAATCATAATATTTATGAATAAATCATATAAATCATAAGACGTAAAGTTATCTTGATGACTTCAAAACATTCTTATGTATGGAGTAACCCTCATGGTTACGTTTGGAATACCCATCACAGTATATTTCCTAAATCTCTTTAGAGAAAACATAGTGTTTAACTCCTTCGTGTTACCCAATGCATTGGAGCGATATATCTGTCTCACCCGCCCTTAGTTTATCATGGAACCACCCGTCATCATAATCAATTCCCAGGAACCCTAACATAATCTTATCACATAAAACATGCACAAAGGAAACATAACGTTTCCATATTTCAATCACTAGATATCAAAAACACATTGATATAATCAAAACATTATAAAAAAAATGTCAATACCAAAATAAAATAAATGTAAAAAATGGTATTAATTTTTAATTTAAAAAAATGTTATGGCTTGTATAGTAAGCCAAAACTCAAATAATGGTCACGGCGGCAGAGAAGTCGTTGTCGCCACATACGTACGACAAAAACATTCATTTTTGTCGTTTAGTAAAACGCTTTGTATAAAAAAATATTACTTTTGAATAATAGTTAATGTAAAAGGGGATTATACACTATATAATTAAATTTGTGTATAAAACAAAATAGTCCTCAATGAAAGGAGATTGAGACGATGTCCCTTACAAAGACAGTATCCTTAGATTAAGTATAAATCAATTAAATAATTATGTGTGAAAAAATATGATTACACCCAATATAAGTGGATATTAAGGGTAAAACAATCATAGGTCATCCACACATATTCATATAATTACATAATCAAGAAGTAGAAGTTTAACCCAAATAATCAAAATTAGGTTATGAAGTTCCATTGCAAACATTCAATAGCCTAACGACGTCGCATCAAATTTTAGAAAAAGAGTTGAAGGGAGAGAAAATTGTCAAACATCACTTGGACATAAAATTTAAATCAATAAGGATATAGAAGAACATATCCCAATATAATAAGAATTAAATTTAAAGACATAACAAAAATATGTCTTTTAAAAAGAGGAGGGTGAAAGGTTCCCTTACATATTTGGGTAACTTTAAAAACGTACACCCCAGGAAAGAAGGACTATACAAATTTGATGTAAATACCCATAAATGGAAGTATAATACAAAAATAGTAGAATAATGGGCAGTAAATATACAACTCAATGGAAATAGTGGAAAATGTATCATATATTTCATGGGAATAAAAGTGAGATGAAAATTCCCTTATGAAAACTCGGCATCCTAACGGCGCCACATAAAACATCAAAAAAAGGATTAATGAAATAAAATAGGGTCTCTCATCATATAAACATAAAATTTACATTATTTGGAATATATAATAACATCCCCCAACATAATAACGATGAGCTTAAAATATGTTATATAAAAGAGAGTACATAAAAAGAAAGAGAGAGGTAGGATCCCTTACCTCAAATCTGACTTCTCTTGTTCATTTCTTTATATTCATGAATAATAAAATTTGGTCAATTTATAATTTCTTAAGGAAATAATTTAATTTTTATTATTCAATTCATATCACATATTATAATTTTATAATAATTAGTTAATTATGCGAGTTCATATCAGATGTTTTTGTCGATGTTTGGTACAAGAGTCAAAAATGAACTTGTTTGAAAATGATTGTCCATGTAGTTATAAGTAAATCATCTCCAGAATACTATTAATGATTTAAATATCATATATATATAGTAAATATTCATTTTATACTATTCCATAACATTTTTAAATATAAATAAATCAAATCCATCTTTTATGGTGACGGTAGGTCGTACGTACACATTACGCTACTTTCATTTCTTTGTCATATTAATGGAATTAAAAATAAATGAGGGATATATATTTTATAATTAAAGTATAATATATATTTTATATAGGTCACATATGTTCATTTATTTCATTCTTTGTACATTCCATGTATCGCATGAACGAATCACATCACTTGAGGGGGCGGTAGTCCACACTTCCTCATATGAAATAATCGCATTTGTACAACATGCAAAGAATAAGGGTATGATTTAAATATAAAATACATAAGCATATAAAATACATAAATATAATTAATATTATATATAAAATATATTTACATCATAATGGCCACCATGAATGGTGTTAAGAGAATATTGAACAATCATTGTTTCGTGAGGCAGTAATTCGCCATCCACAGAAATAGTATGTTCTTTAACCATTAGCTGGAGGTGTGTGTAAGTGTAACTAAAATAATTATCATAAAAACATCCTAGTATATTGAAGATACTGGTGTTGTTACAAAATAAAGGAATAAAAATATTTTAATGGGTTGGATAAGCGAAATAAAACACATGAACATAAGAGAAGACATTACCTTTAAATCGGGTAACTCTTATTGGGTTGAACCAAAAGAGTTTCTTGAAGATAATTATGCATAAGGTAAGGCTTATATGATGAAGAGAGGTATGTGAAAAGATTAAATGAGTAGTGTTTGGCTGAGACAATGGATTGAGAGGTGTGGGTAAGGTTGTAGAGGTGGGGTCCTTTTATAAGAGGGAGGAGGGGCACTCTTGGATTGTTATAAAATGTGACTTTATTATAAAATGAGTTTCGGATTTTAAAGGTCCCACGATGATATATTTTGAGGATAAGGTGAAATGGTTTATAAATTCACCCATAAAATAGGTTTTTGACAAGTGTAAGGATTATAATTTACATTATCAATTCATTTTATTTAAATCACCCATTAATGAGGTAATCGCTGCATCATCATCGTGTCATAATAAGTTAATTTATTTAATGTCTAAAAATTATAAAAAATATATAACGATGTAAGAAACATTTTTATATTTCCAATGATTATTTATAGTCTAAGAGATCATTTACAAAGACAACAATAAAATTGTTTTACTTTGGTGATATATACTTTGGTTATACTTTCCTTTTCAAAAACATAAAAGGATAAAGTGTCACATTCACCGAAAAATGACTCCATGGGGTCCCAATGTTTTTCAAAATCCATTTCATTGTCATCTATGACATAACCAGTAGATGTAGGACACAATTTTGGGACATTTTATATTATTATGATATTATTTTTTTACCCTTAACTACCTGATTACTATTTAATCACGATAATTAAAGATAATTACCGTCATTACTATTCTTAATGTCCAAATAAAAAGCATCATAATCACATAATTTGGACATTATGATTCCAAATATGGAATCCATTTTATCTAATTACAAACCAAAAAAATTTAGTAATTAATTTAAAATAAATCTCATTGTCAAAACTAAAGACGAGTTTTTAGGAAGTAAAATCTATCAAAATATTGATTTGATTTTATATCCAATTTATTGGTGAAATGACATCCAAAGACCAAAATTGTATTAAATTATAAAAAAATAAATAAATTAAACTATAATTCCAATTAAAATGACAATTTAACTATATAAATAAATCAGATAAAAAGGCAGTTTTGAACTAAAATGCAGTATTTTTCACTGTTCATTAAAAATGAACATTTGTCAAAAAAAAATAAAATATTCACCCTGATATTTATTTGATATTCAATACTCAAAAATTATATCAATTTTACCAAATTAAAAACATATAAGTTGAATTAATTAATTTTATAATCAATTCTCACTGGCAAAACAAATAGCGTGTTTTTATGAAACAATATCTATCAAAATATTGACACTTGATTATGTAAATTTTCAAAGTAAAATTAATTCTAATGACCAATGTTGTATTAAATGGTAAAAATATATTCTGATTTAACTTTAAAGGATATTAAAAATATAATCTTACCATAGAAATAAATTATATGTAAAAGCAGTTTTGATGTAAAATGCAGTATTATCCCCTATTCATTAAAAAAATGAACATTGTATACATATTATAATGTCATATTATTTATTTACCAGGGATGTTTTATCATTCCCCCCTTTTGGAAAATGCGTCCTCACAATTTTAAAATTGGGCTCAGAAACTTTATTTAAAGTCCCGAATCGGAAAAAGAGTCAGTAAAACTATCACTTTAAAAGAAATAAGGTGAACTACAAAGGTCATCCAAGTTAATCGATATTGGGATTCCATGTAGGAAAACATTAATATGGAAGAAAAAAATAAAAGGGTCATGTTCTGATGGAGAGTGATTGAAAACATGATTAAGAGAATGATAACCACCAGAAAATCACAAAATTGTGTTTGGTTAAACGGTATTTTATTCCTCCTTATAAAAATTTAACAGACAATATTTTTTTAGGATGCGTTTCATTGAATAATTTATTTATTGGATTAACTAAATCATAAGTAAAAATACTTAATTTTCATGTATACTTTCATCTTTTACTATATTTTTAACACAAACTCATACTTCCTCCAAAAGATGAGTATTTAGGAAGACTTGTTCACATTGAGAGCGCTAAAATAAACTTCTAGAGAATCACATAATCCCAGAAGATGAACTATATATTTCCCATGTCTTTAGACCTTATGAAAAACCAAAAATAGTTAGTACAAGATTATATAATCCCCAAAAAGGATAATCTTTTATAAAAATAAAAACTACTCTTAATCTCCAATATTTTTCCAACAAAACCAAAAGTTCATCAAAGATCATTCAACAAATAGTTATCCATAAAATTCTTCAAAGTAATCAAAACTAAGATTGAATCCCAAATCTCTGAAGGATTTGATCACATTTACTTCCAAGTTAAATCTTATCATTTATCTCCAAATAACATCAGTTTCTCTTAAAATCTCGTATTGAAAAGTAATTAAACTAATCCTATATTCTCCATGATAGGCTAATAATTTTCATAAATAAACCAAATAGTCATATGTCTACAATAAAAACATAAATTCTTCCAAAATACAATTCTACAATTTCTCCTCAATTGAAATCCCAAAGTATTCTATTTATTATAGGCATATACTGTTTTCACGAAAGAGAGAGCATCTTACAAAATAACCTTTATTACTCAGGGACAAAATCATTTTCCTACGCTAAGGATATCCATTTTGAAAAACATAAGTTCCCAAAATCAACATATTCTTGATCCATAAAATCATTTAACTTAAAAGTATAAGTCCTACTAACCATGGGCTTCACGTAGGCTAGGTGTAGTCCATGCTTCCTTGTCGCCCTTCAGTTTTGGGTTTGATTCGTGTGGCCATTCCAGATGCGATGGGTTGTCACCCATCTTACGTGTTGTCCTTTTTATAAATCTCAAAAATAACCCTAGCATTTTTTAACTTCAATGGTTTCCTTATACCTATCAATTTCATCCAAATTCATTATGATCCCAACATCTTAATTCTTGAAGTCTTATTTCACCATCATAAGATAAAATAAAACGATCCCCAAAAAATAAGAACATTATACCTTGATCATGGTGTCTATTTGGTTTCATCGTCAACTTTTTCACGTAGGTTGATGGTCCATGCATCACTACAATTACTTAAATATCCTTCAAAATAATTTTCTTCCTCCATCCAGATACACCTTGTACAACATCAGTCATATGTGTGTTCACAGAAAAACAAATTGGGAAAATAATCATGTATGACATATAATTTCAAAACATCTGATAAGACATGATTTATATAAAATAGTCTGACAAAATTGAGTTGAAACATTCAATTAATGGTTCTTTTAAGTTACCATAGGTACGAGTTAAGAGACTATATTTTAAAAGAAAATATAAACAGGTTTCACAAGGGTGTCTTTCTTCAACACCTTTTTAAAATCATAATATGCTTCAAAATCTTGTGATAAGGTAAAATATTTGAAAATTACTTGATAATATCTACCATTCTTGAAAATATAAGAATATTGTGAAAATAGGATTTTTCTAAATACAACCCATGATCCACGATGATAACGAGGTACAGTGGATGTGTTTGATATCTCAAACAACAACTTATAAGTGAGTTGTATTCTAGAATAAGTTTTATAATCATCCGAACATGACTTTGTAATAATTATTGCATGAAAATCATCAGGAAGATATAATAATGTCGTTTGATATCATCCTCCTTCCATTTAGTTGATCTGAAAATGTTATAAGACAAGGATTTCACTAAGATAATAAACATAGGGACTAATCATGTGTTTAACGAAAACTCATAATACATAAATTTGTCCAACCGAAATTTGATACAAACTATAAGGACCCATCCATAAAACAATACATAATGTTGAATTAAATGAATAATTCACATTGAGGATCTTTTCAGGTATAGAGTTTTAGAGAATTAGGACATAACTATTACATCTCACAAGATAATAAAGTAGACACTTCTACTCAGTTTCCATAATATAATTGAAACTCCTAAAAAGAAACATGTATACTTCTATGTTTTAGATAGCTTGTCTTTCCATGATTCCATCTTTTACCCTATTAATAATTAAGTCATATGGAAAACATTTCAAAAACTTCTGATGGGCATAAAAATCTCGGTAAGGGATATAAAAAAATATATAAAGAATACATTAGTCCATGTATACATAAGAATCAATGAAATCGTACTTTACTCTTAAAACATAAGAACATTAACATACCCTATTATTTCATATGATTTATGAACAACTTATAGAAATCATAAGACGTAAGGGTAACTTGAGGCATTCAAAACATTCTTATGTAGGGAGTAACCCTCATGGTTACGTTTAGAATACCCATCACAGTATATTCCATAAATCTATTTGAAGAAACCATAGCATTTAACTCCTTCACATTACACAATGCGTAGGACAGCTATATCGGGCTCACCCACCCTTAGTTTATCACAGAACCACCCATCAACATAAACAATTCGCAATTACCACGACATAATCGTATCACATAAAATATTCATAGAGGAAACATAACGTTTCCACATTTCAATCGCAATAATCAAAAACTCATTTATATTATAAAAAATTTATCAAAACTATTTGTAATACCAAAATAAATAAAAATTAAAAAATGGTATTTATGTTTCATTTAAAAAAAATTTGGCTTGTAGAGGAATCCGAAACTCAAATAATGGTCATAGAGGCATAGAATTCGTTGTCGTCGCATACGTACGAAAAAATCATTCCCTTTTTTCCTTTAGAAAAATGCTTTGTATAAAAAATATTCCTTTTGAATAAATGTTAAAGTCAAAGGAGAAAATACACCGTATAAACGAAAGTTGTGTATAAAACAAAATATGCCTCAATGAACGGAGATTGATACGATGTCCCTTACAAAGAAAGTATCCTTAGATTAAGGATAAATCAATTAAATAATTATGTGTGACAAATATAAATACACCCAATATAAGTGGATATTATGTGTAAAACTCTCATAGGTCATCCACGCATATTTATATCATGACATAATCAATAACTAGAAGGTTATCGCAAAGAATCAAAATTGTGTTAAGAAGTTCCCTTGCAAATATTCGATAGCCTAACGACATCGCATTAAATTCTAGAAAAAGAGTTCATGGGAGAGAAAATGGTAACATATCACTTCAACATAAAATTTACATCAATAAGGATATAAAAGAACATATCCTAGTATAATAAGATGTAAATAATTGATATAACAAAAGGATGTCTTTAAAAAAGAAGAGGGTGAAAGGTTCCCTTACCTATTTGGGTAACTTTTGAAACGGAGACCCCATTTAAAAAGGACTATAAAACGTTGATGTAAATAACCATAAATGAAATTATAACACACAAAGAGTAGAATAATGGGAAGTACATACACCAGTCAACGAAAACAGTGGATAGTGTAGCATAAACCTCATGGGAATAAAAGTGAGATGAAACATCCCTTATGAAAACTCAGCAGCCTAATGGCGCCACTTAAAACATCAAAAAATGGGATTGATGAAATAAAATATGGTCTCTCATCATATGAGCATAAAATTTACAGTAATATGAATTTAAAAGTACTTCCCCCAACATAAGAAATAGGAGCTTAAAATAAGTGACATAAAAGAGAGTACTTATAAAGAATGAGAGAGGTAGGATATCTTAACTCAAGTCCGACTTGTCATGTTCGTTTCATTATATTCATGAATAATAAACTTTGGTCAATTTATAATTTCATAAGGAACACATTTAATGTTTATTATTCTAATCATATCACATATTATAATGTTATAATAATTAGTTAATTCTGTGATTTCATGTCATATTTTTTTGTCAATGTTTGGTACATGAGTAAAAAATGAACTTGTTTGAAAATGATTGTCCCTATAGTTATAAGTTAATCACCTCCAGAACAGTATTATTGATTTAAATATCATATATATATATATATATATATTATATTCATTTTATACTATTCCATAACATTTGGAGATAAAAATAAATGAAATTCACCGTTCATGGATAAGGTTGGTCGTACGTACACAGGAACGCTACTTTCATTTCATTGACATTTTAATGGAATTAAAAAAAATGAGAGATATATATATTATAATTCCTTTATATTATATATGTTATATATTTCAAATATTTTCATTAATTTCATTCTTTATACATCCCTTTTATTGCATGAATGTGTCACATCACTTGAGGGTGCGGTAGTCCACACTTCCTCGTATGAAATTATCGCATTTGCACAACATGCAAAGCATAATGGTTTGTTTTAAATATAAAATACAGAAGCAAATAGAAAACATAAATACCATATATATTATATATAAAATATAGTTTCATCATAATGGACTCCATGAATGGTGTTAAGAGGAGATTGAACAATCATCGTTTCGTGAGGCAGTAATTCACCATTGACAAAAATAGTGTGTTCTTTAACCATTAGACGGAGGTGTGTGTAAGTGTATCTCAAATATTTCACATAACAACATCCTAGTATATTTAATATACTGATTTTGTTACAAAATAAAGGGATAAAAATATTTTATGGGGTTGGAGAAGAAAAATAAAACAAATGAACATATGATAAGACATTACCATTAAATCAGGTAACTCCTTTTGGTTTGAACCAAAGGGGTTTCTTGAAGAGATTTCTGCCTAAGGTAAGGCATATATGATGAAAAGAGGGATGTGGAGAGATGAAATGAGCATAGTATGGCCAAACCAATGTCTTTAACGGTGTGGGTAAGTTGGTAGAGGTGGGGGCCTTTTATAAGAGTGAGGATGGGTACTCTTCGAATTATATAAAACGTTACTTTATTATAAAATGAGTTTCGGATTTTATGTTTCTCACAATGATATATTTCGAGGATAAGGTGATAATGTTTCTAAATACACAAAAAAAATAGGTTTGTGACAAGTTTATGTATTATATTTTACATAATCATTTCATTTTATTTAAATCGTCCATTAATGAGGTAGTCACTGCATCGTCATAGTGTCATAAATAAGTTAATTTATATAATTTCTAAAAATTATTAAAAAAATACCATGATGTAGGAAATAATTTTAGATTTACAATGAATATTTATAGTATAAGATATCATTTACACATACAAATCTAAAATTGTTTTACTTGGGTGATACATACTTTCATTATAATTTCCTTTTAAAAAACATAAAATGATAAAGTGTCACTATCACCCAAAAGTGATTCCATGGGGTCCCAATGTTTGGATCAAGGCATCCCATGGTAGGCCATGACACAAATATTAGCATTAAGACATATGTTGGGGTCATTTTATATTATATTGATATTATTTTATTACCCATAACTACCTAATAACTAATTAATCACGATAATTAATTATAATAACCATCATTATTATTCAAAATGTCATAAAAAGCATCTTAATTACATAATTTGGACCTTATGATTCCAAATATGGAATAAATTTTATCAAATTCCATACACAAATATTTTATTAAATAATTTAAAATAATTCTCGTTGTCAAAACCAAAGATGGGTTTTTAGGAAGTAAAATCTATCAAAAGATTGATTGGCTTTTACATCAAATTTAAAAGTGAAATTACATCCAAAGAAATTTTTTTTATTAAATAATAAATATGTAATTAAATTACACCTTATGACCATTTGAAATAAAAACCTAACAATATAAATAAATCAGATGAAAATTCATTTTTGAATTAAAATGGAGTATTTTTCACTATTCATTAAAAATGAACATTTGTCAGAAAAATACCAAAAATTCAAACTAAGAAATTTTTGATATTCCAAATTCAAAAAAGATATCAATTTTACCAAATTATGAACAAATAATTTTCATTATTTAATTTTATAATCAATTCCCGCTGTCAAATCTAATAGTGTTTTTTAAGAAACAACCTCTATCAAAAGATTGACACTTGTTTATGTCTATTTTCAAAGTGAAATTAATTCTAATGACCACCATTGGATTAGATGGAAAAAATATATTATTATTTTACATTAAAACCGATTATAATGATAATATAACTATAGAAATAAATTAGATGAAAAAGTAGTTTTGAGGTCAAATGCAGTATTTTCCACTATTCAGTAAAAAATGAACATTGTCAGAATAACACAAAAAATTTATCCGATGTAAATTTAAATGTTCCAATTTTAAATATAGATTTTATTTTATCAAATATAACATATAAAATTAACAAAATGTAGATTTAAAAAGGGTTTTCCATCAAGAGGTGTATAAAACAATCTTTGAAAATTATATGAGTATTTATTCTTAAAATTGGATCCATTTGCATTTTATGCCTCTAAAATTTATTGGATAAATGTAAAAATATTTAACAAACATATTTATTCATTTTTTAGTTAGTTCTATTCATTCCCAGCATTACAATAGCTAGGCGTTAACTATTATTTAAAATAGTATTATTATATTATTAGTGTGTAACGTAAGATTTCCAAGAAACTCGTTGTTGCGTATTGGGTACGCCATCGAGCATATCATTCCCTTTAAAGTAATATTAAAATTTTATTCACAAATATTGATATATATTATAATGTAATATTCTTTATTTCACCGGGATGTTACATGTAAAGAAAATTATATAAATGTGCCGTACTAAAATAAATGTTTTTTTAATAAAAGAATAAATATTTGTTTGTAATCATGAAATTAAATCATTATATATCATTCATGGATATAGAAATATGTATTATGGTTATATAAGGAACCTAAAAAACCTTTTAATACCAAGATCAACACATTCAGCAACATGAAGTTGTAGTCCTCGATAGATTTAACAACAAGGCTATATTTGTTGGATGCGCATAGATTTACCTCACCTCAATCAATTTTATTGAATCTACATTGCTCCTGAAGAATATCATTGTTTCTCTAGATGGGTGTAGGTGTTCTTCCATGTCCCATATTTCATATGAAAAACTAATAGCTTCATGTTTCCTTTATTCCACGTTGATTTTATTTTTCTTGGATGGTCATGAGGGTGATTTTTCTTAAAGATATTCTCTTTCCATTTCGTATTATTTACCATAAGTAAAATAGAAGTTTATGGTTCATTTATTTGATGTCATGGCTAATGTTTATAGGATGATATGGTAGAAAATTTTCAATGTCTTTCATATTACAATTCACAACATAACGGGGGATGTTTCGAGGGTGTGATGTGATAATGAGATTGATACCTAGTTCTTCAAGGAGTTTAAACCCTATAAACTCTTAGTGCTCATTGTAGCTAAGGAGAATGACTATGTGAGGCCCAAATAGGGAACTATCAATTATCATACACAGAATGAGTTGTTTTGAGATATCACAGTAATTGTATCTTTTTATTCAAGGTAAATAACATGGAATTTGTCAATAATTCTATATGCTTCCATGTTTTCATGAGACATCGGTTTTTCACTAGAAATTTATGATTACATCAAACATTGAATGTCGACGGCATCGTTCATATTTTTCTTGTAGACCAGGATCTCTTTATCAATCACCACATGGGTTGGAAGATTAGGTAATGGGGACTCCATTAGATAATATTTCCATTCATGTTGTAAAATGACTCAATGTTTTCTAAACCAATATTGGATGTTACATCTGGTGAGGAATTTGTCTTTATCTAAAAATTATCATATGGATTTTGTGGTTTACGAGTTTGTCATTTTAATTCTCCAATTACTAGAGATAATTTTTACTTTCTTCATAACTTGTTTTGAGCATCAATAAAATAATATTATTAAGTATCCAATTATTTTATCAATTATTAATGGTCCTCACTATTAAAATAATAATTTCTTGTTTCTAGTATAATTTAGTGGAAATGATCCATATTCAACTTTGAATAACCCCAAAAATGGTTGGTCATGATATTGGATGGTATTCATATACGTAGGTATTTCCAACTACGGGGTTGCAGCTCCTTGATCCGTTGAGTGGACTCCCCAATCTAGAAATCATTACATGGATTTTCTCAACACTTGTCTATAAATATATTGAATATCTGGAAAGGTATACTAGTCTTGATGTAGAATGTTTATGTCAACCAAAAAAAATCACAACAGATTCTATTATAAAAGTAAATATCGAATATAGGGTTGGTTAAACACATAGATTTATTGAGTCTTTCCCTTAATCATGTAACAAAAGGCATAGTCTAACTAAATATTTTATTGAGGTATTTTTATGAGTTATGCATAAATTGACTTATTATCATCATCAAATTCAAGTTAATATTAGGTGGAAGATAATTAAATGATAAACATGTATTTATAATATTTATGAATACTCTAGGTTTAATTTAGTTCCATATTTCATTCTTGTTAATTCCTCATTAATGGTATCGCGGAAATACTTCCATTATAAAAAACTATGAAACTGATAGAAACAAAAAAAAGGGAATGATCATGAGCTCGTCCAATGGGTTTTTATATAACAACTGATAAACTAACACTTGACGTAGGGAAGAAACAACATAAACCATTTATGGTTCTTGTCTACAACATTCCACTTGTCCACCTGTGTATCTATTTGGGTTGGTTTCCCTTAGGATCCTTACTAGAACCACCTCCACAGGCTTGGGAGCTCCATCCATTACATATTCTTTTTAACTCACACGCATGTGAGGGGTAAAAATGGTGTTTACATAAATGAAATTGTGGACACCACAGCCCTAAAAATTAATGAAGAACATTGGAACACATGCCAATGAATTAATTTAAAATAAAATATAATCACACCAATCACATACAATGGTCTGATCTAGATCATGATCAATCACATAAATGCAATTAATTACATATTTAATAAAACTAGTATTCAGTAATTCAATAATTATTATTAAGATAAATCATGCATGAATCAATTAATTATTATTTATTATTAATCAATACTTTTATATTAATCCTTTTATAAATTTACCTAATATTATAATCCATAATGTTGGAGGTAATAAGGTAAAAAAAAGTCGAATCTACATGATATAAATTTTGAACATTACACAAACACTAATGTTTTAATTAAGTGTAATTTAGTAATGCGAATAATGTGTAGTTCTGAAAAATGGCATGTACTTACTTCACTATCTTATCCGACGTACATGCCCAGGGGCTCGATGTGTGAGGCGTACTTCTAAAATTTCAGAGTACATGGTGTGTCCTATGGGCCACATGTTCTGTTTTCTCTGAGTTAGCTGGTTATCAGTCGACTTATCCATGTATGTAGTACAGAGTTTGGCCCTTCAACTGAAGGGACTAAAAGATCTATCCAGTGGGACACAATTCATGTAATCTAGTCGATCATGATCCATTTTTTGGGTCAAAATATAGTGTAGGAATTAACTACTTTTCTTGAAATTAATGTACACTCCTTGAGAAATTAATAAATTATTCTTGATTCACTAAACACAACTACACATTATTTAATCAGGATTACATGATGTGTAATGAAGATTACAAAGTATGTAATTAAGAATACATGGTATTAAATTTCATGTTACCTATATAGAATCATCAGCACCTCTATATAAGATCAATGACTTAATTAAAAAAATTATTATTTTCCTTGAGATCTTGGAGAATCAAAAATAGGAAGAACAAATCTCAAAATTAATACTAAAAAACAATTCAACATGAATTTATCAGATAAAATATTTCATCAGAAATAATAATAAAATATTTAAATTATTATTAACAATAATGGACCCCCTATGATACCACATGATGGATCTGGATGAAGCAGAATCTTTGATCTACAGAGGGAGAAAAATTTATTTTTCTGTAATTGATGAAAAATATAGAACTAATAAAATAATGAATTTTAGTAGCCACAAATAAAAATCAACAATTTAAAAAAAAGAGAATAGAACCACTAGATTGAAGAAAGATAATATTTCAAATCATATTATAAATTAATTTTTTAATTTCCTAAGAAATTAAATACCAGTGACTATGGTACTTTCTTCATTGATGATTTTTGATCATCTGAAATATCCATTTTGTATTGTCATCATTTCACTCAGGAGGATCCAATTTATAATCTCTCTAATGATGATCCACATGTTCATCTATTTCCTTTGAACAACTCCACTCATTCTCGGGGTGCTTGCGTGTAACACCCCAGGTAAATAAAGAATATAGCATTATTATATTTATCCATATTTGTGAATAAAATATTGATATTACTTTAAAGGGAATTCTATGCTTGATGACGTACCCAATACGCAACAACGAGTTTCTTGGGAATCTTAGGTTGCACTCTAATAATAAAATAATATTATTTTAAATTGTAGTTAACGCCTAGCCATTGTAATGGCGGGAATGAACAGAACTAACTAAAACTTGATTATATATGTTTTTCAAATATTTTTACTCTTTACAATAAATTTTAGTGGATAAAAAATGTGAATGAATCCAATTTTAAGCGTAGACAGTCTATTATTCTTTAAAAGGTCGATTAACTGCCTTTTGATGGAGAACCTCTTTTAAATCCACTTTTTGACAATTTTATGTGTTATATTTGAAAAAATGAAATTCTTCTTTATAATCGGGACATCAAAATTTACATTGTGTAAATTATTTGTATTTTTCCGAAAAAGTTCAATTTTTAATGAATAGTGAAAAATGTTGTATTTTAATTCAAAACCACTTTTTGATCTAATTTATTTATATGATTAGATTATCTTTTTAATTTGTTTTAAAGTGTAAATAGAATATATTTTTTCCATTTAATCTAATGGTGTTCATTGTAATTAATACTACTTAAAGGTTGGACATAAACAAGTGTCAATATTTTGAAAGATATTGTTTCTTAAAAACACGCTATTTGTTTTAACATTGGGGTATAATTATTAAATTAATTAATTTAACTTATATGTTATGAATTTTGTAAAATATACATCATTTTTTAATTTGGAATATCAAATATATCTTAGGGTGAATTTTTGGTATTTTTCTGAAAAACTCCTATTTTTGATTAATAGTGAAACCACAAAGTGGTGATTACAAAATTTGATTTTTCATTTAAATGTTACTTTACCACTTCTATGATTTGAATTTAAGAAATCCAATTTAAATTATTTTAATTGTTATGTAAAATTTGGTTCAATGGGATGAAAATAATTTTTGATGAAAAGTAACTTTTATGCTTTATTAATAGCGATTAAAGGTAATTAGTGTGATTTAAGGTAAAAATGATATTATAATAAAATGAAAATATCTTGACACTTGTCCTAACCCAATTGGATGAGTTATTGACGACCAAGATAACCCATGGGTTGATTTTTGGTACCCCATGGAGCCACTTGGGTACGATAATGACATATATGCCTTTTATTTATAGTTAAAATAAAAATGTCACAAACATGATTTGTTTTCCTCAAACAATTTTTACATGTGGTTATACAAGTCATAATTTTGACTATAAATAGACATTGTAATGTTAAAAAGATTTCTGACATCATAGTATTTTTTTATAATGTTTATACATTAAATAAATTAAATTCTTTATGACATCATGATGATGCAGCGATGACCTCATTATTTAACTATTTAAATAAAATGGAAATATAATGAATAATATATGACCTAAACATGTCAAAAACCTATTGGATGGGTGTATTTAGAACCCTTATCGCCTTATATTCGAAACACATTAATTTGGGACCATTAAAATCCGAAAACCATTTGAAAATAAAGTAACATTTTATACTTTTCCATGACTGCCCCTCCTCTCTCCTTATAAAAGGCCTCCACCTCTACCACCTTACCCACACCTCTCAAACCTTTGGATCGGCCAATCGTGGATCATTTTGCCTCTCCAAATACCTCTCATCATCCTAGAAGCCTTAACTTAGGAAGGAAGCTCTTCAAGAAACCCTTTTGGTTCAAAGCAAAGGGAGTTACCCTATTTTAAGGTAACGTCTTCACTTGTGCTCTTTTGTTTTATTTTGCTTCACCAACCCCCTAAAATATTTTTATTTATTTATTTTGTAAAAACTCCAGTATCTTAAATATACTAGTATGTTGTTATAATAAGTATTAGATCTACACTTACACACACCTTCATCTAATGGTTAAAGAACATACTGTTTATGTGGATGGAAAATTTCTGCCTCACGAAACGATGATTGTTCAACACTCATATAACACCTTCAATGGTGGCCATTAAGATGTAACTATGTTTATATATGATATATGATATTTTTATGTTTTACATAAGATTCTGTATTTTTCATTTGTGGCATACCATTATGGCTTCCATTATGGGTATACGCAATATCTTCATTTTAGGAAGTGCGGACTACCGCCCCCTCAAAGTGATTTGATTCGTTAATGCCATATGAGGGACGTATAAAAGATGGATTTAAAGTTATTATATATGATGTTATACTGGAATTATAATATAATTTTATATCATTATTGTTTTCTTTCCATTAAAGTATGAGATAGAAATGAAAGTAGCGTTCATGCGTACGTACGGCTTACCGTCTCCAAGAACGGTGCATTTCATTTCTTATCCTCAAATGTAACGTACTATTATAAGTACATATAATGGATATATAAGATGTATGATACATCTAAAAGATGAATATAATTATGGAATTAAAAATATACATATCTCTCATTTAGTTTTAATTCCATTAATATGACATAAAAATGAAAGTAGCGTTCATGCGTACGTACGGCTTACCGTCTCCATGAACGGTGCATTTCATTTCTTATGTAATATTATAAATAAATGTATATGCTAGATATATATGATATATATTATATCCAAATCATGAATATCATTATTGAGAAAATTGATATTTGACTACGTGAACAACTTGTAAATATAAGTGGTTCACTTTTAACTTAAGTACCAAATAACGACAAAACAACCGTTATTAACTTAAATGATTACATAATGTTCATGACATGGTAATAAGTGAAATAAAAGAAATAATGAACTTGAAAAAGTGTCTTAAGGAAGTAGAAATTAACTCAAGTTTATTATTCTGGATATTAAAGAACGATCGAGTCAAGTCGGACCCAAGGTAAGGGATCCTACTCCTCTCTTTCTTTTTAAGTACACTATTTTATGTCATTACTTTTAAAATTCATCTTTATTGTTATTGGGATGTTATTTTATATAACTCCTAATGAAATTTTTATGTTCATATGATGAGAGAACCTATTCTCTCTCATCAATCCATTTTGGATGTTTTGAGTGGCGCGTTTGGCCGCCGAATTTTCGTAAGAGATCTAACCTCACTTTTTTTAAGTACTCTCTTTTATGTAACTTCTTTTAAGATTCTCTTTGTTATGTTGGGGGAGGTTCTTTTATATTTCTATTTCTGTAAAATTTATTTTAATATGATTAGTGACTCTATTTATCTCATCAATCCATTTTTGTATGTTTTAAGTGGCGTCGTTAAGCTGCCGAGTTTTCGTAAGGGATTTTTCATCTCACTTTTATTCTCGTGGGATTTATGCTACATTTTCCACAATTTCCTTTGAGTGGTGTATGTACTGCCCATTATTTTACTCATTGTTTAATATAATTTCATTTTTGAGTATTTACATCAATGTTGTATTGTCCTTTTTCACGGGGTGTATGCTTCGAAAGATACCCATGTCAGCAAGGGAACCTTTCACCCTCCACTTTTTAGAAGACTTCTTTTATTATGTCTTTTAATTTACATATTATTATGTTGGGATATGTTGTTTTATATCTTTATTGATGTAAATTATATGTCCATGTGATGAGATACCATTCACTCTCTCATCGAGTAATTTTCTGAATTTTGAAGTGACGCCGTTAGGCTGTCGAATTTTTACAAATGAACGTCTTAACTCAATTTCGATTTCTTTGGGTTCAACTTGTGCTTCTTGAACATGACATCCTATGAATATGTGTGAATGACCTCTTATTATTTCACAATTAATATCCACTTATATTGGGTGTATTTATATTTCTCACACATAATTATTTGATAGATTTATCCTTAATTTAAGGATACCATCTTTATAATGGATTTCATCTCAATTTACATTTACATTGGGACTTAATTGTTGGTATGCTCCAATTAACTCTTATATGGTGTGTATACTGTCCATTGACATATTATATCATGAATCCATTTATTCTCATGATATTATAAAGTTCTGATTAAATGTTATTCTGCAATTATTTGTATTCAAGAGTCTCTCATTTTGTTAAAAACTCTTTAACAAAAATATCGTTTTAACTGTGTTAAAGATTTATTATTCTAAATCTTTATCTTTAATATCCATGTTTTCAAAATGGTTTTCCGTATTTATTTATATGGACATTAATGTTTTAAAATTATAATTCCAATAAATATTCAAATTGATATGGGACACTTTGATTCAAAAATCTATTTTAAAAAGTTTTTGAAAATTGATTGCTTAATTAAATATATTTGAATTACTTATTGTGATTGAAAATGAAATGTTGTTATTGAAATGTTTATATTTTCAATATATTATGTGTAATGATGGTACTTGGACATTTTACGGGGGGTTACATGATAAACCATATGACGGGTGGTGCCGCGAATACCAGGATGGGTGGTTACGTTATAACATCCAATGCATTGGGTATGGAAGTCGGCTGTATAGCTATTCAATTAAGTATGTATGGAAGTTGGCCGAATGTCTATTCCATTACGTGATATGTTTGGAAGTCGACCTTATGGATATTCCACTTAAGTATGTTTATGTCCCATGTTTCCTTTATATGATATGTGATCTTTATATGGGTTTTATGGTAATCTTTTGGTTATAGAAGGGTAAGTAATGAACTTTTATTCAGTAAAGAGTTTTTTTTACAACTTCGAAAAGGTGAAAAGTATTACTTTGATAAAGTATACATGGTTTACTAGTTGTTTTCAAAAACTAATAGTTTTCATTCTTTGTGTATCCCTTACTGAGCTTTTTTTGCTCATCCCATGTTTTTGAAATGTTTTTCACAGGACATAACGTGGAATAGGGTCAAGGATGGGATCAAGGGAAATTCATGCAACCTAAAACATGGAACTTGACATGTTTATTTTTAAGAGTTTTTATTTTATGGAATCTTAGTAAATGTTTCAACTTTGTAATCTTTTGAGATGTAATAGTTATGTCCTAATTCTCTAAAACTCTAAACCTGAAAAGATCCTCAATGTGAATTATTCATTTAATTCAATATTAAGTAAGGTTTAAGGCTGGGGCCTAATAGTTGGTATCAAAGGTCGGTTTAGATAACTTTAGAGGTTAGGGTATTCTTTAAGCATAAGTGACATGACCATAATGGTTAGGATTTCATAAACAGTCCTAGTTTTAGATAAAGTGAATGAGTAAGTATATCTTAGTGTTTATCTTCCTCATTAGTACATGATGGTTTTGTTGATATACTCACACTTACCTTTTAGGTTTTAGTGAATGGATGGATCTAGCAGGCACCAAAGAGACAACAGGATTGAAGGAAACTGTGGTGGTTCTCTGATTAAGATACTTGATAAAATGGGGAATTCAATGAGGAAACTCGTGGGTGTTCTAAACAAACTATCAAGGAGTCATGATCAACCAGTTGAACCTTGGTATGTTCTGTAATGCATCATGTACGAGATGACCAATCAATGTGGATGTTCATGTAATAATTATAATGGTAACCATTAGAGTTTATATGATCCTTACATTTGAGGTAATTCTGGGTTATTATATGTTATGATGGAAAATGAAAGGCATGAGATAAACATGAGGTTAAAATATATTATGATTATTTTTGAAGATTATATCTCATTTTGGGGAATGTCTTATGAATTATGTAGTATTGTAAAAAGGACAACACACTGACCATGTGACAATCCGTCGCGTCGGACAAAGCTGCAGGAATCGAACCCACAACCAAAGTTCAATGGGTATTTATCGCCTACCACTAGACTACGTGAAGTCCCTGGTTAGTTTGACTAATTATTTTTAGTTAAATGATTTAATGAATTAAGAGTATGTTTATTTTGGGATATCTATGTAAATTTATTAACCTATCATGGAGGATATGTGATTAGGTTAATTACTTTTCAATACGAGACTTTAGGAGAAACTGATGTTGTTTGGAGATAAATGTTACGATTTAACTTGGAAGACTATGTGACTAAATCCTTCAAATATTTGTGATTCTATCTTAGTTTGGTTTACTTTGAATAATTTTATGGACAAATTGTTTATCGAATTGTCCTCGTTGAACTTTGGGTTTTGTTGGACAAATTTTGGAGATTAAGAATAGATTTTCTTTTTATAAAGGGTTATCCTTTTCTAGATTATCTGATAATGTACCAACCTTTTTGGTTTTGGTTTTGGATAGAGTCTAAAGACATGGGAAGTGTGTAGTTCTCTTTTGTGGATTAGGTGATTTTCTAGAAATTCATTATATTACTCTTAATGCGAACAAGTCTTCCTAAATACCCGTCTTTTGGAGAAAATATGAGTTTGATTAAGGAATCTAGTAAAAGTTGAAAGTCTATATGACAAGTAAGTATGTTTCATTATGATTTAGTTAAGCTCAAAAATAAATTCCTCAATAAAAATTAACTTAAAACAAAAATGTTGTCTATTAACTTTTCCTACTAGGGAATCAAATACCGTTTAACCCATCACAAGTTTGTGATTTTCTTGTGGTTAACATTCTCCTAAACATTTTTTCTATCACTCTCAATCAAAACATGACCCTAGGTTTTCTCCTCCATGTCCATGTTTTCCTACATGGAATCCTAGTATGGGTTAACTCGGGTGACATTTGTACTTATCTTTCTTTATTTTAAAGTGATTGTTTTACCGAATCTTGTTCTGATGTGGGACTTTCATGGATATTTCCAAGCTCAATTTTAAAATTGTGAGGATGCAATTCCCAAAAGGGGGGAAGGATGTAACACCCCAGGTAAATAAAAAATATTACATTTTTATATTTATCAATATTTGTGAATAAAATAATAATATTAATTTAAAGAGGATGCTATGCTCGATGGCTTACCCAATACGCAACAACAAGTTTCTTCGGAATCTTACGTTGCACTCTAATAATAAAATAATATTATTTTAAATAGTAGTTAATGCCTAGCCGTTGTAATGGTGGGAATGAACAGAACTAACTACAAAATGACTATATATGTTTGTCAAATATATTTAATCTTTACAATAAATGTTAGAGGATTAAAAATTCGATTGAATCCAATTTTAAGCGTAGATAGTGTAATATTCTTTAAAAGGTCGATTAACCGCCTTTTGATGGAGATCCTCTTTTAAATACACTTTTTGACAATTTTATGTGTTATATATGACAAAATAAAATTCTTCTTTGTAATCGGGACATCAAAATTTACTTTTTGTAAATTTTTTGTATTTTTCCGAAAAAGTTCAATTTTTAATGAATAGTGAAAACTGTTGTATTTTAATTCAAAACCTCTTTTTGATCTAATTTATTTATATGATTAGATTATATTTTTAATTGGTTTTAAAGTGTAAATAGAATATATTTTTACCATTTAATCCAATGGTGGTCATTGTAATTAATACCACTTTAAGGTTGGACATAAACGAGTGTCAATCTTTTGAAAGATATTGTTTCTTAAAAACACGCTATTTGTTTTAACAGCGGGGTTTAATTATTAAATTAATTAATGTAAATTATATGTTATGAATTTTGTAAAATATACATCATTTTTGAATTCAGAATTTCAAATATAGCTTAGGGTGAATGTTTGGTATTTTTCTGAAAAACATCAATTTTTGATGAATAGTGAAACCACAAAGTAGTGATTACAAAATTTGATTTTTCGTTTAAATGGGACTTTGCCAATTCTGTGATTTAAATTTAAAAAATCAAATTTAAATTATTTTAATTGTTAAGTAAAATGTGGTTCAATGGGATAAAAATAATTTTTGATGAAAAGTAACTTTTAAGTTTTATTAATCATGATTAAAGGTAATTAGTGTGATTTAAGGTAAAAATGATATTATAATAAAATGAAAATATCTTGACACATGTCCTAACCCTATTGGATGAGTAATTGCCGACCAAGACAACCAATGGGTCGATTTTTGGTACCCCATGGAGCCACTTGGGTATGATAATGACATTTATGCCTTTTATTTAAAGTTAAAATAAAAATGTCACAAACATGATTTGTTTTAGTAAAACAATATTTACATGTGGTTATACAAGTCAAAATTTTGATTATAAACATTAATTGGAAAGCTAAACAGATTTCCTACATCATAGTATTTTTTTATATTTTTTAGACATTATATAAATTAAATTCATTATGACATCATAATGATGCAGCGGTGACCTCATTATTTAACGATTTAAATAAAATGGAATGATAATGAAAAATCTAGGACCTACACTTGTCAAAAACCTATTATATGGGTGTATTTAGAACCCTTATCACCTTATCCTCGAAACACATTAATGTGGGACCCTTAAAATCCGAAAACCATTTGACAATAAAGAAACATTTTATACTTTTCCAAGAGTGCCCCTCGTCTCCCCTTATAAAAGGCCCCCACCTCTACCACCTTACCCACACCTCTCAAAACGTTGGTTTGGCCAAGCTCTTATCATTTTGCCTCTCAAAATCCCTCTCCTCATCCTAGTAGCCTTAACATAGGCAATAAGTTCTTTAAGAAACCCTTTTGGTTCAATCGAACAGAATTTACCCTATTTTAAGGTAACGTCTTCACTTGTGCTCTTTTGTTTTATTTTGCTTCTCCAACCCCCTGAACTCTTTTTATTAATTTATTTTGTAACAAATCCAGTATTTTAAATATATTAGGATATTGTTATAATCAGTATTCTAGCTACACTTACAGACACCTTCATCTAATGGTTAAAGAACATACTTATTCTGTGTATGGTGAATTTCTGCCTCACGAAACGATGATTGTTCAACACTCATATAACACCTTCAAAGGTGGCCATTAAGATGTCACTATGTTTATATATGATATATAATATTTTTATGTTTTAATTAAGCTTCTGTATTTTTCATTTTTGGCATACCTTTACTGTTTCCATTATGGGTATCTGCGATATCTTCATTTTAGGAAGTGCGGACTACCGCCCCCTCAAAGTCATTTGATTCGTTAATGCCATATGTGGGATGTATAAAGGATGGATTTAAGTTATTATATATGATGTTATACTTTAATTATAATATAACTTTATATCATTCTTTTTTTCTTTCCATTAAAGTATGAGATAGAAATGAAAGTACCGTTCATGCGTACGTACGGCTTACCGTCTCCATGAACGGTGCATTTCATTTCTTATCCTCAAATGTAACATACTATCATAAGTACATATGATGGATATATATGATATATGATACATATAAAGTATTAATATAATTCTGGAATTAAAAATATATATATCACTCATTTAGTTTTAATTCCATTAATATGACATAGAAATGAAAGTAGCGGTCATGCGTACGTACGCCTTACCGTCTCCATGAACGGTGCATTTCATTTCTTACCTCTAAATGATTATGTAATATTATAAATACATTTATATACTGGATATATATGATATATATGATATCCAAATCATATATATCATTATTGAGATAATGGATATTTGACTACGTGAACAACTTGTAAATATAAGAGGTTCACTTTTGACTTATGTACCAAATAATGACAAAACAACTGTTATTAACTAAAATGATTAAATAATGTTCTAGACATGGTAATAAGTGATATAAAAGAAATAATGAACTTAAAAAAGGTTCTTAAGGAAGTATAAATTATCTCAAGTTTATTATTCAAGAGGTTAAAGAACGATTGAGTCAAGTCGGACCCAGGGTAAGGGATCCTACTCCTCTCTTTCTTTTTAAGTACACTCTTTTATGTCATTACATTTAAAGATCATATTTCTTGTTATTGGGATGTTATTTTATATTACTACTACTGTAATTTTTTTGTTCATATTATGAGATACCCTATTCTCTCTCATCAATCCTTTTTGGAAGTTTTGAGTGGCGCTGTTGGGATGTCGAAATTTCATAAGAGATCTAACCTCTCTTTTTTAAGTACTCTCCTTTATGTCACTTCTTTTAAGATTCTCATTTTTATGATGGGGGATTTTATTTTATATTCATATTTCTCTAAAATTTTGTTAATATTATTAGAGACTCTATTTGATCTCATCAATCCATTTTTTTATGTTTTAAGTGGCGCTGTTAGGCTGTCGAGTTTTCGTAAGGGATTTTTCATCTCACTTTTATTCTTGTGGGATTTATGATACATGTGCCACAATTTCCTTTGACTGGTGTATGTACTGACCATTATTTTACTCATTGCGTAATATAATTTCATTTATGAGTATTTACATCAATATTTTATTGTCCTTTTTCATGGGGTGTATGTTTCGAAAGATTACCATGTCGGTAAGGGAACCTTTCACCCTCCTCTTTTTAAAAGACTTCTTTTATTATGTCATTTAATTTACATCTTATTATGTTGGGATATGTTATTTTATATATTTATTGATGAAAATTTTATTTCCATGTGATGAGATACCATTCACTCTCTCATTGATTAATTTTCTGAATTTTGATGTGATGCTGTTAGGCAGTCGAATTTTTACAAATGAACGTCTTAACCCAATTTCGATTTATATGGGTTCAACTTGTGCTTCTTGAACATGTCATCCTATGAATATATGTGAATGACCTCTCATTGTTTCACACGTAATATCCACCTATATAGCATGTATGTATATTTCTCACACATAATTATTTGATATATTTATCTTTAATTTAAGGAAGCCATCTTTATAATGGATTTCATCTCAATTTCCATTTCCATTGAGACTTCATTGTTGTTATGCACCAATTCACTCTTATATGGTGTGTATACTGTCCGTTGACATATTATATCATGAATCCATTTATTCTCATGATAATATAAAGTTCGGATTAAATGTTATTCCGCAATAATTTGTATTCAAGAGTCTCTCATTTTGTTAAAAACTCTTTAACAAAAATATCATTTTAAATGTTTTAAAGTTTCATTATTCTAAATATTTATCTTTAATATCCATGTTTTCAAAATGGTTTTCAGTATTTATTTATATGTACATTAATTTTTTAAAATTATAATTCCAATAAAATCTTCAAAGTGGTATGGGACACTTTGATTCAAAAATATCTTTTAAAAGGTTATTGAAAATGGATTGCTTAATTCAATATCTTGGAATTACATATTGTGATTGCAAATGAAATGTTGTCATTGAAATGTTTATATTTTAAATATTTTATGTGTAATGATGGTACTTGGACATTTTATGGGTGGTTATGTGATAAACCATATGACGGGTGGTGTCGTGAATACCAGGACGGGTGGTTACGTTATAACCTCCAATGCATTGGGTATGGAAGTCGGCCGTATGGCTATTCCATTAAGTATGTATGGAAGTTGTCTGAATGGCTATTCCATTAAGTGATATGTTTGGAAGTCAAACTTATGGTTATTACACTTAATTATTTCTATGTCCTAAGTTACCTTTATATGTTTTGTGATCTTTATATGGGTTTTATGGTAATCTTTTGGTTACAAAAGGGTACGTAATGAACTTTTATTCAGTAAAGAGTTTTTTTACTACTTAGAAAAGGTAAAAAGTATTAATTTTATAAAGTATACATGGTTTACTTGTTGTTTTGAAAAACTAACAGTTTGCATTCTTTGTGTATCCCTTACTAAGCTTTTTTTGCTCATCCCAAGTTTTTGAAATGTTTTTCACAGCACTTAACGTGGAATAGGGTCAAGGATGGGATCAAGGGAATGTCATGCATCCTAAAACATGGAACTGGACATGTTTTTTTTAAGAGTTTTTATTTTCTGGAAACTTAGTAAATGTTTCTACTTTTTAATCTTTTGGAATGTAATAGTTTTTTCTTAATTCTCTAAAATTCTAAACCTGAAAAGATCATCAATGTGAATTATTCATTTAATTCAATATTAAGTAAGGTTTAAGGCTGGGGCCTTATATTGCGTGGTGAAGATAATATCTTGCATCAATCATTCATGATCACTCTTTCTTCGGTAATGTAGAACATATCTTGTTTTTGAGAGGCATATATGAGAGGAGTCAAGATAAAAAAAATTGGCTCAATAATTATAAATTCACTGGGGTTTGGAACAACAATCGCACATTATTATTAATCGACATGGGGTTTCCGTTATAATGTTGGATTATGAAACAATAATTAAATGAAACTATAACAATATGAGAAAACCAATGGCATGAAATAATAATAAAAACACTATTATTTTTGGAGCACCATGTAGGAAAAATGAAACTACGAATAAAATCTTGTGCCACATAATTATAATCAAATTATTATGATTTCTTAAGCCAGTTGGATAAACATTATTTTCTACATTTCAAATAATTAATTTATAAATGGTCATGGTATGTTCCATTCAAACTCCTCTTCCATTAATTGAACACACAGATAAAATATTTTATTCACTAAAGTAAATACTTTTATCTGTAAACATATAAAAAAATACATATTAAATGGTCAATAAATTAAATAAATAAATTTTATTTTTAAAATATTTAATAAAAAATTATTTAGTTTATATGATAATTTTAACAAGCATAATATTATTCCTTAGTCTTCAGAATAATATTTATTACATTAATTTTATTCAACTAGAATTTAATAGAGACCTCCAAAAATACATAGTTTTTTGACCTCTATGATTTTTTCTCATTGGAATTAGTCTTGAATTTCTAATTTCCCAGATTAATCTCCAAAATGGGTCAACACACCAAAGAGAAACAACATAAAGTCATAATGAAGTCATCCATATATGAATGATCACAATGTAATATAATCCATTTGTCATAATATATCATCAAGAAGGTTTAATGATAGTGTGGTCAACCTATATGCATGATACATTTAACTTTGACTACCTATAAAAAACTCTTCATTACACCATGGTTTTGGAATTTAGGGAAACGTTCCATTTTCAATCAAAGGTATGAGATATTGACTTCCATAAATGGAGGGGAAAATCTTTCCTTGACTTTTACATTAATATCATATCATTCATGATGCACCCAACTTAACCTACATCCTACGAACATATGGAGTGACGGATTTCATCAATGAATCAATGAGGGAACATTTTGAAATATATTAATGATAATATTAAGCTTTAAGGAAAATTACACATGATCAAATATAATAATATCTTGTTACACCAAAACCTGTCAAATTCCTTTTGGCAGTTCTCTCTCAAAATCTACCATCATGGATATTTCCAATGTCAAACATCTAAAGAAGAAGTCTCATCCTATTTTTAGTACTTGTGAAAAATTTTCTTTAAACTATGTGTTCCATCATAGTATTTCATCCAACCATAGAAATATATTTAAAAATATTATCATAGGACTTCAAGGTTTTCAGCATTGTGGGGAACTGATATGACCTTATTATGGAAAACAATACATTAGTAAATTATTTCATTATGGTAAAGGAGAACAATGGTCAATATGTAATAAGTTGTTTATCATTTCAATACATTAAAAATTCATTTAATCAATGTACAAATAGTAGGTTCTATGACAGAAACTCCATAACATAGGGAAAGAGTCCTATTTTCTCATCATTGAAATAGAACAACATTTTTTGTTCAAACCCCATGAAATATGTATATTTCTTTAGTGTAATACTGATATAACTATTTCTATATTTTGGAAATTAAAGAAATTGGAATATTTATTTCGTGGAATATCGGGGATATGCCACATTAAACCATGTCTATAGATCATAACCAATCTCTATGAAAATAGTACTCATTTCAATTAGGATAGTGTGTATTAGAAATATATAGTGATTATACCACAATATCTTGGGTTTTTGACATTTCTTTTTAGTGAATTTTATAGTTGTGGGATATTTGAAAAAAATTTCCATCTAGGATGAAATCAGTTGATTTAGCATATGAATTACTTTGGATATGATCTCATGACAACATACATATTCATTATATAATTGGTTAATATTTATGATTACATGATTTTTATGAAACTTGTTCTCTTATATAGGTTATGTGTTGATGAATTTGTCATTTTTTTATTCCCATTTATTTTTTGTGTTTATACTATGCTGTAATGTTTTTGAAACTGATTTATTTTAATTGGATATTATGTTATGAATGTTTTTCATATTATGTCACACACATGTATTATATTCATTATGTCATCGGTGGGACCTATATCCCCCTCCCATTCATTAGGTAGAGATTGATATCTCATGAGATATATAAGACTGGAATTGGGGATGTACCCAATTTAGTAAGGGACCAAATCCACTATGATAGTCATGGAAGTGGATCATGACTTAAACGATGGATTTGGGAGTGAACCAAATAAACTATTATAATCTTCACTGTGAATCAATACTAATACGATGACATTAGGAGTGAATTGAATCCACTACGAGAGTCCAAAAATCGAATCCTTGACTAGTGAAGAATTTATTCTCCATTATAAGGTATATATCACTATTACACACCTTCATCAACTATTTTTATTTCATAGCACATATTAATTTATTATATTTTTATTCATATATTACCTAATTATATAATTTACTCTATGAATCATGTTTATGATCATTGATATCCTTGGATTGGATAAAACATTTTTTCTCATGTTATCATACCCTTATACTCATGTTATGTCGATATCACGATATTTTACTCGTAATGATAAATTTATATCATTAATTCATATGTTTTCGTTCCCTGTGATATGTTGAAAGATATTAGGTATGATATATTAGATATTGGTTCTATTAATGAAAAACAAAGATGATGATGATGTCGTTCATTTACGAACAAATAATTTATGTTTTCATGTTTCAAAGTCAGTAAAAATAAATGATTACTCCATTGATTATTATTGTAAGAAATAAATATCTAACTATTATGGTGTGATATCATTTTATTAGAAATTTTGGTTGTTATATTCTGGTTCATTGATTGGGGAATTCCCTAACCAATACATATGATTGGAAATTCATATAAATAGATTGTAGGGAATAGATTTGAGCAGACTTAGGTGATATGGAATTATCCAGATATATATTTATATAAATCCTCAATCATGCAATGTGCATCCAAATAATATTTCAATAAATAATAATGTGATTTTGGGGTACCTCTGATCCATGGTAACTTGAGTAACCAAACTCTTCCATTATTGCATCAGTATAATATTTTTTCACATGGAAATAAAATTAAGTTACTCTATATAGTCCAATAATATATATATCTCATGTGAAAAATTAGTAATGGTCTTGTGTTATTATCAATGATCATGTACTTTTATAAATTGATTTTCAAAATTTAACCATTATAATATAATATCAATAAGAAACATTTCTTATGGTAGAAAATTCATCACCAGAATATCAATATTCTTCAAGCATCGTTAAAAATTCCTATAAAAAAATATGTGAAAAAATGAATACATAATATAATTTATCAGAAAATATCTATTGAATAAAATTAATGCAATTATTATCATCTCTATAAGTAGAAAAAATTGTTTAAAAATTTTTAATACAAAAATATATGATCTATCTAATAAAATTTAGCTGTAACATATTTTTAGTCATACAACATTCCATGTCACACATTTATGTTACTAAAATATATCATATAACACCACCACCTATTCTATTATCAAATAAAAAATCTAAATTGAACCACATAAAGATATACATTATAAGAAAATTCATTTTGTTTTATTTTCATGTCCACGTTTTTTAATTTTCCCTACATAATATATTTTTGGGGTTTTTCATAAAAGCCTGTTAAAAAATTAATATTGAAAATAATATATATTTATATATTAATAACACATTAGGAAAGTATGAAATTATTAAAAAAACAATAAAAAATAAAAAAAATATATAAACATAAAAAAGAAAAATTAAATTTATTACGAAAATTTTAAAGGGAAAACTCCAATATAACTATATCTGTATATGTAATGCTCAAATAAAAACAAAAAAATGTACATGGTATTATTATTATCAATGAGTATAAATATCTCATACATTTAAAAATATAAAAAACATTCAAGAATCATGATGATGTTAACAAATACTCATAATTTAGAAAACAAGTGGAACAATACCCTACATGTTCCCCAAAGAGAAGAATAATTGAAATAGATAAAATAATAAAGAATAATTCCATCACATTAAATGTTAAACATGTATTCAATAAAATGTAATTACAATAATTTAGAGTAAATTCCTATAGTCAGCTGATGACTAACCTAATATAACTTATTTCCAATTCAATAATTTTTTATATAAATAATTTGAAATTCACACGTAATATTTTCATGGATATAAATTAGTTCATTTTAAAATTCTAAACATATCCCATACCATTTCAGTGAGAATAAACATAACCATTGGAAAATGATTTTTGATGTACATATGATTAATTTAGTTCACATTATTATGGAATGAATTAATTTCTTTTACATGAAAAAAATATGAAAAATATGTATCATAAGGAAAACCAAAATTATATAGACTAACTAATTAGTGTAAAATATCCAATTCTAAGTATCTGAAAATTAAAAAAAATTATAATATCTATTAAAATGTCTCTTAAACTCATTTCCATGTAAAAAATTAAAACTATTGAATTATCAAAAAAATCTTTACACCTAATCAATTGTTTGAATATTTATTAGTTATTAATAATAAATATTCTAAAACATTAAGGTCACAAAAAGATAAAACGATAAATAAATCAATTTAACATCATTGAATTAATAAATAGTTATTAATAAGAAAATAATTATTATTCAATAAACGTTATTCAAAAAAATAAATAACTCATAATTGCATATAGTTTTTAATGACAAAAATTTGGTGGATGGTATAAATATATTCCACAAACTACATATTCAGTAAATAAAAATATAAAATTTTAAAATTTATTACAACATAAAAACTAAATTTATTATAACATAACTAGTATAACCTAAATAAATAACTATAAAATTGAGACTACCAATATTAACCAACCATTAATGATATCATACATGTCCTATTATTTTCATAGAAATAGGTTGTGGCATAAATATTTATGGTTTATTAAGTGTAATAATATTAAAATTTCTATTCTGAAATTTACCTATGTGATTTGATGTCAAGACCCGACCCAACGGGGCGTGATCCGTGACTCCCCAAGCCCACCTCCTATAAGCTAGGGGCTGTCTAATAGCGTAGAGTAGGCTATCACACACCATAGAGGTATGAACCAAAGGTACCTGTACATGTGCACACACATACACATCCATGAAACGGTGCAGAGATATAGAAAACTGAAAAGAAAATGCATGCATACTTCTATCCCAAACCATAGTGCAACAACAGCACAAAAAGGGATAATAATGTCCCACCAAATAAAAAATACAATGTCATCTAACCTTCCCTAAAGAAGGGGTACTCAACCAAAAGCACCATTGAAAAGCTCCTCGGCAAAGCTCTTGTAAGACTCCACCGTCTGTCCCGCTCACTCATCTCCGCCTGCACCGGGTCCTCCAAGGACTCTCTCAAAAGGAATGTGGTATAAACAAGACACAAACATGTGTGGGCAATGCCCATACACGGGTGAGTATAACATTACCCAGTAGGAACCCCAAAAACCTAAAACAAAAGAGTGCAATTGAAAGGAAATAGTTCGCTCGTCCCAGCCAGAGGGAAGCTAAATGAGAGAGAAACTCCACCTCATGACCATCCTCTAATAAACACAACTACCCAGCTTAAACCAGGTGTATTACCATACACAGACATTGTACATCCAAATATACTCAGTTCATGCACCAAGCCACATGAGTTACTGAACTCATCACTAGCAATGAATCAAAACTTAGAGAGCACACTCCACGATCACTGTCATCCCTAACGACACTCGTCTGAGAGATACACTCAATCGGGTCCCAGAAAAACATCTTAGACACTCACCTGAGAGATCACAGTCGTCAAATATCGTCATTGACTAAACCTCACTAAAACAACATAAACACTAAACTCCGTGGATATGGGATCACTCCTAGGGTCTGCTAGGTGATACCATAACCCACACCAATATACGAATATCTCACAGATAGGGGATCACTCCCAGGTTCTGCTGGGGGTACCACAACCCAATCTAGAATTCATAGATCTAACCGATATGGGATCACTCCCAGGATCCACTGGGGGATAACACAACCCGATCTAATATTCATATAAAAACACATCACTCAGATAGAGGATCGTCACCCGTGTCATGACAGTCACGACGATTCCAAAACCCTATCTGGTACATCTCATGCTGTAGGGGATCGAACTGTTAATGCTGCATCCCTGCCGAAACCACGCACTATGTAAGGGATTGTATTACCAATGATACCACAACCCTACTTTAATCTTCATGCTAAGTGGGGGATCATATAATCGACAATGCCACAACCCTATTGAGCACGACCCAATGTGTAGGAGATCATATTCCTGATGATGCCATTTACCCAACAAGATTAACCTGCTAGATAAGGGATCACATCCTGTGGATATGCAGTCACAACGATACCAAGAACCTGATCTAGGGAAATGATGCTAGAGGATATCGATTAGGTCCAACCTGAGGGATGCAATGACTCTAACAGATTAAACATCACATCAAGAGGATCACAAACCTTTACAAAGGTTGTGATTCCACGCGAACCCTAATAATAAATAACCAAGGGAGTACCCTCAACCACTTCTGGTCCAAATATCGCTAACTCGAGTGAAAAGCCACATCGACACACCACGCACCTCCAATGCTTATACAGTGGCCACCATCACAATCCACGCGAAGAAACACACAGGATAGGCTGTTTACTTGTCTGAAAAATGAAACCAGTAAAAAGGCACAATTCACCATAGGTAGCTCATGTGGGGCCCACAGAACGATCCCAAAACTCATCAAGAAGATCATACCAATGCGATCCCATCAGATAAACACATGGGATCGACTACTCATTCGTCTAGAACAAACTCCTGGTGAAAAAGGTATTGTTCACCAAAGCCAGATTAGGTGGGGCCCATTCCTCAATCCCGAAAAATATTGAACAGATCACACAATTGGGATCCTCCTAGAAAAACACATAGGATCGACTATTCATCCGCCAAAATCGGAATCCGGGTGAAACAATTGTGTATCTCTGGAATCACCGAAACCCGGAATCATGGGGCCCACACCCCAAACATGGCCCCAGCACCTGAAAACCAACAAGAAAAGTCCGGCATACCATCAAGCCCTCAATGCCTCGGACAACATGTCAATCAGATGCTCTGGGTTGAAGATACAATGGCCCAAAGTTGAATAATTATAAAATATTTTTTCTATTCGACATTTCAAGCTCTCGGGACATGGTCCTGAAACATAAAATTCTCGAAACGATGCCGAATGGTTTGCCTCATTGTCAGGTTCAGGTCATCGTAGACGATGTGCAATTCAGATTTCTAGGGAGCAAGATATGGGGGTTCTATAATCATCGTGTCCAAGAGAGGGTCGGACCGGCCGGTCGGGCCGACAGACCCAGAAGCCGTCGCCGCTGGCCCCTCCGGCTGGTTGTCCACACCACCACGGTGCGACGCATCCCTATTCGCACGCCTGGCATCCACCACTATGGGGGTCACTGGTAATTGGTGCCAGACCGCCACGGCGTGGCGGTCTCGGTTGAGTCCAGCGGCCCACTGTGGGCCGCCGTCATGTCGATGCTGTGCCGGCAAACCATTCGAGGTCTACTAAGGCCACCATGAGGGTCCAAACGCGCATCCAAAGGAATATGCACTTCCATAGGGACTGAATCTATGCATCTGTAGTATCAAAACAGAGAAAAACCAAACCAATCATGATCTGGGATTTCAAAACACAAAACACTTACCTGTTGGGGATCGTTGAAGCTTCGTGTGTAGAACGACATCTGTGACGCCCTAAAGATCGATTCACTGACAATAGGCGCTGAAAACAGACGCCTGAAGATCGATTTAGTGAAGAAATCTAGGAAGGAGGAGGGAGGTTCATTGTGCGTAGAGAGGAATTGGGGGGGGGGGTGGAGGATGATTGATTTACTTATATAATTTTTTTAAACAAAATTGAATCCTACCACCCCACCAACACGCCACCGACCCGGCACCTGGGGCCTACTAAACTTATGTCATGCCGAGGGTAAATATGGTGTTTTGAATGAAACAGAGGACTCTGATTTTTGATCCAATAATCCTTTCAGATGTTATTCGAGCCGATGATCATAAATAATCATTTCCATTTATTTAAAAAAATTCCCCTAGTGGTTTTTTCCATAACACTCCCTTGCCCGCAATGTTTACACCACGACTAGGGTAAAAAGCATGCTTCGGACGCAACCGTACCCTCAAATTCCCATTCTGAACTATAGATTAGGAGATAACACCCACCCACCATGTGAATAGTATAAAAATACTTAATATTTTTATAAAATTAATTTCGAGCATACTGGGCCTTGGAATCACATTCCGTATTCACGCCTAGTTCTATAATTATTCATCGAAATATTCCAAATTCGGACAGATCCAAAACCATTGCCACTACATCATCCCCACATTATAACTTTTCATCTCCGAAAATACTTAAGCACAAGGAAAGTGATTGGACTCTCAATTGGGAATCTCAAACCAGCGAGTTCTCCAATAAACACCCATGCTCGAACACATAAGTCTGAGGGACTCATCCACCACACCTCAGCACTATCCACATTGGGCGGCACTGACTCTACTATATGGTTTTAATCGCATCACAAAAATGTGTATCGGTGGGGGAAGGATCCTTCTTCTTCAGGCATTCGATGAACATCGAACAACATCTTCACAGAATCTTACCAATTCCCTTAACAAAACATGATAAAGCAATAGGGAGGAAGGGTAACTCTAAAAAGTGTCTATAAAACTACTGAATAAGGAAGAAAAAACACAATACATACCTCTATCCACCCATAGAGCCTCTGGGCCAATAGCCTCTAGGGCATGCAGATGTCCTCGCCCTCGGCCACCAGCTCCCGAATCATGGCGTGGATCACCTAGGGGTGGGGTTGGTTGAAACTGATACTGCCTACCACCTCATGTTGTTGCACCTACTCTATCGCCACGTCCGTTGCCCTATGGACCACTTTGCTCGAGATGCTACCTCTTCCATGGCGGTTTGTCGACCAACTCCCTCTCACCAGCACGACGAGTTAGAAAATCTCTAGCACGATGTCCCAGAGTGTCCCACGTGTAAACCACCTCTCCTGTGGTTGACCAAAACTGGCCTGCGAGCCCTGTGAGCCCTGATCCTCAGATGGTTTATCTTGGGATCTCCTCCTGAAATGTCACATATGTCTGGGCCCCTGAGTATGTCGTCGACTACCAGATACCGATCTGACTGAGGAAGCCTGAGCTCTCACGTGCCCAGCACTAACAGGGGGGATCTGATCGGCCAGAAAGCTCTCTACCACAAGGGCCAACTACAACATTCTAGTATAGGTGTGCAGAAAAAAGGAAACAACACCTACCCGAATATCTCAACGTAGGCCCTGCTCGAAGGTCCAATCCCTAAATAAAGGGTCTCAAACCATATCTAGGGAGTAGAACGATAGGTCTATAAACCTCGTTGAGTACTCAGACACAGTCATTCCCTCCTACCGAAGATATAGAAGCTCCTGAATACGCATTGACCTCAGTGTCACAAGATAGAACTCTTCCCTGAAGAGCCGCTCAAACTCTGCCCACGTGAGCGTCTCCTCATCATGGGACTGCATCACCAAACTCCTCCATCGCCCGTCTGAACCATACATAAGGCTTGGTGTGAGGACCACCATCTGATCTGAAGGTTTCTTCATAAGGCGGAAAACTCAAGTGACTACATAGAACCAGTCATCAGCTCCTAGGGGTCTGGATCACCCTGAAACCTCAGAGGTCACTGCCTATGGAACTCGTACAGTGCACTTAGTCTGCGTGCAACCTCATCCAGCACTACCAGCACAACCAGCTACTCGACAGGTGGTGGCTCAACCGGTGTACCACCTGGAGGTGCAGTCTCAGAACCTACACCCTTGTCTAGAGCCTCTACACGGGGAAGATCGTCACTGAAATCCTGCTGCAGAACTGTCACTGGCTATCACCATGTAGGTGTCCTGAAATACAATCAATACACACCATGGTTAAAGAGTATATTTGGGGAGGTGACTAAAGAAGCATTACAGAAACCCAAAAACCCAGTCCTATATGTTGAATGCACTGTTATATCCATTTGACTAGTGTCCAAACATACCGAGTCAGAAGGCAGGTTATCAGAGTCATAGTGAATGGATAAGTTGGCTACTGCACCAACACGGGTGTCCCTGGATTGAAATCTGAACTCACACCACCTTTTAACTGCCACTATGAAACCTAAATTAACTCACTAAAAGATCAGCTAAGCTCTGAGATCCCAAAGGTGGAACCTCATCTGATACCACTCTGTCACGACCCAACCCAATGTGGCCCAATCTGTGACTCCCCAAACCCTCCTCCTATAGGGTAGAGGCTGGTGACAAGCACCGAGTAGGCTATCACACACATTGGAAGAATTATCCTCAGTTACCTATACAAACGCACCCTCATACACCTCCATAAACTAGTGTAGAGATATAAAAAATGAAAATAAAATTCATGCATAAATTTATCCCAAACTAGAGTGAAACAACACTACAAAAATGAAAAAACAAGGCCGACCAATAGATAACTACAAAGGCGTCCAACAAGCTCTGATGAATTGGTACGTTTCCAAAAGCACCACTGAAATTCTCCATGGCACAGCTCCGGAAATACTCTATAGTCAGTCCCGCTTAGTCAGCTCCACCAATCCCGAGTCCTCCTAGGACTCCGTCCAAAGGCATGTGGTCTGCACAAGACACAAACATGTGCGGGAAAAGCCCGTGCAGGGGTGAGTATAAAAATACTAAGTAGGAACCCAAAAAACCAAAAAAAAAGAATGAAACTGAAAAAAAACCGTCCAATCGTCCCAACCAGAGGGAACCCAGATGAGAGAGAAACTCCACATCGTGACCATCCTCATCTAAACATAACTAGTAATCTCAAACTAGGTTTATTCCAACACATACACCTTGAACATTGAGATATAATTAGCTCACTCACCATGCCACATGAGGTACCGACCTCAACACTAGTAAAGGTTCAAAACCAGGAGAGAAAACTCCATGATCACTATCATCACAGATGACACTCTTCTGAGAGATACACTCCATCAAGTTCCACACAATCATCTCAGACACTCACCCATGAGATCACACTCATCAGATACCTTCATTGCGGAAACCTCACTAGAACACCATAAACACCATACTCCTTGGATAATGGAACCCTGATAATTGGCGTTGGAACACAGTGGTGCAGCGGTCCCGGCTGAGTCCTGCGGGTCGCAGCCGCAGGCTCCCACCGGCACCACGTAGACAGACCTACCGAGGGCCGCTGAGGGCACCCTGGGGGTCCAAACGCTCATCCAAAGGCATCTGCACACCCCACAAGACCGAATCTATGCATCTGCAAGCTCAAAACGTAGAAAAACCAAACCAAATCGGATCCTGGATTTCAAAACTCAAAACACCTACCTGTTGGCGGATTACAGAAGCTTCAGGTGCAGAATGATGCCCGCAACGCCCTCATGCTCGATCCGCTGACGATCTGCATTTAAAATGGACGCCCATGGATCGATTCTAAAAAAAAGGATGAGGGATGGGGGAGGGTTGTCATGCATAGAAAAAAATTGGAGGGGATGATTGATTTCCTTTTTTAAAAAAATAAAAAATTCATTCTACCTCCCCACAAACACGCCACCGACCCAGCACCATACGCCGGCTAAACCTATGTCGCCCCTAGGGTAAATATGGGGTCCTGAACCCTACGACAGACTCATATTTTCAATCCGAGACATCGTTCAGAAGTTATTCAAGCTGACACTGGAAAATAATATTTTCTGTTTATTTACTGAAACACCTCTGGTGGCTTTTCTCACAGCATGCCCACTCCCGCAATTTTTACACCCCACCTAGGGTAAACGACACGCTCCAGATGTAATCGTTCCTTCAGATTCCCGTTCGGAGGTATCACTTATGAGATAACATTCCCCCACCACGTGAATAGTATAAAAATACTTAATATTTTTATAAAATTAACTCCGGGCACACTGAGCCTCAAAATTGCACTGTGTTCTTGCACATAGCTCTGGAATTATTCATAGAAATATTCCAAAGTCTGACAGTGCCAAAACCCAAGTCGCTACATTTGATAAAATCTAGATATATTTATAATTTAAATCTAATAACCACTTATAAAAAAATAAATACTATCAAATGTAACATAGGAATATTATAATGACAACACCCAATGTTTGGGACTCCATCTTTCATATATCTTGGATAATTATAAAAACACATATATATTAATAAAATAAAAAAATTAGTGTTAGTATCATTAGTATCATCATTGGATATCTATTAATAATCATATATAGTCTTCTAACATGATAATTATATTTTATCTTATGATTTTACATTGGTTAAATAAAAATGAAAGGATAATGATATCTTTTTGTCTTTCATCCCTCTATATAAGATTGTTGATGTTCCCTGTATCCATTAAAATAATTATTAAAAATTCATTATTAGATACATAATATTTAAAACATAGATGTTTTGAATCTCCATATCCTAAAAATTATCATATTTCAATAAAAATATATGATAATTTACAGTTTTTATTTCTCAAATTGACTGTATTATTTTCTATAATAAAAATTCATCTTTTCAAGTCATTGAATATTTTTTAACAATACTGTATGTTTCTAAAACTATCATGAACCATTATATTCTCATAAATAACCTAATTTACTCAAAACTCTTGATTTTATTCATGATATTGGACCATAAAATATCTTTGAGAAAGTTTAGTATACAGGAAACCCTCTTTGATTTTCTAATTTTATCAATGATCATTATTTCCCATTAATCGTTCTGAGAAATTAATCTTGAACGATATTTTTTTAAAATAAAAAATCATTGAAAACTGATTAACCAAATTAAATTTAACTTTAAATAAATCTTTAAACTCATCGTACTTAAATATTAATGTAGAAAAAATCATCATCAGGCTTATACAAAAACATCATGACTATTAAATGTCATATTATTTCCCAATTTCTATATCCTTAGAATTCAATATCTGTAGATGAAATTCCAACTTAAGATTTATCTTTTTATGATATTCTCAATTCCACAATGTATAGTTTTATTGGTATTTCAGTTATTATTATGAATTTAATTATCCTCATCATCCAGATCAATCAGTTTTTAAATTATTTTCCACATCCTATGTGACATTAAAAAATTATTCCCCAAATTATTCTTCATCATAGGTTAGGGGATTCCTTTCTACTTATTGTAATGTTAATTGTTTATTTTCTACATTTGAATCTATCTCATACTTCTCATTTTAAAAATTTAACATTTCATATGTTACGCAAACATTTTCATAAAAATATTTTTAGAACTACATACCAAAAACTACATGTCGGGTGATGAATTCATATTACAATTACTCCAAAATAAACCTGAATCCTCAAAATTATTTAGTTTAAATATATAATATCACAAATTAAAACTAAACTATATCCGTTAGCATCATTTTAATATTTATTTTATCAGGAATAATGGAGAATCATCTAAATAATTATTCTTTTCAATCCTTCATTTATAAATCACATATATTTATTAATTTATTATCCAATAATTTGAGATATGTTACACCATATATATATTTTGGGATATTTGAGATAATATGATGATGTTTGGAATATTCATAAATATATTTTTTTATCTCTATTCAGAGCAGATACATTAATGATTCTTCGAGAATATATTGTAGAAACATTTTACTTCTGTACAACCATCTAATAACATATAGTTCATTAAAAATATAAAAATAATTTCTTCCAATCATGTAAAATTTTGATAACACTTCTTGACTAGTTAGGCTTTGTAAAAATTATTCTCAATAATAATTTTAAAAAAATTTCAGACTCCTAGGATCATTAGTCGAGATATTAAATCTCTACCACATTATTTTTTGTTAATAAAAATATCTCAAAGAACTTAATTTTACTATAGAAAAATATTCTGAATCTATAATAAAATATAAATTAATTATTTGGGTAGAATATTTTCCTTTATTGGAAGGAATTTTTTTATAATGTTGTTTCCTTCAACCATAATCATGAATCGTATTTCCCCCTTAATCAAAATAACAATAACATTATATTTAAAATAAGGAAAATCTTTTACATAACTTTATAAAAATTTAGAAATATATTTTGAAAATTTTCTAATATTACAAATGGTTTTTGATATATGTAAAATGATAAACATAAAATTTTATTCCAAATACACCAAATCATTCCCATTAAATATTTTTATGATTATATTGGCATTTTATTCTTTTGGGAGAATGTAATCCATAATATAAACTCTATTGAAAAATGTATATTACATAAAAAGTAAATATAGTCTAAAATGATTATATATACAGTGTAGTATGGGAAGCAATTAATTATCAATATAAAACTGATAGACACAAGAAATTATCAATAGTATATGAATCATGACCTTCCATTATTCTGAACAAATATTCACCTATATCATTTGTGTGGATTCAGGTGTAGAAGAAACATAAACGACTTCAAATCATTTCAATGTTACTAAAAATTATGATACCATCTATTAAATAATTATCATAAAATGTATCATTATATTGGTGTGGATTTCTAGTAATCAAAATAAATATCTCAATCAGTTCCATTTTATCTAAATAGTAAAATCATTTCACATTTACTATATATCATATATCACCTTTCCATTCCTATCATTTATGTGATAATATTCATGAAACCAACATATGTTATTCTATTGTATTTCATTAGTATTAATGAAACAATTTATGAACATAAAAAATTTCTATTATTGATCCCATAAAAATAAATCATTCTATTTTTCATCTTCATCAATTCATTCTGATTCACACTATTACCCATGTAATATTTTCTGATATTTACATGAGATTTCATGTGATTTTATTCTAATATTGAATCATTTATTCAAAATGTCATTATTTATTACCTAGTATACTTCAATTAAGATAATTATATAAATTTTTTTTATGAAACCTTTTATTCCAAGAAGAAAATCATTTGTCTATGAAGTGACATCTCAAAATGAAATATTAGTTGTTTAAAAAACACTTTTGAATATTAATCTATGTCACCAAAAAATATAATTGCATTGATATTATTCAGCACAAAAGTATACAATCATATTTTCATCCTATTATGATTTTCTATTATTGTATAATTATGTTTCATCTAAATTAGGAATTCCTAATGTTATGTGTACTTGTATATGGGGGACTATTGGAAGCAAAACAATTTTTTATAAAATATTAAACATATAGATTCACCAATATCGAAGATGACATTTTGTATATATAAAAATTTATTTTTTATGATATCAATTTGGGATAAGAGATTTCGCATCTAGATGACTATATTTGTAATAAGTTTCCCATATAAAATCCAAATAAAATATTCTGATTGTTACATGACTTTCAATAGGTGGAAAATTTTCATTATTATCTACCCCATCCCCTAATGAATATCTATTTACAATAAATATGAAAATGTTACCAAAAAATATATTTAAATTATTGAATATGATCATAAATATTTAGAATGATTGTATAATATTATTTCTACCCATTTTTTGAAGGAGATCCCAATTATCATTATTATAAATTTTTGTTTCTACCTCATTGATTTAAATAATTCACACAAATTGTTCAATGGCCACAATAAATGATTTTGGTCTATCTTTGGAAACCAAATACACTCTATATACTATATATAATATTTTACTACATTGAACTAATTTTTACAAATATTAAATGTCATTTTAAAAATTTAATTAGTTTTGTAGCCTTAATAAAATACCCTTTCAACTTTACCAAATATCCAAGTCATCATTATGATCATTAGAGTACAAAATTCCTTGATTTGGTATGAAATAATATTACATTCCTTATTTTTACAAGGATTCTACATTCTATGGTCTTCAAATGTTTTAAAATTTTATAATGTGTTTCATTAAAAAAGTGGAAAAATATAAATCATCTGGGAATCATATAAATCTACCAAACATATAAACATTTTCTTCCCTCACCTATAACTTCTTTACTTTGGATAATAACACCAAGATAGCAAGTTCATCATTCAAAAAAATATTTCCAAATTTTGATTCATTATCATCATTTAACATGACTTAAAAAAAACTAATACAATATATTGTTAGTTTAATTTTAATGAAAATCTTATTTTAATTCATGATAGATTAAACACTAAATATTCATCAATTTATAATTAGAATTTTTATACTCAAGGATACTCTCTAGATGGATTTTGAGAAATTTTTCTTTTAAGAATAGTTCATCTTATTCTATAGAATATTTTATTAAACCTATCTACAAATCCATTCTTTTTTAAGTGTTTTTGGAAAGTATAATTAATTTCAAAATACATTATTAGAATAATGTCATGAAATAGTATTGTCATAGTTACCCAATATATTAATATGTTCAGTACTCTAATACATCAAATGTTATACATAGATTTCCCAACATGAAACACCAATCCAAAATTAATCTTTGTTTGGTTTAAATCATTAAAATCTTGTCTTTTAATTATTAGGTATGAATTTGGGTAACATAATTATAATAATTATTCATCTAAATGATCCTAAATTTTGTTTAATACTACATTATTTAAATCCTTATTAGGTTTAGGAATTTAAATATTATTTTTTACACTTTTATCAAATAATTTTTTTTATTATTTTAAATGATTGTTTTTATAACATGTAATTTTAATTTATTATTGATGGAATTATCATAATTATAGAAATCATAAATAAGAATAAATAGTATTTTAAAATTATTATTTTCATATATTAACCATTTCTCATTATATTGTACAATTTTAAATAAATGATGCAATGATTAATTGTAGAAAATATATTTTAGAAAATAAACACACATTTTTCATAAAAAATTTCAATAATAATTTATGATGAATAATTTTTATTTTTTTAAAAATAGTCAATTTGTTTCTTAATAATAAAAATTATCGACTTAACATATAGTGAAATATTAATTTAATTTTTTTTAAATGAATTCAATTAATCTATATGAAATACATTTTAATAAAAAAAAATTATTCAGTTATATTATTTATTTTAATGTACAATATATATATATATATATATATATCCCACACTTCATATCGAATAATTATTAGGTAACATGTTAACAAAAATGATTTTCATGTGATTTATTAAAAACAACTTTACATGGTTGAATTATTTATTATAATATTTTAATATATAAAAAATAAATATTTAATAGTTATAATCATTTTAATTTCCAATATTTCGATAAAATTCCGATTCTATCATAAACAAAAATCTTATGCCTAAAATACAGTGGTTTTAAAAAATTAGGTTTTAGAACTTGGTTATCTAATACTAAAATTATATTTGATTAACTCATAGAAATTTAGTGTTATAATATTATCTAAATGATTAAAATTATTATTTTCAAATTCATAAATAATATCAATTTAAATTTTATTGATTAAAATTAGTAATAAATTTTAGAAGAATAGTTACCACGGTAAGGGTAAAAAATGGGAAATGGTTTAAACCTTTTAAAAGTAGTTAGAACATGTAAATACAAGTATAATATTGAATAATGGAGTTATTTGTTGATTTATAATTTTTTAAACATAATTATTGGTCATTTCTAGAGCATTTTCCTTTGACTAATGGAGTTATATTATCCAAAATGTGATTTTACATACTGTACTTTTCATCACATAAAGAAGTGATAAACTCTTTTCAATTTATCCTCAAATTCTAAAACATTGGGTAACCTAAAACACTAACAAAATATCATATCAAAACTATCCCTACCAGTTTGAGCCCTTAATTTTACCAAATGACATAGATAAATTGTATTAATGTGTTACCTAATAAGTATTTCCAATGGAATGGTAAAACTCCCAACCAAAATTTTCTATTGTATTTTTTATTATACACCCCTCAATCCAATTCTATCTATTAATTTATGATATGTCCAAAAATATTAATATTAATATTTTTTATTTTTCTTGTGGAATATAATTCATATACATTCTAATAAATTCAATAATAAAAATGAAAATTCTTCCATATTTGGTCATGTACTTCCACCTCTATGAATGACATGTCAAATTTTCAATCACCACATTGAATTGATCATAAAAAATTGTAGTTAGTTAAATAATATGATATTTTTTCCCAGTAGATAGTATGTCATTATATATATTTCAATATACTAGTAGTAATATTTATAAATAGTTAGTGTTATATTAAACACATTTAATTGACTTATCAGGGTATTAATAAAATGAATTCATATATACATATTCCATAAATATAGATAATGTATATTATTTATTTATTTAATAATGGATTGGGGTTTTCATTGTTTTCTTGGGAATTTGTAAATTAAGAATTAATGGATAAAATCATTAAAAATTAAATAATATAATTTACACACTTTTTATCACATATAAAACATGTAGACCGCATTTCAAGACTGTCTGTAGATTCATATACCATCCCATGATGCCTTTTCATGACCTGAAGACAATACATTATGTATATATTCAATGCATGATGTGTATATTTCATAGATCATAATCCTTCTAAAATTCAATCACATACATGACATATTGATATTTAATGGAATAGAAATTTTTATGGGTTCCTCAATCAAATATACGATCTAATTTTTCAATAGTAAATATTGATGTTAATTACATGGCGTGAAAGAAAAATACATATTGTGCAGATGCTAGGATGTGATTCACATTAGGTGGTGCAGGATATGCATGACACGTATGTTCTGTACTTATTCGGCCTATTAATATTATAATTGTAATGTCCCGGGCCAGGGTGCCACTCAACGGGTGCCCCGAACCCGGTTCACCACGTGACCTCAAGCGCATTTCTCAAACGCCAGTGGCTGCCGGCTAGCAGCGAGGGCCCAGGTCTGATATTGGGGAATCTATGCCCTCATTTGTCAAAGTGTAACACGTCGGAAAAGATAAATAGCATAAAAGAACAGAAGAATAAATTAACCATGCACACTTTAAAATACACAACCGTAGTAAAAGATAACCAAACGTTATATAGGTTATGATGCAACGTGTCTCAAGTTCTATGAAAATATTCATAACATGTTACACAATAATACACTACAAAACAATACAGAGTACAAAAAACAAAAAAACAGTCGGTTACACCACAGGCCTAAGCCCTATCCCATGATCCCCTACTCCTCATCAACAATCAAGTACCTGTATACGGACCCTTTCTTGTATATACACCTGTAGAAATGTAATCTCTTTGGGCCCGAATACATAACCACAAACAGTGTGTGAGAAATGAATCCCAGTTGTCACCCACCAAAGGACCGTGCACAACAGTGTGAAAATGTGCAACTACAGTGTGAAAAATTAAATGTAGTAAACCGGTAAGTACTCAAAAGTAACTATCACTACTAGTTTCTTTTCCATTTTCATTTTAACTATTTAATATAATAATATTATGTGCCCCTCATAACCAAGCCCTCAGGCTAATCAGAATCTTTCCCTCATGCTAATATAGTAAAACCTCACCCTCATGATTTCCATCAGGCTATACAGTACCTTTCCCTCAAGCATTTCCCTCAGTCGAAAAAGAATCGTTCTCTTAGGAAAAACTAAAACGAATCCCTCGGGTTATCAGAATCTTTCCCTAAGGCATTGCCCTCAAGCTAATCGAACTACGACCCCGGGCTAAAAAGAACACTTCCCTCAGGAGAAAGTAACTAGACCGAGCCCAACAGATAAGTAGGAAATTATATAAAATTCTTCTAATGTCAATTTAATGCATTCTACAATTTTTCGGTATACCCTCTGGTAACCAGGCCAAATGGCTAAATAGAGGAACGCACCCCGGGGGTGGTCCTGGATTAAAGCATCAATCCCAAACACCATTAATACATATTCATTGAACTACCTATGAAATTCTATGTATTTAATTCATCAAGGCCTCAGCAATATGACATCCCAATCATGGGTGATTATCACAATGGTACACAAAAATGCACAATAGTTGGAATTTAAACACCAAGCCACCTACCATTAATGCCCATGAACGGTATATGCGAACAAAAATCCTCGAATCTTCCAATAAAGATGTGTATCTGAGGTAAAAGAAATCCACGTTCAAACATAAATAACATCCCTTAGAAGAATAATTGGAAATAACTACTTGAGGAGAGTGGATAGATTACCCGTGCAATTCCAACGAGATCGTAAGAGGTGAAAACGGATTCTTGATGCTGGATCTGGAGATCCTTGAAGGTCCGGACTCCTCTCACAACTCCTTCCTCCGGTTCTAAGCCAATCCTATGAATAGGGTTGGCTACTACCCATTTTAAGTGAAAAAAACAAACTACACGGCATGTACTATTGACTACACGACATGTACTTTCCTCACTTAACTATTCCTTTGGTGGCATTGTCGTACTGTTAATCTTTCGACATGAGTACACGGTGTGTATTCTTGATTATAAGGCGTGTACTATCATGTAATTGGATGCTACTTCCACTACCATACTATTTTCCTACCGACTGACTACATGGCGTGTAAATATCCTCTTCACGGTGTGTAGTCGGTTTTTACACCCTTCGTCACAGACATGGCTACACACCCTATGTACTCATCCCACACGGCCAAAGTACACGATGTGTGGAATAGTACATGACGCGTAGTCCTGAAATTTAGGATTTTCCCCTTTTTCCTTATTTTCTCAAAAACACTTAAGGAATAGTGAAAAGAAGAAACCCATACCTCAAAATAAGAACTGAGTTCTTACCATCATTCCCCCTTCAAGAAATTTGTCACCGAGTTTCCCTTCCAAGGGTAGAGAAGATAAAGAAAATATCAGCTCTATCCACTAAGCATATACGTCTGTCTTCTACACCCAGGTTTAGTCCTACACTCAGCCATGCTGCCATAACACCCGTACAGGAGGAACTGACTGGTCTCAGAGAACGTTCATTCTCCTATCAACGATACGAATCGAATGATTCTCAAAGGACACATCTACCTCAAACTCAACCTCCTCAGGCTGAAAGACGTGAAATGAGTCTGAATGATAGCGACACAACTGAGATACATGGAAGACGTCATGTGTGGACCGGTACCCCATTGGTAACTGCAATCGTTAAGCAACCAGCCCGACTCTTTCCAGAATCTCAAATGGCCCCACATACCTCGGTGAATGTTACCCTGTCTTATGATTCGCTTGTTTCCCAACCTCTGTGAAACACACAAGAAAACCTGATACCCGACTACAAACTCCAAAGGACGTCTATAACGATCAACATAATATTTCTGATGAGACTGTACGGTATCCATGTTCTTCTGAATCAACTGGACCAACTCAGATGTCTCCTGTACGATACGTGGTCCAAGTAATGATACCTCACCTGCCGCTAACCAGCACAATGGTGATCGGTGTGGCCTACCATATAAAGCCTCAAATGATTCCATCTCAATAGTTGCATGAAAACCGTTATTATAGGAAAACTTGACTTGGGGTATATGCTTCTCCCAAGATCCCCCAAAGTCTAGGATGCATGCACAAAACATGTCCTCAAGCACCTGTATCGTATGATCTGACTGGACATCAGTCCATGGATGGTAAGTTGTGTTTAGAAGTACATGTGTACCCAGTTCCCTATGAAAACACTGCAAGAAACAAGACATAAAATGGGAGTCCCTATCTAAAATGATAGAACGAGGGACCCCATGAAGACGTACAACCTCTCAAATATACAACTTCCCGAGCTCATCAACATCGTAGGTTTCCTTGATCGGCAAAAACCTAGCTACTATCGTGAGTGTATCCACACCAACCCACATGGAATCGTTCCCTTGAGGTGACCATGGCATCCCAGTCAAGAAATCCATCACAACACCATCATATTTACACTCCGTAATGGGTAAATGTTGGAACAGTATCTCTAGCCTCTAATTCTCCACCTTCACATGCTGATTGGTGGAACATCTCGTAACAAAACCAGCTACATCTCTCTTCATACCTAGACACCAGTATTGGCGTCTAATGTCATGGTACATCTTGTTAACATCGGGATGAACTACCCAAGCTGAAGCATGAAACTCCCACATCAGATCCTCACGTATATCCCATGGAACCCATACTCGTATGTGGAAATGCAGTACCTCATCATCGCCTATCGTCCAACCAGGAGGTGTGTCCCACTTTCCACTGACCCCGTAGAACTAGGCCTTTTGAATAAAATAGTTGTTTCACCCTCACTCTATCTAGGAGGGTAGAAGTCACAACTAAAGATGAAATATAGGTTTTCTCCTACCTATCATGAACTTCCAAATGTATCTCAGAGTATAAATCCATGAGCTTCAACTCACAATTGGCCTCCTACACTGCCTGTATCTGATTCCTTTTGCTCAATGCATCTCCTAATCCATTACCTTTACCAGGTGTATAGGCAAGCTCAAAATCGAAGGACTGAAGGTATTCTACCCTCATTATCTTTCTCAGATTCAATTAACGCTGAGTAATGATATACTTGAGACTTTTGTGGTCAGCAAAAATAACAATATTCTATCCCATGAGATAATGTCTCCAGTAGTGTAATGCATGAACAATTGCAGCTAGCTTGATATCATTTGTCGGGTAATTCCTCTCATGTGGCCTCCACTACCAAGACTTGTACGCAAAAACTCGATCCCCCTGCAACAACACTAATCCCATCCCAATACCTGATGAATCACATTAAACTGTATATCTATTTCATTGCTTTGTAGTATCATGACTGGTGCTGATGTCAATGATATTTTCAGGTCATGAAAGGTTGTCTCAAAAGAATCTATCCAAATGTACTTCACACCCTTCTTAGTCAAACCCGTAAATGATGCTACTAAGCGGGTGAAGTCCTGGATGAAACATTGGTAGTAACCATCCTACCCCATGAAACTCTGTATCTCAAACATGTTCATAGGCTGCCTCCAACAAACTACTTCTCTCACCATCTCTAGGTCTACCGCAACTCCTAGCTCTAAGATGATATGACATAGGAAGTGAATCTGGTCCATCCAAAAGTGGTACTTTGAGAGCTTATCATATAGCTGATTCTCTCTTAGTGTACTCAGTACGATCTAATGATGGGTGGAATAGTCATGTCGAGTGTGAGAGTACACCAATATGTCATCCACGAATAATACCACAAAGGAATTCAGATAAACATGGTACACACAATTCATCAGATCCATAAAAACTGTTGGTGCGTTCGTGAGTCCGAAAGGCATAACCAAATACACGTACATAAAATATTAGCTTCTAAAGGTTTTAAGTGGTATGACTGATGGTCTCATGCGTAGAATATGATATCTTGATCTCAGTTCAATCTTCGAGAACACTCCTCCTCCATGATTTTGATAAAAAATATCATCAATACATGGAAAGGGATATCAGTTCTTGACAGTCAACTGGTTCAACTTCTGATAATCAACACAAATCCTAATGGGACCGTCCTCCTTTATTGAAAAATGGACTAGAGAACCCTAAAGAGAAGTACTGGGCCAGATAAAACTATTCGACTGTACTCCTCTGACTTCATCTTGAGCTCCTGCAACTCTGGTGTGGTTATGCTATAAGGCAGAATGTACAATGGTGTTTCTCATGGAACAAGCTCAATATATAAATACACCTAATGCTCCGGAGGTAGACTAGAAAAGTCATCCAGGAAGACATACATGAAATGATCAACCACTGGAGGGAAATCCATCTGACAAGTCCCCTGATCATCCAGATATAAATTCGCATTCTGCGATGTGACTCCACCATTTTCATGTAGCTCTGGTCTATCTCAACTAATCAGAACAACCCATTCACCTTTGCATAGAAACTCTCCACCATCTGGTGACGTGAAACACACCCAGCGATGATAGAAATCTAAAAAGGCTCGAAAAGTAACCAACCAGTCCATCCCAAGAATTACATCATAGATCGTTATCTCTAAGACATAGAGGTCCCATAGAAAGTGACACCCTCCAGCCTCAAGGGGGTACTCCTTGCACTGTCACACACCCGTCTTTATAGCTCCAACAGAGTGTCTAGCATCACAAAAGAAGAAGAAGAAAAAACAGAAAGCCCAAGGCTCTCGACAATGGGCACAGATATAAATATATCTGTAGCACCCATATCTAAAAGTACTGAAGATAAAACAGAAGCTACTTGAATAGTACTTCTGATAGTAGAAGGTCCGAGATCCTGTTCTTGTTGGGTCTGTTGCACTGCATAAGCATGCCAAGTGCCGCGGCCCTGTGACACAGCCTAACTACCCTGAGCTTTCCTGCCCTGCAGCCACTGAGATCCTAGTGTCTGGCTTCCGCAGCCATGACCACCATCTCTGCCCACACGGCCTGAAGTATTCCAGTTTCTTGACTGGTAAGAAGATGATGGTCCTGCTCCCACATGTGGAGTATATTCATAACCCCTCTCACATGCCACTACTAGAAACACCCTGCAAAATCACTGTAGATGACCCATCTTGCTGCAATATCGACACACCACTAGGTCTCGTGGACACTAAGGTATCTTGTACCCCTCCGTTCCAAACAGGTAGCACCTGACCAGCTACCTGAAGAAATCATCTAGCTCATACTGCCACTGTGAGAGAAACTCATTGGTCGCTTTCTCTTACTAGCAGAAATAGTAACAGAAACTGGTGCCGAACCACCCTGGCCTGCACCACTATCCTCTCAGAGGTTCCTCTCTATAACCACTGCCTAATTCACAATATCATATACATTAGTTAACCTAAAAACATTCAACATTACTCAGATGTCATACTGAATAACTTTATCAAAGTGTATGGCTCTCAACGTCTCATTACCACCAGAACGGTTGAAAAACGTTGAAGCTCGGTGATACGAGCAGAATAATCCATCACTGACAAAGAGCCCTACTACAGGTTCATGAACTCTTGAGCTCGATCTATCCTTAGTGTCTCTGTGAAGTAGAAATCATAGAAATATGTATGAAAATCATCCCATGGCATGACTATATGATGCTCTGACTGGGTGGTAACATCCCACCACCTCTTGGTAGAATCACACATCATATATGTTGCGAGCTTGACCCTCTACCCTGGAGGCGTCTCCTGATGCTCGAAGATAGTCTGCATAGAACCCTGCCAAGACTCCGCATTGTGTGGTCTGCTATCCCCTGTAAACGTAGGCGGATGCTTCTACTGGAATATATTAGTCAACTCAGCAATAGATGTGGCCGCCGACGGTGCTCCCTGAAAGGTCTGCATGAACCCCATAAAGCCTTCACGGAACTTCTCATTCATGCCTGTGTCCAGTATAATTGCGGGTGCCGCATCTGGCTCTATTGGAGGATCCACTGGTAGCCGATGTCCCACCATATCTGGAGTATAATCATTGACGCTCTCCTAGAGAACAATGCATGGTCATCTCGACAGCATGACTCTAAAAGGTCAAACATACACCTCTGATTTAGATTATCAATGATGGAAAAGAAGGGATGAAAAGGGGAACACGAGGAAGTATGCAATTCAGGATTTGCAAAACAAGACTACACAGTGTGTATTCTGATTACATGGTGTGTACCTGACTTCTCTTCCCCTGATCGGGTCCCACTACACAGATAAGCCACATGAATCCCACTAAACTAAACTATACAGCGTGTATATAATCTACACGGCGTGTATGGTGTAATTTCCAACTTCTTGTGTCGTTTGGGACATGGACGACTACTCATCTTGACACTACATGGCATGTTACACCTGCAAACGATGAGTACACCACCCCATTTTCCAGCCACACGGCTAAAACCACATGTTCTGTCCTTAGACAAGACTACACGGAGTGTCCCACGGGCACGCGTCGTGTACTATATGAGAATCTATTACCCGTGTTATTAGTTACACGACCAGATACATGGCTCACACTACACGGCGTGTGCAATATACACACGACGTGTACACCAAGGGATTACAATGTCCCGTGTTATTAGTTTCACATCCGGATCCTAGGTCATACTACACAACGTGTTCCATATTGGACATGGCGTGTATGTCTTAAGGTCTCCTCCGTCCATGTTGTTAGTTACATGGGCAGACTATAGGTCAACACTACACGGCCTGTACATTCGGAACATGGTGTGTTCTCCCAAAGAAATTACCATTCCCGTGTCCCTTCCCACATGGTCTATGATATAGGACAAGACTACACGGCGTGTACTTAGGGTACATAGTGTGTACTTAAAAAGTATTCTTTTCTTCCTGAACAGAAGATCATAAGACATGTGTCCGAGGAACTACACAGCGTGTATCATGTGTTTTCCAAACATTAAGGATTAGATACTACTTTAGAACCCATAATATACTGAAAAAATCACCTAAGTACCAAATTCTGATCCATGAGGGCTCATACTATCTGCAAATCAATGTTTGTCATTTATATGTGTTATAACAGATAACCAGTCAATGATCCACCAAATTCCGGTCAATGACAGCCCATAATCCCCAAAAACAGAAGTTTGGCGTCCATTTTATCAACAAGCTCACCCAAAAATACCCAATCACACAGCATGTATTTATCAAAGCATCTATCATAATATCATGCTTTTCTACCACAACAACTATCACAAAAGAACGAAATTTCTAATGCACCTACATGGCATGGAACTATGCATAACATGTGATTTGTATCATGTGCCTAAATGATGCATGAGATAGCATACCCTCATCTAATCGGGTTTTAACTAGATATAACCGATGGATAAAATATAAATAGCACAATAAGAAGTTCGTCGCCCAACAGTTAAAATAAAATCAATTGTAAATTGCAAAATCCATGAAATTGCAACAGGAGGTAAATTGGCTTTTCCCTGTATACAGGTTAGTTACTCCGGAGCACAGCTTATTACCAACTACAATTTTTATCCTATCCCTGACTAATACTACAAATATTATGTCAATGAAAATAACCCCTCATATACCACTTTATAACACCCCGGGCCCTGGTGCCACTCAATGGGTGCCCCGAACCCGGTTCGCCACGTGACATCAAGTGAATTTCCCCAAATTCCAGAGGCTGCTGACTAGCAGCGAGGGCCCATGTCTGATAGTGGGGAAACTATACCCTCATTTCTCAAAGTTGAACGTACCGGAAAAGTTAAATAACATACAACAAAATCGGAAGAAATTAACCATACACATTTTAAAATACACAACTGCAGTAAAAGTTAACCAACAGTTATATAGGTAATGATGCAACATGACTCATGTTCTATGAAAAAATATTGAACATGTTACACAAGAATACAACACAATACAATATAGAGTACGACAAAACAAAAAAAAAATCAGTTGCAACACGAGCCTATTCCCGGTCCCATGATCCTCTACTACTTAGTAGAAATAAAGTACCTGTATATGGACCCTTGCCCATATATACACCTGCAGAAATGTAATCTGTTCGGAGACGAAGACATAACCCCAAATAAAGAGTGACAAATGAATCCTAGTAGGCACCCACCAATGTCCCATGCCCCAATACGTGAAAATATGCAACTACAATTTGAAAAAGTAAATGATGTAAACCAGTAAGTACTCAAAAGTAACTATCAATACCGGTGTCTTTTCCATTTTCATTTTAACAATTTAATATAATAATATTCTATGCTCATCAGAACCAAGACCTCAGGCCAATAAGAATCATTCACTCAGGCTAATATAGTAAAACCATGCCCTCAAGCCTGCCCTCAGACTATGCAGTACCTTGCCCTCAGGCATTTCCCTTAGGTGAAATAGAATCTCTCCCTCAGGCCGAAATGAAACGAAACCCTCGGGTAATCAGAATCATGCTCTCAGGAATTTCCCTCTGGCTGATAGAACTATTACCTCAGGATAAATAGAACACTTCCCTCAGGATAAAGTATCCAGGCCGAGACCAACATATAAGCAAGAAGTTATATAAAATTACTCTTAAGGAAATTTAAAAGCATGCTATAATTTTACGGTATACCCTCGAGTGACCTGGCCAAACGGCAAAACAGAGGAACGCACCCTGGGGGTGGTCCTGGAACCAAGAAGCAATCCCAAAAAAAATTTATACATATTAATTGAACTACCTATGCAATTATTGGTATTTTATTCGTCAACTCCTTATCCATACGACACCCCATTCATGGGCGCGTATCACATAGGTACAGAAAAATGCACAATAGTTGGAATTTAAACACCCAGCCACCTAACTTTAACACCCCTGAATGGTATACACAAATGAAGATCCACGAATAGTCCAAGAATAACGTAGAACTAAGGTGAAATAAATCCTAATTCAAACATAAATAACATCCATTTGAGGAAGAATTGTAAAGATCCACTTAAGGAGAGTGTAGAGCTTACTCGTGTGGTTCCAACGAGATTGTCCAAGGCAAAAACGGATTCCCGACGCTCGATCTGGAGATCATAGAAGGACATTACTCCTCTTCCAACTCCTTCCTTCGATTCTAAGACAATCCTGTGAACAGGGTTGGATACTTCCCATTTTATGCAAGAAAACAAACTACATGACATGTACTATTTACTACACGGTGTGTACATTTCTCATTTAACTGTTCCTTTGGCGACACCGACACACTTTTCATATGTCAAAATGAGTACACGGTGTGTATTCTTTTTTACACGGCTTGTACTGTCATGCAGCTAGCAGCTAATTCCACTTCCTTACTATTTGAATGCCGACTAACTACATGACATGTAAAAATCCACTAAACGGCGTGTAGTCGGTTTTTACACCCTTCGTCGCGAACATGGCTACACACCATGTTTACTCATCCCTCACGGCCAAAGTTCATGTCCTGTGGAATAGTACATGGCATGTAGTACAGAAATTTAGGTTTTTTCCCCATTTCTCTTATTTCATCAAAAACACTTCAGGAAAATAAAAAAGAAGAAACCTGTACTAAAAAATAAAAACTGGGTTATTAAAATAATCACTCTCCTAATACAAAATAGCCCATGATTTTATTTTTTCCCCTCATTTTTTCAATAGTTTTCAAATATTTTCATTTAATTTAATACCAAATATATATCAATTAATTTTATAAAAATTTGTAGAAAATAAATTTCAATTCCTATTTAATCTACATCAATTCTACAACTTATCAATGCTTACTTCAATTCTACTTTCTTTTCCAACATCCATTTCAACAATATTAACCATTATTCATCCATCAATATGTTAGTTTTAATAATTTCATCATTAAAACCTTGTTTTTTAATGATTATTTCATTTTTTGATTGTATTATTAATTATTTCATTTTTTATTCGAAAAAGATTATTGATTGGATTTTTGTTCTTTATCAATTAATTAATGTTTGGTCTTTATTATTTCATTTTTGGATTGTGTCTTTATCAAATGAATCATGATTATAGATAGAGTTATTAATATTTCATTATTTTTTATCATCACCAAAATTGGTGCTTAATCTGCAATGTGTAAGGGTGAAAAGTAGTGTTGTTTTCAAAATAATAAATATCTAATGATCGAAACTAGGTATCCCTATGGGTAGTAAAAAGGTATTTTTTCTCATTATTATGAATTAACCTAGAATAACATTTGTTAAATTTGAATGATGACGATCATGTTGGAAAAGATAAGGTTTGGACTAAAATCCTATAATTATTTTTTCCTACAAGGTAAGATTCCAATGCATGTCTTTTCAATTACTCTAGATCATGGAGTCTTTTCCAGAAAAGGTTAATCCAATTGGACGGAAAAAGTTAAATTTGTTTTCTCTTCAACACTACACAACCTACTCCATAGTTGTATCCCATGTTATAATTATGATTTCCCAATTACATATAACCTAAAAGCTACCATAATCCCTTCGAAAACCAGCCATCATAAATCCAAACAACATTGTTTCCTAAAATCCAAACCTAAAATGTAAACCTGATGTATCATATGAAGTGTCTATTTTTTTTATTGACTAGCTAGTAGACCATATGGGTTTAACCCCACTATGTCACATAACTACCCTTTAGTATTATGTGTATTTTGGTACTATAAATTTATTTTTTTACTACTGAACATGATAATTAAATGATGCGTGAAGGTGGTTAATATATTGGAATCATTTCTAGGGTGTATGATTCCTCAGGTGTAGTGAAAATTGGATCAAAAAACATAATATCTCACCCCTACACATTCCATCATTTTATATCCCCAATTCCTCTTAAAAAATTACTACTTCGCGTTCACTGAAATACAATGACTCTCTTCTTCTCTATGTTCCTCTTTCTATCTATCTTATTATCAAACAAATTCATTCATGGATAATGTGTGTTACAGGGATCCTTTACTCACTCAAAAAACCTAGATACTGAAGAAAAACCTATATTTATCACAATATCAACATATCAATTTTATAATGAGTATGATTTTAAATGTTTGAGCATTATTATTTTACCCTTAAAACACCCTCCCCCCACCAAAACAAGCAATATGTACCACCTAACAATCATATTGAGCACTCATTGATACATGACTGCATTATTATGGACAACATATTTTTTGATCATTCATCGGGAATCTCCAAACATTATATGCTAACTTATTTATGAAAACAAATTTTATATTAATCCTAGACTCATCCATATGATGCATAATGTATGGATTTTTAGTGAGATTCAATGTATATACCCCCATGAATATGTCTCTAATTTCATAGAGTTGTTAGATAAATTTTCCAACAAAGGAATATCATCTATTTCCTTTTAATTTAGGTGTTTCCAATTATCCAAAATCAATAGAGACTTGGATTGGTTGATGATTCAGGATACTGATTCAACCACCACTTTTGGTTGTTTAGAAAATAAATTATTTTAATATTTATTCCCACCAAATACATTCATAGAAGGACTACAATGAAATTAAGAACATCACCACAGATGATATAGAATCTATGTGGGAATCCAATGATGAAATAAAGGAGGTATAACAAATATTCTCACACCACAAACTAAATGAATAGCTTAAACATCAATCATCATACTGGGGACCCCATACAACTTCCCAAATTATAGTTGATGTCACTGATATTTGATGATTTATTATTAATAATCCTTACAAGTTCTAATAAATCATACATGATTCTTCAAACAATGTTAGTATCTTTTGAATATATAGAGGACAACCTATGCATGGAATCTACTTGGTGGAGGATCCCACCATCCATGTATCGCAAGTAGATTCTCTAACAAATATTCTAGTCTAATTTTCAAAACCTGTTGTTCCCCCATGCCCTACTCAAGTTGTGAAAATTCAATACTATGTGATTTGAAGATTCTCACACTCTTATAATAATTGAATTTAATGAGTTGAAGAACCACATGATTAGGATTTTAATTATTTCAATTATAATCAATAAGGAAGAATGTACCAATCTCCCCAAAAGTATCAAACAAATACATGAAAATACCATCTCAGGTAATGTATTAAATATCTAAGGTAACTGGCTGTATAGAAGTGGATAAATTGCATCATGAAACCAGAGACAACCTGGTCACCTTCGCCAAGGTCTAGCTCCTTGTCCAAAGAAACCTCTACAACAAATATTAATGAGAGTTGTATAGTTTATAATCTAAAAATAATTCATAGAGACCACAATTGAAACGAAAACCTCTATAGTCTAATGATGAAATTCATCTTGTTTACTTTACATTGAAGGATGATCATCTGATGAGAACCCAAAAAAAATATCAAAAACAATTAGGCATTGATATGAAACCCAAAGCATCAAATGTGGAAAATATTTAAGAGAATATCTAACATGATATTGGGTACATTTACTTATAATATTTTAAATATTTTGATTTAGTTGGAATAATTTTTTTTTGTTAGTTTTGAAATTGTGAGGAATTTTTTTACCCTTGTATATTTGAAAAAAATGAAACTATTATTGCTATTCAATGGAAAACTAATGGATTAGAACCAATTGATTAATATCAAACAAAAGAAAATTCTGAAATATAAAATGGGCCAACACAATTAAATCCACTTCTCCCTTTTATAAATGAATGAAACATGAAGAAAAAGGATGGGGAATATAAAAAATTATGAGAGTTGTTTCTACAATTACATGTCAATTTTCCATTTTTAGTGGAAATTTCCCAATTATCATCCTATTAAAGGTTCTAAAAAAATATCCCCCAGAAAAAAAAATTACGACATACAAGTCATATCGTTTTGGAAAGAGAGATATGTAGTTGTTTTGAGGATGCTACATACAAAAAATGGGAGGTCTTTAAAGATTTTGAATTCCATTCATGATTGGTATGATTAGTTTTAAAAAATTCCTTATGTGATATTTTTATTCGAATTAATATCATGTTGATGAGTATTTAGTATAATATGGGACCCATAGATTTTAAACCAGCTGTGGTAGTGGTCTAAAACATTGACCTCTTATTCACATACGCTATGTACTACTCAATAGTGTATTTGTATATGATAGACAAATCCTTATCCCACCAATTTCTTTGACTGTATGTGGAAGAGGAAGGTTAATTTATCTTTATTCATGGATTTCTGTTTATCACCATTAGAAAGGATTCAATTGATGGTAACATTGGGAGGATGATTTTTAGAGATGGTAAATAACAAGTTGCGCTTTTTTGGTGAAATCCGCTATGCATATAAATTAGTTAAAAAATTTTAAATCTATCTTTATCACTAATATATTAAATTGCCTTGTGACCAATAAAAATGATAATAATAAAATGTGTCAGGTCGATAGGGATCAAGTCCTCCAATGAATTCACATTGCACTTCACCATTTATAGTGTAGGTCATCCCACCTTTCTCTCCATATATTTTCAAAAATATTTTTACAATGGGTATCAACATAGGGTTAAATAATTAAACATCAAAAAAATTATACTTTTAGACAATAAATAAACTATTTAATATGTGGATAAATAGGATTGATTCAGTAGAATTATATAGGGTATTTTAGTAATTATGACAGTTCTAACCAAATGGATTTTTTTCATAGGATCTAGTAAAAAAAGATACAACATAAGATAAAAATGTTCTATCAAACATATAAACTGAATGTAAAGGTCAATCACCTGATTATGTAAAAAATATTAGAAATACACTCTATGAATTGAATATGTGACGTGTAGTTTTTTTGGGTCATTAAATTCCCCTAACATTAATGATCATTGTGAACCCACCCCCATCTCACCTTATCTTATGTTCATCCCCTCCTATAATGTGATCTCCTTTTCACAATGTTTCACCCCTTTACAACCAGCCTCCTTTCCCTTACCCAAACCACACATCTTCCTATTACTCCATTACCTTCTCCTCCCTCTGAAATGTCCATAACCAAGATAGTTCGCACCCCACCCATCGACAGTGTCCCCATTCATGAGGACACATCTCTTCCCTAATTACAGAGAAAGGATTATCCAGTTTGACCATCTAATGATCACTCCACCTCATCCTCTTCTCTATATCTTCTTCTACTACTGTATTTAACAACACACAATCATCCTCTAGTGGATTTAGAATCCCTTACCACCCTCACCATTATACATTCTTTAAAAATTTTGAACCCCTTGCATATTTTTTGTACATACCCAAACAAATATAACAGGGACCAACAACACATTGAACCTCGCATTAATAAAGAACATCAAAATTCATCATTAGGCCATTCTCTTCATTGGTAATATTCAGCTGACCCCGATTGACCATGTGTGAGATAATATTTTTTGGGAATTCTTCTTTGAGTTCCTTGCTCACTTCAATATTGGCATCAACATCATCTGAATAAGACTTGAAGATATGATATGGGATTTCATAATGTGTGAATTTTTTTTATCCATGGAATCACCCATCCACACCTCCCCTATATTTTTGACATATTAATGTGACCATAATAATTCTAAGGGTAGAAAACATTGGTCCCTGGTTTCTAGATATCATAAGATATTTTAGGATCCTTGAAACGGTAAAAGAAACATGCTCTATAGTTATACACTATAAACGATACACTAGGGCTTCATTCACACATGGATTGAATATGGTGATGCCCATAGGTGGTTATCGATATTAAGGTCATAATTATTTCATCATCCATAGGTGGAACAACCATCTCTATATACTGGAAGGTTGGTGTGTTCTCTAAGTCCCCGGTGGAGAGGAAACATGGTAAATTTATTATAGGTTCTTCCATCACCCAATTTTCCAATAATAATTGTGCATTTGGTTATACCCAACTCTAAAAATCCATTAATGAAATATTTGGTATCAGCCTACTACTTCTCCACTTTGTGGGCGGATCATAATGGATGTTATCATTTGCTAATGGGCAGCATCATATATGGATGATACTGACTAGGCCATATACCATCATTCATCAGACCCAGCAACACAACCCTCCCCACCACAAACCCCTACATCCATAAAAACTTATACTGCCACAACTCCCTTACATGTCACCACTACTATCACACCAAACACAATTATACCTTCCCCCTTTCCAACCCATATTTATTCTAAAGATATATAAGGACACAACCATAAATCATTTCTTAATCCTTGATATCAGTCAAGAACATACATTCATACACATTGATGATCTTTTAAGGATTATTGTTTTACATAATTATGACATAATACATACATAACATCTCATAATCATACATGTTTGCACTATTAAAACAATATCTATTTTTTTCATAATATAAATCTTTTCAAATAAAACATAATCTATTTGAAAATTCATCATTTCATTTAAATTGCCTTATGTATTAAACCTATACATCTTTCTAACCTATGAAAAACATTTAATTACTTGGGACGAGAACAAAAAGCTCATTAAGGGATATATGGAAAGAAATCTTCAATCATGTGATAACATAAAACCCAATAAAACCCATTTCATAAAAACATGTTAACATGGATATAAAAATCATGTATTTTCCTTGGGACATATTTTCCATATCACTCTTTCAATCACCAATACACATGGAAAAACCATTTGGTCTAATTCCACCTTCAGTGCACCCAATGTATTGGAGAGCTATAATGGGGATCAACCCATCATATTTTGAGCTATAAGGGTATCAAACCGACATAAACTACTTCAAAGGATTATACCATGTTAATAATGTATCAAAAAATCTAGAGAAACCCCTCATTCCATAAATATATAAAAAACAATCTTTTTGAATTTCTTTAACGAGACATTTAATATGATTTAAAAATGAAATTACCTTATAAATATAATTAGAGTGTGAATTAATAGAATGTAATATATGTTTATAAACTGTAAATACAGATATTACAACATAATATAACAACAAATTTACCCCAAAAATAATATCAATATGACATAATGTATAATGAAGAAGGCCATCCCAAAGAATGGAAATTGGCTTCAGAATTCCATTACGATGTTTCAGCATGGTTATTGATATACATTGGAGGGATTAATGAAATGGTAATGGGGTATATCATGATTAATATATCATAAGTTTAATTTGGGTTAGGTGTGAAAAAATACACCACTATTAGTAATAAAAATTAAAGAACATAACATAGGGGTGATTATTGAATAAAATTGATAAAAAGATGATCCCCTATCTTTGGTTATACTTCTCCTGAATGTTCTTAAAAAATCATGTATGAAATATGAAATAGTTTTATTAATATTTTACAGAAACATATTCCAGATTATAACACCATTAATGATTATCTTATTACATCTTTCCACCCATTCATTATTAATATTTTGTTAATTCCATTGTTTCAGGTGCGTGGATTACATGGTTTCCATGAGCGGTTCGTAGGGTATTATCATGTCAGTTGTAAGAGATTCTCAAAAAGTGGAAAAAATTGTATTTTCATGTTTTTGTAACCTTAAATTATAAAATTTATTATTTTCAATTCTAATATGAGGATGATTCATTATTTTCAACAATAATGATGTTTGTTTAGATCATTTTGGTGGTTCTTTGATAATAACGAACTCCTTTTGTTTTGTAAATTAATATCTTGTGTAAAAAATTATTATAGAACAATAAATAATATATAATAAATTTATAATAATCTGATAAAACCATAAAAATGGTTTCATGACCAGTATATAAGTATGTAAAAGGAATTGAAATGACATCGTTCATGATATTGGTAAATCGACATATCACAGTATATGTTTTCATTTCTAGAATAAATGTTATAGGAGAAAAATTATAATCCTTAATATTCCACAAACCAGATGATATCCAGAATTTTTAACATACAAGATCATTCATGATTCATAGATATGATAATACGAGGAATGAAGGTGACTATAAAATAAAATTAAAATAAAAGAAAGAAAACCAAAGATGGTTTTAACTTTGGATCTATTCTACTTGATATCCTTTTTAAGGTCCTTGGATTTGTCCATTTAGTGATGTTTTCGACGCTTTCGCTGGGGCGCGCGCATCCGTCTGCGGGGAGGACGCGCTGCTTGTTGCCCTGCATTCCCGCTTTCCAAAGGCGGGCGGCATCTGTTCCTTGTTTAGGGACGTTTTCTCCTTGATCGAAACCGAGATGATGGGATGTCGGTTCTTCCTTCCGTGGATTCCTCCTCGGAGCTCATCACCTAGTTCGGGTCACCCTCATAGATTTAAGACGGGTTCGTGAAGCTCATTCTCGGTGCCATATCTATATGGACGCCGGTTAATTACGCTGCTTCCGTCAAGACGCTGCAAGGGGTCTTGTTGAGGCAGCAACCTTCGGTGAGGATAATGGTCAGTCTAGGGCGTCGTCGGCATGTCTGTCTTCAGTCCCTCATCACAGGGCTTCTCGAGGGCGCGGAAACCCAAGGCATCCCACATCGAACGTGGGGAATATGTACCATCTGAGGTTTTCCACGGCTTCCCATGTTTGACACGGGGTATGCCGCGAGTTTAACGTCTTGTGAAGATGGATCGGATTGAAAGTCCCCTGGGGGGAACACCGATGTTGGGGCCAGCACGTGGGCGGATTCCCGGATGCTACGGAGTGGAATGGGGTGGCATGATCCCACCAGGATGTGGTGGCCTGGGTAAGGATCAGGATAGATGGTGGGGTGAGACATGGGGCTTATGCTATGGGGCGGCCGAAGAGGAGGAATACTGTTTAACGTCATGCGGGACGAGGGCATACAGTTTGACGTCATGCAGGATGATAGCATGTGGGGCATACGCTCTGAGGCAATCCAAGGTGGGTATGGGGCTTACGCTCTGAGGCGGCCCATAGTGGGTAGTGAACCGACTTGAAGAGATCGGAACAACTGGGTGGTGGGCTTGAACCTCGTGGAGGCTTCCTACGTACTGTGTGTTAGCACGAATCAAAGTCCACGTAGTTCGCTGGGATGGGGCTTACGCTCTGGGGTGGCCCACATTGTATGGGGCTTACGCTCTGAGGCGGCCCACAGAGGATGTCATGGTCGAGGCGCGCTCTATGCCCACGTGAGTCATGATCGGTGTGGGAAACAAGAGGCAGCAGGGACCAGACGATCACGTTGCGAAGGGTGCGTCCATGAGAAGAGGAATGGGGCTTACGCGTTGAGCAGCCCAAAGAGGGAACAGGGGCTTACGCGTGGTTAGCGGCCATTGGTGTCGGGGCTTAATCCAAGGTGGAGGCCCGCGGTGCGACAAAGCGCAGTTGGAAAAGGACTCCACTGGCCTTGGAAGGGGGGTGTACGGAGATGCACGAGTGCAGTCATCCACAAGAAAGGTTTGGGGATTACGCTCTGAGGCAGCCCTTCCCCCGCGGACAAACGCCGCTCTGCCAAGTAGGATCTCATTCCACGTGAGGAAGAGTCCATTCCCTTGGAGACGAGTGGCATGAAAAATTTCCATGATGGGGGGACCCTGCGTGCGAAGTACGTGGTCGGACCACAGTTTAACGTCTTGTGTTAAGGACGAGATGCTTAGTAGTTTAACGTCCTGCATCATGGACGAGGTGGGTTTTCTCCACACCTCTAGGGCTTACATTCCCAATGCCCTCTACACCTTGTGGAAGGGAAGACGTCGGCAAGGCCGTGATGAAGGGGGGCCGTAGGGCAAACCACTGGGGGGTCCACGTTAGCGTGGCTATGCGAAAAATCAATAGCTGTTAGCGTGCCTATGCAGAGAATCATAAGCAAAATCAACGCAACGGGAAGCACGGTCCAAGGGACCTTGAGGATACTTCACACGAGCCTGGAAGGCCGTGCGGGAAAACAATGCATGGCGCGCATGCTCGGTATGGGAGAAATCAGGTGCCGATGCAAGGGGGCAGCCAAGGGGCGTCAAGGTGAGGGGTCCTGGGCTTTGCGCGTAAAAGGAAAGGTTTGCGCGCAAAACACCGGGACGACGCACAGTTGGAGCTATGGAATTGCGCACGAAGAGGGAATTACACGCATGGTTTTGCACCCAAGGCAGGGTATTGCGCGCACGGATCAAGGATTGCGCGCAAGTCTGGAACCTGGGGGAGGGGGAAATTCACTTAAGCCGCTGGAATTGCATGCAAAGGTGAACTTCTGGGCAAGGTTTCGTGAAATGAGGGATTTCCTGGATGTCGTTATTCGCGCAGGGGGAGCCGAATTGCGCGCATGAGAGTTGCTTAGGATTCCTCAACCCCCAAACCGTTAGAGCTCACCTTATATTTATAGGCAACCTCGGGCGCGGAATCCGGGCAGCGAGCGAAATTTTCCGCATCGGGAACCGTCAGCGTGCAATATCAGGCCACGGAGAACCGGGGCGCACAATTATTGTGAACCTCACCGGCACGATTCCTCGCATCTCGGGAGTACTTCGCGCGCAAAACATTTTTTCACGCGGATCCTCCTTTATTTCGCGCACCACTTCCTGGGCCTCCGGTTCGGGCCTCTGATTCCGAAAATGACATCACTTCGTCATTTCGAAACTTCCTCCGTGAGTTACAGACTTTTTTTGGCATCAACAAGTGAGAACATTAAGTCTGGGATGTGGGGAAGGGTTTTATTGTATTATTATCCTTAAATTTGGAAAGTCTCAAGGATTCCGTGGTGTGGGAGGAATAGGGGGAGTGGGTAGTATTTACATAGTAAGAGACGAAGAGTTGTCTCATATTTTAATCATTATTTTATTATATTTCCACAGTGTAAAAATATTTATGAATACATTAAAAAAAATATTAATATTTTCATATAATTTTGAGATAAGTGTGCTTCAATCAGAAAAAAATCATCCATGACACCATAAATCTTCAATTTAGATTAATTTTTAAATTATTGTTTTTCAGTATTTTTTAAAAATTCATGTATTTCTGAAAATTACCGAAAATTCACCATAACCATTTTTCAACATGTATAATCCAAAAATGAAATCAATTTTGGGAAAATATGTTTCAATATATGATTAATCAAATTTTAAAATAAAATAATATTTTATTCCAAAAATAAAAAATTTATAAAATTTATTTACATATTCTCAAATTTGGGAATATCATAAATTCAGTTAAATCATATAAGTATACAATGATAGGTCATTTTACTGTTCATAAGGGTGTATCACTATTTCTATGGGTTTCATTACTATTCATAAGGGTATGTTACTATTCATCAAAAAATATGTTTCTCTTATCAAACTCTAAATAAATTACTGAAAGGTGTATTATCAAAAAATTGTAAAAAATGAAGGCCTTTGGCCCTTTCCAATTGACCTAAAAACATTCTCACTACAATAAAGAATATGAACTGGTTTCTCTTCAAAAGTAAATTGTATTTCATCTAAACTACATCATAGCTTAGAACATTAAATGAATCAGGAACATACTTTCTCAACATTGAAATGTTAAAATCATTGTGTACTCATAATAAACATGAAGGTAAAGCTACATGATATGCAACTGATCAGCATTTCTAAAATTTCATATGGTACAATAAACCTTGGACTTAGCTACCCATTCTTACCAAAATGCATAACACCTTTCCATTATGAGATTCTATAAAAAATATGATCACCTAATTCAAGATAAAATTATTTCCCAATATTGTATATATATCTTTTCTACCTACAATGATGTTTCCTCATGTATTTCTGGATCATATTCAATTTTTGAAACACCTCCTCTACTAATTCTGGCCCCATTAACCTTTTTTCACTAACTTCATAAAAAAATTATGGAGTCTAACAACTCTCCAAATAAAATTCCTAAAAATGATCAATCTATATACTGTAATGAAAACTTTTGGTATAAGAAAACTCAACTAACGAATTATATTGATACTGTATTCCCTAGTATTCAATAGAAAAATATTGAAACATATACTCTATGTTATGAATTGTTTTTCTATCTACCCATATGATTGAGGATGAAAATATGTACAGAAATATAACCCATTCCCAAATACATCTGAAGGCCCGTCCAAAATTTAGAATTGAACCTGTGATCCTAGTCATATACAATGGAATGTTTCACTCCATGTAAGATAACAATATCTTTGTGGTATAGTTGATAATGTTGATCCAAAAAAATTATATCTCAAGTAGAATGAATATATACATATTTGGTCAACTGATCAATAATAAAACAAATCATATTTTTACATCAATAATTTTTTGGTAGTCCCACAAATAAATCCATGGATATATTCCCCCATTTCCACTCAACCATCAGTAAATGCTGGAGCATGCAGTTTTTTAACTAACACTCTTCATTTACCTATTGACTAGTCAATAATTTCATAGTAATATCAGCAATATCCCTTTTCATTCCATCCCACCAGTAATACTCTTGATGGTCTACGTACATCTTAGTACAACCAAGATGAACTGAAAATCAAGAAATATGAGCTTCACACAACAATTCATTCTTCATCTATAAATCATAAGGCTCACACATCATATTAACAAATTATAAAATACTATTTTTAATGAGGATAAATTCTAGAAACATTACCATTTTAACCAATTATTCATTTTTCTATAACTAATATTCTTCCTTCTATGGTAGTTTAATTCTGTATGAAAATGTTGAATGCACAGACACTTGAGACAATACAGATGTATTTCCTACAAAAAAATCTTCTAAGCCAAAAATCATAAAATATTTTACCAAATTAACATTTTCCAGATGTATCATCATTAATGTATCCTTACTTTTCTGACTCAATGCATCATCAATTTTTTTTCATTCCACATATGGTAATGAATCGTGTAATCATAATCCTTTATTAATTATAGCTCTCTTATCTGTCTCATGTTTAATTCTTTCAGAGTGAATATATACTTCAAATGTAGATGGACAATTTATATTTTACATTAGGCTCCATAACTAAATGATACCTCCAAATTTTAAAGAAAAAATCATACCATCTAATTCCAAATCATATGTATGGTAATTTAACTCATTGGGTTTCAACTCGCGTGATGCATAAGAAATTAACTAATTATTATGAATCAGAACACAACCATGTAACATCAATTAAGAGTAACTATAGATGAAAAAGTCAAAATTTCTAGAAGTTAGAGTCAGAAATGGATTATTCACCAATCTTATTTTCAAATATTGAAAAAATCATCAGATTCTTATGTCCAACAAATTAATCCCTTTATATTGGGAATTTTCCTAGCAGGATAGGTAAATGTTCGATGTTTTCAAAAATACATTAATAATAACAAGATAATCTATGAAAACAATGAATCACTAATACATTTGAATGTCTTGGTCATTCCTCTATCACTATTTATTTGGTAGGATTAACTGGTCTTTCATACATATTTACAATGTTCCAATTCAAATAAATCGGTTTCTACCAAAGTTCACAATTTACGAATATTCCATACATTAATTTTCTTTTATGGTATTTTAAACAACCCATAGATGTTTTTCATGATCCTATTTACATCTAGAATATATCATAATACCATCAGTAAATAAAAATGAAAATATATCTAAGATCCCATGAAATATTATATTCATAAGTTCCATGAATACAACAGGTGCATTAGTTAACACAAACGGCATAACTAAAAATTACTAATTACCATATCATGTATGGAAAACAGTCTTCAGGATGACTGCATCAATTACATACAACTAATGGAACCACGACTTCAGGTCAACCATCGAATAATATTGTACTCCCTATAGATTGTCAAACAAATCAACAGTATAAGGAAAATGATACGTTTTTAACTATAATATTATTGAAGGATCAATAATCAATGCAATGTCTCATTGAACCATCATTCATCAAAATAAACAAGATAAGATATCCCAATGCTGAAGTGATAGGTAGGATGAATCCTTTATCTAATATGACCAAGATAACTTTCATTTCCATCTTTTATTAGTTTTATAGCTTCCTGATATGTTATCAATGGTATGGCTTATTTCTTGTACAGAAACTGAAATTATTTATGAAAAACAACGTATTCTTCTCTGAAATATATCTTAGCATGATAAAAAGAAAGCCATACCATTCCAAGAATAACATAAAACTCTACTAGATGAAAAACAACAAGGTTTTTAGGTAAACACGTTCCATATTAAAACATAGGTAGATTATTATAATTTATTTCATTCAAATTATTTCATCATGGTTTTTTACCATGAGATCTTATTTCATTTCCAGAGGATGAATTCCCAATTTTTCTGAAAATAACTCATAAATAAATGAATTTGTAGAGCTTGAATCCAACAACATTGTTTAAATTTTTTTAAAAATTTGAAATGTACCTGATACTGCCCAATTTGATAATTCATGATCTGCTGACATGGTTGAAAATTATTTTACCACACCCTTCTACTTTCAATCTTGTTGATCCTCTTCCTGAGTGACTAGCTTCAGACAAACGTTAAGAAAATTGGCTGAGTTTCTTATAGTTAAAGAATATCACCATCATTATCTCAATAATTTTTGGATCATTTTCCTTTCAATCAGTAGACATGTGTCAAAACCATCCACTTTGGTAGAATTTCCCATAATTTACAAGACATTCACCATGATGCCTTTTACCAAAAATTTCACAAGGTGGGAAAATAATTTTCTTACCTCCATATTTTTTTGAAAAATTCATTACCAAAGAATACCATCCAGGAAATTTTTTTTATTTTCATCACAAGGAAAATACGTGTTATAAACATCTCTATCCACTTCTTTATCACAATGAACAAGCTACACATAGATTTTAACCTCTCATGAATCAACATTTCATCAAAAAATTGGTTTCAAACCAATGTATAATCTATTAATCATACTATCAACATCCCAAGTAAAATTTGGCATGTACTTGGGAACTCTTGTAAAATTAGATTCATATTGTGCCCTAGATTCATCATCATTCTGCATCAGCTCCAAGAATTGTTTCTGCCTTCTGAGTCAAACTACATTAAGAAAATAATTTTCCATAAAAAGACACGAAAAATCATCTTACTGTATACTATAATGATAATATACTTCTCTAATATTTTTAACAAGAAACCACCATTGATTAGAATCATAATACAAATGATAAATGGACTGTATTACCTTTTGACGTTATCAAATCCTATTATATCAAATACCATTTCTTTATTATTGGTATATCATTCGACTATCATTGGATATGTGGTTCCACTGAATTCATGTGGATGTTTCCTTATAAAATGACTCACAAAAGAAATGTTTCTTCATGGTAGATCATGTTCATATCAACCATAGATAACCCAAATATTTAGTGATTTTTTCAACTGACCCACTATGTTTCAAACTGCTTGGTTTTGATTCCCACCTTTCTTTGCTATAGATTCAGACAAACATTAGCCTCTTAAGTGCTTTCTGACTTCAGATTCGGTGTTTGTTCTACGGAGTTTTTTTTGAATTGACATATCAAAGACAACGATACGTGGTAATATTTTTATTTTATATATTTATTATTTAACAATTGATTAAAAATCATTTATAGTATTCTGTTAATGTAAACATTACACCAAAAATTATCTAAACCATGTTATGATACCAAATATAATAACTTGATCCTTAAATGTTATTTAAAAATAAATTTTAGTAATTGTAATACATTCATAAAAATTGATGTCTTTTAATGATAGATTTTTTGTGAATTTGAATATAAAACATTCATAACATCTCATAATCATAAATGTGGATACTATTAATACAATATCCATTTTTTCAGAATTTAAAACCTTCTAGATTAAAAATAATCTCTTTGAAAAAACTTCAAGAAATTTAAATTGTCTACCTTATTTCTTGTAAGAATCTTTATAACGTGTGTAAAACATTTAAACACTTTGGATGAACACAAAAATCTCAGTAAGATATATAATGAAAGAAATCATTAGTCAAGTGATTAAATAAAAACCAATAAAACCCATTTCATAAAACCTCCCGAACATGCATGGAAAAATCATATAGATGTAATGGGAAATATTTAGCATATCACCATTAAAATTACCCTTTCACATCGAATAACCATTTATTCAGATTCCATCTCCAGAGTATCCAATGCATTGAGGAGCATTAATGGGGCTCACTAGTCATATCTTGAGCTATAACAGGCTCAACCAAACTTAATTCGAGCTATAATGGGGATCAACCCAACATATTCAGTGTTATAATGGGATTAAACCAACATAAACTATGTCTACGAGACATACCAAGGTAATATTATGTCAGGTAGTCAAGAGAAACCACTGTTTCTATACATTTATAAAAAAAACTTATTTCTTAATTTCATTAAATGGACTTTTAAAAAGATTTTAAAGGTAATGTCCCTTACAAAAATAATTTATGTGATAATTAATAGAATGTGATGGATATCTATTTATACAATAAATAAACATAATTCAACAAACTATAAACCATAATTATTCCCAAAAATAATCTCAATACCACATAATCTATAAATGAAGAAGGACATCCCAAAGAATGGAAATTTGATTAATAATTCCATTACGAATTTTAATCATGGTAATGGATGTACATGTGAGGGATTATTGAAATAGAAATAGGTTATATCATCATTAATAGATCATAAGGGATGTTTGGGGGAGGTTTCAAAACAAACATCATCATTAGTAATAAAAAATAAAAGAGCATAACATAGGGGTTAAGGTTTAATAAATATGAGAAAGAGATGATCATTTACCTTAGGTTGGACTTCTCGCAAAAGTGATTAAAACTCATGTATGAAGGTTGAAATAGAGTTATAAATTAATTTAGAAACATATTATTTCTTATAACACCATTCATTACCATTTTATCACATCATTCCACCCATTCATTATTAATATTTTTTTAATTCTATTGTTTTTGGTTTGTGCATTACATGGTTTCCATGTGCATTTCGTAGTGGGTTTTAATGTATGATGTAAGAAAAACTCAAGAATTTGAATGATAATGTATTTTCATGTTTCCTTAACTGTAAATTATACCATTTATCATTTTTAATTTTGATATAATGATGATTTAGTAGTTAAAATTTTAATGATATTTATCTAGACCATTTTGGTGGTTCTTTGATCATAACGAACTGATTTAAGTTTTGTAAATTAATATCATATAAATAAATTGATTATATAATCTTACATAATATGTAATAGATAAATTATTAAATGTTTAAACCACATAATTTTTTTCATGAATAGTCCTGAAGGAATAAAAAGAAATTGGAATCTCATTGTTCAAGATGTTGGTAAATCGACATATCACTGATGAAGTTTAAATTTTTAGAATAATATGGATAGGAGAAGAAGTAAAATCATTAATCTTCTATAAACATAATGAAATCCATATTATTGATGATACAAGATCATTCATTTATCATGTATAAGCGAAGGTGAGGAAATAAGATGAATATAAAACAAAATGAATAAAAAATAATGAAAACTAAAGAAGATGTTTACCTCTTAACCTCTTCTCTTTGAGATCTTTATTATGGTCCTTGGTTTTCTCTATTTGGTGATACTAGATGGTCTTGGACTTGAAGAATGGGATTGATATGAGTAATTTCAAAAAATTGGAAAGGATCAACGATTCATAGGTGTGGAGGAATAGAGGGGAGTGGGTGGTATTTATAGTGGAGGAGAGGTGGAGTTTTCCCTTATTTTATTCAATATTTTTTTATTTAGTCACAAGAGAAGAAATAGTTATGATATCAAGACACAAAATATTAATATGTGCATTGGAGTTTGGGATAAGTGGGTCTACATCATCAAAACATCAACTGTGATGTAATAAACCATTTATTTAGCTCTATTTGTAAATTATTGTATTTCACTATTAATAAAAAATTCATCTATTTTATAAAATTATCAAATAATATTACACCAAACATTTATTGATGAATAGAATAAGAAATTTGAACTGCATTTTTTGAAAATAATTTTCTTTATATGATTAATTTAAATTTTAAATAAAAAATTATTTTATTCCAAAAATAATAATTATAATAAAATTATTTTCTTATTCCATGATACAAGTATTTCATAACATCCATTAAATCATATATATATATATACTATCAGAGGTGATATTACAATTCATAAGGGTATGTCACTATTCATAAGTTTAACATTACCATTCATAAGAGTATTTTACTATTCACAAAAAAATATGTTGGGCTTATCATACTCTAAATATCATACTTATAGCAATCATGTATGTCCATTTTCAAAAATTCATATAATAGGTTGGAAAATACTGTTTACGGGATAACTATAAATATCTACAAAAAACAACATTTCATTCATTTCAGTTATTTTTTTATAACCTTGGTGTGTTACAATACATCACCAAATTCCACACACCATCACCCACCACATCATTACCTATATATCTCTGGGTGTACAAGTATTATATTCTAGATAAATTGAACAGAATTTATCACCATCTAAAAATTCCATATTCCAACATTTCACTTTTCAACAAATTTACTACGTAACTAGACACAACTACCTTAGACCAACCAAACTATTCCATCCCTTATTCTTCTTTTATCCCTCCAACCTCTAAAACTTAATGTGACCTAACCTCATTGATGAGAGACCCTGCAGTGTAGTAGGAGATTTAGAATTGGAGTCCCACTGAGGAAGGGACCCATTTATCCCCCCTCTTACAAAGGTGCCTTTCAATTACCCTAATTTCATATATACAAACACTATAAAGATTGGAACCTCACTTTTCCTATCAGTTCAATAAAAGGGACTCCATAATAGGTCATGGATGATCCTATTTCATGGCCATAGAGGACATAGATATGGTGGGCCAGATCAAGAGATCTATTTTTCAAGAGGGTACTTCAGATGCAGAAGCTGGAACGAGTTCCCCTTAGTCTTATTTTCTTTTATTCCCCTCCCTTGATTTACTCTATTTGGGTCTATATTCTTAACATTGTTTTAATCAGGCCACACTATATTATATTATTCATATTTGTTGATGAGATACAATCTTTGTACTCGAATTCATGATTTTAATTTATCTTTTTAATTTTTGTATTTTGTAGAAATTTATTTCTCTTATACCTCATCAATAGTTATAAACATGCTGGTCCCACAATAATATACCATTATATATTTAATTTCATAGAATTTGGATGAAATATAGAACCTTCGTAAGTATCTCTCAAATGATACTCATTCTCAGTAATGAATCTTACCGTGAAAACAATTGATACTGTTTTTCTACCTGAGATCCATGTTTAGTATTCTCCTAAGGTGTTAACCCCGCAATTCATCAACACAATATCAACGACACATAAACCAACACCTATATGAGGGAGAGGAATTACAATAAGAATAATAACACAGATTGATTACATTGTACGTATGTCCAGACAACAACATCATTTTTAGAAAATTAATATCTGAAATATATGTTTATGTTTATTATATTTTGGTGTAGTTATATTTTTCCTTTTAGTATCATTGTTGTTCATAAGTTTCCTTGATCAAAAATAAACTCACATTCCAATATTTTTATTTGTCTATTTATTTATTATTCAGTAGGTGTACCAACCCATTGTACCAATTTCATCCTATTTAGTTCTTATGGAGTAATTTATTATATATTATAGGTTTTTTCATTCTAAAAATTATTTAGTTATCCTAATTGGAAATTTCTATCTAATAAGTTTCTACAGGTAATTATAGTCATCACAAGAAGGACATGATTCATTAAATTTAATTTCATGTTTCCATATCATTTTATATACGAAATATATGTGATATCCCACCCACAGTAAATTGAAAAACTTTGTCGAAACTATCATTATTTATGTTTTTAGGAGTATTTATTGAGATTTATAATTGAAAACATGGATTATTTCTTTATTTTAACTTTCAAGGATACATTTTTCATTGAAACCATGATTGAAACCTCAATTCTCATTAATCCCATTTAAATAAAATACAATGTTTGTCTATCAATTTGTTAAAACCATGTTGTGAAATATTTATATTTTTAGAATGAATTTTGTGTTTAGTAATATGATTTAAATTACAAAAAATTTAAATCTCTTTTGAATAACATTTTACTTGATTGTCAACACTGGGTTATTGAAAATTAATTTTTTATACTCCCAATCCCAAGAGGATTATAAACCGATGAATTTATATTCAATTTTGAGAATATTTCATGAGAGACACATTAGAATTTAACCATTTCATAAAATTCAATAATATATTATTGATGTTATGATTGAAAAAATACATATTTAATATTATTTAGAATATCATTTCGAGTCAAATTTTCATAATACTTTCCATATATGTTTCCTTATTCAGCATATATCATTACTTAATAACTCTTCTTGGAAAAATCAATTTTAGTATTATTATCCCTTCATTCACTTATCATGGTATTATTTATGATTATGCTTTTAATTTGTGTGGTCGAATTTAAAGGTGATGAACATGGGATTTTTCTACTAAAGATATGTACAAAGGGTCTTTCATCAAACTGGTTTTATGATGTTGATGATTAATTTTTGTATTTTCCAGGCAGACATTGTACATTTGAAAAAAATATATAATGAAAACTGAAATGAATATATCTATATATATATATATATATTGTTATTAGTATTAAATATGGCAAAAAACTATTTCAAGACTTTTGAATCGTCTGATAGGTAATATGTGGTTATGAGATGGATGTGATATCTATCCTAATCCATAAATTTGAGAAATAATTAAAAATAAAATGAATTGAAACGTACATTTTAATTCTTATATGATATAATCATCGATCAAATTTTATTTTTTTAGCATGAAAACCCTTTGATGTTAGAGGAGTTACATCAATTCACTAGTTACGTTTATCACGCATTATACATTAGAGAATACCCAGATTCAAAAATTAATTTTTACATTCAATACTCCATACATCATCCACAAAATCATTTAATCATTATTTTTGATGAACCCCACATGATTGAATTTTTATTTTTATATACTATGTGGACATATTAGAACCAATAGTATCCTATCATTGGATAACTCTTAATTAATTTTACCTTGATTAATGAGTGAAAATTAATTTCCAGATAAATTTAAAAAGGTATAATGAATTTAGGGGGAAATTATGACATTATAATTAAAAGGGAAAAAAATAAAGCTGAATTACTAAACTATTAAAAACATAATATTTTTTAATAGGATTTATTTAAATGGAATGAGTTTTTTCTTAAAATATGTTTAATTTCTATATATGAAGTGAATGTTTATTGTTTTATAAATGGTTTCCTTTGTAATCATTTGTTAGATGAATTTTCATTAGGACACACAATTTCTCATGAGTGGGGAAATTTTATATGTCAATATATATATATATATATATTTGATTAATATATTTATTGATTATTATTTTATTATTTGATAACAAACTAGGATTTGGTTTGTATTTCATGTATTTCATTTTTTGAAGACAATAAATGATGTATACATTAATTAAAATAGGTGCATATTTTATATATCATTATCACACTAAAAGATAATCACATAAATGATGTTGAGATATTGCACAAAACATAAAGTTATAAGTATCACCTTGTCAATGATACTAGCCAATTCATATACCGGAAAAGAGGTTCTAAATTACATGGCATGCGTCCATATAACATGTTGTGATGTTTTTGGGAATGAAGTTACTTCTTTGCATACATGATGGGAATTCCATAATGGTCATATACTTATTGGTCCAATTAATATTTCTAGCACCATATGCATACAAAAGTGTTTATGTTTTTCATTTTTCTAATATTTATCTCCCTTGAAATAACCTATGTTTAATTTGTATCAATTTGAATATTTTTTTAAATAGTTAAATTGAATATTTTTGAAACTCTAACTGAGTTATTGTGGAATCTACCTGCATTATACACCCATTCTACAGCCATAGAAATTCTAAATTAATTTTTGACATCTAATAAAACACTTCTAACCATTTTTCATCAACACATTCATCATTAATTAATATTTTATCATTCATAATTATTTTTTACTTATTCATGAAGGTAATTATTTTTTATTTCTCGTTATTAATTTGTTTCTTCATTTAAAATAAGGTCATGATTAGATTTTTGGGGTCCCTCTTTGATTAACTATGAATCATTAATATTTTAATCACGGATTTACTAATGATCAATTATTTAGTGATTATATATAGAATTTTTTTAATACCTTTATCATCATTATAATCAACATAAAAAAATGATTCTCGTTGTGTTAGCAGTCATGGGTAGAATTGGTTTGAACATATATAATATATATTGATCAAAACCGTGTACCCATATGGCTAGTAACATAATGTAGAACAATTTTAATTCTCATTATTTTTCATTTTCATTGATAATAAGATGTATAATTTGAATGAAAATGGCCCTGCTGGATAATATTAGGGTTGGACCATTGGGATGTATATTTTTTTCATTGAAACCAAGATTCATGTAATTTGGTTTTCAATTACTTTGGGCCAAAGAGTCTTTTCCTTCAGAGTTATTTACAATTAATGCAACCAAGGTCAACTTGTGTTCATTGAACTACTTATCATCTGACTCCATAGGTATATACTGGGTCACATTTTGCATTACCTCTTTTCCTATAGCCTAAAATTGAATCATGTCACTTCCTTTATTATCAAAATTAAATCTAAACTATGTATTATAGTAAAAAACTAACCTAAAAAGTGAATGTGAGAAATCCTTAACTAGGGTATTGTAGGATTGGATACTATCCTTCCATTATTCCACTTGGGTTTCACTCCGACACATCAACATTTCTATGCATAATTATTAAAGATATTTTTGGACTATAAATTTCTAATATTATCTACATCCATGAAAATTCAATGTTGACTACTAGTGCAACAGGTACCGTTCATAAATTAGATCTATTTTAGGATATCCTTCACAATTAGACATATAGAGATGAAATTTAATTAATTTAATAAACCTAACAATTATGGAGATCATGAAATTATTTTACCAAACATTTTCTCAGTTCATAAAACAAAAACTTTTATAAATAAATTAACCAATCTACATTGTGTAGCCCATGTAAAAATTAATATTAGAAATATTTACCAAAACACATATCTAAATCAAAAAAAAATTATTTTTTATTAATAATTTTTATTGATATGTATTTATAAAAACCACAATTAAATTATGTTTTATGTTAAGTGAATTTACAGAGGCTTTTAGACACATGTAAGGGACTCAGTCTAAACTTCTCATCGTTGAGAAATGTTTTAGTATTATAATATAACTTTTCATTTATATGTTTTTTATACTTCCCAGAGAGTTTATTTTGGAATGAAAAATTTCTTAATGTATTTTATTTCTTAAACCTCATAATTTTTACGAATCTAAAAGATTTTGTTTCCAAAATTACTAACTCCATACTAGTTTCATATTAAAATTTCACTTGATGAGAATTAGTTCCTTTTAGGAACCCAATTTATTATAAATATAGTCCATAAAAATAGTTGGATATTTATTTTCATGTATTATCTTAATTCATTATATTATAAATTAGGCATCACTCTCTATCAATTTTCAAAAGGGATTTGATGACATATTTATTATGTTGTTTGGGATCCATTGAACCACAGTCATTATATTTTTATTAAATGTTCTCTTATTTTTCTCTATTTTATATTATCCATATCCCATTTAAATAATCTAAATTAATTATATATGTTATCCCTACATATATACCTAGTTTAATGTTCCATTATCTGTTGGGGAATATACGTATTTATCTTCCCATAAAAATATTATCTTTTATGCAAACATAATTTCAAGGAAATTTAATATTCCAAATTTCATTTCCAGAATCTCCCAAAAAAATTTTATTATCATATCACATACATATTTAAAATACATAATTTTGAATGAAAATATTTTTTGTAAAACAACTATAAGGCCTTGGCCTTAAACATTACTTAATATTGAATTAAATGAATAATTCACATTGAGGATCTTTTAGGGTTTAGAGTTTTAGAGAATTAGGACATAACTATTACATCTCAAAAGATTACAAAGTAAACATTTCTACTATGTTTCCATAGAATACAAAATACTCTTAAAAAGAAACATGCCTAGTTCCAAGTTTTATATATCATGAAATTCCCTTGAACCCATCCTTGACCCTATTCCACATTAGGTCCTATGAAAAACATTTCAAAAAAACTTGGGGTGAGCATAAAGAGCTCAATATGGGATACTCAAAGAATGAAAACTGTTAGTTTATCAAAACAACAAGTAAACCATGTATACTTTATCAAAGTAATACTTTTCACCTTTATGAAGTAGTAAAAAATCTTCACTGAATAAATGATAATTACTTACCCTTTTGTAACAAAAATATTACCATAAAACCCATAAAAAGAACACATAACATATAACGGTAACTTGGGACAGAAACATACTTAAGTGGAATAACCATACGGTCAACTTCCACACATATCACTTAATGGAATAGCCATATGGCCAACTTCCATACATACTTAATGGAATAGCCATACGGCCGAATTCCATACCCAATGAATTCGAGGTTATAACGTAACCACCCGTCCTGGTATTCACGACACCAACCGTCATATGGTTTATCACGTAACCACCCGTCAAATGTCCAAGTACCATTATAAAAAAAATCATAAGACATAAAACAAATATAATGGAAAGAAAACACTTCTTCACTTTTATCACAATATATCACTTAAATATATTGACATAACAAATCCATTATAAAACCATCTTCAATACCAATATACATAAAAGAGTATATGGTATTTATTCCATTTTTAAAAAACATTACGGTGTGTTCAGGAAGCCAAAGACCAAATAATACTCGCAGCGGCGGAAAAGGTCGTTGTCACCGCATACGTTAAAAGAAACATTCTTTTTTATTGTTTTGTAAAACGCTTCGTCGGAAAAGATTACTTTTGTATAAAAGAAAAAGTCAAAGGGGTTTATAAACTGTATAAATGAATGTTGTGTATAAAACTAAATATGCCTCAATGAAAGGAGATTGAGACGAAGTCCCTTACAAAGACGGTATCATTGGATTAAGGACAAATCAATTACATAAATATCTGTGACAAATGAGTACACCAAATATAAGTGTATATTAAGTTGAAAACAATCAGATGTTGTTCACACATATTCATAGAATGACATATTCATGGAGTACAAGCTTATCCCAAAGAATCAAAATTGGGTTAAGAAGATCCCTTGCAAAAATTTGATGGCCTAACGACGTCACTACAAAATTCAGAAAATGAGTTGATGAGAGATAAAAATGGTATCTCATAACATGGACCAAAAATTTACATTGATAAGGATATATGAGAACATATCCCAACATAAAAATATTTAAATTAAAAGTCCCAACAAACGAAGTCTTTAAAAAGAGGAGGGTGAAAGGTTCCCTTACCGACATGGGTATCTTTCGAGAAATGCACCCTGTGAAAGAAGGAAAATACAACATTGATGTAAAAACTCATAAATGAAAGAATATTACACAATGAGTAAAATAATGGGCAGTACATACACCACTCAAAGGAAATTGTGGAAAATTTAGCATTAATCTCACGGTAATAAAAGTGAGATGAAAAATCCCGTACGAAAACTCGGCAGCCTAACGACGCCACTTAAAACTTCCAAAATGGATTGGTGAGATCAAATATGGTCTCTCATCATATTAACATAAAATTTTCAGAGAGAGGAATATAAAATAACATCTACCAACATAAAAAAGTTGTTCTTAAAAGAAGTGACATAAAAGAGAGTACTTAAAAAGAAATAGAGAGGTTGGATCTTTTACGAAAATTCAGCAGCCTAACAGCGCCACTCAAATCTTCTAAAATGGATTGATGAGAGAGAATAGGGTCTCTAATAATATGAACATAAAAATTAAAGTATGAGTAATATAAAATAATATCCCAATAACAAGAATTATGATCTTTAAAAGGAATGACATAAAAGAGTGTACTTAAAAAGAAAGAGAGGAGTAGGTTCCCTTACCTCAAGTCCAACTTGTCTAGTTCATTTCTTTATATTCCTGAATAATAAACATTGGTCAATTTATAATTGAATAAGGACATCCTAAAAATATTATTATTCAGTTCATAACACATATTTTAATGTTATAATAATTGGTTAATAATATGAGTACATATCAGACGTTTTGGTCGATGTTTGGTACATGAGTCAAAAATTGAACTTGTTGGAAAATGTAGTTTTAGGTACATCATATCCACAATAGTATTGATGTTTTAAATATCATATATATCCATTATATATTAATTTTATACTATTCCATAGAATTTGGAGATAAAAAAATTAAAAGCACCGTTCATGGAGACGGTTGGCCGTACGTACGCATGAATGCTACTTTCATTTTTTTTCATATTAATGGAATTAAAACAAAATGAGATATATATATATATTATAATTCTATAATGATATCCATAATTTAGATGTAATATATTATATATATATATATATCCATTATATATATGTACTTATAATAGTACATAACATTTGGAGATAAGAAATGAAATGCCCCGTTCATGGAGACGGTAAGCCGTACATACGCATGAACGCAACTTTCATTTCTATTTCGTATTTTTATAGAATGGAATCATAATGATATAAAGGTATATTATAATTACAGTGTAATATCATATATAATATCATAACTCCATCCTTTATAAGACCCACATATGGTATTAACGAATCAAATCACTTTGAGGGGGCGGTAGTCCGCACTTCCTTAAATAAAGATATCGCGTTTACCAATAATGGGAACCATAAAGGTTTGCCCACATTGAAAAATAAAGTAGATTAAAGAAAACATAAACATATTATATATCACATATAATTATAGTTTCATCTTAATGTCCTCCTTTGAAGGTGTTAAATGAATGTTGAACAATCATTGTTTCGGGAGGCAGAAATTCGCCATCCACGGAAACAGTATGTTCTATAACCATTAGATGTAGGTGTGTCTAAGTGTAGCTAGAATACTTATTATAACAACATCCTAGTATATTTAGGATATTTGATGTGTTACAAATGAAATGAATAAAAAGATTTTAGGGGGTTGGAGAAACAAAATAAAACCAAAGGACTCTAGTTAAGACATTACCTTAAAATCGGGTAACTCCCTTTGTTTTGAGCTCAAAGGCTTCTTTGGGAAGACTTCTGCCCAATGTGAGGATTCAATGGGTACGATAGGGATGTGAAGAGACAAAATGGGCAGGGGTTGGCCGAGCCAAAGGGTTTTGGAAGTGTGGGAAAGGTGGTAGAGGTGGGGGCCTTTTATAAGAGGAGAGGAGGGGCACTCTTGGAAAGGTATAAAATGTAACATTATTTTCAATTGAGTTTTGAATTTTAATGGTCCCACATTGATGTTTTTATAGGATATGGTGATAAGGGTTCTAAATCCACCCATACAATTTTTTTTGGTCATGTGTAAGTCTTTGGTTTTTACATTATCTTTCCATTTTATTTAAATCCTTTATTAATGAGGTAATCGTTGTATCATCATGATGTCATAAATAATTTAATAAATTTAACATCTAAAATTTATAAAAAAATATCATGATGTAGGAAATATTATTATCTTTATAATGAATATTTATAGTCCAAAATATCATTTATGTAGTCAAAATTAAATATATTTTACTTAGGTGATACATTCTTTGTTACATTTAACATTCATTAAAAAATAAAAAGATAAAAAGTCACTTTCTCACAAAAGTGATTCCATGGGGCACCCAAGTTGGAAACAAGGAATCCCATGGTCGGCCATGAAACAACCAGTAGCCTTGGGACACATTTTGTGGTATTTTGGAATTATTATGATATCATTTTATTATCTTTAACTACATGATTACTCATTAATCAAGATAATTAATGATAATTACCATCGTTACTATTCATAATGTCCAAAAATAAAAGAGTCTTAATTTAATAATTTGGACCATCTGATTCCAAATATGTAATACATTTTACCATATTCTAAACACATAAATTGAAATAATTTATTTAAAAATAATTCTCGTTGTCAAAACAAATAGTAGGTTTTTTTTTGAAACAATATCTATGAAAAGTTTGGAATTAGTTTATAACCAAATACAAAGTGAAATTAATCCTAATGTCCACCATTAGATTAAATGGTAAAAATATATTCAGATTAAACTTTAATACCAATTACAAAGATATTCTATCCATATAATTAAAATAAATGAAAAAACAGTTTTGATGTAAAATGTAGTATATTTAACTATTCATTAAAAAATGAACATTGTCAGAAAAATACCAAAAATTTATTCAATGTAAATTTCAATGTCCCAATAATAATGAATATGTTTTTTTTGACAAATATAGAATTTAAAATTGTCAAATGTTTGATTTAAAAAGGGTTTTCCATCAAAAGGCAGTAAAACAATCTTTTTAGAATATTAGTGTATTCCATGCATAAGAATGTATTTATTTTCATTTTTAAGCCTCTAAAACACTATCTTAATCATTAATAGACATAGATAAAAATATATATTATTCATGTCTTACTTGGTATGTTACATCCTTCCCCCTTTAGAAAATTTCATCCCCACAATTTATTTACTTATCAAATAAATGGGGGTACTTATCCCTCATTGAATTTTCAGATTCCCATGTTGCCTCATCCATCATGTGGTTTTTCCACAAAACCATTACCTGATTAATCAACTAATTCCGTAACAATTGCTCCATGTGGTCAAGAATCTGGACCAGTTGTTCCTCATAAGATAGGTTCTCTTTCAATTGAACTACCTTTGGACTCAAAACATGAGATGGATCTGGCATATACTTCCTCAACATCGAAACATGAAAAACATTGTGTACCTAAGATAAACACGGAGGCAAAGCCACTCGGTAAGAAACTGATCCAACTTTCTCCAGAATTTCATATGGTCTAATAAAACATGGGCACAACTTTCCTTTCTTACCAAATCTCATCACACTTTTCCAAGGAGAAACCTTGAGAAAAACATGATCACCTACCTCGAAAGATAGATCCTTCCTCCAGTTATCCGCATAACTCTCATGCCCACTCTGAGCTATTCTCATGTGTTTCTGAATCAACTAAACTTTTTCTGCCATCTCTTCTACCAATTCTAGTCCCATCAGCTTCCTTTCACCCACTTCATCCCAAAATGCTGGAGTTCGACACCACTTCCCATATAATGCCTCAAATGGTGAAATCTTTATAATGGAATGAAAACTGTTATTATAAGACAACTAAAACAAAGAAAGATGTTGGTACCAAATTCCCTGATAATCCATCAAACAAGCACATAGCATATCCTCCAAGGTCTGAATTTTTCATTCTGACTCCCCATCTGATTGCGGATGAAAAGATGTACTAAAATTTAATTCAGTACCCAACGACTTCTGAAGGCCTTTCCAAAAGTTACAAGTAAACCTAGGATCACGATCGGACACAATGGAGAGAGGAACTCCATGTAAACTGACTGTCTCTTTAAGATACAAACGGTAAAGTTGATCTAGGGAAAAAGTATCTCGTATATCAAGGAAATGAGCCGTTTTAGTCAAGCGATCACCAATAACCCAGATTGCATTATTACCTCTAGATGACTTTGGTAATCCCACGACAAAATCCGTGGATATATTTTATCATTTCCACTCTGGCTCTGGTAAAGGCTGAAGCATCCCTTTCGGAGACTGCGGCTCTGCTTTAACCTGCTGACAAGTCAAACACTTCATAGTAAAATCAGAAATATCTATTTTCATTCCATCCCACCTGTAATACTCCCACAGATCCCTATACATCATAGTACTTCCAGGATGAACTGAAAATGGGGAACTATGAGCCTCACATAACAACTCATTCTTCAACTGTGAATCACCAGGGACACATAATCTCTTCCCAAACCTCAAAACACAATCATTATCAATGTTGAATTCAGGCAAGTTATCATTCTAAAGCAGCTCTACCTTTTTCTGTAACTCACTGTCTTCCGTCTGTGCTTTCTTAATTTTGTCTGATAGAGAAGATTTCACTAATACCTGAAACAAAACAGAAGAACATCCTGCACCAAAAACATCTATTCCAATGATCATCAAATCCTTATCCAAAGGATCTCGTTCCAAACATATCACGGTTAATGAAGCATTACTTTTTCGACTCAAAGCATCAGCCACTTTATTTTCTTTTCACGGATGGTAATGAATTGTACAATCATAATACTTGATTAATTCAAGCCATCTCCTCTGTCTCATGTTCAATTCTATCTGAGTGAATATATAATTTATACTTTTGTGATCAATATATATTTCACACTTTACTCCATTCAAATGATGCCACAAAATATTTAAAGCAAAAACAACAACAGATAATTCCAAATCATTTGTAGGGTAATTTACCTCATAAGTTTTCAACTGATGTGAAGAACATGCAATTACCTGATCATTCTGCATAAGGACACAGCCAAGTCCCTTCAACAAAGCATCACTGTATATAACAAACTCATCATTCATGGAAGGAAGTTCCAAAACTAGAGCATTCACCAATCTTCTTTTTAACTCATTCGGTAGTAAACTGAGTCAACTGAGCCATCACTCCAAAAACTATTTCGTTCTGATTCTGACCATCTCAGGATACAAATTTGAAAGGTCATTTCCCTCTGTATGCCTTCACAGAAAATCTGTTCTATTTCCTCTACGAAAAACCATTCTTCACACAGAAATATCTTCGGAGAATCAACATGGTAGTCTTCAAATGGTATATAATTTCAATCATACCATAAATTAACTTATAATTTAACAATTTTTTAACTCTTAAAGTTGTCTAAACCGACCTCTGATACCAACTATAAGGCCCCGACCTTAAACATTACTTAATATTGAATTAAATGAATAATTCACATTGAGGATCTTTTTAGGTTTAGAGTTTTAGTGAATTAGGACATAACTGTTACATCTCAAAAGATTACAAAGTAGACACTTCTACTAAGTTTCCATAGAATAAAAAAACTCTTATAATGAAACATGTCTAGTTCCTTGTTTTATATAGCATGACTTTCCCTTGATCCCATCCTTGACCCAATTCCACATTAGGTCCTGTGAAAAACATTTCAAAAAAACATGGGGTGAGCATAAAGAGCTCAGTAAGGGATACACAAAGAATGATAACTATTAGTTTATCAAAACAACAAGTAAACCATGTAAACTTTATCAAAGTAATACTTTTCACCTTTATGAAGTAGTAAAAACCCTTCACTGAATAAAAGATCATTACTTACCATTTTTTAACCAAAATATTACCATAAAACCCATAAAAAGATCACATAATATATATAGGTAACTTGGGACATAAACATACTTAAGTGGAATAACCATACAGTCGACTTCCACACATATCACTTAATGGAATAGTCATGCGGCCAACTTGCATACATACTTAATGGAATAGCCATACGGCCGACTTTCATACCCAATGCATTGGAGGTTATAACGTAACCACCCGTCCTGGTATTCATGGCACCACCCGTCATATGGTTTATCACGTAACCACCCGTCAAATGTCCATGTACCATTATAAAAATAATCAAAAGACATAAAACAAATATAATGGAAAGAAAACATTTCCACACTTTGATCACAATATATCACTTAAATATATTGACATCACAAATCCATTATAAAATCATCTTCAATACCAAAATACATAAAAGAGTATATTGTATTAATTCCATTTTTAAAAAACATTACGGCTTGTTCAGGAATCCAAAAACCAAATAATACTCGCGACGGCGGAAAAGGTCATTGTCACCGCGTACGTTAAAAGAAACATTCCTTTTTTTCATTTTGTAAAACGCTTCGTACAAAATGATTCCTTTTGTATAAAAGTAAAATTCAAAAGGGCATATAAACCGTATAAAAGAACGTTGTGTACAAAACGAAATATGCCTCAATGAAAGGAGATTGAGATGAAGTCCCTTACAATGATGGTATCCTTGGATTAAGGATAAATCAATTACATAAATATGTGTGACAAACGAATACACCAAATATAAGTGGATATTAAGTGTAAAACAATCAGATTTTATTCACACATATTCATAGAACAACATATTCAAGTAGTACAAGCTTATCCCAATGAATCAAATTTGGGTTAAGAAGTTCCCTTGCAAAAATTTGGCGGCCTAACGGCGTCACTACAAAATTCAGAAAATGAGTTGATGAGAGATAAAAAGGGTATCTCATCACTTGGACATAAAATTTACTTTTATAAGGATATATGAGAACATATCCCAACAGTACAATATGTAAATTAAAAGACCCAACAAAAGATGTTTTTAAAAAGAGGAGGGTGAAAGGTTTCCTTACCGACATGGGTATCTTTCGAGACATACACCTCGTGAAAGAAGGACAATACAACATTGATGTAAATACTCAAAAATGAAATTATATTACACAATGAGTAAAATAATGTGCAGTACATACACCACTCAAAGGAAATTGTGGAAAATGTTGCATAAATCTCATGGGAATAAAAGTGATATGAATAATCCCTTACGAAAACTCAGCAGCCTAACGGCGCCACTTAAAACTTCCAAAATGGATTGTTGAGATAAAATAGGGTCTCTCAGCATATTAACATAATGTTTACAGAAATATGAATATAAAATAACATCCCCCAACATAACAACGATCTTCTTAAAAGAAGTGACATAAAGGAGAGTACTTAAAAAGAAATAGAGAGGTTGGATCTCTTACGAAAATTTGGCAGCCTAACGGCGCCACTCAGAACTTTCAAAATGGATTGATGAGAGAGAATAGGGTATCTAATCATATGAACATAAAAATTACAGTAAGTGTAATATAAAATAACATCCCAATAACAAGAAATATAATCTTTAAAAGGACTGACATAAAAGAGTGTACTTAAAAAGAAAGAGAGGAGTAGGATCCCTTACCTGAAGTCCAACTTGTCTTGTTCGTTTCATTATATTCCTGAATAATAAACTTTGGTCAATTTATAATTACATAAGGACCTCCTATAATGATTATTATTCGGTTCATATCACATATTTTAATGTTATAATAATTGGTTAATAATATGAGTTCATATCAGACGTTTTTGTCGATGTTTGGTACATGTGTCAAAAATTGAACTTGTTGGAAAATATAGTTATAGGTAAATCACATACAGAATAGTATTGATGTTTTAAACATCATATATATCAATTATATATTCATTTTATACTATTCCATAGCATTTGGAGATAAAAAAACATAAAATCACCATTCATGGAGACGGTTGGCCGTACGTACGCATGAACGCTACTTTCATTTATTTTTTCATATTAATGGAATTAAAACAAAATGAGAGATATATATATTATAATTCCATAATTATATAAATCATTTAGATGTAATATATTAAATATATATTCATTATATATATGTACTTATAATAGTACATAACATTTGGAGATAAGAAATGAAATGCAGCGTTCATGGAGACGGTAAGTCGTACGTACGCATGAACGCTACATTAATTTCTATTTCGTATTTTTATAGAATGGAATCATAATGATATAAAGGTATATTATAATTATAGTGTAATATCATATATAATATCATAACTCCATCCTTTATATGTCCAACATATGGTATTAACGACTCAAATCACTTTGAGGGGGCGGTAGTCCACACTTCCTTAAATGAAGATATTCCATTTACCCATAATGGGAACCATAAAAGTATTCCCAAAATGAAAAATAAAGTAGCTTAAGGAAAACATAAACATATTATATATCATATATAAGTATGTTTTCATCTTAATGGCCACCTTTAAAGGTGTTAAAAGAATGTTGAACAATCATCGTTTCGAGAGGAAGAAATTCGACATCCACGGAAACAGTATGTTCTTTAACCATTAGATGTAGGTGTGTGTAAGTGTAGCTCGAATAATTCTTATAACCACATCCTAGTATATTTTAGATACTTTAGTTGTTACAAAAGAAATTAATAAAAAGAGTTTAAGGTGTTGGAGAAGCAAAATAAAATAAAAAGGACTCTAGTGAAGACATTACCTTAAAATCGGGTAACTCTCTTTGGTTTGAGCTCAAAGGATTCTTTGGGAAGACTTATTCCCAATGTGAGGCTTCAAGGAGTAAGATAGGGATGTGGAGAGACAAAATGGGTAGGGGTGAGCCAAGCCAAAGGGTTTTGATGTGTGGGTATGGTGTTAGAGTTGGGGGCCTTTTATAAGAGGATAGGAGGGGCACTCTTTGAAAGGTATAAAATGTAACATTATTTTCAAATGTGTTTCAGATTTTAATTGTCCCACATTGATGTCTTTCAAGTATAAGGTGATAAGGGTTCTAAATCCACCCATCCAATAGTTTTTGGTAATGTGTAGGTCTTATATTTTACATTATCATTCCATTTTATTTAAATCCTATATTAATGAGGTAATCATTGTATCATCATGATGTCATATATAATTTAATAAATTTAATGTCTAAAAATTATAAAAAATACCATGATGTAGGAAATAATTTTAGATTTCTAATGAATATTTATTGTCCAAAATATCATTTATGTAGACAAAATTAAATATATTTTACTTAGGTGATACATTCTTTGTTACATTTAACATTCTTTAAAAAATAAAAAGATAAAAAGTCACTTTCTCACAAAAGTGATTCCATGGGGCCCCCCAAGTAGGGAACAAGGCATCCCTTGGTCGGCCTTGAGACAACCAATAGCCTTAGGACACATTTTGTGGTATTTTTGTATTATTATGACATCATTTTATTATCTTTAACTACCTGATTACTCATTAGTCAAGATAATTAAAGATAATTACCATTGTTACTATTCATAATGTCCAAAAATAAAAGAGACTTAATTAAATAATTTGAACCTTATGATTCCATATATTTAATCTATTTTACCAAATTCCAAACACCTAAATTTCAATAATTTCTTTAAAAATATTTCCCGTTGTCAAAACAAATAGCAGGTTTTTTTGAAACAATATCTATTAAAAGTTTGGCATTAGTTTATGAACAGTTTCAAAGTGAAATTAATCCTAATGACCACCATTGGATTAAATGGTAAAAATAAATTCAGATTAAACTTTAATACCAATTATAATGACAATCTATCAATATAATTAAATTAAATGAGAAAACAGTTTTGATGTAAAATGTAGTATTTTTCACTATTCATTAAAAAATGAACATTGTCAGAAAAATACCAAAAATTTATTCAATGTAAATTTCAATGTCCCAATCATAATTAATATGTTTGTTTTTGAAAAATATAGATTATAAAATTGTCAAAAGTTTGATTTAAAAAGCGTTTTCCATCAAAAGGCAGTAAAACAATCTTTTTAGAATATTAGTGTATTCCATGCATACGATTGTATTTATTTTCATTTTTAAGCCTATAAAACACTATATTAATCATTAATAGACATAGATAAAAATATATATTATTCATTTCTTACATGAGATATTACATCCTTCCCCCCTTTAGAAAATTTCATCCCCACAATTTATTTACTTATCGAACAAATGGGGGTACTTATACCTCATTTCATTTTCAGATTCCCATGTTGCCTCTTCCATCATGTGGTTTTTACAAAAAAACCTTTACTTGATTAATCACCTTATTCCGTAACACTTTCTCCCTGTTGTCATGAATCTGGACCGGTTGTTCCTCATAAGATAGGTTCTCATCCAGCTGAACTACCTCTGGTCTCAAAACATGAGATGGATCTGGCATATACTTCCTCAACATCGAAACATGAAAAACATTGGGTACCAGAGATAAACTCAGACGTAAATCCACTCGGTAAGCAATTGATCCAACTTTCTCTAGAATTTTATATGGTCCAATAAAACTTTGAATCAGCTTTCCTTTCTTACCAAATCTCATCACACTTTTTCAAGGAGAAACCTTGAGAAAAACATGATCACCTACCTCGAAAGATAGATCCTCCCTCTGGTTATCCACATAACTCTTCTGCCTACTCTGAGCTATTATCATGTGTTTCTGAATAAACTGAACTTTTTCTGCCAGCTCTTCTACCAATTCTGGTACCATCAGATTCCTTTCACCCACTTCATCCCAAAATGCTGGAGTTCGACAACGCTTCCCATATAATGCCTCAAATGGTGAAATCTGTATACTAGAATGAAACCTGTTATTATAAGAAAACTCAACCAAAGAAAGATGTCGGTCTCAAATTCCCTGATAATCCATCGAACAAGCTCGTATTATATCCTCCAAGGTGTGAATTTTTCGTTCTGACTGCCCATCAGATTACGGATGAAAAGATATACAAAAATTTAATTCAGTACCCAACGACTTCTGAAGGCCTTTCCAAATGTTAGAAGTAAACCTGGGATCATGATCGGACACAATGGAGAGAGTAACTCCATGTATCCTGAATATCTTTTTAAGATACAAAGGGGAAAGTTGATATAGGGAAAAAGTGTCTCGTATAGCAAGGAAATGAGCCGATTTAGTCCAGCGATAAACAATAACCCAGATTTCATTATTACCTCTAGATGTATTCGGTAATACCACGACAAAATCCATGGATATATTTTATCATTTCCACTATGGCACTGGTAAAGGCTGAAGCATCCCTTTGGGTAACTGTCGCTCTTCTTTAACCTGCTGACAAGTTAAACACTTCACAGTAAAATCAGAAATATCTCTTTTCATTCCATCCCACCAGTAATACTCCCGCAGATCCTTGTACATCTTAGTACTGCCAGGATGAACTGAAAATGGGGAACTATGAGCCTCACATAACAACTCATTCTTCATCTTTGAATCACCAGGGACACATAATCTCTTCCCAAACCTGAAAACACAATCATTATCAATGTTGAATTCAGGCAACACACCCTTCTTGAACCAGCTCTACCTTTTTTTGTAACTCACTGTCTTCCCTCTGTGCTTGCTTAATTCTGTCTGATAGAAGAATATTTCACTGATACCTGAAACGAAACAGAAGAACATCCTGCACCAAAAACATCTATTCCAATGTTCATCAAATCCTTAACCAAAGGATCTTGTTCCAAACGTATCATAGTTAATGAAGCATTACTTTTTCGACTCAAAGCATCAACCACTTTATTTTCTTTTCCCGGATGGTAATGAATTGTACAATCATAATCCTTGATTAATTCCAACCATATCCTCTGTATCATGTTCAATTCTATCTGAGTGAATATATACTTCAAACAGTTGTGATCAGTATATATTTCACACTTTACTCCATTCAAATGATGCCTCCAAATTTTTAAAGCAAAAACAACAGCAGCTAAATCCAAATCATGTGTAGGTTAATTTACCTCATGAGTTGTCAACTGACGTGATGCATAAGCAATTACCTGATCATTCTACATAAGGATATATCCAAGCCCCTTCAACGAAGCATCACTGTATATAACAAACTCACCATTCCTTGATGGAAGTTCCAAAAATGGATCATTCACCAATCTTCTTTTCAACTCCTTCGGTAGTAACCTGATTCAACTGAGCCATCACTGCAACAAACTGTTTAGTTCTGATTCTGACCATCTCAGGATACTGATTTGAATGGTCATTTCCCTCTGTATGGCTTCCCAGAAAATTTTTTCTATTTCCTATATGAAAAGCCATTCATAACACAGAAATATCTTCGGAGAAGAAACTTGGTAATCTTCAATTTCTATATCATTTCAATCATACCATAAATTATCTTATAATTTTACAATTTTTTAACTCCTAAAGTTGTCTAAACTGACCTCTGATACCAACTATAAGGCCCCGGCCTTAAACATTACTTAATATTTAATTAAATGAATAATTCACATTGAGGGTCTTTTCAGGTTTAAAGTTTTAGAAAATTTGGACATGACTATTACATCTCAAATGATTACAAAGTAGACACTTCTACTAAGTTTCCATAGAATAAAAACACTCCTAAAAAGAAACATGTCTAGTTCCATGTTTTATATAGCATGACTATCCCTTGATCCCATCCTTGACCCTATTCCACATTAGGTCCTGTAAAAAATATTTCAAAATAACTTGGGGTGAGTATAAAGAGCTTAATAAGGTATACGCAAAGAATGAAAACTGTTAGTTTATCAAAACAACAAGTAAACCATGTATACTTTATCAAAGTAATACATTTCACCTTTATAAAGTAGTAAAAACACTTCACTAAATAAAAGATCATTACATACCCTTTTGTAACCAATATATTACCATAAAACCCATTAAAAGATCACATGACATATAAAGGTAACTTGGGACATAAACATACTTATGTGGAATAACCATACGGTCGACATCCACAAATATCACTTAATGGAATAACCATACGACCATCTTCCATACATACTTAATGGAATAACCATACAGACGAATTCCATACCCAATGAATTGAGGTTATAATTTAACCACCCGTCTTGGTATTCACGACACCATCCATCATATGGTTTATCACGTAACCACCCGTCAAATGTCCAAGTACCATTTTAAAAAAAAAATCATAAGACATAAAACAAATATAATGGAAAGAAAACATTTCCACACTTTGATCACAATATATCACTTAAATATATTAACATAACAAATCCATTATAAAACCATATTCAATACCAAAATACATAAAAGAGTATATGGTATTTATTCCATTTTTAAAAATCATTACGGCTTGTTCAGGAAGCCAAAGACCAAATAATACTCGCGGCGGTGGAAAAGGTCGTTGTCACCGCGTACACTAAATGAAACATTCATTTTTGTCTTTTTGTAAAACGCTTCGTAGAAAAGGATACCTTTTGTATTAACATAAAATTCAAAGGGGTTTATAAACCATATAAAAGAAAGTTGTGTATAAAAAGAAATATGCCTCAATGAAAGGATATTGAGACGAAGTCCCTTACAAAGACGGTATCATAGGATTAAGGATAAATCAATTGCATAATTATGTGTGACAAACGAATACAACATATATAAGTAGATATTAAGTTTAAAACAATCAGATTTTATTCACACATATTCATAGAATGACATATTCAAGGAGTAGAAGCTTATCCAAAGAATCAAAATTGGGTTAAGAAGTTCCCTTGCAATAATTTTACGGCCTAACGGCGTCACTACAAAATTCAAAAAATGAGTTGATGAGAGATAAAAAGGGTATCTCATAACATGGACATAAAATTTACATCGATAATGATATATGAGAACATATCCCAATATAAAAATATATAAATTAGAAGACCCAACAAAAGAAGTATTTAAAAAGAGGAGGGTGAAAGGTTCCCTTACCGACATGGGTATCTTTCGAGACATGAATCCCGTGAATGAAGGACAATACAACATTGATGTAAATACTCATAAATGAATGTATATTACACAATGGGTAAAATAATGGGCAGTACATACACCACTCAAAGGAAATTGTGGCAAATGTAGCATTAATCTCACGGGAAAAAAAGTGAGACGAAAAATCCCTTACGAAAACTCGGCAGCCTAACGGCGCCACTTAAAACATCCAAAATGGATTGATGAGATCAAATAGGGTCTCTCATTATATTAAAATAATGTTTATAGAAAGAGGAATATAAAAGAACATCCCCCAACATAACAAAGAGGTTCTTAAATGAAGTGGCATGAAGGAGAGTACTTAAAAAGAAATAGAGAGGTTGGATCTCTTACGAAAATTCGGCAGCTTAACAGCGCCACTCAAAACTTCCAAAATGGATTGATGAGAGATAATAGGGTCTCTCATCATATGAACATAAAAATTACAGTAAGAGTAATATAAAAGAACATCCCAATAACAAGAAATATGAGCTTTAAAAGGAATGACAAAAAAGAGTGTACTTAAAAAGAAAGAGAGGAGTATGATCCCTTACCTCAAGTCCAACTTGTCTTGTTCATTTCTTTATATTCCTGAATAATAACCTTTGGTCAATTTATAATTTCTTAAGGAACTCCTATAAATATTATTATTCAGTTCATATCACATATTTTAATGTTATAATAATTGGTTGATAATATGAGTTCAAATCAAACGTTTTTGTCGATGTTTGGTACATGAGTCAAAAATTGAACTTGTTGGAAAATGTAGTTATAGGTACATCATATACAGAATAGTGTTGATGTTTTAAATATCATATATATCCATTATTTAATCATTTTATACTATTCCATAGCATTTGGAGATAAAAAAATTAAAAGCACCGTTCTTGGAGACTGTAGGCCGTACGTACGCATGAACACTACTTTCATTTATTTTCATATTAATGGAATTAAAACAAAATGAGAGATATATATATTATAATTCCAGAATGATATCCATCATTTAGATGTAATATATTAAATATATATCCATTATATATATGTACTTATAATAGTACATAACATTTGGAGATAAGAAATTAAATGCATCGTTCCTTGAGACGGTAAGTCGTACGTACGCATGGACGATACATTCATTTCTATTTCGTATTTTTATAGAATGGAATCATAATGATATAAAGTTATATAATAATTCCAGTGTAATATAATATATAATATCATAACTCCATCCTTTATGTTGTACCTCTCGTACCCCTCGTGGTTTAATTTTCATGATCACAATCACTCTCTTATTTATCTAATTTTGTTTTAAGTGTTTTTGGCTGATAGGTTGCCAAGGAATTGGGCCAAGAAAGCAAAAGCCAATGTGGACTGATTTTCAGTCCACCGGCCAACCGGTGGATGGCCACCGACCGGCCGATGGAGGCCTGGACAGAAGGCATCCCTCTGTCCAGACCACCGGCCAACCGGTGTCCCACCACCGGCCAGCCGGTGGCACCCAGACAAATAGTGTTTGCTACTGCCTCAGCACCGGCCAACCGGTGGCCTCCTCACCGGCCAGCCGGTGGTGCCTGAGCCCAAGCCCTCTCCCATTTTCAAAGCACCGGCCAACCGGTGGCTCTGCACTGGTCAGCCAGTGGAGCCAGTCAAACTAGCCGTTGGGCCTTTGACCAGACTTGTCCACTTGCCTCCCAACGGCTCCGAAGCCTTTTCCAACGGCTCCGAAGACCTCCAAAGGCCATATGAGGGTTCCCCCTCTATAAATAAAGGACTAAGAAGCCCCAGAACAATACCGGAACCATAACCAAGACAAGGAATCCCACAGACACATTTTTGATCATTTGGCAAACCTCCGGCGCATTCCTTCCAAGGAACCCCACTTGCTCCAACTCACTTCCACATCCAAGGAGCACCACCATAGAAGCTTGGGAATGCTCTTCATCAACTCCATCAATCCTTTGGTGACCAAGGCTTCTCCCATTACAGTTTTTATTGTTTTATTCATTTTGAGCATTAATTTGGGTTTGTGCCTACAAACCCCCATCTCTATCTCTCATCCTTTCATTTGGGTTCTCACACCACCATCAAGGTGTGAAGAGGTTAGTCAAGCCTTAACTTTTAAAAGGCTTGAGACAATGGTGAGCTAGCCTTCACCTGTAAGAAGGCTAGTGGGTTCTTTCTCAACCATTGAAAGCAAGTGGGTTCTTGCATAACCATTAAAAGCAAGCTGTAATAGGTTCTAGACTAACCTTAATGTCTAGTGGGTTTCTTGCTAAAACCATTAAAAAGCAAGCGGTAGTAAATCTCTCAACGGTTGAGTTGGGAGTGGAGACGTAGGCTTGGGTTTAAGCCGAACTCCATTATCAAGTTGTGTGTTTTGCCTCTTTTATTTCCGCTGCACTTTCACTTTGATTTTAAATTGTTAATTAATTTTTAAAAGGCAATTCACCCCCCCTCTTGCCATCACTTCTTTTCTTTTCCGCCCAAAAATTGGTATCAGAGGAAAATTTGAGTAATACCTTCACCGGTTTCAAATTAAAGATCCATTGTGATGGCTTCGTCTTCTTTTTCCCCCGAAGGCTACTCTTTGGGTCGTGCTCCATTTTTTTATGGAACCTACTACACTTATTGGAAAACCTGCATGACCACTTTTCTTAGAAGCATAGGTTATCCTATTTATAAAATTGTCATGCATGGTTATTCTCTCTCTTATCCCAATGAATCCAAATGGACTCAAGCCGATATTAAAAATTTCGAGCATGATGGAAAAGTCATGAACGCTCTTCATTGCGGCCTTGATCGTAATGAATTCAATTGAGTTTCCACATGCACCTCATCACATGAAATCTGGAAACTTTTGGAGGTTACCCATGAGGGGACCAACAAAGTTAAGGATACTCGATTGGACATGTACCATCAAGATATTGAGTCTTTTACCATGCATCCATCCGAATCTATTACTGAAATGTTTACATGTTTTACTGATGTTTGCAATGGGAGAAAGTCCCTTGGTGATGATGTGTCTGCAGAGACAATGGTCAAGAAGATCCTTTGGATCTTACCAAGCTCATGGGCACCGAAGGTGACGGCAATTCAAGAAGCAAAAGACATCAAGAACATGCCGGTCGAAGAGCTCATCGGATCCCTAATGACCTACGAGATCAGCATGAGGAGGCAAGCTGAAAAAGAAGGCAAACCAATCAAAACTGCAAAGAACATCGCCTTCAAAGTCCAACAAGAAGAAAGCTCCTCCTCCTCATCATCTTCCTCTTCAAGCGGCGATTCAGAAATGGATAACCTTGCCCGCAAAATGCACAAATTCATGAAGAAGAACAAAAAGAAGAAATCTTGCAAGGCTCGAAAGGCTCAACCCAACGAAAAATCCGAGCCTGAGGTGACATGCTATGGGTGTGGCAAGAAAGGCCATTACAAGCCCGATTGTCCACTCAACAAGAAAAAGGCCAAGCTAAAGGAGAAGAAGAAGGCTTTCAAGGCCACATGGAGTGATAGCTCCACATCCTCCTCATCCTCCTCCTCAAGTGACAACGGTAAAAAGTGCCTAATGGCATTTAATGAGGTAACCTCTTCCGACTCCTCTTCCTCTAGTTCTTCAAATTCTTTTAATCATTTATCCTATGAGGATCTCCAACATGCTAGAGATCAATTGGAGGAATGTTTTCACGAACATTCTTCCAAATTTGTGGCTTTAAAAAAGAATTTCAAAAAACTTTCTTCCGAAAAGGAACAACTTCTCAAAGAAAAGGAGGAGTTGTCCCTCAATGTCCAAAACCTTCCCGATGTTGATTCTATGGAATCAACAATTAAATATTTAAGGGAATCTCTTGCCAAGTTCACCCAAGGTGAACAAAATTTAACCAAATTGCTTGGTTCCCAACGTGTATCTAGAACCACCCAAGGGCTTGGCTATTTCAAGAAAGCTTCCTCTTCCCATGATCCAACTATTTTTGTAAGGGGGAGCTCCCAATTTAAATTTTGTAACTATTGCAAAAAACTCGGGCACATGATTTATGAATGTGATTGCAAAAATGCCCGATATGGAAGGCCCAAAACTTTTTTCTTTAATGATGAATTTCAAAGGAGAAGACCCGCCACAAGGCAAGTATGGATTGAAAAATCCCTTTTAGCGAGTCTCTCCGGACCAAAATTTTTCTTGGTTTCAAAAACCTCTCCCAGGTAATTTGTTGTTTTTATTTAAGGGGAGTTAGGATCGTTTTAACATTTTTGAGTTTTTCAATTCAAATTTTCAATTCAAATTTTCAATTCAAATTTTCAATTCAAATTTTCAATTCAAATTTTCAATTCAAAATTCTAATTTCAAAAGGTTCAATTCAAAACATTCAATTCAAATTTCAAAATTTTCAATTGGTTTAAAAACTCTATCTTGTTTTTCAAATTTTCCCTCAATCAAGTTTTATGCCCCATGCTATTTTGATAATCACAAAGGGGGAGAAATTCTTGGTTGATTGGGGGAAAAATATTTTAAAGCATGCCTCTCATTTCATTCTTTTAGATTGTTTGTTTTGGTGATTGTGATCATCAAAATAGGGGGAGATTGTTGTACTTCTCGTACCCCTCGTGGTTTAATTTTCATGATCACAATCACTCTCTTATTTATCTAATTTTGTTTTAAGTGTTTTTGGATGATAGGTTTCCAAGGAATTGGGCCAAGAAAGAAAGAAGACAAAGTGGACTGATTTTCAGTCCACCGGCCAACCGGTGGATGACCACCGGCCAGCCGATGGAGGCCTGGACAGAAGGCATCCCTCTGTCCAGACCACCGGCCAACTGGTGTCCCACCACCGGCCAGCCGGTGGCACCCAGACAAATAGTGTTTGCTACTGCCTCAGCACCGGCTAACCGGTGGCCTCCTCACCGGCCAGCCGGTGGTGCCTGAGCCCGAGCCCTATCCCATTTTCAAAGCACCGGCCAACCGGTGGCTCTGCACCGGTCAGCCAGTGGAGCCAGTCAAACTAGCCATTGGGCCTTTGACCAGACTTGTCCACTTGCCTCCCAACTCCGAAGCCTTTTCCAACGGCTCCGAAGACCTCCAAAGGCCATATGAGGGTTCCCCCTCTATAAATAAAGGACTAGGAAGCCCCGAAACAATACCGGAACCATAACCAAGCCAAGGAAGTCCACAGTCACATTTTTGATCATTTGGCGAACCTCTGGCGCATTCCTTCCAAGGAACCCCACTTGCTCCAACTCACTTCCACATCCAAGGAGCACCACCATAGAAGCATGGGAACGCTCTTCATCAACTCCATCAATCCTTTGGCGCCCAAGGATTCTACCATTACGGTATTTGTTGTTTTATTCATTTTGAGCTTTAATTTGGGTTTGTTCCTACAAACCCCCATATCTTTCTCTCGTCCTTTCATTTGGGTTCTCACACCACCTTCATGGTGTGAAGAGGTTAGTGAAGCCTTACCTTTTAAAAGGCTTGAGACAAAGGTGAGCTAGCCTTCACCTGTAAGAAGGCTTGTGGGTTCTTGCTCAACCATTGAAATCAAGTGGGTTCTTGAATAACCATTAAAAGAAATCTGTAATAGGTTCTAGACTAACCATAAAGTCTAGTGGGTTTCTTTCTAAAACCATTAAAAAGCAAGCGGTAGTAAATCTCTCAACGGTTGAGTTGGGAGCGGAGACGTAGGCTTGGGTTTAAGCCGAACTTCGTTATCAAGTTGTGTGTTTTGCCTCTTTTATTTCCGATGCACTTTCACTTTGATTTTAAATTGTTAATTAATTTTTAAAAGGCAATTCACCCCGTCTCTTGCCATCACTTCTTTTCTTTTCCTCCCAACACTTTATACGTCCAACATATGGTATTAACGAATCAAATCACTTTGTGGGGGCGGTAGTCCGCACTTCCTTAAATGAAGATATCGAGTTTACCCATAATGGGAACCATAAAGGTATGCCCAAAATGAAAAATAAATAAGATTAAGGAAAACATAAACATATTATATATCATATATAAGTATAGTTTCATATTAATGGCCACCTTTGAAGGTGTTAAAATAATGTTTTACAATCATCATTTCGGGAGGCAGAAATTCGCCATCCACGGAAACAGTATGTTCTTTAACCATTAGATGTAGGTGTGTGTAAGTTTAGCTCGAATCCTTATTATAACAACATACTAGTATATTGAAGATACTGGAGTTGTTACAAAAGAAATTAATAAAATGATTTTAGGGGGTTGGAGAAGCAAAATAAAACAAAAGGACTCAAGTGAAGACATTACCTTAAAATCGGGTAACTCCCTTTGGTTTGAGCTCAAAGGCTTCCTTGGGAAGACTTCTGCCCAAAGTGAGGCTTCAAAGAGTAAGAGAGGGATGTGGAGATAGACAATGGGCAGGTATTGGCCGATCCAAAGGCATTGGAAATGTGGGTAAGGTGGTAGAGGTGGGGGGCTTTTATAAGAGGAGAGGAGGGGCACTCTTGGAAAGGTACAAAATGTAACATTATTTTCAAATTATTTTCGGATTTTAATGGTACCAAATTGATTTTTTTAAATGATAAGGTGATAAGGGTTCAAAATCCACCCATAAAATAGGTTTTGGACATGTGTAGGTCTTTGAATTTACATTATCTTTCCATTTTATTTAAATCCTTTATTAATGAGGTTATCGCTGCATCATCATAATGTCATAACTAATTTAATAAATTTAATGTCTAAAAATTATTAAAAAAATATCATGATGTATGATATATTTTTATCTTTCTAATTAATATTTATAGTCCAAAATATCATTTATTTAGACAACATTTAAAATATTTTACTTAGGTGATACATTCTTTGTTACATATAACATTTTTTATAAAATAAAAAGATAAAAAGTCACTTTCTCACAAATGTGATTCCATTGGGCCCCCACGTTTGGCACAAGGAATCCCATGGTCGTCCATTAGACAACAAGTAGCCTTAGAACACATTTTTTGGTATTTTTGTATTATTATGATATCATTTTATTATCTTTAACTACCTGATTTCTCATTAATCAAGATAATTAAAGATAATTACCATCGTTACTATTCATAATGTCCAAAAATAAAAGAGTCTTAATTACATAATTTGGACCATCTGATTCCAAATATGTAATCCATTTTACCAAATTACAAACTCATAAATTGCAATAATTTATTTAAAAATAATTCCTGTTGTCAAAACAAATAGCGGGTTTTTTTGAAACAATATCTATGAAAAGTTTGACATTAGTTTATGACCAATTTCAAAATGAAATTAATACTAATGACCACCATTACATTAAATGGTAAAAATATATTCAGATTAAACTTTAAGTCCATTTAAAAATATAATCTAACCATATAATTAAATTAAATGAAAAAACAGTTTTGATGTAAAATGCAGTATTTTTCCCTATTCATTAAAAATGAACATTGTCAGAAAAATACCAAAAATTTATCCAATGTAAATTTAAATGACCCAATAATAATGAATATGTATTCTTTACAAATATAGATTATAAAATGGTAAAAAGTTTGATTTAAAAAGGGTTTTCCATCAAAAGGCAGTAATACAATCTTTTAAGAATATTAGTGTATTCCATGCATAAGATTGTATTTATTTTCTTTTTTTAAGCCTCTAAAACACTATTTTAATCATTAATAGACATAGATAAAAATATCTATTATTCATTACTTACTTATCATGTTACAATAACACTTCCATAAAATATATATATTTAATAATCTTTTTACTATTCAAAAAGTTTCCCCTATTTTGTACAATTTTTTTCTTACAACTCATTATTTCTGATTATTTATCCTTTTAATGGAACTCAATGTTAATATCCTGTGATTCATTTCAAAAATAAAAATAAAAACTATTTATCTACATATTCTCATCGGAACCATCATGAATTTAAATCCATATATTCCTTACGAAAAGACTATAATATTTTTTTCTTATCAAGGTTTTATATTTAATATGATTTATATATGGATTGTATCTAAATATTATTCAAGAATAATATTTTTAAATATTATAATGTTTATTATTATATATTTTGATGGGTGGGTCTTTTATATCCTTATAATACATTGATTAATACTAATGTCTCAAAATATTACATGAACTTTTAATGGTCAATTATCCTATTCACACTATGTATCATGCATGGGTTGTTAGGCTAACAACACTATGTTATGATATAGGCTAGTTATAGATTATTATTATTATGATGGAAGTGATCTAGAATTACGATTTATTTGTAATTATCCTTGAAATATTCTTATTATTACATGATTAATGATGTTTCCATATGATTATGATTCCATTATCATATGATTTTATTTATGTATTCCATGTATTAATTATTAGGATCATTATCCATAATATATTTTTTTTTTCTTCTTCAATTATATATTATAATTATTTTTAATTTATATTCCCATAATGTACATTCTATCCCACCATTATCCTTATGTTATTTTCAATGGTATCTAATATAATTTCAAATGTTCTATGGGAGTTAGGATAACGATGTGGTGTTCTAAATAAAACTGTAAATTTTTTATTTAACATTAATTTATTTAGTTAATTAATAATTCATAGAATTGAGATCTATAGAATATTAAATGTTATTATTTTGATACTATATTTTAAATCAGGAAATGAAATTATTCTTTACACTTGGGTCATTATAGATTCTATCAGAGAAATTTCTAATAATAATATGATATTAGGATGAAAAAACCATTGTAAAAAATGTATAATTAAATATAATGGATTTTCATATGTATAAGATAACATAATGAGATTTTTTAAAATTAGCGTGTAACTCCCAAGAAAATTATGCAATGTATTTTTTTAAATTATATTCTATTTGATTGCTTATAATTCATGAAACATTGTGTTTAAACAAAACCATAATATAATTTTAATGTTATTATTAGAAACAAAATTATATCCTATATGGTAAACTGGTCGTTATTAATTGGATTTAATATCTTATGAAATATTTTTTAAAATAAATTACTTCTTATTAAAAATTGATAAATATAAAATCAAATTTAATATATTTAAAATATTTTTATAAATAATAGTATGTTTCATCAAAATAAATTAAACTAATTACTATCATTGAATGGTATTAAATAATTTTATATATAACATATTAAGTATAATTTTTAACATTTATCATATTTTTTTCCTAACATGATACAAAAATAATTGCAATTTTTACACAAAAATTAAATATTTTTCTAAATGAGGTTTTAGAAAAAAATTTATGGAGAACATGTTTTAAATAATGTTTTTAAAACTTATATATATTCTAATTGAGAAAAATAATATTTTTAAAGCATATTAAAAGACTTAATAATCATAAAAATGTTACATACAGACCAATAGGATTTGACATAGTCATAAATAATTTCCAATATTTATTTATAGCACATTATTATTTTTTTAGCTCTAGAATATCCTTATTATATTTTAATAATTTAATCATTTATGAAAATCCCTCACCTCAATTATAAAAGAAAACATCCTCCATCACATTGTTAAACCAATATGAGCCATCTATATCAACAACACTATGCAAATTTCTCTTTCCAACGTCATTATAAATTTATTGGAAGTACCATTATTCACATTATATCAACTCTAGCTCCATTATGATGAGATCTAAAGAAATTCCACCAATAAAATATAATTGTTTCACCAACTCAGTCATGTTCATTTCGTCTAATACATACTCCTAAAGTGTTTTATACTTAATAAAGTAATACATATAGTATAATTTATATGTTGATATTTTATTATTATTACATAACAACCATACTCGATGATTTATCCATCCTATTAAAAATGACGACACCCCATATGAATATGTATGGATCACAGTCTCCACGTTGTTTTGTAGTCAATTTTTCAATACAAAATTAACTAGATGGGTATAATGATTGAAATAATGTACAAATATTATAATTAAGACATTATGTTTATTTTGGAAAAATTAATATATTGTCAACTTCTTTACTCTTTCACCATTTATGGGAAGACATCGTCGCTCGTGTGTATTTGCTACCCACCGTATCCATGATCAGATTTCATTTATATTCCTTGTTATCCATTAAATAATGATGAAAAAAATGTATTTAATTATTAATTATGATACATATATCATTAATATACTTTTAGAGATTTTCTATATATATACTATGAAAATTAAACAAGACATTCATGAAAAAACATCCCTAAAAAATGTTTCACTTAAAATGTGAAATAATGATATTAAATAAAATGTCATCAACAAGAGGATAATATAAAAATATAAAAAATATATATGATATCATAAATAAGAATATGGTTATTATATAAAATAATTATATTCATAAAACCATTATAAATGTAGTTAATTCATATTTTAAAAACGAAAGTGTAAGTTAAGAAACATCGTCTTAGTACCATATCACAAGGGTGTAGTTTGATGATATACACCCACCTTCTTTTATGAGGTGTGTATATATATATATATATCAAATTTTAATTAATGTGTCACTAATTTATAATTTATAATTTTATTTAATTATTTAATTTGTTATTAATTCTTGTGGAATTATGATATAAATGGTTATTGGGGTTTGAGTTACCTTGAACGATTAATGATTTAATTATCACATCATTTTCTCTATGTACATGTTATCTTAAAATGATTCCAAAAATATTTTATTTTTTCTGCAATCATTTTTTAACGTCATTTTTGTTTTCTTTACAATTTTTAAATGAATATTCCTTTCATATTCCATAATTGGGTACTATATGACTTTTATTAGAGAAGTATTAAGAGAATATTTTTTAGATTATAGAGGTTGATCATATTTTCCAACGGTCATGATTCCATAATATTTTTAAGCTTTATTAACATGTTTACAAGATTTTTTTTCAAATAATTTTTTTCATTTATAATTTTGTGACTTTTTAAATTAATTATTTTAAATAAAAAAAATTTATATTTCACTCAAATAATGTCAAAGATTTTATTATAGTATTTTAAACTGTGTAAGAATCATGTATTGTTTATTATTCTTAATTTAGGTTGATATCATATGATACCATCTACCGTATTTTTTTATGGGTTTATGATTAGTTTAATTTGGATGTGAGTTTTTGATAACATTCATGGTTTGTGGTTAAAATATTTATATTTATTATTCCATATTTTCAATATAAATGTATATTGTTATTATGTTTCACTTCTTTGGTAAGGGGAACACATTTTAATTTGTACATGTATGACAGGTCCCATTATAGGCCCTCGAAGCATTAGTAGTTATTATGAGAAATACATGTTTGGGTTATCAGTAATGTCTTATATGAATATGTATAGTGTCATAGTAGAAGACTTGAAAATGTATTTATGATGTATCATATTATGAGATCCTTCAATATGAGATATGTTAACAATATTCATATTGATTTTTTTTATAATATAATATATGTGGTGAAGATTCATTCAAATGTTATTATTTATATGAAATTATTTTATTTTATTACTTTTGTGCCATATTATTCTCTTGTTATTGATTGGGTGTCATGTGTTTCTTTTAATTATATTACCACAATCATTCAAGATTATTTATTTAATCTTCTTATTTATATATATCCTTACTGTGAATATTCTCTAAAACATTAATTATAATTTATTTTTATTAATATATAAATATAATTTTCTAGTTTGATATGTAGTGTTACAATAAGGTTATTAATGGAAATCTTAAATAATATTCATTTTATATTTTATTTCTTAGATTGTAATTCTAATTTCAGTAATGTATCTATTTTAACAATACTACTAAACTATTTGGCCGATTAGTATTTTATCACAGGCCTGGTATTCCATTGTTATAATGTTTGGTCCCATCTCTAAGATACTGGGGTCTGAGTTGTTATTGTTGGTATCAGATCATGTTTAGTAGAAACCTTGGAAAATGGATTTTAGAAAATATTGATTTTGGAATATAACCCTATGAATGAAATTCATGATATGACTATGTATAAGATATCATCCAATATATTTTTTAATGATATTGGATAACCTCATTTTAACCTATAAACTCATAGATATAAAATAATTTGTCATGTTTTATAAAGACTATAAAATGATTCTACCTAACTATACCACTATGATGTGTGTTTCTCCCATTATGCATTGGTTTTCAGTCATTTTTTAGAATCATCAAGGATAAAAAGTAATGGTTATATAGATGATGATGAATAGAATAAATATTAAAATGATGTAAGTATTATGGAATGATATGATGAAGTGTAGGTTATTGATTAAGAATTATGTACAATGACTAAGGTTCTTTTATAATTGGATTCAATAATTATCTCTGTAAATTCCCAAAATAGTATCCATTCAATTTATCCCTTATTATAGTAATGTAATTATAATATAAAATCACATTAAGAAACAAAATGCCACATCATTCTTAAATGAACTACTATGTGACCATTATTCATAAAATTTCCACATATTTGTTCTGAATTTCGAAAATCTGACATACATGGATTCCATCAGTAAGAAGTATGGAGTCCGATAGGACAAAAATAATTATTGTGGAATAGCATCAAACTCTAATGAATTGTAACCTACCATTAGGTATAGGAATATGACGGTAATTAATATTAACTATTCTATAAGAATAGTATCCTCGAAAATTAATGTATAAATAATATTTTGGCATCTTATAATGGGAATGATGTTCATTGTAAAAGTATTGGTATTTTTTTAATTAATAAATTAATAATTATAAATATTTATTTAATTTAAAAGAACAAAAATTTCTTAAAATGAGTTTATAATCTACAATTTAATGTCTTTTGTTTTTAATATAATTTTATAATACCTTATTTAATATTTGAATTCATTTTAAAACCAATTTTAATTTTAAATCGGTATTCTTCAAGTAAATTATGATTTCAATTAAAAATTAAAAATTTCATATTTTGATTATTTTTTTTGAAAAATGGAGTTAATTTTTTGTATTGTACATTTCATGAAATGGTTTGGCTGAATTTTTTGTATTTTTCTGAAATACTATAATTTTTTGTGAATAGTGAAATTTGATAATTTACAAAATATGATAAATAAATTAATATCTATATCATGCTTGAGTCATGGAAGACGTAAATGGAAACGGGTTCGAACTCACATGCAATTATAACTATTTTGTAGTCATAAAAATTGTAGAGACCCGAAGTTTAATGTACATGGAAATTACATTAATTTTGCGGAATACTTAATACATAACAAAATCAGACACACAAGGACCGTAATATATTAGTGTCTTTGGAAACATGGAACGTAATCTTCTAATCATGGTAAAAGATATTCAAAATCTCCCATAAAGATCTTCCAATTTTTGTTTCCTAAACTAAAACCATTATTTATATCCCGGGGAAAAGAAAACATAAAAGTGTGAGCTCAAATGCTCAGTAAGGGTAAACAAAAGAAATATCAATCACATCATATTCATAAAAACATAACAATTTGGAAATATTACCCTGCAAAAGTGATCATAATTTCATAAAAGGGATAAATCATGGTAGTGAAATTTAATCCCAATAATCATAACATAAGACATGAAACTTTGTGTCATGCACACATAATCATAGTGAATCATTTCTTATTAGTCAAGACTCATTGGCAAGACTATCTTAGTGGACAAAGTCCATTTCTGAACCGAGTTCACTACTCGTTTCTGTTCTGTTTCACTGAACCAGTTTAACCATCTGTTCTAGCCATGTCTATCTCATGAGATATAAAATCTTTACCCAATGCATTGGAGGGAGATATAGGTCCCACCCATCTCATAATCATACCATTCTTATGTGTGCCACAAAATCATAAATCACACATCATTGCATAACCCATGTAATAAAAATGGGATTCTAAAACATCATGACATCATAAAACAATTCATATAAGATAAAGGAATTCCTAAAAATAATTCCATCACAACATAATCAAATCAATTTAATAATAGGGGTAGAAACAGAACCCTATATTATCTTAGATGGAAAATAATTTTGATAAAACACTTGAATTCCATTCTTGAGGAAAATATCCTTTTTAATTCAAAAACACATTTCCTATATTAACATGTCATACAATTATAAACTAAAATAAGTTGATTAAAAATAAACATGAAAACTTGTAAAGGAAGATTCTTGGAAATAATGTTTTAAAATTCCATTCATGCCCTATAAGTTAAAAAAACATTCTTCTCTTACTTTTATCGGAAAAGTCAAAAAGTACCTCGATAAAAGATTCCATTCATATCGTTTACTAAAAACTCTCCGAAGGTTATAATTGGATATAAACTATTTTATAAGGATATAAATATTACATATTGAGGAAACATGGATGTGGATGATAAAATACACCCCAGTAAATCCAAAGTATAAACAATCTCGGATAAAAATGCGATTGTGATACTTCTTTTACCTTAGGTGGGATTTTCTTCGTAAGTGTCCAAACCTCCTGTATAATGATTTAAATTATTTCATTGACTTATTACAGACTCATATTCATTTTTATGACATAATATATGGTTTATATTACCCATTATTTTGTAAAGCATTTTGGGTAAAATCATCTTATTTATCGTATGTGTTTGGACTCGTTGTTCTTGATGTTATTATTACTTATATCATGATTTACTTACTTCCAAAATGTAAGTAATGATTTATGTATCATATAAATTCATTATATATACATAATATACAAGCATTTATAATAGTACATAACATATGGAGGTAAGAAATGAAACGCACCGTTCATGGAGACGGTAAGCCATACGTACGCATAAACGCTACATTCATTTATATTTCATATTTTAATGGAATTAAAACATTATGATAAATAGGTATCGTATAATTCCATTATAATATCATATATAATATCATTAACCACATCCTTTATACATCCCACATAAGGTATTAACAAATCACATCACTTTGAGGGGGCGGTAGTCCGCACTTCCTCAAATGAGATTATCATATTTACCGAATATGGAAACTGTAAAGGATTGATATAATTAGGAAGTAAAAAATCATAATGGAATCATAAACATAATATATATTATATATAAATACAGTTCCATCATAATGTCCACCATGAGAGGCGGTAGGAGAAAATCGAACAATCATCGTTTCGTGAGGCGTTAGTTTGCCATCACATAAACATTATGTTCTTCATCCATTAGATGGAGGTGTGTGTATGTGTAGTTCCAATCCTTCTCATAACAACATCCTAGTATATTTAGGATATTTGATTTGTTACAAAAGAAAGGATTAAAAAGAGTTTAGGGGTTGGAGAAGTAAAATAAAAGAAAACAACTTAAGAGAAATTGTTACCTTTAATTTTGGTAACTTCCTTTGGTTTGAACCAAAATGAATTCTTGGAGAGTCTTATGCCTAATGTAAGGTTTCATGGGGGAGTAGAGGGGTGTAGGGAGATTAGTTTTGCAGAGTTTGGACGATCCAAAAGGCTTGATATGTGTGAGGAATTTCATAGAAGTGGTCTCCTTTTATAAGGGAGAGGAGGGGCTCTTTAGGAATGTGTGAAATCATTATTTTATTAGAAACTTATATTCTGTTTCAAGAGGTCCAAAACACATTAATGTCGAAGGTACGATGACTCATATTCGAAATAAAATCATCCAATTGGAATTGGACAGGTTTCGGATGATATTTTAATAATTATAATATTATTTTTTTAAATAATTTATTAAGGAGGTAAACAATACATCATTATTGTGTCATAAATAATTTAATTCATTTACAGACTAAAAATTATGAAACAAATACCATGAGGTAGTTAATCTTTTTATATTAAAAAATAATATTTATAGTCAAAAATATAACTTATATAACCCCTTATAAAAATTAATTACTAAAAGTGTTTTGTTAAAGACAATTTTATCTTTACATTAATTTAATTAATCCAAATTGTCATTTTCACTACCAAGTGGCTCATTTGGGTCCCCAAATCTACCCAAGGATGCCCATGGTCGGCCACTACTCATCCAATAAGGTTAGAAGATTTTTCAAGGTATTTTTGAATTTTTATAATATTATTATAACCTTGAATTACCCTATTTACCTTTAACTGCAGTAAATAAAAATTACCGTAGTTACTATTCATAATGCCCAAAAAATAAAAAGTAGCTTATTCAAATAATTTTCACCCACTAATTCCAAATATGGAATCCATTTTTCCAAATTAAATACACAAAATTTTCAGAAATTAAATTAAAATTAATCCCGTTGTCGAAAGAAAACGGGTTTTTGTTTAAAACATTGCCAAAGATTGAATTGATTTAACCTACGAATTCAAGGTAAAATAAATGAAAATGACATAAATTATATTAAATGGTAAAAATATATTCTATTTATACTTTAAAACCATTCAATATTATAATTTAACAACATAAATTATTATGATGGGAAAATTTGTTTTTAATTAAAATATAGCGTGTTTTTAATATTCATTAAAATATGAATGTTATCAGAAAAATATCAAAACATTATCCAATGTAATTTTTTATATCCTGTTTCAAAAGAAAAATTTCAATCTTTAAAATTGAACTTATAAACATGTCAAAAACTATATTTAATGTGGATGCGCCATCAAAAGGCGGCACAACTACATTTTTTGAAAAATACTTATTTACCAGAAACATTTATCTTGTTCTCATACCATGTTATAAAAAATATGTAAGATTAATAATAATGTTATAAAATTCAAAATTTAGTTAATACTATTCATAATGGCTAGTACATAATAATATTATAATAATATATCTTTGTTTAGTAAAACTCAGTAATGCGTACAACACACGCTATCGAGGAAGGACGCGATTGCATGAAATGCAAGCCAAGTCAGGGTTGCGTGTTGTGAAAGATTCCATCGTTGTTTTGTATCATAGAATCAAACAATATTTTATTTATACATTGAATATATATATATATATATAAAACACAATCAATGTTGCGTAGAATTACTATTATAAAACAAACATGAAATTGTGTGTAACACGATCCAATAATAGTGTTGCGTATACTGCAAGCTAATACGGTGTTGCGTATAGTACATGATAAACATGGCGTGGTGAATAATAGAAGACATCAATGAAATTAAAAGTATATTTTTCATAAAATCTCGGGGTGTTACATTTTACCCCCCTTAAAATGAATTTCGTCTTTGAAATTCGCTGGGGTTATAAATAGTATACTACTTGAAAATTTCATTATTAGAAACCCACATCGTACAAAGGAATACCAAAACATGGCTTTAAAAACTAATGTATGAAACGTAATGGATACCCAAATTAACTCATCACTGGGATTCCACGTAGGAGAACATAGGTGAAAATATGGATATGGAAGAAAAATCTAACCATCAAGTTCTGATGGAGAGTGGTAGAGAACCTGGCTATGAAAAAGCCAACAATCAAAAAGCCATAAATTTGTGATGATCTAGGGTACCATCTGGTTCATCGGATATAAGAGCACTAGGACAACATTTTTGTTTTTCAAGATCATTTCCCTTAAGTTGATGAATTACAAGAAATACTTACATGATTTTGGTACAATCTCACTTTTGATCGTGAATTGAACACTTTCCACTTCATATCTTAAAGAAATGAAGTTGAATTTTTTTTTTCGTGAAGCATTAACAGATCATGTGATAGAATGATGGGTCATTCGATCTATTTCAAAAAAAAGGTTAGCAAAAGTTATAAGTCCGTATTATGGTGAGATTAATCATATATGGTTCCAAAAATGAACTTATACTTTATTTATCATACCGCTTAATAAAATAAAACTACTTTCCACTAACCAGGGACTTCCTGTAGGCCAGTGGTAGGTGATAAAAGCATGTCTCACTTCAGTTGTGGGTTCGATTCCCACAGCCTTGTCCGACACGATGGGTTGTCGCCCATCCTGCAGGTTGTCCTTTTTCTAAAACTACATTACTATATCATCCCATCCATAATATTGAAAAAAAAGTTTTATCCTTAAACAATACTAACTTATGTCCAAAATAATCCATTCCAATCTTTAGGCTTATCTAAAATACTTCGGCCCATGCTCATAGTATAAAGAAAATGATTATTGAAATGTCACATAACAATCACATGAATGCCATCATTTATCCCCCATATATCATAAGATATATATTGTTGAATACCTTAATCATGTATTCTCTTGATGAATGAATACCCATTGAACCATAGTGAACATATGAATGCAGTTAAATGTTTACACTTTCCATATACCAAAATCTTCAAATTTCTATATACTCAAACCATGATATCACTTAGTCCTTATCTCAATCATGAGCTCATTAATACTGTCAAACATTTCATTTTTTCCTTATCCCTTCATTATGTACATATCATCTTTTTTTCCCAAAAATATCTCAATCATTTTCCATGGTTACCGGTACCATAAAACTATTGAAAACCACAATAGAGCAATACATAAATATTCCAATATTCCACAATACTATATACAACATTATTTTGGAATCCCATTACATAAACACTTAATCATTCCAGCACATCGTTTTCATATTCAACATCGCCAATGGTGATCGCATGTGACTTCCCTTTGTCCTTTGTCTTAAGTGGTTGCTCATGTAGATCATCACTAACCCTTGGATTAGGGCATTTATTAGCATAATGCCCCATTTCCTTGCACTTGAAGCATTGAAGTGTAGTGGGTTCATTATATGTATCCCTTCCTTTCTTTGAATCATTAGACATCTTCTTCCCATCATTTCGGCATCCAAGTGCCCGATGACCTTCCTTTCCACATTTGAAACATTTACTTGTCCCTTTAAGACAATATCCACCATGCTTCATTCCACACATTGAGCATAAGGAAACATTCATCTTCTTTTTACCATTATTCTGAGATTTCTCCTAGAACTCCATCTTTCGTTTCTTGTCAAAAATATGAGATGGATAAGTAACACCAACTTCCATTTCTACCTTGATAGCACAACGCACAATTTCTTCATAGCTACTGAAGTCTCATATAGCTAATGCCCTTCGAAGATTTGGTTTTAAGCCACTAAAGAATCGATCAACTTTACTTTCAGGTTGGATAATAAATCCAGATGCATACCTTGCAAGTCTTGTAAAATTCGCTTCGTATATACAAACAGATTCATCATCGTTTTGATTTAGATCAAGAAACTCCTTCTCCATCATTGTTCGAAGAATACGAGGGAAGTTCTTATTGAAAAATATGTTTTTGAACTTTTCCCATTCCATGGACTCAATTTCATCTCTTGGCCGCGTATTCTTTTTAAGATTTCACCATTGATCAGCATCAGCTTCCAAGTGATACACTACTAAGATGACTTTATCAAGTTCCGAAAATTGAAGAACTGAAAATATCTTTTCAGTAGTATAGATCCATTGTTCAGCAACAAGTTGATCAGAAGACCCACTGAAAGATGGTGGACGTTTCCTCATGAAGGACTCTATAGAATATTGTTCCCTTCTCTGCTTATTTGGAAGTCCAAAATGATTCATAGTTTTTGTAAGTATAAAAATAATATTTTGCAATCCATCTCCCATAAAATTTGTTTTTTCAAGAGGACAATCATTGCATTTTCCATTACATTGATCAACACGGTTTCTTCGAGTTCCAGCGATCGTCTAAAACCCAAAAAGAATAGTGTGAGAGGAAAAAATCATGATAGAGAAAACAACACAATAAAGAGGGAGTACCTTCAATATCTAACATCATGGGTTACCGTAATCTTAGTACTATAACCTATACTTATACTTAACCTTAGGGAAATCCCTAGAAATACCTTAGAAATATCTCTAGGGATATCACTAAAGTTCATGCATCCTAGTTTCAAAAGTTTGACTAAACCATTCCTCTGATACCAACTGTAAAGACCCAAAACATAACGTACATGGAAATTACATTAATTTTGCGGAATACTTAATACATTACAAAAACAGACACACAAGGAACATAATAGTTTGGTGTCTTTGGAAACTTGGAACGTAATCTTCTAATTGTGGTGAAAGATCTTCAAAATATCCCATAATGATCTTCCACTTTTTTCACTTACCTAAAACTGTTATTTATATCCTGCGAAAAAGAAAACATAAAATGGTGAGCTCAAATGCTCACCAAGGGTAAATAAAAGAAATATCAATCACATCATATTCATAACTACATAACAATTTAGAAATCTTACCATAAAAAAGAGATCAAAATTTCATAACATGGGATAAATCATGGTAGTGAAATGTAATCCCAATAATCATAACATAAAACATGAATCTTTTTGGCATGCACACATAATCATAGAGAATCATTTCTTATTAGTCAAGAGTCATTTCCAAGACTATCTTAGTGGAAAAAGTCCATTTCTGAATCGAGTTCACTCTTCATTTCAGTCCTACTTCACTGAACCGGTTTAACCTGCCATTCTAGCCATGTCTATCTCATGAGATATAAAATATTTACCCAATGAATTATAGGGAGATATATTTCCCACCCATCTCATAATGATTCCATTCTTATGTGTGCCACTAAATCATAAATCATACATCATTGCATAACCCATGTAATAAAAACGAGATTCTTAAACATCATGACATCATAAAACAATTCATATAAGATAAAGGAATTCATAAAAATAATTCCATCACAACATAATCAAATCAATTTAATAATAGAGGTAGAAACAGAACCCTATATTATCTTAGATGGAAAATAATTTTTATAAAACACTTGAACTCCATTCTTGAGGAAAATATCCTTTTTACTTCAAAAACACTTTTCCTTTATTAACATGTCATAAAATTATAAACTAAAATAATTTGATTAAAAATAAACTTAAAAATTTGTAAAGGATGATTCTTTGAAATAATGTTTTAAAAATCCATTCATGTCGTATAAGTTAAAAAAACAATTTTCTCGTAATTTTTTCAGAAAAGTCAAAAAGTACGTCGACAAAAGATTACATTCATATCTTTTACTAAAAAATATTAGAAGGGTAAAATTGGATATAAACTATTGTAGAAGGATATTAATATTACATATTGAGGAAACATGGATTTGGATGATAAAATACACCCCAGTAAATTCCAAAGTATAAACAATCTCGAAAAAATGAGATTGTGACATTTCCCTTACCATAGGTCCGATTTTCTTCGTATGTGTCCGAACCTCCTGTATAATGATTTAAATAATGTCATTGACTTATTACAGAATCATATTCATTTTTATGACATCATATATGGTTTATATTACCCATTATTTTGGAATGCGTTTTGGGTAAAATCATCTTATTTATCGTACGTGTTTGGACTCGTTGTTCTTGATGTTATTATTACTTATATCATGATTTACTTACTTCCAAAATGTAAATAATGATTTATGTATCATATAAATTCATTATATATCCATAATATACAAGCATTTATAATAGTACATAACATATGGATGTAAGAAATGAAACTCACCGTTCATGGAGACGGTAAGACGTATGTACGCATAAACACTACTTTCATTTCTATTTCTTATTTTAATTGAATTAAAACATTATGATACATAGGTATATTATTATTCTAGTATAAAATCATATATAATATCATTAAGGACATCCTTTATACATACCACATAAGGTATTAATGAATCACATCACTTTTAGGGGGCGGTAGTCCGCACTTTCTCAAATGAGATTATCATATTTACCGACTATGGAAACCGTAAAGGCTTGATATAATTGGGAAGTAAAGAAGCATAAGGAAATAATAAACATAATATATATTATATATAAATACAGTGCCATCATAATGGCCACCATGAGAGACGGTAGGAGAAAATCGAACAATCATCGTTTCGTGAGGAGTTAGTTTTCCATCACAGAAATATTATGTTCTTAATCAATTAGATGGAGGTGTGTGTAAGTTTAGTTCCAATACTTCACATAAAAACATCCAAGTATATTTAGCATATTTTTGTTGTTACAAAAGAAATGATTAGAAAGAGTTTAGGGTTTGGATAAGTAGAATAAAAGAAAACAACTTAAGGGAAACTGTTACCTTTAATTTTGGTAACTTACTTTGGTTTGAACCAAAAGGACTTCTTGGAGAGTCTTCTGCCTAATGTAAGCTTTCATGGGGGAGGAGAGGGATGTAGGGAGCTTAGTTGGGAAGAGTTTGGACGAGCCAAAAGGCTTTATAGGTGTGAGAAATTCCATAGAAGTGGTCTTCTTTTATAAGGGAGAGGAGGGGCTCTTTAGGAAAGTGTGAAAACATTATTTTATTATAAATTTATCTTCGGTTTCAAGAGGTTCAAAACACATTAATGTCGAAGGTAAGATGACTCATATTAGAAATAAAATCATCAAATTGTAATTGGGCAGGTTTTGGATGATATTTTAATCATTATAATCTTATTTATTTAAATCATTTATTAATGAGGTAAAGACTACATCATTATTGTGTCATAAATAATTTAATTCATTTGATGTCTAAAAATTATAAAAAAATACCATGATGTAGTTAATATTTTTAGTTTTCCAAATAATATTTATAGTCGAATATATAACTGATATAACCCCTTATAAAAATTAATTACTAAAAGAGTTTTTTTAAAGTCAATTTTGTATTTACATTAAATTAATTAATCCAAATTGTCATTTTCACTATCAAGTGGCTCATTGGGGTCCCAAAATAGACCCAAGGATGTTCATGGTCGGCCACTACTCATCCAATAATGTTAGGACAAGTTTCAAGGTAATTTTGAATTATAATAATATTATTTTAACCTTGAATTACACTATTTACCTTTAACCGCAGTAAATAAAAATTACCGTAGTTACTATTCATAATGCCCAAAAATAAAAAGTAGCTTATTGACATAATTTGGACCCACTGATTCAAAACATGGAATCCATTTTTCCAAATTCAATACAAAAAAGTTGCAGAAATTAAATTAAAATTAATCCTGTTGTCGAAAGAAAACGGGTTTTTGTTTTAAACATTGCAAAAGATTGAATTGATTTAACCTACGAATTCAAGGTAAAATAAATGCTAATGATAGACATTATATTAAATAGTAAAAATATATTCTATTTATACTTTAAAACCATTTAATATTATAATTTATCCACATAAATTATTATGATGGAAAAAGTTGTTTTTAATTAAAATATAGCGTGTTTTTACTATTCATTAAAATATGAAAGTTATCAGAAAAATATCAAAACATTATCCAATGTAAATGTTTATATCCTTATTCAAAATAAGAGTTTTATTCTGTAAAATGGAACATATAAAAATGTCAAAAACTAGATTTAATGTGGGTGCACCATCAAAAGGCGGCAAAAATTCATTTTTTGATAAATACTTATTTTACCCGAAAAATTTATTTTGTTCTCATACCATGTACTAGAAAATATGTATGATTAATAATAATGTTATAAAATTCATAATTTAGTTAATACTATTCATAACAGCTAGTTCATAATAATATTAAAATAATATATCGTTGTTTAGTAAAACTCAGTATTGCGTACAACACACGCTATCGAGGGAGGTCACGATTGCATGAAATGCAAGCCATGTCAGGGTTGCGTGTTGTGCAAGAATCCTTTGTTGATTCATATAACATAATCCAACAATATTTTATTTATACATTGAATATATATATATATATAACACTCAATGTCGCGTAAAATGACTATTATAAAACGAACTTGAAATTGTGTGTAACACGATCCAAGAATAGCGTTGTGTATACTGCAAGCTAATACGGTGTTGTGTATAGTACAAGCTAAAATTGGAGTGATGTATAATAGAAGACATCAATGAAATTAAAAGAATATTTTTCCTAAATTCTCGGGGTGTTACAATAATCCTTAGTATTTCTTATCTTGAGGGAAATTATTGAACTAATTAATTAAATTATGAGAAAACCATTATCACCTCCACTATAAATTCCATGCCACACACTCCTTTAATCACACCATACATGATTCAAGACATAAATAAATTCTCCAAAAATCACCAGTTTTCTTTTTACCCATGTCCATTATCCCTTGGTCTCTTCAAAAGACCAAATATTCTCCCATAAATAGGCTCTCAAGGGATATAAACACAAGAGTTAAAAGCCTCATTCTGATTCTTTTATTTTCATTCATGTTCCAATTTTTTTTTTATCATTCCTCACCTAATTTCAACCAAATTGTTTGATAACTCCAGTAACATATATGTAATGGAGTTTTATTATTCTAGGGTGATATTTCATCAAAATCTTACCTTCTATATCCTTTTATATAATAAATACAAACACAATATGAGATGTGTTAATATATCACATTCAAGGATGATGGGTTTTCAATTTACATTATCATCTTAGATAATTTTCTGGAAATCATTTTATTGGTAGACCCAAATCATAATATATTTATTTTATCTTAATTGATTTTCCATAATCCTGATAAAGTCATGATATAAAATAATAATGCAAAACTAGTTCATTGTCAGAAAAAATTACTAAATCAATCCAAGTGATTATTATTAAAATAATATCTAATGATTAATCCCCATGGAATATATAAAAAATTCTTATAATATTATATATATTCTAAGAACCCGGATCTTTATGTAACATATGGATCTTGATATCAGGTTTTTTTAAGAAAAAGTAAGAGCACAAGTTTTTCTGAGTGCATTTAGTGTACTTACATGTACAATCAATGTACCTAGAATTTCACATAAAGCAGCGTACTGACCATGTAACATAAAATTACATGTCCATTTGGTGACCTGGAAGATCTCTTATGTTGGCGGCCAATTAAGGATAATACATGAAATGTTGTTTTAATGAACACCCAAAGTAGTTTTCTATTTAGTTGATATATCAAAGTTGGGTATAGTCTAATGCCCGGAAAAGTCTTCTTCTCCCCATGGTTTTTACAAGAGGGTGACAAAATGCCCGATGAACATTGAACCCCTCATGATTTTTCATCTAAGCTCTAATTGAGAAAAAGTCAGGTGTGTTGGAATCCAACCGTTGAGTTCTCAATACCCTTAGAGCTTTTCTTACGGATTCCTTTTCTATTTTGTGTTATTCGTGGTTGGGAATTTTTCACCTTTTTGTAGATCTACACCAATCTACTATGACTCATGAATTAACGTTCGTGTATATATACCATCCAACATCAAGGTATATTTTTTGTACCTCTCATTGTTCATCTTTGTATTATATATGCTAAAAGTTCTACATAGCCACGTTTGGTGTATTTCATGACTCATAATTTAATAATTTATATTTTTAGTTATTGATTTATGGATTCATTAAGGGTTATTTATTATGTATGAGTTTAGATACATTGTTATTGGGAAACCCTATGGATTTTCCCCTTTATATATTTTTTGGTCATTTGGTCTGAAATTTCTGTATGGACTGCCCTTTTTCCATGTCTTGTCTTGTTAGGATAGAGTTATTGTTTATATGAAATGCATGTGATATGAATTGTGAATTTTAACCAAGAGTATTTGACTGTGAGACCCTTCTAAATGGGATAGACTGTGAGAGTTTCCTAGGTGGTCATTTATAATTTATTTATGCTATATTGACCCATGGGTATTGACCATGAGAGTATCCTAGGTGGCCATTTATAATTTCATGATTCTATGTTAACAATGATTATTGGATAGTGAGAGCCTCCCAAATGGGGTTATACTATGAAATCTATCCTGGTGGTCGTATTGTAATTTATTAATACTATCTTGACCTAGGGGTAAGGACCATGAGATCTTTTCAGGTGGTTGTTTATAATTTATTGATGCTATGATGACTAAGGGGTATTGACCCTGAGAGATGCCCATGGGGTTTTTTTAATTGAATGATACTGTGTGGAACCAAAGGGGATAGACCATTAGATATTTCTCATATGGGGTTTTTATGAATGATTGAATGATTTTGATGAGTATTCTTGGACAAAGGATAAGTATGGACATAGTCTTAATTTATTTTTAATATGGTCTTATGAGAAATCTGTTTTTCTAATTACACATGATATACAGAGCATATGATAGATCCAAATGATTAAATGATTCAACAGATTAATCAATAAATTTAAATTAATTCCATTGAAAATTATAAGACTATTTATTGTTGAGTAAATCATAGAATATTGAATCATTTATATATATATTACTTTCCATATATATTCACCAACAGTTAGGCATAGAACATTTTTTCATTGCCAAATATGATTCGACTCAGAAACTATTTACGTCATGCTTTTATAACTATATACATTATATTAGGGCTGGTATAGATAAGGGGATGCACCCTTTTTCATCAGTTACATGATTGTTGTTGGAGAAAGAGAGCATTGGACAAGGTGAGGCTTAAAATGCTGCTAGAGTTGACTTGTTTCTATTGTACATTGGTATCTATATTGCTTTCCATCATTGTGAATTTCATTGAATCCTTCTTAGATACATATGAATCACATCATATATATGTATATATTGTGGCCTCTATTAGATTCACATGTAGTCTTCCCCTGTTTACCTTTTTATGTATTATTAATTCCTCTAATGTTTACTCTTTATCACTTTTTAAACTCTTCCAATGAGTTAATTGTTTCACCAATATCAAAACATGGCCATCACTACTAGTCATAAGACTCTTTAATTTTTAGAAATGTGCTTGAGGTTATGTGAACAACCAGGTTCGGGTCTCCTTTCCACAGCACCCAGATCTAAGACGTTACTAGGTGGTATCAAAGGATGGTTTCATTCCTGCATTTCCTTACTATTTGGAACTAACAGACTAGTATAGGATGTGATAGGTAGTTGGTAATAATCTGTGCTCAGAAGTAGCTAACCCGTGTAATTGTAAAATCCATGATGAGTCAAATATTTTATGTTCTCAATGTTTTCCATTGTTAAAGATTATTTGATTTCACCGTTGGATGATTCACAGGTTTTGTGCTATTATGATTGATATCATTGCGGCTCTATTTCTATTTCATCCCGGTGAGATGAGGGTATTCCATTTCATGCATCAAGAAGGCACTTACTAGATATCAAATGTAATGAATTATTTTCATGCCTTTTACAGTGCATTAAAGATTGCATGTTGTTGTGATAGATGTTCTTCTAGACATGCATGCTATTTTTATAGACTTAATGATTGAAATACCTTCTATTATTGATAGGGTATTGGTATGGGTAATGATTCATTTGGATGGTCAGTAATCCATGGACCCTAAGGTGTTATGGGCCTTCTTGGAACAGAATTTGGTGGATCATGTTTGAACATTTTTTCAATTCTGTTAATATACGGTATGAATAAGGATATCAATCATTTATTTATGGTGAGTATGGGATCTCATAGATCTGAACATGGATTCCATTGTCAAAATTTAAATATTTTTGTGGTTTTGGAGACGTTTCTGAGGCTTAATATTGGGATAACCCAGAAATCATGGTGTGTGATGATATGTACACATGTTGGTTGTTCTTATGTTCAGGAAGAAATGAATTTTATCCAGAACATGTCATGTACCATATGTACATGTTGTGTTTTTTAAGCATGTGACTTATTGTGTAACCATGGAATAGTTGTTGGAAATATCATGGTAGAACACACCTTCTAGTGGGAGTACAAATTGTACTGTAATCTACTATGTATCCAGTAATGTGACTAACGACATGGGAAAATCTAACATTGATTGCAAATATTATGTCTAGGGTTTGCATGTTCTGTAATTTCACACAAGGAGAACTATGTGGTTTGAGCTATGTAGAAGTTCATGGGAATGAGAGAATATTCAAGAGAAATCCATGTCTCAAGAGTAACACTCTATGTGTATGGGTGTTACACATCTAGGTTGGCATTTCGACATGACCACATGAAGGATTATAAAAAATTACCCTGTAGTGGCTCTACACGACATGTAACCTTATTTTATAAAACATTAATGTTGTCCTTTTCTTATTCCATTCAGAATCCTCTATGTTTTAGTTTCATTAATATCATACTGAGGTGTACTCTTGACCTTGCGGATTCCTCCCACCAATACATCTTCCGGTTGTATGCCATGTACATGTTGAGGATCAGACATTTGAAATGGCCAATTGAGGACAACCAGTAGATCATCCCATCGTGCCCATCATGGAACCAACATTTATACCAGATTAAGGTGTTGATTCAAATCACCGTGAATGCTTTATGTGGATGATGAAGACCATTCAAGGATAACTACATCTTACCCATACTATGGATGAATTTATACAGGTGTTACAACATCAGAATCCTCACACATTTTCTAAGGAAGGAGTACCATAGGCTGTAGATTCCTTGATGGATGCCAATATTTCTATCGTTGGGAATTTGGAAACACCACATGTGGGTAGGGTTAACCTCGCGAAATACAATATATGTGATTTCGCCATGTGATGGAGGGATTTTATCTCACATTCTTGACGTCATTATGATATGTCTTTAGAAGTGTTTTAGAGGACCCTCAAGGATTAATTCTACTCTGAGACGTTGAGGGCCGACCGAGCCCATGAATTCTTGTATTTGGAGTAGGGTTCTCCTTCAGGGATGGATTAATCTACTCCCTTTATTGAGCTTCATCTCTTCTCACATTTTCTGGGAGGCGACGAGTAATCGCTGGCTAGACGATTTAATAATGGTCTTAGGTACAACATATTATCCATGGTTAATATTTTTAGGATGACTTTGGTGACTACTATAGTAAATATGGTGTTGATTACCAAGAACAATTTGAGTTTGTTAGGGGCTTAGAGCCATGGAGTTACACCATAAAATGATGATAATCCATCGAATGATAGATATATGTTCCCCGAGGAGCTTACGCATTGTGGTTCATCCATTACTAGGGATGATTCATCAGGTACCCAGGTTAGGTGCTTCAGGTTCGGGAAGAGTGGGAACACGAGACAGTAGTTCTTGATAGACCCAAATGAGTGTCGATATTATGGAATGTTGAGTCATCTATATCGTTTTTACAGGATGTTCACACCAGTAGTGACCGATAGTGGATCTTTTATAAATCCACGTACATGAGTGAGGCCACCAGTTTATCATTACTCAATGTCCTAGAGATATTTTAGTTATTTAATCTGAGGAGATGGCTGGGGTCACAGAATCCAAATGATAGGTTTTAAATGACATTAGGGTGGACTAGCTCATGGTATCTGGCTTGGGTCATAGGGTTGTAGTATTGGTCATACTTTTTCATTGTAATAGACCCATCATGAGAAAAACCCTGAACTCTATATGATTTTATGTATGATTCTAGTATCCTTGGTTCTAGGTTATCCTCTTTTGGATAAAGTGGTTTCCCATAGTTTTATATCTATTACCATTATAGTGTGCCTTGGCCTTTGTATATTTAATTCTACTGATGTGATGACACTAGAAACTGTGTTGGGGAATAAGACAAATAATATACATAATTTTAAGTTGTTCCATCTTATGTTCGGTGGGTGTCAATTGTTATGGTACCTCTATGTATTAGAGATTAAAATATTCGATGTCATTCTCATAATGGACTGGTTTTTATCCATTAATGCCATTCATGATATCTATTTCCACATACTGAGTTTCTGTTCAATAGAGGGTGGATATTTTCTACACAAAGGTGATTTTGATGTTCTGTAATGTAGAGAGGTACCCAAGAATCATGAGTAGAGTGGAATTACAACTTATATTGTTAGTTTATATTTGGATGATCAGGGTACTTCGCAAATGGACTTTCCTCTAGTGGTGTATCATTTCAGAGATGTCTTTTCAGAAGAATATTCAAATTTACCTCTGGAGTGAGAGGTGTATTTCTCTACTGAACTTATTCCAGGAGCGCCACCGATGTCCATTCCTCCATATAGGATAGAAAAACTAGTGTTATAGGAGCTCAATAAAAAGTTTGAGGATTTATTGGAAAAAGATTTCATTTGACCCAGTACATCTCCTTGGAGTTCATCTACCCTGTTGTGAATAAGTTGGATAGTACCTTTAGAATTCGTGAGGATATTCATAAGATAACCCATTTGATAGTCATGAACAGATATCCCCTTCAGAGGATTTATGATCTCATTGATCAGCTTTGAGGAACCCAGGAGCTCTAAAAGATTTACATGAGATTTGGTTGTCATTAGTTTTTTGATAGACCCTCAGATATAAATATTACATCCTTAGAAAAACTATATGATATATAAGAGTAGCTGGGTATGTCGTCCAGTCCCACAAACCCACCAAAAATTTTCATGTCATAGATGAACCGAGTGTTCCAACATTATTTGGATTCATTTTTTGTAGTCTTCATGAACAATATCATGGTTTACTGTCACACTTGACATGAAGACTCCATCCATCATGAAATAATACTTAGTACATTGAGAGAGAATCAATTATATGATATTCCCCCAAAGATGAACTATTGGATGAACCCGTTTCATTTTGTGGTTCATGTTATATTAGAGATATGAGTATTAGTAGACCTAGGGAATGTGAGAGTGGAAGTTTCCTAGGAGCATCCGAAAAATGTATTTGATGTATGATGTTTTCTGTAGAAGGATGGTTACTAATGATTCATTATTCAGAACATTTCATGCTTTGAAGAACATTTTATGGTCCTAACTAAGACGAGTGTGATGTAATTGTTGATATATTAATGTGTTTCAGAATTTCAAAAGCTAATGGGGATATTGACTTCATCAATGATCATGAGTTTTTGGGATTTGTGCAAGAGTAAGACTATTTACTATGACACGTGAGTTATTGGTTTGGGGGTAGTTATTATTCAAGGGGACATATTAATTGTCTTTCGGTCTCAATAGTTGAGTCCACATAAGTGGAATTACCCGACACGTGATCTTGATTTACTTACAGTTGTTCAGGTATTTCACTGTTGGAGACATTATCTTTTGGGAGAGCATTTTGTGGTATAAAATGACAAGAAAAATCATGAAGTATATATTTACTCAATGAGATCTGAATTTGATTCATCGTAGGTTGGTTTAGTACCTTAAGGATTTTGAATTAGAGCTTTCATACACACATAAGAAATGAAATTCATTGACCAATGACTTATGTAGGAGGAATCAGATACTGGCAGTTCAGGAGGCCAGTAGTGAGTAGCAGCATATGGCTATGTTCTCTGAGATGAATGTGGAGGTGAATGACAAACTGGAGAAGACGTTGAATTTTTCTATATATGTTACCTATACTCTTATATATTCATTAAGAATGAGGCATCTATTAGATCCTAAAATTCTAGTCCTACGGTAGAGTGTGTCAGGAGAGGACCCTACTACTGGGTGGACCATAGGCAATGTTCGGTTTTTCATTTTCATGGGCGTGTTTGGGTGTCATCAGACATGCACGAGAAGCATTTGTGAGTTTTTCATTCCTCTGTATGGGTAGTTCTTCCTGGTGTCACCATGAGGTATTGAGATCTACATCGTTAGTATTGGTGGATAGGAATGAAAAGGGATGTACCTGGTTTTTTAGGTGATGTCACTACTACAAACACGACCTTTATCAGCGCTAGAAATGGCCTTTATCAGTGATACAAAGGCACTGATAAAGCCAGCATAGATAAAGGGGTCCTATATCAGCACTTCCTTTATCAACGCTCTCATTTTATCGCTGATAAAGGACCCTTTTATCAGCGCTTTTAAAAAAGCGCTGATAAATGTTAAAAAAATTTAAAAAAATTTAAAAAAATTAAAAAATACTGCCAATCGGTGGGGGGGGGGCTTTTATAGAGCTTGAACCCCCCCCCCCCTTAACAGCGCTTTTTGGCCCCTATACGACACCCCACGAACCCCACGCACCCCCTCCACACTTTAACAACGCTTGCTCCAATATTCCCCATGCACGCGCACCCCTGCCTCCTCCAGGATTTGAACTCGAGACCTCCCCCCTGCGCGCCTAAGCCCTTACCACTACTCTATTTTGATTTTCATTCCAATTAATGATATCTATATATATATATATATATCTATATATTTAGTTATATTTATTCGTATAGTGATATATTTTTATATTAATATATATATATATAGTTATATTATAATATAAATAGTAATATTAATATATATATATATATTGGTATTAATATATATATATATATATAGTTATATTTATTCGTATAGTAATATATATTTATATTAATATATAGTTATATTAACATATATATAGTTATATTAACATATATATAGTTATATTAACATATATATAGTTATATTATCATATATATAGTTATATTAACATATATATAGTTATATGAATATATATTTATATAGTTATATTAATATATATATAGTGATATTAATATATATATATATGGTAATATTAATATATATATTTATAGTAATACTAATATATATATGTAGTTATATTAATATATATATAGTTATTAGATTAATATATATATAGTTATATTAATATATAGGTATATAAATATTCATATATTGGTATTTTAAATAAAATGGATATTATTTATTATCTAGATAAAGCTAATATATTTTATATGAAAATATGTTTAATTATTTATTTAAAAAATTTAATTTTTAGGTGCGAATATATTAAAAATATGTACATATAGTTATATATTTGATTATAAATAGAAGTTCATTATAAAAAAGGATGAAATTTAAATGAAATAATATCAATATGAATGTAATACCTTGGAATAAATTTAGTCCCCACCAAGAAAAGCCAATAATACCCCCTTAAACGAGTTTGAAAATCTACAAAATGTTAAAAAATATGGGTACCCCAACAAAAAACACAGTTTTGGAGGCCTTCTGGTCCGCATTTGGCCTCCAAAAACTCTTGATCGGGGTACCCCAAGTAAACGTGATGTAGAGCTCGTCGCAGGCTTCGATTTGATATGTGGTAGAGTTCAAACGGACACCCGGATCAAAAGTTATTGCCGTTTGATGTTTGAGTTGCGTTTTGAACATATTTTGGATCTTTTTTTAATTTTTTTAATTTTTTTAGTTCTCAAATTGTTATTAAATGACTATTACTCCATAATGATTATCAAAATATTAATTAAAAATATTTTTTTTTTAAGAAGTCATTTTCACTAAATATCTTAAATATTAAGTATAATAAGTGTAAATGTACATTTATACTTATCTAAAATATATTTAAAAATTATATATTATATTTATATAACAATATAACTATATTTATATATTAATATATTAATATATTTTTAATTTTTTTTCAAGCCGACCCTTTTTCAGCACTGATATAGGGGGTCCCTTTATCAGCGCTTTTTCGTTAGAGCTGATAAAGGGGGGCGCTACGAAAAACTGTTTTTGTGGTAGTTTATTCCACATGTCATACAGTGAATGATGATCATCAACTACTAGAAAGTATTTTACAATAGATACCCATTCCTATGTGGAAGTGGATGACGTCACAATGGATTTCGGGGAAAGCTTATCGAGATCACAGTAAGGTAATTATGCGGTGTGGGATTTTATCAACAATCTTTTGAAGGTTGTAAATTTCATACCAATAATAGGGACCATCATGGTTGATTATCTTAGGAGGTTTTACATCCAATATATTGTATTTTTTATATGGTAACACAATATATCATTATATATAGAGATGTTTGGATTATTTCGGGTGTTTAGAAGGGACTACAGAGGGTTTTGGGTACACATGTACTTTTGAGAACAACATACCATCTCTAGACAATTGACCAGTCCGAGCATACGATTCAGGTTTTAGAGGACATGTATCGAACATGCATTGTAGACTTTGGGGGATCATTGGAGAGTAACATGCCCCTGGTAGAGTTTTCATTCGATTATTGTATTTAGGAAAAAATTTAGATGGCACATTATGAGTATTTGTAAGGTAGGTCATACCAATCAACCATATGTTTGATAGAGGTAGGTGTGGAAGCTATGTTGGGACCTAGTCTTGTCCAGGAGACCACTAAGCATGTGGAGATCATTCAGAAGTGGATGTATACTACACCATCATTAAATAAATCTTATGCTAATCGACAGAGATGACCTATTGAGTTTGAGGATAGTGATTAAGTTTTCATACGTGTCACATTGAGGTTATGACATAAGAGTGTTAAGAGTCAGAGGAATCATTCCCCAAGATATGTCGAGCCATTTGTGGTTTTTGAGATGGTTGTCCTGGTTTCCTATCAGTATCAGTTAACTAAGAGATACCATTATATGTAGGACGTCTTTCATGTTTCTCAGAGACGTAATCACTTTTCATACACATTTCACCTTTTTTAACCCGAGGAGGTTGAGTTGGAGGTGGATGCACCGTTTGAGGATAATCTGATTCAGATTATGAATCACAACATGAAGGTTATCTATGTTTAACCTATTCCTATGGAATGTGTGCTATGGTGGCACGAGTGAGTATAGGAAAAGGATTGGGATAATGATGCTAAATTACGATCATAGTGTCCATAGTTTATTGAAGTTTCTTCTTCCCCACCAATGTAAGGGAAATTCGAGGATGGATTTCATTAAGGGGGTATGTTTGTAAGAACCTGTATATTTATTTCAGGTATTGATATAGATTTAGGGTTGTTTTAAAAAAATAATGAGAAGTGGATTTTCTATGTTCCCATCATGTACTTTCATGTACACTCTATGTTCCTAGAATGTTGTGTAGAAATCATTACAGACCCTGTAACAGCTGAGTACATTACTGTCTTCTGACCTAGACAGCGTCTTTAAGTCATGATTCGGTTAAGGATACTATATGGAGTGTAGTTTTAAAAAACATTCTATGTAGTTTTATATTTATTTGATATATCAGAGAGTGGTTGCATATTATGTCTGTAATCATCTTCTTCTCCCCGCGGTCTGTACATGAGAATGATAGAACTGTAGATGAAAATCAAACCCATCCAGATTCTCTAACTTGTCACCTAGTGAGACAATGTCTAGTGTGTCAGAATCCCACCAATGAGTTCTAGAAGCTCGTAGATCCTTTATTCATGATTTTGTCTCCTCTGTAAATTATTATTTATTGGGATCTTTTCACCTTTTTGTTGATCCACACTGATCTAGGCTGATTCAAGGACCTACATTCAAGTATATCGATCATCCAATTTAATGATTGGTGTTTTTTCATTTCATTGTTTGTTTTTGGATTATATATGCTATCATTTCTACATACACATGATTAGGGTATTTCCTGATTTGGAATTTAACTAATTTATTACCATATATGTTTTTTTATTGATAAAGGGTTATTGATTATATATATGGTTATATAACTTTTATTAATACTCCACATGGATGTGTTTCCGCTTTTTGGATTGTTTATGGTAGTTTTACGAAGAATTCCTATTGAGATTTCTTTTTTCCCATGCATTTTCTGGTTAGTATAGAATTTTTGTTTATATGAAATTATGGTGACATGAATTGTGAATGTTGACAAACATGATTGGACTATGAGAGACTCCCAACAGGGATAGACTATGAAAGCTTCCTAGGTGGTCATTTATAATTTATTTATGGCATGTTTACTGGGGTATTGACTTTGAGAGCTTCTGAGGTGGTCATTTATAATATATTGATTCATTGTTGACCAAGGATTCTTGACTGTGAGAGCCTTCCAAAGGGGTTAGACCATGATATCTTCTGGTCATTTAAAATTTATTTATGCAATTTTTACCCAATGGTTTTAATCGTTAGAGCTTCCCAGGTGGATGTTTATAATTTACTGATTCTATGTTGTAGAAGGGGTATTGACTGTGAGAGCATCCTATGTGGTTTTTTGTAATTGATCTATACTATGTGTAACCAATGGGGTTTTACCATGAGAGATTTTCCAAAGGAGTGTTAAGGAATGATTGAGTTATTATGATGAATATTCCATGGAAAAGAATATTCTTGGACTCGACTGTACTTGCTTATTTAGATGGTCCTCTAAGACATTTTCTATTTTTTCATATATAGGGGATATAGTTCTTAAGATAGATCCCATGATTTACTAGATTTAATGGATTGAATAATAAATTTTAATTAATTTAATTGAAAATAGTTGAATTGTTTACTTTTGAGTAATTCATTCATTATCGATTAATTTATATATTTTACCTACAATATATATAACCTAATAGTTAGAAACAAATATTTTGGTGGTTGATGACTAGGATTCTTCTCACACACTGTTTGGGTCATGTTATTAGACCTAAATAGTTTATATGATTGTATTTGTAGTTAAGGTAATATTCCCTTATTCATCAGGTAGTTGATTACGATTGGTGTTGGAGATTATGGGACCAAGATGAGGCATTTGATGCACCTATAGTTTCCTTGTTCTTTATTTAATTTGGTTTCTATATTGCTTTCCAAAATTGAGTACTTTTTGGATTCTTTATTAGATGCATATTCCATTCATCATATACATATATACATATATATATATATATACATATATATATATATATATTCTGACCTATGTTGGATTCTCTTTCAGTCATCTGCTTTTTATAATTGTTTGTATTAATTCGTCCGATATTGTTTATTTTTTTTTCAATGTGTATAATCTTACAGTGAGGGAATAGTTTCCTCAATATCACACATTCTCCCTCACTTCTAGTCACCATTCTATGGAGTTTGGGGAATTGCGCATGAGGTTATGTGACTAACCTAGTTCGAGGAACCATTGTGTGGCACCCAAATCTAGGATTTTATATATATCTTTGGAATGTCACAAATAATCTATTAACAATTCTGGATGTTTAAACAAATTTCAAACAAAGATACATTTTATTAAAACTAGTGAACCATTCATAATACAAACAAAAATTAACACTCCCAAAAAATGAAATTATGGTTTATTACTCATCAAACAATCCATAAAAGAACATAATAAAACCATAATGAATCAAATTAATGTATTAAATGATATGGAATTATTAATTAATGAATCTAATGTCATTATAAAAGTGTTTGGAGGGAAGAAACATTCGGTCACAAGGTAAGGGGAAATTCTCAAACTCATCTTTCATTCTTTTGGTTTTCCCTCTTCAAGAATTTCTAATATCAATATACCTTCAAAGTAATGTATTCATCATTATATTATATTTTCTAGGATATATATGTTCTCTAATTTATTTTATTAAAAATAAAATGTTTTTCAAAAGAAATATTCTTTAAAATAAACAAAACCTTTTTAGTTCATGAATAATGTTTCACTCTTCACACATGGGTAATGGTTCTATGTCAAGAATGATATTCTATATTTTTTGTGGTAAAAAAATGATTCTAAATGTATGGTTTATGATTTAAATCCCATTTATTTCATTGGGTTGTTTTATGTTCAATATTGATATTTTTCTATTTTGAATAAATGATAATGTAAATTTTTTTATGGGATGGTTGTGCTTGGAATTATATAGTTCAATATGAAATTTTGATTTTAAATGTTGTGGATGGAATTACACAACTCTGCAATGAATTTGGTAAAGTGTTGAATTTCATGAGTTAGTGTTAAATGATGCATAAACATGGTACTATATTAGATCAAAACTATGTGTGGGTTTTAACAACTATGACCAGATGTTTCATTTAAATTCATTACCAAATTCGATGCTATTATATACATTATGTTATGATCATGCTCACCACATGTTAAATTGTTTCATGTTCTTAGATTTACTCATACTGGTATTTTATCTCACCCTTTTTTAATTTATGTTCTAAGGATACTACATGTACTAAATAGTACACATGGGATTATAAGAATCTTGAGAAAAATGACTTAAATAAATGTTTATGCATTATGTTTTAAATGTATTGCATTTTTCTTGATTTCCGAAAACAATAAACCTTTGGATCTTCACATAGTAATGATTTTATGATATTTATCATTATAATGATGTAAAATTAATTTATGGAAATTAGGGTCACTACAGTTTGTATCATAAGCACAGTTTAATTAATTTTGGGAATTATTATTACATAACCAATATGAAACCCTTGTATGAGACTATGTATATGTAATCACACAAGAATATTTTCCAAACATAGGGATCCCATAAGATATGATTTTACTGTCAATTTCAAAATTTAATAAAATGTTAACGACTTTCTTAATTATGTGTGTTCTAACATTTTATATTTTTTAAATTGGTGTGAACCATGAGAAAACATTCCAACAACCCATTCAAGGGACAATGCATCGATTTCTTGATAGACAACCCAAATTCATTGGGAGGTGAGTTGAAAACATAATGGTTAATATTTACCAGCAGTATCAGGTTATGAACACTAAAATGAATAATGTGGAACATCATCCTTCATATATGAAGGGTAAATTGGATATAATGTGTTTTATATGGAAATGAACATCAACATATAGTGGATGTTTTGATCCACTAGTTTCAGAACACTGAGTCAACTCCATTGAAAAGATTCTTTATACTAACATATTGAATAAAAACGTGGATATAAATAATATGAATAGGTTAGGAGGATAATTTCATGATTTATTTTATATTCGGGTCTCTAGGGGTAGTAAATTATATCGGTTATCACAACTATATGGATAGTCTTGGTTCTGATAAGTATTGTGTAAGTAATAGTAGTTTTCATTTTGCATCTCTAGAGAGTGTACTTCCATATTTTCTATTAAAATAAATGTAGTTGTATGTTTTTTATTGAGGTTAAATTCATCATTAGTATCATATTCTGATATCTCAAATAAGCATGTTGGTAATGGGAGGACAAGTATCTTTTTTTATATTAGTATTAGATGTCGTGATGATCATATCAGCCGTAGGGGTCTCTTGTATTTGTTTCATAGCCTATGAAATGACCATATGCCCTCCAAGGATATATAGGGAATATATAGATTATTTACATGATTTTGTTCATAATCTATGTCCTATACATGAGGGTGGGTTAAGTGGATGCCAGTAGTGATATAGAAGACTTATTCATGGATATATGAGAACCATAGTGGCACCAGCTCCAAGGGTTCAGTGGATGATAAAGTAATGAAATATTTATCATATACATTAGTTTATTCATATATTAGTTTGAAAAATTCTGAATAATTTGATTATTCATTATTTCTTCTAAAAACTATGAAAGTAGGTGGTGAGACTTCAAATTCCCCAAGTGTTATTCGTACCATTTGAGGTTCCTGATAGGTTGTTTAATTCATGTTCGGGTTGTAGAATAATTATGTGGATGCACCAATTGAAAAGTGGTTTCTTTATATTGTGTATATTATCATATCATATCATCTTTAACACAGATTGGCATTAAAATCTATGTGATGTTGTTTGTTTATTCAAGAGGAAATTTACAATTTCATATTTCAAAGAATATTGGGAGGTGTAAATTTTATGGATGTTTTCACCATATGTGCGGTAGGAATGAGTAGCCTCTATTATCATTGATATAATTTTTTTCAATGTATAATGTAGCACATGAATCCCCTATAAATAGAATGGAGTTTCTATATTCCTTCATGGATGAGGTTGGGAAAATAACCCCTCATTATGATGTTATGTTTTGGAAAGAGTTACAACATTGACCATATCTGATCTTGACGGGTCATTATTATTTGTAAACCATACAGTTGTGAGAGGTGAGGATTAAAATAGATGGCCATTTATATAGGGTGTTCATATTTCAATGTGTATATTTCAGATTCATTACTTTTAGTGGCCACAAAGGAGGGCACTAGAATGATGAATTTTGTGCGCTATTGGTGGATAAAATAGGTGAAATTCATTAATCACTACAATCTTCTGAGCATTGACTTTCAATTAAACTTGGATAACTCAGTTTGTTATTTTTATTATCAATCATACATAAATATATCATAAAATGTGGGTTAAATGGGAGGATAAATGGAATATTACCTTCTAGTTTAGGTATGTACAATAAATTTTTGTGGTCTAGTAATTCGTTTTCATGAATATACAAGAATTGCTTAGGGGTCTTATCAACAATGTGTTCCATATATTACTTAACTAGATGATATCCATGATCATAGTGGGCATCCATATATACATAATGTTGTTTGATTATCACAATGACAGTCAAAGACATTTCTAATAGGATCTTTCCCAATGGGTTCACCAAAACATGTTATCCCAACAACTATATTGGTTGTGAGAGGTATAATTTCATGGATATGTGGTGTCTCAGAATGTTGTGGTGATAGATTATTTGAATATTAAGATAGGATTATATTATGTGACACTCATTAATTTTAATCTGGTTCATAGATTACTTTGACTTTTTTACTATTATATTAATAGAATTTTAATGCATTCATACGTTGAATTCCCATTAACCTTCCTAGCTCATACGAAATAGGAAACCATCTTGAATAATCAGTTATTAGTATAATTTATCTACAAAAAATGGTAGTATATTAATACCCCATAAAATTTATTCCTTTTAAGGTTGATGTTTTTTTAAAGGATTCGTAATTTTAGTTTTTTGGAGGATTCTGTAAGTAAAAAACATAGCTGATCTCTTGTAAGTTCAACCAGGTATATCCACATGAGAGTAACTACTTACCGCATGGTATGAAGTTAGTAATAGTTGTGTTTTATCACAATATGTGGAATCATTAAATTGATAATTTTCTCCATTTCATATTGATCGACCTTAAGAATTAGAGGAAAGTATTTACTAATAAGGATCTAAATCTAAACATGTGAATACAGATGTACATTCTTCGGGATTATTATATGGGATCTATTACTCCTAAGAAATGGAAATTTTATGTATGACATGATAATAAAAAATCAATGAATATATCTCATTTTACTGAATGGTTATGTGTTAAAAAGTATGGTAGAGCATTCAGGGATACATTTTTATACATATTAATTCATTGGAATGGGTTTTATATATCATATGACAGTGAATTACCATTGATGTGGTGGGTGGAGGGTTCTCAATAGGGGGACCCAGAAGTGGTGGTGGTACGAGACCATGTCATCTAGGGAGTTTCCTTAGTGGGGTGGCCAAATTTTACACCATAAAATTTTTACATAATGAAATTTTATTTCATATCATAGGTGACAAACAACAACGAACATAAACAATCGATAAAATATTTTTCGATAAATTTATTTCCTTAAATGGCATGTGCAACAAACATTAACAAGTCTAAATGATTTATAATATAGTACATCATGATAACCAAGCCAACAATTTATATTTAATTAAAAATAATTAATAAATTATATAAAATAAGGTTATCTAATGAATAGAAATTAAATGATAATCAATTAAAATTAAAAAAAGGTTTCTGATTAACAATTTTTTCTAAAGGACGTCTTAGTCATGATTTTCACACATAATATAAAATTAATTTTTAAAAATTTTAGAAAAATAATATGATAATATTAGTTTTTTATGAATATTTTAAAAATTAGATTTCCGTGATATTTTTTTTAAATGTTTCAATTTTTGATGATTATTGCAAATTTAAATTTTTAATATTAAAAAACATTTTAATTTAAATTAATCACAAAATATTATTAAATTTTTAATTTCTTTTAATGATTAAATATTCCAATTATATTATAATTTTTCTATATTAGTTTAATGGAATGAATTTCATATTATACACATGTATACTTCTAAGAGGTTTCCCTTAAAAAACGTCCCTTCCCAACGCATAAAAGTGTTTTATTTTTATTTTTGTTCTGCTATCTTTGTAATATAATAGACCCATCAAGAAAATTATTTTGGGAAAATATGGTGTTTGAGGTGTTCTTTGTAATAAATTTTACTCATTTCATCACTAGAAATAATTTCCCAGTTTTCCCACAATTTCTAATAGTTCTTCACCAATGGTGTCTCAGAGTGGTGGTAAATCATATCAAACAGTTTCATGTACCAAATTTCTCACCCTGATGGTATCTCAATGCGGTGGTGTCACACGAGTGGTGCCTCACAATGGTGGTATCTCACCTTAGTTGTGTCTCATGCTGGAGGTCACTCACTATCGGTCGACCACCCAGTGATGCTGCATGTATAGTAGTAGGTCAGCTGGGAGTGTCTTGCTCTATAGTGTCTCCTCTGATAGTGTCTTAGTAATGGCGAAAAAGGGTTTCGTCTTATGGTTCATTGTCTAACAGTTCTTTAAATAATGGGGTCTATCGATTGGTGCCTCAAAGGTTGCGCCTCATCGAAAAATGCCTCATCAAATAGTGCATCATCATGTGGTGTCTTGTCTCATGCACATTTTTATAGATTCTACCAGTATTCTCCTATCGATGCATTATTTGACATAAAATCAGTTTAATTCCATATTTGAAAAGATCTGAGACTAATTTAAAGCCTATATATTAGAACCTAAATTCTGTTAGTGTGAGGATCCTTTTATTTGTTCAAAGGAAGTAACAATGACCATATATTCCATTAATTGCAAATCAAAAAATTAATTTAACCCACAAACCTATTTAAATCATTCCCATGATGAGATAATTTTCCATTAGTTCTTTCTTCTTTAATTCCTTTGGTGTGAGATGCCCCAAACCCCTCCTCTTGTAGGAGTCATGTGATCATGTTGTGGCTTTTGATCATGTTTTCAATGGTGTTTTTACAGTAACATGTGTGAGCATATCTTGTTCCAACCAAGAGGTTCATATATTCCTTATTCTAGGTATGTCTTCCTTCATCTCTCTCATTGGAGTATCATTCAGGGTGGGTATTCAATTCTTATCCTAGTGAATATATTTTTTTTTTGAAGTATTGAAGATAATTGAAATGGATTGTTGTAACCAATTACCCTGGTGTTGGGAAAGGTGATGAATGTTATTACTATTTGAATGTTTATGTTGTTATTATGGGTTTTATGTGCTATCTACCCTTTATAAATCATAGTCGTTGTGGATACTTTTATGTGAATGGGAAGATTAATGGGACAAATTTTCTTTTCCCATTAGACAAATCATAGGAAAACTATTTACCATGTATATTCGGCTAAAAAATTGTTTCCCCAGGATGCTATTATTCATGTGATAACCCCTAAATTAATAATGATATCTAATGGATGGATACTTTGATAAATCATAATTTTTTCTTTAGTTTGAGTTGTGATGTGGTTGTGGGAACAAATGTTCACATGGTTTTGGTTTTGATGATATCTTAGTCTTGAAGTGGTATACTTCTGTAGCAAGACTGCAGAACTAGTTGTGGGTTAATGTGTTTATGGATTTGGTAGTGAGTTTTGGATTATTATAGATGAAATGATGAATTAAGAAGGATTAATCTAAAAATTGATAGTAGTGGTTGGTAATGGTTAATCCCCATTGATAACATTTAGAATGAATCAACCCATATCTATAGAAAAATATTTGATATACCATGAATTTGTGTTAAACATCGAGGTCATGAATGTTGTGTCTTTAGTGCTATGTGAATTAACATACCATAGATGTGTTATTTTTTTATAGTACTTTCTCGAGTATTGATGCAATGGATAAATGAACAGCTTATTAAATAAAGGATATTGTTAATTAAATTGGTTGGGAATATTAAATGGTTTTTGCGGCTTGTTGTGTGATGTTGTGAATTTATAGATAACATCAATGTAGCAAGTGTGGTGATTTGGTAGTTTTATGATGACCCATAGGTTTGTATTCAGTGACTGCTTATCCATTTTTATATATTTTTATTTTGAATTGGATTTATATATGCATCTCATCCATGTTGAGAAACATGTGTCGAACAGACCCATTTTCATTAGTGAGGCTATGTTTCTAAAGCTTCACGGTGAGAGGATGGATAACTGGCCACATGCTCATCCATGCTCCGACATCTGGGCATTGATACCCCTTGATCCATTAAGAATGTTTTTATTTGTGAGGCCCATGTGTTTGTTGGAGAGATGTGCATTCCGATATGACTTTGAGATGAGATGAGTTTTTATTTCTCATGTGTCTTTAGGATGAGGTGGTTTATACCTTACCATGTGTATTTATTATGAGATGTGGTTTTTGGACCATCTGTTTGTGGGTGGGATGTGATGTAGTTTGTGTCTTAGTTTTATATGAAATGGGTAACCTATCATTAATGTGCATTATATAATATTAAATGTTTTTCTTTATTTTGGGAGCATACCATGGTGAGGTTGGGATGGTTATTGTACCTATAATGTTGTTGTTTGGTTCTTCTAATTTATCAGGGGTGCATTAGTATGTCTTTTCAAATTTCCATGGTAGAATTTGGTCTTCTTTTTTAGTATACCTGTATGATCACCCTACATATATAATACAATTTTCATGTTCCTAGGAGGATTTCCTGGATCATTTTGGACCCTTCGAGCTCAGATTTTGATAGATGTTGTGTCACTTCTTAGATTTAATTTTATAATTTACATTGGATATATTTTTAATTTTAATATTCATACTGTATTTATACATGCATAATAGTTTTTATCATTCATTTAAATACATTCTGGTTATTTATTGTTTATGATCCATCATATACCCCGATCCTGTTTAAAAAAAGGGCAATGACTGCCATATTATGTGATTTCTATACCCTTGTTGATAGTCACCAACCAGGAGCCTACTGGAGGTTGTACCTGGTGTCATTATCTTAGTTTCTCCATTGATAGAATAATAGGGGAATTTTTTTGGGAGGGGGTCTTGAAAAAAAATTTAAGATGTGAGAATATGGTTGAGAGGTAGGATGGAGTTTGGAGTTAGGAATAGTGAGGATTACATTGAATGGTATTGTAACAATTCCAGTTGACATTGGTTCATGAAATTGGAAACTAAAACTGGATATGACATATTATTTTAGGTCCCCTTGTGATAATATGAAAAGAAATTGATCCTATTGAATGGCCATGTGAGACTAAAATGTTATTAGGGTAGAGACCAAGGAAAGGTACGTGCATCATGATGACTTGCATTTTTGTTTGAATTTTGTTTTTTGGGAGGTAAAAACATAATAAATGATAGAAATATAAATAAAACCAAAATAAAATAACATTGTACAATGGATTAGGAGCTCTATGATGAATTTTTATTCTACGGATATTAGACATCGTCTGCATGTATCTTGGAAAATAGAGGTTTGGCCGGCTGATATGATTGATCGACATTGGGTTGATCAGGTTAAAGAGGATGACCAGTGTAAGAGGATGTTGTGTGAATTCCATGAGTATTATTTTGTAAATTATTAGTGAAATGTTTCAGATATAGAGACAGAGTGCTAGCTCGAGCAATTTCAGATATCCTTCATTTTTATTTTGGACCCGAAAGAGTATTAGCATCATTTTGTAGTTTTTCTTATGTGACGAGTTGTGTGTCAGTGGTGGATTCGTTATCTAGGAGATAAAAAAGAAGAAAAAGTTTTGTAGGTTTACATTCATAATGATTTTTTGGTGACGTTCCTTTCATCACCCCGGAATCATGAGAAATGTTATGAACTAATATCCCTTTTTAGGTTAGTATTTCAGTGTGTAATCATGGGATCATGATAAAAGGGCCTCTTTTTTTCACATAACCATTTATAGATGAAGAGTCTAATGCAAGACACATTTAGGGGGTACGTTTTTCCTTCAATCTATTACGTTGTTACTCCTATTACGTTTCCAACGTACATAGAGGTTTATAAGAAAGAATAGGTGATTGATTGGATGCCCTGACGAGGAGCTCTATAAATAGAGGAGATTTATTTGAGTTGATCACGTGGCAGGGTTACCAGTGGATGGTCTCAGTTGCCATGACATTTGAGGATTCATCCTCTGGGGTGTCAAGCTCAAAAGCTCTATTTTTGACCTACCTGTCCTTGTTGCCTTCTTATTTTCTTTAGATCGAGGTCTTTATTTGTTTGATTTCACAAATATCTTCGGATCTAGTGTCTACCGGATGATTGAGGTTAGTTTTTTATAGATGGATATGCTCAACATCAGCCTTAGCAGCAGTTGCTGGTTAGAAAATTTTAGAATTTGGGATAGCATGAATTTTCACCACTGAGGGGAAATGGGGAAGGTTTATTCCAACAATAGGACAATAATCATTTTCAAGGTTCCCAAACCAGGCATGGTCGTTGTGGTAGTCATCAGCAGAGATGCTGATGGGTTGGGAGTGGTAAATTTCACATGGTAGAGGCACCAGTTCTAGTAAGGGAAAAGGTCATCAGAGGTGCGGTCAGTTATTTACTTCCCTTTATTTTGATTTATTTTATTCAAGAGATTTCTACATAGGACATGCACTATGAATTCATATTAATGCCCATCAGACTCACTAATTCTCCAGAAATCTTCATGGACTTGAAGAATATAGTATTTATGGATTTCCTCGACAAATTCTTCGTAGTCATTATATTTGATATTTTAATATACTACAAAACCAATTAGGAGCATGAGGGGTATCATTGAATAGTACTAGAGACCTTGCAAAAGGAGAAGATTTATAAAAATTATAGCAAGGTTGGGTTAGGGTTGAAGGAAGTCTCATTCTTGGGTCATATCATAACAAGAAATGGGATATATTTGGATCCATATAAGACAGATGCAATTGTGGGATGGTCGAGGACAACATTATTAATGGATATACGTATCTTCTGGGGGATATCTGGATATTATAGCCGATTTATGAGAAATTTCACATTACTGTCCAACCCTGTTGCTAATCTAACTCGGAATGGATTAATGTTATCTTGGAGTGTTGAATGTGAAGAGAATTTCATGGAGTTAAAAAAGAGGCATATCATTGCACCAACACTCACAGTCACAATAAGTGGATAATGTTTTGTGGTATTCAGTGATGCTTTGATATAGGGCATTGATTGTGTGTTTATAATGAATGATAAAGTGATATCCTACGCCTCAAGGTCCCTGAACATCCATGAGCAAAATTATCCAATGCATGATCTGGAGTTGGAATCTATGATCTTTATGTTGAATATTTGGAGGAATTATCTCTATGGGGATAAATTTGAGATATATACATATCACAAGATCCTCAAATAAATATTCACACAAAAATATATTAATATATTCCAGTGAATATGGATAGAGGTCATCAAGGATTTTGACTGCTCAATCTACTACCATCTCGGCAGTGCAAACAACGAAGCATATGATCTATTTAGAATGGATCCTACATCTTTATCAATGATGAAAATTGAAAAGAATAAAATTTTATTAAATTTATAGAGGATGGAAATGAGAATCAATCTGGGAGGAATATTATTAATCCTTTCTCAAATGATTTCTCAACCGTCCCATATTGAAAAAATAATTGATGCTCAATGAAAGGATGTGGAAATTCTGAAAAGTGTGGAGGCGATCAAAAATTAAAATCCATGGAGTTCATGGTTGAAAAACACTGAATTTTTATATTTGAGTCATGATTATGTGTACCATCCGATCCTGAGATAATGAAGCAGCTTCTGAATGTCGCACATAGCTCAAAATTCACTATTCACCAAGGGAGCACAAAGATGTATTTAGATCTCGAAGGAAACATTTGGTGGGAAAATATGAAAATGTATATTTCAGAATTCACATCAATGTTTCTAGTTTGTCAGAATGTGAAATATGAGAGGAAAAATACTTAAGGGTTGATTCAACCACTACCCATACGAAAAATAGATATGTGAGAACATTACCATGGACTTGGTAACTAGACATCCAAGGACATTCAGAAGATGAAATTCAATATGGGTTGTTGTCGATTGGTATACAAAGATAGCTAATTTCATTGTGATTCGAAGTCACTTATCATTGGATCAAATTGCATTGATTCACATAGAACAAGTGTTAAGGAATCATGGATTACCACTATATATTGTATCTGATCATGATCCGAGATTCATGTTAATGTTCTGGAAAAGTATCTACCAAGCGCTATGGGCTTTAAAAGAGGATGGGACTAACATCATTCACTGGTTGAATTATCCTACACTAACAGTTTCTACTCGAGCATCTGAATGGAAACATATGAATCCATTTAGGGGAAAACGTGAAGAACACCTGCACGTTGGGATGAATTTGGTGAGTGTAAGCTGTTTGGAAATGAAAGTGTTGATGAAATAGTGGATAATGTGAAAACCATTCAGCTGCATATCAAGGAATCCAAATGTTGATAGAAGAGTTATGTATATAAACATCGATGATACCTTGAGTTCAAAGATGGATACTTGATATTTCTACACATTTATCTGTGGAATAAGGTAATGAGGTTTTAAAATAAAGGGATGTTATGTCCATGGTACATTGGCAACATCAAGATATTTTATTGTGTCAGGGATGTGTCCCATAGACTGGCACCTCTACTGACAATGCCCATTATAAATTATGTATTTCATGTATCCCTCTTAATTAAGTACATAACTAACCACTCACATGTACTATCTCTAGAGGTAGTAAAGTTAGAGGATGATCTTTCCTACAAGGAGAATCCATAGAAGATCATAGATCACAGAGAAGAAGTTCTATGAAATAAGGCAATAACACTCATCAAGGTGTTGTGCACAACAACATGTTTGAAGAGGAAATGTGGGAATAGGAGGAAGTGATGAATAAGAGTTACCCACAACTATTTTAGTGTGGGAAAATAAAATATTGAGCGTGAAATTTCTTAAGGGGGGAAGATTGTAACAACTCAAAAGTTTATCAATGAAAATTCCTCATGATCTAATAAAATGTCCTATTACGAAAAATAGTTATATTATATATGCTCATCCTTGGTTTAATGTATTGTTTTTTCAAAATACCATTATAAATTTTCACCATTTCAAATATATCTATTGAACAGTTATCACAAGTTTTATATAAATACAATGCTTTCAGAAAAACAATTTTTTCAGAGAAAGGAGGAAATAACCTCATCCAATAGACATTCCCAGTATGAATCCCATTTTTCATAGCTTAGAAAGGATGTGTAATCATTGGGATTCTCTCTTATCCAAGCCAAATCCAAGCATCAACTTGTTATTCTAGAATAGAACCACCTATGAGAGAAGTGAAAGTTGATAGAGATTACTACTCAAGAAATGTTATCCAAGCCACCCCAGTAGTCTGTCACCATCGCACAACATACCCTTCGGTCTTATACTTTTGTTATAAGGTGTTATGTAATGAGACACTAGTACAATGATTATTTACATTATTTTTTTAATAGATAATATACTTTCATTTTATTATTTTTACTTTTTAAATACATTTTAATGTATAAACATAATTTTTAGATAATTAAGAATTCTATTTTGATAATTTAAGAGATTTTTGAATTAAATAATATTTTAAATTAATATTATTAGTAAATTATTTTTCATATAATATAAATGAGCATATAAATTTTATGAATATAATTGTGATTTTAATTTTGGTTTTAAAGCTATTTTTTTCAAAACCCATGATTTTTTTATAAATGTCATTTTTTATTTTTTAAAAAATCACATATTTATAAAACTATTTAGATAAAATATATATTATTTTTAGAACCTGGATGTCAAAATCATCTAATGGTAAATTTTTTATAATTTTTTGAGACAGTCAAATTTTTTGGAAAAAATTAAATACTGTTTAAATATATAATGTGTTTTAGGACATCATAATATCCCAATATTTATGTATTGAAATAAAATAAAGAGTATTTTCAGAAAATATATTTTTTACCATTAAAATAAGGCGAGTTTTGTTTTTGTTTTTTATTATAAAAAGCCATAGTGGACCCTCTAAGACTTATAAAACACTTTAGCTTTTAAAAAGAATTTTCATTAGAGTGTGACTCACCACCACAATGGAAACCCCATTATTATAAGATGTTTGGCCATTGAACTTATAAAATATTTATTTACACTCCCCTTTGGAAAAAACCATTTTCAAAAACCATGGATTGTTTTTTGGCTTTTTTAGATTAATGTGTGATGTCCCAACCCTAAATAATAAACAATTTCCTCTACTTTCATATATAATCCCACCCAATATAACACTTAATCTTAAATGAAATACATTTTAGTTCGACCAACCGCTAAAATACTCTCTCTAGAATCAAAGGAAGGTGCCCCAAACACCCATTAATTCTCTCTTGAGCCTCTCCAAAGCCTTTGGGATCACACATCCAAGATAGGGATTCCTTCCTTTCTCATTTTATCCTTGTTTATAAATATTGTTATGACATTTTATCTAAAATTATTAATGTTGGGGTATAATTATTCACCTTCCATATACCTTCTTATTTATGTTTGGTTGATGAGATACCCCTTTCTCTCTGATTGGTGATTTCTATGTTTACTCGTTTCCATTCCTTAAGGAATTTTGCTCTCTTCATTTTCATTAAAGAAATTATTTGGTATTATAAATCTGCAATCCATTACCTATTTTGGGAAATGTATCCATATTAAACCTTTAAATTACATTTCTTTTATATTATATGAGACACCCCTATCTCTTATCAACCATTTTTATTAACTCTTACGTCATGCTGTTATGCTTCTGAAATTGCACAAATTTTCCAAACCAATGTCATTCTATAGTAAATACGATGCCAATTTTTCTATCAAGGTATTAACCATTATTCTCATTTAATTTTTTATTATAGATCTTCATGTCTGTATTACATATGCCTTTATCATGGAATAAATTATGATGAATGATTCCACTTTGTATGATCAATGTGGCACACTTATTCATGAAATGAAATGTTTAATAAGGGTTTTATCTTATGGGGCTCCAATGCATTTCGTAAAGATTACTGTCATGATATGTCATGTAAAATGAGGATTTACACATGTTAATTCATGTTCAATGAGGTTTTACTCATGCACCATTTGCAATGAGACTTGGAACATGTTAATTCCATGTTAAGTGTTTTCCCACATGTCCATGATATGATTATCATGCAATATATTTCCATTATGTTCATGTTTGTTTTAATGTCCATTGATATGTCCATTTCATAACATGTATTGTTTTATATGCTATTTTTTTATTCCCTTAATTGGTTTTATATCTCACCATTTTATTATGAATGTCCTCAGGTTATCCCATGCAGTGTGAAGTACGAGGGAATATAGTGTCCATGTAAAGGAAGTTTTCAATAACGATGTTGTGATTAATGTTCTATGTCGTTATGTATTGTTTATAATCCCAAAATACAATATACCTATCTATATTCTTTCTTGTATCAAGTGAATATTTCTTGTAATAAAACATGTCTATGTGTGTAATAAAAAGAGGGGTTGTTATACTCCCTATGTGGGGTTGGATGCCTGCTGATGAACTAGTTGGTATTTATCTCTTATGGTTTCTTGATGATAAATCATCAAAAACGTCACTATGCCACCCAAAATACATTTTTAGTATTATTTGTGTACACACTATAGTGTTGGTGGCATTTCCACATTGGGAAGCACATTTTGGTCTTCATGCATCACAATATCTTGAGGTATATATTTTCGAATTGTGATCTACACATGTGGTAGAAAAGTTAGATGAAGTTTCTTCAAGAATATGATTTTGAGACATCATTAATTTTATAAAATGGAAATTTCATGTCCAATTCTGTATTCAGAAAGTCAGAGAGAGTGGATGTTCAAAAAATCTTTATATTCTTGGATACCAATGGATGTGTTGAAATCTTTCAACATGGATGAAGTAGTGAATGACATTAGATACATTTTAATTCAATTAATAGATAATTATTATGTGATGAAAAAAATATTAAGAGTATTAATATATTGAATAGGTGGAATAGGTGTTTCTAATCATGTGTTTAATAACTATTCTCTCGAGGGTTGGTTCACGGATGGTCAAGAGCAAATGTTATTTCAGGGGAAGTCATTTGTTCCAGTGGTTATGTTCTGTGGATTACGTCATGAGTTTCAAATGTCACCCTAATTTGTAAACATAAGAATTTCTATGATGTAAAATGGATTGAGGATGCTATTTTGGGGTCCCTAGCTAAAATGGGATGTGGAAGAGTTGGTGGATAAGTTCTTGGATTTCTAGTAGCTAAAGGATGATCATAATATCCCTAGTGGTTTGATGCATTATTTATATGTAGTCTACTAGAAGTGGGATGACATCCCAATGGACATTTCCACGACGGATACTAATTATACAGGTTAATGCGATGCTATCTGCGGTATCATATATCTCTTATATAAATAATTCCACTTCATTCTGCTCAAGGAGTCTGGTGCTGTGTATTCCTTAGAGAAGTGGTATGTGGGTTATGTTGTACGGTTTTGCAGGGTTACCTCATCCATTTTTTTTAAATTGAGATGTAGAGTGTCCCACAGAAATTTGGTGGGGGATTTTTTCATGGTTTAGGTACTCAGTTATGCCTCATCACTGCTTTCCACCCTCAAACAGTTGGGCATATTGAACCGATAATATAGACATTAGATGATATGTTCATTCTGTGCTTCTTTGACATTGGTGGATCTTGTCTGTGAAACCTACCTTATAAATAGTTTTATTATAATAATAAATATCACTATTCTATTGGCATGTATCTTTTTGATTCATTACAATGATTTCTATATCATTCTCCATTGTGCAATATCGAGGTTTGGGAGGGGGTTTTCTTTGTCTGAATGTGGTGAAGAACACGAACAAGAATTTTTAGTTTCATGATGAATGGATAAAACTGATGTTGGACCGATTGAATTCCTAATCCGACCTTTAGGGGAGTCCCATGGATTCATAGGATAGGGAACACATGTTCATGATGTTTACCCCTCAACATGGGTTGTAGAGGACTGTAGGAAGGATTATAATTTTTAACAGTTTTGTTGAACCCATTGAGGTGATGGGGTGAGTGGGTGAGGTGGAATACTAGTTGGTATTTCTACCATTGCTGGAGATAATACATGAATTCATCAACATATATAACCTTCTCCAGTATATCTATGTTGACTCCACTGTTCTTGGATGGGAGAGTTGTATATCAAATACAATGTTGCATTTTTAGAGTGTCCTGTAACGATACAAGATCACCAAGAGATGGTTCTCCACCAATGTTGGAGAAAATCCATGATTTCATCCACATAAGTCATGTATTGAATTTGGAGAGTTGGATATTGATGATGATGTGAAGTTCATAGAGAAACCATTAGAGATAACAAATATTTAGGTGAAGGTGATAAGAGGACAAGCCATTCATTTGGTTCTTGTGATGTTAATGCATGGTGTCCTAGAGTTTTCTACTAGGGAGAGGATATTCCTATTCATTCGTAGAACATATAATTTGTTTGTTTTTATATTCTACATATTTATTTTGTAATGTAATTTTCAAATACCATTATATTATGAGATGATCTATTTTACCTTGGTTATTGATGTGTGTTGTGTGATTTGTGATAACATGTTGAGATATGAATAAGGTAGTTCATAATTGATAATCGATATTCAATAACTATTATGTGACTAAACCCGTGAGGGAGAGTCATTTCCACCTAGAGTATATTGTATCATAACATTGAGGATGAGATTCCTTGATTTTTTTTCGGGAAATCATAATTTTTTAGCTTGTATGGGGTGATTATAGTCATTTGGGATGCCGTTATAAGGCATGTGTTTTATATTTTAGAGGAAGTGTTCTAGGATGTGGGGGTTTCACTCCATAATTTGAACAAGACATGGTGGTTTATTTATTATCATTGATGTTTTTAGTCGGTAGCAGCGTCCCATGTGCAGAAGGGTCCTGAGAGGTTTCCTAAGGGATTTTTGTCTGTTCCCTTCCTCCATTTTACTGATGGTGTTTTTTTTTGAATTATTGGGAGTGATAGTAGTTTTAGAGGTATCTGATGTAATGTATCAGACCTATAAAATCCATTACATTGTTTGAATATGTATTTGGAGGTGTTCTGGGCAATCAATGTCACTCATTTTATCATAATTAAATATTTCATTGTTTTCAGATATATTACAATGGTGTCTCTTTTTGGTGGTACCTCACTTGAATTGTGTCTCATGACAAGATTCTCACCCTTGTGGTAGATCACCATGGTGGTGTCACACTGGAGGTGTGTCATGTTGTAGGTCACTCACTAGCCATCAACCACACAATAGTTCATTGTGCCAAGATGTAGGTCACCTGGTGATATCATGCATGACGATGTCTCCCTAATAGTGGAAGGTGTTTAATCTGATGGTTTCTCATTCAGCGGTGCTTAATGTAAACGTGTCTTGTGATTGGTGCACCACTGGAGGTTCCTCGTTGAATGGTGATTCTTTCAAGGGTTTCTCATGAGCAGTGCCTCATTGGCGGTGCCTTGTCAAACAGTGCATCGTCGAGTGGTGCTTCATTTGGAAGTGTCTCATGAAAAATATTCCAGTATCATATAGTTTTTCCATTTAAAAGCCTTTTTTTCCATAAAATTAATTTACTTACTTATTTGAAAGGATAAATAATCAATTCAATCAACAAAAATAATATCATAAATACAATTAGGGGGAGGAGTCTTATAATTGATCAAACCATGTTATCCTGACCAGATCCATCTTTAACGGAAAATCAAAAACATTTCTACACCCACGACTGAATTTATGTATTTCCCAGTTTGAGATAATTTTTCCCTTATTCTTCATTATTTCATTCCCTTGTTTTGAAACACTCTAAATCATTCCTCCCATTGTAGTCATGTGATCGTGATGTGGGTTTTGATCATATGTCCCATTTTTTTCCAATAACAAACACACCCATGTCTTGGTGCAATAAAGAGGTGTTGATTTCCATTTCATCCACATAGGTTTTACTTCATCACTCTCAATTGATTATCCTGTAGGGAGGGGAAAGTTTTACTTGTGAATACTGTTTTCTATGAATTATTAATGATAATTGGACTTTTTTTAATCCAATAAATTGGGGGCTGGGAAAAGTGATCCATGTTCTTGTTTGTTGGATTGTTTTTAGTGAAATTATGAGTTTTATGGGAAAAATACCCTTGGAAAATCATTGTAGTTTGGGGTAATTTTTGAAGAATGGGTTGATGTATAAGATGCATGTTGTTCTTTCCTCTCTAATTAATTTTTGGAAAATGTTTAACCCCATATATTCAACAAATTAATTTAAGTCCCATGATCATAATGATTATGTGATAACCCCTTGGTTAAAAAGTTGAATTAAAGGAGCGATGTAACACCCCGACACCAGTTACCTAGAGTCGGTGCATTATAACATAACATTGAAATGATATAAGTAATCAGGTCCCGAACTACCGATCAGTTTAGTTGCCTTGTAAATATTAGAAACATTCATAACTATTACATTACATCATGTAATAAAAACATCAACAACATTATTTCCCCTTTTGAACACAGTTATATCCTTAGTCTATCCATGTAGTTCAACCATCAAATACTTCTTCACATCATGGGAAAAATATTAGCTAGAATGGAGTGATCTTATATACTAGGTAAAGATAAGAATATAGCAGAAACATTCATAAGTAAGCTTAACCATTTTAGGCAATGTGTAAGACTGAAACAAAAAACTTTTCAAAATAATCGTCAACATAATATGGAAAAGATAAAATAAAATAATTCAATTAACATATTAACATGGATATTATACTATTCTAATAATGACATGAAATATCAATAGCCACTTTTATAATGATGGAATGCCAAATGCCAGACTTTATAACCACATAGTCATGGCCTTATGGCAAGACTACAAATAAGATTCTATCACGTGTTTATACCAAGACACTAGTTTTTCTAATGTGACCTACTGATGTGTCAATGAGCTATAGTGCTTTCCACCCATTACTTACTAATTTCAATGCATTCCTCATATGACTAGGATACAACATAACACATAAATTCGTATTAATACAAGCATACAAAATGCCAATAATTTATCCATAAACATTGAATTGTGTAAAGATAACACATCTATTTTCAATCATATCACAAAAGAGGTCCCTGTAGAAAATTACATATAAACAACCTTGGATAATAAAGAGAATGTGAAATTAAACCTTAAACTATACTTCACCTTGGATGAGGGTATGTAAAAATCCAATATAATGGTTAAGTAATTATAATTAAATTATAGAAGAACCATATAATTAAATATCATATCATATATGATCTTATAATATTGTTTTTTAATAATATTTTAGTATTATCATCATTTCAGGTGTTAACTGATTCGTTTTACTTTATATGCTTGGTTATGTAAGACATGTTTGTTATGGACAGGATGTATCTGATTAACATACAAATTGATATTATGTTTAAAAACACTATTTTTAATCATAAAATGAAAATTATTCTTGAATTATTATGATGGGGAATGAATCTCATCGAATTCGTGGAGACAGTAATCCGTATGTACACATGAGTGAAAATATCATTATATTGATGCAGAAATCATATGTAAATAGATGGTATATCACATATAAAGAATCATCAAAATGTTATATTTATTATTTACATCAATTATACATCATTATTATACCCATTAAAATAATAATGTTTTCAATAACAACTACACCACGATGTGACTACGGTAAGTCGTACGTACGCACGTATGGTGACATGCCATTCATATGATGGATTGAATAATGAATATGGTTGTACCATATTTATTATAACATCACACTATATATTATATACCAGAGTTATTATTTTATAATGGAAACAACAAGGAACGAAGAAGTGGAAGAAGAAAAGAACTTGACAGATGTGTTGAAATATTTAACTCTTCTTCGGGTTCTTCCATCTGATTTGACCAAAAGAGATATATAGAATGACTTTTTGACCTATTGGAGGCCTCTTTGATGAAGGAAGGATAGTTGAATGGATATTTGGGTAGGTTTTGGCCGAGGAAAATGGATTTGGTGGTGTGAATTTTAGATAATGGGTAGTTCCCTTCTATAAGAGAGGTTATGGGCACCTTCAGAAAATATTGAAATATTATTTTATAAAACAATAAAGCTCTGTTTATAATAAATTAAAATTGATTTATTTCGAGGATAAGGTGGGGATGGGTATAACTAATGTCATCCAATATGTTTTAGACTGGTTTGGGTCATCATATTATCCTTATATTTTACATTTTACTCTTAGTTAAATAATTTGACATTAACCATGTCTCTTTGTATTTTATATTATATGGTTAATAAACGTAAAATAAACAGACAAGATTATCCCAAGGGGTTCATTAATGATACACCTATAATTATATATGTCATTTGGATGATCCATATATTTTTAGTTATGTCCTATCAATTAGTAATATAATTGTTTTTAAAACACTTTTATGTCAATTTGGAAAATATTTGGTATTTTGTTTTTGTTAAAGTCATAACATCATGATTACTTCGAAATAAATACACTTAATCAACCCATGCATGTCATATTAACCTATAAAATTTGTTGAATTCATCAATAGTCTAAAATTATATTTATTTTTGTATTTATAATATCAATTATTTTAATAGTTCATTAATATGGAAATTACTACATCATCATTGTGTCATAAATAAATTTATTTATATAATGTATAAAAATTATAAATAAAATATAATTATATAGGAAATATTTTTTTTCTAATGATTATTTTTAATATAATTTATCTAATTTATTTTTCTATAATGAAAATGGATTAGTTATTAAACATTGAATTTGACACTTTTAACTATAATTTTAATAAAGTAATAATAATTTTCCTAATATTATCCAAGAGAACCTAAAGGAACATATTTTTTTCTAAGGTTGTTTTTGGTCTAATTATACTTATCCAAAATAATTAGTACATATGTTAGGGTAGTGATAATATCATTTTTACCTTTAATTACCGTATTTAATTTTATCTGTGGTCAATAAATGTTAAAAACTTACTATTCACCAAAAATTATTTTCATATAATTGATCCACATTTTGATTAATGATATCAAATATGTCTACTGTATTTTTTAAATTCAATTCACATAAGTGGTAAAATTATTTTTTATGAAAATTTGTAAATTCTCCTAAGAGGTGGGTAAAAGATGGTAAAGAAATCAATAAAATATTTTTATATATAATATTATTATAAAACGACTCCATTAAATTACATTAAACTTATATAGGTATTATGTATATATTTTGATATAAAATATTTTTAAATAGAATAAATAATTATTTAAATAAAAAGATGGATTTAACCAAAAAAAGTAGTGTTTTTCAATATTCATAAAAAATTGAATGTTTTCAGAAAAATAAAAAAAATTAACCCTTAGATAATTTTGATGTTTTAAATCCAAAAATGATGTCCATTTTTAATGATAAAATTTATAAAATTTCAAAAATTGGGTATTACATTTCATAATGGCTAGTTTGAATTGTTTTGGGGTGTTTGAAGTCGAATGTGTGTACAACAAAATCTATTGTATTATTCAAAGAGAAACGTACCGTGGATGCATGGGTTTTAAAATTTCCCCACCTTAAAATAATTTCACCCTCAAAATATCTAGAATATTACAACAACAAATGATCTGGTTTCTTGACACTTGTTCTCTTGTATCAAGAATTCAGATAGGCTCTTCACAATAAGGCTTTTCAGGTTCCAGTTCTATTTCATTATAGATGGGTACATGCACTAGGTCAGGCATATATTTTATCAATAGTGATACATGGAAGACATCGTGAACTTTTGAGATACTTGGAAGAATTTTCAAACGATAAGCTACAAAAGCAATTCGTTATAGAATTTATAAATGACGGATGTACCTAAGACATAATTTTCTCAACTTACTGAATCATATAACTCCTTTCCATTGAGATAACTTCATGAAAACATGATCTCCTACTATAAATTCCATTTCCTTCCTTCTGTTATTATCATAGCTCTTCTGCCTACTTTGAGCTGCTTTGATGTGGGTTTGGATAACCTTCACCTTCTCCATTGTATCCTAATAAGTTCTGAGCCTACATGTTTTCTTTCACCAACATCATCCCAACAAGTGGTGGTAAAAAATCTCATTCCATATAATGCTTCATATGATTCCATCTCAATACATTAATGGAAGCTATTGTTATTGTAAAATTCTGCCATAGGAAAAAATTGGACCCACATACTATGAATTTCATGTGAGCAAGATCTAAACATGACTTCATAGGTTTGAATAGTCCATTATGATTGTCCATCATTTTTATGGAGGTAGGAAGTAGTCAAACAATGTTCAGTATCCAGGGATTCTGAAGACTTTTCCAGAATCTTGATGTAAAATGGGGATGATGACCAGAAACTATCGATAGGGGTACTCCATTAAGTCTTACAACTTCATTAATATACAGTAATTCTAGTCGTTCAAGTGGTAAATCTTCTCTTCTTGAAAAAAAATGTGACGACATGGTAAGACAATAAAAAATGACCCTTATTGCGTCATTCCTACTAGGATTATTTGGTAACACCATGGTAATGTCTATTGTAATATCATCTCATTTCCACTCAGTTATGGGAAGAGGTTGCGTACTCCTCCAGGGTGTTTCCTTACAACTTTTACTTGTTTAAAATACATATATATTAACCTAAAATCAACGATATCTCTATACATGCTATCCCACAAAAAATGTTTCTCAAATCACTATACATCTTTTTTCTTCCAGAGTGTATAGAGAAATAGGGGCTATGTGCATCATCCATCAATTATCTTTTTATATCAGTTATGTTATGGACATAATGTCTCTTCCCAAATTTTAAAATCCCATTTTAATATAAAAATTCGATCTATCTCCCATCATTCACTACATTTTTATTATTTTGAGACACATCATCATCAGCCTGAGAATCTTTTATCCTTTATAGTAATGATGGTTTGGAAACCATTTGAAAAAGTATTGATGTTTCACCTTCCACAATTATCCGCATATCCATTTTTTACTAGATCCATGTATATAGTATCCCTTTCAAATCTCATATTATTCAGAACACCATGATCCTTTCTGCTCATAAAATATTCCACCTTATTTTCCTTCCCCGAGTGGAATTTTATATTTCAATCATAATTTTTGAGTTGTTCAAGCCATCTTCTATGCCTCATGTTGAGTTACTTCTATGGGAAAAATACATCAACCTTTTCTAATCAATATAAATATCACATATTTTAACCATATAGATAGTGTCTCCATATCTTTAGAGTAAATATTACGACTATTAAATCAAGATCATGAGTATGATAGTTTTGTTCATGAATATTTAGCTTTCACGATGTAAAAGAAATAACTATATCATTCTAGATAAGGACAAAACCAAGTCCTTTATTTGAAGAATCATTGTAAATAACAAACCCATCATTCCATGATGGTAGAGTCAATATAAGATAATTTACTAATATTCACTTTAGTTCTTCAAAACATTCTTCAAACTCTTCTTCCAAGAAAAATTTAACCCCTTTACATGTGATCATTGTTAAGGGGTCAGCCAATCGGGCAAAATTCTGGACGAAACGTCGATAATAACTTGTTAAACCAATAAAATTGCGTACCTTAGTTATATTTGTCATTGTTGGCCATTCCTGGATTTCATTTTTTGTAGAAGGATCAATATAGATTCCATCCTTAAAGACAATATGGATAGGAAAAGAAAAATCCTGAATCCAGAAAAGACACATAGTAATCTTCCCATATAATTCCTTTCTTTTAAGAGTCTTTAGGATAATGCGCAAGTTATTTTCATGATCATCGTATATTATGGATTATACCAAGATATCTTCAATATATACCAGTATAAATTCATCATGATATTACTTGAAGACTCTATTCATTAGATCAATGAATATAAAGGTTGCATTAGTCATTCAAAAAGGAATTGCTGTAAACACGTAATTTTCGTACCTGGTTCGAAATACTGCCTTTGGAATGACCTCCTTCATCACACAAAACTTATGATATCTAGATCGAAGTTTATTTTTCATAAAATACTGAGCATTATGATGTTGACCAAATAAATCATCAATTCAGAGTATAGAAAACATGTTATTTATTTTAATAGCATTAATCTGCTTATATTCAATGCACAACCTCATAGATCCATATTTATTCTTAAAAAAAAGAATAGGGGATCCCCATGAAGAAACAATAATGAAAATAAATCCTTTATTATATAATTACTCTAGATGTTTCTTAAGTTCCCCTAGTTCCATTGTGTCCATTATGTAAGGGTTAATTGATATGGGCCTTGAACTAGGAATTAAATCCATGAAAAAAGAAATTTTGCATTCTAGAGGATGCCTAGGTAAATCCTATGAAAACACATCAACATATTATTGATGATTATGTACATCCCCTATTTGAACATTCCATTCCTCACCCATAGTTATTTCATTCTCTTCCTTCCCAATAATTGAATTTAGTTGTGCTGCTAGGGGTGGATATAGATAAAAATCTGGTGGTGACATTTCTACTCTAATGATAAGGTACTCTTTATCATCATCGAGAATTGTAACATTCTTCTTATTACAATAATTTTTTTCATAATGGTCTAAAATCCAATACATTATGAGGATTATATCAAATTAAATCATGGGTATGACGATGTGATCGGTAGATAAATATCATTTATATGCCCTAATGGGGACTGATTCACAAAACATTGTTGTAATGATACTTCCCCTTAGATTTTTTACAGACTAATCCCTTGTTAAATAAAATTGGAAATATCATATTTTCATAGAAAAATGTTAAGATATGAAACAATGTGATGATCCAGAATCAAATAGATCCTTTGCTAAACCTGAGGAAACTGTTAAATTGTCTACACCACATCTTTTGGAGCATCATCCTCAGCAGTAGTGATTACATAATCTTGGCCATGAACCCTTGTCCTTATCAGAGGTAATTTTTCCAGACGATTAGGAAACTCAATTACATAATGTCCCATATCTCTAAAATTGAAGCATTGAACATTTATTGCTTATTTTCTCCCCTTACAATCACCAGCAAAATGGCCTTTCTATCAACATTTGTAGCATAATATTTTTCCTTTTAGATAGGATTCAGGGTTATTCCTTCCATAACTATCACATTGTGTAATTTTAACTATTCTCTTCTTCCCTGTTTCCTTATTTTTGTTCCCATAGTGTTCATCAGATATCTTCTTCACTTGCTTAGCTTTATAGTCGTAAGACATTGAGAAATATTTTTATGTCTTCATATCCCATTAGAAAATATATTCATACGATGAGATGGATTATGAGACTAATTATCTAGGTAGAAATGGTTTTAAACCATTAAAGAAACTATCAATCATATTTCTTCAGTTACGTATATAATCTGCATCATGCCTTGTTAACCTTGAAAATTTAGCTTCGTACTTTGCGAAATTCTCATCCTCCTTTTCTCTCAGGCTTAGAAATTGCATTTCCATATCCAATAAATGGTCATGAGGAATGTATTTTTCTATGAAAATCCCACTAAACTATCTACATTCCATACCTGATACTTATTCATCCTTATCTGTGTTTTGAATTAACGACCACCATTGATCTGCATCTCTGATGAGGTGATAAACTACCATGAAATTTTTTTCCATTTTGATATCTCCCAAAGAATGAAATATTTTCTATAAGTAACTTATCCATGGTTCAAATACAAATGGATTTGTAGAGACATTTAATTTTGGTGGTTGTTTCCTCATGAAGTGGACTAACATTGATCCTCCGCATTGTGGATCAGGGTGCTCCATACGGATAAGGTTACTATTCAATAACCAATGTGAGTTATCCGAGTATGGTTATAAGATGATCAACACCAGTTGAATCAACAACTCCACTATAATTATCTTGAGTAGTATTAATATATCTACATTGTTTACATGAATTGATACAGTTTCCATTCCATCCACTTTGTGTCATTTTTAAACAACGACATACACAAGATTAGTTTATGAATCGAAATACATAATTCCAAACTTGTAAAACACTTAACATAAATTGAATAGATTATGAATATAACCCATAATCATTAAAATTTTTCCTTTGATGTGGAATATACTCATAAACCCTTCATAATGGCTTGTAATGAAAATTAGAATTATACAAAGCATATCCCCCAAGAGTGTCGTAACCAAGAGTGAAGTAAGGCCCATTGTCATGACCTAGTTCCCGTTTGAGTCTAATTGAAAATAGTCTTTTTGAGTTTTACCCCTAGATACATCTATTCTAGAGCCACCTCTATCTGCTCATATCCATACATAGATTTATTGCTTGGGAAACTCACAAAATCTCCAGATTTCCAAAATTCACGGATGTTGTTCTAAACAAATTCTCAAAGTCTCTCTTCGGGTAATGTTCTCTCATCAAAGTTTATCTAAATCTTGTTTCAAAGGTTTATACTAAACATTCTCTGATATAAACTATAATGCCCCAACCCCAATTACCCATAGTAGGTGCTGTGTTACATAACATTGAAATGACACAAGGAATCATGTCCTGAAAAACTAATCAGTTTAGTAGCCTTAGAAATACTAGTTACATTCATAAGTTTTACATTACAACATGAAATAAAAAGATCAACAACATTATTTCCACTTTTTAGAACACAAATATCCGTAGAATATCCATACAGGTCAACCATAAAATAAATATCCACATCCATGGAAAAATAAAACATAAAAAAGGGTGTTATCAAATACTCTGTAAGGATAACAATATAGAAGAAACATTCACAAAGAGGCATAAAACTTTAAGGAAATGAATAAGACTAAAAAAAATCATTTCATCTTAAACATTATCATAATATGGAAGAGATAAAATCAAATAATGTCATTTAATTATTCACATGGTTATTCTACTAGTCTAACAATCACATGAAATAACAATAGCCACTTTCATAATGATTGAATGCATAATGTCAGACTTCATAACTACATAGTTAAGGCCTTGTCCTAATACTACAAATAAGATTTCATCAAAGACTTGTTCCAAGACACTAGTTTTTCTCATGAGACCTACCGATTCATTGTGGAGCTATTTCAGGATCAACCCATCTCTTACCAAGTCAAACGCATTCTTTATATGAAAAGGTTAAAACATAACATAAATATTCATATAAATGAATACATGCGAAATGTCAATAATTTATCCTTAAACCATGTATAGTGTAAAAAGAACAGATCCATAGTCAAACATATCACAAAACCTTCAATACAATTTGGAATATATGTATCATAATATATAAGCTTGAAACAAGCTTAAAATCCATCAAAGGATGTTGACATAGATGGACTCAAAACTATATGAGTGAAATATCTCATTCTATTATGAAATCATTTAAAATTAATAAAATTATAAATGAAAAAATTTATTTTGGAAATTTTTATTATAAAATTGTACGGGAAACATCTACGATGATATAATGGCGGAAAATAGCCGCACTCGCCATATATGTAGAAAAACATTCTTACCACAATTTTGTCAAAAAAGACATAAAGTAACTAGTTTGGAAAATGAATAAAAGATTACATTAATAACATATAAGGTCAAATATGGGAATAAATGAATTAACATATTGTCAATTAAATACTAAAAATGTTTTAAATTCATTTTTAAGAAACATGAATGTAGATGATAGAGAGGTCCCAGTAGATAATTATGTATAAATAATCTCAGATAATGAAGAGATTGTGAAATTAACCATTACCATGTACTTATTATTTGTTAAGGGAATGCCATCCTATAGAATAATAGTTAAATAATTGTTATTAAATAATAATAGAACCATATATATAAACTTTATAACATATATTATCTTCTAATATATCTTTGTTAATAATATATTAGTATTATCGTCATTTCGGGTGTTAACCGATTCATTTTCATTTATATGCTTGGTTACGTAAGACATGTTTTTTGTGGATTGGATGTAATTGATTAATAAAAAAATATATAATTTTTTTAAAAAAAATTAATCAATAAAGAAATTTTTTTTGAATGATTATGATGGGGAATGAATCTCATCTCGTTTTTGGAGACGACAATCTGTACATACGCATGTTCGAAAAAGTCATTATATTGATAGTGAGATCGTTTGTAAATAGATGTAATATGATATAAAAAAATCATTAAAATGTTATATTTATTACTTTAATAAATTTGAAAACATTATTATAAAATGGGCTCTTTAGGTTGGATTTATGACAAATGGAAGGCCTCTAAGATGAATTTAGGATAGTTGGGAGGATATTTCGGCAGTGTTTGGCCAAGCCAAATGGGTTTGGATGTGTGAATTTGAGAGAAGGGGAAGTGTGCTTTTATAAGAGAGGTGAGGAAAACCATTGGAAAAAATTAAAATATTATTTTATAATAAATTCATATACGGTTTATAATGCCCCCAATGTTACTTGTTTATAAGCTAGGGTGGGGATGGTTGCAAATCCGATCAACCAATAAGGTTTAAACATGTTTAGGATACCATTTTAACCCTATCATTTAGATTTAACTCTAAGTTAAATAATTTATCTTTTAGCATGTATTCTTGTATTCTTACACTATATGGTTAATAAACATATCCAATTGAACCCAAATTGGTTCATTAATTTCATATATATTATTATATAATTCTTTTGGAAGAAACATAGTTTTTAAGACAATTATATAAATTAAAAATATAATATTTGTTTGAAAAACAATTTTTTTTCAATTTTGACACTATTTTTTATTTGTTTTTTTAAATAATAACTACAGTATTACATCAAAAAAATACATTGATGCAATCCTAACATGTTATATTCACCTATAAATTTCGTGGATGTCACATGAACTTTGAAATTATATTCATTTTATTATTTATAATACCATTTATTTGATTCTTTCATTAATAAGGTAATTATTGCATCATCATTGTGTCATTAATAAATTTAATTATATAATTTCTAAAAATATAAATAAAATACCATTATATATGAAGTCTATTTAGTTTTATAAATAATATTTATAGTCTAATTTTGATAATGTATATCCAGATATGAAAAATATTTTTGTTATTAAACCTTGATTTTAACATTTTTAACACTTCTTTAAATAAAATAATAATAAATGTCTTAATCTAATTCATGTGGACCTAAAGGGTTATATTTTATTCCTATGTTTGTTTTTGGTCGAATTACAGTTATCCAATAGAATTATTACATGTTTTAGGGTAATAACAATATAATTTTTACCGTTAATTACTCTATTTACTTTTAACCGTGGTAAATAAAAGTAAGAAGTTACTATTCACAAAAAGTTATTATTATCTTATTTAACCACATTTTACATAATGATATCAATATTGTATCTCTTATATTTTAAATTCCACTATCAGAAGTGGTAAAATTATGTTTTATGTGAATTCACAAATTCACATAGAATGTGGGTAAAAAACAATGAAAAGTTCTATAAAAGATTTTATATATCAAAAATTATTATAAATTTACTCCAGTGAATTATATTTAACATATATAGATATTATGAATCTATTTTTACCTAAAATAAATTTAAAAAATTAATTACTTAAAAACAATTCGGTATTAATCGATAACTCGGTGTTTTTTCACTATTCATAAAAAATTAAACGTTTTCAGAAAAATATCAAAAATTTACCGTAGGGTAAATTCAATATTACAAATCCTAAAATACAGTCTATTTTACCAAATTAAAAACATAGAAGTTTCATTTATAAATTTAAAATTTATTCTCGTTGTCAAAACAATGAACGTGTTTTTAAAAAACAATAACCATCAAAAGATTGACACTTGATTATGTATAATTTCAATGTGAAATTAATTCCTATTACCAAAATTTGATTAAAGGATAAAAATATAATCTAATTATACTTCCAAAACATTAAAATTTATAAAAAAATACTATAAATTATTTTGATTAAAAAAGATGTTTTCAGTTAAAATATAGTATTTTTCACTATTCACCCAAATATGAAAGTTATCATAACAACACCTACAATTTATTGAAACTAAATTATTATGTCCCAATTATAAAAATGATTTTTATTTTGTCAATATGAGTATTTAAAAGTTTCTTATATTATATTTAAAAGGGGTTCTCCACTAAAAGGCGGTACAAATTCATTTTTTGAAAAATAATTAATTTATCTAAAAAAAAGAATTTCTTCTTACATTATGTCTATTAAACTCATAATATGGATTCTAAAATTATAAGAATTATATAATGTTTAAAAACATGTTAATACTTTTCATAACCACTTTTGAACGACTAGCTTGGTATGTCGTGATGCTCTTGAACACAGTGTTGTGTGTAGTGCAAGTTATTGCATTACTCTAAAGAAATAACGTACTATGAAATTGTGGGGTGTTACAATTTTACATTTCTCTTTTTTCTTCTCATGTGTGTGCGGCTCCCTCCTCAGTGTATTTATGGTCTTCTAATTCTAGGCACGGCTTGAACTACTCCTTATACTATCCAAATCACACGATATTGATATTTATGGATCTACATCTCTAATCTCTTGATTCTTATTACTTCATTTCTAATTTTTTCTTTCAATATACGACAATTTTTTTGGTTCCACCTCAATTTCACCATGTCTATTAAAAAATCCCATTTCATCAATTTCTTCTAAATCAAAAAAAAAATTAGAGCATTATATTAGATGAATAGATCATCATAATCAATAGGTAGGTGGTATATGTACTTTTACTCATGTATCCATCGTTTTCATAATATATTTGTTACACGGAACAATGTAATTTACTGTGCATCTCACTAAAAATGTTTTCATTAATATAAATTTGTTTACCAACCATTATATATAGATTATTTTTTATTTCACATGAGGATGTAAACATAAATCAAGGAATCCTCATGGGTATTCCATATTAAATAATTCCTTTATAATTAATTGGTTAACTTTTTAATACAACCTATAAGTGTATGTGTTAGATTGATAATGGAATATCCCCTTTAGGCATTGATCCATATAATAGTGGAACCTCTTATGTCCCAAGCTTAATTTTATAATTCATTTAGTATCCCCTATTATATGGTTTTGGAATTGATTCTAGGTAACCATTGGTGAATGTTATTAATATGGTTTGAATAAATATGTGATTCAAGTGTTGACCCCCATATAAGAACATGTAGTTTTTAATCAATGAACATGAGGTAGGAATATACTTACCACCTAGGGAGATGTATTTTTTATAGGGTGTTATATGAGCTTATTTAATATCATTCATTAAGAAAAATTATTTATGTGATTTTTTTGGGTTTGTGTGTGGCCCTATGAGAATAATTAATATAAAACTAGTTTATATTACTATGATATGAAACTATTTAGGTTGTTTAATATACTGTGAAACATTAAATAAAGTTTCATTATATTGTGGTTTATTATAATTAGATAGAAGATAACACTAAGGGGGACCAAGTATTTCATCATGAAGGACAATGAATTGGGCTTCTATTATGGTACAATACGTATATAAAGGACATGTTATGTTGATGTTGGTGTTGGCCGTGTTGGGATAAAGGGTATTTAATGTTTTGTAATACCGACATCATAGAATGATCATGAGGGCAAGAATGTGATCTGATTTTTCAGTAATTTATGTAAAACGATGATATTTTAATTAAACACTATGCTTTTCAGTGAATTCATCATGCAATGTTGAGTTTGAACGAACCGATACGTATTTGTAATATAATATTACTTAAATTGTACAGTTATAACATAGTCGTTAAATTGGTGATGATGTGTGGTATTAAATATATTATGAAATTTATATGAATCTAAAACACATTATATGTCTATTAATATATTTGTAATAAATATCACATATCTTTTAATAGTGATATTTAAATTTTGCAAAAAATTTGGTTTTATTCAAAAAAAATTATCATTATTGACAGAAAATTATAATTAATTTTGAAAATATAAAGAAAATTTAAATTTAAAATTAAAATCATTTAAAAAAAATATAAATAATAAACATAGGATTATGGTTTTGGATTCTTCAAAAATGTTTTATTTTTTAGTGAATAGTGAATATTTCCAATTTTCATAAAATATTCATTTTTTAATAAATTTTATAACATAGAAGTCCCGTTATTAATTTAATATGATTTAAAATAATTATATTTATTATTAGTTATTTATAATCTAAATAATTAGAAATAAATTCTCAATATTTTATGTATTAGCATTATTTAATATTTAGGCTTTAAAAAAGGTACAAATTTTTTTTACTACAAAAAGTTACTCAATTTTAAATAATTAAAAATGTCGCTAAAATGAATTATTTTATATAGATACATATGATGCATATATATATTTTTTTATTTAAATTCATATAATTATTATTTTATTATAAAGTTAATATGTAATCATATTTTCATTGATTTTTTTTTAGAAAAATGCTTTTTAATTATACTTGGGGATTTTATTTTAAATAATACTTTGAAAATTCAATAGATTAATTTTTTAAAAAGATAATATATATTTGGATTCAATAATAATTTACACTATATAATAGGGCCTACTAAGTATTATGTCCATAATGAATAGTAATCATAATAAAATATCCATTGTATAAAAATTAAAATGGTAAATGATAGTAAACATAGAGTTAAAAAGGATACAATGTTTAAAAAATGTTATATTTATCTATAGTCTTGTTTATTAGTATTTTATCTCCTATAATATTTTATTTTTCAATACATGAGAGCTTTCCATAAGGGTGACATACCATTGTTGAATGGTTTTGTGTATTTACAAGAATGCCCCCCGTTTTCCCTTACAAAATAGAACACCCTATAATCTTTTTTAAATATGTCAAAAACCAGTTGAATAGTAAAATGACATACCAAATATCTTATTTTATTATAACACCATGTCCTAGAGGCCTTGTTTTGATAATAAATCATATATATATAAAAGCTTAATTTATAATCCTTAAGAAGTTGTATAATGAAGTGTTAACATTAATAACTAATAATTGTTGTTTTATTTCATCTCCCAAATGATTAAAATCATACTAAATCATCATAATATAAAAATTAATTATATAAAATATAAAATTAATTTTCCATGTAATTTAATTCCCTATATCCATAATTACATTAATCAAATAAAAATTGAATCAATCGATCATGTGTTCGGTGGAATACCACATAGTGAATCAGTTTAATTCATCATCCATCATTTACTCTTTTCGATATTAATGATGATGGATATAATGTATATATATATATATATGAAACTCATGATATATTAATAATTATTTATGTTTAATATATCTTATAATTTTTTACCATACCATCTAATGAAAAAATTTAAAAAATTTCATGTGTATCGTGGGCTACCACCTCACAAAGCGATATGATTCTCTTTTTATTTCTAAAGAACATGGATTGAGTATGTAAATTTATTTGAAAACCAATATAGTATTTATATGTAATTATAATTATGGAAATATAAAAACACATAAAATTTAACCATATTGACTTTTTAAAAATTAAAAGTTTATACATGAATACGTATGAACTACCGTCTCCATTAGTGTTGTATTGTTCATTTTTTCATAACCAAAATTTATTTTTATTTTGGAATTTATAATTTTTTTTAAAAATTGATAGTTATTTCAGGAATATAATTATCTAGTTTATTGAAAAGTCACCCCATTTATCGTGGTCCACGTAATGACAGTGTTTTTGTAATTATGAACCAAGTGTTCTAAAAATACCCAAAGTTGACATAACTGATTAAGTTATTAAATAATTCACTAATCAATTAAAAGTAGATGGGTTGTGTACAAGGGATAAAACCAAAGATATTTTTTTAAGAATAAAAATATTTGATATAAGTTTATTATGTAGTTATTAAATAAATACATGAAAATTTCTAGACTTGTGGTTAGGGTTTCATCTCAGGACATCCTTCTTCGAGACACATATTTATAGATGCACAAATATTTTTTAAATCATGTTTATACATCCCATTTGAATAATATATCATAAATAATTCATACATCATGATATTTTATGTAAATATTTATGTACTTATTTCATATTATATGTGATTCATATGTCACTAAAGTGGTAATTTTATCTATTTCATTAAAATTTTAGTCAATATTATTTATGATTGAATTTCTATCGTAAAATAATTATTTGATCAGTGTATAAGAAATCCATTTAATTTTATTCTCATACTATTCTTGATGAAATTATCAACAAAAAAACGTTTTCCTCTATTTTAAACATAATATGATTGATAAAATGTTTTTAATAAAATATAACTTCATTTACATATTCAGTAGAAAATCCATTTTCAATCATATCCCTATTTGCTGATAATAAATTCACCAATACATTTAATATTATCTATATTATTTGTTGTGGATATTTTTTACACGTTTTTTTATGTTTATTTTTTTAATTGGAATATTTTTTTTTTATTTTTCCTAAACATGTGCATTTAAAACATTTTTAACCATGTCAAAAGAATGTTTTCTTATTTAAAATAACATGTCCGTATTTATCCTCTACCATAAACCCTCAATTAATTGCATATTTTATAATATGGAATAATTATTATTTTTAAAAAATAAATTATTTCATATAATATTTTGGAATTTTATTATTTATATAAGTGATTTCAAATTGAAAAGGATATTTTACTAAACAAATATTAAATGTAATATTTTAATGAAATATTAATCACTAATGAAAAACATTGTTGTTATATATTTATTATAAAATATTTATATCATTATCTCACATATATACCAATCGTATTCGCAGATGATATTATGGTGTAATACATGCTTTATGTTCATCTTTTCTATTCCGTCAATATAAAATTTAATTTGATTATGATATGAAACATCATTCTTATACACATTTTATATTTAAAAATTTTATGAGTATGACTACAGATTGATTTTATTTTTGTGTCACACATTATTATAAAAATTTTATTATCGATGCACCCAAATGAAACTCCAGTGAATTCGGATTATCTTTAGTCACATAATGCATTATTCATGGGTATAGTGAGTAATCCTATTCCTTACTGGGACATTATTCACCATGTGATATTGTATAGGAAGTTATATATAACAAATTTTTATACTATGTTATATAATGCTTCCACATTTCATATAATTTAATTATATAATGACTGCATGAAACATACATTTTAATACCATTTTATTACTCCTGGGATTTCCCCTTTATGATATCATGTAATTGTTATGACTCAATATATAGAATTCCATTTAATGCATATCTTTTATTTATTTTATTACCTCACACATTTTCCTATTTATTCCCCAGGTTATCCCATGATTTTTAGAAGAATTAATTGATTTAAGAGGTCCAATTAGAGGATTATATAACATAAAAGTTTTAATTTTTCCCACTTTGATGTTTTATAATCCTAGTATTCAAAATTTACCAGATCCCAGGATTTGTGGGTTATAATTGATGGAGATTTTGGTTAAAAATCATTTAATGATATTCAAAATTTTATCGGGTAACTAAATGATATATCAAATCCAAGTTATAATTAAACATTAGCAACTAATTTGAGAAATACTTAGTGAGAACTATATAGAAATGTCTAAGGTTGCATATTATAATATATTAAATAAAATAATAAAATCATATTAATTAATATTGGTAAATTTTTGATAAAGTGAGTTGAAATAAATTACATCTCTATCTAGATAGTACAAGTGGATGTGGAACATTCATAGTTGTACCTAGGTGTAATAACTAAGAAATGGGTGTATTGAGATTGAATCAATTGGAACCCAGTGTAATCCAGTGGTCCTTTATCTATACATAGTACAAAACTATAGGGGGATATACATTTTGAATTTTAAAACATGTTTCGAAACATTATGATGGACTTGGAAAAAATTTCATGTCAAGAAAAAGAATTGTAACATTAACTTGAATAATATATAATGAAACCAGTTGACCAATAAGTCAGAAGTGAAGATAAATTTATATGTTATTCATATGAAAATTGTAATATTCCCCATAATATGTTTTTCAGATAACCTATTCTTGTAATTTTTTTCTTTTATAGTTAATAGATGAATATTTGAGAAAAAATATTACATAAAATATTTTAGGAAATGTAATTATTTCCCAAAAATAATATTTACATTATGTGAGTAAAATTTATAAACATTGTTTTAACGAAAAATAAATATTACATTTTATAAAAAACTATCAGATCATTGATGAATTTAAAAACACATTAAAGAAGATATGAATGTAATATAATTGATATTCATATATAAATGATGATAATGAAATTAATGTTTTGTGTGTAAGAATTATTAGAATATATGACATGGAAAATTAATATCATGATCTAAAAGATGTATTATTTGTGTTAAATTAGTGAAAAAGAAGATAATTTCTAAATTAAAATAAAGAATATTGTTAACAAGATAAATAGAAATAAATTTCTACACAAGGAACCAGTAAGAGTTCAATGTCATAGAGGTGAGGAAACTTTAAATTATTTGGGTTAATTCACTAATCAAAGGAATAATTCATAATGAGGTATGTAATAATAATCCTTAATGATGTTTAATAGAAGTGTTTATGTGATTGAATTGTTTAATCATGTTATTGAAGTGTTTTCATAAATGAAATCATGAAGCTTATTAGATCGTTTAGTTATAGTTTTCATTATGTATTTTCATGAATATGTCGAATGTAACTTTTAAACATGAATCGTGATTTATTTGTAAGGTTGTATTATATGTAAAAAACATGATTGAGAAAAATATAAGATTTCATACATACCTGTTTTTGTTGTAATTATAATCAATAAATATTATTTGATTTTGTGGGAAAATTTATGGTTTATTTATGTTCTTCAAGTTAATAAAGGATTTTATATTAATATTTATTATGATGTTCATCATATTTTTATTATAAATATAATAATTAAATAAATATGGTTTTAGAAATTTGAAAACCTACTTGCCTAGTGAAAACTCATCGCATATAGTGATTAAACAAGGCATGAACAAATTACCTAAGGGAAATAAGGGTTTCGGGAATAACAATATACTATGTTATATATTAGATATTTTGATATTTTTTTACATACATTATTTGATGTATAAACATTATATAAATTCTTTGAAACACATTTTACAATGAATTTTTTTTTGAATTGATTGATTTTTAGGTGAATAAGATATTTTGGAAAGATTATCATCTAGTTGATGTATATATAACCCTTATGTCTAAAATGTGATTTAACATGAAACATTATTTTTTTAATAATACTATTAAATCATTAAATATTGATGAAATTTTGGATATATGGTTTTTTACTTATACAATTACTTATATTAATCATTTTATTTAGAGATTAATTTGATGGTGTATTAATTTGGGAATTACATTATCATGTGGTACTTATTTATTGTTTTTGGTTAATAATAATAGAAAATAGTAATATCTTGATATCATATTATGGAATCATGTTATGTGATAACATTTAATTTAGTTCTTCAGTTATTAAAAATTCTTCATGAATACTATACGTTTTGTGAAACATTGATATAATGGTAGAAATGATTAATTTTTGAAATTATACATTTTCATATAACTGTATTTCATTATATTATTAGTCTATTTGTGAATAAGATCCCCCAACCATAATAAAAAAATAATTATATATAATAATTATTTATTTCTTATTAATGTATGGTATCTTCCCCTATAAGAATGGGGTTGAAATTTTCTTCTTAAATAGATCCTCCTTATATATATATATATTTATAGTTTCCACTGATGCTCTCATAACTATAATACTAGATTGTGTTATACATGATTACTATACAACCAACCTTTCACTCTTGTAAATAAGATGTTTTATTCACCTCTTTTATGATGTGGGTTTTCCATAATAGAATTTTCAAATTTCAAACCCTTCATTACTGAGAGCATGGTAAAATAATAATGAAAGAATTTATTTAAGGGAGATAGAATGTTAAATATTATAATTAAAAAAAATAGTATTCTTGAATAAATATTCAATATTAAATAATGAGTTTTAATGAACCATTATATAATATCATAATTGTATTATTTAAAATTTCTATTTATAAACTACCCGTTTAATTATAAGGTATCAATAATAGTAAATAAATTATAAAATTTATATAAATTTTCTTCACAATATAAATTTATTGAGAAGATATTAATAAATAAAAACTCTATTTTTTAAAGATACATTATTCTAGAAAACAATATGTTTCCTCTAAAATATTTTTTTCTAAATGACTGAAAAATATATAATTAAATAATAAAAAAATGATAATTTTACTTTAATAAAATAAACATAATTTTTGAAAGAATAATATGAAAAATAACATAATAGGAACATTTTTAATTTTTCATAAATTCATTATTTTTGAGTTTATAATTAAAAATATCAATTTTTGAAAAACATTCAACTCTCTTAAAAAAAATTGAAATTTTATATCCCAATTATTCAGTTAATTGTATTTCATATTAACAATTATATTATTTAGTTATATTAAATGAAATTAAATTTATCAAAATCCTCTTCATATTATAATTTATCATAACATTGGTTTTACTCTTTAAAACCATATTATTATCTATACTATTCAAATTTGAATAATGTTTCCCTATTATAATTATTCCAAATCATACAAAATAAGAAATTATTAAAATTAAACATATTGTAATATATATATATTAAATATAATTTATTATATCGATGATTTATATTATTATTGTTAATGTATGATCATCTGTACCTTGAAAATCATAATTTTCAAAAACATGATTTTTTCATCATGATTGCTAGTTTTATTAGTAATTAAATTATTCTCCCTATATGAATTAAATTTCAAAAAATGGATTCCATAATTGGAATTATAAAAATTTATATTTTATAATATTGTTAAATTAAAATTTTCACTATAGTGATTATGAGAAAACTTGTTATCAATGTAGAAACTTTAAATTGGTAAGGTGAGTGAAATTATAGGTAAATATGATAACATTTGTAAAACATGATTATATTGAATTTTATAGATTTTTAATATCAATATATCTCTTCAAATACATTATTTTACAATTTTTTAGAATCATGGATTCAATGTGACGTCCTATTATTGAAATTTTTTGTCCATTTACAATAATATCACTCCTCCCCCCATTTAAAAAGTGAACCACATATCCTCTCCTTTCAAAAATTCTAAAGCCCATGTAATCATCCAGTACATTATCAATATCTATAATTATATTATTCTCTACATCCTAATGGACTTATTTTGATAAAAAAATACAAACTAGGGAGCCTTTAGGTATAATCATAACGAGGTGGTGAGAAAAAGAGGTCTCATTGTTAAGAAATCATCAGAGTTTATTTCATTTTATGCCTACATAAAATCATAATCAATAAGTATAATATAATAACGTAAGTATCTATCATATATTATTTGGATTTTTTATTATTGAATACTTTAAATGAATCTATAATTCAATAATATTGGATGCCAAATAATTGATCGTGTGTACGGTGGACTACCGCTTTGAGAACCGACATAATTTGTTTTCCATAAATGTCTCTAAAATCTATTAATGATGATGGATTTAGTTTTAATTTAAGATATTAATTAAAAATTAATCATTAAAAAAGGATAGTTTATCCTATACATTATTACATTGATATATAATGAAGAATTAGAATTTCACTTATTTTTACGGCATACAACCACCCGGGGAAGCAATGTGTGTTTTTTTATTACTCAATGCAGTGGATGGTATAAACAAAATTATTTTACAAAATAATAAGATATTTATGTAATTACAATAATTATAGGAACATAAAATAAAACTTACCATTTTTCTATCATTACTGTTGAAAACTAAAAATGTTATACTTGTGTATGTACAACCTACAGTCTCTCTGAATGTATAATTGTTCAATTTTCATAACAACATTTCAGGGTTATTATTAAAGGTCTTATTTATATACAAAATGATTATTAGTTCATGAATTTTTTTAGATATAATACTAAAATTTTCCATTATAAAATGGTCAACTCACTAATGCTTTTTTATGGGTTAATACATGACTGATTTTCATCTTTGAAATTCTTTCATTACATAATTAACTTTAATTATTTTATGTGATAAGATTATTAAACATAATTCATTATATGGATAACTGTTTTTATTTTATAAGACTATTTTACTTTTTATTCCACCAATAATCATGTACATGTTATGATTGTTGTACCTATAGAGAACCCTAATTAATGGTGTAATTTTGACCTGGTGGCCCTACTTTTTGAAAGTCCTGACCAGAAATCTAGAGATACACTTCTTGAAAAATACGTACTTTGGTTTGGATGATCCCAGATACCAATGTCCCTCCAATTAGACCATACTATTCAGAGATATAAAAATCAATCCCTGTATGAAAAATATGGAAGTTGCTTATTGGGAGACTCGAAGCCTCTACCACATGTTTTCATGAATAATCCAGGGCCCATTGGTCATGGCAGTGCTCCAAGATTTTAAATAAAAATTACCTAATATATATACACACATATTTATAAAGCTATCATGTAATAAAAAGTAAAAATATACTCCCCACCCTACACAAATTTAGTTCACAACCCCCACACTCCCTCCACTTCTATATTAATTTTATAATGATGAAAATAGTCACATATATTATTGGTTTTTTTTAGTAGAACTCATTCAAATTTTCATTCAAAATTGACCTAAAATTATTTATTTTTTATCTATTTTGTGATTTATAATTTTAAAGAGACTTTTTTGTTAGAATGATTGATATTTATTCAATCCTGACGGTCACAACATATTTGTTTTATTATGTCAAACTCCTTCATATATATTAATTGTCATTTAATAATTTTTATTAATTTTATTATATTTTATATTACTAATAAATAAAAAAAATTATAACTACATTAAACATGCGAAATTATGTTTGTGTGTTCTTGTGAAGCTCATGAAGTAAAAAATTAAAAATAACAAAAATTTCAAATTCCAGTTAATTTTTTAATTTATTTTCAATTAAAATATTTATTTAAAATTACCTTTAATTAATTATTTTATGCATATTTTAATATTTATAATTATTATGAATTTTATTCTGATAATGACAAGTATTTTTGTATATAGGACGTGCACCCCAATTTCTTTTTTTAGTCAAGAATTTCCAAATAAATTATATGACATTTAATATTTTCTATAATTGGTTTTTATTTTTGATTTTTATTAAATTTATCAAAATATTATAATTATAATAGGAATGGGATGTCGAGGATTGGGGTTATTATTAAACAAATGAAGTGAGAAATTTAATAAATATAAAATTATTTATAATTACACAAACAATGTTTCGACTATAGATTTCTAATTTAATGGAATATAGTTTTTTAAATTTTTTAAAATTTTCTTCAAATAACCAAATTAAATTAAACAAATGTTCCAAAAAGTTAAAAAAAAGTCCTAAAAATTTGTATTAGAGGATGATTTAAGAAATTATAAGAAAAAAGTGAATAAACCATTTTAAAAATAACAATTAAAAAAAATTATTATAGACATTTTAAAATGTCATAAAAACAATTAAATTATGTTTTAAAAAATCATATTAAATTTTTGGGAAAAACGGTCAAATTCCAGATTATTTTTTTTAATAATATTAATTCCATTATTTATTCAAAATAACATGAAAATACATTTATTTCTATAATATTATTTATAATTTTTATGAATGTAATTTATTACAATGATAGTTTTGTTTTTTAAGTTAGTCAACGATAATTCATTTATTAATTAAAAATATTCAAAAATATTATTTAAAATTTAATTGTTTTTTGAATTGTTTTGTGTTTTATATTTCTATTAAAATAAGGAAGATATTATAATTATTATATGACTTTGAGTTTGAGAGTTCATGTAAAACATATTAAGTGAAAATTTTAATGAAATTAATTGAAAATTAAATAAAAAAAGTTACATCTATACAATATTAATAAAAAATATACATTTTTACAAAACTATAATTTAAAGAAAATATTAAATACTTTTAAGAAGTTATTAAAAAACCATTATGAAAACATTTAAAAACAATTGAAAAAAAGATAAAAAAAATTAAATAATAAAATTTTACATCGACACTTAAAAACTTTTTTTAACAAATTATTTCAAATAAATTTTATAAAATGTTTATAAAATTATTTGTTAATTGAATATTTTCAAATAAGTTATTTGAACCTTAATTATCTTTTGGAATTTTCCTATATATTTTAATCTTATTAAATTAAAATTTAAAATTAAAATTATATTCTGAATGTGAGGATAAGTTGTCTTGTTAAACGTATAAAGTGAAAAAAAATTAGAACCTAAAACTATTTAAATTTAAATTTAAAAAATTTCGAGTAAAATATTTAAATAAAAAAAAAGTAGAATTTCCATTTTTACAAAAAACAATTAAGCAATTTGTGAAACAATTATAAAAAAATTAAAAACAATTTGAAATTTTTTTTTAAAAAAATTATCATTTTAAGGGTATAATATTACAAATAAGCATTAAATAATTTTTTTAGTAGTTTAAAAAAAATAGAAAACAAATTAAAAAAATGTTTTGAAAATAGTATTTAAAAATAAATTTAAAGAACATATATCAATTTTTTTTAAAAAAAATCGTAATAAAAGTTAAAAAAATTACAACATTTTTTCAAAAAAAATTCAAATAAATTTAGAAATAACATTATTTTAATGCATTTAATTTTCTATAAATTCATCATTTTAATTTTTTTTCAATTTATTTAATTTTTTTCACTAAATGTTTCCATAATATTCATTACTATTTTTCTATGTTTGAATAAAAATTAATGTTTTTTTAAAAAATTGTTCTAAAAAATTCCAATAAGTGTCGTCCCGTGGAGCGACCTGAAATGTACAACATGTCATGATGGTTTGTGATAACCGAATTCCAAGAATGGGCCACCACATGGGGTTGTTAGAGATAGCCTATCGAAACCAAAATAATGGTTTGTGACAAAAAAAATTAGAGGGAAGTCCCTGCTCGGTTTCGGACATGCAGATATTAAACAGAAAACACTAATGAATTTTTTAAATACTTAGTCATATGATTTTTCCTAAATGGGATTAAAGTGTTAACATAATTCATTATGGTAAATTTTCCATCATGTGATATTGTCTTGGTGGTTATCCTTTAATCTTTTATATGTCATTCTATATGTTGATTCAACATTTCCTATGATGATATTATCTTATGATACAATGTACATTATATAATTATCTAATATAATTACTCTTGTTCCTACGATTTTATAATATCATGTTATACTATTGACTCACATGTTATTCTTAATTGTAATTTTTATTCCCTTGCATGGTCATTTTCATTACTCTAATCTTATAGTTATTCTCTAGGTTATGCCAGGCATTATAAGAGCATAAATAATTTAGGATCACATTATTGGGAAAAGAAAAACGAGTTTTAGTTTACTCTCACTTTGATTTATAATGACCGAAGTCATATATAGAAAAAATTTCATGAAATTACTTTGGTTGATGTTTATGGATTTATATATTAAAAATAAGGATAATATTTTTATAAATGTCTTGGGTCACTATAGTGTAAGGATGATTTAACAATTTTTCAATATGGATGAACACATTGGATTATGGTGTCACTTTTTATATAAATGTTTTCTATAGACATGAGATTGATGGTAATATTGTTCTAAATAATTGTCTGGACTTGTAGAATATTCATAGTTATTTGGGGACAAATAATAGTTTTTTCCTAACATAAAGTCAAAGTTTGTTGAGATTGGGTTTATCCTAGCCGTGTTGGTGAATGACGACATGACACGCGAGTGGTTATTTTCATAATTATATATTCCATTAATGTAGTGTAATAAAAACTAAATATATTATTTATTTGTGTTAAAGTCACATTTTTTGTTTCTTACCATGTTTTATACTCACACCCCAAACTTGAATCTAGATGAATGAAAAGAATTCATCACCAAGGATTTGGAAAATAGATAGGGACATGAAATATGTTCCTAGGGAGATGGATTGTGGAGACCGTGGAAATATAATTAAATACTCTAGATGGATTCTACAATTTTCATTATTATTTAATTTTTTTATATTCATAGAGGATAACTTCCACATTTTTTGGTCTTGGATACTTACATTAATGTATGATGTGACATATGTTATTTTATTTGTATTCTCTCCTACATTCTAATTTACCATTGTAGGTTGGTATTTAAATTTTCTATATTATTTAATATGTGACCAATTACTAAGGGTATGGTCACCCCACATCCATCTAAAGTGCCTCCATACTAATTGTATGTGTCCTTATTATAGAGTATTAGGCATGGATTTTTTTATGCTCCATCTTGAACAATTTTATTTGGATCAGGGCATTACAAGGAGGTATCAAAGTATGTTTTCCTTATCTTATCTTGTAGAATATGATTTGGGTATGTTACAATGACGTTTGGAAGGTTTGAACTCAAGTATTAGAGCTACAAAAGTTCCATGAAATCTATTATGTGATAGAACTCATATGCATTAATTATGGGACTACTGTAATATTTATGGATTTAGGATTTTAATCCAACTCCATGATTATAATTTTTTTTAGAAATATAAGGATATGGTTGAATTAATGTATCATGTCAAGGCATATAGTATCACATCGTATATATATTATTGTTATGAAATATATTTTATTTAATTAAATTTATTTATATATGATTCAATAATATATTTTTCTAATATATTAATTATTTAAACATGATTATTCATGAGGTTATTTGTACATGACAATATATGTAGTAATGAAGAATCATTCTTTTGATTTGTGTATTTATAGGAGGTTTATGTCATATTATTCTAGGTATCCTACATGGATTGTTCTCATAAAGATATCCCTTACTTTTCATTTGATTTCATATCTTTTTACATTTATAGAACCATTATTTCTAGTTTTTGTGTTTTTTATGAATCCCAGATAATGATGCCTCAGATTCATTTGATGGGTCCAACTAAAAATGAAAAATATAATTTTCCTTCTTGGCAGTTTTCACTATATCCACCACTAGTTATTCATGTGGACAAAAATGTTCATTTCAATACAAAACCTATAGTAGTTCAGGAAGTGCAACTACTACATCCTTGGTAAATCTCGTTACTATGAATTCAAGAAATATGGGGAAAAAAGAAATTGGTTGATTATTACCAGGGCATTCACTTTCAATATCACACATCCTTCAATGGTATTGTGGATTCTTAGAATATTGGGTATTAGATCAAAATATTTTATGGAATATTCCACCTAGTTTAGACAGTTGATGATTGAGAGGTGAAGCTGGTATAATTTATAATTCATGGGACCAGAAAGAGATATTTGGTTGTTTTGAGAATGTTTGGTATATGTGATTTTCCTAATAGGGTGTTCATCAAGGTCTTTCTCATTTAGGTGTTCTTTTCAGAAACCTTATTTTAATACTATTCTTAAAAAAATTTAGAGATTCAATAGGTGGATGATGTTGTGCTATTCGTATTCTTGTCATTTTTTGTATATTCTCCTCTCTCTACAATATTGGAAAAAAATGAAAAAAAGGTACTGATGTTTGAGATTTATCTTTAATAAGAACAATGGTTCCAAGTGTAGGGTTTTCATCTCATGATTTTATAATATGTTATTTATAATTCCAATAACATTGAGAATATTTTGGAGAATCACATATCGACGAGCCCACATTAAGCTCTCAGTGGCCTGATTACTAGGGAACATAATGATTGTGTTTGTTTCCCTTCCAATAGTTGGAATGGGAATGTATGGATTCATGTCAACATTGTATTAAACATATAGAGTAGATATGGATTTATTTATCTCCTTTTATAGGAGGTTGTTCCACCCAGTGATGGTGGATTGGGACCATCTAATGCTCAAGGATATTTATTAATCACATCTATTTTATCTTATAATTTGATTGATACCTAATATTCCCATTTATTTATTTCTACCCACGTTACTACTAGACTCGACTTATCTGTCATGTAATATTTTGATTTTTTTTATCTTGACACACCCATTTGGAATAATGTTGATTACCTATATATTTTTTCAAAATTCCCCATTGTGGTTTCATGGTCCACACATCTAATGGATTTCATGATTCATTAGAAAAATAATTTCAAGGTTATTTAAATCGTGGACTAGAGGACTAGTTACAGATAACACAATGACTTTTATTACACGTTAGTATCCCTAACTATTACAATGAGAAAGATGTTTGTTTTGAATAGCGAATGCTATTTATATATAGGTATAATGATTGTTTATCATAGAACATTTTTATCTCTTAAATTATATGTATAATGCATGATTATTAATAAATATTACACAATTTCATCCTCTAATTTTCCTTATATTGATTACCTTTATCAAGATGTATCTTTTGAATATTTCTACGAAATCCCTCATAATAGTTGGATTAATTTTTACATAGATCTCATTCCTGTAGAATAAATTATATGGAATTGGATATATCTTTTAACTCTACCTGAGTTTATGGATATTAATGATAAACTAGATGATTTGGAAGATAGGGGTTTTATTTGACCAATCACATTTCCCTAGGGTTCTCCAATATAGCTATTTACGAATGTACATGGTAATATTCAATTATGTGAAGACTATAACATGATGAACTAGGTGTATATAATCAATGGATTCATATTACCAAGGATCATTGTCTTTATTAATTAGTTTGTGGGAGGCCTATAGTTCTCAAAGATTGATACATGATTAGGCTTTAACAAGCATCATGTTACAAATGACCATATTTCAATGATAATATTTTTGTGCATATATGGATAGTGCAAGTACATAGTGATGGATATTTTGATGATAAAATCACTAACAATTTCCATGGATACAATGAATAATATATTCAATTCATATCATGACCCCATTATTATATTATTTTCAAAAGATGTCCCAATGTATTCAAGACCATCAAGGATACATTCATGACATATAGAAATTTTATTGAGGAAAAATCTAATTAGTCGACCTTATTAAATGATATCCCTGACTCACTTTGGGATCCATGCAGAATATTTTCAGGATAATTTGATCATAGTCGTAGATGTTTCAAGGTACATAGAGAAGGTATATTTTTATTTTCTTAAGTAAGCCATAGAAAGTTTTATTAGATTCTAATTTTGATTAAGTTGGTGGGTTACAAATGAAATTTCATAGAAGAATTTTCTATTTTTTATATTCTTATGAATGGGTATATGATATGGGTATTGTTTTCTGAGCGGATATGCTAGTTTGAAAATTTATTCTATTACTATAAGATGATATTGTATCTGTCTACAAGGAATTTCATTAACCTTAGAATAGATGGAAACTTTACTACAATGCCATAGGTTTTGGTATAGGTGATATGCTGGATAAATAGAATTAGGTAGTTTCGTTTGGGTGTCTCCATCCTTGAACTGATGAGTGTATCTCCTATAATCATGAAATGTAGTTTGTACTAGATGTCCATGAATTGATTTGTAAACACTATTATGTATTTAATGATACATTCCTCACATACATGGAACAAAAAGGATATCTTATATATTGTATCAGTTGGATATGAATCTACGATATATTAATCATAAATACTATCTTATAACATTTTAATTTGAGATTAGTAATTCTGCAAATAAAGGTAATTATTGTGGACATCCACTAAGTTGAAAAAAAAGTACCAAGAAGGGAGACATTCAGGGAATAATAGTCATTTGATGAGACAATTAGATGTATGGTAAATCGATACATTATTGGATGGTGTTTGATGAAATGTGATCCCATTGTTTAAATCTTATAATTTTACAAGCGATAATTCTCATCAGGAATAATAACATCAATTTTTAGGGATGTGGGAAGGATTGGTTGGTAATGATGTAGTTCAGGGATGGTCTATGGATATTAACGGCATGAAATTAATTTAATGGAATGTAATTTTTCATTCTTCCATGTATGAAGAACTAATGATTAACTATCTTCCACTTGGTGGTTAGTTTTCCTAGGTTATTTGAAATTGTATTGGGATTTCATACAATACATCAGGTGTTTGAGAAGGAAGAATTGTATTAAAGATGTCAAGTCTCATTTCCTGACTATCCATAAGAAAAAGTCTGAGAATAAGGGACATATAGTGTTACATAATCCAATTTCCAAGATTATGTGGAATCAGTATATGGTTAAAAGGGACATAATGACACGGTTTCCAATAACCCTGAGATGTCAATATGTTGTTTTTGTAATGATGACCATCTTGGAAAACGTAAACATTTCATGCTCTTCTAAGATAATCACACAATAGTTGAGTTAGGAAATATTTATTTCTAAAATATTTCATAGAAATATAGAGTTACATAATGCATATTGTTGGATAGAGACACTAATTTTATTTTATGGTCATATAAATAATTACATGAGTATTTGGGGACTCAGTTGAAGCTGAGTACGATATATCTTCAATAAACTTAGGGGAAATTGAAGAGGACACTCCAGGTCATGGTGGATATACAACATCCATGCCTCCTAAATTTTGATATATAAATGTCTATATAAATATACATGAATTTATTTTAGTTAATGTATGATAAAAAATTCTTTCATTTGATTTAGATGACACATTTTCAGGGTATGTTTGTTCATCCATTTCCATCCACAATATTTTGGAAATATGGGTATGATGTAACAATTTTTGGGACGAACACATGACATGAGAAACCAAATAGTGTATAGGAAATAAATAATTCATTATTAAAAACTCAAAGTATACAAAAAGACTATTTTTACAAGAGGATATGGCCATTGGAGTTTGTTTTTGGTGTCTGGGTTTTCTTATGGTTGTCCCCTCGGTTTGATCGATGTCATCTACCAATGTAATTTAAGGTGAAACCAATGATTTTGGGAATGTGTGAGATTACAAAAATTAAAGGAGTAGTTTCTTACAAACATTATTGTCCAATATGATATATAAGTATTCATAAAATGTTCCACATTTCTCTGCATTAGATATATGAGTATGATCCAACAGGTGCGCTGAACACTGAAGAAGATTAGTTTGAACCAGATCGATCATTTGTGGATAGAACTATTTAGAATGTGGGATGAAGTGGTAAATATAAAAGGGTTTGATATTATAGATATTTTATACTTGTGTTATAATGTGTGTTTTATTAGGATACATGGGACTAAGAATCTAACATATGAGTTCAACTTCTTTAGTTGATCATGATAGACCACTATAGGAACATAATTAGGATGAGAGATCGTTAAAGGGGGAGGGGAGATTGTAAAAGCATATAATTTAAACGAAACATTGACATAGTTTCCATTAATAAAAATTCAAAAAAAATTATATATTTTATTTTTTATGTAAATTCAATCTCTTATATATCTTGTGGAATTCAAACACAAATTTTATAAAAAACATGACACTATTAAAACATTATTATTCAAAAAAGACCAATATAACATTTTAATTATGTTTAAAGGTGAGAATAGAAATAAATAAATTAAAAAAAGATATATTTTACAAATTTATAAAAAAAACTCAATTTTTTCTACTAATTAGAACCAAAATAAGAAACATTTGAAAAAATGATATGTTTTTGATAAATATGTAATTCCTTACAAGTTGGTTTATGTCTTCTTTTCATAAATTATTTTAAAAAATTACCCATTTAATAAATTTTATTTTAAAAAATTATCACAATTTATTAAATAATAATATAGAAAATTATTTATTTTCCAATTTTGGTGTTTTTTAGAAAATACCATGTTTATAGTGAAAATGAAAAATACATATAACTATATAATTGATGTTTAATTTTATATATTAATCTACATTATTATGATTAGTATAGTTAAAATTTAAATAATTATTGTTTGTATATATAAAAAATAAAAAATTACAATTAAATCATATATATATATAATATTGTACTATTTGTTTTATTTTTTGCCTTTAAGACCATTTTTTGTAAAACACATTAAATGTGTATAAAATGTATCCATTATAAATAGATACAATAATTCCAAATAATAATAAATTAAATTCTGAATGATATGTTATTTGAAATTAGAGAATTAGATTCAATTTTTTTAGTAATAATAATTAATGATAAATAATTTGGTTAACATAATTTTTTACTGTCATAAATAGTGACAATGGTAAAAATTATATATCATGGTTAAGGTAATAATCGGTTTACCAGAAATTTTAACTGAATGGATAAGAGTTAAATATGAAAAAATAATAATTTTTGGACATATATATACCTTATCTCTTCTATGGATATAAAACAGTACATTTTAGATAATTTTTTAAAGAAAATATCTATGTGAAATAATATCTTTTCAAAAAATACAAGTTTGTCATATCCCATACTTATCAAAAGCCACAGCTATCGTCTGCATTATACACCCCCGAAACCAATTTTATAATATATGACCTACACAAATAACTTATTTACTTACCTAACATAATCCTATAAAGCATTGTCTTGTAATTATGTAATCCAATAATGGATTTTGGTAAAAACCAAAAGAATTTATCCAAAAAAGAGGTAACATTTGTAACTGACTATTTTGAATTATTTCATCATCCAACTCATTAAAATATTATTAATACATTATTATATATAAAACATATTATCATTCTTAATATTATAATTTTTATGTCTATGGAATTTTGTATTTCCATTTTCAACGTTCTCAAATGGGAAACCAAATTGTTGATTGTGTGCAAGGCACACTACATCATTATAAACCAATATTATTCGTTTTCAATCATCATTTCTCATAGCTGTATATAATGATAAATTTTTTGATTATATTAGATATTTTTGGAATTATTATTCATTATATATAAAATTTATGAAATAATTATGTATTTTTTATTATAATATAACATATATTTATTAACATTCAATTATGTATTGAATAAACCACACTCACTCATATGTACAATGGTCTATCATCTCAGGAAGTGATGTGATTATTTTTTAATTTACGCATTACATTGAAAGTAATAAGGAATAATTTTTAATTTATTATAAAAAATTAAATTGTTAAACTATATTAATTTAATATATTATATACTTTCTTTCCATACCATCCATGGAAAAATATAATTACAATTTCATGTTTTGAGGACTACTGCACCACAAAGTGATAAGATTTGTGTTTTTAATATTATTGTTATTAAATCACGTGGTTGATATGTGTATTATTATTTAATGAAATTTTATGATATTTATGAAATATTTATAGTAATATAAATATTAAATAACACATACATTATTTTACTATCGATCATAGAAAAATGGAAATGTTTTTCATGCGTATGTACGTCCTACCATTTTCAAGATTTTAGGATAGATAGTTGTTCATAATAATATTTAATAAATGGTTTAAATTTATAATTTAATTATGAAATTGTTAGTTTTTTCATGGTTAAATTTCATCATATGATGAATTATCAAATTCATAGACCTTATTAAATATACCAAAGTGATTTAAGATATATGAGGTATTTATTGTTAAAATTTTTAATGAAAAATTAATTGGTTTATTAATTAATTAAATAAATATATAAAATAATATATGAGGAATAATAAATAAGTAAAAATATTATATGATAGTAACAAAATTAACCTATTTTTATTAATTAGGAATATAATGAAAACATATTACATATAGGGCTCATAGTTATAGATCTCTCTAAAAGACCATATTTTAGTTATGATCTTATTATGTCTGACTATATTTTTATATCTCATCATTTTATAGAATGCTCATAAGTTATATACATATGAATATCACATATGAAAATTTCATATTCTCACTTATTTTTATTTTTTAAAACATTCCTTATGATTATTTCCCAAACACCTCCATTACAAAATTTCTATTGTTTATGATATGATGTAAGATTATGTAACCCATTTTTTCTATAGGTATTTCGTATTTTTTTCCTTATAATTTATTTATTGTATTTCTACCACATAGATTAAAAAGATTTGATGATGGGTGGACCCAGATATGACTCAAATGCATTGGGTAAAGCATTAGTTTCATGAACAAATATTGTATATGATATGGAAGTAAACCTAGTCAATTATGGGACTATTTCCACAATTTGATATTATATTTAAAGTAAACCCTCACTCATTTTGGTGTCATGTTATATAATTATTCCACATTGACAATGGTTCATTGATAATATGATTCCATGTCATTTAAAATATGATATTTTGAAATTAATCATTATCCATCTATTTGATGAAATCATATTATACTTTTGACATACAACTTACTTTTCCTTAATATTTTTATTAAATTATTTTTATTTATATTCCACCACTTTATTTATGTATTCCCTAGGTTATCCCAGATAGTCTTTTAAGTTCAAATTTGTTTTAGAGCTCACAGTAGTGAATGAAATGAATATTAAATTTATAATTATCCATTTATGTAATATTAACTGAGTGTTCAAATCACACTTGTCCTTCACGATTATTGTGTTGTATGAATTTATATTTGTGTTTATATTTAAGGTAAGAAAATGTGTACGTTGAATGGGATTTAACAGTTGGTATCATAGTTAATATTTACCTATCCACTAGAACTGGTATGTGAAATCTTTCGTGATAACTGTATTGATATGTCTAAAGATATGACTATGTATTTAAAAAAATCATCGAATCTCAATGAATTATAGAGCGTGTTTTTTTTATAAATTACATCATAGTATATATATAAAAAGTTGAAGTGGTTCAGCTATACATGTTCCTAAGGGAAATAAATCTGAAAAGGAAAAACAAAAATTATTTTGAGGTTAATTCATTCTTTTTTATGAAATAATTTATTCTTATATTGAATAGTAAAAAATACCCATTTTTATGTAATTGTGATATATATTTTCATTTAAAAAATTATTTTAAAGTCCATGTATGATTTGATATTTTTCATAGTATAACAGATGTTTTACATAGTTATATATAATATAATTTACAAATTTTGATTATTCTATATACCTTATTTTGGTATTGGTTTAGTTCGGGGAATAAAAACTCATTTATCCGAAAAACATGTTTCTCATCATTTTTGTCTAGTTTAAATATAAATCAAATTATACGTATTCTATGAATTGAATTTTGAAAAATGGATTCCATATTTTGAATCATAATATTCTTGTTTTTTATATTCATTTCTTATTATTGCAATTTATTATGAATACTAACCATGTTAAAAAGTTTCACCTCTGTGGATGATATATCAGGTTAACCTTTGCTCAAAGTAAGTGTTAATTTCACCATTTTTTAAATTAATTTTAATTTTATGAATTTAATTTTACCATTATCAACTTAGATTCAAAATTTAGTTATTTAAGGGACACATGTCCCAAAAAAATATCTATATAATATTTAAACTAATGAATAATAAATAGTTTTACACTTTTAAATTTAAATAACTCTTATTTGATCACATATGGGAAAAATAATGTTTAGAGTGAATCAAAATAGTTATATTGGTAGTAATGAGATCCGTTATATAATTTTAATTTATTTATATTTTTTATTTATTATATATTTACTGTCAATTCTTATATAATTCCAACACAATATCATTTTAATTATTAGTAAAATAATATAATTTAATTTCAAAATATGAAAATTAAAATAATTTGATTAAAATATAGGGTACTAAAATTTTAATAAAATAACATAACATAAAGTGATTGGTTAAATTAATGTTATCTTATTATATCATTTTCATGGAGTCTAAAAGGTAAAATTAAAATAATCGTCTTCAAAATGCCATGAAGGAAATTTTATGAAAAATATTTATTAAATTATTTAGAAAAAATATAAAAATGAGATTGTGGAAAATATAAGGTAAAAAATTTCATGACTAATTCAATAATGATCTAATTTTCACCTTATAAGTAAAATTGTATCCCATTAGTAATGAAAATTAAGTTACCATGACTATGGTTAAAAAAAGAAAGAAATGGTTAAAGAGAATGGAATGGTTTAAAATGATATCAGAATATATTAAAATATTATTTGGAAATTATATTAATATAATAAATTATTAATCTTGGAAAACATTTAATTTTGGAAGCATTTTTCATTAATGAGAGACATGTTATATGATTATATTTCATGATTTTCAAAAAATAACTAATTGATATTTTATTTTATATTTTTTTATTAGAAATATTTTTAAATCTAAATAATACTATATTTTTTTAAATGACTCAGAAATGTTGAAAATATATTAAATTTTTTAATTGTGGGAAAATTTAATTATATATTAATTATTATGACCTTAAAATTTAATAAACATTATTATCATAGTAATTGTCAAAACGGTTGAAATTGTATTAAAGAAATGTTATGTGTTAAAGAATTCCCTAACCTATACTAATTATATTAGATGAGAAGATTTATACTTATAAAAATATTTTTCTCCAATGATATAAATTTAGATATTTTTAATTTAAAAAATATTTATATATCATTAAAATTTTATGAAATTCCAAGTGTGTCCCCCATAACTTATAAAAGGGAACCCTCACTCAACTTATATATACACATATAAATCTTTTTAATTTATAAAATACCTTCCTAAATACCTTATAAATAATATTTACCATGTTATGTATCTCTTATTTTGTATATTACTATCTGTAGACAGAATAAGGTGTAATGAAATGAAGATCGTTTGAGGAATGGTTACAGTTCACAAGAAATTGGTATTTTTTTTCTTATTATATCTATTTAAAATACTATTCAAACAAGATGATATAATAATTCAATTTCTATCCTTGTACTATGATGTTTTTATGTTAATTTATTTACCTATATAAATCTCTTCTTCCATAAAATTTGAAACGAAACTGTCATTCATATGTACAGCAGGTCATCTCCTTGTGAACTGAGGTAATTAATTTTCCCATAAATTACACCATGGATGATTATAATTATGGATTTAGTATATATATATATATATTTGTTATTCTAATGAACTATTTATCATTACTGATTATTAATATATAATTTAATTTTTTAATACTTCAGTCACTGAAATAAGATAATGTCATCCATTCTAACATGTGGGTTACCAACTCCATGAATTGATCAGTTTTTTTCATCACCAAATCAAATGGATTAAATATATATGTATAGTTAAATAAATAATATTTTATATGTAAAGAATCAGAATTTCCATTGAATTCGTTTAAATACATTAGAATTTTATGAGTCTGCGATGATTGACGGTGCATCATTCTGATTCCCAGTGTGTCTTGAATAAATTTTTGATGTTTTTTTCGGGTACGTTCAGTAAACATATGAGCGACTTTTTATAACTTTTGAACTGGTGCATAGAATTGAAATCTGGGGGCACAGATTAACTCGCAATGCCGATATTCTCTTCAGAAGACTTTCACCTCGATGGTAGTTAGTCGAGAATAAAAGATAGTTTTTGGGTTTTCGTGGAAAGTAATAATATAAAGTGAGCGTCACATTATTTTTTTGTTTGAGCCTCCATGTTGGTGTTTGGTGGTTAAAAAATCCTCATTGATGTTTGAGGTGGGACCACCAAACCATAACCTCCCATGAAAGGTTATGGTGCTGAGGCCCACCTAAATCTAACCTCCCGTGAGATGTTTTGACATGGGGACCACCCAAGGCCACATAACCTCCCTTCCTGAATAAAAACGGTGGGGACCACCCAAACACTATTAATGGGAGGAAAGTAAGACCTCTCAACTCTCCCACATTAATTAGGAAGATCCTCTTGACCCCCCTGTAATTAATTTCTTCCAACTCCACTAATTAATTTCTTCCAACACTCATGCATTAATTATGTGGGGCCAATTAAATTCAATTCACCAATATGAATTTTCTTCCAAATACTAAATTAATAGAAAATATATTATTTTTGGTTGTAATTTCTCATTTGCGATATCTTGGGAAGAGAATATGTTGGGAGAAAAGATCCAAATGAATAATGAAGAACGAAGAACAAAGAATGTCGGTGAGGAGCGAATTAGGCTTCCTTCCTCAGATCCTACCGACGTGGGGTGTTTTCTACAACCGACATATCCTCCGCATTTTTTTCAACAAGCTGACAAGTCATAGGATTGGGAGTGCAAGGTGGATGCAATAAATGATGAACTCCACCATTTTATTCCCGCAAATTCAACGACGATGAATGACAATCAAAGGCAGGGGGTATTTTTTGTGTGACTTTCCATTTCTTTTTCACTTCTTTGGATTAGAATGAAATTTTTGTATGGTTGTAAAACAATTTTTGTTCATATTTTATTACACTTTAGTTATCCATGTATTACCACCCTAAACGGTGAGGGTGGAGGCCAAACCAACATGGCTCAAAACCTCTCCCATTCTTGTTATTGTTGTTTCTCGGCATGGCGATGAAGCGATGTTGAAGGAGACGAAGGCACATGGAAAGGTCACGGTTCTCACAGCCACCATGAAACGCGGCTCTCCTACAGCATTTTGATGCCCCAACCGAGCCATCTCCACAGGCCAAACTATTTACCGCCTCCCGGATGCCCGACCGCACCGCCTCCGGCCTCTCGCACATGCCAGAAGCACCCTACAAACCCGCGCCGGCCCGAACCGCGCCGACCCAAAATGCGCAGGCCCGACCTCCTGGCCACCTGCGGTCTTGGATGCACCCTGCCCGGACACCCGCCGGCCCACCTGACACCCTACCAGTCCCACATGGAACCCTGGTCGGCGGCCCCCCATCCCACCTGACACCCTGCCCAAACACATCGGGGCATGGCCGCACCTTGGACGACCACCCGCCGACCTACCTGGCGCCCAACCTGGCCGCTTTACCTCTCAGACGTGCCATTCCTGACAGCCTCCCGGCCTCCCATCCCCCCGAACCATCCCCCCATACAGCACCCTAGCCGAACCGGCCTGGCCACGCCCTCCGGGCCAAGCTGCGTTGGGCCACACTCTCTGGGCTAACCTACATCGGGCCACAGCCTCGCGACTCTACGAGCATAACCACCCTCGCGCCGTACTGGTATGGGCCCCGTGGGTGGGGCCGAACCTAACAGGCCAACCCCCTCCCCCCCCCCCAATGGTCTAGGCCAGACCCTACAGGCTTGACCGAGTCGGCCCAGACTAGTTTGGGCCGATTCGGTCCGACCGGGTCGGACCGAAACTGGGCCCACTACTAACCCTTTACTTTCTTTGGCCATATCTTTGGCACCGAAAGACCGTTTCATGAACCGTTAGTGGCGTTGATTTTCTTGGAGCATGACGGTCTCTTTGAATATACCCCACTAGAGTTTGGGGTAATGTTGAGATATGGTCAGGTTGGATCCTACACGAATCCAACAGGGCCCCCAGGGGAAATAGACTAATAAGACATAGTCCGGGTGACCGATTGACGCACTGTCTATTACGTTGTGACCTCTACGACATGGAGAATATTTTAGATACATATTTGTTGGACTAATTGGAAGTTATATCACTGAACATCATCTTGTGGAGTGGATCTTTATGAAACGAGCAAACATTTGTGCGAGAAACAAATAGCTGGCTGAGAGCTGACCACTATTGACCATTTGACTCGGAGTGATTCTACTGGCCTAGTGGGGAGAACCTTGGTGTCGCGGCAGACACACAGTGGGGAGAACCTTGGGGATACATTATCCCCATGGTACTTGACAGTAGGAGTTCCTCAACAGGCTATGAGGTGGAGCGCCTCTGTGTGATGTGACAGACCCATGGTAGGGAGCGCCACTATGTGAAGAGGAAGACCCACGGTACTCGAATTGAGGAGTAACTTAGCAGTCAAAGGTTAGTGGGAAGGACCTCTATGTGACATGGAAGGCCCACTGTACAGGATATAAGATGAGTTCTTCACTAGACGAGGGTCTCGGGGTCTCTATTAAATATTGTTATACTCACTTCTGCACGGGTTATGACCGCACCTCTTTGGGTTGGTTTTAGATGACAGACAACACTGACTGAGGCTGAGGGAATGAGGATTGGATGGTAACCAGAGGTGGAACATATGACATTCCATTACATGGGGGAGACATATAGACATGGAGCGCTGAAGAGACTATTTGTACCTACCCTTGAGGTAGGATCCATGGTGGACGATCCATGAGATTCTCTTCAACTTTCATCTAATTTTTAATATTCAGATGTCCTTGTGTTTTTTTGTTGGGCTTGTATTTCAGCCCCTCAACATTCATCACTCGTTGTATACAATTTTACATAGTGTTTTCCTTCCATATCATACTCTGTTGTGTGAGTTTTCATGTTTCAAAGACAATGCCTTCCCGGTTTAGGGATTTACGCCTTTATTACTATTCACCTGCCCCTGGCCTATGGAAGTCGGGGTTGGGGCAGTCACGACACAAGCCCCGTGGGATGGGTTATGAAAAATTGGTATCAGAGTAGTCGGTTCTACTACAGAACATAGGTCTATGATCTTTCTTTTCTGTGAAGCATTGGTTTTAAGGGTACTAAGTGTGGTGTTATGTTAAGGGAGTCCAGTGTTGGTGATGAAGGTTCCTGGTGTAGTAGAAGCACGTGGGTGGATGTTCCCACTTGGATTTTTTTTCATTAACAATTATCAATATGGGATCAATACAATGATAAACTTCAGTCTCCACAGATCGAATAAAAAAATGAACAAAGAAAAGAAATGTCCAGAAACCATAGAGTAAGATCATTACAGGTTGATTATAAATAATTTAATCAATTGAAAAGAAATAAATATTTGGTGTTCTTTCTTTTTTGATGTTCTTGATCACTACATTATGTGATTCATCGTTACATCGTAGAAGCCATGTATAGACTTCCTCTAGAAGTGATCCACATGTGAACCTCGTATCTCTGGACGTCACCAAAGGAGTCTCCAGGTGCCAGCGTTGAGAAACCATTTCATCTGTTGTCAGCCGTAGATCATCTTGATATGATGGAAGATGATCTCTCTCGGTCTAGAGAGAGATCATGGAGGAAGCTGTTCTTTCGGCCTTGAAAAAATTCTCCAGAATTGTTGTGCATAACGATTCTCTAGTGTATGGAAAAGTGGTGGGGTTATAAGGATATATATAATTGGGTTTGAGGAAGTAGAGTAACGAAAATAAATAAATGTGTTACATGTTTTATTTATTTCATTAACTCAATTTTGAAAACCCCATGTCGAGTAATTAATTCCTTGACACGTTATCACACTGATTATAATAAATATCATTTAATAAAACGATATTTACTCAAAATCCCGACTGGAAAAACTACACTGCGTGTATTAAAAAATACACGGCTTGTACTTGTTTTTTATTGAAAACTACTCGGTCTGTACATTCAATGTACAAAACGTGTATATTTTGTATTCATTTATTCATTTCCTTTCCAAAATGAAAACTACATGGTGTCTAAATTTAATAATACATGGCGTTTACTTATTTTCAAAATAAAACTACATGCCGTGTAATCATTGATAGACGGTGTGTACTTGTTTTAAATTATTCTTCCTTCAACATTAAAACTATTTAGTCGCCATTGAATAATTATTAAACCACGTATGGGAATAATATTAATTCTACTTGAGATACTGGGATACACTTAGTGTGTGACCCTCACGACCTCTTTCTCATTGGCATTAGGTGATCTTGCCTAAAGTCCATGATTATTGTCTATCAAAGGGTCAAGGTACCTAAGAGAAGGAGGATGGCGTCACATAGATGTGTAACCTCATACGAACAATTACTAAGTAATTTAATCCCTTAGTCTCAATATCTCATTAAGCAGCTTTCATGGTAGTGTCATAAACCTATAAGATTGATTTTTCATTCATTGACTTCCAGAAATAAACTCGTCGTTACACCATGGTGATGGAATTTTTTCGAGAGTTATATTTCAATCAAAGGGCCCAAGATATCTACTTCCATAAATACGGAAGGGAAAAATACTTACTCAACTTATCCATTAACAACAGTTCATTCGTGATGCACCCAACGTACCCTACATCCCACCAACTTTCTATGTGGCAGTTTGCATTAGAAAATTTTAGTGCGCGAGTCGTGACATGAGTTAATGATAATATTCCAGTACAAGGGCCATTACACAAGAAAATAGATTGCAATGTCCAATGAATCCAAAATGTGCAGAATTAATACAGGTGGGTCTGTTCTCATAATCTCCCATCTTGGAGATTACCAAGCGTGAACTCCATGAGAGAGAGTCTTATCTTCTTATGAGTACTCGCACCTGACGATCTGTATACTACGTGTCCGATCATAGTCTTTCAACCAACCATAAATCTTTATTTATGAATATTGTTAAAGAATTTCAAATTTCTCATCATAGCGGGGATCATTCATGACCTTATCAATGCAACAAATATTCTAGGGAATTATTATATTATATTCATGCAGACTAATGAAAAATATATAATAAGTGAACATTCATGTAATAAATGTACAAAACTGTAGGTTCTTAAGAAAACAACCCCTAAAAACTCCCACTTGGACTAGAACCAACTGCCAATAGCTTTTATTCTGCTAGACCTCACATGATGATCATGTTTCTGCTGATTCATGGCTTTAGTCAAGGGGTTCTCCACTTTATCTTCAGTGGAAATAATGATCACTGCTACTTCACCTCTCTGAGAAAATCCCTCAAGAGATGATTCTTCCGAAGTATGTTCATTTTTTACATATGTGACATTGTCTCTTTTTCAAGTTCCACAATTGCAGTATTATCGCTATAGACTGTGAAATAATCTTTAGTTCTAGGTATAACATCCTGCTCTTGGATGAAGCTTCACTTCCATACTGCTTCTTTTGATGCCTCAGAATCTGCGATATACTTAGACTCAGCTGTAGAATCTTCCACCATACATAGCTTTGATCTCGTCCAGCTCACTGCACCTCTATTCATACTGAAGATTTACCCAGTCTGTGACTTCATGTCATCTTGATTAGTCTTGAAACTAGCATCTACATTTCCTCTGATGACTAGTTCCTCATCTCCACCATAAACCAGGAACATATCCTTAGTATGCCTTAAAAATTTAAGGATAGTCTTGACTGCTATCCAATGTCAGTCTCCTGGATCATCTTGATATCTTCCTACCACACTTAATGTGTAAGAAAAATCTAGAATTGTACATAGAATAACATACATGACTAAACCAATCACGGATGCATAAAGGATCATTTCCATTTTCTTTCTTCCCTCATGTGTTTGAGGAAACGTTTTCTTGGAAAGAGGAATGCCATGTGACACTTCCAACAATCCTTTATTGGATTGTTCCATACTTAATATCATCATTATCTTATCAATGTTTGTACTTCGACTCAGTCCAAACATTCTCTTGGAACTATCACGATGGATCTTGATCCAAAAAATATATGCTTCCTCACCCAAGTCATTCATGGATAAGCATTTATCTAACCATGCCATAACTAACTATATGACATGAACATTGTTTCAAATTAGTAATATGTCATCAACATATACTATTAGGAAAATAATTGCACTTCCACTAATCCTTTTGTAGACACAAGTCGCACATTCTTTCTTAACAATTCCAAATTCTGTTACGGCTTCATCAAAATGAATGTTCTAGCACCTTGATGCTTAATTTAATCTAAAATGGATTTATGCAACTTTCATACGATTTTTTCATGCTATGGTGTCACAAACCCTTCAGGATGTGTCATATATACATATTCCTAGAGGTTCCTGTTAAGGAATACTGTTTTGACATCCATTTTCCAAATATCATAGTCATGGTAAGTGGAAATGGCCAATAAAATTTTGATGGATTTTAACATCTCAAATGGTGAAAAGTTTTCATCATATTCAATTTCATGATGCAACCTAAAACCTTTGGCAATGACTCATGCCATATCGGTGCTGACTTTACCATCCATGTTCAGTTTCTTCTTGAATACCTATTTTTTACCTATAGGCTTCACATCAACTGGAAGATCTACCAAAATCCTGACTTGTTTTTGGTACATGGAATCCATTTCAGAATTCATGGCTTATTGCCACATGGCAGTGTCTGTGCCTTCAACTGCTTCCTTCTAGGTAAGAGGATCATCATTGTCAACCAATAATTTGTCACCATCATCGGTTAAAAGAAAAACATATTGTTCTGGTGCTCTCACCTCTATCGTTCTCCTACAAAGTTCTTTTGTCTCTCGAATAGATTTTTCTTCCATGGGGCTTTGTGGAATCTGTTCCTGTACCAACTCCTATGTATCTTGATCCTCAACTTCATCATAATCTATCTCTCTCTCACTATCTCTTTTGGAGATGTTCTCCCTCTCAAGGAATATGAAGTTTTTTTCCATTGTAACCTTTTTGTTTGAGGCTTTGTATAGGTAATATATTCTTGTTTCCTTGGGATATCCTATAATCATACACCCTATGCATCTAGGTGCATGTTTGTTACCTGAAGAGACCTTAACAAATGCATTGCTACCCCCACACATTTAAATTCAATAGCATTGCTTTTCTTCCACTACATAACTCGTAAGGAATACCGTTTTTTGATTTAGTTGGTACTTGGTTAAGTCTGTGTGATGATATTTGTAATCAATATCCCCAAAAGGATAATGGATGATTTGCATGAATTCATTGATCTCACCATGTCAATAGGGTGTGGTTCCTCCTTTCACGTACACAATTCCACTGAGGTGCGTAAGGAGGAGTGAGTTGAGATAAAATCCCAAACTCCCATACGAAATCAATGATTTCCTGATTAAGATATTCTCCTCCTCTGTCTGAACGAAGTTTCTTAATCTTCTTACCAAGCTGGTTCTCAAATTCATTCTTGTATTCTTTGAACTTATTCAAAGAATCTGACTTGTACCTCATTATGTAAATATATCTATATCTACTAAAATCATAAATAAAAGTTATGAACAATTATAAACTGTTCCTTGTTTAAACTAGAAATGGTCCACACCCATCTATGTGAACAATTATAGAAGCTCTTTATCCCTTTCACCTTTCCCACTAAATGGGGATTTTTTCATTTTTTCATTGTAGACAAGAATGACATACACAAATTTGTTTTAGTTCGAAAGAATCTAAATACCCATATTGATGTAATTTTGTAAAAAAATTCTCATTGACATGACCTAGCCGGTGATGCCAAAGTTGGGTGTGGTATGAGTCATGTGAATTATCTTTGTCATCAATTTCCATTACTTGGTTTGAGTAGTCTAACACATAAAGGCCATTATATAAATGTGCCCTACCAAAACAAAGGTTATCTTTATAAAAGTAGCAACATCCACTTCCAAACCTTACGATGAATACATCAGTATCTAAACTGGATAATAAAATAAGGTTTTTGGTTACAGAGGGTACATAATAACATCCATTCAAAAGAAAGATCATCCCAGTATGCAATGTGAGGTGCTAGTCTCCGATAGCTACAACAATGAGTCTGGATCCGTTGGCTGCCCATATATCCACCTCACCTCGGTCAATCTTTCTAAATCTACATGGTTTTTGTTTTTGGATACATATGTGAGCACCACAAGAAGAATCTAATACCCAATTGTTATAAATAGAAGGATTACATTCGATAACAAATGAACCTGAAGCTTCCCCTTTCTTTCTTGGCTAGGTGCAGTTATTCTACCAATGGACCTTCTTTCCACATGCGAAACAAACAACATATTGTTCTCTTGCCTCCCCTTTGATATTATTTTACATGGAAGGCCTAAAAGATGTGTTGGTCTTAAATCCCTTCGCATTCCCTTTCCTTTTATTAACCATGAGGACAAAAGGATATTCACGCTTCATGTCATTTTCCACTTGGTGAATGAGGATAAGTATATCAGACATAGACATCTCAATGTTGTTCATGTTGAAGTTCACAACAAAGTTATAGAAGCTCTAGTGGAGTGATACAAGTCTAAGATTGGTACCCAGTTCTTCAGGTAATTTAAACCCTATGACCTCCAAGCGCTCAATGTAGCCAATGATCTTGACTACATGAGGCCCAACTGGGGAACCCTCTCCATGAATGCTCTGGAAAAGAGATTTGGAGATATCAAACCTTTCCTGTCTTTCTCTCTCCTGGTATAGACCATAGAGGTGCTCAAGCATTCTATAGGAATCCATGTCTTCATGAGACTTCATGAGCTTACTAGACAATGATTATATCATCAAAAATTGAACATTGAGTGCATCATTCAAATGTTGATCATAGAACAGAAATTGTTCATCACATACCCCTTGGGCGGGAAATCCGGAAGTGAGGACTACAACACGTAAAACGTTCGTTCATGGCATAGGATAACCCGAAGGCACCTAAACAATTATTGAATGTTACTACTAGTGAGGATATTGTCTTTATCCAGAATTTATCATAGAGAAAATGTGGTTGATGTGTTTTTCATTTTTGATTCAACAAATTAATATAGCAGATCTATCAGTACTTTCTTGGTTACATTTTATGAGAAATAATAAATTTTATTAAGTCTCCGACTATTTTATCAGGTCTCAATGGCCCTCACCATTGAACTTGGAATGTCTAGTTGCTTTGACATTCTAGTTGCAAGGATCCATATTCCCCTTCACATAACTCCCACATGGGTTGGTCAAGCTATTTGAAGGTATTTAGGTAGGAAAGTCTTTAAGTACTGTGAGCTTACAGTTTCGAGATCTGTTGAGTGGAATCCCCAATCTAGAAATCTTGACTTTCATTTCCTCCACTCTTGCCTCCAATATCACATCAAGTCTTTCAAGGGATACTTATCCTGATGTAATATGGTTAAGTCAACTCGAAACCTTTCAAAAGGGCTTACTTCTTAAAAGTAAGTGTCCCAACAAGGGTTGGTCAAACACATAGTTTTATTGAGTCTTGCCCTTTATCATGTAACGGAAGTCTTGGTCTAACATAATATGTTATTTGTGGGATTTTATTCATTATGTGTAATTTTTCATTATAACATGATTGTTAATATTAAGTGATTCTTGCTTAAGTGATTAACCATGTTCTGATAATGTTTACGCATATTCATCCTTTTATTTTATTTAATCTTTTCATGATTATTTATTTCATTAATTATGTTATTGCGACAAAACATAAATAATAAATAAACCATGAAATCAGACAGGAAAAAAATAAGATGGAATGATCATGAGCCTCTATTGGTTAGCTTATCTAGAAGTTTGAAAAGCTAACCCTGACCTAGGGAAAAACACCTTGAATGGATGGTTCGTGTTTTTGTAGCTCCCACCTATCCACCTTTGTATCTTCTTGGGTTGGTTTCTCCTAAACATTGTGTTTTGAACCATCTCCTATGGCTTGGGAGATCCTCCATTACATCAGTTTACATTAAAGAAGGCATCATCAAGCAGGCCCTACATTTTATTGGAAGAAGGATCGCAGGCCAAAACAATTAAATTAATCAAATTTTAATGAAACCATACACATATTCGAAGGGTCTTTTGGCCTTGCTCCTGATAATCCATAGCATGCACCGACATTTTTGCATATTCAGAATTCAAATTATTTTTATTCTTCAATTATTTAAGATAATTCGCGCTTGAATTCAATTAATTATGATCTTATAATTAATAAATTCATTTTCATAATTTCCTTTCTGAATTACCATGAGAGTATTCTCACCCATATCCCTTGTACATGTCTTTGTACTTTGGGAGGAAACCTGGTGATATACCATTTTTGGGAAGAACACAGCTTGTAGATTATATTTACACGACATGTATTTATTTTCACCCTTTATCCAATGTACACAGCGGGGGACATGGCGTGTTTCCTCTACTTTGGAATTTTTCGAGTACATGGAGTGTAGATTGATCATACATGACGTGTACTTCCTTGTTACATGGTAACCGGAATGGAAATCCATTGAATGTGGGACATAGCATCTCATTTGTTCATGTTTTCACTTGGGTCGGACCATATTACACTGCGTGTTTCTCCAACATACATGCCATGTATTCCGGTTCCCACGTGCTATTTATTTCAAGTCCACATGGGGTGTTAAATTCATAGGTGTAATCAATTCACACGGCGTGGTTTGGGGGACTAGTACCGGTTTGTTGAACCTAAGTACATGGAATTTAGTTTTTCATTACACGTCGTGCATTCCCGTGATGTACAGATGGAAAGAGTGGATCTTCCGGATGAGTTCCTCGTTTTTGTTTAAATAAAAATTAAATGTAAATGGTTGTTTATGTGATGTGAATCGAGAAACGAAGTAGGAATAATAGATCTCATTCATTTAGTTTAATAGTACAATTTATCATGAATTGAGTCAAATATAAATGCGTAAATTATCAACAAAAATTAAATAACTATAATCAACTATGTAACCTCTCTCTGATACCAATTGAAGGTTACAGGCATAGCGGAAGCGCATGGGTTGATGTTCCCACTTGGATTTTTTTCATTATCAATGATCAATCTCGGATCATTACGATGATGAACACCAGTCTCCATGGATTGTATCCTAGAAATGAACAATGAAAAGAAATTTCCTAGAACCAGAATGTATCATTGGTACAGAATAATTATAATTAATTTAATCAAGTGAAAAGAAATACCTTTTGTGTGTTCTTTTTTCATTGATGTTCTTGATCACGTTCTGATGTGATTTTTTATTGCGTCGCAAAATCCATGTATAGACTTCCTCTAGTGGTGATACACACATGAACCTTCTATCTCTGGATGTCACCAAAGGAGTCTCTGAAATTTTTGTGTACAATGATTCTCTTGTGTAAGGAAAAGAGTGTGGGTTTTGAGGATATTTATAATCGGGTTTTAGGTTGTAGAGTAATGACAATAAATAAACATGTTACACATTTTATTTTTTTCATTAAGCCCCATTTTGAATACCCCATGTCGAGTCATTAATTCCTTGACATGTTCCCTTAGTGATCATAATAAATATCATTTAATAAAACATTATTTCCTCAAAATACCTACTGAAAAACTACACGTTGTGTATTAATAAATACATGGCGTGTACCTATTTCTCATTGAAAACTACACGGTGTGTAAATTCAATGTACACGGCATGTATAAATTGCTTTAATTTATTCATTTCCATTCCAAAATAAAAACTACATGGCATATAAATTTAATAATACAGGGTGTGTACTTGTTTTCAAAATAAAAATACACGGCGTGTAATCATTTATACACGGAATGTACCTGTTCTATTTTATTCTTCCTCCAACATTAACACGATTTAGGATTTCTTGAATAATTATTAAACCACATACGGGAATAATCTTTATTATACTTGAGATACATGGATTCCCTTATTGTGTGACCCTCTTGGCCTTTTTTTCATTGGCATTAGTATAGATTGCCTAAAGTACAAAATTACTATCTAGCAACAGGTCATGGTACCCAAGAGAAAGAAGTTTATGTTTCATTGACGTGCCACCTCATACGAACACTTACTGTATAATTTAATCCCATTTTCTCAATATCTCATCAAACAGATTTCATAGCAGTTTCATAAACCTATATGCTTGATCTGTCATTCATTGACATCTAGAAATAAACTCGTCGTTACACCATGGACAAGGAATTTGTTCGACAGTTCTATTTCATTCAAAGGGCCCGAGATATCTACTTCCCTAAATATGGATGGGTCAAATCCTTCCTCAACTTATCCATTAACAACATGTCATTTATGACGCACCCAACGTACCCCACTTCTCGCCAACTATATACGTGATGGTTTTCTTCAAAAAATCTATGTGCGCGATTCAGGACATGAGATAATGATAATCGTCCAGTCTAAGGACCATTAAACATGCTCGAAGATAGAAATATCTGATGACACCAAAACATGTAGAATTACTACTGTTTGGTTTGTTCATATAATCCCCTATATTGGTGATTACCAAGTGCGAACTCCATGAGAGAGTGTCCCGTCTTCTTTCAAGTACTCGCACATGACAGCCTCTATACTATGTGTCCTATCATAGTATGTCATCTAACTCTATAACTTTATTCAAGAATATTGTTATATTATTTCAAGATTCTCATCATAGTATGGATCTTCCATGACCTTATCAATGAAAAAAATATATTATAGGACATTATTATACTATTGTCATGAAAAAAATGAACAACATATAATAAGTGAACATTCATGTAATCAATGTACAAAACAATTTTTTCTCATGACACCAACCGTTACAGGTGAAAAAGCCGACGTATCTACACACTAGGACCCTGACTACTAACTTCTAACTAAGTTCACAAAAACAATGATAGAGTGTGTGTTTTAAAAAACATTCTTTAAGTCACCTCAATCAGGTATAACATTTTGATTGTTTCGTATCTGTTTCTTCCGGATGCCTCCCTGTGTAAGAATATCTAGAGTCTCGAGATTTGTACGCATAGATAGCCTATTGAGCGATGAGGCCTCAGTGTAGGGCCCTTTTCCAGGGGTGGCACCAGTGGTACTACTTCCTGTAAGGGCACTGATTCCTCCAGCCCCAGCAGAAAACGATGCATGACAACTGAGCAAGTTGAACGAGTTCCAGCACAAGAGGTTACCCCGGTTACGGGGAGAGACGAACCCACAGGTAGTTGAGGATTGGAAGGAGGCTGTGGTGAGACTTTTCTGACCGGTAGGGACACCATAATACCTCACAGTTTACATACTGCCATCCTTCTACACGTAGTAGTGGGCAGATGGTGGAGCTTGATGCTCCAGGTTCACGATTGGATGACGCTTCTCCGGGTAGACTTCAATAGCCTCTTTCGAGTAGAGTTTGTCATATCGACTCTATGCACAGTGCACATATATGAGCTACATCATCTGCGGAAGGAAAGCATGATAGTGGAACAATACTCAGCGAGGTTCACCGACCTCTCACACTAATCTAGAGATTTGGCGAGGGGCCCATTTTTTAGGGCTCGGTCCTTCAAGTAGGGGCATAGGCAAGAGATCAGGGCTTTTATGATCCCTCTCAGCAACCCGATGCAAGCAGAGGTGTTATAAACAGTCCTCTTAGTTGAGAGTTTATTTTCTAAGAAGTCACTAGCATCGATACCCACCACTTTTTGATATGCAGTGGAGTATTCTGTATCTGGAAGTAGACATATGTCACAAAGGTCAAAGAGGAACAGAACCACGGTTGGATGATTGCCTGAATGAGGATCTGTTGTATGGGGAACCTGGGGAATAGACACAGATGCGAGGAGCAGGTAGTGTTACTCATGAGGATAGCATAGTCACATGGCTTATGACTATTTGACACATTTTTCAGATGATCAGCAGATGGTCGAAGGACCGCCTAGATAGAGATAGAGATTCAATCGAGGTGGCATGCAGGGAGAAGGTAGTCGTGATAGAGGAGCTGGTCGAGTAGTTGGTGGTGGCCGACATTTTAAGGTGTTACCACCAACACCACTAGGAGGTCCATGCCGACCACAGAGAGTAGGTGGACATGAAATAGATCATCTTCAGGCTGCAAAAGCATATGACCATGGTACTTTGAAGATGATTTGAGATATGAAATGTGTCTACTCCACCTTAGCTGCAGTACTTATAGAAACAAGTTACAGTCACTCTTTCTTTGCGACTTCCCTAGTTCGGAGCTTAGAGATCCTGATAGAGCTGTTGGATCGATGCTTATATCTAGATATTCCTACAAGTGAATAATCAACAATTACGCACTCGCGTCGGTAGTGTGATCATACTCTAAGAAGGGAGATATTCAGCTTGGATCTTCTAGTAGTGGCGTCGAGGCCTAATGCCATTATCTTGGGTATGAACTAGTTATCTACATTCCATGCTCAGATTGACTGGATTAGGCTCAATATGATGTTTGTTTGCATGGATGGTACTTGGATTACCTTCACCGTTGAGAAGGGAGCCTTTGCAGCAAAAGACAAAATTACTTGGAGGAGGTTGTAGCCAATCACACATCAGTTGGCCTGCCTTACCCTCAGAGCAGTTGATGTGGAGAGTCATAGCTATCCCGTAGTGGTGAACCAGTATGTGAATGTTTTTCTTGATGATGTTCTAGGTCTACCTCCTCATAGAGAGGTGGAATTTTACATTGACATGTACCTCGGGATGACACCGATATATACAACATCATATCAAATGGCTCCCACTGAGCTTCGTGAGCTACATGTACAGTTAGAGGACTTGCAAGGGAAATGATTCATCCGGCCCAGTGTTTCTCCCTGGGTAGCCGTGATTATTTTCTCCATGAAGGCAGATGGATTCTTGAGGCTTTTTGTCGCCTAACGTCACATAAATCAGGTGACAGTGATGATAAAGTAAACACATTTGGGGATTAACGACCTCTTTGATCAGCTGAAGGGAGGATGATGTTTCTCGAAGATAGACCTCAGATCAGGCTATCACCAACTTAGTGATCGAGATGAGGTGTTTAGAAGATGACTTTCAGATATCGGTATAACCACTACATGTTCTTGTTTATTCCATTCGGTGTATCCAATGATCTAGTAGTATTCATGGGACTTGTGAATATGATTTTCCAACTATACCTTGATCGCTTTGTCATAGTCTTCATCAACGAAATTCTGATCTACTCGACTACTGAGGAGAAGCATTCCTACCATTTGCAGGTAGTACTAGAAACACTCCGAGAGCACCAGCATAATAGTAATATCTTGAAGTGCTAGTTTTGTATCTGAGAGGTTCACTTCTTTGGGAGATGTCATCCTAGAAGCTGGAGTTGCAGTGGATCCATCAAAGATTGAGGAATTACATGCATGGGAGCCACCCATGAGTTTGATAGACGTACAATTTTTCTTGGGTTTAGCTGGTTACAACCGGAGGTTCATGAAATAATTTTCAAGAGTTTCAGCACCACAATAATTCATAACGAATAAAGGACAACCCTTCTTATGGTTGGAGAGATTCCAGTAGAGCTTTGAGGAGCTAAGTCAGAGGCTGATTGGTGCCCCCATATTGAGGCTTCCAGAGGAAGGCGAAGGGTATATAGTATTCTAAAATTCATCAGGGACCGAACTCAGCTGTGTCTTGATGCAGGAGCGAGCAGTGATCGTGTATAGTTCTCGGTAGATGAGACAACCTGAGAAGAAATATTCTACCCATGACCTGGTGTTAGCAGTAATGGTCTTCACTATAAAGATGCAGTGACACTATCTGATGTGTGAGTGTTTTACTGTGTAATCTAATCACAAGGGTCTCAGTTATATCGTATCTCAGAAGGACCTAAACCTGAGTCAACATCGATGGATTGAGTTCCTCCAAGACTATGACATTGAGATAGTCTATACTATTGGAATGGTGAATTTTGTAGCAGATGCACTCATTAGGAGATCTGGTATATAAATGCTTGGAGAAGAGACTGAGTAGCTTGCTACTTTATAGATATCATTTGTGGACAGAGATGGAGCAGCATTCTTTCAGTTCCTTACAGTCACTCACCCATTTCTTCAGCGAGTCAGGGAGGCACGACATGGGGATTCTAACTACGAGAGACGACGTGCGTAGATATCCACAGGGCATGCACCTGATGAATTTTATGATGGTGGGGAGCATGTTATCTTCTTCATAGGATTCACTATTGTACCATTGTCACTACAGTAGGAAGTGTTGATGGAGTTCCACACATCCCCTCTAGTAGTACATCTAAGAATGGTGAATATGTACCAAGACCTTCAACAACAACACTGGTTTCAAGGTATAAGGTAGGAAGTTGCAAAATTTGTCTCTCGATTCCTCACATGTATGCAAGTGAAGGTGGAGCACCAGGAACCAACACGCTTGGTTTATCCATTATAGGTCCTAAAGTGGAAGTGGGATGGGATATCCATGGACTTTGGGACGAGTCTTCCATGTACAACTTGTGTTCATGACTCTATTTGGGTGATCGTCGACTGACACACCATGTCAGCCCACATCCTACCGATCAGAGATTAGGGTTCAGTAGAGTGTTTGCGACACATTTATGTGCAGGAGATTGTGCGTCTAGAAAGAGTAACTTATTCTATTGTCTCTGATCATGACGCACAATTTACTTCCTAGATATGGAAGGGGATGCAGGAGGCTTTCGAGACGTAGGTTCGTCTGAGCACTGCCTTGCATCCACAGACGGATGGTCAAACTGAGCAAACCATACAGACCCTCAAGGATATGCTACATGCCTTTGTCCTCGACATCAGTCACAGCTAGGAGGATCACATACATTTGGTGGAGTTTTCCTACAATAATAGATATCCCTCCACCATCGGGATGGCACCATTCGAGGCGTTATATGGGCAACCTTGCAGAACACCCTTGTGCCAGATTTAGCCTTGGGAGTTAGCTCTTGTGGAACAAGAAATGGTACGAGCTACCATGGAGAAGGTTCAGATCATCCAGGAGCAGATGAAGACATCACAGAGAAGGAAAAAATCATATGCTGACAGGAGAAGGAAAACTTTTGAGTTTGAGGATGGCAACCACATCTTCCTAAAGATCTCACCTCGACGAGGTCTACGGAGCTTTGGCCGATGCAGCAAGTTATCTTCCTGCATCATCAGACATTTTCAAGTCCTCAACATTGTTGGCAAGGTGGCATACCTAATATCTCTTCCACATCAGTTGAACTGGTTGCACGATGTCTTCATTGTATCACAGCTGAGGAGATATGTGCATTACCCTTCTCACATCATCGACCAGGGAGAGATGGACGTTGATGATGGGGAGACATTCACAGAAGTTCCATTGGAGATTGAGGATCGACATGAGCGGTTCTTACATAGATGGCTGATACCTCTAGTGCGCGTTCGCTGGCAGCACGAGAACCTCCAAGAGAGCACATGGGAGCAGGAGGATTAGATGCGTGCTCAGTACCCCCACATGTTCCCTTAGTTCGTGTTGTAGCTTACAGGGACACAAATCCTTTAGGTGTGGAGGATGTAAAGATCTAGAGTTTCCATGAATTTTTTTTGAAATACAGAGTAATTTTATGAGACTGTTGAAATTGACGGCGCATGATTCTGAAGCAAGGTGTGCCTAGAATCAATTTCTGAAATTTTGTTTGGGTACGTTCAGTAAATGTTTGAGCGAGTTTTAATAACTTTTAAACTAGTGCTCAGAATTGGAATCTGAGGGTACCGTTGAACTCACAGCCCCAACATATGCTTATGATGACTATCATCTCAATGGTAGTCGGTTGAGAATAAAATTTAATTTTTGGGTTTTCGTGGAAAGTAATAAAATAAATTGAGCATCACATTTTTATTTTTTTGTTCGAGCGGCCATGTTGGTGTTTGGTGGTTAAATTCTCCTCAGGGAAGTTGGAAGTTGGACCACCACACCATAACCTCTATTAGAGGTTATAGTGGTGGGGCCCAACCGAATATAGCCTCCCGTGAGAGGTTATGACGTGGGGAGCACCTGAGACCCCATAACCTCCCATTTTGAGTATGAGGGGTGGGGACCACCCGATCCCTAATTAATGAGTGGGAGGAGAGTAAAACCACTCAAATCCCACTAATTAATTGGGGAGAGCCTCTTGACAACCCCATTAATTAATTGGTGCCAACTCATCTAATTAATTTGTGGCCACACTCATTCTTTCAATTAGTAGGGCCAATTCAATTTAATTCAATTGTTTGATTTTTGTGCCAAAAAATAAAATAACAGAGAATATATTATTTTTGGTTGGCATTTATCATTTGGAGAAGCTTGGAAATAGAAGAGATTTGGAGAGAGGTTAACAATGAATAATTTAGAACGAAGAATGAAGAATGCCAATGAGGAGCAACATCATCTTCCTTCCTTGGATCCTACCGACGTGGAGCATTTTCCAGAACCGACCTATCCCCCACATCGTCTTCAACGAGCCAACACATCTAGGGATTGAGAGTGTGTGTTAGACGCGACGAATGGCGAGCTCTTTCATCTTCTTCTAGTGAATTCAGCGTCAACGATAGACAATCAATGGTAAGGGGTTTATATTGTGTAACAATCCTTTTCTTTTTCGATTTTTTGGATTGGAAAAGAATCATTGCGTGGTTGTAAAACAATTATTGTTCATATTTCATAAACATTAATGAGCCAAGTATTACAACCCTAAATGCGGAGGGTGCATGCCAAACCAGCTTGACCTGACCCATCCGTCGTTCTTGTTTGTGATGTTCCTCAGCATGGCAATGATACGGCATTGAAGGTAATGAAGACACAGGAAAAGGCCACACTTCCCATGACCTCCTTGAACTGCGCTGCCCCCACATTGTTCTGGTGCCCCGATTGAGCCGGCTCTACCAGCCGAACCACCGCCGGTCTCCCGTGCACCCAGCCACACCACCGCCAACCTCCCACGCACCCCGACCAAGCCCCACCGGCCAGCGCCGGCCCGAGTCGCGCCGACCCGAACTGCCCCGACCCGGCCTTTCGGCCTCCCAGCCGCCTGCCTGCATGGCCGAGCCCTACCCGGCCGCTCTCTGGCCCTCCTTCCGCCCTGCTCGGTCGGCTCCTGTCCTGCCCGCGCCCACCCTGACCGCACGCTGGCCCGCCTGGCACCCTGCCCGGCCGCCTCTTGACCTGGTCGCGCCCTGCTTGACCCCCCGCCGTCCCAACTTGGTCCTTTCTCGGCCGCGTGCCCGCCTGGACATGCCCTACCCTACTACCTTATGGCCACCCGACATCCCAAACTGGCCCATGCCCCCCTCGCAGAGCCCTTGCCGAACTGGCTCGGCCTTTCCCTTCTGGTCAAGCCGTGTCGGGCCACACCCTCACGACGCTCGGGGATGACCTGGCCCTGAGCCTAGTCCAAACCGCTCTCGCGGCCTACTGGGCTAGCCCCCACAGGCCGGTCTGAACCTAAGAGGTTGGCCCGCCCAATGGGATCAGGTAGACCCAACAGGTCTGACTGGGTCATCCCATACCAGGTCAGACCGGACCCGGGCCCACTACCAACCCTTTATTTTCTACGGCCATATCTTTGGCACAAACGATTGTTTGACGAATAGTTAGCAGTGCTAGTTTTCATGGAGCACGAAGGTCCCTTTGAGTACACCCCACTGGAGAATTGGGTAAAGTTGAGATACTGTCAGGTTGGATCGTACATGAATCCATTCAAGACCCTGGGACTAAATGGCTAATAACTCACAAACTGGGAATCCGATTAACACACTGTATATTTCATTGAGTCCTCTATGACGTGGCAGAACATTGAGATACATCTTTGTGGGACTTTGTGGCAGTTGGATCATCGACCAGTATCAGGTGGAGAAGATCTTATGGAGATCAGAGAAAATTTATGTGGGAAACTAGTAACTGGATGAGACCTAATGACTGGTGATTTTTTGAATCAGAGTGATTCTACTGGCCAAGTGGGGAGCGCCTTAGTGTCGTGACACACCTACAGTGGGGAGCGCCTTGGTGACGCAGCAGACCCACGGTACTTGACAGGAGGAGTTCTCAACATGCTATGAGGGGGAGTGCCTCTATGTGATTCGGAAGACCCATGTGGGGGAGCTCCTTGGGGTGGCGCGGCAGACCCATAGTACTCAATAGGAGGAGAACCTCTAGAGTCCACGGTTAGTGGGATGCCCCTCAATGTGATGCGGCAGGCCCATTGTACTAGATAGAGGAGGATTTCCCCAATACCAAAGGGTTTAGATTGATTCTATCCATATAATAATATACTAGTTGAGATGAGTCAGTATCATTTTTGTATTTACCTCATGATTGAGATGGATTACATGATAACATAGGTATATGTATGGGTATATACCTATGTGGGGTTATCCGTTGAGTTCATAATTTTTGGTTTATCATTGTTGTATTTTGTGATACCTTGAGGGTATTGGGGTCCCTACTGAGTATCATTATACCCACCCCTACACGGGCTATGCCCGCACCTCATTGCATTGGATGCAGAAGATAGACAATGATGAGTGAGGCTGAGAGTACAAGGAATGGACGGTACTCGTGGTGGACGATCCATGAGCTGCTCTTCACATTTCTGTTGTTTTGTCCATTTCATTTGTACTTGATTTCATTTGTACTTGTATTTTCCTATTGTACTTGTATCTCATCCCCTCTAGTTTCTACACTCTTCATATACAGTTTTACAATGTGTATTTCTTCCAACTCTTACTATCTTGTGTGTGTTTTCATGTTTTAATGGAAATGCCTCACCGGTTTAGGGATTTACGCCTTTGGTGCTAGTCACCCACCCCTAGCCTATGCATGGTGGGCTTGACGTAATCATGATACGAGCCCCAGGGAAATGGTCGTGACAGTATAAATTTATATGAATATAATTCTATAAATATGAAATATTACATACCTTCTCTCCATAATGATCAATGAAAATTGGAAATGTTACTTATATGTATGTACGACGAACCATCTACATGATAGTAATGAATTTCATTTTTCATAGCTATATTTCTTTTTTTGTTTAAAATTTATAAGTAAATTATAAAAATTATATTAATATCATAATTATTATCTTGAAGATGACGGAATAATGGCCACATTGACTATGGTAAACCTAAAAATTTCATTTAAGACATAGAAACCGAGTATTTGAAAAAAAATATAATGTGAACCTAATAGAAGGATTAATTAAAGATAAAATGATAATTAATAACAATATATGGATAATACACATATAAATTCATCATCATATATTAAAAAATTTACATTATTTTAATATTTTATTAGGTAACAAACTTATTTGAGAAGCCTATAATTAGGTACGGGGTTGCATAAGTCAATTTAATTTCATTAGTTGACATTAATTATTTATTATCTATGTTATGCCATTATTTCGTATCTTCTAATATGTGTTTATTTTAACTTTTATTACCACTATTTTTATTTGGATCTAGATATTTTCATATAAAAAATTCATTTATTAATTATTAAATAACTTTTATGATAATTTTATGGGATTCTGTCTCAATTTCCCTTCAATGAGGCATATTTTTCTGTTATGAATCTAATATAATTTAAATAGTACACATGTTTCCCCCTTTTCTGGATAAATCATTATTCCTACATACATAATTTTATTTTATGTTTTAATTCCAATTATTTCATCCAAGGGGATTTCACTTGAATGATAAGAAGTGATTAGTGTTTTATAACTCAATTTATTTCAATTAGTCACATAACACGTCCATTGATTATGTTACTTAAACATTATTTCTATAATGGAATTTCATTGGTTTCTATTTATTTACACTTGTTTTTTGAGTTTATAATTTTTACTCATAATATATTCATTGATTAATTCAATCATCAATATTATGATCATTACAAGGGACTTTTGTTATCACTTTTTTGTCTTCCAGACAAATGATATGTTATAGAATAATCTCATTTTATGATTTCTATTTACCCTTTTGTTACTTTATTTCCTTAATATATTTATATTAATGTTATTTAATGATTAATTTTATGTTATTGTTATCATGAGTTTATGATTGTTATGTTACCAATGTGGTAGAAAAATATTTCACAATCTCGTCATTAATATAAATTTTATGTGTTTAATTCTCCAGTAAGGAAAATATATAAAAAATCAATTTTAATCCTGAATTATTTTATTCTCATGTGGTTATTCTAGAAAATAAATAATCTCCATCCATTTTCCATGCATTCTATTCTAATTAGACTAGAATCTTATATTTAATAAATACCATATTTTTTTAGTTAGTCCGAAATATATTATTCGATATCAATATTGTGATTATATTATTTAAATAATATTTTTAAATTATCCAAAACATTACAAACGTTTTATTATAAAATGATTTAAATTGAATCATACTATCACTTTTTAAATAAGGTAATTAATAACTTTTCATAAAAATTTGTGAAGGTAATTTGTTTCTTAACATATAAAGAATGAATGTAATTTCAATATATAATGAGTGTTAAATGTGTTAATTTATCCTTAAAAATTGTACACGGTTAATTTGAAAAATATTTTCAACATAAATTGTTTAAATTTTTTTTTTGATAATTTAATTTTATCATGGAAAAATTATTTTTGTCAACAATATTTCCATAATTTTGGTATGGTGTTACAATTAATAATAATCAATGACCCTATTATTATTAAATATAAATTTTTAATGATAACATTATTATTATTTCAATATATGGTTTATATGTTATTTTTCTGGGATGGTACTAAAATTCCTTATTATTTTTATTCCATTATATAATTTTGAATAAAAAACGTTTATTATGATTTACTGGTTATTGATATAATGAGGGAATTTGACTTAATATGATATGGGTGGTCTGAGAATTACATATGCCTCTGATTCATAACTAGTTTATGAGACAAAATAGTTTTGGAAATTGGGCATAACCTTCCTCATTTATGCAATATGTCTTCATGTCATGCATCAAAGGTTATTTTATTATATTCCACATTGTAAATTCTATTTTATTAATATTTATTGACATTAATATATTAACTTTAGTAGTTATGATATCCATGTATATGGTCCAAGATCATGTCAGTATTTATCGATAAAATTGGATGATTTTTTATTCACAAAAAAATATTTTACTTATTCAAATTTTTATAAAAATTTATTATGTTTTACATTATTTACCAGACCATATTTATTGATACTAGTTTACCCATGATTGTTTATGATTTATGTATACTCTTACTATGCATCTGAAATAACCATTTATTTTTTTCCTTCCAATATATAAGATGATCTAATATCTAAAGGAGTTCAAGGATTAATAATATTTACATTTACTATGTTAGATTTTTTTTTCAAATGTTATTTTAGATTCATGTATGATAAAAGTTTATCATGTGTACTAAAATATTAAATCCATTGATATTTATTTTTTAAATATTTTATAAATTTAATAATGTAAGTATCAAATATATGATACTAGGGTAAGGGTATTTAATTATGGAATCAAAGAATTTTTAGTATAAAACATGATAAATAAATTTTGGGATCAAAAATTATGGAAACAAATCCTATGATTTACCTTGAGAATAATTCTTTGTATAGTATAATATAACAATATTTTTAAAGTACTTATTACGTTATGTTTGGTTCCATAATTTTATCTATGGATACTATATTTTAATAATATTTTTTAATAGTTATATATATGTATAATAACACATAAAAGGTTTGGTTGAATATACCATGTCTAATATATTTGTGTATGATGGTTCTTCCTTTACAGTGAACCAATTCATACAATCACAGTGGATATGATTTGGTTATATGATAGTTTAACTAAGAAAAATAATAATGATTTGAATCGTAGAGACTATAGTTTCCAACTTCATAATAGAGTGATATTGGATAAATATTATATGTCTTGGGACGATAATTATAGTGATGATCAAATTTTTAAATGAATATATACTAATTTTGTTTTGTTTTAGTTAATGGGAAATTTAATTGATTAAATATATTTTTGGTGATATTCATGTAAATAAAAACATTGGTTTTAATATGTGTTTTATTAAAAAACATATATGATGAATGGCACTTTAATAATATATAAACATACCATTAATGGGTTTGATAACTATTATGGTTAAAATAATCATGGCTTTTGAGGTAATAATAATCAATTATTATTGTTTAATAATCTATCTAGAAACACTTAGTGGCTACAAGTTAATTTTATTTTTAATGTTATTTTTAGGATGTTTATAAAATGTTATAAATGATATAATAATTATTTTAATATTTTTTATAGAATGGTCATCTCACATATTAGGAAAAAAACTGTGACATATGGCATTACTATAGGGATTTAACCCATGACATAAGGGAGAGAAGAGAACAACAACGACCACTTGAATATGTGATGTCGTAGATAGTATGCCCTTGTCTTTAATAAAACTGTTTAGTAGAAAAAATTTTAAGGTTATTTTAAAAAACATGTTATAGGATCAAATATTTTAAAATTATTATGATTTTTATGTGATTAGTGGTATTATTGGATAGTTTCTATCTGGTTGAGTTACATATATTAAAAATAATTAAAAAAAGATTATTTGGAATTAATATAGTCATTTATTTAGAGGTTTAAGATGAAGGGAATGATATAAAATTTGGATATGAAATATTATTTAATGTTTATTTTTTCTATTTATTTAGGGTTTAGAGATATTAATCTATGGAATAGTATATATTAAAATAATTATTATTGAATTTTAAATATTAATGTATATTTTATTTTTATGATGGTTTGTACATTATGGATATTATATTACATTATTTGAATAAAATTAGTTTTATTTTATTTTTATATAATGGTAGAATATATTATTATCCTTTTCAAGTTATATTATTTATTAGAAGTTGATTATAGTGCTTATAGAAGAAATAAAATTGATATTCAATTGTAATCAATTCAAAGAAATTATGGGATTTTGTTGGAGATTGATTAATGAATGAAATTATATATATCATGTTATTATATTTTATTATGTTCTTTGTCTATTTGGTAAAGAATTTCGTCAACATTAAGAAAAAGATCTCGGAACAAAAAATTTATCCTATTATGATCATTTTCAATCAATACATATACATTTCACCCTTCAAATATTGATTATTTTATAGCCACTAAATTTCTCTTGACCATTTTATCTATTATTCTAAAATTAATTGACTTTTTTCTCAAACATATCACTGTTTTATCCTCCCACTAATTTTATCTTATTTAGAATCCATGTTTTTTAGTCATGTTGAACATCTAATTTCCCTCTCCCTCTATTCAGGAGGATGATTTGTAATCTATTTTTATTATGTTGGATTTCAACAATGGTATTACCATATGCCAAAATGTTGAATACCGAGATCACGATAAATTTTAAAGGATTCAATTCACAAATGGGGAATAATGTTACACTCTGTGATTTTTATATAAATTCTTTTAGATAGCTTATTTTACATGCAACACTATGCCAAAACCACCCAAAAAATATTATTATTTAAATGTGATCATTATAAACTAACCATTGAATTATAAGGTATAAATATGATCAATGAAATAATGAAATATATATAAATTTATGAATAATTTGAAATTAATTTATTAATTATATGTAAATAAATACCTTATTTTTAGTAAAGTCAATTTAATATGCAAATATTTATTTATTCAAAACTAATTTTAATTAATTTTTTAGAAAATATTCTAATTAATTTTTTTAAAATTAATATTTTCTATTTAATAAAAATAATATAATTTTATAAATAATCATATAAAATTATTTTTTATTTTTTATTTTTTATGATAGGATTTATTTTTCTATGTTTACTGAAAAATACGAAATTATGTAATAAACTAAATTATTTTCATAAAATAATATAATTTAAAAGTTGCATTGAAATTTTAATTTAATACAAATTTATAATAATAAAATTATATATATATATATATATAATATGATTTATTAAATTGGAATCATTTAAATTATATATTTTGGTAGATCCAAATTGGGCATAAACAAGAATTTTTTCTAAAAACAATATTTCTTAACATTTTACGGTGTAATTAAAAATTAAATTCTTCAAATTCTATGAATTGAATTTTCAAATAAGAAAATATTTTTTTTATTAGAATTTTGTTTATTTTGTGAAAAATATAATTTTATTTCGAGCAATTATTAATAGTAACCATGAAAAAAATTTATCTCCATGATAAAAAGTTACAAATAATTAGCCTTAGTTAAAGAATATTTTATGGTCACTATTTTTCATATGAAGTATTATAGGATGAATATGTTTCAAAAATTATCATATTATTTATTAATTTTATTTTTTAATGGAAAATTTTCCATGAAATTTACCTATTTAGTATTTAAGGCATTGAAAATTACAAATTGTCACTCCCTTTCTATTAAATTTCTCCAATTTATTCACATAGAGAAAACATAAATCTATGAATGAATATAATTGGATACCATTATAATAATAGTATTATTTTCATTATCAAAATTTATTTCTATTTTTATTGACTTTATCATTATATTATTTGATCATGCAACACTGACACAATTTTCTTCAATCGATAAAAAAATCAAATAAATGATCTGGAAAATATAAAATTTAATATAATTAGTGTTACATATAATTTTTTAAAAATTTACATACAAATATAAAATATTTGGATTTTATAGAAGATTATATTATAATTAAATCATTTTCATTATGTTATTAATGTTGATCATAATGAATTGGTTCAAAAATGAAATTAATGATATTAACAGAAATAAATTTAATATATAATATTAAAATCATACAAATCAGGAAATAGGAAAAGGTGGATATGATATGATATATAATTTTTATAATTTCTCAATTATCAGAAAATTTACATCTTATAATAAAAATGATAACCCAGTAATACATAAAAATATGTGGTTGTAGTTAATGGTAAATTGAGAGGATGATGAGGTTAATCCAAAAGGTAACTTTTAAAATGATACCCAAAGTTGTCCAAAAAATTATTGGATGATCATTTAAATTCCATATCATTAATTTCTTAAGATAAATATAAATTTTATCATTTTACATGAGTGATACTCTTATTATATTATAATATTTTATGTATTTAATAAAATGACATTGATGGTATTTCATAAAAATCATTTTGTTAAATTATTTAATTCTTTTAAGAATCATATAGTAATCAAGGTGATTTGAATATGGGTTAAAATATCATCCATGGTGTTTCTAATGAAAAATATTATTTTTATAATAAATATCAAGATCTTTACTGTGTAAAATAGTTTGTTACGAGAGTAATCTTGAAATTTTTTTGCAGAAGGTTAAAACAAAATTATAAGGGTTTCAACATCACCTAAACATATTTTATTATTACTGGATTATGTTTATTTATTTATCCTCATATTATAATAAAATAATTTTAATTAGTTTTCGTGTAAATGCGAATATTAATATATATAAATTAAATACATTATGAAACTCCAATAATTCCCCTCCCATCATTATTAAATAGAACCACCTCTCTGCCTATCTACAAATTTCTAAATTCATTTAGGATGTAATGTCCCTTCAAATTTCTCCTCATAACATCACACCCCATATTAGTGAAGTATTATATTTGGATAAAGGAAAACCTTTGCAGGATTAATGTGTGATGAAAAAATTATTGTTCAATGAAGAGGTATAGTTATAAATTAATAATTTTTTATTTTCTTATTTAAACAAATTAAAAACGTATTAAACCATGATAAAATAATAGAACATGTATGTCCTATATGATTATATGGTTATTTTCTAATAAAATACCTTTTATCAGTCTCCAATTCAATAAAATGGGAATCAAACCCACTTTCTATTATTACGGTGATCTATGACCTTGGGAACTGATGTAATTCATCTTCTATATGCACCGAAAACGTATGATTATAATTATTGATTTATTTTATAAATTAGACACTCATGACATATATATAATTATAGGGAATTTATATTTCATCTTTTTTTTAACTTCTCATTTTCTGAGTAATTATAACATCATACATGTATATGTGTGGACTAACGACTTCTATAAAGCGATGTGATTATATTTTCAGTAGAAAATCACATGGGTGATATATTTAAGTATATATGAATAAATTATATTGTATTTATTATAAATTGATATTATCCAATGAAAAAATAGTACTTACCTACTTTTCTAATTGATCATTGATGAATGGAAACATTAATGATGCATATGTATGACCTATTATATATTTGGTTATAACATATTACATTTCTCATAACCAAAATTCATGATTGGGATTCAAATATTAATTTATGTGTAATTTTTATAATTATTAAATGATTATTAATTTATAAATTATGTAATAATTCCCCCTTTAACCATATTTTACTTACCAGATTCACTTTAGACATATGAAATGAAATACATCATAATGTACGAAATTAATAGAAATGATTAGGTAATATAATATAACATGGTAATAAATAAATAAAATTATAAATATATTAGAATAAAATCAAATTAATTAATTAAATAATTAACACAATACTTTTTTGATGATGGTATAGACTAAAGGTGATATTCTTTACACAAGGTAAGGAGTTTCATAACTAAATCACCTTTCATTGGGTTATACAACTCATTTATCGAGTATGTTATTCCAAGATTATGTGTGGAATGACATCTGATTATTTGATGTTTAAGATAATGTTTATTAATGTTGATTTAAATTTGTTACACATAATAAATTTAGTAGTTAATTATCTGATCAAATATATTATATTTGTAATGGATTTCATCTCAATTTCCCATAACTAAGGAATATTTTAATGTTATGTACATAATATCTTTTATATGGTGTATATATTTCCCCTTTTATATCAGGACCCAACCCCTCAGGGCTTACTCAGTCCGAGTATATCTGAGTGTGAACACCTGAATCTATCCTCCAATAGGTTAGGTGATGAAGTATAACATGGAGAAGGCATAACTAAAAATGGATGCCTTTTCTAAATGTACCTATATGCACACACCCAATCATATACGTGAAAAAGTAACATGGCATATAAAAAATACTTTTACATCTAGAGTGAATCTATTATTTAAATGAACAGTAAGTAATACATTATGGTAGAGAAGTATAATGTAAATACAAAATGGGAAATATACATGCGCAACTATAAATGAATTCCAAACCTGACAAAAAATATAATAATGGAAAACTAAAAAGATCCCAAATCCTGATCACTAGGTCTGACCACCGTATTTAGAAAATAAACCCTATTATCACTATTCTTTACATATTCCACTGGTAAAATAGTTTTTTATTCTATATAAGACATTATTTGTTCTCAAAAATATGATTACTGGGTCAATATATATATACCCTATCAGACTCCCTAGAAACCACAATGTCGGAAACAAAATGATGCAATATATATCAGATTAACCCGATGAAATAGTTATATGAAATTCCAAGTATACATGAATATAACTAACATGAAATGGGAGTGAAATTACATCCTGATATACTTTATATTACCAAGATTTAGGAGACTTCCTACATATATAAGTTTTCATCCTTAATTCCCATCAAATCTTTTCTATGTCCAAGAATGTCATGTGAAAGACTCTCACCATACTACTATAGTTCACAATAAATGGTGAAAAATCTCCAAATTGAGTACCCAATCCAAATTATGATATGGTTTTGCATTCAATCGATATAAGACCATGACCCCTGTGAATCATGGATTTCAACTCAATGGATAGAGGACATGTTCCCATGTACGTCTAATAGGGATCCATCCTGTAATAGGACGAATTTCTCCCTGGTGCATATCAGGGTACCAATGATAAGATGGGAGATGTATGGCCATGTACATCAAGTGAGTGACACTCATTAGTTAGAGGAATATAGGGGACCCACACCCTGGTGATATAAAGTAATTCCAACCCAAACATCTTCATCATGATCCCACCCGATCACCCAAATAATTCAAGCATATCCTAAATAATCATCATTATCCTAACACCTCAAATAATAGATCAAAAACCCATATACAAGATACAATTAGTATATTCACTAAAAATTAATCAGTTGATGTTATTCTAGGGAAACTATCTAATTCTATAATATGGAGATATAATAAGTTGAAATCTCTGATAAAATTACATAGTATGTACTTGGGGTAACAGAACATGTGACCCCTCTAGGATATCTGGAAATGTTCTATTCTTATCATACTATATAATTCAAAGTATTACTACATGATATTTATGGTTTCTAAAAATAATTTTTATTTCTACGTACATCTATATGTGCATGGGTTCATCTTTTCATAACCAATTCGTTTTGGTTGTTCCCATGTACATTGTAGTGTCTAAACAACAAATCAATCTAATGTGCATGGCTATGTCCAAGTATCTGTACACCAAAAGTAAAAGTTGTGCCACGCCAATAATGTCACATGATGTTTATGGTTTATATATAACTCCTCATCCTAAATACAAATCTACCACAACCATGGCTGTATTGGGTATCTGTTCATCATAGTATGTGTCGTTTAGTCAAGTATTTTCAAATAAACCAATGTTCCTTCATGTGTACCTTAGATCCTCTTCCTTTATCACATAATATACCATTGAAATACCTAAAATAAATGTGGGTTGTCCCTATGCATTGATCAACACCATTTTGTGATTTGATATCAGAAATATTCTCACCCATCGATGATCTGTTGCACCACACACCGCCGAAATAGTTATGAAATCCATAGAAGAATCAACCACTTCTCCAAATCCATCCTGATCAGTCACAAAATAACTATTACTTATTTTATTTGAAAACCCACATCATATAAATGGCTTAAATAGCTATCAAACACATCCCAAAAATTAATAATCACAACTCTATGGTCTAATGGAGAAGAATGTGGAAAATGGTGTCGGGATGTAACATTATCAAACATGATAAATGCAATTAGATGGATAATTCCAAACCATTGATAACAATATTTGGTATTAAGGGTGATATCATGGAAGAATAAATATATATTTATTAATACAATTCAATTCATCTAGATGGGCTCATAAAATGAATGGATAAATTCATGTCAAAATGGATATAATTCAAACCCATTACTATTATTTTCAAAATGGTGAAAAAAATAAATAATGATCCATTACTCAATTACATATTTATTTTATGTGAAAATTAATGACCCTGTAATGATGATGATTAAGTACATTTCATACCTACCTCTTAATCGCCCTAGATTTGTTCATCGTTATCCTATGATCTGTATCATCCAATAAAGAATGAAAACACTTGTTAATTTTTCCCAGGTTCATGGGGATTAATTTGATGGTTTTCCAACATTTGTTATTTTAAGATGAAAGTAGTATTTAAATTTGAAATAAAATAAATAATTTAAATTATTTAATTTATTGAATCCACCAACCAATGGTCATCTTCCATGGAATATTCGACGCAGACCCACCATAGGAATTTCCTCTGGTAAAACCCATGTCATGGGATCAACTGTGGTCTTGTATTTCCCATTAAAGGAACTAAAATACATGATAAAAATTTAGAATAAAAGTTGTTCATCTGTGTCATAAAATGTATTAATATTTTTAATATATTAATTTTAGGATATTGATACACCCAAACATCACACAACCTTCGATAAAAAATCATGATATATACAATGAAATATTCCAATCAATAGTATGTAAAACAAATATTCGTTAAATTATACCCTGCATCATTGATTTTTTATGAAATATAAATAATTTAGAAGAATATGAAGGAAAAATGATCTTGTATCTGATTATCACACTCTCATGAATTCTTTTTTATGATCCTGTTCTACCAAATCACACAACCCAAATAGATTAACCATCAATGAAGTATCATCTCTAGTTAATAATTGATTTCCATCAGGTACTCCATGAATTTTACTCTATATGTTATTTAATACATTCATCAGTAAATATTATGTATAGGGTTAGGAATGTATCTCCTAAAATTTGAAACAATGAATTCTTTATGCACTCAGTTTAACTGTGGGGGGTGGTATAGGAGGTAAGAAACATTTATAAACCTTTATATGATCTCATATAGCACAATTATTCCAATGGATAGCATATCTCTATTTCCATTACTCTATAATACTCATAATTATTATACCCTCATGAAAATGTGGTTCCGTGATTGATACCCAATGTCTGATGATGTCAATTTATATATTATTTTTTTCAGATTTTTTTGTCCTTATACATTCATTGATAACCTAAACCATCTCATTAATTATGATTAAAATATATGTACAAAAACTAGATTCTCTGAAATATCAATCTACCATTTATGTATCCTTAATGGTCTCCCATACATTTCCTACATGTTTTTTGTTTTTATAGTAAAGTTATAATAGTTTTTATACGATGTATATACCAATAGAAGTCAATCCTACTAACTATAGTGGAAGTATAATATATAGGATATAAACATATACTTGAACACCAAGATCATCTTTTTCTTATGCTTATCACTCTCGTGTTAATTTTTTTAACTCATCTTCAAATGGGTATTAAATGCCTCCAAATAGACTCTAACCAGCTAGGATGCCAGCTTATCACTTTATTATGTGACAATCATAGAGGGTACCCCATGAAATCAGTTGATCTACCAAACATACATTTTACTAAAACACTCAACCAAACCCCTCTCTCTAATGAAAATGAAGCGTTTTATCATCATAAGTTAGTAAATAATTACCTAGATAGAATAATTTCTTCATGTTTTCTAAGGGATACTCATAACAAATTTCAAGGATATTATATCATTTTTTTTCATTTTAGGGTCTCAAGATGTTGTGTCAAAACATCCATAACCTAGTTCTCAACATTCTCCTACTGTCATGTAAGACACTGAGCAAAAATATTCAATATTCTACCCCTCGTCCATCCCGAAAAAAAAATCACCTGATGGAATTCGTTATTTTTTCCACAACATGATGTAAATAAATTGGTGGTGTCTGAAAGTCCATCATTACCTCTTCAGGAAACATGACTAGAATAACCTTCTGACTGTGGAAATTTTTTTTCTGTAACCACCATAAAAACCCATTTTTTCATCTCATGATGAAATCTGGTAACATAAAACATGATAATCAGAGTATCCCATCAAATTATAGATCACTGGGAGAAAGATAAGAAAAATTTTCCACCATCAAATGAAGAAAAACTATATCCCTGTCATGTATCAGGGCCATCTAAACAGAAGCTATTTCCCCATACACCTCCTCAACCATGTATGAAAGGGAATACATACCTAATTAATCTTGAACCATGATTCCCTAACAAGGTGACCACACCATATAAAATTCATGGTTCTTTATTAACACAAACTAGTCCCTCTTTTTATATTTAATATATATTTATGTGTATATGTACATGATTCACTTTTGGTCAAATAAAAAAACAAAATACTCAACCAGAATATAGTTATTCTATAGCAATGTCGATAAAAATAAAACTACCGAGTCTGGTTCATTAATCGTTTATTTATAATCATTGATTCTATACTTAATTAAACCTCAAGGAAACACTTCATTTCATTACACCAGCATGCAATCGAGCCTATATCCATGGGAATAAAAAACACTACATATACATGAACTTGTATAGTAGTATCGATGGAGGATCACTGGTCAACTATAGAATCATCTACCCAAAGAATCTTTTACACAACATAGTATACGTAAATCGATTATGTTTTTGTTTAAAGATATTCGAAGGGGACACAATCTAATAGTATTTTTCCTTAATCCTATTATATTATCCTTCCAGTATATGAAAACAATGTAACCCTAAAATTTTATTCGGTGGATCCCAAAATATAACCACATAAATATAAATTAGCCACACAACTAAGAAATTTTCAGAGATTACATTCTATATAAATTGAACCTCTTGGATCCAAGACTGGAACATCATGAGCATACAAAAATGTAATTCCTCCCAATGTATGTATAGGACCATACAAAGATGCTCTACATGTTCCTTATATAGTGAAGAATAAATGAGTATTTCACTAGTGGTGACTACCTCAATTTAGACCCTTTATGGATAAAATATCATGTTTATAATATCCACAAACATCATAAGGGATTTATTCACAATAGAAGGAATCAATACGAACACATTGTGTCTGTAACGACATTAGAATTGTTTAATCAAAAGATAATTCATGGGAACCCCCAATTAGTCGAAGCTAGACTAGAGATTGATCTTTGAGAGACACCCAGTTCCTCTATATTGGTCAAAGAAGTTACAAATACATGAAAATTTTTAATTATTCATAATATTTTTGTGGATCTTGTGATGATAATCAACATAATTTCTCATTATCCCTTCTAGATTTTTCACAAAAAAATACTAGAGATTCCATTGGGAAGACATTGGGTCCAATGAAACCCATATCATTATTTTCCTACAAAAACACTATTTGATCTTCGATATTTTTAGACATAATATAATATTCATTATATGATATCAATGATTTGGGGTGAATTTCAATATAGTAATATATCTCCCGCAATAAAGTTTGTTTCAAAAAATCATTCTGGCTAATTTCTATGTTGTCTTTTAATACTAAATGAATACAAATACCTGATGAGACATATATTACCAGTTATAAACTCACCAACATAATTTATATGGGTGGAAACTTCCTGCTCGAAAAGGAAACATGGTCATTCCTGAGATCTCTCTCTCCCACAAAAGAGAATCTAGTCATATCTATTCATAGCAGTCATACTCATTTATGAAGATAGTTATTTTTGGTCTAAAACACGGAAAACTATCACATTGTAAGTATGATTTCATAAGCATTCATCATGATTACTAAGATGTCTCCAAGAGAAACGCAATCCATATAGATTCAAATCACATTCCTGATAGATAATCATTATCAATGAATCTCTTTAGGTATGAAAATATATCCGTAGTTGGTGGGAGAAGCTATCATCTAGAATCTACATCTCAATAATTTGGGGTAAATAGATGTAGTAATGGCTCATTATTATGTCTATTAGTAATATGAAAATATTATAAAAAATATATCTGGCCTAAAATCATCTCATATAATGTATGTTCATAGCACTCCATAGAATGCAACTGCTCACAACTTTGACGTCCATCTCCATAAACCTGATGTGGTCCATTATGTGTTGGTGGTTGATGTATCGTGATGTATCCCCATCCAAAAAATATCCTCCTCCAGAGATCCACCTACTCTTTTTCTAGGAGAATGTCCATGTGGTATTTTCTGGCTATGGTTAGGAGATTTTTGATCATAGAGATTCTAATACAAAGACCGCCCTTATACATTATTTCGTCACTAGATGGAATGTCGGGTTTGGTAATCATGTAAGATGTGACCATACCCATGACATGAAATTAAAAAACCCTCTATTGGTTGACCTGATCCCCTCTACAGACCATTCACCATAAATCCATGTGTCAGAGTCCTATCTTGGGGGTGGTCTAATGTGTTGAGTCCCAATCTAGTGGTGCCTTCTAGCCGTTGTAGATGACTCAATCAAATAACAACTATTTTCATATCAATCAACACTATAAACCTACAACATGAATATCTCTTTAACATGACCATAATTTTGTACTCCATCACGTTGATTTATTCATTGTGATACTACACTAGTGTGGACGTCACTTTGGATACCATACTTAAACATCCACACACATAAGATACAATTTCCTCCCATGATGTGGATGTATAAAATGATATTAGAGGACCACAGATCATACATAACAACTATCAAACCATTATAATAAATATTAATATTATATTGAATCTTCACATAGAAGAGGAATGAAGGGTATCTGTCATCACAAAAAAGATACTAATAATTATATAATCAAAGTGTCGTGTAATCAAGGGTATGAACCATTAGACTCTAATAAAACCCTACAACTACATGAGATACTAGAAAAAAACACCAACATATTATTTTTTATGACCCCTCAAAAAATATTTATTTAGATAACCAATTTAATCCATTCCTCAACTACGCAAGGATATGGAATTCCATAGAACCTTAGAATTGTCTAATATTGAGACCTGCATGGTTGTCTAAGAATGTGTGTATAACCATCCTACCAGGATGGTATTATCTACTACTATATTCATAGGCATTGGGTTTATCCCTTCCACCATTAGTGGAACACCTCATCAGATGGCCCCTAAAATGAGTCTATGTCATTCAATAGATCGTTGACATGGTCCACCATTAGTAACATGGTTAGATTTCTTCACAAATGAATCCTAAAACTGAATAAGGGAAACGGTATTTTCATTATAATATATATATATATATATATATATATATGAAGACAAATCGTGAATAATATATAATTGACTCTATACAATATGATTCATGTAACAATGTTTCACAATAACAAATATAACAATATGTTGAGATGGATAGATCATATTTAGTGTCCATGTTAATAGGTAGGTTGGCCATCACAAAAAAAATTAATTCCATATTCCGCAATAAACACTGAAGATACATAAAAACAATTTCCCTTTGTCCAAAAACAACCCACACCCTGGGTCCTATGAAAACAATATCACTTGTAATATGTTTCATTGTCACCACTTTGTCACATCAACACCCACTAAGTCCATCCAAGTTCGTGGAATGCAATGTTTAAAAAAAATCATACCACCACTAGGATACTGGTTGGGGAAAAGTGTGGAGAATGGAAAACTAAAATATGATTCCTATTCCAAATGTTCCTATACACATGCACAGAATTGTCTGTAATAAAATATAAAGAAGAATATTATATCACTACAATATCATGATTACAACCACACATGCAAATAACACTAGGGAATACAAAAGAGTATGAGTATATATATTAATGATAAAATAGAAAAAATTTACACCAAACTAGAAATTGATTCCAAATAGGAATAAGATTGAATAATGGAAAATTGAAGAGTTCATAGCCCCTGATCAATGATCTCGACAACTATATATAGTAAATTCTCCCACGTTTCACTACGCTCTACAATTTTTTTTGATGAATGTAATTTTCTCTATAGATAAAAAAACACATGATGGGAATGCACAAATAGAGGTGATTATATACCTACCCTATAGGATACCCCAAAAACTAAAATGGGAGAAATATAAAGATGACAAACTTCTCATGTTGACCCAAAAATTGGTAAATTTAAAACAATGGATATATTATCGAAAGTAAACCCAGCCAGCGGAGGAAGGGTATATGCATCTCCAAACCTTATCCAAGGTCGATGAGTCTACATGTAGTTCATATTGTCTATGATTGATTCCCAATATCGGTTGTGTCTGTATAGGGAATCCTTATAGAGGACATGCACATCACTGCTACGCTACACATTTTAAGAGGAGAAATTACTAATAGGGGTCCTTCATTCATGTATAATTCATTGTTCCAATCAAAATATTTTGGTCCCATACCATTGTATGATTGCATGTGTCGCTCCGATGATAAAAGAACCAATACCTAGTCTGTCATGAGGGATACCACTCACAATATAGATTACCAAAACAATTGTGTGTTATGTGGGTACTAGTATATCGATATAGAACCCATTCCCCTGTGTTTCATGGGGTACTGGTCTATAGTAAGAGGAATATGGGGGACCCACTCCCTCATGTGGAAATGGTAGTGCCAACCTTAGATGCTCCCTCATGGTCCTTCCAAATCATTACATACAATTAATTTTCGTATGAAGAAGAATCATGTTTGTAACATCACACCTTTTAGCGAATTATCCCTTAAAAAATATACCATCATGTTCTATGAGGAAAATAAAATGAATAAAAATCTCATGAGACAAAATATAAACCCAAATTTTAGAGATGATATTGTTTTATGTCCATATAAAAATAACATGGGGTGTACCTAGGGTTAATTTGCATTGGATATCGACAATAAATCATGTTGTGTACTCAAATAAAAAAATATTTTCTAGAAATGTTATTTTACATGGCGTGTAAATGTACTACATAGAGTGTTTATTAATTTTCATTTCCCTAAGAAATGATGAATAAAAAAATAAATTATTACAATGATTTATATTATTTACAATCAACATGTATTATATTATTTTATCAAATTTATTTCAAGATTAATATATGTTCAGTTTATCATTGTATAAAAAATTATTAAAAAACGTGTGACTTGATAACATGTATCATATACTAATGTAATAATTTAACCACGGTGTATGGGCTACTAAGGTTGTGGCATTTAAAAAAATAACCTATTTATATCCTTATATTCAATATTGAAATTAAAATTTTTTCTATCAATATGGCCTATTATTATAATTTAATCAGTTTAATTACATAATTATCCATTTTTTATCAATTTTTTTACTCATATTCTCCTCTCGAACATATTTTTTTGGGAAGCATGTTTATACACCTAATATTTCAAGGAAACACCTGTTAATTTTTCTTGAATAATACATCACATTATAACTTCTTGTTACTGTAGGATTTCTAATCAATTATTCATAAATGTACTAGTTCATCCAAACCATTCAAAACTATTCTTCTCAAAAATAACATACCACACGTTGATGATTTTCTAGATTTTTTTATATCATGATTTTTTGGATATATTCTCTTGAATGACATATTATTCATGTGTATTCACTTGTCATCCATTATATTTGGAATCCATATATTTTTTTTTCATTATACTTCCCATATCCCACAAATATGGACATAACTCTACAAATTATTCAGATTTTTCATATGATATATTGAATGTAAAATATATTACCTTAGTACTTTTATTTATCTCTTTAAATTTTCATAACACTCACATTAAATTTAATATATCCAATAAATACGGTCTGACACAATTTTATCTTATTACCATCATGTCTATATATTCCACATAATTCTAATAACGATTAAAAATTATATTTAATAGATATTTTTTTGGTAAAACATTTGAAAATATTAATTTTTAGTCCTTTTCATCTCATTTTCTAACAAAAAATCACCCTTATCTATTGAATATGTCATGGTAAATAAATTTTATGAAATATTGAGATTGATTCATGTTCTTAACATCCAAAAAAATAGAATAAATCATGGGATTTTCTCTTACATAAATATTATTATTTTGTTATTTTTTATACCCTATAATTGAAACTAAAATGGATAGGGGTTTAGTTATCTTCTATGAAAAATCATCCCTTCTTTTAGTGTGAAATATTTCCCCTAAATAATCTATGAGGTCCATAAAGTATCAAAATATTTATTCTTTCTAAAAAAATTAGAAATTTAATAATTGAATTGACCTATATTAGGTTCCATATTAACATACCTGTTGGATCCTACATTATCATTTTCATTAAGAAGATTATCATTTACCTAATAATATATGATAATGTGTACTCTAAATTTTTAGCACATTTAGAAAAAAAAATTATTTTTAGGGTTTCTCATCCTATAACTCTTAACTAATAGTCATTTTAACCTCATGATCATGTATAATATTATCTTGTTTATCTTGTATATTATTTTTTGGTGATTTTATGAAAATTTGGTGACTCCTTTAATCTTTTTTTATAATATTCTTCAATAACCGGGCTTTTTTCAGATTAATACTATTTTTTTGGAGTTTTGTATTTTTATGAAGAGAGTAATATAAATTTGGATTATGTTCCATTCCAATTCTACATTTTTCACCAATAGAATCACCGTTTGATGAATAAAATCCATTTTATTTTACTACTGATATTAAACTCAACATCATCAAAAAATTATTATAAATTATTTTTCCAATTATTATTAATTGAGTTCATTTTTCCAATAATATACATTAGAACGTATTCATCATTTTTTATATGATATTCTTATTATTTTGATTCAAATTTGGTGGACTTATTTGATGTATAGTAATAAGTAATGTGTAAAAGGGATGTTTAATTCTGTCACATTGGTGATATTTTTCTTTCTACCTTATATTTTAATTTTCATAATCACTTATGATAATGGGAAACAATATTACTAAATCGTTAAAAGAAAATTATTTTAAAAATAATACCCTCTAAACATTATATTTTTTTACTCTATCTTTTCACAAAACCTTTAAATCCATCTCATTTTCAATTATTCTTGATACACAATGTATTCATCATATTATAGTCAATTAATAGGTTGTGTAACTCATCTATTTTAAAATATTTTCTACTCTTTAGAGGATGTTTGTTTTTTAAAATATATTTTGAAAATTCTCACTATTTTTTTAACAATGAAGGAATCATCAAGATTCTCCCCAATACCCTAAAAGTTTCTAAATGTCTCACTTATCTTCTATAAAATTTATTCATTGTTTATAATTTCACATTATTTTCACTATGATCTTATATTTTGATTTTAACCCCAAAACAGTAATATAAAAATATTTTGATAAAAAATTTATAATATAATTTTAATCCTATATATCCCACTCATTATTTCTATTATCTACATATCTCTTCTTAGAGCATTAGAAATGTGTTAGAAACCGACTTTTGAACCATATACCCCATTCAGGGAACATGATAGATGTTAGGGTAGAATCTTATTTCTAATACTGTGATAATTCTATTTGTTGAAATTATAAATAATCCTTCTCTTCTTAGATTTTATATTATTTATAATTAAGATAAAAAAATATGGATATTTATTCGGAACATTCAATATGATTCCAATTATATTTTACCAAGAGAAATTGACCAAAGTGAGAGGGTTATAATCTTTTGGCGTCTTTTATAAATTTTTCCCTTTATAATCCATACATTTAAGCCTATTAATGTTATTAATCTATCTCACAAATGATCATGAATAATAACTGAATATTTTTTATAGAATGAATCTTATATTCCATGAGAATTGTAGAATATATAATTCCTTTTAATTAGAGTTTTTAAAGGACATATCCATATTTAATTTCATATTTTTAATTCAATTGAATTTATTTCGATAGCATTCTATTAAATTCTATGAAAACATAGACGAATAACATTCATTTATTCACCATTAAACCTATTTCAGAATACCATTTGATATTTTCACATGAATAGAATCATATTTTCTAGCAATGTGAACCTCCTCCTTATAGTGTGGGTATATATTAGCACTCTCAAATTTCAGAGAAAAGTTGATAATTTTCTTATTTTAAACTCATATTCTCATTAATATTCTTAATCATATGAAATATCATATGTTAATCAAAATCCATACGATCAGATAAAATGAATTACAATGAAGTCATAATATCTAAATTCTTATGATTATAATCAAATCCATATTCTTTTCAACATTATCAAAATGTATTAAACTCATTCTTTTGATGTTACCAATCAAAATGATTCACAATATAGATTTGATGTCTAGAATTCATTATAGACCAGATAATTTTTTATTCCGAGGTAATATCTCATATGATACACAATATCCACTCCCATGATACTGTAAACTAGTCATTACTCATTGTTTGATTATTCATGTGAAATTATTACAAAAACAGACATATAAAATTCTATAAAATGGAATTATCTATGTAACAAAATCGAGTGGATTCCTATCTTTTTATATACTAGGGATATACTTATAATTTATATTTGTATTTCTTGAAACATATGAAAAAAAAGACATTATGCATACATACCTTATATTTACACTTAAATTGATCCCCAAACTCACTTATTATCCATTCAAATTGCTAATTTTTCTTCTGACAAATACATGGCCCATGGAATTACGTACCTACCTACAAAAAATGTTCAATAACCCTTATATATGATAAAATTTAAACTATCAAGGACTTCAGGAATTTCAAAATCATTCCACAAAGACATATAAGTTATATAAGATGTTGTAGATATTGTTTTTCACTCATCACCACATTCAAATTTCTTGATGATCAATGATACCACCATCAGATATCTCATTGATGATGTAATACATAAAAATATTTGAAGAACCACCCTCACTATCTTTCATCAATCACATATTGACATAATTACCAAAATTTCAATATGTACATGGCAATTCAAATTCTAACCAATTTACTCCAGATCAAGTCTATGATTTAAATGACAATCTATTAAATACTAACATATATATTTTTTTTCTTTTACCGTTAAATTTAAAATAGTTACATGTTATATTTCATACAATATTATCCCAATTAGAAATAATTACAATAATTGATGTAATAACGCTTATAACCAATATTAAATTTCAATGAATACATATTTTTTTATTCGATTACAATCAGAATTCATTAAAATAATCCATCAAATTGTGGAATTCTTTTGAATAATTCCTTGAAAATATTTTATACTATTGACTTCAACATGTATATTTTTACTCAACACTCAATGAGTCGATTGTTCAATATTTATTCCATTATATCTGTGTGTCTTCAATTTACCATGATATATGATCTATTTATATAAATCAATAATTACTTGTGAATATAAATTTTAAATTAGACATTAATCTCTCGTAATGTGTATTTTCATACAAATCAGGTTGGGTAATTTCCCCTTTTTACACTAACCAAACATCATTCAATAAGATAGAAAATAATTTATTATAAATAATTAAATAAAATGAAAAAATATAATCCTTTTTAATTTCATCATACTCTTCCATAACAATAGACAAAATATCCTTCAAATCATTAATCAATGGTTTTAGGTCTATTGAAATGTCATTTTCCACATCATTTGGTCTATATATTAATAAACTAATGATAGTAAATGGATTTATAATACAACTCTATGATAGGATGATAAAAATGTCAATGATTTATTTTACTATGTGTATTATGAATCTCTAGAAATTTGTCTAAAATATAACATGATTATCCCAATATGATATTTATATGATAGAATTGAAATAACGACGTATCCATTAAAATTTACTCCTTTCAGACCCATCCAAAATATATATTATTTCATAAACAACAATACTTCAATCATACTCTTGCATTCTCATATAACATTCAATTATTTCTACCATAAAATTCAATAATTCCCTACAATAAATGTAATAATCCACCTCACATTCCTTTGTAAATAGGATTTACATCCACTTTCCAAAATTCTGTCTTACATCCTATTATATTTAAATTCACTAAAATTTAAATTTTCATTCAACAAGAGATAAATTTTTTTCGTATATATAGAATTTTATAGAATGAAATACAAATTAATCTACCCATATTAATGAAATGAAAACATTTCCTAGATTAAATAAATAATCATGTACTAATAAAATGATATTATATTATATTTTCAATAATGTTAGTGAAAAGTTTGTGAATAACATTCCCATGATATCGTCAAATTAAAAACTTGTATTTGGTCAACTTCTACATACCTGTTAGACTATGGTATTCACGTTTTCCATAAAAATTTATAAATTATTGAAATATAATTTCTAATGAAAATATAAACATAAATTAAAATATTTAATTCATAAAAAACTACTATAAAATAAGTATTCAATTATGTAAAAAATTTAATGATTCAAAATATAAAATTTATATACCAATATGTTGGGATGAATGTGTTCCATTATCATCTTGAAAATCTTATCCCATGTCAAACGATGAAATATATTTATTTGGAATGAATTTTTATGTAAGGGAAAAAACCATAAAACTAACATATTATTTTTTATCTAGACAATAATTTACATTCATTTCCTAGAGATATTTTATTTTAACCACTTCAATTGAATATTTCCCTAACTCATGCATAAACAAACCATATATTTAAAAAAAGGAAAATGATAAACTGTATCCCATTTCTTATAATTTGAGGCTATTAAAGAAAGTTGCGATCTCGATTACTAAAAAAATTTATGAAATTTTACTTGAAATCATCATTTCTCATACACAACCTGATACCATTTAATAAAAAATTAAAACATTAGATAACCTAGAATTACTAGTAGTGGATATGGATTGTATTATTATTGAAGTTATTTAGTCCTTGAAAACAAATAAAACTTTACTTTTCAATGTTATCATTTCATGCAGAATAATATTTATTCCCCATTAAATATCCTTCTCCACCAAATTATTTTCAAAAAAAAACATCATAAGAGAATATAAAAGAAAAATAACCCTCATAATGGGTTCCTTGAATATATAAAATACCCGAGAATTTTTTCCCCAAATTCGTAGTATAATGTGTAAAGATCCAAAATTTCCATGTATTTTTTTTAAATAAATGGGAATTTTACGAGTCTGCAAAAATTGACGGCGTGTGATGCTGAGGCCAGGAGTGCCCGAAATAAATTTCTAATTTTTTTTTTTCAGGTACGTTCATTAAAGGTACAAGTGGGTTTTTATAATATTTGAACCAGTTCTTGGAATTGAAATCTCAAGGTATCGTTGAACTCCCAGTGGCATTTTTCCCTTAAAGAGACTTTAACCTTGACGACAGTTGGTCGAGGATGAAAGCAATATTTCTGGGTTTTTTTACGAATGATTAAATAATAATAAATGTCTGTGACATTTTTATTTTTATTTTCAACACCCATGTGGGTGTTGGGAGGTGGGGTCCACCAGAATTAAACCTCCTTGTGGATGTTAAGAAGCGGGGACCACTAAAGCTTAACCTCCCATCATAGGTCATGGTGGTGGGGACCACAGAACCTAACCTCCCATGAGAGGTTATATTGGTGGTGACCACTAGAGGTGTCAACCTCTTGCTCTCCCCTCATTATGGATAAAACCTCTCATCCCCCCTCATGAATGTGGAGGAGCCTCTTGAATTCCTCCACATTAAATGTTCTAACACTCATATCTTTATTATTCTAGCTACCCATTAATTAAATAAATATATTTTTTAATATTATGTCGACGACATAATAGATTTAAAGATATATTACATTGGGTTATCAATTCATTTGTTGGAAATGGAAGGAGATCTTGGGAGAAAACTCTCCAATGAAGAATGCTCCGCCAATGAATAATGCTCTGCCAATGAAGAACGCTGACCCCCTACAACCTTCTTCCTTGGGAATTCTTCCAACGTGCAATGTCCTCTTCTAGGGTGAATCGATGACCATACTACCTTCTTGCGCCATCATCATCCAGCGAACAAGGTAATGGTTTATTTGTGTGATAATTCTTTCTGTGTACTCACTTCTTTTCTTGTGCGAGTTGGGAACAAACATTGTTGAAGATTATGGTTTCATGTTTAGGTTTCTTTCTTTTTGAACCACTTTATATCACTCTAAACACGGAGGGTGAAGGCCAAACAAAGTTTGCCTGACCCCTCCACAGTTCTTATGTGATGTGATATTCGAAATGGAAGAATGCGACAAAGGTAACGGCGCTGCCCCCCGCAGCCTCCGCGACACAAACCACCCCACAACTTTCACTTTCATGGCTGAACCAGCCCCGCGCCTGGGCGAGCCACCTACATTCAGACTGAGTGATCATGCCACCCCGGGCCGAACCCCCTCTTCGTGCCACCTACGTGCTGAGTCGTCGTGCCTCCGTCATGCCAAGTCATCAATTTACCGCCATCCTATGTGATGCCATCCGCCGAGCTAAACCACTATTCGGGCTGAGACAAGCTGCTGCGCTTCCACCACCCTCTGATCTGAGCTACGCCGCCGTCTAAGATGAGATGCACCACCATTCGTCGACCCGCACAGCCGTCCAAGCTGAACTGTTCCACCGAGACGAGCCGCACCGCAGAGCTGAGCCACTCCACCCTCCTAACCGAACCACTACCAAACCATGACCAGTCCATCGACCTTTGGCTATACCGCAAACCCACAGCCTATCTTCCACATTCGCGGCTGGTTCCTGCCCTCGAGGCTTGTCCTCCGCTCTCATGGCCAGTCCGCGTTGTCATAGCCAGTACGCCACCCTTGGGATCATGCGGGCCGGGCCAGACACAAGAGGACAAGAATCATTGTAGGTCGGGCCAGACGCAGTGGTTAATGTCGGGCCGACCCGAATTGGGTCGGCCCAGGTTGGGTTGGGCAGGGTAGGACCGACCATGTCAAACTGGACCCGGGCCCACTATGACCCATTTACACTCTTTTTCCCATATCTTTGGCACCAGTTGTCCATTTGACGAACCGTCAGTAGCACTAGAAATCTTGGAGTGAGATGACACCTTTGAGTTTACTCTAATAGATATTTGGTTTCATATTGGAAATGGTCATGTTTTATCGTGCACAAATCCATCTAGGCCCTCAAGACTAAAAGACTAATATCTCATAGACCGGACTTCCGATTGATGTAATGTCAGATGCGTTGAGACCCTTGATGACCTAATAGTCCTCTGAGATACTTCATTGTGGGACTTCATGACATTTAGAGTATCGACCAGTTTCTTGTGGAGTGGATCATCTTGGAGGTGAGCGAGAAAAGTGTAGAGACATTATTGTCGGATGATACCTGACGATTGCTGACCGATTCCAGTCAGAGTGACCCAACTAGCCCGGATGGGAGCACCTTAAAGTCTCGAAAGAACCACAGTTTGGAGGGCCTTAGTGACGTGGAAGATCCACTATAGGGAGTGCCTTGGTGATGCGACAGACCCACGATGCTTGACAGGAGAAGTACCTTAGTAGTCCAAGGTTAGTGGGAAGTGCTTTGGTGTCGTGAAAGGCCCACTATACTCGATAGAGGAGGATTTATTTAGCAGCTAAGGTTTCAACAATGTGACTAAGGATGTTACATGATACAACCCCTATAATAAATCATGGTTTTGGATGAGTATGTTTTTCTGTGTTTTCCCCATGATTGAGATTGTTTACTTGATAACTTAGGTATATGTATGGGCATATACCTATGTAGGGTTATCTATCGATTTCATAATTTTTGGTTTATCCATGGTGGATTATTGTGTGAACTTAAGGGTCTCAGGGTCCCTACTGAGTATCTTTATACTTAACCCTGCATGGGCTATGCCCGAACCTTGTTGTGTTGGATGCAGACATCACAAAATGATGATTGTGGCTGAGAGTAACGGGTATGGATGGTACCCAAAGGTGGACCTTACGAGGAGTCTGTAAACGGAGGAGACGGGCGGAAAAGGAGTGCTGAGAAGGCGATTTGTACCAACCATTCAGTTTGGAACCTCAGAGGATGATCCAGTAGTTGTATCTTCCTTTTCTTCAGTTGTACATATACTTTCTAGTTGGGATTGTATTCTGGCCCATTTACTTTAAGAAGTATTTTGTTATATAGTTTACATGGTGTTTCATCTACAGTTGTGTGCTTTCTTGTGTGTGTGATTACATGTTATAAAGGAAATGCCTTCCCATTTATAGGGAATTACCCCTTTGTTGCTCATCCCTAGCCCCTGGCCTATGGTATGTGGGCTTGTGGTAGTCACGGCATAGGCCCTAGGGGACGGTTCGTGAAAAATTGGTAGTAGATGAGTCAGTTCCATCATAGAACATAAGACTCCGATCTTTCTTTTTAACAAAAATAGTGTTATGTGTATTGGGTGTGGTTATCAGTTTGAATAATCTAGTGTTGGTGTAGAAGCTGACATAACCATACACCAGGACCCTGACTTCTGATATAAGACTCAGTGCATGAAAACACTAATTGCACGTGTGTTTTCAAGAGTCTTATTTATGAACTTTTTGACTAAACTCACCAGGTCAGCTCACCAGGATTAAATTTTTGACCGTAGCACACCTGTTTCTTTTTTGGATGCCTCCATGTAGGCAGCGATCTAGGGTTCCTAGAGTTTTATGCACTGATAGCATACCGAGCAATGAGGCCTTAGTGTAGGTCCCTTTTCTAGTAGAGGCACCAATGGAGGCACTAACTGTACCACGCCCCGTGGGGACACCGATGCCACCAGACACAGCAGCTGACGGTGCACGCAGCTTGAGCACGTTACATGAGTTCCAGTTCCAGAGGCCACCAAGGATCAGGGGAGAGAATGACCCGCTGGCGGCTAAGTATTGGTTGGAGGCTGTGGTGAGAGTCACTAGAGTCATTGGGACACTAGCCGATCTGATGGTGGTCCTTTCCACTAGCCATCTACAGGTAGTATCTAGCAGATGGTGGAGCTTGATAGGTTCATGATGAGGTGAGGCTTCTCTGGGTAGTCTTCGAGAGCCTGTTTATGGTAGAATTTGTTCCAGCAACTATTCTCGTAGTGCGCATTGAGGAGCTTATTCATCTATAGAAGGGTAGTATGATTGTAGATTAGTACTCAGTGATGTTCGCTGGCCTCACATACTACTCCACAGATATTGTGCATGACCCATTCTACAGGTCCTAGACCTTTGAGTAGGAACTCAAGTGGGAGATCAGGTCTTTAGTGATCTCACTCAGCATCCTGACATGGGCACGAGTGTTAGAGAGATCCCTTGTTGTGTAGAGTTTCCTTGTTGAGCAGTCACCAGCAGCGAGACTCACTACCAGTCATCACGTAGCAGAGACTTCTTACAGCTGGTAGCAGACAAACATCACAGTGGTTCAAAAGGATGAGACCTACAGGTAGACGACTGCATGACTTAGGATCGGTTGTGCGGGGAACCCAAAGTGGATCTAGACATACCGGGAGTGGTTAGTGTTTTACATGTGGCGGGCAGGGTCACATGACTCATTGATTTCCGACCTACCATTCAGATGATCAATAGATGGTAGAAGCACCACCTAGATAGAGATAGATATTCGACCGAGGAGGTCCGTAGGGAGCAGGTGGGAGTGGTAGAGGAGCTAGTCATCCAGCTGGCCGTTGGAAGTGATTTGATATGTTACCGGAACCACCTCCATGAGGTCCTCCCCAACCGCAGGGAGCAGGTGGAAAGGGGAGAGCTCAGCTCCAGATAGCTGAGCCCTATGACCACAGCAATCTGGAGATGATACGAGGTATGATAAATGTCTACTACACCTTAGCTGCAATGCTTATAGAAAAAGGTTCCAGTCATTCATTAATTGACACTACCCTCCTTCGGAGCACGAAGAATCTAACAGAGCTGTTGGCTCGATCCTTATAGCTAGAGACTTTTACTAGAGAAGATTCGACGATTACACACTAGTGCAAGAAGTGAGAGCTTACTCTAGAAGGCGAGAGCTTGCCTGGGATCTTTTAGTAGCATCGTCGAGGACTTTCGACAGCATATTGGGTATGGACTAGTTATCTATATTCCATGCTCATATTGACTATATTATGCGCAAATTGTTGTGTTTCCACATGGATGGGACCAGGTTTACCTTCACCGGTGAGAAGGAAGCCTATACAGCACAAGATGGACTTACCCGGAGGAGGGTGGAGACGATTAAACATCAGATGGCTAGCCTTACCCCCAGAGCTATTGATGTGGAGAGTCCAAGCTATCCTATAGTGCTAGAACAGTACACAGATGATTTCCCTGATGATATTTCGGGTCAACCGCCACGCCAAGAGGTGGAATTTTATGTTGTCTTGTACCCCATGACGACACTGATATCATCACCAGCGTATTGGATGGCTCCCACAGATCTTCGTGAGCTTCAAGTATAACCAGAGGACTTTCATGGGAAGGGATTCATCTGGCCTAGTGTTTCTCTTTGGGCAGCCCTGATTCTGTTCACCAAGAAGGAAGACAGAATCTTGAGGCTTTTTGTTGAATATTGGTTCCAGAACCAGGTGACCATGAAGAACAAGTTCCCACATCTGTGGATTTATGACCTCTTTGATTAACTTAAAGAAGCATAATGGTTCTCAAAGCTAGACATTAGATCAGGCTATCAACAGCTCAGAGTACGAGATGAGGATGTGCATAACAAGACCTTCATGTGTTGGTATGGCCATTACGAGTTCTTGGTTATTCCATTCGGTGTAACTAACACTCCAACAGTGTTAATGGGGCTCATGAACCAGATATTTCAGCCATACCTTGATCACTTTGAAGTGGTCTTCATCGATGACATTTTGATCTACTCGACAACTGAGGAGGATCATGCCTTTCATTTTTAGGTAGTACTGGACAAACTATGAGTGCACCAGCTTAATGATAAGATCTTGAAGTGAATTTTTTACATCCGATAGGTACACATTCTTGGACATGTCATATAAGATTCTGTATTTTTTTAGATCTAGTGATGATTGAGGCGGTACTTGATTGACCTCAACCCAGGAGTGTGACGGAGGGACAATGTTTTCTAGGTTTGGTCGGATGCTAACAGTGATTTATGCCAGATTTCTCCAGAGTTGCAGCACCACTATTATCCATGAAGATGATTGTGCTACCCTTTGTTTGGTCGTAGAAATTCCACCAGATATTTCAGGAGCTCAGGCAGAGGAAAACTAGTGCCCCCATATTGAGGCTTCTAGAGGAATGCATATGGGATATAGAATACTGTGATGCATCAGGGACCAAGATCGGATGTTTCCTAATGTAAGAGAGAGCACTGATCGCAGATGGTTCTCGATAGCTGAGGCAACACGAGCAGAACCACGATACACGTGACCTAGAGTTAGCAACAGTGGTCTTCAACTTTAAGATGTAGTGACACTATCTATTGGGCGAGTGTCATTCATAGTACTCATATCACAAGAGTCTTTGTTATATCTTCTCCCAGAAGGACGTGAACATAATACAACAACATGGGATTGAGTTCCTCCCGAACAATGACTTTTAGATATTCTATACAACTAGGAAGAAGAATGTTGTAGCAGATGAACTCAGTAGGAGGTCTGGTATATAGCTGCTAGGTGAGGAGACAGAGTATCTTGCAACATTGTAGATATCCTTCGTGGGATGTGATGGAGCATCTTTCTTCAGTATCTTACAGTCACTCCTCCTCTTCATCAACATTTCTAGGAGGAGCAGCATGGGGATGCTGACAGAAAGGCTTGACATTATCAGATTTCCACAAGGCAGGCACCTGATAGATTTTATGATGGTAGGTAGCACACCATCATTTTCACAGGATATACCATGGTACCAGTGTCAATTTATGAGTATGTGTTGAGGGAGTTCAACACTTCCCCTCTAGTGGTACATAGAGGAGTGGCGAAGATGTACCTGAATCTCTGAGGAAAGCAATTGTGGCCGGGAATGAAGAAAGTAGTAGAATAGTTTGTTTCTTAATACCTGATTTGTCAAAAAGTGAAGGCCGAACATCCGGTACTGGTAAGCTTGGTTCATCCTTTAGAGGTTCCATAGTAGAAATGGGATGGTATATCCATAGACTTCATGACAAGACTTCCACGTACATCTATGGGACATGACTCAATTTTTGTGATCGTTAATTGACTCACCATGTCGTCTCACTTCCTATCGATCAGAGAGAAGGGTTCAGTAGAGAGTTTGGGACACCTCTATGAACAACAGATTATTAGGTTACAAGGAGTACCCTCATCGATTGTATCTAATCATGAAAAATGTTTTACTTCCCGGATACGGAAGGGGTTGTTGGAGGCTTTTAGGATGTAGCTTATTTTGAGAATTTCCAACCATCCTCAGATGGATGGCCATACTGAGCGGATGATTCAGATCATCAAGGACATGCTACGTGCTTGTGTCCTCGACATTGGTCTCATCTGGGAGGATCAATTACCTTTTATATATATTGCATACAACAACAAAAATCACTCCACTATTAGGATTTCATCATTTGAGGCATCATATGGGTGACCGTGCAGATCATATTTGTGCCGGAGTGACCCAGGGGAGTCAAAACTAATGGGACCAATGATGGTAAAAGTTACCATAGTGAAGGTGCAGATCTTTCAGTAGTGGATGAACACTGTACAGAGCATGTAGAATTCATATGATGAAAAGAGGCAGGGACCTCTGGAGTTCATGGATGGAGACCGCGTCATTCTACAGGTCTCACCTGACGAGGTCTATGGTGATTTGGCTAAAACTGAAATTTATCTCTGAGGTTCATCGTACCATTTCAGGTCCTCAGTAGGGTTTTTGTGGTGGAATACCACATAACTCTTCCACCTCAGTAGAACAGGGAGAACGATGTCTTCCACGTATCCCAGCTGAAAGATATTTGTGAATGACCCTTACCGCATCATCGACCATGGATAGATGGATGTTGAAAATGAGGAGAATTTTATAGAGGATCCATTAGATATTGAGGATTGACAGGAGTGAGTTCTTCATGGATGGTCGATACCTCTGGTGCACATTCGCTGGTAGCATGGGAACCTGTAACACCCCGAGATTCTATGAAAAATATTCTTTTTAATTTCATTAATGTCTTGTGTCATACGCTACACCAAAAGGATCTTGCATGACGCGCATCCTTGACTTGCCTTGTATTACACGCAATCACGACCTTCCTCAGTAGCGTGTGTAGTATGCAATACCGAGTTTCACTAAACAACGATATATTATTAAAACTAGGCATTATGAATATTAATAACCAGATTTTAAAATTTTAGAAATTTTATCTCTCAAAATGGACTTCATTTTTGGATTCGGAGTATCGAATTTAGCCTAAGGTGAAATTTTGGTACTTTTCAGATAACTTTCATATTCTGATGAATAGTGAAAATTACTAAATTTTAATTAAAAACAACTTTTTAATCAAAATAATTAATAGTGATAAATTGTTAATTTGAGTGTTTTTAAATTATATTTAGAATATATTTTTACAATTTAATACAATGTTGGTCATTGGATGTAATTCTACATTTAAACCAGTTATAAACAAGTTTCAATCTTTTGATAGTTATTATCTCTTAAAAACAAGCTATTTGTTTTGACGACGGGAATTAATTTTTAAATTAGTTAATGCAACTGATATGTTTTGAATTTGGAAAAATAGACATCATTTTTGAGTTCATAATATAAAATAAAGCTTCGGCCTAATTTTTGGTATTTTTCAGAAAAATTTCAATTTTTGATGAATAGTGAAACCACTAAGTGGTAGTTCAAAAAACTGAATTGTTCATAAAACTTAATTTTACTGCTTCTGTGAGTGGAATTTCAAAAATCCGAGAGACACGGTTGATGTCAGTAAGTAAAATGTGGTTCAATGAGATGAAAATAATTTTTTGGTGAATAATAACTTCTTACTTTTTTTACCACGGTTAAAAGTTAATAGGGTAATTAAGGGTAGAAATGATATTATTATTACCCTAACACATGTCCTAATTCTATTGGACAAGTGTAATTCGACCAAAGACAAACTTAGGAATAATATATGATCATTTAGGCCCACTTAGATTAGATTAGGACATTTATTGTTAATTTATTTAAATAAGGGTTAAAAGAGTTAAAACCAATATTTATTTAATAAAACATTTTTAAAATGGTGTTATCCATAAGATAAATTCAACTATAAATATTCATTAGAAATCTAAAAATATTTCCTACATAATGGTATTTTATTTGTAATTTTTAGACATTAAATAATATAATTTATTTATGACACAACGATGGTGCAGTAATTATCTTATTAATGAAATATTGACATAATTGATGTTATAAATGCCCAAATAAATGTCATTTGATACTTTTTATGACTTACAATAATTTTATCGGTTAATATGACATGTTATTGTTGATTTAAGTAACTTTTTTAGAACTTATCATTCTGTTATGAATTTCATAAAAATCATGTACCAAATAGTGTCAAAATTGACATAAATTAGTTTTTAAAACAAATATTATATTATTAATTGTCATTTTATTCATAAAAATCTAAGGATCTGCCAAATGACTTAGATAAGGTTATATATATTAATAATAAACAACTTGGGGTTTGTTTGGATTCTTATAGTAAGTTTATTAACCTTATAGTGTAAGAACACAAAAAGACACGGTAAAAGTAAAATTATTTAACTTAATGTTAAATATAAATGATAAGGTTAAAATACGAAACTAAACATGTCTAAATTCTATTGTATGAGATGATTTCAAACCATCCCCACCTTATCCTCGAAATAAATCATTTTGGAGCTATTTAAAACCGAACTTGACTTTATAATAAAATAATATTTTTAGTTATTCCATAGGTGCCCCTCTCCTCCCTTATAAAAGTGAACCTCCTCCCTCTCTTCCTCACACAACGATGAGCCTTCAAGATCTGCCAAACCCTGCCAAATTATCTTCTCCACTTCCCTAGAAACATCCTAGAGGTTCTGGTATTCCTCAACGACCGATTTTAGTGCCCTAAGAGGAGGTCTCAAAGAGGCGCTTCAAAGAAGAGGTAATTTCCGTTACTGATTCTTTCAACTTTATTTCTTCTTCCTCTTCATCTTCTTAGGTTGTTTCATTATGAAGTAATAACATAAGTATCACTCATATACTGATATTTTATTATAATTATGAAATAACCCTATTTCACCATCTATCCATCCTACGGAAAACGAAATCACCGCGCGTGCGTACGTACGGAATACCGTCTCCACACTGTGTTGTAATCTGTTTTTCCACCAACACCTTACATGGATGGGTATTATGGTGTAAAAAATTACTATACATAGTTATTATAACATCATTATAATTTTGATATATTGTATCATCCACTCCAATTCAATTCAATAATTATGGAAATGATATCATCGCTCGTGCGTACGTACGGACTACCGTCTCCACGACGCGATGAGATTCATTCTCCATGTTAACCATTTAAGAATGATTATAAAGTATATATAAGAAATAATAATGAAATATATGACATTATAAAGCTACTATATTTATGTGTGTATATATTTTTTTCATCTACTTAATTCCATTCAACTCAATAAGGAATCGAAAATAGCGTTCATGCATACGTACGACCTACCGTCTCCATGAACAGTGTATTTCTTTCCATTTACTAATTTATTATATATTTGTATATTCTGAATATATATTATATATAAATCATGTTTTATATTCTATAATTAAGTAATTATGATCTAATAAATCATATAAAAAATTTCAAGTCAAAACACGGACGACAAATGAAACAATTTTACCCAAAATGCTCTTTAACATAGAATTTACAAAAGAATGGGTAATATAATGTCATAAGTGAACCATATATGATATCATAACAATGAGTATGATTCTGGAATAAGTCAATGACATTATTTATATCATTATACAGGATGTTCGGACACTTATGAAGCAAATTGGATCTACGGTAAGGGAAAATATCACAATCTCATTTTTATCCGAGATTGTTTTTACTTTGGCATTTACTGGGGTGTATTTTATAATCCACATCCATGTTCCCTCAATATATAATATTATTTCCATACACCTACAATTGTTTAAATCCAATTTTACCTTTCGGTGTGTTTTTAGTAAAAGATATGAATGGAATCGTTTTTCGTTTTTCTTAGGAGGTAATTTTTTATTTTTCCGACAAAAGTACGAAAAATGTTTTTTTAACTTATACGGCATGAATGGATTTTTAAAACATTATTTCCAAGAAGCTTCCTTTACAAGTTTTCATGTTTATTTTTAATCAACTTTTTTAGTTTCAAATTGTAAGACATGTTAAGAAAGTAAAATTTTTTTGAAGTAGAAAGGATATTTTCCTCAAGAATGGAGTTCAAGTGTTTTATCAAAATTATTTTCCATATAAGATAATAAAGGGTTCTGTTTTTATCCCTATTATTACATTGATTCGATTATGTTGTGATGGAAATATTTTTATGAATTCCTTTATCTTATATGAATTGATTTATGATGTCATGATGTTTAAGATTCCCATTTGTATTACATGGGTTATGCAATGATGTATGATTTATGATTTTGTGGCACACATAAGAATGGCATCATTATGATATGGGTGGGACCTATATCTCCCTCCAATGCATTAGGTAAAGATTTTATATCTCATGAGATAGACATGGTTGGAATGGTAGGTTATACGGGTTCAGTGAAACAGGACTAAAATGAGGGTGACTCGGTTCAGAAAGGGACTTTTTCCACTAAGATAGTCTTGCAATTGAGTCTTGACAAATAATAAATGATTCTCTATGATTATGTTTGTATGACACAAAGTTTAATGTATTAAGTTATGATTATTGTGATTACATTTCACTGCCATGAGTTATTCCACGTTATGAAATTATGATCTCTTTTACAGGTTATGATTTCTAGAAGTTATGTGCTTATGTATATGATGTGATTGATATTTCTTTTGTTTACCCTTACTGAGCATTTGAGCTCACCCTTTCATGTTTTATTTTCCCCAGGATATAAGGAAAGGTTTTAGGTAAAAAAAGAAAGAAGATCTTTATGGGAGATGTTGAAGATCTTTCACCAGGATTATAAGATTATATTCCGTGTTTCCAAAGACACTAAACTATTACGATCCTTGTGTGTGTGTTTTTTTATGTACTAAGTATTCCGCAAATGTAATGTAATGTCAATGTACGTCAAGCTTCGGGTCTCTACAGTTGGTATTAGAGGAAAGGTCTAGTCAACCTTTGGAAACTGGGATGTGAGAACGTTAGTGAGATCCCTAGAGATATTTCTAAGGTATATCTAGGGATGTCCCTAAAGATAAGTAAACATATAGGATATAGTCCTAGAACTATGGTAACGATATTAGATTAAACCAAAGTTGTTAGATATTTAAGTAAATACCCCTTTATTATGATTATTTCCTCTAACACTATTCTTTTTGGGTTTTAGAAAATGGTTGGAAACAAGATGATTCACGATAATGGAGGATATTATGGACAATGGGATGATATTCTTCATGAGAAACCAAATGAAATGGGATTTGGAAGTCCAACCATCATTATTATGCCGAATCAGCAATCTCATAATATGATCAATAAACTCAAATTTGGTAAGTTTCCTGACTCGACTAATAAGAGAAAGATGGAGTTTCTTGATGATCATAGAGGAAACAAAGTTCAATTTCCCCCATGTAAATCATGTGGGAAGAGTCATCAAGGAGAATGTTTCAAAGGGACTGGAAGATGCTTTGGGTGTGGAAAAGAAGTACACAAAGCCAGTAAGTGTAAAGGAAAAGGTTCAGTTAACACCAGGGATGAGGATAATGGTATTGCTATGACATCAACAATGGTTTAATGTTTTAAATGTGGAATGTACGGGCATTATGCAAACCAATTCCCTAAGGGAATGTCTCATGAAGAGAATCAGTATGGCCGTATGAGTAGTATTTATGTTGATGATGATGAAGAGACTACAAATGATATGTTAGTTGAAAGAATTGTTGAAGCTCAGTCAATGGTTTATAAAGGTAGTGGAATGATTACATGTTTATCATGAGTAATGTTGTATAAGTAATCTCATGGTACTATGGAATAAAGAGACATCTAAGGATTGTTACACTATTGTATTTCCTTGAGTTTTGAAAGTGTATGATTAATGGTACCAGTATCAATGAACGGTTATTCAGATATTTTTGGAATGTAGATGATATGCGCATAATGAAGGGATATGGAGAAAATTAAATGATTGATAGTATTCCTGAGCTCATGAATGATATAAGGAGAAGGTTATATCATGGTCTGAGTATATTGAATTTTTGGATTTTGGTATGTGGAAAGAGTTAACGTTTTACTACATTCATGTTTTCACTAAGGTTCAATGGGTATTCATTCTTCAAGAGAATACCTGATTAAGATATTCACATGTCTGTAATTTGACCAACAAGATATATCTTATGATATATGGGGGATAAATGATGGAATTCAAGTGATTGTTCTGTGACATTTCAAGTAATCATTTTCTTTATACTATGAGCTTGGACCGAAGTATTTTAGATAAACCTAAAGATTGGAATGGATTATGTTGGACATAAGTTAGGATAAAACGTTTTTCAATATTATTGATGGGATGTTATAATAATATAGCTTTTGAATAAGAACAACCTGCAGGACGGGCGACAACCCATCGCGTCGGACAAGGCTGTGGGAATCGAACCCACAACAGAAGTGCGACTGGCCTTTATCGCCTACCACTGGCCTACAGGAAGTCCCTGGTGAGTAGAAACTAGTTTTATTTTATTAAGCGGTATGATATATGAAGTATAAGTTCATTTTTGGAACCATATATGATTAACCATAAGATGGACTTATAACTTTTGCTAACCTTTTGTTTGAAAGAGATGGAATGACCCATCATTCTATCACATGATCTGCTAACACAACACGAATTACAAATTCAACTTCATTTCTTTAAGATATGAAGTGGAAATTGTCCAAAGAATGACAAATGGTGAGACTATACCAAAATCACAAAAGTATTTCTTCTAATTCCAATTTCATCAACATTAGGGAAACGATCTTGAAAACCAAAAATGTTGTCCTAGTGATCTTATATCTGATTAATCAGATGGTACCTTAGATGGTCAAAAATTTATGGATTTGTGATTGTTGTCTTTTCCATAGCCATGTTCTCTACCACTCTCCATCAGAACATGATGGTTAGATTTTTCATCCATATCCTTATTTTCACCTATATGGAAACCCATTGATTAGTTTATTTGGGTAACCATTACGTTTCATACTTTTATTTTTAAAGATTGGTTTTGGTATTACTCTTTATGATGTGGGTTTCTATTAATGGAACTTTCGAATAGTAAACCATTTATAACCCCGACGAATTTTGAGGGCGAAATTCATTTTAAGGGGGGTAGAATGTAACACCCCGAGATTTTATGAAAAATATTCTTTTTAATTTCATTAATGTCTTCTGTTGTACGCTACACCAAAAGGAGCTTGCACGACACGCATCATTGAATTGCATTGTATTACACGCAATCGCGACCTTCCTCGATAGCGTGTGTAGTATGCAATACCGAGTTTCACTAAACAACGATATATTATTAAAACTAGTCGTTATGAATAGTAATAACCAGCTTTTAAAAATTTAGAAATTTTATCTCTCAAAATGGACTTCATTTTTGGATTCGGAGTATCGAATTTAGCCTAAGGTGAAATTTTGGTACTTTTCGGATAACTTTCATATTCTGATGAATAGTGAAAATTACTAAATTTTAATTAAAAACAACTTTTTAATCGAAATAATTAATAGTGATAAATTGTTAATTTGAGTGGTTTTAAAGTATATTTAGAATATATTTTTACAATTTAATACAATTTTGGTCATTGGATGTAATTCTACATTTAAACCAGTTATAAACAAGTTTCAATCTTTTGATAGTTATTATCTCTTAAAAACACGCTATTTGTTTTGACGACGGGAATTAATTTTTAAATTAGTTAATGAAACTGATATGTTTTGAATTTGGTAAAATAGACATCATTTTTGATTTCATAATATCAAATATAACTTAGACCTAATTTTTGGTATTTTTCTGAAAACTTTCAATTTTTGATGAATAGTGAATCCACTAAGTGGTAGTTAAAAAAATTGAATTGTTCATAAAACTTAATTTTACCGCTTTTGTGAGTGGAATTTTAAAAATCCGAGAGACACAGTTGATGTCAGTAAGTAAAATGTGGTTCAATGAGATGAAAATAATTTTTTGGTGAATAGTAACTTTTTACTTTTTTTACCAGGGTTTAAAGTAGATAGGGTAATTAAGGGTAGAAATGATATTATTATTACCCTAACACATTTCATAATTCTATTGGACAAGAGTAATTCGACCAAAGACAAACATATGAATAAACTATGACCATTTAGGCCCACTTGGATTAGATTAGGACATTTATTATTAATTTATTTAAAGAAGGGTAAAAAGAGTTAAAATCAATGTTTATTTACTAAAACATTTTTAATATGGGGTTATACATAAGATAAATTCATCTACAAATATTCATTAGACAGATAAAACGATTTAATACATAATGGTATTTTATTTGTAATTTTTAGACATTAAATAAGTTAATTTATTTATGACACAACAATGGTGCAGTAATTATCTTATTAATGAAATATTGACATAATTGATGTTATAAATGCCCAAATAAATGTCATATGAGTCTTTTTATGACTTAAACTAATTTTATAGGTTAATATGACATGTTATTGTTGATTTAAGTAACTTGTTTCGAACTTATCATTCTGCTATGAATTTCATAAAAATCATGTACCAAATAGTGTCAAAATTGTCATAAATTCATTTTTAAAACAAATATTATATTATTAATTGTTATTTTATTCCTAAAAATCTAAGGTTCGGAAAAATGAATTAGATATGGTTTTATATATTAATAATAAACAACTTGGGGTTTTTTTGGATTCTTATAGGAAGTTTATTAACCTTATATTGTAAGAACACAAGAAGACACTGTAAAAGTAAAATTATTTAACTTAATGTTAAATCTAAATGATAAGGTTAAAATAGGAACCTAAACTTGTCTAAATTCTATTGGATGAGATTATTTCGAACCATCCCCACATTAGCCTCTAAATAAATCAATTTGGATCTATTTAAAACCGAAATTGACTTTATAATAAAATAATATTTTTAGTTATTCCAGAGGTGCCTCTCTCATCCGTTATAAAAGGGAACCTCCTCCCTCTCTTCCTCACACAACATTGAGCCTTCAAGCTCGGCCAACCCCTGACTAATTCTCTTCTAAACTTCCTTAGATTCATCCCAGAGGTTCCGGTCTTCCTCAAAGACCAATTGTAGTGCCCGAAAAGGAGGTCTCAAAGAGGCGCTTCAAAGAAGAGGTAATTTCTATTACCGATTATTTCAACTTTATTTCTTCTTCCACTTATTCTTCTTAGGTTGTTTCATTATGAAGTAATAACATCAGTACCACTCATATAATGATATGTTATTATAACTATGAAACAAACATATTTCACCATCTATCCATCCTACGGAAAATGAAATCACGGCGCGTGCGTACGTACGGAATACCGTCTCCACGCCGTGGTGTAATATTTTTTTCCACCAACACCTTACATGGATGGGTATTATGGTGTAAAGAATAACTATACATAGTTATTATAACATCATAATGATTCTGATATATTTTATCATCCACTCCAATTCAATTCAATGATTATGGAAATGATATCATCGCTCGTGCGTACGTACGGACTACCGTCTCCACGACGCGATGAGATTCATTCTCCATGTTAACCATTTAAGAATGATTATAAAGTATATATAAGAAATAATAATGAAATATATGACATTATAAAGATACTGTATTTATGTGTGTATATATTTATGTCATCTACTTAATTCTATTCAACTCAATAAGGAAACGAAAACAGCGTTCATGCGTACGTACGGACTATCGTCTCCACGAAGGGTGTATTTATTTCCATTTACTAATTTATTATATATATGTATATTATGAATATATATTATATATAAACCATGTTTTATATTCTGGAATTAATTAAATATGAACTATTGAATTATATGAATAATTGAAAGTCAAAATGCGGATGACAAATGAAACAATTTTACCCAAAATGCTCTTTAACACAGAATTTACAAAAGAACGGGTAATATAAAGTCATAAGTGAACCATATATGATATCATAACAATGAGTATGATTCTAGAATAAGTCAATGACATTATTTAAATTATTATACAGTAGGTTTGGACACTTATGAAGCAAATCAGACCTAAGGTAAGGGAAAATATCACAATCTCATTTTTATCTGAGATTGTTTTTACTTTGGCATTTACTGGGGTGTATTTTATCATCCACATCCATGTTCCCTCAATATGTAATATTATTTCCATACACCTACAATTGTTTAAATCCAATTTTACCCTTCGGTGAGTTTTTAGTAAAAGATATGAAAGGAATCTTTTGTCATTTTTCGTACGAGGTACTTTTGAATTTTCCGAAAAAAGTACAAAAAATGTTTTTTTAACTTATACGGCATGAATGGATTTTTAAAACATTATTTCCAAGAAGCTTCCTTTAAAAGTTTTCATTTTTATTTTTAATCAACTTCTTTTAGTTTCAAATTGTAAGTCATGTTAAGAAAGGAAAATGTTTTTGAAGTAGAAAGGATATTTTCCTCAAGAATGGAGTTCAAGTGTTTTATCAAAATTATTTTCCATCTAAGATAATAAAGGGTTCTGTTTTTATCCCTATTATTACATTGATTTGATTATGTTGTGATTGAAATATTTTTATGAATTCCTTTATCTTATATAAATTGTTTTATGATGTCATGATGTTTAAGATTCCCATTTGTATTACATGGGTTATGCAATGATGTATGATTTATTATTTTGTAGCACACATAAGAATGGTATCATTATGAGATGGGTGGGACCTATATCTCCCTCCAATTCATTGGGTAAATATTTTATATCTCATTAGACAGACATGGATGGAATGGTAGGTTATACCGGTTCAGTGAAACAGGACTGAAACGAGGGTGACTCAGTTCATAAAGGGACTTTGTACACTAAGATAGTCTTGGCAATGAGTCTTGACTAATAATAAATGATTCTCTATGATTATGTGTGTATTACACAATGTTTAATGTTTTATGTTATGATTATTGTGATTACATTTCACTGCCATGAGTAATTCCAGGTTATGAAATTATGATCTCTTTTACAGGTTAAGATTTCTTAAAGTTATGTGCTTATGCATAAGATGTGATTGATATTTCTTTTCTTTACCCTTACTGAGCATTTGAGATCACCCTTTCATGTTTTCTTTTCCCCAGGATATAAGGAAAGGTTTTAGGTATAAAAAAAAGTAGATCTTTATGGGAGATGTTGAAGATCTTTCACCAGGATTAGAAAATTATATTCCATGTTTCCAAAGACACTAAACTATTACGATCCTTCTGTGTGTGTTTTTGTTATGTACTAAGTATTCTGCAAATGTAATGTAATGTCAATTTACGTCAAGCTTCGGGTCTCTACAGAACCTCTAGGAGAACACATTGGAGTGGGAGGCTCAGATGCATTTTCAATACCCCCACTTGTTCCCTTAGTTTGATTTGTGGATTATGGGGATGTAAAGCCTGAGGTGGTTAGAATGTAAAGAGCATAAATTTACATATAATTTTTTTTGTAAATAAATGGAAATTTTACAAGTCAGTGAAAATTTATGTTGCATGGTTATGAGGCGTAGGGTGACTGGAATGAATTTATTATCTTTTCTTCGGGTACGTTCAGTAAATGTTTGAGAGGGTTTTTATATCATTTGAATCAGTGCTCGGAATTCAAATCTGAGGGATCTGTTGAACACGAAGAACCAGTTTTACCTTAAAGATACATTCAACTCGAAGACTGTAGGTCGAGGGTGAAATTTAGATTTTGGGTTTTTTTTGAATGATAAAAATAAAAATAAAAGTGTTTGACATTTTTTTTATTTTCAACTGCCATGTGGGTTATGGGAGGTGGTGTCCACCGAAACTAAACCACCATTTGGAAGTTATGAAGTGGAGACCACCAGACCATTGCCTCTCATGAGAGGTTATGGTGGTGGGGACCACCCGAACCTAACCTCCAATGAATGGTTATGGTGGTGTGGACGAAATGAGGCCTAAACCTCCTTATCTCCCCTCATAATGGATAAAAACCTCTCAACCCCATCATTAATTTGGAAGAGCCTCTTGACTTCCCCAACATTAATTATGCCAACTCACATATCTTTTTTATGCCAACTATCTTTAATTAATTAAATCATTATTATTATTATTATTATTATTCCAATGACTAAATAGATATTACATTCTATTACATTGGGCTACCTATTCATTTTTTGACAAAGGAATGAGATCTTGGTAGAATGATCTTCAACAAGGAATGCTCCACCATTGAAGAATGATCCACCAATGAAGAACGTTGAACCCATTCGTCCTTCCCTGGGACTTCTTCGGATGTGGGAAATCCTCATCTACAGTGAATCGATGAACATACTACCTTCTTGTGACAAGGTCATCAAGCGAATGATGTAGGGTTTATTTTCGTGATAATTCTTTCTATGTACTCCCTTATTTTCTGGTGCAGGTTTGGAACAATCATTGATGAAGGTTATGGTTTCACGTTCATGCTTCATTCATTGTGAATCACATTCAATCACTCTAAACATGGAGGGTGTGGGAAAAAAAACATGGCAGGACCCCTCCACTATTTTCTTTGATGTGTTCTTCAAAATGGAGAAAGGTGATGAAGGTGATGTTGCCGCCACCCGTGGCTTCAATGACCAGCGCCGCCCCATAACGCTTTGCCCTCCCGACCAAACCGGCCCCACGCCTGGATGAGCCAATAGCGCCCGACCTAGCCACCCATGGATGGACCTAGTCACAGTGCTGCCCCGGGCCGAACCCCCTCATCGCACTGCCACCATGCCCCGCCAACGAGCCGTCGCCGTGCCACATTATCGTGAAGCCATCCTCCGAGCCACACACATGGAAGGTGTGTCACATGGTGGTAGTAATGACTTCGTAGAGGAGGTCCTTCAGGTGGATATGTTTGATTCATAAAATGCATCCATGGTTACTGAGGTGATTGAATGAGTCTGCGAGGACCAAGTCAATGGTGGGGGCTCTAAGCGTTTGGCTCTGGTTAATACCTCAATGTAGATTATGAGACAAGGCATTCAGCAGGCAGGATTCTCTGAGCTGCCATGTCAGGCCCTGCAGTCAATCCCTTCCTATGCTGAGAAGGTTATAGCTGGGGGAACAAATAGGAGCTATCATAACTGGTTTGCAGTGTTGGGAGAGGACGACTTCAAAGCTAGTGTATAACGAGATGGGATGGAGGGAATCCATAGAGAGGGGAAGGACCATTTAGAGGATGTGGGTGCTTCCTATGAGGATAATGAAGATCCTTTGGATTTCCCTGCTGAATACAACTAAATGTCCATTAAGCAAGAATATCTCAGATCATCCACAAGGAAAGTCAAGTACACTACTATCGGTTCGGATGGCTTTATTAAAAACAAACAGAGGGCGTTTCGTATGAATGAGTATTCCAACATAACCAGTCCTCCAAAAACTAGATCTGCATATAGGGGAAAGATGCCCTCAAAAGCTCCCATATCTGTGAGAAACCAGCATACATCGCCCAACTCATCATGTGACATGGTGGCTACAGGTGGTGAGGATTTTGTCCCAGACAACCACCTGAGCGGTACGGGGATGAGGGATCATAGACAGTAATGTGAGTCAAAATTCACTGAAGACCTGCAGTGACAGATATGCTTAGTGCTGGAACACATGGACCTACTTATGCACTCAGATGAAGAAATTGCAGAAGAAACAATGTACTTGACATCTCTGAAGAAGACGGTAAGAACGATTGGTGTGACCATCACTAAGGAGGTTGGTGAGTGGATCGATAAGCATGACCGCATTTTGCTGAGAGGCTTCAATATGGAGAATATAAAAATGGGGGAATTTGAGAAATATTGGGACAACTTGGATAATTAGTATGATGAAATTCATAGTGCTACCCGGCCATATAGGTAAATTCAATCCCCAGGATTTTGTTTAGGGAGATGGATTCCAATCGGCTCAAATGTTTTTTCAAAAAGGATGTAATCTCTTTAGGTGATTAATCCTGTGAGGGTTCTCACTTCCCCATTAAAAGTGTTTTGAAAATAAAAAAGTAACATTGAGCTTCGGAGAAACATTAATCTTTTCCTCCATCATGCTACCCAATGCATTGGAGAGATATCTCGGGATCACCTACCCTAGGATTAACACGGAACAACATGTATATGTAATCAATTCTCAAAAACAATAACATATTCATAACAAATAAAACGAACATAAAGGAAAGATAACAATTTCACTTTAAAATCATAATATATCATTTCAAGATATTTACATAATCAATGTTTTATCTACCCATTTTCATAACCATTTATAAAATTAAATAAAGTGATTTTCGAACCAAAGTGTCCCATTCCACTTTGTGGCTTTTAAAGAAATTAACATTTTAAAATAGACAAATCCATATAAATAAATCCTTGATACCACTTTGTAAACATGGAAATTAATAAGAACAACTTAGAAGATTAAATCATTAAAATTATATTTAGTTAAGGAGTTCCTAACCAAACGAGATATGCTTGAATAAAAATATTTGAAGAACAACATTTAATAAAAAATTTATAATAACATGAGTATAAATATATTAATGATATAATATTCCAATGTAATGTATATAAACCATATAAAAGTAAATTGTTGCATAATAGCAATTAAGTCTCAATGGATTGTAAATTGAGACGAAATCACTTGTAAGGACGATATCATTAGATTAAAGATAAATCAATTTTGTAATTATGTGTGAAAAATAATAATAGACCCAATATATGTGGATATTAAGTGTAAAACAATCAGAGGTCATTCACAGATATTCATAGCATGACATAATCAAGAAATATAAGTTTAACCCAATGAATTGAAGTTGGGTAATGAAGTTCCCATAGAAAAATTAGATAGCTTAATGGCGTCACATTGAAATTCATAAAATGAGTTGATGATAGGTAAACGGGAATGTAGTCGATTAGAAATAAAATTTATTGAAATAAGGATATAGAATAAAAAATACCAAAATAAGAATATGTATATTAAAATACATAAAAAAATATGGCTTTTAAAAAGTGGAGGGTAAAAGGTTCCCTTACTGATTTTGTAACATACGAAACAAACACCCCATGAAATAAGGACCATACAAAGTAGATTTAAATACCCATAAATGAAATTAAATTACATAAAGAGTATAATCATGGGATGTAAATAAACCTCTCAAAAGAAATAGTGAAAAATATTTCATGAATCTCAAATGAATAAAGAGTGAGATATAAACCCCTTAACTCATTGTAATAAATCGAATCATATGAAAAAGAGATAATAACCAGAAATTGAATTATAGAATAACATGAATATAAAAATAATAATGATAATATATATCATATGGATGTTCAAAATACACCACATTCAATAAAAAAGTGGCGAACAATGGAAATCCCAATGAATTAAATGTGAGATAAGAATCCCTTACCTCGGGTCAAAATTTACTTACTTGTTCTTTATTCGTCCTGAATGACAAACATAAGTTAATTTCTACTTGAATGAAATTATTTTTCAATATTATTATTCCTTTTATATCATTTATTACTTTTATACGACAATTATTTAATTATTTGAGTTCATATCATACATTTTTTCGATGTTCGGAACATAAGTCAAAAATGAACTTGTTATAATTATAAATTGTCCATGGGGTCAAAAGTAGATTATCTACAGAATTATATTCATAATTTATATATCATATATATCATATATATACCTTATATATAAATTTATTTATTTTTAATAGTACATTACATTTTGAGATAAGAAATGAAATGCATTGTTCATGGAGACGGTATGCCGTACGTACGCATGAATTCTTCTTTCATTTCTTTTCCTATTTTAATGGAATGAAAACATAGTGATACATCGGTATATTATAATTTCATTATAATTTATATGTCATATATGTTACCTAATTTCATAAATTCTATCCTTTATATGTTCCACGTATTGCATGAACGAGTCATATCACTTTAAGGGGGTGGTAGTCCACACTTTCTCAAATGAAAATATCACGTTTACAAAATATGGAAACCATAAAGGTATGCTATAAATGAAAAATACAGAAGTATTTAAACAATATAAATATAATATATATCTCATATAAATAATTTTCTATCATAATGGACACCATGAGAGGCGGTTGAAGATAATTGAACAATTATCATTCCTTGAAGCACTAGTTTGTCGTCCATAGAAATAGTATGATTTTTCCCATTAGATGGAGGTGTATGTATGTGTAGCTAGAATCCATATCATAATAACATCTTATTATATTTAGGATAATTTTTTTGTAATAAAATAAAGCAATAAAAAGAGTTTAAGGGGTTGGAGATGTAAAATAAAACAAAAGAACTTAAGAGAAGATTTTACTTTTAAATCGGGTAACTCCTTTTGGTTTGAACCAAAAAGACTTCTTAGAGTTATTTTTGCTAAAGTTAAGGATTCTAATTTGAATAGAGAGATCTTTTAAGATTATAGGAGTAGAGGTTATATGATCCAATGGCATTTTATGTGTGAAAAATCAGTTGTATGTGAGGGATTTTTATAAGGGAGGGGAGGGGATCTTTTGGAAAGTTGGAAAATATTATTCTATTATGTAATGATCTTCAGTTTCTAAAACACCAAAAAACTGAAGTTGATGATATGTTGGAAAATGTTTGAAATAAAATAATCCAATATTAATTGGGTATGTTTTGGATGTTGTTTAAATTTTTATCTGATTATTTATTTAAATCCTTCATTAATGATGTTCACACTCCATCATCATTGTGTAATAAATAATTTTATTTATTTGATTTCTAAAAATAATAAAAAATTAACATGATGTAGGAAATAATTTTAGAGGTCTAATAAATTTTTATAGTAAATATATAAATTATATAACAGACATTATAATTATTTTAGTAAAATAATATGTGTTTATGACATTTTTATTTTTACTTTAAATAAAAAGTAATTAATATCATTATCTTACCCATGTGGCACCATGGTACCCAAATTTGACCCATGGATTGTCTTGGTCAGCCATGACTCATAAAATAAGTTTAATACAAGTTTTGAGGTAATTTTATATAATTATAACATTATTTTTCCTTTAATTACGCTATTTACCTCTAATAGCGATTAGTAAAAGTCAAAAGTTACTATTCACAAAAAATTATTTTCATTCCATTGAACCAAAATTTAAATACTAAGGACAACCATATATTTCATATTTTTGAATTTCAATTCTCATAAGCTGTAAAATTCTGTTTTATGTAAATTTGGAAAAGCACCTAGAAGGTGGATAAAAAGAGGTTAAAAGGTTCAATATAATTTAATATATAAAATCTTATTAAAAAATGAATCCAACGAATTAAATTGTATTTTTATAGATATTATGAATCTATTTTGTCTTTAAAACAAAGTTTAATATAAATAATAATTCCTTATACAAATAGTCTGTTTTAAACAATAACTCTGTGTTTTTCACTATTTATCAAAAATTGAATGTTGTAATTAAAATACAAAAAAGTCACCCTAATCAAAATATGATATTCCATATTAAAAATGATGTCTATTTTACCAAATTAAAAATATATAAGTTTCATTAATTATATTAATAATTAAATTTCGTTGTCAAAACAAAAATCATGTTTTTAAGAAATAATAAATTCCAAAAGATTGAAACGTGTTAATGTCCAATTTAAAAGTGAAATTACATCTAATATGGTACATTGGATTAAAGGGTAAACATATAATATATTTACACTTTAAATAAAATAGAAAATATAATATAATCATATTAAAATATTAAATTGAAATGTGGTTTTTAATTAAAATACAACATTTTTTCACTATTTATTAAAAAATGAACATAATCGAAAAAATATCAAAATTTCACCCAATGTAAATTTTGATGACCCGAATCTAAAGAATAAAATTAATTTGTCAAATGGAATATATAAAATAAAAAAAAATATTAAAATAGGGTTTTCCATTAAAAAGTGGTAAATTGATTTTTTTATGAATATTAGAATATTTGTTCATAAAATTGGATTTCATTGACATTTTAAGCCTCTATCATTTATTATACGAATTAAAGAACATTTAAAAAACATATATAGTAATATTTTCATTAGTTCTATTCATTACCACAAATACAACGTCTTGGCATTAACAACCATTTAAAATAATATTATTATATTATTATTGTGCAACATTAGATTTCAATGAAACCAGTTGTTGCATATTGGGTACGCCCTTGAACATAGAATATCATTTAATGTAAAATTAATATCTAATTTCAAAAATATTAATAAATAATAAAATTTCATATTCTTTATTTACCTGGAATTTTACAATCTCCCTCATTTTAGACTTATTTGGGTGATGTTTGACTCATTGGGTAGTTTTGTCACATGTCCCAGGAAAGCTTACATTACTATTTTGTATTTCTATTGGTCATGGAGTCTTTGTTGGATGTGTTTTTTATTAAGATTAATTATCAATTAGTTTTTTATTGATCCTTTTTATTATTATTTCATTCATTGTATTTCAATTTCAAATCCATGGTTTTTCAAACTCTATTGTTGAAGGAAAATAAGTTAATTTCATTTTTGATGTATGTGTTTCTATCAAAGTGTATTTGATTTAATAACTCTTATATGTCTTTTTTATCCATATGGGATGTATATTAAATTGTATTTTCATCAATTTAAAAAATATTTTTTGTTAATTTTAATCATTGATTTTGAAAATGGTCTCTGATAAAATAGAATTTTTGGAACCATTATACTTCCAGGAAATAGACATAGGAAATCCTAGTGTTTGTTTCACAACTAGTGGTTACTTATGTTATCTTGATAGGTTTTAATTGGAATAAATATCTATTGGAACCAATGATTTCCATATTACTATTATTTTATGTCTACAATATATTCTTATAGGAATGAGAATAAATGTTTTTTTATATTATAAATGATTTATCGCATGCTGTATTCTTTAATGTATATTTTCTCAAATTTTTATAATGTATAGTTTTTGTTTATATTTTAAATATTCATTGATTTTCTGAATATGGTATTCATTGATGGAAAAGAGTAGAATGTTAAAAAATGATTATGCTTGTGAAAAATGTTTATAAAACTATATTTTTAAATAATATAAATTGTGCTCTATTTATATTATATCATCTATAACTTATTAGGCGAGGTAATATAATTATGTGTTAGTGCAAATTTCCCCAGATCTTCTACCTAATGATTACCAACAGGATCTAATCATTGAGTTGGGATTTAAAGTCAATTTTTAAAAAATTAAAATACACATTTTCTAAATGAAAATTACATTAGTATTCGTGAAATAATATTTATATCGAGTTAAAAAATAAAATAATAGCTTTGTTAGGAAATTCATTTAGTACTGTCATTATCTATGGTGTATCTTCTAGTCAGATATTTAAATGAAAAGGTAGCAAAACTTCTTATAGAACAATTTTTGGGGATTTTCCTAGAATGTATCAGGTTATTTTATATCAGTTTGTTTTTCCATGTAAATAAAATCCTAATAACATGGATGTTCAAAATACATTGCATTATTTTGGATAATCTGGCCGCCAAGTGAATTTTTGTGAAATGATATCCAAAGTGAGTAAGAAATTTTCAAACTTCACTATGGTCATGTAGGTTCATAGCAATTTTTCCAAGGTGATGGATCTTATACATATGTTATGTGGGATATTTATATAGAAATTAAATATCAAGGTTATCTGAGACTAGACGCATTCATTTTTTGGAGTGTTCACAAGATGAATATGAATTAGTTCATTCCACAACTAAAGAAACATTTTAAATTTTTTGATTCATAGTACACAATTTTGTTGATGAACATCCTAGTAATTTGTTTATATCATCAGTTATATTTTATTTTATTTTTGTGGTTATTTAGAGAATATTTTATTCTTGTTTGTTCATTCTACACCATTGGGAAAAATTTATGAACATGGATTCAGGTTTTGATTACATCAAATAATGATAACGATTAATGTGGAGGAGTGACGCTTATTATTTAATTATCTTGACATACTAATTATGATTTTTTTGGGAATGGGATTATTAGTGTTTAGACCTAGATAAACTTATATCACTATTAGCATCAGTTCATATCTATTGATGGGGCCACTCATGTTTATCAGGGGGAGTGGGACACTAGATCCGGATGTGCGCGACATGTTGTTATTTATTGTTTGTTAATATAATGCTAATTTATAGATTCGTTTCTTGATTCTATTATTCCATTATTGGTAGTTTAACTACCTATAGTGGTGTGTGTGTGTCCCACCTGGTATTTATAGATGATTTTTTGGTTTACCACCATAGTGAGATGTATAGATTTCCATGTTGATGCAGCCTTGAATGATACCCATTTATATGCCATCGTAACTTATGTATCCTTCTAATTTGGTAGAACATAAGGTCCATCTTTCATATCTCATGAATAAGGGATTTATCGATTCTAGAAAGTCACCATGAGTTTCAGCTATCCTCTTTTCTATGAATACATATGTTATATTCATGGATTTTATTGACTATTGATCTTTAAATATGTTGACATATAAGATCAAATATCTCATTCATGAGATTGACGATATCATTGATCGTATAAGAGGGGGTCATTGGATTTAATGAATGACCATTCATTTGGTTACCTCTAGTTTATATTACAAGAAGATGATATTCCTATGACAATGTAAATGAGTTGGTATGTTCATTTTAGGTTTATATTTATACCATTTTGACAAACTAATGCTTTTACATTTTTTTGGAATTGACCACGTATATTTTTAATCAGGTCTCAGACATTATTTTTGTGTTGTTTATGGATAATAATTTTTTAATCCATGTTAATGGAGGATCATACAGAATATTTGGGTATTAATATTAAATATTTAAATGAACATGATCTGTATGGTATGGTTTCGATATGTGAGTTTTGGTTTCAAGAAGTAATTTTTTTATGAAATGTAATATATAAGTGGTAAATCACAATTTATCTTAAAAAGGCACAATTAAAATGTTCTAGTATTGGTCTTTAAATGTGATTCTGATAAGAAGCTTCTTGGGGTATGTTGACTATTATAGGTTGTTTGTTCAGGATATCTCCATTATTGCATCTCAAATTATATCTTCAATCAGTATGTGGTAATGTTTATGTGGAATAACAAGTGTTAAAGATATTTTGATGAAATGAAACTGAATTTATTTTATTTCTAGTTTGGATTCGTAAATATCCAGGTTTATGTTATGATTTTTTTTATAATACTTCTTTCAAGGTATGTGGTTTTTTTCAGTATGAAAGGGAGACATGTGGTAACTTATGGTTCTGTCCATTTACGCACTGCGAAGAATAACTACCCTAACGATGATAATTTTTTGTAAGAGGTTATTCATGTATTAAAAGGAGGAACCACAACTAATTTTGGGATAAATTTATGCCATATTCTAATAATTATATCCTAAGGAATATTACACTCATAGGGATATGATGCAGCGACATAGAAAATTGTTGGAGTAACTCTGGTGATTTTATTTTTCTATTGAATATACAAATGGAAAATGATGTGTGGTTGTCAATGTTCTGAGCATGAAATTTTCAACACAGGTAGATATGGTATCAGGGGAAGAAATGTGATTTATTATTTAGTTTGATAAGATATACTAGAAAATCGATGACGCTAGTGGGAAGGTCATTCTGACAATAATAATGTCTTACATGTCGTTTTACAATCGGTTTTGGCTCAAGAAGATGTCTGACCCAAATTGTTAGGTCTTTTGTAAAATAAAATATGGTGGGGATAAGAATGTTGAGTGTTATTATGATCCCATTGGCTCATTGTGTATTATAAATAGGTTGGTTGTCCCTTTTCTCTGAGGAATGATTTTGTGGATAGTGGAAACCATTCAAGTTTTTCTGAATGAAAACGTACTCACAAGATATACTAATATTTGAGAGGTCAATATTGGGGGTGATGTATGAGATGGTTGATTTTGGATTTTTTTCTCATGACATCCTTATTGTCATACAATTAATGATTTTCATCATACACTATATTGTATTTTTCATCATTTTCCCATTTCTGTATGAAGATGGAAATTCCATGAATTTTTTCATTGGTTTAACATGAACTCCTTTTGGGAATGGTGAAATTTGGGAGATCATTGATCTACAGATTATGTCAGTTCATTTTCTCTATATCATGGGTATTTTGAACATGGAACGTCTTGGGGAGTTTTATGCCTAAGATATTTTGAGACATAATGGATCCCCCTCAGTGGTTGTTTTTAACATGGTCCCATGGCTCGTATCTTGGTTTTGGACTGGAATGTGAAAGTCTATGGATTCCAAATTCAAATTTATTATTCCATATCATAGGAAAATGGATGGATAGATAAAAATAGATATCCATGGTCATGATGATATGCCATAGTCTTGTGTACTAGATTTTGAATGTTCTTAGTAAATTTATTTTCATTGACATGATTTGGCATACAAAATTATTTATCAATATTTTATAAAAATTGATATATTTGCAGATATTTATGGGAATCCATGTAGATATCCCTTATGTTGGGAAGATATGGGAGATATGTCCTTCGTTGGGAAAATTCTTGTTATATAGATGATGCAGAGGGTGTAGTAGATTAAGAGATATTGGTCATGGAAGAGAGTTGTCAAAAATAATATTTAAACCATCATCACCAGCTGCTAGAATTCTAAATTGGGGATCATATCCTTCATGGAGTTTCACTTCAATTAGGATATCATCGGGTTGGTATATAGGGAAATGTAATGCCATAATTTTCCCGTTTATTATTTTAAATATTATGTAGTTTTATTCTGAGGCTAACTGCTGAGATAACATTCGATTATGAGTCCGTGTGTTCTAGGAATAAATCATTGAAAAATATTTAAAAAATAGCACATGTGAGTGGTTTTCATGAAAAAGTGGAATAACATTAAAACAGATTCCCAAATCATAAATATGATGACCCCATTGCATTTAGAGCATCAACATTTCCTTATGAGATGCCTAACATCGACCAACATGAGACTAATGATAAAATTAATATATGGATGTTTAAAAAAAATAAATATTTTTTATTATATTTAACATTACACAATTATGAAGTAATTGGTTTTTTAATAGTTGTGTCTTAGAATTCAAGCTTATCGTTATAAGCCAATAATTCCTTTGAAGGGTGGTAAATGAGCTCTCTCCAATGAACGATGATGAATCAAGGATTGACGAAGACACAACCTCAATTATTCATTAAAAAGGATCTAAAATCAAAGAATGGTGTTTTTTCCATCGAAATATGTTCGTATTTTTGAATTTTATGATAAACATGAACCAACCCACAAATAGTTTGATCCATAGTTAGTTTGTTTGCGGGGGGGGGGGTGTTATGTAGTGTGGATGTAAGGGGTGATAAATTTTTGTTATTATTTTTTCTTCATTAATTCTTCTAACAAGTAAAATTGGAGGAGGAGAAGCATAATATCCTAGATCCATTCTTTGGGTGTTCTTCTACATTCTCTCCCCCCCCATTTTCTTGAATTATTCATTATTCACAAGATATGAATAGAGGACCATTGAAAATTCCATTCATGTTGTAATGATATGCGATTGAATATCCTACCTCATGGTGATAGATCAAAGGATATATGGAAATTAAGAGTCATAATTGGGTTGGTATAGTAACACACGACGATGTGGGTAGCGAAAAAATTGGGCATCTGGGGTGGAAACTTCGGTCGGTTTAGATGAGCATTGGCATGGTCCGGGGGCCGCTTCAAGTAGACAATGAGGTTGATGATTATCCACCAGTCTCGAAATCAGCATTTGTGGATTTTGGAATGGAGGAGGGTCCACATGGGAGTCCAAGGTGGATGAATGGAGATGGGATGGGGGAGCATGTTGGGTGTGTGTACATGGCGGTGTCAACCAAGGGATGCATCGATGATACGAGGGGGACATGTCGAGGCCACTCTGTAGGCAATGGGGAGGTCACATACACAGTGGGAAATCGTTATGGAGACCTCAGCGGTGGTGAGGCCAGGGGGTAGATAGAAATAGAGGAATGACATTGTGGGATGTGGATTGGCACCATATAGAGGAGAGGGGAATGCAGTCGGGGAAGACCATATGCCTTGGACAAGACCAGACCTCATATTTGTAGGTCGTACCAGAGGATATGGGCCTCTTATATGGCCCCCAATATAGACCACAGAGCCTTGAATGGTGTGTTCCACCCAGCCCAATGGTTTGGGATGGACCTGGGAGAGTCGGCCAATGATTCTGGTGGGGTCCGATGGGTCAGGTTGGACCTCGATCGGAACCAGTTCAGTCCTTTTTACGAAAAAACCCATAACATTGAAATCATGTTTCGGTTTTACGATAATTTTTTATTTTTCAAGATCTTTTGATTATAATTTCAATCTAAAATAAACGAATTGTGAATGTTTTTATTTTTCCTAGGAACCATTGTCTTGAAGTTTATGTTCTCCCAGAACGGGCACACTATGAGGGAAATCCAATGGATAGTTGAGACTTTGATACTATGTGAAATTAAGAATATGTGACATTGAGAATAAGTGATCTTGAGACGACATGAAATTATGGAAATATGTGTTTTTTGAGACTACATTTCTTATTGAGACTATATGTCTTAACGAGACTAAGTGTCTTGTTGGGCCTACAATTCTTATCGACACTCGGTGTTTTGTGGACACCGTCCGATAATCAGGTATTGTGTACTATTTAATTTTACCTATTTTATATCAATGTCATATTTTATCTTGGAATACTTCATTTATTTCATTTTGGTAAACTTCATTTATTTGAAATTTATTTTTTATTCTGGTTTCGGGGTGTCCTACTATATATTATTTTACTCAACCATACACGGGATTTTCTCGAACATGTCGTGTTTGTAAAAATGATTTTAACATTAATGGAGAACATGGTGGACTAAGACCAGGTGGTTCATAGAGAGACCATAATGCAGTGTAATGTTCTTGTGGCATCAAAAGGATACCAAAGTACCAATAATTATGGTAGGAATTTCTATAGATGAGTTTCAACAAGTTTCACTTTCACTTTTGAAACATCTTTTTGGGTGTGATTATATCCTGGGCCTTTTTTACTTTCCAGTTTTCAAATGGAATACTATTTTGATATTATCTTAGTTTTATTCATTCTTGTTTAATTTGTGTCTTTCAATTCATCATTTGGGGCCTGAAGATGTGTGTATGTGTATTTTTAGTTAGGAATATTCCACCATTTTTTTGGATATTACTACTTGGTGCTAGTTTCCAGCCCCTGGTCTATTAGAGGTAGGCTTCGGGTAATCGCTACATGGGCCCCTATATGGAGGTTCATGATAAAGTGGTATCATTGGTAGTTCGTTATAATCAAAGGATGAAGTGTCTATATGACTGGTTTAGGGACATAATGTAATGTGTTTCAAGGTTGGATTTCAGACCAAGGAATACATTATTGGTGATATAGGTGATGTATCGAAACAACAGGGCTCTAAGATCTACAATTTGACATGGTACATGAAAGACTTGGTTTTGGGGAAAAATTATATATGTGTAAAATATGATTTGTGTGTGTTCTCATGTTATTATTGAGTTATCTCACTAGTTATACTCTATTGACTGTGGTAAACCTTGTTTTGTTACAGTATTTCTCCACATAGAGTGCCATACAATATTCTATTGCATGATCATGAGTATGATCTACATAGTGATGATACATTATTACATGTATTTATACTAGATAAAGAACCTACATGTGGTTCATAACCTATACCCCAACATGTATAGAACTGCATGTTACATATAGTTCCATCGAGTAAAGAGTGGAGGCTATGTTTATTTTTGAGTTTCATTAGTAGTGACCAGAGGTGAGGTTGAAAAAAAGGTAGCTGAGGTCATGCATGAGGTCGTGATTCAAGTTTTCCATATTGTCAGGACACCCATAGATCAGATGGTGGTTCTAGTAGTGAGATTTCTAAATTTCATAGTAGGGAGATGGTGGAGGTTTGTTACCTAATCATAGGATGAGGTTAATCTTACTGGCATAGATATTGAGAACTTTTTTAGAGAAGAATTTCCACCTTATGATATATAGATTAGGTGTGTCCAAAAAAAATTCAGCACCAAAAGGATGACATGTCGACATCTGAGTATTCATCGAGGCATACCAACCATTATAGGTACACGATTGATATGATATGAAATCATTACTTCAGGTCTCATACCTACGAGTGAGGGTTACAAAAGGACATATGATCCAAAGTTACCGCTTTTTTGTGTTAGAACATATGATGGGGTTCTGGAGAGACCCTTTTTAGTTGAGTGTTCCTTTGATAGATAGATACAACAAGTGGTAGATAGAAATGGGTAGGACGGTTCATACACCTCGGTACCAGGTTTAAAACATTATTCACAAGGACACAAGAGGGAAATACACTATAAGGTATTACAGAAGGACATTGGATTATTGGTGTGGGGCTCCCAAGGATGAGAAATTAAGCTAAATGATAGGTTGTGTTGCTGATGCGTTGGTCAGGACATCTGGCATGAAATTTCCCAAATCTTCGTACAACTAATCAGGAGAGAATTGAGGGACCTCCGAGATAGAGGTAGTTGTAGGAGCATGGTGTTATTCTAGCAATTGGTTTTTTATAGGATCATGAAGTGAAACTGGATTGTGGAGGAGGTTCGACGTATTAACACCACCTCCCTCATGTGGTCCACAACATACTTAGTGAGCTAGTGGATGTTGACAAGGCTTGTTTCAGGTTATGAAGTCTTATGAACCCAAATATCTATGGATGATTTTAGGTATGATATATATATTTTCCTCCTTATAATTTTTTTTAAATAAACTTTTACCATTAAATATTTTCATTTCATGGTCCTTGTTCGAGACTCTATGATTCTGGTGGAACTATTGACCTAACCATTACCATTATAGACTCTTATAATAGGGGATTACATGCTCATACAGTGGTGATGAAAGTGTGGCCATAGTCTTGGAGTTGATAGTTTCATTTGTGATCTATTGGAAGCGGCATCGAGGCCTTACGATGTAATTCATGGTATGGACTAGTTATCAACAATCCATGCATAGATTTACTATTTTAGTGACAGTGTGTGGTGTGTCTATAGGGATGAGACAAGGACTTACTTTGATTGATAAAAGGAAACATAATAAATGTTTGATAGACTCACACATATGTGGGTGTAGCTAACCACACATCAGTTGGCTAGCCTGACCCAAGATGTTGTGGATGATATAAGCCCCTAGATTCTTGTAGTTATAGAGGAATATGAGTACATCATTCCTAAGGATGTTCTCTGATTTCCTCCTGATAAGGTGGAATAATTACGCATTAGTCTATAAACCTGGATGACACTGATATCGAATCTTGTATATCAGATGGATTCCAAAGAGCATATTGTGATTAGGGTAAAATTAGTGGACCTACAAAGGAAGGGCTTCACGATACCCATTCTTTCACCATAATAATACCTAGTATTGTTTTCCAAGAACATTGATGAATTCTTGAGTTTATGTGTGGAATTATTGATCTAAAACTAGGTGACTGTGTTTAAAAGGTATCCACAATTGATGATTGATGACCACTTCGATCAGTTGAATGGGGCGTGGTGGTTCTCAAAGATATATCTAAGATCTAACTATCACATACTTCTATTATAGGATTAGAATATTTAGATGAAAGCGTTCAGTTGTCAATATGTCTACAATAAGAACATGGTGAAGCTATTTGGAATAATGAACCCCCTAGCTGCGTTCATATGACTCATGAATATAACATTTCATCCTTACATAGACACGTACATGGTCATCTTCATTAATGACATCTTAGTGTACTAAACGTCTGAGGATGAGAACACAATACATTGGATAATGGTACATGACACAGTATGAGAGCACTACCTTAACATAGATCTCTCAATGTGACAGTTATTGATATAGAAGTCCATTTTATAGGACACAACATTTTTGAGGATGAAGTTGTAGTGGACCCAGCAAAGATAGAGGCAGTGCTCTCTTGGGAACCACCCAAGAGTGTTACTGAGGTTTGGAGTTTCATTGGTTTGATTTTTTACTATATAATGTTTGTGCTAAGCTTTCTAATGTAAAAGAACCCTTGAATGTATAGATATTAAAGGTGAATCCATTAGTGTGCAGGATGAAGTTCAAGGATATTTTATATCACCTGTGGAAAATATTGATGTGCGCTCCCATCATGAAATTTATAGGGGATGTTTTTGATTATGTAGTATTCTTAGAGGCAAATGGAATAGGTATTGGTCATGCCATAATGATGACTAAAGTAGTGATTGTATATGGTTAAAAATATATGAGACAAAACATGAAAAACAATGTGACCTATGATATTCAGTTAGAAGCGGTAGTCATCATGTTGAATATGTGTAAGCACTACCTAAGGGGAGAGTGGTTTATCGTCTACTATGACCACAAGAGTCTCAATTATATATTATCTCAAAAGGACATGACTATGATATTGAGGTTATAGCTAGAGTTCCTCTATAAATATGACCCTGATATTTTCTACACTCATGGAAGATTAATGTGGTGGCATATTTTCTTACTAAGAGATGCAATTTTTAGTTGCTAAGAGTGGTAGTAGAGAAGTTGGCATGATTGAAGATATACTTTTTAGATGGGGTTAGAATATCTTACCTCTAGATGATTATGTTCACACCTTCACTCATATATTGATTTAGGGAGGCATAGATCAAATATACTGACTCTATGTATTTGCCATATTAGATTTCCATACGACATACCCCTTATGGATTTTCAAAAATTTTGGAGCACATCATTTTAATCATAGGATGCACAATTATATCAAGGGTGTTACAACAAGAGTTCATGAGAGTGTTTTATAAATACCAATTTTTTCAAAGAGTGGTGATGATGTACCAGGACCATTGATGTCATTTCAGGTTGCTGAGAATGAATAACGTAGTGGGAGAGATTGTTTCTAGATTCCTCACATGTCATCATGTAAAGGATCAGCACTTGGTTCTTGTGGGATTGACTCAACCCCTTGAGGTGGAATAGTGGATGTGGGATAATAAATCGATGTACTTCTTGATTGGTTGATCACATATGTCTAGGAGGAACAATGTAAACTAGGTGATCATTGAAAAACTCAGCATGTTGGCCCGCATACTAGTGATTCAAGAGCAATGTTTAGTAGAGATATTGGGACACCTATATGTGCATGAAATATTTAGTCTCAGTGGAGTCCCATTGAAAATAGTCTACAATCAGTATTATCGCATTATATCTAGGTTGTGGATGGGATTGAGGGACGCAGTGGTGACACAACTTTTCTTGAGAAAATATTTTCACCGACCGACGGATGGCCAGACCGAGCATACCATTTTAGTTATAGAGGACATGCTATGTTCTTGAATACTTTATTTTTTCCTTTTTTAAGAGGATCACTTATATGTTTTGGTGTTTTCATACAAAAAATTATTTCATTACACTATCGTTGTTGCGCTGTTTGAGGCATTGTATGGGAGACCCTACAAGGTCACCACATTGCTGGACAGACCTAGGAGAGTCGTCACTCATCGGCTCAGAGTTGGTTTAGGTGACTATAGAGAAGGGTCATGTCATCTACGATTGGATGAAGACTTTATAGAGCCATAAAAATTTTTCGGTGGGCTTGCATTCTAGATTTTTTTTACATTCCCATTATCTATTGTTCTACTATATTGTGTGTATGCTACGCATATGCATTGTTGTTTACATGTTGTTTTAAATTTCATTATTTGGACATGGAGTTGCGATCATGTGAATAGGTACTTAATTATATTCATCCCATTTGTGGGATATGAAAACTCAGTTCTAGTAGCCATTCCCTAGACTAATGGAGCAGGGCTTGGGGTATTCATGGCACGAGGCCCTTTTGGGAGAGTTTGTGCCATGTAAGTTGGTACCATGTTGTGAGGCCCCCTTTGAGATAATTGGTTAACAAGGAAAGGTGTCCAATCAATTAGAATTATTGTTTTATTTGTATTCATCAATGAGGTGTTTCATGTTTCATTGATGAGGAGGTATCAATAGACTAATTCACATGTAATTTAATCATAGGATGTTGATCATGATCCCAACATCACTATGTGTAAGAGAATATTTCATATTATGGATTACCAAGGTTTATTTTGGGCTATAAAAATATTCATTTGGTTAATGGAATGTAGCATTACCAAATGTGATAGCCACGTGACATAAGAGTGGGAATTATTTATGAGGAAGTAGTAGCCTTAACATTTTTCAATTACATGATTTTTTGGACTCATTGGAGAAAAAGATAATTTATTATAGGTAGATTGAAACTCCTCATTAACACCCTTTATGTTTTCATTGAATCTTATTTTTGTTTCCATTTTTGTGTTGGGATTTACATGATTATTTGGAATGAAGAGACTCTTCTAGGAAAAATGAACAATTTCTAGGAATATATATTGTTTGGATTAATGTAATCTCTTTATAAACATTAAAATGAATTAATAGTTTTCTCATAAGGACTATGGAGAGTTATGTTTCGGTTCATTGGTACTGGTCAAAGTGAGTATCTCTGGAGGGGGTGAATTTATTTCCCAATAATTATTTTTGTTAGATCCCATTAAAATATAATCCCTTGATGTTAATTAACAAACAAACAGTTAATCAAAATATTTCAATTATAAATATTTTTACATTCTTTAAATTTCACAATGACATATAAAGGATTAATTAAAATAATATTTAATTTATATATCATTTGAAACTAAATTATTTAATAAAATCCTTCATAAATACATAGGTTAATACGAACTATCAAAGTATATTTTTTGATTACATATTTCAAAAATAATGCAATTTATTATTTAATATAATGAAAAGAATACAAAAACACCCAATGAAATATAAGAATGGGGTCTATTCTCAAGTGGAGACATTATCACCTTCACTTGGAAATCACCTCCTTCCAGGAAGATTATAATAAAAATTATCCGATCCACAATCCTGATTTGGTTTTCAAATTAAAATTCACATTTATTATATAGGCTAAATACATCCTTCATAGCTATACATGTGAATAAAAACAATGCAAACAATAAAAAAACTCTTTCATTGATTCCATGGGTATACATATAATGATAAACTTGATAGTGTGTGTTGCATTTTCCTGTTTAAGTGCCTGAGATTGTTTGTAAAAATAATATTGGGTAATAAAAAATGATGATAATATTAAAATAAGAAACAAATATATATTTTTAGAAGAGGAATGGAGAAAAAGTGATTATTAGTTTGAAAAGCATTCGAAGCTTGAGGGTCCTCATATTAGGCTTTGTGAGGAGCTCGAAAACAATTCTCTAAAAATAATGTAATGAAGAGTATCTTAGAGTTTGGTTTTCTTATATTTCATTAATATAAATAACATCTATACTTATATCTTGATTTTTTGACTTAATTAATGGCTTGAAGGCCTATATTTTTATTAATTTTGGATAAACCCCCTTTTAAGGGTAAAGTGGAAAAACCCAGAAATCAAGGACATAGAGACATAAACAAAATTTGAAAATCCAGAGGGTTGCAATTGTGGAAATGACTACGTAAAACAACCCCTTACAAATATAAACATCATTAAGAATAACCTCCAATAGAGATTGGATTCATAGATCGTTGTCTCGTGCAAAATAGCACTTTCCCGATACCGAAGGGAGCACCATAACTTCATAAACATCCAAATATTAAAACACATGCAAGGTGAAGGAGACTTGCAATATCCTAATCTATAGATATTCCATGTACAATATCTGGGTTCCCCAAAATGAAGAAAATTAATGTCCTTGGAACCACAATCAATGAAAATCTTTGGAGAATCCATCCACCCACCACAACACATCCCACAACAACCGTTGTAGAGGACTAGCCGACATTCCTTGTAACATGTGATGAATCCAACTTCACCATGGACTAGACGAACCAATATCATGATAAGGGAATTCCACTGATGGTGGAATCCTGATCCTCAGGAACTAGAAACACCACTTTGTCCATGGATCTTCTCTGACCAGAAAATGGATGAACCCTCGCGGGGTTGTAATGTAGCCCAGTTCGATGGCACAAAAATCAACGTGAAAATGCAGAAGAACCAAGAACAGAATGACCAAAAAACCACCAAAATATCACCAAATAAAAAATATCAAGAATCACCAAATAAAAAAACTTCAAAAACTCATATTATACAAAGGAAAAATCCTCCCCCTTGTGGGAAATTGATGATCAGAAGTCAAGCCACATTGAAAACCAACTGGAGGTGTCACTAGGTCGCAATTGACACACTGAGCTGGATCCACTCTTTTGACAGTGAGGTTCGAGATTCACTAAACCATGCCATCAGAGTAGTGTAGATCCATGTTTTCGATGGAAGGGGTGAGTCTTTCTCAACTGAACACCTGAGCAACACCAAGGCATCATCATTGAGAAGTCATGTTTGAATGGATAGAAATGTCGGGATAAGCACCATAACACCAACAGGAATCGTCAACGCCTAGAATGGGAGTAAGATACCATAACCGGTCAGATATAGACAGGCCTCATTAATGCTATAAAATTTCAACATCTATCCAAAACTGTATGGAGCAATGATCCAATCCAGGCTTGAGGCGGAAGGGGAAGATAAAACAATGAAAATCCTATCCACCGTAGAATATGAAAGAGATTCCGCTCATACGCCCCTAGATAATCAGTCAACCCTCTCTTCATATTGTATATTAATATTTCATTATCTTCTATCAACTACACACTTTCACACACACATTTAGGTGTCTCTATTATTAAATTCACCACATATATGCACATGAGGGACACCTCGAGAATATATTTCTCTCAAGTTTGAAATATCCATTGAAAAATAATATAAACGATTTTTTGGATCCCCATACATAGTTGATTATTTTGAAACATTAGTAATAGTATTCAATTAATTTATTGAGTTTTTAGGAATAATGTAATATATTTTTGTGTGACACTATCAACATTAACGATAATAAAATAACAATTGGAAGAATTATATTCAATAAAGAATAGAACATCAATGCACAATTATGACGGTATCATGGCCTAGTGGTAGAATATTCAATAGTAGAACTTTTGGCTATATCAGATATAGATTTATCCCAATTTTTGGTGGTAGAAAATATAATGGTGATAGATGTATGGTTTTAGAATTTATAGAAATAGTTGGTCTGGAAGTAGCATGTCCTGAGATATCTTTTCTAGTTGTACCATTGATTTAAGAATAAAAAAATGGTGGAAGAAGGTCTGGAGGTAGCAGATGCCTTGTGGCAGCTTATGTTCAATACTAGACTAAGTAACAGATACATAATGATCCTGGTAGATGACTTTACTGGTATAAGATCAACTGGTTTAACATTTTAATCAAATGGTGGATAATAATAAATAACTATACAACATTTTTATCTATCAAATTTTATTTATAAAAATATATATTATCATAAAAATTTATTCTAGTTAGAAACATAGTTGTCATTATTTGTGAGCATTAAAATGTTATAATTCCTAAAATATCCCACTTAATGATGATCAAAAATCATTTAATTTAAAAAAAAACACACACACACACACACACATATATATATATAAACTATAGGCCTAATTAGATGAAGTGTAAGAGTAATGTAATATAGTTTACATTTAAAATTTATAAATTAGATAGTATGTTTAAAAAATAAAACAAAATTTATATGAGAACTAAAAAACAAAAATTTGTTATCGTAAATGACATGAAATAAATTCACCCATTTTGGGATGAAAAAATTGACAATACAAAAAGACAATGAAACAGATACAGAGAAAAATTGATGAATAATATAAGTGGAGTTTCATTACAAACATAATCAATTATATTACATATAAATAAAAATACAAGGTAATACACAATCCCTATGAAAATAATATTATTTTGAAATAGTCTGAGAAATATGGGTGGTTGTATTAACAAGAAATTTTTTATTTTCTAGAGGTAGGAGGCTCATATGTAGAGGATTGGGGTGCAGATTGAGTGTACAGTAGATCTCAAATCACTACTGGTCTAAGATAGTGTATTGGCTTCTACTAGTGACATATTGAAAGGTATAAACTGAAGAGGATTAGGAAAAAATGATAGTGAAGTAGTAAGGAATGAAATGGTAATTCCCTCATGTTCCATAACAACAGTTTAGATATAAATAGAAATAGATTCATTAGATTCGCAATTTCAATGATATTATTCCAATCTTTCTCTATAACAGTGAATAAATATTTCTTCGAATTCATTAATAGAATGATCAGAAGGATGAATACATTATGTTGGACTAATTTTTTCTGATTAACATATTGTCATGGATCATTCTTATGTTCATATCTTGAAAAAAAATTATAATTCGTCTCATGATGTTAGAAAAATATAGAAAGGTAGTAATGTATTTTCACTGTGAAGGATTCCAATTCAATTCATGATTTATTCAAACACAACCATACTAATTTAAAAATATACTCCACATGTTTTCTAATTTGATGAAGGAACTCATAATGAGACATATGTATATCCACCACAATGGCATTAAACTCCACTCTAACTATAGCTCCCATAATCTCATTATCAATATATGAAGAATAAAATCGATTAGTGTATGTAGAGGATACTACAAGTGGTAGAGTCTTTAAATTATCCCAAACAGATTTTGGGAGTAGAGAAAATATGATCCTCATACATTCCATAGCAGATCTCATTGATTCTATGTCCCTAGTTATTCTTCGATTTTCAATATGAAACTCTTGTTCATCAAAATAATCTTTTGCTGGATATGTAATGTGAATAGCTCAAATATATGTCTAGTATCATCTTAAATAAGGTATGGAACAGGAGGATTGTATGATCTATGAACTCTAACAAAATAATATATCAACCACTCTCTTAATGCATCAAAATCAGCACTGTTAAAATAATCTAAAGGAATGGAGACGGTATTAGGTAGAGGTGAAGTAGTCCTCTCGAAACATGGAAAGAAAACCAATGCATTATCTAATCCAACAACAGGATATATAAAAAGAAATTATTGTTTTTCAATAGCGTAATAAATCTTTTCAAAAAAACATTCCTTTGGATCAATTTCAAATACAACCCAAATAGTGTGTCCTACTGGCTCATGAGAACTACAATGATCATCATCACATCCATAATATCCATTTCAATTAGGAAAGAAATTACCATGATACATTAAAAGAGGATATGGATCCCCCTTAGTTGCTACAACATCCTGGTCTATGAAAAAATAATTATCCATATGTACTGACTTTTGGCCTATTGAGCCTAGGGATTCCACCCATTGAATAGATTACCAAGGACCACTTCTATAAGGTGAAACTTTATCAACTGGCTGAAAAAACAAATTCTATTAAAACCCAAGAAGAAAATAAGACTATACGAGATGAATAATGTGATTGATCCCTCTTAACACTCTAATATTCATCAACATCATCATGACCTTCTGGAACATGAGTTCCACCGAAATTCCCATTCTCATAATCATATTCAATATAATCTGATACATTCACAACATCTATTATGATTTTTTAAGAAGTCATAATTTTTTATTATTTAGGGAATTTAGTCGCATATTGTTCTCTTAAAATTGGTAGACAATCTCAAGTATAGAGTTAAACAGGTGTATATATAGATCCGTATTACATAGTTGGTATTTTTAATATTTATAGATAATATCCCAATAATATTGAAATATAAATAGCATATTCAAAATCATACACACTCTCTTTAACATAATTTTCATATTAAATCCAAGACATTTCCGGATCTTTGTATATTTCTATAACATTCTTATATCTGGTAGGGTTCCACAATATTAAAATCATTATATATCTTTTCATTATCCTCAACCCATTTATTCATCAATTAATTCCCAAACATCATAATTTTATAGGTTATTTTACATAAATAGAAACCCTCAAATTTTACCCCTCCATACTATTTCTCATCATCCAAGTCCATGGATTAGATCATAATAAAGATTAGATTACAGTAAATCAGATACTCAACTGGAATATTACCAATGGTTTATCTCTCCAATTAGAGATTTCCTAATGGTGGATCACCCAATGGATTATCATAAAAAATATGGATTAACAATGGTGGTTTACGAAGGGACGGTCACCATAGATGATCACCAATAGTTGATTTCCAATGGTGGATCTCCAATGGTGGAACCCCATGGTAGATCACCAATGATGGATCAGTCAAAGGTGATAATTTTTAGATAACAGATTAAACAAAATTTATCATTCTTTGTTCATGTTTGATGTAACTAAATCTTTCAGAATTCTGGTTATTTTAAAATTATCAACAAGATAACATTCGCATCCTATGTATTAATGAGTTATATCTCTTTTTTTAAAAATTATCTCTAAAAAGATACATATTATATATATATATATATGATTTGTTATAGAATGATATTTAGGATTCATGGAAACATTTATCACACTTATATTGTCACAATTTATAGTGTCTGTTCTAATTTAATATACATATTATTAAAATGTGTGTTTCATCCATAATATTTGTGCACATAAAAATAATTTTAAAATCATATTTCATCATTTTTTTAAAAAAATTACACACTGAATTTTCAAAATATCCAAACATAATATCATCTAGATATGTTTGAAAAAATGAAACATCTTCTGAACTTATTTTTTTAAATAGTGCAGAATGAACTATTCATTTTGAAAAACAAGTTGAAGTCAAAAAATATTGGATCATCTAATACCATTACCTTATAGGATGTATTAAATCATATGATTCATTTGTAAATTTTAACAAATTATTTGGAAAAATTTTAATATTCAAATAAAGGTGGTTATTAAAAAAACATCCACAATTATCTAACTATTTAAAAATTCAATCTTGAAATCCATTTGATTTTGTTTGAAATAAAAATGTTCTAAATATGAAAGAATTATTCAAATGGATTCAAGTATAGACATTGGTGAAAATGTTTCATCACAGTCAATTACATGTACCTAATTATACCCTTGTGGGACTAATCTAACATTAATTCTTACAACAGTGCATCACTCATAAACATTGTTTCTAAACTACATCTTAGTACCAATAACGGGAGTGTATTAAGGTTTATCAATTAGTTTCCAAACTCTATTTATTTTCAATTAGATATTTTCTCCTTGAATTTCTATAACAATTAATTATCATTAGTTGAATAATTGGTGTTCATAGGTTCTAAATGTAACAACAAGGATTCATGTTGACCCTTATTTCTAAGAATAGATCTAGATTTTATTCTTCTATGATAATATCATACTATATAATCTATAAGATGGTACCAATGTGTCTAAAATTTTCTACGAAACGGTGGTCTCTAAATTTCATTATCTTTTACATGTTTATCATCAGCATCCGGTTTTTTCTCTGAACTGGATTAGTTTTCTGCTTGTTTCAAAAAAAAATTAGATGGGGTTCCATTGATATTCATATTTATAATATCACCATCATTGTTTTTTGTTGGATACTTCGACTCGTGTGGATAAATATCATAAATTTTACATGTATTGATTCTTCCACAATATTGTTTCCTTTATTAAACATCTGATATGTATTAATAGATGATAAATAAAAAAGAAAAATTCCTTCATCACACATGAATTATATTTTTTTCAAGATCATGTTGGTTATTGAATATAATTACATTTAAAGAAAAAAATCAATAGAAATTAAAATTTTGTTTTATACCATTTTATATTTAAAAAAGATTTTTGTTAGTAGTAGAATAATAATAACATTATTAATAATATAACCGGTTATATTCAAAAATTCTTCCCAGAAATAAATATCTATGTCATACTCACTGGGATGTTATGAGAAATTTCAAAATGTGTTCTATTTATCCTTCACACTGCATCATTAGAAATTATAGTTCTAGGAGTGTAAAAGTTATGATTATAGTGTTTTATAAAAAATATTTTAAAATGTTTATTTTCAATCTCACGAAAATGATCACTTCTTAAAGAATAATTTTGAAGTGCACTATGATTTTATATATAAATAATAGCTATGTATATTATGTAATTTTATATTCTATAACATAAAAAAACTACCTCCCATTTTATATCAAAACTCTATATGTTCCTAAATGATCCATTGGAAACAAATTTATGGTTTGATATGTTGAAAATCATTTATTTGATTTTAATGTGATTTTGTGTTGTACACCCTGTGTTCCTTTTATGCATGCTATGTGGATTCGACCATGTCACTAACCATGTGAATAACAACCCTGGGGGTTAGAACATAAGTAGTACACACCGAGTCTAGGGTGAACACGTCGTGTAATATTACCCAAGAGGGAACCCTATGGTTTAGCTAGGTAGAAGAACTTTGGAATGCGATAAAAATTCGAGTACACACCATGTCTTAGGAGGAACATGACATGTGTAGTGGTGTTACATGACTAGATTTGGAAGAGGTACATGCCCATGTTGAAAATTAAGGGAACAAACCGTGTAGTGGTTATACATGTTGTGTAACATTATTTTGTAAAACATGAAGGTTTTCTTCCCTTTTTTACTTTAGTTCACATCTATGTTTTTGTGCTTGATAATCTAGAACATAGGTGTTCACCTAACCTTGAAGAGACATTCCACTAAGATGTCTTACAATTTTACACCAGATATAGAGAAATGATCAGACACAATAAGGGATAGGTTAGTGACTACTTGTAGATCCTCTCATCATGATTGTCTTGAAACAAACTGTTATACCAGACATAAGTGTCGATTCATTGTTTCGTGAATGATTTTGGGGGATATTACAGACATTTCAAGGAGCACCGAATACTTCCCTATATATGGAAGTGTTTATGCAGGTGTTCCAGTAGCAGAATCGTCCAACATTTTCATGGGATGTATTACAATATGCTAGAGATTCATGGTTGGTGGCCATAATTTCTATCTTTGGGAATCTAGATATGCCTCCAGAGAGGAGGGTGAAGCTAGCTATGTATATGTTACGGGATTCTACCAAGAGGTGGTGGGATGTTATCTCACTAGTGGGACATCATCAGGATATAGATTGGGAAGATTTCTAGTGGAGATTCTATGATTACTTATACCATGAAACATTGAGGTTTGATCAATCCCAAGTGTTTGTGCATTCAAAGAAGGGAAAAATTTAAGTGATAGACTACTCTTCTTGTTTTATTGATCTTCAGCACTTCATTCATGTTCTAGGAGCGATGAGTTATCTTTGGATTACAAATTTGATGATGGTCGTAGGTATGACATCCGATCATAGGTTAATGTATTCAGTTTGACTTCAGTGACGACTATATTGAAACTAGCGTTGATTATCGAGTTTAATCAATGTGAGTTGGGAGCTATGACCCAGGTCGGTTCAGTATCCAGGGTTGGTACTCCTTCGATGGATAGTAGTAAGAACTAAATGATACATTCATTTAATGGATCTTCATGGTAGCATGGTTATATTCTACTGGTGCGGGAATAGCAAGCATGTGAGACCACATAGCCTGAGAGTCCCTATTTATTGTCGATCTTGGGGAATGACGGGCCATCAACAACATTTGTTCTTGGTGTTATCAAATATTAAAATGAGACATAGATTTCATAAGTTGTGTATTAGACAATTATATATAAGTATTGCATACTTTTGGAGTATGTATGGTGTATACAAGTTTGTGGTTATGCTGTTAGGTCTCACAAACGTGCATATAGTTTTCATGACAGTAATAAATCGATGGTTCCATCCATACATGGATTCATTTTTTGTAGTCTTCATGGATGATATATTGGTGTAATCTATCACTCGACATGAACATTCCTCCCATATTGATATAGTATTGTGTACTGTGAGAGAATATTAGTTATATTCCATGCTCTCAAAGTTCCACTCTTGGGCGGATTAGATTCACTTTTTAGGTCATGTTAACTTAGAGACAGGTGAATTAGTAGATCCCATAGAATTGAAATAAATAGTTTCCTTCGAGGAACTTAAGAATTTCTTTGAGGTGAGGAGTTTTCTAGGGCTGGTTGGTTACCACATACACTTTATATAAGACATTTCTGGCTTATCAGCACCACTAAAGGGCCAAATTAAAAAGGGTGAAAAGTACATGAGGATAAATTACAATTTTTCAACCATATAAAATTTTATATGGAGATTTAATACTTCACTAGTATTTATTTATCCAATTATATGAATGATTACACTGTTTATTAGGGTGCATTAGGTGTCGGGGTTGGAGTAGTTCTTATGATGGGGGGTGGAGTCGTTGCGTACGAGACTCGGAAGTTGAGGCTACACGAGAGAAATTACCAGATGGATGACATGTAGTTTGCTACAGTTGTTCATGATTTATACTATTGGTGACATTATATTTTGGGAGCACATTTTTTTATATTCACTGAATAAAAAAAGTCTGAATTATAACTTTTCTCAATGCCATCTGAAATTGAGACAATAATGGTTGGTTGATTTCCATCATTCCTTTGACATTGAGCTTTACTACATGCATGGTAAAGGTGACACTCTAGATAATGTGTTGATTAGGAGGACTCAGATATAGGATGTTCAGGTGGCTAGTAGTGAGTTACAGCTTATGGATCTATTTTCTGAGATGCATCTGGAGGTGCAAGATAGAAAGGGGTAGACGGTTCCTTCCTCTATAGCAGTTACCTCTACATTAATGGATAGAGTGGTAATGTGAAAACATTTAGATTTTGATGGCCTATTCTTATGGGATAGTGTGTTAGGAGATGACCCTACTCTAGGGTGGACTGTAGGTGATGATTATATCTTCTGTTTTTAGGTTAACATATGGGTGTTTGCAGACATAGGCGAGGAGCGATTGTGATATTTTCATTCCTCGGTTTGGGAAGTTCATCCTGGTGTCACCATGATGTATCAAGATCTATACCGTCAGTATTGGTGGATAGGAATAAAGAAACATGTATCTTATTTTGTTATGAGATGTTCCACCTGTCAGCATATGAAGGAGGATAATCAGTGACCAACATGGCTTTTATAATAGTTACCCAATCATGACTATAAGTGGAATGGTGTCACGATGGATTTTTTGATAGGTTTAATGAGGTATCCTAAAGGGAATGATATAGTTTGGGTTATTATTGACAACAAAATAAAGGATTAAAACTTCCAAATGATTAAATAAACATTCAGTGGAGATGAGGTTTGATGGTTGTACATCCAAGAGAATGTACGTTTTCATGGGGTTCCACACTCTATCATTTCAAATAGGGATGCCTAGTTTACATCTTGTGTCTTCAAGGGACTACATTGAGAGTTGGGTATCTAGTTACTTTTGAGTACAACAAACCATCCCCAAATAGATGGCCAGCCTGAACACACAATTCATGATTTGGAGGAAATTCATTGAGCAAGCATGCAGTATTTAGGGAGATCATAGGATGGACACATAACCCTAGTAGAGTTTTCATAAAATTACTTTTTTCAGGCAATTATTAAGATGGAACCATATGAGGATTAGTTCAGTAGACAATTCACATCACCCCTATGATGACTAGAGGTAGGAGGGGTAGATATTGTGGGGACCTTGCCTTTTCCCATAGAGAAATGAGTAGGTGGAGTCCATTTAGAAAATGATTGTTAGAGTAAAGTATCACCAGAATTCTTATTCTGGTCAATGGAGACGACCTATAGAGTTCGAGGTCGGAGATCAGGTTTTCTTACGTGCCACAATGATAATGGGATACCAAATTATTATGAGACATGGGAAGCTTTCATCGATATACGTCAGACCATTTGAGGTTTTATAGAGACTCAGGACAGTTTCATATTGGTCGCAGTTACCTTAGAGGTATTGGGATATGCACAACGTCTTCTAGGATTCTATGTGACGATTGTACTATTTGGAGACGTCTGACATTTTACTACATGAAAAGGTTGAGCTGGAGGTGGATGCATTCTTCGGGGAGAACCCTATTCGGCTTGTGGATTTTAGAATGAAGGTTCCCTATGGGAGGTATGATCCTTTTGTATGGGTTCTATGGAAGGAGGGGAATGTACAAGATGAGACACGGTAGAGGGAGGCTGTTGTACGATCATAGTTAGCAAAGTTGTTTGAAGCTTGTTATTCACCACCGTTGGATGGGAAATTCAGGGACGAATTGATTTAAGGGAATGATTATAAGAACATGGATCTTTTTTTTAGGTATGTATCATTATTTCCAATAATTTATTAGGAAAAATAAATAATGTTTAAAATTGATAAATACACACCAAGTACTCTTGAGTACATACCGTGTACCCGGTTGTCGGTCATAACCTTGTTCTGGCCGTGTAACGGCCAAGAACATGGCCCTGTAGGTGACCTGTAAGACCACCTAATGTGTGGAATGGTTGGGGATAGTATACGACATGTACATTAAATGAGCACATATGGTAATTTTTTATATTATTAATTGAACTATGGTCACGTCTCATCTATATAACACCCTTTATTCTTCCTGTGTCTCGTACAAGAGAGTGATGAACGACCATGAAAAATTAATCTCCTCCCATTCCTACATCTATGATCTGATTGAGATGCTGCCAAGTGTGTTGGATTCCCACTAGTGAGTTCTCTCAATCCCTAGAGCCTCACTTCTTGATTTATCCTCCCTCATTATTTATCAACGGTTGATTATTATTACACTTTTCGTTGATTAATGTTGTTCTTGGCTGATTCAAGTTTTTTAGTTCAATAGAACAAAATTGATGAAGGTGGATTGTGCATTTTATTTTTTGTCTCTGGATAATATATGATCAATTTTCTAAATACCTTTGTTTAGGGTGTTGCTTGTTTTGTATTTTAAAACTTTTTAATTCCTGATATGGTATTTTGATTGAGAAAGAGTAATTGATTGTTCATAAGGACTATTACCTAAATTATGGATGTGTTTCCCATGTTTCATTAGATATGGTCATTGAGTCTAAGAAGCATGTTATTCTGTATTATTTTTTATGCCTAGTGTTGTTAGGATGAAGTTTCTATTTATATAATATGCTTGTGCTTCACATTATGAATGTATGACCAATAGGGAATTGACTGTGAGATATTCTCGAGGATGGGTCTTTTAATTATGAATTTTTATTATGAATGACTAGGGGTATTTATTTTGATCGGGTTCATGGTGTGATTGACCATAGGGTTTAGACCGTGAGATCTTCCTAGAGGGTTGTTATTAAATGAATGTTTCACCATAGGGAAATGATAATGAGATCTATGAGATTTTCATTATAATTTATTATTTCTATGCTTACCTAGGTGTATTGACCGAGAGAGTTAGCCCTGTGGTCATTTTATTTGATTAGTTCTATATGGGACCAATGGGGTTACACTGTGTAAGTTTTCCAATATGGTCATTATTATTCTTTTTTTTGATGATATGTGAAAACAAAGGGGATAAGATGGTGGGAATATTCCAATAGGTTTATTGTGAATAATTGAATTATTGTGATAAGTCTTACAAGAAAAATAATAAGCTTGTAATCAATCTTACATGGTAGTATAGATGATATTTTGATACATTTGTTTGTTATTATTATACAGGGGGATACATAACATAGGCTAGATCTTGAGGTTACATTATTCAATGGTTTGAATAATTAATAATTGAAAATGATTGTAATTTAAAATTTCAGTATTGTTTACATTGATTAATTTATTGTTTATTGCTTCATTACTGCATATTACCTGTTATATATTCACTAACAGTCAGACATAGATCTTTTGGTGGGTTCCTATTAGCATCAATCTCACACCTAGTTTGGGTCATGCTTTTGTAACCAAAGAGATTATATGGTTTCAGGTAAAGATAAAAGAAATCAGACTTCTACATCATGTACATGATTGGTGATGGAGCTGGAGAGCATGAGGCCAAGATGAGGCTTTCGATGTCACAAATTTTTACCCATTTATTTTTGTACATTGGCTAGTATTTTATTTCCAACATTGTAAATTATTTGGGTACTTTCCCAGAAAGATGTGGCATGCATAATTTATGTATGTGCTCCAGTTTTTTTATTTACTATCAGTATTCCATTGTATACATGTTGTATGGTATTACTGTTTCTGTGGTTTTTTATTAATTGGTATTTTATTGTGCATACTCTTCAATTGAGGGCCTATTTTCCCCGCTATCACAGAAATGACCATAGCTGCTAGTCTGAAGCCACTATCATTCATGTAAATGAACTTGAGTCCATGAGACCAATCAGGTACATGGCACCATTGGGAGGACCTTGGAACCAGGTAATTACAATGCGCAAGCATAACGGGTACTACTCCTCATGAAACTACTGGTGGTAATTAATTTTTGATATTTTCGACACCCCATGAATTTTTATTACAGGGCTCTACTAGAATAGAACTGATCTGTAGAGACAGATGGATGCGATTGAAATCACCTAATTTGTTGGATTTAGCATAAGACGTAAATTTTTTTCACCAAATCCTTCAAATCCTCTACTTATGGGAGATCTGGCTCACTATAAAACCTCAGTGACCTCTATAAATATAATCTGTTGTGGTCGTTAAGCCTACAAGCATCCCATACATTTTTTTCTAGTACTATATACTTCTTGACCAATGTGGTGAAAAAACCTATCCACCTATAGGAATAATCTTACGCGATGGACCTTGAACAATGGCCTTATCACTCATCATATCATTTTCATGATCCATAATTGATAACATTTCTAGCTCTCTTGGTAAAGTTATCTTAAAATTTTAATCAACTATATACCATGTCCATAAGAGAATATATATATATATATATATATGGACTTGATTCAATGATGATAAAAGAATCAATCATATGAGATTCAAGAACTAATGCACTCTACAAGCAATTTTATCTAAATCTGAGTAAAAAAGTAAGTTAGCATTGTATTGATGTAGTGATTTATGAGTCATCACACCAACAATATGATTCCTGACCTAAAATAGGCTCTCAAAACACATCAATAATATTACCCTAAGTCCCAAAAAAATACATGTGAGGGGAAAACCCTAAACACCATCCCATGTAATGAAACACCGTTGATACCAGTATATCCAAACCCATGAATATGGGGCTTGAGATGAATCAATCCCAGGCCCGCCTTATTAGGCATGGATTTGAAGATAAGTGTGAGAATATTTACCAAATATAGGCATCCTTTTCCACAGTACATGTACACACACTTACAACCATATCCACAATAAATTGAAGATGAATAACAAAAAAAAGACAGAATATATCGAGAAAAATTCATGCACCTGAATCCTCTATGAAATAAAAGTCTTTGATACAAAAATCTAAAAATAAAATGGACTAATTACACTCCCAACCAGAAGGAAATACCAAACATAAACGAAATGAAATTTAAATAGTTAGAGATCCTAGATCCAAATATCTATGAACCAAAAACCATACACAATCAAATGAACAAGGGTTTTCCTATGTTAATGTAAAATCATTGTCGACATATCCATCTTATGAATAAAAAATTACACATACTAGAAAGGGCCATGTACAGGTGAGAATATAAATACCTAGTAACACTGATTAAATGCTAAATGGGGGAGCAAAATGAGATATGATAGGAATAGATATTTCAACCCACAATAAGAAAAAAATTAACACAAACACAAACACAGATATATATATATATATATATATATATATATTCTAAAAAAATAAATAGAGACGATAGATAACAGTGGAAACCATGTCATAGTACATCATAGTAAAGGATTCTTCAATCTGTTTTTAAGGTCCATCAAATATTCCTAGCATATCATGAATAATCCTAAAGAAGCATCCATATGGGACACACCTCAAAATTGTACCACATTTTCATGGCTATATAATATCTAGGTAGAGGACCAATTCCCTGGTGCAACATGGTGGTTCCACTATTTATAGAGAAAGAGGACCCATTCCTCATCCCAATCGAAGTGTTCCACTCAGTAGATTGTTAGAAGAATAAATCCTTAACCCAAATGGATAGTTACACTCAGTAGATATATGGAGAAATTATTCAATAACCCAACATGATGGTTGAAATCTATTTGTGTAGGAACCATTCAAAGACAATGTAAGAGTTTTCCACTCTTACGGTAGACGACCCATACCCTGTCTCAGTAAGAGCGTTCAAATCAAATAACCATTCTAGATAACTTCCATCATAATGTGATGGTCAAAGGTGAATGACACTCAAAACACCACAAATCATATGTTAATATATAGAATGAATTAAACCATTATAATCTATATTGGAATTCACAAAAAATATGATACTTCTGTGAAAAAATAATAGTCCAACCAGAGGATATATCAAAGATTGAATTTTCTATAAATTTTGGTAAATGTCATCTATGGGGACCACACGGTCGGTGGTCTTGTTAGGATGCCATGTAATATCATTTCAAATACATGAATGAATTCTGGTCTATTACTACATATTGCGTCAGAAGACTAATAAGTGTGTCTCAACCATCTGTTCCTCAGTTATGTTCTCTTTGATGTGTTCGTGTTCCCTAGTCGTGTGCTAGTACACGACATGTTCCGAGTTGGGCATTTTTTTAGTATTCTCATTGTTCATTGCAGGTCAAATTCATTAATTCACATGACAAGTGGGTGTCCCACACGATATTTGATATTTATAGTCACCTGAAAAACCTAACAGAACTTATTTTTCATGAACATGCCATGTTTTTTTATGCAATACATTATTTTTAATCGTGATTTTAAAAGAATAAAATATATGATATGTGTTCATCTATTTATTTCAATGCCACATTGCATCATGAATCTATTAAACATGTGATTTAATGAATGAGCCCTCATTTATTGATCCCATACCTTCCATTGTATGATATAATATATTCGTTATCCATTGTGGTTTTTCATACACCCCGCATGCCTCTCGTCATAGCCAGCCTTTCCAATATCACATATCCCTTGGAATAATTACCCAAAATTCAAAATTCATCATGTTACATAATATAATTACTTATCCATTTTCAACCATCAAATCTCTAATGAATTTGGGGGATTTATCGTGGTTGATCCCTCCTTGAAATTTTCAATTGTTGCCATATAGGCCAACAAATATTGTCATGAATAACTATTTTGGAAAATCACATAAATAATGGTTGAAATAAATTGTTAATAATTATTATAAAACAAATATAGATTGGTTATAAACATGGTGTGATATATTTTATATGATATAATCAATGAAATATTAAATTTAAATATAATACCCATGTTCATGAAAAGACTCAATTTAATATAGATAAATTTATAATAATTGATCATGCTCATAAATTTATCATATGGGAACGAAATCAAAAATAATTATCTATACCTCGATATTGTATTTTTTGATGATGATGACCAATTCTAGAAATGAATGATGATGATTTATTGTGATCACTATGCCTTCATTCCCCTGGATCTAGAACTCATGTCACCAGATCTCAAACTTCCAATGAAGAACATGGAATTCCCCTCTCAAAGATTATAAGGTTATGTGGATAAACTTTTTGATTCCCAAAATAGATATTTATTGAGGGAATTAGGTAATATTAATTGACTTAAATAATCATGTAATTGACTTCACAAACCTGTCAATGATCACCTTATCTGAACTACCTATGATGACCATATTGTGTTTTGAGTATGGTAAACATCACATTAAACATTCATCTGTAGTCTATGATTTTTTATTCGACACTCAGTTTTAGATTTATCACATTATTTATGAAGAACTATGTTTATGTGATGTAAAATATATTTGATATTTTTATAAAATTAATTTTTGGGCATACTGGGGCTCCTAATCATTTTTCTATTCCAGCTCTAGGATCTGAATATTCTTTCGATATATTTTAAACTATTGTACGAAAAAAATAACCAAAAACTCTTTTAGCATCATCAATTATTTTTCCTTCTACCCATTTGTATTATTTTAGTCAATAATATATTCTTGGTAGATTTCATCACAAAATCCTTTCTCAAAAAGGTCATACTACCACTAAAGTTATGGTTTTGTTATACACATCTGACCAATAATCAAAAAACATAATTTGTGGATAACCCAAACAAAATCATTGGTTTCGTTCTACTCCAAAAAAAGGTTGTATGTTGGGTTTCTGGTATTCTCCCAACACGATCATATGTTTTGATTTATCCTATGTAATGCTCTATGTTTAGATTGTTCCCATGTAAAATTATCTCTCCCATTCATAGTGTGTTTGATGATTTATTAGTTTAGGTGTCATGTGTATATATATTATTTTTTATATATGAGATTCTATAAAATTATTTAATTTTATCTCTTTGTTTATCTACATACACACAAAACCATAATATTTATTATTTAAATATATAATTTTTTTAATAATTTTAAACAACCAAATTAAGAAATTAATTTTCAATAACATTGATAATTAAAAAAATGTTGCATTCACCCAATCAACTCTTGTCCTTCTCTAATCATTGTTCTATTCGTAAAAATTCATATTAGAGGATCATTCATTAAATGAGGTTTATTTTCTATAATTTTTCTAATATGACACATACCAATCAGTATCAATGTCTGACCATGCCAGATTAATTATATCTATCTTACCTTTGTGCTAAAATATATCCTAGTACAAAACAAGACTCTGGAAATATCAATTTCATTTACAGGTACATATAAACTAAAATTTTCCCTGAAAACATAATTCAATCAGGTGCATGAGCCAAATATTAAGAAGTAAATCAATATTCAATTAATTCATGTAATATTTTCTATTCATCTATGGTTTGGGGTTCAAAATCCCATAATTTTAATTATATAATACTAGTTTTAATGAATGATAATTTCTAACAACATAATTATTTAATATTAGATCTTCATTGATCTCTCAAATCGAAATATAAGAATGTTTATAAAGAAAATAAAATTGTTTCTAATAATATAAAAATTGTAAGAAAATTGTTTCTTGAAATAGTAATTCTAAACGATAATAATGATAGTTTTATGAATTTACTTATCAAAAATAATGATGAGTAAGAAATAAAATTTTAGTCTCTTTTTAGATTATTTGTATCAACGCACTACATAAATTTTACCTTATACCCGTGATTTAGAACCATGGGTATATCCCAAATAACCGTTCGTATAGGGTATTTCAATTGTTAATTGAATAGTGGGTGCTTATCAATTTTGTATAGTGATATGTCTATACCCACTGTTCCTAAAATCATGGACACAGATGTGCCCATTATTCAGGTTTACCCACAGTTTTCAGCACCATGGGTATTGATACCTACCCCCATTAGATAGCTGCAACACCATCCAAATTCACTCAAAGAACCTACAACTAAATTAGAAATCCTAAAATACATTTAATATTAACATATTAATATATATTTATTATTCAACCATTATATTGTAAATAGATTTCGAACAATTTAAAATATTTTATCATACATAAACACTCCACCAAATAAATTATTTTAAGTCATCCTAACATGTCTCCACACAAAAACTAACAAAAAAGATTGGAACAATATCTTCCTCATCACCATTAGTGACACCATAATAATATCTAGCATCGATGCCCAGTGAAAAAGTATCATTATTAGAATCCTCATCATCATCCAAACCTTCATCATAATAAACACCACCACCATCAAAAACATTAGTTCCATCATCTTGGAAACCTTTACGATGACCATTTACATTACTCGTGGAATCATTTAAATAGTTTATTGATTCCAAAATCAATCAAAAATAGTATCATTCATTAATGAATGGGATGGATATATAGTTGACACAACTTTTAGGAACAGTTTGTTGACAAATTTAGCACTTTAATGCTATTGTATAACTATTTTGTATCCTTGAATTATTATACATGAGAATTTTATTATCTTATTGGTATGAGAGGTTATAGAGACATCCGATTTGGGAAAATACATAGTGGGGATGGTGTTTTTTCTTGGGATGACATTCTGACAGCTCCCCCTGGTGCTCCTCAGAAAATTCCTATCGCAATGATGATTTTTCTTGAAATATTCATCTGATTTTTCATCAAGGGACTCCATGGTACTCTATTGAAAATATAAAATAGTTACTAAATTATTAATTAAATATCAAATTTTGAAACATCAATAAAAATAATTAATATATGTTCTTATATATGTTCATTTACAACACTTCTAATCTTTTTTCATACAACTCATGTGATTCAAAATTCCACTTTATTCAAAGGACATTGATTTAAAAAATAGTATATTATTTAAGAATATAAAATTGATAAACGAGGAATTAATTAATATTCTAGATGTGTATAAAAACCATAAAATTAAGAAGTGTAACTATTAAGACCGTAGATTTCCAAAGTCGATGCCATATTTTATTACATCAGAATATAAATATAGAAGACTAATTCTAAATGATAGAATATTATAGTAGTTTTTGAATCCTATATACATACTTATGCCTTACATTACAAAATGGAAGAAAATATGATATAGAAATTCATTTGGTAACATCTATATCTCTTAGAATATCCCTTCAGGTCATTTATAATATACTTCTTCACCTCATGAGGGAAAATGATACATAAAAATGGGTAATATCAAATTATCAGTAAGGTTAATATATATAGTGGAAGCATAACTAATAAGGATTGGTAAATAACTACAAATATAGATTCCATTAAAACATAATCATGAGAATAAAATGGTAGTAGTATGATATAATTAAATAATGTCACAATATAACTTAAACATGGATATAATACTAGTCTAATAATTAAATAGAAAAGAAGTTACTTGTTTCATAATTAGAGAGTTCATAATGTGGGATTTCATAAACATATTTTCAAGAAAACATGCAATGATTGTACAAAAATAGGTCAATCACAAAACCAGTTTGTATCGTGAGACCTACCGATACAATAAAGGGCTATAAGAGTCCCCCACAAAACATACTATGTACAATTAACTCTTCATATGAATGGGTTGTAACATAATCAACAGTTACATACATATTGAAACTAACATATGAAATGTAAATAAATTTCCCCAATCACTAATCATAATCACTAAATAGTAAGAGTAAAAATTTGTGTGGTATCATGATAGGGAATCTATAGTAAAACTAATCATAAAAGGTGGTGAAATATATGAAAATTCACTTATAAATTGTTGAGTAGTTCTTGAGAAAAATACACATTTTTTATTTGCAAAGAATAGTTAATTTTTGAAATCAATGTATAAAACTAGAAATTAACTATGATAAATTTTCATAAGCAAAGTAGTGATTTTTTAAAGATATTTATTTATTAAAATATTTTGTATATGGTGAGTGAAATTGAGTACGAAATCACGATGATCAAATTATATTGACTTTTGTATCCAGAATGATTGAGAAAGGAGCATTTTAAAATATTTATTAAACTATAAAAGAATGATTAACTAATATGGATATATAATTTTGAAACATATATATATATATATATTAATAATTATATAAAATAACGAATAATTACTTTTTTGTATTGGGGAGAAGGAATAACCCAAATGAAAATCGTTTTTCGGGATGAAAACACATACCTTATATCCAAATGTGTTTTGCACCTACCCTTATGGTCCTGGAATATGTAATTAGACTCATAAATAATTTCATTCATAACCTATTAGAAATTTACTTAGTTTATTATAATTTTATTATGGTCAATTATGGAATTTTGGTTAATCTATATGATTCAATTATTTCATTCTCGGGTCTCCATTTCCTTTATTTCATGATCAGTTTGCATGATTATAAGTAATGGAGTTTATGTGAAATGGGTACAATTCTAGATAATTGTTATTACATGTTATTAATGGAAAATTGTATGTTTAATTTCTATTATCTATTATTAATTTTCCATATAAGTGGATGAATATAAATATAACATGGTAATGATAATCGTTAGTATATTTTTATCGGTTTTTTGAATACAATTAACTAGTTTTGTTCTATTATTTAATATTATGTATATATCATTGATCCAGAACATTAAATAAGATACAATACATAATAAATAATCTGATTCAACCACAAAAATGGATTATTATCTATCCTTGAAATGGAAATTAATGAACAATTTTTTTTCATCCACAATAGTTGTAAATTAGAACATCCCAAATCATGATTTTGATTTTAAATTAACGATATAGAGAGAGATTAAAACAATTTATAATGGATATTCCATCAACATGATGTTATTAAATTATATATGTGATACAATAGTTATCATTATAATTTGTATATATTTGGTGAGGAGAGATTGTAAAAATATTGTAAATTTTAATGAAATTAAATGAATAATGAAGAGGGTTATCCTCATCAATAATTCTTTTTGAGAACCTCCTTGAGGGAAGGGGTCTTGGACTTTTGGCCAGACCAATATCTTGTTGATGATGTGAGATACTAGGGATGAGGATTTGGGAATAATTTTTAAAATCTTAATGTCTTAGTGTTTTGATAATAAGTGGTGGTGAGAGTGGAATTTATAGTGGATGAGAGTGAGTATTTTTGAATATTTAATTCATTTATTATTATTTTAGCACATGACTATGAATAGATTGGGAATTATCATAAAATATATTAAATAAATGAATGTAATTTTGATAATATTGTTCTTATATCTACAATGACATAAGTAATAATGTATTTCAACTATTATATACTTCTACCATAAATTATTGTATTTTACTATTCAAAAATAATTCATGTATTTTTTAAAAATCCTTAAAATTTGGGCAGAATATTTTCTGTCATGTTGAATTAAAAAATGGACTCCATTGTTTGAAAACATTTCTCCCTTTATGAGAAATACAATTTTTAATATGATTCATCATTTACATGAAATATATATATATTCATTTTAAAACTGATTTTATATCACATTCAAGATTTAGTTAAGGTCTAAAAACTTATGAAAAAATATTAAGGCATCAAATTTCTAATTTTTGAATAAATTTTATGAAAATAAGTTTTATTTTTACTCATTTTATTAAATATAAAATTGTAATTAAATCTTTATGACAAAAAAAATATCCAGATTTAATTATTATTTTATTAAATTATCTATTTACATATACTATCATATAATTATATTATAAATTAATTAAAATGTGTCTAAATATTATTTATACATTCATGGTGGTGTTTATTCTTTATTTCTCAGGATTACTATTGAAATGGTTCATATTAATATTCCTAGGGTAACATTATTATTTAATCATTATATATTTATTAGCTTCTAAAAATATCATTTATTTAATTAATTATTCATTTATAAATATGGTATTGTTGTCTGTTGGAATGTATAATATAGGGACTCATAATCTGCAAATATATTTTTCAAATGAGGCCACCAAAATTATTGTATCCTTTCATAAAACATTATCACAGTTCATGGATGAGTGGAACACCAACAAATATGAAAAAGGAAATAAACTCTTTATAGATACTAGAGTGAAAAACCGATCCCTTAAACTATGAATATCATATGAAGAGAGAGACAAATCAGAAATGGTCACCCCAACATGTATTTTTTTTAGAATTCCTCTGAACATTTAATAATTATATGGAACTTTTATAATATAATCAAGTATAGATGTAGGTACTCATAATACATACTAGTGAACGTCAATATGGAACTGATAAGAAATAAATAAAAAGATCCAATATTAAATAAATTCCAAAATAGCTTATACTTGTACATTACTGCAAATATAATGTTAAATGAAATTCTCCTTCCCCATGGTATTGGTGATGTCAATGTCAAACAGATGAAGGTATTCTACCCCTCTTAAATAACTTAGATTCAAATATTTCTGATAAAATAAATTACTCAATTTCTTATGATCATTAATCATTGGGAACATTTACCCAAAAATAAAATATTATCAATATTTAATTTCCTACAAAACATCAGAAATCATTAGATCATTAGTAAGGTAATTATTCTCATGAATAAAAAGCTGAAGATATCTATAATCCTCCACAATATCACCCTACATAATCACATGACCCAATACAATTCGAAATGCATCACCGAAAATGACATACTCATTTTCAGGACAAGGTAAGATCAAAATAGGAACTGAGAGAAAAATTCATTTAAAGTCATTGAATAATAGGTTACACTTTTCATATCATTTAAATTCCATCCACATCCTAGTTAGTAATTTCAAATGTGAGGACAGTATAGAAAAATCTATTAAGAACCAATGATATTATCTTGAATGTCCAAGGAGGGAATAAATCACAATGACATTATACTTTTATTCCCATGAAAAATCAACATTTACCTTCAATGGATAAATTGATAATCCATTTATGGAAATCACATGCCCTATTAAATTAAATTCTTAGATCTATAAATTTTATTTTGAAATGATTATATAGAAAATTCTATTTACCATGATTTCCAAAACCAAACATAGATAGTTCTTCTGGTTTCTTTAGGATCATTTATAAACCAAAATATCATCCATGAACGTTACCATAATAATATAGAAATACTAATAGAAAATCAAATTATTGAAATCAATAAAAACATATGGAGAGCTAGTTAGAACAAATAGCATCACAAAATATCCATAATTAAAATACTCAATCATATGATTTTTCATAAATATATCTCAATATAGAAATCTGATTTGATAATACCCTATCCAAGTCTCAATATTTGAAAACAAATTTCCCCATTTAATTGATAAAAATAATTATTCACCTGAGGTAAAGGACATTTTTTTAATCATAACCCTATTCAACATTGAATAGTCCCCATGAAAATTGAGTGAACCATATTATTTCATTCGAAAAAACAATGAGTCTACTTATGGAAAAAAATAAGTGAGAATAAAATAATGTTGTAAGAGATCATCAAATTAACCCTTTTCCTCATTCAGCTACATTAGTTACAGATGATAAGAAGGTATTGATATTGAATGTGTCCCAAATTGTAAAATCTACCTCTCTGTCTATATATGGATCCTGCTGAAATCATATATGAAAACATATGAAAATTCAAAAAAATAGTGGGTAGATAAATAATAGAAGTAATGTAATTGGGATCAACAACAATAGAAGAAAAAAAAATTCTGAACTCTAGGAGGGACAATATTATATGAACAGAACTCATATTCGACTATCCATGAAACACCTGTGAGATCCCATCAGTCATAAGAAATGAGAAACACTTTTGATAACAATCAGCCATAACCATATGAGAAACAAGCCAATAAATAATTATCATGATGTTGAAATGATATAGATAATGAGTATTGTAATTTCTAACTAAATATCCTTTATCTAACAATAGAATCGTAGTAGGAAGATGAAACCCCAAAACATTACACTTTCCAAGAGGAGTTTATAACTATCTAACAAAGGAAATGTTTTTTATTTTAAGGGTAAGAATATCTACAAAATATTCATATATAAATGATTAGAATGAACCAATATCAAATAATGAAATTATTACTAAGGATGAAATATATATGGTACCTCTTATTTTCATTGTACTAACATTATACCTCCACTAGAAATTTGTCTACTATAGGATGGTTTTTCACTCTTAAGGCTTGGGGTATGATCCATGTTGTGTTTAAAGCATCTAATTAAACTAAATTATCTTTTAGAACCAATGATCCTGGAATAAATATCGAGGATGATACATTCCCTTAGGAAAACATTATATATGTCTATGTGATCCATAATATATAAAAATATTATTTGGATAATTACTGAAACATCTTCTATGTATTGTTATGCCACACTTACAAAAAGTCACAGGTACACCAATAGCTAGAACAAGAGGATCCAAAGAGGCCTAGTACTAAGAACACATCCACCACTCCTGCAATGATCATGACACTTCATATTGCTCTGTTACACTCCAATGGAGCAACCACTATGTGGAAGATAAGGATAGTAATATCCAACTATGCATTCCATATTCATCTATTTCATCATATCCATGTCATTTGTCTCTATATTGGTCAAAATATTAGTCATTAATAACAAAAATGTGATATCCAGTCACAAACCATGTAGGAATATCAAATCTTTTAGAGTGTAATTATTCATAACCTCATAAAAACCATTGCAAAAACACTATCGGTCTATACTGACACTAAATGATCTCTCTACTGCCAAGCGTTGAACTCCAAATACATTCTCATCATCCATAACACCGAAACAAACTATTATAAGGAGTGCTTATTAAAATCCATCCAGTAAAAGACTAAATTTTTATTTTCCTATACCATATAATATCTCCAATTAGTTTTAGGGCCCTCATTTCTAAAAAATGTATCCTTTACCATTATAAACACAGATGTATGATAGAAGTATGAGATATGATCAATATTATCCATCCATTCCACCACATCTATAGGATCATTCATAACATTAATAAATTGTGTATTCTCATGAATGTACTCACATAATCAATCACTTTCTACTATAATTCATGGATTAAAACAAACAACTCCATTCTGAACATGTGAAACATTGTGGTCAATGGAACTGACATCCCACAAAATATCATTGTAATCATTCTGAGCAAGAGGGTTATTCCTATGAGGATAATTTACTGTACCTTTACAAGAAACTCTTGTAACATGTCATAGAGCAATCTTTCTAGACACCAGAACAAAACAAATGATCAGACAATATAAAATAATCAACACAAAAAAGAAAACCAAAATAAAAAATTAAAATAATCACACAAAAATCAAAACAGCTAACAAACATCATAATATCCCCTGGATACATGATTCTCATCATAGAATGAAATGGTCAGACACCAACTTCAATATACCTCTCATGTCCTAAAAATACAATCTCCGGTCTACCAGACATCCCAAGGCAAGCAATATTATTGAAAACCCACCTTTTTTCTGATCATTAACGAACCAGACCTTGATTCCATCTAAAACTATGACCCAACATGAGCCATCAGGTACTTGAATGGTTTTCCCAATCCTCTCTATGAATAGAAACTAGTACCCGAGCATCAAACACCCCGATGGAACTATTTCACCCTACATAGAGAAGAAAATTGGCCCACACACACACACATGCCCAAATATATATATATATAAATATATACATATATATATATATCGGAGACTACAACATAAAAGATAAATAAATTCCATAAGTGAAACCGAACATCAAAAAGAAATAATTCAACAGTTGACAAAATATCCAAGAAAAATTCCAACCATAAATGAATACTAAAAGAGGAAAAAACTACACCATGTGATAGAATGGTAAAATTCCCACCATTTCACCACCAGCTACCCATCTCAGTTGACAAGAAACCATACTGACTCACTTTTGCGCCTTTTCATTCCATATATTAAAAGATATAACCACTTATGTGCACCACAAAATAGGTATGAATTTTTCATCTAACATGATTATAAGTTTCTTTCCTAGGTGTTCAATATCATTTCCCTGAACAATAATCCATGATTTATAAATTATAAATAAAACAGTTCGTGATGATAGTTCCACATTTCATATTTCAAAAGAAAGGGAAAGAAGGTTAATTTGTTCATTTTCTACATTTACAAATAAATATTGAAAATCAGTTTCAATGAAAGTTTTATCCTTATACAATAATAGATATATGAATTCAAAAAAGAAGAAAATTTATCATATCTCATATCAAATCCAGGATGTACAATAAAAATAGTACAAACCAATATAGCCCAAATTGGAAAAATGTACCATAGGTCACATCATAAAAGATATCACACTAGGTCTAGATAGCTAGGAAAGTCATACATAATATAGATAATTGTTTACATATAATGCAACTATAAATGTACATCAAGTTTATAGATCAGAGTAACACCCTAGAATGTGAACCACCAAGTAAGTCTGATGAGTACATAGAAAAAATGCATAGAGAGTAGATAAAATATAAAAGATACCCCCCCGAATGTGGATAAGAACTATTACTATACCTTCCACAAAAATTCACAAGGCTTACCAAATGCTATATTTTCCAAATAAAATCATTAGACCATTTCTTCATTTCATGTATTGAAAATCCATTTTCTAAAACAACATCACACTACATTGAAAAATTTATACATTTACCAAAACTAGGGGAAAAATATATTGTATAAAAACTTAGTTCCACATACACAAAAAAACTACATGTAATACAATGAAAATTATTTGAATAAATTAATTTATTAAAAAAATGATATTCATCGAAAAAAGGTTAGAGATGGAAACCCCAATCCAAAAACACATGTCAAAGCTATCCACAAAAAAAATACACCATTAGTGAAATGCCAACAATAATAAAAAAGGGCTTACAATAAATATACAAAAATAATAAATATTCTAATTTAAATTAAACATTGGTGGAGAGGAGGACTTAACTTGATCGATAAGAATAAAAACCATTCGTAGTACACCCAACGACTGGAACCACCCCTGAAACACGATCGTATAATAGAACTAGATGAAAATAAAAAATATTGTCAATAGATTCCAACAGATCTAGTAACACAATGAAATGAAACTAAAAAGTCAAATGAAATGAATAAAAGAAATTATCACTCACTTGTAAGCACATAATCCAATCGCCACAAAGAACGATTAATAAATGGAAACATCAAAATTCAATTTCAATGACTTCTAGGTCGAGTGCCAGTGGTGCTAAATATGAATGAAATAAATTTTACACCAAGGTGGACTATAAAATAAATGTTTGGTAACTTTATATTTCGTGTAATCCAATTACCCATAATGCAATCCATGGGTATCACCTACACTTAAAGCCCTTCATCTTTCTATTAAAAAACTAATTTTTTGAAATAATCCATTTTTAACCTCTTCATGTTTTGTACTCTCTTAATCATGTGTACCTGGTTCATATCATATGTCTTGGAGTAATTAAACATCCTCTAGTTCCATTAAATGACATTTAAATTTCCTATAAAAAGTGGAACTGTTGATTCTCACTTGAAAACAACAATACAACTCAGGAGTTCTTCGAACTCATGGAGAACACCACAAAACACTTAAAACTGATATACACATAATATATTAACTCGAAAAAAAAATAAATCCAGGGAATTCATTTCATGTTTCCCAAAAATTTGTCCCCAACCTCTGTATCCCCAAGAAGAACGTAGCTTATGAAGAAAACAAGTAATGAAAACAATTTTACATTAAAGCGAGTAACATGATGTCACATTGGGAAAATATGTTGATGGGTTTGAGATATCCTTTGAAGTTAAATAATTTTTTAACATCAATTTTATTGAGGTAATTTGGTATATGAGGTTACTTTTTTGGAGTGATCAATATAGAAACGTGGATTTATGGTGAATATATTTGAATTAAATGTATTATTTCATCGTATTAATGATAATATATTTTGGATATTGTCATAAATTGTTAAAAAAATAAATTGTTTGGTTAATATATTATGGCAGAATAGAATTATAATTTTTTTGGATTTTTTGATCCATTTTATATTTATTTTAGTGATTCAGACATTAAATATTGAACACAATTATTAATTACATGGAATTAGAAGTCCTATAATAGTAGAAATTGGTTAAACAAAAACAAAATGAGTACAATATTTTTATGAAATGGAATGAAATAATGTATAATTTTTCATGTTCTATATTTTGATAGTAATAGAATTATTCATCAATTTTAAATAATTATTTAAGTTTATAATGTTATCATTTTAACGTCATTTTTCATCAGTCCATGTTATTCATTCTCCCCTACTACGATTTGGTTTTTTGTTCATAAATTTTTTCAACACCATGTTCTATATCACTGACTATTATTACCAAGATGTTAATTTTATCACCCTTTTCCATATATTCAACTTTTGCAAATTTCCTCCTTATATGGTAACTTGATTATTTTTTATTCTAGATGACCATAATTTTTCCCCTTTCTCTTTCAAAAATAATTTTTTTATTATCTCTGTATAATTTTATTTTCAATAAAAGAATTTTTGGAAATTTTATTCTTTTTTATTTTCATGATCATATATTTTATTCTCCGCTCCAATGATTTTTTTATTGTTTCAAAAAACATTTATCAGGATTGAGATAATCTTGTAAGGATGTAGTTGATTTATGGTGGTTAGTTGTGACACATAGAATTTTTTTTAATTATAAGCAATGACTTTTATCTTACAAAACACGCAACACTACAATTTTACTGTCTTTTGATATACTATCCGATTATTATTAATTAAAATATGTCATAATAACCAAAATAAGGAACAATATTGTACTAGGAATAGAAAAAACATTTTGAAATATATGTAAAATTTCCCTACTCAATATTTTAAAATTTATAAATGCATAGGAAACAAGCACAAATATATTTTTACTGCCATTTTCTGCATTAAAATAAATTTTCTTCATAAATGGATATAATTTAAATTTTTTAAAGATTATTATAAATAAAATATATAATTTTTAGTGATACATTATTTTAATTTAAAATAAATTATGATATATTGTCATTAAAATTATCCTACTATTCAGTTATTTTATTTTAGATATATATTTTTTCAATGATTAGCGGGAAATACATTTTTAACTGTCATTTAATTAGATTAAATATAGTAAATAAAAGTAAAATTATTTCATTAATTCATTATTATAAAAGAATAAGTCTTATTTATTTTAGAATAAGCATTTAATTATATAGTAATCATCTTTATACTAGATTTTTGTATAAGTTCATTTTTTTTAAAAAAAACATATTTTCTTTTCACGAATCTATTTTTATACAATCAATGAAGAATTATATAAATGAATATTATCAATCACTATTGACTAATTATTTTAATGAAATTTATTCAATTTATATGAAATAAAATATTTTAACATTCATTTTTTACTATTCAAGGAATGAATGCAAAATCTCTTTCACATATTAAAGTAATTTTCTTTATGTTATGCATGCATATTTAAATTTGTTTTTATAACTTATTTAATCATTATTAAATAAAATATATTCAATTTTGTTAATAATAGTGTCATTATTTTGTGGGTAGTGAAATTTTATTATTAGTCATTATGAATACAAATGTAAAAAAACCACCACATTAAAATGGTAAAGCAGTTTATCCAAGCATAAAACAAAGTGACGAGGACGCCGATTTTCACCATGATTTTTATTTGAGGAACATATTTTTATCCTCATCACCTTAGGCTCAAAATATTTTTTTGTGAGACAATTTACTATAAAAATTACTTAATAATATTAAAATTGACAAATAATTTCAAAGGGGACTTCTCCCTCAATTATAAAAGGACACACCTCTTCTATTTTATTAAAAAATCAAGTGATATTTTATCACCACTGCATAAAATAATACCTTCATAATTTTCTCCTCCATGTTATGGATTCCATTGTTTTTTCTAAATACCTACCAATGATGTATAAATGTGGAAACCTAATGATATTTTCCTAGGATGAGGTAAAACCTATAATGAAGTTCTTTCTGTTTCATATTTCATCTCGTTAAATACTATATTACCCATTGAAATATAACAATATAATTATCTCTTATAATCTACGATACCATTATTTTTATTTTATGTCATTTTTCAATATCTTCTTCCATAAAATTTGAAATGAAACCATTTTCCGTGTGTACGGTGGACTATTGCCACCTTAACCGAGGTAATACATCTTCCATCACCACATTTCACTATTGTTTAATATATGGTTTTATTATTTATATATAATATTAATGAAATAATTTTCTTCATATAAATAATATATTTCATCTATATTCATAACTTTAAAACTATTTAAAAATGAAAACATTTTGCATTCAAATGTTTGGATTTCCACCTCGCTGAATCTACATGATTCATTTTTCATCAGTTCCTCACCAGGATAGTATGGATAAGTGTATTTAAAGAAATAAAATTATATTTAAAACCTAATAAAACATATATAATGATAAATTTATTCCAATATTCAATCACTTTTATTCATTTAATAATGGAAATGTTACTCGTATATATATACGAAGAACTGTTCAATGTTATAACATAATTAATTTTTCAATCCCAACCTACAAAGATAATTCTAAAAATTAAATAAATATATAAAATGATAAATATCTATATATTACTATTCTATATATGATCTTATAATGAAAAATTTGACCATGTAAACATACATATGATATTTATTAATTATAAAAAAATCTTCTAAACACCTGACGTGTAATTAACTGATTATGTAATTAGATATATAATTAAAAATTAAAAATTAAATGGTTAATTAATTAATTAATTAACCATGAATTGTTATTAAAAATGTAAATAAATAATATATTTTTTAAATACATGAATTAAATCACTTACATTCAATATTGGGACTTGATGGAAGGTATTTCTTAACAAAATTTCGTTTTATGGGATATAATCATTCTTCATTTAAATTATTAGAACATTATTGTGTGTGAATTGATCTCTATATTTTTTATGTTGTTTGAAAAATAATGTTGTTTTTTTACTTATGTTTACAAAATAACATCAAGGATTATTCATTACATCATGTTATATGATCATTATAATTGGTTTCTTTGTATTATTCTCATTTTATAGATAATGGATTCATGTTATGCACCCTGATTTTATTATATTGTTTAATAACTTCACTATGAATGAATTTTGAAAAATTTATTAAATTAAATAAAGGTGTTTATATAAACAAAAACATTTATTGATATAGATTAATTTTTCATCAACATTTAATAACGTAGGGAAGGTTCTCTGTAACAATAACATTTCACCTAAAAATTTATTATATTTAAATTTCCTTTAAGGAAAATTTGATGAAAATATTTTGTTGATTGATAAATTATTTATAATATGTTTTTTCATATAATATATGTAATTCAATTAAATTATTTATTTATTCATATTTAAATTGACTGAGAAAGTGTTTTCAAAAATAATAATACCATATTTCTTGTTTGGTTGAAAAAAACTTATCCGTGAAATTAGTTATCAATTTTTTTGGATAAAATTTATTATAGGTACATCAATTTATTTTAATGATATGATTTATTAACTTTTAATTTTCAAATAAGTTCTAAATTAAATAAATATAATTCTTTTCTGAACATGGGATTTTTGAAATTTCATAAAATTGAAAAAATGATTGATTACTTTCAATGTTTAAAGAATGAATAGGGTTTCGTATTTTCATGAATATTATTTTATTTCAATCATTATATAAGATTTTATAGGGCTACATTAAATGAAAATAATTTTATCAGTATTTTTTAAATTTATTAATTAAATGTACTGAAAAATGGTATTATCCACATTTAGCAATGAAATGTTTTAAATATATATAGGTTTCTAGAAATTTTTAAATATTTTAAAATAAATTTGAATATTTTTATAATATAATGGTAACATGATCTTATAATTCCATCTATTTTCTTTATTATGATGTATTAATATGGATGGTTTAAAAAACTTATCCTCAAAGCTATTTTTTCCACATATAAATAAAGCTATAATGTAATGAAATCCGTTTTTTAAAATAATGATGATGAAAAATAAAAATAGTATGATTTATATTAATATTCTCTAAATGGAAATAAATGAATACGAAGGGTGATATTAATAGAAATTATAAAATTAGTGAGCACAATACAAATTATATGAAGTATGGGCCCTGAATTATTGTCTAATTCATTGGGAAATGTTATATCTAGTTAATGTTTTCAAGTAGGGAGCTGATTCGGGAGGTTTCTACTCTTGATATATCCGAGATTAAATTATTTCATACATTAGTGAACATGAATGATCAATATAATGTTTCAAAATACTAATATATTTCTAAATTAATTTTATGAGTTCTAATGTATTATTTTCATATGGATAGTTATCATAAGTCTCATGAATATTTTACAATATGAATCTAGTTTTGTTTTATTAATTCAGTACATATATCAGTATTTTTTATTTATGTTCTGATGGGTATGGATTTTTTTATTTTAATCTCATGTACATTGAATATTTTAGAAAAACATTATGATAATCTTATGCTGACAAATGATATTCCATTCAAAAAGCTTATCATTACCATTGCAATGAATTTTAACTCCCCCTTATTATGTTTTCCATTTCCCAAGATTATGAGGATTGATCTTAAATTAATAATGTCCAAGATGGTTTCACATGTTACTAATTTAATGGGGGATGGAAAATAATTACATTATAATATGAAAAAAATTAGTGATAGAAAATATCATCTAATGACATTGTTATTTTTACATAATAGTTTCTCATAATTTCATAGAACACTAAAACAAAAATTTCCAAATGTTTTTATGGGATCCAATATTTCTTTTTAATGTTTTATAGTTTTTATTGTGAAATTTTGGACACATTTATGAGTATTAATGCCCAAAATTTCAATATTATATTGTTTTCTCTAAATTTTGAAGAGAGGGTTTGGGGGTACTATATAGATTTCCAAAGAGAAATACTATCGAGAAGGGTGAAATTTTTAAATATGGGAAGAGAATATTTCAAATATTACCCAATAACATTACTAGGATACATATCTCATACTAAATTGTGTACCAAGATAACTACATCATAGTCATAAATGTGGACATAGAAAATAATACTAGGTATAAATGAATAGGTTACTGCTAACCATTTAGATACACATCATTTTAAAAACAATATACAATATTCTAAGTGTCTATAATTTTTTTTTTTACTTTAGATACATCCACATTGGAGTTTTTAATTGATCAAAGGTGTAGGTTCCTCAATCTTAATGCCCCTAAATAATAGTTTGTCATAGAAAATGGCAGGAAGGATGTTATATTGTAATTTTAGTTTTATTTTTAGTATATGAAAAGTTTCTATAAATAAATTCATAAACCACAGTAAAATAACTCATGAAAGAGAATATTTATATATGTGAGAGCTCCATTCACTAATATTTCCTCAACATGTTACCCTCTCATACTCTAACCCAAAAATGGTGTCACTGCACACCAAAACTCTTTCCTATATTAGCCTTGATCTCATATCCATGAAAAAAAATGAGTTATTATTCATCCCACCTAGCCTTAAGATTTTCAAACACATATTTTCCCTCCAAGGAGACGTTTACATTAGTAATCTATCCTTGGGTATTCATTGACATTTGATTGAAACAATTATCAAATAATCACCTCTAATAATTTACTAATGACTCAAACAAGTCTCTATAAATTTCCATTTCTCTTATATATTCCCAAAAACTAGATCCAACAATTTTGATTCAAAAAAGGTTTCTTTAACAACCACTAAATAAGTAATTTTAATCTTCTTTAAATTCATTCACCACTAAATATATTAAGAATAAGTATCATTAATTTTCATCACGATTTATGAATGATTCAATAAACCACATGATACTATAACATTAATCATCTATCATAAAAACCACTTGTTAATCCATTTATCAATTCATCATAGCTCCCAATTGGTGGTATCAATGAGTTGCACAATATTATCATTCAATACCTAAACTAATATACTATGTCTTTCTGTAATAACAAAATCACATATTTTTGAAAAATTTCATCCCAAAACCTCTTGTATTGGACACCACTATTCCCATATATTTTTATAATAGGAAAAAAATAAATAGATGGTCATAAAGTTTAGATAAAACAAACTCTATGACATGTTGAGTTCCTATTTTTTTTAAAATGTGTGTGGAATATTAACAGAAAACTAGTACACATTAACTATGTTTTTAGTATATTTGAAATCTTGTTATTACACTCCCCACCCCCAAGATAGGTGAAAATGCACCCAACCCGTCATATTGGATTCATGATGCCACCATACTACTTGAATATTGTGGTATGTCCATCTTGACAATACATTGAGGGTCAAATGACCAACTCATCCATAATGTGATTCTTCAAATGAAACTCTATTAACCTTGTAGGTATTAGCAAATGATAATATCTATAAATAAAGCACGCGTTATCTAATAACTTCTAATTGAGATTTGAAAATTCAAAACTCATTATAATTTATGAGCTCGTAATGGTGTAAGTCAGTATAAACTTGTCACCGTAAAGATTATTATTCCCAAGATGCACCCACGAATATCTCACGAATATTAATTCCATGATAAAAATTACATACCACTCCTAGATCTAGATTATTAACTGAAATAGATGTTTTCCATCTACCACACACCAATCCTAGTTGCGTCATTTTTCTCTGAAATACTATATTCTTCTCCCTTAAATTTGAAACAACATAAAATTTTTTAATTGATGTTGTTAATATCTCATCACATATAATTATATGAAAATCATTGATAAAATACTATATTGGACATTTTTCATGGGAACATGTGAAACCACACACTAAAACACCATCACATAATTCGATCAATATTCATCCCCCCAATAAGAATCATTAATATTCCAATGAACACATTAATTTCTGTACATTTTAGTTGGAGTAATACCAAGTTTAAATCATTAACCAAACATAATACACCAACATGATCAATATTTGATCACTGATGTATATTTTATTTGACTCACTATCTCATCAAACCTAAACTCATCCAGGATAATTCTCCAAAAGCATTCACCGGAAATTTGAGTATAATTTTCATCAACTCCACCTCCCCTAGTTCCATGGAATCCATGAACCTCCCTTCATTACGGTTTTATCTATTTAAAAAAATTTATTATACCTAACAAATGAGTATCATTTTCATCAACACACTAAATTGATACACTCTACCTCCAATGACCTGTCACTTATAATTATATAATTCATTGACTATATGTAAATTACCAAATCATACCAAAGGAACATCACAAAACATTGATCACCAAACATCTATAGAATATTATAAAATTTCTCCAAACATTCATAAAGACTGAAAATAGTATTGGAAACATGATTAAATTGAATATGATATAATCCCTACCATATCACCTTAATCACATCACTTCCAAATAATCACACAAAATAGTTTCCAAAATATCACATATGCATCTATTTCTGATCAACACTATTCTTAAAAAACCCTCATTAAACAATTTTCCCAATTTGGTAACCTCTTTCTTCTTCGACTAAAGATTATTGAAATTCTCCAGTAGCTTATTACATCTTGAAAACATCTCAGTTGATATACAATTATTTTATTTTTTTCATTAATAACAAAAACTATGACACAACATCATATACAAAACCTATCTAATTATACAAAATATTAATTCTCCATTGGAATTCGAGACAACCATAAATGGAATTCCTCTTAGTCATAGATGAACATTCACCTATTAGTCTCCCCTATCATCAATTTGATAACATAAATCCTTTTTCTATAACTATAATAAAAAAACCATAACCTCGATCATACAATATGTGTGGTCATTAACATTGGAAAAAAAGTCTTATTATTCTCCTATGTATTTAAATATTATGGTACTCATCAATATCATAGTGGAACTACTATAGATACACTAGATCCTAGAAAATTTTAATGGAACATTTCATTATCCTTTTCATATTTCCATTCCTAAATAGATTTCACACATGAAAAACATAAAACATCCCCCCCCCCCAATGTCAATATATCCAAAACTATTATATAAAACTCACTCTCCTTTTTATAATGTGTGCATGAATATTAGAAATAACACATTCACTTGTTCTTTACCACAATCCAAATAAAAATTATAGAAACAGAAAATAAAATACATTCTTATGAAAAATTTACATAACTCAGATCATGCATCCATGAATAACAACTCACCTATCCTATGAACACTCAACTAATTATTTACGTGTTCGGAATTTTCATCTCACAAATCCAAAAGAATCACCATGGTTTCATTCCTTTCCAATGATCCTGATGAATCTAACTCATTCCAAGAACAACCTGTGTAATCACTTAATAAATTACCCTTTCACCACACCTTAAACATCCTTATACGAACTATATAGGGTTAATTTATAATAACCCAAGAAAACCACAAACATCAATCATGGTTAGTTATCTAACTGGTCCTTCCCTATAATTAAAAAAATGAAACTCAAGAACATTATGAACTTCACAACTCATTGTTGCAATGCATTTCCTATTTCTTTACCCACACTATAGTAGGTTTCCATATTATAAATGATATAAATACCAATTTTTGACCATATATAATGCATAACCAACAATAATCAAACCATCACTAGGCAAATATATCCGCAACCAACACCCCAGTTGTTTCTATGTGTCACCTACACCCCATGACTATACAGTCATCATTAATGTGAATCTCCCTGTCACATCAAAACCATATTTTATAAAAAGGATAAGGAGTCAAATTTATGATTGAAATTACTAATATCCCACCAAAAATATATAGGAACACATTACACAATTTATTTTTTACCCATTAAACAACTATACCCACTTCCATCATTATGATCATCATTGAAAAGAACATAAATATTATGTGGATTTTATAATCCTTGTATATTTTATTTTCAAATACCTCCTAGCATATTTTTACATGGTCAAATTCAATAAACATTGATCCAAAATAATCATATCATATATCAATAAATATATCAACTATTGTAAAATAAAACAACACAAACAGTTCTATAACTCTCATGACCATAACAGCCAAACAAATATGTGTTCATGACTCACTATCTATATGTATATTGTGAGATATAACACATTCCTATATAATAAATATAGTTCATAAATAATAATACATACATATATTCTAAATTTACATTTTTAATGTGTTATACTAAATAAATTATCAATATACTTAATGAAGTTCCTTATGACCTCAATCATGCTACTCTGTATACTATCAGATTCCAACTAGTGGGGAAATACAATTATAAACATTGGTGAGATAATATCCATTGTCTTAGAACAATTAAAATTAATAAATTAAGAAAAAAATTATGGAAATTAAACACTATGATAATATAAGAACAATAATGAAACTTTGTATAAATAAGAATATACTACATATATCCCAACAAACAACCCCCTGGGCTAGTCATATATATTATGTAAATATGTGTATATTGAAATATTATTCACTATCACTATCAATGAGAATCAATATCATAACATCTAAAAAACAATATGAATTATTCTAACCATATAAAATATAAAAATTTATTGCATCTATAGATATTTTATATATGGTCTGTTAAAATTGTAGGGTGACAATATCAATTATGAGAAATAAATATATGAAAGGTATCATTATTCCATCCTAATATACACCATTATGTAATTTTTTATTAAAATATTTAATAGGGAAACCAAAACATATTGACATGTGGGTCGGGTCATAACTATATAACCAAGCCACCATGACTATTAAAACAACATAACTTAGTCAATGTTGGAAAAAGAAGCCACCTTATTCCATAAATCAAAACCAATTTAATGAAACACACATTAAATGTTTCATTCCATTCAATGATCAATACCCTATCACTCATAATAAGATCCTCACTTAATCGCATTGGAATTATACCAAGTCTCAACCTCTAAAATCTTATTTTGAGTATGGTCCAACTACCACATCAGGGGCTATTATACTCTAACTCTAGTTAATAAACCATTGTAACCATTCACTCCATATAATTCAAAGAATAATTATGTAGGTAATCATACATTTTACTCCCCCCATATTTCTCACAACAGTTCTTATAATCCCACTCTAGACCAACTCACTTTGTGTAATTGTTCTCTTTCCCAACACCCTATCACTCATGGTATGGTCTAACAAAAAATCTCATTTTACATCACATTGACCACTCTTTTATCATTTATGTTGTGTCTCAAAAACATTACATAGACTAAAAACATCTCAGAAAGCTGAGTCCTTTCAATCACCATCGTACTGAGAGATTGGTAAAGTATCAATTCCCTTCATCAAACATATAATCAATGTCCCGAAACCCACATGTATTAAATATTTAAAATATAACCCATCTTAAATGTGCACTACTAGATCTCTTGGTCGAACCTAGTTCCAAACGGCCCTCTAAAAACATAACCACATCAAATAACATGATCAAAGTCATATAATAACCATTCGTGAAATTTCCTAGAAACTCAAAGAATGAATAATTTTGAACAAATCCACATGGTCTTGTATCTCTAAATAATACATGAACATGGATTATCAACATTCCAAACTCATTAGACATAATGTCCCACTGATAACAGAATCCACTGGGTTCTCTATATTTGTTTTCTACTAATCGATATCACCCTATAAAAATCATTGAAAATAGATATATTATCTCATAGTCACTATAAGAATATGGACTGATGTTTCGTGATGCAATTACCCCTTTTATTCACATTCCACAACCTATTAATATTAACCAAGGAACATATTGAGCTAAATTCCACTAAGCCACATAGCAATGTAAGGTCAATATATTATGATAAATACACCAATCGTGACATCATCCAATATTATATTCTCATTATCATATCCTCGAATAACATGAACTAATGAAAACCCTCATTAACAAAAATCATATAGAATAAGAGGATGCAAATGACACACTTATTAAACAATGGCGGCATTCAATCATCTAGAATTATTCCAAAACACATGTGAGTCATGAAACTATATTACCATGAAAATGTAGGAATATGTATAGTGATAAATCATTTCTACAAATAGAGATAAAATAACTCTAGATGAATATTAAATAAAATAAACAACAACACATTTGAGGACCATAATTGTTTAGTGTCATTGGAAAATTAAAAACACAAAAAACAAGGTAATAGGTAAACTACATAATCTCCCAATATGTTCATCATAAAAAACACCCATGATTGAAAAATAATATATATTGCTTTCAATTATATTATAGATAATGGGTCATTAAAAAAGGATGATTTTGGAAGCTCATTAATGGTAAATAATATAGAAAGATAAGAATTAAATGAACATAATGGTATGAGAACCTAACTCCAACATTTGAAAAAATACCCTTTATATTGATGTTCATAATATTGAGTTCTTGGATAATTATATAATGTTTAAAAGACTTCAATAAAAATATAATCAATGATCATTATCTATGAGATCATAATATAGGCCTAAAACCTAGGTTTGTCAAATTCAAATAATCGTATAAGATCATTTCTATAGTATTAAGGGATAACTATTATGGAAATCATAGTCGATTAGTTTCAACTCACAAAAAATCATAGTATCCAATGTTTACTCATCAGACCATCATTTTAGAGTAATAATATTAGTAAACATTATCGACTCCCCATTCCATTCATGTTTGTCTCAGGGGATATAAATCATTACACAATGCATTGGATGGAGAATATTGGTCACATTAATAACATAATGATAATAAATCATGTGTGCTTTAGAAGATCTAACAACATTCTACTTATCATAACCCAATAAATTAAACAGGTTTCATAAAAATATCAAAATATCACAACATATGGAAAAGACATTGGTTTCATAATAATTTCACCATTTCATTATTTCATAATCTAATGAAAAGAAATTTATATTGATAAATAATTTATCTTGGTAAACCCTATAGAAGAGAAAAGGGTTTCAAAAACATCTTGTAATCAAACAAAATTAACATATAGAATAATAATGATATCCTTGGTTCGTTTTTTTGAAAATAACTTCTAAAAATTAAAAATGAATAATTAAATTTTGAGAATTATGTAATTTTAAAATAAAATTCATTAAATATAATGGCATCATTAAAAACAAATTTGAATCATTTCATGTTGAAAATAACTTTTAAATTTTGAAAAAAACACATTTTTATTTAAAAAATAAAATATTTTTAGAATAATTTTATTCCAGAATAACCATGAAAATTTATAAATTAATCATTAAATAAAATAATGTTCCTGATTTTGGTATATTCCATTCTCATCATGAATGTTAGAAAAAATATCCCTTATTTGTTTTCAGTAAAACCTAAATTGGCTTGGTTTTAAAAAAATATTTCATTCAAAACATTTTATAAAATATAAAAAAAGGATAAAAATTTATTTACGAAATTTTTTTGGGTATTTCAAAATCAATTTAGAAAAAAAATATATAAAATATGTTTTTGTTAAATTTTTTTTTCAACTGATGACAAAAATAAGGCAGTTTTTTCATAAAAATAAACATTTGAACTCTCTATTACATCCATAGTGGTAAATGAGCGGAAAAATTTCTTCCTATTGAATAATCCAAATAGAAAAAAAAATTTGTTTATTTTGAGATGGATCATAATATTTAACTATTTTATTCATAATAATAAATGATCTCGATAAACTATTAGAATGTATCATAATATTTTCACCACAACGGTAACATTGATTCAAAAGTTACGTAAAATTATAACTTAAAGGAAAAATAATAATCATGAGTATATATAAATTTATGATATTTCCTGTCAATTTTGAGGTACATACAAATAATATGATAATTATGTTGTGTAATATAACATATTTCTAAGAGATGAAAATTTGAGAAAAAAGATTTTATTGTTTTTGGTAACTTTTTAACTGTGAACGCAAGGAAAAATTGATCCTCAAATGGATTTGTAAATACATATTGGTTTCTGAGATGAGTCATCGTAAAATAAATTCTTTGATACTTTATAAAATACATAATAGAAATATGGGGTGAATGTGACATTTTTCTCATAGATGTAAAATGTGATATGGAAATCTGATACCACTTTAGTAAAAATTTGAATAATAATCCACAATAAAAAAATACATAAACAAAAAAAGTAATTATATAGAAAAGGATATTATTAATTATATAACATGTAAATGTGGTATTATATACACCATTAAAATTAAATAGGTGGTGTCTTTTTTTATGTTTCCAAAAAATAAAAGAGAGATGATAAATCTATCACCTTAAGTCTCAACATCCATCAGACATGTTCGAACCTACTATGTAATAAATATGTTTTTTATAAATATATTTTATAAAAATAATCATATATAATATTACATATATTATATAAATATTACCATTCATTTTATATTTATTACTAAGTCCTTGTTAAAATCACGTTTTAAGGAATAACAACTTTGTTTTTTTGTAAAAGTTTAGATTTATTATTTTATATCCTCTAAATTTTGTGGTTATGTTTTAATAAAGATTAATTGAAATTAAAAAAATTTCATATATATTCAAAAATATTCTTTTTATAGCAATCATGATTGATTATTTTTTGAAATTAAGTATATTACGATAATGGAGATGGTAGATCGTACATTCGCATGAGTATCATATCTATTTTTCAATGATCATTATATAATGGATTTGTATTAATTTTTTTCATTCTATAATTTTAATAATATAATATTATTTATCTGAATACACTTATAATTATCATCCATATATTTTTTTTGATGAAAAGACAGTCATATTACTCTATGAAGGTGGTAGTCCACAGATACACCAATGATTATATAATCTTTGAATGAGTGATAGAGTTAGAAATAAAATGATATATGATAATTTAGGAATGATAAATATGTAATTAATATCAATATATTTTCATTTATATCTCATATATCCATTAAATTTATCCTTATTATTTTTCATGTAATGTATTATTGAAGAAATAATCAAATCGCATCATGAGTTAGTGGTCTACCGTACACATGAGTGACGATATCATTTATCCTACGTGAAGAATATTTATATATATATTTATATAAGATATAATGACTCCATATATATAATAATATTATATATATCATATATATTATTTATATCCATTATCATTCCCAATCATTATAGGTAGTAATATAAAAACAAAAGACAACGGTTCGCGATGCGGTAGTCCTCCTAACACACAAATGATGATTTTGTAACCCATTTTATGGAAGTGTGGACTATTCTAGGTCATTAATAGAACAAAAAAACTATAATTATATTTTTTAATAATATTTCATCACATTAATATTTATTAATAACATGTTTTGGAAGTTATGGAATAATTAAAAAAACACTTGATATGGAATGTTACCTCTTCATCAGTTAACCTTTTTAATTATAAACCAAAATCCATTCATGGATGGATTGAAGATTAAAAATAAATATTTTAGTATGATATTATGGACATATGGATGTTATGTTCTTAGGTATTGTTGTAAAAAATGGTTTCATGGCTTGAAGCATGGATCATAGGGGTGACCTTTTAGAAGTTAGTTTAGTGGTACACTTATGATATTTTAAAAAGAGATAATTTTAACCATGTATTTCTCATAAAATATGAATTAAAATTTATTATTATCAATAAATAGATATTATAATGTCTAAATATATCTAAAAATAGATTCAAGACTATTTTTTGGTCATTTGAACACTTAACATTTTTGTTTGACACCTGGTAACCCATTTTTACCTTAACATCGATAAACCATTTTAGCATTTTAACTAATTATTAATGTAAAATATTTTTATGGAAATAATATATAATATGAATTATTATTATTCCTTTTATGGAATTCACTCATTACAAATTCAATTCAAATTAGTGTAAAATTTTAATCTATATTTTAAATCAGAGGTACAATGAGACGAGGGTTTTCAGATAGATAAAATTAATAAGTTTATAAGGATTTATATACAAATGAAAGTTTAAAATGAATAAAATGGCCTAATTTTTATTAATATTTATATGTCGGACCCCTCTTATTTTAATCATGTTTTAATGTTCATAAATCATATATATCCTACAAATCTTGATTTATTTGTCTCAAATAATTAGTATTGATGGTTGGTTGCTTTATGAGTTAAAAAATCCAACCAAGTTCTTAATTTCTAAAATTATTTTAAGATTTGTGTAAACTATATTTAATTTGTTTTATAATAAATTTTATTATCAATGATTTTGACTACTTCATTGTGTAGATTTTACAGCTCAAGTCTATATACATATATTTGGTTAAGTTTGAGAAACCGTGAGCCTGCCACCAGTTCTGTTTTTCTGGAAAAAAACTAGACCCCATGAATAGACACCATAAACTGGACACCCTGAACCAAACACCATGAACCAGACACCATGAACTAGAAAATGTAACCCATACACCATGAACAAACACCTTGACCCAGACACAGTGTCCAGACAGTATGAACCAGACAACTTGACCATATACCATGACCCAGACATCGTGACCATACACCATGATCGAGACATTGTGACAAAAATCCACATATGTGCTTCTAGTTCCTGATCTCTAAACAACTATTCCATCATTATTTTCTCACAACTCAAATGAAAATAAAAAGACGTCATTCCATAGTGACACAGTTCCCATGTCACATTATTTCTAGACATACTGTGACACTGTTTATTAATATGTTTTGTTTTTTATCAATTTATTTTATAATATTCACATTTGAGTTTTTAAATAAACTCACAATATTAATATTTCATTTTATACATGTAACCTGATAGTACGAGGTATGTGGTGCACAATAGATGCATCCTGTCGGCTTCGACCCATGTACTCCACGAATAAAAAAGTTTCTCAAAGTAAAAAGAGTATGTGATATAGTGCTGAAGCGTGAAATGACACATGAATTAAGATAAATATGAAGAACACATAAATAATTCATGAATCCAAAATGGTTTTATACCATAGATCAGATTTATGAACATCTTTGCAATACCAACTCCACGAAGAACATGATTCAGATAAAACTAGGAACTGGAGCACCTGACTTGTGATAATATGTTTCTTAAAAGATGACTTGGATCTTACATATGCCTCAACCTAGAATTTTAGAACTGAATAGAATAACACACATATAAATTATAACCATATTTAATAATCTTTTCTCTTCTGTGTATTTTTTTAGCTTTTGAGCAATGTCTGTATAAAAACAACAAATTTATCCTAATATAAAATAAAGGTTAAAATATATCCTTCCTCTCATAACTTTTAACACTTGTTTACTCCCCATAATGTGTCTGGAATAATTCCCTATGTGTCTTGCGTGTTCATACCCATAAAATATGTGGAAATGGTCATGTGACCTCGATAGTTTTGTGCACTGTTATTTACCCCGATCTATGGTGTTGGTATAGTTTATTAATATAAACTGCTTAGTTGAAGGTGATAACCAAGTGTATGGGACTATGTCTCAGCTTGAGACTGAACCACTTGTTTTATATCCACTATTTTGTTTAATTTTGTTTTCTCAGTTTTACTTTATAATTTAGAAAACACTTAATTAACTTTGATAGTTAATATTGGACATATGTTATAATTGATTTTCTATATTTGAATAGCTTCAAAAGTAACATCAATAACTCATATTAGGATTAATGAGAATTATTAAATCTCCATAGAAGATATTTGAAAAATCAAACTTTCATAATGGAATTATGTTGATTAATTGGGATGTATTTATATTTATTGGGGAACATCATAAGAAAAATTTGCAAACAGAAATTTTTATAAATACTCAATTAACCCCCTCTTGAGTACCTAACTCCGACAAAAATTATATAATATAAATAAAAATAAATTGAAAAAATTATAAAATATCATTTATATTGTTTAATATTTAAAAAAATAATATGTTTTCAATTAAAATACAGTATTATTTATAATTCATCGAAAAATTCAATTGTTAAGAAAGTGGTTATTTTTTAATATTAATATAACTATGAAATTATGATTAAAAATTGAAATTAATTTTTTAAAACTAATTTTTAAAAAATGAAAATTAGAAAAATTTAAAATATCTGTGAAAATAGATGAAAAATATGATTTTTTGAAAAATTAAATTTTTAGGGGAAAAAATTCATTTATGCTTACCTATTATATATATAAAACAAAATAGTATTTTAAAATAATTCATTAAATATATTATATATAATTATAAATAAAAAAATTAACTAAAAGTTGGTTGTTTAATTTATTGAGTAGAAATGTGAATGTTTGCATTTTTTCAAATGTTATTTATTTAAAATTCTCATGATTTTCATTTTTAATTAATTGTTCACAAATAAAATGATTTTAAATACATATTTAAACCATTATGATTCATAATTTATTTTATACTATTAACACCAAACATTCTAACTGCTAGGTGATAACTATCATTCAATATTTTTTTAACTATAAGACATGTTTGGCTTAAATTATGTGTTTCGTGTAATGCATTCTAAAATCAGTGTTATGTGATACAAGAAATATAAAATAAAATATATTTAATTGAAAAAATTATTCCACAATATATAGATGTGTTACATTAAAACCCTTTTAAAAACAATTTTACCCTAAAAATTCATCTCTACCATAAAAGCATTATCATTTCAAAATTATTTCATAGAAACCCACATTGTAAAAAGGGTTAATAAAACATCATCTTGAAAAACAGTGAGGGAAATGTGAGTGTCATTTAGAATAACATGCACTATGTTTCAAAATTGGGATAAATAGGTGGGAATTAAAAAACAAGAGATATAAGAGAAAACTAAACCATAATACTAATATAGAGTGATATAGAACATGGACAGTAGAAAGCTAATGGCCCAAATTCCATGAAGTAAAGAGGTGATGAAACATCATTGATATCGTAAAAACTAGTGATAACATGAAAAAAAATGTTATATCTTGATCGTTTTTATAAATTTAGGGAATTAATTTTCCATATATACATAGAATATATTAAATTTTACTTAGTTTATATCAATTTATTTCATAGGAACATTTTCACTTATTGGTTGTGCCTTAATTAATTTCCACTTCAACTCTTTATCAAGTAAAAGAAGATGACTTTATTAAATTCTTGAATCACTAGAAGATAATAAGATCAATAAAATAATGATAATTTTTTTCTTTTATCTCTAGTTATCATAAAAGAATGTTTACCACAAGTTATCTATTGTTGATAAACCATTATATGATGAAATAATTATTTAGTCAATAGAATTTCACATATAGTTCAATATTATCCGTTTAATAAAATACTAACCATTTAAAAGTTCAAAATTATTAAACACAAAAACATTACAAAAAAGTTCTCTAAATATTAGAAGTAATCCTCTCATTAGTCCACTAAGCATGAAGCATTATCTCTTCAATTCCATATACCAAACATGTGTATACCATCATCATATATTTTCATAATACATGATAAACACATCAATTAGCATAAAATATTATTAAAAACATAAATTATTTAGATTTTTTACATAATAAATATATTATTGTATATATTCAATAAATCCAAAAAAATTGTAATGTCAATCAATGATATCATGAACCACATTATCAAAAAGTCATTAATTAGTTTCAAGTTAATATTTACTAAAAAATTTACATTATCCATATTAATCATCTATATATCCAATCTAAACTACATTTTTCTGATAATAATGAACATATTATGGGTTATCATCTGTTAATTATGGTTTTTTCGTAAAATATTTCCACACAATTAATGACATTTTCTAGAATGTCAAAAACATTAAACATATTATTAAAATCTATAATGAAATTTAAATTTTGTCATTACAACTCATTATTACATCAAATATCTCACCTCTTCTTTAAACCATTAACTAGGATTAATTTTTATATTCCTTAATACCTCATTCCTCTCATATTTTATGTGCACTCTCTTCAACATCAACAACAAAACCATTACTCATAAAACCATTCTCATTCTCTTCATGAGTTTTACCCATAGAACATCAATTTTCTTACTTCCCATGCACTCCACATTTATAAAATTCCATTATCTATAATAAATTTATTAGACTATTATTATGATACAATTAATTAACCAAAAATACAGTTTTTAATTTTCCGTTACTTGCATTGTATCATACTATTCCACACCCAATACATATTATCACCCCTTAGAGGAAATATGTTGAGTGATTCTTCCAAAATTATTTAAAAATAGACAATTGAATCATCATTCTTTCGTGGTCTCCACTACAAATACTCTCAATGAAATAAATCATTATCTTCTTTTGTGAGTCTGAGAGTTTGTTAATGAACATGTTTTTAATAATGTTACAAGGTAACTTATTTGGAATTGTCACAATATTCTTCCCATCATTCATCAAACCTTTGTTCTTCTAATAAATAAATTTCAATATCCTTCAACGATGAACTAGTCCCTTATGGTCCACTGTATTTACTAAAACCAAAATTTATTCTGTAAGAATCACTAATCATTATGTAAAACCACATAATTAAAAAAATATATTATAATTTTTCTAAATCATGAAAATATATTTGTTATATATAACACAATAATTTTGTCATAGGTTATTCATAGACATAAAAAATTTAAAAACTATTCTGAATTTCTGATGCATAACCTATTAGAGAGTCAACTAAGTTGTCCTAAAATTCCCATTGTCATTTACTATGTAAGAATCAATTGTAGATCAATGCGTCCTTTTGGAGTAATTGACCCTTGTAATACATGTTAAAAAAACATCAAATTTTAGTATCTATATTTTGATGTCATTAAATTGGAACCACTTTCAATTTCCTTATATATATCCTTAGTTATATTACTAGACATATCATCAAAAATATCCTTATATATCTCTCTTAAGTTTTCTTATCCGAGTTTCCGCAAATTTTCTAAACCATTAATCTAATATAGTTTACATGGAACCAGAATTCTTATACATAGATATTACATTGTTTTATATTAATATGAAATAAATTACAAAAACATATGCTTTGGAACCATACTAGTTTAATTCCATTAAAATATTAGAGACATTAACAACTACTCTATTGGTAAATTAAATCATCTACCACTATGTTCTTAAAAACAATAAACCATAATAGGATTATCATATGTAATACATTTCTTCATTACCTATGGAAAGGATAAATATATAAATAATATCTCAGATTCTTTGTAAGGATAATTAAGGGTGATATAAAAGCATAAAATGAATATAAGGGTTTGAGAACACAAGAAAAAAATTTGACAACCATATCCTGCATGAAATAGATAATAATATTTAGTCATGTAATTATTAATTATATTTTTAAATTATTAGAATGCAAAGAAAAACAATGAACACGAGTAATGGGAGACTCAAATTCCAATAAGATATACATTTTTAGCATACACGTAAGAACAAAAAAAATCATTTCCGTAGTAGATAATGATCACTACCAAAGCGTTTTATTGTTTAATGGATTCACTCCCCAGACCATCATAATGGTCAGGGATCACTCCTAAGACCATTATAGTGAACAATGTCTTGTACTAATCATTATTCGCTCTAAATTCCAATCATGTCGGTCTCATGTGATATAAATCATTTTCCTATACAAAAAAGGTATATATTGGTCTCACCTATCATATAATAAAAATCATATATATGACCACCCAAAAAATATTAAAAATTTATAATATCATAAATCGTAAATTGAAATGGGGTTCATAAACATTTCTTTATATAATAACTTGTGGAAAAGTGACAGGTTTTATAATCATTTATTCATATATTCATGTCATAAGCTATGGAAGAAAGAAGTGTCTTTCATTACCATTTTATTATTGAAAATATCATGTAAGAGAAAAATGATATATAAACACGTTTTAATCATAAATAATTTAGAGAAAAAGTAATAATTTTATCCTTGTTTCATATCCATATCTAATAATAAGTTATATCAATCAATTTCATCATATATGCTGAGTTATATTATAACATAAATCACTTGACAAATTTTCAGACAATGATACATTTATTAGAAAATCAAATTTTAAAACAAAAAATTCATTAAAAATTTTGTAAATATTTTTCTTTGAAATTAAACAATTATATATATAATTGGATCATTAAAAAAATTATAAATTTTATGATGAATTATTTTTCCTGAAATTTAAAAAAAATATTTTTATATATCTTTTTATATTTTGAAAATAATTTTATATTATAATAGACCTAAAAAATATATAATTAATATTCGATAAAAAGAATTTTTATAATGTTGGGAAACTGTATTCCTTCTTTAAAAGTTAATATAATGATTCATTTCATATTTTTGGTAAAAAACAAAGGAACATTATTTTAAAAATCACATAATGGTTATTTAACAAAAATGATAAAAATTAAATCATGGGTAAAATAATAATTGATAAATAATTTGGTGAATTTTAAAATCATTTTAAAAAAATTATAATGGATAGTTTTGGTAGAAAACTATTTGTAGACTCACGATGTCACACCCCGACCGCAATGTCCGTAATTTTACTTCTTTCTTGGTCTCGATCTAAAATTTTTCGAGGTTTAGTTGTGTCGGTGGTTTCACGCCGGTGCGCGGTCATCGCATCGCTGGCGATGATCGTGCGTTCGGCCTGGGTGACTATGTGTTCACCCGATGTTTTAAATATTAAAGTTTTTATGTTGACTTTTATTATTATTACTATTTGAGTTGCGTTATTATTATTGAAGTTATTTTTCCGTGTATAAGTATATATATATATGGCTACATATGTATATACTTTTATACGTTATGTTTATGTATGTATATATATATGTATATATATTGTATCTATGTGTATATGTTTATATATAGGTATATATATATATATATGTTTAGGTATGCATATATATATACGTGTATTTTGATTATAATAATAATTATTAAAATTAACTGACTTTTATTTATTATCATTAATTTTTATTATTATTATTATTATTATAATGTTTTATTATTATTATTATTATTATTATAAATTTTGTTTATCATTTTTATAAAGTTTATTATTATTAATATAAAGTTTTAATATTATTATTAATATAACGTTTTATTATTATTATTATTATTATTATTATTATATATAAATATATGTAACCTAATCTAACCCAAACCCTAATCCCGTTTTCCCCCCCTTGGCGGCGCTCCCTCTCTTTCTCTTTCCCCCCTTTTCTCCTCTTTCTTCTTCCTCGCACCAGCGCTCCCCCACTTCCACAGCCGGCGCCCAGCCTCCGCCTCGCCGTCGCTGCCCCTCCCCTTCACAAGTCCCGACCCCGGCCCCGCCTTCGCCGCGCGTCCGGCGCTCCCCCGCGCTGTCTCTCCCCTCCTGCGCACTCCACCTCGCCACACCCAGCCAGCCACCGTCCCGGCTTCCCCGGCCCTCTCCGCCGCTCGCTGTCCCGCCGCGCCAAGCCGCCGGCCTCCGGCGACTCTAGCCTCCGTCGTCGGCGCACCCTGCTGCCTCCACCAGTCCGGCCACCCCTGTCCCAGCTCCCTCTTCCCCTCCCGACTCGCCTCGCTCCAGCGCGCTCCCCCCTCCGGCCTCCGCTTCGGTGCGCCGTCCACCGCACAGGCTCACCGCCCCCGCACCCCCCACTTCATTCCGTGCCGGCATCCCTTCGCACCCCTGCTCCGTTCCGGCAAACAGCCCCGGTGCCCAGCCCCTGCCGCCGCCCTGTTTCCTTCGCCCCCCCCCCCCCCTCCGTCGTGAGTTATTTTATTTTTATTTTGTTAATCTTTTTTTATATAATGTTTATTATTTTATAATATTAATAATATTATAATTATTTTATTATTATTAAGTCATTATTATTATTGTTTTATTATTATTATTATTATTATGTTAATATTATTTTATTATTATTATTATTATATTATTATTTTTATTTTTATTGTTATTATTATTGATATTATCATTTCATATTATTATTATTATTATTATTAGTATATCATTATTTTGATTACTGTTATGTTACTTTTATTAATACTAAAGTATTATTATTATTAGTATTTTAATTATCATATTATTATTATTATTATTATTAAAATTTTCATATTATTATTATTATTGTTACTATTATTATTGTTATAATAATTACTATTATTATTTTAACTATTATATTATCATTATTATTATAATTATCATATTAATATAATTATTTTTATTATCATTTTTGTTATGATTATTATTATTATTATTAGCATATTATTATTATTATTGTTATTATTATGCAAATAATAATAATATTATTATTATTATTATTATTATTATCTTTGTTATTATTATTGTTATATTATTTTGTTAATATTATTATATTATTATTATTGTTATTATTATTATTATATTATTATTATTATTATTTATTTCGTTCTTATTATTATTATTATTACTATTATTAATATTGTTATTATTGTCATTATTAATCTTGTTATTATTATTATTATTATTATTTTATCACTATTGTAATTATTGTTATTATTATAATTACAATTATTATTACTACTATCATTTTTATTACTCTGGCTTTAACTTTTTCTTTGTTAGGGGTTTTTCATCAACTTATATTTGTTTTTGGTAGGTTTAGGATTTTAGGACCCGCGTAGGGCGTTTCCGAGAGAGCGCCATCGCTGCGCCTTGTTTCCGAGGTTCCGCCGTCTCCGCGCCTCAGTTTCGAGGTGAGCATTTCTCCCCGACGCTTGGTTTCGCATGCTCTAGCGAGTTTTTGTATGTGTTTGAGTCCTTCATATCAATTATGCAGAGTGTCGGACTTTATCACGTGGCTTCGGACACACGTCGTGTCATTACGCCTTGGTTCCAAGGTCGTTTTACCGTCGCACTTGGATCTTGAGGTAGGTCTCCCATTGCACTCACCTTTAAATTAAGAATTTATTTATTCCTTTCCTTTTTTTGAATTTCAGTAAATTTAAAAGTAATATTAAGTAGTTTTTTTATAGTGTGGTGATCTGCTGATGATAAAAGCTGTTTTTAATTCTAGAGTTTCGTTGAAAGTGTTCTTCTTGGATTTAGTTTTGTGCTTCCATGGTAGTATTGCTAAATGGTTCTTCCTGAATAATGAAAGATATGTTGAATTGGGTTTTGAAATGTTTTTGGCATTTGTAAATTAGTAGATGTATTGTTTATGGAAAATGGTGTTTTCTGAGAACCTTGATTAGAGAAAACGTCGTGTGACCCTTTGAAATTGTTTTTGGAAACTTCATGTGTGGTTCTTGGTTGATGAAAGATGTTTTCCTTTGTTGTGTGAACAAACGTTTGGAATTCATTTGAGAAATAGTATTTCTTAAAAAGGTGATTAAAGGCCCGTTTGGCACTTGATAAAAATGGGGTGCATTTTGATATTAGAAAATAACTCTACTTGTGAAACAATTGTGTTCCAGGGTGATATGCTAATTTGGGTTTCTTAAACAAAGTCCTAAGTGTGTTTTTGGTTTTCAATGTAATGGCGTGTGTAATATCCCTTTAGAAATGATTTAATATGAAATGGTCAAAATGTAAATGATATGACGGCCCGGTTGGAACTTTAATAAATGTGAAGTGATTATACATATATATATATATACGTACTTGTGAGGGCATTTCTACAGGGGGACTTCCCTTCAAGGGTTGTCGTGTAGCGATGTCTGTGTAAGGGGTTGGCAAGTGCGGTGAGATGAGTCACGCGTGCGAGGGTCTCCCAATTACACAGTGTTACAAAAACCACTATGGGTTCCTGGGCGTCTTGTAGATTATCGAGTGACGGTTGCTTGCTAACCCTGATTAGACAGGTTGGTACCCCCTGGAGTTGTGGACAGGCCAGGTGGGATGTGCCACTGGTTGGCTATTCGGGCGGCCAGTTGGTTATTGGCTGTGGAGTACCATGCCGGCAGGTAGTCTGAACCCGAGTACGTCCAGGGGTTTTCTAGGGATGTTTAGGATCGCCCATGGTTATTGCTGGTAACTTCTGGTTTATTTTTCTTTCACTTGGTTTTCCTTTGTTGTTTCCCATTAGTTTCACTTGTTTTCCCTGCTTGTTTACTTTCAGTCATCCTTCACAGCCTGTACTGTTAGACTTTGGGAAAATGGTTTTCAAATGAAAAATGCTTTATTCTCTTTGGGTAAGATTTGAAAATGTAACATTTTTCTTGTTAGAATGAGTTTAAAACTGATGAAAGGGAACTAACTTTCAAAAAGAATAAGGGAAACGTCTCGTGTTTGATTTTCAAGAAAAGCATTATGAAAACTTACTTTTATACATTATAGTTCAAACCTGGATTATGTAGATTCTTTATTTACTAGCAGTGCTTTGGGATTTGTTGTTGGGCTCACCTACTGAGTACTTTTGTGCTCACGCCTATCTATTACCACTTCAATTGCAGGTTCCTTGTGTTCAGGTTTTCCTAGCTTGAGTCGCTCAGTGATGGAGCGACGTTGGTTTGTAGTTGGGTGGTGACCCGCGAGGTCACGTGGAGGTATGTTGTAGTTTAGTTTTGTTTATGTCTTTAGTGTTTGTTCGTTTGTTTAGTTTACATTCGTTCTTTTGATCCTGTTTTCAGTTTGGGCTAAAATCGTTCCCAACGATTGAATTTTTTTTATGGCCGGCACTTGTTGCCATCCCGGGGGGATCGGGAACGCCCCTCGGGACTTGCCGCGGACCGGCTCGGGTGCCCGGTTCAGGGTCGACCCGGGCTGGTTCGTGACAAAATGGTATCAAAGGTGGTTCTTGTTATTTTGGGTTGTCCGGTAGAGGGAGATTAGGACTGTCAGAACTCGAGGGGTAGGTACGGGAAGAGCGTCGCGAACTCTTGCTCGCACTGATCCTCGAGTTACCAGGGGTAGTTCGGGAATTGTGTCCTTGTCTTTTCTGGTTTGGCTTGAATTGAGAGATGACAATGGAGGAAAGCCGACATTACATCGCGATTTCACATGGAGTAGTGACCCATGTGGAGTTCGAGTACATGGTTTGAATTCCTCCTAGTGGTCGACGCTGACTTGGGACATGGACCACTACCATGTCGCCAGGTTGAGCGTGACTACTAGTCCCTCATTTCAGTGATTGATGCAAATTTGGTTGCTGATTTTGTTTCGGTCTGTGTAAGTACGTTGTTTGAAATGAAAAAGGGTTTTGGAAAATTGGACTGGTTTCTTTTAAAGGACTTTAAATATATGAAATGGGTTTTAAAACTGAAATCTCTTGATTTGGAAATCTGTTGTTTTCTTGGAATTGGATAAGAATGATTTGGGTTGAAACCTCGGTTCCTCTTTATGAACGTTTTCACATGTGTGAGAATGCATGGAAAGTGTGTGTTGATGCACGTATGAATGGAATGCGGATAAAGACATGTGCAACGGTTCATGAGATTACCTGGGTGTGTATTTGAAATTAAAGGCTTGAATATGTTTTCTAAATTGGTTTTAAAGGGGGAACGGTTTTGGAAATCTTTTGGTTTGAAAATGTATTGGCTTTGGAAAGTGATCTTGAAAATGGGTGGTTTTGAAATCAAAAATGAAAAGGGAATTTTTAAGAGGAGATTTTATTTTGGGTTGTGTTGTATTTGATTGGTCCTTGTGCTGACTGTTTTTGATGAAGGTTCTTTTATTGATGGTGCTTCGGTTTGATGTTGGTTTTGGCCATATGATTTATATGTCGCTCAAAAAATGCCGCCCAGAAAGGTCTCTAAGGATTCAGATAAGTCAGGCCCAGTTTTTGGTCCTTCTCAGACTTTGCCTATTCTCCATGGTGATCAAGGTCCGTTAGAGGCAGTGAAATGGCTCGAGGAAGTGGAGCGTGTCTTTAGAATGTTGGGAACTCCCGATAATGTTGAGGTTCGTGCAATTATGAAGTTGTTCGAGGGTCCAGCTCTGGACCAGTGGAAGGCGGTTACCCCACCATCGACGCAAGTTGAAATGATGTGTGATGTCTTTAGAATTGTTTTCATCCAATGGTTTGTACCTGAGGAAGTGAAGTTGGAGAAAAAGAGAGACCTCGTGCATATTCAGCAAGGCCAACGGACGGTGAAGGCATATGTTGACCATTTCAAGGAACTGATTCCCTTTTCTCCAGAGGTAGCGTCGCATGAGCTCATGAAGGTCTCTCTTTTCACTGGGGGTCTTCGTCCAGAGATCAAGGAGCGAGTCCTCCCTTATAAAGACCTTTGTTTCGAGAAGCTGGTGGAGGAAGCTTTCTTGGCTGAGTTAGTTTCTGGTGTGCTGGTGGTTAATACTTCAGCGTCCCCTGTTGTTGTTCGTAAGAGTTCCCCCTCTGGTGAGAAAAAGGCGCCAGAGATTCCTGTTCCTAAGGAGTTATCCCCATTGGTCTCAGCTTCCAGTTCATCAGATCGTTCGATGGTATGATTTCAGTGTGGTAGTTTCGGGCATTTAAATCCGTCTTGCCGCAACCCTCCGAAGACGTGTCGTCGATGCGGTTGTCTGGTCATCTAGAGAAGTTTTGTCGGAAGCGTCACATAAAGAGGACATCGTGATGGGATAACGTCAGTACCTGACTGTGAGGCAGAAGATGCTTCAGCCATCAGAGCCCCAGCCACAAGTCTTAGGGTGAAGCTCGCGCACAGTCAGGAGTCCCCAGGGCGGTGAAGCTCTGGTCCAGGTTTTGTGTTCCATGTTGGCGGTGGAACGATTAGAAATCTTTTCATGTTTTCCTATCTGCTACCAAAGTTTCAAAGTCGTTGTAAGTACTTCGTTTCGCTATGAAGTAATGATGAACTTGTTCAATTATAGTCCAAGCTTTTTGTCTGTGTGGATGTGATCTTCTAAATCGTGTGCCCTTCTTAAAAGTGTGTTTGACCCTCGTGTGGGTTGACCTCGTTTTAGTTATGTTGTCGATGTGGTTATGTTTGTGGACTTCGGTGTATCATGTCTCCAATTTGAAGTTGGTTAAATGATTTCCATGGGTTTTCTCCCTAGTGTTGAAGGTCGTTGACTTTGGTCGAGGGTTCAACGTTTCGGCGAAGGTGTTGTTTTTCACTCGTGCCATAAGAGTTGGTTTAAACCGGTTGGGAGTTTCCGCATCGACCCCCCCCTTTTCCTAGGGTTGTCTATTTAGATGGTAATTTTTCTGCACAAGTTGAGCTCTTGTGGTGGGGAGAACCCCTTCGTGTTCTCCCCTCAATCTCGGACCCCAGTTTTCTCTTGAATCGGTCGAGTGTGACCTGTGCAGAGTAAGGTCATCCCCGTGATTCTCAATTCTCTCCGGTTCCTTTAGTTCCGTTGGGGCATGGGCTTAATCTTTGACCAACTTTTGGCCTGGTGACTTTCTGGGGGCAGAAAGTGTCTGTGGTGGGGAGAATTGTCACACCCCGACCGCGATGTCCGTAATTTTACTTCTTTCTTGGTCTCGATCTAAATTTTTTCGAGGTTTAGTTGTGTCGGTGGTTTCACGCCGGTGTGCGGTAATCGCATCGCTGGCGGTGACCGTGCGTTCGGCCCGGGTGACTATGTGTTAACCCGACGTTTTAAATATTAAAGTTTTTATATTGACTTTTATTATTATTACTATTTGAGTTGCGTTATTATTATTGTAGTTATTTTTCCGTGTATAAGTATATATATATATGGCTACATATGTATATACTTTTATATGTTATGTTTATGTATGTATATATATATGTATATATATTGTATCTATGTGTATATGTTTATATATAGTTATATATATATATGTTTAGGTATGCGTATATATATACATGTATTTTGATTATAAAAATTATTATTAAAATTAACTAACTTTTATTTATTATCATTATTTTTATTATTATTATTATTATTATTATTATAAAGTTTTATTATTATTATTATTATTATTATAAATTTTGTTTATCATTTTTATAAAGTTTATTATTATTAATATAAAGTTTTAATATTATTATTAATATAACGTTTTATTATTATTATTATTATTATTATTATTATTATTATTATTATTATTATTATTTTTATATATAAATATATGTAACCTAATCTAACCCAAACCCTAATCCCGTTTTCCCCCCCTGGTGGCGCTCCCTCTCTTTATCTTTCCCCCTTTTCTCCTCTTTCTTCTTCCCCGCACCAGCGCTCCCCCTCTTCCGCAGCCGGCGCCCAGCCACCGCCTCGTCGTCGCTGGCCCTCCCCTTCACAAGTCCCGACCCCCGCCCCGCCTTCGCCGCACGTCCGGCGCTCCCCCGCGCTGTCTCTCCCCTCCTGCGCACTCCACCTCGCCACACCTTTCCAGCCACTGTCCCGACTTCCTTGGCCCTCTCCGCTGCTCGTCGTCCCGCCGCGCCAAGCCGCCGGCCTCCGGCGACTCTAGCCTCCGTCGCCGGCGCACCCTGCTGCCTCCACCAGTCCGGCCACCCCTGTCCCAGCTCCCTATTCCCCTCCCGACTCGCCTCGCTCCAGCACACTCCCCCCTCCGGCCTCCGCTTCGGTGCGCCGTCCGCCGCACAGGCTCACCGCCCCCGCGCCCCCACTTCATTCCGCGCCGGCATCCCTCCGCACCCCTGCTCCGTTCCGGCGAACAGCCCCGGTGCCCAACCCCTGTCGCCGCCCTGTTTCCTTCGCCCCCCCCCCTCCATCGTGAGTTATTTTATTTTTATTTTGTTAATCTTTTTTTATATAACGTTTATTATTTTATCATATTAATAATATTATAATTATTTTATTATTATTATGTCATTATTATTATTGTTTTATTATTGTTATTATTATTATGTTAATATTATTTTATTATTATTATTATTATATTATTATTATTATTATTTTTATTGTTATTATTATTGATATTATCATTTCATATTATTATTATTATTATTATTATTATATCATTATATTGATTATTATTATGTTACTTTTATTAATACTAAAGTTTTATTATTATTAGTATTTTAATTATCATATTATTATTATTATTATTATAATTTTCATATTATTATTATTATTGTTACTATTATTATTGTTATAATAATTACTATTATTATTTTAACTATTATATTATCATTATTATTATAATTATCATATTAATATAATTATTTTTATTATCATTGTTGTTATGATTATTATTATTATTATTAGCATATTATTATTATTATTATTATTATATTATCTTTGTTATTATAATTATATTAATATTTTGTTAATATTATTATATTATTATTATTGTTATTATTATTATTATATTATTATTATTATTATTTATTTCGTTCTTATTATTATTATTATTACTATTATTAATATTGTTATTATTGTCATTATTAATCTTGTTATTATTATTATTATTATTATTTTATCACTATTGTAATTATTGTTATTATTATAATTACAATTATTATTATTACTATCATTATTATTACTCTGGCTTTCACTTTTGCTTTGTTAGGGGTTTTTCATCAACCTATATTTGTTTTTGGTAGGTTTAGGATTTTAGGACCCGCGCAGGGCGTTTCCGAGAGAGCGCCATCGCTACGCCTTGTTTCCGAGGTTCCGCCGTCTCCGTGCCTCAGTTTCGATGTGAGAATTTCTCCCCGACGCTTGGTTTCACATGCTCTAGTGAGTTTTTGTATGTGTCTGAGTCCTTCATATCCATTATGCAGAGTGTTGGACTTTATCACGTGGCTTCGGACACACGTCGTGTCATCGCGCCTTGGTTCCAAGGTCTTTTTACCGTCGCGCTTGGATCTTGAGGTAGGTCTCCCATTGCACTCACCTTTAAATTAAGAATTTATTTATTCCTTGCCTTTTTTGAATTTCAGTAAATTTAAAAGTAATATTAAGTAGTTTTTTATAGTGTTGTGATCTGCTGATGATAAAAGCTATTTTTAATTCTAGAGTTACATTGAAAGTGTTCTTCTTGGATTTAGTTTTGTGCTTCCATGGTAGTATTGCTAAATGGTTCTTCCTGAATAATGAAAGACATGTTGAATTGGGTTTTGAAATGTTTCTGGCATGTGTAAATTAGTAGATGTATTGTTTATGGAAAATGGTGTTTTCTGAGAACCTTGATTAGAGAAAACGTCGTGTGACCCTTTGAAATTATTTTTGGAAACTTCATGTGTGGTTCTTGGTTGATAAAAGATGTTTTCCTTTGTTGTGTGAACAAAATTTTGGATTTCATTTGAGAAATAGTATTCCTTAAAAAGGTGATTAAAGGCCCGTTTGGCTCTGGATAAATGTGGGGTGCGTTTTGATATTAGAAAATAACTCTACTTGTGAAACAATTGTGTTCCAGGGTGATATGGTGATTTGGGTTTCTTAAACAAAGTCCTAAGTGTGTTTTTGGTTTTCAATGTAATGGCATGTGTAATATCCCTTTAGAAATGCTTTAATATGAAATGGTCAAAATGTAAATGATATGATGGCCCGGTTGGCACTTTAATAAATGTGAAGTGATTATACATATATATATATATATACGTACTTGTGAGGGCATTTCTACAGGGGGACTTCTCTTCGAGGGTTGTAGTGTAGCGATGTCCGTGTAAGGGGTTGGAAAGTGCAGCGAGATGAGTCACGCGTGCGAGGGTCTCCCACTTACACAGTGTTACAAAAACCACTATGGGTTCCTAGGCGTCTTGTAGATTATCGAGTGACGGTTGCTTGCTAACCCTGATTAGACGGGTTGGTACCCCCTGGAGTTGTGGACAGGCCAGGTGGGATGTGCCACTGGTTGGCTATTAGGGAGGCCAGTTGGTTATTGACTATGGAGTACCATGCCGGAGGTAGTCTGAACCCGAGTACGTCCACGGGTTTTCTAGGGATGTTCAGGATCGCCCATGGTTATTGCTGGTAACTTCTGGTTTATTTTGCTTGCACTTGGTTTTCCTTTCTTGTTTCCCTTTACTTGCACTTGATTTCCCTGCTTGTTTACTTTCAGTCATCCTTCACAGCATGTACTGTTAGACTTTGGGAAAATGGTTTTCAAATGAAAATTGCTTTATTCTCTTTGGGTAAGATTTGAAAATGTAACATTTTTCTTGTTAGAATGAGTTTAAAACTGATGAAAGGGAACTAACTTTCAAAAAGAATAAGGGAAACGTCTCGTGTTTGATTTTCAAGAAAAGCATTATGAAAACATACTTTTATACATTATAGTTCAAACCTGGATTATGTAGATTCTTTATTTACTGGCAGTGCTTTGGGATTTGTTGTTGGGCTCACCTACTGAGTACTTTTGTGCTCACGCCTATCTTTTACCACTTCAGTTGCAGGTTCCTTGTGTTCAGGTTTTCCTGGCTTGAGTCGCTCAGTGATGGAGCGACGTTGGTTTGTAGTTGGGTGGTGACCCGCGAGGTAACGTGGAGGTATGTCGTGGTTTAGTTTTGTTTATGTCTTTAGTGTATGTCCGTTTGATTAGTTTAAATTCATTCTTTTGATCCTGTTTTCAGTTTGGGCTAAAATCGTTCCCAACGATTGGATTTTTTTATGCCCGGCACTTGTTGCCATCCCGGGGGGATCGGGAACTCCCCTCGGGACTTGCCGCGGACCGGCTCGGGTGCCCGGTTCAGGGTCGACCCGGGATGGTTCGTGACACAAGAGATAAATACTGATGATTTTTACTAAAAACATTATCTTCAATACCATATTTCCAAAATAGATGGATGTGATGGAAAGAACATTATTCTAATTTAATACATGTAGGGGAATAAAATTCATTAGTTTCTTGAGAGATAGTTCATAATATTTCATCATCGTAAGTATAATCCTAAACAAACCATATAAATCGTTAGATAGTCATATATAACTAAGACATTGGTAACATTGAATCATAAAATCCGTGTAACTTTAACATTAAATGAATCATAAACTATCATGATAATAAATAAATCCATGATAGTAGCTATCAATTGGGATATATATAAACCTCATAAACAAAAATGGTTCCCAACATAAAATATATCTCAAGGAAAGTAAAATTGGGACTAAAATACTTTAATGTTTTTGGATCATTTGAACTATAAATCCCATGAAATAGATATCCAGAAATAGAATTGTAAATACTAATATAAAATTTGGTAATGAATGACAAAATTCAATACTGGTTAGCATATAAACCACATAAAAATTAGTCTGTGAAAAAGACATGTGTCTCACATAACTAAAAAGTAACATGTAAATCCCTAAATTATTAATTAATATTTTAAATGTAAACAAAATTAATTCATAAAATAAAATGAAATTTTAAACATCATAAAAATTATTATATTCATATTGTATCATGCGAAGGTGTTTGTATATATAAAACAAAAAAATAATTGGGAGTTAAATTTTCTTTTGTCTCCATGTAATAAAATTGGGACAATAAATCACATACCTTAGGTCTCGACTTCCTTTGTACACAAATAATCCTCTATTATAATAAATATAATTTTATTATGCATATATTTTACAATCTCTGTTATATACATTATATCATAAATTATGTATATATGACCTTTTATTAAATATTTATCTTCAATTATTTGTTGAAACCTGGTTTCAAGTAACTAACACTTTGTGAATAATTATATTTTAGACTTTATGACCTTTTTCGTATATGTTCTGATTTGTTTTTTTTTTGCTAAAATAACAAAGAACATGGATAAATCATTTAGTGAATAATTATAATTAAATTATAATAATAATTTCTCGTCAATTATTCTTTTAATAGAAATCATGATTGATTTTTTTGTGAAAATATGTATACTACTATCAAGTAGACGAAATGTCATACGTAAACACGAGTAATGTTTCAATTTTTTATCGGTTATTATTGAATGAATATAAGTAATATTTAATAATTAAATTTTTTTCATAATATAATATAATTTATTTAAATATAATTTTAAATATTCATCATGTGGTGTGGTTCTGAAAATTGATACCCACATCACATGATGTTTATATCATATATTCATTATATTTATCCTTCGTATCTTTCATGTAATGCGTTATTGAAAAATGAATCACATCACTTTGTCAGTCGATATCATTCCTTACACATGACTAATTTTCTCAAAAACACAACTTAATGCAAAGTAGATAGATATATGATATATAAGTAAACCATGGGTATTATTTTGATTCAAATATATTTCATATATTTTATATCCATCATTATACCAAACCTTATGTGATGATAATGAAAAAACAAATGTCATTAGTTGATGACGCTGTAGTCCGTTGTACTCATGTATGATGATTTCATAACCCATTTTATGAAAGTTGGTATGGTTATATGTAATCATCATAAAAGAAAATAAATCTATGAATATTTAAGATAATAATTTTATTGTTATCCCTAATAGTTTAAATACTCTGAGAGGGGTGTTAATCAGGGTATCTCTTATTAAAAAAACTACCCCATCAGACAATTGTTCTTTATTAAACAAAACACTCATGATTGTTTTAAAACCTGAGGTTATCCCTTATGTAAAAATTAATTGAGTGAATGATATCCATTAATATATAATATTTAAAATAATTATTATTAACTATATGAGGTAATATTATATTTATCCCTCGCGCATAAAGTAGAGAATCAACACAAGCGCCATTTTGTTTTACCATGTTGTTCTGATAATTATCCATGATTGTAGTAAATCCATTCCAAAATCACTGAGAGACATCTCCTAAGAGGTTAAATATATCTCTTCTATTTTAAATACAATAACTAAAATTAATTAGTTCCTAAAACAAATTATCTGAAATTCTCCCTAGATTATAAATGGAGATGATTTCATTTCCATTTTTGGAGGTCTATGAATCTAGTCTCCCAATAAAGGAATCATCTTATTTCTCTATATAATATTATAATGATTCTTGATTTAAACTAATTAAAAATTATGATGAAATTATTCACCATTTTTTCCTATAAAAAATTACTCTTCAAATAACCAGTCATTCCTTTCAATCTAGATTAAATTATTCATGTAACCTCCTTTACATGAAATGAAACATTATGAATTTTACTAACTTTTACATTAAAAAGATGAGATCGCTTTTCATGATTGATCAAATGAAATAAGAGACTGTCGTTGATCAACATGGATATTTTGTAATTAATTAATGATTTATTGATGAAGATCCTGAATGATTTATATGGATATTAGGTCACATTACAGTCATTAAATGGTTGTGGTTAATGTGACTACCGCTTAACAGATAACTTTTAACATTGAATGAACATCACCATGACTTGAGATTTATCTAAAGTTTTATGATGGAAATTTTTCTATAATTATTTAAACTGGTTGATTAACTTTATTTATTTATACTCTGGAAACGGAACACTCAAAAATGCTTATAATTTTGTTTCTATATTCCACTAACTGTAATTTCATAGATTCCACATCCATGACCATCATAGAGTATCTATCTTCATATCTATTGGAATAATCTATAAAATAACTCAGTTTATACTAAATTATAGTGGTCTTAAATGATATGAGATAATATTCCCTATTGAACTTCTATAAATTCACCTAAATTGGTTGGCATTCTTCATACTGAGGTATTTCTCCAACTTGATGTGATTTTTCAGATTCAGATATAATTCATCTTCATGAAGGTAATGTACCCAAATGATCAAAATGAGAAAGAATAATAATAGGATATAATATTGGTTGTATAGTGATGTTATATTATTGATCAATATAAAAGAAATGAGTAACATTAGAAAATAACCATTTTCTATTAACATAAATAGGATATGAAATAGTTTCAACATGAAGAGGGGGATAAATCTCTTGAAGAGTGGTTTGATCTCCAAATTCAATGACACTTTTTACTTTACTTAAACATTAAAAAGAGTCTAATCATAATAAATATATATTGATTTAACAATTTATGGTGTACACCCAATAAAATAGGAATTTCTTCTTATGTGGGATGAATCCCTTATGTTGAAGTAATATCAACTTCAATATCTTCTCCAGATACCACTCGAATAAACATATTTAGAGATGAAGCCAAGTTAATCTGCTTTTCATTATGATATTTCCACTGAATGATTTCTGTTAATGATAGTGAATTCATCATACAAATACATGGTTAAATTAATGATATATTTTTTGGGAATAATAATATATAGATATATAGATCATTTTAAATACCTTTAAATAATATTTTCACCATTTATATCTTATTTTTTTGGTATTGGATTGAAATTTGTGTAAAGACACACAACAAACATAATATTTGGTCCACATTTAGTATGATAATGTAAACGTCCAATAATTCCACAATAAAACATGTTTTAACTAGTTTTCATGTTTCACCCGTAGAAAATTTAATATTAGGGATCATATGAGTTGAACGAGTCTCACTATTTTATGTTCCAATATACATATGTAAATAAATTATATATTTTCATTTTTTAAAACTTTTCCAATAATTTTTGGATGAATTTTAAATCATAGAGAATTATTTAACTCAACCATCATATTCATTTCATGTTTCATTCTTATGTTTACAAAAAATATTAAATAATTTTTGATCTGATGAGAAAAAATTGAAATTTTCTACATAGGATTGTACTACATGAATATCATAGGATGTTTTTTTTTCATAAAATGAATATGTTCTTCCTTCCCTACAAAAAACAAATTTGATAGTATATATGAACTAATTCATTCATTCCATGCTCTTGGATCTTTTTAAAGTTCATATATGGCCTTTTTATGTTTAAAAATAGAATTTTGAATGTGAGGGTCTTCTAAATATGAATGTTTGTCTCCCTAGACTTCTTCCTATTAAAATATATTTAAAAAGAAAATTAATCTTCTATATAATATATTTTAAAATTCACATATGATGCATATTCTAGAAGGAATTAAATAAATTCTAGTCTAGCTACAGGTGAAATATACTCATCACAGTCTATCGTGTCATTTTTTTTGTATCATTTAACAACTTTTTAAGACTTTTTTATAAATATTATTCAATGATAGTATCACATGATTGTAAATACACATTATTTTATTAATAAAATATGTAGTTTTTTTTTATATAATTATCAAAATTAGTTCCTTTTGAACTAGGATAACTCTTCTTGGATATCTAGGAACTAACATTCACCTAAAAAATAATATTTTAAAGTCATATGATATAGTTGGGATAGAAAATATGAAATTTTCCTTGGATTAATATATTTCATGTAGTTATGACTACCTAATATAGCCTTACTATAACTATCTTTAAGAAATACCTTTACAATATTTTATTAATCTAGGCCCACCACTTATCTGTTCACCAGTATCAACACTTATAAGATTTGGCATTAGATAATGAAGTTTCAAATAATTATAATTCTAATTAATAAATAGGATTTTAGGTCTAAAATACTTAATACATTTAAATTGTTCATTAGTTTGAATAAATTTTTAAACAAAAAGATCACTTCCATAAAATATGACATGATTTCATTCATCAAAAATACATGCTCATATGTTGTAATATATATAAGAAATGTAAGAGTATAGAAACCATGGAAGATTCCATCATTATACATTAGATAAATTTTTCAAATATTATACATGGTATTCAATATTTAAACCATGCCTTAAAATATTTTGACCTATCCTACCATTGGTTTTCTATTATTACACAATTCATAGTGGGTTTTCATCAAAATAGACTTTATTAGAACTCTTTTAATGAAATAACATGTTTTACTAATATATTAATTTGAGAAATTAATGGGAATGTTATATTCATATATCACAGTACTAGAAAGTTATTTGAATTCCCTATTTCACCTACGAACAACAACATTTATTTGAGGGTTCATGGAGCCTGAAAATTTGTGTTTAATTCCATTTGTTTAGATATACTAATAAAATTCAGGATTCAAAAATTCACCTCAATGATCAATTCTAAAATTTATAATTTAATCATTTTTTATTTTTCACTAGATGATATAAATTAAAAAAAATATAAAATGTTTATGACTTATGATAAAAAATGTAAAAACATATAATTAATGAAAAATCATCAACAGACACATAACTCTTTTTTTCACAAGAAAATAATTTATATTACTTCTAATTAGAACTATATGAATGAGGTCTAGAGGTATAAATGTGTAAACCTATTTAATTTTATTAAATTATGACCTATTTTAAATTTTAATTTGAAACATGTCACATAGATTATATTTTTTCAATTTATGTTCATGAATGAATGAAATCAAATGATTCTTATATGTCATTTTCAACGAATTATAATTATAATGTCCAATAATATTATTTCAAATCAATTATTTATCAATTTTAGTAATGAGAAAATTTCTATTTTTTTACAAAATGAAATGAGAAAAAAAGTGTTGACATTATAATATAATAGTTCATTGAATATGATATATTTTTCTGTGAAAACTGAACATGAATTAATATTAAAATGAACTAGATAATAGTCATCAAAATGATCATTGATACATATCTGGTTGTGCTTCAGAATATCATCATAAAGAACACTATTGATGAGAGTTTGTTTTATTTCAAATTTATATGATACCTTTTATTTTTCCTTTTAAATTGTCACCAAATATGACATAACCTCCATAAATATTTGATAATGAATAAAAAATCAAAAAATATCCAGTCAAATGTCACAAACATAAATATTCCATACCATTTTTAATTTTTACGATGGTTTGATCCATAAAATGATAAATCAAACTAAAAATTTATTTTGGTATACATATTTGATTTGGTCCTGCAATATATACTACAAGAGACTTGGGGATCAAATTATTTTTTTCTGAATACATTTAAACTTATTTTGAGAATTGTTTTTTAAGAAATGAATTTTAATTCCAAAAAATCAAGGATTTATTAGAATACACAGGTAATCAGAATTTCCTATTTCCAAAAAAAGAAAAACGAAACAATTTAAAAGTTTATATTTATAAAAATATGCATTAAATAATTATTATAATATTTGGAGATTTCACCTTGATGTCTTATCCTAATTTTATTTCTCTTAATCTGATTTTAACTACAAAAATTTATATATATAATTTTTTCCTTTTGTGGAAACAGTTGCACAATATTTATAATTTTTAACATCCTTTTTTAAATTTTAAATAGTATTAGTATGTTGGGTATGTTATTTAGTATAATTTGATATTTTTTTCTTAAACTATATAATTAATTTTATCTTGATCCTCCACTTCCTTAAAAATTATATTCGTAGAATTTATGATGTTCTTAATTTAAATTTTCTATATTTTATAATTTTTTCAAAAAAAATTCATTATTCATTTAAATCATCATATGAGAAATGTTAATTTTTTGATTCATGATCAAGATCAGAATAATAATAATAATGTACTAGAGTATAATTTTCTATAAAAAATATGTTGTCCTTTTTACTAAGAGTTTGATCTTCAGATTATGATGATGTGAATTCACAAGAATCTTCAAAATTAGTCATGGTGACATTTATATATTTCATATATTTTTTCTTCTATCAAAAATTATTTCAATATTTATTTTCTACTTTTACCTCTTCCTCAATATCTCAAAAATAATTCTTGATGTTTGAATGATTCATGCACTCATATCAACTTAATTCATTAGAGCTATCACCATGTTTGTTTAACATAATTATAAGACTTTTGAAACCACTTATTCAGTAATTTAATTTTTTATCTTTTGAGAAAATATTTTATGACCAATATTTATTACAAAATAGGTTAAATAATATTCTTCTTCATATATTTATATTATTTGTATACTTTTTTTCTTCCCACCATCAGTATAAGTTGAAACCTTTATGGAAACATTTTTTTGTTGATAATTTTAGAAATCCCTTTGCTGTTGTTAATTTCATCTTTATACATCTAAAGAGTTGTAATGAAATATTTTATCTTTAATCATTTTTGATGTTTTTAGACTTTTTGATGGAATATGTGATCCTACTACACATAACTAGAAAAACAATGATAAATTTTAATTGTTTTTCAATCCCATTGAGAGGTGATTCTAGATCAGAATTATTATTAACAATCTTAGTGAACTTTTACTCACATGGGAAATAACTTTCACTTAAACCATTTTGAATGTTTCAAACATAATTTTGGATATGCCATATCTGAAGGATTTCAAATTTTATATACCATCCTACACAACAGATATAGTGGTCTATATTTCATGATATTTTTGACATTAAGAAACCATATTGAACCCTTCTGGTCCAAATACACAAATTTTATAATTAAAAGATATTTAATTATTATTGTATTATTCCTAAATTGTAGCATCCCATTTTTATAGTTTAATATTTGGAATTGAATTCACATATAATAATTTTAGATAAAATTTCATTCTAAGAATCATCAGAAAGATGGTCATCTGAGTCATCTAGTAACGAAAATTTTCATTATTAAGGTATATTTCGATTACTGTTAATATAAATTGTTATTTAATAAACATTTAAACCATTTTAAATATAATATAGGATGTCAAACATTTAAATCTATGAACTTAATATTCTTGAATCATGATAGAAATTGTTGTCTCGGAATAAGGATTCCAGAAAACTCAATTGGAGGTGAATTGAGTTACTAAAATTAAAATTATATGAAAATATCCTTGTTCTGGTATGATAGACAAAATACCTTTCCTTAAATTGAAATGGTATAGGAAATTTTATAACACATAATAAATATATTTAATAAAAGATATTTATAATGGTTTAGTGAAAATAAATCCCCTAGTCCTGTCCACTCACATTGTACTCCCTATATTTGGTGACATTCATTATATAAACCATTTTTTTAGTTGATCCCTGCTATGTAATTGAATATATCACTTAATAAAATGATCCAAGATCGTTCAACCAAGATATATATTTAAAATATCTATTCATTATATCAATACACACTCTTACAACAAGTGTAAAAAAGGAATGAATAAATTTTTTAAACTACAATTGTCTCATAATATTTCAAGAAACAACTGATAGTATTTAAAATTACATCATGAGAAGATGGTAGAGATCAATGTGCAGCTTGTAATTATATTTATTGAAACCAATAAATTATTTAAAATAACATATCATTTATGATTGATCTTTTTTATAAAAAATCACATTATTCATATATATATGTGTGATCTAAAATTTTTTTTCATCTTCCTATTATTTTTATTTAGCTACTAACACATCATTTTTATATAATATATTTTAAATAATATAAAATAAGATAATTAAGATTTCCAACTGATTCTTACATTGAGATATTGATAAAATAGTGTATAATGGTCGTGCAACATTCTTACAAAATATTGTAATTTCTTCTGATTCAATAATGTCATAAATATTTCTTTATCCTATATTTAAAATAATAAAAAAGGGATGAATTGTATGGATATAGCTTTCTTTAAATAGATATTCCCTTCTCTCATTTGATCTAAAATTTTGAAACGGCATATAATGAAAATATAAAACTTTGAAGGTAATTGTATATATTTTCTAGATCATTATATGATATTAATCATATAGTATTTTTCATTGTAAGATGAATTATTTGAGTCTTCTTAAGATATTATAGATCATAGAATTAATCTATGTTTCAGATAAACTAACTTCAATACTATGTATTATAATTCATTAGTGTAAGATTAAATAGGTCAATTTGATGTGATTGATGGATTCGTCAACTACTTTTGGCTCTTTGAAGATCATATTTTATGAATATACTATCAATATGGAAATGCATTTAAATTATCCTCCATCTTCCTAAAATATATGACTTTGATTATGTGGAAACAAAAACATTGTATTCATCATATTTCATCTTATGTAGGAAGATAAACATTCAACAAGTATTTTTTTTATTTTGAGTACATAGATGATAATATTTGATTCACATAAGAAGAAACACTTTTAAAAAAGTGAATACATCATAGTTCATAAGATAATCACATATATACTCACCAAAACAAAAAAATATCAGTATATGTTATCTAAAACACATTATTAAAACAACATGGATATTTTTAATCATAAAAACTCCTAAAAACAGAGATATTTCACAAAAACATAAGTCCATCAAATATTATATTCCATTACTTATGCTAAACACACGAATAAATATTTCATTTCTATATTGAAATATATGAATAATTAAGTCTTCAGTTTTTTAATCCTTTTCCTAATACAATATTTAATTATATAATCATTATCCATTCAATAAATAAATTAATATTTCATTCATGAGAACTCATGAATAAGAATTTATTTGAATTTTAATTATATTAATTCGAATTTTATATTAATAAACTCCCTAGACTACTGAATGAATAAATATTTTCATAAAACATGATGAATAATAAACATGAGATATAATTAAAATAGAAAATTCAGAATTCAAATATATGATAATGGTATTATTCATTACACATTATTTAAGTATTTAGTATTCAAAAGGCTCAGAATAATATTTATTCTTAATATTAAATTTTATAGATTTTAATGATATTATCAATACACATTGTGTGTCAATAATTATGAATTATTATCATCATTATTATAGGATATTTTAAAAATTATAAGACTATCATCATTGAATAAATCATGGAATCTATAGCAATATTTATAATGGTAAAAAAATAATCACCTTCCTACAAATTTGATAGGGTAAAAAAGTTCCATTTTTCATGATATATCAGCAAACAAGATTTTTACATTTTTCAAGTACCAACAATCAAAATCATCCATTCATTAAATTTAAAAAATTAAATATTAAATGAAATATTGTTGATATGGATTTAATTAGATCATTCAATTAAAATAAAAGGTAAAAATATAATATTTTATATTAACACTAATGGGTCACATACTTTCTTAACTTATTGAATTAATTACAAATAATTTATAAGGAAGTTAATGTTTTATAACTCACTATGATCATATATTATCGTGGTCTCTATTCATATAGTATTGTAAATGATCCATGATTTCAATAATAATAAAATGACGTCTAAGGACCAGTGCACACATTAATTGATCGAAATATTGGATAAATCATAAAAAATTTGTAATTCCAATTGAGGAATAATTGCTTTTGACAAAACATTATTAAAATTATCATGTGGGAACATTATGATAAGAATTATCAATTTATTATGATCCCTAATTTAACCTATTTTATTTTTGGACTAGATATAATTTTCTAAAAGGACATGAATTTTTCATATGGTGGTGGAACTAAATTGTAACTCAAGAATTGGAATGATATTTTGATAGTTATGAATATTAAATTTGTTGTTTTTATACTTGGTTTAATTCTTGGGATGTATCCTGAAAGTTTCATTGTATTTTGGGAGCACCAATCCTCAAAACAACAAATTTGGAGAAGGATGGCTGGGTTGTATGATTTGTTTGGAAATATTATGGTCCTCTTAGTGAAACCATATAGATGATCTATTAACGATGAAGGTATCACACAGTTTGTTCAAGCATTCTAAGAGTGTTCCCAAGACTATGTGGCTATTATAGGATTCTTTTGTTATCGTAGATGAATGTTATTCACACCATATCCCAAAATCTACACATGAAGCATGCGAGCCTTCATCATGGTTAGTGGTATATGAATGTATGGTGTGTGGTTTGGAAAATTGTGCAGGAAAATTGTGCATCATATTTTTTGGGTTGAATTTACACTTTTCCCCTCAAGCATCACATTTATTTTCCTTCTCATGTACTCCTCATACCAATGTGCAGAAGCGACCCATGGATCTCTTCCTCCCCACCACCAGGTATGATGAGATATTCTTCATAAATCTACTTTTTTGAGTTTCTCTTGTCATGATTGATGTGTATTGGGGAGTCCAAAACTCCTCCCTTTTCTTATCTCCATTTATTATCCCACATTTTTCTATATATTCATGAAAGATAATTTTCCATGTTTTCATTTCATTTTAAGGTTTCCTCATTTTCTCTTCAATTTGGTCAATTTAAGCATCAATTTAAAATGATTAGAATATAATTGGTTTTGAGATGCTACTCTATGGATTTTCCCAAATGTTTCATCAAATTATAGTTTACTAAATTTTTATACATGATATTATTTCTATGTGATAGCTTTTAATTATGAAATTAAATATGGGGAACCTAATGAACAAATTTTTTTATCCGCTGTATGTTAAATTGGATTCATTGATGGTTTTGAACCAATCGTTTTGACCTCTCATAATGGTATATTTCATCAAGGACTTTAATTAATCAATTATTTTTATATTTGAACACCTCAAATAGGTTTGTTTTCATATAATATTTAATATATTTGATTAATTGGAATATGAAATGATGTGACCATACACTATGTTATTCAATAGTGACCAAGAAAGTTTTTAAATTCTTATGACCTATTTCTTATGGAATGAACATGATGATTCAATATGGAATACATGTTATCATATAATATCTTATTAAATCTATTTATATGGTGTTATCTACTTGGGGTATTCCACCTGGCCATTATACATTAATTCCATTCTTTGTATTCCTAAATAATAAAATGGACAACTTAATGAATTAGACGAAATTCTTTCGGATGTGCATTGTTGTGAACAAGGCCTTCTTATTAAATTAGATGTGTAAATGAACCATGAAAACCTTTAGAGTTACGCGAGTTCCTCCACATATAATTTCATGGATGGGCTCATAGGATGTGGGAAATATATCCTGACATTTATGATACATAGTTTTCCTTTTTATATAATTCAAATGATATCCTCATAAGTTATGATATTTGTTAATAAACAATCAAAGATACATGTAAATCCTTGGACGACCTCACCAGGTGTTAAAACTACCTCTACATGGGAAAAAATGATTCCTGAGGGGAGATACCATGAATGGGATTGGTGGATATATGTTTATACAAGTACATAATGTATACACATTCACATAGGTGTGATACTAGAGATGGTCTATAAGTGTTTCGTCTTCTCACCATATTAATATTGATATGTGGGTTTTATTAAGGGATTTCATTTGAAATACACTGATGGTATTGTTTAATTATTCATCCCCTGGAGAAATAATTTTTATTTCGTTTAAGATCACCCTAGTTGGGAATATGATGTCTCTTATTAAATTCCATTAATGAATTTTATGAAAATTTGGTTACAAAGATTTTACATATATATAAATGTATACCATGGTTCAAGGAAATCCAGATTGGGCTGGAGCAGGTAGTATTGGTGGGGTATCGTATGAGGAACCTATATGAATGTATTTATTTATTTTTCACCTTACTTATATTATGTACCTATACCAATAAGTAATTAATATTCATAGACAAAATTATTATTTATATTTTATTTTTGGTGGGCTACTGAGTATATGTAATAAATTTTTTAGGACGCCAATGCACTACGGTACCCAGCGATACGTAATGTGCATAGGTATTTTGGATTATAATTGTGTTTTCATATTTGTACCTGGGATTTTATAGCATATTATGGGATCAAATCATTGTAAATTTATTGAATTATCCCATATATATTTTTCCATTTATTATTTATTTAATTTATTTTACTGCATGATGAATGTTTCCTACTCATACCTTGTTGCACCATCTGTGCATACATGAAATGTCATATATTTTATTGTGGACATTTTTATTTAGATGTTTTAGTTATCTTCAACAAATTTATATTTAATTAAAATTACACCATTATGTAGTGATTTATTTAATTTATCGTAAACCATTTGATACTTTGATAATGAGCGTATATTTTCCTCATCGTACCACCATTAGACCCTCACTTCTTGTCTGCAGCCTATATGGTTTTTGAAGGCATGATAATGGAAACGTGGTGATCATTTAAAAAATTAGGTTTATATTTAGCTAGACTATAATATTATAATGTTTTATCCGTCCTTTTGTTTAATTTTTTAAATGTTTTTGGATGGTAGACAATAGATTAGGAATGTGTCGGTTCTTAGTAAATAGCCCTTTCTGGGAGTGATTAATCCAACTATATGGACAATTCCAAGTGGTCAAGGATAATATATTTTCTTCCTATTCTTTATTTCTTATAGTCAATTGGGATATCTCATCAAGTGACTAGTAAACATTTTCTATTCATTGATATATGATATTATATTATTTACCATTGGCCATGTATTACAAGGAAGTGGAATTTCATGCCTCTTTATAGGGACATAGAGAATCAAATTCCATGTTTATGTCCTCCCATGTAAATTTTATTACTATCATATTTTGTATTATTGATGTGTGTTGTGTGTTTATTATAACTCAGGCTATATATCATGTTAGGTACCTTAGAGACATGCTAATTTTGATACATCCATATGTACTCAATTACCATGATTTTTTATATAACATGATGAATAATTTATTTTATGTCATTTCTTATACATCATTCTTCTGTGACATATTTATCATGTTTTTCTTCTATTTCATGACTCTGTGATTTCGTTCATAGGATGTTTCTTACCATGATTATGGCCATGTTACCCTTATTTGTAACTTGTATCGCATGACTCAATAAAATTATAAAATAAAATTGGTTATTCACCAGATACTATTATTTAAAAAAAATTCCTTCCTATTTTTATTTTTACCCCATTACTAATAGGTCATGACATTTTAAATCAATACGCCATTTATTTAGTGGCATAAAAATACTGGTTACGATTTAATGGGATCTAGTTTCTAATTTATAATGTGTATGGGAACATAACAAATTGGGCAACGTTAAACCAAATAATCAAAAAAAATATAAATGATTTATATACCAATATAATATAGTAAAAATATACATGATATTGATTTTTTTTTATATTTAAATAAATTTGATTACATCTTAATGAAATTGACCACTATAACATGAAAATATATACAAATAAGACTGAATTCATACATTAACAACTAGAAAAACGTAGGATTTTAGGGGAATGACTCATTATATGTATCCCATTTAGGTGGTTTGAAACATTTATAATTAAATCAACTAAATTGGTTTATGGACCGAGGTTGGACATGGACCGGACCCTTGTTTTTCACCATTCATTTGATATGCATTAATAATTAATATATGGTAGTATACATATTCTATACAGTGATATAAATTTAATATTATTTTCTCCTCTTATATAAATTCACATATATAAATAATGTGGTATCTTACATGACTAGGTCCCTATTTAATAAATAAAGGGACTTGTTATTTTTATGAAAATTATCATATCTAAGAAGTTACTTAATTAAATTTATAATTAAAACCTAATGAGTGTTTTAATATATATATATATAGAAATTAATACCATTCATCTATTTAAATAATGTAAAAAATAATATTAATAAAAAATGGTCCTTAAAATTGGGTTATAATGTGAATTTATAAAACAAAGTTCTTAATAATATTGTCCTTACAACATGTACATGAAGTTTTGAATTATACATTTTAAATGCTTATACATTAAATTTTAATAAATGTAATGAATTAAAATAACTCCATAAAATTGTGTTTTACTTTAATCCTAGTGTAACATTTGTTTAAAAGTTCCCTTTATTTTTCCTGGGATGGGAACATAAGAATTTTCTACAAGCAAATTCATGCATAACTAAATGGTAGTAGAGACTACTAAATCATGTACCATGGAATAGCTTAAGAGAATATTTTTTTCATATCTTATAAGAGTATATTAGGATATAAGAAGTACCCTCATTACATAAACACCTTACTAATGTATTTAAATCAATTTTTTATGTGTGATTCAATTCATGATTTGTATTTTAGTGTAGGACTCTTCGTTTCGAAAATGAAACCATTATTTTGTAATATGATCAACGATAATTTTTTGGTAGATCTTTGTATGGGATAAAAAATACTATGATATATTAGGATGAAATTACTATTGTAATTGTATAGAATTTTTTTCTAGAGAAAACTTAGGGTAGTACGTGATAATACATGTTTTAACCAACCAGTTGTTAAAATTGTACATTGAACAATTAAAAAAATATTATAATTGTTTTATCCTCAAGATATTACTCTTCAATGTTAATTCATGTTAATGGTAGAAATTCATGAGCTCTAAAGGGAATCTGACATGTCCCAATACATGAGGTGATTCTTTAAATATGATCAGGTAATTAGACATGTTCTCCAGTTTTTTAGCTTTCATGACCAACTCTATAGAACATGTGGATGCAACATGGGTGATGTGTCTTGATAGATTTCAATGTAAATATATCCATGTGTGAATTTAATTCAATAATTTATCCCTCCTTTTGGTTTAATTATCATGAAAAAATTCTACACAAGTAGGACACATTGTTAGTGCCCGATAGATCATGTTCCAAGGAATGAGTTTCCTTTTTTAGTAAATATATCTATTTTTATAATCCTTTTTTGGGAGGAATTGATTATATTCTAGTTAAATTTTTGCATTTAATTAGAATGCACACAATCAAGGATGGTTATTTCAAAATGGTTACTGCAAATTTTAAATTTAGTTGAGGCATGATAGTTTCAGTTTATGTCAGTGCCTGTGAGGAAGCAAAATGATGAAATAGTTGGAAATATAGGCAACATTTTAAGGAACCATTGGTTTGAAATGGACTTCAGTGGTTGTTCTAGAGTGATATTGGTTTTACATTAGTTGTAAAGGAATCATGGTCTGTTAATGATGACACATCATTAGTTTTAGTTATGCATTGACCAATGAAGTTGTCTAGTGATATCTTGACTATTCTACTTCCTATAATTTGTATATGTTTTTTGGTAAAAAAATGATAATGGCTATTTCTGAGATATTTCATATGTGTATCATGTATTATTATTAATTAATTATATCCACTTAGTGTACTCATTTCTAGTAATGATCATGTCAACTATCTTCATATCAACCTAGGTGCATTAAGATAGAATAAATTATACATTAAGATAAAATAAAATTCATTCATATATAGAAAAATATAATCAATTAGAGTGAACTATGAAATCATGGTTGTTATTTGAGTCATGGTTTTTCATGATTGATACATGGGATCCAAAGAAGTAATCCCTTGGAAATACTTATAGAAAAAATCTAGTTCATGGACTGATTATTCTTGGACTTTGTCAATAGTTAGATACGTGGACATTCAGTTTGGTACTGACGTGCCACATATATGTGTTAGATTCTATACTACCCTGGATGAGATTATTATGATCCAGTTGATGATTCTGAGGTTACCTCTATCATTATTCAGGATCTAATGGGGTATTTTAAAGGGTAATGATACAAGAGTGTTGGATCTGGATTAAATTCATTTTCCAACTAGAACATGAAAGCATAACAACTGTTTCATATAGGATACCTCATCAGAAGTTGGTTACTGGATATGTTTGACATTCTTCCAGAAAACAAAAAATCCCTTATTGAAAGGAATAACTGTCTCTTTTTTATTATTTCAACCATCTATGTCGAGCTTTTTTTGAAAAGTGTCTGTTGGAAGTCACTCGAATGGATTTCTTTTTGTTTCAATAAATATGTCCACTGCGAAACTATTTCAATAAATCCATCATGGTAATATGAGTTGATGAATATTTAGGATATATATTTTTATGAAAATCATGATCAATAAGGCTTTCGATGTCGATTAGGAATCAACTGTTTAATCAAGCTAAGAATCATTCCATCCATATTGTTACAATTATATATGCACATCTAATTATAAAATTCTATTACTCTAGATTCCTTAACTAGGATTTGAAATTAAATATCTATAAGTTATGGTGGGAAGAAATATTGTTTGGATTGTTAAAAATGAAATGATTTGATTGTGTCTCAAGTTGATGGGCTTGGTTTAGCACTGTCACAATATTTCAATTCAGAGTATGTTCTTTGACTAAATTTTTAACTACATATGTAAAACATGACTAATGTAGTTCTTGGAGGAGTGTGGGGAGTTCAGAAGATAAATAATGGGGTTTAAATAATAATTCATTACTTGAGTAGGTTGGGTTAATTTTGATTTCATTCCCAAAGGCTTTATAAGGAATTGAGGTCCAAATGTGGGGATGTTGTAATGACTCGTGATTTCGTACAGGATGGAATTTTCTAAATGAACTTGATTTTTGAGGTTGGTGGATGGACTAAATTGTAAAAAAAATATTCACAATGAAATTTTTACTATAGGAAATCATAATTATTTTTTAGACATGTATTAAGGCCCTAGAGGTGTCCTAGGATTACCATAAAATTTTGGTAGTGTTGGACCATGAAACCTAAAATTTAGATAAGGTTATCATGAGAACATGGTTATTTAGAGATCATGATGAAATCTAACTGAATCCATGAAGATGATCTAGTAATTTTATAGTTACCTCATAGTTTGGTCTAACTATGTGAGATGGGCCACATAACCGTGAGGTTGTAGCATGTTTCTTGATCGGGGGTGATGCCCATTTAGTATAAGGTTTCGCAAAAAGTGTAAATTAACTGTGTGATCCTCTTTCATGGGATATGTATAGACCATGTGTGGTGCACTATTTAGACAACTCTATAACAAAACCATGTTCCTCATTTACTTTAATTTATTTACACTTTTCCCCTCAGGATATTTTTTTTTTCTTCTTCTCCTCTTACCCACGTGCAAGAACCTCCCATGGATCTCTTCCTATCTTTGCCTAGGCATGAGGATATATTCTTCCACTATCTATCATTTTGATCACCATTAGTCACATTGGAAGAATATTACTGAGTCTATAGCTCATTCGTTATCTATTCTTCATTTAACATCTCATATTTTGTGTTATCATTGTGTGAGATACTTTATCCTATCGTTAGAAATTTTTTCTCTTCATAGTTATCTCTTAAACACACTTTATTCAATACTCGATATTAAATGAGTGGATCATGATTGATTTTTCATAGGATTACTATGTATTTTCCAAAATGATTCATGTAGATATAGTTTATTTCATTGTTCCAGGCATTGGTATTTCAATGAAACCACTCTTAATTATGAAATTAAATATAGGGAACCAAATGATTTAAATTTTGATAGCCCTTGTATATTGTATACGCATAATTCAATTTTATGGACATCTAGTATTAACAACATAGAAGGATTTTTTCCTAGAATACTTTTAATTAATCATTTTTTTCTAAAAAAAGACCGCATTGATGTGAGATGCCATATAAGATATAAACTATATGATTAATTGGATGTTGGATGATTGAAACCCTCTAATAAATAATCCTTATTGACCTGGCTTTGTCTTAAATTGTTTCAACCTAATTCTTATTTAATGAACATGATGATTCGGTGTCAATTGTTTGTTACAATGGAATATATTATTCAATTTCTTGCATGGTGTTATCTTCTATGGGTAGTCCACCTATACATAATATCTTAATTGGTTTTTTTTGATTCGATAATAATACAAAGGATAAATCCATGAATTAAATCAAATTTTTATGAGCCTGACCCCCTTTTTGTGTCCTTATTATGGGTTATATAATTCTTATTTATATGTACTAAATTATTATTTATTTGATTTTGTAAATGAGACTAGCCCACTTAATGTATGAATGATTGGTGATGTGGGATGTTGTACACACAACCACTATCTATGTCAAATTAAATAGATAATGACCCAAGAATAGATGTAGTGATACCTTGGTTCCTCATTATAGAACATTATTCACATTATAAAATTATATTAAGACTATATGAGTCCTTGAGTGATACTTTGGTTACCATTTTATGAAATTAATAGAATGGGATAATATGTTTACTTATTTGTAAATACATAGTGATCAATACATAAAAAAACCTTTAATGGGGTCACTATAAATTTGTCAAACATCTGCATAAGTAATTTCAAAACCCTAGTAAAGACATTGTGGATGAGTTCAGTGAATACATGGTTGTGGAAGGTTTTGGGTGATACTCAAATGCCATGTGAGATCATAGGGCTGGGATCATATTGTTTTTTCATTGTGCTATTCTAATTGTGATACATGGTATTCCATTTTTGGATCACCTTAGAAGGAATCTTAAGATATTTCAAATTTTTAGTGACCCTAAAGTGATAAATACGATTGATTTCTAGATAACATTTTACAGGCTCATGGGGCCTCTTATTAATTTCAAATGATGTATTTTTTTATTGAATCCTAATAATGAATTTTTGAAAACCATGGATGTTTCTGCCATGATAAATCACATGCATGGGTTTGGTCCTATATTTATTATAATATTATGATGTCCCCTTTGTGGTACCCATACTACATATTAGTTTAGATATTATATTATTTTAGGGGCATTCATTTTATTCTAAAGGAGGTAGTGTAGGTTGGGTATCCCATGAGGAACTTGGATAGATGTTTTATATGTTTCTCCTTGCAACTAGTATGTACCTATACATGGTTCCATTTTATATTCATAGATTATATAATTATTTATATACCATTATTTTTGGCCTATTATTTATATCTCACACCCTGGATAGGCCTCCCATTCACTAGGATAACTGAGCAGATATCATGTTCATAGGTCCATTGGATTTTACTTTTTCTACTGTGCATATACTTTGGATTTACAAGCATAGGGATGGTCTAAAGCTCAGCATTTCCATTGAATTATCCCTATGGGATTTTCACTAGTTGTTTTATTTTTGAAGAGTATATTAATCCTTGATGTACCTCTCATTATCCAACCATGTATAATCATATCAGAGTTCATGCATTGTTTTATACAATTATGAAGCCACTTTAATTTAGTCATTGTATTTTTCATCAGCTATGTGTTGATTATTTATATTGCATTTATTGTAGAGTTCTTTATTAATTTTATAGAATACCACAATTACACTATAATAATGTTGGTATTGTATTCCCACTATAGTACTATTATACCCTAACTTCTATTCCATAGTATTTTGTGTATATGGATGCACACTTGAGGCCATGTGGAAACCGGTTTGGATACAAGTTTTATAGTCAATTTTCCTCAGATGTTAAACCAAACACATGATAGTCAAACATCAAGAGTATCCCAAGATAAAAATTTTACCAAGACCATAGAAAAATTGTTAAATAATACTTTCACTAAGATACTTTTTTATTATTAAAATATGTAACTATTATTTCATTTTTATGTGGCAAATATTTTATGTATATTACTAAATTTACATTAAATATCATAAAACACATCATATTACAAGATATTTATTAATATTTATGTAATTGTAATTAATAATTCAAATTTTTCAAGGGAACCAACTCTATATTGTTATAAATTATACACATTATAACTATAAATAACATTTAGTATAGAATATATAACATTATATTCATGCTTCATCCAAGATATGAATTTTAGAAATGAATTTCAATGTTTTCTTATGTGTATTTCTTATTTGTTGTGACATCACAACTTTGAGACAAATCTGTCAACATGTGATATTTATTATGTATATTCATTTAATTTTGATGATATCTAGGATCTTTGGATGGAACAACATATGTAGTATTTTCATAATACAAAGTGTTGACTTATTTACTACTTGGTAAAACATTGATCCCATGGAAAAAGTTTTATATCTATACTACATCATTAGTTCCATAAAAATATAAATTATGCATGTAATCTTTTATATAATCACTTACCAATAGATTTTTATAAAACCATAACTCCTAGATCTGATATTATGGAAACAAAATATCTCGATAATGATTCAAAAACATTTTAGTAAACATTCAAACTATAATCTTTGTATCCAATACCAAATAATTATTCATTTCCTCTAAAATACATGAACATAACCTTTTTATGGAATAAGTACAATAGTTTTTTCCTCCTAGTTTTACTACTTACAAAATAATGATTCTAATTATCAAAATGAGTTTTAGGTTTTTTGTAGGAATATCATATTATAAGATAGGTTCTGAATTTTACTAAGGACGAGACACCATTGAGGATGGAACTGAAAACATGAGGTATCATTGTCCATAAATCACTATCATCTTCAAAATGTTAGTTAGTATATGTAAACTCGCAAATGACATACCATTAGACTGAAGAATTCGAAATTAAAGAGACACCATCAGTCAATATACCATCTGAACAACTTTCCACCAAATGGAACATTTTCTTTTGTACGAGTTAACATTAAATGAGGCACGACCAATATCATACCTATAAAAAAAATATTTTCTATGTCTAAGAAACTATTAAACATCACACTTCCAATGTAGTGTAAATTTTATATGTCTAATACATAACAAATATCATTTCACAAGTGTCATACCTCTAGTGTCATACCACTAGACTGAAACACGGCCACTATTTTATCAATACATCTTTTAAAATCAGAGTACTCTAGCAACTATTTTTATTGAAGTTGATTATATTTACAATTTTAATTATTTTACCATAACGATCAATATATTTCATTTAAGAGAGTGTTACGAAGTGAAATATGTGGGTGAAGCTGATCCGAATATTTTACAAGATACTACTAAGAAACAATTAGCACACTCTTTAGTGTTGAATGATTTGAATATATTGAAGTAGATGAAAGAGATGTAGTTATGGAGTAAGTGAAAAAATAGAAGGATAAAATCTTTAACCTAATAAACATAGAGATGATCTTTTTTGACAACAAGAATAGCTCTCTGGCTATGACAAAGACTTAGAGGCTGAACTACACTATCATATCTGGTGACATAATCTTGTCAATGAATAAAAGTATACAACACTCGTTTTCAAGATTTTTTTCTAGAAAACATGACTTGAGATTCGTTAACAAATAAAATCAGGAGTCGAAAGATAAATTCCATCAGTTTGAGCTCATGTAAAATCTATCCTTATAGAATTAACTATGTTTTTAACATTTATTGCTGTTGAGTATTGTGTGTGCATACTCTGATTTATCACCTGCAGATTGTCTCCTATGATAAACTCAATGATACTCGATATATTATCATTTTCCCTTAATTTTTATTTCTCTCATGTATATTTGTGGTAGTGGTCCTTGTTTATTCAATTAATTCATTACTCCCACTATCAAATGTGGAAGAGGTCATGTGTTATCTAGAAAGTTGTAAACTATTGTAATACACAATCCGGGTTGTTGATTAACTTGATTATTATATATAAACTTCTTGGATGTGGTTGATAATCAAGTGGAGAGGAATAAGACAATATTTTAAACTGACCCTATTGTATTTATTCTTTATTTTGTGTACATTAATTTTGTTTACATTATTTCTTCTTTGAAACTGAAAAAAATAACAATAAACAAAAAAAAATACATTGATATTTTATATTACTTTGAGTCCATATAGTATTTTGATCAAGTACACTGATTTCAACAGATGTATTAATATTTTATATTTTTAATATGAGGTAAAATAAGTCTTTAGATTAATATTTAGAAAAATTATGATCTATATAATACTAGTTTTTTTGATAAACTAGGACATTTTGAAATATTTTGGGGATATCAAAATAATCCATGTCTAGACATAAAATTTTTATTAGGTACTCAATCCACCCACCACATGAAATTGTCTCTCTATCCAAAATTTGGAATCGAAGGTGTTTATTTTATTATTGTTAATGTTTTTTATATTACATTAACTATGATTTTAGATGTATTTTACATATCACATGTTACTATAATTTCTAAATTTTATTCTTGAAAATACAAAATCATATATAAGGTTCTAGAACTTACATAACTACTTTCATTAATAACACAAAGTATTCCCAATCAATGACTAAAATGACAATTTATATAGAATGTATGGAGTTTGATATGAGGTCATCAATACAAGATGAATTTGATGTACTTGATACTTCTAGAATCACCTAGGATGATGCTATAAAATTATATTACATTATTTACTATTGAGTAATGAATTTTATCTGCTATGTTTTTTGGGTGTGTAATTTAATAAAATATATTCTGGAAAAACTAGTTTTAACATTTTCCACAATCCTTCTATTTTCCATGAGGTAATATCAAATGTTAAAGTGGTGATTATTAATATTTATACTATTAAATATGATAATTTAATGAAATAATTTCTAAAATGTATCTCAGATTTAATTACATTGTCATCACAATGAGCTCGCTTGGAATACTAGTATCTAAAAGGGATCTGATTATGATACTTTTGAGATGGATACAATAATGACAGAGAGACACATCAGTTTCAATTATAGACCATTCTATATAAGTAATCTTTATATGAAATAGTTTATTGGAAAACATATAATGAATGATGAAGAATAATTGTTAATTTCTAAAAAAAAGATGATGGGCTAAAAATATTGTCATTTTTTACAAGAATGTTTAACGAATAAAAAAAGGTATTATAAAGAAGAGAAGGTAAAAGCTACCAGCTCCAGTGATAGTGAATCTTCGCGTGATAGTGAAGATTATATTCCTCACCTAGACATAATATTTATGAAATTTTATGGAAATTATATTTTCATTAGAAAATTATATTATAAAGGAATGTTAGACAATATAATAAATTTGGATAAAGATTGGAAAAGGGATGATGACCCGAAAGAAATTGTCTTCTATGAATGTAAATAAAAAGGTCACATAATATCTAACTGTCTAAATTATACATATAAAAATAAATATGAGGACATGGATAGAAGATAAAAATGAAATGAAAGACAAACTGAGTGCATCTAGAGACAACTAAATTTATTTTAATTCTTTTCTTGGAGATACAATAGATATAGATAATATGTTTGTCATAAATTATGTTATTGAGATATATGCTTTACATACTACATGTAGTAATTTTTCCCTACATATGTCTAATAATTTAGATTATGAATAAAACGAATATTAAAATATTTTGAATGAATATTTATTTAAATACTTTAATATGATAGAGGATACCTTCAATGAATTAAAGGATAAGTATAAAACTCTTAAATGGAATAATTCTCAATCTATGAACACAAAATTTCTACCATCTATAAAAAAAGATAAAAATACACAATTAATTAGAGAAACCAATGACCATAAACTTTTAAAAGATAAATTAAAGAAACATCATGAAAAAGTTTCAAATATTAGAGATAAATTAACAGAAATCATGGAAATCAACTTACCCTAAATATGTTATTTTAATATGACAGGAGCCTTGAAATAGAATAATGTATAAAAATATTTGTTTCCTAAATGAAATAATGACTAATTTACTATTAATAATTATTTTAAATTATATAACAAATTTTTTTCTAAAAGATTTAAATTTTTTTATTGGAAACCCTTTTGAAAAATGAGGGTTACTGAAGCCTTAATAAGTAACATTTTTAGAACCAAACTAATCTAGGTACCAACATCATTTCTTATTTATAATTTGGGTTGCTATAAAATTTCTTAATGAACTCTAGTATATGTATATGATAATTAGATATGGATTTTCAAGAAAAATTACATGATATTTTTCATGATTCAAGATCCTCATAGTGGTCAATGGTTGAAATGTAAACTTTTCTACCAATGAAAAAGTAAAAAAGCAATGTCCTAGCCAGGATTGGTAATAATAATTCAGTTTTAATTTCTAATGTATTATATATTGATGAATTAATATATAATATAATTAGAATTTTTCATTTGTGTGATGTTGGTATTTATTTTAAATATGTGAATGATAATGTCAATGGTTTTATTCTTAAAATTCACCAATATTTACTACATTGCAAAATGAAAATTTTTATATGGTTGATTATAATTCTTTTATTTCTCAAAATGTTTCCTGATTTTGTGCCTTTCACAAGGAATAATGGTTTTGGCATAGGATACTCAAAAATTGTAACGTTCACTCATTTAAGAAGTTAACTAGTAAAGGGTTACTTATGTATATAATTAATCTTGATTTCCCAAATGATAATGTATCACCCCAGGATTTTGAGAATTCTTATTTTTTCAATTATATTACATTTCTCAATATTTTCTATTTCACATGACACTAGAAAACATTATTCATATATATATGTGTGTGTTTAAAAACTAAGTTAAACATTATTTCACACTCAATACCAAATTTTCTTGTGCTACATTCAATACCAACATGGCTTGCACTGAAGGCAACACCAACTAGCTGTACGATGCACACAACACAGACTGTCTATGGAACATATTTTGTATATATATATATATTTATAATTCAATGAGATAATAAAAACCTATCCATTAAACGTTGTTTTGGTAATAATAATAACTTATATTAAAATATTTATTATATTTTGTTTATATAAATAAAACATATTGACAATGTAGTACATGATGTTTTGTAATGTTATTTTATTTTTAAAAATATAGTATTCTAGAATAAAATAATTTAAATTATAAAATTAATATTATACATATTGAGAAAAGTAATTTGATAAAATACAATTAATTTTTGAAATCATAACATTGAAATTATACTAGGGTCAATTTTTGGGGAATTTTTTTTTAAAAAATGTCATTTTTGGGGAATAGTGAAAAATAAAACTGTTTATTGTAAGGACTTCATTTTTGTAAGATTATTTATTAAAAATAAAAAATATTATAAATTTGTTTTGTTTTAAAATTATATAACTATTTCTTCTAAAAATAAACTAACATTCATTAGAATCAATTTCACTTTGTAACTGAATAAAAAATCATAATAATCTTTTGAAATTTTTCCTACTTTAATACCATGTCATTTCTTCCCATATACAGGATTACCAAAAACCATAATTTATCCATTGATGTGAAGTGAATTTATAAAATCAAAGATAAAACATTATATTCAGTAATTTGTTTTTCTAATTTTACCTTTTCAATTTTAAACAAATTTTTAAATAAAAGTGATTATAATTAATCGCAACACTTAAGGAAAATTAAGCATAATTAGGGACTAAACCTTAAAATTAAGAGCCTAAATTACCTAGACACTTGTCTGAAACACATTTAATGTAAAAAAGTTTTCTCATACAACATCAATTATTGTTTTTTAATTTTTATGACTATTTTTAGGTAAAAACATGTGCCCACAAAACATGTTTATTGGAATTCCATTTGATTCCTTTTCCATCCCTATAAAAGGCCACCATCTATACCCATTACACACACCTCTAAAACCATTAATATCCATTACAGAAATGTCTGTATATATTCCCTATAATCCTCCCTTCACCCATTAATCCTCCATTCGAGATGAATTCTTCCAATAGAATCATTTTGGAAAAAATCAAAATGGCTTATCAGATTTAGAGGTAACATCTTCTCTCAAGATTATTTCCATTATTAACCTTATTCAGCCCCATAATATATATTTATTCCATTCTTGTCTAAATACAACTATATATATCATATAATAAGATGTTTTTATGAATAGTTTCTAACCTAAATTATACCCACCTTTATATAATTTATGTTGAACATGTTGTTTCTCTATATGGTGAACTACAACCCCACAAAACCATTATTTTTTAAATCTCCATTACTACAAATCATGCCCATAATTATGATAGAAAATAAACATATATATTTCATATACTATATTTAATATTTAATATTTTGTATGTATTACATTTATATCAGAAAACATTTTTACTTTCCATTTGGAGTTGACATTATAAACTCATATAAAGAAGTGTGGACAACCACGCCTTCAAAACGATGTGATTCCTTCACACACTTCAGGGAATGATATATGGAAGAATTTAGTGAACTTATTTGATATATACGATGTATTAATTCTATTTTAATAAATATATATATATATATGTATGTATTCATATATATGTGTGTGTTTCTGTGTGTCTGTGTGTCTGTGGGTCATTTACATTCTGTCTATCAAGACGACAACAACCATGGAAACAATATTCATGCGTACGTACTGCTTGCCATCTCCATGGATGTTGTATTCCATTTCATACTCTATTATTATATAGATTATTATAGTAAATATATATTTTGTATTCTTGATATTTATATCATGGTTTACATTCTAGAATCAAGATATAAGATTAAGTGAAAAAGATGTACCAAATTATGGCAGATGCGAAGAACAGAGTGAATATTACCCAAAGTGAAACCTTAACATAAGATTGTCAACAAGTGTATAGTATAAGTTATATAAAAACAATATATATTTTAATAAATTTAAGAATATTATTTTTTAAAATATCTATAATAAAATTATATTTATTATAGATGCTTCTTGTATGTGTACGGAGAGAGTTAGGACACAAGGTTAGGGGATTTTATATCACATTTAATTTCTATAAGATACAAAATATGTCCGCCAATATTTCATTTTGTTTAGATCATGTACTACCAATGATTATATTATAATTTTTCTTTACATAAATTTATCGGCAGTGACATTACTATTTTTCTATCATTTTTTCACGGGTTTTATGTTTTAAAGATCACCAAATCGATAAAAATGTGTCGTCTTAATTTTTGAACATGGAGACTCATGTTTTGTTACGCACCTAAACCCTTTTTCAAGTTTCATATAAATTAATTTCACATTCCATATATTAAATGTAAATAATTTAATTATTTTAAATTCTTCATCTAATTTCATTTCCTTACATGGATTTCATTATACCATGATATCAGGTTATAAGATTATATTGAGACTATCTCATTGCTTTTCGAGATTGTTTATGTTTAGGATTCCTTTAAGGAAATCATATGATCCATCTCTCAAGAATATAGATGATTTTACTTATACTCTATTATATTTTTATATAATCATGTATTGGTACCATTATTTACTCTTTGTTGCATAAGTGAGTTATGAAAGTGTTTTTTAGTAAAGCACATCTATACCCTCTCTTCGGTTGAAAATTTATGTTTTCTAAAAAAGGATTACATAAATATTATACCATTCCCATATAATATCAAAAATAATTTTAACCCTTTTTTAAAAAAATATCATCATGTAAATATTTTTATCACTTTCAGAAAAATTCACTTTTCTATCCTTTTACTATGTAAAAGGAATGTTATTTTTTCCTTATATGGTCTGTAATGATTTTCTAAACATCATTTCATTGAATCTACCATTGCATTTTTAAAAGGGTTAATCACTAAGAAAATTATATTAAATGTAATTTTCATGGAATATTTTTATCAAAATGGTGTTAAAATTATTTTATATGTTTTCATGGATTTTTTTTTTCAAAATGGTAACAATCCATATTTATAATTTTTCAAATTGCATTAAAATATAAGGTCTTCGTAAAAATTTTATGATTTATTTTTTAGTTTCTAAAAATATTATTTTAAAAATATTTTCAATATTTTAATATATATTTTCAATGAAGTTTGAATGAAATTTTTTTCAAAACATTTTCAATATTTCATTAAAAATGTCCCCGTGTTTTCAATGAAATAGGTCATTAAAATGTTTGGAATATTTTTTCTTATAATGTTTTCAAGGAAAATTTTTTCAAATTGATTTGATGTATTCATTATAAGATTTCATTTTATTTTCAATGAAAATGATTTCAAATGGTTTTATTTATTAAAATACCATTTCAAAACAAGAATGGATATTTTCCTCAAAAAACATTATAGAGTAAATTTTAATAATTATATCTATCATAGATGAAAACTATTTATGCTAGTCATGACATTATAAGATATGATATATGGTTTCCATTAATATCTTTTTTATGAATGAGTTATTCTTAAATTTCATGGACATTATGTAACCCATTTCTTCTTCACGAGAAATATGTTTATGAAACATGTTCTCTTTCATATTTTATATGATTTTTAGACCAACTTCCTTTCATGTTTTATGTTTAAGATGAAATTATTAAAAAACATTTCTCTTTACACTTGTTATGATATTTTTAAATTATTATTATTATACCCATTTCATTTTATGTTTTATGATATGTTTATTTATGATCTTTTGGCACACATATGTATGATTTCGTTATGAGATGGGTGGGTCATATATATCCCTCTTATAAATTTTTTCATTATTTATATCTCATGTGATAGATATGGATAGAATAATGGTTTAAACACTTTTGTAATACATGGATGGAATGTGGGATTATGTGGTTCAGTAATAAATGGATTGAATAAGGGTTTACAAGGTTCAATAATAATGGGCTGGAATGAGAGTTAAATCGGTTTAGTAGTACAAGGCTAGAACAAGGCTTTACTCAGTTCAACATTAGAATGATGGAATGAGAGATTACTCGGTTTAGTAATACATGTTTAGAATGTGGGTTTACATAGTTTAGTAATACAGATATGTAATTGTTGTTTACTCAGTTCATTAATATATGATTGGAATGAGGGTTCTCATGGTTCATTAATACAGGGCTGGAACGGGGGTTCACTGGGATCAGTAAAAGACATTGTCAACAAATATGGTCTCATATGTGATTACATGGATACTTTGGAAATCATATTATATACTAATGTGTGGACATAATTCTATGTATTATTCCTATTAGATGGTTCCATGGTTTTTCCTTTTTAATTATGATTCATGTCATATGAACTGCCAGTATTTATGCCCTGAAGTTTTTTATGATATTTAAAAATGAGGGTATTATCTTATATCTTCAGGATAATGTTTTCATACACTTATACTCATTATTATGCTTAAAAGTCTCCTGTGTTTATCTCTACTGAGAATTTTAGATCACCCATTTTTTTCCTTCCCCATGTTGTGAAGAGATGTATTATGTTTGATGTGTCTAAGAAGGTATCTATTGAAGAAGAACCTAGTTGGAGACAATGTAGCCCATTTTTATTACAGGGTTTATATATCTATGTTTCTATAAAAAGACTGGTAAATTCTTATTTCATCTATTTTTATGATGTTTAGGTATTCTGAAATTGTTATATAATATCCACGTATGTTAATCCAAGGTCTCTACAGTTGGTATCATAGGAACAGTTTAGTTAACATTAGGAAACGTGGATGGGAAATAATTTTTGAGATCCCATTGAATATCAATAAGGATATTTCTTGGGATGTTTCTAAGGATAAGTTTATGTATATGTTAATGTTTAGGAAAATTTCATTGAACTTTTCTAAATGATAGAGAAAGTGGTTTCCATGAAATACATCCTTATCTAGACAGTACAAGTGGATGTGTCTCTGGCATAGAAGTACCATGGGGTAACAAATCTGACATGTTTTTTTAGGCTTGGCATGGGATAATTTGTTACAAAACTTTGGGCCTTGTCTAAATTATTTTTTGACACTCCCGGGGATATGATTTTGGAATTCAAAAGCTCCTGACAAACCAACATGAATGAATTAGTTATAAGTTATCTATGAATAACCTAGGATAAACCCAAGGTTTCATAGATTATGGAAGGTTTCATTATTTAGAAATCCTATAAGTAATTATATTCATTACAATGTGGTTTTATGCTATTATAACTTATTCTCACATTATGCTTCTAGTTTTAGTGAATGTCAAGAACTAGAAGGAACTAAATTTTTGCTAAATGTGATGGAGAATTTTCTATTGAGAATTCCAATGTGATGATCTGTGGAGAAACATTTATGACAAATATTTTGAATCAACTCTTGTGGAATATGATTAACAATTTTATCTTTGGTGTTATTCCTAATAGGTCTAACAAGTTAAATATGGACTTTTATGTGAAGGAACATAAATGAAATGAGATTCATCATCCTACATGTCAATAAGAATGAATGAATAACCTTGAGGAAAACAACCAATGGAGAGGAATATGTTATGTGTTTTATAAAACGAGTTATATAGTGGTGAATATTCATGTATTTTAATGTCTTATCTATAATGAACATGGGAATTACACAACAGGATTCTTCATGTTATGGATTTACTTCTAAATCAACTTAGTACCTCATCTATTCCAAACATTAATATTGATGGATTGAAGTATTTATATATTTATATTCGGGAATTAATAATGGTGATTTATTTTTGGATTGTTCATTTTATGGTTGGCTATGGATTTAAAAGAATATGTTTAGTGGTCATGATGGACTAGAAATGTGATTTCCTGATTGGTTATATTTTGACTAAGGTAAGGTAATGCATAACATGTTATTTATGATAAGATAATGTTTTTTGGATAAAGTTATATGTGATTTTAAATTGTAAATTAGACATAATTAATTACCTTTGAATGAAGTAACGACTTGTTTATGGGCTGTTTATGCTATAACTAATGAAGTTTACAACATTTTTGGATTTATAGAATAGATGAAATATACATTAGAATCAGGAAGTGTGCATGTTTTCCCAAAGGATTTATTGAAATTCAGGTTTTTACCAAATTTTTGGAGAATATATGTTGAGGGTATTCAAGTGTATGGAATGTGATAACAAAGATCTAATTTATGTTATATAGAGGAATAAATGTTATGATAATTTCATGACTCTCTTTTTAATGTTTTTTATTTTCACCATTTAAAATGTTTATAAGGTTAACAGTTCATGAAAATATAAATTTAGGCTTTGGAGGATGTATTTGTGCCATTAGTTTATATTTAATAAATTGGGTAAAAGGTTAATCAATGATTAAACTTATTTCAAATAAGTATGTCATATATATTATATTTTTGTGGTTTTAGAAAATGAAATCCTTTATGATGGGATACATCTAATCATGTTGGGCTAGGCCATAGGTATTGAACCCATGGCTGAAGAACCAAAAGGGTATAATGCCACCCACTAGCTTATTGTATGTTCTATTTAACAAATAATTATTTGAAATTAACAAATATTTATGATGTAATATTAGTGTAAATTTTTATACTTATATATTAATGCATGTTGTTTTTTAATGGAATAATAGTTCATGATTAATTTTTTTATGGGCCTTAATATCCTTTAATATAATATTTTCATTCTCTATTCATTAATATCATGACCAGTCCCCTAGGGCTCGTGTTGTGACTTCCCCAAGAACACCTTCCATTGGCTAGGGGCTAGAAACTAGGACTGAAAGGAATACTCCCTAAATCGAGAAGGTGTTTCCTTTAATCATGTATAAACACATGGTCCAAGAACACAAAGAGAAACAACTATGATGTAAAAAGTTGTAGTAATGAGTGTTGAAAGTGGACGGGGACTGAATAAAAGCCTATATGTAAAGGAATAATTACATGTTAAAATAAAATACTACTCAAAGAATACGTAAAATAGATACTAGGGCATCCTCTGAGGTACCTACCTGAATGGTAGGTACAGATCACCTCCTCAGCACTCCACATTCATCAGTCTCCTCCACGTCACAGCACGTCGAATGGTCCACATCTAGAAACCATCTAGTCCTTGCTCCCAAAGCCTCGATCAATGTTTTATGTCATCTGCAGAAGACACAACATGGTGTAGGAGAAGCCCATGTAGGGGTGTGTATAATGGTACTAAGTAGAGACCTCAGGACCTCTGAATGTCTCTCAAATCCACAATAAAGCATGGAAACAATAGTCAACCATACTTAGGTATATTCCCAAACATATACCTATGTTATAAAGGTATACTAATCTCACATAGGATGAAAGTATACTACCTGGTAACACCATGATGATATAGTACCACACAGGTACACCACAATGTTATAGCACCACACAGGTACACCACAAAGATATAAGACTCATCTAACACTGGTATAAGTGGAGTATAGAAGTGTAGATGATTAGTCACAAAACTAGATCATCTTATTGTCACAAGAGGCACAACTACTGATTTTATCGATTCAAAACCACATAAAATTGATAGGTACTAACCCCCGTAATGGCCCACATAGGATCGGAACCACACATGATCTGTATGCGCTGACCCATAAAGGATCGTTGAGCACTGATCCACACAGGATATGTCCCACCTGTGATTGGTTTGTGCTGACACAAACCAGATAGTTGAGCATTAACCCTCAAATTATTGATAGGTACTAACCCCCACAATGACCGACATATGATCTAATCTTCCCAGATTCGATAGGTAACTAACATCCATAATATCAATCACAAACATCCTTCTCACTACTAGCCACTAGATTCCATGCACCCGGTGTGCTTGATTCCGAAAAATCTATCCATTGAGATATCGATCTTACCTCGACCACCACGATGTCCCATGGGGATCTATCCAAAAGGTCTGTCAAATTATAAAGGACCTAATGAAAATGATGGGGAATTAGTCAGATGCTTGGTCTGTAAGTTATTAGTGTTTCCGCTTTGAGGGGCCGGTTGGACTCGAGGTTTCATCCAACACAACCACACACCAGATTTACCCAGAACTCCAGTGGAGTATAAAAAAATACTGTATCAATCCATGGATTCCATTACACTTTATGATTCGTCAAACGGATTCTCTGTTCTCAATATATGTACTAAAAGGTGAAACTTGGGTATAGATGGACCCCAGTGCGGTCCAACCTGGTCAGACCAACCTTACTCGATCGAGGCCTGCTGGGCGTGTTCCATCCCAAGTCGGGAACAACCTGCGAGCGCGGCCCACCCGAGCTGGCAGCAAAGGGGAGCAGACCCCCTTCTGTTTGGAAATACAAAGGGGCATCTTTATTAGGCACTTCGAATTCACTGCAGAAACCAAGCAGGTCCTGCCCAAAAATAAAGGAGTCTCGGACCTCCTCCCAGTGTCATGGATGCATGTCACTGCTCCACCACAGTCTGCTGGGTGTCGGCCACCCTCCGGCCTCCGTCGTATCCATTCGGTCATGACCTCCTACTATGGTGACATGGACGCATGCCACCACTCTGCAACGTGGCCAGTAAAATGCTGGACGCCACCCTTTTCCACTACGGCCGAGAGGATGCGGCCTCCTGCTCAACCGGCGACACGGACCCACGCCGCCCCAGCTTCATCGTGACCAACTGGGTGCCAATCGCCGCTTTATTTTGTGAGCCATCACGGCTTGGTTCCAAGCCCAAAAATTACGTCATTTGCATATTCACGATTCTGGGGTTGAGGGATCTTCATCAATATGTTGCTCTCAACAAAACATTGTGTTTCCAGCATCATTAGTTATTTTGCATTGAAGAACGCACGAAGAATGCGTGAAAAATTAAAAAGGAAGATGCAAGGTATAAGTGCGGAATGATGGCCATATTTTTTCCCATCATCAATTTGAATCAATTATAAAAATAATAAACAAATAAATTAAATCATATTTCAAAATTAAATACCCTACCTTGACATTCATTAAAGATGTCATTAAGAATGTGATGAAGATGATGAAGTCGTCAACTTCCGTCACTCCCACAACAAGCTCCAATGTAGTGCTCCTGCGTCGTCCTCATTCTTGTTCTAAAATATGATCTTCGCTGGATAGGGTGTTATTCAATGACGATTGATCACCAAGTCTCTCCTCACATCTCCTGTCCTTTTCCAATCATTTTTTGTGAGAGAGGTGAGGTGACAAATTAAAATGATTAAGGATTAATTTAATTAATGTTGTCACATTAATTTGATTGAAGCCAAGATTTTCCTCCCATTAAAAGAGGGGTTATAGTGGTCCCCACACCTATTAATTTAATTGGGAGTTTTTTAAGGGTCTTAGACATTATAGAAGAGTGTTCGGGTGGTCCCCATCACCATGAATTAAATTCATATGTTTGAAAAAAAATAAAAGTAGTTTTATTTTATTTTATTATTTTTACTCTCCCATAGAAAAAATGAAAACTAACATTCACCCTCGACCTATTGTGGTCAAGGTGAAGGTCTCGTTAAGAGAATATTAGTGCTGATAGTTCAACGGGTGCCCTCAGAATTCAATTCAGAGCACTGGTTCAAAAGTAACAAAAACCTTCATTCTCATTTAGAAAATGTACTAAAAAAATATTCTAAATTAATTCCGGGAACACAGGGCCTCATGAACATGTGCCAAAAATTTTAACAGACTCATAATATTCCCATAAAATTAATAAAATAATTTACATAAAAAAATTTGAGTCTTTACAATTATGTTTAATTTATAGCCATTCAATCCATGAGGTAACAAATGTATTAGAAAACATTAAAAGCACAAGCCATGAATGAAATTTTGTTTATATAAATTAATCAATAATTACTCAACGTTCAGAATATAATCAATAAAATTATTTTCCTACTACCTTAATTTTTATTGAACTGATGGAATTATAAATTATCACAGATTTAGGACATTAAGGCCCCAACATTCTGTTGATTATTCACTTATTTTTGATTGATGGATTCAATCACTCTGTATAAATATTTAGGATTTTCCTTTGGGTCCAATTACCACTACCAACCTATGTTCTTCTATGTGGAAACGATGTTATATGTTACTTTGGGTACCCTTTATAGTTCTAAATTTCAAATTTTATGGGAAGTTATAGTAACCATTATTACGATGTGGGTTTCTATGAATGAGTCTTTAAAGTATGAAACCATTGATAACAACGATGAATTTCGATGGTTATATTCATTTTAAAGGGGGTTGAATATTACACCCCAAGATTTTGAGATTTATATTTTTTTAGAATAAATTTCTGTTTTCAATATTCTTCATTTCACATGACCATGGAAATAGTTCATTATATATATATATATATATTAAAACACAGATTCAAACTATCATTTCACAGTAAATACTGTCTTTTCTGGAACTACACAAAATACCAACTTGGAATACACAATAAGAAACACTGGCTTGACATATGATGCATGTAACACCAATGTTCTATAAATAAACATATATATATATAATTAAATGAGATAATTACAATCTAACTATAAAAAATAGTTATTGAAATTATAATAACTACTTTAGAAATATTACATATAATTTTTTTTGTAACATCCCTTATAAATAAAGAAATAATACATTTTCTTTTTTATTAATATTTTTGAATTAAATATTAATTATGCTGTAATGGTGTTTCTATGTTTCATGGCGTACCTGATACGCAACAATGGGTTTCTATGAAATCTTACATTGAAAACTAACCATATAGTATTATTATTTTATATGGTAATTAACACCTAGCTATTGTAATGGCTGGAATAAATAGAACTATTTATAATATGACTATAAATTTTTTAAAAATGTTTTTACATTTATCCAATAATTATTAGAGGCATAAAATGTGAATGAATCTAATTTTAAGCATAATTCACTTTAAAAGGTTGATTAACCGCCTCTTGATAAAGAACCATCTTTAAATCTAGTTTTGGTCACATTTTTTTATTTGAGAAAATAAAATTCTCCATAGAATTGGGATGTAGAAATTTAGTTTAGAAAATATTTTGGTATTTTTTTTGATAAAATTCATATTTTCACCAATAGTGAAAAATATTGTATTTTAATTCAAATTTTTTTTTAATCTTATAAAATTATATGGATATATTATCTTTTTAATTTCTTTTTAAAGTGTAATTAGATTATAATTTTAGTAGTTAATCCAATTTTTTTCATTGAAATTACTTTCAAATTGACATATAACATAAACAAGTATCAATCTTTTGATATTTAATATTTCTTAAAAACACACTTTTTGTTCTGAAAACAAGAAATTAATATTAAATTAATTAACACAATTTCTATGTTTTGAATTTGGTAAAGTAGACATCATTTTTGAATTTGGAATATCAAATATATCATAGGCGGAATTTTTTCTATTTTTCTGAAAAACAACAATTTTTTATGAATAGTGAAACCACTAAGTAGATATAATTTTTTTTTGAATATTTCATTTAAATGAAATTCTAACGCATAATTGAATTGAATTAAAAAATAATACATCATTATTATTAGTAACTAAATTTTGGTTTGATGAGATGAAAATAATTTTTTGTGAATAGTAATTTTTTACTTTTATTTACCGCAGTTAAATGTAAATAGTGTAATTCAAGGTAAAAAGAATATCATAATAATAAATATTACCTTAACACATTTCTTATACTTATTTAATGATTCATGGCCGACCATAGGAACCCTTTGGTAAATTTTGGGACCCCATGGTGCAACATAAGAATGATAATTCCACTTTATTTTAATTATCTTAAAGATAAGGAAAAAATGAAATAAACAAATATCTTTTAGTAACTTAATATTTAGATAATGTTATATAAGTTGTCTCTTCGACTATAAATATTATTTTTAAAGATAAAAATATTTCCGACATCATTATTTTTTTTAATTTTTAGACATCAAATAAATAAGATTATTTATGACACAACAATTATGTAGTGTTTACCTCATTAATAAATGATTTAAATAAATAATTTAATAAAGATTAAAAAATATCCAAAACATGTCCAATTCATATTGGAGGATTTTATTTAGACCATTTGTCATCTTATATTGTACATTAATTATATTTGATCTTTTAGAAACTGAAATTCATTATATAGTAAAATAATATTCCCACACTTTCCAAAAGAGCCCCTCCTTCCCCTTATAAAAATCACTCACTTCTAAAAAATACCTAACAAGTCTCATCCTCCTTGGGTCATTCGAATAATTTCAAAATAAGCTCTCAAGATCCCTCTCCTCGACCAAGATTCCATACATTAGGCATAAAGAACTTCAAAAATTCCTTTCGGTTCAAACCCAAAAGAGTTACCCAAATAAAAGGTAACAGTTTCTCTTAAATTCTTTCCTTTTATTTTTCTTCTCCAAACGCTAAACTCTTTTTATTCATTTATTTTTTTTGAAAACCAATATATTAAATATAATATAATGTTTTTATGATAAGTATTAGAACTACCATTACACACACCTCCATCTAATGGGTAATGAACATACTGTTTCAGTGGATTCATAACTAACACCTCAGGAAAAGTTGATTATTCAACGATCTCATACTACCTCTTACAGTGTCTATTATGATGGATCTGTATTTATATATGATAGATATTATGTTAAATTTTTTTATGATTCTTTATTTTTGATTTATATCATATCTTTATGGTTTCCATTTATGGGTTAACGTGATAATTTCATTTGAGGAAGTATAGACTATCTCCCCCTCAATGTGATATGACTCGTTCACACCATACGTGGGACATCTAATGGATGGAGTTAATGATATTAAAAATGATATTATACTGAAATTATAATATAACTATGTATCATTATGTTTTAATTCAATTAAAATATGAAATAGAATTGAATGTAGCGTTCATGCGTACATACGGATTACCATCTAAATGAACGGTGCATTTCATTTCTTATCTCCAAATGTTATGTACTATAATAAGTAGATACATATACTTGATATATATGATATATATGACATATAAATCATGATTATCATTATGTATATTGAGGATATCTGATCACATGAATAACTTGTAATTATAAGATGTTCATTTTTGACTCAAGTACCAAATATCGACAAATCGATCTTTATTAACATAAATGATTACATAATGTTTATAACATGGTAATAAGTGATATAAAAGGAATAATAACCTTGAAAAAGGTTCTTAATAAATTTTAAATTAACATTATTCTATCAATCCGGAGATTAAAGAACGAAGAGGTCATGTCGCACACAATGTAAGGGAACTTCTTAACCGAATATCCATTATTTGGGTTAATCATCTACTTTTAAATTATGTAGTGATATGATTCTAAATGAAATAAATTTTGATGTCCTGTATTGTATTTGAACATAATATATGTGCACCTAATTTGAATACAAATAATATATCTATTTTATTTAAAATATGATTTTTTTAAGGGACATCGTCTCAATCTTCGTTCGTTGAGGAATATTTTTTTAATACACCACTTTCTTTTATACAATGTATAAAAAACATTGAATTTTCATTTCATTCAAAGGTATTCATTTTCTATGAATCATTTTACTAAGAAAAATTCTTTTTAACATAAGTTGTGACAATGACCTTTGCACCGCCATGATTATTATTTGATCTTCGGTTTCCTTAACAAACTGTAATGTTTTTAATGGATAAATAATTACCATATAACCTTTTTACTTATAATGGTATTGAAAAATGATTTATTATATCCATATATTTAAATGATATATTGTTATTTAAATGTGGAAATTTTATCTTTCTGTTATATTCATTTGATGTGTTATGAATATGTTATGTTTCTTGGGAATTGATTACGTATACGAGTGGTTTCATGATAAACCTAGGGTGGGTGAGCATGAGATAGCTATCTAATACAATGGGTAACATGATGGAGGTAAATATGAATGTTTCTCCTAAGAGATTTATGGAATATACTGTGATGGGTATTACAAATGTAACTCTTTATGTAGTTGTTCTAGCTACAATGTAAGTATTATATGGATGCCACAAAATACCTTTATGATATATGTTTTCTATGAGTTATTCATAAATCTTATGATTTCATGTGGTATGTTAAAGAGCTTATTTTATGTATGTATTGAAAAAATAATGTTTTCTTTCTTTGTTTTAGAACCCTTACTGAAATTTTTATGCTCATACCAGGTTTTCAAATTTTTTTCACAAGACGTAAAGATTAATATGGTCTAGGATGGGATCAAGGAAAATCCATACAGTGTAAAACATTGAACTAGACATGATTATTTTTTTTTGAGTTTTTATTTTGTGAAAAAAAATTTACTAAGAAGAAGTTCCTATATTGCAATATTAGATATGAAATATAATAGTAATGTCCTAATTATATATTACTCTAAACCTAAAAAGATTCTTAATGTGATTAATTCATTATTATGTAATTTTTTTAAGGCAGAATTCTTATAGTTGGTTTCGTTGGTTGTTTTAGATAACTTCAGGTGTTAGGGTATTGTTAAATTAATGTCCATAAATTAAATTATGGTAAGATAAAAATGGTATTGCTTTAAAAAATTTCCATATTGCATCTCCTAAGATATTTCTTTGTTGTGAATGGTTTTTCTTAGAGGAAACATGTCAGTTTTGCAGTGAAGAAGTACAAAGGGAAATGACCTACCAATTTAGCATCCTGAGATGATTTGAATTAGAATTGAAAAGTTTGTTACATTGATGGATCAGTTGACTCAAGTGAAAAGTTTGTGGTTGTGTTTTTTGATGATATTTTGGTTTATTCTAATATAAAATTTGATCATGAATGTCCTTTAATGGTTTTCATGATAACCTTAAATGAAAAGAGACTATTTCATAAATTCATCATGTGTGAGTTTTTGTTATAGAAAATTTCTTTCTTTGGTCACATTGTATATAAATATGGAATAAATATCGATCCTTCTAAGAGAAAAGTTGTTGAAGAATGTTCAATACCCACAAATATAATAGAGATCCATAGTTTTTATTGTTCTATATGTTATTAAAAGGATTTTGTTGATAATTTTTCAAGTTTATCTAGACCACTGATTATGTAAACATGAAAATGTGTAAAGTTTGTTTGGATAAATGAATGTGATGAATTTTTTCAGGAATTGAATAGAAGATTGGTGAATTGTCATGTTGTGTCACAACCTTCTAGAAATGGTTAGTTTTTTTATAGTGATGCTTCATTGAAATGAATTGGTGGTATCCTTATACAGAATGATCAGGTAATTGATTATGTTTCACATTAGTTAAAACCTTGACAGATATATTACTCTACAAATGATCTAGATTTAGCTATTGTTGTTTTTTCTTTAAATATTTAGAGCCCTCATTTATATGAAGGAAAATGTGAAATATATACTTATAACAAATTTTTGAGGTATATATTCACTTAGAAATAATTTAACATGAGATAGAAGAGATGGTTATAATTAATCATGGATTATGATTACATGATCCATTTCCATTCAGGAAAATAAAATAATGTGGCTGATTCTTTGAGTCGAAAAATTAATGCTTCATTAACCATTATTCATTTGGAACGAGATCCTTTGGTTTTTGATTTGATGAAATTTTCATAGACGTTTTTGGTTAAGGAAATTCTTCTATTTTGTTTCTGGGGTCAGACAAATCATCTCTCATAGACAAAATTAATAATGTGCAGAAGGAAGACAATGAGACGTAGGAAAACTAAAAGTTGGATCAGAAGGGGATTTTTTCTGATTTTAACAATGATAATGATTCTGTTACAAAATTTTCAAAGAGATAATGAGTGCCTTGTGATTCACAGTGGAAGAATGAGTTTTTATTTGAAACTCATAATTCCCCATTTTCAGTTCATCCTAGCATTACTAAGATGTACAACGATTATTGGGAGTATTACTGGTGGGATGGAATGAATGGAGATATTTTTTATTTTATTGTAAAGTGTTTTACTTATCTACAGGTTAAATTAGAGCGGCAGTTAGCGAAAGGGATACTTCAGTCTTTACTAGTGCCAGAGTGGAAATGGGAAAATATATCCATGGACTTTGTTGTGGGATTACCAAATATATATAAAGGTAATAGTTCAATATTGGTTGTTGATGATCGATTAAATAAATCTACTCATTTCCTTCTGATTATAAATAAATTTTCCCTAGATCAAATTTCTAGATTATATGTAATATAGATATTCTGGTTGCATTGTGTTCAACTATCAATTATATCCAATCATGATCCCAGGTTTACTTCTATGATTTGTAATGTTCTTCGGAATTTGATTGGTACTGAATTAAATTTAATTACATCTTTTCATCCACAATCAAATGGGTAGTAAGAATGAATAATTTTAACCTTGTATGATATGCTACGTGAATGTTTTCTAGATTATCAGGGAAGTTGGGGGAAACATATTTCTTTATATAAATGTTCTTATAATACTAGTTTTAATTCTAGTATACATATGGCTTCATTTAATACATTATATGGGAAGAGTTGTCGAACTCCATCTTTTGGGGTGATATAGGTGAAAGAAAGTTGATGGGAATAGAATTGGTAAAACAGATGGACGAAAAATTTCAGTTGATTTAGAAGAATATGGGAATAGCTTAGAGTAGGTAGAAATGGTATGTAGATAACTGAAGGAAGGATTTTTATTTTGATGTTGGTGATCAAGTATTTCTCAATGTTTTTCCCAAAAAAAGATTGATTCATTTTGGTAAGAATGGAGTATTGAGTCTGAGGTTCAGTGGACCTTATGAAATCCTAGAGATTGTTGGATATATTGCGTAAAGAGTGGATTTACATCCTAGTTTTTCACAGGTACACAAGGTTTTTCATGTCTCAATGCTGAGAAAGTATATGCCATATCCATCTCATATTTTATGTACAGAGGTAGTTAAGTAGGAAGAGAATCTCTATTATGAGGAATAACCAGTCCAGATTTGTTACCATAGAGATCATATATTACGAAATAAGGTAATACATCATGTAATGGTTTTGTCTAAAAAGCACATGGTTGAAGAGACATTGAGGGAATCTGAAATTTCAATGACGGATAAATACCCCAATTTATTTGATATGTGAATAAAATTATAAGGATGCAATTTCAAAAAGGGTGGGAGGATTTAACAACCAAGGTAAATAAAGAAATAAAAAAATATTTCTTATTAATATTATTGATTTAAATGTTAATTTTACTTGAAATGGGTTTTTATTTTCGATGGAATACGAGATATGAAACAATGGCTTTCTTTGAATACTTACGTTGCACACTAACAATATAATGGTATTATTTTAAATGGTAGTTAAGGCCTCTCCATTGTAATGGTGGGAATAAATAGATCTTACTAAAATATGATTATATATGTTTGTTAAATGTTTTTATATTTATCCAATAAAATTTAGAGGCTTAAAATTTGAATGAATATAATTGTAAGCATAATTTACATTAAAAGGTTAATTTATTGTCATTTGAAAGAGAACCATCTATAAAACTTGTTTTGGTCACTTTTATATGTTCTATTTGAAAAAATTAAAATTCTTATTTAGAATCATGACATCAAAACTCAAATTGGGTAAAATATTGGTATTTTTATGATAAAATTCATTTTTTGATGAATAGTGAAAAATACATTATTTTAATTCAAAACTGAATTTTAATATAATTCATTTATATGGATAGATTTTTATTAATATGTGTTAAAGTGTAATTAGATAACATTTTTACCATTTAATCTAATTTTGGTCAATGGAATTGATTTCACATAGAAATTTGACATAAACAATTTTCAATCTTTTGATAGTTAACATTTCATAAAAATGTGCTTTTTTCTTTGAGAATAGAAATTAATTAATCCAACATTTATGTTTTTTATTCGGTAAAATCAATATCATTTCCTAATTAGGAATATCAATTATATCATAGTATGATTTTTTTATATTTTTCTGAAGAACAACAATTTTTTATGAATAGTGAAACCAATTACTAGAAGATAAAAACAGACTTTTAAATTTTAATGAAATGTTATGTTATCTATGAAATTATTTTCAAAAAAAAACTTACATGGTTTTTATTGGTAAATAAAATTTTGTTCAATAAGATGAAAATAAATTTTTTGTGAATATTAACTTTTTACTTTTATTTACCGCATTTACAGTTAAATATGGTAATTCAAGGAAAACATTATATCATAATAATACAAAATTAACGTAACACTTTTTCTAACATTTTTTTATAAGTCATGGATGACCATGGGAATCCTTGGATTTATTTTGGGAATCCTTGGAGCCACATTAAAATGATAATGTCACTTTATTTTAATTAAAATAATGTAATGGAAAAAATTTCATAAACAAATATCTTTTAGTAAATTAATTTTTACATAGTGTTATATAAGTTATCTATTAAAATATAAATATTTTTTTGAAACCTAAAAAGATTTCCTACCTCATTGTATTTTTAATATAATTTTTAGACATCAATTAAATAATATTATTTATGTCACAACAATGATGTAGTGTTTACCTCGTTAATAAATTATTTAAATAAATAATATTATAAAGAAAAAAAATTCAAAACATATCCAATACATAATGATTGATTTTATTTCATATATTACTCATCTTATCTTCAAATTTAATTACTATTTGATCTTTATAAACTTAAAATAAATATATACTAAAATAATACTTTCCTATATTCCTAAAGAGCCCCCTCCGCCTTATAAAAATCCATCACTTCAAACCCATTACTCACACCTCTCAATCCCCTTGGCTCGTCCAAAACCTGCAAAAATAAGCTCTCAATATCCCTCTATTCCACCTATAAGCCTTAATCTAGGCAATATGCATTTAGATAAGTCAATTTTGTTAAAATAAATTGGAGTTACACAAAATAAATGTAACTGTTTCTCTTAAAATCTTTTCTTTTATTTTACATCTTCGACCCCTAAACTCTTTTTATTAATATAATTTCTAACAAAAAAGTATCCTAAATATACAATGATTTTTATATGATAATAATTCAAACTAAACATTCACACACCTCCATCTAATTGGTAAATATCATACTGTTTCGGTGGATTGAAAACTAACGCCTCACAAAACGATGATTGTTCGATTTTCTTCAAACGCCTCTTATGGTGGTCACTATGATGGAACTTCATTTATATATGATATATATTATGTTTATTATATCTCTATTATTAGTTATTTTTTATTTATATCATACCTTTCGGGTTTCAATTATCGGTAAATGCGATAATTTCATTTGAGGAAATGCGGACTACGGCCCCCTCAATGTGATATGACTCGTTCATCCCATACATGGGACGTATAAATGAATGATTTAATGATATGATATATGATATTATACTGGAATTATAATATTACTCTATATAATTATGTTTTAATTCCATTAAGAATAAGAAATATATATGAAAGTAGCGTTCATGCGTACGTACGACTTACCGTCTCCAAGAATGGTGCATTTCATTTCTTATCTCCAAATGTTATGTTCTATTATGAATACATACAAATACTAGATATATATGATATATATGATTTCTATAACATGAATATAAATATGGATATAACATATATTTGACCACATGAACAACCTATAATTGTTAGTAGTTCATTTTTTATTCAAGTACCAAATATAAGCAAAAAGACCGTTATTAACACAAATGATTACATAATATTTATAAAATATTAATAAGTGATATAAACGGAATAATAAACTTTAAAAAATATTAATCAAGTAAAAATTAACTTTTGTTTATTATATAGGTGATTAAAGAATGAATTGGCCAAGTCAGACATGAGGTAAGGTAACTTATTAACCCAATTTTCATTTGTTGGGTTAATCTTCTAATATTAAATTATTTCGTTATATGATTCTTCATGAAATATCATTTTATGTCTTATATTGTATATGTACATTAAATATGTTTACCTATAGTGAATACACATAATCTATCAATTCAATTTACATAATTATCGTTGTAAAGGACTTTGTCTCAATCTCCTTTCATTGAGACATATTTTGTTTTAATACACGACTTACCATCTCCAAGAACGGTGCATTCTTTATGTATACGTGTGGTTTAATGATTATCCTATAAAGGGTGAGCCTGAGATATCTCTCCAATGCATTGTTTAACGTGACAGAGGTAAAATTGAATGTTTCTCCAAATAGATTTAGGGAATATACTATGATGGGTATTCCAAATGTAACTCCCTACATAGCTATGGTATCTAAAATGTAAATATGATATGGATGCAATAACTTAACTTTATGATTTATGATTTCTCTGTGTTATTCATAAATCTTATGATTTCATGTTGTAATTTAAATGGAATATTTTATGTATGTATTTATGAACTAAGGATTTCATTCATTGTTTTATAACCCTCACTGAGATTTTTATTCTCATACCAGGTTTTGAAATGTTTTTCATAGGACTTATAGATGAATAGGTTGAAGGATGGGATCCATGAAAATTAATTCTATATAAAACATGAAACTAGATGTGACTCTTTTTGAAGTGTTTATTATTTTTTTGAAAAAATGGAAACTGAGTAGAAGCGTTTATTTTGTAATTTTTTGACATGTAATATAATAGTTATGGCCTAATTATCTAAAATTCTAAACCTAAAAATATTCTAAATGTGAATTATTCATTTAATTCAAGATTATTTATTGTATTCAATTCCTAGATCGTATATCATTATATGAATAAAACACATTTTTAATAGAGGACATGTTTTTTTGGTAATGTCCTTCACTACAAAAAAACATTGTTATCTAGAATAAACCATTTTTTAAAATAAAATTATTTTTAGAAACATTTTGAAATTTCATTTGATAAATTAAAATTAATTTTCTAATTCAAAATTTCAAAATTAATCTATGCAATGTTTTTGGATTTTTTTGAGAAACATCATTTTTGGATGAATAGTGAAAAATACTGCTTTTTATTTTAAAAATGGCATTTTTTCTATTTAATTATTAATGTTAAGTTATATTATAAAATATATTTAAGATATAATTAGATAAATTTTACCTCAAATAATATATTAAAATTCATTAGAGTCATTTTCACTTTCATACTGAATCAAAAACCATAGCAAATTTTTGATCTTTTCTCTAATTTAAAAGCATGTTATTTCATCCGGTCTGCAGGATTAGAAATAATGTTAAATTTTATGATTCTAAAAAGTAAATATAATAAATCTAAAAAAAATAATATTCATTATAATATTTATATTATAATAATATTATTATATCTTTTTATCAAAATGATTAGTAGACGTGATTAGTTCAAAAGGCCAAATTAAGATTAGTTAGGGACTGAACCTTAAATTTAAGGCCCAAAATGACTAATAAACGTATCCAAAACCAATTTTAATTCTCTATATATAACATAAACCATATATTTAAAGAGTTTTTTTTGTTTGTTATGTCATTTTTTATGTAATAAAATGTGGACACCTCATTTATATCTAGAAATTTAAATTAAGTCCTTTTCCCTCCCTATAAAACGACACCACCTCTACCAATTATTCAAACCTATAAAATATTTTAGTTTCAACCCTGATCTTCACAAGTATCCTCTCAACAATCCTCCCTTATTAATTTAATCATCCCTTTGTGATGACAGGTTTTCATGGATTCCTATTGGCCCAAACCAAAAAGAGTTACCAGATTTTGAGGTAATGTCTTCTCTCGTGCTCTATTAAATTAGTTTCATTATTCATCCTATATTGTTTATTTATTATATTCTATTGTGAAAAAATATTATCTTCCAAAAACTAGGATGTTTTTTCTGAAAGGTTTGTGGCCTAAAGTTATGAACACCTTCATCAAATGGATGTTGAACATACTGTTTCTGTATACGGTGAACTTCTGCCTCATGAAATAATGATTTCTGATTTTTCCATTTCCCCCAATAATTATGGCCATTGTGATGGAAAATATATGGTTATATGTATTATATAATATTTAGTATTTATTTATTATTATTTATTCCTTTTACATCATACATATCTTTACATTCCTTTTGGTGTTAATACGATACTCATCTTTGAGGAAATATGTTCTACCTCCCCATCAAAGAAATGTGATTCATTCACACACATTATAGAACATATCAAGGATGGTTTAAGTGAAAATATTTGATATATATCATATATTAATTCTAATTTAATAATTATATATATACATATACATATATATTTCATTTACATACTTTCTTTCAATACAATCATAAATACAGAAAGAACATTCATGCATATGTACGGCTTACCATCTCCACAAATGATGTATTCCATTTCATAATAATATGTTATATATATTAATAAAATATAATTATCTTGTGTAGAACTATTATATATATATATTTTGACATTATTAATCATTATATATTTTTAAGGACTAAATATTTAACAAATTAAGACACATGTGAAGAACAATGTGATTATAACCCATATTGAAACCTTAACAAAAGAACATTAACAAGAGGGTAATATAAATTTATAATAAAACCATATAGGGTAACATATAAAATAAAATTATTCACTGATCCTTTTATACGAAATTTATATTTATTATAAATGAATCTTTTATGATTACAAAGTGTGTCAATATTCAAGGTATGGGGATTTCATCTAACATTTTATTTCTAGGAGTTAAAAGCATTGTTCGCCACTCATTTATTTTTTTAGTATATTTACTAACAATGATTTTATTCTATGTATATTTTTCATAAATTTAGTTGTATTCATATATACATTTTATTATCCTTTATTCATGGTGATTAAGATTAAAAGGTTACCAAAGCAGCAAAAATGTTTTGTCTCAATATTCCTTCAGTGAGACTCAAGTTTTGTTATGAACCTAAACTCTTTTTTATGTTCATATACATATATTTTACATGAAATATCATGATTATAAATAATATTAATAAATTACATGCTTCATTGAATTTATATTCTTTACATGTAGAAATTGATCCCAATATTCAATGTTATATGATTTTATTGAGACAATTTCATTACTTTTCGAGATTGTTTTTGTTTATGGTTACTTTTGGGGAATATAATGATCCATTTTTCATGAATATTAATTTTCTTCTTCCTCATATACTATTTCATGATATAATCATGTATTTGTACCATTTTCTACACACCGGGAAATTTTTTATATAAGAATGTGTTTTCAAGGATATCCACACATTAACATTTCTTTAATGGGAAATATATGTTATATAAAAATAGATTCCAATAATTTTATATAATTCCACTATAATATCTAAAATACAGTTTGACCCTTTTTTATTTTTCCAATCACTTCAAGGGATCTTCTGGTCACTTTATGAATTAGGAACTCTTCTATCCTTTCCACTATGCAAAATGAATGTTCTTTTAAGTCATATTAAATGTAAAGATTCACCAACCATCATTTCATAGAATATTCCATTGCATTTTTGAGAAGTTTATTATTTATGAATTTTTTTTTACAAGTAATTTTCATGAAAAATGGTGTTTTGAATGGTTTTAAACTTTTTTTATATGATTTCATGGAATTTTTTTCTAAATTTTTTCACATATTATTTACATGTTTTCAAAATGTTTTCAATAAAATGGGTTTAAGTACATTTTCAAACATCCTTGATATGTTTCCAAAGAAAATGATTTTTAAAAGTATTCAAAATTTGTTTATATGTTATCATATTATTTTCAAGGAAATGGTTTTCAAAAAAATTTCATGTATTCTTTAAAATTTTCATATTTTTTTAAAAAATATTTTTAAAATGTATTGATGACAATTTAAAAAAACATAATAAATGTTTTCAAAATTATTTCATGTATTATTTATAGGTTTTTTTGGTATATTCTTTAAAAATTATTATTAAATGGGTTTATGTCTTACAATTCATTTTAAAAATAGTAAATGATATTATCTTCAAAATATGTTTTTATATTATATTTAAAAATTAGTTCGATATAATATAATATATATTTTTTACTAATAACTTCTTGTAAATAATCTAATGATTCAATTCATATCATTTCTATAAATTATTTATTCATAATTACATGTTCTTTATGAAACCCATATCTCCTACATAGGTAATAATATTATGAAACCCAATATATGGAATAGGTTATATGCTTTTGAAACTCACAACATTTTGCAGGTTATGTTTTATAGAGATATTATTGCTAAACATGTCTGTTTCTATAGAATATGATGTGTTTATTTTTTTATGATTCCCAATTAGTTCCATGTGTTATGATATGTTTATATTTGATTTATTAGGGTATCTTTGTATGATATTATTATTTGACGAGTGGTACTTATATATCCCTCAAATGCATTTGGTAAAGCTTTATATTTCATTAGATAGACAAGAATTGAATGAGGGTTTACTCTGTTAAGTAATAAAGGTTTGGAACGAGGGTTTACTTGGTTCTTTAATATAGTGTTAGAATGAGGGTTTACCTAGTACAACAATACAAGGATGGAATGAGGGTTTTCTCAATTTATTAATGTAGGGAAAGAATGAGGGTTTACTTGGTTCATAAAAATATGCCTGAAACAAGTGTTCACTCAGTTCAGTAATATAGGGATAGAATGGGTGTTAACCCAGTTTACTAAAGAATTTATCCACTAATATGGCCTCAGTATTGATGCCTTTTCTACTATTTAAATCTTATTATATGCTTATGCATTTCCAAAATTCCATGTCTTATTCCAATGTTATGCTATCATGGACCAGTATTTTTATTTTATCATGATTCATGTCTTATAAACTTCCAATCATTATCCCATGATCTCTATCATGTTCATTCAAATTCGTGTTATGATCTTATATCATCATGATCATGTTCTCATACCCTTACTCTTATGTTTTTTATTACATGTCCTCCTTTATTACCCTTATTAATATTTTGATCTCACTAATTTTTATTTTTCCTTCCCCAGGTTTTAAAGATATGTATTGTGTTTGATGTCTCTAAAAAGGGTGGTAGTCAATAAGAACCTATTGGGAGATAATGTAGCTCATTTATGTAAAAATGTTTATAAATCAAGGTTTTCAAAGGAATTATACTACTAAGGTATTATTGGTTCTTTCTGTATAATGTTTAAGTATTCCAAAAAAAATTGTAATATCCATGAATGTCATTCTTTGGCCACTATAGAAAATTTCTATAACCCCTATCCAAAAGAGAAACAAAAAACTGTTTTGACTAAATTAATGGAAACAATTTCATCTTCTGAATATCATGAGTTCATTTACATGGATATTTTAGTCATTCTATATAATGAAGTGTTAATGGGAAGCAAAAAAGTTTATATTCATGTAAATGATTTCTCTAGATATACATTGGTATATTTTCTAGATCACAACTGTGAAGCATGCTCTTATTTTACCATGTATAAGTCTGTAGAAAATCATAGTGGGCTTAAGATAAAAACATTAAGGAGTGATAATGGTGTCTGTTTTCAAATCATGATTTTGAATAACATTTCTAAAAAAATGGATACACTCATAAATTAACTTTTCCTAGGACACCTCAAATGAATGTAGTCGTTGAATGACTAAATAAAATATTTCAAAATATATTCCAGAATATGCTAAATGTGTTTGAAATAACTATCTATTTTAGGGAACAAGCTATCAATATAGCCTACTATACAATAAGTAGATGTTTAATAAGACTTATTGTATAGAAGACCCCGTATGAGATGTGGAAAAATAAAAAACCTAATGTTAATTACATTACAGTCTTCGGTTTAAATCACTTTATTCATAACACTAAGGATAATATTAAAAACAATCCTCTAATATTGATGAAGGAATTTTCCATGGTAATTCAATTTCTAGTAAATCCTATAGAGTTTTCAATAAGAAGACTAAAAAAGTGGATGAATCAGTACATGTGAATTTATTGAAAATTGATACACATGAGCCTAAGACCGCCTAAAAAATCTAGAGAATGATTATCTTCTCTGAACATACATTATAAATCTTTGTATTCTTCTTTCAAATAACCATATAAATAATCTCATTCGAATGAATTTACAGAACTTCAAGAACTTAAACCTAAAATTCCCGAATTGACTAGTCCCTATAACTCAAAATTTATTGAAATAATTATATCCCATCATTTATATTATATTTTAGTTTATCTAAATAGAGAAACTCAAACTATATATTCTATTATAAATATTATTTAACATCAATATTTGTTGTATCAAAGTACAAAAAGAACATTAATGAATCCATTAATATTGTCTTTTGGGTAATAGTATTGAAAGAATAGTTAATTCAGTTTGAAAGAAAACTATTGTGGGAACCTTTAGATATACCCAAAGACTCCATGATTAATGGTACTAAATGTTTTTAGGAACAAATTCGATGACATATGTACAATAGTTAGAAACAAGGAAAGACATATTGCACAATGTATTAATCATAAAGAAGGAAAAGAATATGAGGAAAACCATTAACCTATGGAAAGACATGAATCCTTGTGAATATTTCTTGATTATGTAGACAACATATAATGAAAGAAATATAAAATGTATTTAAGGAGTGTATTCGTAAATTGTTTTATAGTTCAGGTTATTTATTAAAACCCCCTAGTTTTCTAAAACCCTATTTTTAGATAAATTTTTTAAATTAAGAAATGCTTTTTATAGTTAAAAACAATATCTGCATGCCTGGTACGATATGCCAACAAACATTCTTATTTAAAATTATTTTTTAAAATGAATTTCGGATAATATCATTTTATTAAAGTGAATTTCAAAATAATTATTCATAATACAATTACATATTGATGGTATTATTTTTGAATCATCTAAAAATTTGTTAAGTATAGGTTTTTCAAAAAAAATCAAAATGAATTTGTAATGCATTTAATGGGAGAGCTCAAATTCATTCTCCTTTTTCATACTATCCAAAATAATATGGAATTATTTTAAATCAATACTACTATAAATAATGTATTCTAAACCATATTATCATGGATATAATAATATGTAGTGATGCAGAGTACCACCAGCAAATTGGATCATGATAAAGTTGGTCAATCTAGTTATATATTTATAATTTTATTTATTCTGTACATGTATTTTAAATGACTACATATTAAGTTTAGTGTGTGTATGTGTTCTTCATTTCAATTAAACCTAATATAGCCGCACCTATATTCTATTACAATAATTTATAAATACCTCATGTATACAACAAATATAGAATTTTTTAACCAACAGTAAAACCATTTGAATTACTAAGTTATTATGATGCTAATTTTGGTAAATTTATGGTAGAGATAAATATAACATCTTGAAAAATTCACTTGTTATCTAGTATTTAGTTTCTTGGTGTTTTAAAAACAAAAATTGTGTGGCATTTTTAACTGCTGAAGCTGAGTATAAATATACATGATTCATTCGTGCCCAATTTTTCAGGATGAAACACAATGTACTAGAAAATTTATATATATTATGACATTTCCCCACAAAATGTGACAACACAAGTTCTGTTATCATCTCTAATAATCTTATATCACAATTTATGACAAATAACATTGTTATAAGTCTTTGATTTATGAAATACCATTTTCAAAACGGAGATATAACTCCTAATTATTTTGGCATATACTATCTATTTTTTTGTATATTAAATAAGACTTTAAATTCGGAGATAATGAATTATATAAAACAAGAGTAGAAATTGAATAATTTTGGATAATTTCATTGTTAGTGACATACTATTGGGATATGCTATTCTAGTTGACAAACCGTTTTGACAACATTTCATTGGCTTATCACACCATTGACTTATCACATCATTTGATTATTGTACCATTGGCTTGTCACACTATTCGATTGCCACACCATTGTATTTTCATTTCATTTTCCTATCAAACCACTCATTTGGAATACCTTTTCCATTTCATGATGTTTATTTTCATGAAAATAATAATTTATCTACTTCTAAATAGTTTTTATCACAGGTTTATTTCCCCCAATTTATGTTATTTCTTATAAACCTAATACATATTTTTTCTCAGAATTCAATTTGAATTTCATGTATTATTTCAATTTTAGAAAACCTAATATAACAAATGATATTAAATGGAATAATTTATATTACTAGCATACCATGATCCCAACATGATTTTATCATATCTATTAATATCTTGAGTATGGTGAATCCCTTTTCCTTATCACATTTCAAATCATATCATACCTCCGACCAAGCATTCTGAGAACATATGAATTCCAATGAAAATTAATTATTTTTATCTTTATACTTAAAATTATATATCATCAAACAATTTGATGAAATAACCTAGTATTCCGACACTTGTATTTTCAATAAATCATACGCTTGCTAACAGAATTTTTGTATCGAAAAATTAAGTTTATTCAATGTAGATGTTATCAAGTATTGTGTTGTTACTCAATGTAATTCATAATCCTGAATGGTTAGAGTTTTCTTTGCCAATTAAAAGTCTATTTGAACCTATTTTATTCTATTATTTTAATTATTATTTAGAGTTTTCATTTAATGAATATGGTCATGATAGGATTAAAATTTATGTGAAATGAAAATTATTTAGGTTTTTCTAATATGAAATTGGGTGAAAGATTTTTTTGTTAATTATGATAGAGTTTAATATGACCACCAATGTATCATTATAGATGTCAGTGACTTGTTTATATATGATTATTCTCTTTTTATAATAATATGAGATGTCACAACTAGATTATTTTTTTCATATGATCTGGATAGAGAGTGTAGGTTTCCTTCATGATTGTTTGGAAAATGATTTTCCCAGGAAAGGGTGGATTCACTACACCATGTTAGAAAGATGTGTATCTTTATTATCTATTGATAGAAGGTCACAATATTAATTTCTTTTGATATCCCATTTTTCATATGTGTTTGATGAACAAGTCATCCATAGGATGTAATTCTTTGATCTACCCAGAGATGATCTCTTCCATGTAAGAGGCCATGGTCCGAGTGTATCATGATGAATAGTCGATTATACACTATGGCGGTTCCATTTTTAGATTTCTTACATGATCATAAATGAACCATAGTGAGAACATTTAGAAAATATAGTGAGTTTTAGATTTAGAGGGTATGATTTCTGAATATAATTAGGTTGATCATCCAAGTAGACCTAAAGATGATGTTTTTCTAGGATTGGTTCTTAATGAAGTAGTAGAGTAATATAATGGGGAGAAGAATGGAGTTCTTATAAAAAAATTAAAATCCCATGAGTAGATATAGTTAGGGACAATGATTTTTCTCCCAAAAAATTTCCCATTACATTTGGAGCTCCATTTTAACAAAGGATGTTCCAAAAAATAGAAGAGTAGATAAAAAGTGGTGAACAAGGGACTTAGTTCTCAAGATAAAAGAATTATAAAAACACATAATCCAATGAAGTTGAAGATGGTGATGATGATAATTAGGAGTAAGAAATGGAAAAAGAATATGATAATGGAAGTGAAGATGGTGATGATGAAGACCCTGGCCAGCACGGTTCTATTGGATGAATCAAAAGAAAATAACGGTAGATTTCAATAGATCCTCAATATATACATGTTTAGGGTGATCAATACCCATCTATTGAATTATTTCATGATACTTGACTTGTAGATGAAGTTGACGATAGTTCTCCTTACACTGGTCAAACTATTAAATATTTATTAATAATGGAATAGTTAGGTGTGATAGATGTAGTAGTACATTATGAAGGTGGACAGGATAAAAAGAAGCATATTGAAGAAACATTTGAAGACAAATAGTGGGATATTTTAAATGTCATTAAACCTTCTATTTATGAGAATGTTGATGTTCAGATTATAGATGATCTTACTGTGGACATATAGTTAGAATCTCATTCTAGTAGTGCTTCTACATAAATCTTGGATGATAAAATGATAAAGGATATACTCATATCCCTTGTATAGTTTTAATATGGTCAACGTTAATATGTTGAGACATCGACAGTTGTACCAAATCTTTTGGTCTCCCCTAATACTTCTCTAGTTGCTACTGAGATATATGGATGATGGGTTGATCCAAAATTTGAAGAATGGGGATATTTTAGTAAAATTACTCCAAACATTGACAGGGTTGGTGTTCATATAGATGGATATACTTTGGGTTCAATGACATATAAAGTTGTTTTTGGTGGGATATTACAAAAGTTCCTTTATAAAAACCTTGCTTCTTATTACACATGTAAACAAGATTTATTACATAAAATTATAACCTGATAAAAGATAGAATATTGAGAGGTCTAGTGTCATTGGGCCTTACGAAAATTACATAATGACTTAAAACATGAAACATAAAATCTTTATTGAAAACATCATTTACATGAACACTAAAATCCCTCATTCATAGTATTGAATGGGATAACAAGAGGGCATGCATAAGAAAATGGTGAGCTATAATAACTATTAAGGGAGTAAAGGAGAAATAACATGAAGAAACCAAGACATGTTAGGCAATACACATATCAATGGAGAAAAAAATAAACATGAACATAAATCCATGATAAATCATGATTATCATAACATAGAAATCTGGAAACAACACTTAACATGGAATTATCATGATCCAAGAAACATTGCACATGGATCCTGTGTAAACCCTAATTTCACATGAATTATCATGAGTAAATTCTCATTACACATGACATATCAGGATATTGATATTTTCCCAATGCATTGGAGCGCAATCAGAGTGATCCCTTCTTAAACATTTCATTCCATGCATAAGTGTGCCATATAGATCATAAAACAAGTATTAATTAAACATCATCATTTATTCCACGTGAAAGTAATGTGGAATACATAAATTAAACTCTATAATAAACATTTATATGTTAAAAAATTTGAATACCCTTAATAGATAAATGGTCAAGGTATTCACTACATAAAGGCTTTGTCTTTGAAAATCGCGGTGCAATTTCACCAGTATAACGCCGTGACATAGGAATAAATAAAAATGGGTGATGACAGAGAAAGGGATGTCTCATCATATGTACATGAAATTTACAGTAAGGGTATCATATTCAAACATGTACCAACATATGTAATTTTCATTAGACTCATAATACAAAACAATTGGTCGAATGTAAATGAGGAGAGTGAAATTTCTTACGGAATATCGGCATAGTAACTGGTGTACATGGGAGGCATTAATGAGAGTGAAATGGGTCTATAATCATTCAAAGATAAGTAGAGAATTATGGGGATGGTGTTAAATCATACCCCATAATTTGAAATTGAAATAAAATAGGAATAACAACTTAGAGAAAGTTAGAAAAAAATGAGAAAGGAAGAAAATCTCTTACAGAATTTCAGCATGGATACAGGTACACATGGAAATCATAGATGAAACGGAAAAGGGTATCTACACATTATAAAATAAATAGGACATTATAGTAGAAGTGTTAAATCATACCATAACATTTATAATTGAATATAAAAGGACATAAAAATATTAAGAAACTTGGACAAAATGAGAAATGAAGGAATCCCTTACATGGAAGTGTGATCCAAAAGGCTTGGATGAGGCTTGAGAGAGGATTATTGGGAGATTGGGGCACATTAAGAGGATTATAGAGAGATGAGGGCATGGGTTTATGAAAATCCAATGGATTTGAGTGAAGAAGATTGGGATCATGTGTGGGTTTGTATGAGAAAAAGAGGGAATTCGTTATTATTTTGATTTGGGACACCGTACATTAAACAAATCAAAACCAAAAAAAAGCCATTCGGTTTTTCCAAAATGGTCGTGTAAAGGAATATTTTATAAGGATAGCATCTAGAATTCCTAAAATATTAAGTTTTTTTATGTGATGGAAAATCACACTCTCAAGGAAATCAATTTAAGAATCTAAAATGTTTTATATGTCTTGGAGGGTCCACTATGTCTCTATAAAATAAATCAAAAAAACCTAAAATCCTATTATTTTAAGGCTAAGACATGTATTGTCCAATAATAAAGTTTATTATATTTTATTACATCACTATTGGGTAATTTGTATGTCATAAAACACATTATATATTCAAATGGTGTTAAATTTTTACCCACAAATTTGACTGTATCAGAAAATTATAAAGAATTCTCTATTATATAATTTCAAAACCCTGATTCTAGAAATAATATTAATTTAATATAAATAATTTTATAAATATGTGAATATTTAAATTTAAAATAAAAACCAATATTTATCGATAATTCTTGTGTTTTGACAAAAATACCTTTTAAACCATAATAAAAATCACAATATTATTCATAATAATTATACAGTAATTTATATTATATAATAAAGAATTTAATAATAGTATTTAATTAAAAAATTATTTAATTCAAAAATCCATTAATTCATTAAAATTGATTTCATAATTAGCTAAAAATGGTATTTTTTATTTTAAAAACTATTTTCAAAGAAAAAAATAATAAAATTAATGTATATTATCTATAAAAAATAATGTACAAAATCATAGTACTAGGGTATCGATACATAACCCCCTATAACACCTACCAAAGAGAAAATGTTAGGGTGTGTGATGGTGATGGACTCTTGGGGTGGATTGGATAACATCTCTAGAGTGTTAATCTCTATCAACTACAACTTTTCACGTATGTGGTTCCATTAGAGCTTCACAAGTTTAATGTCGTCTTGGGATTGGTCAATATTGAATCCCAATGATGCCACCTCTTTTCTAAGCTCAGATAAATGGGCTTCGTACATGGCAAGTCTAGTGGATTAGGTCATCGCTTCCTTTCTCTGAGTATATTGGATCTGTTAAAGACCTATATTTATACTGATCATGTAATAACTATTCAATGACAATATTAAAAATGGTAACAATTCATAAAAGTGTTTTGAAAACCAAAAACATAAAACCATGGAAGTTCATATTTTATATTACCATTTTCATATTAAGGGGTTTAATTAGATCAAGATGAATTTTAATTGATAAAATTTTGGGTCGTTACAATGTTCCCCATTAAAAAAAATTTCCCTCAATCTTTTCTTTTCCAACATTAAAATAGAAGCAGGTAAATTGGCTTTATCACTTCCTCTTATTCCCACATTTCCTCTTCCAACTTGTGGTTCCACCACATGTCCTTGAAAAGGGGCATTGTCTTATTTCGTTGAACATTTTCTCTAAGATCTAAGATCTTCACTGGTTTCTCCTCATATGAATGATCATCATCTAACTATAATACATATGATGAGAAATCACGTGAGGGTTCTGGTATGTACTTTCTTAAGAGGGATACATGAAAGACACCATATACTTTGTCCATGGTAGGTGGAAGTACTAGTCGATAGGCCACATCCCGGAAATGATAAAAAAATATAGAAGGGACTGATGTACCAAGGACTTATCATCCATTTCATTCAAATCCGCATGACCGTCTTCCACAAATATAGGCATTGTAATACCATGTCTCAACATTGAACTCAAGGTATCATTGATGGTTTTTTTCATAACCATTTTGTAAACTTTTTCCTAACTTGATATGCTACTGAAATGTTTTCACCTTCTCCAACATCTCTTCAACCATTTCAGGTCCTATAAGCTTTCGCTAAACAACAGTATCCCAACACACAAGTGTTCTCAAACATTTCCCATAATGGGCTTCATATGGTACGATTCAGATGGTCGAGTGGAAATATTTGTTTTTGGATAATTCAACCAGTAGAATATTTTAGTCCCCCCCCCCTCTTTTAAAGTCCATATAACATGATCTTAAAATATCTTTTAGTGACTGAATTGTTCATTTATATTGGCCATCAGATGGAGGTTGATAGGTTTTATTGATGTTCAGCACGGTTCTTATAGCATGTCAGAGGCTTTTCCCAGACATCTAGGTTAATACTAGATCATGATTTGATACAATAGATAGTGGTTCTCCTTGAATCCTTACCACTTTTTTTATATAAATCCATGCTAGTTTATCTAATGGTAATTCCCCTTGAATATTGATAATGTGTGTTTTCTCCATAAGACGATCCAAAACACCCCATATAGCATTTTTTCCTCTGTATGTACTTGGAATTCTAGTTAAAAAGTCCAAGGTAATGTTCTCCGAAATCCATGTTTGTATGGGTAGTGGTTTCCTTATCCACTTATACTTTTTCCTCTCAGCCTTCACTTGCTAACATATCAGGAACATTTATGTATATTCACTAATCTTCCTTTTCATATTTTCTCGAAATTTTTTTTTTAGAGATCCTAATACATCATTTTTCTCCCTGGTGAATAGAGAATGTTGATTTTTGTGCCTCGTTCATAAGATAATTCATTATCTAGGGATCAAATGATATATATAATCGTGACCCAAATCACACAATTCCATCTTCAATGGTACATATTAAGTTCTTTTTTTGTGAATATATACTTGAGCCTTTTTTGATCAGTATATATCTCACACTTCTCCCCATATAGATTATGCTCCTAGTTTTTCAATGAAAATATCACTGCCTCCAACTACATATCTTGCATGGGATATTTTTTCTCATGAATTTCCAGCTGCCTAGAGGTGTAAGCTACCAGTTTAATTTTTTTGCTTATCACACAACCTAAACCCCTCTTTGAAGCATCACTATACACCACAAGGTGTTCTACACTTGTTGTGAGTGTGTATACTACGGCAGTGATACTCCTCATTTTCAACTCCTTGAATCTCTCTTCACATTCATCACTCCATCAAAACATTACTCCCTTATGAGTTGTCTGGCTAAGAAGGTTGGAAAAAAGTAAAAAATTTCCCATAAATTAGTGATAATATCCAGCTAACCCTAGAAAAAAACAGATATGTTTTACCGATGTTGGCCTCGACTAACCCTCAGTTGCAGCATTCTTGGAGAAATACTCATATATCCCATTTCTTATGATGATATTACCAAATAATGAGACCTCCTTCAACTAGAACTCATTCTTTTTGTACTTGGCATAGAGCTTCCCCTTTTGCAAACTCTATTGTATAGTTCTTAGATGCTTCTCATTCTCCTCCTTGGTTTTGGAGTGTATTAGAGTATCATCAACAAATAATACCACAAATTTGTCGATGTAATCTCTAAATACACTATTCATCAAGTTCATTTAGATTGATATATAATTAGTGAGTTTAAAAGGCATTACTAAGAATTCATAGTGTCTGTACATTGTACGAAAAATAGTCTTTGTGATACCCCTTTTCTTCCCCCTAATTTAATAATATCCTGACCGAAAATCCACCTTGGAGAAGTATTGTGATCTATATAGGTGATCGAAAAAGTCATCAATTAAAGGCAGAGTATACTTTTTCTTTATCGTGATTTTTTGACCTAATGATAGTCAATGTAATGGCGCATTGACCCATCCTTGTTAATGATGAAGAGGACTGGATAACCCCAAGGTGAAACACATGGGTGTATAAACCCTTTATAATGAATATCCTATAGTTGTTTCTTCAGGTCGTTATGATCCACAAAATCCATTCTATATGGATTCATTGATATTTTCAATATACTCGGTATAAGGTCAATTGAGAATTCAACATCTATTCTAGGAGTAAGACTAGGAAATTCCTCAAGAAACACTTCTACAAAATCCCTTAAAATAGGCATCTCTGCAAGAATGCTTGCTTCCTTAGACTCAATCACTTAAGCCAAATATGAATTATAAGAGGTATGTAATATCCATGCTTCATATGATGGTGCTAATAAAGATTCGTCTTCCTCCTTGAACTTTTATAGAATTGGGGGTTGATGGTCAATATGGAGATTGATTTCCCAAGTAAAGAAATTTATATTGGCTCTATATAAGGAAAGCCAATCCATGCCATGAATTGTGTCAAATTACACTATAGGGAGTACGAAGAGTTTTTCCAGGATGTTCACTCCACAGATTATGATATGGGAGAGTTAAATTCATGGGATGCAATGATTGCCTGATTTCCATTCTCACTGACATCTTTACTACCTAGATTTTTGGGGGTGTATCTATTGTTTTACTAATCTTTTGGGATATAGAATAATGTGTAGAACAAATTTAAAAAAGTAAATTCACTATTCATGAATGAATAACTAGTGTACCAGTCACCACATTGTCGTTGGGGCTGACTTATGCAGTAGTGATGGAAAAATAATGCCCTTGCTATCTTGGAGGTTTTTGGTTTCCTCCAAAAATCCTTGGCTTATGGAACTGATTTGCATGGTTCCCAGGTTCCTTGATGTTGAAGCAATGAACAATGCATTGAGAGTCAAATGGAGTGTTCCTATCTTCTGTTGCAGCCGCTGGTTTCTCTTGTTGGTGGTTAACATCTAGGTTCCCTTATCTTCCACACCTAAAGCCTTTCCTTATCCCCTTCATGCAATTTTCGGTGTGCTTCCTTCCTCACAATTGGCAAGTGGAGTTCTGGGTTTTCCTAGAACCACTGGATTTATCCATCAGACTGCAAGAATTGAATTCCACCTTACGTGTCTTATCCTAATGACACCCCTGAGATTCTATGATCTCTATTTATACCTTGAGGGCACATCATATAATTTCCTCATAGTATTTGAAGTCACGAATCTCCAGGGTTTTCTGTAGGCCAGGTTTCAACCCACCAAAGAAGTGGTCAACAATGCCTTTAGTGGTAACGTCAAAGCCAAAGGTGTATCATGAAAGACTTGTGAATTTTTCCATGAATTTTATGACAGATTTTCCACCTTTATGCATTATGGTAAAGAAGTCCCATTTAATCATATGTCAGAGGGTGAACAGAAAATATTCATCAAAAAACATTTTTCCGAAATCCTTCCTTTCCAATGCCTCTATCTCCTCCTCAAGATTCATATTTTTGATAAATTCCCACCATTGATCAAATTTACCCTCCATACGATAAGAATTAAGAAAACCTTCTCTTTTTCAGAACATTGAAGGATGGAAAATATATATTTTCAATGAAATTGATCCATTGTTCGACAATTGAGGGATCAAATGATCCATTTTAGATATGAGGCCTTTGTCTCATGAAGCTATCGATTGTGACTTATTATTTCTTCGGGAGTTTGAATATTCCTCATGACCCATGTTTTTATTCAAATAATGATTTAACTGATAGAGTATTGTGAGAAAGTTCATGATTCCTATACCCATCGGCTTGGGCATTTCATTAGAATAGTCATCACATTTGTCATTACATCGGTTTTTCGCCCGAGTCCCCCTATTACCGGCCATTGCCTTGTATAAATTGAATTTTAGGGATAACACATAAAGGGAAAACCAAATACAAAACGAATGACATATAAATAAATTTTATTTACTTATCTTAGGAATATTTTTTCTTCAATCTATGTTATCCATGATCAAGTTTCTAACATATATTCGAAGGGGCATGATTTTACAACCCTTAAAAATTGTTCATAATAATCTTGTGAATTTACCAAATCATATCCCTTTAGAGTTCCATAACAAAGAGTGTATCAAGGCCCATTGTCATGTACCAGGATACCCCAGGTCAAGCCTAAAACTCTTTGTCGGAGTTTTCACCTCTAGGTACATCTTTGCCAGAGACGCCTCTACCAACTCATATCTAGACATGGATGTATTTTATTTATAAACCATTTACTATATAGTCACCAAATGATAGGGATTTTTTTAATTAGTCTTATCCCTAAGGCTTTCACTAGTGTTTTCTAATCCTAGTCCAAAAAATAACTAATCCTATCCTCTGTTATTAATAAAAACAACCCTGCTTTTTATTATACGCATAAACATGATTTATTACATAAAATATTCACTTTATCCAAGATATAATATTGAGAGTTTTTATTGTCTTTGGGTATTAGTAACATTACATACAATCATATAATATGAAACACAACATCTTTATTGAAAACATATTTTACATGACTACTACATTCCTTTGTACATAGCATTGCATGGGATAACCTAATGTCCTGAATAAGAAAATGGTGACATATAAATCCTTGTAAGGGAGTTAACAATTCATTACATGATGAATACAATACATGTTAGGAAATAGGCATATCAATGGATCATAAAATAAACATGAACATAAAGGCAAGATATAGCATGATTATCAAAACATGGAAATGTGGAAACAAAACTTAACATCTAATTAGCGTGATCCAAGGATAATGTCACATGGGGCATGAGTAAAACCTCATTTCCCCTTATTAGAATCAGTAAATAATCTTTGAACTTAACCTATCATGATACCAATCTTTACTCAATGCCTTGGAGCACTATCAGGGCTCAACATTCAAAAAAATTGAATTTCATGAATAAGTGATCCACATTGATCAAACAACATTGATTCATTAGAAATTAAAATTTTTTATAAGATAAAGGAACATGGAATTGATTAATGAAACTATATAATCAACATGTAATTATTCATAATGGTATGTATCCTTTTTAGAGAAATGGGCATGGTATTTACTACACAATGACTTTGTCTTAGAAAATAATGGTACAATTTCGGCAACATAACGTCGTGAGATAAACATTCATAAAAAATGGTGATGATAGAGAAAGAGATGTATCATAATATTTAAATGATATGGAAGTTATGGTTTTCATATATATACATGTCCCAAAATATGTTATAGAATTTAGATTCATAATACAAAATAATTTCTCGAATGTAAATGAGGATAGAGAAATTCCTTAATGAATTACTGCATAGTATCGGGTGTATATGGGAGGTATTAATTAGAGATAAAATGGTCTCACATTATTCAAAAATATGGAGGTAAATATGTGGTTGGTGTGAAATAGTACACAAAATATTTTTTATTCAAATTAAAAGGGAATAACAACATAGAGATAGATCGACAAAAATGAGAAAGGATAAAAATATCTTATAGAATTTTGACATGGTAACGGGTATACATGGAAGGGAGAGATGAGAGATAAAAGATTCTATAATCATTAAAACATAAATAAGACATTATAGGGAAGGTTATAAATAATTACCCAAGAGTTATAATTTAAAATAAATGGTAATAACAATATTAATAAACTTGGATAAAATGGGAAAGGAAGGAATCCCTTACGTGGAGGTTTGATACAAAAGGCTTGGGAGAGGTATGAGAAAGTCTTATAGGGTGATTGGGGCACCATGACAGGATTATAGAGAGATAAGGGCAGTGTATGGTCGATCTCCAAAGGATTTGGGTGAAGACTAGGTGGTAGCTTGGGTGGGTTTATATAAGAAAGCGGTGGGAATTATTTATTATTTAGGTTTGGGACACCACAAATTAATCTAATCAAAAACAAAAACCTGCCCATGGTTTTTGCTAATGGTTTTTTCCAAATTGGAGTGGAAATAATATTATATAAGGGAAATGGCCGATATTCTTAAAACAACACGGTTTCTTATGTGGAGGTGAGCCACACTCTCAAAGAAACCAATTTAAAAATCTAAAATGGTATATATGTTTTGGAGGGTCCACTGCGGCTTTATAAAATAAATAAAACAAACCAAAAATCACATTATATTAATTGTAAATAATTTATTATCCGAAAATAATCTTTATAGTATTTTATTATATCACTATTGGGTAATTATGATGTCATAAAACACATTGTATATTTAAACAATATTTAATTTTTATCAAAAAATTCAATCGCCTCATAAAATTATTTAAATTTTACAGTTGAATAATTTTAACATCATGATTCCAAAAATAATATTCATTTTATCGAAATAATTTTCTAAATATGTGAATTTTTTATTTAAAAATAAAAATCGACATTTCTCGAAAAATAATGGATTTTGACAAATATAGCATTCAAACCTTAATAAAAATTATCATTGAAATGATAATAATTATACTGTCATTTATGTTATATAAAAATTTATTTATTAATAAAATTTAATTAAATAATTATTTTATTAAAAAAAGAATTAATTGATCGAAATATATTTCTTATTTTTCTAAAAAAGAAATTTTTGATTTGAAAAACTATTTTGAATGTAACAATAATAAAATAAAATTAAATTATATATAAATAAATAATGTGAAAAAATCATAGTAAAATGGTCTCATCAAATAAAACCTTATAACACCCACAAAGACTAAAGGGTATGGTGGGAAATAGTGACAGACTCTTGGGGGGCTTGGATAACAACGCTCAAGTGGTAATCTTTATTAACATCCACTTCTCCCGTAGGTGGTTCCCTTCATGCTAAAAATATTGATGCTCGACATGGGATTTTTCAAGAGCGATGACAAAAGATTCCACCTCCTTTCTGATCTCTGAAAAATGGGCTTCATACGCAGAATGTATACTGGATGAGGTCATCACTTCCTTTTCCCAAGTAAATTCCATTTTTTAAAGCCATATATTTATACTAATCATTTGATCACTATTGAATGGATATATTAGAAATGGTAACAATTCATAAAAGTATTTTGAAATACAAAAAACAAAAAACCATGGATTTTATATTTTATATTACCATTTTTCATAATAATACATTTAATTAGATCAATATTAATTTTCGTCGATAATTGTTTGAGTTGTTACATCGATTCTGTTTGAACTCCACACAGGAACTTACTCCAGGTCATATATTTCCTCTCGTTAATGTAGTCACTAAAGGTGGAATGGATTCTTTTTGTTCATGTTGATATCTAGTTTTTGATTAAGTATATTTAATTGATCTACTCATTGGAATTTCATCTATGAGAAGGGATAAAGATATATATACGAGTTTGTTGTTAAAAATATCTAGTAAAAATTGATATATCACATTTCAATGGTAGATATTGAGAATAAAATAATCCTTAGTGGGTCGGATTCTATCAAGGATATGATTGATGAATTTATGTCATCCTATAAAACTCCAATGGATGGTATCCTTAAAATTATTTAGGATAATTCTTTAGATTCTTCAACTACTGTAGCTCCACCCCATCTAGTGTTTAATGTTAATTTGTAGAGGATAGTATTCATAGATGAGATATGATCTTCTTCAACCAGTACATCATGAATTTTCATTGATCATCCTCAATATACTTATATCACAAATTGGTATAATTCTAATAATGTTCTCAAGTAAGTTTCTTACTATGCCAATGATAAGAAATCATACTGTGAAACCATAAACTGGTCCATTAATTATCATCTCTCTAATACTTATACAAACTATGAAATTTATTCCCACCTAAAATTCTGTAATGAGAATTTGATAATGCCACTTTTGACTATAGTATTAAAAGAAACATTGATACAAATAAAATAGAGTACCCTAGTGTTGAACCATTTTATGGAATAAAAATTTGATTTCATTAGTGTGATGGAAATTCATGTCCAAATCATAATTTATTTTATCAATCTCATGAATCCATTTCTTCATGTTCAGGACCAACCATTGGTTTCCTAGGAAGTAATTACCATTACTTATAAGTTGTATCATAGTCGAGAAGTTGCTAAATATTCGTTAAAGGATTTTGTTGCCCAATTCCAGCGTTTTCCAATGTCTCCTTCATAAGCCATCATGAAAATATGGCTCGTTGTTATTTTGAATGATCATCCTTAGACTCGATATAGGATCTCCTATGTTGTTCATTCTATGATATATTTATACGGTTTTAAGGTCTCAAATAAGGATTAAGATAATTCTATGACTAAAGGAAAATAACCTATAGACCCTTCTTCTCCATCATTAAACTTGTTTTTGGTAGATTATAAAGTTTCAATTTTATAGGACTACGCTTGTACTAAATTTTTGGTAATAATTCCGAATGCCTATGATATTTATTATATTTTTATTCCTATTTTTATAAAGTTTTTATTTTCCATTTTGATATTCCTGAAAGGGAGATAAATATTATGAAATGTTGAAGACTCTTATTAAATTTAATCTTATTTTTATGGTATCAATAATACTACCTATTATTAATGTTTCTGTTCATGATACTAACCATCAAAACAAACTATTTTAATATTGATTTTTATTTGATATCATCTACACATACTGTGAATGATACATCATGTTTTATATTTTTATCGTACCTTTGATATCTATTTTATACTATTTTAAAATATTTGGTGACCATTTTCTAGATTTATAATATTATATTTTATGCCGTGATTTTTCATCATAAAGTGGGATTGTCACAACCCTTCCCCCAGGGCCTGTGTCATAACTACCCCAATCCCGTCGTCCATATGCCAGGGGCTGACAACTAGAACCAAAGGCATCAATCCCTATATCTGGGAAGGCATTGAATTTATAAAATGTATACACACACACAACTAGAGTACAAGAAAAAGCAAACACTAAGGAAAGAAATATAATAATTGTGCTGAAAGTACAAAGGGGGCCCAAAAATACAAGCCCAACAGTAATGTACAAGGAAAAGAAAAAACAAAAGGAAGGTGTCAGGCTGCTCCTAGATCGACCTCCGGAGTTCCTACCAGAAGGGTAGGTACAAATGTATAACTCATCTCTACACGTCCATCTGTCACCTCCAGGTACCGTCACTTCATAAAGTCCACCTCCAGGTACCATCTTGTCGTGAAGTGCACCTCCGGGAACCATCCATCTCTACAAGACTCAACCATGATCAGTGCAATCCGTTGTATGCATCCAACACAATTAAGTGAGGGCATAGCCCGTCCAGGGGTGAGTATAAAAATATTCAGTAGGGACCCCGAGACCCTTCAGGTCTCACTAAAACAAACAAGGATAAACCATAATGAAGGATCTCAACAGACAACCTTTACATAGGTATATGACCATACATATACCTAAGTTATCAATTAACCCATCTCAATCATGAGGTAAACACAAAGGACATTGACTCAACTCAAACCAATATTTTCATTATTGAAACCACAACTCCTAGAGAAACTCATCCTTTGTCGAGTACAGTGGCCATGTCCTGACTCTGAGGTGCTACTCACTAACCTTAGACTGTTGAGATACTCCACTCGTCAAGTACCGAGGGTCTTCTGCCAACTATTGGGCACTCCGTTCGCTGAGGGTCTTCCGCCAAATACCGAGGGATATCCCTAATAGCCTAAATAGGTACTACTCATGTCATGTACTGTGAATATTTTTCCAAATACTAGGTGCTCTTTCTGCCTTGGTTTTGCCGCCAAATACCGCGCGCTCCGTCCACTGGGCTAACTTAATCACTACGAGTCGAATCGGTCAAGCAGTCGTCAGGTCTACAGCTACTCAGTCTCCGTACTCCGTACGATTGTCTCCGGTAGGGTCCAATCCATGAGCTACAGGTCATTACTTCTCAGTGTCACAATGTCCCACGATGAAGTATCTCAATTGACTGCCTCATAATAGGGTTCTAATCACAACAGACGACATGTCAATCAAACGCATGTTGTGTGGGTTATTGACATTGTTTTTCTAGGGGACCAGTTGGATTCATGTACAAAAAAACCCGACCGTATCTCAACAATACCCCAAACTATCATGGGTATACTCAATGAAACCGTTTCTCAATTAGATTACCAACGTCGCTGACAGATCTTAAAACGGAAGTCCGGTCTAAAAGTTATTGACTATTCTGTTCTAGGGGTCCAGTTGGATTATAAGCTAATCCATCCCGACCATACTCTATCTGCATCAAAACCTCAAGTGGATTATGCAAAAAGAACCATCTCATCATGTGGAATCCAACAAAGTCGAAGGCATGTCAATCGGACGTCTGGAGCTCAAGTTATAAGTGTTTCCGCTCTGAGGGCCCAATTGTTTTCGAGTTTGAACCAACCCAGCCATTCTCAAACGTCGCAAAAACCTAGAGTGTAATATTCCAAAATGACCTCCTCGATCCAAAGAATCCTACGCAACTGAATGTACGTTGATCATAGGTCCACAACTCATGTTTTGGGTGTTTAACTGAATACGGTCCGAAGATATGGGGTCTGGGCCCGGTCCGACATGGACCAACACCCCCTGGGTCGGCAAAACTGGGTCAACCCGACTCGGGTCCGAGTCCAGTCCGGCTGGCGTAGCCCAGCCCGGTCAGCGCGGTCCAGTCCGACCGGCGCGGCGCACCCTGCATGGCTGGCCCCGGCCCGCCGGGAGAGCTTGCTCAGCCAGTTGGCCGAGCACGTTGCGCTGAGGGGGGGGGGGGGGGACGTGGCCCCCTGTTTGTAACCTGCGGCGCTAGCTGGCACCACACTACCAACAATATCCTGTGAGGCTGTGGGATCCGGCGCTTCGCGGCCGAGGCGGATTGCTTCCGGCAGCGCGCTGCGGCGCCGCCACCTCCGGTCGCCGGCAGTGCCTTCTGCAGACCACCCGACGCGCTCTGGTGGTCCGATTTACCCACCGTCTGCTCTAGTGGCTCTCCCCGGACCCTCCCTTCACTGCGATGACTTCCACATGCCATTTTGGTCCCATTTCATTATCACCTGTCCACACACGCACAAAAAAACAAACTGCGGAGGGTTGACGGGCCGTGTTTGTTAGACACACGCCATTTTCATTAACCAATAATATTCTTCCCAAGATAAATGAGGTTTCAGGTTTTTTGAAGAATAGCTAAACCCAAAGAACATTGAAACAAACAATCTAGTATTTTTCCTGCAAACAACTATTCCCAACCTGCAAAAGAAATCATTCATGGATCGACTTGATTATGAGTTGACCCGCATTTTTTTGTTTTCGAAGGGATGAATCATGGGAATATAACATACTTAAAAATAAATCCATACCTCATAAAATGGAATTAGAAGATGGCGAGTTGCGGAAGATAGGCGTCACGGAAGACAGGCGTCATTCCGTAAAATTATGGAAGGAAGGAGCCGAGGGTGGCGGCGACGTTCTTCGTTTTATGTTCCTCGTTAGAGGAAGAGGAAAACTATCCAAGTGCTGGGCGCCGTGCTTCACTACTAGCATTTCACCGCTTGAAGAATCCATCCAGAACACCTTCGCCAAACCTCCTTTATATAGCAGTGGGATGAAGTCCAAAAATGGTGGTATTGGCCTGGGTGGACCCACAGAAAATTATCCTCCAAAGGGAGGAAATTTCCTGGCGGTCCCCACCATAAATTAACCACAAATTGAAAGGGGGGGGGGTGGTTAATGCTTGGGTGGTCCCCTCATTAAAAATATTTGATATTTCCTCATCAATTAAGAGGGGGATTTAATCCTAGAGGCTCTCCCTCATAAATGAGGGGGAGTCAATGAGTTATGATTCCCCTCCCATTAATGGGATGCCTCGTGTGGTTTCCACCACAATCAACCTCACTTGGGAGGTTGGATCCCAGTGGGCCCTATCACCATAACCTCTCATGGGGGTTAGGGTGTGGCGGTTCTGCCACCAACTCCCATGTTGAGCTTCTAACCACATTATCCGCACGACATATGTCTAACAAAATAACATAAATTATCCACTTATTTTATTTTATTAACCCACGTAATACCCCAAAAACTAACTTTCATACCTGATCATCCACCGTCGAGGTGAAAGACTTCTTAAGAAAAAACCCACACTGAGGGTTCAACGGTGCCATCAGATTTCAGTTCCGAGCACCGGTTCAAAAGATAGAAAAACCCTCTGGTTCATTCACTAATCGTACCCAAGATAAACATCGGAAATTGATTTCGGGAACACTGGGCCTCGAAATCAATTGTCGTCAGAAGAAACAGACATGTAAAATTACAAATAAATTAAGAAAAAAATTTCCTTGAAATTTTTGGGTCTTTAAATTACTCCCACCTCAGGGATTTATGACCTCGTAAAGCTACAACACAAACTATGGAAACTAAAGGAGGTTCCGAGCACATATCTAATCCTCCATCTCCCATGTGATCTCCTGGAGGTTCCCATGCTTCCAATGAAAGGACACTAGAGGAATCGACCATCATAGTAGGACCCACTCATGTTGATCCTCAACCACTGCTGGAACCTCGTGAAGGTCACCATTTCAACGATTTCCATCTCCCCATGGTCAATGTTGATGGATAGGTTGTGCACACATCTCCTCATCTAAGATACGTATATGACGTCGTGCACCCAATGCATCTGAAGTAGAAAGCTCAGTTGCAGTCTCTCCACTCCACAACATTCCCCTCCACAGGAGTATAAACCATCAAGAATTCATAGTCCTGAAGGAAATCAAGCCTTCACTGATGTCTCTGGTTCATGTCTTTCTGGGAGAAGATACACCTGAGACTATTGAGTTGGAGGGAACTGTAAAACATTCTCTCAATGAACGATGGGTGAGAGTAGCCAAAAGTAAGATATCATCTCCACACTTATTCGTTTACATTCTTCCAAAGAGCAGCTTAGATTTCTACTCTGCCAAAAAGAGAAATATGGACTCTTCCCTCTGGATGAGCCACGTTCTTTGCCTAATACAGTCAATCTTGACATGAATGGTACAATTCATGACTTGAATACTGTCTTAAGGCCTCGATGCTACTACCAAGAGATCCAACCGTTACTATCACCTCCAAGGGTTGAGTCACACTGTCGGCATCAGTGTGTGGTTACTGGGTATCCACTTGTAGGAATCACACAAGTGAGGGTCAAGTAAATAGTATTAACTGAAACTTCATAGTATCAACCATACAAAAGTACAAGATATAAAACTTCAAAATGAAAAGTGTCTTTTATTACTGCAGCTCAATGTACAAAGACACATGACAACCACAAACAAAAACAACACGGAAACTAGAGGCACGAAGAACAAAGGAATCCATTCCTGGAACTAGCCTCGCTCATGTCCACCTTCTTTTGAAACTCCATTGTATTATGCTTCAGCTACCTGATGTTGTGCTCTCCCTTGTCTACCAGCTCTTTGCGGTCGGGGTGGATCTCCGGGTGATGGTGGTGGAAACACCTCGAAGCGTCGTCCACCTCCATCTGCACAGCCAGCTCCTCTGCCTCTGACTCCTGCTCCATGCATTCTGTCATGATCAAACCTTTGCCTTTGCCTAGGAGCTTCTTCATCTGTCTGCTGATCATCTACATGGCGGGTTAGACAGTCATGTGCCATGTGACCAAGCACACTGCAGGAGTAAGGTTTCCCGCTAATGGCACGACTGGCTCTGACTGTAATAACCAAAGATTTTATGAGATATATTATTTTTAATTTCTGTGATGTCTTCTATTATAAACTACACCAACATTGGATTGTAATATATACAACACCGTATTAGCTTGCAATATATGCAACACTATTCTTGGCTTGTGTTACACACAAATTCAAGTTTGTTTTGTGGAAATTATTCTACACAACATTAAGTATAGGTTTTGTTTAATGTATAAATGAAAAATGTTTTTATTGTGTTATAAGCAACACCAAACGAGACATTCACTACACGAATCCCTGACATGGCATGCATTACAATAAATCAGGACCTTACTCAATAGCGTGTGTGGTCAGAAATACTGAGTTTCACTAAACATGATATTATTATAATATTATTATGAACTAGCGGTTATGAATAGTACTACACACTTTTTTAAATTTTATAAATTTTATCATTAAAAATGGACTTTATTTTTGGATTCAGAATATCAAAATTAGCCTAGGGTGATTTTTTGGTATATTTCTGAAAACATTCAATTTTTGATGAATAGTGAAAACGGTGAGTTACTATTTGAAAAATCGACTTTTTTATCTAAATAATTATCTATTTTATCTAAATTTATTTTACGTCAAAATGGATACATAATATCTATATAAGTTCAATTTAATTCATTAGAGTCATTTTATAATAAATTTAGGTATATAAAAATTTTATTGAACTTTTCACCTTCTTTTACCCACCTCCTAGAAGAATTTGAAAATTTAAATAAAACATAATTTTACCAAATCTGTGAGTGAAATTTTGAAACTCTGAGAAAAAAATTTAATATCAAGTAGTAAAATGTGGTTGAATAAGATAATAATATTTTTGGTGAATAGTAACTTTTTACTCTTATTTACCACAGTTAAATGTAAATATGGTAATTAAGGGTAAAAATGATATTATTATTACCCTAACATATGTTATAATTCTATTGGATATGTTTAATTCTACCAGAAAAAAACTTAGGAATAAAATATTACTCTTTAGGTCCACTTTTATTAGATTATGACACTTATTATTATTTTATTTAAAGAAGAGTTAAAATATATAAGATTAATTTTTAATAACTAAAACATTTTTAATATAGGGATATACATAAGATAAATTTGAAAATAAATATTAATTAGAAAGGAAAAAATATTTCATACATAATTGTATTTTATTTATAATTTTTAGACATTAAATAATTTAATTTATTTATGACAAAATGATGATGCAGTAATTACCTTATTAATGAAATATTGACATAATTGATGTTATAAATACCAAAATAAATGTAATTTGATACTTTTTATAAATACCACTAAATTTTTACTTAATATGACATGTTAGTATCTATTCAATTAACTTTTTTATTACTAATCATTTTGTTATTATTTTCACAAAAATCAATTTCAAAATAGTGGCAAAATTGACATAAAATAGTTTTTAAAACAAATATTATATTATTAATTGTTATTATATTCTTGAAAATATAATGTTAGGCCAAATGAATTATATAAGGTTATATATATTAATAATGAACAACTTGGGGGTTTTTTCCCTTGCTATGGTAAGTTTACTGACCATATAGAGTAAGAAAACAAGAAGACACGGTAAAAGTAAAATTATTTAAATTAAAGTTAAATCTAAATTATAAGGTTAAAATATTAACCTAAACATGTCTAAATTCTATTGGATGAGAGGATTTAGACCCATAACCACATTATTATTTAAATAAATCAATTGTTAGTTATTATAAACTGAATATGACCTTATTATAAATTAATATTTTACGTTTTTTCAAAGGTGCCCCTCTCCTCCATTATAAAAAGGTCACCCGTTCCTTCTTCTCTTAACACCATTTTGAGCCTTGAAGTTTAGACAAAAAATTCCAATTACTCATCTCAACCCCTATATTTATATCACAGAGGTTCTGGTTTTCTCAAATGTCCAACTATAGTGGCCTAAGAATAAGCTTAAAACAGGTGAGTCGAAGAAGAGGTAATCTCTTCTACTGATTCTTTCAAGATTCTTTCTTCATCAACTTATTCTTGTTCAAATGTTTCATTATGAAGTAATAAAATAAGTTTCTATAATATACTGATATGTTATTATAAATATTAAACAACCCCATTTCAACTTATATCTATCCTACAGAAAACGAAATCATCACGCGTGCGTACGTACGGAATATCATCTACACAATGTGGTGTAATATGTTTTTCCACCACCACCTTACTTGGATGGGTATAATGAAGTAATGAATAACTATAAATGATTTTTATAATATACTACTGATTCTATGATATTATATCGTCCCCTAAAATTTCAATCATCAAATATGGGAACGATATCATCGCTCGTGCGTACGTACGAATCACCGTCTCCACGATGTGATGAGATTCATTTTCCATTTAAATAATTCAAGAATGATTATAAAGTATATATAAAATGTAATCATGGAATATATGACCTAATAATGCTACTATATTTATTTATATATATATTGGTCATCTACTTACTTCCATTCAAGTAAATAAGGAAAAGAAAACACCGTTCATGCGTACGTACGGCCTACCATCTCTATGAAAGATGTAAATCATTTCACTTTTCAATCAAATATATATATATATATACCAAATATATTTGATATATAAATCATGATTTATATTTTGGATGTAATTAAATCATGATATAAGTAATAATAATATCAAGAACAACCGGTCCAAACACGTACGATAAATAAAACAATTTTACCAAACCTCGGCTTTAACATGGAATTTCCAAAAGAACGGGTAATATAAAGTCATAAGTGAACAGTATATGATACAATAACAATGAATATGATTCATTAATAAGTCAATGACATTATTTAAATCATTATACAAGAGGTTCGGATACGTACAAAACATATCAGACATAAGGTACGATATAATTTTGCAATCTCATTTTTATCCGAGATTGCTTATTCATAAGTATTTACTGGGGTTATATTCATTCATCCATGCCCATAAAATGTTTTTCATAAAGTTTTTAATATTATTTCATGTCTGTTTAATGTCATGTTTACCCCACTTTGACTTTTTCTTTGTGTTATGGAAGTAATCTTTCTTTTGTTTATCATACGAGGAACTTTTAACTTTTCTGAAAAAAGTACGAGGAGAATGTTTTCATTAACATATATTGCCTGAACGGATTTTTACGGTTTTATAACTCTTTATTTTCATGATGTTTAATCTACAAGATTTCAGGAATATTTTAAGCCTAATCAATTTTATTTAATATTTCATGGAATTTTGAGAATAGAAAATGATTTTGAAGAAGAAAGGATATTTTCTTCAAGAATTCATTTCAAGTGTTTTATCATAACCATTTTTCCATCTAATATGAAATTGTTTAATATGGGTATGTTTCAAGTATAATGTTCCTATGATTTACTTGGTTTCAGTTTTCTCATGATGAAATGATATTAATTTGTGTTATATGGATTATGTTATGATGGGATGATGTTTATGAAACCCATTTTATTCTTTGGGTTATGATTAATGATCTATGTTTATGTTGTGGCACAAGTAAGAATGATTTCATTATAAGATGGGTGGGACAAATATATCCCTACAATTCATTTGGTAAAGATGAATATCTCATGAGATAGACATTGCTGGAATGGAATGTTAATCCAGTTCAGTAATGCAGGACTGGAACGAGGAGTGAACTCGGTTCAGTAATGGACTTTGTCCACTAAGATGGTCTTGGTAGAAATGCCTTGGATAATATAGAAGTTGTATCACTTTATTAATGGTTGCCATTGTTAATGTTTTATTCCCCCACTATTTTATCATGATTAATGTTTCTTTATGATCTGTTCCTTACATACTGCCATGTTTTATGTCGTTGCTAAATATTTTAATGGTTAAATATTATGTTCATGTTTTGAAGTTCAAATGTAAATGGTTTGTTTTATTTTCTACAAGCTTACCTTTACTGAGAATTTTATCTCACTCTTTGTATGTTTCTTTTCCCCAGGATATAAATAAAGGATTTAGGTAAAAAAACGAAGATCGTTATGGGAGATGTTGAAGAACATTCACCACGATTAGAAGATTTTATTCCAATTTTCCAAAGACAGTAATCTATTATGGTCCTTTGGTGTTTGTTTTTGTTTTGTATTATGTATTCCGCCAAAGTAATGTAATGTACTTGTACTTCAAGCTTTGGGTCTCTACAGTTGGTATCAAAGGTTCGGTTTAGTTAACCTTTGGAAACAAGGATGCGAAAACTTTAGTGAGATCCCTAGCGATATTTCTAAGGTTTGTCTAGGGATGTCCCTGAGGATAAATATAAGTATAGGTTATTGTCCTAGAATTATAGTGAAGATATTAGAATTAAATATAAGATGTTAAATATTTAAGGTACTCCACCTTTATTATGTTGTTTTCCTATCATGATTTTGCCTCTCACACTATTATTATTGGGTTTTTAGACGATGGCTGGAACACGAAGGAACCGTGTTGATCAATGTAATGGACAATGCAATGATTTTACTCCTGGACAACCAAATTTAATGGGAGATGGAGTGAAAATTCTTATTTTTATACTTACAAAATCTTTGAATCATCCTAGATTTCCAAATGACCAGAGAAGGGAATAATATTCTATTAAGTCCTTCATGAGGAAACGTGCATATTCTATCAATAGGTCTTCTGATCCACATGTTTCTGAACAATGGATTCGTACGATTGAAAAGATATTTTCCATACTTCGTTGTTCGAGACATGAAAGAGTCATTTTCATTGTTTACCTTTTAGAAGGTGAAGCAGACTGGTGGTGGACTCTAATTAAGAATACAAGGCCCCAAGATGAAATTGAATCCATGGAATGAGACGAGTTCAAGAACATGTTTTTAAGAAAGTATATCCCTCGAAATATTCGATCAAATATTAAAAAGGAGTTCCTTGAGCTTATACATAAGGATGATGAATCTGTTGGTATATACGATGACAATTTTACAAGACTTGCAAGGTATGAATCTGGCTTTATCATCCAACCTGAAAGTAATGTTGATCGATTCTTCAGTGACTGAAAACCTAGTCTTAGAATGGAATTAGCTATAATATACATTATTAGATATGATGGAAATGTGCATTTTTCAATCACGGTTGAACTGGATGTTGGTGTAACATATACATCTCATGGTTTTGACAAAAAATGAAAGATAGAGTTCAAGGAGAAATCTCAGAACAATGCTAAAAAGATGATGATTGTTTCTTTGTGATCAAATTGTGGAAGGTAACATGGTGGTGATTTCCTAAAAGGTACTAGAAAATTTTTTATGTTTTTAAAAGAAGGTCATCAAGCAGCTGAGTGTTGAAGTAATGGAAAAAGGACTGTTAATTATGTGAATAAAGAGAGGACTGTAGAGAACGCACCACCAACACTTCAATTTTTCAAGTGCAAGGAAATGGGGCATTATGCAAATCAATTCCCTAATCCAAGGGTTATTGATAATTGACGTGAGAAACCTATTATGGAAAAGTAAAAAGGTATGTCACATGCGATCACTATTGGCGATGTTGAGTATGAACAAGATATTTTGGAATGATTAAATGTTTACGTAATGGGATTTCAAATTAGTATCATGGAACATCATTTATGGAATCGTGGAATTTTGGAATATCTATGTATAGGTTTCCAATAATTATATAGTATTAGTAACAATTAAAAGTGATTGAAATTTTTTAGGAAAATAGATAATATGAACATAATGAATGGATAAGGATAAATAATATGTTTGATAGTATTCATGAGCTCATGATTGATGTATGGACTAACTGATATCATGGTTTGAGTATATAGAATTTTTGGGATTTTGGTATGTGGGAAGAGTTAAATTTTGACATAATTCATGTTTTCATTAAGGTTAAATGGGTATTCATTTGTTAATAAAATAAATGATTAAGGTATTCTTTTGTTTGAAATTAGAACAAGAAGATATATCGTATGGTAAATGATGGTATTCACATGCCCGGTAGATGAAATTTCTAGTAATCGTTTTTTTATACTATGAGATTGGACAGATGTATTTTGGATACATCTAAAGATTGTAATGGATTATGTTGGAAATAAAATAGTATTGTTTAAGGCTAGAACTTTTTGTAATGTTATAATAGTGTCATTTTAGAAAAAGGACAACCCATAGGACGAGTGACAACCCATCGCATCAGAAAAGGCTGCGGGAATCAACCCACAACCGAAGTGCAACAATCCTTTATCACCTATCAGTGTCCTACAATTAGTATCTAGTTAGTAGAAACTAGTTTTTTTATATTAAGTGGTATGATATATGAAGTATATGTCCATTTTAGTACCCATATATGATTAATCTCACTATAGATAGACTTTTGTATATTTAATAACTTTTGTTATCCTTTTGTTTGAGACAGATGGAATGACCTGTCATTCTATCACATGATCTGCTAACACTTCACGGAAGACAAATTCAACTTCATTTTATTAAGAGATGAGGTGGAAATTGTTCAAGCCCCGAACAACACTATGATTGTACAAAAATCAAGTAAGTATTTCTTTTAATTCAACAATTCTTCAACTTTAGGGAAATGATCTTGAAAACAAAATTAATTTGTCATAGTGTCCTTATATATGATGAATTATAGTGTACATTAAATCATCACAAATTTATGGCTTTATGATTAATGGCTTTTTCAGATCCATGTTCTCTACCACTCTCTATCAGAACATGATGGTTATACTTCTCTTCCATATCAACATTTTCAACTATGATGTCCTATGTAGAAACCCAGTGTTGAGTTACTCTGGGTGACTCTAATGATTCTAACTTAATTCTTTAAAATGATGTTTTAGTATTCATTTTTACGATTTTGGTTTCTATGATAGAAAATTTCTAGTAGTAAACCATTTATAACCCCGATGAATTTCGAGGGAGAAATTCATTTTAAGGGGGGTAGAATGTAACACCCTGAGATTTTATGAGATATATTCTTTTTAATTTCATTGATGTATTCTATTATACACTACACCAAGATGGTCTTGTACTATACGAAACATCGTATTAGCTTGTAGTATACACAACACTATTCTTGCCTCGTGTTACACACAAATTCAACTTCCTTTTGTGGAAATTATTCTAAGCAACATTGAGTGTTGATTTTGTTTAATGTATAAATGAAATATGTTTTTATTATTTTATACACAACACCGAATCGAGATTTGACTACACGTATCCCGAACTTGGATGGAATTACATGCAATCATGACCTTCCTCGATAGTTTGTGTAGTATGCAATACCATGTTTCACTAAACGAGATATTATTATAATATTATTATGAACTAGCCGTTATGAATATTAATACCAACTTTTTGAAATTTTATAAATTTTATCTTTCAAAATGGAATTTATTTTTGGATTTGTAATATCTAAATTAGCCTAGGATGAATTCTTGGTATTTTTCTAAAATTTTCAATTTTTGATGAATAGTGAAAACACTGGGTTACTATTTAAAAACTGACTTTTTTATTTAAATAAATATTTATTTTCTTTAAATTTATTTTTGGTCAAAGTTGATACATAATACCTATATATGTACAATTTAATTCATTGGAGTGATTTTATAATAATTTTAGATATATAAAAATTTTATTGAACTTTTCAATGTCTTTTACCCACCTCCTAGGAGAATTTGATAATTTACATATAACATAATTTTACCACTTCTATGAGTTGAATTTAGAAAATTGGAGGGACATTGTTAATATCAAGTAGTAAAATGTGGTTCAATAAGATAAAAATAATTTTTCATGAATAGTAACTTTTTACTTTTTTTTACCACAGTTAAAAGTAAATAGGGTAATTAAGGGTAAAAAAGATATTATTATTACCCTAAAACATGTCCTAATTCAATTAGATAAGTTTAATTGTACCAAAAACATCCTTTGTAATAAAATATAATCCTTTAAGTCCAGTAGGATTAGATTAGGACACTTATTATTATTTTATTTAAAGAAGAGTTAAAATACTTAAAATGAATGTTTAATAGAAAAACATTTTTAATATAGGGTTATACATAAGATAAGTTCAAATATAAATATTAATTATAAATATGAAAATATTTCCTACGTAATGGTATTTTATTTATAATTTTTTGACATTAGATAATTTAATTTATTTATGACACAATGATGATGTAATAATTACCTTATTAATGAAATATTAACATAATCGATGTTATAAATACCCAAAAAAATTAAATTTAAACTTTTTATGAATTACACTAATTTTATAGGTTAATATGACTTGTTATTATTGATTAAATTAATTTTTTTATCACTAATCATGTTTTTATTATTTTCAAAAAAAGAAATTACCAAATAGTTTCAAAATTGAAATAAAATAGTTTTTAAAACAAATATTATATTATTAATTGTTATTATATTCCTAAAAATTTGAGGTTCGGAAAAATGTCTTATATAAGGATATATATCTTAATAATGAACAAATTGGGTTTATTTTGGCCCGTTATAGTATGTTTATTAACCATATAGTATAAGAAAACAAGAAGACACGGTAAAAGTAAAATTATTTAACTTAAAGTTAAATCTAAATGATAAGGTTAAAATAGTAACCTAAACTTGTCTAAATTATATTGGTTGAGATGATTTAGACCCATCCCTACTTTAGCATCTAAATAAATCAATTTGGATCAATTATAAACAGAATATGACTTTATTGTAAAATAATATTTTATGTTTTTTCAAAGGTGCCCCTCTCCTCCATTATAAAAATGGAACCCCCTTCCTCTTCTCGTCACACCCTTTTCAGACATGAAGCTCAGAAAACCCCTACCAATTCGTTTTCTCAACCATTCTAGTTATATCATAGAGGTTCTGGTCTTCTCAAAAGACCAACTCTAGTGCCCTTAAAAGAATCTTAAAATAGGTGCGTCGAAGAAGTGGTAATCTCTTCTACCGATTCATTTAAGTTTCTTTCTTCTTCAACTTATTCTTCTTTAATTGTTTCACTATAAAGTAATAACCTCAGTATCTCTAATATAATGACATGTTTTTATATATATGAAACAACCCCACTTCACTTTCTATCCATCATACGGAAAATGAAATCACTGCGCGTGCGTACGTACGGTATATCGTCTCCACGCCATGGTGTAATCTATTTTTCCACCACCACCATACATGGATGGGTATAATGGTGTAAAGAAACAATTTATATGATTATTATAATATCATACATATTCTATGATATTATATCATCCACTCCAATTCCATTCAAAAAATATGGGAACGATACCATCGCTCGTGCGTACGAACGGATTACCGTCTCCACGACACGATGAGATTAATTTTCCATGATAATAATTCAAGAATGATTATAAAGTATATATGATAAGTAATAATGAAATATATGACTGTTTCCCTCAGAATTCGGGGATGACCTCCTAGATGGGAGATTCAAACGTTCCGATCGGTTTCTAGCGTGTTTGTTCGTAGAACCGGAAACATCCAATGATTCCACAACCATTTGGACCTATATTCCAAAGGTAGGCGCTCATTATCTTGTGGACTGATGAGGATTAGGAATTTTCATTGGTCAAGAGGATGGGAGGTCAGACTCATCACACCTTTTTGTGGGGAATTATTGTCTATTCCATGACTCTCTTTATAGATTTATGTTCTGTTCGTGAATCCTTATTACACTACCATGTATAGAATGATCTTTTCCTTCTGTTTTGACAATCAATGATTAAATATTTAAGAAATTTAGAGAATCTTTTATATGTTTTAGAGGATCTTCTCCAGTAGATAATCATCTATATCTATTTAGAGATTCTTGGTCAATGGTAACCTTCAAAACATTCATACAAAAGTCTCTTTGTCATTATGATGACCAGGCTGGTTTTAAAGCCACTCAGTGAGGCACTTGAAGTTTATTGTCATTTAGAAGGACATGAATTATTTCAGAGTTGGGATCGATCCCATAGATGGGCTACCTATGTATCCTTCGTTTTGGAAAAGGAATCTGATCCCATGTAGTTCGAGTAAAGGAGTATGATATTTATGATTGATGGCTCAAAGAAGGATGTCACAATTACTTTTACACTCTAAGCTCACGTGAGTCGTGCTCTGTGTGAGAAACAAGAGGTATTAGTAATAATTAGACAATTGTTCCACAAAATATGCAATCATAATAAATGGTCTGGGGCTTATGTATGTATGACTGCCCAGATGATTTATTATAGGGAGAAAATCCATGAACAGGGTCCATAAAGGTATATGTGCTTCATGGAGATTTGAATACTCTAACTTAGGACTTATTCCTGAAAAGGAAACCCAAATTAGGAGAGGATTGATAACTAGGTTTTACTCCTGAGAATGAATCCCAGATCAAATTTAAATTAGGACTGGTTAAAGAGAATTTAAGGAACTTGGGGCTTATTCCTGAAAAAGGAAGCCCAAGATTAGGACTGGGACTTATTCCTGAAAAGGAGACCCATGTTAGGTGACTTAAGGCTTACTCCTGAGAAGGAAGCCCAAAATTATGACTGGGACTTATTCCTGAAAAGGAGACCCAGGTTAAGGATTAACGTTTGGGGCTTACTCCTGAAAATGATGCCCAAATTAGAGGACTTATGACTGGGGATTATTCCAGAAAAGGAGAACTAGGTTATGGATTCTCTCATCTTAAAGGATGAGGTTGAATGAATGATATCTCCATATTTAGTGACATAAGGATATTTAAATCACTAGGTTTTGAGAGATATTCCACAGAATTCCTTTAAGATAAGGAAGTCAAATCAAGAAATCGTGCCATAAATGGATTTGAAGAGTGTCTTGAAGACTGAATCTTGAAAAGTAAAGGTATAATGGCTTAAGAGGGGTGAAATGGGCAAGAAAGGCACCCAAAAAGGAAGGGGCGCGCAAGTCTTGGAAGGCGCGCGAGTATTGCAGGGGGCGCGCAAGTATTGGTCGCGCAGGTATACCTGCGCGACATGTGGTGTACTTGCGCGATGGTCAACCAGCATTGAAATACTTGAGCAACTATTTATTAAAGCCTTTAGAATTCTCTTGAGGTTCTCCAAGAAAAGGTACGAGCAAGTTCTATCGAAGGAATTAGGCGGCACGCAAGTGGGACCACTTCCCTTAAAGGCTGGCCACTTAGGCGCACAATTGTTGATGAGTTTCAACACTTAGGTCTTCCTCCCTCTCTTTAGATATTCCATTCTAGGTAAGAAATTACCATATAAGTGTTCTGGAAGCTTTGAGAAGAGACTTGGGCTTCGGGAGCTTCAATCCGAGTTTCTGAAAAAATATCCTCTTTGAATGGGGGCCCACGGGGTCTATTTATAGGCAGGAGAAGACCCCGGGTGGTTACCGGGCAGTTATCAATTAGGTCGCGCAAGTCACTTGCATGACCATAAGGGTGTCGCACAAGTGGACTTGCGCGACAGTGATATAACTTGCGCGGTGCAGTTGATTTTTATCCTTTGTTCATGCCTTTGTCGATTTTTGATATATTCTTCAAAGGTTGAATCATCTTGATCTCAGATATTCCCCTTTTCTGATTTTTATATTCTGGGACGAAAGGAGCGTCAACAAAAGTCCCCCCTCAGAGTTGGATCCGGAGAGAAATGAGGATTTGACTCTGAGGAAATTGAATACATCCAAAGGAAAAGGGGTCACGCAAGTCATCAGGGCACAGAGGGCAGCGCACAAGTTCTCTCTATGTAGGGATATGGCCCTCGGTCGTGCAGAATCCGGCGCGCAGGGTCCCGACCGCGTCTATAAATAGAGGGCCTCACTTCCGTACAAGCATCCGGATTTCCGGACATCATACCTTCGAGCTCTCGCCGCGCAGGTTGCTATGTTTTCCAGTGTTTTCCTTGATGTCGCGCTACTATAAAGTCATTTTTACTTGCGCAGTTTATACTTGTGCGTCAAAAACTACCGCGACACACGAATACTTGCGCGCCTTAATGCCTTAGCCATTTTTTAGAAAATCATTCACAAAATTTATAAAAAATAAACCTATTTAAGAGTTTAATTTATTCAATTTTCGGGTAGATTCAATGGCTAATAATGGAATTAAAACGTCTGATGAACTGTCTAGCAAGCGGATTGATGACATGATGAACATCATTGGCCATGATTACTATGATATCTGCAACATCACTCTCTCAGATTTGGCTAATTACTTGATGAAATATCATCTTAATTTCCCACAGATCATCTACCTGCCTCTATATGGTCTTGGTCACCTGGAAGGAGTCAATTTTCCAGATGCAAAGAACTATACACCTGAAATGCAGCTGCACTGCTACTCATTCATTTTGGTTATGCTGTAAATTAAGTGCAACAACAATGGTGTGAACATTCAAATTCTTCCTCCATTTCATTTCCTTACAGATATGAAAATGGCAAACCCATGGGCTGAAATGTTTTCCACTACCGGTTGGTGGTGAGAAGAAAAACATGGTATTAGAGAAATATCTAAAATGAGTACTCTCTCCAAATGGTTATTTACTTCCAATGCTCCATTCTCAAATCCATGTATCCATCTTCCATGTCTCTTGGACAGAAACAGAGTCACTGTTTGATCAGCAGAAAATTTTCTCAAACCGCACTCAAGAACATCCTTTTATAATTTTTCCAAGAAGAATTGGTATCACTACATCTCTTATTATATCAAGTTGAATGAATGAATTCCAGGTGGTTGCTGATGAAGCTCGGGATGCCGTAAATCAAATTAAGTGTTATGTTGAAATCCTCTTGTAATTCTTGAAAAAGAGAAGAGACTCCAGTCTGTGGATGTCCTTCTAACTCTTGTGCATCAATGAAAAACACTTTCACTTTCACTTATTTGTACCTTCATTCTCTCACTACCTCCTTTAAATTTACTTAATCCAATGGGCTTAGTAAGCATAGATTGATTTTTACTAGGATTATTACAAATATCCTTACAAACATTGAACCTTTTAATTGCTCAATATTACCTAAATCATACAAAAATGTAAATTTAGTGAGCAAGAACTTGACTTTTATTCAGAGTTCCTTTGTCTTTTGTGGGCAGTTTAAAGTCATGCATGCCGGACATAAAGGGGATAATGTTTAAGGTCGAAATAGCTTTGACCAAAATGGATAAAAAATTGATTCAATTCCTTGACAATTTATTTGAAAACATATTACCATACTCCTGTATGAGGGAAACTATGTAAGCTCTGACTTAAGAATTTTTGAATCTGAGGAATGATATGAAAAAGAGCTAAAAGGCATTAGAAGAAGTAGCTTCCAAGAATGAAGTTACTATTATTTGAAAAAACCCGTTAGGGGGATAAATTATGCAGGTCCACCTAAGGGAATTGGCTGCATGGTCAAATAAATAGCATCTTTTGGCTGACAAGTCTGTTATGTGGACTTTTTATGCAAGGCCACCTATGGGCACGTGCTGCATAGGCAGGAAAAAGATCTCTCAGAAATTTACATTCCTAGTGCTAAAAGCCAGTGAAAGTTTATGGAGATTCAAATTTTCTAAAGTATAGAGTTTGTTGTATGGAAAGAGGTACTTGAATATGGAGAAGATATTTCCGAACAAGAATAACGAAGAATTGAATAAATATCACTCCTACAAAGGTCTGACCCAAACGTAGGGAAAGAGAATATGGAGAGTATAAACCATAGACTTGAATACTTTCAGATCATGAAAAAGGACATGGGAAAAATATGTTAAGGATGTCTATTTTTTGCAGATCCCTACATATCGTCATTTAAGACAAATAAGGACAAAAGAGGCATTCTTCCCATGAATGAAGTTACCACTATCTGACAAACCCATTAGGGGGTTGAGTTATGCAGGGCCACCTAAGGGCATTGGCTGCATAGTCAAATAAATAGTATCTTTTGGCTAACAAGCCTGTTATGTGGACTGTTAATTCAAGGCCACCTATGGGAACGTGCTGCATAGTCAGGCAAAAGAATTCTCAGAAGTTTGTCATTTTTGTGACTAAAAGTCATGAAAAGGGTTATGAAGATCTGAAAAATTTTAAGGTTAGGATTATATCACATAAAGATGGGTGTTGTCCAATGTATATAGAGATACATAGGTCAATGATAACCATAATCATGTTTTGGTTGGGTCCGGAATTGAAATTTTGGACTTCACTACGTATCTCATAAGAATGGGAATCAAGCCATACGTAGTTCTTGAAATGCAGTTTAATGTCGTGCAGGACGAAAGTATAAGAGATCTTAGATTAGGATCATAGAGTTCGGACCATAATAATGAATACACAGTGTGTGTTTTCATGAGGGCTTTTCAGCCACGGGACTGAAAGTGAAATTTGGGGTTAGGCCCAAAATACTTGGGGCTGGATTCGAGGGATACTCGAACGTTCCTACGTATCCCATAAGGATGGTAATCAAGCCCACGTATTTCTAGAACTACCCTTTGTACAAATTTGGTTCGTACATGTGAAGGGTGAAAGGGGACTTTAGTGCAATGATGGTTTAACCAGAGATAAAAAGATTAGGTATTACCATGTATGCACGTAGTCTTTTGAAATGAAACACGATTGAAAAATCAATGTCAATAATAGTTCTCTCTCAAATGAGGAAATCAAAGAGTATTGTAGTTTATTGTCGTACCGGACATAAGTGTTGCATAGTTTAACGTCATATAACAAGGACGAAAGTGAATCAATGTAATGATACTGATTCTTGGGGCGGTTTCACGAATCAACATCATATAAGATGGTGGTGAACCGATGTGAAGAGATTGTTTTTGGGCTTGAACCCTGGGAGGTTGCCTACATACCCAGCCTAGAGGGCAAGGATCAAAATCCTTGTAATTCAATTAAAGAATGAATTAATGATCAAGTTGTTCTTGGGGACAACGATCTAATAAAATAAAAAAAATGTTGTTGGGACTTATACATGGTTAGCATCCCAAAGAGAGTGTTACGGTTGAGGTTTTCTCTAAGCTCATGTGAGTAATACTCGGTGTGAGAAACAAGAGGTAACAAAAACTTTAACGATGAATAGTTTAATGTCATGTAGGATATATAACGGGACTATGCAGTTTAAAGTCTTGCAGTTAGGACTATTGGTGCTGCACAATTTAGTGTCATGTAGCAGGAAAAAAATACAGTTTAATGTCATGTAGGACATATCATGAATTTTCTGTACAGTTTAGCGTCATGTAGTCAGGACGATGGGGACAATAGAGTTTAACGTCATGTTGGACGAAAGGGGGACTGTGCAGTTTAATGTCATGCAGTAAGGACAAAATAACACACCATTTACGTCATGTTGGACGCATTGGGGATTTTTTTCCCACAGTTTAATGTCATGTTGGACGAAAGGGCGAATATTTTAAGGTCATATGCATGGACCATGGATGATGCAGTTTAATGTCATGCTGGATGGTGGTTTAGTTTAAGTTCATACAGGACCTTTGATGATTATGTAGTTTAACGTCTTTCCGGGCAAAAGAGACTTTTATATAGTTTAGCGTCATGTAGTTAGGACTTCACAGTTTAACGACTTGCTGGACGTAAGGGACTTGCAAATAGTTTAGGGTCATATGCATGGACCGTTGATGATGCAGTTTAAGGTCATACTGGACCATTTAGGGAACTTTTTCACAGTTTAACGTCGTGTGGGACGTATGTGCAAATAGTTTAGGGTCATATGCATAGACCGTTGCTGTATAGTTTAACGTCATATAGCAAGGAAGAACTGGTGCCGCACAGTTTAGTGTCATGTTGTAGGGACATTGAAGGTGACACGGTTTAACGTCATGTTGGACGTATGTGCAAATAGTTTAGGGTCATATTCTTAGACCGTTGTTGTATAGTTTAACGTCATATAGCAAGGGTGAACTGGTGCTGCACAGTTTAGTGTCATGTAGCGGGGACATTGAAGGTGACACAGTTTAACGTCATTATAGACGTATGTGCAAATAGTTTAGGGTCATATGCTTAGACCGTTGCTTTATAGTTTAACGTCATATAGCAAGGACGAACTGGTGCTGCCCAGTTTAGTGTCATGTTGCAGGGACATCTTGTGAATACTTTGTATTTTATACAAAATATTTCTTCAAAAATCTGGCATTAGTTGGAGTAGTAATGAGTTCTCCATCCATCGAGATTAATGAATAAGCTCCATTGGAGTAGACCCTATGTATTGAATAAGGTCCTTCCCATTTTGGTTCAATCTTGGGAGGTTTCTTTCCTGGTATCAATGGAGTTCTGAGAACTAATACCAATTCTCCCAGAATGAATGAAAGAAGAAGAACTTTTTTGTTAAAAGCTTGTGCTATTCGATTCTGATAGATTTCCATGTGGTGCAAAGTGCACAATCGTTTCTCATCTAACCGTTCCAATTCATTCAATCGCTTTTGGGATTTCTCATCTGTAGATAACTGATCAAAAATGGATACTCTAAGTGAGGGAAATTGAACTTTAATTGGCAAGACTGCTTATGTTCCATATACCAACGAATATGGAGTTTACCGCTTTGCATTGCGGGTGGTAGTCTGATAAGCCCATAAAGCATGAAAGAGTTTATCAGGTCATGACCTATAATCTTTATCCACCATCTTTTGTAGTATATTTGAAAGAGTCTTGTTAAAGTCTTCTATTTGGCCATTGGCTGCCGCATGATACCGAGATGAATGGTTGAATTTAATGTTGTATTCTTGATACAATTTCTTCACCTCAGAAGAACAGAAGTTGGTGCCGTTGTCCGTCAATATGGTATGAGGGACACCAAATCTAGTAATGATGTTAGACTTGATGAAGTTAACAATGCATTTAGAACTGACTTCTTTGAGAGGTACTAACTCTGCCCATTTGGAAAAGAAATCAGTAGTAGTAAGAATGTACTTAAATTTCTTTGTCGTAGGTGAAGGGTAAGGTCCCACCACATCCATTCCCCATGTGGAATATGGCCATGAGTATTTAGCTTTATGAAGCAACTCTGGAGGTTGATGAATGAAGTTGGAATGTACTTGACATGAATGCCACTTCTTTGTGAAATCAACACAATCTTGTATCATTGAAGGCCAAATGTATCCAAGCCTTCGAATTTGATCAGACAATCTATGTCCAGACTGGTGAGCACCGCAGACTCCTGCATGTACTTCTTTCATGACAGCCATTGTATCTTCACCATCAATGCATCTAAAGATAACTCCATCAAAACCACGTTTGTAGAGAATTTTCTCTAGGAGGTTTGGTCCATCATAAAGAGTAAAATTGACCACACGTCGCCAGATTTGTTCTTTCTCAGCTCTATCAGGTGGAAGTGTTCCATTTTGAAGTTATTCCCTGATAGGTGACATCCATCGTATAGTATGACCACACGGTTCAAGAATGGGACTAATTTCATTAATTTACTCTGTTATGGCTTGAACATAAGGTGAAATTGCACCACGGTGGGCAATACTGATTGTTTTCTCGTCCCAATTTGGATCTGCTAGAGCTGTGGCTATATTAGCCAGTGCATCAACTTGACCATTTTGTGATCTTGGGACATATGAAAATGTCGGTTCTGAAGGGAATTCCGCCATTAACTTTCTGAAGTAATCATACAAAGGGATTAACTCTTCTTTTTTGATGCCATAATCCCCATTGACATGTTTTTTTTACCAAGTCTGAATCAAATTTCACTTTTAAGTGATTCACTTGTACTTGAAGTGCTAACTCCAAGCCTGTGATAAAAGCTTGGTATTCGGCTTCATTATTGGTACCACCTTCCCACAATAAAATGGAATAAGGTAACAATGCCTTATCTTGAGAAATTAGTACAATTCCTAGACCAACTTTGTTGAATTTAGGATTTTCTATTTTCATCCTTGTTGGACTTCTGGAAGCACCATCAAAATACATTTCCCATGTTTGAGGACACTCTTTAATAGAAAAAACTTCCTCATCAGGGAGTTCAATATCTGAAGACGTGTCTTCCACTGAAGGATTGTCAGCCAGGAAATCAGCCAAATCTTGGCCCTTTATTGCCTTTTGAGATACGTACTGAATGTCGAACTGCAGCAAAATAACTGCCCACTTTTCTAGACGTCCTGTGAGCATTGGACGACTAAGGATGAATTTGAGAGGATTATTGCAAGATACCAATTGGACCTCGTGATGTTTCCGGTAGTGTCTCAGTTTCTGAACTGCAAATATTAATGCTAGGTATCACTTCTCAATACTTGAATACCGGGTTTCTGCTTCAAGCATAGTTCTACTGAGATAGTAGAGGCTATTTTCATTCCCAGCATCATTCTTTTGAGCGAGAAAGGCACCCAATGATCACTCTAGAGTTGTCACATAGAGGATATGTGGTCTACCTTCAACAGGTGGCATGAGTACTGGTGGACTCAAGAGGTATTTCTTGAGAACATCAAACGCTTCTTGACATTCTTCAGTCCACTGGTATGTGACTCCTTTTTTCAATAATTTGGTAAAGGGTAATCTTTTGCCTGCCAAATTGGCGATGAAACGACGAATATAGGATAAGTGTCCTTGAAGTCCTCTTAATTCATTCAAATTCTGAGGAGGTGACATACCAAAGATTGATTTGGTCTTCTCAGGATCGACTTCAATACCACGATGGCGTACAACAAAGCCGAGGAATTTTCCTGAGGTTACCCCAAAAGCACATTTTAAGGGGTTCATCTTCAAATTATGTTGTCAAAGCTTGTGGAATATGACTTCCAAATCCGCCAACTGATTAGAACGTTTTTTTTATTTAACCACCAAATAGTCTACATAGCATTCAACAAACTTCCCTAATAAAGGTTTGAAGATACGATGCATGGCGTGTTGATATGTTGCACCTGCATTCTTTAAACCAAAGGGCATCACCCGATAACAAAACACACCTTGAGGGGTTCTGAAGGCTGTATATTCCTCATCTTCTGGGGCCATTCGGATCTGATTATATCCGGAATATCCATCCATGAAGGAAAGTACTTCATAGCCAGTTGTGACATCAATTAAGAGTTCTGTAATCGGAACTGGGAAATCATCTTTAAGACAATACCGATTAAGATCTCTAAAATCGATGAAAACCCTAATTTGGCCGTTCTTCTTCTTTACAGGGACAATATTATCCAACCACATGGGATACTGAACTTCTCTGACGAAGTTAGCTTTGATCAGCTTATCCACTTCAGCTTCAATTTTGGAAGCATAGGTTGGGTGTGTTCTTCCCGCGGCTTTCTTAAATCCTCGATGTTCTTTTGGTAAACCCAAATGATGAGTAGCAATATCAGGATCAATCCCAGGCATTTCTGTATAGTTCCGAGCGAAAATATCTTTATTTTTCTTTAGAAAAGAAATATACATCTCTTGATCTTCAAGGGTCATGGCCGCACTAATTAAAGTGGGGCATGGATCTTTCTCCGTACCCGGATTTATTTCTCTGAGTTCATTCATAGTGGTAGAGCTACCCTCTTCAAATTATAGTGGAGCATCTATATGATCTCCCTCTTCCTCTTCATCATGTGTTATTTCTTCCATTTCTACTTGCATAGTAGGTGACAAAACAAAATCTTCATGATAATAAGAGATGTCAAAATTTGCACATTTTGAAGAAGAAGATTCTATTTCCGACCCTATTGATGATAAAGGGCCTTCTTTGGGAAATAAAGAGGAGATGATGGATGGAGAATTGACATCATTATTCAACTCCGATGTTGCTATAACTTCTTCTGGACTGATTGGCGAAGTATAGACCTGTTGGATTTCAGCAGATGAAATGAATATGTCACCACTTGTGCTTTCATCCCCGTTTGGTAGGTTACCAATTTCTCCCATGTTGTCTGGCTAAATTTCCGTAATTGACATTATGGATCTTTCCATAAGAGTATTTTGATTTAGGCCTATTTTTTCAATTTGACTGATCGGTAACACATAATCTGTACTCACATGTGTAAATAGATTTAAGGGAATCTTCTCCAAACCATATGGATAATTAACTTTGGTAATTTCCTTCATTGTAGATTTTTCTCTTCCCTTCATGTGATAAAATTCTGCCTCAATGTATTGAGACTCACATGTTTTGAACGGGGCCTTATCACCATACAATGTTCCAACCTGACCATTGAAACTATATTTGAGAAATTTATGGTATGATGAAGGGATAGCCGCATGCTGATGTAGCCGGGGTCTTCCAAGAAAGATGTTGAAAGCTGAGTCTTGATCAACAATCATGAGATCCGAATTGGATACAGGATTTCCAAACTGAGTTCTGAGTGTAACATCACCCATTGGTTCTTGTTCATTTTTATAATATCCTTGTAACATCATGGAAGAAGTAGATAATTCAGATTCTGTGAGGCCCAATCGACGAAGTGTATGGATGGGCATGAGGTTGACTCCTGAACCATTGTCAATGAAAGCTCTTCGGATATCCACACCATTGACATTTCCAGATAAGTACAATGGTTTTATGTGCCCATGAACAACATCATCTTCATCTTTATCAGTAAAAGATATCACTGCATGGCATTCTGTAGGATTATTCTCTATGTGATAGACATCAGCTGCAACAATTTCATCTTCAAACTCCTGAGGACTTGACAAAGCTTTGATGAGTGCTTCCCGAAGATCTTTTGATAGATTCAAAGCATCCAAAATTGATAACTTGGCTGGTACATGGGCCAAGTGTTTCAATATATCATACTTTTGATCTAGAGGTCTGCGTTTTCCAACAAAAATATGCAGTTTAGCAGGTACCTTGGAAGCAGATGCTTTGTAAGCTGATGCATCCTGTATTGGGATAGAAGTTGGAAACATCCTTGGTTTTGAAAGATTAGACCGATTAGATCCATTTACATGTTGAGATAAAGAAGATGGGATTTTCAATCGGTCTTCCAAAATGACTATTCCATGACTGAGTTGACTATTGGCAGAAGAACTTGCTTGTTCTTTTTGAGCTCGTTGAAGGGCTCTACCACGAGTTTCTGCTGGATACACATTGCTAGCAGGGGTAGAATTGGAGTAGTGGATTCAGAAAGATCCATGTCTTCCCCTGTATCCTGAACCTCGGGAACTTCCGCGGATTCCCTTATTTGATACAGGGAATTCAGACTCATCAAAATTGAAATTACGACTGGAATACGGATCTGTTAATTGAATCATATTAACAGAACCGAAGATTAACTCTTCGTCTAATAAAGACTCTGCCTGACTAGCCTGTTTAGGCTGTGCCGTTTGATGGGGCGGTGCCCGTTGTTTTGAAGTAGATTGCATAAAGTCTGCCAGAGTCAAAGACAACTTAGGCTTTGACACATACTCAACTTCTTCTGAATCTTTTTCATTCTTTCAATCAAACCGTTTCTTTGAGGACATTCCCTCTGACAAAGAGAGTTTTACCGCAATATTCATGCTAGAAGACACAATTTGTTTTTTCAATTGTGTTCGAAAAATGGCATGAGTCCGATTGATTGTCTTTATGACCATCCAATCATCATATTTATGTGCATTTTTGCTTTTGACTTCTTGCAATCCACCTCCCTCCTTTGGAGCTGTAGCAATAACACATGCAACCTGAGTCGAAGAACCTTTCAACTTAACTTGTCCCAAGTCGACTATCTTTTGCAGGAGGAAATTAAAGACAAAACACTCTTGGATGGGATGCCCCAACATTTGATGAAAGGGACAATAATTGGAACGATCTTCATCTCCTTCCTTGTTTGGCCTCTTGGGCACTGGTAATTGAACCAAATTATTTTCCAGAGTTGAAATGATGTAACCAAGAACTTGCTCACTTCAGAAATAGTATGTTTTACTCTTCAAATCCTCAAATTGTTTTCGTCGTTGATCTCTTTGATCATTTGGACGAAATGGCCTTTGTTTTTGGCGTTCAGGAGGTGGATCCCTTCGAGAAGATGAAGGTTTTGAAGTAGAAATACGTACAGGTTCTTGTTTAAGAATAATTGTAGCAGTTTCTGCTTTACCCATTCTCCTTTCTGAAGATGATGGAATTACACGAGATTTAACCTTAACCTGTATAAGGGAATCTTCAATCTTCTGAGCGATTGAAGTAAGGTCTCGAAACCCTCCTTTGTATTTCACGGGGATCAATGGCGTGCGTAATTCGTCACGCAAATTTGCCACAAAGATTGGCAAGAGCTCTTCCTGAGGGAGTGCTAAAATCAGGGAATACGTTAGTCCCTTCCAGCGAGCAATGAAATCATAGACTCTTTCATTCTCCCTTTTCTTGCAGTTTGTAAGATCGAAAACTGTCGTTTTTGGAAAAGTTGAGCTGAACTGAAGAAGGAATTTTTGACGAAGAACCTCCCATCCGATGACTGACCGGGATTGCAAGCTTGTATACCAGATAAAAGCTTGTCCTTGCAAGGTTCGCACGAAGAATATGAGTTTCACTGTTTCTTGTTGCTCTGGAGTTCCATCATAGGATCACAACAAGACACGTAATGCGTCAAATGTTGTTCAGGGTCGCCTAATCCATTGAAAGTAGGGAAAACAGGGTTTCCAAAACTAGATGGAGGAGAAATTGAATCTACCCATTCAGCATAAACTTTCTTTTCTGGTTGAACTTGTGCCCGTTTCCCTTCCATAGTTTCTAAACGAGCTGTTAATGACTCAATCGTAGTTATTAACTTTTGAGAAACATCAGTTTGAATTTGGCCTTGGGTAGGTCCAATGAATGGAGCTTGGACAGACGTGGTGATTGGTGCTACAACTGATGGTAGCACTGTCAACCGTTTTTGCGTTTGACCTGTAGGATTAGACCTCTGAAGTTGTACTGATAAAGGAGGATATTCTTGATTTATCTCAGTAACTGCAACAAATTCCTTCGGCTGTCGGACTTCAGCATTCTTAAGAAGAAGAATACTCTGAAGTTGTTCGGCATTCAACCTTCTAAATTCATTCATTTCATCCTCTTTTTCTGCAAACATTTTCACTAACAAGGGTGATTGACCTTCTCCAGAGGAAGGATATGTAACCTGATTCTTTCCCTTCCCTTTTTCAGATACTTTTTGGAGAGAAGGATGTGGATTACCTAGGTTCTGAGTAATCCTTTGACTTCGTGTATGCACACCTTCTTCATTTGTATCGGCACATACATTTTCATGAGCAGGACGCTCTTCATCTGAGTCCCCTGAGTGAGTCTCCTCTGGTGGATTAGAAAAAACGGCATTGATGACATTGATTGATGTATAATTCATCACATCCCTTATATCAACATTTTTGTGATATTGTCTTCTTTCATGTCTTTGATGAGACATTGCCTTCTGTTGATTTAATCTTTTAGGAACTTCTTGACGAGCTATAACTTGGAGGGAATCTGCTGATAATTTGGCTCTTCGTTCCTCTTGGGGATTCTATCACAATCGAGAAAAGACCGATATTCTCTGGGAAGGGGATTGATGATTTGAAAGAGTCCCCAGTCCCGAGAACTGGGGATGTTCCTACTTCTTCTGCTCAACTCCTTGAATCCCATTTGTTGACTCTAAGGGTTGGGTTAAAGGAATCCCCAGTCTGGCAAGCTAGGGTGGCTCTTGACATGCTATGTCTGGGACATTATTATAATCTCTCTTGATCTTGAGAATCTTAGATCGGAAATTAGCTCGATGCATTAGCCTGTATCCACTTTTATCACCTGGTTCAACAGACCGTTGGATGATTTCCGAGACTTCTTTCAATTGATGAAGTGTTTTCTCCATACGAGAGGCTTGTGTAATATTTTCTCCTGCTTGATGTAGGAGCAATTCAACAACTTGTTCTCTATATGCTTGATTTTGAGAGGAACTAGTTGAAATATGTTCTTGAGCAAGCTTTTGATTATGAACAAAGCCCATTGACTGTGGCCGGCCATGGGAAATAACATTGCATGAGACCATTTTCGGTGGGCTTTGCTGACTGGAAAGCACTATGAAATGTAGTGCACCGTGAACACCCCATTCTCTGATATGAACACCAGATTGAGCATTGGCAATTAACTGACGCAATTTTCTTAGTGCTCCAAGGCACGAATGTTGAAGGGTTTTCTGTTGCTTTTCAGCCTTCGGATACCGAGAGACTGATAGAGATGCCAAATCAATCTGACGTTGTAGCCCTTCTATTATCTTAAGATGATTTTCATATTAATCATGAGATAATACCTTCTTATTCAATTGACAAAGAGTTTTCCATATTTTGAGACGAATATCATGGACTCAATCTTCCGTCAACATCATTGGAATATCATACTTAGAGTCAGGCAAAGGACAAAACATGACTGGTACCTCACTTTTCGCCCGGTTTTTCCTCATGTTCAGCATTTCCTCTTTATCATTAAATAAAGATTCTTCTACCGATTTTGACCAATGTTGGTGTTTTCTTGTTTCTTCATCGGATTCAACAAGAATGGTAGATAGATCATTGATCAAACTAGAATATGAATGACTTAGGGGTGGTTCAGAGAATGACCAATACCCTGGGCTATCTTTTGATTGAGAAAGTATTTCACTTGCTAATTATAAAGAATCATACATGACTGGTTTCACATTTGCAAGTGCCTCAAGATAAGAGGGCTTTCTCAGCACAACATTGTCCACTGAAGTATTTTCCAGGCAATGTGAATCACTACTGCGGAGAGGACTTTCGCAGAGAAATTCATCATAATGGGGAGGACCACCATAATGGGTTACAGCAAAAGATGACATCTCTTGCTCCTTGGTATTCTGACCACACAGAGGGTTCTTGTTGCTCTCATTTGAAGAAGAAACTTCAAGATTGACCGAATTTTCATGAAGCAAGCCGTCATGAGGAAGTGTCTGTTGAAGACTATCGGAATTAATGTTCCCGTTATTGGGAACTGAGGGAGTAGAATATTGAATTCCAATAGATAAATGTCTGAGGGCTTCAAGAACTCCAGCTTCGAGCAAGGCCTTGTTACAGATTTGCCTTTGATCTCCTGACTGTGCTGGGTGGATTTTTTTCTTAGATGCCTTCTTACTCATTTTGGAAACCACTTGTTGACAAAAGTGGTTACTCTGAGCAGGTGTATGTGCCTGATCAGGAAAGATGGTCAGGTTAGGCTGACGATATCTACTCAAATCAGGTGTATGTGCCGGACTTGGTTGTCCGTATGATATGGGGGAGTATGCCCCATAACCCTCTTGGACTGGAACAGATGAGTGTGTCTGTTCTGGAGTGAATCGTAGATGTGTCACTCCACTGCTAGGGATAGATTTATGTGTCTTTTCTTGAGATGATGCTGAAGCTGTTATGATATCCTGGCAAGCATTCAGAATATGAGCAGGAATTTGCATCTGCTCTTTCACCATTGACAAAATATGCTTGGTGACTTCAGCCACCGGAACGGGGATATACGTCCATTCCAGGCTTGGAGTAGGTGTATGTGCATGCTGCTGTCCTCCTTTTCATGTCAGTGAATCCTGACAGTACTCAAGTGTGGAGACAAAGAGTTGAGTCTGCCTCCTATTTGTCATCGGAGCTTTCCGACTGACTTCTCCGTGCGCTACCAAGCGAGACTGTTGGTAGGCTTGATTAGTACTAGCAGGTGTATGTGCCTGCTGATTACACTTTGCCAAATTTGGTTGATGAGATCCATCGTATGTAGTCAGGCGAGCCTGCTGACTAACTAATGATGTATAAGCAGGAGTATATTCCTGCCTATAGTACTCCACTGGAATTTCCTGGCGGGATTGGCGTGATGCTGCCAGACGAGTCTGCTGGACAACGAAATTAAAACGGACAGGTGTGTGTGCCTTCTCGTTGTTCTCCACCATGTTAGGTTGGTGGACTCCATCATATGTAGTCAGGCGAGCCTGCTGACTAACTGATGATGCATAAGCAGGTGTATGTTCCTGCCTATAGTACTCCACCAGAATTGCCAGGTGGGATTGGCTTGATGCTGCCAGACGAGTCTGCTGGACAACAGAATTAAAACGGACAGGTGTGTGTCCCTGTTCGTTGTTCTCCACCAAGTTAGGTTGGTGGACTCCATCATATGTAGTCAGGTGAGCCTGTTGACTAACTGATGATGCATAAGTAGGTGTATGTTCCTACCTATAGTACTCTGCCAGAATTGCCTGGCGGGATTGGCTTGATGCTGCCAGATGAGTCTGCTGGACAGAGGAATTAAAACGGACAGGTGTGTGTGCCTGTTCGTTGTTCGCCACCAAGTTAGGTTGGTGGACTTCTCCAGAGATGGAAGGGATGAAAACCTGCCCATTACTAACCGGATTCCGTCTCTAGAGGTTCGTCTTGCCTGCTCGGGTTCGAGGAACCTGGGCTGAATGCCTGGAGTCGGTACCCTCATCATGTTGAGGGCGCACTGCCACACGAGTCTGGCAGCGATTGTTGATGGGAGCCCTCGGGAAGGACTCCTTCTTTTTTGAATTAAGTCCATGAGGGACCTTCTCATTCACTTCCTCAGAGTACGGGAGCGAATGGAAATTGCGTTCCCGGGATAACGACCCGAAATGGTTGGAGACGGTAGTCAGCACCGCCTGCCTCTTGATCATTGGTCGTCGTTGTCCAGACGACATGTGTGATTTGTTCACATGGAGGGTCTGTCGGGGAGCCTCCAAAGTTGGGATGGTACCGTGTTGACGGTACTCCTTAACCAACACATTTGATACCCAGCGTTGAAGACGCTGAGTAGGTGATGTCATCCTCAGAGCGGATGACGATCCAGTAGGAATAGCAGTATTGGTATTTGCAGCAGCAGTATTCACAGATGTGAATTTGAGAGCATCCATTATTGAAATACATAAGATCTTGGAGAAGAGTGCCTGATTGATATAACAGACGTAATCAAGATAAAATTCAGCCACTTCATCCTTTGGATGAGAACACATGTCAATGATTGTTTTTGTTAGCCCTCTTAATATGTTTTAAATAGGGGCTTAACAAATAGGTAAAACATAATTTTAACATGGTTAAGGATTCACGTCGGGTTCACCATTTTCTGTTTGCCTCGGAATTCGGGGATGACCTCCTGGATGGGAGATTCAAACGTTCTGATCGGTTTCTAGCAGGTTTGTTCGTAGAACCAGAAACATACAATGATTCCACGTCCATTTGGACCTACTTTCCAATGGTAGGCGCTCATTAGCTTGTGGACTGATGAGGCTTAGGAAATTGCATTGGTCGAGAGGATGGGAGGTCAGACTCATCACACCTTTTTTAGGGGAATTATTGTCTATTCTGGGACTCTCTTTATAGATTTATGTTATGTTCGTGAATCCTTATTACATTACAAAGTATAAAATGAGCTTTTCCTTCAGTTTTGATAATCAATGATTAAATATGTAAGAAATTTAGAGAATCTATTATTTGTATTTGAGGTTATTCATCAATAGAGAATCATCTATATCAATTTAGAGATTCTTGGTCAATGGTAACCTTAAAAACATTCATATAAAAGTCTCTTGTTCATTATGATGACCAGGCTGGTTTAAAATCCACTCAGTGAGGCACTTGAAGTTTATTGTCATTCAGAAGGACATGAATTATTTCAGAGTTGGGATCGAACCCATAGATGGGCTACCTACGTATCCTTTGTTTTGGAAAAGGAATCAGAACCCACGTAGTTCAAGTAAAGGAGTATGATGATTATGATTGATGGCTCAAAGAAGGATGTCACAATTACTTTTACACTCATTGCTCACATGAGTCATGCTCGGTGTGACAAACAAGAGGTATTAGTAATAATTAGACAATTGTGCCATGAACGATGCAATCATAAGAAATGGTTTGGGGCTTATGTATGTATGACTGCCCGGAGGATTTATTTTAGGGAGAAAATCCAGGAACAAGGTCCATAAAGGTATATGTGCTTCATGGAGATTTGAATACTCTAACTTGGGACTTATTCCTGAAAAGGAAACCCAAATTAGGAGAGCATTGATAACTAGGTTTTACTCCTGAGAAGGAATCCGAGATCAAACGTAAATTAGGACTGGTTAAAGAGAATTCAAGGGACTTGGGGCTTATTCCTGAAAAAGGAAGCCCAAGATTAGGACTGGGACTTATTCCTGAAAAGGAGACCCAGGTTAGGGGACGTGGGGCATACTCCTGAGAAGGAAGCCCAAAATTATGACTTGGACTTATTCCTGAAAAGGAGACCCAGGTTAAGGATTAAGGTTTGGGGCTTACTCCTGAAAAGGATGCCCAAATTAGAGGACTTATGACTGGGGATTATTCTAGAAAAGGAGACCCAGGTTAAGGATTCTCTCATCTTAAAGTATGAGGTTGAATGAATGAACTCTCCATATTTAGTGACATAAGGATATTTAAATCACTAGGTTTTGAGAGATATTCCACAGAATTCCTTTCAGATAAGGAAGTCAAATCTGAAATCATGCCATAAATGGCTTTGAATAGTGTCTTGAAGACTGAATCTTGAAATGGAAAGGTATAATGGATTAATAGTAATGAAATGGGCAAGAAAGCCACCCAAAAAGGAAGGGGCGCGCAAGTCTGGGAAGGCGCGCAAGTATTGCGGGGGGCACGCAAGTATTGGTCGCACAGGTTTACCTGCGCGACATGTGGTGTACATGCGCGATGGTCAACCAGCATTGAAATACTTGAGCGACTCTTTATTAAAGCCTTTAGAATTCTCTTAAAGTTCTTCCAGAAAAGGGACGCGCAAGTTCTATCGAAGGAATAAGGCGACGCGCAAGTGGGACCACTTCCCTTAAGTGATGGCCACTCAGGCGCACAAGTGTTGATGAGTTTCAACACTTAGGCCTTCCTCCCTCTCTTTAGATCTTCCGTTCTAGGTATGAAATTACCTTAGAAGTGTACCGGAAGCTTTGAGAAGAGACTTGGGCATCAGGAGCTTCAATCCGGGTTTCTGGAAAAAGATCCTCTTTGAATGGGGGGCCCACAGGGTCTATTTATTGGCAGGAGAAGACCCTGGGCGGTTACCGGGCAGTTATCAATTAGGTCACGCAAGTCACTTGCGCGACCATAAGGGATTCGCGCAAGTGGACTTTCGCGAGAGTGATATAACTTGCGTGGCGTAGTTTATTTTGATCATTTGTTCATGCCTTTGTAGATTTTTGATATTTTCTTCAAAGGTTGAATCATCTTGTGCTCAGATATTCCCCTTTTCCGATTTTTAGATTCTGTGATGAAAGGAGCGTCAACAATGACCTAATAATGCTATAATATTTATGTATATATATATGTCATCTACTTACTTCCATTCAAGTCAACAAGTAAATGAAAACAACGTTCATGCGTACGTAGGGCCTACCGTCTCCATGAACGGTGTATTTCATTTGACTTATCAATATTATATATATATATATATAAACTGAATATATATGATATATAAATCATTATTTTCATTCTGGAAGTAATTATTTAATGATATAATTAATAATAATATCAATATCAACAATCCCAAAAACGTACGATAAATAAAACTATTTTACCCAAAATGCTGCTTTAACTTGGAATTTACAAAATAACGGGTAATATAAATTCATAATTAAACCATATATGATATCATAAAAATGAATATGGTTCTATAATAAGTCAATGACCTTATTTAAATCATTATACAGGAGGTTCAGATACGTATGGAGGATATCATACCTAAGGTAAGGGATAATTTTGCAAACTCAATTTTATCTGATATTGCTTATTCGTAAGTATTTAGTGGGGTAATTTTTTTTCATCCATGCTCATGAAATGTTCTTAATAAAGTGTTTAATCTTCTTACATTTATGTTTAATGACATGTTTACCCCTATTTTACTTTTACTTTGTGTTATGGATGGAATCTTTCTTTTGTTTACCATATGAGGAACTTTTTGACTTTTCCGAAAAAAGTACTAGGAGATTCTTTTCATTAACTTATACTGCATGAAATGATTTTTACGGTTTTATAATGCTTTATTTTCATGAAGTTTAATCTACAATATTTCATGATTATTTTCATCAAAATCCATTTCTTTTAAAATTTCATGGAATTTTGTGAAAAGAAAATGATTCTGAAGAAGAAAGGATATTTTCCTCAAGAATTCATTTCAAGTGTTTTATCAAAACCATTTTTCCATCTATGATTAAATTATTTCATATGTATATGTTTCAAGTATAATTCCCCTATGATTTACATGGTTTTACTATTCTTATAATGAAATGATATCCATTTATTTTATATGGATTATGTGATGATGGGATGATGTTTATGAAACCCATTTTATTCATTAGGTTATGATGAATGATTTCTATTTATATTTTGGAACAAGTAAGAATTATTTCATTATGAGATGGGTGGGCCCTATATATCACTCAAATGCATTGGATAATGATTTATATCTCATGAGATAGACATGGATGGACGGCTAGTTAATCTGGTTCAGTAATAGAGGAATGGAATGAGGAGTGAACTCGGTTTAGTAATGGACTTTGTCCACTGAGATGGTCTTGGAAGCAATGCCTTAGATACTATGGAAATCATATCACATGCTTAATGGTTTCCAAAATTACATGTATTATTCTCATGCAATTTTAACATGATTAATCTTTCATTATGATCTATGCATTATGTACTTCCATATTTTATGTCATTGCTCATGATTTGGATGTTTAAATATTATGTTCATGTTTTGATGTTCAAATGTATATGGTTTGTTTTATTTAATCCATGCATACCCTTACTGGGCATTTAGATCACACTTTATATGTTTTCTTTTCCCCAGGATATAAAGAAAGGTTTTAGGTAAAAAAATGGGAGATCATTATGGGAGATGTTGAAGATCATTGACCACGATTAGAAGATTTTGTTCCGAGTTTCCAAAGACACTAAAATATTACGGTCCTCTGGAGTTTGTTTTTGTTATGTATTAATTATTCTGAAAAAGTAATTTAATTTTCATGTACGTCAAGATTTTGGTCTCTACACTGACTCTACTCTGGTTGCCCCGCAGCACTGAACCTGAGTCTTGCAGTTGGCCACCGGTGGGTCCGGTCCTCTTGAACCCATGTGTCATGTGTCTACTGGCAGCTGCAGAAGACTCTGCTGCATGTCAAATAGTGGTGGGTTACGCTGTTGGAGACAGCTCAGCATGGAAACTCTCTACTAGGAGGGCTCGCTCCAACACCCCTGCGTACGTCAGGTTGCTGTGAGAAATGACTGAAGCTCAAATCTCTCATCTCATCCCCTGCTCAAAGGTCTAGGCCCTGAAGAACAGGTCTCGTACCTTGTCTATAGTGTAGCGTGAGAGATCTGTGAACCTTTCTGAGTACTGAGCTACACACATGATGCCTTATTGTAGATTAAGTAGCTCCTGTATCTGCACCGCTCGAAGGGTGGCTGGTACAAACTCTGCCCGGAACAGGCTCTTGAAGTCTGCCCATAGGAGTGATGCCTCGACATGAGTCTGGAGCATCAGGCTCCACCACCTGCCTGCTACTACCTGAAAGAGGTTGGCAGAAAGGATCACCATGAAGTCCACAGGTGTACCTACTAGCCTGAAGACTCTCACCATAGTCTCCAGCCAATCCTCAGCTGCCTGTGGGTCCGTCTCTCCCAGGAACCTGGGCGGCCTCTTGCGCTGGAACTCATGCAGCGCGCTTGAGCGGCATGCATTGCCTACTGCTTGGGCGGGTGTCATCGTTGGCCCAATGGGTGGTAGTTCCGCCAGTGCCTCTGTTGGTGCCCCATCTAGAAGTGGGCCCTGTATTGCGGCCTCATCGCTCGGAGGGCTGTTAGTATGTACAACTCTCGGGGCTCTAGTTGGTCGTCTGCGGGGAGGTATCCTGAAAGAAACAGATGTGACACTGTTAAAAGACTATACATGGTGAGATAACTTGGTTTGAGCTGATTTAAATGCTACTTTTGAAAACAATTATGAAATTAGTGTTTTCATGCACTGAGTCAGAAATCAGATGTCAGGGTCTTGGAGTATGGATACGTCGACCGCCCGCACCAACAATGGAATCCCTAAACTGAAGACCACCCTTAGTACCCTTAACATTATTGCTTCACAAAAATAAAAATATCATAGTCCAAAGTTTTTTGGTAGAACCGACTCCTATGATACTAATTTTTCAAGAACCGTCCCTCGGGGCCTGTGTCGTAACTACCCCAAGCCCACCTTCCATAGGCCAGGGGCTGGTGACTAGCACAAAATGAGTAAATACCAATAACTGGGAAGGAATTGCCTTTATAAAATGTAAACACACACACAAACAGAGTACAAGTGGAAGAAAACACTAAGAAAAGGAATATTAAAAGTGTGTTGAAAGTACAATGGGGGGCCTGAAATACAAGACCAATAGTAAAGTACAAGGAAAAGTAAAAACAACAGGAAGGTGTCAGGCTTCTCCTATATCGTCCTCCGGAGTTCCTACCTGAATGGTAGGTACAGATGGCCACATCAACTCTCCACGTCCATCTGTCACCTTCGAGAACTGTCTCGTCGTAAAGTCCACCTTCGTGTATGGTCTCGTTGTGAATTCCTCCTTCGAGTATCGTCCAGATCTACAATCCTCAACCACGATCAGTGCTGCCTGTCATATGCATACAACACAATGAGGAGCGGACATAACCCGTGTAGGGGTGAGTATAACGATACTCAGAAGGGACCACAAGACCATTCAGATCTTACTAAAACCAACAAGTATGAACTAAAAAGAAATATCTCAACAGATAACCTTTACATAGGTATATTCCCATACATATACCTAAGTTATCAATTAACCCATCTCAATCATGATGTAAACACAAAAGAAATTTCCTCAGCTCAAATCAGAATTTTCATTATCGAGACCACTACTGCTGGAGAAACTACTCCTCTGTTGAGTACAATGTCCCCGTCACGACTCTGAGGGCCTACTAACTAACCGTGGACTACTAATGTACTCCTCCTATCGAGTATTGCAGGTCTCCTGCCAACTACCGGGTGCTGCGCCCTCTGATGGTCTGCCAGCAAATACCAGGGGCTCTCCCTAAAAGCCTACAAAGGTACTCCTCCTATAGAGTACTGCAGGTCTTCAATCAACTACCAGGAACTCCATATGCTATGGGTCTACCACCAAATACCGAGTGCATCATCCACTGGGCTAACCAAATCACTAGGAGTCAAATCGGTCAAGCAGTCGTCAGGTCTACAGCTACTCGGTATCCACACTCCGTACGCTCACCTCCGAGAGGGTCCGCTCCAAGAGATACAGGTCGTTACTATAACACCCAAGGTAAATAAAAAATATGTCATTTTTATATTTATCCATATTTTTGAATGAAATGTTAATATTAATTTAAAGGAAATGCTATGCTCGATGGTGTAACCAATACGCAACAACAAGTTTCTTTGAAATATTACGTTGCACTCTAATAATAAAATAATATTATTTTAAATGGTAGTTAACGCCTAGCGGTTGTATTGGTGGGAATGAACAGAACTAACTAAATAATGAATTTATATGTTTTTCAAATATTTCTACTTTTATCCAATAAATTTTAGAGGCTTAAAATGCGAATGAATCCAATTTTAAGCGTAAATATTTTAATATTCATTAAAAGGACGATTATTCAACTTTTGATGGAGAACCCTTTTAAAATACACTTGTTGACAATTTTATTTGTTATATTGGACCAAATATAATTATTCTTTACAATCTTTATCTCAAAATTTACTTTGTGTAGGTTTTGGTTTTTTTTGATAAAGTCCATTTTTAATGAATAAGTGAAAAATGTTGTATTTTAATTCAAAACCTCTTTTTAAGTGAATTTATTTATATGATTAGATCATCATTGGAATTAGTTTTAAAGTTCAATTAGAATATATTTTTACCATTTAATCCAATGGTGGTCATTGGAATTAATTTCACTTTGAAATTGCACGAAAAGTAGTGTCAATATTTTAATAGATATTGTTTCATAAAAACACACTATTTGTTTTGACAACATGAATTAATTATTAAATTAATTAGTGATACTTATATGTTTTTAATTTTTTAAAATATACATCATTATTTAATTCGGAATATCAAATATTTCATAGGGTGAATTTTTTGTTTTTTCTGAAAAACTTCAATTTTTGATGTATAGTGAAACCACTAAGTGGTAGTTAAAAAACTAATATTTCATTTAAATGAAAAATTACCACATCTATGATTTGAATTTAAAAAATAAAACATACATGTTTGTCATTATAATGTAAAATATGGTTTAATTGGATTATAATAATTTTTTGTTCAATAGAAACTTTTATGTTTTATTAATCACGATTAAAGGTAATTAGTGTAATTTAAGGTATAGATAATGTTATAATAATATGAAATGACCTTGAAAAATGTCCTAACCTTATTGTATGAGTCATTTACAACAATAAGAATCCAAGGGTCTACCTAGGGACCCCATGGATCCACATTGGTAGAAAAATTACAATAATAACTTTTTATTTAATGTCAAAATAAAAATGTAACAAACATGTATTGTTTTACAAAAAGAAATTTTTACATGGGGTTATAAAAGTCATATTTTTAACTATAAATATTAATTATAAGTATAAAAAGATTTCATACATCATGATTTTTTTTATAATTTTTATAGATTATATAAATTAATTTATTTATGACACCATAATGATGTAGTGATTACCTAATTAATGAATGATTTAAATAAAATGAGAAGATAAGGTAAAATATAAAACATAAACTTGTAAAAAACCTATTGGATGGGTGGAATTATAACCCTTATCACCTTATCATAGAAATATATATTTTTGGGACCTTTTATATACGAAAATAATTTTATAATAAAGTAACTTTTCAAGACATTCCTAGAGTGCCCCTCCTCCCTATTATAAAAGGCTCCAACCTCTACCCCCTTACCCAAACCTCTCAAGATTTTGGCTCGAACATACTAAGATCCTTTTATCTATACACATCCGTATTTTCATCTTAGATTCCTTACCTTTTGATGAATGCTCTTCAAGAAACCCTTTTGGTTCAAACCAAAGGGAGTTACCCGATTTAAAGGTAATGTCCTCTCTTATGTTCTTCTGTTTTATTTTTCTTCTCCAACCCCCTAATCTCTTTTTATTCCTTTATTTTGTAAAAAAAAGTATCTTAAATATACTAGTATGTTTTTATGAGAATTATTTTAGATAATCTTACTCACACCATCAAATTATTGTTAATGAACATAATTTTTTTGTGGATGGGGACTTACTACCTCACGAAACGATGATTGTTCTATCTTCTCCTACCACCTCTCATGGTGGACATTATGATGGAACTATATTTATTTATGATATATATTATATTTATTTCCTCTATAAACTTTTGTATTTTACATTTAAAACATACATTTATTCTTTTCATGTTGTGCAAATGCGATAATTTCATTTGAGGAAGTGTGGACTACCACCCCCTCAAGTGATGTGACTCGTTCATGCAATACATGGAATTTATAAAGAATGGAATTAATGAAATTATGTTACCTATATAAAATATATATTATACTTTAATAATAATATATATCTATATATATATATATCTCTGTCATTTAGTTTTAATTTCATTAAATACGAAAATCAATTGAAAGTATTGTTCATGCGTACGTAGGCTAACCGTCACCATGAATGGTGAATTTCATTTCATTCATCGAAATGTTATGTAATATTATAAATGCAAGTATTTACAAGATATATATGATATATATGATATCTACATCATTAATATAATTATGGATATAATGGATATTTTACCACATGAACTACTTGTAATTATAAGAAGTTAATTTTTGACTAAGTACCAATGATCGACAAAAGGACCGTTATTAACGTAAATAATTACATAATGTTTATAAAATGGTAATAAATGATATAAAAGGAATAATGAAAATAAGAAAATATTTTTAAGCATGTATAAATTAACTCTTGTTTATTACTCATGAGATTAAAGAACGATCAAGTCAAATCGGACACCAGGTAAGGGATCCTACCTATCTCTTTCTTTTTAAGTACTCTCTTTTATGTTGTTTATTTTAATATCCTCTTTATTATGTTGGGAAATTTTATTTTATATTACTCTTAATTCAATTTAAATGTTAATATGATGAAAGACCCTATTTGTTTTCATCAAACCATTTTTTGGATGGTTTAAGTAGCGTCGTTAGGCTGCCGAGTTTTCGTAAGGGATTTTTCATCTCACTTTTATTCCCATGAGATTTATGAAACATTTTCCACAATTTCCATTGAGTAGTGTATGTACTGCCAATTATTCTACTCTTTGTGTAATATAATTTATTTTATGGGTATTTACATCAACATTGTACGGTCTTTCTTTAATGGGTTGAACGATTCGAAAGTTACCTAAATCGGTAAGGGAACCTTTGACCCACCTCTTTTTAAAAGACTTCTTTTGTTATGAATTTCAATTTATATAATATTATGTTGGGATATGTTCTTATATATCCTTATTGATGTAACTTTTATATACAAGTTATGAGATACCATATTCTTTCTCATCAACTCATTGTCTGAATTTTGACGTGACAGCGTTAAGCTGTCGAATTTTTGTAAGGGAACATCATAAACCGATTTCAATTCTATGGGAAAACATCTACTTCTTGATTATGTCATGCTATGAATATGTGTGGATGACATCTGATTGTTTTACACTGATTATCCACTTATATTTTGTGTATTTATATTTGACACAAATAATTATTTCATTCCTTTATCTTTACTTTAATGGCATGATCCTTGATTGGGATTAAATATCAAATTCTTCTCATTGAGACATTTCTTAATCATATGCACTTTTATTCTATTATAATGTGTATATACAGACCCTTTGACATTCCATATCCTTATTATTCCTATACTAAAATCAAAAAAATGTTTTTACAATGGTCTAATTTTTTGTGGCTTATAATTTAAATGTTCAAAATGGAAAATGAATCATTTATTAAAACATTGTTTTAAATGGTTTTAAAGATTTATTCTTCTATAAAATTTATCATCCATGTCCATTATTAATTTTTTTAAGGATTTATTTATATGTACATGAATTATTTAAAACCCTTTCAAAATTTTTGAAGTTGTATGGGACACTTTGATTCTAAAATCTGTTTAAAATGTCTTATTTTAATATTTTCAATGTATAAATGGATTTTTCTCACATAGAGTTTTAATGATTATAATAGATGTTTTTATTAATGATAATATCATGATTTGTTCTCTTGTGATTGAAATTTGGATATTTTATGTTTCTTTTATGCATGGGTTATGTGTTATGATTATGTTATGGTTCTTGGGCAATGTTTATGAAATCGGGTGGCTCTGTGATAAACTAATGTCGGGTGAGCCCGATATAGCTCTACAATGCATTGGGTAACATGAAGGGGATTAAATTGTAAGGTTTCTATAAAGGTATTTAGGTAATACATTGTGATGGGAATTACAAACACAACCATGAGGGTTACTCCCTATGCAAGAATGTTATGAATGCCTCAAGTTACCTTTACATCTTTTGATTTCTATGAGTTATTACTAAATCTTATGATTTAATGAGGTATGTTAAAGTGCTTATGTTTTAAGTTGATATATTTTTTATAAAAAAAATATTTCCTTCAATTTATAACAATTTTTAATTCAAATAGTTCCCCACCCTTAACATACAAAATTATCTTCTCATTCTTTATTGTTCATAATTTTTATTCCTTATAGCTCAACATAAACCTACCAAATTATATAATATCCTTAAATAGTCTTGTTTTAGAGTTGTTCTTCTTCGTAAAAGACAATTCCAATTGATTTTAAGAGTAAATATAATGGAGGCCTACCAAAGAATATGTAATCATCTTACCCAACCTCTGTAAATTTATTTTGTATTATACATCCTCAATGAACTTTTAATAGATTATAAAATAGTTAATTTATTTTAAAAACTATACTGAACTAGGATGATGATTTTAGAAAAATAATTGACATTCTTCTTATATGTAAGATAATGATTTCATCACTTTATAATATTTTTGGACTAAGAATACTACAGAACGATGTGATTTGTTTTTAATTTCTATTTTACTTGAATGAAAATTAGTATATATTTAAATAATATATTTGATATAAAAATTATACATTAATAATGATTTATTTTTTACCTATCATTCATACTAACCATCAAAAATTGATAACAGCTTTCATGCATATGTATGGACTTCAGTCTTCGTGGACTGAGAAATTCATTTTTATATATCAATATTATAAAGGTGAATATAATTATTAAAATAATGAATATATATGATCTTTATGAAATGTTTAAAATTTTTATAGGGGGGATTGTTAATTGATGTACATGAATTAGAATTTTTTAAAAAAATCACATTGAAAAAAAATCAATACCCTGAAATCATAGTATATATAAGGAATTTTTTATAAATGGATCATGAAATGATATAAATAGAAAATATATGATATTATAATTATATATATTATTATTTTATTTAATTATAATAAATATTTTTTATTATACATATTTCTAGGGATGTTGAAAAAAATCGGATTTGAAGTATGTGTTCCTTTCATACTTTTTTTTCTGTGAGTCTAATGAAATATTCCGCACTTGTTTCCATTATGTGGTTAACATTTTACCTGTAATTTTATTTCATGGTGCATTCATTAAAATTACCTTTTTTTACAAATCCAAATCTTTTTTTCGTATTTAATGTGGTTTTGATATGGATATTACAAATGAAGATGGGGTTTTATATTACAATATCATGGTTCACCGAGTTTATTTATGATTATGTATAAAATATTGAAATTTCAGGATCTTACTCTAATGAAATGAGTGAATTTTATTATCCTTGATTTATTAATATAAAATATAAGTTTTATTTCATTGTCATAAATTTCAATACTCTTGGGAATGATAAAATGTTTTTACGAGATAATCGATTAATTTCTCTCTACAATCGAAATTATTTTTTATTTTGTATCTATGTTTTAATGAAATACTAACAATAATTTTTTAAAATAATAAAGTATTGTTTTTCATATTAATTTTTACCAATTATTGAGTTTTTCAAAAATGTTTTTTCATGGGTATATTTTTAATTTTATGAATGCGTTATTTTTTTACCAAAATTTTGGATAAATATTGGTTTAACATTCACCATATGCATAGAATTTCCCATTTTTAGTAACACCTGATGATTTGAAACATCCATTACTTCTTTCCACTGACATTTTTTTTATATATTGTTCTTTAATATTTACAAAATATTAATGTTTTCGATAAGTGAATTAAAAGTAAAAAATGTATTTTCTTCATGAAATGTTCATATATACTTTAAATGGGATTTGCATCTGGGATAACAATTTTTTATGGTTCTTACACTTTTCTAGATTTATGATCCAATCATACCGTCCAATTTAATTATTTTTATATTTTATGATGAAGTTTATTTATCAGTGATTTTTTGAAAATGGGTTCTTTACCATGGGTTAATTAAAATATGATGAAAACATTAAAAACCCCAATTACTTCCCACAGTTTAGGCTATTATGAATATTTTATGACCCTATAGAAAATATATGTATTATTTAATTGTGTGATGAGTAAGACAAAAATTATAAAACCCTCCAATGAATTAGTTAATGATGGATACCTTGTGGGAGAATAAGGACTAGACTAGAAATTGAACACAGTTCAATAAGGGACATTATCCCCTATGATGGTATTTGGAGTAATCCATTAGTATGTTTTTATTGGAATATGGAGGAAAAAAATCCACTATAATATACATGGATGATATACTTGACTATATAAATCATTTTTTTAAATATTTTTATGCTAATAAATTATGTGATATGCCAACGTAGTTCCTTGATAACTAATGTTCACTGATTCCCTTATAATTTATGTCAGGAATCAACCCGGGTCGACCCTGAATCGGTCACCTGAGCCGGCCCGAGATATAGCCCGAGGGGCGTTCCCGATCCCCACGTGCAGAAAACATGTGTCGAGCATCAAAACTATTCAAGAGTGAATTATTTGGTCAATAAAATAAAGACAAGTAAATACACAGAAAAATGTATAATAATGCAAGGCAAATAAATGACACGAAAAAGGAAGAACAACCAACAACAACAAACTAAACTGACCACGACCAAAACTCCTCACCACTCCGAGATTCGCTCAAATGTTCACAACCAAAAATCTCCCATGGTGAGCGAGCTCAAGTAAAATCTAAAATAAAACAAAACACTGGAAAACACTATAGGCATGAGTATTAAAACTCAGTAGGCGTGCCCAACAATCTTTTCCCAATGCATTAAAGTTAAACAAAGAAATTTACTAACTCCAGGATTGAACTAAATTATAAAAAATAAGGGTTTCCATACACACACATCCATTTCTAAAACAAGTAATAGTCAATTGAGCATTTTAATTTAAAACCATATTTAATGATAGAAAGAAACATGTGAGTTTCATTTTCATACATTTTTTGCAAACAAGTTAGAAATTCAAATTTCAATTGTTATTCAAATGGAAAACCACACACAACACACACTAAGGGTAATGGAAGGGAAGTGTCACACATGGGCTAGCATTTGAACTAGACCTCTCAATCATTCACCACATAAAATTAAACACTAAATAAAACATGGATCGAACATAGGAGCTTGTGAAAAATCCATAACATTCTATAGATGTGACTCCTCTTGAAAGAATGCCTACTCTCGATGACGCCATAACGCCCTAATTCCCAGTGTTGTCATACATGGCTAAACCGAGGGGCCCAATCCCCTAGTAGAGTGTTATCTATAATAAGGGCCACTAGTGAGTGCATAATCTAAACTAGTGCAGTAAGTGTTCTCATAAGATTTAATTACAATGCCAATTTCCCATGTCAACACATATAATAAGAAAGAAAGGGGTGAGTCAAGAATGTCAATCAAGCTGAAAAAACGTCACACACAAATCATGTAGTCAATGTACACAAAATATCACATCTGAGTCACCCCAAATATGGTTTTCCAAAATAATATATTTTATTAAATTTTCAAACATGCCATCACCAATTTTATGGAAAATCATCATTTCTCATGTGAACCAAAACACTTGTTCTCCATTCCAAAGAAATCTTTTATCAATAAACGAGAACTACAATTAAAATTATGTGGTATATGTTCAAAGGCCAAACATGCATTCTTTCACTACTAGGTGCCCGCTCATCAAGATAATCTTTCAAGTGTCATATATAAAACAAACGACTATTTTTACATCCAATGATCATTTAAAAACATATCCTCAAATACTTTTTCTTATTTATTAAAATTTGTAAAATATCAAGCAATTAAAAAATTCTAATTTTAAAGGAATGTGCAGTGGGGGACCTACCTCAACTCACAAACCAATCACGATGATGCGACATGCCTCGCATGGGCGCGTAAGCTGATGATCATAGGTCTGTGGAAAAACCTTGTCAATTCTCGGCAACCAAAATGACAAATATAATACATAAACACGGACTTAAAATAAATCAAATGAATAAACAGTGCAAACACCACATCGACATGTATTCAAAACACAACTCTTACCATCTACATTATTTTCTAAAACGCTTTAAAATTTATAAAACAATTTTTAAAGAGAAACCCACGGCCTTAGACACCCAAAAACCTATTCAAAACTCCTCCTTATAAATAAAAGTGCACTCGCAACACACCAAATCATAATGCGCTCTAATTAAATTGTTAAAATAACAAAATTCGAAACATAATAAAAATACCCACATGTCAAAAATCTATTTTGAATACTAAAAACGCCACTATGTGACGCAAAAAGGGTTGACACCAAGAACGTGTCTTATTTTATATAAAAAAACTTATTTAAAAAAACAAATGCATATTCAACACTTTCAAAATACCACTCTCAAGACATCAAAATAAATCAATAAATAATTAAACTTATTATTATATCATTTCATGAAAAACAAAAAAGACTTCACACAACATACACATAAAATCCCCCTTTTGAAACCAAACGTACACCATGATCCATTTCACACCCAAATCATCATCACATGAATGACATGGTAAATTAATTAAACAGATCCAAGAACATTATTGAAATAATTTATAATTAATTTAAAGGGTGAGAAACAAGGCTATCACAACAAACTAATAATCTCCCACTTGAATGCATGTCAAAACACTAAAAAAACATTTCTCACCACAAAATTTGATCATGAAACACATTTATAAAACCAAATAACATATTAAATTAATAAATTATTTCAAGGGTATGGAACCACCTACCTCAAGGTAGAGAAAATCAATATCTCAGTGAAAAACCAAAAATGCATGTCAAAAAAACCGCAAGAAAACAATAATAAACCCTAAAACCATTAACCGAACCAAAATTATCAAGGTCAAACCAAAAACAACTCAAATAACCCAAATCAAAACACTAAGAAAAAAATACAGAAACAATTTCATGTAAGAAGGAAGGTCTACCCAAAGTGGATCCACACGTGAAAGAGAAGAGGGACGCTGGCTGAGGGAGGTCACAATCATTGATAGAACCATTCAGTTGGATGTGCACTGGAAGGAGGAGCCCAAATGGGTGGAGGTTCGGCCGGAGCAAGCTTGGAGGTCGCCGAACTCAGTGTTGGTGGGAGGTGCGAGGTCGGCTTGAGGGTGAGGTCGGTGTGATGAGGGAGGGTCACGAGGAGGGACCGACACGGGGAAGAGTGGACGGGTGAGGTCTGGGCGATCTCGGAGGCAGCGGCAAGGGGAAGTGTGTGGGAGGCGCTGCAGGACCTTGCAGGCGGATGGAGGTGGAAAACAGGCGGAGGTCGGGATAAAGGTTGTGGCATAGAGGGAGAAGTCGGGGGGGGGGGGGGCGTGCAGTCCTGAGGAGCAGCGGGGGAGAACAGGGGATTCCCACAGGGTTAAAGTCGGGGGGGCTTTAGGTAGCAAGGGATTTCTATTTTTTTCATTAAATTACATTAATAAAAAAAAATTAGTAATATTAACAATACTACTAATAATAATAATAATGAAACTAAAATGATAATAAAAATAATGATACAAATAGTAATAAAAATTTATCAATAATAAAGATAATATTAATAAAAATTATTTGACAATAAAAATAATTTTAAGAATAATAATAATAATAATGAAAATAATAAAAACAATATAAATAATAATAAATTCAATTTAACAAACCTAATAAGATAATATTTTACTTATTTTAAACATCGCTCAACAGCACGACTCACGTGTCGTCGTGCGCACAGTTGGGTGAACCGCGCTCGAACCATGCCACCCAGAACTAATCACATATAGCATTAAGATGTGTGATTGACACACTTTTTCATAACTCACACGCAAGTCATGCATCGGTGAGGTCGGGGTGTGACAATTCTCCCTACAATAGTCACTTTCTGCCCCTAGAAAGTCACCTAGTCGAATGATAGAAAAAACAAGAATACATGCCCGATTAGAACTAGATGAAACCACCACACAAGAGAACAAGAGAACACGAGAGGGTTCTCCCCACCACAAGAACTCACCTGGTGCTGAAATTTAACACCCAAACATACCACCCCGAGAGGGGGGAGACACAAGAACTCCCAACAGATTCAGACTAACCTCTATAGAACGTCCGAAACAACACCTCTGTTGAAACATGGAACTCTCGACTCAGACCAATGAAATCCTAAGCATTAGAGATAAACCTCTGAGTAGATATCAATGCATGAAGTAAACCTTAGCATAACCAAAAACATAGGCTCTTCATAGGTGGTTACATCTCCAAATGAACAATACTAAAACAAATCAAACCAGATGACGACCAAACACATTTTTAAGAAAAAAACATGATTCAGAAAACCACAATCTCACAAACAAAATTGTTGGATTAAAACAAAACCTATCTATTATAACATCATGATGAATCAATTTACCAAAATCAACGTCAAAACATTAACAATATAATAACAAGAACAAAAAAACATTAAATATTCCAATTCCAACACAGAACAGAAAACCCAAGCCGAGGCTTCACACCCCTGGATACTCCTGACTATGCGCGAGCTTCACCCCAAGACCTGTGGTTGGGGCTCTGACAGTCAGAAACTGGAATTCCTCTTGTCATAATGTCTTCTTCAGGAGGCTCTTCATGCAAAACCTATCTAAGTCACCCATACAACCACCACAACGACATGTCTTCGGATGGATGCGACAAGAGAGCTTCACGTGCCCAAACCGACCACATCTGTGGCACACAGCTGAACGGTCCAAAGAACTAGAAGCCAGAACCATTGTAGATGACTATTTAAGAACATGTACCTCTAGCACACTCTTATATCTAGGTGTGGAACCATCATGAGCAGCTGTATAGGCTAGATTTCCAACTGTGTGCGCTCCGGATACCAACATAGCTAAAATAGCCTCATCCACCATCTTCTTGTAATGATGGTCCCTAAAAGGGATGACCTGCTCCTTGATAAAAAGACAAAGACACCTGATGGAGAGAAAAGTCATCATCAAATCTTGTGATGCTACCCCTAGATAAACGGATAGAAATTAATTGAAATGGTCAACATATGCCTTCACCGTCCATTGGCCTTGTTGAAAGCACGTAAGTTATTTCCATTTCTTCATCACCTCTTCAGGTATAAATCATCGTACAAAGACAGATTTGAAGACATCCCACTTCATCCCAACTTGCATTGACAGTGGGGCGAGTAACTCCCACACGTCGAAAGATGGACCATCAAACAGTCCCATAACAACACGCACAATGATAACTTAGGGAGTTCCCAACATCCTAAAAGTACACTCAACCTCTTCAAACAACATAACTACCTTTAATGGACCCCGATCTCTTTTTTGTATAGACAATGTCCAAGAGAACCAAAAAATGTGCATGACTTGTTGGAAACGTTGGGGACTTTTCTGGGTGGCAGGTTATGAAAAACATATAAAACACCGATCCAATACCAATATCAAGACAAAAAAATATCATTGAATGTGCTTTCATCCAAAAAAATCCAGCTCCAAAACCAAACCAATACAAACACCACACAAAAATCCCTTTTTATTTTATATTTCAAAACCACCTTCTTTGAATTCCATTTTCCAAATACCCAATCCTACTTTTCAAACCAAATTCAATTTTTCAAAAATCATTTCCCTTTTTCTAAATAACTTTATAAAAACAAGGTCAAGATATTACTTCCATGTTCACACCATAGTAATCCCATGAACAGTTGCACGTGTATTTAACCGATGTCTTCCAAACGTTCCAAAACACATTTCCCATTCGTTCCCTCACATGTGAAAACGTTCATAAAGAGTACCTGAGGTTTCACCCAACCCATATCTCTACTAGTTCCAAGAAAATGATGAATTTTTTTGACCCAGAGATTTCAGTTTTATAACCCATTTCATGTATTTAAATTCATTGAAATGATATCATTTTCATCTCATAAACATTTTGTTTCCTTTCCAAAATCACACCTACACCATTCAGAACCAAGACGACACTCAACTTGCAACAAACTACCAGACTGAAGGACTAGTAGTTATGATTAACCTGGAGACATAGTAGTGGGACATGCCCCATATAAACTTCAGCAACTTGAAGGATGATAAACTATGTACTCGGACTCCACATGGGTCACAACTCCACATGAAATCATGATTTAATATCGTCATGCCTTCGTTGTCATCCAACAATCTAAAACCAATCATAACGAGGAAATGAAGAAATTCTCGGACTACCCTGGCGACTCGAGGTTCGAAATGGGTGAGGGTTCATGTCATTCATCCCATACCTATCTCTCGAGACCCGAAAATCCTAATCTCCACCTACTAGACACCCCAAATAACAAGAACCCACCTCTAACACTATTTTTTCATGAACCAACCTGGGTTGACCCTGAACCGGTAACCTAAGCATGCCCACGACATGAACCGAGGGGCATTCCCACCCCCCACGGTCTGGAAACTAGAGTCGGGCATGAAAAATGAACAAGAGGGAATGATTTGGCCCATAATAGAAAGACAAGTAAAGAATCAGAAAAAGGTAGAATAACTCAACGAAAATAAATGACATGAAAAGGAAGAACAACCAACAACAAAAACCTAAACTGACCATGACCAAAACTCCTCGCGACTCCGAGAGTTGCTCACCAGTCCACAACCAACTCTCACCAACAATGAGAGAGCTCAATTCAATCCTACAAAAAAAATAAAAATAGTAAAACAGTATAGGCGTGAGTATTAAAACACAGTCGGCATGCCCAACAATCTATTCCCAATGCACTACCATTAAATAAATAAATTTACTAATTCCATGTTTGATCTAAATTATAAAAAATACGGGTTTCCACACACACACTTCCATTTCTGAGACAATTAAAAGTCTATTGCCCTTTTTAATATTAAAATAAATAATGATTGAAAGAAAGAGGTGCGTTTCATTTTAAAACATTTCTGCGAAAAAGTTTGAAATTCAAATTTCAATTGATAGTCAAATGGAAACCCACACACAACACACACTAAGGGAAATGGAAGAGAAGTGTCCCACATGGTCCAGCAACCGAACTAGACCTCTCAATCATTCCCCAATTAAAAATAAACACTAAAGAAAACATGGGCCGAACCTAGGAGCTCGTGAACAATCCAGTACGTACTATACATGTGACTCATCCAGAAGTTATGCCTACTCTCGATGACGTAATAATGCCTTAACGCCCGATGATTCCCTACATGTCCTAACCGAGGGGACCAATCCCCTAGCAGAGTGTCATCCGTACTAAGGGGCACTAGCCAGTACTTAATCTAAACTAGTGAAGCTATCGTTCTTATAAGATTCACTTACTATGCTTGGTTCCCATGTCATCACATATATTAATCAGGAAAGGGGTGATTCTATAATGTCAATAAATTTTTACAAACATCACACACAAATCATGTAATCAATATACACCAAATATTACATTTGAGTCACCCAAAATATAGTTTTCCAAAAAAATTATTTTAATAAAGTGTCAAATGGTCCTTCACCAATTTTATGGAAAATCCACATTTCTCAAGAGTACCAAAACACTTGTTTTCCCTTCAAAATAAATCATTTCTCAATATACTAGAAATAAATTTAAAATTCCAAGAATTATGTTTAATGTCTATATGGGAATTATTTCACTACTAGGTGTCCGCTCATCAAGAAAATGTTTCAACTGTCATGTATAAAATAAACGGCTCTTTTTTACATCATGTGGTCATTTAAAAATTTATCATCTAATACTATTTCTTATTCATTAATATTTATAAAATATAATGAAATTAATAAATCCTAAATCTAAAGGAATGTTGAGTGGGGGACCTTCCTCGACACGCAAACCAATCACGATGATGGGACATGCCTCACATAGGAGCGCAAGGGGACGATCACATGACCATGGAAAAACCTTGCCAATGCTATGCATTCGCAATGATAAATAAAATTCATAAACAAAGACATAAAATAATTCAAATAAACAAATGGTGAAAACACCACCTCGACATGCATTCAAAACACAACTCGCACCAAATTCATAATTTACTAAACTGCTTTAAAATTTATAAAACAATTTTTAAAGATATACCCATGACCTTAGAAACATGAAAACTAATTCAAAACCCCTCCTTATAAATAAACATTCACTCACAACACACCAAATCATAATGTGAACCACTTGCACAGTTAAAATATCAAAATAAAGAACATAATAAAAATACCCACATGTCAAAATTCCATTTTGAAGACTTAAAACACCACTACGTGACGCAAAAATGGTTGACACCAAGAACATATCTTATTTTATATAAATTCACTACATTAAAAAATACATATTCAACAATTTAAAAATACAACATTCACGCCATCTAAATAATTCAATAAATCACTAAACTGTTTTTTTAATCACTTCAAGAAAAACCAAAAATACTTCACCCCAAAATACACATAAAATCCACCTTTTGAAACCAAATGTACAGAAAGAACCATTTAACACCCAAATATGAATCACATGATTTATTTGGTAAATTATTTAAACATCTCAAAGAACATTATTAAAATAATTTAAAATAAATTTTAAGGATGCGCAACAAGGCGAACACACCAAAATAATAATCTCCCACCTGAACGCATGTCAAAACACTACAGAAAACATATCACCCCAAAAAATTTGATAGGGAAAGCATTTATACAACCAAATAAAATATTAAGTTAATAAATTGATGCAAGGGTTTAGAACCACCTAACACAGGGTAGAAAAAATCAATATCGCGGCGCGAAACCAAAAAAACATCTCAAACGCACCGCATGCAAACACTAATAAACCCTAAAACCATGAACCGAACAAAAGTTATCAAGGTCAGACCTCAAAAAACTCAAATACCCCAAATAAAAACCCTAATAACAAATAAAAAACCCAAAGTAAGGAAGGAGCAGTGTCTACCCAATGTGGAGTCACACACGAAAGAGAAGAGGGACGTTGGCCAGTGTAGGTCGCAGACGTTGATGGAACTAGTCAGTTGGATGAGCACATTAAAGAGGAGACTGGATGGTTGGAGTTTTGGCCAGAGTAAGCAAGGAGGTCATCAGAAACGGTGTGGTTGGGCGGTTCGATGCCGATTTGAGGGTGAGGCCAGTGTGATGAGGGAGGGTCCCGATGAGGGACAAGCATGGGGGAGAGCTGATGGGTGAGGTCTGGGTGAGCTCAAAGGCTACGGCTAGGGGCGGTGTGTGGGAGACACTATAGGACCTTGCATGCAGAGGGAGGTGGAAAACAGGCAGAGGTCGGAATGATGTCTTGGGTGCAGAGGGAGAAGTCGAGGGTGGTGGGGGGGGGGGCAGTCCTGAGGAGTAGCGGGGGGGGACTTGGGGCGTCGCACGGGGTGAAAGAGGGGGGGGGGGCGTCGAGTAGCTAGGGATTTCTATTTTTTTCATTCAATTACATTAATAAAATAAATTATAGTAATAATAATAATAATAATAATAGAATGCAAATAATTAATATGATACAAATAATAATACAAAAATATCAACAATAAAGATAATATTAATAAAAAATTTTAATAATAAAAATAATAATCATAATAATCATAATAATAACGATAATAATGATAATAATAATATAAATAATAATAATAACAATTTAACAACCCTAATAAGAAAATATTTTACTTATTTTAAACATCACTCAACTGCACGACTCACGTTCCGTCATGCACGCGGTTGGGAGAACCACTTTCGAACCATGCCACCAAACACTAATCGCATATAGGGTTAAGATACGTGATTTTTGCACAGTTTTATAACTTGCATGCAAGTCGCGCATCAGTGAGGTTGGGGTGAGGCAATTTATATCATATAAACTACCATGCTTAATTCCATAATAAAATATTATGATATTTGATTTCTTTATTTTGGATTTAAAATTTTATTCTGTTGTACTAATGTCCTTATTCTCAGGTTATGTTTTTGTGTTCATTGATATCATCCTTATTTACCCTTATTGGTCATTTGAGCTCAATCATTCTTGTGATACATTTAAAAATGTTATGAATAAATATATTATAAAGTGTATCTATAAGAATAATTCATTATGGTATTCTCATTATTGGAGTTATTGAATTTCATTCATGAAAAAATAATATTTTTTATCTTTTATCCAATGAAACTAAACCATTATGGTTCTGGTGTTTATCAAAAACTAATTTGTTTAATATTTTTATAAAATGATGTAAAATTTATATATGTAAAGTATGGGCTTCAATAGTGGGTATCAATGAATGTTTTATACAATATTTTTTTATTATCCTTGAAAAATATCTGAAAAACCATGTGATAATCTAATGTATTTGATTATATCATGATGTTTTGGTAAGATAGTGATTATGTGGTTTCCATGTAATGAATATCTATCTGGAAACAATTTGTGGAAATTGTTTTTGAAAAAAACATCTTGGCATAATGATCCTATATATATTTTGTTGAAGTATATCTCATCCATTATTTTAGTGTATGATGAGAGGTATGTTACTGCACTATTGTATTAGCACTCCTATGAGATATTTTTAGGATAACTCATAGATTCATTATGATCAATTATGATGGATTAGAAAATTTTGTGTCCAATTATGGCCTTGTTTAATTCTAAGGTGTTAAATATTGAAAATGTGGTGTCATGATTTAGACATCATATGAATTATTTTTCATTATCATGTGATTCCTCACTATGAATATTATTTCTCAAAATATAATATTTGGTATGATTTAATGGATGGATGAATGACAATTCATGTTAAGGAATAATGTGATGGACAATCGAATGATTGTCCTCATGAGATTCCAAATGAAATGTGATATGGATGGAGAAAATTTCTTATAATGCCTAATAATCTAACTTATTATATGATTTAAAATCTCAACTTTGTTATGTTACATAAAACACATAATAATACAAAAATAGAGTTTTAGTAATATTTTAGAGGAAAGAATATTTATCTTCTTACATGTCAACTATGTGGGAAGAAACAGATAGAGAAATAAAAATTATGAATTTGGAAAAATATTATGTGTGGACAATAAGGTCGTATAGAAACTAATTACCTTATATAATATTAATGTTTGATGGAGGTAAATGAACTCCATCATGAGGAACCATTTATAATTTCATGTGTTATGTGTGGAGAATGTGGGAATTATCAGAACCAATTAATATCGCCATTGGATAACTACTAAAAAATGAAATTTTCAATGATGTGGTAATAATTTATGTGAAATATTTTATGTTATTATGTAATATGATTTTTCAATTTTATTTAAGTATTATATCACGAAACTTTTGGTTAAAAGAATAGTGAATCATCTTGACATTGTTCCAAAACAGTTTATCAAAAAATATTTGACATAAAATGTTGAATGTTGATGAGAATATGTTATTTTAATTAATAATAATTGGGTAATTATTACTTTGGGTAAATAAATGATTAAAATTATTTATTTAAATGTTATAGTATTGGTAAACATAAATTCGGTTAGTGATTTTGGTCATAATTGATAAATTTTAATTCCTTTTTAAGATTTACGTATTATATTAAATAAATTGCTTTATTTCTCGAGGAAAAAGAATTATGTTAATTTTTTGAACCATATTTTCATTCATGTGGTGTTCTTTTAAGATTAATGGATTCCATAATGTGTTTATAATTTAATGCTTGATCATAAGTTCAATGTCTTAAATACCCCTTTTATGAAAACTCTTCTCTTTAGTATATATTGATTCATGATTTATTAAATAATATTACACATAATATAACCCAAAATATACATAATTATTGTTCATTTATGAATTAGGTAAATTAAATTACAACATAAAATGAAAAATACATCGACTGTGTTGAAAAAATCTGTAACATGCTCTCACGTAAAACTTCATGGAATAATGTGGGGACGTACATTAGATAGGGGTGACATATAATGCCCAGAAATAGAATAAAAATTGAGTAAGAAGTAGAACTTAATAAATTTTAGAAAATAACAATATAAATGCGGCATAAAAGGGAATGGAATAAAAAAACGAAAAATGAGGCCTGATATATCATGATAATTATAATGGAAACATGGGTAATGTAAAATCAACATAAAACACTACATAATTAACATATGTTAACGATAAATTCCCAGATATATTGATGGAAAAGGTCCCATTAATGACTCAATTTTACCACATGTCTGAAAAAGAAGTATCACGAGACAAAAAATAACTAAATACATTTGAGAACTATATAATTTCATGTGCACCCATCACATTAATTTCATTCTCATTATTAAGTGTGCCACATAGATCATAAAACATTGATTCATTCATCATCATATTTTATTCCAAGTTTAACAAATGTTTAATAAATAAATTTATATCCCAATTAGAGGATGCATTAAATGAATAAAGGTGAAGACCTTTGATAGGAAATAGATATTGAATTCACTACACACATCTTCTGTCATGGATAATCATGTTGATACATCGGCCGTATAACGACATCACTTAAATATTCATAAATGGGATGATGACAGAGAAAAAGATATTCAATAATTTTTAAATAAAATTTCTATTTATTGGGGAATTTAAATACATATACAAACATTATTTCATTAAAAGATATGCAACAATAAAACAAATAAACATAAATAAATAAGAGAAGGCGAGGACCCCTTACCATGAAATTCTGACTGAAAATGATTTGGAGGAGCTTCTTGAGAGTTTTAGGGCACCTTGGAAGCAATTTTGATAGGGGGTGAATGATTAAGGACGAGATAAATTGATTATTATTAAAGATAAATGAGATATTAGGTGGGTTTATATAAGAAATTATTGGATAATTGTTTATCACTTCTTAGTCCTATTATTTGGACTCGATATAATAAAATAACAAAAACCCAAAACCATGCCATGGATTTTTCCCTTGGTTTCTTATAAAGCGGGTTTGTTTTAATTTTTTTATAATTATATGGCCATAAATTATTAAAATATTACTCTTAGTTATTTTAAGATGAGTCATACACTTAATGAGATGACTTAAAAACCATAAAATATATTACATGTTTTAGAGGATTCATAATTCATTAATATAATATATAAAATAAACATAAAACCACTATTTTTTAAAGGTAAATAATATATTTTTCCTTGTAATTTTTTTAGTATTTAATGCATCACATTTAGGTCATTATGATTTCATAATAGACACAATATATTGTAATTTTATTTAATTTCTTTTAAAAAAATTGATTATCTAATAAAATTATAAAATATTCGTCTTCGGATTAATTTTACATTTTTATTCAAAAAATAATATCTATTTCATCAAGATAATTTAATAAATATGTTAATTTTTACATTAAAATAATAACTAATATTTATTGAAACATGATGGGTTTTGTTTACACAAATAGGTTACGAACCATTAAAAAATTTCATTTCACTTCAAAAATATATATAATCATTTATATTTAATAAAAATAAGTTAATAAATATATTTAAATAATGTATTTTTTAATTTAAAAATGCAATAATTCCTCAAAATAAATTTCTTAATTTAAATTTAATTTTAAATAAAAATAAAATTTCTACTTTATTTTATCCAGATATAATATCATTCAAATTGATTAAATAAATATTTATACATTAAAAACAATAAGTAGTAAATATAATAATAATTAAAATTAAAATTAAATATAAATATTCATTCTATATGGGTTACATTTTTTCTAGTCTTTGATAAAATAATTTCACCTAAAAGTAGAGTATCATCATTTTACCATTGCAATAAATATTTACTATAGTTTATATTCACATCGTTCAAGAATTATGTTCCTATATTACCAAATATTAATTTTTTTAATTCCAATTATGGAATTAATTTTTTCAAAAACTGTTCTCCTAAGTGGATGAATTTAATTTAATATAAAATTGGCACATTTTTGGACAACTTTTTTATGAAAAAATGCATTTCAAGGAAAATATTATTTTACATTAACTATAGAACTACTATTCAACATTATATTATTTTAACTAAATATATATATATTTATAATAAAAAAAATTCATTTATATAATTTCTAATTTGGTTTTATTTTTCTATAATTAAGAATCATTATGCATTTTAAAAAAAATTTATAACAAATTTGTATTTTAAGAGTAAATATAAACTACTATTAAAATATAGTAAAAATATGATTCAATTTTTTACTTAAATTTAATATAAGTAAGTAATACATTATTATCTGTGAAATAAAAATAAAAATATAATTTTAATTTTAAATAAATATATTAATGATAATTTTAAAAAAACTATTATTCAGAGTTCAATGAAAAATTTTTATTTTATGAAAAATACCAAAATTTCATACTCTGTTATGATTGGAAATCTATTATAAAAAAATTATCTCCTTTTATAAATTTAATTTTCAAAATTTAATAAAGAATAATTTTTATATTTTTAAAAAAATAAAGAAATAAAAAACATTTTTTAAGAAAACATATTTTGAAAATAAAAGAGATATTCAATAAATATATTGATTAATTACTAAGTATTTATCAATATATTTTGGAAATATATATATCATAATTTATTTCAAAATATTAATATATGAAATATTAATAGCTATGATAATATGATCATATTTGAATAATTTTTATTCATTTGTGTTCATTGTTGCGTATCCCATTCGCTATCAAACATTGTTTTCACTTTTATAAACTATGGGCATTACATTATTCCTCATCTTAATAAATTATTTCCTCGAAATTTAAACATGATATCTGTATGAATGTTTTATTACAATTGAAAATTTCTTAATAAAAATCCAAATTGGAAATAAACTTAATGAAGAAACCTTTTGAAATAAGACAGAAGGGAATATAATGGTCATCAGATAACTAGTTTTAAAAGTAGGCGAAAATTAATGGGATTTGAAAACCTAAACATGGAAGGAAAAATAATTCCAAAGAACAAATATGTTTTGATATAGAACATGTTGAGGATAATTCCATTAGTTATAGAACCATGTATCTATTATGGGTGAAAAGACCATCAATTAATAAAAAATTATCGTAATATGAAATCATTTTACATGATTATTCAAAAAACATAATGGTATTTTTTTATCATATATAATAATCCAGATGTAGAGATACATTCATGAAAATTAAAATCTCAACATTTAATTAATTTCCACTACAATTTATTCTTTTTCTCTAAAATATGTGAGCTCAAGATAATTTTTATGCCTGAAGCGCTCGAAAAACATCTAACGGATAACATAAAAAACCAAAAAATATTTGGTTATTCTTCCAATTTTGATATATAGAATGAAACAATGAAAAAAAACTAAGATTGAATTTTTTTAAAATATTTAAACTGAGAAATAAGAATATAAAAAACTTTAATGTGATGACTTGTTAATGACATTTATTTATTAACATACAAATTTATATCTTCAATTTATGTTATCCATGAACTACACCCTAACATATACTCTTATGGTCATCTTGTTCCCCTAATAATTTTTTAAAATAAGATTATAATTTTTTCAAATAAAATACCTCGTAGTCTCATACTTGGTGTAATGAAATTCCCATTTCCATGCACCTGTTCATGATCAGTTCTAGCTCAAAACATCATTATATGTTTTGACAATGTGTACATCTGTTCCAGAGCCACATACACTTGTAGTATCTAGAAATGGAATAATATTTTTATAATACACTTACTCTATACATATAATAATTTATCGATGGTCTATTATACTTATTCTTATAACTATGTCTTTCACTAGGTTTTCTAATCAGAACCCCAAATATAACTAAACTTTTACATGGATACAAACTATAAGAACCCGTCTCTTTATTATACATCAATTGATTATTTATTACATAATAATACGCATAATACAACCTCAATTATCAAGAATCTAATTTTAATTTGTAATTAGGTACTTTACATGACAACATAAAATGGTAAATATACCATCTTTATTAAAATAGTCTTTAACATGCTCATAATTAAAATATCCTCAGATGACCAGGGGACATACTTGAGAAAGGGGTAAACTATAAATACTGGTATGTAAAGAAACATGGAATAACATGAAAAAGTAAATACATATTAGAAAATAAAAATAACAATGAGACCTAAAAGGTGTGGAAATCAAAAACATGAACAATGAGGAATTATATAACCTGGTAATCATAAATTCAACATGGGAAATGTGGAAACAATATAAAACACTAAAACATTAACATAGGTCGAGGAAAACTTCCAAGACATTATTATATAAAATTTCACATTAATGATTTTTTTAATCCCTATCCTAACATGAATTATCTTGAGAATAAACATTACCCAAGGCAGCATAGCACTATATAATTCCTGCCACACCCGTCACATTTGTTTCATTCTCATTCTTACATGTTGCACATTAATCATACAACATAAATTCATTATTCGTTATATTTTATTCCAAGATCAAAGAATACTTAATAAATAAATTTATTTACCGACTAAAATAAGAATAAGTGTATAAATATTAACACCCTTGAGAGTAAACAGAAAAAGAAATCACTACACTATTGATTTGGCATAGAAAATTGCAGTGAAATATCAGCAGCATAACATCTCAAAAAATTCATAAAATTGGGTGATCAGAGATAAAGGGGTATCTCATCATTTCAGAATAAAATATTTTATAATAGGGTCATAGAAATAAATATCCCAAAAAATTTTATTTTATGTAGAAGTAATAGAATAATAATGAATCATTAATAAATAAGAGAATGTGAGGATCTCTTACTATGAGATTGTGACTCAAAATACATGGGAGGAGCTTCTTGAGAGCTTTGGGGCACCATGGGATGACTCAAATGAGGGCTTGTGAGAGTAATTTAATGGGCCAATTATTTTTGGTGATGATAAATTAGAGGTGGGAGGGTTTATATAGGAAATGAATGGTCAATTATTTATCATTCCTCAATCATAGGTTCTTGTCTCTTTGCTATAAAAAACCGAAAAGAAAAAATCATACCATGATCTTCTCCAATGCATTCTACAAAAGAGTGGTTTCATCATGATTTTATATGGAAAAGGCCTGAACATAATAAATTATTATCCTTGGTGATGTGGAGGTGATTCAAACTCTTAGTGAAATTATATTAAAACCTTAAAATATATTATTAATTTTGGAGAATTCTTAATTGATATATAAAATAAATAAAATAAACATAAAATATGATTATATTAAATGGGGAAAATGTATTGGGTTATGGATTCCATTTATAGTATTTATTAAATCACTTTTAGGTCATTATGATTTTCTAATGTACTCAATATATTTATTATATATTTTATTTTTAAGCAAAAATTCAATTATCTCGGAAAATTATGAAAAAATTTCCATTGTATAATTTCAAATTTGTTATTAATATATATATATATATATAATCCAAATAATTTTATAAATATTTTAATTTTCAATTTAAAATATCAACTGACATTTATTAAAAAATGATGTGTTTTTTTACAACAACTATTTTTCAAGCCTTATAAAAATTATATTTTATTTTATAAATAATATATCAAAATTTATATTAAATATAAAATTATTTATTAATTATATTAAAATAAAATATGATTTATTTTTGAGATCCATTAATTTATCAAAATCAATTCTTTAATTGAAATTGAATATTAATTCAAAATACAGTTTGTGTTTTATTATATCAAAATGTAATTGTAATCAAACTAATTATAAAATCATTTATAAATTAAAAAAATGAATAAAATTAACAATAATTTCAATCAAAAGAAAATATAAATATTCATACTATTAGGAATAATTTTTTCTAGTATTTTTGGAATTATTATCACCCTAAAATAACATATTTTTATATTACCATGATAATAATTATTTATTATAGTTAATATTCATATCATTATAGAATTATGTTAACCATTTGAACAAAAATTAATTATGATGATTTTTATTATTGAAATTTTTTTATCCAAATCAATTCTTGTTTGTGGATGAATTTAATTTAATATAAAACCCACAAGCCTGATGTAAAACAATTTCTCAATAATTGCATTTTCAAGTAAAATATGATTTGACATTAACTCTATAACTAGTCATATTCATTATTGTAATTTCAACTAATATATATATATATATATATAATCTAAATATATCATTTATATCAGTTCTCACTAGTTTTCATCTTAATTTATTATAATAGAGAGATATTATCAATCTTAAAAATCTTTTCAGAAAAAATGGGTTTTTAAATACTAAATCTATACGTGTATTAAAATTAGGAATAAAGATGATTTAAATGTACTTAATTGAAATAAATAAATTTAAATAATAAATATTTTACTTCTAAATAAAATTTAAATAATAATAATATTTTCAAATAAATTAACATATGAAATGTTTACATAAAACGTTATTATTTGTTTTTCACATAAAAATATGTATTATAAAAAATCAAAATATCAACTCATGTTAATTTCGATATGATTTTTATCAAAAATTATGATAATTTTTTTAAAATAAATTTTTTAAAATTTTATTGAAAAAACAAATAAACCTTTTTTTAAATGGAGAAATAAAATTATGTTTTGAAGAACACATATTTATATGAATGAAGGGATATTAAAAAAATGATTGATTATTTATTACATATTTATCAATATATTTAGTATATATATTATAAAGTAGTTAAATATTTTCATATATGTAATATGAATGTCTAGGATAAAATGATCATATTTAAATAATCATTATTCATTTTGGTTCAGGGTTGTGTATCACAAACACTATTGAATAAAAGTTTTCTATTGTAAAAACAAATTTCATTACACATTTGGGGTTTTATTTTATGTAATTATGAGTTCAATTAAAATTTTTAATGGGTTTTGGAATAATAATATATTAAGGATTTAATAACCATTTCAGTTTGTAAATTATTTAATAGTACATTAATTATGGTATATTGGATTGTGGTTTCTATATGTTCATGAGGGTTGAAAAGTGATTCAATAAAAATGGGAAATTTTTTTATGATATTATAGTCAAGATTGTGATTACATTTCAGTTTTGTATCAAAATTTCATTCCAAATTTTTTTTTTAAATTTATTATAATTTATGATTCTATTAAGATTTATCACGATGATTAATTGTATCTTATGATGTTTTTTACTGTGTATTGGAAAATGAAAACTTTAGTTTTAACATGTGATTTTAAACTAAAGATTATTTTGGAAGAATGAAATTAATATTTTGGGATATAAGGTGAAATTTATGTGAATAAAAATGAGGTTAAAAAATTTATTAATATAGAGGTTATTTTGGTTATTTTGGATTTAGTGTTTTTTATGGAATGATATTAGTTGACCATTTGGTGTTATTGGGGAAATTTCAGGGTAAAAATTATTATTTCTTCACACAAAGTGTCATAAATTTCATATAATATTTTACATTTTTCTAATAGTTTTGTTTTTGTTTTATGTTTAAAGAAAAATAGAATATCATTTTATACATTGAAGTATTATTTGTTCTGTTAAAATTTTATGTTACTGCTCCAGGAATTAATAAACATATTGAATAATAATCATTTAGAGAAAAATATGATATGGTAGTGGAAATTGAATAAAGGATGAAATTTCACCTCTCAATTCTAAATGATTCCTTATGTTATTTTTCAAATATGAAATTTAATTCATCAAATATTGTTAATGGATCATGAAATATAAAATACATCGAATAAAATTAATTTCTTATAAATTGATTGTTATTTTCAAACCACATTTATTTATGGTTTTTTTGGTTATTTAATTTTTCATGAGCATTCAAATTCATGTGATTGATGTTATCTATCACTCAAAATGATTATTTTGACACTGCCAGTTTCTTCCATTAATATATTTTCACATTCCATTTATGTTATCCTATATTTTTCATAGGTATATTCTATTAATAAAGACCTCTATATATCCCTTTCCATATTTGTGGGGGGATTTATTAAAAACCATTTTTATGATATAGTTTTTAAATAATAGAATATTACATTAAAAACATGATTAGTGAGAAAACGATCAAAATTCAAGGATAAAATTTAATAATATAGGGAAAATTTGATAGCACGATATTTTAAAATAAGACAAAATTTGAAAATGTATACAATATGTAACCTATAAAATTAATGAACAACAATATTACATTATTTTAAGACAATAATATCATTTTTGAGAATTAAAAGAAATGAAAATATGTAACTATAATATTAATTATATATATAATTAATAATGAATATATTGTTTAAAAAAAATTATAGGATATAAAAATTCAATTTGTAGTAAAGTTATTTAATTCTTCAATACTAGTATTCATCATAAATTCATTCATACATTTTTTTCAAATAATAATATAATTAATTTATGGAATTTCAAAAAAAAGTATATAAAAATAATAAAATGTATTTAAATAATCATATGAAAATTATCATAGGTTTCATCGTTGTATTTTTTTCTAAATATTGATTGTGTAATGAATAGGGAAAAATATTCATTATTATAAGAAAATTACATTTTTTCAATCATTCACAAGTTTTTATTTTTAATGGTTTCAATGTAATTTTAGTAATATTATGTTATCAATGACACATTTCTGTTATTTTTAATATATTTTGGGGTCTAATTTTCAATAAATTTTTTTATATATGTTAAAAATTAATATATATAAAAGATGTTTTTATAAAAAAAGTTTTCCATTGTGTTTTTTATCATAAATTAATTTCTACCACATCTAGAATTTCAATCCTGGAAAATGGATTAAATATTATGATTCATGATCTCCAAATTTGGTAAATACATCCCTTTTTATTTTTAGTCATTATTAATAGTAACAATAGTAAATTTTTATTACCACAGTAAATAGAAAATGCATTAATTGCGGTTAAAACTAATATGATATGGCTTAGAATTCATTCAAACACATCCCCTAATCAAATTATAACAATCTATTTCATCCATATTCACAATTAATTAAAAAATATGAAATTTTATTGTCTTTTATAATTGATATAGTCCTTTATAAAATATATGTAAAAGATAAAGTTAAAAATTAAACTATATTGATTTAATATATATAATATTTTAAAACAATGTAATGAAATAATAGATAGGTTTAAAATTATTATTTAAAAAATTAAATAATTTTTTCATCTTAATTTGTATTTAGTTCTTATTGATGAAAAAATTACATTAAATTCATACACACCATTGATATAGTTCTTGGGAATGAAACAAATGAAAATAAAGAAAATTATTCTAAAAACAGTAAAATCAATTTTTTGGTGAATTAATGTTTCCCTCTAATATTAAATATATATATATATATATTTAATTTAATTATATTTTTTAATTTTTTATAAAATAATTTCATTATTGACATGGATTTATAATAGTAAAATTATCTGAATAGTTATAATAATTGAAGTAATAGTATTTTATGTTTAGTATATATTATAACTTTATTTAAAAGGCATAGAAATACATCATAATAAAACTATTTTTTTAAAATGGTCTTAAAATAATAAATCCAGTATTAATGATTCAATTTTATCCTTATACAATAAATTAGGACCCTTTAATATTGAAAATTTCATTACCATGAATAATGATAAAATTTGTTAACCGTGATATTAAACCAAATGATAAAATTTGAAATGAAATATAATAATGTAAAAATATAATTGGATGATTTTAATAAGATCATATCTTCCTAGTATTTTAATTCATGTAATTATGAAATTATTTATCTCATTATGCACATACTCTGATATAATATTTCATTTATTTCCAAAAATTTCATTTATAAAAATTTATTAAAAACAATATTTTTTTAATTAATTTAGAATTCAAAAAATATAATCATCATACCAGAGAATATGAATTTGTCAAAACATTCAACCATGATTGATTTATGTGTCACCTAATCTTTTATTGTAACTTACTTGAACATCAAAAAGTTGAAAACATTGGTATTATGTTAATTGTTAAAGGGGTTAGGGTGGGGTTAAAACTAAGAGATATGGGTACAACCAAAACCAAAACACATCAAAAAAATTGAATGTCATTATTTTTACCAATATACATATTATATTCATTTTATATCAATTTGGATCAATTTTCCTTTGGTAATCAATTTATTTTAATATAATTCAATAAATAATTCCATGTGTGTACCTCCCCTCACTTATATAATGGCACCTCATCTCCATCACTATTCAAAATGTTTGAGACTTCAAGATGGACTACAGATTTCCCAATTCTGTACTATATATATATATATAATTTATGTATAGGTTTTATGATCCCACCATAGAGTACCCCTCCTTGCTAAGAAACTAGATGATGATAGTGACCGACTGAGTCCATCATGTTGTAGGCCCCACGTTGGTTACTAGCACCTATGGTATATCATACATACAAGTATGAGGCATTAACCTCTATGATAATCATGTTTATGATGGAGATAATTAATATTCCCCAATAAAATAATTCTCAGATATATAATTGAGATTCCATGTGAATACATGTAATGTCAAGCCTTAGTAAATAACTAGAAATGATCCTAAATGTATTAAAAACAAGAATTTCAGTGGAAACCACAAGTCCTAAATAGCTCATGTGACCCATGAGCTTGTAATATCCAACCCTATCTCCAACCTTCTCATTCTAAATTGAAATTAGTTTATATATACAGGGGTGATCATAATTTTATTCCTAATACAATCTATTGTATATCATATCCTGTAAAATTTAATGAAAGAAAACTATAACTCAATAAGTAACAACTATAACTAACTCATTATCCAAACTGTTACACTAAATTCCTAATCTCAACATGGATATTTATCACCAACTAAATAATATAATAGATAATATATTTTGGTAATAAATCAAAAATGGTACCCTATTACAACTTCCACGCTAGTTTTCCACTCTTATCTAACATCATATATCATGATCTGTCTATCTCCAAAAGTAAAATTTCCCAAAAAACTCATGGTCTAAGTATTGAAATATTTACATCAAACCTAAAATCATCACATTATCTTATATCACATATCAATGGAGTAACAATGTAGTTTCTAAGATCCACAACAGCCAATATAACATGTTTCATACTTCATTTATTATACCTAAAGCCATTTCCAACCATACACTTAGTATGTTGCCTCAATCCATCACATCTAATATTGGCCACACCTATAATAATAATATAGATAATATATCCATATATACAACTATAAGAAATAACACCAAGCCATTACAGTCCATTATAAATAAATATGGGAAACTAACCATCATTCATACACAGACATAATACAAAAAAGAGAAGATATTGGTGCTAGTGGATATAGATATTCATTCGTCCCACAATAATATGAATATTGATAAAACCCACCGAGAGACTGTTAGAAAAGTATCCCTACTTGCATCACTATAGTTTCATATGAAATCACAAAAAATAATAGGATATAATATAGGTGAGATCCATATGATGGGGATTTCATAGTCCTAATCTCAACCGTAGCTAAAGTCACACGAACACCTGACTTCCACTAATAAGTAATAAATATTGTATAACAAAAAATAATATAATGGAGTTCCATTTAATGAATTATTTCACTTTTATCATTTTGTGTTTTTTGTTAAATCATTACACATTAATTAAAATATTTACAAAATTAATTTCATAAACCATAAGAGTAATTCCTATGAAATCTAAGCCCAATACATTCTAATACCATATCTTTTCAATTGTAAAATCATATATGGGATCTAGTAAAAACAACCCCAATGGTTATATCATTTATTAAACATTACAAAACATTCCATATTGATAGGTAATCCATGAAATTATCATTATCTACCACCAAGAGGTATACAAACAAACACATCCATCTAACTCAATTAGTGGGTAAAAGAATGTTGATAAATATGTAGCATGTCCATATTTCTCATTAAAAATTTTAATGTTTAGAATGTATCAATTTTTTTTGTAACATCAACATGTTATCCTAGATTCAATCAGTTCCATCCATCCTAGTTCCATTCCAAATACACAAAATAATATCCTTCTGTATCGTGTCACCAAAAGCATCGACTACTACCAGATCCTTATGTTTCCCCACAAATTTCTAAATAACCATAATAATCACACATCACATCATATGGATCATATATTGAAAAAACATATGGATTAAAACAATGACAAATTTTCAACAAGGAAATATAGTCCCCAAAAACTACATATTCTGACTTCACCTGCAAATAGGCTCTCACAACCCCCAATACAAGGCATTCAAATATTATAAAAAATTAGGCACTATAAAAAAAATATTTATCTTTATCCAGAAACCTGCATTTTATAACATCATTTATTAACTGACTAATTAACCCGGGTTCAATCCATGGGAATCATAAGACACTGGTTATTTATAATCATAATTTATTTAACATTCATGCACCCTTTTATTAAATATTTAAAAATCATAATTAAATTAAACACCTGAAAAATAATTTCTAATATAGGTAATAGTAATAAGATTTATAGAATAATGTTTTAAATAAATTTAATTAAATATATAAATAAAATATTCAATTAACATTCCTAGTTGCATCTATTTTATTACAATCAAATAATAATAAACAATGGATTAATAAAATACTTCATCTTCTGTAATTCATTAGAAAACTAATAAAAATGATTACAAGATTTACATTAAATATCCATATTCATAAATTTCAGAATGATACACCATTAATAACAGCATTCTATAAAAACCATAGTATATCTATCAAAATTTGTAGAGAAAAATGCTGAAAACCATTTTCATTGTGGAAAGAAACCAAATGTAATCACTAAATAGAAACCACCTCAATTCATTAATCTTATTTATTCATTATTATGTTAATTATTTAACCATAAATATGGATAATCCATGATAAATATTTTATTTTACATAGATTAAATCAGATGTAACAAATATACTACATCAATATTTTAATATTCTTGAATTGTAAATGGAATGTAGACCCAAATATCTAATCACCACTATCATAAGAAAACTATGATCTCAAAATTATTTACTTCCATGAACACATAATAGTATGAAAATTTAGACATTACTAGAATAAGATAGGAAGAATCATAATTCATGGAATGAATAATAGTTGTAAAATGTTATAGAATATAGATAAAATAGGGGAAAATAAGAAGAAGATGCCTCAGATCACCCCATATTGTTCTCTAGATGTTTTAAAATAATAATGATCAAAAAGGGGATTCAATACCTTTTAAAACAACCCTGGGAAGATAGGGTTTGTGTTGAATATGTTTAAGAGAAGTGGGGTCAAAGGCCTAAGGGGTATTTGTAGGAAACAATATTTTTTTGAAAACCACAGTTCACTTCCTAGGACCATGCAGTTGAATATTTATAAATAGAAGGATTATGATGTAGTGGAAAGAGACCATGCCGCAACCCCTCTATCAAAGGTGCATCCAATAATTAATTCTTCCTCGATGGTGAAAATATAAAAACTGAGGGCATAGAACATAGTGTTTCCAAAAACCACACCACAACAATAACATTTTTAGAGGTAGAATTGAAAAATGTTATGGTTCATTCACCTCACTCAGAATTTCAGTAAAGGACATTGGGAAGGTCATCTTCCACAGCTAATGATCCATTCCAAAATGGTGTTCGAATTGATAGAGAAGACCTATTCACCCATGGAAGCCATAAAAATCCACAAATATGGATTATAAGACATGTAATATGTATTTTATTCTATATTCAAGGTCTCCACGCCACAAAATTGGCTGAAATCCCCAATTTTCCCTCCAAACACCCTCAAAACTCTTTAAAACCACATTTGTGATCCTCTAAATCCATAAACACACAAATTAAATTATTTTAAAAATCTATAACCATTAATTATATACATCTCAAACCATTCACATATGTTATAATTAAAAACCAAACCCTGAGTGAAAATAATAAAAAGGGTTTTATGAACAACCACCCTGTGAGATACCTCTCAAGGATCTTGCAATCACAAGACCACAACTACATCACTCAATGGAAAAAATTTACAAACAAAACAAAAATCAACCTGCTCTAAGGCATTCCCATAAGGTATATACATATAAAATGAGAAAAATTCTATAAAAGTAAATATAAAAAAATCTCATAAACTAGAGAAGGACAACATCCAAAAAATGGGAAACAATTAAAGTTAAGATCTAAGTAAATAATTGGTCATGATATTTTGTGTGTATCTATGAAACACATTATTATTTAATCTCACCCACACCATAATATACGAAAAATATTGGAACTATTATAATTAAAACCCATGAAACACCTTATCTTCATAGTCTGGGATCTCTATAGGCGTCTCTTCGAATATCAATTTTATTTTAACATTCATCTCACCCCAATTAATGATGTGAGAGTTATCATGAATTTATTGGTAGACAAGTGTCATATAAAAAGTATCATGTATATGAATCTTATTTGGATGGATTTATATCTAATACAACATAATTATAAAACCATCTAAATAATCAAAAGGCCTAATGATCCTTAGAGAAATAATACTCCCACAACCAGACCTCCACTGCCTATGATGAAAAGTAACCCAAAAAAACATGTGATCTCCCAAACTGAACACTGTTGGTCTCCTTATGTGATTGAAATTTGAATTATAATATTCTTATGTATCATTCATCCTCTCATGAATTACCTGAACCAATTTTGTTGTGTTATACACCAATGAAAACCTGAGAATTGATAACACTCCCACCCCAGTACAACATAATGGAGAATGGAGTGGTCATTTGTACAATTAATCACAACGGTTTATACCAATTAGTTGTGAAATATATTATTGTAATAAAAACCCAATTGTAGGTTCCTCATCCATAAACCTCCAATATCACAGACACAATAATGTAACATTTCTTAAAGAATCTGCTAGTCTCGATCTATCTGATAATTTATCTATAGATGAATATTAGTCCTAAAAAATAACCCAGATCCAAAAGCATGATGAAGTCCTATTTATATCTTATTTGAAAAATTATGACCCTAATTATAGTTAATCATCCATGGGATTCCATGGTGTCTCTTCTCCTTCTCCTCATACATATGGAAAAAAACCATTATAGATCTCAAATCCTTAAGTGCAATAAAGATGGATGGTTTCATTAAATGTTCAAATATCCCCCATATATAATCAAAACCTTTCTAAGCACAAGGTAAAATAGTAGTGAGATACATTGATTTTCACACCCACTTTTGCTGAGTAATATCAATCATTTAGATAAATCCATTGATAATGTAGTTTATGTCCTTTAGGTTCTAGTAGACCAACGATATATACACAAACTATGCAATGGAATCCTTCATCACTAGAAATAGAACTAGCACAATAAGTGATCAGTTCATATCATTCATTCACATATTCATATAAAACTACTCTGTAAATTTTAGTGAACCATTAAAAAAATCACTAAATTAATAAAAATCCTCCTTTAGAATAAAAACTGATATTTTAATTCATCAATCAAACCATTGGGTGAATTACCAATTAAAACTTATTATCTATAGACTTCCTCCTTATAAACAACTATCTAGTAATTCTCCAACTATTTTACATAAGATGATGTTGTAATAAAATCCCCCACGGTAACATTACATCATTTTTTGAGTTGGTTGTGTTCATTGACAATGTAGGTTTTCATGGTGAATTATTGAGTTCTACAGATTTTATTGACAATACATAAAGAAAATGCACCATGAAAATGAAAATAATATCTAGAGGCGATACAAATGAAACAATACAAGGTGGCACCATTTTCCACCATTTTCCAAAATTTTGGGTTGCCGAATTTGGAATTTGGAGAGCATCACAAAATTGGGATTTTCATGATGCTATCATAAAAATATGGAAAAGTCAAGAGTTTTGTAAAGATGGTCTTATTGATGTATATTTTTCTAATATATGATGGATGTTGACGGTGTTCTCCATGATTATTATAACCTTCACAAAGAGCAGTAGTAAAGAGCATTGCAGCAATGCTTTGTGGTGCCAGTGCATAAGAATTGATGGAATGCTCCGCGATCACAATGATCTCTGTGATCCAAAAAATATTCATGGTGCTCCTTGATATGGAGAGAATTTTGGAGGGAATATCAGAGTATTGTGATTTGATATAACATATCACAGATATTTCATGGTTGGTTCTCAAGCCGGTGGAATCACCTATAAAGAGTTCTCGACCCTCTCAAGTGAATTATAGTTTTTCCCATGAAACATTTGTATCTCTAAATTCAGGAAGGTGGTTCACATATGCATTATGCTTCGTGAATGCTAGGAGCTTCATAGTGGATATTCTAGCTATGTGAATGAGGTGTATTCTTCATTGGTTTAGTTTTTTTGATGTCTTTTTATCTATGATGGCCTAAGCTCTCTCAAAAGAATAAGCATTGTGAAGGTCAAAGACTTGAGAAATAATGTGCTCTGCAAATCAGTGAGCTCTGTAAAGGTGTCTGCTTTTTGAAGAGTTACAGACATCATGAAGCATTGTATGTGCTTTTCAAAATTGGTAGCTTTATGAATTTGGGTGATTTGCGAAGATATTTTCAAAGGTTGTTGGCCAATCATCAGTGGAAATTAGGTTTTCTTCAGTGGATGAAATTTGGACATCAACATAGAATCTATATATAGTGAAGGCTGAACTAATTATAGATAATTAAAGGACCTAAAAGTCTTTAAAATTTGAGTGAATCTTCTGAGGAAGCCATGATGTCAATAAATTTGAGAGACAAGTTATTTATCCAATTTTAAGTGGTTGTAAACCAAGAGGAACAGTGAGTCGACATCAATATTTTAAATAGCAGTGCGCTAATAGTGGATTATGATCATTGGAACATCGCCAAAGTATTCTCCTTGGATGTTGCCTAGTGAGGGTGAACCAAGAATTTTTTTTTTCTTGTGCATTCTTAAATATTCATTCATACTCTACAATGGTAAGGATAGAGTGAAGTGGGTTATGTCTATGAAAAAAACAATACCCAAAGGGGCAGTTGTTTTAATTTTTTACACCCTGATTCACCTCCCCTATCAATATATCTAGCCTAATAAACATAATAGATGAATACACTATCAACATTAAAATGCAACCTCTATATATTTCCTTTGTCTCATCAATATGAATCATTGAATATTATTATATGTTTCTCTATGAAACCATAGATTAATGTATGGCATCACTATGTGAGTTTCTACACATCACATCAACTATAATGTTTCCCTTTCCTTGTGTGTACATAATCTCAATGATTAAATACTACAATAATCCTATAGAATTTAATTATATAATGTTAATATCATGTTATTAATATACATACATGAGGGTCTTAGGATTTTTAAGTACCCAAAAACTCTCACCCATGAGGTAATGTCCCGACAAAATCATGTTAAGAAAAACGATCACTAATGGAAGATCATGTGTTGAATAAATACACTATGGTTACATAATTTTTGAGAACCATAAAAAATGATCTCTCTTGGATCATACCATAGCCCAAACCATGATTTTAAGTATCGTTGAAGACATCATTCTGAGCTCCCTCTACTGGAAAAAAGAGGAAAATAGTGTTGACCAACTTCTATATCAGGTACTATCAAGCTATCTAATAGTGGCATGTCTACAAGAATTCCTAATCCTTTCTATTACAGGATATTAGAAGAGTCTCATATTATTTTAAATTCACTAATAATCCCCTATAATAACATTCATTAAAATGGAAAATCCACATCTCCACATCATTATTGGGGGATTCAATAGAAATAATTACCTCAGTATTAAAATATTGCATTGACAATCATTTTCTATACATGAAATGAACCAAGAAACAAACATAAAGATTCAATACCTAACACTTTTAAAACATCCCAAATTGATAATGATAACACATATCTACCAAAATTCCACTCGTTTTCTCTAGGTGCTCCTCCTCTGATGTGGCATACAATCGGAAGTTATTTATGTAAACCCCCAAAAACAGATCTCAGAATTCACTTACCACATTGTTCATTATAAGAAAAAAAAGTAGATAATTATCTACAGGGAACAACATTATAATAAAATCATTAAACACATAATAATAATGAAAACCTATCCGTTTAAAATTCTCATGTTATATGAAAATATTATGATATCCTAACAAGTGATCAATCATTGAGAACAAACTAACTCCTTCTAGTTGATCAAATAAATCATCAGTCAATTGAGAAGGATAAATATTCTTCACTATTACTTGATTCAAGATTAAATAATTAAAAAAATACATAAAAATATATAAGAATTCAAGAATAACAGACCTGGTGCACCACAAGGTAACACAACCATCAAAACTGAACCTCATTCCAAACGATTAACGAGATATGCTCACATGTATAGAAACTCAGAAGGAACAATTCTATATGGAGACATTGAGATTGTAGATGTTCCTAGTTGTAGTTTGATCACAAAATCATTCTCTCATCGTGGGGGGTGGGGCGCAAAAACCTTTGATGAACTTAAAATCATCTTGTCCATCAAGAGAGATATGGACAATACATTTAAATGAAACAATTTATGATCTTTCATTCTAAAAATTTATAGAATCATCATCAGTATCATTAAACACAAACATACTCATGAATAAATACAAAACAATTTGAACTAAATATAGGGATTTTTACCATGAATTATGTTGTTAGATTGTATCCATAAACAGAGGATGTATCCCCAATTATAGTGATTCTACTGTACTTGATCACAATTTCTACATACTTCATAAAGATATTATTGACCACTAAAAGGCATAGTGACTTCCAATGAACTAGATTCATCTCAAGATCACATTCCAATGAATTGATTAGTGAATGTGATATGAAAGAATGGTTATATTTAAATTATATAAGGAATGTTCCCAATGATAAAATAAAATAGAATGGTACCTCGAATGTTATCTTGACCTCATAGTAATAAAAATTCCAAAGAATGCAGGTGATCAAGGCCAACTCCATGACCTCTATAGACATGATGATGAACGCCTGCATGGATGCGATAAAACCTTTAATAATAAGGATCATCTCAAGTCAATCCTATACCTTCCCCATCTCCTCTCTGCATGTCCCAATCTAGATAATCTTTCCTCTACCACCTTACCTAAAACTACATAAATGGAGGAACATGAATTGAAACACCAAGAACATGATACCTACATAGAAAGAATGGTCACTCATGTTGATGATGACCTTATCCTCCATAATGAAAACAGAAAAGTTATCCCATAAAAAAATTTATATGATTTGATACCCCTAGACAAACAAGATGAAAAGGGATACGACCAACCCACATCTAATTAAAAACTATTTTGGCCTGAAAAACGGAATCCTTGGAATATTTTTCTACATCGTGAACAATCCGGATGAACCACTTCTGATGATTATCTAGTGTTGGATAGTTACCTCTCAATAAAATTGTCTCTTTCTAACACCTGAATATATGTCTATAACAATATCATGGTTACTCAGTGATGGATATTTAGAAAAAATACATCCTCAAAATTCATTACCATGGAATCCTCATTATGAAATAGTTTTGGGGAAGACCACTGAAAAGTATTTAATTCGATTAGAAACAAACAGTTATTTTAACTCTCTTATTAATTTATAAAACCCACCTAGATATTTTCATCCATTTTGGATTAAGAATGAAATTTTTCTCAAAACCGGTCTTGTAACTTCTCCCATGACACTGTAAACTCTTAACGATACCTAGGGATCACGATTCAAAACTGCATCACCATTCTATGTATCACTTTCCTAGCCAGTGAAAATCAAATCTCTATTATAATACTTATAAATGTGAAATATATCTAAACATTCATCAAAAAAAAATTTGGTGACTGAGTGTGTAATGTTTCCATTATAATTTTGTAGAATTTGGCACTAAAATATCCCTCTTACCTCCTCCAAATGTCACTTTCTATAACCTCTACATTGTGGTGGTATTCAATAAAATCATATTTTACCTGATACAAATGTGTATGTACACTCAAATAAAAGAATGAAAAAAAATTGATAGAGACTCCTAAATACAAATTTCTCACAAGATTCCAAAATCCCAATGTATGTGCTGGTCTCCAATGTTTACATAAAATTATATACTTAACTGAAATCTTTTCCCAACCAACCCTTTCAATTTCACATGTTCTTATCTCTGAAATCAATACTATCTCTCTACATCATATTTTGATACCAATCTCTCATGAACCCCTCCTTCTATGGAGAACCCCTCCTTAGAGAATTAGAGACAAATAGGATTGTGACCACCCAAGCACTACCTCATACAGACCCATGGTTGGAGATGATAACCAAGAGAAAATAATTAATACTATTGTGGGTTATTTCTTCTAGGAAAATGTTTGGAATGGAAATATATGATAGATGAACTAATAAAATGATTCTGGAATATATTAAATAAATCCCAAGAGAATAAATTTAATTTCATTCATGAATAAAATGACTAGAAATGGAAATATATGTACCAAAAAACTAAACTCAGATATGACCATAAAGCCAAAACATATCATGTAGTCCTTTAGATAGTAGTATATTTTCATATTTAGAACACGATCATGATAACATAAAATATATGTTATATATAATTATGGTGATCAAAATAATATAATCAATAGGATCCTCCTGATATCCATTGTTATGGATGTTAAAAACAATTATAGTAAATCCTTGTGGATAATAAGTTATTCTAACCCATCACCTAAACAAGTATACTATGCTTCATACTTCACCATGTCTATATCTGACCATATAATAAAAATTCTGAAATTATATGTCTTATTAATAAAACTATAAGGGAATCCTACTTCTACATACCCACTGGATTTATACTCTTCCCAAACGTTATACATACTGATCCATCTCTCCCCCCATTTAATCCAACACAAAAAATATTGGACTATGTATCATAAGATGCACCACATTCATAAAATCATTACTCCATATAATATCATATATCTATTTACTAACTATGAAGTTTTTGGGAATCACCGCATCTTGTATGAAAAGTTTTATACAACAATTATTATACTTAAATCCATCACATCCCATACACTACATAAGGTGCCTCAAGCCATTAGAGCTTCAACATGTCATCCCCATAATAATGATTTTGGTGATATATCAAGGGGTAATTTTTTGGAAAATAACAAAAATATACTACATACCTATACACATATATGAATAAAATCAACCACCGTGTATACAACCATAATATACTAAAAAAAATATTGTCCCTAAAGGTGGTAGTTAGCCATCTCTTCCCCACCCTTGAAGATATAGGAGAAAACACCCTCCTAGTGCCCATTGTGTGTCAGTCACCCTACCAATATTGTTGGGGAAGTATATTAAATGAAAAAACATACATATTATAATATATCTCACAACTATACTATAGATATAACATAGTGTTTTTCTCTGTATTAGTTTTCATCACTTTCAAGATGGAAAACCACTCGTATGGAATAGAAATCCATTAACATACTAGAATTTTAAATAGTTGAAATTAATTACTTAAATATTATTTATAATTTCCATACATTAATTAATAAAATACATAATAATTTACAATGCTCCAAATTTACTTCATTATCCATTATAGTGAATTCAATTCCCTCTATCCAAAAGCCAACCCAATTCCATGTTTTCCCAATATTATCATCTCATTTTCATTCTATAAACCTCCACGACATTGGTTAATTAATTTATTTAACATTACTAAAAATTCCATTATTCCAATAGCTCTAGGAAAACACCCTAATATAATACCATGAGGGATAGAACAATGATCATTAAACTACCACATTATGTAGAGAGTGTAACAAAAATAAACCTGCAACTCAACAATCCATATTTCTAAAAATATTCTTATCCCAAAATAATATATATTTTATCACATAAATAGGTAATCATGTCTTAAAAAAAAATTAACCATACCATTTCTAACCCCAATAACCTCACATATATTCTCATGCATCCCTCTATCAATGATGTGAGCAACTACCACAACGTTGGGCCTCCCATCCCATATCTCACCACCCATATAATTTTAAAAAAATTAAAACCCTCATATTCATCACACATAGAAAGTAGAAGACTCAAAATCATAGTCAACTCGGAAATCTAGGGTCTAAACACAATGCACCCATTCTTCACTTTTAAAAAGGATCTTAATTCCCCCAAAAAAAGGAATTAAATCATTATAAAACATTGTTAATATATGTCCCCATCCTTAAGCCTTACCTAATCTTGAGTTTTTACAAGATTACACATTGAGGTTCTTTTTAGGTTTAGAGTTTTAGAGAATTAGACCATAAAAATTTCATTATATTCTACATTTAAAAAAAGTGGTTACATAACGATAGTATTCATTTTTCCCATCAACGGAAACATATTAAAAATAAAATATGGATTCTTTCTTGACACTTCCTTGACACTATTATCGTATCATGTACCTTTCCCTTGACCTGTGAAAATTATTTAAAAAAAACATGGGAAGAGCATAAAGAGCTCAGTAAGGGTTATAAAAATATGGAAATGAAACATGAGTTCATATATACATAATAATGAAATCATAATTTACCCATAAAACATAGGCACTTTAACATACCTCATCAAATCATGAATAAATCATAGAAATCATAAGAATTAAAAAGTAACATGAGGAATTCATAACATTATTACGTATGGATTAACCCTATTGGTTACGTTTGGAATACCCACCACAGTATATTCCCTAAATCATTTCATAGATAACTTAACGTTTCACTCCTTTACATTACACAATGCATTGGAGAGCTATATCGGGCTCACCCGCCCTTAGTTTATCACGGAACCACCTGTCTTCATAACAATGCCCAAGAACCATAACATAATCATAGCACATAACTTAAGAATAAAGAAAAGATAACATTCCCACATTACAAAAACAATATAACATTTTAGGATTTTGATATAATGAATCCATTCAAAAAAACCATTTTCAAAACCATTTAAAACATTTAATGAAGAGATTTTTGAATCAAAGTGTCCCATAACACCTTGAATCTTTTAACATTTTAATCCATTAATGTCAATATAAATAAATCCTTAATAAAATTTTGAAAACATGGATATTAATAACAAAAAAATCATTAAAAAATTTAAAGCGATATTTTGGTAAAAGGGTTTTTACCAAAATTTGAGACACATGAATACAATAATTGAGGATTAACATTTAATCAGAACTTTATAATATCATGAGAATAACTGGATTCATGATATAATATTTCAAAGGATAGTATATATACCATATAAGATTTAATTGGTGCATAACAACAATGAAGTCTCAATAGAAATGTTAAATGTGATGAAATCCCTTATAAAGAAGGTATCCTTGAATTAAGGATAAATCAATATCAAAATTAAGTGTGAAAAATATAAATACACCCAATATAAGTGGATATTAAGTTTAAAACAATAAAATTTCATTCACACATATTCAAAGGATTACATATTCAATAACTACATGTTGAACCCACAGAAATCAAAATTTGGTTAAAAAGTTCCCTTGGTAAAATTCGACAGCCTAACGACGTCACTTCAAAATTCACGAAAAGAGTTGATGAGAGATAAAATGGGTATCTCATCACATGGAAATAAAATTAAAATCAATAAGTATATAGAATATCATATCCCAATATAATATTATGTGAACTAAAAGACATAACAAAAGAAACCTTTTAGAAAGCGGAGGGTGAAAGGTTCCATTACAGACATGGGTATCTTTCGAGACATGTACGCCGTGAAAGAAGGACAATACAAAATTGATGTAAATACTCATAAATGAAATTATATTACACAATTATTAAATTAATGGGAATTACATACACCACTCAAACGAAATTTTGGTAAATGTAGCATAAATCTCACGGGAATAAAAGCGAGATGAAAAATCCCTTACGAAAACTCGGCAACCTAACGGCGCCACTTAAGACATCCAAAAGGGATTGATGAGATGAAATAGGGTCTCTCATCATATAAAAATAATGTTTAAAGAAGAGGGAATATAAAATAACATCCCCCAATATAACAAATGGTAGCTTAAAATAAGTGACATAAAGTATAATACTTAAAAAGAAAGAGAGAGGTTGGATCTCTTACGAAAAATTCGGCAGCCTAACGGCGCCACTCAAAACTTCCAAAATTGATTTATGAGAGAGAATAGGTTCTCTCCTAATATGAACATAAAAATTACAGTAAAATTAATATAAAATATTATCCCAATAACAAGAATGATGAGCTTTAAAAGGAATGACATAAAATAGTGTACTTAAAAAGAAAGAGAGGAGTAGGATCCCTTAACTCGGGTCCAATTTGACTCCATGGTTCTTTAATCTCCTGAATAATGAAAATGAGTTAATTTCTACTTCCATAAGAAACTTTTTCAAGTTAATTATTCCTTTTAAATCACTTATTACCATGGCATTAACAGTATGTAATTATTTTAGTTAACAACGGTCGTTTAAACGATTATTGGTACTTGAGTCAAAAATTGAACTTGTTGGAAAATAATATTCTATTTAGTTATAGGTACATCATATCCAGAATATTATTGATGTTATAAATATCATATATATATACAGTATATATTCATTTTATACTATTCCATAGCATTTGGAGATAAAAATTAACAGCACCGTTCATTGAGACGGTAGGCCGTACGTACGCATTAACGCTACTTTCATTTTTTGTCATATTAATGGAGTTAAAAAAATGATAGATATATATATGTTATTATTCCAGAATGATATCCATCATTTAGATGTAATATATTACATATATATCCATTATATATATTTACTTATAATAGTACATAACATTTTGAGATAAGAAATGAAATGTACCGTTCATGGAGACGGTAAGCCGTACGTACGCATGAACGCTACTTCCATTTCTATTTCATATTTAATGCAATTAAAACTTAATGATACATAATTGTATTTTAATTCCAGTATGGTATCATATATAATATCATTAAATATATCCTTTATACGTACCACATATGGTATTAACGAATCAAATCACTTTGAGGGGGCGGTAGTCCGCACTTCTTTAAATGAAGATATCGCGTATACCCATAATGGAAGCCATAAAGGTATGCCATAAATGAAAAATACCGAAGATTGAGGAAAAAATAAACATATTATATATCATATATAAATATAGTGACATCTTAATGGCCACCATGAAAGGTGTTAAGATATTATTGAACAATCATACTTTTGTGAGGCAGTAATTCGTCATCCACAGAAACAGTATGTTCTTTAACCATTATATGTAGTTGTGTGTAAGATTAGCTCAAATCCTTCAAATAAAAAACATACTAGTATATTTAAGATACTGGATTTGTGACAAAATAAATTAATAAAAAGAGTTTAGGGGGTTGGATAAGCAAAATAAAACAAAAGGACACAAGTGAAGACATTACCTTAAAATCGGGTAACTCCCTTTGGTTTCAGCTCAAAGGCTTCCTTGGGATGACTTTTGCCCAATGTGAGGCTTCAAGGAGTTAGAGAGGGATGCGGAGAGACAAAATGGTCAGGGTTTGGCAGATCCAATGGCTTTGGAAGTGCGGTTATGGTGGTAGAGGTGCTGGCCTTTATAAGAGGAGAGGAGGGGCACTCTTGGAATATAAGGAAATGTTACTTTATTTTAGAATGAGTTTCGGATTTTAATGGTCCCACATTGATGTGTTTCGAGTGTAAGGTCATAAAGGTTTGAAATCCTCCCATACAATAGGTTTTGGACATGTGTAGGTCTTAGATTTTACATTATCTTCCCATTTTATTTAAATCGTTTAATAATGAGGTCATCGCTGCATCATTAATTTAATTTATTTAATGTCTAAAAATTATAAAAATAATACTATGATTTAGAAAGATTTTTTATATTTTCTATTACTATTTATAGTCCAAATGATCATTTATGTAGACAAAATTAAAAATATTTCACTTAGGTGAAACATTCTTTGTTACATGTAACATTATTTAAAAATAAAAAGATAAAAAGTCACTTTCTCACAAAGGTGATTCCATGGGGCCCCCATGTTTGGCACAAGGCATCCCATGGTCTGCCACGAGACTACTAGTAGCCTTAGGACACATTTTTTGGTCATTTGTTATTATTATTATATTATCTTATTATCTTTAACTACCTGATTACCCATTAATCACGATAATTAAAGATAATTATCGTTGTTACTATTCATAATTTCCAAAAACAAAAGAGTCATAATTACATAATTTTAACCCTATGATACCAAATATGTAATCCATTTTACCAAATTATAAACACATAAATTGAAATAATTAATTTAAAAAAACATCCTGTTGTCAAAACAAATAGCGGGTTTTTTAGAAACAATATTTATGAAAAGTTTGGCACTTGTTTATGCCCAATTCCAAAGTGAAATTAATCCCAATGACCATTATTGGATTAAATGGTAAAAATATATTCCAATAACACTTTAAAAAAAATTAAAAAGATAATATAACCATAAAATTGAATTATATGAAAAAGCAGTTTTGATGTAAAATGCAGTATTCTTCACTATTCATTGAAAAAATGATCATTTTCCGAAAAAATACCAAAAATTAACCAAAGGTAAATTTCTATGTCCCAATCATAAATAATATGAATATTTTGTAAAATAGTGATTATAAAATTGTCAAAAGTTTTATTTAAAAAATGGAATTCCATCAAAAGGTAGTAAAACAATCTTTTAAAAATACTAGTGTATTCAATGCTTAAGATTGGATTCATTTGTATTTTAAGACTCTAAAATTTATTGGATAAAATTAAAAACATTTAACACACGTATATAACCATAATTTAGTTATTTATATTCATTCCCTCAAATACAATGGCTATGTGTTAACTACTATTTAAAATAATATTATTTTATTATTAGAGTGCAACGTAAGATTTCAAAGAAACTGGTTGTTGCGTATTTGGTAAGCCATCAATCATAGCGTTCCATTTAAATTAATATTGACATTTTTTCCACAAATAGGGATAAATATAAAAATGTCATATTCTTTTTTTACCTGCGGTGTTACATCCTTCCCCCCTTTTGGAAATTGTGTCCTCGAAATTATAAAACTGGGCTAGGAAACATCATTGAAAATCCCACATCGGAACAAGAGTCGGTAAAAAAATCACTTTAAAATAAATAAAGAGAAGTATAGAGGTCACCCGACTTAACCCATACTAGGATTCCATGTAGGAAAACATGGACATAGAGGAGAAAACATAGGGTCATGTTCTGATGGAGAGTGATAGAAAACATGTTTAGGAGAAAGTTAACCACAAAAGAATCACAAACTTGTGATGGGTTAAACAGTCTTCGATTCCCTAGTAGGAAAAGTTAATAGAATACATTTTTCTGTAAGTTACTTTTTATTGAGGAGTTTATTCATAAGGAAACATAATTACTTATCATGTGGACTTTCAACTTTTATTAGATTTATTACACAAACTCATACTTTCCTCAAAAGATGAGGATTTAGGAAGACTTGTTCACATTAAGAGTAATGTAATCAACTTCTAGAGAATCACCTAATCCACAAAAGAGAACTATATACTTCCCATGTCTTTAGACATTAACTAAAACCAAAACAAAAAAGGTTAGTACAAGATTAGATAATCCAGAAAAGGATAACCCTTTATAAAAAGAAAATCTATTCTTAATCTCCAAAATTTGTCCAGCAAAACCCAAAGTTCAACAAGGACCATTAGATAAACAATTTGTCCATAAAATCCTTCAAAATAAACCAAACTAAGATTGAAACCCAAATATTTGAAGGTTTTAGTCACATAGTCTTCCAAGTTAAATCGTAACATTTATCTCCAAACAACATCAGTTGCTCTTAATGTCTCGTATTGAAATGTAATTAACCTAATCACATATCCTCCATGATAGATTAATATATTTCCATAGATAACCCAAAATAAAATTACTCTTAATTCATAAAATTATCTAACTAAATATAATTAGTCAAACTAACCTGGGACTTCACGTAGTCCAGTGGTCGGCGATAAATACAAGTTGCACTTTGGTTGTGGTTTCGATTCCTGCAGCTTTGTCCGACGGGATGGGTTGTAACATGGTCTGTTTGTTGTCCTTTTTCCAAAACTATATAATTCTCAAATCATTCCCCAAAAAGATATAAAATCATCAAAAATAACTATAACATAATTTAACTTCAATTTTATCTCATGTCTTTCACTTACATTGTAACATTTAGTAACCCATATTTACCTCAAAAGGAAGGACCATATAAACCCAAATGGTTCTTTATAACTATGTCCACAAAAGAACAGATAACTATTCCTTGAATAAAATTTCCATATATTAAACATCAGGGTTACACATACTAGAAAAAGTCATCTAATGTAACCCCATCATCAAAAGAGACTTAATACTCTTAAGAATTTAACCATAACTCTTGAAGCCCTTATATGTTGACTTCTTACTCATTCAACATTCTTCATGATCCATTATCCATTCCTTTCCAAGTTATTCTGAAATAATTCTTTCCTACAAACAAAATCATGAATCATATCCTAAGATTCCAAAATAGGAAAAAAATAGTTATGAAATAATCCATACCTTTGATTGGTCATTGTCTGTTTCTTCATCCTCAATCGGAATGGCATTAGGTATTGGTAAACGAACATTTGTACGATCAAAGTGATCCAATTCACAATACATCTTCATAGGACATGTGTTTGCATAATGACCATGCACACCGCATTTAAAACATTCAATTGATCCCTCAGAAAGAACTTCTTTCCCTTTCCTCGAGTCAACTGGATGCTTCCTTTTTCCATGGTAGGTTCTTTCTTTATGACCTTCATTTCCACATCTATAGCATATTTATGTCCCTTTGAAACATTTTCCTAGGTGATTCTTTCCACATCTTTGACACATTGGTTTTTGAACACACTTACCTTTATGATTATTCCCTGTACTTCCGTAGGGATTTTTTTCTCGCATATATGATGCCTTAGAGAAATCACCAAGGTTTAGGTGGTCAATCATGACTCCAGATAGTTGGTTGAGGATAATCACAAGAGTTATCATTGCAGCTCCCATATCATTCAATTGCTTGCTCAAAAAACTGTCACAGTTTCCTTCACATCCACTATTACTTTGGTGCCTGCTAGATCCAGCCATTTACTAAAACCAAAAAGTTCAGTGTGAGTATATCAACAAAACCATCATGTACTAATGAGGAAGATAAACACTAAGACATACTCATTCACTTTATCTAAAACTAGGACTCTTTCTGAAATCCTAACCATTATGGTAATGTCAATTATTCTTAAATAATACCCTAGCCTCTAAATTTATCTAAAATGAACTTTGATACCAAGTATAAGTCCCCATCCTTAATCCTTACATAATCTTGAGTTTTTACAAGATTACAAATTGAGGAACTTTTCAGGTTTAGTGTTTTAGAGAATTAGATCATAAAACATTCATTATATTCTAAATTTAAACAAAGTGGTTACATAAAGATAGTATTCATTTTTCCCATCAATGGAAACATATTTAAAATAAAACATGGATTCTTTCTTGACACTTCCTTGACACTATCATCATATCATGTACCTTTCCCTTGACATGTGAAAAAAAATTCAAAAAAAACATGGGATGAGCATAAAAAGCTCAGTAAGGGTTATAAAAATATGGAAAAGAAACATGAGTTCATATATACATATGAATGAAATAAGACTTTTCCCATAAAACATAGGCACTTTTACATACCTCATCAAATCAGGAATAAATCATAGAAATAATAAGACATAAAAGGTAACTTGAGGCATTCATAACATTCTTACGTATGGATTAACACTCTTGGTTACGTTTGGAATACCGACCACAGTATATTCCTTAAATCTCTTCGGAGAAACCTTAACGTTTCACTCCTTCGCGTTACCCAATGCATTGGAGAGCTATATTGGGATCACCCACCGTTAGTTTCTCACGGAACCACCCATCTTCATAACAATGCCCAAGAACCATAACATAATCATAGCACATAACGTAAGCATAAAGTAAAGATAACATTCCCACATTGCAAAAACAATATAACATTTTAGGATTTTGATATAATGAATTCATTCAAAAAAACAATTTTCAAAACCTTTTAAAACATTTAATAAAAGATTTTTGAATCAAATTGTCCCCTACACCATCAAGCTTTTAACATTTTAAACCATTAATATCCATATAAATAAATTCTTAAAACAATTTTGACAACATGGATATTAAAAACAAAAAAATAATTAAAACATTTAAAGGGATATTTTCATAAAAGGGTTTTTACCTAAATTTGAGTCACTTGAATATAATAATTGAGGATTAACATTTAATCAGAACTTTATAATATCATGAGAATAAATGGATTCATGATATAATATTCCAAAGGAAATTATATACACCATATAAGAGTGAATTGGTGCATAACATCAATGAAGTCTCAATAGAAATGTAAAATGTGATGAAATTACTTATAAAGAAGGTATCCTTGAATTAAGGATAAATAAATCTCAAAATTAAGTGTGACAAATATAAATACACACAATATAAGTGGATATTAAGTGTAAAACAATAAAATTTCATTCAAACTTATTCAAAGGATGAAATATTCAATAACTACATGTTGAACCCAAAGAAATCGAAATTGGGTTAAAAAGTTCCCTTGGTAACATTCGACAGCCTAACGACGTCACATCAAAATTCAGGAAAGGAGTTGATGAGAGATAAAAAGGGTATCTCATCACATGTACATAAAATTTAAATCAATAAGGGTATAGAAGAACATATCCCAACATAATATTATGTGAATTAAAAGACATAACAAAAGAATCCTTTTAAAAAGAGGAGGGTGAAAGGTTCCCTTACCGACATGGGTATCTTTCGAGACATGCACCCCGTGAAAGAAGGACAATAAAAATTTGATGTAAATACTCATAAATGAAATTATATTACAAAATGAGTAAAATAATGGGAAGTACATACACCACTAAAAGGAAATTGTGGAAAATGTAGCATAAATCTCACGGGAATAAAAGTGAGATGAAAAATTCCTTACGATAACTTGGCAGCCTAACGGCGCCACTTAATACTTCCAAAATGGATTGATGAGAGGAAATAGGGTCTCTCATCATATTAAAATAAAGTTTACAGAAATATGAATATAAAATAACATCCCCCAACATAACAAAGGGGATCATAAAAGAAGTGACGTAAAGAAGAATACTTAAAAAGAAAGAGAGAGGTTGGATCTCTTACGAAAACTTCGGCACCCTAACGGCGCCACTCAAAACATCCAAAATGGATTTATGAGAGAGAATAGGGTCTCTCGTCATATGAAAATAAAAATTAAAGTATTATTCATATAAAATAATATCCCTATAACAAGAAATATGAGCTTTAAAAGGAATGACATAAAAGAGTGTACTTAAAAAGAGAGAGAGGAGTATGATCCCTTACCTCGGGACCGACTTGACTCGATCGTTCTTTAATATCTTAAATAATAAACTTGAGTTAATTTATACTTCCTTATGAACTTTTTTCAAGTTAGTTATTCATTTTATATCACTTATTACCATGTCATGAACACTATGTAATTATTTTAGTTAATAACAGCCGTTTAAACGATCAATGGTACTTGAGTAAAAAATTGAATTTGTTGGAAAATTATTTTCCATGTAGTTATAGGTAAATCATATAAACAATAGTATTAATGTTTTAAATATCATATATATCCATTATATATTCATTTTATACTATTCCATTGAATTTGGAGATAAAAATTAAAAGCACCATTCATGGAGACGGTAGGTCGTACGTACGCATGAACGCGACTTTCATTTTTTGTCATATTAATGGAGTTAAAAGAAAATGTTAGATATAAATATATGTTATAATTAAATAATGATATCCATCATTTAGATTTAATATATTACATATATATCCATAATATATATGTACTTATAATAGTACATAACATTTTGAGATAAGAAATGAAATGTACCGTTCATGGAGACGGTAAGCCGTACGTACGCATGAACGCTACATCCATTTCTATTTCATATTTATTGGAATTAAAAAATAATGATACGTAATAGTATTTTAATTCCAGTATCGTATCATATATAATATAATTAAATATATCCTTTATATATACCACATATGGTATTAACGAATCAAATCACTTTGAGGGGGCGGTAGTCCGCACTTCCTTAAATGAAGATATCGCATATACCCATAATGGAAGCCATAAATGTATTCCATAAATGAAAAATACATAAGCTTGAGGAAAACATAAACATATTATATATCATATATCAATATGGTGACATCTTAATGGCCACCATGAAAGGTGTTAAGAAAATATTGAACAATCATCGTTTCGTGAGGCAGTAATTCGCCATCCACAGAAACAGTATGTTCTTTAACCATTAGATGTAGTTGTGTGTATGTTTAGCTCGAATAATTCTTATAAAAACATCATAGTATATTTTAGTACTGGATTTGTTACAAATTAAATGAATAAAAACTGTTTAGGGGGTTATAGATGCAAAATAAAACAAAAGGACACAAGTGAATACATTACATTAAAATCAGGTATCTCCCTTTGGTTTGAGCTCAAAGGCTTCCGTGGGAAGACTTCTGACCAAAGTGAGGCTTCAAGGATTTAGATAGGGATTTTTAGAGACAAAATGGGCAGGGTTTGGCCGAGCCAAAGGCTTTGGAAGTGTGGGTATGGTGGTAGAGGTGGGGGCCTTTTATAAGAGGAGAGGTGGGGCACTCTTGGAAAGTAAGGAAATGTTACATTATTTTAGAATGGTTTTTGGATTTTAATGGTGCCACATTTATTTGTTTCGAGGATAAGGTGATAAGGGTTCTAAATCCATCCATCCAATAGGTTTTGGACATATTTAGGTCTTAGATTTTACATTATCTTTCCATTTTATTTAAATCGTTAAATAGTGAGGTCATCGCTGCATCATTATGATGTCATAAATAATTTAATTTATTTAATGTCAAAAAATTATAAAAAATTACTATGAAGTAGAAAACATGTTTAGAATTCAAATTACTATTTATATTCCAAAATATCATTTATGTAGACAAAATTAAAAATATTTGACTTCGGTGATACATTCTTTGTTACATTTAACATTCTTTAAAAATAAAAAGATAAAAAGTCACTTTCTCACAAAAGTGATTCCATGGGGCCCCCAAGATTGGCACAAGGCATCCCATGGTAGGCCATGAGACAAAAATTAGCCTTAGGACACATGTTGTGTTCATTTTTTATTATTATGATATTATCTTATTATCTTTAACTACCAGATTACTCATTAATCAAGATAATTAATGATAATTACCGTCGTTACTATTCATAATGTCCAAAAAAAGAATCTTAATTACATAATTTGGACCTTCTGATTCCAAATATGTAATTAATTTTACAAAATTACAATCACATAAATTGAAATAATTAATTTAAAAAAACTTCCTGTTGTCAAAACAAATAGCGGGTTTTTTAGAAACAATATTTATGAAATGTTTGGCACTTGTTTATGCCCAATTCCAAAGTGAAATTAATCCCGATGACCATTATTGGATTAAATGGTAAAAATATATTCCAATTATACTTTAAAACAAATTAAAAAGATAATATAACTATATAATTAAATTATATGAAAAAGCAGTTTTGATGTAAAATGCAGAATTTTTCACTATTCACTGAAAAATGAACATTGTCAGAAAAATACAAAGAATTAACCCAAGGTAAATTTATATGTCCCAATCATAAATAATATGTTAATTTTGAAAAATAGATCTTATAAAATTGTCAAAAGTTTTATTTAAAAAATGGTTTTCCATCAAAAGGTAGTAAGATAATCTTTTAAAAATATTAGTGTATTAAATGCTTAAGATTGGATTCATTTGTATTTTAAGCCTCTAAAATTTATTGGATAAAAGTAAAAACATTTATAACACATATATAATTGATTTTTAGTTATTTATATTCATTCCTGCCAATACAACGGCTATGTGTTAACTACTATTTAAAATAATATTATTTTTTTATTAGAGTGCAACGTAAGATTACAAAGGAACTCGTTGTTGCATATTGGGTAAGCCATCGAGCATAGCGTTACATTTAAATTAATATGGACATTTCTTCCACAAATAGGGATAAATATAAAAATGTTATATTCTTTATTTACTTGGGATGTTACAGTTAATCACTACCCAAAATATTTATCTTTATAAGAGGAAACAATTTCTATTCCACAGTAAATTAAACTACTAGTTTTAATATATTAAAACTATGGGAACACTAAGGAATAACCTATCTCAAGAATACATTTATTATTATGATTCCATGTTTTTATTCTACAATTTACAATATTAATGAAAAAAAATTCAGTAACATTCCACTTTAATTTCAGTTACATTAAAAATAATGATGAAATCAATTTATTAAACAATTCAATTAAATCATAGAAGTACATATTCAATTAAAATTTTATACTTATGTAAATTGTATTATCATCATATTATAAGAATTACTAGATTAATAAAACAAGCCTCTTATTTAATTATTTATTAAATGAAAAAAATTATTATTGTTATTGAATTCATTATGAAGACTCTTAAATTTTAACATGTTCTAACAAGAATAATATTATTCTATACAAATAGTTGTATGGAATTTATTATATTAACAAAAAAAATTGGTAAACTACTATGATTTCTGAAAAAACAACATGATATTTATAAAGATTAACAAATTCCATTAATTATTCTAGTATAATCGTTATTATGATAATTACACAACCATAAAAAATGATAAACCATTTAAAAATTAAATTTTTTTTAAAAAAATTAATGATAATTAAAAATCTCCTACATAAAACATTTGACATTCTTGAAATGGCATCTAAATGTGAAAAGATATCTTAGATCATCTCTCATTCAAAAAAATTATGATCTACCTTGGAATTTATTTCACAAAAATTGTAGATAATTAAAAATAAAACTCAATTATAATACTAAATATAAAAATCCAAATATGTGATAGAAGAACATCTTTTAAAAAAATTCAAATGGATAGAAAGAACATGAAAAGTGGAATATGCTGACATGGATCATGATTGATTTATAACTAGAGAATGGGGCTTCATACGAGTCAATAAAGGGATAACTTGCCTTCAAAAACCACCCATATGAATTTGTTTTATGTGAAATAAGTCAAATAGTGTTGGGTTCAAGAGAAACATGATTATTTATATGAAACAAGTTTTTAAGACCATAACAGAACTCTTAAAACAACTCTACATACTATTAATGATCAATACTAATTGGTTGTTTTGTAAGGATATTATTCCATACCAATGAGTAAAAAGTGAATCAGAGAATTAATCCATCCCCAAGGTGAATATCTAGTATAATCTAGGATGAGAGACCATATTCAAAACTCCAAAATTTTGAATCCAATCTATTTTTTTGATGTATCCTCAAAAACAACTTTGTCCTAGCCAACTCACCCCTTGTTATGGTGAAAAAAACCAAGGAACGTCATACATCGTAGTAAGATAATCATGATGAATCGGTATATGAATTCATGAAACATAAAAATACACCACTCAAACCCCAACTGCACCTCAGCATGGAATCCATTCCATAAAATACATTTTCTTAAGGAATATCCAGTGGCACTATGCTGCATCCCATGCATAGCTTTCTCATTCTGCCACCAAACACTCTCCAAACACCATGGAACCTCTTATAGGTACCTAAAAGACCTAAAAAACACATATAATATGGATTATATGATATGGGTTCTTACGATATGTTGAGGTATTCAATATATATCTTTTCAATAGACCATAATAAGGAATCATATGTAGGCCCACCGATGATGATGTAATCTTCTTACTAACCTCATTAAATTTTTAACTATTTTACCAATTATAAATAAATTGTTTCCATTATAAAATAATATATCAATTATATTCAATCTACTATGTTATTATGATGTAAAAATAAAAATCCACAATCATCCCATACAATGGTTAATGATAATGTTGCTTATGGATACATGAAAACCACTACCTCCAGAAAGCTATGTGGCTCTTTTTTCATTTGAGTTTTAAAATTATGGTCATAAATATAGATTTAGATAATATATATATATATATGATATACTAGTTATCCTTTAATGACTAATTATTAATTACCTTTTTAATCAATATGAAATAAAGAGAAAAAATCATTCATATGAACGGTATACTATCGCATTTAATGGTGTAAATAATTTTCTATTTCTCCATTTAATGGATGAATAAATATATATATATTGAAAAAAATGTGATATTTTGTTTTTGTTAAAAAAAATTAATTTATTGATCCATGATAAAAGAATAGTTATAGGAATAACAAAACCAATACTCTTAAGAAAAGGGAATCTTTAGACACACAGAATAATATTTTAATAAATAATTAAACATAAATGGGTGTTCAAATGTTAAAATGGGATCATATATTTTTTTTATTTATTTTAATGACACTATTATAAATTTATAAAAAAATTTATTATATTGGTTTTTAGAGAAAATTCGATGAATTTTGAAGTTGATGTAAGGGATTCTCATTTAACATTAATTTTTGTATGACTTATGTTATATTCACCACTTGTTTGAATTGTTTCGTGTATATGATACCATTTTATTTATTTTATAACTATTTCATATAAAATATTGGGATTGAAAAAATATATATGGATCACTCTTTATTGAGGTTTTGTTATGGAGATTACAAATTCACTAAGGTTTTATTTTTACAAAACCATTATCTTATCGGGATTGTTTAGGATTAAGTTTATGATGATGAACCATGGTTATATGCTTCTCAATAAAACCCTCAATTTTCATAACATACTTCTATTTTTATATATTACTTATTTTCATATGAATTTAATCTAATTATAAACTAAATATACAAATAGAATAACTATAAGGATGACTGAATTTACTTCCCTCTTTGGCCCGAAATCATATTTCTTCCATTTCCATGTTTAAAAAAAACACTGGAAAATTATTTTAATATTTACATATAATTTTTTAAATTAATTTTCAAAAATGATTTAATGGTTATAAAAATATTTAAACTAATTATTCTTATCATTATATGAATTTGTTAATATTTAATTTTTATAAAATATGTTAAATGAATTTTTTACACATACGTAAAAAGAATTTCAAACTATTATGTCTTTTAAATATATTGTAGATTCCATTTTATTTAACCAGATTTATTTTAAAATAATTATTTTTGGTAGTATATGGGATATTTATTAATATTAAATATGTTATTTCCAAGAGAAAAAAGTATTTTCATCATAAAAGGAATTTTTCATTTAAGAACTAGTATAAAAATATGATTCAATATTAATATTGAAATTTTGGGTTTTTAATGAAAATTACAATGCATAAGAAGGGTCGTTAAATTTTTGTTTTAAAAATACTTATGTATTTTTTTTCACATTTCACATTCATTTATTATAAAATTTTCATCAATGATTTTTTTAAAAAAAATCTCTATTTATACAACATCCAACATAAAAATCAAATATATTTTTATTTTTGATGATTTTTTAGTAAAAATTAATTAATAACATTTTTTATATTTTAGAAATATGTTTTTACTAATATTGACAACATAATTATATTGATATATAACTTTTGAAATTAATTTTATTTAAATTCTTGTCAAATTAAATTTAATTGGACTTTTCAAGATAAGTTTCACACATTACTGATGTGAAAATGTAAAATGTTTCCTCTAATGAAAGAATTATGTAATTATCTCATAGTTTTCCTCCTAATTTTTAAGATTCTACATAACGTGGTGGGGGACTGTTTAGGAAAAAATTGGGAGGTTCGGTGTGAATTGGTGGGGGAGTCTCAGAAGCAACGGTCGTCGGCGTAGTGTGAATGGCTAGTCACGATGAGGAGGACAACTTGTCTCTTGGGTGTCGGGGGATTCGGTGGGAACTAGTGGGGGGCATATCAAAGTAGGATCTTGGTGGTGATGGTCGTTGATGGAGCATGAAGGGCTAGGCTCTGAGGCATTGGGGCTGGACTGAACAGAGACACTACCACAAAACGGGGCAACAGAAGCGCGTCGTTTTATCAATGATATATAGAAAGCGTTGAAACAGGGGAACCCATTATCAGCACTAGCTAAAAAAATTGGAAAAGGGAACACCATTATAAGCACATTACATAACACAAATAATGCATACATTTATCAGCGCTATATTTACCATTTATAATTTTTTTAATAATATTTTAGATAAAATTATTATATTTACACACAAATATAATGTTTGTTTGTATACCTTATCTAAAAATTAATATTTGTAATTAATATATTCATTTAATAATTCAAAATATATATATATATACATATATATTTAATGTTTAAAAAATTTATTCCATATATTATAATAATATATATATTTATATTTATAAGATTATAATAAATTTCATTAATTAATTATTATATTTTTAGATTTATATGATTTATTAGATTTTTTTGATTTATTATCGATTTATTATATTTATATTTATTTGATTTATTAGATTAATTAATTATATTTTTATATTTTTTAGATTTTTTATATTATTGGATTTTTTAGATTCATTATATTTATTATATTTTATATATTTGATATATTTAATATTTTTAATATATTTATTTTACCTATAATTAATATATATAAATAACTTTTTGAATAAATATATTATTATTTAGAATTATCTATATATGAGTTTCCAATGAAGTTGGCCAATAAATATATTTACCATCTGTGCATATGTTATGTATCATAATGTTCATTTATACATTACACCATTTTTATTATTCAAGTTGTCCATTGATGGATTGTTTTCTATTATGTATATTTACTTTATATATGATTAATTCATGTTACCCATATATAATATTATGTTCTCAAAGATACATGTAAAATTACAATAAATATATTTTAATAATAAATTGTCTTATTGTATTTATAATTATTAAAAGTATCATTACATATAAATATTTTTATAAATATATTAATTCTTAATTATAATTACAATTATATATATATATATAATTAATAAATTACAATAAATACATATAAAACAATTATATATATATATAATTATTTAAAAATATTTATAAATATAATTATTTATAGTTATAATTATAACTATAAATAACTGTATGTATGCAAATATTTAAATAATTATAATAAAATAATTTATTATACTACTTATAATTTTATAATATAATTAAATAAATATATTTATAAATATATAAAAATATGTTTAAATAAATACAAATATTAATTATTATAATTCCTAAATTAATATAGTTATATTTAATTAATTATAAAATTATAACAAATATATTACGTATATATGTTTATATACAAATATTTATAAATAAATAGAAATAGTAATAAATATAATTCTAAATAAATGTATATATATTTTAATAATTAGAAAATTATAGTAAATATATTTATATATATTTATAAATTCATAATTACATGTTTTATAATTTTATAATTATATAAATATAAATATATTTATATTTATAATTAAAATAGTAAATAATTTTTTATTTATTATAATTTTTAATTATAATTAAATAAATATATTTATTTTCTATTAAATATAAATATAAATAATTATTTATATATTTAAATAATTATTAATTTATAAAAAAAAATATTTATTATTTTCAAATATAATTTTATATATAATTAAATAAAAATATTTATAAATATATATAGGAATATAGATAAATAGATAAAAATACTTATATTTATTATTATAAAAAAATATATATATTTTTAAATAATTATAAATTATAATCAATATAATAGATAAATATATTTTAATAAAATTATAAAAATTAGAAATATTAGTTTGTTATGATTTTTTAATTTTTTAAAAAAAAATTTATATATATATATATATTAATTTATAATTATAATTATAAATATTGATATATTCATTTAAATAATGATAAAACTAGAATAAATATAGTGGGATATAACTATAATCTTATAAATATATATAATCAATATATTCATTATATGTATTCTAATAGTATAATTATAGTAATTATATTTTAACTAAAATTTTAACTATTTAATTTAAAATTTTACAAATTTTAATATATAATTATTTATTTATAATTATAATTTTATATAAATAAATATAACTTATCACATATATAATTATATATATATATATTAATATAAAATAAATAATTAACATAAAATCTTCATCACTCCCAAAAAAGAGCGGATAAAGGTATTTTTTATCACTGCTTTCAATTTTATCTCTGATAAAATATACCTTAATAAGCACTTTTCAGATGTCATTTATAAATAAATCACTGAGTTATATAAAAAACCCCAATAGTCTCCTTCATTCTCAAACCCCACAAGCTCTCACGGAAGTAGACCCATACATCATCGACCTCTTCTCTGCCACAGCCCCAACTCCACCACTGTCGACCCCTCCTCCGCCACCGTCTCTACCATTTTCCCAGAATTCTCCTCCTCTACAAACCCACCTCTACCATGAAGCTTCATCTCCCAATCCTCTTCCTCGAACCCACCTCTGCCTCGAACCCTCGTCTCTCGCTCCCTTATTGTGAAGCCCACCTCTGTTGTGAAGCCCCCTACTACCACTACCACTACCGCTATTGTTAAACTTGACTCTGTCATCCCCGGACCATACTACATCATCCATAAGGTTCTGATATCACATTACTAATCCTCTGCCTCGAACCCACCTCTGCCTCGAACCCTCGTCTGTCGCTCCTCTATTGTGAATCCCACATATGTTGTGAAGTCCTCTGCTACCACTGCCACTACCGCTATTATTAAACATGAATCTTTCATCGCCAGTCCATACTACATCAACTTGAAGGGTATGATATCACTTTACTAAATAAATAATTATAATTTTATCACACAAACTAAGAAATTCTTGGAAGAGTGTTTTTTATAGGCTATTTCCATATTATGGGATGTGTATTGATTTTTATTGTTTGATTATTGTATAATGTAATGGGTGGATATTTCTTTGTAGGGTGTTGGAGGTGAGATGAGATTTATTGATTAGGTTTTATTATCAATTTATAAATTGATCATGTTCATATTTTTCATAGCTTCACTTTTTCTATTCCATAGGAATACAAGGTAAATATGTTAATTATATTTTGTGTCTCATAGTGACTAAACAAGATCACCTTATTGCATTCCCCATACATTTTGTGAGGTAATTCCCATGTTTATTCCCCTATAATGGTTGGGATGTGGTAGCTTTATCTCTTTCCAAATGGTGTTGGTAATGATGGGAACCCCTGGGTTATTGATTCGAATGGTATATGTCTGATATTTTCACAACCTTTGATCTAGTCAAATTCCAATGATGATTTTTTATTTGATGATATTAGTTTTCATATCCCCACTACAAACATTTTTTCATCACATATTACATTTATTAGACATGTTACATAAATTTAATTTTGTTTTAAATTATTAATAATACATCCACCACTTCTCCAATAACCACGAGGGCATCACAATCGAAACATGTTGGATAAAACATCTGCATCTTTTTCATTTATTTTATGATTGGTGAAAACCATATATCCAACTAACCTGTCTCATTTTGGATTCAAACAGTAGATATAAAATTGCAAATCTTTTTTCCAAGATTGGAACATTAGAATATTATTGAAATTAGCCTTTCAAAATAAACCTTCTAATTCCATCAATTTCATGACATATACCTTTATTTATATAATGATAGTGTTTGAACTAGGATATGTGTATATCATGTGAGTGGGGAAATTATTTTTTCCTAGGATTCCAATTCCAATTTTATAATTAGGTGAGTACCATGTCTCTTTCATTTTCAGGATTGAGTTAATGCTGGTTGGACTAATTAACATGATGATTATGATCAAATAACTTTGACCAAAATGAGGATGGTGTTTATGGTCACAAAAATTTTATAAAAAGCATATGGTGATCAATAGAATAACATAGTTTAGGTAAAAAAAATCATGATATGAGAAAGCAATAATAGTGTAAGAATCATTTAAGGGAGGTTAACATAGTTTATGGTTGAAGTTATTGTTCTAGAAAAGGTGATGTAGTTCATTTATTGGTATGTGCATGTTGATAACACGTCATGAATGAGTAGTGTACTATATTAGTATAAAAACCCTCTTGAATGGGTTAATGGGGTTTATATACATATTTCAAAAACCAATTATGCAGGGTATGATGTTGCTACCAAAATGGTCTTCAATATCTCGGATTACTCTGGCACTTTCGAACAGGGAATGAGATCAATGCAACTCAAAACACAATTTATTTGAATTGGAATATAGTTTTATTTAAATATATTCTATCCATTTGTAGTGTTTATTATTTCAAGTCCTGATATGGATGAGTTAAAAATATTAATGGGTAGGGGGAATGAATCATACAAAGTCATTAAATGGGTCTAATATTGTTGGTTGGGATGTTTGGACAAATCCAATAGACCTCCTTAATAAGTTCAAAGGTTGTCTACGATGAACCATATTCCATGTAGTTCACTTTTAGATGAAATTTAATTGTATTGAAATAAATTTTGTATCATATGATGATGAACATTATAGAAAAAGATATGTGTAGATCTAGATCATACGCAATATGACATTTTTTTTTATTGTGTGAATGAAATGACACTTGATAAATTTATTACTATGTAATGGATTCATGCTTATAGATTTTATTAGGTTTATTTGTAAAGTATGTAACTAATAGTTCCAAATATAAGGGATATATGAAATGTTCTTACTGTATATAACCAATTTATTTGGTCTGAGCCATAGATCATTTGGAATAATGTGATGGAGTCATACCACACTGATTTATTTGGCATTATCAAGGTGTTTTCTATGTATATTTTCTAATGTGTCTCTATTAAGAACTATGCCTTTTTGAAAATACCTATGTTTCTCTTTTAATATGATTCCAGTGTTTTAAATTTTCCTAGAGTGATGTTTTACATATTAGGTGATTTAGATTTTTGGGTCATGAATTTGTCTTTAATTCATTAAAAAAGGTACTTATATTTTTGTGAAAGAGTGTTTCGAACTGACTAATTTATTTAATAAATGTTGTTTTATTTTAAAGAGAAATTTTTGTAAATGGTATATTTTCTTAATTGGATTTATAGTATGATTTTTTAAATGGTTTTAAAAGGACGTTTGAACACTAGTTTTTTCATAATATTTAATGATTATATTTTAATTTAATTAGGAAAACCATAACATTATATCATTATTTTGTTTAATTATAACGGTAAATACTTAAATCTCCAAATTTAATATGATTTTTATGAATAAATAATGTATTCATGCAAATTTTTTGACAAGAGTGAATGAAAATGGATTAAATGAGTTCCTCATGTTTGTAAAACATGATGTGTGCGACATTTACCAAATTATTTTTCTGTGTTTATGCTGTTGATTTTTAAGACAGGTTGGTCTAAAAGAGTTTGAAGAACACATGATTTGTCATGGAATAGATCAATGTTATAAATGTTGGAATAAACAGAATGAAAATTGAATATTTCTAGTGGATGGGATAACAGTACGTTTTATGGATCATATGATATGATTACAAGTGTGGACAATAAAGAAGAAGTTATCGAGGGAATGATTACCAATTTGAATGATGATGAAGATCAAATTTAGGAAATGTAAAGGATAGTTGAAAATTAAATTCATAATTGGCCAATACTATTTGAATAAATAATGATTTGGAAAAGATGTCTTTTGTGGTGCTTTTACAAAATACACAGCATTGTCAGTCGAACTAAGCTGTATAATTTGAAAGTAGGCAACATATGGAGTGACACCAATTTCATAGAATTACATAATTCATTTTATGATATGATCCTAGAAGATAATGAGATCTATAGCAGAACATATTAGGCCAAATGAATTCTAGGTCCAATGGGAATGATCGCTGAACAAATACATGACCTCTTAATGACTATATAGTGTATCTCGTGAAAAAAAATCATTTACATAGTGCCCAAATAATGGTTCTTCTCAATAAAGGATTGAAGAATCTGTTCCAAAAAACATTTATGGTATATTAAAACCCTTCATATTTTTAGGCTCCTCTATGCATTTGAAGAGACCATAGGACATTTTACGTGGCACATAGATAGAAGAAATAAAGATGGGAAACTATATCACCCAGCAGACTCTCCTTAGTGGGAGTGAATCGATCATGAGTATCCTAATTTAATAAATGGGATGTGAATCCGCATATTATTTGTATAAATTAGTACAATGATCCATATATCATTTTTGATGTGTATGAATCAACCATACCTAAATCTGATGAATAGTGTGATCGATACTAATAAAAGTGTCTATTATCAAATTAAAATTGATATTTTAACTCAAAACGTGTGACTCAAAACAAAAATAACTCAATTTTACTTTTCTGATAATTTAGGAAAATATTTCATATGTTATTTGTGATGTGTATGAAGTATTCTCATGTCAAACCAACTCATGATGCGACCAGTATAACTCTGAATACGTGTTTCTAGTTTGTAATGAATTCATAGTAGAAAAACAAAACAAAAATTATAAAAACTGAGGAAACCCAAATGATCTATAAGTCATTTTTGACAAATAGGAATCAATTGCACATAAATACATTGCACGGTGTGACCTGTATGAATAAAAGTGTCAATGGATATTTAAAACTGACATTATGTTTAGTAAAAATCAAAACTATCATACTGAAAACAGAGAAAAAGCATTCAGATACTTCTGATAATTTATGAAAATGATCCATCATACAATTTTGATGTGTAAGAATCAAACCCACCTCAATACAATGCACGATGTGATCAGTATAAATAAAAATATTTTTTTTACTAAAAATTGACATTAATTCAATTAAAAAGAACATGTGAGATACAAAAAACCAAGAAAAAACTTCTGTATAGTTTTGATACAGTAGTAAAATTATTCATTATTAACTTGTGACATATTGGAATCAATATAAACTCAATATGAAGAACAATGTGATCGATATGACTAAATATCTCTGTTATTAGTTTAAAATTATCATTTTAGCTCAAAACACATCACTTCTTTAAAACCAATAAAACTATCTTCTATTGTTATAATAATTTGGTAAAATGATTCACATGTTTCTTATGATGTGTTTGAAGAAGGGACATGTCAAACTAAATCGTGATGCAACTGATATGACTCAAAATGTGTGTTTCTAGTTTGAAATTTTATTTTAGTAAAAAGACAAATAAAAAAAACTAAAAAAATAGAAAAAGCATTTGGATACATTTTATACTTTAGGAAAATGATCTATATGTCATTTTTTATGTGTAAGAATGAACTAAAGCTCAATATGATGCACGGTGCAACCAGTATGACTCAAACTATCCCTTTTTATTTAAAATTCACATTAATTATAATAAAATAACACAAATGACATAATAAAAACCAATAAAATGATTTTTGATTGTCTATAAAATTTTGTAAAACGATCCATGAGTCATTTTTGATGTTTAGGGTTCATCCCTACATCAATACAATGCACGATTTTATCAGTATAAACCTAAATGTGTCTTTTTTTATTTAAAATTTACATTACTATAAGTAAAAAAGAATAGTTGACAAATTTAAAACCAACAAAACTCATTTTCAGTTTTTTGATACTTTAGTAAAATTATATATGAGTTATTTTTGATGTTTAGGAATCATCCACACCTCAATACAATGCATGGTGTGACTTACATGACTCAAATTGTCTCTTTACATTTAATATTGGATGTAATTTATGTAAAAACACAACCGACACACTAAAAACTGAAAAATTCATTAGTATTGTTTTATAATTTATAAAAATCATCCATTAGTCATTTTTGATGTGTATGAATCAACCCCACTCCAATATAACACACGATGTGACTTTTATACTACCAATTTTTTGTATAATCTACTATTGACATTAATTTAAGTAAAAAAGAACAACTATCATACTAAAAAACAAGAAAAACGATTTGGATTGTTTTTATACATTATAAAAATTATAAATGAGTCATTTGGGATGTGTAGAAATCAACTGCACCTCAATATGATGCACGATGTGATCGGTATGACTAAAAGTGTATATTATCATTTTAAATTTTTCATTTTAGCTCAAAAAGTTTCACTCTCTAAAAATCAAGAAAATGATTTCTGATTTTATTCATAATTTTGGACAATGATTTAAATTTATTTTATGACTTGTAAGAAGTATTATCACATCAAATTGATGAACGATGTGACTGATAGGACTCAAAAATTGTTTTCCAGTTTGAAATGATATTTTAGTAGAAAATAACTACTGACATACTAGAAACCAAGGAAATCAATTTGGATTGTTTTGACACATTATCACAATGATCTATTTGTCATTTGTGACATGTAGTAATAAAAAACACCTCAATCCGATGAACGATGTGATCGGTTAAAATATAAATTTTTTTTATTTAAAATTGGCTTTAATTTATGTTAAATGATTAAGTGACAATTAAAATCAAGCAAACACATTTGAATTTTTTTTATATAATTTTAGATAATGATCCAGGTGTCATTTTTGATGTGTTTTAATCAACCACACCTCAATTCAACCCATGGTGTTGCCAATATGACTAAAAGTTTTCATTATCAGTTTTAAATTGACATTTTAGTCTATAATATTTCACTCACAAGAAACCATGAAAACACTATTTGGCTGTCATTATAATTTTTTTGAGTGATTCATAAGTCCTTTTAATGGGTATAGAGGATTCGCACCTCAAACCAACACACGGTGTGACTGGTATGACTCAAAATGGGTGTCTTCTATTTAAAATAATATTTTTATAAAAAAACAAAATTGTCAAACTAAAAACTAGGAAAAACCTTTTGGATTGGTTTGATACTTTAGAATAACGATCCATGAGTCTTTTTTAATATGTAGGAAAAACCACTCCCCAATCAAACTAATGATGTGAACTGTATAAATCCAAATATTTCTTTTTAATTTTGATAATCGTGTTAGTAAAAAAGCAAGGGACATACTTGAAATAAAGTAAACAAGTTCGATAAGTATTGATATTTTAAAAAATTTATCCATAAATCATTTACGACGAGTAGAAATCATCCCAACTTAAATAAAATACACAGTTTGTCTTGTATAATCCAAAGATTATTTTTTATTAAAAATTGACATTTTAATATTGTATTTATACATATGAATGTTTAATTTATTTCATTATTTTATTACTAACATAATATTTGTTTCCATATATAAGTGGAACATTTTTGTTGAATTGGTATTATTTGTTCGAGAGAAAATACCATGGGTTGACATTTTTGAGATGGGATCATAGATTTCCAAAGGTGAAACATTAATTTTTTGACTGTTTGTTTGATAATGGTAAATGGAAGTATATGAAACATTTTTTGAAATTTATATTCCATTGTATGATATTTTTTTTAAAATGTGCTACTCTGTTCTTGTGTGGGCTGCTTTGTTCTTGTGAGTGTTGTGTAAGTGTTGTTTTTTGTTGGTAGAGTGTGTGTGTTATGCAGGTGCCACTAGTGGGTCTATTGTATATATGTGAAGGTGTGGTTAGTGGGTGTGTTGTTAAATAAAAAACACATCATTGGTATTTAGGCCTTCATCAAGGCTATTATGAGCACTATTAAAGGCCCCCATTAGCAGCGATATTTTGAGTGTTGATAAAGATACCATTTATCAGCACTAATTAAATCACTCATAATGTGGCCTTTTATCAACACAAAAAATAGAAATGATAAAAATATTGTTTATCCGTGCTAAAATAGATAATATAAAGGGGGACTTTATCTTCACATTTTTTAGCGCTTATAAAGGACACCATTTAACAGCGACTTTTTGCATTGTAAAAGGGGACCCACCATTTCTCTTTGCTGATATTAACAGTGCTTTTTTTGATTTGAATAATGATCTATATGTAGTATTGTGGGTTGTGGGATTTATGGGAATAAAAAAGAGGGCGGAAGCTATGGATGCGGTTAGACCAGTGGGAAATCTCTATAGCGGAGAGTTCACAGAGATTTCAGCACCAGAGGATGACTTCTCCACATAGGGTAGTGAAACAACAAAGATAATGTTTCATGGTCAGTGTGCATTAGCCGAATAGGGAAGATATCGTGGCATAGGGGTTTTCAAGGTGGTCTAGGACCAGGTCATATCTGGTTATCATGGGTTTTGATGGTAATGTAATAGGTTCTCACCTCTCCTTGTAAAAAATGAGGTAGTTTTTGATTTAAATTAAATTATAAAGCATGGGCTTCCATCCTAAATTATATATTAGCTAATTTAATCTCCAAAATAATTCCACTGATTCTCAATTAACTGATTTTGGAATGGTATTTATAAATATTCTTTAATTACATGATTTATTATTGTTTAGTTTTATATATCTATATAATTTTTTATGATTCTAATTTTTTATTGTGAATGATACGTACATAGATCAAGATTAATATATAATGATCCCAAATGATATTCAATGTATGGAGTCTAAAATGACTTAAAAATCAAATATTCGGATTCCTCATGGGTTCTTGCATCTGATAAAAATTTACTATATGGGAATTATATAAATAACATCAACTAAATATATTATTTTACATTCATTACAATATTTTTTTTGGTTTAAAAAATGGTCCAATTGATTGATCGTGTATTTTTATCCACGTGGGTCAAATATTTTTGGATCATTAAGTTGAATGTTTATATTAATTTTCATATATTTTATTAACATTTAATAATTTTCCATGTCATATATCATATAGTCTCATGTTCTTTTGAAATGATTGTTGAATAGTTTAATAAACGTTATGATATTTCCCATCAGTTATAACACAAAAAAGGCTTCTAAAATTTTCTTGTAACACATTCAACATCAGTTATAGACAAATCCATTGACAAAATTGATCAAGTGAATCATTTGAAATCATTTTAGAAAAATGATTTCATCTACAATGTTATTTTTTTTAAATAATAATATTAATTTCGATTAAATTCCAATATCTGAAAATATATTTACAATGTCTCGCGATAATCCTCACCTAAATACTGAACATTAGACACCTAAAAAACCTGACGCCAAATTAAGTTTTTATACTATTTATGATATCATATTTAGAGATTATTTATTCTTTAACAGGGGTTTTACCCAATGATACCATCCACTTTAATTATATTAAAATCTTCAGAAGATGATGACATAATGGTGAATCTATGAATCATGTTTCTTTTTCATGGGAAAATTATGTTATCTTGAAAAATTCATGAAACCCATTTTATAAATGTTTTATTCTGTGTTGAATTCCTTAGGATCTTGTATCATACTTATATATGATTTAAATTATGTGATATATTTCCTTGTAATTATATAAAAATCTATTGAATTGTGTGTTGATGGATATTTTATAAGATAATTGAGACTATAATGGGGAGTGAACCCAATTAAATAAGGGACATTATACACTATGATATTCTATGTAATTTTACATTAATAATGAAAAAATGTATTGGGGAGTGAACCCAATACACTATGATAGTCCTTGTAATGATCGTTGACTAAATAAATGATTTTATTTGGTTATATGTATTCCACAAACTAAATTTTTATTAACCTTAGATGTTCTAATAGCTCATAAACTTTGATTCCTTTATGATTCATGTCCTATAAACATAAAATATTGAATACATGATACAATATTCTGATATATGACATGTTGGGAATTGTTTATAAATGATAAGCTCAGGCTCTCATAGCCTTATGCTCATTTAATTTTAATGTGGTCATTGATATCTCCCTTTTTTACCCTTACTGAGAATTTGGTCTCACTATTTTGTATAATTCCAATCCCCATTTTTTTAATAATGGTTTTATTTTTGATATTTATACAAAGGGTTATGTGGGGGATTATCTATGTGGGTGACATAGATTTCCTTTCATGGAATAATATTATTTTTTTGCCTCAAAATACAATAAATCTCTAAGAATTTGGTGTTGATCATTTTTTATGTATTGAAATTTTAAATAAAACAATTTCTTATTTATGTATACAAATTAAGGTTCAATACAAGAATGGAGAAAAATGTTTTCATAAAGTAAATCATGGTAGTAAATAAAAATATAAAAAACTTGTGGAATTTGGGTGGGTAATTGATAGAGAGGGTCATTGATTGGTTTGAAGAGAAGTAAGAGAGAATCATCAAGGGTCAAGTGATAATAAAGAACAAAATTATTGGAATTAGATTTCAAATATTAATAGTTATATTATATTTTTGAAATGAATAACTTGCATAAAAGACAGGTTTTAAAACAAAAAATTATATAGATGGTGTTCAAAATATGATTTTATACAATTTATTAAATAACCAATATATAAATTATAAATAGAGGTTCCTTTTACTTTGGTTATAAAATATTAAATGTAAAAATATATTTCTAAAAATTATTTTAAATTATAGAAGTTTTAAATGAAATGATAAGAAATATATTTTCACTATTGAGGAAATATATTTGATCCTATTAATCACGTTAGACTACCGAAAAATAAATTGAAAGAACCAAAATATTAGTACATGTATAAACGAATATAGGTTTTTACAAAAGAAAATGACATACATGTGAGAGTATTTCAACATTAATTTAATAATAACTCACATTGAGATCATAGAAATACTTATTTAATTATATCCATGAAACCCCTATAAAACAATGTCCATTATACAATAAAATCAATATATATTTTGTGCTAAAAACAATGGTAATAAATATATATTTATTATATATAATAATAATTTAGACATTTTTTTCATTTCACAAATTTATTCTCATATCTTTATCCAAATAAATTATTGATCAATGATTCAGATTGTAGGAAAAATAACATTTTACGAAGACGACTTTTTAATTTTTTTTAATTAGATTAACAAAAAAAATTAATTCCTTTAACATCACTATATAGAATATATCATCTATAAAAATAAATTTATTATTTTACACAGACCAATAAAAGGCTTTTCCCCCTAAATTATCCCATGTGAATGAGCATAAGCAATTGCATAAATTATTGTGGATGTTTTATCGCATCTTATTTAATATATGACAATATTGTTGTAAAATCATATATATATATATATATATCATTTTGTGTGGGTGTGTGTTTTTTTGTATATATATATATTCATTTATGTATGTTTTTTATATTACATTCATTATATTGAATGTTTTTTAATTAATAAAAACATATTTTTAATATAAATCTATTGACATTTAATGTATATATAATAGTTTATACAATTTTTCTAATTCACAAATATTTTTTATTGATAATTACTTATGAATATAAGATTATACTAATATTAGATTTAAAAGTACTAAATTATAAAATTTATATGGATACGTTATAAAAATGATAATATTATAATTTCGAATACACTATGGAATAATAAATTTCATTTAATTGATTATTTTATATTAAAGGTGACAAAACAGAGAATAAATTAATGTATTGTGATAATTTTTATATGTAAAGAATTTTATAAAAAAATTTAAATAACAAGTATTATTAAATGTAATTGATAAATTTGTTATAAATTATATTATATTATTATTCATATAATATTTATATATATAAAAGTAATATTAAAATATTATTATAATAATAAATATGGAGAACAAATTTTATCAAATAATTCTCTATTAATTTGATTTTAATATAATTATTTTTTATGAAATAATATCAAGATAATCATTAGAAAAAAATTACTCTAAAAATATAGTTATTAAATATTTTTGTTTTTAAATTTTTTAATCCATGGTATAAATTTTTTTACAAATATAAACTGTAATATAATTACATATATTTTGATGTATTTATTTTTATGAAAAATTAAATAAAAAATCTCTTTATACAAATTTTACATTTTTTAAAAACTAAAACTCAAATTGTTTACATTATTGAAGAATTTTCTACGCATATTATTCATATATCCGATTAAATTAAATAATATTTTGTTTTGGCTATATGTTATAATAGGATATTCGAGATTATATAATTTTTCTTGGTGTTTTATATTTTTTAGGTGTTTCATATATTGGGATAACTTTTATAAGAATCTCGTGGAAGATAATTTAATGTTTAGATAAAATATCTTTTAGAAGCAATGTTATCAACATGAAATGTAGCGTTGTTAAATTATTTGGTTGGATGAAAGATACATATATGAGAATTTTATTGGTTGTGGAAAAAAGTGTCGGATTAATGTGTGTGATGATGTGTTGTCCATTAATATTGTGGCATGATTGTATGATGTGTCTGAGGTTCACATAGGTCTGGTCCTTTTGTTATTGACTCTTTCATTGCGTCATAAAAGCATCACTTACATAATAAATTCCTCTGATATAATTTGTTTATATCTTCATATTTTATTATTATTCCTTTGAGGTAAGAGTTAAATCGTGTATTTTTTTCTGCTTAGGTTAGGATTTAAATGAGAAATAAAATGTTTGGACCCGTGCTTTTGAAGATAATTTGGGTATAACATTGTTAGTTTCATCTTGAATTTATTATGTTATGAAAAATGTAAATTGTTTTTTCCACTAAAACTCTAGTATACCACCATTCACATGGGAAAATGGTTTTCACTTAATGATTTTTTTTTTGATTTTCTAATATATGTTTTACGTGCCACTTAAATTATATCTATCCCTTTCAACCTTCCATAAGAATTCGGATTACTAGGATCTAAACATTCATTATTCTTGGTTTATATTAAGGATCAATGGCCTTAAACTTTGTATAGTTTTTCTCTTCCAAATTCAGTTTAATCTACCTTTCCGTTTCTCCTATTCTTACATATTCTTTTTTTGGAAATCACATGAATGGTTGATGGTATTATTTTTAGATTGATATTGTTTATGATCATGTTGGGAGATTATTTTCTGTAGGTATTGGGTTATGTTTTTTCTTGTTCGGTTGTGGTTCATCATGGTTCCCTTATTTTTACTATTCTATAATAATTAAAGATCCTATTGATGTTATGATTTATATTATATAATATTTATATACCATGTTATTATGGATTTATCATACGTTTGGTGTATTTGTGACAAATTTATAAGGATCTAATTAATATAATGATAAAATAATGAATAAATTATTGGAATTGTGTATCAAATACTTAATTTATTTTTACATTAATATAACCAAGTAATCATTTTTTTATTTCTTGTTCAATTTTTAATTACATTATAATTCAGTTTATATTGGCAGTGATTAATAGAAACAGTGTTGAAATTAAGTAAAAATAAAAATGATGTTTGTGTTGTAACACCCCGAGCTTCCACGATACGCTTCTCATTCAATAATGCAATAACTTGCATTGTATGCAACTTCGAGTTCTAAAACACCGCGACTAATTAAAGTAGCTGTTATGAATAGTAATAACCACTTTTTAAAATTATAGAAATTTTATATTTCAAAATGGACTTCATTTTTGTATTCGTAATATCGAAATTATCCTAAGTTGAATTTTTTGTAACTTTATGAGAACTTCCAATTTTTTTATGAATAGTGAAAAATACTTAAAACAACTTTTTTAATCAAAATAATTTATTGTGATAAATTATACTATTTAGTGGTTTTAAAGTATAATTAGAATATATTTTTACCATTTTATCCAATGGTGTTCATTAGAATTAATTTAACATTGAAAATGGACATAAACAATTGCCAATCTTTTGATATAAATTGTTTCTTAATAACACGCTATTTGTTGTGATAGTGGGAATTAATTATAAAATTAATTAATGAAACTTATATTTTTGGAATTTTGTAAAATAGACATCATTTTTGAATTCGGAATATCAATTATAGCTTAGGGTGAAATTTTGGCATTGTTCTGAAAAACTTCATTTTTTGATGAATAGTGAAACCACTAAGTGGTAGTTAAATAACTGATTTTTCGTTTAAATGAAATATTACCACTTCTATAATTTGATTTTCAAAAATCCGACATACATGGTTGTCATTAAGAAGTAAAATGTGGTTCAATGAGATTAAAATAATTTTTTGGTGAATAGTAACTTTTAAGTTCTTAATCGTGATTAAAGGTAATTAGTGTAGTTTAAGGTAAAAAAAATGTTTTAATAATATGATATGAGCTTGAAACTTGTCCTACTCCTATTGGATGAGTCATGGCCGACCAAGACAACCCATGGGTCAACTAGGGGACCCCATGGAGCCACTTTGGTTGGAAAATGACATTAATATATATTTATTTAATGTTAAAATTAAATTGACACAAACATGAGTTGTTTTACTAAAACAGTTTTTAAGTGCGGTTACACAAGCACAAAGTTTGATTATAAATATTCATTAGAAAGCTAAAATGATTTCCTACATCATAGTATTATTTTTTATAATTTTTAGACATTAAATAAATTAAATTATTTATGACATCAGTATGATGCAGCGATGACCTCATTATTTAACGATTTTAATAAAATGAAAAGATAATGTACAATCCAAAGCATACACTTGTCCAAAGACTATTGGATGGGTAGATTCCGAACCCTTATCACCTTAGCCACAAATTATATAAGTGTGGGACCTTAAGAATCTGAAAATAATTGTATATTAATGTAACATTTCAATCTTTCCAAAAGAGCCCCTCCTCTCCTCTTATAAAAGGCCCCCACCTCTACCACCTTATTCACACATTCAAGCCATTTGGCTCGGCCAACCTCTACCCAAATACTCTCCCAACTTTCACCCCCCCCCCCTTACTCCTAGAATCCTCAAATTTGGGCAGAATGCTGCCCAAGGAAGCCTTTGGCTCAAATCAAAAAGAGTTACCTGTTTTAAGGTAATGTCTTCTCTAATGTTGTTTTGTTTTATTTTTCTTCTCCAACCCCCTAAACTCTTTTTATTCATTTCTTTTGTAACAACAACAGTATCCTCAATATACTAGGATGTTTTTATAAGAATTATTCTAGCTACACTTACACACACCTACACTTAATGGTTAAAGAACATACGGTCTCTGTGGATGGCGAATTTCTGCCTCACGAAACGATGATTGTTCAACACTCATATAACACCTTCAAAGCTGGCCATTAAGATGTCACTATATTTATATATGATATATAATATGTTTATGTTTTACTTATGCTTCTGTATTTCTCATTTATGGCATACATTATGATTTCTATTATGGGTAAAACACGATAATTTCATTTTAGGAAGTGCGGACTACCGCCCCCTCAAAGTGATTTGAATCGTTAATACCATATGTGGGATGTATAAAGGATGGAGTAAATGGTATTATACACTATATTATACTGGAATTATATTATAAATTCATATCATTATGATTTCATTCCATTAAATATGAAATAGAAATGAAAGTAGTGTTCATGCGTACGTACGGCTTACCGTCTCCATGAACGATGCATTTCATTTCTTACCTCTAAATGTTATGTAATATTATAAATGAATGCATATACTGGATATATATGATATATATGACATCTAAATCATGAATATAATTCTGGAGATAATGGATATTCTACCACATAAACAACTTGTAATTATAAGAAGTTTATTGTTGACTCAAGTACCAAAGATCGACAAAACGACCGTTATTAGCTTAAATAATTTTATAATGTTCATAACATTGTAATAAGTGATATAAAAAGGATAATGAAATTAAAAATGGTTCCTAATAAGGTATATATTAACTCTAGTTTATTATTCAGGAGGTTAAATAACGGTTGATTCAAGTCAGACACGAGGTAAGGGAATTTCATAACCCAACTTCCATTCTTTGGGTTAATCTCCTACTTTCAAATTATGTCATGATATTATTATGTATTATTTTGTATTTTTACATTCTTTATGTATACCTATAGTGAATACACATAATAGATCTATTTTATTTTAAAAAATGATCTTTTTAAGTACTTCGTCTCAATCTCTTTTCATTGAGGCATATTTGGTTTTATACACAACTTTATTTTATACGGTGTATAAACCCCTTTGACTTTTACGTTTATTCAAAAGTAATCTTTTTATACGAAGCATTTTACTAAAAGAAAAAAAGGGGATGTTTTTATTTCCGTACATATGCGGCGACAATGACTTCTATGCCGCCGTGACCATTATTTGAGTATCGGCTTCCTCTACAAGCCATCATTTTTTTAATGAAAAATAAATACAAAGTTTTAACTTTATTTTATTTTGGTATTGAAAATGGTTTTTAAAGAGTTTTTATTATATCAATGTGTTGTATTAATATCTTGTGATTGAAATGTGGAAATGTTATGTTTCCTTTATGCATGTTTTATGTGATACGATTATGTTATGGTTTATGATATGTTTAAAACTATTCATATGAGGAATGCATTGGACTTAATAAGTGACGGGTGGAGCCCGCTATAGCTCCTCGATGCATCGGCAGGTCTCATGAGACAAACTAGTGTCGTGGCACGAGGCCTTGACAAAATCTTATTTTTGGCCTTGGCATGAGGCCTTGCCTACGTGGTTATGATAGTCTGGCATTATGCATTCCATCATTATGAAAATGGTTATTGATATTGCATGTGATTATTCGACCAGTAGAATATCCATGTGATGAAATGAATTGCATTATCTCATTTTACTTTTGCCATATTATGTTGAAGTTCAAGTTCAAAAGGCTTTTGTTTTAGTTATACTTTTCCTTAAATGTTTATGTTTATTGATGAAAGCTTCCGCTATATTGTCATCCTTACTGAGCATCTGAGCTCACCCCTTTCAATGTTTTAATATTTTCCAGGATGTGAAGAAGTATTTTATGAATGACCTGCAGGTATAGTCAGAAGAGGATATGAGTGTGGACTATGAAGACTTTGTTATTAGTTTTTCACTTTATGATGTAATGTAAGACTTATGAATGTATCTAGTGTTTCCAAGGCTACTAAACTAATCGGTCATTCGAGACTTGATCTTTTGTGATCATTACAATGTTACAAAGTAACGCACCGGCTCTTGGTAGCTGGGGTAGGGGCGTTACAGTTGGTATCATAGGAAGTTTAGTACTAACCATGGAAGCTATATTTAGATAAACTCTGATTAGAGCACATATCCAAAAGATAGACTTTGAGAATTAGTATAGAAGAACATCCTAGAATTTTGTTATTGTAGAGATTTTGTGAGTTTTCCAAGGAATACATCCCTGTCTGGATACGAGCAGGTAGAGGCGGATTTGGCACAGATGTACCTAGGGGTAAAACCTGAAAACACCTCTTTGAGCTAAACTCGAACGGGAACTGGTGCACGACAACGGGCCTTGCTGCACTCTTGGTTACGACACTCCCGAGGTATATGCTTAGGATAATTCTCATTTTCGTTACAAACCACTATGAACGGTTATGAGTATATACTTCCTCAAATAAAACCTTTTTATTATTATGGATTATATCCATAAATAGTTCAATTTATGTTAAGTATTTTACAAGTATGGAATTATGTATTTTGATTCATAAACTAATCTAGTTTATGCCATTGTTTAGAAATGGCGCCTAGTGGAAGGAATAGAAACTGTATCAATGCACGAACTCTGTGTAGGGATTTCCCTCCTGCTCAAGATAATTATTGTGGATCTGGAGATACAACTGGTGCTGATCAACTTATTACCATACTGGGACCACTCACTCAGGTTATGAATAATAACCTTACTCGTATGGAGCACCCTGATCCGCAACGTGGAGGATCAATGTTACACCACATCTTGAGGCAAAAACCACCAACATTTAATGGGGGTACAAATCCATTAGTAGCTGAGAAATGGATAAACTCCTTAGAGAAAATATTCCACGCCTTGGGGAGTAGTGAAAGGGAAAAGGTTGTCATGGCAGTTTACCGCCTCACTGGAGATGCCGATCAGTGGTGGTCGCTGATTCAAAACACAAAGAAAGATGATGAAGTATCGAATATGGAATGGAGGGAGTTCAAAGAGCTTTTCTTAGAAAAATACTTTCCTCATGACAATCGATCAAATATGGAAAGGCAATTTCTGAGTCTGAGGTAGAAGGAGGATGAGAATGTCGCAAAGTATGAGGCTAACTTTACAAGGTTATTGAGGCATGCTGCCGATTATATACGTAACCCAAGGAGTAAGATTGATCGTTTCTTTGATGGGTTAAAACCATTTCTCCGTCGATATTTAGTATCACAATCCTTCTCATCATACGAAGATATTGTCTCGTGTGCTATCAAGACAGAAAAAGAATTCTCTAAGTCTTATGACAACAAAGTAAAGCAAGAGAAGAAGAGAACGATGGAACAAGAGACAGATAAAGGTAAAAAGGGAAAGAATGATTTTCCATTATGTGATAATTGTGGGAAGAATCACCCTGGTAATTGTCTAAAAGGAATGGGAGTTTGTTATAAATGTGGAGAAAAGGGTCACCAGGCTCGTGATTGCAAGGGAAAGAAAGAGGCTGTCAAAGTTGAATGCTACAATTGTAGGGAAATGAGGCATTATGCAAATGAATGTCCTAAGCGTCAAGGAAACTTACCTCATAAAAGGCCAAGGGATCAAGGCCAATCTTATGTTGTGACTACAGTTGAAGCAGAATAATTAATGTATTGGTGCTTTTGGACTCAAGGATTATATTCTGGTTATAAGAATAATGTGAAATATATAAAGATTGTACTGCAGTTCATTTTGATTACAGTAAGTTTTTAATATGATTAAGGTAATCATATTTTTAGTATGTTACAAAAGAGAAACTTTTCGTTGTTTGGGGAATCTGATGTGACAATTGATTTTGGAATTTAGAAACCTTTTAGAGAAAGTCTGGACAGAGGTATTTTGGATAACTATAAAGGTTGGAGTGGATTAAGTTGATCTTTGGAAAGTATTGTTTATGGTTAAAAATTTATGAAGATTATTTTTGAATATTATAATACTATAGTTTTAGGAAAAGGACAACCTGCAGGGTGGGGAATAACCCAACACGTTGGACAAAGCTGCAGGAATCGAACCCACAACCATAGTGCGACAAGCTTTTATTTCCTAACACTAGCCTACAGGAAGTCCCTGGTTATTAAAAAATAGTTTTACTAATCTAAATGGTATGTTTTAACATTTGGAACCTTATACAATTAGGATAAATTTAATATTTTTGAGTTCCGTTACCATTTGGAGTAAAAGTTGGTTTTGTGGTAAAAATTTATTAATGACTGAATGTATACATAACAAGTATGTATATTCCCTTACCTTCATAGTAAATCTCCTAAATAAATTCCTCAACATTATAAAAGGTAACTTAAAACAAAAATTTTGTCGGTTAACTTTTCCAACTGAGGATTCAATGACCGTTTAACCAATCACGAGTTTGTGATTTTCTTGTAGTTAAACTTTCTCCTAATCCTGTTTTCTATAACTCTCCATCAATCCTTGATGGTTTGTTTCTCCTCCATATCCATATTTTCATAGAATCCTAGAATGTGCTATATCGGGTGACCTTTGTACTTATCTTGCTTTCTTTTAATGTTATATATTTACTAACCTTATTTACGATGTGGGTTTTCCACAAAGGTATTTTCTATTTTCATCCTTTTATTTACAAAGAAAAATTTCAAATTGCGAGGACGCAATTTATTGAAGGAGGGGATAATGTAACACCCCGAGCTTCCACAATACGCTTCTCATTCAATAATGCAATAGCTTGCATTGTACGCAACTTCGAGTTCTAAAACACCGCGACTAATCAAAGTAGCCGTTATGAATAGTAATAACAACTTTTTAAAATTATAGAAATTTTATATTTCAAAATGGACTTCATTTTTGTATTTTTAATATCGAAATTATCCTAAGTTGAATTTTTTTTAACTTTCTGAGAATTTCAAATTTTTTTATGAATAGTGAAAAATACTTAAAACAACTTTTTTAATCAAAATAATTTATTTTGATAAATTATACTATTAATTGGTTTTAAAGTATAATTAGAATATATTTTTACCATTTTATCCAATGGTGGTCATTAGAATTAATTTAACATTGAAATTGGACATAAACAATTGCCAATCTTTTGATATAAATTGTTTCTTAAAAACACGCTATTTGTTGTGACAGCGGGAATTAATTATAAAATTAATTAATGCAACATATATGTTTGGAATTTTATAAAATAGACATCATTTTTGAATTCGGAATATCAATTATATCTTAGGATGAAATTTTAGCATTGTTCTAAAAAACTTCAATTTTTGATGAATAGTGAAACCACTAAGTGGTAGTTAAATAACTGATTTTTCTTTTAAACGAAATATTACCACTTCTGTGATTTTATTTTCAAAAATCCGACATACATGGTTGTCATTAAGAAGTAAAATTTGGTTCAATGAGATTAAAATAATTTTTTGGTGAATAGTAACTTTTAAGTTCTTAATCGCGATTAGAGGTAATTAGTGTAGTTTAAGGTAAAAACAATGTTTTAATAATATGACATGAGCTTGAAACTTGTCCTACTTCTATTTTATGAGTCATGGCCGACCACGAAAACCCATGGGTCAACTTGGGGACCCCATGGAGCCACTTTTGTTGGAAAATGACATTAATATATATTTATTTAATGTTAAAATTAAATTGACACAAACATGAGTTGTTTTACTAAAACAGTTTTTAAGTGGGGTTACACAAGTCCAAAGTTTGATTATAAATATTCATTAGAAATATAAAAATATTTACTACATCATAGTATTTTTTTATAATTTTTAGACATTAAATAAATTAAATTATTTATGACATCATTATGATGCAGCGATGACCTCATTATTTAACGATTTTAATAAAATGAAAAGATACTGTACAATCCAAGGCATACACTTGTCCAAAGACTATTGGATGGGTATATTTCGAACCCTTATCACCTTAGCCACGAATTATATAAGTTTGGGACCTTTAGAATCCGAAAATCATTGTATAATAATGTAACATTTCAATCTTTCCAAAAGAGCCCCTCCTCTCCTCTTACAAAAGGCCCCCAACTCTACCACCTTATTCACACTTTCAAGCCAGTTGGCTCGGCCAAACTCTGCCCAAATACTCTCCCAACTTTCCCCCCTTTCTCCTAGAAGCCTCAGATTGGGCAGAATGCTTCCCAAGGAAGACTTTGGCTCAAATCAAAAAGAGTTACCCGTTTTAAGGTAATGTCTTCTCTAATGTTGTTTTGTTTTATTTTTCTTCTCCGACCCCCTAAAATCTTTGAATTCATTTCTTTTGTAAGAAAACCAGTATCCTCAATATACTAGGATGTTGTTATAAGATGTATTCGAGCTACACTTACACACACCTACATCTAATGGTTAAGGAACATACGGTCTCTGTGGATGGAAAATTTCTGCCTCACGAAACGATGATTGTTCAACACTCATATAACACCTTCAAAGGTGGCCATTAAGATGTCACTATATTTATATATGATATATAATATGTTTATGTTTTACTTATGCTTCTGTATTTCTCATTTATGACATACTTTGTGATTTCTATTATGGGTAAAACGCCATAATTTCATTTTAGGAAGTGCGGACTACCGCCCCCTCAAAGTGATTTGAATCGTTAATACCATATGTGGGATGTATAAAGGATAGATTAAATGGTATTATACACTATATTATACTGGAATTATATTATACATTCATATCATTATGATTTCATTCCATTAAATATCAAATAGAAATGAAAGTAGCGTTCATGCGTACGTACGGCTTACCGTCTCCATTAACGGTGCATTTCATTTCTTACCTCTAAATGTTACATAATATTATAAATGAATGTATATACTGGATATATATGATATAAATGACATATAAATCATGAATATAATTCTGGAGATAATGGATATTCTACCACATAAACAACTTGTAATTATAAGAAGTTTATTATTGACTCAAGTACCAAAGATCGACAAAACGACCGTTATTAACTTAAATAATTACATAATGTGCATAACATTGTAATAAGTGATATAAAAAAGATAATGAAATTAAAAATGGTTCTTAATAAGGTATATATTAACCCTAGTTTATTATTCAGGAGGTTAATGAACGGTTGAGTCAAGTCAGACATGAGGTAAGGGAATTTCTTAACCCAACTTCCATTCTTTGGGTTAATCTCCTACTTTCAAATTATGTCATGATATTATTATGTATTATTTTGTATTTTTACTTTCTTTATGTGTACCTATAGTGAATACACATAATAGATCTATTTTATTTTAAAAAATGATCTTTTTAAGGACGTCGTCTCAATCTCCTTTCATTGAGGCATATTTGGTTTTATACACAACTTTTTTATATGGTGTATAAACCCCTTTGACTTTTACGTTTATTCAAAAGGAATCTTTTTATACGAAGAATTTTACTAAACGACAAAAAGGGAATGTTTTTCTTCCGTACATATGCCGCGACAACGACTTCTATGCCGTCGTGACCATTATTTGAGTTTCGGCTTCCTCTACAAGACATCATTTTTTTTAATGAAAAATAAATACAATGTTTTTACTTTATTTTATTTTGGTATTGAAAATGGTTTTTAAAGAGTTTTTTTATATCAATGTGTTGTATTGATATCTTGTGATTGAAATGTGGAAATGTTATGTTTACTTTATGCATGTTTTATGTGATACGATTATGTTATGGTTTATGATATGTTTAAAATTATTCATATGAGGAATGCATTGGACTTAATAAGTGACGGGTGGAGCCCGCTATAGCTCCTCGATGCATCGGCAGGTCTCATGAGACAAACTAGTGTCTTGGCACGAGGCTTTGACAAAATCTTATTTGTGGCCTCGGCACGAGGCCTTGGCTACATGGTTATGATAGTCTGGCATTATGCATTCCATCATTATGAAAATGGTTATTGATATTGCATGTGATTATTCGACCAGTAGAATATCCATGTGAAGAAGTGAATGGCATTTTCTCATTTTACTTTTGAAATATTATGTTGAAGTTCAAGTTCAAAAGGCTTTTGTTTTAGTTATACTTTGCCTTAAATGATTATGTTTATTGATGAAAGCTTCCGCTATATTTTCATCCTTACTGAGCATCTGAGCTCACCCCTTTCAATGTTTTAATTTTTTCCATGATGTGAAGAAGTATTTTATGAATGACCTGCAGCGATAGTCAGAAGAGGATATGAGTGTGGACTATGAATACTTTGTTATTAGTTTTTCACTTTATGATGTAATTTAAGACTTATGAATGTATCTAGTGTTTCCAAGGCTACTAAACTAATCGGTATTTCGAGACTTGATCTTTTGTGATCATGCCGATGTTACGAAGTAACGCACCGGCTCTGGGTAGCTGGGGTCGGGGCATTACATGTGTAATGGAATGGTAGTAATGAAAAAAATGTATGGTTTATTGATATTGGTTTTTGTGGAGGTAGTCTAATTCTGTTGTGGTTATTATTTTATATTACCTAGATATAATAAAATTTCATTATTATAGTAATTATTTTGATGGTAATAGTGATAGACTATTATTGTAGGGTTAATATTAAAAAGGATGATAATAGGGTTATGAGAATATGTTTTTTGTAGTGATTTGACGTTATTATTATAGGTATCTGGTTTAGATCCCAATAATATATAGTATTACTACATTATTCATAATAAATATAGAATATTTATGTGGTGATATTATTTTTAGGCCTTTAATTAATAAATAAATTTATGAGTAAATAAATTTTTTTAATAACCAAAACCTTACCCATTGCCCTGATTGGGACCAGATATCCACTAAACATATATGAAATTTTGGAGGCACAGAGTGGTGTAAAAAATTCTAAAGGAATTACGAAATCATGAGGGGTGATTTTATATTACATACATAATCCATAAGATAAAACAAAAAATAGTATAAAATAAACATGACAAAAGGCACAAAATAATTTTAACAGAAAAAGTAAAATATAACCAGAAATATAGTGAAAATAATAAAAAAATGACTTACTGTTATACATGGCCCAGATAAAAAAATAAAAACCAATGAATAGATGGGGAACCAGAAGAAAATCCACCGCAATAATATCTCCAAAATAAACTTCCCATAAGATGCATATATAGAATCAAGATTCTCTAATATAATTGTATAAATTCATATACATACTTGAATCCTGGTAAATATATATTCCCTTTTCACCATGTTTTATATAAATGGTATCATATACAACCGAGTAGAAAATCTCCATCATATCACACACACAAAACAAATATATGAAAAATTCATCACATATCAATATATATATATATATCAAAACCATAAGATTAATAATAAGGAAAAAATAGGAGATATAAATATCATAGTAGTGAAAATAATCCACACAATGAAGGTATATCAGGTCATGAAATGATACACAAAATAAAATACCCATCTCTATTGTTCCCAATTAGTATGACCCATGCACTACCCAAACTCAGGAGCAGAACGAGAACCTCTAGGCTAAATTCATCATGTGTTGGTACAATCAATTATTCCCCCAAATTCGCATGATATCCACGTTTCATATATTAAGGACATAGTATTAATCATGGACACATTAAAACCAAGTTTTTTCCTATTCTCACTCCCCCAAACACTTCATTTCAAATACGTCACCATTAATTAATTTTGTTGAACACATTCTGAAAATCACCTGGTACCAATAGTTTTAATGAATAAAAAATATAGATATTAATTTTTTATTTCTTGAGAATTGTAGATGAATCCTTTTTTATCAAAACACTTCATGTTCAATGAATAAATTCGGTGGGAGTGAATTCACATACCTCCAATGGTATTTAACAGTTGAATCATTCTATGATCTCATAGATTTGCGCTCTCATAGCCTTCCCTATATTTGATTATAAGATGATTCCTATAAAAACCATCCTAGACCATAAAAATTTGAATGGAAGTCCCACTCTTGAATTCCAGCTAAGAAATAATAATAATATATAAATATAGATAGGGAAAAAAAACTCGTAACATTGATTCAATAAAATAAATTCTCCATGATTCGATGGAATTGGAAAATGAAGGGATAAAAATATCTGTGATTCTAAAAGGATATCATATATTTTTGAGTCCTCTACAAGAGGAAGATAATTATGGTTTTTGGAAATTAATCAGGATTAAAAATATTTCTATGATTCTCTTTGATTATATGCATTGTTTGGTCGCTTGGTTTGGAAAATCATTTTCCAACCATGTGAGTTTTGTTGTAAAACATCTCAAACTACACATTTTGGGTGTAGTGTTTGAAAACCATGAAACAAACTAGAAATTTAAAAATATATAAAAAATCATGGGTTTTCATTGTTACTTCATTGTTTCTCAAAACCATTCACTAACTATGCACTTGTCCCAATAGTCCCATGAATTATGACCATGTTTCATGTGAATTATTTATGGTTTCACATAATCATTCACATACATTTCATCCTATAAAGGCATTCCAAATCATAAAATATAACTATATAAATTCCTATAACCATCCAAAAAACATTTTCTTATACAAAAATATAGTATTAAATATTAATATATATTAAATCAATAGTTCCAAATTCTCCCTACCAGAGTGCTTTTGTTCCTCAGAAATATTGATGTTTCGGGAATTTTTGAAAATAATTGGGATTTTTTATACCACATAATTCTATGTTTCTCACGTCTATTTCTAAATCTGAATTATTTCCAAAATATTTCCAACCCAGTTATACATTATTCACACATGACTAAATCATGCCTTCATAGAATATGAATTTTGATGTGCTTAAATGTTTTTCAAAGTCCTAAAGTAACATGGTACCATTAAGTAATGTTGGTATAGTAGAGAATATGTTTTAGTAATTATGAGATTTATAAACATTATGGATATAATTACAACATTTTGGTAGGAATAAATGCTAAGAACCATCATTGATATGATCTAAAATTTAAAAAGTTCCCACATATTGAGTGTAGGTTATGGGTTCAATAGAAGAATAACTTGATTGTATGAAAAAATATACCTTTAGAATTAAATTATTTGTAATAAAACATAACATGTTTAAAGATAAATGTACAATGATAACCATATATTACATGATGAGATTACAATTAAAGAGCCAGAATATAGGGATTTCTTATTTAATTTATAATTACTTTATGAGAGGATATATAATTACATAAACATGTAATTTCACACTCATTGATGATATGGTTGACCATATTTCATCATAACAAAATATTCATATAATATCCACATGTATAATCTCATTAGCAGTGACACTTACATACTGTATAGTCTCTTTGAATCACTATTATTTCATTGGGTTCTAGCACAGATGATCATGACTGGTTGTGTTGTTCTTGGTTGATAAGAGAGAAATCATTCTCAATAGAGAATGAGGTCATTATGTTCTCACGATGAACTACAATATGGGGAAGATATATTTTTCTCTAGGTATCAAAGTATCTATCTAGTGTTTGATAGAGTTTCCCTCTATCTATTGTGTATAAGAGATTTTATTATGGAATATTTTATAATAATATATTTATTATGGAAGGAATAGGGTTGTAATATCACACACAAACCCCTACCAAACTAAAAATTATCACTTATCAGCATAAACAAAATTATTAATCATATTATTATTGTTAAAATATAATTTTAAACACATTTAGAATATAAATAGATATAATTAATACCATTTTCAATTTTACCATTAAGCATAATCTTTTTTCAGTCATCAAAATTTACCAATCATCAGATATTGACTATTTCATATATAAATTTCACTACATTAATATATGATAGTATAACAAATAATAAATTATCCAAACCTATACAAAAATATTCATTATTCTTATTTAACACAATTAATCTATCAAATTATGTGTGATTATATTTTAGTGTTAAAAAAACCTTAAGATACATTTTTATTCTATATTTCTATATTTAATACTGGAATTTAACATAGACTGTAGATAATCATAGTGTGTGAAAATTATGGAATATTTGTTAGTGTCATCAAAAATAACAACCAAATGTTCACGTTTTGTTTCTATAAATATATCATGGATCCAACAATGAAAGATGTTAATTTTTCAATGACATATAACCTCCTATAAATGCATACTATGTAATATAATATTTTTATCACAACATATAAAATATATAAAGTTTCATACTTGTTCGATCAACATATATAGAACATTTACCTTTATTTTACTTTCCAAAAATAAAATTTCGCATAGAACACCAGGGTTATGGATATATGTAAATAGTTTCATTCCCATTAAAGGTCCTATGATATAAATATATTTCGAAAGAAAAAATGGATAAATCTCCCTCACATTATCCATTAATTCAATATCACTCCTGACAAACCCAATATATCATTGCTCGCCATTAGCATATTTTATCATTGTTTTTTCATTATATAAAATCAACCAATTCATGATGTCCATAATTGATAATATTAATTTCTATGTGACATTACAAACATCCAAAAATTGGAACATCCAATGGAACATGGAATAGTTGATTTCTATTTTATTATTTTAATCTCATACCCTCATATGTTAGTTATTTCCAATGGTAAACACCATGAGAATGTCTATCAATTATTTATGACCATCCTATAACATATTTTAAATATTATATGTGCCCCAATAGTAAATATATTTTGTGTATAATACTATATTTTTGAATAACTTCATGTCACCTTCTAGTTCACATCATATTACTGAACAAACATGACCTATCTGTGTGTCATATATTGATAGGAACTTATCACATTAAAATGTTTTGAAAAGGAACAATCATGATTCCCTATGTAATTTCCATAACAAAAAACAAAAAAAAATTAGTAAAAAGTAATATTAAAAGGGGAAAACACCAATAGATTCCATCTTTTAATAGAGACAAATGATAACAACTATCACACCACTAGGTTTCACATGCTAATTAAGCCTATAATAATATAAATCATTTTTCATGTCTTGCATCATGTTTTCATCCATGGATTATATACTAAATATAAATTCACCCTAATGAGAAAATTTAATAATGATATGAGACATTATATGTATGATCATTTTCTATTTGTGTGACCTAGGCTTGTTGGGGAGATCCACCAATTCAATGTTATCATAGTAAATGATGATAAGGTCTTGAGAACTAGGTACCACACAAATATCATAGAAAATATTTTGAATCCAATCACATTCCACAGTGTATTTTGTACTCTAATGTAAAATAATTTTAAACTGGATCATTGAACTCTTCTTCTCAAAGCACCTATATTTAGAAAAAATAATTATAAAGACTATGGAATCATATTATTTTATCCTATCAGAAAGCTATATTTTATATGACACCTAATGTCTACCAATTCATCTAAACTATACCAATGAAATATAGCTTTATTTTTCTTATTATATATAAGGATAACATTATTAAAAGTACAATGTTGGTCACATTTTTAATAATGATATTTTCCATCGATTCTAAAATCAAAGAAAACATCCATACTATTACTTTACATGACATGTATGATAGATTCAATCACATAATTATGTGGGATCGTACTAATTCTTTGTATTTCCTCTTGTTTGTGAGGAAATATTTTCATGGAAATATTCATAATATGTGACACTATTACAAATCATCACTAATATTTTTCATATTGAGCCTCATCTATATCATGCCAAAATGTTTACCTTAACTTGGTCCATGAATCATTATAGATGTATCACATTTTCTATTAATACATTGAGTGTGGTTTTCTTCACTAAAGTGCATCATAGAGAAGAAGATTCTCAAAAATGCATTAACCACCTATACAGATTAAATATCATTATCAATTAGTAATATGATATCAATATATATTACTATGAAATAAAAATTGATACTACTAAACCACCTGTTAAAACATGGTTCTGATTAGTTCATAACAAAAAAAATTATGGCATTATTGAAATGAATAATCCATAAATAGGATGCTTACATTAATCCATAAATAGATATTTCCATATCAATATCTTTTTGAAACATCATGGAGTCACCAACCATTATGCTTATGTTATATACACATCTGAATCAATTTTTTTTACTGATTACAGTAGTTTTGACATCTATTTTGCAACTATCATAGTCATCATAATCTAAATTGGAATCAAAAGTTCATTTCTATTTAAACATAAAAAATGGATAAAATGTATCATAATAGTCAATACATTGCTGTTGTAAAAACACTTTCTCAAAGATCCCTGATTTATTTGTATTTTAATTACCTTCCTGGACCATTTTTCTATTGAATAGCCATTTATAACTAAAGGTTTTCACTTTATCAAGTGGATCAATCAGAACATAACTATGGAATTGATTCATGGAATCCCTTTCAAAATTAATGACATCTTCCCATATTCTTTATTATTCTCACTCTACTACGTCTATGATGTAGAGAGGATATTATTTTTAATCAATTATTTTTCTTCATCATCGATGATGATAAAATAATATCTCTAAAGTTCCCTTACAACTCTAGTTCTCACAGACAACATTTTTTTAAAGTGAATATATTTAATATAGATTTATAGAATATACCTCATATTATGTATATTGAGCATCAAATTTATCAATTTAAATCTTACTCCTACTATCCTCAATGATGATTTACTATCTCTCAAGAGAAATGATTTTTTTTGTGAAAATCATGTTTTTTTTCTGATTGGTGGTATAGATAGTATCCACTTAATTCCTTAGGATATGCTATAAATATATATTCCATACTCTTGATTCTAGTTTTTTGATTTATCCATCCCTAAAAAATGAACCATAGCACCATGCATGGCCCTGGTAAAAAAGGGTTTTTCACTTCACTACTCAAAGGTAATAATATTACTACTGTAGTTGCTACTCAATTTTTTAGGTAAGATTCCCCTAATCATGATATCCCAAAATGGATAATCGATTTCTTGTGTTACTCATCATTGACCTTACCACACCCATTAGTGAAGAGTTTCTAATTTCACAAAAACCATTTTCTATGGTCCATGAGATTGAGTGGGTAAATATATATTCCCAAACTATTGTACAATGTCTATAAAGAATAATTTATTTTTTTAATCATTTATCTGACAATTTTTTTTTTATATTTTTACCAATCTAATTCTCATCCTTTTTCCTGAAGTATTTTATTTTCTCAAAATAATTAATATAATCCACAATCATGAATATATAATGATACCTATCATCTATAAATTTTCTGAACAATGAGATTCCACCTCTATCCTATACTGTAAAAGTTCCACACACATCATTGTGTACCAAATCTAAAAAATTTATATCCCTTTCACCTTGGACACCAAATAGTGCTTTATTCATAATACCTTTTAAAAAATAGTTAAATATTTGATGTGGATTAAGATGATAGGGTTCTATATGACCATCATCATATTGAATTATTAAATTTATCCCATTTACGTGACCAAAATGGTTATTAAAAAATTGGGTGTTATATGCTTAACGCATAATTGATTTGTTATCAATCACTATAATTTTTTAAAATTTTAATACATAATTATCATTATTTAACAATGTTATTATATAAAAAATGATATCTTTATAAATTTTTATATCATTATTTAATAAGATGAAAATAAATAAATCCATATCTGAAGAAGAAATCGAATGAATGTTCTTTTTTCGATAAGAATAAAACAATGGTTTTTTAAAAACAATATCAATATTTTGTAAATTTGATATAGTAGTATTCAATGTATAGATCATACATCCACACTCCATAAAAATCCTATATATCTACTTAATTTTTGGAAATCATATGGTTTCAATTTGGTTATTTTAATTTGATAGAAATTGGAGAACCAGAGTCTGTATCTACTACCAAACATGTACATTAGGAAATATTTATCTCAATAACAAACACACATGAATATTAAAAATTAATCTATATATGTGTGAAATTCACATTAGAGTGTCCCTATATACCTCAAGAAAAAAATAAAACATCATGTTATTTTAATTACCTAGAGATATTCCTCTTCATAGATTTACGATGCTCTAGAGACATAAAATGGAATGTGTATTTAAACCCTTTTCCATGATCCTCGTTTTCTTATTCACCAAAAGGATAGTGGGTTTGTTACACCCCATGATTTTATTATAATTGAAAAATATGTGTAATAATTCCCACAAATTTCTTACCAATATTTCTCATATTATAATACAAGATATGATAGTGTATGTTTTTGTGTTGTGAGGACAGAATCTAATTTGTTCCTAGCTCAACTGGAATTATAAAACCCATCATTTTTACTAACACAATATAGAAAATTATATTGACTACATGTTTCCTAGCCCACATAGTATCTACAAGAATTAATGTGAACAATAAATTAGAGGCCTCACATACCATTGATATCTCTTTCACTTATTATAGATCATTAATGTGAAAAATGAGCCCATACCCATCCATAAAATAATATTTCTTAGAAAATAAATTCACCGGTGGGTAACATGAAACATTTGATATATATTGCATCATAAAAATCACAAAATTATATATATATTTGTTCATCAATATCCACATTGGAAATGAAATCATGCAGTGGGGTTTCCACTACATGTAATTTTTGTTCATGGTGTAGTATAATACACAAACACATATTCCATTCGTGGAAGGTATAACTAGTAAGAGGTTTTTACTTCAATAGATTATAGTGACCTTGTCTATGTCTTTTTATTTTTAATTTTTAAAAATTAATAAATGATGTTATTAAATTTTTATTATAAAATTTTTTTAAAAAATTAAACGATTAATTAACTTCCACTAATCCCCAAATATTTTTTGAAACCAGAAATCCCTAACCATTAGTTTTGAAATATGATGTTTCTTAGATATTCTCATAGAAATGATATTTATTCCCCCTTTTTAAACTATATGTTGTATTGATAGGTTATTTTTTTATGTTGTATATATGAGCTACTTTTCATCTACATTATATTCTTGTTCCATGATCTATTTAGTGGATTCACAGAACATGAAACCACTTTTTAATATTTCCTTAATATACAACTCTCAGTTAGATAAATTTCTTATTGAGTAGTAAACCATTAATGTAACCAAGTTAATTAAAACCAAATAATAATTCTATAATTTCAACGATAATTGAAATTACCCCAATATAGGTTTCTTAGAAACATTGGACCATGAGGTCGATTATAAATTATGTAGTGGAAGGATATACTAACATTATATTTTAGATGAGATTTTTTAATATCTATCTGTTAATCCCATTTTATCATTACACATGAGTGTTTAATAATATATGGATTTTACATAAGTGATTTACCATGTTTGAAAAACCATTCATAAATAATCTGATTATAATTTTCTCCATCATGGATGTTTGTTAATGAATATTTCATATGGTTTTTATCATCCACTATGATAAATAATTTACCATGAAACTGATAAGGAAAAAAATATATGTGTAAAGATCATTAGATTATCTGTTGGTCAGTTTATCTATAGGGTGATTAACTGATCCTAAAACCTAGGGGAAAACACCATGAATCATTAGTCTATGAATCATATGTATTTCTATGATTAGATTCACCTCAAATCCTAGACATGGATGAACTCCTATCATGTGAGAGATCCATCCATACAAAATACTTTACCCACATGCTTGTAAAGGGGTCCAATTGATTTGATAAATGGGGATTTTGTAAATGAAACAAGCATAACATAGGCCCTCACAAAATTTATTTGTTTTTTCATATTAAATTAGCACATAATTTTATGTAAAGCCATTTTATTTTTCAGAAAATATGTTCACTTCAAAATTTATTTTTTATTTTATTTATAAGAAAATAAAGTTATATATATGTTTTATATAATGTATTTCGAATAATTTATTTAATATCCATATACAGCATGTTGAAATTATTTAAAAATTATTTTTTAGGAATTTTATGAATACATTTTTTATGGAATAGTGAAAATATTGATTTTATTTATAATTGTTTATTATGTAAAATATTTGACAATGTGAAATTATTTTTTTATTAGTTTTAAATATTATTTTGTTATGTTTTTTTTAAAATAATATTTTTAAGATTTTTATGTGTATTTTATGCTTTAATTTATTATAAATTTTTTTTTGAAAGTGTTTCTGAAAAACCATTTTTCATTGTGTGTTTCTGTTTTTCATTTAAATTAAATTCTGAAACATCTATGGTTTGAATATTTATGAATGGATTATATTTTAATAATATTTGGGTCCAAACTTATAAATTAGTTCACTTTTATTTTTATCCATTACAAATAGTAATCATGGTAATTGTTTTACCATAGTAAAGGAAAAACCCAAATAATTTAGGTTAAAATAAAATTATAGGAACAAATAAATTGAACACATGATTACCAAAATATTATTGGATGATATTATTCTGATATTTAAATATAATATTTGGTATTATTTTATTCAATCTACATTTTTTCATGAAACTGACATATTTTTTTTAATATCAATGAATGTTGGAAAATTTGTGTTTTTTGACTTATATATCTTTTATGTTTCTATATGGGTAAAAAATAATGTTATGAAAGTATATAAGTTTCTATATTAAATTTAAGAATCTTAGTTTCATAAAAATATTATTTATGTCTTTTGGGGACCTATAGATGATATTTTTGGCATTATAATATTTTATTTGATGGGAAGTCTAAGATGACACATTAATGAATTTAATGACTATAAAAAAATTTATATAGGGCTATCCTAGTGATATGGTAACAATAAATCATACTTTGGAATCCCAAATATATTTCTTGATCGTGGTAATTTATTTATATTTTTTTGAATTACATATTAACCCAAAATTCCTACAAAACACATATGCAGGACATATTCAGTTAAAAAAATAAATGATATTAAAAAAATTGAAATATTATTATTTTACATATTTAAGTTAATAAGTTAATGTTATATATTTTAGTGAAATTTTATCGAAATAATAAAATATTTTATACTAATTCTACATGTTGTGTTTATATTATTAAAAGTTAATGTTTTGAATGGTATTAAAGTTGCCAATAATGATATTTTATAGGATTAATATTTTATTAAATTGTTTGAAAAACTTTTAATTTTTTAAAAAATAAAAATTGAATATAATATTTTTCAAAATCATCATAAATATTCCATTTATGGTCTAATTGGAACCACATAAGTAAAATTAAAACCTTTCATTATAGAAACATTTGTTTCCATGGTTAAAATTAAAATAGGAGAACTATAGGTTTATAGAAATGATAAGATTTAAAATAACACCAAAACATGTATAAACAGATTGGTTTGTGTGATTAAAACCTTTTAATATCTTAATTTCTAATCCAATTACATTTTTAGGTATTTTTATAGAAAATTAATTAATATAATTTAATATTTTTTGAAATTCCAAAACTACCCCTTATAATAATTATTAAAGGGATCCTCTACCCTCACTTCTATACCCAACTTTTATACATCCATCTCAACAATTACCTGAAATTTTCATTTCTAAAATTCTATATACACATTATAAATTTTCTAGTGTTCTAAATAGATCACCCCTAGTACCGATTAGCGGAGATCTAAAGGTGTTGTTTCGAAGAAGAGGCGATCTTTCTAACTGATCACTATGTTTTCATTCTCTTTATTACCTAATCTAAATAAATATTATTTACATGATAATGATTTCAGTATCCTAAATTTTCAAATATTTTATCATGATTATGAAAATATCATTATATTCCCTATTTCTATTAAACAATCAGTGAAAGTATTACTCTTTCAAATGTATGGCTTAACATCTCTATATAGCGAAACAATTCATTTTTCAACACCACAATTTATGAATTTTATTATTATACGTTAAATTAATATATATTATAAATAAGATATAATTATTTTATCTAAATTATGAATTATTATTATTTTATTCCATTAGTGGTAAAATGGATACAATGTTCATGCGTACATACAACCTATTGTCTGCATTAATGTCATGATTTATTTTTCTATCTCTATATTATATGATAGATTATAAATATGTTTATAATTTTTATATTCCATATTATACCTTAATTATCATTTTTTAAATGATGATACCATGATCAATGTATAATGACCAAGACTGCTGAACTGAAGCATGCTTGGAAAATTAATCAGTTTCCAACAAGAATATTTATTTTATTGACAAATTATTAATAAACGGGTGATGTATTATTTTATGTATTCAATATATATTATTATAGAATAAAATTAAAGGAATAAATTTATAAAAAATAATTATATATGATAAATTATATTTTAAAATGAAAAAATATGTATGACCTTGGGTAAGGGATTTTTGTATAACTTTTATTTCTCTAGGATACATGCCTCATACACGAAATTATTTTTCCTTTTAATATGTGTACATGCGGAACATAAATGACATGGATCGTACATATTATTAATTTTATGGGGATGTAGATAGCCATTTTTTATACCTCTTTTCTGGGTTTATGATTCAACCATTTCCAATGTGTTAAGGGTTTATTTCAAAATCTCATTATTATTTCACAATTTTCTGTTGAAGTATATACTAAAAAATATTTATCTTCCATGTACATGTTATAAAAAAATTCTTAAAAAATTAATTAAAATTATACTATGAATATATAATTCCATTTTTTCCCATGTTTTTTGTTTTACAAAAAAAATTAGAAATGAATATTTTTATCATTTTTTAAACAGGGTACTTTATGACTTTTTTGAAAATGTATGGAATGATTGTTTTTTAACTTATATAGTATGAACATCATTATACACCATCATGATTCCTTAATTATCATAATATTAATATAATATATTTAATTTTTTTCTTAAAATAAAATTTTATCATAAATAATTGGGGAGCTTTTTTAAAAAATGTAAATTCCAATGATTCTTTAACAATTATTTCATGTGACTTTAAAAATCTTTTCTCATCTATGAAAAAATATATGATGTTACATACATTATACTGGGTATATGATAAAATTTTATCTTCCTTTTTATTTATATAAATTGTCTATTTTTATAATGTCGTGATTTATTAAAATCTAATTTCTTTTCCATGGGTTACACAATTACAAAATTTTTATTAAACACATTTATTTTCATGGGGACTAATATGATTAATGTATAATGATACTGTGGGACACATAAGTGTGAGTTTTATTATGTGATTTTTTGAAATAAATTTTTCACTAAATAATTTTGTATAAAATTATATTTCCAAATATTAATGCAACACCCCGACCCCAGTTACCCAGTGTCGGTTCGTTATTACATAATATTGGCATGATCACAAAATATCATGTCTCGAATGACCGATTATTTTAGTAGCCTTGGAATCACTAGATACATTCATAAAGTTTACATTACATCATAAAATGAAAAACTACAAAATCATCTTTTCTCCATAGAACACAGTCATATCCCCTCATACAATCCCAGCAGGCTATTCATAAAATACTTCTTCACATCCTGGGAAAAATAAAACATAGAAAAGAGTGAGATCAGATTCCCAGTATGGATAAAAATATAGCAGAAAAATTCATAAATAATCATAAACATTTAAGGCAATGTATAACTAAAACAAAAGCCTTTTAAACATGAACTTCAGCATGATATGGCATAAATAAAATGATATAATTTCATTTACTTAATCACATGGATATTCTACTAATCGAATAAACACATGCAATATCAATAACCACTTTCGTAATGATTGAATGAATAATGCCGGACTCTCTTAACCACATAGTCAAGGCCTTATGCCAAGACTACAAATAATATTTTTCAAGGACTTGTGTCAAGACACTAGTTTTTCTCATGAGACCTACCAATGCATTGAAGAGCTATAGCGGGCTCCACCGTTCACTTACTAAGTCCAATGCATTCCTCATATGAACAGGTTTAAACATAACGAAAACATTCGTAGTAAAACTAGAATACGAAATGCCAATACTTTATCCTTAACCTTGAATGGCATAAAAATTACACATCCATAGTCCAACGTATCACAATACCTTCAATACAATATTGATATTTTGTATAATAAAAAATCAATATATAATAATCTTAAAATCTATCAAAGGATGGTGACATAGATTAGATCAAAACTATTTGAGAGAAATACCTCTTTCTTAAAATTCAGATAATTATAAAATAAAACATTTACTTTGAAAATAGTCTTATAAGCATGTAAGGAATGAATCAATGATCTTATAAAGGTAGAAAATATTTTCACCCACCGTGTAAGTTAAAAAATACATTATTTCCTTAATTTTGTCGAAAAGGTTAAAAGGGGCATTGTTTGGAAAACAAAAAAAATATTCCATTCAAACCATTTTATGAAAATTCAAACAAGGGTATAAATTACTTTAACCCATAGTCCAGTAAATAGTAAAAATTATTTGAAATTCATTTTTAAGAAACATGGATGTGGATGATAATGAGATTCCAGTAAATAATTACGTATAAACAACCTCGAATAATAAAGAGATTGTGAAATTAACCATACCCTGTACTTTTCCATGGATGAGGGTAGTTTAACCTCTTGTATAATGTAGAAATAATTTTGTTTAAATTATACAAGAATCATATACATTAATATGAGATCATATATGATCTATTAAAATATCTTTGTTAATAATATCTTATTATTATCGTCGTTTCGGGTGTTAACATTCTCATTTTCTTTTATATGTTTTGTAACATAAGCTGTTTTTGTTATGGATAAGTTTTTTCTTATTCATATCCATAATTATATCATGTCCTTAAACATTATTTTTAATCATCAAATGAGAATTATACTTGAATGGATACGATGGGGAATGAATCTCATCGCGTTCGTGGAAATGGTAGTCCGTAGGTACGCATGAGTGACAATATCATTCACTTGATATAAAAATAATATATAATTGGATGTTATATCATATATACAGAATCATTATAATTATATATGTATTATATACTTCAATTACACATCATTATCATACCTATAAAAATAATAATTTCTTGAATAGCAATCACATCACGACATGGAGACAACAAACCGTACATACACACGTATGGTGACATGTCATTCAAAGGATGGGTAGAATACTGAATATGGTTATACCATATTCAAAATAAAATCACAGTATATACAAGATACATGATTTATTATTTTAGAATGGAAATAACAATGAAAGAAGATGTGGAAGAAGAAAGAACTAGAAAGATGGTGGTGAAAACATTACCTATTCTTCAGGTTCTTCCTTTTTATTTGATCAAAATGGTTCTTTATGATGGAATTATGATCAAACTAAGGCCTCTAGGTTAATGTGAGAAAATTTTAGAGAATGTTTGGTCAGGGTTTGGTGGATCCACAAGGCTTTTACGGTGTGAATTATAGAGAATAGAGAGTTCCCTTTTATACGAGGGGTGAGGGGCACATTTCGAAAAAGCTAGAATTATTGTTTTATAATAAATTCATATTCGGTTTCTAATGTTTCAAAAGTATATTATTTAAAGTTTAATGTGGGGATAGGTCAAAAACCACTCAACCAATTGGTTTTAGATTGGTTTGGGTCAATATATTAAGTTTATCTTTTTTATTTAACTCTTAGTTAAATAGTTTGAGATTTACCATGTCTCTTTGTATTTTTATATTATATAGTTAATAAACATACTATATACATCCTAGTAACACCCAAGTGGTTCATTAATGAAATACATATAATTATATAAGTCCTTTGGCCGATCCTTATATTTTTAGTAATAGAATATCAATTAATAATATAATATTTGTTTTAAAAAACAACTTTTTGTCAAATTTGACACTATTTAATAAATGATTTTTGTTAAAGTCATAAAAACATTATTAATTCTAAAAAAATTGATTAAAGAAATCCTAACATGTCATATTAACCAATAATTTTATTTTATATCATCAAAATATTAAAATTATATTTATTTTATCATTTATAATACAAATTATTGGATTCATTCATTAATAAATAAAATACTGCATAATTATTGTGTCATAAATAAATTTAATTATTCAATGTCTATAAATTAAAAATAAAATCCAACTCTGTAGGAAATATTTTCATCTTTATAATGAATATTTACAGGCAAAAATATAACATATATAAACCTATGTAAAAATTGTTTTTCTAAAAGATATATGCTTATGTCATTTTTGTATTTACTTTAACTTAATTAATATAAAGTGTCATTATGACTTACATGTGGATCCATGGGGTCCCTAAATCGACCCAAAGATTCCCATGATCAGACATATATCAACCAATAGGGTTTGGACAAATTTTAAGATAATTTAATATTATTATAATATTATTATTGTTACCTTTATTTGCCGGATTTATCCATTAACCATGGTAAGTAAAATATTTACCGATGTAATTATTCAAAATGTCTAAAAATAAAATTTATCTATTTACACAATTTTTACCTCCTAATCCTAAATATGAAATCCATTTTGCTAAATTCAATACACAGAAGTGGCAGAAATTAATTTAAAATTAATTCCCGTTGTTAAAACAGAAAGCGTGTATTTAACAAATAATAACTATCATAATATTGACACTTTCTATTGTCCAGTTTAAAAGTGAAATTATTTCCAATGACCAACATTAGATTAAATTCTAAAAATATAATCTAATTATACTTTAAAACTACTCAAATTTTGCGAATGGCAAGAAAAATGTTGAAGGTGTTATTCGCGATTATGGCAAGTTTCGCAAATGGGAGAGGTTGAAGTGCATAACGGCGGTAAAGGGCTTTCCGAGGGAGCTTCGTAGAGACGGTGGGAATGTATTTTGACGATGATTCCCCATTATTATGACAAGATCCGTGATTGAAAAATTATTTTTGTGCTTCACGACTTTGAGAGAATTTTGGCCATAACATCAGAGCCTCACGATTTGAGATGACGTGGAATTGACTTCTAGAGGAAGGTTCAAGGGTTAGTGAAATCACCTATAAATAGAGGTCGACCCCCTCGAGAGAAGTAGAGGGAGTTTTTGAAGAAAATATTTTTCTCTCAGTTTGCGAAGTTGATTCGCGAAGGTATCATTTTTCGAGAAGGAGAGGTGCTTCACAGCGGCTAATCTAGCTCCACGAAGGAAGTGCGCATTGCGATGCCATGTGCTCTAAGGAGTGAGATTTATGAAGAGGCAGGATCATCATGAATACCTAAGAGTTGAAAAGGCATGTGCTTCGTGTAATGGGAGGAGCTTCGCGAATTCTTGTTCAAGTTTCATGAAATTGGGAGCCTCCCCAAGTAGGGTGCTTTGCGAAACTATTTCTAAAGGAATTGGATAGTGTTTAGGGGCAATTTAGTATTCATCAGTGGATGAAAGTTGGAATTTAAGAGGGAATCTATAAACATTTGAGGATGAGTGAATTAATGAAAATGAGTAGACCTACAGGTCTATAAACTGTGAGTGGATCACTTCTAAGTACAGTGCACACAGGAAGAGGAATAAGGTAACGCATTCTACTGGTAGTGAGCTTGTGAAAGTGAAATAGGGAGTGACTCTTGGGAAAGAAGATAGCTAACCCTAATCATGGTAATGGCAGTGAGCCTAGTCATTGAAGTGATCTAGCCCAAGAATATTTGGAAGTGAGCCTTAGGGGATTTGGTATAGCGGCACATCATTGTTGTATGCTCCTTGAACATAACCCAGTGAGGGTGAACCATGTAAAATCTATGTGTCTGCCTTCTTTCTTCCCTACATTGCATTCAAAGCATCATCATCAGATAAAGAAGAAAATAAGAAGTCATAACAAATAAACAAGTGAAAACAAAGTGGCCCTCGATGTAAAGAGGTCATGATCCAGAGGGGAAAGAAGAATTTAGAAAAGAATATCCATACCCTGATTTACCCCCCTCTCAGGGTATATAGGCCTCTATTGGTCCTAACAATTGGTATCAGAGTGTAGGTTTCTTTTATCAGATTTTTTTGCTCTGACTTCATTCATTCATTCTATGTGGTTAAAGACTATGTCTACTCTTATCTTAGAGTTTCATGGAAAAGGGTAGAACGTTAATGAAGAAGCAGAAGTCGGGTGGTATCCCTCAGTGCAGAAGTGTCTATGGAAATAGTGTGATTCAGTTAATGGAATCTATTAGTGAACCAAATGTTGATATTGATAAATTGAAAATTGAAAATTCATACTCATTCAATGATGCTGAAGGAATGAGTGAAGAACTAGACATGCCATGTGTTATTGGAACTACTAATGATGAAGAAACTCCCAGAAGTAGAATAGTGGAATTTTTTCACAAATAGAAGTAATTGGATCAGAAATTCACTGGTGAAAGTAAACCTAAAAATATGTAGATCCAAGATCTGAACACCAGGATTAACACGGCAAGAGGTGTGAATTAATTGCTTATTAAAGTAGCTACTAATCTAAGAAATAAGAATGATTCACAAGATGATGAACTGTGATAGAGATCTGAAAAGGTAGAAAAATAAAAATCAGATGTCAAGGGAAGGAATATGAACTCAGATGAGATAAAAAATTGGAAATCCAGAAATGAGGGTCTTTCAATACAGCTATCTGAACTTGTTCAGAAGAATAAAATGCTACAAAAAAAAATAATTCATGTTGTTCTAATTCTATTGAACAAGAAAAACTGAAAGTGAAGGAGAAATGTTAAATGGTAGAAAATCTCACACGAGAACTAGAAGATGAGATGAGTTGTGGAAAGAATCTCATAAGAGAACTGAATGACCAACATGAATCAATGGATATGAAGATTCAAAAGTTGGAAGAAGAAATATAATATGTGAAATAAGAAGTGGAAAATCCAATGTTAAAAGAATTCCTAATATGAAGGATGCCTTGCACTTAATATTTGATTAACCTTCTGCAGGTGATGATGAAATGAAAATGAAAATTTGTTATTTCTGAAAAGAGTCAAGAATGTATTTTCTCATCTCACAGACCATGCAGTTTGGGAAAAATGGGATAAGATATGATGAATCCCCTCCCGTGCATCATGGAATGCGAGCCGTGAAGAGTTCCAAGAGTGGTGAATATCCTGTTGGTGTTGGGGATAAGCCTAAGAAGACAGGTTCAAAAACAAGTGACGACATGTGCTATTTCTATGGGATTCATGGCCACACATCAAGCTTCTGTTTAGAGGCTCTGCAATACATTTCAAGCTGTGAAAATAGAAGCTTTGATAAATATGAGAATAAAACGAACCATCATGAGAAATCAGAGAGAAGAGTCTCTTAGAGGAAAGAATTTATTAGATTTTATTTCAGTGGAAGAATGGAGCACACTGTGAGTATGTGTCAGGAAGCTCAGGAGCTCAATGTCAGAGGAAAAAAACAATCTACATCAACGTCTTAGTAGAGAGGTGATGAAATGAGGTATTCCATTGATGGAAAATGTTTTATATGTTCTGATTATAGAAATTTGGTAAGACATTGAAGTAAGAAGAAACCAATAAAGGAAAAGGGAATAGAAAAGAGATTCTCAACTCCGGTGGTAAATAATGAGGAATTATTCCCTGGGAGACAATGTGGTTAGTTGAATAATAGGCTTAGATCCCTAGGGTAATCAAATGGAGCTGAGAAAAAGGTGTATCAATAACCTTCTATACCACACTCACATCAACTCTCGTGGAGAGAATGTGAACAAATCTAGAATATTAAGGGGATAACTACTCCAACTGTGAGTAAGAAGAAGGAAAATTCAGTGGAGGACTCACCACCAGTGAAAAATAGTGTGGTGACTCAAGTATATAATAAAAGAAATATGAAAAACAAATTTATTGAAAAACCATCATGTTGTGTGCCACAATGAGAAGTGGGGGAATGAGGATGATCCCTAAAATGGTGGATGAAGGAAGAGAAGATTCCAAAGATAGAGATTACAACACATAAACAGAATCAATGGATGTGGCACATTGGTGGGATATCAAAGACGGTTGTGTGTACCAGTGGTATTATGCCCCAAATTGTGAAAAAATACAGGCCTATAGAATATACATATCAGAGAAAGAATCATCATGTGAGTAATGAATTCTTAGTCATATGGCCAGAGCAGTTGATGTTGGCTAGGAAGCTAGAAGAATCAAGGAAACAGTGTGATGCACTCCAAGAAAGAATCAATGGGTTGACCCATCAGGATGAACCATTATCCTCAACTTGAGGATTTTTGAAGTACATCCTCTCCCTATGTATATGAATTTTTTTAACGAATGATTCAAATGTTTCAGGTTTTATGGAGATATGCTCCAAGGGTAAGTTGCATCTAACACTGCAAAGTGGAGAAGTGATATGCTTCAGAGTTTTGATTGACTCATATCAGGTACCATAGTTGATGAAGAAAGGTAGAAACAGAGCGTAATATTAAGTGATTGTTTTATTAACATTATCTCTTGTTTCCTACACCAAGTTCCAAATCAGATGGCTTAGGGATTTTGTTAATTGCTCAATTCTGAGTGGTATATGAGAATATATGATGAATCAGGAGAATAATTTTTATGGTCCATACACTAGGAAGTGTTGCATAACAGAGGAGGATAATTCAATTAAAAAATTTGATGCAAGAGCCATAAATGTAATAATTGGATAACTCATCTCAGGTGTTGTCTATCAAATGAAGAAATATTGTATGAGAAGCAGTAATAATCATTCATCTCATGCTCATTTATTTTGATTTAAAAATGTTGTATCAGCTGACTGTATTCAGGATACCTAGAATCTATGAGAATTAGTTGAATGAATTGATTCCACTGAACAATTAAATTTTGAGAAATTTCCAAATGAATGTGATGAGGAAGAAAGCAACATAGGGGGAGCATAAGTGACTGATACTGATTCAAAAAATAACTAAGCCTGGGAGGTTTTTTCAAGGCTAGGAGTTAAATAATGTTTTCAAGACTAAATGGGTCTTTCACAACAAAATGAATGAAGATGGAACAGTGATTCAGAACAAATAACGATTCGTCTGCAAAGGATACTCCCAAATAGAGGGAATAAGTGTCGATGATACATTTCAACCTGTTGCAAGGCTGGAGACAATCAGATTATTTTTAGCCATAGTAGTGAAATGAAAGTTCAAAGTGTTCCATATGGATGTCAATTCTACATTTCTGAATGGGTTCTAGAAGAAGAGGTGTATATTGAGTAGCCAGATGGTTCTCGCATTCATGAATATGATAATAAAGTTTGTCAATTGAAGAAAGAAATATATGGGTTGGAGTAAGAACCAATAGAGTGGTACTCAAGGCTGGATCAATATTTGAAGAACATCGGCTTTCAATGTGGTGGAGTTGATTACAATATCCACGTCAACAACAACAGTAATCAAAGGATGATGGTGCAGTTTTATGTCGATGAAATAATCTTTGGTGGATTAGATGCAACTCAATGTAGATAGTTTTCCGAATTCATGAAAAGTGAGTTTGAAATGGAAATTATTAGAGAGATAATGTATTTCCATGGTGTACAGGTGACACAATATAGGAATGGTACATTAATTTCTCAATCCAAATATTCCAAGGATATTTTGAGAATATTTGGTATAGAGAATTCCAATGAAATGAAGACATCAAGTGCTTCCCAGATGAAACTGTCCGAAGATGAGGATGGAAAGGATGTAAATATCACAGAATACCAGAAAATCATTGGAGGTCTATTGTACCTAACTGAAACAAGGCCTAAAATTGTATTCTCCACATGCCAAGCTGTGAGATATCAGAGTAATCCCAAGGAAAGCCACATGGTTGAAGTGAAAAGAATAATTTGGTATATCAAAGGCACGGAGTACTTTAGCTTTACATATAATGACAAATACAAGATAGATTTATTGGGATATACCGATGCAGACTGGGCTGGTTTAGCGGATGATATAAAATCAATTTCTGGTGGTTCATTCTATCTTGGTGGAATGTGTATTTCTTGGCTAAGCAAGAAGGAAAATTTAATTTCAGTCAGAATCGGAGGAGCTGATTATATTGTGGCCACTCAATCGTGCACACAATTTTTGTTGATGAAGCCACAGGTTGAAGATATGGGAGTTGAATTGAAACCTCTGATCTGAATCCAGTGGGATTACTCGTGTTCTAACAATCTCAATGAAAATATCAACCATCACTAAGGACAAAGAACATTGAGATAAAGTATTATTTTATCAAGGGGACGGTTGTGAAAGGAATTGTGAAGTTGGAGTATGTGCCTATAGAACTAGGGGATGCAGACATTCTACCAATGGCCATACCCAAGGAAGCATTTGAAAGGAATCGACTGGCTATGGGAGTTCAGTCGACTCCCCATACATAAAAGAGTGTGTATGTGGACCATCCCCCTCTCCTTGAGATATGATGTGTTTTCCCTAATGCACTAATATGCGTTTTTACCCTGTTACAGACAAAAAAGGAGTGCTCTTTGGGTTCTTTGACAAAGTGGGAGAAAACAATGATTATTCAAGGGGGAGACAGTGTGGCTATTTGATAAATCATGAATGATACGGGGAGAAGCTGGTGGAACAATGAGATAGGAGGAGCAATAATATAGGGGGGGAGTATTAAATCTGATGATGTTAGAAGTGATCAACCAAATAATAGATATCACGATAATTGAGGATCTTGATAAATGAAGAAGAGTGATGTTGGAATGGTGAGAGAAGGTTTCCAGCTATATCCAATTGGTATCAGTGTGGTTCAATAATTAGTATCAATTTAGCAAATGGTATCAGTTTGGAATAGAAAATTGGTGTCTGACATGAAGTTATTCATTGATTAAAATTTCATACTACTCTTGTTTCTCACGCCGAGGATAGTTAATGAGGGCTTAGAGTATGTGTTAAGTGATTACTTGAATGATATTAGAATCAGAAGAGGAAAATGGTGGTAGTAGATGGAAGGAGCTTTAGAGAGGTATCAAAGTGTACAAAATCATTCTGAGAAGATTTGTGAAGAGTTGTCAATAACCCCTAAGGGGGAGATTGATTGGAAAAATCTCTTAAGGTAACATTGCAGTATTTTTGGATTGATTATGTCTGTTGACAAAGTAGGTTTCCATGGAAAATTGTCATGTTCTAGAGATATTTTTGACAATCAATGATGAAAAGGAAACATGACAAAGGAATGGATTATCTGGTGGCGGTAAAAAGGGGGATATCCTTGAATATCATATTTAAATATGTAAAAGGCTTGTGTTTCACAAAGATAGGCTTCATGGATTGGATTTCACGAATAAAAGTAGAATGGTGATGGTGTTACTCACGATTACATCAAGATTCACAAACAGCAGAGGTTGAAGTGTATCACGGTAGTGAAGGGCTTTGCGAGGGAGCTTCGCGATGAAGGTGTGAAATAATTTTGATGGTGATGCTTCGTGATTACGACGTGCTCTGCGACTGGAAAATTTTAGTGGTGCTTCCCAACATTGAGAAAATTTCAGGGGGAACATCAGAGTTTCACGATTTGAGATGACGTGGCATTGAAATCACATGGAAGGTTCGAGGGCCGGTGGAATCACATATAAACAGAGTTCAAACCCCTCGAGAGAATTAGAGAGAGTTTTTGAAGAAAATTTTTTTCTCTCGGTTCGCGATGGTGATTCGCGATGGTAGTGTTCTTCACGAAAGAGAGGTTCTTTTCGGTGACTAATCTAGCTCTGCATAGGAAGTGTTCTTTGCGAGGCCATGTTCCCTAAGGACTGTTCTTTGCAAAGATGCGGGAGTTTCGCGACGGTCTAATCTTTGCAAGGTCTTGAGCTTAGTGAAAAGGTAGGAGCATCGTGATGGCTTGTTTGAGCTTCATAAAGTTTGGAGCCTCGCGATGTAGGGTGATTTGCGAAGGTATTTTCAAAGGAATTGCTCAGTGTTTATGAGAAAGGGGGTATTCATTGGTGGACGAAAGTTATACTTTAATAGAGCATCTATCAACAATTGAGAATGTGTGGATTCATGAAAATGAAGAGACCAACATGTCTATAAACTGTGAGTGGATCCCTTCCATGTGATGTGATCAAAGGAAGTGGAAGAATGTAATACTTTCTACAAGCAGTGATCCAGTGAAAGCGAAACAGGGAGTGACCCTTTGGAAAGCATTGAGCTGACCCTAAACATTGTAAAGATAGTGAGCCTAGGCATAGAAGTGATCTAGCCCATATATAATTTGCAGTGAGCCTTAGAGGATTTTGGTATAGCGGTACATAGTCGTTGTTCCCTCCTTGCACGTTACCCAATGTGGTTGAACCAAGTAAAAATCTATGTGATTGCCTACTTGCTTCCCTGCATTGCATTCAAAGCATCATCATCCGATAAAGAAGAAAATAAGTGGTCATAATAAACACACAAGTGCAAACAAAGCGACCCTTGTAATCAAGAGTTTATGATCTACTGGGGAATGAAGAATTTAGAAAAGAATATACAAACCGTGGTTCACCCCCCTCTCATGGTATATAGGCCCCCACTGGTCCTAACAAAATTATATTAAAATTAATTCCAATTGTCAAAACAAAAATCGTGTTTTTAACAAATACTAACTATCAAAAGATTTAAACTGTCTTATGTCCAGTTTAAATGTAAAATAATGTCCAATGACCAATATTAGATTTAATGGTAAAAATATAATCTAATTATACTTTAAAACCACTAAAATTCATAATTTATTACTATTAATTATTTTTGATTAAAAAAGTTGTTTTTAATTAAAATTTAGTAATTTTCACTATTCATAAAAATATGGATGTTATCAGAAAAGTACCAAAAATTCACCCTAATCTAATACTGGTATTCCGAATCCAAAAATGAAGTCCAATTTGAAGAATAAAATTTATAAAATTTCAAAAATTGGGTATTACTATTCATAAAGGCTAGTTTGATTTGTTGTCGTGTGTGTTAGAACTCGAAGAAGTGTACAGAAAACGCTACTCTATTATTCAAAGAGAAGCATATCGTGGAAGCTTTGGGTGTTACAATTTAAATGAGAGATAATTCAAGGGGATTGATCCACTATGGGTAATAGGTGTGCCCCAATCCAGTATGAGAAATAGGTGGGTCCTGATCCACTATGTTGATGATCGTGGTTGTTAAACATGACATGTGAAATTTTTTTCTAAATTTTTTATAGTTCCAAAAATTTATAACATTATTTAATGGTTCATTGTTAAATTAGGATTAATTATCACTCTTATGGTCTGTGCTTTAAAAAATCACGATGTTTATATAATGAATCGTGTTTATGAACTATGATATGATTGGTATGAAATTCATAATTTATATTCATGATCATATAACCTTATATTTATCTTATGATTTCTAATTATCATGGATTGATATCTCCAAAATTTACCCTAACTGATGTCATTATCTCATCCTTTATTATGTTTCCTTCCCCCTATGATGAATAAATTTTTTAAGTAGGGTATTCATACAGGGAGTACAATGTGTGTTGATCCTTCTAGGAGATGTTCAAGATCATTCATAAAATAAAAACATTGTTTATATTATCTCCAAATACTTGAGAAAAATACAATTATGTTGTGGTTAATGTTTTTAGGTATTGAATATTCAGCTATATAGATTCAATATTGGATTATAAAAATCACATATTTTTATAGTTTGTATCATTGCATGGTTTATAAAATCATAGAAGATTAGGGTTATAAAAAATTTATGAAAACATCAGGGATAAGAAATTGTATATTATAAAATTATATTGTTTTGATAATGATCATTAATGACCTAGGACAGACCTATGGTCTCAAAGAATAATGTGTCTTGATAATGATATTTTGTAAATTATTTTTTAGAAATATGTGGTTATCCATTCTGATTAGTGTTTCAGACTCTGTGATTTCTATCTTTATTGAATGGATAGAACCCAAAGGAATGGTGTTAATATTGACATTGATGGATAATTAAATGGTTTTACTCATATGAAATCATTTGTTACTGGAATGAAAATGATGAATCATACTACAATTCTCACAAATCATTCTATTTATATGAATCATGTTATGCATCTAAAATATCAAAGGAGGTAACAAAGTATTATTTAATCATTCATGTAAAAAAATGAACCTTTTTTTGGGTCATCTGATTCACTAGAGTCTGAGTGTAGGAAATACTCCATTGAGAAGATATTTTATATTATTCATTCATATGACCATAGATTGATATCTTAAATTATTACCTTCAATATGCTCACACTTTTTATTATAGATTACTTAGGTGATGAAGAATAGTTTGGTTAGGGTATTCCAAAGTAGAGTACAATATAAAGAGATATTTGTGGGACCTATTGAGTATATTTCATAAAATAAGAACATCACAAATCTAATATCCAATGAATCTGAACCTTTTCAATTATATGATTGATAATATTATTATTTGATGAATATTCATCAAAATAGATGTAATATTTCTTTTTGGAATGCTTGGTCCATCATATGTATAGGGGTTACACAATATAGAATTCATTAATCCTTGTTCTATCATATTTGCATCTACATGATGATAAAATATTTTGGATATTAATTATGTTTTCATCAGATTTCCCAATAATGATTACAATATGAGGATGAAAAAATGCATGGTATTTACACATGCGGTACATGCCATATACCCTTGTTTTCTCAATGCACTCCCGTTTGAGCCTCTATATGGTATTCTTTAGAGGAATCATTGTTTTTTTATTTTTAACTATTTTCTATTTTTGTTAAAAAGAATAAGAAATTGAAGAGTCTACAATGTTATATATTTAAATGAATAAATATGTATATTATAAAACAAAAATATATTAAAAAATAAATGAATAATAAATAATTATAAATTAAACATGTGACGACTCTGATATGACTTATACGTTATAGGAACACTCAGAGAATCCTTTGATATAATAACCATGTCATATTTTATTCATTATTTATTTTTAATCATTTCCATACATGATTAAAACAACATGTCCATTAAGAACCCCATATTAAAAGAATTTATTAAAATACCTAAACCCGAAGAGAAGGATCTCCACATATAATTTTCAATTAATTTTTGAGAACCTATATAATTACCTCAACCTATAATTATTCTTTTGTTGATGATATAGTTAACTAGATTTAAATTAACCATCATTTTGATGTAGGATATTGATTTAGAATCCCTATTCATGTTATCCACACATTCACAACAACCACTAAACTTTACACAAGAATCATTCGGTGGTAGCACATTTGATCATCATAACATCAAGTATGTGTGGCTGATCACGATATAAATATTCTGGATTGAAACCGAACTTTTAACTTTATATCAATTCATTGAGAGTGGATGAAGATAGAGTCTATTATTCATCTCATTAAATATATATATGAATTGGTAGTGTGTCTCTCTATCGTTTGTTCATATAAAATATTTTTATGGAATTTATTATAGTTAAATACTTTTTATAGCATGTTTAGGGTTGTAAAATCACAAAGAGGCCCCATAAAATCCTAATAATTCCAAATTTACCAAATTTCCAATAATAATGGTATCACTATTATAATTAACATAATATTTAATATTCATTATTAATAGAAATAAGTATCATTTATACCATTTCAAATCATACCATTAAAACTAGTCCTCTTTCATTCATTGAGATTTATTATCCATCAAATAAGTACTCTTTAATAAAAAAATTTCACTAAATTACACTAGAATGAATATAGTAAATATTATATTTCTATACATGCATGTAAATATTTTTTAAAATTATTTAACTCACTTTTTATTTTGAATAACATGGGATTAAAGAGTGATTATCAATCAAACCTAAAGGAAAATTTATTCAATCTTTTTAAATACACCACTTGAATGTGACTGAAATTTAGGATACAAAAAATATTTAACCCTCTATGAATATTTCATAGTGGAATTAGGAATAATCTCCATTTTTACATATAGGGATCTATAAAGACATAAAATCCTCATATATATTGATGTTAATGTCTCAAGATATCAAACCGCCTATGAATTCTTATTTTGTAAGAGAATAATATTACCATAACATCACAAATCAAATCTGTTTCATGTCAATTCAATGAAATTATTTTCTCGATTTCTATTTCTATGAGATTGTAGTAATAAAATTTCTCTTTGAACATCAAGTTCGTCAATTTTTCAGGAACTTCATATATGGACCCGTCATTAATTATTACATAATCTTGAGTTTTAATTAAATAATCCCTTATCTTACATTTTGGGATATTTATAGGTTTATAGTTTTACTAAATTAAGTTATAAATCATACGTAAAAATACCATAGAATACAATGTAGACATTTTTGATTAGAATCTATTTTTACCACAATGTATATATTTTAAAATAAATCATGGTTTCTTTTCATGAAAACTCTCCAAAACCTTCAACTTGACCTATTTTATTCCCATACCCATCGATAATATACATTGAAAACATTATAAAAATGTTTTAAGAGAAAAGAAAATATTAGTATGGAACTTTAAATAATGTAAATTTTTACTCAAGTGAAAAACATTAAAACTCCTAAATACACTTCATTGAAAACATAAAATTATTCCACTAAAGGGAAATAGCATTCCATTAAAATATCATTTTTTTTACTTTTGAAGAAAAATAAATGAAAAATAATTTAAAATCATAAGAAATTCATGTATTTACCTTGGGAAATAACCTCATTAAACCCATACAGAACCCTTCCAGATTAGAGAAACTACATGAACAACTTCCATTATAATTATATTTAGAACATAATTAGTACCCAATGCATTTTAGTGTTATAGGGTTATAACCAATTTTATGGAAATAATGAGCTCACATGGTGTTTTCTAAGTGTACCCGTTATATATAAGTTCAATGACATATAGCATGAATAAAAAATTTATCATTTGAAAAACACCTTTAATGTCATATGTAAATCCCTTATAGATATTAAAATAACATTTTCTTTGAAAGGCCAATTGTTATAAAAAAATTTTATTTTATAATAAAAACACCATTATAAATAGAAAATTAAACAAAAATGGGAATTATTTTTTTATTGAATAAAATATTTTATCCTAAAAATGAATCAATATATCAAATAAAATTCACAATAACAAGAAATTTCATTGTCACCATACTTTAATAAAATATCCATTCATTTTTCATTTTTCAAAATGTTCCTATTAAAAAGGTAAAAATAATCATTATAAAAACCATTCAAATAAATTAAAAGGGAAATAATTACAAAATTATAAATATTTGATATCTATATAAAACATTTAAAAAAAATACATTTACAACATGTCCATGGAAGAGAAGGATAGTTTAAAGAAAAACATTAAAAGAGGATTTATTTAACTAAAACATCCCTTATCACTTTTGAAATATTTAAACCATAATCCCCATTAATTAGTAACATTATAAAATTTTATATATCTTGATTATAGATAAATTAATTATATAACATTTAAAATGGTATACATAAACAACTTATACAACAATAATGGTTTATAATATCAAAATATCCTACTAAGAATGGAAATTGATACAATGTACCTTGGCTTGAGTCTGATTCATCTAGTGTGTCATTATATTCTAGATTAATAAATATGTCTTAATTATTTACATCATTTAGTACCTTTTTAATGTTTTTATAACTTTTATTACCCTTGTTACAGTGTTTTATACAATTACATAATCAATGATGTTTTTATAATATGTTTTGACGGTATTTCACTTATGTGTCAAAATCAACATTGGTTGGTCGATTATGGTCAAAGTGGTAATTATATAAAAATATTCAGAATAATAATCATAAAATAATTATAATAATTATAAAAAAAAATTAACGTTTAAATTAAATCATTAATGATGGTTATAAAACATGAACAAGGTTACGATCATAGAGATGGTATGTCATATGTACGTATGAATGACATTTTAATTTTTCAGTGATCATTATAGAAATAAATTATGTAATATTTTATCATCACATAGTGACAATGATATCATATATACCATATTATTTAATTATATATAAATATATATATCATTCATGTGATGTACTGATGAAAAAAGAAATCGAATTGTTTCAAGGAGGAAGTAGCCCACATGTCAATGAACGACATTATCCTTTTTTATCTGAGAGAAAATGTCAAAATTAAATTATATATTATATTTTCAGAAATATAAATATTTACTGAATACCTTATATAAGTTATTTATATTACATATATTTATTATATTTTTCCTTATTAAATTACTTGTAATGTGTTAGTAAAAAATGAAAGACATCGTTACGTGATGTGGTAGTCTACAGCACACACGAGCGACATTATCGTATCCATTATGGTATGAAATATAAAAGGTTATATATTATATATTGAATCTTGAGGACTGATTATGTTATAAATATCATATATGAACTTTTTATCCATCAGCATACCCAATTGTGAGAGGTGGTAATGGGAAAATGAATGACATCATTTTGCGATGAAGTAGTCTCCCGTACACATGAATGATGATTACATCTGTCACGACCCGTCCTCGGGGCCCGTGCCGTGACTACCCAAGCCCGCCATCCATAGGCCAGGGGCTGGCGACTAGCACCAAAGTCGTAAAATCCCAATAACTGGGAAGGCATTGCCTTTATAAAAGAAAACAAGCACCACAGAGTACAAGCGGAAGAAGTAAACACTAAGTAAAAACTGAGTACAACAGTAAGTGCGGAAAGTAAAAAGGGGCCGGAAATACAAGCCCAACTGTAAAGTTCAACTCGATAGGGAAAACAGCAACTGAAAATTAAAGCTACTACGCCGAGCTGTCCACTGGAAATCCCACCTGAAGGGTGGGTACAGATAGCTCCTCTGCTCCTCAGGTCCCACCGTCCGCTCAGAGTATGTCTCGCCCAGTTTTCCACCTCCGGGTACCGCCTCGTCGTCACGTCCACCTCTGGGTACCGCCTCGTCGTGAGGTCCTCCTCCGGGTACCATCTCTTCGTATAGTCCACCTCCAGGTATTGTCCAGTCCTCGAACACTCGGCTTCTGTCAGCACTGCCCGTCGTCTGCAACCAACACAACGAGGTGCGGGCATAGCCCGTGCAGGGGTGAGTATAACGATACTCAGTAGGGACCCCGAGACCCTCATGGTCTCACTAAACCAACAAGGATAACCACAAAGAAGATCTCAATAGATAACCTCTACTTAGATATATGCCCATACATATACCTAAGTTATCAAGTAACCCATCTCAATCATGAGGAAACACAAGGACTGTGAAATCAACGGATAACCACTACCCGAGTATATTCCCATACATATACTTAAGTTAGCAAGTGACCCATCTCAATCATGAGGTAAACACAAGGTCAAAAGTCTCAGCTCAAACCAGGATTTTCATTATCGAAACCATAACTGCTGAAGAGCTCCGTCTCTGGAGTGTACAGTGGTCCTGTCACGACTCTGAGGTACTTCTCACTAACCTAAGATTGCTGAAGAACTCCACCCATCGAGTACTGCGGGCCAGCTACTACAACCAAGCCCTCCCATGTGCCGCTACAACCAAGCGCACCTCTGTCGTGGGTCTGCCGCTACAACCAAGCGCTCCCATGTGCCGCTACAACCAAGCGCATCTCTATAGTGGGTATGCCGCTACAACCAAGCGCTCCCATGTGCCGCTACAACCAAGCGCAAATCTGTCGTGGGTCTGCCGCTACAACCAAGTGCTCCCATGTGCCGCTACAACCAAGCGCACCTCTGTCGTGGGTATGCCGCTACAACCAAGCGATCCCATGTGCTGCTACAACCAAGCGCAACTCTGTCGTGGGTCTGCCGCTACAACCAAGCGCTCCCATGTGCCGCTACAACCAAGCACACCTCTTTCGTGGGTATGCCGCTACAACCAAGCGCTCCCATGTGCCGCTACAACCAAGCGCACCTCTGTAACACACCGAGTCGTTCGATCAGCAGTCGTCGGGTCTCAGCCAGCTACAAGGTCTCCGTACTCCGCACGCTCGTCACTGGGAGGGTCCGATCCACGAGCTACAGGTCGATACTCCAAGTATCTCAAAGTCCCATGAAGAAGTATCTCAAAGGACCTCCACGTCATAGGGGTCTCAACGCAATAGACGGCGCATCAATCGGACGCCCGGTCTATGAGTTATTAGCCTTTTCGTCCCAGGGGCCCGGTTGGTTTCGTGAGCAAACCAAACCCGGACGTATCTCAAATGTACCCCGAACTCTAATAGGGTAAACTCATAGGGACCGTTTCTCAAGGCGATCACAACGCCGCTGACGGTTCGTCAAACGGACGTTCTGTCAGAAAGATATCAGCTTTTCCGTTCCAGGGGCCCGGTTGGATTTCGGTGCGATCCAACCCGGCCACTATCCATCTACATCCAAAACTCGGGCGGAGGATGCCAAAAGTTCCGTATCATCAACAGGAACTCAACGCAACAGACGGTGCATCAATAGGACTCCCGGTCTGAGAGTTATTGGCTTTTTCGTCTCACACTCACCTTGGGAAAAACTTCCCAGGAGGTCACCCATCCTGATCACTACTCTAGGATAAGCACGCTTAACTATGGAGTTTTAACCACGTAGGCTCCCGAAAAGAAAGGTGCACCTTGAGTATAGTATACCGAAACGACCGTCTCGATCCAAGGATCGCGTTGCCGCTGACGACGAGTCGTTTGGAGGCTCTTAGCCCAAGATACGGGTATTTGACCAAATCTCTCGGTAACGGGGGTTTCGGGCACGGGCCGTCCCGGCCCGAGACCCCCCGGATGGCCCGAACCGGGTCGACCCGCCCCGGACGGGGTCGGCCCGGCCCGGCGTGGCCCGGCGCGGCCCGGCGCGGCGATCCGGCCAGGCGCGCCGGTTCGGCGCAAGGCAGCCTGCAAGGCGCGCTGCCAGCTTGGCCGAAGGCCGAGCTTGCTGGAAACGGGGGGCCACCTGCCCCCCTTTGTGAAACCGGCCCCCCTCATAATGGGGGGTTAAATAACTGCCCGGGGGAATTAAATTCCCCCGGTTTCCACCAACCCGGCCGGCCCGACCTGGCCGGCCGGCTTCTTGTCAACAGGACCGGCAAGGGCCGGTCCTCTTCTGTCTTCCGGCACCGGCGGCCCGGCTGGCCGTCGGTCATCACGATCCGCCGCGGCCCGGAACCGTTTGCGGCCTTCGTCATCTGGCGCGGTGCGACGACACCGCGCCCCTCCGCCGCGGCCCCGCTCCGGCCGCGACGTCTTCGGTTTCCTTCGACGCGGCGCGACGGCGTCGTGTTCATGATAATTCTTTCAGGGCGCGGCGCGACGACGCCGCGCAATAATTTCCGTGTGATTCTCACGTGGTGCGACGGCACCACGCTATCTCGTTTCATCCGCAAGAAACATTCAAGAACAAAGGAGGGGGTTTCGGCCGTGTTTGTGCTGTCCGGTCTCCCTCTCGTTAGAAGATAACACTTAAACGTTCATCCTCAAGTTTGTCATGCTAGAACCAAGAACGGAAAATAATTAAATAAAGCAACAACAAACCCCTACCTCGATTTTCGTTATGTGTTGATGAAGTCGCGGAAAGGCGGCGGCGATTCGTCGACATTGGAAAAGAGAAGCCGTTGACGACGTCGGCGTTCTTCGTGAAAGGCGCTCCCTTCTTTATTCCGGAAGAAGTGGGAAGGAGGCATCCAAGAAGGGATCGACGTTGGAAACTTCACAAACTTCTTTGGAAAAGGCATTCTTCATCGAGAATATGTTGTTCCATGTTTGGAGATGTCCTTTGTGTTCTTCGTCGAGGGTGGAATTCTCTTCAATCCTTCCATGACTCTATCACAAAGATTTAGCCAACCCCAAACAATAAAACAACACACCTTATTATAGGGTTAGCTTAATGAATTCAAAATAATTCAAATTCATTAAGTTACATCCTTCATTAATGGGTGGAGAGGCTCCAAAATTAATGAAGGTGGAAGTGAAGAGTCGCATTTAATTGGGGGGGTTCAAGGGAGTTAATGAGTTTAAGGAGTTAGGAATTTGAGGGGTTTTGGCACATTAAGTGCAAGGGAGTTTAAAGGGGGTAGAAGAGAGTTAAGGGGAAGGTGAAGGGTTTTGGCTCGTGTTGACCCCACCTCACATTAATCCTCACATGGTTAGTTAGGAACTTGTGATTCCACCCCAACTTCCACACTTAGGATATAACCACTTAAGAAGATAAATAAAATTTGTAACACAAATTTTATTTTTCTTTACACTTAAACCACAACCTAAATAAACAACTGCTCCCAAGCAAACGCAACTCCAGGAAAGGCATTCTTAAGAAAAAACCGGCGCTACGGTTCCATCGGTGCCCTCGGAATTTGATTCTGGGCACCGGTTCAAAAGTTACAAATTCCTGCTCGTTCGTTCACTGAACGTACCCGAGCCAAACTTCAGAAATTGATTCTGGGCACACCGGGCCTCGGAATCAGGCGCTGTCAGAAACTGTGTTCTTGTAAAATTCGAAAGAAAATTAAGAAAAAAATTTCCTTGAAATTTCCGGATCTTTACATTACTCCCACCTCAGGGCTTTACGTCCCCGTAAAGCTTCATCACAAACTAGGGTCACAAAAGCGGTACAGAGCACACATCTGTGCCTTCCGCTCCCATGTGCTCACCTGGAGGTTCCCGTACATTCAAAGGAAGTGCTCCCAAGGAATCAATCATTCTCGTAGGATCTTCTCTTGTCTATTCTTGATCCCCATTGGAACCTCTGTGCATGTCGCTCTATCATCGACGTCCAACTCCCTGAGGTCGATGATGTGTGAAGGATCAAGCACGTATCTCCTCAATTGAGTTACGTGAAAGTCATCGTGCACCTGGTGCAACTGAGGTGGATGGGTCAAGCGATAAACCACCTCGCCTACCCTTCTGGGGACCTAGAAAAGTATATTGAACCTCGGAGATCTCTTGCCGCCTCGGCTACATCTCCGTAAACCTCGTCGAGGTGAGACCTGTATAAGAACGTGGTCCCCATCCTCGAACTTTAAAGGTCTCCCTTTTTTAGGTTATAAATGAAACTCAAAACTCCTGCTTCCACGAGGGTAAGGTTGGCCGACCCAAGAATGATCGGCTACACCCTCCCATGCACGAGTTTATCTTGTGCTGCCCAGGGTTTCCTTTTCGCCGACCGAGGAAAACCCATCCCTACGTTTGCCTAATACCGTCAATTTGAGTATGAACAGTGATTGCCAAATACATACTCAAACTAACGTCGTAAGGCCTCAACGCTGCCACCAAGAGGTCCTAACCGAGACTCTCGCCTCAAGGGTCAGATCACACCGTCGGCGTAAGTGTGACTATCGAGTCTCCTCCCAAAGGTATCTTCAGACGTGAGGGTCAAGTCAACGGATTAACCGGAAACTCTAGGTTTGGGACTAGATTCATGGAAGGAAGGGATGATTCGTTTCGATACCTGTGGCTACGGCAGCTAGTAGAAGATAAATTCCGCACTTCGAATAATCCTTAGATCCCCTTTTTGGTCGCACTCCATGACCGCAAGCAGCTACCCTCTTTCCCTTCTCTCCAAATCCCTGAGTCTAGCGGGGACTACAAAGGCGGGTGATGGTAACATGTTGAAATGTACACCACCACGAGCTGCTCTCCACGCTCTGCCTCCATGTCTGTTGTTCTGCAGATTCATCTGTCCTTAACATTTACTCTTCTTGAAACATTTTACATTCCCAAGTCTCTGATACTGGTGTCAGTTTCCTGTTTTCCAAACTTCTAACATTCTCTGGCTGTATTCGATCAGCAAAGAATTCTCAACCACAAAGGTTCCTTCTAGCACTCTAGCCTAAGTAGAAATGCATAGAGAAAAGGTGCTGGCTCGGAAGCCCTTAAACATACCATGCTCAGAGGTCCGACCTCTATTGCACTGATTGAAACGCTTCCATCGAGTACCCGATATGTTCGGTACGCCTTGATGAATTCTCAGCTATCAACACGTCGTCCCGCCGAAACTGTAAAAGTTCTAGAAAATTCTCGGCCACCTTCTCAAGCCAGTCCTCAGCCGCCTATGAGTCAGGTTCACCTCGGAACATGAGGGTATCTGAAGTTAGAACACATGTAAGGCAGTAAACTTACATGTGTCACCTACCAGTACCACCGGTTGTAACTGCTGACCAACAGGTAGTGATGTATAGCTGACACACTACCCAAAGGCACTATCTCAGGCATCGGTTCACGTACCGAAGCCTCATCACTATGCGGACCATCCTCATGGTCATTCACTGGAAAACACTAGTGGCCAAGTCCACCATCCACTCTACTGATGTCTCAGCTAGGCGGAAAACTCTAGCAATCGCCTCCAGCCACTGCTCTGCTATCTGGAAATCTGCCTCGCCTCGTAACTTCTGAGGCCTCTACTGCTGGAACTCGTGCAATGCGCTCCGCCAGCGTGCACAGTTTTCTAGTATAGCCGTTGGCATCTGCTGCCCAACAGGTGGTTATGTACTGGTACACCACCCGAGGGTGCCAACATAGTAAAAAGGGCCCTGCACCAGAGCCTCGTCGCTCGGTGAGCCGTCATCGAGTACTCTCTCGGAACTCCAACTGAATGTCTGTGTGGAGACATCCTGAACAGATGCGACACGGTCAACGTCTTATACCTGGTGAGCTGACCTGGTTTGAGCTGACTTTAAAACTTGGGAAACACACATGCAATCAGTGTTTTTGTGTACAAAGTCGGAAATCAGTAGTCAGGGTCCTGGTGTACGGATACGTCGGCCGCCGCACCAACACTAGACTCCCTGAACTAAAAACCACACTCGGTACCCTTAACCCTATTGCTTCACAGAAAGAAACATCAGAGTTATAAGTTCTGCGGTAGAACCGAACTCCTCTGATACCAATTTGTCACGACCCGTCCTCGGGGCCCGTGCCGTGACTACCCAAGCCCGCCTTCCATAGGCCAGGGGCTGGCGACTAGCACCAAAGGCATAAAATACCGATAACTGGGAAGACATTGCCTTTATAAAAGAAAACAAGCACCACAGAGTACAAGCGGAAGAAGTAAACACTATGTAAAAACTGAGTACAACAGTAAGTGCGGAAAGTAAAAAGGGGTCGGAAATACAAGCCCAACTGTAAAGTACAACTCGAAAGGGAAAACAACAACTGAAAAGTAAAGCTGCTACGCCGAGCTGTCCACGGGAAATCCCACCTGAAGTGTTGGTACAGATAGCTCCTCTGCTCCTCAGGTCCCACCGTCCGCTCCGAGTATGTCTCACCCAGTGGTCCACCTCCGGGTACCGCCTCGTCGTCACGTCCACCTCTGGGTACCGCCTCGTCGTGAGGTCCTCCTCCGGGTACCATCTCTTCGTATAGTCCACCTCCAGGTACTATCCAGTCCTCGAACACTCGGCTTCTGTCAGCATTGCCCGTCGTCTGCAACCAACACAATGAGGTGCGGGCATAGCCCGTGAAGGGGTGAGTATAACGATACTCAGAAGGGACCCTGAGACCCTCAAGGTCTCACTAAACCAACATGGATAACCACAAAGAATATCTCAACATATGACCTCTACTTAGATATATGCCCATACATATACCTAAGTTATCAAGTAACCCATCTCAATCATGAGGAAACACAAGGATTGTGAAATCAACGGATAACCACTACCCGGGTATATGCCCAGACATATACCTAAGTTAGAAAGTGACCCATCTCAATCATGAGGTAAACAAAAGGTCAAAAGTCTCAGCTCAAACCAGGATTTTCATTATCGAAACCGTAACTGCTGAAGAGCTCCGTCTCTGGAGTGTACAGTGGTCCTGTCACGACTCCGAGGTACTGCTCACTAACCTAAGACTGCTGAAGAACTCCACCCATCGAGTACTGTGGGCCAGCTGCTACAACCAAGCGCTCCCATGTGCCGCTACAACCAAGTGCACCTCTGTCGTGGGTCTGCCGCTACAACCAAGCGCACCTCTATCGTGGGTATGCCGCTACAACCAAGCGCTCCCATGTGCCGCTACAACCAAGCGCAAATCTGTCGTGGGTATGCCGCTACAACCAAGCGCTCCCATGTGTCGCTACAACCAAGCGCACCTCTGTCGTGGGTATGCCGCTACAACCAAGCGCTCCCATGTGCCGCTACAACCAAGCGCAACTCTCTCGTGGGTCTGCCGCTACAACCAAGTGCTCCCATGTGCCGCTACAACCAAGCGCACCTCTGTCGTGGGTATGCCTCTACGACCAAGCACTCCCATGTGCCTTTACAACCAAGCGCACATCTGTAACACACCGAGTCATTCGATCAGCAGTCGTCGGGTCTCAGCCAGCTACACGGTCTCCGTACTCCGCACGCTCGTCACTGGGAGGGTCCTCTCCACGAGCTACAGGTCGATACTCCAAGTATCTCAAATTCCCATGATGAAGTATCTCAAAGGACCGCCACGTCATAGGGGTCTCAACGCAACAGACGGCGCGTCAATCGGACGCCCGGTCTGTGAGTTATTAGCCTTTTCGTCCTAGGGGCCTGGTTGGTTTCGTGAGCAAACCAAACCCAGACGTATCTCAAATGTACCCCGAACTCTCATAGGGTAAACTCATAGGGACCGTTTCTCAACACGATCACCAACGCCGCTAACGGTTCGTCAAACGGACGTTCTGTCAGAAAGATATCAGCTTTTCCGTTCTAGGGGCCCGGTTGGATTTCGGTGCGATCCAACCCGTCCACTATCCATCTACATCCAAAACTCGGGCGGAGGATGCCAAAAGTTCCGTACCGTCAACAGGAACTCAACGGAACAGACGGTGCGTCAATCAGACGCCCGGTCTGAGAGTTATTGGCTTTTTCGTCTCACACTCACCTTGGGAAAAACTTCCCAGGAGGTCACCCATCCTGATCACTACTCTAGGCTAAGCACGCTTAACTATGGAGTTTTAACCACGTAGGCTCCCGAAAAGAAAGGTGCACCTTGAGTAGAGTATACCGAAACGACCGTCTCGATCCAAGGATCGTGTGGCCGCTGACGACGAGTCGTTTGGAGGCTCGTAGCCCAATATACGGGCATTTGACCAAACCTCTCGGTAACGGGGGTTTCGGGCCCGGGCCGTCCCGGCCCGAGACCCCCCGGATGGCCCGAACCGGGTCGACCCGCCCCGGACGGGGTCGACCCGACCCGGCACAGCCCGGCGCGGCGCGGCCCGACCCGGCGCGGCGCGGCCCGGCCCGGTGCGGCCCGGCCCGGCGTGGCCCGGCGCGGCGAACCGGCCAGGCGCGCCGGTTCGGCACAAGGCAGCGCGCAAGGCGCGCTGCCAGCTCGCCCGAAGGCCGAGCTTGCTGGAAACGGGGGGCCGCCTGCCCCCTTTGTGAAACTGCCCCCCCTCATAATGGGGGGTCAAATAACTGCCCGGGGGAATTAAATTCCCCCGGTTTCCACCAACCCGGCCGGCCCGACCTGGCCGGCCGGCTTCTTGTCAACAGGACCGGCAAGGGCCGGTCCTCTTCCGTCTTCCGGCACCGGCGGCCCGGCTGGCCGCCGGTCATCACGATCCGCCGCGGCCCGGAACCGGCTGCGGCCTTCGTCATCCGGCGCGGTGCGACGACACCGCGCCCCTCCGCCGCGGCCCCGCTCCGGCTGCGGCGTCTTCGGTTTCCTTCGACGTGGCGCGACGGCGTCGTTTTCATGATAATTCTTTCCACGGCGCGGTGCGACGGCGCCGCGCAATAATTTCCGTTTGATTCTCGCGTGGTGCGACGACACCACGCTATGTCGTTTCATCCGCAAGAAACATTCAAGAACAAAGGAGGGGGTTTCGGCCGTGTTTGTGCGGTCCGGTCCCCCTCTCCTTAGAAGATAACACTTAAACGTTCATCCTCAAGTTTTTCATGCTAGAACCAAGAACGGAAAATAATTAAATAAAGCAACAACAAACCCATACCTCGCTTTTCGTTATGTGTTGACGAAGTCGCGGAAAGGCGGCGACGATTCGTCGACATCGGAAAAGAGAAGTCGTTGACGACGTCGGCGTTCTTCGTGAAAGGCGCTCCCTTCTTTATTCCGGAAGAAGTGGGAAGGAGGCATCCAAGAAGGGATCGACATTGGAAACTTCACGTTCTTCTTTGGAAAAGGCATTCTTCGTCGAGAAGACGTTGTTACATGTTTGGAGATGTCCTTCCTGTTCTTCGTCGAGGGTGGAATTCTCTTCAATCCTTCCATGACTCTGTCACAAAGATTTAGCCAACCCCAAACAATAAAACAACACACCTTATTATAGGGTTATCTTAATGAATTCAAAATAATTCAAATTAATTAAGTTACATCCTTCATTAATGGGTGGAGAGGCTCCAAAATTAATGAAGGTGGAAGTGAAGAGTCACATTTAATTTGTGGGGTTCAAGGGAGTTAAGGAGTTTAAGGAGTTAGGAATTTGGGGGGTTTTGGCACATTAAGTGCAAGGGAGTTTAAAGGGGGTAGAAGAGAGTTAAGGGGAAGGTGAAGGGTTTTGGCTCGTGTGGGCCCCACCTCACCTTAATCCTCACTTGGTTAGTTAGGAACTTGTGATTCCACCCCAACTTCCACACTTAGGATATAACCACTTAAGAAGATAAATAAAATTTGTAAGACAAATTTTATTTTTCATTACACTTAAACCACAAACTTAATAAACAACTGCTCCCAAGCAAACGCAACTCCAGGAAAGGCATTCCTAAGCAAAAACTGGCGCTATGGTTCCATCGGTGCCCTCAGAATTTGATTCCGGGCACCGGTTAAAAAGTTAGTAATTCTCGCTCGTTCGTTCACTGAACGTACCCGAGCCAAACTTCGGAAATTGATTCTGGGCACACCGGGCCTCGGAATCAGGCGCTGTCAGAAACTGTGTTCTTGTAAAATTCCAAAGAAAATTAAGAAATAAATTTCCTTGAAATTTCCGGATCTTTACAACATCACGCATTTTAGTACATTATTGTAGATGTATGTTATATACTTCAAATATAAAATACCTGTATATTATATATACTGATGTTATATTTCCATCATAGTATAATAATAATTGAAGGGGGTGGAGAAATAAATAAAAATATTCTTTTCAATTATTGTTGCCTCTTTTTTAGGTTACTCCATTATTTTTCAACATATTCCTTTCATGGATGTTTTTAGTAACAAAGTAAGGCATATATTATAATAGGAGGGGATTTTAGGAGTGATATTTGAATAGTTTTTTCAATTCTTGTTGCTTGAGAGGTGTGGTGAATTGATAGGAGTGAATGTCATTGTATAATTGAGGATGAGTGGAATTCTTGTAAATACCCCATAACATCCCCAATTGGGAGGTATCTCATACATCATGTGCCTCCAAATTTGAATAATAACCGATTTTATGGTATATTGTTTCTCTAAAAACATCCAAATAAATTCATTTTTATAATTGTATTCCACAATATTCAAGTTCAATCAACATTACCCATTTAGTTTTTTATCATGGTAACTTGTATCTTTTTTTCTACATATGGAATATATATATTAAGACTAAAATTAAAATTATTTTTATTATATAATTTATACCATATGATTATATATTTGAAATCATAATTAATAATTAAAAATCATATGTGTGCATAAAATAAATTTTATGAAAAACACATGTAATGCAGAAACCCCCATTTTAACCATAATCGTTGTAATTAATTTAAACGGTATCTATAATAAATATGATAAACATAAGAATTTTTTATGAGATAATTTAAAACATGATGAATATAAATATTGAATCTAGAAGTGGATTAATTCAATTTAAAATTAATCTTCTTGAAGCATTGAGACAACATGCTTTTAAGAAGAGTATTATTTTATAAATGATCATTCTATATTAACTCATTTGATAATTATAATAATTTTATGAAAATAAAATAATATTATATTATATATAATCAATTAATTTAATATAAAACATTACCCTTTAAGGACAATTTAAATAAATTAAAATTTCAAAACATTATACAATTTATAACAATTATGAAAAAACCTATTTCCAAACCCAGAAATGATATTTTACAAAATAAAATTATAAAATTGATTAATAAAATATTAGTTAACTTTTAAATATATTTATTTTTTATGTAAATTAATATTTTCAAAGAAATGGATGCTAAAAAATGGTGTTTTTCTCTATTTAGTGAATATTTAAAAAATATCCCAAAAATCCCCAAATTTCACCCCAAGTAAATTTAAATATTAGGAATTCAAAAGTGGTATTAATTTTATAAAATTTTAATTATATAAATTATTTATTATATATATATTTAAAACCTTATAAGAAAATACTTTAGCTAAAACTATTTCTTTTTTGATTAAAAAATTAACTAGTATTTTCTTATAATTAATATAATCTCTAGTTCAAATTAATAAATATGAAAATGAATAATTCTATCATTAACGTGATTTCTATATCCTATACACCTTTTATAAATTCCATCCAATTAATTGTTTTCAATTACTAAGTAATTTGGGATATTTTTCCCTCAAATAATTTTTAGATCATCATGTTCCTCTTTGACCAAATATGTTTCCATTAAACTATAACCTGGTGAATCACCATATTCAATTTCCCATTATATTTGTAGTAAAAAAATTTTTGTTTCTCATATGAAATATTCTCTCCCAACTAATCAAATTATGGGAATAAAACATGATATTAATTTGGTATATATTTACTTACCATTGAAATATAAAATATGTTTTTTCATTAACATAATCATTGTTGTAAGGACACTAGGTAGGAAATTGGTCCAATATTCATTGAAATTTCATTCCGTCCAACAATCCATGGAGTCACCTTTTACTTCCTACAAAAATTCATTACACTTTTCCTTGAATCATCATTGAAAAGTACATGATAATATAACTCGAATGACCGATGTATCCCTGTTTATTCGAATATATTTTCCTTAGATTCCGACCATTACTCTTGTGTCACTAAATAAACATAAATTTCAGTACCATTTAATCTAAAAATTTTGGTCCCAACAATATTCTTTCTCTTATATATTTCAAAAATAACGGTGGTCATCACAACATTCCATTTAATTTTCTAAATGTGTCCATGAATATATTGGATTGAAAACTATTTTCATAGGAAAACTCAATAAAAAAAATATATTTATCCAAAATTCCATAGTAATCCATTGAACCAGAACCAATACTATTTTTCAAGGTAATAATTTACTACTCATACTATCCAATAGATTGAGAATGTAAATATATGCTGAAATATAATTTATGTCCTTAATGAATCCTAATTTTCATTCCATAAATTACATGTCTACATTGGATGAAAGTCTGATATAATGGAGAGGCAAACAAAATACAAATAGACTATATCATTTTGATAAAGTTCAGAAATCTAATCTAATTATATTTTATCTTTAATGGGAATTAAATTTTTAGATTTAGTTAATTGAGAATCAATAACACAAATTGAAGTATTTCCTTGAGATGTTTTCTTAAATCCTACCATGAAATCAAGGTATATATTCTCCCAATTCCACTCTCTCACTGGAAAATGATTATTCTCCCCTTTAGTAATTTTCATTCTACAATAACCAATAGTTATGTCAGACCCCTCTTTGTAACGTCTACAATATCATTTTTAATTTTATCAATCTATAAATAATTTTTATAGTCTATGTACATCATAGTATATCCCAAACATCTAAAAAAATTGGGAAAATGAGCTTCAGTCAATAACTATTTCCTCACTAGGGAAAATTAAGGTGAAACTAATAATTTTATATATATTATAACACATTTTTTATCAATATTAAAATCATTCAACATACCTAGATAAAATATTATACCATTTTGTAAATAGGTCGAGGCTTCTTTTTATCTATCTTATTTATTTCTAACAGAGTCAATGGTATAAAATGAGATAAAAAAATATTTTTCTATATCGATAACTTGTGGAAAAAAATATCATAAAATCTTTTTCCAAAGGGTAATGTTCCAAGTATAACAAGGTTTATGTATCATTTTTTTTCAAATCAAATAATTAGGCAATTTTTTCTTTCCCAAGATAGTAATGAATTTTGAAATCCTAATCCATCATTATTTATAGACATCTTTTATGTCTCATGTTAATTATTACTATGTGAATATATACATTGAAATTTTGGGGTCATTATATATTTTATACCTTACCCCATTAAAGTGATTCCTTCGTATTTTCAAAGAACAAAAAATATACTATAATTTCATATCATGTGTAGGGTAATTTTACTCATGGGGTATCAAAGAAAATTAATCTGAATAAATTACTTGTTTATTCGTTATTAAGAAAAAATCCAAACCCTATTAATGAAAAATCACTATATATGACGAATTATAATTTTTTGATGGTGGGGCCAATACTAGAGAATTGACTAATATTTATATAAGTTCCAAAAATCAATCTACACATTTGTTCATCTATATTAAATTATTAACTATTTATGTTAACTTATATATTGGACTAGATAACTTATAAATGTTTTAAATTAACTACTAATAGTAACCCCCTAATCCTAAAAAAACTATGAATATCTTTGAAATTTTTCATTCATGTCCATTTATCAAAAACGTTTTTAGTAGTTTTAATAAGCATTCCATATTTAGAAATAATGTGTCACAGAAATGAAATTATTCTCAACCCACATTCACACTTTCTAAATCACCAATATTTTTTTTATTTTAATATTTTGAACCAAATAATTTTTTTCATTCATGTTCTTTCGTACTTTATGAATATACAAAAATGTTATTAATAAAACCTTGAAAACATGGACTATAACCCATGAAAAATTTTATTCAGGAGGTCCATAAATAAAGTACGTGAATCTGATTACCCAAAGAGAATACATACAATTGCATTGTTGCTATATCTAGTCCGAAACATGATCTTCGTAGTGTCTTCCTCCATTAGTTAAATTAATGGCACCCCAATCATTGGTCACCTTTTGGAAATTATTTTTCTCCATAGAGATGATAAAAAAAATAATCGATTTGTGTAAAATGATACATTTTCTAAAAACTGATGTTATTCAAGTCATTATAATCAATTTAAAGTCTCATTTAACAATATATCTTTTTAACAAACAAAATAGATGCATCCCAATGTGAAGTGATCGGTCAAATTAAACCACTATCTAATGACTCTAGCAATTGATGTTTCAATTCTAAAAGATCCACTAGAAAAAATTTATAAGGTGGTTTAGAAATATGTTTAACATTTGTTACTAATTCAACATTAAACTCAACATCTTGATAAGTTATAAAAACTAGAAAATTATCTAGAAAAAAAATCTCTGTATTCACATACTACTAGGATATCACAAATTTTAATAGTGTATTTATTTAAGAAATTTTACTTATAATACATTAAATACCCTTTCTATAAAATTTCATAGATTATTGGTAAGTTATCATGGTCATGAAATCATTTAACACAAATTCTTTACCCCCTCAATCCATATTATCATGATAAACTGAGATCCAATCCATACCAAGAATGATATAAGACTATATTATAGCTAGTTCATTAATATTTTTGGAAAATACTATCCCATTGATTACAATAAGTGTATTTCTATAAATCATTTTTTCATTAATATTTTCACCTGTCGTTTACTAATGTAGCAATATCTTACTTTCATGTGCTGATATACTCAATTTATATTCAAATTTCTTTTAAATAAATGAATACAATGATCTAGAGTCTAATAAGGTTGCATTATAATTATAATACATAAGTATCATACTAGTCACCACTTCATTTCATGGACCAACATCAAATATAGTAGTAGAGAATTACCTTGCTACACCACTCTATTTCTGATCGCATATATTTTCATCCTATATAACTAACATCAAACACACTTTAGCATAAAGAACCAAATATTTGAAACTAAAACATATTGTATTTTATTCCTATTAGTCACCACAATCATTGATTCTATAGGATTATTTTACATTAATTCTCATGCCATGTGGAAAAAATTTCAACATTAATATAAATTCCCTAACATCATAATTAATTATCTAATGTGGTTTTTACCTCAACTACCCCAATATAGGAACTATATTTTATTACATTTTGAATTATTTTTTTTATTTTTCCCCCTCACCATACATCCCATCCGATGCTTAATTTATTCATCCCAAGACACGTAAGAGTTAGAAAACTCTATATCTAACCTTTCACAATAAGGAAAAACATTTTTGTGGATTCTAAATTATTTCACATATAAATATCTTCACATTCATGGTTTCAATCCTGATTAAAACATTTTAATTTTCCAATAAGTTCCTAAAAAAATATTCTATATATTTGGAAATTATTTTGATGTTTTATTCATATGATGCTATGGAATATGAATTATCTTTCATCAATTATCATATATTTTTCAATCAGACAATAACAAAGATTGGTAAAAAATTATCAAGAAATATATCTTTAAATCTTTATTATTCCATGACATAAAGATCATCTTTATCCCTTTATTTCATAACTATATTCCCCCATCAATATGCTTCACCTTCATTATAATAAATATTATAGGTTATTTTTTATTCATTTAACATCCCATGACATCAAATATCTACTCCATGGAATTGATCCATCCATCATCTACCAATGCGTTAGTTAAACAATTGAATGATGGGGATGTTGCCTCATGAAATCCTCAACTATTTTCATGTTCCGTTATGGTAGAATAGGTTCCTATCCTGCATGGATAATACCAAAATTTATATTATATTTCAACTAATCCTTCACTAGAACAAACAGATATATTCCAATTCCAACCATATTTGGATATTAATTTATTTGTATATTTTCTTCTTAGTTTCATCCCACTATATCATACTTGATTGATTTGAGGAAAACCATTCCAAATAGACATTTTTTTGAAAAATATACTTGAAAATTATCAATTTCTATATCATTTTATCATTAAAATAATTTAATGTTTTTGAAGGGATTTCTATTTTCATTATCCTAACCAATAATGTTATCTAAACCAGCATTTGATTACTACTTTATGGACATATCCTTAAGAATTACATTATATTATGTTTTTACACAAATATTCATTCCCTTATATTTGAATATCCTTTTTTGGTATAGAAATTTAGAGATTTTGGTCATAAATCATACATGAAATCATAAAATAAAATGTGGAAACATATAATTATTATCCATTTATACCATATTATAAAACATTAAAAATAAATAATGTATATTTTTCAATAAAATTCTTCATGACATTGATATTAACCTCTTTCATTCCCTTCCCCAATGATAAAATCCAATTAATTTTTATTAGAAACACGGTTTTAAAACACAATGCTTAGTATGAAACATTAAATGATGAAATCCATTAGTTTATTAGAAAACATTAAAACCTATAAAATCATTAATATAAATCATAAAATTTTGTCATAAATAGAAATATCACTCCATTAAAAGATCATTTTTTACCACATGAATACAGATTAGTTCTATGATGAATCATTGACAATAATATAAAATTCATTTCATGACTTGTAAAATCATATCACAAAACCTTTAGATGGCCCATTCAAATTTGATTAACCATCTAACCAACTTATAATATAATTATATGGTAAAAATAATAATATCTCATTGCATTGGAGGACTATATTGGTGATCTCATCATTTAAAATATAATGGGATAACCCAATGCTCCCTATCTTCACCATAAGATATAAATTCAAAAAAACACATTAATAAAACATTTTATCATTATAAAATCCCTTTGAAACTCATATAAAATAATTTTCAAATATTGAAATACCATTTTATTTAAAAATCCAATTTCTTATAAAAAAAATCGTTTTCAAAATATCATTTTTAATACACATGGTGACCTGGGATTAATATACATGGATGTTACATATATTTATATTAATATAAAGGGAATTTAAGAAGTACATACCTATGGACCGTAATAATTGTGTTTCTTTAGAACCATGGAACAAAATCAACAAACATAGTAAAGGATATTTAAGGTTTCCCACAAGGATCATACCCTTTAGTGATCATTCTCAATACCATTTTTCATTAAGCAAGGATAGAAAAAATAGTAAATTGTGATCTCATATTATTAGTATGGGTAAATAAATGAGATACGTAAGCATAACATGTACACATAGGTATAAGAACATGAACGTAAAATTTTGTAACCATGACATTCATGTTAAAGATCATACAGATGAGCCAGGGCTTAACAATTAGTACATAATACATAAATCATAAGGGAATCAATCGTATTATCCATTGGATCATAAAAAGAGATGAAATTTATTTTTTGGCATAAACATAATCATAAAAAATAATTCCCTATAAGTCAAGTTACATTGCCAAAACATATCAGGGAACATCATGGGAGTTACACCTAGGAGACAGGACACCCCACAATCCCCAGGTGTATCCCTTTCCTTGTAGTTGAATGGGTTCACTCCCCAAACCATCTTCATGGTTGATGTTCACTCAAAATACCAAATTATTAGTTAAGGTTCACTCCCAATACTATCTTAATTGAGAAATATTGATACTGAGTAGATTTTATTCCCTAGAACATATATGTTAATCTCATGATATATAAATATTTACCCAACGTATTTGAGGGAGATATTGATCCCACCAAACACAAAATGAATTCATTCATATTTGTTAAATAATATAATAAAAAATTAATAATATTATGACCCATAAAAAAAGATGGTCTTCATAAACTTCATATCATGACCCACGAAATAAGATTGGTACCATAAATATCATATATTAACCCATTAAATGATATAGGTATCATATAAAACTAATCTTATTATAACCTATGGACATGATACAATATTCATAATCATTTTTCCATAGAATAACCCATTTAAGATAAATCTGTTTCATAAATTTTCTATCATCGCATAACTCATCAAAGAGAAATAGGATTCATAAAAACACTTGTCATCTTAATCAATAAGAATTTTTAGAAACAATTGGAATGGATTCATTAGATAAAATCCTAAGAAAATCATAAAAAATTTAAAAGGATATAATCATTTTTTTGAAGGATTTTCAAATATAAATAAGTGTATTTCATGAGGAATATAATTTTTCTATATAAATCATTTTTATAGAACTATAAAAATTTCAAAATCATTTCTTAAATCAAATTTTAAACTTATGGAGTAATATTTAAAAATAATTTAAATTTTTTTTTGAGGAAATCATCCATTCCTATTTAAAAAATTATTTTCAAATTAAAAAACATTTCAATTTTTTTTTAATATAACCTTGAAATATTATTAAGGATTATATTGAAATAATTTAAAACTCTTCTTTGACATAATCGAATTTGGGAAAACATTTCATTGAAAAAACATTAAAAAATCAAATTAAATTAATATTAATATAATTAATTTTATATTAATATTTTTATTTAAAACATTAATAAAATATTCAAAGAAATAATGTTAATGATGGTGGTTAAATTCTTACATGCCAAAAATAAATTTACACCATAACACATTTAGAAAATATTATGAAGAAAAAATTGGTAAGAGTAATTTCTAATAAAATAAAAATTTATTGAAAAATTTAAGAACATGGGTAAAATTTAATTTTAAATATCATTGGATAATTGTATATGATTTCTGAATTTTTTATAAAAACTTGGTTTTTAGAGAACACATATTTCCAACCGAAGGGAGAGATAAAGTTGGTTTTTAATAAACACACAATCTTAATTATATTAACTACCATAGAGTGGGAAAATTGTACCATTACATAAATATATCATTAATATAAATTGGATAACAAAATTCAAGATATTCTATGAGATATGGATCATTAGGTTTTCTTAATGGAAGCACAATCAATAACAATCTCGATAAATGATGAGACTGTTCCAATAAACACTTAACACATTGGAAAATTTGAGTCTTAATGACAATGAGAAAATAACATTAAATGAATAATAAAATATCATTAAAAATTATATTAATGATATATCATTTCAAATTTAATTATTTATACCTTTTTGAATAATATAGGTACATAACATGGCATGTATCTAAATAAAGGCAAACTGAACCAAAATCACGATACATATTTAGTAACATTTTGAACCATAAATCCCATGAATGATGGTTAATAAAATGGATATTTAATTACCTATAAATATAAGTAAAAAAAATAACTGAAAGAATTCATGGGATTTATATAAACCAAAAAAATAGTGGTGATTATAGAATATATCTCACAGAAATAAAAGTGAGACAAGAAAACCCTTAACAGAAGTATTGTCTTTCTTCATACATGTTTGAACCTTATATATAATAATTATATGTTTTATAAAAATATAAAATATAACCCTATTCATATAAATGATAGGAAATATTATTTTATTTTGAATTTATACTACATATTTATAAATAATTTCAAGTTAATTCTATGTTTTGGGTAATATCTTCTTTGTTTTTCATATCTGTTTTGATTTTTTATTCGTGATCCAATGAGTTATGTTATTAGTAAATGATTTAATTATTTTAAAACAAGATATTAATATCATACGTTATAAGTATATAATTATTTATAATAATCTATAAAAATTAAAAATGAAATGAAATACACCATTTTTTGGAGACGGTAGGTCATACGTAGGCATGAAATTTGTTTTTGGTTATCTTATTGAAAAAAAGAAACAAAACAATATATATATATATATATATATATATATTATAATTATACTATAATTATTACATCATATATTCATTATAATTTCACTAAAACCATATTTTATACATTGCATATAATGTCTAAATGAATCACATCGCTTTGAGAAGGTGGTAGTCCCCACGCCGACAAACGAAGTTATTGTATTCCCAAAAAAATTAAATCATTATGGTATGTATTATATGTTAATTTCATAATAATAAATAAATCATAAAAATCATATATATATATAAAATAAAAATATTAATTTCATAATCATTACCCACCTCTAATGGTGGTAATGGAAGAATGAACAAGATCAGTTCTCGAGGAGGTGCTCTGTTCTACTAAAAAACAATGATTGTGTATCTCATTTGAAGGGATGTTGTTATGTTATAGTTATTATCCTAATTAAATAAATATATCATTTTTTGAGGATAATGATGTAATTAAACAATATGTACATAAGAAAATTTTAATTGGTCGAGAAACAAATTAATAAATAGCGCTAATTGAATATAGTTACCTCTTCTTAGAGTTACTCTTTTTGGTTTGCACCAAATGGATTCCATGGTTTGATTTCTACAAAATGTTATGTCACTAGGATTAGAGTAGAGAAGTCAGAGGATTATTTTGGTAGGTTTTTAATCATCCAATGTTCCTGAGAGTTTAAAATAATTGAGGGAGTGAGTTCCCTTTTATATTGGAGGAGGAGTGTCGTTGTTTTAAATATTAAAATGAAAACATTATTTGGTGGTATAAAATACATCATTTTCATCAAATAATAGTCGATTATCAATAAAATGGTGTATATCATCATGATATTTTAATAAAATGGATTTAGGACATGTTTCTCGGTTATTTGGCTGCTCGAAATAATGTTTAACCTATATGTAAACATATTTTTACCGTAATCGTAGTAATTAATTTTAATTAATTTCACTAATATTTCTAAAAAACTAACATGAAATTATTAAAGGTTATAAATTATTCTTATTCCAAATAAAGAATAATTTTTTAAAAATTCATATCACATATGTGTCATAAATTAGTTTCAAATACATCTTTTTCATGTGATGAGAATGTTGTTTTTTAAAGTAAAAAGTTCAAATGTTTGAAATGTTTTTATGGCCGATTTCAATGTGAAATTTATTAAAATGTCTTAAATAGGATTAATTTTTCTATAATTGATACATTTATAATATTTCACCCATTTGAAATATAATTTAACAATATAGATAATCCATATGAAAAACTATTTTCAATTAAAATTCAGTATTTTTCACTAATCATCAAAAAATTAATCTTCTCACAAAAATATAAAAAATTCCCCAAATGTAAATTGTGATATTTCGAATTCAGAGATCATTTTTATTTATTAATTGAAAAATTAAAAAATTTAAAAAATTATATATATATTAGGTTTTCCATTTAAAGTCATTAAAATTATGTTATTGAAAATAGATCTTTTTATTCATAATTTTTTGTATTTTATTATCTTATACCTTAAAAATTTATTGGATGAGTGTAAAATATTTAATTGAATATATAATATGAAATTTAATTTGTATAAATTAATCAAAAGTGGTTTGTGTAATTAATTGAGATAAACTTGTGTTTGTACGTAGAAAAATTGTTTTCCTAGAAATTGAATTTATTTATTTTAAAATAGTTTTTACATTTATTTCACACTAATTTAAAACCAAATTATTAATTATATTTAAATTTGTAAATTATATTTTCTAAATTTAGTTAATGTTATTAAAAACATCCCTTCCAACATCTTAGTGGTAATAATAATAATATTTTAAAAATTATATAAATAGTATAGTGTAGTTTGGTAAAACCCATCCTTGGCAGTAATGCATGAAATTGAAGGAACTCATCATTGGTTGTAAAAATATTCAAACTTAGGGTTTTATGCCCCAAAATCCCATCTATTTTTTCTTGTAGTGAAAGAGTAACTTTTTATAGTGTGAAATACAATCCAAACATAGTTCTTCTATATAACACAATCTATATTTAGTGTTCTGTGAATTTAAAAATATTGAGAATAATAAATTAATTAAAAAAATATACTTCACAAAATCTTGTGGTGTTACATTCTACACCCCTTAAAATGATTTTTCCCATTGAATTTATCTTTTATATAAAAGGTTTAACACTTGAAATATCCTTACATAAAAATCCAAATCATAAAAATGAATACTAAAAAATATGTTCAAAATTAAATGTTGGAACCATAATTGATTCACAATGTAACTCATAACTAGTATTCCCCTTAAGAGAAAATTGGTTGGAATTTAAAAAACGGACATTCAAGATAAATCTAACTATCATGTCCTGATGATGAGTGATAGAGAACGTGGTGAGGTGAAATTTTACAGTCACAAATCCATATACTGAAGTGGCTTGATAATGGTCATTGATATCAACAATATTGCTTATAAAATAAAAAAATTCAAGATCCTTTATCTTATTTTTGAATAATTATCATGAGAATATATTCTTACTTGACTTTAAGACTACCTCACCCATTATTGTGCCTTGGTTAACCTTATCCAATATGAAAAAATATTAATATGAAAAGTTAATACATGAGCCTATATAACCGCATTCAATGTGTAATATAAACCATTCAATAAATGGATAACCTTATTACCCTGCCAAAATAAAAAATTAAAAAAGTTTATAAATAATTTCAGGATACCTTCCTTCTAAATATGAACCTCCTAATATGGAAATGAAGGAAGAGAGATAATTCCCCCCACCATGTCCCACCATCAGTAGGCCTCGGGGTGAAGACTATCACTACGGGTACAAAGATCTCATAATATGTGATGTACTGCCCTTAATAACAATAAAATATATGAAGATAATATGTTTTATACCAAAATAATACAAGGTATTATATATATAAATTAATGAAATACCCATCCCATATTAAAGTCTAAAAAATACTGTTATAAATTAAATGAAACTCCATAGTAGGTACCCAAAGTAAAATTCAGCAGTAACCACCCCAAAAGTATGAGCTAGTGTGCTCCATCATGGTTCATGTAATCCTCATGGAAAACTGAATGTAATTTTTATAAATAGGGTGATAATACTTGAATACTCTATAGGAAAACCCAAAGTCCCTCATGAACAAGTGAGAGAAGCATACAAATTCTCCCTTGACAAAACAACAGAACGAACAACACCTAACAGTGTGTACTAACTATCCCCACCTCAATAAGGCTTGCTAACCAAATTAAAAAATTTAATGTAATGTATTATAGTAATAACATCAATGATAGGGTGACCAACACCACATTCCCACATAATAGATGCTATCACATACTAATGGAAAACATCCAAGAACTCCCACCTATTCTGAAGGAACCATATCACAACCCACCCACACACACTTGGTCCTCATCGATAGTCCATTAACATATGAAAATTAATTTCATCACGTCCCACCCATGGAAACCTGGTCTTCAGATGTAGTGTCATCACATGGTAATATGAATTATTCACATTTCACCCACACACACCTTGGACACATACCTCATCATATTCTGAAAACACATTCGAATGCACAATGCATCTCATCCTGAAGACACGTAGGAAAACTAAACTAAAACACACAATTGATTACCCCACAAACCATTAACTACCAAATAATCTAGGTCTATCACCACAAGAATGTGGGAGTAGGGAGGTGCGGGGGGCTTTCCATCCATCCTCCATCCAAGATGTTTCGGAATGTCACCCTCCCATGGGATAATGGGGGTGTTCAGAAAAGGGTTCTCAATTAGGGTGGGGTATGTATACAAATCAGTAGAACATATAGTTTATGTATATATATATATAGAGTATCAAAAATTAAATCCCAAACTATGGTATTCATAAAATCCTTTACCTCTAATAGTATCAGCAATAGTCACTTTGGATGTTTATAAAATAAGGCAGGTTCACAATGCTATTTCATTCTATCCCTATTCTTTTAATTATATTAATTTTACCATATTTAATCATACAACCCATCATCTAACATTTCATTGATAAACTCGTTCCTAGTTACAAATCCAAATCATTTAATCTCCACATTATTATGTGATTATTTTCTCCATCAATACCTGGGAAACTAAGAAACATAGACCATAAAAATTGTATAATTAATGTCACACAAATGAGAACCATGGTAAATTAACCCACTTCACTTTTCTCAATATTTAACACCCATTGATACAAAGAATCGGGGTGAATATTTTTTCATGGTTCTCATGGAGACACCCCTAGAGAATTTTCCATAATAACCACGTTCATCATCATTCTTCAATGTCATTATTCCCAAATCATTATCTCAATGTTGAAACACCCTATCCCATAGATGCAAATATAAATGCATCTCATCACAACCATTCTTAGCAGCCCTGATCCATAACACTACTCATCCTTTCCACAATCAATCAATCTCTTAATAAGAGATTACAACACTCCTTCTGAACCACCCATACATAGTTGATGTCCCAGCCCTAGAACAACACAAACCATACAAGGAATGATTTTTATATTTAATAATGAATCCCTTATTATATTTTTATTGTTATTTCAGGGGTTATCATAGAGGGTTTGATCTTGGGGAATCCAATTTCTAACTGGGTATACATTCATTACAATTTTCATATATAATTATGTTCATGGAATGAAAAAAACATTCATTCCCTAACTATCCTATGTGAATAAAAGGTCTAAAAATTGCCCTATTTTTTAGTGTTCTGTAACCTATATATATTATATTATCATCAGAAGAAACAATAAAAATGTAAAACTTATGTTACATTCCCAACACAATATTTTAATATTCAAAACAGATTCAATTATCTTTTTGAATTATGTATTAAATATTTTCCCATAAGAAACATATATATACCCAACCCACATGATGGACAATGAAGAGGGATAAAGTAATACTAATTAGTAGAACAAATGATCAATACATTCTTATTGTGCCAAACCAGGGGGCACACATGCTGAAAAAAATCCTCCAGAGGAAACACGATCTAAAGGCTACACCTCAAATGTACAAATTCTCGGGAAATAAAGGTTCTGTGGATTTATGGTATAAAGATAAAGTAGAATAAATAATGGAATGTAAGGAATGTTTCTTAGAATAATTAGATACGTGACTCAAGGGATATGAAATGGGTTTGAATTTCCATTAAATATTGATCTCAAAAAAACCACATGGTTTGACCATGTAGATGACTCATATAATTTTTGGAGGATTAAATGTATAATTTTTATCACTAGAAATGGCATAAAACAAATTAAATATGTTTTTAAATTGATTTTATATCACATAAAATGATAATTGGGTGAAACTAGAAAAATTCGGAAAAATGAAAAGCTGTTGAAAATGGCCCACTTATACAAGCTACCGTTACATGTCACTGGTGAGATTCACTCATGCAAACTACTAGTGAAACATTCCAGTGTGTGTCACCAGTGGGAGCTATGGGTGTGAGTTACCATTCTGTCAAACTTGTCCTGACTCATTATTCCAACTCACCGTTGTGACCTACCATTGTGAATCACTGATGTAGTCTCACCATTATGACTCACTGATTTGGACTCACCATTCTATCTAAGTATTACAACCTACCATTGTGACTTTCTGGTCCCCACTAACCCTTTTGAAAACTGGAAATTTTTTAAATTGTTTTAATAAGATTCCTTGACCTCGCAGAACACCTCAACCTTTAGATTTTCACAAATTAATGGACTAGGGAGGTATGGGCCATCATATCAGATACATATCAATATATTATCCCCCTTATGAATTCAAAACCATTTCAATAATAAATAACGGTTTTAACAATCACCCGATGAGATACCTCGTAAAAATGTATCTATGCTTGGAACACCACTACTAACTAAACACATACAATTTCAATGTTAATACTCTTTATGTTTTTTGAAAGGTGGAGTGAAACCTAAAAATCAAAGAACACCTCGCCCAATATCTTCCATCCCAAAAAACCACACCACATAGCAAAAAAGAATCATAAAACATTGTCCGAACATGTGAACTTGGGAATTATATCTTCCATGTTAGATACTATCTGCACTAGGTAGTAGTGACTCACCCCCACATGTTTAATCGAATCATAATTAATGAATATCAATTTGGTTTTAGGTCCTCCCCTTCCCACATGATAGGATATTACCATATATTACAGAGTAAGGAAGCAACCCATATCATATAAAAAAATATCCCAACATCAAATTACAATGAAAAACATAAAAAAGAAGATCTAAAAACAACTCTGGGTACTGGGCATGCATCTTCCCTTCACACTCCCAAGTACATTCCTCCATGCCACAATGCCTCCACAAAATAAAACATAAAGAAATGTTCCACCCACGCAGAACCATCTCTCGATGATCCTGGAACACAATTAACCATTCCACATAAATCTTTTCTCTTTGATATCCAATTATCCCTAGCCAATGACACGGGTGTCATCTTGAATATATCTATAGAGTTGAGAGACGTGGAAGATTTCATGTATATAATGAATCTATGGTGGAAGTACCAAACAGTAGGCCACATCGACAAATTTACCCAACACCTAAAAGGGTCTAATGAACCTTTGCATAAGCATACTCTCTCATTCAAACCCCCACTGCCCATGTTGATGGGTAACCTTCAAGAACATGTGGTACCCATCCTTGATCTCCAAGGGCCTCCTCCTATGATAAGCATAATATTTATTCATGTATTGTTCTACTTTCCTCCTCTCATGAATGAGATGAACCTTCACTATCATGATCTTCACTACCTCAATAAAATAAAAATTACCTTCCCAACCTCTGTCCAGCACATAGTTGAACAACAAGTTCATCCATACAAGGATTCAAAAGGGTCCATGCCAATGGAATAGTGATAGACATTATTGTAAACAATCATTTACAGGGGACCATGTCATAGATAGGATCCACAAAAGACCCATATTCATGCCCACAACAAAACCTTAATTTTTTGGATACTCCATTACATATTCACATCTTTCTGAAGGTGGAAGGTGGTGTTGAGGCATAACTAGGTGCTAAAAGCATGTTGTATTCCCTTCGAGATTCGTGAGGTAAACCAAGCATCCCAATTAAAGAAAATGTACCATGTAACATCGTAAAACCAATCCACTTCATCCATATACCTCTTGGATAAGGGATCCACTATGCTCAACTCTTGGATCCCTATGAAGCAAGCTGTTGTTTTAGTTGGTCCACTACTACCGAAATAACATCGTAGCATCTCAGAGCCCTAGGTATCTCTATGATAAAATTCATCGAGATTTTATGCCACTTCCACTCAAGGAAATCTAAGGGACACAAAAAAACTATCAGGAATACAAAATATATACTTCACCTACTATAACACTATGAACCTTGCCACAAACCTTACCCATGCTCACATTATCCTAGGTGATCACTCAATGATTCACTATTTCATTTTCACCCTTATATCATTGTTTTAAACTGAGTTTGTATTGTAAATTTTAAATATAATAAAAAATATAAATTCATGTTGGATTAATTTATTTTTTTATCATTGTTAATAATAGAAATGTTATTTTTTTTATGATTCCAATGCTGGAGGTGGTGATTTGGATGCCCCAGAGATGATCCAGAAAGAAAATTGTCCAAAACTGCATGGTTCTAGGAACATTTATCCATTGTGTTGACCATTAATATAACTCACAAGATTAAAAATGTGTGAAATATTTTGGGACTCTCTAAAACATTTAGTGATATAACTCTTATCAAAGAACCAACCCCCATTTGGCTATATGGTTGCTCATCTGATCCATTCTGTCCATAGGGACCGAATCTTCCCGAGGACAAATATTTGGTTCGATATTTTTACCATATCTTCCAATATAGTTTTCTAATGGCTACCAAATATGACAAAGAGACAGTAAAATGGTATCCCAACAACTATTCATATTTATAGGTAGTGACACATCATTATACTATTCCTAAATCGAGTCACAATTGGTATCTCAAAAACTGGGTGCCCAAGACAATGTACCATTTTGGCTATAAAATGGAACCAGGGGAACCTCATTTTTACATTCTAACCGGGAGATAAGATATACCATTTTGGTGTTCTAAATGAGTTTTCTAATCATCCTTGAAATTTTGTATGCCCTTAGTTTCATAGGGGGGTCAATTAGGAATAAAGAGTTCCACCCGACATTCCTCATCCTCACGATGTTGCGCTAATTATGGTGTGTTCAATATAAGGGAGATACACATATTTTATTGGGAGTTCCAGATATTATACTACTACTACTTGTTTGATGTATTTTGGGTTTTGAAAACATTTCATTAAGAAGTATCTTAATTTTAATTAGGTTTGTTTGATTTAACTTAATGAAAAGATCGTTATTTTTAACCGATCAGTGTGAGGTTTTGTGTGTGTGACATGTGTTGTTCTAATTGGACAACACAAGAATCCATTTCATCCCAAATTATTTGGGATTTCAATCTGTTTTGGAATATATTATACCATGCATATGATCTGGACTTTGGCTATAATATGGTAATGTCAAGGTTTTCCTCAATGTGCCTTCATGTAAGATCATGGAAAGTAGTCGGGATTCTGATTAATATCAACCAAAGACTTACAAAAACCTTTAATTAATATCTATGTCCAATGAACATTAAAATTGAGTATTGAAATCACAATGAACAATTTAATCTCATAACTATAATACATCATGTTTCCTTGTCATCTATTAAACTCTTTAATTAAGTCATTTTATTTTTAACATTGTTTTTAGACCACCGCTTATTTTGTTATTATTATTAATAATTCCCACTATAAAACCACCAACACTACTTGATAAAAAACCTATGTTCTACCCTAGACTATAAAATCTTCTTTAAATCACTATCGATATGATGTGTCATGAATATACATTCAAATTATCGCACCATTGTTGGGGAGGGATTTTGTTGTTAGTCCGTGTTTTTTAAAAGAAAATTCTATCTTTTGTGAATATTTAATTGTTTTATCATAAACCATTATCTCTATTTTTGTGTACTGATTTATTTCATGTGTAGGATTTGTGAATGAAGCATTCTAATCTAGGATATTTACCACCTTTCAATCCTTAATCGGTGGGGATATTACGTCAGCGACCCCGAGACGCACAAGAGAACCCTTTGAAGCAGAACACATAAGACAAAAAAACTCTTCTTGATCATTCATCTTCTTCTTTTGGAATAAAAATCAAAACTGAAATAAAATTTTATAACATTGATGACAAAAATAGAACACTAAACAAACTAACCTCTCCTGATGTTGATATCCTACCCACATATAGACTATTACAAGGCATGAAACCCAATTTTGGTCTAAAATATTTATTAATTTATCTATAACAACGATTTCATAGACGTCTTGGAGAGGTTCCACATAAGCATTTAAAATAATTTCACAATGTTTATTCAACATTAAAATAAGATAATGTGGATGTGGAATAAGTAAAACATAGAGAATTCTGATTTTATTTAGAGTACACCGTGAAAGATTTGTTGTACAATGTTAATTCACCAATAAGAGGTTGTGTAGACATGAAACACCTTTTTTAAGAAAAATATTTCCCAGCCTCTCCAACTGACATAATAAGTAAATAAATATGTGGTATACAACAATATCAAGGGGAAACACCTCATGAATATTTTGAATGATTTAAAATGTTATGTTCATTTTTTCCACAACACCAAATAAGAGATAAAATTTTAATACACTATTTTTAGGAAGGATTAATTATAATTGATCATAACATGATTTATGTTGCTACAGGTTGTGACCTAGTAGATAAAACCCAAATCTTTGCATGAACCCTGATTAAGAACATGGTTCAAAACACTCAACAACTCTGTACAACATCTAATGTACACATTTGTGGTGTCCCTGAGGTGAAATGTATTGAATTTGAGAAGAGTATGGACAAAATTTTTTAAGTGGTATGTACATTGTTATGAGAAATCTCTCTCCCTCATGGGAAATCTCAATCTCTTCCTCCCATATATTATAGAATCTTCTCTTCTGACACCCATTATTCTGACCAATGCCCCCAATTGAGAGAAAGTTCTATGATTTGTGAGGGAATATTCCAAAGAATCCCCTACAACTAACCCTTTTTGACAAGGAACATACTATAAATCCAAATCAGTGTGGAATGAAATCCAAACATATAGGAAAGTGGGGTACTCAAACTAGCCTCATCAAACCCCGAACCAACAAGGGCAGAGTAGTCATCCACCAACACCCAGAAATCCTCTACCACCCCAACAACCATTACAACCGCCCACTCCCAAACCCCATCATAGACTAGATGATATGATTAATCAAATGTATTCCAAAAAACTCTAATTCCAACAAACCACCCAATCTACCATAAAACAACTAAAATCCCAATTATGAAAACTCGCTAACTCAGTGGGGGAAATTCAACGCCATGGGTTGGGTAAACTACCCTCTCAACTTGTAGTTTACCATAGGGATAAAATAAATGTTGGTTCCACAACCCTTAAGAGTGGTAAACAACTTAAAACCTAAATTAACCCTCCATTAGATTCATCCACTCCTAAGGAAACCACCACCCTAACTGTTAAAAATGATCCAATGGAAGAAAATCCTTATCCTGAGAGAAATCCTTTAAAAGGAATGACTATGTATACCGATAAGTCTCCTGTCCCACACATTCCTCTTCCATTTTCTCAATGGGACAAATAACAATGAAAAAAAAGGTAACTAAAGTTTATATAAAAATACTGGAAATATTCAAAAAAAGTGCATGTTAACATTCCTTTGATTGATGCCATGAAGAAAATTACAAGATATTAATTTTTTTAAAAGATATGTGTACATGTCGAGGGAGAATTCATGGTGATGAGAAGGTAAGATGGGGGAGTAGTGTCTTAGTATTGATATAATCATCAATTCCTACCAAATTCAATGATCATGTGACATTCGCGATTCAATGGACTATTTGGGAGTACTCGTTTCCTAATGCTATGCTCGACTTGGGTGATTCTATTAATGTGATACCTCACTCTATTTAATATTCATTGTTGGATGGTGATCTAAATCACACTATAATAGTCATTCAGCTAGAAAATCAAAGTACAGAATATCCTTCTGGTGTGTAAGATGATGTCCGTGTGAGGGTTCAAAATGTAAATTTTCCTGCTGATTTTTATGTGCATAAAATGGAAAATGATAAGATGAATGAACATGACCCAATTATATTTGGGATACCTTCCTTGAAAACTACAAAAACCATAATTAATGTCCATAATGGAACATTTTCTATGTAATTTGGAGGTGACATTGTCCATTTCAGCACCCTTGATACCGAGAAGCACCCCTCAGAAGAACATTACTCCCTCTCTGTAAATTCAATTGATGTACTCCCTTCCCCTAAAAAAACATATTTTATTTCCACCAGTACCCTTTCAGAGTTTTCATAATTAATTGAAATTCTAGGAAATGAGTCACGTTATTATTATTTTAGTGGATTAGAAAAGTGTCATGAATTTTTATTAATTGATGATTTCATGAACAATGAGGCTTCATTTACAATAAATGATACTTATAATCTTGTAAAGAATCATTCCTCCATTGAGAATGTTACTATTATGAAGTTAGATGAGTTTAGTGACCTTTCTCTTTAACACACACTCCTATAAATCCAAAATAAACTTGAATTGTATCTGAAACAACTCCATCAAAATTTAAAATATCTGTATCAAGAGAATGGAGACAAGAATCCCATCATTATTGCTAGTTCACTCCCTCCTAAGAATGAATTTGGAATGTATGGTCTTTTGAGGGAGTATAAAAAAGCATTGGGATGGACGCTTGTTGACATTCTTTTTATTACCCCATAAATTTTTACACATCTTATATTGTTATATAATGAGTCTTAACCAGTGAGGCAGGCACAACGTCAGCTGAACCCAAACCTTCTTGAACTTGTGAAAAAGGAGGCAACAAAATTTTTGGCTACTAGAATCATTTACCCTATCTTTGATAGCCAATGGGTCAATCTCATTCAAGTAGTTCCTAAAAATAATGGACATACAGTAAACAAAAATGAAAATATTGAATTGATTCCAACTTGTGGGCGGAATAGTGGGTCTATCAATATAGACTATCACTGATTAAATAAATACACTAGGAATTATCATTTCATAATTCCATTCATTAACCTATTGCTTGACATGATAGAAGGGAATTCCCATAACTATTTTCTTGATGGGTATTTTGGATATTTTCAAACTCATATTTCCCCCAAGGATCATAAAAAAACATCTTCCACTTGCCCCATTGGCACATTTTCATATAGGTGTATGTCATTTGGTTTTTCCAATGCTCAGGGAACTTTCTTGCGTCTCATGGTTAGTATTTTCTTGGATTACTAGGAAAATTGCATTGAAGTATTCATGGATGATTTAACTATATATGGATCCTATTTTGATGAATGTTTCAGTAGTATTTCTTCTATCTTATTTTACTATATTGAAAATAATCTTGTATAAAATTATGTGAAATGCCATTTCATGGTGCCACAAGGTATATTTTCGGGGCTTGTCATTTCTTTTGATGGTATCAATGTAGATAAATCAAAATTAGAGGTCATTCATTCCTTACCATTCCATAAAAGTTTACATGATGTGTGGTCTTTCATAGGTATTGCTGGATTTTACTATCGTTTCATTCATGACTTCAGTAAAATTCCACTCCCCTATCTCAATTAAACCTAAAAGAAATACAATTTTTTAAAAATTAATGTGATAGAGATTTTAATATGTTAAAATGGAGTCTCACATCACACTCGGTAATCCAACCGCCATGGGGGTTTACTATTTGAGCTCATGTGTGACACCTATTACAAAGATGATGGGGAAGTCTTATCATAATGGGTAATTTGAGCTCCATATGTCATGGCCTATGCCTCACGTACTATGGACCATGCCCAAGCTAAATACACCACAACTGAAAAATAATTTCATTCCATTGTGTTTTCCTTGGAAAATTCAGTTCATACCATTTGGGCTCCAAATTCATTACATTCTCAGACCATGTTGTCGTCTAGTATCTCATTATGAAACGGGATGCCAAACCTTGTCTCATTCACGAGATTCTCCTTCATCAAGATTTAAATTTTGCAATGTACATATAAAAATGGGCAGTGAATTTGGTGGCTGGCCATATTAGTATGATTCTCTCATCCAACAACATTGACTCATAACCATGTTTTCCAATAAATGAAATGTTTCCTGATGAGAAACATATAGAGTGCATGATGTTATTCCTTGTTATACTGAAATAGTAAATTATTCAGTGGCATATTGCATTCCTACTAATTTTAAAAAAGCCAAGGTACACCGTCTTAAACATGTGTCTTGTCGGTACATTTCGGTTGACCCCTAAATTTTATTCGCATGTCGTGATCATGTCCTCAGGTATTGTGTCCCTGATAGCAAGTTTTATCCAACCTTAAGTTCTTACACACTCTTGTTTGTGGGGGCCACTTTGGTCCTCAACGGGCTGCTCGCAATGTCCATGATTATGGTCTCATTTGTCCAATACATTTTTAGGATTCCCGTTAATTTTTCAAATCTTGTCTGCATTGTCAAAGATTAGGGAATGTATCTAAATGAATGGAAATGCCACAATAACCATTGCTCCTTCATGACAGTTTTTATGTTTGGGGCATTGACTTTATGGGTCCATTTCCTAATTTATTTTTGAAACATGTACATTCATTTGGTTGTCTATTAAGTGTCAAAATGGGTAGAGGCAAGATCCAAAAGGACAGATGATTGCAAAACAGTTTTTGATTTACTGAGAACTCATCTCTTATGTAGGTTCTGATTACCTATGTTCATTATTAGTGAACTGGGATCTCATTTCTGCAACCGAACAATGCAATCACTTCTACATCAGTATAGGGTCATTCATCAATTGTCTACCTGATATCACCCACAGACTAATGGTCAAGTAGATGTGTCAAATAGAGAAGTAAAACATATTCTTGAAAAAAATATTTAACCCAATATAAAATATTAGAGTCTTATACTCGATGATTCTTTATGGGATTACTGTACTGCTTTTAAAAACCCCATTCGGTAGGTCACCTTATCGGATAGTGTTTGGAAGGAGTTGTCACCTCCCTTTTGATATTGAGATTTGGGCATACAGTGTCATCAAAAAATGAAAATCTAATCATTCTAGTGCAGGTGATCAAAGGAAGTTGTAGATTTAGGAGTTGCAGGAAATGAGAAGTCATACATATGAGAACTCTATGATTTATAAGGAGTGAACTATTGCTAGCCATAACCATCTCATCCTTTATCGTCAATTGCACATTGGTAATAGGGTCCCTCTCTACATTGTAAGGCTAAAGTTGCATCTAGGTAAACATTGTTCCCATTGGATTGGAAAATACACTATTACAACCCTATCTCTATTTGGTGTTGTTAAGGTTCAAAATGAATAATCTAAGAAAACATTCACTATCAATTGGAAGTGTCTAAAACACATCCATGAATCCCTTCTAGAGTTCCTGATGGTGTAACTCCTTGTTCAAGATGAAAAATACCAATTTCACCCAACATGTTTTATCCTTCCTTCCAAAAATATATTCTATTACAGTGAGGACACTGAACACTCATGGTGTAGGGGGGATGGGTACATTTTGGGGTTAGTTAGGAATTTTTATCATCTTATTTTTTCATTATTTTATTTTTTTCCTTTTTTGTGGTATTTTCAATTTTCCTCATATTGTTATGATCATAAGTTTTTTCATCATCATTTTTCATTATTCAATTTTTTCCTTCTTTATTGTATTTTCAATTTCCCCGTTCATTTTTAGTTCATTCGAATTGACATAAGCTTTTTTCTTTCTTCTGTTTTTCACCTTCATAATATTATTTTTACTGCCCCCTCCCCCTTCTGGTCACCAAATCATTGAACTTAATGAAAATTCATATTGAAATTTTTAATTCGATTCTGATTTAATATTTGATCAAAACCTGACAATGTTATAAAAGGAATGTTAGTATGAATTTAACATCAGGGAGTTATTTTTATATAATTGGTTTTCTATCAATGATATAAATGGTTGTATCTTTGTGAAACCTTTGATAGGATTGAAGCCAATTTTGTGAGTAGTTTTTGGGAAAAAAATTTCACTAATTTCTCCATGATGTTTTTCACCTAACCATAAAGTGTGAATATTTCATACTTAATATCTGTTTAATATATGTTAGGTTAATATATTTTAGCTTAAAATGATATTTACATACTTTCATTCCTTATCTGATCTATTTCATTTCTGTAATAGATTGAATTATGTCTATCTACCTAATATCTGACTATTGTAGGCACTCAAAAAAATCAAAACTAAATTGGGTTTTTTCTTGTAAATGTCAAAAATAAATCCTCCTCATCTATTGATCATGATATAACGATTAAAATTAGTCTCATGAGGTGATCAGACAATGGTTGAGAGATGAGTGAGAGAATTGATCCAAATGCAACTTCCGAAAAAAAAATTAGTTGACTGCAAAAATGTGCAACATATGGAGATACCTATGCCGGTAGCATGGAGTTTGTACATTTGGGAAGGATTACGTGAGTGGGTCAGGAAATAGTATTGCAAAGGATGTAGGGATGGTTTGGTGTACAAAATCATTTAAGAAAAAAAATGATCAAATAAACATTATTTATTGGATAGAAAATGGAAATAATGGCATGGAATGGTTTTCACACACGCACATGTAATGTTAGTGGCATGGTTGAATTCTAAACTCCTTTCTTTATTTTATATCACTAATATCTTTTAATTTCATTGTGATATGATTTATGTGACATCTTTTTCATTTTTCACTAGGAAGACCTCCTTTGTGTGGTTTCTGAATTGATCACATTAATTTAATGAATTAAAATTTTCTCAAATGTTAAATCCTCATAATGATGGTAATTTGTACATGAATAATATTTAAAAATGTAACCTTTCCCAGGAGTGAAATTTTTTAGGTAGGGGTGTGATGGCACAATGATTCACTGTTTCATTTTCACCCTTACACCATTATATTAAATTCAATTGTTATTTTAAATTTAAAATATAATAAAAAAATTTACATCATGATTGATTAATTTATTTTAGGTTTATCACTATTAAAAATGTAAATGTAAATTTTTTTATGATTCCATTGATGGAGGAGGTGATTTGGAGGGACAACAGATGATTCATAATGAAAAATTGGCCAAAACTACAGGGGTTACTTGAACATTTGTCCACTATTTTGATCAGTAATAGAATTTTGTGACTCCAAATGTGCTGAAAAAATGTGTTTATCTCTATAACATACTATGCTACAACTATTAATAAAGAAATCGAATCCCAATTCGACCATTGGTAGGCTCTTACAAGCCATTCTATCTAGGGGATAGAATCTGCCTGAATTCAAAAGTTTGGTTCAGTTGTTTGACCATATCTACCAATCCCGATGTATAATGGCCTCCAAATTTTAAAGGGAGACACTAAATATTCCCAACCACAAATATTTTTATTTGGTAATGTTGTGATATGTCTTTATACTATTCCAAAACTGAGACACAATTGGTATCTAAAAATCATGGTGCTCAAAACCGTGTTCCATTTTGGCTATAAAAAGGCACCATGGGGACCTCATTTTTATGTTATAAATAGGAAAAAATCACTAGTATTTGGTAGTCATAAAGGGGTCTCCTAATCATTCTAGATGTCCAGGAGGCCCCTATCCCCATAGGGGGGGGGGGTCAAGGATGAAGATGGAGTTCCAACTGACATTACTCCTCCTCACGATGTTGGAATAATTGGTGGGTGTTCATTGTGATGGAGATACAAATCAAGTAAAGGGAGTTCTGAAAATTTTAATAATCCTAGTTTGATGTATATTTGGGATTAAAACATTTCATTCAGAGGGTTATTAATTTGATTTGTAATTTATTGATTTAATCAAATGAAATACTCTTTACTTTTAGCTGATCAGTGTGAGGTTTTGAGTGTGTAACAAGTGCTGTTACAATTGGAAGGCACAAGAATCATTTTCCTCCCCAGATATTTGAGAGTTAAATTTGTTGTGGAAGCTATTGTACCATGAATTTGACCAGGACCTTTGATGTATGATTTAATGTCACGGTTTTTCTCAACGGGAATTGATGTAAGAGCTGGGAAAGTAATCGGGATTCTGATTAATTTCGCCAAATTAATTACTAATATCATTAATTAATCTCTAAGGAAAAAAGAACTACAAATGTGTATAGTGAACTCAAAATTATCCCTTTAATCTCATAATTATAAAATAGTGTCTTTCATTGTCAACTATTAAACTCTTTAATTAAGTAATTTTATTTTTAAAACTGTTTCTAAATCAACCCCATTTTTTCTATTAAAAATTTACACGCTGAAATCCTCAGTGCTCCTTGTGAGATGACTTATGATCTGACCTAGACTATAAAATCTTCTTTAAATCACTGTCAATATCATGTGTCATGAAAACACATTCACCAGGCCAATTAACACCATCTTAAAGCCATGACACGTTATATAAATTATAGGGAATATCATGAAATGTGATTGACATAACACATGGTTGAATTTCTCATGAATATCCACTAGAACAAATAGCCTTCAATTGGAAAACATCATATACTCACCGTCCTCTGAACATCCTTCTTGGGAATCAAAATTTCCAATACAATTGTGCCACACCTATGCTTCTTGAGTCTCCCCTACTGAGACTCTTACGCCTGCTACTTCTAATAAGACTACACTTTCAACTGAAACAAACATCGTCTTCCACCATCCATTCCGAAATCCAGGTGAAGTGTTTCCAACTAATATATTTCCTATAAGAATCCATAGACTCCCATAAAACATTTTTTGTGAAATTCAACTCAATAAATCATTACTAAAATTTTCCATTCCTAAGGTGTAGTGGATCTCAAAATCATATTCTTGATGCTAATCCATCAACCTATGCCACTATAGGGTTATATCTCACTTGGAAAAGATATACTACAAATGGTTTTTGTCTATGAAGACCACAAAGTGCTCCCCAGTGAGGTAATGCCGCAAAGAATTTAGTGAAAACAAATTTGTTATTACCTCTATATCATCATTTTCATTGTTACAGTAATATTGGAATATAGGCCTAGAACCATAATAGATCACTGCCCATTGCTGCATCAGGACACTTCCCAAGATCATACAAGAAGCATAAAAAAACACCTCAAACATCACCCCTACATTGGGAAACCAGAGCAGTAGAGAACTAACCAAATTACACTTTAGATAGCTGAACATTACATGGATCTTCATGCTCCATAAAAAATCATTGTCTTTTCTAGTTAGATATGTCAACCGAGATACTAATTGAGAGAAATGTCGTACAAAACTCCTGTAATAGCCCAAAAGCCGAAGAAAATAGGAAACCTCTACCACATTCATGGGTCTATTAAAAAGAAAAACTACTAAAACCATTTATAGGTTCACTGTTAAACCCTAATGGGACACCACATACCCTAGTAAATTCAATCTTATAACCAATTATTACACATGGAAAACATTCTATAGAGATGGTGGAATCGAAGAACCTATAAGATTGTTCTGAGATTATCGTCATGATCCTCCAATGACCGTCAATATATCATGATGTCATAGATGAATATTATGGTGAAACGACCCAGAAATACATGATAACAAGAGTTCATAAGTACCATGAACATGACTGGTCTGTTCGTAACACTGAAACATATGACTAGGAACTCTAAGATCCCATACCTGAATCTCAAGGCAGTATTTGAGATTTATATATCTCCTTCACCCTCAACAAGTGGTATCTAGGCCCAAGATGAATATATAAAACCATTACTACCCTTTCAAAAGGTTTAATATATCATATATCCCTAGAATATGGTAATGGTTCCTAAAAATCACCAGATTCAACCTCCAGGTTTCTATGGACATCTTCATAATACAATCCACCATATTTGCGAAAAACACTAGAGCACCAAATGACGACATGCTGGGCCAGAAAAATTCTTTCCACATCTGGTCATCGACATGAATCCTCATATCCTGCAACATATAATGTTCCATTTGATAAAGATCCAAAATAATTATAGAATCAGCGGGCTTCAAGTCTATCCTAAACTCAACATCACAAAGAGAGGGTATTGTCAAAACCTCCTCAGGGAAAACATCTTGGAACTCCCCCACAACCCTGCGAACCTCTACTATCCCAATATATGTTGATTCTACTAATAGCTCGTCCAATAATGAATGAAGAAACTACCCCAATGACAACTCCTTTGACAAATTAAAACCACACACTGACCATCCATGTCTGATAACATGACTCTTATCCAGAAGTAATCGATAACAATGCACATATAATAAAAAAAATCGATGTCAAGAATGACATATTATGGTTGAATCTGTATTAGGAAAATATCCCAATATGACTGATGTGGTCCCATCATCTACCTACATCCACAGAACACATCAAATAATATGGCATGACCTCTAACTATCATACCCAACAACAGCGGTACGAGAAGCATATCTAAATATATTCTTATACAATCAGATATACTAGGAAAACAAAGGATTTTTATGCTCTTAAATCAAACAAATCAAAAGAAATGGAAATGAAAAAAATTATTGTGATAATAAGGATCTATTGTCCTACCAAAGTTCCTACCTATGATGCATGCAACTATCCACACCCACCTCCTCTTCCCCTCTACTAATGACTACCTCCACGACCATTCCTGGGTCGGATTCCATGAGGTACACCATGAGGTTGGCCTCTACATGAATCATATCTACATAGTGGAGCATAAGCATGCGGTCCCTCTATCTGCAGTTGACTTTCTGTAAACCTCTACTGAGGCCTCCATGTAACACCCCCAAACTTGTACCTCATGTATTGAAAATTATATGCTTTAATTTTTTTTTGAATTTCATAATAACTGAACAAACCATGTTTTCCATGAAAAATTAATAATAAGGTATTAATTTATTTTATTATGAAACCATGTAAAATACACAAAATAAACAGAAGTCTTTTAATTTAAATAAGAACACCGTATTTTTTACAATGCACCAGGATCACAAGGAATCATCCTACCCAATGATACCTATTAAAAACCCAATTAAAGTCATAGAGAGACAACCCAAAACAAAAACAACCCCAATAAGGTAATATGGGTCCTTAGTATCCATCATAACTAACATTAGTAAGGCCAAGACCACCGTAGTTATGCTAATCACCAATGGTATAACAATCTCTATTTTCATCAATTTCCTTGACTTTAGGACACCCTAAGGCATGGTTTTATATAAGGTAACAACTTGGAAATTTCCTAGGATGGTCGTTGAATTTCAATGGATATAATTATAGTTATCGGCCATTTGGTGAATTAATTGAAAACAAGTGAGTGTAATTTAGTTCTCCAAATAATTAAGTTATGCATCGAAAAATTATAAAACCACCCCCTATAATTATATTAAAAAAACATGGTGAAATAGTTTGAATTACACTTAAGTGATTTTGAAATTTGATAAGGAATTGACAACCCTTGGAAATTTGTGCATCAGATCCCATTCAACATGGATTAAAATATTTTTTATAGGTTTAGTTTCTTAAATGCACCTGAGAAACCGCAAGGAACACCTCATATCATCTGCACTCAAACTTCCAGCAAGATTCAATGAGTTCTCTCAAGCCCATATTCTTCCCCAAGCTAAGGTAGTGGATTTTTATTTTTCATTATTGTTTACTTTATGTAGAATATTTATGTACATGTTTTATATAAATATACATGAATCTTGTGGTTTAAGTTTGAACCCATCTTTACCCGATTTAAAGGTTTGGGATTTTGAGTTATTGGGTATTAGTAGACCAGAGAATGATTACCTCATGCAAAATAGTTTTCATACCATATAAAAATAATTAGTTACATATATATATATATATATAATTATAAACATACATAGCCCATCATATTTTCATAAACACCTTATGTCCAGATTTAAGGTTTCTAAACTGAATCATCAAAGATAATTTATAAACCCCCACCATACGAAGAACATTATTTTTTATCAAACTTTTTACCCAATTCTATATGATTATATATGATATAAACATGACATGGATATATATTCTTTTTAATAAAGTGATATTGTTTTATTAGATAGCTCGTACAGTATTTATTTCATATGAGAAATTATTAAACTTAGTTTGATTATAGATTATCATAAATACACTTTGTGAATATGTTTCTAAAACCCTAATTTCATGTATGAGTTATTAGAATTTAAATAATGTTTTGATGTAAATAATACTTGTAAGACATTAATGAATATCAGTGTCTGTGTAATCCTTACCAATAGGTATATATGTAAATTTTTATGTCCTAACCCATAATGTAGGTCAACTTGTTTATCAACATTTAATGATTTTATCCTTGGTATAATTTCATGTTTTAAAAGTATTATATGATTTATCTTGATTTGATTTATGATTAAAAAGAATACATAATTGTGATTTGACTAAATTTTATTAAAGGATAAATGTGTTTGTTAAACCATGAGATCTTTTTTATCTCACATAATGTTTTATCAACTCTGGTTATTATTATTAGTTAAATCATGGTTTAATCTAATAGCTTGATCATAGACAGTTTTCTCATCATATTATATAACATGTATTTTAATTAATAGAATAAGGGTTTTAAATTAATGAGTTATCATTTTATCTTCTCATATATAAAACCCATTCCCATACAATAATTTTTGTGTTTTAGTAACTATCTCATGTACAAAGAATGTTTAATTAACTATGTATGCATTGGATATGATATTACAGCTATATTTTCAATGTTATCTATCATATTGTGTATTTTAGGATTAAATGGTTTCATTTTCCATTTTATTTATAGTTTCACGCAATGATGCATGCATATGGCCTATGATAATAATAAGATAAGAAATTAAATCACTCAAATTTGTACGGGACGCCTTGAGTAATATGAAGTAAAATTTAAATTATTCAAGGTTGTATGGGACACTTCAAATAATATGAAGGAACCAAGTAATACTTGCACTTGGTATGATAAGTAATACGTTAACTAATTAATCAAATTGGTATGTGCACATTGTTTCAGATTTATGAGGAATGCATTTGACATAGTGTGTGATAGTTGGGGCCTACTAAATCCCCTTGATGGATCGTCATGTCTCATGAGAGAACTAGAAGATCAATTTTCCATGGCCTTTCGCAATTATGAGTTTTGATTTTTGGGCGAGGTCTTAATCATTAGATATCTTGGCTAGGGCCTTAACATAGTTAGACATATGAACTATCCTCATTATGACTAAGTAATATAATTAACCTGAAAGATATTCTAAGAGTAGAATATTAATTGTTAAGAGAGTATGTTTATGAGAATCTAAATAATTAAATGTTATGACATGTTATCTATGCATTACTCAGAGACATTTTAACTAGTGTATGTTCACAATAGAATGATGAAATAGAAATTATTATTTTAAGCACAACTATGATCATGAATTACCCTTAGTTATTAATATTTTACTTTCATTTTCACATATAATGTCTTTTAATTTCTATTATGAATGATCATGTCTATATTTGAATCATGTTCCCTTGTAATATTATTAAAATGTTTTTAATTTAGATCTTATATTTCTTAGATAGTTATTTTGGCATGTATGTGTGTTATAACCTTCTTGAGAAGATGTTTTATGAAAAATCCTAAATAATGTTTTCAAAAGTTATATTAGGTATAGTATGTTATTTTAAAACCCCATATCGGGCATTCTTAAGATCATCGTATGTTTTTGAAATAAAAATTTTCAGGTATAAGATTTCAGTAGTAGAAGTATTTCAGAAGTAGCTGGTTTCCTAGAACCTGAACTGAATTCGATCCTCTATATGGCACCGGCTCCGGGTATTCGGTAGTCGGGGCATGACTGTTTGTATTAGACGACTCGGTTTAGATAAATCTAGAAAACCATAACTGAAACAAGGAAAAATTTACATGAGAATTACTAAATATGATGTTTTTTCTACTTTTCATATTGAAAATAATGGTACTGGTCTTATACCTCTTCACGATGAGGCCCTAGAAACAATAACTTCCATATCTAGCCTGAAAAAATTATAAAATATTGACATATCCATATGTCATGAAAACATCTCTATGATATATCTAACTCTCCACGAGTACTAAAACACCACCTAGGAGCTGGTGCGGACTATATCTTTAGGATGAAAACCCAATTTCCATCCTACACATGATGTGGGAAATACTTTGAGGGAAATTTTAGATGCTTCACCATGGTAGAAGGAATCTTGTCCCACATGCCATTCCAAGAGGTTGCGGCAGGTTGAGAACTTTGTTCAATATACATGTGCCAAGATTTTTCCTTTGGCCATTTTGGTCAAGTTATGGAATTTGAAATTCTTGAATTTGAAGCCTCCCATTCTGTGTATAGACAACATTACATAAAAATGTCTCACAGTTGTACACCCCAAATTCTAGACTCTGAAGACACCATAAGTGCACCCATGAGATAGAACCAGACTACTCGGGTTGTATATGGTTTAGGGAGATAGTGTGTTTTGTGCTTTTTTTGTGGGATTCGTGTATTTCGGAGTAGGGTAAACCATTATCCGTTATCTTTTTCTATACTAGTGGTTGTATGAGAATACAACTTTTATCTATTCTTTATTTCTAATATAGTTTTTGTGTTTATACTTTTGGATAGGTTTCCCCAATTGAGCATTCTTAATTAATTTTTAAATGGAAGGATGAACCCACATTTTTTCCCTTCCCATTGAGATATTAGTGGATATCATGGACAAAAGTTGTGAGGAAGAATACCTGCCTTTAGAAAACATAGGAAAAATTTGAAATCAACTTTATGAAGTGTCAAACAATTTAGAAATTCTTTGTTCCTATTATGAGAATATTTATATATACCACCGAATATCCATGGTCCAACTATTTGAGTACAGGCAGTGGGGGAAACACAATGAAGGAATTTTTCAATGATTTACTCGAGGCCAGAACATCGCGGCAAGAGAGATATTTCATGAGGTGGTGTGGGAGGGAAACTTTTGTTCAACATACATGTACTACCTCCTCGGTTTTAGCTTATACAACAATGCCTACGACTTAGATATTCTCAATTGAGAGTCAGTTCCGCAAATTCTTCTAGAGTTGGTCCATTTGGACATCTCCGAACGTTCCATTTTTTGAGCCTCTCTCTGGAATCCTGATTTCTCTAAGTAATGGGTGATCCCTTTCTACTCAAAATGTTCCTAGGTCATAGATGTATAATATTTGAACATCATTTTGGAAATTAACCGTGCCACACTAGAAGACCCTTTACAATAGAGGATGTGGTGATGTTGTGAGGGAGTCTTTCTCTTGTGCATTTATAGAATAAATTTCTAGGACTCAATTATTCATAAGAGGGAATAATGTAACACCCCAAAACGTGTTCCTCATTTATTAAAAATTTTATGTTTTTCTTTTATTTTAATTTCATAATAACCGAAAAATACATGTTTTTCTTGAAAAGGTAATAATATTGTTTTAATTTTTTTTATTATGCAACCGAGTAAAACACACCAAATGGACACCGGATTTTCATTTAAATAAGAACACCACACTTTTTCCAATGCACCATGATCACATGAAATATTCCTACCAAAATATTCTTATTACACCCCCTATCAAAATTACAGGGAGACCACCCAAAACAACAAGAACCCTTAGTAGGTAATATGGGTCCTTACTATCCATCATAAAATACATTAGTATGGACAATACCATTGTATTCGTGATAAACACCAATGATATGATTATAGACATTTTCTTGAATTTCCTTGATTATAGGATACCCAAAAACATGGTTTTATATTATCGAAACAACATTACTATTTTTTTGGGTGACCGTTGAATCTCAACGGCTATAATTATAGTCGTTGGACTTTTTGTGAAGTAATTGAAAACATGTGAGTGTAAATTATTTCTCAAAACAATTATGTTATGGATTGAAATATTATAAAACCACCCCGATCATTTATTTTAAAAGGACACGGTGAAAAATTATTAATTATACTAAATATATTTTGAAATGTGATTAAGAATTCAAAACACTTTTCAAATATTTCAATTATTTTGTAAATATTTTCATTTGTTAAACAATGTTTTAAAAAATGTTAATTTACTCTAATTAATCATTTTTTATTAAACTATGTTTTGACTTCTATAATACTAGTAGAAGAATTTTCATGTAGGTATGTGAAATATAAATTATAACTTTTTATGTTAAAGGTTTGGTGTTTATAAATAATTTTAGTAATACTTATAGCTAAGACAAAGTATAATTTGGGTTTCTTAACCATCAAATTTTTAAATAAATGTCTTGTTTAAAAAGACAATTTTTATATAGTTATAATAAATATATTATTTTAATTAAGACATTATCATGTTGAAATATGGGGTTTTATAAATAAATAGGCCCACTAGGGATATGCATTTTTAGCTACTCCAAAAGAGGCATCTCAAACTATGTGGTTGAGCCTTGCCCACAACCCAATCCAGGCCTGGCCTGAGCATGTGCATACGTTCCCCAAAGGGTTTGCAAGAGCACACAAGAGTCTGGACCACATCACCATGGGAGCATGGTCATAGTCATGAAGGGGTAGGCTGGGGCCTGTGGGGGTAGGAGCATTTGTATAAGGATTCCTAGGTGTGTGCTGTGAGTTTTTTTGAGGCTTCATTCGGAGACCCCGGCCTATAAAGGGGTTGAAAATGTCTCCCTAATTCGATGTGGGACTAGTTTTTTTTAGAAACGGGATATGGGTCGTTAGATAGCATCGCTCACGATCTGGGCTGTTGTTCTCGATCCCACGTTCGGCCAGAAGTAACTATAGTATAGCATAGTTATTTTTCCACCATTTGATCAACCCTTGATATATTCTCAGCAGGCCGAGAGATTTAAAATGCCACATCAATCTGGGACCATCTGATCAATCTCATATTTAATCTGGGCCACCCAATTCTTTTTAAAAAACATGGACGTACCCCAGCCGTTGGGTCAGTTTTGGACATGATCATGACCGTACTTTTTTCTTCCGGTTTCTTCCTATTGCGTCTTCTTCTTCTTCCCCATGGTGTGCACTACACCAGCACCCTACACCTAATTCCTGCACAGTTTTCTCCACACTTGACTTCCACTGGTCCCCTAATGTTCACTCGGTTTCCACAAAGATCAACTCTTACAATTTTTATAATCCATTTGGGCCTTGGATCCCATGGAACATTCATTAAAATATTTTTTAGGTTTAATTTATTAATTAAACCTGAGGCACCCCAAGGAACCCATCAGATCTTCTACCCTCAAACTTCCAGAGATCTTCAACGAGTTCTCCTGAGACCCTCTTCCTCCTCTAGCTAAGGTAGTGGATGTATATTGGTATTTATTTTTGAAGTTATGTTGTATATTTAAGTACACATTTAATATAAATATTCATGAATTTTGCGGTTTGATTTTGAACCCTTCTTTACCTGATTTAGAGCTTTAGGATTTTGAGTTATAGGATATTTGTAGACACGAGCATGATTACCTCATGCAAACATATTTTCATACCATATATACATTGTCATTTACATACACACACACACAAAGACACACACACACAGATATATATATATGTATATAAATATATATGTATTAATATATATAGCCCCTCAGATTTTCATAAACTCCTTATGTCTAGATGTATGGTTTCTAAACATGAGCTTCAATGTTTATTTAAAAAACCCAACATGCAAAGGACTGTATTTTCAATAAAACATTTTACCCAATTATGTATGTTCTTATATGTTAGAAACCTAACAAGGATTGATATTATTTTTAATCAAGTGATAATGGTTTATTAGATATTATTTAATGTATTTAATACTTATGAGAAATTATTAAACCTAGTTTAATTATAAAAACTCATCAATACAATGTGTGAATAAGTTTCCAAAACCCTAATTTCATATATGTGTTATTATAATTTAATTAATGTATTGATGTAAATTATACATGTAAGAATTTAATGAATATCAGCCTTTTTGTAAGCATAACCAATATGTATATATGTAAATTCATATGTCTTAACCCATAAAGTAGTTCAACTTGTTTCTGAAATTTTAATGATATTAGACATGTTATAATTTCTTATTTCAAAAGTATTATATGATTGATCTTGATGTGTTTTATGATTAAAATGATTATATATTTTTGATTGGACATACTTATATTAAAAGATAAATGTTTGTGTTAAACCATGAGATCATGTTATGCTCACTTAATGTTTTATCAGCTGTGGGGACTGTTATTACTGAAGTTGTGGTTTACTCTAATAGCTTGATCCCTAACACTTTTATCATCTTACTAGATAACATGTATTTTAATTAATGGAATAAGGATTTTAAATTAATGTGTTATCATTTTATCATCTCATATGGAAAACCCCTTACCATCAATTATTTGATGTGTTTTTGTAATTGTCTCAAGTGAAAAGAATGTGTAATAAACCATATATTCCATTGACAAGCTATTATAGCCATATTATCAATATTATATATCATATTAGTATTTTGGATTAAATGGTTTCATTTTCCATTTTATTTATAGTAGCACTCAATGATGCATGCATGTGGCATATCATAATGATAATAAACAAAATTAAATAACTGAAAGTGGTATGAGACACCTTGAGTAATATGAAGTAAAATTTAAATAATTCAAGGTGGTAAATGACGCCTAGAATATTGTTGAGTAAGGAACCATGTAATATGTGCACTAGGTATGATAATTGATAAGTGATTTAATTAATCTAGGTTGTATGTGCACTTTTATTCAGAGTTATGAAGAATGCATTGGACTCAGTATGTGATGGTTGGGGCCCACTACAGCCCCTCAATGCATTGGAAGGTCTCATAAGACAACTAGAAGTGGAATGGATGATGCATTTCTCAATTATGAGTTATTTATTTTCACTGAGGCCTTAATCATTAGACATCATGGTCAGGGCCTTGACATATTCTATCATATGCACTTTCCTCATTATGACTAAGTGATTTAATTAACAAGAAATATATTTGATTAGTAGATTATTCTTTGTTAAGAGCGTATTTTTATGAGAATCATAAGAAGTAAATGTTATGAAATGTTATCTATGTAGTTCTCAGAAAATATTTAACAGGTTTTTGTTCACAATAGAAGGATGAAATTGAAATTATTATTTTAAGCGCATCTTTGATTATGCATTACCCTTAGTTATAAATTTTGTACTTGAATTCTACATAGACTGACTTTTATATATCATTATGAATGAGCATGACTATACTTGAATCATGTTCCCTTTAATCCTGTTAGTATGTTTTTAAATGATCTCTTATATTTCTTAGACCATTGTTTCGGTATGTAAGTGTGTTAAAACATTATTGAGATGATGTTTTATGAAAAATCTTAAACAATGTTTTCAAAAGTTTTATTTCGTATAGTATGTTATTTTAAAACCCATTTTTGGGATTTTGAATAGTCACCCTATTTTTTAAAAATAATATTTTTCAGGTATCATCTTTGAGAAGAAGAATTATTTTAGAATTAGCTAGTTTCCATGAACCTAAACCGAATTCGATCCTTCGTATTGCACCGACTCTGGGTATTCAAGAGTTGGGGTATGACACGCCACGAAACCTATCAACCTCCACCATATTAATCTCATACAACAAATGGACATTAATTCTGAACATGGACATGAACACCACATAGAAAACACATCAATCCCAAGCCCAAGGTTAAGTAATGGGAACTTGAAGGTCGAAACGGAAACTCATGAGGTCAATTCCATGACGGTTGAAACCTCAATGGCCCTAGCACATGAGACCTACTTCTATTTATTCTACCTCTAGAAGAACCATATTTTCTCCCCTATCTCGATACAACTCCTCAAGAGTGCATCCACTCAATCACTTAGGAATTATTTGGGACTTCTATGTATGTTGGAAATGTAGATGTAGTAATTTTTTACTAGATAGAAGGATGATGTTCTTCCACTTGACATCTCCCATGAGGCTCCAAAACTAGAGAGTGTTCCTAGGAGAGACAAATGAGATCCGTGAAATTGATCCCTAGCTCCCATACCAACATACTCCCTTAATTTAGGGAGAGTAAGTCATACCTCTTCTCATCCTTCTCAGTCAATGAAAGGAATTATTCTTGGAACTCCTCAAAATTGATCCACATAAATTCATCCATCTTCTTAGACACCAGGTACAACATCCACCACTAAAGGGAAATACCTTCATTTAGCTCACTCTAAATGGAAAATAGTACTCTATTAGATCTAGTATGAGACATAATGTGATCTCAATCTCCACGATCTAGCTCTCCAAATAGATTTCTAGAATATATACCTCATTCATTACTATGACCTTATGCTAAATATAACCAAATATTCTCTACAATTGGTCATCCTCCTCCACTAGATCAACCCTACAATGATCAATCAGATCATCCTTCTAAGACTCATCTACCTAAGACACATGTGTATGAGAAATGGTTTCAATACCTGAAAAGGTAAACAATGAATTATTAATCCCAAGTCACAAGAAATTTTATTTAAGATTAATTTTAACTAATTTAACTAATTTCTTTATCCATATCATATTCCCCAAAACAGCCTAAATCATACAAGAACCCATGTTATTATGAGGCATGTATCATTCCTATGGAATCTACCGTCCAAATGGTGTAGTCTTACAGGGTTGTTTTGTAGGCTCCATGTACTTGTATCAGATCATGGGGCCCTAAAATCTCATTTCCAAGATAATATTCCCTAGCCTATGTCATGCACCAATGTCACCAAACATAACATCCAAACAAACTGATTCAATTTTTACTTTTCCTAAATACAAATTAATCCTATCTATAATCCATCACTATTGATACCATTATTTCATGACCCCCTCCATCCAATGATGCCCCTCATCAGCATACAATGAAGGAAGAGATTTAATGACCCCCCTGAGTCCCACCTCTAGTAGGCCTTAGGGTGGTGACTAGAAACCAAGGGTACAATGATATCACAATGTGGCAGGAATTTTCAACTATAAGAAAACATGATTTGGAGATAATATTGTTCATTCCAAAATAACTCCATGAAAAAAAAGTTATAAGTTAAATCCAAAACCATCCACCATTCATGTTCAAAACAAAAAAAGTTTGAAATACAATGAATGTAATAAGTTAGTATCCAAATTAAAACTAAGTAGTTACAATGTGACCATATAAGGACCCGACCATGAACACTACATAATCATTAATTAAGTTAATAATTAACTTTGAAGATATTTTCCAGTTTTCAGTTTTAAAGAATTTGGCCACAACTATTACATTACATCTCAAATATTGGAATAGATAATTTTTTACTCATTGTCAATTTTTTTCATAAAATTAAAACTATTCAAAAAAGGAGTTATGTCATGATCCATATTTTAGAAAACATGACTTTTCCATGATCTCATCCTTGACCATATCTATCATTAAGGCTTAAGAAAAAATTTCAAAAAAAATCAAAATTAACATTAATAGTTCAGTGAGGATTATAAAATAATGAAATAAAACATTAGACACTCAATGACACCCCATGCTTCCATGACATGCTTTTCTTTGAATAATACAATAGCATGTGTTGTATGAAACTTCAAGTTACACCAAAACAAATCAAACTAGGAATTATGAATAGTAATACCCACTTTTTGAAATTTATAACTTTTATCATTCAAAATGGAGTTCGTTTTTGGATTAATAATATCAATATTAGCTTAGGGTGAATTTTTGGTATTTTTCTGAAAACTGCTAATTTTTGATGAATAGTGAAAAGCACTGATTTATAGTTTAAAAATGAATTTTTATATAAATAATTATTTATTTTATTAAAATTTATTTTATGTAAAAAGAGACACATAATACCTATATATGTTTAATGTAATATATTGAAGTTAGTTTATAATAAATTCAGATATATAAAAATTTCATTGAACTTTTCACCGTCTTTTACACACCTCCTTGGAAAATTTTCAAATTCAGATAAAAACATAAATTTACCACTTCTATGAGTGGAATTTAAAAATTAAGATAGACATAGTTTATATCATTAAGTAAAATGTGGTTCAATAAGATAAAAATAATATTTGGTGAATAGTACCTTTTTACTTTTATTTATCACAATTAAAAGTAAATAGTGTAATTAAGGGTAAAAATGATATTATTATTACCGTAACACATGTGATAATTTGATTGGATAAAGATAATTCACCCAAAACAACCTTAGAATAAAATATTTACCTCTTTGATCAACATGGATTAGATCAGGACACTTATTATTATTTTATTTAAACAGAAGTTAACAGAGATATAATGAATGATTAATAATTAAAACATTTTTAATAAAGGGTTATTCATAAGATAAATGTGAATATAAATATTCATTATAAAAAAAAGATTTCCTACATAATGGTATTTTATTTATTTATTTTTGACATTATATAATGTAATTTATTTATGACACAATGATGATGCGGTAATTACCTAATTAATGAAATATTAAAATAATTGATATTATAAATATCCAAATAATTTTATTTTGAGAAATATGATAAATTATACTAATTTTATACGTAAATATGACATGTTAGGGTCGGTTAGATGAATTTTTTTTGAAGTAATAATTCTTTCTTGAATTTTGAAAAAAAACAAAATACCAAATAGTTTTAAAATTGACATAAAAGAGTTTTTGAAATAAATATTATATTATTAATTAATATTCTCTTCCTAAAAATCAACAGTACTGCAAAAAGGCTTATATAATGATAAGTGTATCATTAATAAACCTCTTCAGGTTCTATTTTAAGTATATAGTATGTTTATTAACCATATAGTATAAAAATACAAAGAGGCATCGTAAATGTCAAACTATTTAACTAAGAGTTAAATCTAAATGATAAAGTTAATATAATGACCCAATCATGTCCCAAACCTATTGGTTAACATTTTTCTACCCATACGTACCTTATCCTTTAAAAAATATATTTTGGAGCCATTATAAACCTAAAATTATTATTTTTTTATGTAATATTTCTAGCCTTTCCTAATGTGCCCCTCACCCCTCTTATAAAAGGGCACTCCCCCTTCCCTCTAATTCACACCTTCAAAGCCATTTTTCTTGGCCAAACCCCACCCAACTACCCTCTAAACGATCATCCCTTCATCATAGAGACCATTATTTAGTCATAATGCTAGAATAAAAATATCTTTTGATCAAATCAAAACAAAGATCCCGAAGAAGGGGTAAATATCTCACCACCTCTTTCATGTTCCTTTGTTCTTCCACCTCCTTTTTATTTGTTGTTTCTATTCTAAAATAATGACTCTCTTATATTCTATATAATATGATGTTATTATAAATATGGTAAAAAAAAATTCATTATTCTATCAATCCTTTGAATTACATGTCACCATAGGTGCATACGTACGGCGTACCGTCTCCACGTCGTGGTGTAATTGTTATTCAATACATTACTATTTGGATGGGTATAATAATGATGTGTAATTGATTTAAATAATATATATTACATGATAATGATTATATATATATATGATATACAATCCAATTATTTATTATTTTAATATCAAAAGAATGATATTGTCACTCATGCATACGTTCGGATTATCATCTCCATAAACATGATGAGATTCATTCCCTGTCATATCCATTCAAGACTAACATTCATTAGATGATTAAAAAATAAAGTTTAAAGACAAGATATAATATTTGATATGAATAATATACATCCCATCCATAAAAAATCTGACTCACATAATAATGAATATAAAGGAAAACAAATACGTTAACACCTGAAACAACAATAATACTAAGATATTATTATCAAAGAAGTGTTAAAAGATCATATATGATATCATATTAATGTGTTTGATTCTTGTAAAATTTAATAAAAATTATTTTACCATTATAACGGAGGATAACCTACCCATGACCAAGGATAAGTATAAGGTAAGAGTTAATTCTACAATAACTTCCTTATACGAGGTTGTTTATACATAATTATCTATGGGGACCTCTTTATCCTCCACATACATGTTTCTTATAAATTTATTTTAAAACATTATTACTATTTTATATATAATGGGTTTAATAAATTTATACCCTTTTTTGAATTTTATAATATATTTTTCATGGAATCATTCTGTCGTTTTGTATACAGGGTACTTTTTTACCATTACGACAAATTTAAGGTAAGAATGTTTTTTAACATATACGGAGGGGGAGGTTATTTTATGCTGTTATAACATCATCAAAGCATACCTTACAAGCTTATAATAATATTTTCAAAATAAATCTTTTCTTAAATTATTTCAAAAGAGAAACAGATATTTTTCTTAAAAAAGGATTTCATATCATCTATATCAACATACTTTCAGGGAATTTAAGCTTACTTGAAGTTGATTTATTATGATACAAAACATCCATATTGTATTGATGGATTTGTGATATGTATGAATGTGGATGTGTTATATTTACACCATTCATGGTTTATGGATAAAGTATTGACATTGTGTATGCCAGTTTTAAAACGAATGTTTATGTTATGTTTAAACCTTTTCATATGAGTAATGCATTGGAATTATTAAGTGATTGGTGGAGCCCAATATAGCTCCTCGATGCATCGGTAGGTCCCATGAGACAAAATAGTGTCCTGTCAAAAGGCATTGACAAAATATTATTTTCAATCTCGGCACAAGGACTTGACTATGTGATTATGAAAGTCCGGCATTATGCAATCCATCATTATGAAAGTGGCTATTGATATTGCATGTGAATATTTGACTAGTAGAATATCCACATGAGTGAGTAAATGGAATTATTTTATTTTATATGTGCCATATAATGTTGAAATACATGTTTAAAAAGATTTTGTTTTAGTCTTATACATTGACTTAAATGTTTATGCTTATTTATGAAATTTTCTACTGTATTGTTATACTTACTAAGCATCTGAGCTCACCCCTTTCTATGTATTAATTTACCTAGGATGTGAAGAAGTATTTTATGACTAACCAATAGGGATAGTCTGAGGGGATATGAGTGTGGTATATAGAAACAATTTTGTTCTAGTTTCTTATTTTACGATGTAATGTAATCCTTATGAATATATATTGTACTTACAAGGCTACTAAACTAATCTGTCTTTCATGATTAGATCTTTTCTGATCATGCCAACATTATGTAATAATGCACCAAATCTAGGATACTATTGTCGGGGAGTTATAGTTGGTATCAGAATATGATTATTACAACCCATGGAATCTAGATTTAGATAAACTCTGATTAGAGAACATTACCCTAAGATAGACTTTGAGGATTAGTATAGAAGATCGTTCTATAATTTTGGTATTATAGATATTTTTGAGTTTTTCAAGAAATATATCCATATTTGGATACGAGTAGATAGAGGAGGCTCTGGCATAGATGTACCTAGGGGTAAAACTCGAAAACACCAACTTGAACTTGACTCGAATGGGAATTGGTGCACGATAATGGGCCTTACTACACTCTTGGTTACGAAACTCCTAGGAGATATACATAGGATAATTCTAATTTTCATTAAAACCCATTATGAAAGGTTTATGAATATATCATTCCACAAAGATAACATTTTTTTAGGATTATGGATTATATCCATACACTGTACAATTTATGTTAAGTGTTTTACAAGTTTTGAATTAAGTATTTTGAATCATAAACAAATCTATTGTATGCCATTATTTAGAAATGGATAATAGTGGAATAAATGGAAACTATATCAATGCACGCACTCCATTTAAGGATTTCCCTCTTACTAAAGATAATTATAGTGGAGCTGGTGAAGCAACTGGTGCTGATCAGCTTATCATGATACTGAGACAACTGGCTCAGGTTATGAATAATAACCTTACCCGTATGGAGTTCCCTGATCCACAATGTAGAGGATCAATGTTGGATCGCATCATGATGAAACAACCAAAAACATTCAATGGGGGTACAAATCCATTAGTAGCTGAGAAATGGATAAATTACTTAGAGAAAATATTCCATGCCTTGGTGAGTATTGAAGGTGAAGAAGTTGTCATGGCAGTTTATTTCCTCACTGGAGATGCTAATCAATGATTGTCATTGATTTTAAACACAAATAAAGATGATTAAGTATACAATATGGAATGAAGAGATTTTAATGAGATTTTATTGGAATAATACATTACTCGTGACCATCAAGCTGATATGGAAAGGCAATTTCTATGTCTGAGGCTAAAGGAGGCTGAGAATGTCACAATGTATGAATCTAAATTTACAAGGATAGTGAGGCATTCTTCCGATTATATACGTAACCCTGTAATTAAGATTTATTATTTATTTAATGGGTTAAAACAATTTCTCCATCAAGGATTAGTCTCACAATCCCTCTCATTATACAAGGATATTGACTCATGTGCTATAAATACAGAAAAATAATTCTCTAAGTCTTATGACTTTAAAGTAAAGGAAGTGAATAAGAGATCTACTGAACTCTCTGGAAATAGAAATAAGGGGAAGAATAGATAATTTGAATATCTATCTAGCAATAAATTTTGGGAGAAACACCATGGAACTTTCCTGAATGGAAAGGGAGTCTCTTATAAGTGTGGTGAAAAAGGCCACCATTCTCGTGATTACAAGGGGAAGAAAGAGGATGTCGATGTTAAATGCTACAATTTTAGAGAAATGGGGAATTATGCAAATGAATTTCATAAGCATCAGGTGAACTTACCTTATAAAAGACCAAGGGATCAAGGCCATGCTTATGTTATCACTACTACTATGGTTGAAGCTTCGAAAGACATAGTGGCATGTAATTTAATTGTTTTCTCATTTTTGGAAGATTATTTATTTGATTCAAGATCATCGCATTGTTTCATATCTTCCAAGTTTTCCAATAAAAATATATATTTTAAATTTGAATTAACAAGGTTGTTTTTAGTCCAAACTCCTAAGAGAAAAACCATCGCAACAATGTTTTGTGAATCAGTTCCCATTAGATAATATAAATTTTTTTTATCTGCTGATCTCATCGTCAAACCCCTGATTTAATTTGATATAATCCACAGTATGGATTGGCTTTTAGACCGTGATGAAAAAATTTATTTTAAGAAGAAGGAGGTTACAATTTTTAATGATGATAAAGAGTACCTTATCTTTAGAGAAGAAACTTAAAAACCTAATTCTTATCTAGATCCACCCTAATAGCTCAATTAAATTCAATTATTGGCAAGGAAATGTATGAAATAACGATGGTTTTGGAATGTAATGTACTAATAGAGTATTTAATGATTTTGAAATAATATTTTGATGTTTTTCCAAAATATTTACGTGGACATTCTCTCGAATGGGATGTTAAGTTTTTCATTGATTAAATTCCTGGATGAAGGCCCATATCGAAGATCCCTTATAGAATGGACACAATAAAATTAGTGTAACTAAAGAAAAATCTAGAGGAATTGAGTAATAATGGATTTATTCACCCTAGTATTTCTCCATGGGGATCCCCTGGACTATTTATTATGAAGAAAGATGGATCTATGAGGTTGTGAATTTACTAAAGGGAGATCAATGCTATAACAATAAAGAACATGTTTCCCCCACCTCGTGTTGATTATTTTTTTCAACCAACTTCATGAAGCTCAATAATTTTCATTGATTGACCTTCGATCTGGATATCATCATTTCTGTGGGAAGAAAGAAGTCATTCCAAAAAAAATAATAATTTTGAACCAGGTATGGGTATTATGAGTTTACCCTAATGCCTTTTGGATTGACTAATACACCATCATTCTTCATGGATAAAATGAATAGTGTTGTCATGGAATATATTGATGACTTTTAGTGTTATTTATTGATGATATCTTGGTATACTCCAAAAGCTACGAAGATCAAGAAAATCACTTGCTCATTATCCTGACGACTCTAAGAAGACATGATTTATATGAGATGTTTAGCAAGTGTGAATTCTGGCATCAAGAGATTTATTTTCTTGGCTATATAGTCTTTATGGATGGAAACTCTGATGATCCTTCAAAGACCAAGGAAATCCATGAATGGCCAACACTGTTTATTATAATTGAAGTACGCAGTTTTATTGGTTTAGAAAGTTATTATCGACATTTCATCCAAAAATTTTCTTGGTTGGATAACCAATTAATATTGCTCACATGAAAAGGGGTTAAATTTGTTTGGACAAAATAGTGCGCAGAATTTTTTGAAGAACTGAAGAGAAGATTAGTCAATGTTCTTATATTGACTCTACCATCAGGGAATGATGGGTTTGTTATTTATAGTGACGCATCAAATAAATGACTTGGTTGTGTCCTTATGCAAGAGTGATAGGTTTATTATCTACGCATCATGATAGCTAAAATTTAAGGACAAAAACTATCCCACTAATGATCTTGAGTTTGAATATGTAATCATTTCATTGATGAAATGGAGACATTATCTCTATGGTGAAATATGTGAGATATATACCAATCACAATATTTTGATGTATATTTTTTCATAGATTGAACTGAACATGATGCAAAGGAGATGGCTTTAACAACTCAAGGATTATGATTGCACGATAAACTACCACCCAGGGAAGGAAAATAATGTGGAAGATTCTTTGAGGAGAAAATATCATGGAGTATTGAAACAGATGATAGTTGAAAAGGATCCTATTTTCATGGATCTAGTAAAGATGGATATGGGAATAACCATGGAAGGTGAAACATTAATTCTTTTTCAAATGGTTGCCAAACCATCTTTACTATAACGGATAAAAATTTATTCGGCTAATGATGAGGAATTTCCATAAAAGATTAAATCTGTGAACGATGGGATATTGATCAACTTCTTATATGAAGATGAGATTTTGAAATTTGGGAAGAGACATTGTGTTCCTAATATACCTGATCTGAAAAAGGGAATTGTTAGATGTTGCTCAAAGCTCCAATTTCTCAATACACTCTGGTAGCGCCAAAATGTATAGTGATTTGATGGAACATTTTTGGTGGGACAAAATGAACAGGGAGATTGCTGATTTTGTGTCAAGATGTTTTTCTTTTCAACAAGTGAATGCTGGAAGGAAACGGCCTGGAAGATTCTTGCAACCTCATCCCATACTAGAGTGGAAATAGGATAATATTATGATGGACTTTGTCATGGGACTAAAATGATTCCTAGAAGGAACGATGTAATATGGGTCATTGTTGATCATATTTCCTAGTCAGCACATTTCCATGCTATAAGAAAAGATTGACCACTTTAACATATAGAAATATTATATATTAATTATGTTTTAAGACATCATGGAGTACCACTATCGATTGTTTCAGATCATGATCCCATTTTACATCATGATTCTAGAAAATACTTCAAAAATCCATGGATACTGAACTTCTTTTGAGCACTAACTACCACCCCCAAACTGATGGAAAATCAGAACAAACTATTCTTACCTTAGAAGACATGTTGAGATCTTTCTCACATAACATTCTTGTTATGTGGGATCAACATTTACCTCTGGTAGAGTTTTCTTATAATAATTTATTCTATTCAAATATTCAGATGGCGCATATGATGCGTTATATAGAACGAGATTTCTCACACCAACTTGTTGGGATGTTGTTAGTGAACGAAAACTCATAGGCCTGGAACTTGTGGGGGAAACAATGGAAAAGGTGAAGGTAATCGAAAACCACATCAAAAAATCACAAAGTAGGCAGAATATCTATGCTGATAACCGAAAGAAGGATTTAGAATTTCATGTAGGAGATCACGTTTTCTTGTAGGTATCTCCATGGAAAGGTGTTATATGTTTTTTTAATAAGGTTAAATTGAGTCCTAGGTACGTTCGATCTTATGAAATTATAGAACGAATTGGGGTTGTAGAATACCTTTTGGTAATACCGCCAAGTATCTCCAATGTTAACGATGTATTCCACATATAACTGTTGAGAAAATACATGCCTGACCAAACACATGTACTCTCCTATGAGAAATTAGAACTGGAACATGATCTGTCTTATTGCGATTATCATGTCAGGGTTCTTGATACAAGAGAACTACTTCCGAGAAACTAGATGAATCGTCTGGTAAAAGGTCTATGGAGAAACTATAAGATGGAAGAGTCAACGTTGTAACCCAAGTAACTTATGAAAAAGAACAACCCAAGTCTTTTTATGCCGTAATATTCTAGAAATTTCATAGATGAAATTATTTGAAGGGGGGAAGAATGTAACACCCCAAGCCTCCACATTACCCTTCTCATTGAATAATACGACAGAGTGTGTTGTATGTAACTTCGAGTTACATCACAACCAATCAAACCAGCCGTTATGAATATTAATACCCAATTTTTGCAATTTTATAAATTTATATTTCAAAATTCACTTCATTTTTGGATTGGGAACATCAAAATTAGCTTAAGGTGAATTTTTGGTATTTTTCATAAGTCTTTTAATTTTTGATGAATAGTGTAAAATGCTGAGTTATAGTTTAAAAACGAATTTTTATTTAATTAATTAACAATTTTATTTAAATATATTTTAGGATTAAATATATACATAATACCTATATATGTTCAATGTAATTAATTGAAGTCAGTTTATAAAAATTTTAGATATATAAAAATTTTACTGATCTTTTCACAGTCTTTTACACACCTCCTAGGAGAATTTACCAATTCACATAAAACATAATTGTACCTCTTCTGTGATTGACATTTCATAAATCCAAGAGACATAGTAGATATCAGTAAGTAAAATTTGAATCAATAAGATAAAAATAATGTTTGGTGAATAATAACTTTTTACTTTAATATACCATGGTTAAAAGTAAATAGTGTAATTAAGGGTAAAAATGATTTTATTATTGCCCTAACACATGTACTAATTCTGTTGGATAAATATAAATAGATAACAAACTACCTTAGGAATAATATATGAACCTATTTTGTCCCTTATGGATAAGATTAGGACACTTATTATTATATTATTTAAAGATGTGTTAAAAAAGCTAAAATCAAAGCTGAATAACTAAATTTTTTTAATATTGGGTTATATATAAGATGAATTAGACTATAAGTACTAATAAGAGGGATAAAAAATTTTCCAACATAATGGCATTTTATTTATATTTTTTAGACAATATATAATTTAATTTATTTTTGACACAATGATGATGTAGTAATTACCAAATTAATTAATATTAAAATAATTGATATTATAAATATGCAAATACATTTAATTTGAAACTTTTGATGAATTGAACTAATTATATAAGTTAATATTAAGTTTTAGGGTTAGTTAGATAAATTTGTTTCGATTTAATAATTCTATTGTTAGTATATAAAAAACAAGAACACCGATAGTGTCAAAATTGACATAAAAGAGTTTTTAAAACAAATATTATATTATTAATTGATATTCTATTCAAAAAAATAAAACATTCAGAAAAAAGACTTATATAATGAGAGGTGTATTATTTATAAACCACTTGGGTTTCACATGGTTGTATATAGTAGGTTTATGAACCATATAATTTAAAAATACAAAGAGACATGATAAATGTCAAACTATTTAACTAAGTGTTAAATATAAAATATAATGATAATATAATGATTCAAACCTATAAAAAAACCTATTGGTTGAGCGTTTTTCGACCCATAACCACCTTATGCATTAAATAATACAATTTTGAGACTTTAAAACCTAAAATTTTGTAGTTATAAAATAATATTTCTGGCTCTTCCTATGGTTCCATTCACTCCTCTTATAAAAGGGCACACACCTTCTCTCTATTTCACACCTTCAAATCCATTGTTCTTGGCCAACAACTTCCAAAATACCCTCTAAAATATCCTCCCTTAATCCTAGACTCCTTACTTTAGTCATAAATCCATCCTATGGATCCCTTTTGAACAAATCAAAAGGATGAACCCAAAGAAGATGTATATATCTCACCTCCTCTTTCATGTTCCTTTATTCATAGACATAATTTTTCTTTGTTTTTTCCATTATAAAATAATAAATCATCTATATTCTATATACAATGATGTTATTATAAATATTTTACAACCAAATTCAATATTTTATCCATCCTTTTAATGATATGTCAACATATGTGCGTACGTACGACTTACCGTCTCCACGTCGTGGTGTAATTGTTATTCAATAAATTATTATTTGGAAGGGTATAATAATGATATGTAATTGATTTAGATAATATATATAACATTATAATTATTATTTATATATTATATTCCATCCATTTTTATATAATTTTAAAATCAAAAGAATGATATTGTCGCTCGTGCGTACCTATGGATTACCGTCTCCACGAACAAGATGAGATTCATTCCACATCGTATCCATTCAAGACTAACATTCATTATATGATTAAAAATAATTTCTAAATACATGATATAATTCTTAAAATTAATAAGATACCACCCATAAATAACAAATATTACTCACATAACAATTAATTTAAAGGAAAATGAATATGTTAACACCTGAAACAACGATAATACTATGATATTATTATCAAAGCAATGTTAAAATATCATATATGATATCATTTTAATGTATATGATTCTTGTATAACATAATATCAAATATTTCACCATTATACAGGAGGTTAACCTACCCTCGATAAAGGAAAATTACATGGTAAGGGTTAATTCTACAATCTCTTCCTTATCCGAGATTGTTTTTACGGAATTATATAATGGGACCTCTTTATCGTCCACATGCATTATTCATAAAAATTTATTTAAAAACATTCTTAATATTTTATAGACTATGGGTAAATGAAATTTATACCATTTATTGACATTTATAATATGTTTGTCAAGGAATCTTTCTGTCATTTTCCAAACAAGGTACTTTTTGACATTTTCGACAAATTTAATGTACAAATGTTTTTTATCATATAAGGAGGGTGCATCTATTTTAAGTTGTTATAACATCGAAGAAGCTTCCATTACATGCTTATAAGAATATTTTAATAATAATTTTTTTCATAAATGATTTCAAAATAGATTGATATATTTCTCCTAAAAAGGGTTTTGATATCATCTATGTCAACATCCTTTGATGGATTTTAAAATTATTTGAAGTTGGTTTATTATGATACAAAATGTTCATATTGTATTGATGGTTTTGTGATATTTTTTACTATGGATGTGTTATATTTACACCATTCAAGGTATATGGATAAATTATTGACATTTCATATGCTATTTTTAATGCGATTGTTTATGTTATATTTGAAACATTTCATATGAGTAATGCATTCGACTTAGTAAGTGATGGGTGGAGCCCTCTATAGCTCCTCGATATATCAGTAAGTCTAATAAGACAAACTAGTGTCCTGGAACATGGCCTTAACAAAATATTATTTGTATTCTTAGCACAAGGCCTTGACTATGTGGTTATGAAAGTCTGGCATTATGCATTCTATCATTATGAAAGTGGTTATTGATATTGCATGTGATTATTCGACTAGTAGAATATCCATGTGAGTGACAAAAAGAATTTATTTGATTTTATATTAGTCATATTATGATGAAATTAAAGTTTAATGGGATTTTTTTTAGTCTTATACATTCCATTAAATGTTTATTCATATTAATTAATGTTTCTGCTATATTGTTATCCATACAGAGCATCTGAGCTCACCCAATTCAATGTTTTGTTTTTCCTAGGATGTGAAAAATGTTTTAATACTGAACTATAGGGATAGTCTAAGGGTATATAAGTATGGTCTATGGAAACAATGTTGTTGTAGTTTTTCATTTTACTATGTAATGTAAACATTATGAATGTTTCTATTACTTCTAAGGCTACTAAACTAATCGAACTTTTGAGATTTGATCTTTTGTGTTCAATCCAATGTTATGTAATAAAGCACCAACTTTAGGTGATTTGGATCAGGGCATTATAGTTGTTATCAAAAGATGTTTAGTACAAACCATGGAATCAAGATTTAGATAATCTCTAATTAGAGCACATTACCCTAAGGTTGAAATTGAGGATTAGAATAGAAGAACTGACAGGAATTTTTGTATTGTAGAGATTTTTTGAGTTTCCCAAAAAAATAAACCCCTGTCTGGATATGAGAACTTAGAGGCGGCTCTAGAACAGATGTACCTAGGGGTAAAACATGAAAACACCGCTTTGAGCTAGACTCTAAAGGTAACTAGTGCACAACAACGGGCCATGCTGCACTCTTGGTTACAACACTCCCAGGAGATATGCTTAAGATATTTCTCATTTTCTTTATAAGCCATTATGAAGGATTTATGAGTATATACTAAAACAAAGAAAATTTATTATGATTATCTATTATATACATAAACAGGTCAATTTATGTTAAGTGTTTTACTTGTTTGGAATAATGAATTTTGATTCGTAAGCTAATCTAGTTTATTCAATTGTTTAGAAATGGCTCCTAGTTTAAGGAATGGAAACCATTTCTATTCACTCACACCATGTAACGATTTACCTCTTAATCAAGATAATTATAGTGGAGCTGGTGAAGCAAATGGTGCTGATCATCTTATCACTATATAGGGAAAACTCAATCAGGTTATGAATAATAACCTTACCCGTATGGATCACCCTGATCCAAAGCATGGAGGATCAATGTTAGATTGAATCATGAGGCGAAAACCACCAAAATTTAATCGGGGTACAAATCCATTAGTAGTTTAGAAATGAATAAATTCCATTGATAAAATATTTCATGCCTTGGGGAGTAGTGAAAAGGAAAACATTGTCATGGCAGTGTACCGGCTCACTAGAGATGCTGATCAATGGTGGAAATTGATTCAAAACACAATCGAAGATGATGAAGTTTCAAATATGGAATAGAGGGAGTTTAAAGATATTTTCATAGGAAAATACTTTTCGCATGACCATCGAGCAGATATGGAAAGATAATTTATGAGTCTGAGGAAAAAGTAGGATTATAATATCACAATGTATAAAGAAAATTTTAAAAGGATAGCGGGGCATGCAGCAGATTATATACATAACCCACGAATTAAGATTGATCATTTATTTTCTGGGTTAAAACCATTTCTCTGTTGAGCAGTAGTCTCACAATCCTCTTCATCATACGAGGATATTGTCTCATTTGATATCAAGATAGAAAACTAATTCCCTATGTCTTACAAAATTAATTAAATTCAAGAGAATAAGAGATCTGCTGAAAACTCTAGAAATGTAAATAAGGGGAGGAAGGGAAAAGTTGAATATCGATCCTGTAGTAAATATTGGAAGAAACACCAAGTTACATGCCTGAAGGGAATGGGAGTCTGTTACAAGTGTGGTGAAAAAGGCCACCAACCTCATGATTGAAATGGGATGATAGAGGTTTTCGATGTTGAATGATACAATTGTAGAAAAATTGGGAATTATGCAAATTAATGTCCTAAATGTCAGGGGAATATACCTCAGAAAAGGCCAAGGGATCAAGGCCAAACTTATATTATCACTACTGCTAAAGTTGAAGCATTGAAAGACATAGTGGCTTGTAATTTAATGGTTTCCTTAGGTTTAGAAAATGTATTATTTGATTCTGGATCATATAGTTATTTCATATCTTCCCAGTTTTCTAAGAAAATTAGATATTTTCAATTTTACATAATAAGGGAGTTGTCAGTCAAAACTCCTCAGATAAGTATAATCGCAACAGTGTTTTGTGAATCAGTTCCCCTTATAACATAGAAATGTTCATTATCTGCTGATCTCATGGTCAAACCAATGATTTAATTTGATATAATCCTCGGTATGTATTGTCTTTTGGACTATGTTGTAGATATTTATTGTAAGAAGAAGGATTTGACAATTTTTTTTGATTATAAAGAGTACCTTATATTTAGAGAAGAAACATCACCACCTAATTCTTTTCTAGATCCATGCCCAGTAGCTCAACTAAATTCAATTATTGGGGAAAAAGAGAATGAAATAACTATGGGTGAGGAAAGGAATGTTCAAATAGAGGCTGTACCTATTGTGAATGAATATGTAGATGTTTTTCCAAAAGATTTACCTGGATATCCTCCGGAATGAGAAATTGAGTTTTACATTGATTTAATTCCTCGATCAAGGCCCATATCAATGTCCCCTTACAGAATGGAAAATGTGGAATTACTAGAACTAAATAAAAAACTAGAGGAATTGAGTAATAAGGGATTTATTCTCCCTAGTGTTCCTCCATGGGGAGGCCCTGTCTTTTGTTAAGAAGAAAAATGAATCTATGAGGTTGTGCATTGACTACAGGGAGATCAATGCTATAACAATAAAGAATAAGTATCCCCTACCTCACATAGATGATTTTTTCGACCAACTTCATGGAGCTTAATACTTTTCAAAGATTAACCTTCGATCTTGATATCATAAATGGTGGCCAAAAAGGGAAGACATTTCGAAAATATAATTTCGAATAAGGTACGTGAATTAGGATTTACAGTAAAGAATTTTGGATTGACTGATGCACCATCTTTTTTCATAGATCTAATGAATATTTTTTTCAGGACTATATTGATGACTTTTCAGTGGTATTTATTGATTATATTTTGGTATACTGAAAAAGCTATTAAGATCATTAAAATCGCCTCTGCATTATCTTGAAGACTCCGAGAAGACATTAATTATATGAGATGTTTAGAAAGTGTATATTATGTCTTCTAGAGATTTATTTTCTTATCGACATTGTCATTAAAGATGGAATATCTATTTATCCTTCAATTACCAAGGAAATCAAAGAATGGTCGGCACCGATGAGTATAACTGAGATATGTAATTTTATTGGTTCAGCAGGTTATTATCCATGTTTTGTCAAAAATATTTCCCGGTTGGCTAACCCATTTACATTGCTCACATGAGAAGGGGATAATATTTTTTTTGATAAAAGTGTGTGAATAATGTTTTGAAGAACTAGAGAGAAGATTAGTCAATGTTATTATATTGACTCTACCATCAGGGTATGATGGGTTTGTTATTTATTGTGATGCATACATGAAAGGACATGGTAATGTCATTATGCAGAATGATAGGGTTATTTCCAACACATCATGATAGATAAAAATTAATGAGAACAAATATCCCACTCATAATATTGAGTTAGAAGCTGTAATCAATGCTTTGAATATATGGAGACAATATCTCTATGGTGAAATATGTGAGATATATTCCAATAACAAGAGTTTGATTTATATTTTCTCACATAAAGAACTCAACGTGAGGAAAAGGATATGGATTGAACTACTCAAGGATTATGCTATCACGATACACTACCACCCGGGGAAGGAATATAAGGTGGCATATTCTTTGAGAAGATATGATCATGGAGTTTTGAACCAGATGAGAGTTGAATAGGATCCTATTTTCATTGATCTAGTAAATATGGATATGCGAATAACCATGGAAGGTGAAACTTTAATCTTTGTTAAATGGTTTCCAATCCATCATTACTGTAATGGTTAAAAAGTTCTCCGGTTGATGATGAGGAATTTCAAAATAATATTAAATCTGTGAATGATGGCAGATTGATTGAATTTATATATGAAGATGGGATTTTGAAATTTGGGAATAGACTTTGTGTTCCAAATATAACTGAAATGAAAAGAGAATTGTTAGACAATTCTCATAGATTCAATTTCTCTATACACCCTGGTAGCACCAAAATGTATAGAGATTTGAAGGAACATATTTTGGGGGACAAAATGAAGAGGGAAATTGCTGATTTTGTGTCAAGATGTATGGTTTCTCAACAAGTGAATGCTGGATGGTAACATCCTAGAAGAGTATTGAAACCTCTTCCCGTACCTGAGTTGAAATGGGATAATATAATGATGGAAATTGTCATGGGACTACCAAATACTCATAGAAGAAATGATTCAATATGGGTCATTACTGATCGTCTTAATAATTCTGCACATTTTCATGCTATATGATAAGACTCACCACTTGAACATTTATCAAGATTATATATTAATGATGTTGTAAGACTTCATGGACTACTACTATAGATTGTTTCTGATCATGATCCCCATTTTACATCATGATTTTTGAAAAGACTTCAGAAATCCTGGGATACTAAACATCATTTGAGCACTGCCTACCACCTCCAACCTGATGGAAAATCAGAACAAACTATTCAATCCTTAGAAGACATGTTGAGATATTGCTCACATAACATTCAAGGTATGTGGGTCCAATATTTTCCTCTGGTATAATTTTCTTATAACAATAGCTTCCATTCAAATATTCAGATGGCACCATATAAAGCGTTATACATAAAGAGATGTTGCACACCAACCTGTTGGGATGATGTTGGTGAATGAAAAATCGTAGGCCAGAACATGTGGAGGAAGCAATGGAAAAGGTGAAGGTAATCCAAAACCACATCAAAGCAGCTCAAAGTAGGAAGAAGAGATATGCCGATAACTGAAATAAAGATTTGGAATTTTAGGTAGGAGATCATGTTTTCTTGATGTTATCTCCATGTAAGGGTGTTATATGTTTTGGAAATAATGGTAAATTGAGTCCCATGTACATCGGAACTTTTGAAATTCTTGAACGAATTGGGGGTGTTGCTTACCATTTTGCAATGCTTCCATGACTCTCAATGTTCACGATGTATTCGACATATAACTGTTGATAAAATATGTGCCTGGCCCAATGCATGTACTCACCTATGAGGAATTGGAACTGGGACCCGATCTGTATTATTGCGAATATCATGTCATGGTTCTTGATACAAGGGAACAAGTGATGAAAAACCAGACGACTCATCTAGTAAAAGTTATATGGAGAAACCATAAGATGAAATACAAAATGTGGGAACCTGAGGAACATATGATGAAGAACCACCTGATCCTTTTTAAGCAGTAATATTCTAGAAATTTCAAGGACAAAATTATTTGAAGGAGGAGAGAATTTAACACCCCATTATTCCACAGTACAATTCGCTTTGAATAATACAATAGCGTGTGTTGTACGCAACTTCAAGTTACACCACATCAACTCATACTAGCCATTATGAATAGTAGTACCCACTTTTTGAAATTATAAAAATTTTATCTTTCAAATTGGACTTCATTTTTGGATTGAGAATGTCGAAATTTGATTATGGTGAATTTTTGGTATTTTTCTGAAAACATTCAATTTTTGAGGAATATTGAAAAACACAAAGTTATAGTTCAAAACCAAATTTTTTTAAATTATTTACTAATTTCATCTAAATTTATTTTAGGTCAAAATATATATATAATTCTTATATATTTTCAATGTAATTAATTGATGTTAGTTTATAATTATTTTAGATATATATAAAATTTGTATTGAACTTTTCACCACCTTTTACACACCTCTGAAGAGAATTTGCAAATTCCCATTAAAAATAATTTTACCACTTCTGTGAAAGGAATTTTAAAAATCCAAGAGACACGGTTGATATCAATAAGTAAATTTTTGTTCAATAACATAAAAATTTTCTTTTTGGTCAATATTAACTTTTTTACTCTTATTTACCACGGTTAAAAGTAAATAGGGTAAATAATGGTAAACATGATATTATTATTACCCTAGCACAAGTCCTAATTCTATTGGATAAATATAATTATACCAAAAAGAACCTTAGTAAAAAAATATGAACCTCTTTTGTCCACTTGTATTAGATTAGTACACTTATTATTATTTTATTTAAAGAAGAGTTAAAAGAGTTAAAATCAATGTTTAATAACAAAAAAATTATTAATATGGGGTTATACATAAGATAAATTTGAATATATAAATTAATTAGATTCCAAAAAAAAATCATAAATAATGGTATTTTATTTATATTTTTAGACATTAAATAATATAATTTATTTATGACACAATGATGATGTAGTAATTACCTAATTAATGGAATATTAAAATAATTGATATTATAAATATCCAAATAAATGTAATTTGATTCTTTTGATTAATTACACTATTTTTCTAGGTTAAAATTATTTTTTTTGTTTGGTTCGATAAATTTTTTTTGAATTAATAATTATATAATGAATTTAGAAATAACATAATACAAAATAGTGTCAAAATTGACATAAAATAATTTTTAAAACAAATATTATACTATTAATTGATATTATATTCTTAAAATTAAATGGTTCATCCAAAACACTAATATAATGATAGTTGTATCATTAATAAACCACCAGGTGTTACCTTGGAAGTATATATTAAGATTATTAACCATATAATATAAAAAACCAAAGAGAAATGGTAAATGTCAAACTATTTTACTAAGAGTTAAATCTAAAAGCTAAAGTTACTATAACAACCCAAACCTGTCTAAAACCTAAAGGGTGAGTGTTTTTAGACCCATCCCTACCATATCATTTAAATTATACATTTTTTAGCCATTAGAAACCTATAATTATAACGTAATAAAATAACATTTCTAGCTTTTCCTATGGTGCCCCTCACCCATCTTATAAAAGGACACTCCCTCTTCTCTCTAATTAACACCTTCAAGGCCATTTGGATCATCAAAAACCTACCCTAAAACCCACTCAACTATCTCCCCTTCATCCTAGAGGCCTTCCATTATTCATAAATCCATCATAAAGATCCCTTTTGATCAAATCAAAAAAGAAGAACCAAAGAAGAGGTAAATATCTCACCACCTCTTTCATGTTCCTTTCTTCTGCCACTTCCTTTTTCGTTCATGTTTTCATTATAAAATAATATCTTCTGTATCTTCTGTATATTTATATTTTATTAAAAATATTTTACAACCATATTCATTATTCCATCCATCCTTTGAATTACATTTCACCATACGTGTGTACGTACGGCTTACCGTCTCCACGTCGTGGTGTAATTGTTATTCAATAGAATATTATTTTGATGGGTATAATAATGATGTTTAATTGATGTTAATAAAAAATATAACATGATAATGATTCTGTATATATGATATATAATCAAATTATATAGTATTTTTATATCAAAATAATGATATTGTCACTCGTGCGTACGTACAGATTGCCATCTCCACGAATGTGATTGGATTTATTCCTTGTCATATCCGTTCAAGACCTACTTTCATTAGATGATTATGAATAATATTTGTATACTTGATATAATTATGTATTTGAATAATATACATCCCATCCATAACAAATAAGACTCACATAACAAATAATATAAAGTAAAATGAATCTGTTAACACACAAAACAATGATAATACCAAGATATTATAAACAAAGCAATTTTAAAAGAACCTATAGGATATCATATTAATGTATATGGTTCTTTTATAATTTAATAACAATTATTTCGCCATTATACAGAAGGTTACCCTACCCTATAATAAGGAAAAGTACATGGTAAGGTCTAATTCTACAATATCTTCCTTATTCAAGGTAGTTTATTCGTAATTATCTACTGTGATCTCTTAATCATCCACATCCATGTTTCATAAAAAATGTATTTCAAAAAATTATTACTATTTTATAGACTATGGGTTAAATTCATTTATACCCTTTTTTTACTTTTATAAGATGTTCATGTAGGAATATTTTTGTCGTTTTCCAGACAAGGTACTTTTTGACCTTTTCAGAAAATTTAAGGTAAGATTGTTTTTTAACATATACGGCCGGTGTGTCTATTTTATTCCATTATAACATCGTCGAAGATTCCCTTACAAGCTTATAAATATATTTCCAAAATAAATGTTTTATTTTATAATTATAATAATTTTAAATGATTTCCAAATAGAAAGAGATATTTCTCTAAATATTTTTTGATTTCATCTATGTCAACATCATTTGATGGATTGTAAGAATATTTTATGTTGATTTATTATGATAAAAAACATCCATATTGTATTTATTTTTTTTATATTTTTGAATGTGGATGTTATATTTGTATACCATTCACGGTTTATGGATAATTTATTGGCCTTTTTTAATCTAATATTATTACAAATGCTTCTGTTATGTTTAAACCTTTTCATATGAGGAATGTATTGGACTTAGTAAGTGATAAGTGGAGCCCTCTTTAGCTCCTCTATGCATCAGTATGTCTAATGAGTCACACTAGTGTATTGGCACAAGGCCTTGACAAAATATTATTTGTTGTCTTGAAACAAGGCCTTGACAATGTAGTTATGAAAATATGGCAGTATGCAATCCATCATTATGAATGTATCTATTGATATTGCATGTTATTACAAAACTAGTAGAATATCCATGTGAGTATGTAAATGGAATTATTTGATTTTATATTTTCCATTTTATATTGAAGTTCAAGTTTGAAAGTATTTTGTTTTGGTGTTATATATTTCCTTAAATGATTATACTTATTTATGAATGTTTCTGCTATATTGGTATCCTTACTGATAATTTGAGCTCACCACTTTCTAAGTATTATTTTTCCCAGGATGTGAAGATGTATTTTAGAACTCACCAACATGGATAGTCTGAGGGGATATGAATGAGGTCTATGGAAACAATGTTTTTGTAGTTTTTTATTTAATTATGTAATGAAAACCTTATGAATGTATCTAGTACATCCAAGGCTACTAAACTAATCGGCCTTTCAATATTTGATCTTTTGTGATCATGTTAATGTTATGTAATAATTTACTAACTCTGGGTTGCTGGGGTCGGGGTGTTACACACTCAATACATACAAGTCAATTAAATCGTACTTTTCCATCATTAGCATACCACACTAGATCATATGATTTATGAATAACAAATGGAAATCATAAATCATAAAGCTAACTTGTGGCATTCATAACATACTTACGTTGTACCTTTCAAATCTACATAGGGAGTTACATTTGAATACCCATCATAGTATATTCCTTAAATCTCTTAGAAGAAACATTTACATTTACCTACGTCATGTAACCCAATGCATTAGAGATCTATCTCGGGCTCACACACCCAAGGATTATCATGGAACCACCCGTATACAAAAAAATTCCAATGAACCATGATATATTCATAACAGAAAAAACAAACATAAATAAATCATTACATTTCCACATTTCAATCACAATATATCATTCATGATATTAAAATAATAAATCTATTCTCAAAACCATTTTCAATACCAATATACATAATAATATAATATGGTATTTATTTTAATTTTAATAACACTACAGCTTGTAGATGATTCCAAATTTCATAAAATACTAAGAGTGGTGGAAAGGATATTGTCACCTCATACGTTCAAAAGAAATATTATTTTTGTCATTTAGTAAAAATATTCATATAATAAATATTCCCTTTGAATGAAATAAAAATTAAATGGGTTTTATACATGATATAAAATTAATTCATTTATAATTAGAAATATACCTCAATGATAGGATATTGAGACGAAGTCCCATACCTCGTGTCAGACATGGATCGTCCTTTCATTAATATTCTGAATAATAAACAAAGGTTAATTTATAGTAGCTTAAGAACCTTTTTAATGTTTATTATTCCTTTTATAAAACTTATTACCATGTTATAAACATTACAAAATCGTTTGTGTTAATAACGGTTTTTTGGTTGATATTTGGTACTTCAGTCAAAAATGAATTTCTTATAATTACAAGTTGCCCATGTGGTCTAAAGTCCATTATCTCCAAAATAATATTCATGATTTACATATAATATATATAATATATATCTAGTATATAAATTTATTTATAATATTATATGACATTTGGAGAAAATAAATGAAATGCACTATTCATGGAGTCTGTAAGTTGTACGTACACATAAACACTACATTCAATTTAATTTCATATTTAACGGAAAAAAATATAATGATACATATGTATATTATAATTCAGTATAATATAATTTATAATTACATTAACTCCATCCTTTATACCTTCTACGTATTGCATGAATGAGTCGTATCACATTGAGGGGATGGTAGTTTGCACTTCCTCAAATTAAATTATCATATTTACCCATTATTGAAACCATAAATGTATGCTATAAATAAAAAATAAAAAATAATTAAGACAATATAAATATAATATATATAACATATAGATATAGTTCAATCATAATGTCCACCATGAGAGGTATTAGGAGATAATCGAACAGGCATCGTTTCATGAGACAACAGTTCGTCGTACACAAAAATAGTATGTTAGTATCCATTAGATGGAGGTGTTTGTAAGTGAAGTTTGAATAATTATAATAACAAAAACCTAGTACATTGAGAATTCTGGTGTTGTTATGTAAACAAATAATAAGAAGAAAATAGGGAGTAAAGATGTAAATTAAAAGAATATAACTTGAGGGAAGATGTTACATTTAAATCAGGTAACTACCTTTGGTTTGACCAACAGGCTTTCTTGAAGTAATTTCTGCCTAAGGTAAGGATTGATGGAGGAATATTTGGATCTTGAGAGCTTATTTGGGCATATATTGGGCTATCCAAAGGGGCTTGAGAGGTGTCGGTAAGGGTTAGAAGTTATGGATTTTTATAAGGGGGGGCGGGGGAGCGGCACATTAGAAATGTTTAAAAATATTATTTTATTATATAATGATTTTCTGTTTCTGAAGCTCCAAAACTTATTGAATTCTAAGATAAGGTTTATATAAGTATAAATAAAATAATTCAATAATAATTGGATAGGTTTGGGATTTTTTTAATCCTTATATTGTTTATTTAACTATTTTCTATCTTATTTAACTTTTACCATGTCCTCTTATATATTCTTTCTACATGGTTAATATATTTACTTTAAAATTCCAGGACCCAAAATTTATCATTAATGAAATTGTTATCATCACATATGTCATTTTTCTGAATAATACATTTTTAGGACTACTTTATCAGTAAATACAATATTGAATGATTTAAAAACACTTTTATGTTCAATTTTAATACTATTCATATCATGACTTTTTAAAAAGTACAATCCAACATGATTATTTAGAAAAATCTTCATTAATTAAAATAGAACAAGTCATACTTATCTATAAAATTTGTGGATCTCAGAAAAGGGTAAGAAGAAATTTATTTTAATATTTATAATATCTTTTATTTGAACCCTTTATTAATGATGCAATTACAACATCACCATTGAGTCATAATTAAATATGATTATTTAATGTATAAAAATTATAAATAAAAAAACATGATGTATAAAATGGTTTCCCCTTTCAAAATAATTTTTATAATGGATAAGATAACTTATATAACCCCATATAAAAATTAATTTAGTAAAAAGATTCATGTTTATGTCATTTTAGTCCTTACTTTGATTTAATTAATATAATGTATCATTATCACTCCCATGTGACTCCATGGGGTCCCAAAATCGACCCAAGTAATTACATGCTCTTAAATTTATTATCCAATAGCTTTAAGACAATTTTAAGAATAATTTAATATTATTAAAATATTATTTTTACCCTTATTTACCATATTTACCCTTTATCTAAGGAAATAGAATATTTACTGATGTAAATATTCATAATGTCTAAAAATAAAAGTTATCTAGTTACAAAATTTGGACCTCCTCATTCAAAATATGGTATCAGTTTTTCCAAATTCAAAATAAAAAAGTTGAATATATCAATTTAAAATTAATTATTGTTGTCAAAACAACACATGTGTTTTTGAGAAATAATAACTATCATGAGATTTACCTGATATAAAAATTAAAAGTGTAATGAAATTATCCCATTCAGTGTAGAAACTTCCACTTCCGCAAAAACTCAATGTAAGGTCTTAATCAATGTAAATCATAATGAATGATATGTTCCATTTCATGAATATTTTTTAAATATTTTTTCATTAAAAAGAACCTTTTTTATTTTTTATCTCATTTGAATGTTATTATTTAGAATAAACCTCAACTCCACCAACAAACCATGTTTCATTTAAATAATAGGTCTAGTAATGGTGATTTATTTTACCAAGATCACAACCCATTTTACTCAATTTTTTTGGTTCTTTTTATCATGTTCATTTCTTTATATTCATGTGTGGAAAAAATAAATTACAATGAATGATTCCACATATTTTAAAATTACCATAATAATCACCCACACAATTCTTCCATACATTGTAAAACATCCAATTTCTCTGGAATCACTTTAGCCCCACACATCAAAATTAAAATATAATTCAATTACCAAGGAAATTTTATTAAAGGATAAAAATGTCTTGAAACATGGATCATCTCTATAAGGTTAATTCACTCTCTCTATAGGATAATAAAGGATTTATATAAAGTAGGAATTTGATGGATAAGTGTTTTATCAAACAGTGCCTCAATAATTTTAGATGTGTTTTTATATAGTAATATATTTGATATGTTCAAATTCATGTTCTAGAAGGTGACATATCCCCAAATCGCTCAAGAAATATGCACAATATAAAATAGAAATATTTGGTCTTATAAATCTTCTCGAGAATGGGAAATATGACTGTTTACAATGAATCATGGCATGCGTAATAATAAGAAATCAATTCACATGAATATTAGAAAATGAAATCACAAAATATTTATGGAAATATCATTTACATGAATCAACTAATTCACTCAAATCATGATTCCTTATTTTGATATCCATACATCACTTTAAAATTTTAATTCTCCATTTTACTCATTTAAAATAAACTACATTGAAATATAAATCAAGGAATCATAGGATTCCTATGAAACCAATATCTCTCATATCAATTAGGCAAAAAAATTATTAATGCATTGAAATGAAAATTTTCACTTTAAATCTCAAATAATGATTCGGAAAAAAATATAAAGTGTTTAAAATATAAATATTAATAGTGAATTTTTTTTGAGAATGAATAACATTACTCATTACTACATGTCTATTTTGGACTTCATTGTACCATCATGAACCTAAAAAATAAAATTAGGAAATTAAGAATGAGGATCATTTCATTTAATCTCATGTTGGTAATAGGGAGTGGGCTGAATGTAGAACTAATTCCTATGACTAAATTTGAAATATACATTATTATGTTTGAAAATGAATGTACAAGAATGAATGTAAATGATAAATCTTGGTACAATACAACAAGTGGGGCCTGAATTTTTTCCACCCATAGAATCACTACCAGCTATTATCTGATGTATGATGGTTGTTTGGGATTCATTGACATGAACCACCACATGTGGATTTTTTGAAAATCCACTTATTTATTCTTATTGAGAATAATTACATGTACACATTAAACTAGATATCCCTCCTTAAAATTTTATTATACATTTCATAGTGGGGTGTGATTATGTATTGAACCTAATCCTCTATCGTTTCAACTTTTATGATGTCTTCTTCACAGTTAATTGGTTTCTCCAAATGTTCTAAATGAAATGAATAATTAATGGGAGAATAAAAATTTAAATTTTAGGTTTTAAATTATAAATCTTCCTTTTTTTATGAATGCATCTTGTGTCCCTCGTTGTTAAAAAAACAACTAGGGTCTCTTCTAGTACTCTTTCCTGTAAATGTTCAATATCATTAGTGATCTGAAGGTGTTACTCAACAAGTTAAATTTATTTTTCTCTTTATAATCAAGGGAATTAAAAGATTCATCTAATTAAAAAAATTAAAAATATATGGGAGTAGTGCTCAACATAGTTTTAATAAAATTATATAATTTTTAGATTAAAAATTTATCATCTCCCCATGTTGGTTCGTCATTATTCTCTTCTCCGATGGAAAGTGCCACTTGGTGTTGATTTTCGCTATATGGAGGTAGTTAGTCATGATCCGCCATCGTTTCTTCAAATTATACTATTTTCATAGATTTATTCTCTTCCATTTATAGAGATTTGTTGAGTGGTTTTGGCTTCTTTACTATGTAGGGAATGATAGATCATGTTGTATGTCTTACCCGATCAAAAATTCATCCAGATTTTGTCGATCTCTCACACATAGCTCATCAGGTATGTATTCCTCATCATGAATCCACTCTAGATAATCTTGGTAAATTTGAATCTAGTTCCTAAAATGGTTGTGAAGTTGTTATTTTTTGAGTTAGTACACAACATCATGGATGTCAGTAGTGAAATTGGGTAAAACCAGTGGTAGTTCATTCTTGGATACAAATATTCGATTGTTAGTTTGGAGTTCATCGGCACCGGCCTAAAAATATTCAGGTGATATCCAAGTTTTTATACCTTATTTATTATATTTTTCCATTATCATAAGTGAATCATCCGTTATTTAGAGGGAATCAAGTGTATAATTTTTTCATATTCTTGAACATATGAGTAAATGTTTCATGTATTAAAGGAATTATAATTTGTAATAATCCTGGGAATAAAAATTAATGTTTTTTAAATTTGGAGAACAATTAGAACTATATAATATGTGAAAATAGAAGAATTAAAGTAAAAAAATGATTCTCTCCTATTAAATTACACCAGTTTTTATGTACACCTATTGTAGGGCCTAGAAAAATACAATTAATCAATTAATATAGCATAGTGGATGGCCAGGGTCGTCTCACATGAGGATTTCTCTCATTCATTTACCTACTTATAATATATCACCAAAAATAATTGTTTTTTATTTTTTAATTTATTAAATTAATATCATGGAATTTAAATGAAATAATGTACTAATCTAACATTAAATGAAAAAATGATATTAGTAATGAAATAACATGAACTTTATGGTTTTGTTTGTGGGTTCCACTTTTCTATTTGTTTTTGTTTAGATTAATTTTTATAATTTAGTTATGAGATCTAGTGTATGAATTAATATTATTTTATTTGTGTTGTGAAATTTTAATTGAATTTATCAATCTTAAATTCACCTTGACATATAATCAAGGTTGATGGAACTCCTCGATCGAGAGTGTGACATCTCTCATAGCTCTGCTCCCTCGAATTCCATTTCAACCATTGAATTACTCAATTTTATCATTTGATGATTTTTATCAAGTAAAAGAATTAGAAAATACTTAATAAAAAATATAAATTCATTTTAGATCAGTTTCATTGTAGAACATCACCACACCCGTGAACATCACTCTTCATTATCAAAAATATAATAAAACAAAATAATATTAGTCCATAATTAACAGAATTTCCACTTATCTCCCCTAGGAAAATATTCAGGTTATACCCTCACATATTAGGGTATGATGTCATGGTGGAATGAGAAAAAATATAATAAAAAAAATTAAAATAATGTGGATGGAAAAATAAGATTAAGAAAAATAGGAACATGGTGGAACAAATATTAGAATTTGGGAATTTATTATAAATTTAAATTCCAATTAAAAACTAAAAAATAAAGACAAAAATGAATAAGTTGAAATGTGGGAGATTATAGGACATCATACCTTAGTGAATATTTTCTACTTCGTTCTTTGTATGGAATGAGATGAAATGGAATTATTTGTGAAGGAGGATCTTCCCTCGTATTATAGGCCATATGATCCCATCAAAGGTTTCTACATGTTAGAGGGATTAAATTGTTAATTCACTTGTGTACACATTCATGAAACTTGTTCCCAATTATCTTCCTTATCTTGTTAAAATATTTCAGAGTATTTAGCCAGGTGGAGAGAGAGTTATGACCATTTAACACTTAGAGTTTATTCACCCAAACATCCCCACTTTATTTTGTGTTCCAGTTTCTCATGCGTTAATGGCCTTCCAAAGCGCAAATTTAGACATTGAATCCTTAATAAATGTTTTTAATAAAATCATTATACATCCCAATTCTGAATTTATGATGAATTGGTCAGTAAAAATTCGAGATATAATCTTTTATTTAAACCATCATAGATCGGTGAACAGTTTTTGAGGCATGTGTTGTGAACGGATTTTTGACATCCAACTGATGAATTGATCTTTTGGTATAGTGTGGTGAAATGTACACCAAAATATATGGGTTACAAGAAATTTAATTTCACAATTTAAATTACTATAGAAAATTTTATGGAATAAATATAGAATAATAATAAAACAGTCTAATCCAAAAATTAGGTTTATTTACAATTATCTCAAAAATTCCACAAAAACACATAATGTGAATTTAACATTAATTAAGAGTTTTTTGAGATTTATTAAATATAAATAATATGTTAAATTGTTGAAAATATTTTCTATATTTCAATACAAAAATATGAAAAACCCAATATTTTCACCAATAGTCCCCAATGTGATTTTTATTAGTTGATACTACCTAGTCACATCCACTAACGAAAAAATTCATTATTTTGCATTAATCATATGTCATTCCCATTTTAATAACTGATCCACTTTTTTAGGATATGTAAAACATAATCTTTGAGAAAAAATTAAATATTTTCCTTTAATTCCACCATCCAGTATAATTATAGGATTGAATTAATGATGTATATTTCTAAAAATTGTAATATCCCCCAAAAACTATGTTGAGTTTATAGTGAAAAAACATGTGGAATAATTAAATCCCCTAAAATACCATTACCTAATATTTGTTATTATTCTCATAACATGATGCATAATTCCATAGTTGAGCCTAATTTTTTACCACTTAATAAGAAATAAAATAATTAGAAGCACTAATTTCATAAAAACATTCACTGATGTAGTTCTAAGAATATTATTTCCACATGAAATTGAGAATCATAATTCATTAATTAGTATTACCGTATATTTTCAAAAAATTTATTGATGCATTCCCCTTGAATGATTCATTCCCACCTAATGAGGTATTTATTTCTAATATTTCCACATAATTCTCGAATCACATTTATTTCCTCAATTCTGAGGGTGACAATTTCACTAACTATATCATCTTAGTTATGCATGACAGGTCAATTATAGATTAGAATGATCTGAAACATTTTAATTCATGGTATTCATACAATAAAATTATCGATATAACATTTTTTCATAGATAAAATTGTATTGAGGTGATTATATTTAATCCCTCTAAATATGCTCTATGGATCAATAATTGAAATAACCTACACAATTAAACGAATGGATGGGAATGGAAACTAGGTTATTTGGTTGGTTTTATAATTCACTAACACTCTGGGAGTATCTATCCATTCTATATTTATTCCATATATTATATTACAGATATGTTTCGGGAGAAATAATTTATTCCATCCATTATGTTTTCCAATGAGGAGGTTTTCCATCATTATATTAATGACTAGAAATTTTTTTAAATATTTTTATTTAAATAAATTATAGTTGAGTATCATGAATTTAAGAAAAAAAAAAGAAAAATCCAATTACATTAATAAAATATCAACTATTACAATTATATTATAGCCCTTAAATTTTTCGATATTAATATAATTACCATATTTATAATAACTATATCTAAACGTAAGATATGACTATGGTCGTTTCATTAATAGAGATTCACTTTTTCTAAAAAATATTTTTATATTTTAAGTGTGTTAATGTGAAAATTATTATGTCCCAAAATTTATAAATATAATATGGTAATGTGTATTTTTTAATTGAAATAAATATTTCCAAATTATAAAATAAGTCTCATATTATTTACTTCATAAACATATTATTACAATAATTAATGTTAGTAAAATTATTAACATTAAACCTATTATTTTTTAATATTTATATACTTTTTATCTAATAACATATACTAACATATTTTACATCATTATTGTAATATTATTTTTGAACACATATTTAATTACATTAACTCACATTGAATATATAACTAGTGCTATAAAATATTAGCAATATATAATCGTTAACTTATTTTATTTAGAAAAAAATATTTCGTTTTATATAAAATATTTAAATTTAAATCATAATTTATATTTTAAAACAATTAATTATATTAAATAGAGGTTAAATATAGTTTCATCACACCAAAAAATAGTAATATGGATTACCTTGAATTATTAATAAGATATAAATTTCTAAGTAAAAAAACTAGTTACCAATGAAAAAATAAAAATATAAACTTTTAAGAAAATAGTGGCATTCTGTTTTGAATCATGCGTGAACCATGTTTCTAAATTTATGGAAGAGGACTTATTGAAAATATCTCATCCTAAAATCTATTCTTTCTAATTTTTTGGTATTTTTACCATTTAGTAGTTTCATTCTATTATGGAAAAATATTGGTTGTTCCCCAAAGTTCTCTTTTCTTCCCACAAAATAGGGGGAAAATCATCCCCTTAATTGCACACACGTCCCTCAAAATTTTGTCCTGGTTATCTTCCATTTTTCTCATAATATAATCTTATATCATGTTAATATAACCCTTTTCTCAATTATATAGAATATTGATTATATTTCCAATGATTTTTTCGAGAAAAATTTCCAGATCTAATCATATATATATATATATATATCATTATTCTTTTTTGATTATTAATACTCTAAACAATTCTTATATAAATAATAATATAATGTAAAAATTATTTTCAATAATTTATAATGTTATTATATTAATTTTTAATCCATTATTCAATCTTTTCCACCCACTATAAAAAACAAAACAACATTGATCATTTGAATGTGTAGACTATTCCGACTATCAAATGATGTTGTAAGATTATCATAATTGCATTTCATAGATAGAAAAAAGGATTTATTCTATTCATTAATATGATTTATGTTTTAAAATTATAAATATTATATTATAATTTATCTTATAATTTCATTATATCCCAGTCATTGAGATATGTAATCCTTAATCTCGTGTAGGGAGGACTATCTCCTCCATGAAAGACGGATTTCATTTTGCATCATCAAAAAATAAGGATTATACTATTAATTAAATTAGTGATGATATCTGATATTTAATAAATTTTTAATCTTACATATATGATATATTAACATTTTATAAAAACTTATAATTATTAATGAAATCATTATAACACACTCTTGTTTGGGTCATTTTTTACTACCTATTTGAACGTTGGTAAAGTGATTAATCCATGAATGATTATGGGATGTTATTTCATTAAAATAAAATTAAAAATATTATTTCATACATATTTAATTATTAGATACATTTTTATTGATATTTAATAATTTTACAAGTATTTCACATTTTGATGGTTAAATATACAAAAAATAGTTCATCAAATCTTCTTTTATTATGATCAAAATCCATGTTATTCACATAATAAAATTTCTGTTAAGGAATCATTCAAAAAATAATTATTTTGAATTGATTAATCATTGATTGTGGAAAATAGGTTAAATAATTAATAATATCACAGTTATTATGAAATTAGTCCAAAATTATCAAGATTAAACATAATTTATATTTAAAATATATAATAATTAACTAATATAAATGTTGAAACTGAATGGAAACATTTTATTTTCAAAATACATTGATGGAAAAAGTGATAAACAAAATCATTTCAAATCACAAACATTAGACATCATAATATATAAAAAATCATTAAAATCTGGATTAATAATATTTGAAGCATTATCCCTATATAATTTTCAATGGATAGTAGTTACCTTTGCGTCCTAAACCACCTTTTGAGATCTTAAAAATGATTAACCAACTTGTTCCATGTTTGAATATACTACTTGAAGTTATCTTCCCCTCATTGAAACCTAATTAGAAAATAAAATATTAATTGTTTATACATACTCCGACCACGCAATTAGTATTCACTTGTATCAGTCTTTTTATCATCCTTTCAACATCCTCTTATGACTAATTATTCAAGAAATCCCCCTCCATCATTTCTTCCACAAAATAAAAAATCATCTCAACAAATCTATCATTTTTTGAATATTCCACACAATCGTCCAATTATAAGCCATAAATAATTAAAATAGGTGTTTTGACCACATCATATATAACCACAATAATGATATTTTACATTTTTAGGATCCTTCTTGCATTTGATTTTGACCTCCCATCAAACCAAGAGCCTACTATTGATCTTTAGAATCACTGCATCCAGCCCTTAGTTTTCCGTGAATTATTTTTGTGTTATTCTATCACTCCTGATAATTATTAGACCTATCCAAATATGAATCATTTGGAATACACTTTTTTAATTAACCTGTCACCATTAGTTTAGGAAAATGATTGTATTCTTTTTTCCAATGGTCTTCATCCATTTAAGTAGAATGCAACTGCACGAATCAGATTGACTTTTCTGTCACTTATTCCTTCTTGTGTAATGAAGACCTCTTATAAGATATCCGTATTCACTTTATATTTATAATAATTATAAATAAATTTTAAAAAAGATTATATATATTAAATATATTATAATGTATTTTATTCATATTTTTATTTTTATTATATAAGTGGTTATAGTATTTATGATTTTGCATTAATACAATGTAAGAGTTGTTCTTGACACAAATTCTTTTCGTAGATCTTATTTTTTCATTTTTACTATGTTATTACAAGATAAATAATTATATTCAATGGTTATAATATGATTCCTCCACTATCAAGGTAATGGTTCAATTTTTATTTAATTATATAATTTGATGTATTTATTTGACAAAATTATATCATTTTTTAGAATTATTCTCATCCTCTTAAATGACAGATTCCCCTCTTTTTCATTATTTCATTTTCCCACCATTGTAACGATTATTATATGGAAACTCATGTATGTTTTATTGTAATTAACTATCATATATTCATTCTACTATATTTTAAAATATGTGTTTTTACCCTTTCCATGATGTGGTTTTTAATCTATGTTATTTAAATATATTAAAAATGTATTCCATCCTTTAATAATATAATGTTTTTATCATCTAATTGAAATTAAATTTCATTGCCCATATATATTTTAATGGAATAATTATTGATTTAAATTTTTAAATAATTTATTTCTATTATTGTCATGTCACCTCTTCAATATTGAATTTAGAATATGATGTCAAATTTCTATTTTTACAACATTAATAAAAATATTTTCCTAAAAAACCATTATTGGTTTCACTACCATACCATCAAAATAAAATTTTTAATTTAATTAAACTTTATGGTGGAATTTCTGAACCATACAAGGAAAAAAAGGTTCACTACAAACTAATGTAACTAGGAGATTTATAAAAAACAAGACTAAGATTACTATAATTAGAGACCATATATAATTCCCAGTAAAAGTTACGTTACATTGATATGAACATAAACATGATTTTCCATTCTAACCCATGTATTTTTAAATATATCCAAATGGAATTTACGTTTTTTGAAACCTCGATCTAGAATTTCTTCATCTTTGTGAATCCATTCCCTTTTATCTTCATTTTTATCAAATCAAAGCCTTCTCTCATAAATTCTTTCAACCTCCTCTCATAACGATTTGACCCTAAGTAATTATTCTATAATTTCATGCTTATAATGAATAATATGAACCAAATGATCCCATTTGTCATATTCTATTTCCCCTTCTTTTTTACTAAATTCAACATTAAGCACAAATACCTAGTAAACCGTAGAGGATTCTCTTACAGTCACTCCATTAGAACCCTCCTCCCTTACTTAGTCATGAACCTTAGTTTCATAAGGTTCATTTTCATCCATGTTTGGAGACTTCTTACCCCTATTATAAAAGTCCTTCTTGAAAACATCAATCTTGAGGATTCACCAAATTTTACTTATATCTCATTTCTCGTGGCCATACATGATGATCTGGCAACTATTATTTTTAGTATTTGAGGGGCCTTTTGAGGTCTTTCCCCCCCTAGGGGCTGGGAAATTATTGGGATGAAAAAATCATTTATTCCCATTCCTGGAGAAAAAATATACCATTCGAGCCTCATGATAGTATATCTCCTACTCATTCATTGGTTTGGAGTCCACTTCCTTATCAATAGTCTTCTTATATTCTGAAAACCATTACCCAACCTATTTCTGCATCAGTCTTTGAATTTATAATTTCAATCATTATATATATTCATTCTCTATTCCATCTCAACTGAATGTGGAAAAAAAGTTATGAATCTTAATTTTCATTAAATATTCTCTATGATTGACCACCCCTCGACTCAAAGACAAAAAAAATATATTTAGATCAGTTGTATCATGTATATCTGCAAGTACCCTTCCATCAACAAGGGTGCTAACACCACTGGTAGCAGCAAATTTCTCAGTCCCCATTCCATTACACAGACCATCTTCCTTGACTCTATCAGCAATGCAGGGGATCGTGATGATGATGGATGTTCCTGGGGTAAGTTAGTTCAAATAGGAAATATCAAAATCCTATATCCAAACAATAAAAATATCCTCAACTCTTGGGTCTGGAATCACCACATTGATCTTGAACATAAGAGGGTCTAGAATTAAAGAGTGCTTGAGGTCTGAATAACTTGTATAAGGATCAACAGGTGTTGAATTTGTAGACTAGTTTAGGGTAGCAACCCCATGAGGGGTCCACCATAAATAGTATGGAGATTAATGACCCAAAATCCAACACATAAAACAAAACATCGTCCAGGACTCATAGAGCACCTTATAATTCCAATGAAATTCGTCCCCAATAGAAATCCATTCCCACTAAATCTATGGTATGGGATCATCAACATTAATGTTTAATTTCAGAAAAATATTTGGAAAATTGATGTTGAACAACTTTATGTGAACCAAAGGTGGAGAACCATGTTTTACAACAAAGAATTATTAATGTATTTCATAATGGGTGGGTATATTTGGGGAGACCTGCACATAGTGTCATCGATGGAGCTCTCATATCAATTGAAACCCACAAGACCATTATAATATAAAGAAATTATATTTGTTGCAATAACAAGGAGATCTAGACCAATCTGTAACCATGTCCTCTAATGAGAAGAGAATCATGATATATCGCTTTCTAATAACTCCAACAGTCATATAATCTTATAAACCCAAATAAATCAACATAAATTTGTCAAAAAAATACCAAAATTATTGATGATTAATAAAACAATCCACTAAGTTCATGTTAGGTAGGGATAACGCCTCTATGAACTGCGTAATTAACATTAAAAGGTGAGGATATCGAGTGAATAGGTTAACAACTGTAGGGGAACCCAATTTTTTATTCCATTTTTTTTCTAATATGATCAATTTAACCAATTTTATTTCAATTATTTTATATGAAATATTTTCTAAATGATTACGTACAAAACACATACATATAGATGATGTTTTCTTGGTTCATATATCATCCTCCAATGAATTGGATAATTTTTTATATCTCCTGATATTATATAAAGGATCATATTTATGATGATTATTTTTTTTATAAAATAATATGTTTTTACGCATTAATTTTTTATTCCTACTGGTATTTGTATGATTGTTTTATTTTAGGGTACGATACATAAGAAACCTAAAAGGTGGTCAAATGTAATGATATAATAATTCATATGATGATCCGTGGAAAAGGATAAGTCAAATCACGATCCTGTAACTTAAAACTAATGAACTAGGATAAAACATGGTGAAATCTACTAAAAATCATGATTCACCCCTAAATATAATTCAATATGAGATCACTAATAGAATAATATGCTTGGATCTCAGACATGGAGAAAAATAATCCATCTTGTTGATTTGAGTATGTGTTAGGAGGTGACACATATGGTCATGTCGTGAAACACCCCTTGATGACCAATAGAATTTTTTATAGTATAAAACAAGATATGAGATGTTCAAACCCATACATAAATTGTCATGAAAAATATTTCCGTCATGAAACTCTAATAACTACCCAAAAAGGTAGATTTGTTGAAATTTATTGCGGAAACACACATAAATGACCCATGTAGACCCATTATGACTAGCTTACAGAAAATAATATTCACATTTCAAAAGCACTTTTGAGAAAATATTACAAAACCTTACAAAAATAAAATAATTAAATTTCATATACAAATTGATCACAAATTAATTAAATATGAGGCTATGATAATTTGTATTACCCAATCTATATAATGACCATTTCAATATAGATACCATAATTTCTAGTTCTTCCTTGATAATTGATTCAAAATAATGTGCCAACTTGTCTAAGGTCTGGATATTTTCCGCAAAATAGATTTTATATGAATTCAATTATTTTACCAAAATTAAACATTGTTTTTTTATACATAAAAATTTATCCCCATTAATATTAATTTGAATCATTCTTTTATATAATCATTTAACCACATCATTTATAGTATTAATAGGGAATGTCCCTTTGAGCATTTCATCATTCGAGTGGAGAATGTGTTCCATGAATTTTCCTTTTTATAGTTCCACCACAATCATTGTTTTCATCAAGTAATTATTGAATAATGAATTTACATATAAAAATATTTTGGAGAAATTAGGTAGTTTGGGTCAGCCACCAATTTTAGCTTCCTCTAAACACATGGAGTCTCATTAAACCTGATGTGAAGATTCCAACTTGTCACCTACCATATAGTTATCCATAGAAGCATCACCCTTGGCCAATTAGTTTAAATTATAGATATTAAATTTATTCTCTTGAGGTTGCTCCTAGATATTTTCATTATAATAAGCTACATTGGTTTCGCCTCCTTTTTGGAATATCTTGTGTCTATGGGATTAAAAATGTAAGAGTAGTTCATATGCCTTTTACATGTACTCTCTTTAAGAACCATGTTACACCATGACTCATGGTTTACCTTCTTAACCTTCTTCATCATTGGTCTATAAATTCCTCAACCATTCGTACTCTCAATACATTCCACCAATTGTTGACTAAAAATTTTATCACTAGTCAGGTGAATCTCTTTCTCACTATCACTTTCCACTAGGTCAACCTGGTTCTTAGAACCATTAAACATCCTCTTAAACTTGGGAATCATAATATTTAACCCTTTATTGTTAGTATCAGCAATAAAAGGTTCATCAAAGGCCTGATAACGATTATATAGTTGTGCTGAGACAGGTGAATCCCCTTAGATAGCGGACTCCTACATTGTATGTAATCTTTTATCCTATCGAATCAAATAAATCCCATTTGTTCGAGTGGAAAATGGTTCGAACAAGAACCTAGAAATTATTTATATCTTTCACACCACCATAAAAATCTATTAGAAAAAATTGATACATCAAAGGTAGATGGGTAGGACCGCGACTCCTCCTACATTTTCACAAACTACATAATTCCTTCAAAGCTGCATATGAATCTAGGGATGATATCGGCCTCCTTCCTGTGTGGTTTCATTGTCTTAGTATCCAAATGAAAATTATCACACATTTTAGGACATTTATTTCCATATACACCAGTATATTAACCCTCATAAGGATTGGGTTACAAACAGCTAACATTTAGGACAAGAGGCTTCCCTAAGGAGTAAATATTGAAATTTTACTAAAGATATACCTAATGAAAACACATCACACAAATGAAAAATGAGTTGTAAAATAAAAATATTTGAAGGAAATGAATTTATTCACTTCCAAAAAACCATATAGATTCAACAATATTCTTGGAAACATAATATTCCATGCAAATGTGGGTTACAATAGGGTGAAACAAGGCTCTATAATGATCATCAACGTCTAAAAATATTCTAACAAGGTTACCCAAAATTTGAAGAATTGAGGTATTATTGTAATGGAAGGAGGTGATGGGAAAATCATACACAAATAATCATGTATTGGGAATCCTGATTTTAAAGAAAATCATAACTCCATCTGATAAGAAACAACTGAGATCCTTCACATGAGCGAATCCCCATGGACCATAAATAAGAAAAGTCATATGCACTGGTGAAGTGAATGTGAAAATGGTGGGGATTCAGTAAAAAACAATTTCTAACTCTTGTAGGGGCCCTGAACGCTTAACAAAATGTTCTAATATATCAATAATTGGGTGATGAAAACCAAAACGATTAACTAGGGATATCCAATTAAGTGATGATACCTCTGTGAACTCAAAGAGGGAGAGAGTAAGATAAGGAACCGCACAATGAAGACATGGATCCTTTAAGGAATGTTTTATGTATTGGATTGAAAGTAGAATAATAGGGTTAGTGTATTTGGATAAGGCCATAGAGGCCCAACTTCTTATCAAAATTTGGGGGTTGGGTATAATTGACATCACAACTGGTCGAGGGGGATGCCACTCATGGGATACCATTAATCAGTAATTTGTGACACCATCAGATCCAACTAAATACTATGAATAGATGTCTAGATAAAAGTCCTCATTATTTATTTAAAGGTTAATTCCATTACAAATTACTTTTACAGTTTCATGGTGTTATTAATTATTCCACTTATATTTTTAACTGATTTAATTTAATTTTTGATGGATTTAAGTGAAGCACACTGGTGAAACAAGCACCTATCATGGCATGAGAATCACATTCATTCCAATTTTAAACTATGAGTTGGTAAAATATGGTGTATTTATGTTGTTTATTAGAAATTCTAAAAAACAAATTCAATGTGGGGAATAAAAATATTTTTTAAAAAACTAAACTGTCAAATTGAATTTAATAATGAAATATGTTCTTTTCCAAAACAAAACCCCAAAAACATCATTTTATCAAGAGTATTTAAAAAAAATTATTAGATTATGTGAATGACGAATTTTGAATGATATATTTTTACACTCATCATGTATGATGACCCTATTTTTTCTATGTTTTTCATTTGGATGATAATAAACCTTATATACTACCCCTTGAAAATCCTGTGAAAATTATCATTGTTGTTATTGGGCTATGTTTTTTTTATATCATTTTTTTATGTTCACATATTTTGAAAAACTAAACTCACTATTATATTTTATATTATATATTTACATATATAAAACACTATGGTCTATCAAAACATCCAAAACACTACATGGACTTACTAACTGTATGTGTGGGAACGAATAATTGATTCACGCTTGTCTATGTAAGATGGTGTCTCTCTTTATAGTGGATCAATATAGGTATCTAAAATAAAAAATATCATAGGTTGAATTCAAGGAGATGACTAAAGATCTTATAGAGGCACTCAAACAAGTGGTATTTTAATGATTGATCAGATAACTAACTGGAATGTAGAAGTACGTCTTGTAATTGTTTCATGGATTAAACAAGAAATAAGAAGAGATTTCACTGGTTCTTCCAAATATTTATGTGGAAATCCTTCATTGACAATATCTTGATAATGTGGTTGAAAAAAGACTAGTAGAAATGGATTGGTGATGCAATACAAGACATATAAAATAAAAGTTAAATGCAAACTGCATTTTTCTATACATTCTCAAGGAATCACAAGAACAAACTAGTTGATGAAACCCTAATATTTCATGGTTTTAATAAGGAAATAATGAAAATTAACGACATATATTAATGAAATAAAAATCCAAACCATTTGAAGAGCCAAATCCAAGATTAAAATGGATATAAAGATATTTAAGATAAAGATTCACATGATAGTGTACATCTAAGAGACCAAGAAATTCAAGCTCAATAATAGAGTAATTGGGAAGATGATGAAAATCAATGTTATTTATGTATATAAATGATTAAGGAATATACATGTTACTACTTATTTATAGATTTTTAGGATGAATAAATCACCTATGTTGTGGAATTTAGAGAAATACTATACAATCATGACTACATACTTCCATATTCTTCTACTCAACTCCAATAAGAACATTTCACTGAAAATAAATAATTGAAACCGAACCATCCCTAGGAGGTGATGAATTCTTGACCTTTATCTTGTCTAATTTTTTTGGAACATAATTTATCATCACACCTCGTTGTTTTGATTATTAAAATTCATCATATAATAATATTTATTATGAATAAGAAGATTCGAATTTGGAAGAACCTACTGAGGAACATAAAGAGCTCGTGAATAATATTTCACATTTACAATATTATGCCCATGAAAATATCTATGTAGACTTTCCTAATGATCTAGAAACACAGTATGTATACACTAAAATGTATTCTGTATTATTAAATTGGAAAATTTAAATTTCATTCAAGTAAAACATTAATCTCACTTCCATTTTGAATAATAATTTAATACAGTACATCTAAAGAAACCATTGAACAATTATGAATATGTTAAATAAGGAGAAAAAAATACATACAAGGATCAAATAATCATCCTACAACCTCTAGGAAAATTGTACCAAATTTTGAATGGGTCGATCTATTTTACTCTATACATGTAGTTCTCATAAAAATTAATAATGAAGTTCGAGATGCAAGAAAAAACATGTGGTAGTTAATGTCCTAACAACTCAACCAACTAATATACATTCGGAAAAAATCGGGTACTTCCCATAGGAAAGAATTCAGAACCAAATACCCACTTTCGGGATCAAGTCAATAATTATCCCATTTATTTTAATTAATTTCATGTATTTAAATATCAGGTATTAGGTTTAGGAATATATTTGGATTAATCCCTAATCCTTATATTTTTTTTGAAAATAAATTTAGCGGGCCTTGTAATAAAAATAATTAATTTAACTTATAGTTCCAAAAATATTGAGCAACGATGAATCTTAAAAAGAAGTGATAAATATGTACACAATTTACATTATCAATTATATTCACATCACGAAAGTTATTAAATATGAAAACTACTTCCAAAAATTATTTTTTAAAAGGACATGAACAACCCAGATCAAATTATCACTATTAAATAGAGTTAAATTTTACAATAATTCTTTTATAAACTCCCTATATTAATATTTTAAAAACTATTTTGCAGTTTAAAAAAAATTACATACCCCACTTGAAATATTGAACTGATGTGTCGATCGTGGATTAATATGTTTCTGAGAATAATAATAATTAAATGATTTAATTTGTTACATTTCACATGATTATATGAGAGAAATTGTAAAATGGATGAGTAAGGTCAAGCATGACGTGATGAATTTGAAAAATAATTTTTTTTTGAGTAGTTGTTTTTTTAATTGAAATAATCTCTTATATTTTTCATTATTTAAATTTATACCATTGATATGGATTGTTTTTTATCATTTCCCTACTTAATTGTCTAAAACAATATCTTTTCATCCCTGGGGAAAAATTTGAACCCAATACATCTCATTTATTTCAATAGTATATCATTTGAGAGACTATAACATGTTTACATTCTATAACATTCTTTGATTATTACTAAAGCAATTACTGAACATATTATATTTTAATATGATTTTTACTTTCTTTTTTTATCTCTATAAAACTACACCCACCTAGACATTAATCCTACATTATCCTTTTGATTCCATGAATAACATTGATAAGAAATGATATGTGTTACCATACTATTATTTCCATTCCTACCATATTCAGAATATGTTGCATGGTGTATAGAAAACTATGTGTAGGGTAGTGTTGTTCCATTATTGTTGAGGATTTAGTTCATTTAGTAAGGGTTTCTAATGAGATTTGGTATATCTACCATATTTTCATTTCACATTATTATTAAACCCTCTTGTTATGTAAAATAAAAATAAAAATAAAAATTCAAAATGTGTTCTATATTAGGAAGGAAATAAATCTCCAATACTAGACTCAATAACTTATGATCGTATGTAGATAGGTGGTGGATGTGATATTTTTCTATGGTAATATTTTTTAAGAAAAACAAATAATAAAAAAAGAGATGGATATTAATTTGTTATGCTAATTCCTATCATATACCTACTTCGAACATCTAGGGTTGGAAGCTGATTTTTATGAAAGTGTTTTTCATTAATCATAGATTTTGAAATTATTAATTATGTTGAATAGTTAATAATACTTTTTGGGTTTTATTTTTAAACATAAAAACCTACCCATAAAAATTATCAGTGGTATTTCAATAGTAATAAGGTCTGGAAACAATTCATATTACATTCATTCCATTGATAAATGAGAAAAAATAATTTTTGTGATTTATATTGTAATAGTAATAACATTCTAGGTTAATTAATAAATAAATATTTATGTAATAAATATTTTTCTTTTTTCTAAATGGGAAAAGTAAAATTTGTTGGTAGAATTGGTTAATTGAATAAATAATGAGTTGAATAAATTATTTTTTGTGTCATTAGATTTTTTATTAAACAATGAAATACATTTTATTATATTAATATTTATATTTTAATATTCTTAGAAAAAAATTCCATTGAAACATTGTTGATAATACTAAATTTTGTAAAATCACATTCTATTTTCGAGGAAATATAAATGGTTATATTTTCATTAATAATTTAATATATAATTCTATGTTTTCCAATATTATTTGATTATTCATTAGGGTATTTAATTGTTTTCCTTAATATATGTAATGATATATTAAATTATCCCAAACGAGCTTAAATATGATGATATAATCTTGAAAATGATTTTTTGTGAAAAATAAATTATCAACGAATGATACTTTATATCAAAACTAAATAACAAGGATAAATATGAGTGAAAAATAATTGAAATAAATAATTCACTTTTTGAATTTCATTCATAATTTTAATCAAGAAGGAAAATATGATTTGAAGCCAATACAAGAATAAAATGATGTTATCTAGATGATGTAATTATATATGATTTTATGTCACATATGTTCACAATGTGACATAACCCAAAATGACCTAGATAATTTTACAGAGCATGAATAAATCTATCGGGATTTTCCCCCACTCATTACACGTAATAAATAATATGCATATCATGAAACTCCCAAATCAATCCTATAAATTGTAGTTTTGATGAAAATTATTGTTGACACAACATTGAACGACACATGAAACCACATTTTGATAGTAGACATATTAATGTGAAATATATGAAAACCTATGAACGAAATAAATCCTATAATGAGATGGCTAAGTCTGAGAAAAAAGGATACCAATTCCAAAGTATTCGTTTATATGTATTGTGGTTAGGAATTAACCGCTTTAGGTTTATTTGTTTTCTATTTTATGTCCATTCCATGTAATGCATTTATCTTTTTATTTCAAGTGTTCCATTTTGTTTCAATTAATTATCTATTTATATTCTCAATTTCATTCTATTCTCCAATCATTTACTATTATCTCTTTAACTTAGCAATTGAAAGATAGTAACAAAATTATTGGACTCTGGATAATATTTACAATATTAATAATTATTGGAATTTAATTATATAATGTTTTTAATTTAATATGTTGTGGATTTTAGGAAATTGAAATAGTGTGCATGTCATGCAACATGTCATAAATCTCACATTCGTTCTTATTTTAAACTACAATATATATAATTTTTTGTTTCGATGTGGATTCATAGTCATGATAAAAAAAACCATATCATGGAATGTAATAAAAACCCATGTATGAAGAACTAGATTGTTAAATTGAATTTAATAATGAATGAAATGTATTTCTGAAATCCCAGGACCATGAGTATTATTCCCTAACATCATTTTTTCGACTACATATATTTAGGTTTTATATTTTCATTTAATTATTTTTTTCAAAACCCAAACAAAATATCATTATTAACATAAAAATAATCAAATCCAAACAAATATTGGGATTATGTGAATTAGGAATTGTGATTAATAAACTACAAATATTATCATGTGAGATGATCTCGGTCAACCTATATGCTGTATTAGGAAAATAAATAAGATTTTGTGCCACCCTACAATGGTAATATCAACAATATACAAAGATCATTACTGGAAATGATCAAAAATTAATATTTTATCCTTCTTTGATGATCTCAAAAACTAAAACGTGTGATTTCATGGATATAGTTAAAATATTATGATGTGCAAATATTATTTTTTTCCAAATATCATTGTAATGTTCTATATATTGTTTTGTTACTTTTCCACTCACTATTCCTTTGACTATACATCATAGATCATATTTATTTTATATTTATAACACACTCTTTTTTGATGGTATATGTTATATCTTACATCTTCTTTTTCACGAGTGATGAAAAAAGTTCATGGTTAAATTTTCATTTAATAATAAATTCTTCACTATCTCATGTTTTATATGTTTCTTATGATTCAGCCCTTGAAAACTTGAATATAAGTTTTCCCTTAAATTGAATTTGATTCCCACCTTTATTATGTTTTCATTCCTTAGGTTATGATGATGATTATAGAATATCAGAAGTGTAAAAGAGATTACAGTGTGTATTAATTTTACTGGAACCGTCATAATCTCTGTAGAATACTTTTCTTATATAGTTACTCCTGAAACATTATTAATATTTCATTTTCGAGATGTTGAGGTTATTTTATTATATGAAAATTTTAACAAATGTAAATGATGTAATCAAATAACTACTTATGTGGGGGTTTTTTGTATCAATAAACGGTTTATTTATTTTTTGGGATATGTATCGTTATCTTAGGGATTGAGATGAGAGTACACTTTTGAAAACCCTTAAGGTAATTGTGAGGGATAATTCTAAGTATAGGATTATTTCATGAAATTTTGGTAATGAATATACTTTGTAGTTATCATGGGAGAAATATCTATATATAGATACTATATGTGGATATAGGTTCTATAATAGATTTAACTTGGGGTATTAACCATTAATGGGGTTTTTTGGGTATTAACTTAATCATATCCATGTTCACAAAAAAAATCTCTAACTAAAAACCAACTTTGAAACTCTAAGAGGATATGCACTGGATAATTTACATTCATTTAAAGAACCATAATAATGGATTTGAATATATTAATAGTTCTGATATAAATATAACAATGTGTAACCATGTATGAAACCTAGATACCCAAAAGGTTAATGTATGCATTTATGTTATGAAATAATCTTTCTAAAATTAGTGGTTATATATATATATATTCACTAATTTATGGAAATTCATTTCCTATTTTCAATTAGATAATGTGATGGTGGGATCCCAAAAGCATCAAAAAAACAATGGTTCTAGTGTAATTATTTATATTTTTTCAATAGGAATGCTAATTACCTAGTGGATGGGGTGAAAAAACACATTGAAATTATCACAAAAATTTATCAAGTAATGAGTAACAACACAATTCATTTTTATATACTAATCACATGAAGAAGGTAGAATATGAGTGTTGGGAAATTCATGAGGCAACATCCACCCTCTTTTAATGGGTTATCTAATCCACTAGTTACTAAGAATTGGTTCAATGTGATAGAAACCATATTTTATACTATCCAATTTAAATAATCATATATGTTTTTTCTAGTAATTTATAATTTTATGGTGAGGATAACCAATAGTGGACTCTGATTAAGAATACAATATCAAATGATAATGAATACTGATAGTAATGGGAGGAGTTTAAGAAAAATATATCAAAAAGTATTTTACTCATATGCATGTCTTGAATGTAGATATAGAATTAATATAGTTGAAATAATTGGTGGATAAATCCATTTAAAAATATGAATATAAATTAATGAGACTCATAAGGTATTGAACCAGATTTATATCTGATCTAGATAGTAATATCAATATTTTCATTAGTGTGTTAAATGATATTCATTGAAATTAATTATACATAAATGAAATTGGAATCAAAAACGATATTTTTTTATTTGAATTGAATGTGGATATAGAAACAACAGACTCTCATTATTAAAGATATTGAAAAAAAAGGAATGTTCAGTATCATGGGTGATCTGACGATAAGTAATTTCAGGGAAGGAAATTTAAACAATTTACATGTAAAAAAATGGGAGGTGGAACAAAATTAGTTTTATCTAAGGAAAAAATAATTTTTTCAAGTGTGGGATGATATGATATAATTCCAATTAATATTATAAGGGGTGAATAGGTCAATAATTGTGATCGATAAATAAAATTTACAAACTAATGTTTCTCTTAGACATTAATACATAAAATTATATTATTTTTTTCATTATGAAAATAAATTTTCTAACCCCAAAACAAATAAAAATTGAATATTACCTAGAACTTATTATTCCAAGGCACAATGAAATGGTATATTTTATCTCTACATTTTAGGTGTATCATGATAGTGAACTGATGCAAGGTATACTCATTCTATACTCTAGAGTTTTCAATTACTTAATTGAGTTTAGTTCTTTTTATTCGATCTGGTCATGAATGTTTAATATGAATATTGATTTACTACAAAAATCAATTTCTATTAAAATATCATTGAAAAAACTTCTAGTACAAATACTATGAATATGATAAAAATTTATTCTAAAATAAAATTTTATGGGAGGATACATCATGTGAACCATTTCTTTTTTCATTGGTTGAATTTGACATAATATTAGGTATGGATTAACATTCCATATATAAAATCATATCAATTATTAGGATCAGAAACTCTCATTCAATATTTGGAATCATGTTTTTTTGAAATTTCAATGTAAATATGATACTGAATTGCTAATAAATTATAATATAGTAATATGGGTCTTGATACATGTAACACCCCAAGATTACACTATAAGCTTCTCTTTGAATAACACAAATTCTTGTGTTGTACGTACCTTCGAGTTATAACACACCACAACCAATCAAACTAGCCGTTATGAATAGTAATATCCACTTTTGGAAATTTTATAAATTTTATCTTTCATAATGGACTTCATTTTTGGATTATTAATATCAAAATTAGCTTAGGTTGAATTTTTTCTTTTTTTTCTGAAAACATTCAAATTTTGATGAATAGCGAAAAACACTATGTTATTTTTAAAATCGACGTTTTATTTAAATAATTATTTATTTTATTTAAATTTATTTTAGGTCAAAATAGATACATAATACCTTTATAAGTTCAATGTAATTCATTAATGTCAATTTATAATATGTTTTTATATATAAACTTTTATTGAACTTCTTACCGTGTTTTACCCCGCTTCTATGAGCATTTGAAAATTAGCATAAAACATAATGTTACCACTTCTGTGATTTAATTTTCAGAAATCTGAGAGACAGATTTTATATCATTATTTTAAATTTGGTTCAATAATATGGGAATATTTTTTTGTGAATAGTAAATTTTAGCATTTATTTACAATGGTTAAAAGTGAAAAGGGCAATTAAAGGTAAAATAGTATTGTAAATACCCTAAAACGTGTCCTAATTCAATTATATAAGTTGAAAATACCCTAAAACGTGTCCTAATTCAATTATATAAGTGTATTTAAAAAAACCAACCTTAGGAATAAAATATTATTCTTTATGTCCAATTGGATTAGATTCTGACATTTATTATTATTTAATTTAAAGAATAGTAAAAAGTGTTAAACTCATGTTTTCTTAACTAATTTTTTTTAATACTGGGTTAAATATAAGATAAATTACACTATAAATATTCACTATAAATATAAAAATATTTCCTACGTAATGGTATTTTATTTATATTTTATGAACATTAAATAATGCAATTTATTTATGACACAATAGAGATGTCATAATTACTATATTAATGAATGATTAAAATAATTGATATTATAAATATCCAAATAAATCTAATATGATAATTTTGATGTTCTAAAGTAATTTTATATGTTAATATGACATGTTTGGGTTTATTAAATGAATTGTTTCTAATTAATAATGATGTTATGACTTTAACAAAAAGAAAATACCAAATAGTGTCAAAATTGACATAAAAGAGTTTTTAAAACAAATATTATATAATTAATTGATATATTATTTTTTTAAAATATAAGGATCAGAAAAATGTCATATTTAATGATATTTATATCATTAAAGAACCACTTAAGGTTCTCTTGGAATCTTATTGTATTTTTATTAACCAATTATTATAATAATATAAGATTACATGGTAAAAGTTAAACTATTTAACTAAGAGTAAAATCTAAAAGATAATGTCAATATAGTGACCCAAACCTATCTAAAACCTATTGGTTGAGATTTTTTCGACCCATTCCCTTCATATCCTTTAAATGAATCATTTTTGAGTCATTAGAAACCGAAAATTGATATATTATAATATAATATTTCAAGCTTTTCCTAATGTGGCCCTCACGTCCATTATAAAAGGGAACATCCCCTTATCTCAAATTCACACCTCCAAAGCCTTTTGGCTCGGAATAATCCTACCCAAATATCCTCTCAACTATACACCCTTAAACATACATGCCTTATTAAGATCATAAATATAACCTAAAGATCCCTTTTGATCAAATCAAAATGAAGAAACCGAAGAAGTGGTAAATATTTCATCACCTCTTTCTAGTTCCTTACATCTTCCACATCCTCTTTCTGAGTTTTTTTACATTATAAAATAATAAATCCATTATCATATAAATATTTTGATGTTATTATAAAAATTGTTCAACAATATCCATTATTCTATCCATCATAAGAACGACGAAGTCACAATAGGTGCATACGTACGGCTTACGGTCTCCACATTGTGGTGTAATTGTTATTCAATACATTATTTTTTGCATGGGTATAATAATGATTTATAATTAAGGAAAATAATAAATATAACATATTAATGATTCTATATATATGATTTACCATCTATTTACATCTGTTGGTATTATAAAAAAAAGATATTGTCTCTCGTGCGTACGTACAGACTACTGTCTCCATGAACATGATGAAATTCATTTCTCCATTGTAACCTATCAAGAATAATTTTCAATTGATGATTAAAAATAAATTTTACCAACTTAATATCATTTTGGATAGGAATCAAATACATCTTTTCCTTCTTGTGTATGAAAACAAATAAATGAAAACGAATCTGTTAACACCTAAAATGATGATAATACTAAAATATTATTAACAAATAAATTTTATAACATGATATATAATATCATATTTATGTATATGGTTCTTATATAATTTAATAACTATAATTTAACTATTATACAGGTGGTTAACTTACCCTCGATCAAGGAATAGTACAAGGTAAGCGCTAATTTCATAATCACTTTGTTATCTGAGGTACGTTTTAACATAATTATCTACTGGGACATCATTATCATCCACAACCATGTTTCTTAAAAATGTATTTTAAAAAAAATTATGTGTCAATGTCATTTATAACCTTGTTTTACTTTTTTTTAAATTCAATGGAATCATTCCGTCGTTTTCCAAATAATTTACTTTGTGACATTTTCAAAAAATTAAGGTAAGAATGTTTTTTTAAAATTATATGGTGGGTGTGGTTATTCTGCGGCATTATAACACCTTTGAATCTTCGCATACAATCTTATTATAAAAATTTTCAAAGTAAAAGTTTTATTTGATAATTACAAACATTTAAATGATTTCAAAATACAATGAGGTATTTATCTCAAATAATTTTGATTTCATCTATGTCATCATCTTTTAATGGATTTTATACCTTTCTGAAGTTGATTTTTTATGATTCAAATCTTCCATATTGTATTGAAGGTTTTGAGATATGTTTGACTGTGGATGTGTTATTTTTATACCATTCATGGTTTATGTTTAACATATTGTCATTCCATATGCTAGTTTTAATATGAATTTTTATCTTTCTACCTTTTCATATGAGGAACGTATTGGACATAGCAAGTGATGGGTGCAGCCCGCTATAGATCTTTGGTGAATCTATAGGTCTCATGAGACAATTAGACGTGTAATTGTCCAAGGCCTTCTTGAATTTTATATATGGTTTTGGCCGATGCCATGAATTTTTTTTTCATAATGTCCCGCATTATACATTCCCTCATTATGAAAATATTATTCATGGTTGATGTGGTTATTCGACAAGTAGAATGACAATGACTATGTTTAATTGCAGCATTATTTACTCAGCTCATATTAAATCAATAAAGTTCCCATGTTTATTATTTGTAATGTCATGTGTTTTCAATTATTCACCATGCCTAATGTTTATGTTATCTTTTGATATATTTCTTACCCTTACTGAGCATTTGTTCTCACCCCTTTCTTATGTTCCATATTCCCATGATACATTGATGATAGTTATGAGAGACTTGTAGTCATAATATAGGAGTCTTGGATGTTTCTAATGGAATAAATTAGTGTTTTATTTCATTCCATGTGGTAATGTTGAACATATATATGTATATAGTACTTCCAAGTATACTAAACTAATCGGTCGTTTGAGACATGATCATTTGTGATCATTTCAATTTTATGTAATAATGCACCGACTTTGGATATATAGGGCCAGGTCATTATAGTTGGTATCAGAGGATTCATAGCACAAACCATGGAAACAATATTTAGATAAATTCTGATTACAGAACATTACCCTAATATTGACTTTCATGATTTGTATAGAATAACATCCTAGAATTTTGGTAATGTAGAGATTTTGTGTTTTTTCGAAGAAATAAATCCTTGTCTATATAATAGCAGTTAGAGGCAGCTCTGTCACAAATGTACCTATGAGTGAAAACTCTGATAAGGAGATTCAATCTTGACTGGAGATAGTAAATGACAATGGGCATTGCTTCACTCTTGGTTACGACACAACCGAGGGATATTCTAAGGATAATTCACATTTTCGTTAAAATACATTATGAAGTATTTATGAGTACATTATTACTCAAATAAAACATTTTTATGATTATAGATTATATCCCTAAACTGTTCAATTTATGTTATGTGTTTTACATGTTTTTAATTATGTATTTTTATTCATAAACTAATCTAGTGTATGCCATTGTTACAAAATGGTCCCTAATTGAATGAATGAAAATCGTATCAACACACTTAATCCATGTAGGGATTTCCCTTCAAATAAAGAAAATTATTGTGGATAAAGTGATGAAACTGGTGCTGATCAGCTTATCACCACACTAGGATAACTAACATAGGTTATGAATAATAACATTACCCGTATGGAGCACCCTGATCTACATCGTGGAGGATTGATGTTAGAACGATTCATGAGGAAACAACCACCATAATTCAATGGGAATACAAATCAATTTGTATCTGAGCAATGGATAAGTTCCATAGAGAAAATATTTCATGCTTTGGGGAGTAGCGAAAGTGAAAAAGTTGGCATGGTAGTTTATCCCTTCATGGGAGATAAAGATCAATGGTGGTCATTAACTCAAAACACAAATGTGTATGATGAACTATAATTTATGGAATGGAATAAGTTTAAATATTTTTTCATAGAGAAATAGTTCCATCGTGACCATCGAGCGGATATAGAGAGGAAATTTCTAAGTCTGGGGCAAAAATAGGATGATAATGTTGCAATGTATGAAGATAACTTTTCATGGTTAGAATGGAATACGAAATATTTTTTTTCCCTTATGAAGTTTTATTGATCATTTCTTTAATTGGTTAAAACCATTTCTTCATTAAGAAATAGTCTCACAATGCTTCTCATCATTCAAAGATATTATCTCATGGGTTATCAAGATAGAAACAAATAATTATCTAAGTATTATGACTTTGATGAAAAAAAAGAGAAGAGGAGATCTTATGAACACTCTAGTAAAGGAAATAAGGAAACATAGAATAAGGGAAGAGCTAAATTTCCACCCTGTGATATTTGTGGAAGGAAGTACCATGGTGCCTGTCTAAATGAAAAATGTGTATGCAAAAATGTGGAAAAAAAGACCATCTTTCTAGTGATTGTATGTGGAATAAAGAAGATACCAATGTTCAATGAAACAATTGAAGGGATATGGGATATTATTTACATGAATTTCGTAAGTACCAATGAGACTTACCTTAGAAAAGGGTAGTGGAAAATCCAAGCTTATGCGATTACTTTTACTAAGGTTGATGCTCTGAAAGATGTGGTGACTGGTAATTCAATGCTTTCCTCAAGTTTATCTAATGGTTTATTTTATTCTGGGTCATCTTATTGTTTTATATCTTCCCAGTTTTCTAATATAATTAGATATTTTCATTTTGATTTAACAAGGGAGTTGCCAATCCATAATCATAAGGTAAGTATCATTGCAACATTGTGTTATGAATTAGTTACCATTAAGGCATATAAACATTATTTATTTATTGATCTCACTTCCATACCCATGATTGATTTTTATATAATCATCATTATTGATTTATTTTCAAACTACGATGAGAAAATTAATTTTAAGATTAAAAAGGATACAATTTATGATGATATGGATAAAGAACACCTAATATTTAATGAATAAATGCCACCTTATGATTTTTATTTAGATCCACCCCCAGTAGCTCAACTAAATTCAATTATTAAGGAGGAAGAGAATGAAATAACTATGGATGAGGAAAGGAATGTTAAAATATAGGATGTACCTATTGTGCAACAATAGTTTGATATGATTCCAAGGGATCTAGACATTCTCCAGAATGATAAATTGAGTTTTCCATTGATTTAATTATTTTTTCAAGACCCATATAGAAGAAACCTTATAGAATGGCCACTGTGGAATTAGTGGAACTAAAGAAACAACTAGAGAAATTGAGTGTTGGGGGGTTTGTCTTCCATAGTGTTTCTCCATAAGGTGACCCTGTTCATTTTGTTAAGAAAAATGATGGATCTATGAGGTCGTGCAATGACCACAAGGAGATCAATGTTATAACTATAAAGAACAAGTACCCGCTACCTCTCATTGATTATTTATTAGACCAACTTCATAGATCGAAATATTTTTCAAAGATTGGACTTCCAACTGAATTTCATTAGTAATGTCTGATGAAGGAAGACATTCAAAAAATAGTATTTCGAACCAGGTAAGGGCATTACGAGTTTATAGTAATTCCTTTTGGGATGACTATTGCACCCTCTATTTTCATGGATCTAATGAGCAAAGTTTTCATGAAATATCATAAAGAATTTATAATGGTATTTATTAATGATATCTTAGTATATTTAAAAATCTAATAAGATCATGTAAATGAGTATCGCATTATTCTAATAACTCTTAGAACAAATGAATTATATATGATGTTTAGCAAGTGTGAATTATGGTTTCAAGATATTTATTTTAATGGACATATTTTCTCGAAGTATAGAATCTATGTTGATCCTTTAAAGATCAAGGAAATCTGAGGATGCCCAAAAACAACGAGTATAATTGAGGTACACAGTTTTATTAGTTTAGCAGGTTGTTGTCAGTATTTTTTCCTGAATTTCGCCCGATTGGATAACCCATTAACCAAGCACCCACATAAAGGGGATATTTTCTTTGTTCAAAAGAGAGTGAAGAATGTTTTGAGGAACTAAAGATAATATTATTCAAAGAAATATTCTTCAATATACCATCTAGGAATGATGGGTTTCTAATTTATAGTCATGCTTCAAAACAATGACATGGTTGTGTCCTTATGCAGAATGATAGAGTTATTGAATATGCATCAGGGAAGCTAAAAATTCATGAACAAAGCTATCCCACAAATGTTCCTGAGTTAGCAATTGTAATATTTTCTCTGAAAATATGGAGACACTATCTCTATTTTGAAAAATGTGAGATTTATAATGATTGCAAGTGTTTGAAGTATATCTTCTCACAAAAAGAACTCAACATGAGTCAAAAGAGATGGCTTGAAATACTCAAGGATTATGATTTCACTATACACTACCACCCGAGGAAGGCAAATAAGGTGTAAGATGCTTTGAGTAGAAAGGATCATGGAGTTTTGAACAAGATGAGAGTTGAAAGGGATCCTATTTTGATGGATCCAGTAAGGATGGATATAAGAATAATCATGGAAGGTGAAACATCAATTATTTTTTAAATGCTTTTTAAACCATCATTACTAGAAAGGTTAAAAAGTTCTTATACTGATGATGAGAAATTTCAAAAGAAAATTAATGTTGTGATCAACGAGAGATTGATCGACATTGTATATTAAGATTTGATTTTGAAATTTGAGAAGAGACTTTGTGATCCTGATATACCAGATATGAAATCGTATTTTTTGGATGATGCTCATAAATCTAATTTATCTATACACCATGGTAGCACTAAGATGTATAGAGATTTGAATGAACATTTTTTGTGGGACAACATGAAGAGAGAGATTGTGGAGTTTGTGTCGAGATGTATGGTTTTTCAACAAGTGAATGCTGGAATACAACATCCTAGAAGAGTCATACAACCTCTTCCAATACCTCAGTGGAAATGGGATGATATTACAGTGGACTTTTTCATGGGACTACAAATGAATCCTATAAGAAATGATGCAATATGGTTCATTGTTAATTATCTTACAAAGTCAACATTGTTTCTTTCTATAAGATAAGATTGACCACTTGAACTTTTAGCAAGACAATATATTATTGAAGTTGTAAGACTTCATAGAGTACCCCAATCAATTGTTTCTGATCGTAATCCCTTTTTTAAATCATGGTTCTTGAAATTTCTTCAGAAATTCCTGGATGTTGAACTTCCTTTGACCATTTCCTACCACCGTCAAACTGATGGACAATCATAATAGTCTATTCAAACCTTAGAAGTCATTTTTAGATCTTTCTCACTTGACTTTCAAGGAATTCGGGATCCATATTTTCCTCTTGTATAATTTTCCAATAACAATAGCTTCCATTAATGTATTCATATGGCACCATATGAAGCATTATATGGAAAGAGATTTCAAGGAACAAATTGTTTGGATTATTTTGGTGAATGAAAAATAGTAGGCCTAGACATTTTTGAAGAAATGATGGAAAATAGTAAGGTTATCCAAACCCACATCAATGCAACTCAATATAGAAAAATATTCTATGCTAATAACCGAATTAAGGATTTGGAATTTCAAGTATGAGATATTTTTTATTGAAGGTATCTCCATGGAAGGGAGTTATACGATTTGGTAATAATGGTAAATTATGTCCCAGGTACATCATACCTTTCGAAATTCTAGAATGAATTGGGGTTTTAGCTTACTGTTTGGAAATGCCTCCAAGTCTTCCAAAGTTCATGATGTGTTACACGTATCATTATTGAGAAAATGCATGACTGACCTAACAGATGTACTCACCTATGAAAAAATAACACTGGGACCTGATCTGTCTTATTATAAAAATTCTGTCAAGATTATGGATACTAGAGAACACGTATTTAGAAACCGGACATTTTTTTGGTAAAATTTATATATAGAAACCATAAGATGGAAGAGGTGACGTGGGAACCCAAGGAACATATGATGAAGAACCACCTGAGCCTTTTTATGAAATAATATTCTATAAATCTCGAGGATGAAATTATATGAAGGAGGAAAGAATGTAACACCCCAGTTTTCCACCATACGCTTCGCTTTGATTAATACAATTGCATGCGTTGTACGCAACTTTGAGTTCTAACACAAAAAAACCAATCATACTAGTTGTTATGAATAGTAATACCCATATTTTAATATATTATAAATTTTATCATTCAAAATGGACATCATTTTTGGATTCCGAATATCAAAATTTGCTTAGGCTGAATTTTTTTAATTTTGGAAAACTTTCTATTTTTGATGAATAGTGAAAAACACTACGTTATTCTTTAAAACCGTCTTTTTATTTTAATAATTTTTTAACTTATTTAAATTTATTGTAGGTAAAAATAGATACATAATACCTATATATGTTCAATTTAAATAATCAAATTAATTTTATAATATGTTTTTATATATGAAATTTTATTGAACTTCTTACCATCTTTTACCCACCTTCTATGAACATTTGTAAATTTGCATAAAATTTAATGTTATTGATTATGTGAATTGAATTTTAAAAATCCAAGAGACACGGTTGATATTAGTATGTAATACATGGTTCAATATCTTGAAAATAAATTTTTTTGAATAGTAAGTTCTAACTTTTATTTACCACGATTAAAAGTGAATAGGGTTATTAAAGCTAAAAATAATATTATAATTAACCTCACACATGCCCTAACTCTCTTGGATAAGTGTGTTTCGACCAAAATCAACCTTAAGAATAAAATATGATCCCTATGGTCCATGTGGATTAGATTAGGACATTTATTATTATTTAATTTAAAGAAGAGTTAAAAGTGTTATACTCAAGTTTTCATAACTAAAAAATTTTTAATATTGGGTTATACATAAGATAAATTAATTTATATATATTAATTAGAAATATAAAAATATATCCTACATAATTTTATTTTGTTTATAATTTTTTGACAATAAATAATTAAACTAAATTATAAAACAACGACGATTCAGAAATTACCTTATTAGTGAAGGATTAAAATAATTGATAATATAAATGTCAAAATAAATATAATTTGACATTTTGATGAATTAAACAAATTTTATAGATTAATATGACATTATATGGTTGACTTAATAAATTTTGTTCGAATTAATCATGTTGTTATGTCATTAACAAAAAAATACCAAATAGTGTCAAAATTGACACACAAGTGTTTTTAAAACAAATATTATATTATTAAATGATATAATATTCAGAAAAATATAATTTTCGTCCAAAGGACTTATATAATAATAGTTATATCATTAATAAACCACTTTAGGTTCTCTTGGCATCTTATAGTAAGATTATTAACCACTTATTTTAATAATACAATAATACATGGTAAAAGTTAAACTATTTAACTATGTGTTAAATATAAAAGATAAGGTTAATATGGTGACCCAACCCTGTCTAAAACCTATTGGTTGAGAGTTTTTCGACCCATAACCACCATATCCTTGAAATCAATAATTTTGGATCCATTAATAACCAAAAAAGGTTTTATTTTAAAATAATATTTCATGATTTTCCCAAAGTGACCTTCACCTCTCTTATAAAAGGGAACTTCCCCTTATCTTAAAATCACACTCCAAATTCTTTTGGTTCATCCAAACCCCACCCAAATATCCCCTCATATATCCTCTATTAAATCTAGAGGCCTTATTTTGATCAGAAATCCAACAAGAGAATCCATTATGATCAAATAAAAAGGAATAACCTATAGAAGAGGAACATATTTCATCACCACATTCATGTTCATTTATTCTTCCACATCCTCTTTATTTATTATTTCCATTATAATATAATAACTCTAGTATCAACTATATACATTGATTTTATTATAAAAATTGTAGAACCATATTCATTATTCAATCCATCATATGAATGACAAATTCACCATACGTGCGTACGTACGGCTTACCATCTCCACGACATGGTGTAGTTGTTATTTAGTACATTATTTTTTTGGTTGGTTATAATAATGATGAATAATTTAGGTAAATAATATATATAACATGTTAATGATTCTGTATATATGATATATCATCTATTTATATACGATTTTAATATAAAAGGAATGATATTGTCATTCGTGCATACGTACGGATTACCGTCTCCCTGAGCGCGTTGAGATTCATTTTCCCCTTGATACCATTAATGAATAATTTTTATTTTAAGATTGAAAATAATTTTTAAGAACTTAATATAATTATGTATATGAATCAAATAAATACTATCCATAACAAACACATATTTTCTAACAAAAAATATAAAGGAAAACAAATCACTTAACAAATGAAACGACGAAAATACTAAAATATTATTAACAAATCAATTTTAGAAGATCATATATGATATCATATTTATGTATATGGTAATTTTATAATTTAATAACAATAATTTAACTATTATACAGGAGGTTAAAATCCCTTGGACCCAAGAAAAGTACCAGTTAAGAGTTAATTTCACAATCTCTTTATTATTCGAGGTTGTTTTTACATAAGTATCTACTGGGACTCTTTATCATCAACATACATGTTTTATAAAAATTTATTTAAAAACCTTTTTACTATGTGTTAAAGTCATTTATACAATTGTTTTACCTTTTATAAAAAAAATTGAATGGAATATTTTTGTTGTTTTGCAAACAAGGTACATTGTGGCCTTTTTGACAAATTAATTTAAGAATGTTTTTTAACTTATACAATGTGTTTTGTTATTCTCTACCGGTATAACACCTTTGAATCATCAAATAAAATCATATGATAATATTTTCAAATTAAATTCTTTAATTTATAATTACATGACTTATAAATGTATTAAAAATAGAATGGGATATTTCCCTCAATTACTTTTGATTTCATCTATGTCAACTTCTTTTAGTGGATTTTATACTTGTCTATAGTCGGTTTATTTTGAAACAAATCTTCAATATTTTATTGAAGGTTTTGGGATATTTATAATTGTGTATGTTTTATTTTTATAAAATTCATGGTTTATGGTTAATGTATTGAAATTTTGTATGCTATTTTTAATACGAATTTCTATGTTTCACCCTTTTCATATGAGGAATGTATTGTACTTAGTATGTTATCGGTGGAGCCCGCTATAGCTCCTCGGTGGATCGGTAGGTCTCATGAGACAATAGACATGGAATTGGCCAAGGCATTTTCCAATTTTATATATGATTACGGCTGAGTCCTTTATCATTTTTAGACGTCTTGGACAAGGCCTTGATAAAATGTTTTAGAATGTCACACATTATACATTCCCTCATCATGAAAATAATATTGATGGTTCATGTGATTCTTATACTCGTAGAATAGCCATGAATATATTTTATAATAGACTTATCTACTCATCTCATATTCCTTCCATAATGTGTTCATATTTTTATTTTTAAAGGCTTGTGTTTTCAATTATTCACCATGCCTAATATTTGGGTTATCTTCTTCTATTTTTCTTACTCTTACTAATCGTTTGATCTCACCCCTTTATTATGTTTCTTTTTCCCAGGATATGAGGAATTTAGTTATGAGGGACATTCTGGCATAATCTAGGGATCTTGGATGTTTCTAATGGAATAAATTAGTGTTGTATTTCTTTTAAAGTTGTAATGTTTAACTTATTTATGTATCTAGTACATCCAAGGATAATAAACTAATCAGTCTTTCGAGACGTGATCTTTTATGATCAATTCAGTGTTATGTAATAATGCAGCGACTCTAGATATCTAGGTTCATGGTGTTGCAATACCCAGTAATGAGTTAATTATATCTTATATGATTGGGGAGGAATTCCACATGGATTAAAATCCGATTGTAAGGGAATATGTTGATGTATTTCCTGATAAACTATATAGTCTTCTCCTAATTAGGTAGGATCACATTTTTATTGAACTCATAATTGGATTCATGACTTTATCGAAGAGAACTTATATGATGGTATCAATTTTGTTGGATGATTTAAAGATTAATATTACGGAGAATAAAGATAAGTTTTTTTATACCCTAGTGCATATCCTTGGTGTGAACAAGTCTTAAAAATAAAAAATAATTTTGGATCAATGTGAATTTCTATTTATTATTATGATATTAATAAAATGATAATAAAAAACAACAATACTATACCCCCTATAGATGATCTATTGGATCAACTCCAAGGATCATGGTACTGCTCAATAATTGATCATTGATATGGATATTTAGTTAATGGTTAAAAGGGATGATACTTCCAATATAACATTCTATATGTGGTGTGGACGATATGAATTTATATTTATTCTATTTTGACTTGGGAATTATCCTTACATATTCATATATACGTGGAGTGTAGAATTTATAGACAAATAGGATCAATGTTTTCTTCTCTTTATAGACTTTACTATTATATATTTAATGAGTAAAGAGGGAATGCAGATCAATATTTTACAGTTTTCAAGACATTAAGAAATGTGAAATTGTATGTAAAATTTATTATATTGGAATTATAGAAATTGAAATTATCATTTATATGTAATGTAATAAAAATTGAGGGAATATATATAGATCCCTGGAAGAGAAAAATTATTGGGAAATGGACCAACCATACTATAGTTACCAAGATCCATGGTTTTCTTAGGTTATTTAGGTATTATAAATGATTTGTGAGAATGTTTTCATGGTTATAAAATCCACTAAAAAATATATCATGGAGGGGAGGGAAATTAAATTACAAATCATTATGTGAAGAAAGATTCATATAAATAAAGAAGTGGTTGGTCTCAATATATGTACATACATTACCATGTATTGATGAATAGTCTATAATATAAAACGATGATTTGTAAAAGAGAATATGAAATATAATCATGTATGATGTAAGGTAATATATTATTCCTCAGGGTAATTGAAGAATCTTGATAAAAATGACTTGATGCATGATGTTGATATCGCTATAGTGATCTTTACATTAATGATTTGGAGAGATTTTCATAATAGGAATACTTGTGATATATATACTGCTTTACAAGTATTGAAACATTTAATAACATTGAAGAATTTTAATATGTTCCAATGCTGATGGATTAAATTTAAAATGATTTTTTCATCTCAATACATTTCGATATACAGAAATAAAATAAATTGGTGAATTCACTAAGAAGTAAAATCCACGAAAATATTTCCATGATACATATTTAAAATGTAATCACCCCAACCCCATAAGACTATAGTCAAATTTTTTCTTTATTATATTTCTATGATTATAAGAATACAAATCGTTAGTGTTTTCGAAGTTTATCTATTTATGGAAATAAGTTAAAAAAATAAAACATAAATTATATTAATATTATGAAATAAAAAATAACACATAAAATAATTAAACGGATCTAATCCTTGAAAACTCGTTCAAATACATCCTCTTTATTACCTGGTAAAATGAAACAATATAGCGGTAACCTAAAATATTGAGTAAGGGCTAAGTTCACAAGAATAAATAAAGAATAAATGTGCATAATTTGCATACAAACGTACTTAACTAAGAACACAATCCATTTAAGTATCGGAAAAATGGCAAAATGATATAGAAATTAAAATAACTATGAACACATTTCATTTAATCAAAAACTGGGAATTAAATGAATATATATATATTCATATTGAAAATTCACTGGATAATAATAAATAAATTCTAAATACACGAAATGATTAATTAATAGATCTCATGTATCTGCCACAAGAACCACAACCATCAAGACCATTCAAAAGATGGTTTAATCACTAGGTAAAGCCATGATTAATGATAGCTTAATTGATTTATCTAATGATACTACTGATGCATCAAGGGGCTATCTATAATTGGACCCCACCAGTGTCTGCATGTCCAAAAAATTCCTCATATATAGAAATTTTCTATTTAATTTATTTATATAATTTACATATCAATATATATATATATATCCATATTTATTGAAAGATATGGATTTAATATTATTTCCCTAGTTAATCAAATGAATTTTATTTTAATAACTATATGTTAGAATGGTACACATCTTAGTATATAATCATATCCATGATAATATATATACTAGTATTTAATGAAATATTCACTAAACCATGTCCATAAATATATTGGGAATTATATACATTATATAAAATATATTAAGTGTATAATATTTAAATATGTCTCAATGAAGTTAAATTGAGAAGAAGTCCCTTACCTTAGGCATCTGTTAGTTAAACATTCTTTTAACTCATTTATAATTGGTAAAATTATGTTATTTACGTATAAAATTACTTTATTAATATGTGTATTATCATTTATTATTATTTTATAACATATTATCACTATTTATTTAATTATATTGCATTTTTTTCGTTCATTCGAGTAATAACTGCTTTGTTTTTTAGAGTACGTATTAACATGTTATATTTTTTCTTTCTATTACTTAGATCTTTATTTTTACAACCCATCCCCCCCAGGGCTCCTGCCATGACTACCCCAAGCCCTCCATCCATAGGCTAGGGGCTCGCAACTAGCACCAATGGCGTATTCCCTAATACTGGGATGTCATTGTCTTTATAACCTGTAAACTCACACAACGTATCAAACATCACGATATGAATGCAACTCAACTGTAATGTAAACAAGTGAGTATTGTATGTAAAAATGGGCCAAAATACAAGCCCAACTAGAATGTATATGTACAACTGGAATGCAATACAACTGAAGAAAAAGGAAGAAAACTACTAGATTGTCCTCTGAGGTTCCTACCTGATGGTTAGGTACATAAAGCCTCTGAACAGTCCATGTTTTTATGTATCCTATGTGTACCACCACTCTGTATGGTCCACCTTCAGGTATGATCTAGTCATAGTACTATCAGACTTATTAAATGAAATATGTCGTCTGCATATAACACAATATGGTGAGGGAATAGCCTTTGTATTAGTGAGTATAAAGATACTCAGTAGTGACCTAGAGTCCCTAAAGGTCTCACAAAAACCATCAAGGATAAACCACAATGTATGACACCAAAAAATATCCCCACTTAGATATATGCCCATACATACAGCTATGTTATCAAGTAATCCATCTCAATTGTGAGGAAATCACAAAAGTTACTGACTCAACTCAAACAAGGATTTATTCTAGGAGTAAAACATTTGAACCCTTCATTGCTGACGTACTCATACTCTATCGAGTACAGTGGGATTTCCACTACAATCGGGTGCTTCCCACTAACCTTATACTACTGACGTACTCATCCTGTCAAGTATGGTGGGTCTGTTGCATCACACAGAGTTACTCCCCACCATGGGTGTACCACCACAACCAGGTGCTCCCCCTCATAGCCTGCAGAGGTACTCCCCCTGTCGAGTACCGCGGGTCTACAACCACAACCCGGTGCTCCTCTGTGATGGGTTTGCTACCACAAATAGGCGCTCCCCACTGGGTAGTCGAGTCACTCCTAGTCAATCGGTCAGCAGTCGTCAAGTTTCAGCTAGCTACTACATTCCCACACAAATGCTCGGTTGTCTCCAGAAGATCCGCTCCACCAGCTACGGTTTGATGCTCCAACTACAACTATGTCCCATGAAAATGTATCCCAATGGTCCGCCATGTCACAGGGGTCTCAACATAACTGATGGCGTATCAATCGGACGCACTGTCTTTGAGTGATTAGCATTCAAGTCCCGAGGGCTAGGTTGGATTTTGGCACAATCCATCCTGACCGTTTCTCAAATATACCCCAAACTTCAGTGGGGTATATTCAAAGGGAACATCACGCTCCATGAATTTTAGCACCACTTATGGTCCGTCAAACAGACGTCTGGTAACAAAGAAATGGCCAAAATATGCACAAATAGGTCATTGTGGGGCGGGGTCCGGTCTGACCTGGTCGTACCGACCTAGTTAGTGTCGACCCTACCTGACCCGTTGGGTTTCGGCCAGCCTGTTGTATTCATCCTGGCCCATTGGGCCCTGCCCATTAGGCCGATTTGGTAACTCATCCCGGAGGACACCGCGTAGGCGGCTCGGGACGGAGGGCGCCACGTAGGCGGCTCAGGATGGTGGCTCAGAGCCAGTTCGGCCCGGAGGCTGCCGCGTATGCGGCTCAACCCAAGGGTGTGGAGCCAATTATACTAGAAGTTCCGCGAGGTCATGGATGGTTCGGCCAGGGGCAGTGCGACTGGGGCATGAGGGAACAGCTAGTGTGATGGTACGACCGACGGTGTGGTGTGAGCGGCGGGGCGACGCGGCGGGCGGGACGATGGGGCCGACGGAGTTGTGGGGCAGGAGACGCGATGGCGCGGCGGCATGGCCGGCGGGGGGGGGGGGGGGGGGGGGGGGGGGCATAGGCGAGGGGACCCGACCGATGTCGCGGGGCAGCCTGCGGGGCGGTGAGGCCAGCGCGACGGTGCGGTGTGGCCGGCGGGGCGGCACGACGGCGTGGCCGACGGTGCAGGGCGGTCGGTGGGGCGGTGCGGCGGGCAAGGCCTACGGCACGGGGCGACCGGCGGGGCAGCGTGGCGGTGCGGTTCAGCCGGCGGTCGGAACACTTTGGGGGTGGCGCAGGGTGTGAAAGCCGCAGGCGGCGCGACCCTTACCTTCATCACCATCGTCCTAGTTTCGAAGAACACCAAAAATAAGATCAGTGGGAGGTCGGGCCGTGTTAGTTTGGCCCACACCGTCCGCGTTTAGACTGGTAAAATACAGTTCACAAGAACTAATAGGAGAACGTGATGGAAGATATCTCAAAAACATCAATTCCAATAATCCCTTGTTTAGCAAAATATTCCCAACCCGCAAGGAAAAACATCTGTGGATCAACATGATATTAAGTTGGTCCACATTCATTGTTTTAGAAGGAATGATTCAAGGGAATAATATCATACATAAAATAAAATCCTTATGTTTTTTGTTTTTTGTTGACGTTAGCTTGATAAAGGAGATGTCGATTCATTGTAGATGAACATGACCGATGTCGAAGGAAGTTCTGAGGATGACTGTTGAAGTCGACGTCATTCTTCATAGTCAAAGGTGTTCCTCGTCGGTGTTATTCGTCGGTGGATCATTCATCATTGGAGAGCATAATCCTTTAAGTGTTGGGTATCGCTCCACTTTACCAGCACTTTGTCACTTGGTGAAGCCTTTCCAAAACCTATTCCAAAGCTCTATATATATAGGAGTGGGGGTGGTATGTAACGATCATGGAATTTATGACAGTTCATTTACTAGGAACCTTATTAACTTTCAACGACATTGTTACATAATTTAAAAAGGGGGTCAACACAACTAATTTACATTGGCACAAATAATGGTGGTTCTTGGGCATAATTAATGTTGAGGAAGCTCAAGAGTATCCTCCACATTAATGATGGAGTTGGGAGGCTTCTCCAACATTAAGAGAGGAGTTAGGAGATTTAGGCGTCAAGTGGTCCCCACCACCATAAACTCTCATGGGAGGTTAGGTTCTGGCGTTTCACACCACCATAAACTCTCATGGGAGGTTTAGGACTAGTGGTCCTCACTACCCAAATTCCACAATGAGGTTTAATTCTAGAGAACCACAACTCCCAACACCCACATGGGTGTTGAAAATAAAAATAATGTGTCACACACTTTTATTTTTATTTTATTTATTTTATGAAAAATTGAAAAACTAACATTCACCCTCGACCATCTACTATCGAGGTGAATGTATCCTTAAGGAAAAAATTGTTTTGTTAGTTCAATGGTGAGATCATATTTCATTCTCAAGCACCGGTTCAAATGTTCAAAACTCCACTCGTACGTTCACTGTATGTAGCCGAAAAAAGCTCGGAACATTATTATCAATCACCCTCGACCCACACCAGTCCAGGATAGGCTCTTCCAAGGTGAATCATGCCTCAACCCACCCGAAAGTACTCTCAAATCTTCAATTTCAGTTACAGTTTAGATGTTATAAAATTTACTATAAAATAATTGTCACTTAATTATTTTATTTGTGACCAAAAAATAAATTTCTCTAGTGGCCTGCACTTGCCAAAGTTAGTATCTTCTTAAAGAGAGCATACCCAGATGAGTTTAATGGTGGTCTCGGATTTTTAATCTCAGTTACCATTTGTGAGTTATATGCATTTGAAAAATAATACAATATATTTAATTAATTTATTTACAATTATGCCATTTTTGGGTTTTCTCACATGAGTCACCCACCAATAAATCTCATGTGACCAATAGGGTAGACCCACCATCATTAGCACAACGGTGTCCTTGGATTTCTGATCAAAGTAAATGTTTAAGAGTTATTACACTTTTTTAGGAATACTGTTTACATGCGTTAACTTAAGTTTAACAAAACATCGATAGATCATTTTGGGCACTCCGGTCCTCAGAATCGCACGCAGTCAGATTTAGCAGACTCATAAAATTCCTATTTATATAAAAAAATTCATGGACATTCCATGTCTTTCCATTCTCCCCACCTTAGGGATCTACGTCCATGTAAGCGACTACTCATCTAGGTAAACAAGTGGGGGTATTGAGCATAGATCTGAGCCTCCTTCTCCCATGGGCTCTCCTAGAGGTTCTTGTGCTGGCAAAGAACGTGAAATAGAGATATTGACCATCAACAAAGGACCCAATCCTTTATATTCTCAATATCTACTAGAACCTATGAAAAAACATCCCCATCGTCAATGTCCTGCTCTCTATGGTCGTTGACGTGAGAAGGGTCATGCACGTATCTCCCCGGCTGGGATACGTGGGAGACGTTGTGCACTCGGTGAAATAGAGGTGGATCAGATAAGTGATAAGACACATCACCAACTCAGCTGAGGACTAGAAAAGGTCCGATGAGTCTCAGAGATAACATGTTGCCTATGTCAAATATCCCTAGACCTCATCAGGGTGAGACCCGTAGGAAGACATGGTCACTATCCTCGAACTCCAAATGTCTATGTCTCCTATCGACATGAGAATTCTGAGTAATATGTGTAGTCTTCATCCGCTCCTGGATGATCCGTACTTTCTCTATGGTAGACCATACCATCTCTGGTCCCACTAGTGCTGACTCCCCTAGGTTTGTCCAGCATATAGGTGATCTGAAAGGTTTCCCGTATAATGCCTCAAAAGGTGAAATCACAATGGTGGAGTGACAACTGTTGTTGTATGAAATCTCCACCAAAGGTAATGGATCCTCCATGCTATGACTAATGTCGAAAAAACAAGAATGAAACAATTCCTCGAGGGTTTGAATGGTCTGCTCAGTATGAACATCCATCTGAGGATGGAAGGTGGTGATCAAATAAAGATGCGTCTCGAAAGCCTCCTGCAACCCCTTCCATATCTAGGACGTAAAACATGCATGATGATCGAAAATTATCATCGAGGATAAATAAATGTAACCACACAATATCTTTCACATAAAGGAATCCAAACCTCAATAATGAACCATGTTCATTGATCAGTATGAATTGGACCAACGTGGTGAGTCGGTCAACGATCACCCAAATCGGGTCATGAGCCCTAGAGGAATGTGGATGTACTGACACAAAGTCCATGGACATCTCATTACACTTCAACTTTGGGACCTCTAATGGTTGAACCATGCCTGCTTGTACCTGATGCTCCATCATCACTTGCTGACTTGTGAAGCACTGAGAGACAAACTCTGCAAATACTTTCTCCATTCTCGGCCCCCAGTGATGTCATCAGAGGTCCTGGTACATCTTTTCCACTCATGGATATACTACTAGAGGGGATGTGTGTAAATCCCTCAACACTTCCTCCAGGAGTGACAATGGTACCATTGTATGTCCCCTAAAAAATTACATGCTCTACTCCTTTAGAAAATCCATTAGGTTCATGTCATGTGGATATCTGAGCACATCGTGTCTTGCAGTATGTGTCTTCATGTTGCGCCTCCTTGACTGCTGAAGGAGTGGGGGAGTGGTTGTATGAGACTGAAGAATTATTGATCCTTCTCAATCCACAAAGGATATCAGCAAAGCAGCATCCTGCTCTATCACCTCACTCAGTAAGTGTAAACCAGACCTACTACTATGTGCGTCTGCTACCATTTTCCCTTTCTCTTGAGTATAGACTATCTCAAAGTCAACGTCTGCTGCCATGAGGGTGAGGTTGGATGACTCACAAGTGATTGGATGCACACTCTTATGCATGAGTTTATACTGTAATTCCTGGGTTTCCTTTTTTCTGCCCATGGAAATCCCCATCCTAACATTGTAGATAAACCACTACCTCTTTGCCTAATAAAGTTAATCTGAGTTTGAACTGTGGATGTCAAGTCCAAACCCAAACTAACGTCGTAAGGCCTTGATTCTACCACAAAGAGGTTCCAACCAAAACTCTAACATCAAGGGTCAAATCACATTGTCATCATAATTGTTATTATTGTGTCTCCTCCCAAAGTTATCTCTATACATGAGGGTCAAGTCAGTGGTTTAACAGGAAACTCTAGGTCCTGGACAATGATTCATGGAATAAAGGAATTATTGGTACCTATTTCTTTTGATACAATAGCTAAAATTATACATTGACCATTTCTCTAATTAGTCCTCAATCCCTTGGGTCGCATTCGTTGATCGCATGCAACTACTCTCTTCTATTGTGCATCAACTACCTACGCCTGGTGGAGTCCCAAAAAATTGGGGGGGTTAACATATAGAAAATTACAGCACCTCATCATGCTCTCCCAGATCTGCTTCCACATTTTCTGCCCTACAGACTCATCCGTCCCTAACAGTTCTTCTTCTAGAAACATTTTACATGCTCAAGTATCTGAGATTGGAGCCAATTTCTGGAATTCCCACTAGTAACATCCACTAGCTGTATCAGCTTAGCCAAAGAACATTCAACCACAAAGGTTCTCTCTATTTACCTAAAAAATGTATGAATGCATTGAGGAATTGTGATGGCTCATATGTAATTTAGACAGACCTCGCTCAGAAGTTCGATCCCTGAAGAACTTATCGTATCATATACATTGAGTACCCGGAAATATAGTTATGCCTCGATGAATACTCATCTACCGACATGTCGTCCTGTCGGAGCTGTAGAAGTTATAGAGAAAACTCAACCCCCTCATCATGCTAGTCTTCAGTTGCCTGTGACTTGGGATCGCCGCAAAACCTAAGTGGTATCTGATGCTGAAACACGTGTAAGGCACTAAGCATACACATGTCCTCTATTGGTACCATCGGTTGTAACTGCTGACCAAGGGGTAGTGATATAGGTGGCACACTACCTGAAGGTACTATCACAAGCAATGGTTCACGTACTAAAGCCTCATCACTAAGTGGACCATACTCATGGACACTCAGTAAAAAATACTACTGTCTAAGATCACTGTCTTCTCTACAGGCATCTCAACTAGATGGGAAACTTTAGCAATCACCTCCAGCCAGTCCTTTGCTGCGTGGGATTCTGTCTCTCCCCAAAACCTCATAGTTATATGTTCTTAGAACTTATGTAATGTGCTCATTCAGCGTGAACCATCAACTATTTTTTCTTTTGGTATCTGCTTCCCAACGGGAGGTGGTGTTGTTGGTATACCACCTAAAGGTGCCATCATAGAAAGAGGGACCTACACTGGATCCTTGTTGCTTGGTGGGCTGTCAGTGCTTACAAATTTATGAACTCGAACTGGATGTATACGTGGAGGCAACCTCAATGATACAGATGCGACACAGTAAAAATATTATACCTGGTGATCTGACATAAAAATTAACAATTAAAACACCCATGCAATCAGTGTTTTCATGCACTGTGTGAAAAATCAGAATTCAGGGTCCTGGTGTATGGATACATCGGTAGCTGCCCCAATACTGGACTCCCTGAACTAAAACCGCACTCACTACACATAACACTATTTATACATAGAAAATATTAGAGTCCTAAGTTTTGCGGTAGAAACCACTAATCTAATACCAATTTGTTACGACCCATGTAACACCCTGACCCCAGTTACCAAGAGTCAGTGCATTATTGCATAACATTGGCATGATCACAAAGATCAATTCTCGAAAGACCGATTAGTTTATTAGACTTGGAAAAACTAGATACATTCATAAACATTACATTATATCATAGAGTGAAAAACTACAATAACGTGGTCTCCATAGTCCAAACTCATATCCCCTGCCAACTATCCCTATAGGTCATTCATAAAATAATTTTTCACATCCTGTAAAAATTAAAACATTGAAAGGGGTGAGCTCAGATTCTTAGAAAGGATAAAAATAATGTGGAACCTTTTATAAATAAAAACAAACATTTAAGGAAATGTATAACTAGAACAAAAGCCTTTTAAATATGAACTTGAGTATAATATGGAAAAAATAAAATGAAATAATGCAATTTACTTATTCACATGGATATTCTACTAGTTGAATAATCACATGTCATATCAATAACCACTTTCAAAATGATGGAATGCATAATGCCAGACTATCATAACCACGTAGCCAGGACCTCGTTCCAATACCACAAATAAGATTTTGTCAACGCCTCGTGCCAAGAAACTAGTGTGTCTCATGAGACCTACCGATACATCGAGGAGATATAGTGGGCTCCACCGATCACTTATTAAGTCCAATTCATTCCTCATATGAATAGGTTTAAACATATCAAAAAACATAAAATAATTGTATCACATAAAACATGCATAAAGGAAACATAAAATTTCCACATTTCAATCACAAGATATAAATACAACACATTGATATAATAAAAACCTTATCAAAACTATTTTCAGTACCAAAATGAAACAAAATTAAAACATGGTATTTATTTTTCATTTTAAATAAAAGTTATGGCTTGTAGAGGAAGCCAAAACTCAAATAATGGTCACGGCGGTGGAGAAGCCATTGTCGCCACATACGTACGATAAGAAAAACATTCTTTTTTTCCAATTAGTAAAAAGCTTCATATAAAAATATTAATTTTGAATAAATGTAAATGTGAAATGGTTTTATACACCGTATAAATGAAATTTGTGTACAAAACAAAATATGCCTCAATGAATGGTGATTGAGACGAAGTCCCTTAAAAATATCATTTTTTAAATAAAATAGATATATTAAGTGTATTAATTATAACTACACATAAATAAAGTAAAAATAAAATATAGGACATAATAATATCGTGACATAATTTGAAATTAGGAGATTAACCCAAAGAATGGAAATTGGGATTAGAAATTCTCTTACCTCATGTGTGACTTGACTCGACCATTCATTAAACACCTGAATAATAAACTAGAGTTAATTTATAATTTCATAAGATCCTTTTTAAAGTTTATTATTCCTTTTATATCACTTATTACCATGTTCAGAAGATTATGTAATTATTTATGTTAATAACGGTCGTTTTGTCGATCTTTGGTACTAGAGTCAAAAATATACTTCTTAAAATTACAAGTTATTCATGTGCTAAAATATCCATTATATCCATAACTATATTCATGATTTAGATATCATATACATCATATATATCCAGTATATACATTCATTTATAATATTATATAACATTTAGAGGTACGAATTGAAATGCACCGTTAATGGAGACGGTAAGCCGTATATACGCATGAACGCTACTTTCATTTCTATTTCGTATTTAATGGAATGAAGTTATAATTATATAAAGGTATAATATAATTCCAGTATTATATAATGTATAACACCATTTCTTCCATCCTTTATAAATCCCACATATGGAATTAACTATTCAAATCACTTTGAGGGGGCGGTAGTCCGCACTTCCTAAAATTAAAATATCGTTTTTACCCATAATGGAAACCTTAATGGTATGAACTAAATGAAAAATAATGTAGCTTACGTAAAACATAAACATATTATATATCATATATAAATACAGTGACATCTTAATGTCCACCATTGAAGGTGTTATATGAGTGTTGAACAATCATCGTTTAATGTGGCAGAAATTCGCCATCCACAGAAATAGAATGTTCATTAACCATTAGATGTAGGTGTGTGTATGTGTAGCTAGAATCCTTCTTATAACAACATCCTAGTATATTTAGGATACTGGTTTTGTTACAAAATAAATTAATAAAAAGATTTTAGGGGGTTGGAGAAGCAAAATAAAACATAAGAACACAAGATAAAACCCTACCTTGAACATCAGGTATCTCTTTTTGATTTGAGCCAAAGGATTCCTTGGGAAGACTTCTGCCCAAATTGAGGCTTCTTGGAGTTATATAGGGAAGTTTAGAGATTATTTGGGAAGATTTTGGCTGAGCCAAAAGGCTTTGATGGTGTGAGTAAGGTGGTAGTGGTGGGGGCCTTTTATAAGAGGAGAGGTGGGGCACTCTTGTTATGTCATGAAATGTTACTTTATTATATAATGTGTTTCGGATTATAAAGGTCCCACGCTTATATATTTAGAGTCTAAGGTGATAAGGGTTCGTAATATACTCATCCAATAGGTTTTTGACAAGTTTAAGTCTTAGATTGTACATTATCTTTTTATTTTATTTAAATCGTTAATTAATGAGGTAATCACAACATCATCATGGTGTCATAAATAATTTAATTTATTTAATGTCTAAAAATTATAAAAAAATTAAAATAATGTATAAAATCTTTATATATTTCTAATGAACATTTATAGTCAAAAATATGATTTGTATAACCCCATTTAAAATTTGTTTTAGTAAAACAACTCATGTTTTTGACATTTTTATTTTAACATTAAATAAAATGTTTTTAATGTCATTTTCCTACCAAAGTGGCCACATGGGGTCCCCGAGTTTACCCATGGGTTGTCTGGGTCGGCCATGACTCATCCAATAGGTGTAGGACATGTTTAAAGGTATTTTCATATTTTTATAATATCATTTTTACCTTAAATTTCACTAATTACCTTTAATCGCTATTAATTAAACTTAAAAGTTACTATTCACCAAAAGAATTATTTTAGTCCCATTGAACAACATTTTATGTCCTAATGAAAACCATTTATGTCATATCTTTGAGATTCAAATCACATAAGTGGTAATGTTTCATTTCAATGAAAAATCAGTTTTTTAACAACCACTTAGTGGTTTCACTATTCATCAAACCTTGAAGTTTTTCAGAACGATGCCAAAATTTCACCCTAAGATATAATTGATATTCCAAATTCAAAAATGATTTTTATTTTACAAAATTCTAAACATGAATGTTTCATTAATTAATTTTATAATTAATTCCCGCTGTCAAAACAAATAGCGTGTTTTTAATAAACATTATATATCAAAAGATTGACAATTGTTTATGTCCAATTTCAAAGTGAAATTAATTTTAATGATGACCATTCGATAAAATGGTAAAAATATATTCTAATTACACTTTAAACCCACTATATAGTATAATTTATCACTATAAATTATTTTGATTAAAAAAGTTGTTTTTAATTATTTCTCACAATTCACAAAAAATTGGAAGTTCTCAGAAAAATACGAAAAATTCAACATAGGCTAATTTTGATATTCCGAATCCAAAAATGAAGTCCATTTTGAAATATAAAATATATATAATTTTAAAAATTGGGTAACACTATTCATAATGGCTACTTTGATTGGTCACGGTGTGTTAGAATCTCGAACTTGCGTACAATGCAAGCTATTGCATTATTGAAAGAGAAGCGTATCGTGGAAGATTTGGGTGTTACATTCTCCCCTCCTTCAATAAATTGCATCCTTCCTATTTGAAATTATTCTTCGAAAATAAATGGTTGAAAATAGAAAATACCTTTGTGGAAAACCCACATAGAAAATAGGGTTAATAAGAATATAACATTAGAAGAAATAAAGAGAAGTACAAAGGTCACCCGAGATAGACCATACTAGGATTCTATGAAAATGTGGATATGGAGGAGAAAAAAACTATCATGGTCTGATGGAGAGTTGAAGAAAATAGGATTAGGAGAAAGTTAACCACAGGAAAATCACAAACATGTGATTGGTAAAACGGTCATTGAATCCCCAGGCGGAAAAGTTAACCGACAAGGTTTTTGTATTAAGATACCTTTTATAAGGTTGAGGAATTTATTTAAGAGATTTTCTATGAACGTAAGGAAATATAATTACTTTTCTTGTAGGATTTCATTCTTAAATAAATTTTTACCACGAACCCATCTTTCACTCCAAATGGTAACAGAACTCAAAAATATTTTATTTATCATAATTGTATAAGGTTCCAAATATTACCACATACCATTTAGATTAGGAAAACTATTTTTTAATAACCAATGACTTATTGTAGGCTACTGGTAAGTAATAAAGGCCTGTCGTACTATGGTTGTGGGTTTGATTCCTGCAGCTTTGTCCGACGCGATGGGTTATCCCCCGACTTGCAGGTTTTCTTTTTCTTAAAACTATATTATTATAATATTTCAATAATAATATTCAGAAATGTTTTAACCTTAAACAATACTATCCAAGGTTCAACTTAATCCATTCCAACATATATATTTATCCAAAATTCCTCTGTCCAGACTTTCTCTAAATTCCAAAATCAATTGTAACATCAGATTCCCCAAACAAAGTAAAGATTATCTTATTGTCACATACTAAAAATATGATTACCTTCATCATATTAAAACCTTAATGAAAAAAAAAACAAGTACAACATTACAATCCTTATATATATCACATTATTATTATAACCAGAATATAATCCTTGAGTCCAAAAGCTCCAATACATTAATTATTCCACTTAAACTGTAGTAACATCATATGATTGTCCTTGATCCCTTGGCCTTTTCTGAGATAAGTTTCTCAGACGCTTAGGACATTCATTTTCATAATGCCCCATTTCCCTACAATTTTAGCATTCAACATTGATAGCCTCTTTCTTTCCATAACAATCACGAGCCTGGTGACCTTTTTCCCCACATTTATAACAAACTCAAATTCCTTTTAGGCAATCACCGGGGTGATTCTTCCCATAATTATCACATAATGGAAAACCCTTCTTTCCCTTTTTCCCTTTATCTGTCTCTTGTTCCAGCTTTCTCTTCTTCTCATGCTTTACATTGTTATCAGAAGACTTAGAGAATTTCTTTTCTGTCTTGATATCATATGAGACAATATCTTCGTACGATGAAAAAGATTGTGATACTAATTCTCGATAGAGAAATATTTTTTACCCATCAAAGGAGTTATTAGTCTTACCTCTTGGGTTACATATATAATCTTCATCATACCTCGCTAACCTTGTAAATTTGTCCTCATAAATTGTGAAATTCTCATCCTCCTTTTGTCTCAGACTCAAGGATTGCCTTTCCATATCTTCTCTATGGTCACGAGGAAAGTATTTTTCTATGAAAATTTCCTTAAACACCCTCCATTCCATACTTGATACTTCTTAATCTTCCTTTGTATTTTGATTCAATGACCAACATTGATCAGCATCTCTAGTAAGGCGGTAAACATTCATGATAACCTTTTCCCTATCACTACTCCCCATGGCATGGAATATTTTCTCTAAGGAATTTATCCATTTCTCTGCTAGTAAGGGATTTGTAATTCTATTTAATGTTGGCGTTTGTTGCCTCATGAAACGATCTAACATTGATCCTCCATGTTGCGGATCAGGGTGCTCCATACGAGTAAGGTTATTATTCATAACCTGAGTGAGTTGTCCCAATATGTTAATAAGTTTATCAGCACCAGTTGTATCACCAGATCCACAATAATTAACTTGAGCAGGAGGTAAATCCCTACACGGAGTGCGTGCATTGATACGGTTTCTATTCCTCCCATTAGTCGCCATTTCTAAACAATGGCATACACTAGATTAGTTTATTAATAAAAATACATAATTCCATACTTGTATAACACATAACATAAATTGAACTATTTATTGATATAATCCATAATCATAAAAATGTTTTCTTTGAGGAAGTATATAATAATAACCCTTTATAGTGGTTTGTAAAGAAAATGAGAATTATCCGAATCATATCGCCCGGGAGTGTCGTAACCAAGAGTGCAGCAAGGCCCATTGTCGTGCACCAATTCTCGTTTGAGTCTAGCTCAAAGCAGTGTTTTCAAGTTTTTCCCCTAGGTACATCTGTGCCAGAGCCGCCTCTACTTTCTCATATCCAGACAGGGATGTATTGCTCGGAAAACTCACAAAATCCTTATAATACCAAAATTCTACGAAGTTCTTCTATACTAATCCTCAATTTCTATCTTTGGGATATGTTTTCTAATCAGAGTTTATCGAAATCTAGATTCCAAGGTTAGTACTAAACTGCCTCTAATACCAAATGTAACACCCCGACCCCAGTTACCAAGAGTCAGTGAATTATTGCATAACATTGGAATGATCACAAAGATCAAGTCTCGAAAGACCGATTAGCTTAGTAGCCTTGGAAACACTAGATACATTCATAAACGTTACATTATATCATAAAGTGAAAAAATACAATATCATTGTCTCTATAGTCCACACTCATATTCCCTTCCAACTATCCCTGCAGGTCAATTATAAAATACTTCTTCACATCCTGGAAAATTTAAAACATTGAAAGGGGTGAGCTCAGATGCTCAGTAAGGATAACAATTATTGGATAAGCATTTATAAATAAACACAAACATTTAAGGAAATGTACAACTAGATCAAAAGCCTTTTAAACATGAACTTGAGAATAATATGGAAAAAGTAAAATGAAATAATTCCATTTACTTATTCCCATGGATATTCTACTAGCCGAATAATCACATGAAATATCAATATCCACATTAATAATGATGGAATGAATAATGCCAGACTATCATAACCACGTAGCCAAGGCCTCTTGCCAAGACCACAAATAATATTTTTTCAGGGCCTCGTGCCAATACACTAGTTTGTCTCATGAGACCTACCGATGCATCAAGGAGCTATTGTGGGATCCACCCGTCACTTATTAAGTCCGATGCAATCCTCATATGAATAGGTTTAAACATATCATAAACCATAACATAATTGTTTCACATAAAACATGCATAAAGGAAACAAAACATTTCGACATTTCAATCAAAAGATATCAATACAACACATTGATATAATAAAAACCTTATCAAAACCATTTTCAATACCAAAATTATAGAAAATTAAAACTTCGTATTTATTTTTCATTTTAAAAAAAGTTATGGCCTGTAGAGGATGCTGAAACTCAAATAATGGTCATGACGGTGGAGAAGTCGTTGTCGCCACGTACGTATGACAAGAAATACATTACTTTTTGTCATTTAGTAAAATGATTCATATAAAAAGATTCCTTTTGAATAAATTTAAAAGTCAAAGGGGTTTATACACCGTATAAAATAAATTTGTGTATAAAAAAAATATGCCTCAATGAATGGTGATTGAGACGAAGTCCCTTAAAAATATCATTTTTTTAAATAAAATAGATATATTATGTGTATTCACTATAATTAAACATTAATAAATTAAATATAAAATATAGGACATAATAATATCATGAAATAATTTTAAACTAGGAGATTAACCCAAAGAATGGAAATTGGGTTAAGAAATTCCCTTACCTCATGTCCGACTTGACTCGACCATTCTTTAACCTCCTGAATAATAAACTAGATTTAATTTATAATTTTTTAAGACCCATTTTCAAGTTTATTATTCCTTTAATATCACTTATTACCATGTTATGGACATTATGTAATTATTTATGTTAATAACGGTCGTTTTGTCGATCTTTGGTACTTGAGTCAAAAATAAACTTCTTAAATTTACAAGTTGTTCATGTGGTAAAATATGCATTTTATCCATAATTATATTCATGATGTATATATCATATACATCATATATATTTAGTATATACATTCATTTATAATATTACAAAACATTTAGAGGTAAGAAATGAAATGCAGCGTTCATGGAGACGGTTAGTCGTACGTACGCATGAACGCTACTTTCATATCAATTTCGTATTTAATGGAATGAAGTTATAATTATATAAAGTTATAATATAATTCCATTATTATATAATGTATAATACCATTTAATCCATCCTTTTTACATCCCTCATATGGAATTAACGATTCAAATCACTTTGAGGGGGAAGTAGTCCACACTTCCTAAAATTAAAATAACATGTTTACCCATAATGGAAACCATAAAGGTATGCCCTAAATGAAAAATACAGAAGAATAAGAAAAACATAAACATATTATATATCATATATAAATATATTGACATTTTAATGGCCACTTTTGAAAGTGTTATATGACTGTTGAACAATCATCATTTCGTGAGGCAGAAATTCGCCAACCACAGAAATAGTTTGTTCATTAATCATTAGATGTAGTTGTGTGTAAGTGTATCAAGAATCCTTCTTATAAAAACAACCTAGTATATTGAGGATACTGGTGTTGTCACAAAATAAATTAATAAAAAGAGTTTAAGGGGTTGGAGAAGCAAAATAAAACATAAGAACACAAGAGAAAATAGTACCTTTAAAATCGGGTAACTCTTTTTGATTTGAGCCAAAGGATTCCTTGGGAAATATTCTCCCCAAATTGAGGCTTCATGGAGTAATATAGGGAAGATGAGAGAGTATTTGGGAAGAGTTTTGCTGAGCCAAAAGGCTTTGAGGTGTGAGTAAGGTGGTAGTGTTGTGGGTCTTTTATAAGAAGAGAGGAGGGGAACTCTTGGTAAGTCATGGAATGTTACTTTATTATATAATGAGTTTCAGATTTTAAAGGTTTGAAACATATATATTTAGAGTATAAGGTGAATAGGGTTCGTAATATACTCATCCAATAGGTTTTTGAAATGTGTAAGGCTTAGATTTTACATTATCTTTATATTTTATTTAAATCCTTAATTAATGAGGTAATCGCTGCATCATCATGGTAAAACAACTCATGTTTGTGACATTTTTATTTTAACATTAAATAAAAAGTTTTTAATGTCATTTTCCTACCAAAGTTTCCCCATGGGGTCCCCAAGCTGACCCATGGGTTGTCTGGGTCGGCCATGACTCATCCAATAGGGGTAGGACATGTGTAAAGGTATTTTCATATTTTGATAATATTTGTTTTACCTTATATTTCACTAATTACCTTTAATCGCAATTAATTAAACTTAAAAGTTACTATTCACCAAAAAATTATTTTATTCCCATTGAACCACATTTATCTTCCTAATGACAACCATGTATGTCGGATTTTTGAAATTCAAATCACAGAAGTGGTAATGTTTCATTTAAACGAAAAATAGGTTTTTTAACTACCACTTAGTGGTTTCCCTATTCATAAAAATTTGATGTTTTTCAGAACCATGCCAAAATTTCACCCTAAGCTATAATTGATATTCATAATTCAAAAATGATGTCTATTTTACAAAATTCTAAACATATAAGTTGCATTAATTAATTTTATAATTAATTCCCGCTGTCAAAACAAACAGCGTGTTTTTAATAAACAATATATATCAAAAGATTGACAACTGTTTATGTCCAATTTCAAAGTGAAATTAATTGTAATTACCACCATTAGATAAAATGGTAAAAATATATTCTAATTAAACATTTAACCCACTAAATAGTATAATTTATCACTATAAATTATTTTGATTAAAAAATTTGTTTTTAAGTATTTCTCACAATTCACACAAAATTGGAAGTTCTCAGAAAATTACCAACAATTCAACATAGGCTAATTTCGATATTACGAATCCAAAAATGAAGTCCATTTTGAAATAAAAAATATATATAATATCAAAAAGTGGGTATTACTATTCATAATGGCTACCTTCATTGGTCGCGGTGTGTTAGAATCTCGAACTTGTGTACAATGCTAGCTATTGCATTATTGAAAGAGAAGTGTATCGTTAAAGCATGGGGTGTTGCAACCCATCCCTCGTGCCCTGTGCTGTGACTAACCCAAGCCCAACTTCCATAGTCTAGGAGCAAGCGACTAGAACCAAAGGCGTATTCCCTGAAACTGGGAAGACATTGACTTTATAACCTGTAATCTCACACAACCAATCAAACAATATGATACAGAAGCAAGTCCAATGTATAGTAAAAAAGTGAGTATAGTAAGTCAAAAGGGGCCGGAATAAGATCCCATTTGGGAAGTACAAGTACAACTGGAATTAAATACAATTGAAGAAAAATGAAGACAACTTCTGGATCTTCCTCTGAGGTTCCTACCTGAAGGGTAGGTATAGAATGCCTCCTCAGCAATCCACGTCCATCCGTCTCATCCGTATACCGTCACGATGTACGTTACACCTCTGGGTACCATCCAATACTAGTACTCTTAGCCTCAGTCAGCGTTGTCTGTCGTCTACATCAAACACAATGAGATATGGGAATAACCCAAGCAGGGGTGAGTATAACGATACTTAGTAGGGACCATGAGACCCTAAAGATCACACAAAATTCATCAAGGATAAACCACAAGGTATGAAATTACCAGATAACCCCACATAGTTATATTCCCATACATAAACCTAGGTAATTATTTAATCCATCTTAATCATGATTAAATCAAAAAAGATACTGACTCATCTCAAATCAAGATATATTCTATTTATAAAACATTTTGAAGCCTCGGATGCTGTAGAAGTACTCCTTTATAGAGTATAGTGGGTCTGCCACCACAACCAGGTGCTTCCCGCAAACCTTGGACAGCAGAGGTACTCATCATATCCAGTATTGTGGGTCTGCTCTGTCACATAGAGGGACTCCCCACCATGGGTTTGCCACTACAACCAGGCGCTCCCCCTAATACCATGCATAGGTACTCCTCATGTCGAGTATCGTGGGTCTGCTGCCGTAACCAGGCTCTCCTCCGTAGTGGTTCTACCACCACAACCAAGAACTCCCCACTAGGCGATTTGAGTCACTCCAAGTCAATCAGTCAGTAGTCATCACATTTCATCCAACTACTATATTCCCGAACAAATGCTCCCTTGTCTCCAGAAGATCCGCACAAAAAGCTATTGGTTGATGCTCCAACTATCATGATGTCCAAAAAAAATGTATCCCAAAGGTCTACCACGTCATAGGGGACTCAACACAAATGACGACACGTCAATCATTTGCCTGTTCTGTAAGTAATTAGCCTTATAGTCCTAGGGTCCTGGTTAGATTTGTGAACGATCCAACCATATTGTATCTCAACTATACCCTAAACTCCAATGGGGTATACTCAAAGGGAACATCAAACTCCATGAATTCTGGAACCACTGACGGTTCGTCAAATGGATGTCCAGTACCAATGATATGGCCAAAAGAAGCGCAAATGGGTCATAGTGGGCCTCGGTCCGGTCAGACCAACCCGGCCCGACACAGTCTGGGCCCACCCAGTTCGGATTGACTCGGCCAGACCCGTTTGGTATGGACCGACCCTAAGGGCGCCACATCAGCGTCTTGGCCAGAGGGCACCACTTAGTCGGCTCTTCCCAGTGGCGTGGAGCCAGTTCAGCCTGGAGCGCCATGAGGGCATGATCAGTTCAGCTAGGGGCAGCGTGGCTATGGCATGGGGTCGCAGCCAGCGGGGCAGCATGGCCTGCTAGGCGGCGCAGCTGGGATGCTCGTGGTCAGGGCAGGGCCGGCGGGTCGGCATGGTAGGGGTGCTCATGGTCTGCATGCGGGGAAAAGATTCAACCGGCGGTCAGAACGTCGTAGGGGTGGCGTGCGTCGTGGAGGCCGTAGTTGGCACCAACGTTAACTTATTCCCCTTGCTGGCCTTTTCTAAGAACACCACAAAGAAGATCAGTGGAGGGTCAGTCCATGTTAGTTTGGCCCTCATCCTCTACGTTTAAATTGTTAACATACGGTACACAAAAATGATGTAAAGAACACCATGTAAGATATCTTAAAAACCCCAATTCCCAAAATCCTTCGTTTAACTAAATATTTCCGACCCGCAAGGAAATCCATCCTCATATCAACATGATAATAATTTGGTATACGTTCTTCATTTTAGAAGGATATAATCAAGGGAATATTATCATACTTAAAATAACATCCTTACCTTGTACATTGTTTGTTGACGTTAGCGTGAGAACACAGACATCAATTCATTGTAGATGAACACGTCCTATATCATAGGATATTCCATGGAAAAAAGTTGAAGTCGATTCCATTCTTAGTAGTCGAAGGTGTTCCACGTCATCATTCATCATCGTTGGAGCGTTCATCATTAGAGAGCGTAATCCTCCATGTGTTGGTCATCGCGTCACTTTACCTACGCTTCATCGTTTGGAGAAGCCATTCCAAAACCTCCTCCCAAGCTCCAAATACTTAAGAGAGGAGGGGAGGTATGTAACGATCATGGAATTCATGATAGTTCATTTATTATGAACCTTCCTATATTTCAATGACACTGTAACATAATTTTAAAAAGGGGTCAAGCCAATAAATTTTCATTGGCTCAAATAATGGTAGTGAATTGGCATCATTAATGTGGAGGAATTTCAAAAGGCTCATCCAAATTAATGAATGAGTTGAAAGGTTTCTCCCTCATTAAGAGGGGTGTTTGGAGGTTTAGACCTCAGGTTGTCCCCACCACCATAACCTCTCATGGGAGTTTAGGGTCTGGTGGTCCCCACCATGATAACCTCTCATGTGAGGTTAAGGTCTGGTGGTCCCCACTTCCCAACATTCACAAGTAGGATTAGATTTGGTGGACCCCACCTCCCAACACCCACATGGGTGTTGCAAATAAAAATAATGTGTCACACCCATTTTTTTCATGAAAAACCCAAAAACTAACTTTCAACCACGACTATCTACCATCGAAGTGAAATTATCCCTAAGAAAAAACTTGTGTTGTGAGTTCAATGGTTCCCTCATATTTCAATTCCATGCACCAGTTCAAAAGTAAAAAAATGCCTCTTGCGTGTTTTCTGAACGTACACGAATTTTTTTTGAAAAATTAATATCAGTCATCATCGACCCGCGTCGGTCGAGATTAGGCTCTGCCTAGGTGAAACATGCCCCAATAAACCAAAAAGTACTCTTAGATTTTCAATCCAGTTTACCATTTAGATGTTATTAATTTTTTAATAAAATAATTATCACTTAAATATTTTATTTGCGGCCAAAAACAAACTTTCTCTAGTGGCCCGTGCTGGCCAATGTTAGTATATGAATAAGAAAATCATACCCTCACGAGTTCAATGATAGTCTCTAATTTTTTATCTGAGTTAACTTTTGTGAGTTATTATCATTTGAAAAATAAAATAAATAAATAAATTATTTTATTTATGATTATGACATTTTTGGGTTTTCTCGTATGAGGCCCGCACCAACTAATCTTAAGTCTCACCTAGGAAAAATCCACCATCTAGAGTACAACAATGCCTGTATATTTTTTATTTGAGTAATAATTTATGATATATTCCACTTTTTAAGGAGAACTGTTTAGGCGTGTTAACATAAGCTTTACAGAACTTTGACGGATCATTCTGAGCACTCCAGGCCTCGAAATCATGTGCTGTCAGATTTTACGGACTCATAAAATTTCTATTTATGTAATAAAAATTCATGGCCATTTTGGGTCATTACATTGATTTAATAATCTAACTAATTTAAAAAAATCTTAAAAATTTCAATTAAATTCATAATATATTTATTTAATGTAATCCATAATATTTACTCATAGGAAATTGAATACACCATTCATGGAGACAGGATTCCTTATGTACTCATAAATGTTGTTACCATTTTATTGTCTTATTGAGTGAAAGCGTAAAAATTATATACATAAATTATCATTACAGTGTCATTTTTATTTTATATATATCACGTATTTCTATTAAACTCGTTTTTATTACATTCTATGTAAAGCGTGAGAGAATGAAATTTATTTGAGGATAGGGTAGTCAATACGTCCACAAACGATGCTATAATATTCCCCAAATATAGAACGTATGGAGGAGTGTGTGCTATAATAATTACGAAATCATACAGAAGTCATAAATATAATTAATAAATTATAAATATGTCATCATTTTAAAACATGAAATTTGTTAATGAGAAAACTAATGACATCGTTTCATGATGTGGTAGTTTTTCACACTCATGAAAGATGATTCTGTATCCCAGTTGATCAAAGTGTGTAATGTTGTGTACTGTAACAATAATAAGAAAACATCTAAGTAAATAAAATTTATTTGGGTCACTATATAAGCATTATATTATAATAATTTATTGATCTGTATGCGGAACTATTATGAAAGAACATTTAGAAAAATTTAACCTCTTCTTCAGGTTTCTTAATTATTTTAGCACTAAAACGATAAAATACATTCTTTATTACCAATATAACATATATCGAATTATTTTAAATAATTATGAGAACTATTTTCAGGTATTTGATGAACAAATGTAGATTTAGATGTGTTAGGTATCAAGATTATGTGGTTCCTATTATAAAAGAGGATATTGGCACTCTCTGTCTTCTCAAAATATTAAATTAATATAAATTATTTTCTAATTCCTAATAGATCCATAATTATTAATTTCTATGATAAAATTATTTAGGGTAAAAATATTCTCACACAGTAATAATAATATAAGGATTGACAAAATTTATGCCGTTTTCTTTTCTGTTTAACCCTTGTTTTATCACTTTAACTATTACCATGTCAACAGAGAATTTTACCCTTTTGGGTTTTTGTAGATAATATAAAATGACAAAAACACATAAATGATTAATGGATGAAACATTAAAACTTATCCTAAACATTTCATCTAATTTTTTATTTTTAGTGATTTATATAATTTAATAAAATAATATTTATTTTGAATATCATTATTGTCAATTTTGACAATATTCAATACATTGACTTTTAATAATATCTAGATAACTTATAAAATTAGAAAAAAATACTACATTCATAACATGTTAAGGTAATCTATAAAATTTGTGGATGAAACTAATTATCCCAAATTTTATTCATTTTTATTGTTTTAATATCATTTATTTTATTTTTCTATTATTAAAATAATTAATGCATCAGAATTTCGTAAGAATTTAGGGTAATTCTGTATTCACTAAATATTTAAATAAATTTTAATGATGAAGATAAATATTTATTATTTTAAAATAATATTTATGGTCAAAAATATATTGTGGATGACCACATATTTAAATTGTTTTACTAAATTAAATCATAAGTGTGAAAAGTTTGACATTTAATATGTAAAATGTTATAAGGAAATAATCTACATCCTAGTGGATCCAAGAGGTCATAAATTAGACCCATATAGGATTCTGGTAGAAACAAACTCTTATAATAAAATTCGTTGTAGGAATATATTAATTGTGTTGTATTTATAAGATTATTTTCACTCTTAATTATCTTATTTACCCTTAATTGTGGTATGAAATTAATTAATTTACTATTAAAATTGTCCAAAAATAAAAGAAACATATTTACTAAATTGGAAAATTATGATTCGAAATATGCAATCCATTCATCAAAAATGAAAACATATAATTGGATATAGTTAATTTAAAACTAATCGCATAGATGGGGTAAGAATGTGGGGTTTTAATGTAAAAATTATTCATAAGATTGAATAGTTTTCATATACAAATTAAACATGAAAATTATTATAATGAATTATTTGGATTAATAGTATTTAAATTTATCTATTTTTCTAAAAACCCAATTTAAAATATAACATTTAAAATTATTTATATGAACATTTATTTTTCAATTGAAATGTCAAATTTGATAATTTTCCAAAAAAAAAACTTATTAGGGAAATAGAAAAAATTAATATTTGACAATTTTGAAATTATTATTTAAAAATGATGTTTAATTTATAGAATAATATTTTTATATGTTTAATAAAAAATTTAATACAATTTCCCCATAAAATGGTTGAAAACTGGCTTTAGAAAAATACATCTTGATATGCTTAAAAATGGATTTCTTTTTCTATCATGTATAGAAATCTCATATGATAATTTCAGAAATTATATTACATATATTATATATATTTTTTATTAATATATTATATAAATATTTATTTGTTTATTTTATTGGCATAAAACACACTTCGGGTCATTTAAATATTTTTTTATAAAATAAAATCATTTTATATTCAAAAATTGTTTTATTTTAATTTATAATAAAATTTCTACCATGAAATTCAATATATATAAATTTTTATACCATATTTTCATTATTCAGTTAATCGTGTTCATACCCACCAATTTCTAGGCAATAATGATTATATAATAAGAATATTTACTTTTTTTATACTCGTGGTTTTGTATGTTGTTTGCTATTAAATAAATTCCATAATATTAAAAACTCAGGATGTTACACTCTAACCATATGAAATAAATTATGTCTTATCAATTCAAACTCTATATAAGTAATTGATGGGTTCATATTTGAAAATACTATTGTTGAAGATTCCACATAACAAGTCGTATTACTAACACCCCTTCTTAAGGATGGGAAAAGGGAAATGTAAAGGACAAACCAAAACTATGATTCTAAAAAGGATAACATTAATGAAAATATAGAATTGGTAGATAAATATGACTATGATGTTCTCATGGAGAGTTATATAGAACATTGATCACATTAAATTGGTTGATCCAGTCACGACCTGGACCCCGAGGTCAATGTCGTGACTACACCAAGCCTGCCTTCCATAGGCTAGTGGTTGACGACTAGCACTACAAAACTGTATCCCTAAAATGGGAAGAAATTTCCTTTAAAGTGGCATATATGCATAGAGTATAACACAACCTAGATAAACCACTATTTAAATTGTTTTAGGGAAAAGTTTGCTTAAATTAAAGGGGATGAAACAAAATCCAAACTGAAATTACGAATACAACTCAAAAGTACAAATACAACTCAAAAGTTAAAAGAAGCTCGTGGATCATCCACCATGGATACAATCAGAAGGGTAGGAAGAACTCATGATCAGTAGTCCCCACTTCACGTCACACCAAATGGTCCACCTGTGAGTACAATTCATTCCTTTCTCCATCATCCTCGATCAATGTTGTACGTCGTCTGCACAAGACACAACAAGGTGTGGTCGAAGCCCGTGTAGGGGAGAGTATAACAAAACTCAGTAGGGACCACGAGACCCCATAAGTCTCTTAATGTTCCAAAAATGAAAACCATAATGAAAGACGACAACTCTACAGAGGTATATGTCCATACATACACCTATGTTAGCAAGAAATACACGTCTCACACATGAGGTAAGAATACCACAAAGTCAACACCACGATGGTAACATCATGAAGGAAAACGTAGAAACATGTAACAACATGAATGTTACACCACGAAGGTAAAAGTACCACATTGGTATCACCACAAAGCTAGTACCACGAAGGTAAAAGTACAACACTGGTATCACCGCGAAGATAGTACCACGAAGGTAAAATTACCACATAGGTATCACCCTGAAGACAGTACCACGAATGAAAAAGTACCACACATGTATCATGACTAAGATAGTACCATGAAGGTAAAATTCATAGTTCAAATAGAGTCTCTACTCAAACCAGGTTCTTAGTGAATTATAGAAGTTCAAATGATTAGTCGCAAAGAAAGATCATCTTATTCGGTCCAAAGGTACTACAGCTGATTATACATAGTTTGACCTACATAGTATCGATAGGTACTAACCCCCTAAATTTCCCACATAGGATCTGACCCACCTATGGTCGATAGGTACTAACCCCCACTATGACCCAAACATGATCTGACCCACACAAGATCGGTATGCGCTGACCCACACATGATCACTGAGAGATGACCCACATAGGATCTGACCCTAAGAGGATCAGCATTCGATGACCCACATAGGATTACTGAACGCAGACCTACATAGGATCTGTCCCACATAGGATCAGTGCTGACCCATAGAGGATCGCTTGGTACTCACCTCTATATGATCTTTTTCCAAAGTCCGCCTCCCTACCATCCACTGGACTCCCACTAATAGAAAATTTTGGAGAACCACTCCCCAAGACATCGATCATACCTCAACCATCAAAAGCACCATGAATAAGTATCAAAAAGGCATGTCATTTCATAAGGGATCCAACACAATGGACGACGCGACAATCAGAAGCTCGGTCTGTAAGTTATTAGTGTTCTGCTCCGAGGGCCCGGTTGGATTCGGGGTTCGATCCAACCCGACCCTGCTCTAACATTATCCAAAAATCATATGAATTATTCCAAAATGATAGTCTCAATCTAAGAATCTTGTTTCCATAGATGGTTTGTCAAACAGAAGAACTGTTCTCAAGATATGGCTACAAAGGCATATCTGGGACTAGATTGGCCCAGTTCTGGTCCAACTTTGTCAGACCGACCCGGCCTGAAACAACCCACCCCCATTTGGGCTGAATCACCATAGTTCAGGTCGAACCGCCCCGGTTCGGGTTACCCGACCCGGTACGGGTCCGGCACGGCCCGCAATGGGGATGGCCTGGCACGGCCCGCTGGGTGCGGTCTGCCCGAGCTGGCGCCGAAGGGGGATCGGCCCCCCGTCCATTTGGAATGGCAATGGGATGCACCTTTAGGCACTTCCATGTCACCCGTGGGACCTGAGCGGGTCCCTCTGATCCACTATAGTCGGTCAGTCCTCCTCCCTACGTTGTTGTCGGGTGCCACTGATCCACTATGGACGGCCTTGTGTCGGTCACCCTCCAGCATTTGCCGCGGCCAAGCGGCTGCAACCTCATACTCCGATAGCATGTACGTGTGTCAACGCTTCATCGCATGTTCGGTCGGTGTGTCGGCCGTTACTCTGCTCTACTACGGTCGATGGGTCACAACCTCTTCTTCTAGCCGCACAGACGCGTGTTGCACTCTTTCTACACGGTCGGTCGGGTGCCAGCCACCTCCTTCTTCAGAAAAACATCGTAGCATCCTTCCATTACATCAAATTATTACGTTTGCATATTCACGATACTCGGGTAAAAATATTTGGTTCCATATGTCGCACTCAATGAGGCATTGTGTTTTTAGCATCATTAATTATTTGGCATCGAAAAACGCATGAAGAACGCTTGAAGAATGAAAGAAAAGGGGGTCAAAAAATAAGTGTTGAACAATGGACATGTTTATTTGGTCATAATCATTGTGAATATAGAATATAAATATTCAAAAAAAAACATTTAATCATACATAAAATTAAAACCCCTACCTGGAAGAGACGTTGACGAACGACTATCGACAGAACCTCTTTCATCATTGTCATCATTTCGTGAGTCGGTGGTGCTCATCCCTGCTTCCTGGAACCAGTCTCATCCTCTTGGGGATTGGCGTTGTGGTACTTTTCTAGGTGTTCATCACTTAGTGATGTCGTTCCAACACCCCTCTCGAAGATCCATATAAATAAGAGAGGAGAAGGAGTGTGCAACACTCTTGGGATTAATGTGGTTCATTTAATAAATTAACCTCTCAAATTTCCAATGGTGTGGTTTCAAGAAAATAAGTGTGAATCCATTTATTGGCTCGACACGTCGCCAGTCCCTCCAGTGTCATTCGTCCGTTATAAGAAAGATAGAAAAAAATAACAATCATGTTATTTTATTAATCATTAAAAATTCCACAAAAATAACTTTTTCACCTGACCTACTTCATTAAAAGTAAATACTTCCTTAAGTGAATCCTGACACTACAGATTCAATGTTTCGCTTGTATTTTTAATCCGAGCACCAGTTCAAATGATTAAAAAATATCGCTCACGCTTTTAATGAAAGTACTCGGAAAAAAAAGTTCAAAAATTTATTAACACTCACCCTCAACCCGTGTCAGTCGAGGTTAGGCTCTTCCTACGTAAAACATTCCCTAAAAACCCCAACAGTACACTCTGATATCCAATCTGAGTTACAATTTAGAATTTATGGATTTTTCAATAAAATAATTGTCACTTAATTATTTAATTTACGGCCAAAAACTAACTTTCTCTACTTGCACTCGCCGTCCAATGTTAGTATCTGCATAAAGAAATAATATCCTCAGGAGTTCAACGGTGGTCTCTTAATTTTAATCTGAGTTAATTTTCATGAGTTATAAGCTTTTGAAAAACAAAATAACTTTATTTAATTATTTTATTTATGGTTTTGCCATTTTTGGGATTTCTCACAGTACGCTTGCACTGAATAAACTTTAGTCGCTCCTAGAGTAAACCTGCCATGTTGAGTGAAACAACGCCCTCAGATTTCTGGCCCAAGGATCCATTTAAGAGTTATTCCAATTTTTATAGAAAATTTACAATGCACGTTAATTAAAACATATAAACATTGAAGGTTCATTCTGGGCTCTCTGGGCCTTTGAATTGTTTGCCGTTAGATTTCTCGGTCTTGAAATAATTCTATATAATTAAAGAAAATATATGGAAATTCTTGGAAATTACATTCTCCCCAACATAGTGTTTTACTTCCCCGGAAGCCACAACATAGACTAAGGAATCATATGGGGGTACTGAGCATAGATCTGAGCCTCCCTCTCTCATCTTCTCTCTTCGAGGTTTCCATGCTGCCAGCGAACACGCACTATAGGTATCGATTTCCCACGAAGAACCCATTCCTGTTGATCCTAAAACTCCATCAGGAACTCCATAAAAGTAACCCCACCATCAATGTTCATCTCTCCCTAGTCGATAATGTGAAATGGATCATGAACACATCTCCTCAGCTGTAACACATGGAATATATTATGGACCTGGTCCATCTGTGGGGAAAGAGATAGATAGTACACCACCTCTCCCACTCTGTTAAGAATCTTAGAAGGTATGATGATACTCATACATAACATTCCATCCTGGTCAAATATCTGTAATCTTCATCAAGGCGAGACATGTAGGAAGACATGGTCTCCCTCCTCCTGTCGTCAACGGACTTCTGCCTGCTCTATGTAATTTTCACTTTCTAACAAGCGAGGCATCGTGATAGGAACTCTGTCATTGCTTCATTCAACCCAAGATATCAGTTCTGATGTCAGAGGTCCTAGTGCATCTTTGCCACTCCAGGATGTACTGCCATAGGGGATGTATTGAACTTGCTCAACACCTCCCCCCGTAGAGCTACTATTACCATGGTATGTTTTCTGAAGAGGATGATGTGATCCCAACCTTTAGAAAATCCATCAGGTGCATGCCCTAAGAATATTTGAGCACGACGAGTCTCGTAGTCAGTTTCCCCAAGCTGCACCTCCATCACTCTCTGAAGGAGTGGGGTGTGAATGTCATAGAATAGAGGTATGTTTCTCCATCTCTATCAACAAAAGATATCTGCAACGCAGCTATAAGCTCTGTCACCTCACCCAGCAACTGCATACCAGATCTCCTACTGAGTGCATCTACAACCACGATCCCCTTCCCATGAGTATAGACTATCCTAAAGTCATAGTCTTGGAGTTACTCTAGCCATCACTATTGTCTCAAGATAAGGTTCTTCTGAGAGAAGATATACCTGAGACTCATATGATCAGAGTAGACTGTAAAATGTATGCCCATAAATGAGTGTCACCATATCTTCAGAGTAAATACCACTACCGCTAACTCCAGTTCATAGATATCATAGTTCAATTTTTTGGTCTCTGTCTCAGCTCTTGAATTCTCTGCTAACACATCTCTGTCCACAATAATGGCTCCCCATTTTTTGTCAAAGATTACAAAGGTGTCGCCACCCTGAATAATTCAGGCACAAATCCTCTGTAGTACCTAGCCAAAGCATACATCCCTCTCCCTTCATGGATGTAAACCTAAAAAAATCTTTTGAAAATATGTCCTCATGCTCTACCACTTCTGTTAAGAACTGAAAACTAAAAACTCATTCTTCCATGAGGGTAGATTTGGATGACTCAAGAGTGATCGGTTGCACCCTCTTATGCATGAGTTTATCCTATTCTACCTAGTATTCATTTTTTGTCGACCAAGGAAAATCCCATTCCCACATTATAGGTAATACAAAACCTTTTTTCCTAATACAATCAATCTGATTATGAACTGTGGATGTCCATTCCATACACAAACAAACTATGTATGGCTTCGACACTACCACCAAGAGGTTCCAACCAAAAATCCCTCCTCAAGGGACATATAACACCGTCAGAGTAATTGTTTTTATTGAGTCTACTCCCAGTGGTATCTATACACATGAGGGTCAAGTCAACGACTTAACCAGAAACTATAGGTCTTAGAAAAGATTTGTGGAAGGAAGTAATGATTGGTACCTATGTCTATTAATACAGAACCTAGGAGTAGACACAGACCATTCATTGAATCATTACTAGAGCCCGTGTGTCACACTCCTTGACCGTATGTAGCTACTCTCATCCCATGTCTTCCAAATCCATGAGACTAATGGGGACCAAAAATTGGGTTGTTTGTAACATGTCGAAATGTACACCACCCCATGCTGCTCTTCTAGCTCTGTATCAACTTCTACAGCCCATCAGATTCATCTGTCCCTAACACTTATTCTTCCTAAAACATTTTTATATTCCCAAGCCTCTAAGAAAGGTGCCAATTTCCTACTCTCCAACTACTAAAATTCACTAGTTGTATCCACTCATCCAATGAACATTCAATTCAAATGTTCCCTCTATCACACTAATATAGTTAAGAATGTATGGAGAAATAGTATGGATTAGGCATCCATAAACAAACGATTCTCAGAATTATAATCCCCAAAGCACTGATCATATATTATTCATCGTGTACCAGGAATGGTCAGTACAACTCGATTAATACTCAGCTACCGACAGGGCATCCTGATGAAGGTATAAAAGATCTAGAGAACTCTCAGCCACCACCTCAAGTCAGTCCTTAGCCACCTGTGGGTCGTGATCTCCTCGGAAACTAAGGGGGGTCTGATGCTGAAACTCACGTAAGGAGCTAAGCCTAAATGTGTCCTCTACCAGTACTTCTAGTTGTAAGTGTTTCCCAATGGGCTGTGGTACTTCCGGTACACCACCCGAAGGTGCCAATGATGAAAGAGGGCCCTGCACCGTGGCCTCATCGCTCAGTGGGTCATCATCGTGTACACTCTCGAGAAACCTGGGTGGCTATATTTGTGGTGGAATCCTGATAAGGAATAGTTGCACTGTGGTCATTAAGTTATAACTGGTGAGATGACTCCAAAAGTACCAAAATAATAACTTTTAAAAAACACACGCAATATGTGTTTTCATGTGCTGATTCGGAAATCAGAATTTAGGGTCCTTTTGTATGGATACATTGGCTGCTTCACCAACACTGGACTCCCCGAACAGAAAAACAGATGCATAGCACTTATCACTATTGCTTCATAGAAAAGATCAGAGTCATAGTTCTTTGGTATAACTGAAATCCTCTAATACCACTTTATCATGACCCGTCCCAAGGGGACCGTTCCATGACTACCCCAAGACAACCTTCCATAGGCCAGGGGTTGGGGACTAGCACCAGAAATTTGTATCCTTATAATGGGAAGAAATTTCCTTTAATCCTGTACATACACATAGAGTAGAATGAAACATGAAGCACCCACTAAGTAAACATTTGTTGTAAAAAGAGTGTTGAAAGTAAAGGGGATGGAATACAAGCCCAACTAAAAGTACACATACAACTCAAAAGTACAAATACAACTAAAAAGTTAAAAACATCTCTTGGATTTTCCACCACGGATCCTACCAGAAGGGTAGGTACAACTCATGATCAAAATTCCCCACATCACATCACAGCAAATGATCTACCTCCATGTACCATCCAGTCCTAGATCCCTCAACCTTGGTCAATGTTTTACGTCATCTTCACAACACACAACATGCTATGAGCAAAGCCCATGCAGGGGTTTGTATAATGATAATCAGTCCCGAGACCCCATAGGTACCTTAATTATCCACAAAGGAAAACCAGAAAGAAAGACAACAACTCTACATTGGTATATTCCACATATACACCTAACTTATAAAGATATACACATCTCATACATGGGGGAAGAATACCACAAAGGTAAAACCACATAGGAAAAACTACCACACAAGTAACACCTCGAAGGTTACACCAGGAAGGTAATAGTACCAAACCAGTATCACCATGAAAATAGTGCCACGAAGGAAAAAGTACAACATGTGTATCACCAAGAAGATAGTACCACGAAGGTAAAAGTACCACACATGTATCACCTCAAAGATAGTACCACAAAGGTATAAGTACCAAACATGTATCACCATAAAGATAGTACCATGATGTTAAAAGTATTAGTTCAAACATAGTTTCAGATCAAACCATGATTTCAGTGATGTGTTGAAGTAAAGATGATTAGTTGTGAAGCTAGATCATCTATTTTTTCAAGATGTACTACTATTGATTATATGGATTCTGACCCACACAAGATAGATAGGTACTAACCCCTACAATGACCCACAGAGTATCCGACCCACCAGGAGTCAATGGGTGCTAACCCCCTCTATGACCCATAATAGATCTGACCCACACATGATCAGTATGCACTGACCCACACATGATCGATGTTCGCTGACCCACACAGGATCGGTATGCACTGACCCACACAGGATCGATGATCACTGACCCACACAAGATCTGACCCACACAGTATTGTTGCTGACCCACACAGGATCACTCAGTACTGACATCTGTATGATCTGTCTCTAACCTCCACCTCACCGCCAGCCACTGGATTATCGCTAATAGCATGTTCAGGAGAACATTTACCCAAGACATCGGTAGTAACTCAACCATCAATAAGTTCCAAGAAGAAGTATAAAAAAGTTCTGTCATGTCATAATGGACACAATGCAATAGACGATGTGATAATCAGATGCCCAGTCTATAAGTTATTAGCGTTTCTGCTCCTAGGGCCTGGATGGATTTGGGGATCAATCCAACCCGAATATGCTCCAAAATTATCCAAAACTCAAGTGGAGTATACCAAAAGGACAATTTCAATATGAGGATCTTGGAGCCATAGACAGTTCATCAAAAAGACTCCTTGTTCTCATGATATGGTCATATAGGCGTACCCGGGTCTCGATGGGCCTACGTCCGGTCTGACCCGGCCTGTCCTGACCTGACCAGTCCAACCCACCCCACTGACACTGTCTAACCATGATAGAAATAATGTTCTATTGTACCCCTTTCCATTTATAAAATCAATGAACAATTCCTATAGGCGCTGCCGTGTCACCCACAGGACCCGAGCGGGTCTCGACGATCTACGATGGCTGGCTGGTGCTCCTACCTGTCCTCCACCCAGTGACACAGTCGTGCACTGCTAGTCTGTCATGGCTAGTAGGGTGTCCCCCACCCTTAGGCCTTTTTCATTTCCTCCTTATCCTACGTCAGGGATGTGTGTCGCCTCTTCACCACGTGGCTAACCGGTGTGCCGGACGCACCCCTTCTCTGTCGTGGCCGACAAGCCGCACCCTACTCTTCCGGTGGCATAGACATGTGCCACCCTCCTTCCATGTGGCCTACCTAGTGCTCGCCGCCACCTTCTACCTCAAGCCATCTCATCTTCATTTGAAGCTCAAAAATTATGACTTTCACATATTCACGATCCTCGGGTCGAGATCTTGGCGTCCATATATCACGCTCAACAAGACATTGTGTTTTCAGTGTCATTAATTATTTCGCTTTGAAAAAAAAACGATGAACACACATATAACCATTGAAGAGGTGGTCAAGGTATAAGTGTGGTATGATGACCATGTTAGTTTTTCTATCGTCATCGTGAATCGAGAATTTGATGACACAACAAAAATATTTATTCATCCTTCAAATTAAAACCCATACCTGGAAGAGAAGTTCGAGGATGATGGTCGAAGAAACCTCATTCGTTGTTTTCATTGGTTCATGACTCCATGGTTCTCATCACTGCTTGCTGAAACCATTATTCTAATCGAGGTGGTTGGCATCGTGGAAATTTTCTGGGGCATCGTCGCTTGGTGAAGATGTGCCAACACCCCTCCCCGAACTACATATAAATAGAAGTGGAGAAGGAATGTGCAACAATCTGGGAATTATTGAGGTTCATTTAATTAATGAACCTCCAAAATTCCCAATGGTGCGGTTACAGGAAAAGAAGATTCTATCCATTTATTGTCTTTACACGTCGTCAGTCCCTCCAGTGTCGTTCGTCTGTTGGACAAAAGAAAGAAAATAAAATAACAACTATTTTATTTTATTAATCTTTCAAAAGTCCACAAAAATAACTTTTTCACCCGACCTACTTCGGTAAATTTAAGGCCTCCCATAAGCGAATCGTGGCGCTGCGGATTCAACGGTGACCTCAGATATTTAATCCGAGCACTAATTCAAAATTTCCAATATGTCGCTCACACGTTTGCTGATCATACCCGAAAAAAAATGTTCAGAAAATTATCAGTAGTCACCCTTGAGACGCGCCGGTCGAGGATAGGCTCTACGTAAGTGAAACATCCCCCAACGAACCCAAAGGTACTCCCAAATTTACAATCTGAGTTACCATTTATATGTTATGGATTTTACAATAATATAATTGTCATCAAATTAGTTTATTTACAGCCATAAACTAACATTCTCTACTAGCTTGTGCTGACCAAAGTTGGTATCTTCCTAAAAAAACAATACCTTCACATGTTCAGTGGTGGTGTTGGATTTTTAATATGAGTTACAGTTCATGATTTATAAGAATTGTAAAAACAATATAAGTTTATTTAATTATTTTTTTACTGTTATTCCATTTTCGGGTTTTCTCATAGTAGGTTTGCGCAGACTAAACGTAAGTCGTTCCTTGGGTAAACCTGTCATCCTGAGTGCAACGGTACCCTCTGATTTCTGATCTGGGAAACTGTTTACGAATTATTTTACTTTTTCATGAAAACTTTTTATGGAAGTTAATAAAAGCATAAAAAAACTATGACGGTTCATTCCAAGAACATCTGGCCTCAGAATCTCTTTCCCTCAGATTTTGCATTCTGCAAATAATTCTATATAATTAAGAAAATTATACAAAAATTCCATGAAATTACAGTTCCAGTGAAGGTAAATATCCATAAGTCCGTAGACCATGTAAGTGTAAAATGGTCCTTGGTATTGTCCCAAATGATGATAAATTGAAAACAATTTTTATAAAACCCTTATTCCTATAGTTGATGCCTTATATCACTCTTTAATAATATAATTAAATATATTTTTTATTTTATAAAAAAAATTGTTCTTTTTTTCTATGACTGTTTCTACTTCATTTCATGGCGCATGACTCATCATAAGGTAATGTAATACATTTTTCTATATAACCTTGTATAAATATCATCTCAAACTATTTCGTAAAAGATTACATTTTCCAAAACATTATTATCAAATACTTTATAAGTGAGATCAAATAATTTTAAAATTTTATATATCATTAGTTTTTAATAAACAATAAGTATCTCATCAATCATCACATATAATACATGTGAACACCTTCATCATTTATTATTTTGAAACATGGTAATAGATTGAATTACCATAAATACGTATTGACCAGATGAATTCATCATTACACATTAAATAAAATATATATTATTGGATATATTCTATAAATCCAATATTGGTGTAAAATCCATTATTAATAGAATAAATTACATTTTCAAGAAATCGTTAATCAATTCCAAGGTAGCGTGTAATATCCAATATACATTATAAATATCAATCGTATCTCTATAAAAATCACTATTTTAACATCAGAAGCATAGTAAGAACATTTTTTCCATCAATAACGTGTTTTACAAGATTTTTTACTATTATATGAATCATTATTCTTGGTAATTGGTATCAATCAACACATGATTGTAAATCCATGATGAAAAATTACTACAATATAATCCTTATAAATTTCATAAGACATATATCTTGGATACCATCAATAACATACATTTTCAACATTATTCACAGATGTAAATAAAATAGAATACTCTTCATTCCACTTCATCTATATCAATAATAAAAGAATGACCTTGATCCCTTATATTATTCAATGGAATAATATTGTGACTCATGGGGAATTCGTTTTCCTAGATCCCCATATTATTTCATTTTTTACTGAATATAATACTTTTTATATTTCATTTTTACTTATTTTTTAGGATACCCTTATCTCCAAACATAAAATAAAATCATAATACCTTCAATTACTTAGTCGGATAATTTTTTCCACAATTACCACATGTGGTAAAATATTTTCTTTCCTTCGCACATTTTTCCAAATTTTTCATTGTTTTCCGCTAATTATATTGCTTCCCTTAGAAGCCATATGCCTTGGTGATTTTTTTCACTATCTTGAGAGCCCATAAAACAATTTTATTATTGGCATAAAGTGATTGTGGGACCATCATTCTTCAGGTACATTCTTTAATCCCTTCAAATAAAGGGTCAATATTTCAATCCATATTGTGTACGTTATCTGAATCATACATATAAAACTATGTAAAGTAATTTTCATACTCACAAAAACCTTATTCTTCCTTTTTATTTAATCTAATGAACACTCTCTTCATTTAAAATAATTCCAATTGAGAAAATTATTTGTCGAAGAATGTATCCTTAAAATCATTCCACTGACTTATTTTTATTCCTCCTTCACTAGATATATTCTCCATCAATTACCACCGTTGGTTAAAAAAGTCGTTGAGGTAATATACTGTAAGTGTGGCCTTTTCCTTTTCATTGTATCCCAACACTAAAAACGTCCAAAAATACATATTTACTTACTCACCTATAACATTATTACTAGTCACACATATGGGTATAGGATTCAATCCCATAAGGTGATCCAACATCTGAGAGACTCACTGTTTAATTGGTTTCTCCATCTCAGTGTAGTTATTTTTCATAACCTGATTAAGATGCCAAATACTAAACATCATTTTTATTATTCTTTTTCCAACTATATTAGTTCCATAAAAAATAAAATAACTACATTTTACATGAGTATTTTTAATATTATTAATCCCATTAAAAATTTATAAACAATGGAATATACCGTATTTGATTATATCAATATGAAACATAATGTATAATTCCAAAACTAGTGAAATACATAATAAAAATTGAAATTTTTTTGAAAATATTATCTTAAATTCCTATCCATTATACCTTTGGCATGTTATTATGTGATTTTACTCAAATTATATCATTGTTTTATTTTCAATATTCGACCGTTTTCTAAATATACTTCTCAAAGATCTCTTCTACAAAAATTAAATTTTCAGAATCCTTGGAAACTCATTCAATGATCTATTCTACAAAACCAGGGGAAAGGATGAAAAATAAGAGTGAGCTCAAATCCTTAGTAAGGATATAGTATAGCGACAGAAGAAATGAATCAATTATCATAATTAACATGGTAAGGTAGTTAATTGAGAACACATTCCACTTAAAAAACTAGATAAAGAAGTAAATATGGATGGTTAAATAACTGATCACACATGACATATAAATAATAAATTGACAATTAAATATATCCACATAAATGTTTTTATTGAATACACTATGGATAATAATAATTAGTTTCCAAATATAATATATTCTTAGTTATTGGACATGGAATATCTAGAACATTAAATTATAACTTCAACACCCTTAAAAATATTATTTGTTCTATGTTTACTTCTTGCATGATTGGTCCCCATTGTGATAATACCACTACATCGAGGATAAATATATAACCAGGCCCCACCCATATTTACCTATCCAAAACATTCCCCATATATTGAAATATTCTATTTAATTCATTAATCATTTTTTCTTTTCAAAAAATATCAATATTTTGTAAAAGATTAAAAAATAACATTATTTCATCAGTCAGTAAAATAACATTTAATATAAACATTGAACATAAAAATAGTACACATATTTTCCATCAATCACGTACTTAATACATGAAATATGGATATTTAATAAAATATTAAATGAATAATTATAATAAATATAAGTGTTAGAATATACATAGTATAAAATAAATTATTCTCCAAATATTAAAATATTACTCAATGAAGTGAAATTGAGACACGTCCCTTCCCTTACATTTACTTTCATCTAATGGAATTTATCATCTTATTTAATGTTTTTAATAATGTTTTTAATTTATTCCAAAACATTATCAATATTTATAATATCATGTATTATTCTTAGATAACGTCGTATCACCCGTTTGTAAATAATCTCTCATTATTTCCTTTTTCCAATGTAATAACTCCTTCTTTTGTATGGTTTGACTGATTATTTTTTTACTCTTTCATGGATCACGATTTAATAATATATATAATATAAACAATGATATAAATATCAAATATTTTATGTTCATATTTATTTAGAGTAAATAATAAAATATAGAGATAGGAAATGGAATACACAATTAATGGATATAATAGGTTGTACGTCCAAATGAATATTGTTTCCACATTCTTATCATATTGAATGATGAAGAAATAAATTTTATATATGTAAATTATCATTTCAGTATCATTTTTCTGTTATATATATATCAATTAAGTTAATTAAAATAATCCTTAATATATTTCTTTTAATGTATGAAGGAATCACATTTCTTAGAGGATGTGGCAGTCCAGACACCCATGCACAATGTTATTGTATTCCGAAAAAATGGGAAGCATTAATATGTGAGTGTTATAATAATTAAAAAAACAATAAATAACTCTTAAAAATAATAAATATCATATTGAATAAAATTAATCATTATTCACATTCATGAAAGGAGGTAATGGTAGAATGAAAGCCATCAGTTTGTTAGGCCGTAGTCTTCCTTAAACACGATCAATGATTATGTATTCCCTTGGATGGAAGTGTTTGATGTTGTAGGTAATACATGTAATGACCAATCTCAATGGGTCACATTTCTCTACACTATATTATCACCTACAATATACTAGGGGAAGGAGGCTAGTACTGAGTAGGAATATCACTAACATGGTAGGCCTTGGCCAAAGTACTTGTATGCACACACACATCTCTAAGCATAAAAAAATTATGAAATATAAAAACAACTAAGCTAACATGAATTAATACATCTGAGTACAATAACCAGAGTATGATAAAATGTAATGGAATGTAGAATAGGAAAAATTAATTCCCCCAACAAATAGTATGAAACACAAGTCCATGATGAAATTAAAACTGGGAATCTTGTTAGAATACCATCATAACACAACTCGATCTATCTAGTCTCACTAAGAACCTTATGGTCCTCATCCGTCGAGGACTCTGTAAAAAGGATAATCATCTACCTAAGACATTATGTGTTTGATAAAATATCATTTGGTGGTTAATATAACAATACTTAATAGGAAACCCAAAAACAACAAAGCATAAAGAAAATGAAATACATTAATCTCTACATAGGTATATACCTACAACACATATAACATGAATATCTAAATATCCTCAACAAATACACATATTATAAAGGTATGTCACAAACTTAGTAAACCATCCGAGGATTCTAGATCAAAAATACCATGAAGCACAAATCCAGAAGAATACACTCTTGAGTCTTAGAGAACTAGTGAAATTCATTTCAGAGGTAATTCACACCAGGTCTCACCATTATAAGTACAAACAAAATGACTGAAAATATATGATACATATAAGAGGATCACTTCTATTTTCATGTGTTGATACCAAAACTCAATATAGATTAACTTGTTAATTACATGAATGATGAATATGTATTTTTCTCTTGAAGATATCACAAACACCACCTATAGAATGAAGATGAATAGAGGATCTCACTTCGGGCCTCATGAATGGATTCTAATGGCTCTATTCAAGAATTCGTGATGATGGAATTGTTGTACTATGTGTATGAGGAAATTCCTTACTAACCATTTTGGAATGGATATAGGGAACTCACACTATTGTACCTTTTCTGAGACACATAAGAAAATATATTTGTTCCACATATATTAATGTACACAGAGTGTAGAAGAGGTAAATTATTTTGTCCCTTGACCTCAGGTCCTTGCAGTGTAAGTGTCCCATGTCTCAAACTATTTTGGTGTCTGTGTGAAGTTGATGGCATGTAGGTTTCACATATTCTCTACTCGTGTGTCATTATATTTCATAGTCTAGGTATTCTTTCCCATGTACTAGTACTAGGATTAGGCCATGTACATTTGATTATGACATGTCCTGGTAGGGTAGTACATGGACTTCTACAACTCGTTCACTCCACCCTATATCTATGTATTGTCTGAGGTACACGTTGGGTCTCCAGGGAAATAACACATGTCTGGTGATAGGGGGTCAGATGTCGTGTGATACATATGTTACTGTAAAACATTATCCACCACACATGTGGCCCCACATAGTGTGCGGAGCTAGACTACATGTTTTGTATCACATAAATTTTCTAGAATTCTAGACCAGGAAGCTAATAATCCTCTTCAATTATCTGGTCTATCCTTTCCTAAAAATCAAGGATCAACCTCATCTAAGCCTTTACTTCATCAAAAAGTATGTTATTCCCATAAAATCCAAATGCAAAATGGATCTACATGATTTTTCTCATTATGCACCTATGAATTCGGAAGAACCCAAAATCGGGTATACAAAGTAGTTTGATACATTGCCACTTCAATCATTTCACTAGTATCTTTTCTTACCGACACCATTTCTAAACTATTAGATTGGTGTTCTAATAGATGGGTGTGAAATGGTTGGTTAATTGGGATATTTTGAATCCTGGGACAGAATAAGAACACTCGAAAGGAATGAATAATCGAGGAAGAAATCAGATGAAATATAATAAGGATTGATCTTAAACTGATTTTCTTATTGATATTTATTTATTTTATATTATAATGACAAATGAGGAATAATTAATAACAAATAAATCAACCTGAAAACTCCCTCCAAATAAAACCATCCCAAAATATTATTGACCCATGTATAAATATGATCCTTGATTGATTCTCATTCTTCAAATAAATATTCAATGGGTAATAAGTCCAAATCAAACAAATATCCTACCATAATTCGGATGGATCATTGAGAAAGTATGATTCTACTCCATGATCATTTGATAGATCCTTTGGATCTATTATGTTTTGATCGTTAGTCCATTATCAAGTCATCATTCATTTGACATAAATCATTTCAATCTCAATCTAGAGACTTTACAATGCTTCCAGGGTTCTGTGTTTAATATTTGAATTTATCTATAATAGTATATTTAAAGATAGTTTAATCGATGTATGATGAATTTAAAACAAATTAGTTTATTTCATTTTTATTTTACGTTATTCTCCCATGATGACTTTTTCCACAAGAACCCCTCCCTAACCAAGGTTATGTCTCACCTTGGCTAACACCAACCTTTTGAACTCAATGATTCCATCATATTTATATTCCAAGAACTCATTTAGATGTTGTTGTACTGTATTAGAAAAACTACGCACAAAATTTATGAACTCGTACTTCATGAAGGTATGTTATTGTCTAATTTTGTTTTTAATCACTTGATGGTGGTTGAATAATTGTGTAACGGGTGTTTTAAAGAAGCACAATGGTGTTCTGAGCATTCAAGACAAGAATGAAAGAGAAAGCCGGCCATCCTTTACATGTTCCAATTTTTTTTAATTGTTTTTGGTATCTTTGTTAGGGGGTATCGAAACCATGTGTCGTTTTATAGAGTCATTTCACATTACTGGTGCATATTTTTCCATGCCATGTGGGCCTCCCCATGTAACTGTTACAGTTTACCCTCTTTTATAGAGGTAGGTGCACAGTTTTCACACAGCTTGGAAAAATGTGGGGTTGAACCATCTGCCCCATTAACATGTAAGGATTCTAGTTTAACACTAATGTTTTGTGATCATCGTAGGTAGTATTGGATTCTATAAATTAAGACCTAGGTTTATTGTTTCTTTGGACAATTCCTTGCAATACAACAGATGAAGAATATGCAGTGGATTTTGGGTGGTTATTTGCATCAATTTACCATTCGTGAAGGGAAGTCAGATGATGTGATGATGGATTTCATAGTGGGCCTCATGAAAATATCTCATAGTAATTATTTGATCTTAGTAGTCATGGATTTGATGACTAAATAGGATCATTAATTTTCAATTCAAGATGCATTCACAATGGACTAGTTTGGTGAGTTATATGTTTATTATATAGTTCAGTTTCATGATGTTCCATAGACTACAGTTTCGGATTTTGATCTGCATTTATCTTTCTTCTTAACATAGGGATTATTCAAGGTTCTGGGTACCCATGTTTTTGTAGTATGGCCTTCCACCCACAAATGGATGGGAAATTAGTTCATACTATTCAGGAGTTATTATACTTGTTGAGGGAATGCGTGTTAGATGTCAGTGGATCGTGGGAAAATTAAGTGTCACTTTTTTAGTTTTCCTATAACTATAGTTACCATGATAAAATTCATATGAAACCATTTGAGGAACTTTTTGGTTGACCATGTTTATCTCTATTTTTTGGATGGAGGCTGGGGAATCAGAGCAATTGTGATCGAGTCTCATTCAAGAGATGTCATAATATATTTAGATTATTTGGAAATGTATGGATATTGATCAGAGGAGGCATTAGTCATATGCAGATAGGATTCATAGATCTCTTGATTTTAGGGGGTGTGATCATGAGTTTTTTTGGGTTTCATCAATCTTGGGTGACCATCAGATTCGATAATAGGTTATGTTGGTTCCCAAGTACCTTTCTCTATTTGAGATTATGGATAAGATGAGACCGATGTTGTACCGATAGTCTTTCCCATAATGGTATAGTGGTATGCATGATTTCATTCCATGATTCAGAGCTTCACCTATATAACCCCGACCCATATCATGTGATTGGATTTCAGGATGTTTAAATTTAGGTAGATGCTTCCTTTTAAGGGCATTTGGTTCATATTGTGTAATATCCAGATAAAGTCTTCTAGGGAATAGTTGGGCCTATGGTTTGAGTTTTATGCCAGCATGGTAATGTTTAGGAAGAATGTTCCGTTAGAGAGTAAGATAAGTGGGATTAGTATCCATATATCTTTTCTTCAAAATATCAATAATTCTACAGAGAGTGACATGAGGATGATCCATTAATTTATAGGGAGGTTGTAAGATCTCATACTTCGTAGAGGTACATTCTCATTTAAATTTTGGTTTGAATCCCTTTATATGGGCTACATAAATTCTTACTATGTGAAGGAGGAATATTAGGGGTGTACCAAGGGTTCATGTCATGAAATAAATGGAAATCAGTCCATTATGTGCATTCTTCAACGGTTTTTCATGGTTTGAAGAAATTGTATGATGGGTGAGCCAAACAGTGCGACATTGGAGTGCCTTTTGGTGTGAATCAAAGATCCAGGTATGTCTAATTCTCCTCTTACATTTATTTTCTGTATTAGGACTTTTGGTTTCATTATTTTTCTTCATAATCCCTAGAGATCTATTTTTTAGTATATCTTTGGTTGGGACTCCAAAGGTGAATGAATCCTGATTTAAGGATACTTTTAAGAGTTTTTTCATCTCTTGATTTGAGGTAGGTGATCTAAAATTTATATCCCATAGTTTTATTGTTGATTATTTCATATTTTTTGTTATAGTTATTTTAATTTGAATTTAATTTTATACCTCTAGTAAAATTTATAAAAATGGTTAGCTATGATATAATTTAAACCCCTCAAAATCCTTGTTGGACATATTGAGATTTATCATACTGATTTGGGGACACCCAAGAGGGATCCAACATTCTCGGAGATGAAAATTTGTAATGATGATTATAGAGTTTCCATAAATTGAAATTTTACCCATGATGGATATATTTACATTTTAGTTTACATTATAGAAGAGGCACTACTGGTAGTTGTGTCTAGTGGTTATCAATAAAATAAGGTATTATTTGGAAAATGTGGAATATTGTTAAAGGTAATAATGTTTTTGTGAAAAGTGAATTTTGAATTATACATGAAATGATTAACTAGGTTATATATTGTAAAATTATTAACATGTTAAATAGGTAAATTCCTTTGAGTTGACAAATTGTTTAATTGGGATACTGAATGGGAATTGTTGAATATTCAATGATGGTTAAGGTACAAGGAAGGGAAATGGGTTGAATGGGATATGAAACATTATTGGTAAGTGTGATAATGGGTTGAGGCCTAATTTTAATTCAAATATTGAATAATTATGATAAGTGAATGTCATGGTTATTTATTGTGTATAGTTTCTGATTTGGTTTATGTGGTAAATGGATAAATAATCTTGTACGCTTTTTCGGTGGTGTTGGAAAATTGACTGAGGCTCTTGTTACGGGTTGGGTTGGGGTGATGCTTTAAACCCTACCTATATTAAGGCTCCATGTTATGTGTGTTGTAATTAATCATGAAATTATTATCCCTGATGAGATATGGAAATAGAATTATTCCCTTTTTCAAGATAGATGTCCAACTTATGCTGATGTATGAATGATCTAAACGCCTAAATCATGGAAATTTTGATGAAAATGAATCTAGTAATTAATATTATATAAGTTATGAAAATTTATATACTGATAGAAATTTTTAATGTGAATATTGTTAAATAATATCACCATTGATTCCCTTTGTTTACGTTGTCATTTATTTGGTACATTCATGCACTATCGGTTTAGACATTATATTTTGTTGAAACCAGTAGAGGTGTTATACTCATTTATACTCACACCCTTCTCAGGATTCCATTGGGAACTTCAGAATACTTTATGGTTTCAGGTCAGAATAAGGGAAATGGACCTATGCAAGGGTGTTTAGAGTGGCTTGGGTTGTTCATGTCTGGGGATCCGGACATGGTGTCAGGACCCATTTTGGGGATGCTTCCATTTGTCTTAAATTGGGGTTTCCATTAATTTATCCATCGTTGTCTTGACATATTATGTTTATTTTTTGGTTGGGGTTTGTAAAAAAATTTCGGTGAAAATTGGTAATACATATTTTCGGTTAATTGTTAATTTTTTATTATGTCATATATTGTGAATTACTCTGATAATGACGGTATAGTCTCCCCACATGTTTATTTATAACCTCACTATTATTCACCAACATCTGGCATAATGGTAGGCATGCTTGCAGTAATTTGGGGACTCGGCATGGGGAATCTGTAAGTGGCTTCTAGGTTGGGTATTTTAAAAGGTTTTATGAGAGAATTTCTTTTTTTGTGGTCTCATTATATGGGGTTGGTAGGTAGGAAACTAGGATGTGTTAGATCTTGGAAATGAGCACATTATTTGGTGTTAGTAACCCATGTACAAAGGAAAAACCAAGTACCCAGGGTGGTAATTGTTGTTCATATTATTCATTGCTATGGTTGAATGATATTTCACCATGGGTTGATATGAAATTTGTGTGATATAAATGTTTTATAATATTTTTTGTCATGGCTCGAATAGCATGAGGTTGTGAATTCATGAATCATTTTAGTCACCTGTGGATATAGGTTGCATGCATCATGGTTAGAAAATAAGGGAGGGTTGTGTGGGACATTAAGAATATGATGAATTATATTATCTTAAAAATTAAGAGAAAATGGAATCTAATAATGATGATGAAAATGTGTAAATTAAAAAAAAGATAATGGAATGTTCTTAATTAAGGGTTGTGATTGATTTAAAAGTTTTCTTTTAACATGTTGTGAAATGGGAAATGTGTTTTAGAGGATGAATTTATGTTGTTAGTCTGGAAATGGTTTCAAAAAGGTGACAAAAGACATGTCAATGACTATGTTTGTTGGCTTACCCCATGATAGAAATGACCCATGGTAGGGATGATTTAGTGTAGAGTTCCAAAAGTGGTTATTTTTCAAAGAGACTGTGTATGAAATGGGTTTTTTTGTAGCTGGTAGAGATCTTCTTTCTTGTGAAAATTACCTCTGTATTATTCTACGTGTTCATAGATCTATATTTTTGTATTGTAGAGAAATGTCACCAAGACGACGTGCGCTGGTTGGGTGATAAGAGGATATCATCAATAATTCTCTACTATAATTGGAGTAGGAACCCTAGAGATTTATGGTAATATAGGAGATGATGAGTTCATTGATAATTCATTCATTTTATGCAAATGATGGAACATGTCCTAAGGCAGGTTGTGCCAAGTGTGTTTGAATTGACTAGGGTGTTTCAATTGCAGCACCCTATAACCTTTTCTATAGATGGTGGACCTAATGTAGCCAAATTTTAAATAGATTCCATTCCGAAAATTCTTTATCACAAAAAGACACCTCATGATACTAGAGTTAGAATGGCGTCTTATATGCTGTTGGGTTTGGAATAGTGTTGGAATGATGTTTTGGCCCAGAATAAGCTAGTTCATGGTATTACATGGAATTATTTCTAGAAAAATTGAAGGGAAACATATATCTAGAGACCTTAAGGTAGGATAAGTATGTGGAATTTATGATTTTTATCCAAGGATCTAGGTTAGTGATGGGGTATGATTGCCGCTCAACCAACATGTAGTGATTCAGTTAGAAATAAGTAGGTGATGAGGCAGCCATGGTTAGATGGTTCTGGATGGACTTAGACATGAGATCAAGTAATAGATAAATATATATTTTTAAAATATGGTTTTGTTTGTTATTGATTTGACCTTTATTTCTGAAGGGGGCCTCAATGAGGCTTCATGTGGTGGGAATGTAGTTCCATTTGGGAGAACAAGTTGGGTGGATTCTGAAATAATGAAGTACCACATTGATAGTTTACACCAAGGAAATGGTGTAAATAGTTTTCATTAGAGGGAATTACAGTCTCTAGGAAGTGACTGAGTCTTGTATTATCAGTGTGGTAGGACATGTCACATGTGTGGATAGTGTCCCTGACAACAAGTCGTGTGATGAGCATACAGAAGGTAGGGGAATGTGAAATGGTTTTGTACAAACCCACAGTTTTTTAGTATATATAGAGATCCAATGATACCGGCTAGTACAAGAATGGGGTCGGATACCCCATACCATGGTGGCAGTTAATGATTAACAGCCATAATGGTTGAGGTGGAAGACATGTTACTCTGGTTCGAGAGCATCCATATCAGCAAGGTTGTGTAACTCCGAGAACAGAATTTTGAGCCCATGGAAAAGGAGTAGGTTAGCTTTGTGATGCTTAGTCTACACCAGGAGGTGGTGGTGATGGGCCATCTATTGTTCTTAGTATGAACATTTTAGGTTCCACACTTGTTAGTTCTTTATTTGATACAGATTCATTGTATTATTTTATGTCTACTCATTTTTAGTTTATTGTGTCTAGAAGTGCATAATTTATGTGGTTTTATGTCGATTGAGACACCTTTAGGGGTTAGAAAAATATCTAGCAGTGTATTGGGTGTTCTCTCTAAGTTGGTGGGTACTATTTCCTATGGGACTTGTTTCTGCTTTAGATATTAGTCATTGATTTGATTTTATGCATGGATATGTTAGTGTTATACCAAGACCATATTGATTTTCACTACCAAAGGGTGACATTCATGTCCCTTGAGGGTGAAACTTATGTCCATCATGGTGGATGGGATGCTTAGGATTTTCATGTCAGACCAGTTTTATAGGAGTTTGTTTAACATATAGCCCATGTGTATTTTCGTAAGCTTGATGATGTAGAAGTAGAGTAGTGCTTCATACCTCCTATGGTGGGTTAGTTTAAAGATGTGTTTCCTACGGACTAATCGAGGCTTCCATCCATGGTGGATATTGAGGTTATGATTGAGTTTTATTTTGGACTGGAACCAACATCCATTTTTCTATATATAATTACAGTGTTAGATCTCCATGAACATAAAAAATATTGGGAGGTTCAAAAGAAAAGGGGTTTATTTACCTAAGTACGTCACCTTGGGGATATCATGTTCTATTTTTCACGAAGTCCTGTGGATCATTGTGATTTTGTGTCCACTACAAGAAGATGAATCATATTACTACTAAGAATAGATACCCTCTATCTTGAATCGATGATTATTTCCACCAGCTATGAAGTGGTACAGTTTTCTACAAGATTGACTTGAGTTCTGGATATCTGCACATAACTATGATGCCTTCTGATATTATGTGGACAACTTTTAGGATTACTTATGAGTTTTATGGGTTTTTTAATGTGTCATATGGTTAACTAATACGCTGATAGTGTTTATAGACATAATGGGGAAAAATATTTCACATATACTTAGATCAGTTTGTATTTGTCTATGTTGATATCATCTTGGTTTACTATAAGGGTCTTTAAGATCATGCCAAGCATATTGACATCATATTTAGTAATATATGAGAAAATATGACATATATCAACCTATACAAGTGACATTTTGTGTTTTATAGGGTTCATTTCATGGGTCACATCATCTCTGAAGAAGGTGTGTCAGTGGAATCATAAAATGTGCTATTAGCTGTGTCCTGGGAGCATCCAAATTTTGTTTCTGATGTTTGGTGTTTGACATGTTTTTATAGCTATTACTGAATATTCATCAAATACTTATCTCATTTAGCAGCACTGCATTTGGAAATAAGAAAGAAGGGTATCATGATTGAGCGGTATGAGGACTATGATAAGGCATTCCAATAGATAATTAAGTGGTTGACTACCACATTTATTTTTATCTTACCCAAGACAAGTAAGGGGTATACCCTATATTGGGATGCATCTGGTGTTGGTCATGGGGAGTTGCTGATACTAGATGATCAGTTTTGTTCATATGGGCCAGGGAATTTGAGGCATCAAGAACAAAATTACAATATTCATTATCTTTTGCTAGCTCTAGTTTTTTATGCATTAAATTTTTGGAGTCACTACATCTTAGGATAACAGTTTATGGTGTATACCTATCATAAAATATTTAATTTTAATTTTTCACATTTTTATTTTAATAATTAGTAGTGCATATTGGATGATTACATTTAGTATTTTGAATATGATCTTTTATAAACATCCGGAATGTATTAAAGTCCTGGAGTAACCTTATGGTTGGACCATTTGTGAAGATGGGGTCATTTATGTTTTTGGCTATGTTATTGTGAAAACATTTCTGATGGAAGAGTTTATACATTATCTTCATGCAACGATGTGTATGTTTCATTTATTAGTTACCAAAATATATTGTGATCTTCTTAGGTAGTATTGGTGGAAATGGATGAAAAAAATATGTCACAAGTTTCATGGAATGGTGACTAATCTATCATCATGTTAAGAATGAAAATCAGTGGTCGGGTGGTATGTTACAACCATTGAACCTTTTTTGGATGGAAATGGGATTATCTGACAATTTATTTTGTGGTAGGTCTTCAAAGGATACATCTGAATATTGATACAATCAGGTAATTTTTTATCAGTGTCTAAGGTGGCTCAATTCATACTGATATGAGAGACTTTTTCCAAGGATTTATTGGGTGAGATGTATGTTAGTGAGATTTCGTAGATTCATGGGGAACATTAGACTATAGTTTCTGATCATGATACAAATTTCAAATAATTATTATAATATGGATTATAGGAGGTTCTTGGTACCCATGTCTTTTTTAGTAATTATTTTCTCCTGTAGAGGCACATGCAGTTAGAGGATACCATTTATGAACCAGAGGAAATCTGAGAACTTTAGTCATAGATTTTGGTGGATCATGGGAAAAAAATTTGGAACATGTTGATTTTTCCTAAAACAATAGACACTATGTTATGATTCATAAGGAACCATATGAGTTATTATATGGTAGACCATGTTGATCACTATTATGTAGGATGGAAGACGGGTAATTAGAGTTATTGGGAATGAGCCCCATGATAGATACGCCGTAATAGATTCAGTTGCTTCAAAAATGTATTTCAATGGAATGAAGTAGGATGAAGTCATTTGTGGATCATTTTTGTGTACCTCTTGATTTTTTGGTGGGAGAATGTCTGTTTCTTTGAGTGTTTCCATAGTTGGATCATTATTGAATTCAAAAAAAGGGTAAATTTACACCCACGTACATGGGGCCATTTGAGATTATGATGTGGATCAGGCCAGTGGCGTACAATTTGGATCTTCCTCCTACATATATATTGGTATTAATGATTTCATTCATGATTAAAATATTCAATACTTTCACCCTTACCCATGTTGTGTTATTGATATTGAGGATATTGACCATGACACTGATGCGTCTCATGAAGAGTACCCAATTTGTATTGCTGATCCTTTTGAGAATGTATTGTGGGAAAACAATGTTCATTTGGTTTAATTTTTGTGGAAGCATGGAAATTTTTAGGAAAAAACATTTTAGAGTGTGTAAGATATGCAGACTTAGTTTCCAAATTTCTTCACATTAGAATATTAGTGATTCTTGGAAATGTTGTTTGAGGTAGACCCATTATAAGTGGGGAGGTTTTAGGACATTTGACTTTATGGAAGTATGTTTTCATTTAACTGTTAGTTTTAATCCCTTTATTTTGGATGAATAAATTTATACTAGGTGTGTGAGGAATCTCGTTGTGTTTTTTGGGTTCGGGACACTGAATAATGATAAATTGATCCATCATGTTCTTGTTTTATGATTTATGCATGGTTAAAGGAAATCATGAGAGGGGTGATCCAGACACTGTGACCATGTATAGAATCATTACACATGGGGGGATCATGGTTTTTAAATCATTATAGGTCTTTTTAGGTTACTCTATTACTTAACCCCTCTTACATAATGACAGTCACATGGTTTTTGCATGGGTTTGGAAAACCGTGTATCCAAACCATGATCCCCATTAAAAAGTGAAGAATTTCCACCTTGATCACATGGTATTGTGTGCTCCAAACATGATCATCTATCCATTTATTCCCCCTACATCCCAAGTTATGAACATAAACCCTCATGACCTCCAAATTATCTATATCTTTTGATTAAAATCCATTTGGAGAGTTCTTGGTTGCAGATCGAATCTCCCGATAGGTCTAACACTCCTCTTTCATCTCTTTTCTAGATTATGGATTCTGATTTGTTTATTTTTATTCAAAATCCCTTTTACTATATTTTTTTAATGGATCATAGGTTGGTTCACCAAAGGGTTCTTGAATACGGATCTAAGGAAAATGTTTAGGGTGAGTTTATCAACAGATTTGAGGTAGGTGGTCTTCATGTTATATCCCTTATATATATTATCAAGTTGTCCATATGTGGTTCATATTTCGAATTTCCCATGATTTTAATTTCATATGTCTAGTATGATTAGGTAAAATGGTTGGTATTTTTTTATTTAAACCCCTAACGATCCCCGTGGGATTCATTGAGATTTATTAAACCGATTTAGGTCCACCGATGGGTGGCGCCAACATTCTCAAACAAGTAAAATTAAAATGTTAATGGTAGAGTTTTGGTAGGTTTAAATGGTTCCCAAGAGAAACTTTATCACATATTATATAAAATTATAAATGATGAACAAATGGTTTTTGTTTCTAGTCATTGGAAATGGCATAAAATACTTATTCGAAAAATGTGAAAAGGGGTTAATGGTAATAAATTATTTGTGCTATGTGACATGTGAATTGTATGTGAAATGTTTAAGTGGGTTAATGCACGTGAAATGATGAACATGAAAAATGGATAAATTATTATGAGGTGATAAATGGTTTAATTAGGCTACGGTAGGGGAATTGATTAATATGGTTAGATGGTTAAGGCATAAGGAAGGAAAATTAGTCAAATGGGTTATAAAATGTGATTTGTAGGTGTGCTAATTAGTTAAGGCCTTAACGTTAATTCACTTTTTTTATAATTATGAGATTTTAATGTTATGTTTTTTGATTCAGTGTGATTTTTGATGTGGTATATGTGATAAATGGATAAATAATCATGTGCACATGGCTTGGATGTGTGGGAGAAATGTTTGATCCTTGTCCTGTGGTTCACGTTGTACTGAGTCTCTAAAACCCACCCCTATAATTCATGGTTTTGGGTGTTGTACTGAGGTAACGGTCCCCTGATAATTTTATATGATGATACTACATAGACTAAGGGTCCAGGGTATGTGTTTTGTAATTTTTCATTACATTTTTATCCCTAGTGATATTGGGAACCTCACTTATTTCCTATTGCATGATAACTGACCAGATTAGGCTGATGTTTAAATAATGTAAATACATACCTCATGGAACATGTAATGAAAAACAATTTTGTAATGAATATGACATAAGTGGGGAAAATATAAATAATGATGGAATTGTTTAATTTATATAGAGCTAAATAATATCACACAAGTTGTATTTTGTTTACATTTCAATGTATTTAGTATATTGATGAACTATCTATTTTGACTATATAATATTTAGAAACCATTGGTGGTTCTTAATAAGATACACTCACACCCTGCTCAAGACTCCATTGGGTACCTAAGAAGAATTCATGGTTGTGGATTAAGACCATTGAAAAGACCATATTATAGTGAGTTGAGTTGGGATTTCGATTTGCATAGTGGGGATCTAGACAGGAAGCCATGACCCATTTTGGTAATGATTTTGTTGGTATTAATTTTTGGTTTCCTTCACTACTAGTATTGTTATTAGGACAAAGTATGTGTATTTTTTTCTATGGGTTGTACACAATTTTGTGAAGTGATTAGTAATCCATGTTTCTAGTTTATTTTTTATTATTTCCATTATTTCATTTTTTGTGGTTTTCTCAAGTAAATAGGGTTTAGTCTTCCCACATATTTATTTATACCCTCACCACTAGACGGATGATTATGGAATACAAGGATAAATGATTGAGGTAATTTGGAAACCCATATTGGGGAATCGGTTAGTGGATTTCAGTTCTTAGACATTACAGAAATTCTATATAATATATAAAATATATTTCATCCATTTATTATGGAAACATTTGGTCACATAATTTCATGTCGTATCCACACTTGATCTCAAAAATAATCACAATATCCCAAAACAATTCAATAAATATTCAAGTCATTACATTATTCTCAACGTGGGGATTTACATACCCAAATATAAAAAAAACAGGTACACAAATAGATATGGGATCTAAGAACATATATGAGCTTCCACATCCCATTTCTCCCCTTTAGTTTTTCATGCTTCCAGTAGACATGCACTATGAGAATCTCTTTCCAACAAAGGATCTTATCATGTAGATCCTCAATCTTAATCAGGTACTCAGAATATGCACCTCCATAAATAATGTAAATATTTCCTAGTCGATAGTGTACCACCATTCCATCTCTATGAGGTATCTAGAAAGGGACAATGAATATCATAGATATATTTCCATCCAAACTAAATATTGGTAATCCATATTGATGTGAAACCCATAGAAACATATTGTCTCATTCTTCAAACTCCATTGGACTTCATCTTCTATTATCATAAGTCATTATATGGATATTTTTAGTCATCAACCACTCATGGATGATCTATACCATATTTTTACCTTCCCACACCAACTATGTGCCCATGAGTACTGACTCTCCTAGGTCAGTCCAACAATGTCGGGATCTACTAGGTTGACCGTAAAAATCCATGAATGGTGCCATGATGTTGGAGGAATGGTAGTTTTTATTCTACAAAAACTCCATCAGTGGTAAATGATGCTCACAACTATGGCCACATTCTAACATGAAAAATCACATCATATCCTCTAGAACCATAATGGTACACTTTATCTAGATATTATTTTGAGGGTGAAATGATATGCTAAAGTTTACAGAAGACACCAAATCATCCTTAAATCAAATCTACAACTAGGACTTGAAGTGATAATTATGGCCAGATATGTATCTTGGTGGAACTCCTTGGAGTTGAAACTATCTCCTGAAGATAGAGGCATCCAAATCTCCCTATTGAACTCTTGTCTTAGATAGCTATGAAATGGGACGACATGGTGAGTTGGTATGTGATCACCTTGATAGAATTGTGTCTCTTGGACATAGGTTGGAATATTTTCAGGATGTTTGTAGATATCCAATCCTACTACCATTCTGATACTTCAAGGGGTTGTTCAAACCCCCCTAGAACATGGTTCTCAGTCTTCACTTTCTGACAAGTAAGGAGTTGAGAGAAAAACTATGCAACTCATTTCATTATCACTATCCATAAAAACTAGTTTCAATGGTATTTGTACATATTTTACACTTATAGATGTACATTTTATGAATATGTATGAAACTCTCTCAAAACCTCCTCCTCCAATATCATTGTTACCATCACGAATCATTTTAAAACAATGAATTTCTCCCCAACCTTAAAAAATATATCTGGAGAGTTATTGGTTTATATATAAGTATATAGGGTCTCACAGTCAGTATCCCAATGATATTCTTCCCTAACTCACTATAAGGGAGAATGGGTGAAAACCATCAACTGAAGGGAAGCTTCTCTATCTTTATAGAAAAGAGATAATTACAATGAATCCAACTTCTCCAACACATCATTCTAAAACCGGGAACAAGAAATTATTCTATGAGAATTATATACCTAGTTCCCATTCCATATATTATAGATAATTATGAAAACATAATCCTATAGGAACTCTATCCCTCACCTCTGTCTCGAGAAAATATCATTCTGAGAGATGATATACTTGAGAATATTTTGATCAAAATAAATGATAAATTGCTCACCCATCAAGTAGTTTAGCCACATCTGTTGTGTGAAGACAACCACTTATAACTCAAGATAATTGATCATTTAGTTCTTCTTATGTAGTCACAAATTATTTGAACCAATGTAAATCAATAACTTCCTCTGCATCAAAACACAATCATGCTCGGTTCTTGATGTATCATATAGCACAAAATACAAAACACCCTCCCTTTGGAAATATCATGGCGGGATTACTCATAAAACAAAATCTCAATTGTGTAAAATCCATATGGTGTGTCTCTATCTATTCAAAAAATTTCCCCTTTTGAGTAAAAGATATCAGGGGTGCTGATATCTTAGAGAAATCAGGTATTAATCTCTATTAAAATCTTACCAACCAAAGGAATCCCCACACCTATATCTCACTCTTGGGGGGATCCCAAGATAACACTACCTAGACCATGTCCAATTCCACTGCCACTCCATCGTATGAGATAATGTCTCCCTATAGGTGGACCACCTACATCCAAAAATAACACTTAAATAGTTTCCAATAAATCCGGGGCTCTTGAAGTACATCTAAATCAATTATAATGTGTCTCATGTGCTCTTCCTCAGATTCCAAGTACACATGGATATCATCGATGAATACTTCCACAAACCAGTCAATGAAATGATAAAATATCTGGATCATGACTCCTAATAACACTGCTTGATATTTCATTGTTCCAGAGGGAATCACTATATAATCATAGTGACCGTAAACACAACTTAATTTATTCCTCTGTATATCCTCATCCTATAATCGTAGTTGGTGATAGACTGACCCGAGTTCAACTATTTAATAAGTTATTCCCACAAGGTCAAATACCCTGAAAGGGGGGTGAATCAGGGTATGACATATTAAAACAACCACCCCTTTTGTTCTCGTTTTGTTGTTAAAAAAAATCCCTTTGCTCTATTTCTCGTAGTAAATGATGAAAACAAATTAAAGCACAAACGAGAAACCTAAATTTTACTTGGATCCCCCTCATTATTCTATGTAAAAATAGAATGCACCTAAAATGTGTTTATGTACCAAATCCACTAAAAGTACATTGATTTTTACATCTTTTGTAGAGGACTCATTTCCCCTCCGGGATTACAACCAATCACCAAATGAAATTACACTGCTCTCTCAACTGAAGGGTGATCACTTCTTTTTCATAATACCCAATAATTATTATAGACTTATAGGTCCATTAATAATCTCAAATAAATTTATAAACCACTGTATGTAGATGCTATATTGCGGTCCCTCTTTCATCCACTGAGGAATAATACCTTACAAAAACTGTACTAGGAAGATTCCAACATCTTGCAATGAAAGGTTTACATGCACACTACATTAAACATGGACCACAAGTGTTACATTTTCCCATAAAAACAAACATTTATGCAACTACAAAATTTCATGAATGATAATTATTATAATCAAAACTTGCATGACACTCACCCTTTTATACCCATCTTACTATTGGTGTTCAACGACCATCTATCATTCAATTTATGAATAACTCACAAATTGTGTGCCCTCACCAATTATGCGGCCAGAGCTCTAATTTTATAAAATTTATGAAATTTTATATAATTAGGGGGTATACACCTATTTATAGGAACTTTGTTACCCTACGCGTGAGGTGTGAAACATTCCCCTATACAAGTTGGTCCATTCTCCCAAGCATCTGTCATGGAACTCACCTTGTGAAACACTCCATAACATGCACCACATTCATTAATTTTCCATATTTTGATGTATTTTTCTTGAAACATACATGGTGTGAATCTCTCCAATGATCCTTGACACTGGAACAAAAATCCCTTTAAAAAAAACATTCCTCCATTCTCTAACTTTCAGACCCAAAAATTTAATAAATACTAGAATGTACGGAAACCTTGTATACATTCTTCTTCTACTTCATCCAGATCATTCATTCTTTTATCATTTTTCTTTGTCAACATATATTCTTAAAAATATCTCTATAACTCCACAAATATCCATGGAACCATAATTTTTCAGTAAACACAATCAACACAAAATGCTACAATGTTTTCATGAGGGATTTTTCCCTAACGAGATCCATAAATCCCCTATAAACTGATCAATGGATTCATAAATCCTCTTTAGTGGGTAATTATTTTTCATAGTAACTTTCTTCTAGCCAAGGTAGTCCATAAACCAAGTCAATCTCCCATATTCCATCTTGGAAAACAAAACAATGGCTTCCCAAGGTGAATCGCTGGGACTAAGAAAGTTGTTCCCATGTGTGCCCTCAAACTACACCCTTAGTTCATGAATCTCTGCAAGAGACATCCAATATACTAGTATAGATATTCCATATTTATCGATGTGTAGATAAATAAATAATTTGATCTCTCGAAGGGGAGGTATTCCGGGAACATCCTCAGGGAAGAATTCCTCATACTCTATCACCACTATAGGAAACTAGAAACACATAACATCTACTACACAAATGGTTATGCTAGAAAACTGGGGAGTATTCGGTTTCAACCAACAATTCATGATTCCATCCTAATCTTCCAAGATTTTATTTTCACCAAAAATGGATAACCATGTTCCCTCATTGTTCACACACCTCAACCTCTACCAAAAATGACAATGTGGGAAAGAACTGTGGATAAACAGTTCAAACCTCATATGAAATCATAAGTCCTTGTCACTAGTACCAGGAGATACCATAAGAAACTCTCACCACTATGAGTCTTGTAACACCATCATTATAGGTGTGCGATAGATTATCCTTCTCTAGTAGAAGTCTCTAAGAGCAATGGTTGAGATAGGGGATCAATCAAAATCTATATGTCTCGAACAAGACAGGTAAAAACAAATTATTGATTATCACCTATGTCTATCGATACTATAGATATGGTTTAAAAGACATATATTAAACCTAAGATCATTACCTAATCCTCTAGGTTATAATCTCCAACCGCTTGTATCTATCCCCTCTCTTGTCCTCCAGCTCCCTAATACTAGAGTGGACCACCTGGGGGTGTTGATGGTAATGGGCCAAAGCATATACCACCTTATAATTCCCTCCCAACTCATCATCCATGTCTATAACATTTTGAGCCTTCCTAAAACTCACAAATCCTGACAATTAATGTTAGATCCATGATTTATCTGTCAATTACATAGCAGGTCAAACAATATCGAGCGAGATGTCACCTTATATAACATTAGTATCAATGCATCTCACTTCAATGACTGGACCCTCCTGAAGATACCTGAAAGATAAAACCTCTATCCAGGGACATCCTCCAGAAATTTAATATTTTTACAAGTCCCTAATACTGATTTTATCTCTTAGCTTGTGAGTTATCTTTCTCTGTATGCTCACTACCGAAAACCAATGGTTGCATTTTTGCAGACAAGAAAATATATACCCTCAAATCTCACATTATAACCCCATCATTTTTATGAATTAAAAGAGTTTTTTCACTATCTATGACATATTTACACAGACCTTGCTCGAACATATGAGCCCTGGAGAACTAGTCATGAATCATATTCATCATGTACCTAGATAGATTGGTAAACCATGATGAATACTCAGCTACTGTCATACTACCATACTAGAGATGCCAAATCTCAAACATACGTAGGTCCCTCAGCAAAGTTAGAGGGAACTACTCTATGAAAAGGATCATAATCTCTGACCAATAAATAGTATCCTCATCATAATAATGGGACACTAAACTCCAAAATCGCCTATTTTATCCATTGACAAGGCTTTCATCTTGTACTACCAACTGGTCTACTAGAGTTCTGGATTGGTGTAAAACACTGGTCCCCACCTCAAGACAGTTCTTATCCATCTATGGTTTAGGATCACATTGAATTTTGAGGGTTCTATGTCACTAAAACACATGAGGTGCACTCAACCTTTTCACATAATTTTTTGGTACTACGGGTACCATGTGATTCACTATATGTGGTGGTATAGATAGTGCACCACTGGGTGGTATAATTTTAGGAACATGTACCTGTATTGACACCTCATCACTGAGGAGATCATCCTCTTGACCCTGATGTTAAATCCGACCTTGAATACATCATGGGAGAATCAAAAAATAAACAAGGTGTTCCACGATAAATGAGTATAACTGGAGAGATGACTCTATATTGAAATAGAATCCAATACCCATTCCTATAGTATGCTTGTAACATTTTTCCCTGTAAACAATTTTCTCATGTACCATGTCTAAAAGTTGGTTGTCAGTATAACGACCCATACTTTACATACATTGTTAATACTTCGAAATTGAAGCACACTTATTACAACATATGACAAAACCACAAAGGACCGTATAGGTATAGTGTCTTTAGAAACTGGGAAACATAAACAACTTGTTCATAAATCTTCTACATTGTCTCCCATTTATTTCATCATATCTAGGGTCCCTTTTAGCATATTCTACTTAATATCCATCTTCCTGACCTGGGGAAAAGAAAACATAAAAGGGTGAGCTCAAATGCTCATCAAGGGCAAATAAAGGAGATAAAAATCATATCATATCTTTTTGAAAATCAAAACCTGCAAAAGAGATCATAATATCTTAACATGGAATAAATCATAGAAGTGAAAATGAGATCCCCATAATCATAACATAAAACTTGAAACTTTGTGGAATTCACACATAATCATGGAAAATCATTTCTTGTTAGTCATGACTCATTGCCAAGACTATCTTAGTGGACAAAGTCCCTTTCTGAACCGAGTTCACTCCTCGTTTCAGTCCTGTATCACTGAACCGAAATAACCTTCCGTTCCAGCCATGTCTATCTCATGAGATATAAAATCTTTACCCAATGAATTGGAGGGAGATATAGGTCCCACCCATCTTATAATGAATCCTTTCTTATGTGTGCCACATAATCATAAAACATACATCATCGCATAACACAAGTAACAAAAATGGGATTCTTGAAACATCATGACATCATAAATCAATTCATATAAGATAAAGGAATTCATAAAAATAATTCCATCACAACATGATCAAATCAATGTAATAATAGGGATAAAAATATAACCCTTTATTATCTTAGATGGAAAATAATTTTGATAAAACACTTGAACTCCATTCTTGAGGAAAATATCCTTTCTTCTTCAAAAGCATTTTTCCTTTCATAACATGTCATACAACTTTAAAATAAAAGAAGTTGATTAAGAATAAACTTGGAAAATTGTAAAGGAAGCTTCTTGGAAATAATGTTTTAAAAATCCATTCATGCCGTATAAGTTAAAAAAACATTCTTCGTACTTTTGTCGGAAAAGTCAAAAAGTACCTCGTACGAAAAACGACAAAAGATTCCTTTCATATCTTTTACTAAAAACCCACCGAAGGGTAAAATTGGATATAAACTATTGTAGAATGATGGAAATAATATTACATATTGAGGGAACATGGATGTGGATGATAAAATACACCCCAGTAATTACCAAAGTAAAAACAATCTCAGATAAAAGTGAGATTGTGATATTTCCCTTACCTTTGGTCCGATTTGCTTTGCTCGTGTCCGAAACTCCTGTATAATGGTTTAAATAATGTTATTGACTTATTCCAGAATCATACATATTGATATGATATCATATATGGTCATATTATTATCTTCTTGTTAGTAATATTTCATTGTTACTTGTTACTCGGGTCTTTATAACTTTTTGTTCTTATGCGTGTTTTGTCGAATAAATTCTTATTCTTATCTTTAGGTTATAGATAATTCATTTCCAGAATGGTATTAGTGTATTATATACCATATTCATTCATTCAATTCATTTATATAATCATTATGAAATGAAGATCATGTAGAACGAGTCGCATCACATCGTGGAGACGGTATTCCGTACGTACGCACGAGTGATGATATCGTTCCTATGATCGTGGAATTGTATTGGAGTATATATATATATTATTTCAGTATCAATATTACTTCATAATAATCATAAATAGTTACTCATTACACCATTATACCCATCCTTGTAAGGTGGTGGTGGAAAATAGATTACACCACGGCGTGGAGACGGTATTCCGTACGTACGCACGTGCGGTGATTTCATTTTTCCGTAGGATGGATAGAAGGTGAATTAGGGTTGTTTCATATTTATAATAACATATCAGTATGTAAGTAATACTGATGTTATTACTTTATCAGGAAACAACTAAAGAAGAAGAAGTTGAAGAAGAAAGAAATTGAAAAGATCGGTAATGGATATTACCTCTTCTTTGGAACGCCTCTTTGAATCCTCCACTTAAGGAACTAAGATTGGTCTTTGGAGAAGACCAGGACCTCTAGGATTATTCTAGGGAAGTGGAGAGGAGAAAATGGCAGGGGTTGGTCGAGCTTGAGTGCTCAAATTGGTGTGAGGAGGAGGGGGAGGAGGTGCCTTTTTATAAGGGAGGAGAGGGGCACCTTAGGAATATCTCAAAATATTATTTTATATTAAAGTCAAAATCGGTTTATAATGGTTCCAAAGGGTCTTATTTCGAATATAAAGTGGGTAAGGGTCGAAATCCTATCAACCAATAGGATTTAGACAAGTTTAGGGTATTATTTTAACCTTATCAATTAGATTTAACTCTAAGTTAAATAATTTAACTTTTACCGTGTCTTTTTGTTTTCTTTCACTATATGGTTAATACACTTACTATAACATGCCAAACGAACCCCAAATTGTTTATTATTAATATATATTTCCTTATCTAAGTCATTTGGCCGAACCTTAGATTTTTAGGAATAAAATAACAATTAATAATATAATATTTGATTTAAAAACTATTTTGTGTCAATTTTGACTCTATTTGATATATGATTTTTGTGAAAGTCATAACAGAATTATATTTTCGAACCAAGTTGATTAAATCAACAATAATATATCATAGTAACCGAGAAAATTAGTGGAATTCATAAAAAGTCTTAAATTACATTTATTTTGGTATTTATTTTATCAATATTGTCAGTATTTCATTAATAAGATAATTACTGCATCATCTTTGTGTCATAAATAAATTAAATTATTTGATGTCTAAAAATTACAAATAAAATACCATCATGTAGGAAATCTTTTTAGATTTCTAAGGAATATTTACAATCGAATTTATCTTATGTATAACCCCATATTAAAAATGATTTACTTATTAAACTTTGATTTTAACTATTTTAACCCTTCTTTAAATAAATTAATAATAAATGCCGTAATCTAATCCAAGTGGGCCTAAATGGTCATCTTTTATTCCTAAGTTTGTTTTTGGTCGAATTACACTTGTCCAATAGAATTAGGACATGTGTTAGGGTAATATTGATATCATATTTACCCTTAGTTACCCGATTTACTATTAACCGCGGTAAAAAAGTATAAAGTTACTATTCACCAAAAAATTATTTTCATCTCATTGAACCACATTTTAGTCCTTGATATTAACCGTGTCTCTCGGATTTTCGAAATTCCATTCACAGAAGCGGTAAAATTAAGTTTTATGCAAAATTCAGTTTTTTAACCTACCACTTAGTGGTTTCACTATTCATCAAAAATTGAAAGTTTTCAGAAAAATACCAAAATTTCACCCTAGGCTAATTTCGATATTCTGAGTCCAAAAATGAAGTCCATTTTGAAAAATAAAATTTATAAAATTTCAAAAAGTGGTTATTACTATTCATAACGGCTAGTTTTAATAGCATATTGTTGTTTAGTGAAACTCGGTATTGCGTACGACGCAAGCTATCGAGGAAGGTCGCGATTGCGTGCAAAGCAAGCCAAGAAAGTGTTGTGTAGAAAAAGATTCCTTTGATGGTTTATATAACATAAAAGTCTCGGGTGTTACATTCTACCCCCCTTAAAAATAATTTCGCCCTCGAAATTCGTCACTTTGTAACAAACAAATGAGGATACTTCTCCCTCATCATATCCTCAAGCTCCCATGTAGCTTCTTCAAGTTGGTGGTTCCTCCATAAAACATTCACCAAGCGAGTGGTCTTGTTTCGTAGGACTTTTTCGCTACGATCCAGAATCTCTATCGGCTGTTCTTCATAAGAAAGATCTTGCTCTAGCGGTACAACTTTTGAGCTGAGTACATGTGAAGGATCTGGTATGTACTTTCTCAGGAGAGATACATGGAACACATCGTGAACTTGAGAGAGATTCGGTGGAAGCGCCAATCGGTAAGCTACCTTCCCAACACGATCTAGTATTTCAAAAGGACCGATATATCTAGGGCTCAACTTCCCCTTCTTTCCAAATCTCATAACCCTCTTCCAGGGAGATATTCGTAAGAACACTTTATCGCCCACTTCAAACTCTAGGTCTTTTCTTCGGTTGTCGGCATAACTTTTCTGTCGACTCTGAGCTGTTCTTATGTGTTGTTGAATAGATCTAACCTTTTCTGCCATTTCATCAACGAGATCAGGTCCTAATAGCTTTCTTTCCCCAACTTCAGCCCAGCAAGTTGGAGTCCTGCATTTCTTTCCATAGAGAGCTTCATAAGGAGCCATCTGAATACTGGAGTGAAAGCTATTATTATAAGAAAATTCCACCAAAGGTAGGTGTTGATCCCAACCTCCTTTGAAATCCATAGAGCAAGCTCTCAACATATCTTCTAGGGTTTGAATTGTTCTCTCAGACTGACCGTCTGTCTGGGGATGATAAGCAGTGCTGAAACTCAACTCTGTATCCAGAGTATGCTGAAGACTTCGCCAGAACATCGAGGTAAATCTCGGATCTCGATCAGATATAATAGAAAGTGGTACTCCATGAAATCTTACCACTTCCTTTATATATATCATGGCAAGCTGATCTGGAGAGAAATCCTCTCTAATAGCAATGAAGTGTGCAGACATTGTAAGACGATCAACTATGACCCAGATAGCATTATTGCCTTTGGATGTTTTAGGAAGTCCTGTGACAAAGTCCATAGTGATGTTTTCCCATTTCCATTCGGGTATGGGTAATGGTTGTAACATCCCCTTAGACTTCTGTCTCTCAGCTTTAACTTGTTGACAAACCAAGCATCGAGAGACATATTCAGCAACATCTCTTTTCATGCCATCCCACCAGAAGTACTCTTTCAGGTCCCTATACATCTTCGTGCTTACAGGATAAATAGAGAATGAAGAACTATAAGCCTCATCCAGCAGCTCTTTCTTTAATTCGGGGATGGGAGGAACGCAAACCCGATTCCTGAACTTTATTATCCCATCACAATCAAGGTTGAATTCAGGAACATTTCTCACCTTCTTTTGTAACTCGACATCTTCTTTCTATGCCTCTTTAATCTTCACATGTATAGATGGTTGAACATTCATTTGAGAAAGATAAGATTTTTCCCCTTCCATTATAATTCCAAGATCCATCCTTTGTAAATCCATAAATATTGGATCTTTTGTGATCCTCATCATGGATAAACTAGCATGGTCTTGTCGACTTAATGCATCTTCCACCTTGTTTGCTTACCCAGGGTGGTAATGGATTGAGCAGTCATAATCCTTAATCAGCTCCAACCATCTTCTTTGGCGCATATTCAGCTCCTTTTGTGTGAAAATATACTTTAAACTTTTATGATCAGTATAAATATCACAACTTTCACCATAAAGGTAATGCCTCCAAATCTTTAATGCAAAGATTACCGCAGCCAACTCCAAATCATGTGTTGGGTAATTTTGTTCTTGGATTTTCAACTGTCGTGAGGAATAAGCTATCACCATATCATTTTGCATAAGAACACACCCCAATCCCTTCTTGGATGCATCACTGTAGATCACAAACCTTTCTCCACTACAAGGCAGTGTGAGCACAGGTGCACTGGATAACCTTCTTTTCAACTCCTTGAAATTCTCTTCACATTCCTCTGTCCAGACAAACTTAACTCCTTTCCGAGTCAACTTGGTGAGTGGATTAGATAATCGTGAAAAATCTTTTACAAAACGTCGATAATATCCAGCCCAACCAAGAAAACCTCGGATCTCAGTTACTGTTGTTGGTCTTGACCATCTTTCGATAACCTCTGTTTTTGCTGGATCCACAGATATCCCCTCTTTTGAGATTATATGACCCAAAAATGCAACTTTTTGAAGCCAAAATTCACACTTGGTAAATTTGGCATAAAGCTTCTCCTTTCTCAGGGTCATCAATATAATTCTCAAGTGATCTTCATGTTTTTCCTTGCTCTTTGAATAGACAAGAATATCGTCTATAAAGACTACCACAAATTGATCAAGATAGTCTCTAAAGACTCTATTCATTAGATCCATGAAGATAGCATGGTAATTAGTAAGACCAAATGGCATCACTATAAATTCATAGTGTCCATACCTTGTACGGAAAGCCGTCTTTGGTATATCCTCCCTTTTGACCCTTAATTGATGATACCCTGAACGAAGATCAATCTTGGAAAAGTATTGAGCTCCGCGTAGTTGGTCAAATAAGTCATCAATGCGTGGGAGAGGATATTTGTTCTTGATAGTGATCTTGTTAAGTTCTCTATAATCAATGCAAAGTCTCATTGATCCATCTTTCTTCTTAACAAATAGAACAGGTGCTCCCCAAGGTGACGCACTAGGGCGTATGAATCCCTTATCAAGATTCTCTTGGAGTTGCTTCTTCAATTCCTGCAACTCAATTGGGGCCATTCTATAAGGTGTCTTTGAAATAGGCAAAGCACCCGGTACGAGTTCTATTGAAAACTCAACTTCACAATTTGGTGGAAGACCCGGCAATTCCTCCGGAAAGACATCATCAAACTCCCGTACAATGGGCATATTCTTAATCGTGAGTTTCTCACCAACCATTTGAGATAAATAACCTTCATTTAGTGGAATCAATACCCATAAGATGGAAGAAATTTCCACTGGAAGGTTATGTTCATCCTTGCATTGATAGACGATCGTAGGTTGATCTGGAATATGAAATGTGACTTCCCTTCTTTGGCAATTGATATGAGCTCCATGTAGAGAAAGCCAATCCATGCCAATAATCACATCAAATTCCTCTAAAGGAAGGATCACAAGATTTGCAGGAAGCACTTTCCCACAAACTTCGATCGGAGAAGAATTATAAACTTTTGATGCGATTGATGTGCCATTAGGTGTTGTCACAGCTAACTCAACATCTAATTGTTGAGGTAATACGGTGATACCATTAGAAAATTCTTTAGAAATAAAAGAGTGGGTGGATCCAGAATCAAATAAAACATTTGCTACTTTAGAGTGGATGGTAAGTGTACCTTTCACCACATCGTTATCGTACTCCACATCGCTGATAGAAATTGCATGTGACTTTCCTTTGTCTTTAGCCTTAAGAGTTTGTTGACGTCGACCATCATCATCAACCCTTGGATTTGGGCATTGATTGGCATAATGCCCCATCTCCTTGCACTTGAAACATTGAAGTGTAGTAGGTTCATTCTGTGTATCCCTTCCTTTGTTTGCATCATTAGACATCTTCTTCCCATTATAGCGGCATTCAAATGCCCGATGACCTTCCTTTCCACATTTAAAACATTTACTTGTCCCTTTAAGACAACTCCCTCCATGTTTTTTCCACACTATGAGCATAAGGAAAATCTCATCTTCTTTTATGTGTGCTCTTTAGATTTTTCTTTGAATTCCATCTTCCTCTTCTTATCAAACCCATGTGACTGATGGGTTACTCCAATCTCCATCTCGACTTTGAGAGCACATCGAACGATTTCCTCGTAGCTATTGAAGTCCCTTATGGCTAACGCCCTTCGAAGACTTGGTTTTAAGCCACTAAAGAATCGATCGATCTTACTCTCAGGTTGGATAATAATACCAGAAGCGTACCTTGCAAGTCTGGTAAAATTTGCTTCATAGGTACCAACAGATTCATCATCCCTTTGCTTCAGTTCAAGAAACTCTTTCTCCATCTTTGTTCGGAGAATACGAGGGAAGTACTTATTGAAAAATTAGTTCTTGAACTCGTCCCATTCCATAGACTCAATTTCATCCCTTTGCCTTGTGTTCTTAACAAGATTCCACCATTGATCCACATCTCCTTCCAAACGATACACTGCTAGGATGACTTTATCATGCTCAGAACATTGAAGAACTGAAAATATCTTTTCAGTAGTACTAATCCATTGTTCAGCAACTAATGGATCAGTATACCCGCTGAAAGAAGGTGGACGCTGCCTCATGAAGGATTCAACAGAATGTTGCTCCCTCCTTTGTTCGTTTGGAAATCCTGCATGATTCATAGCTTGAGAAAGTTGTGTGAGCATGGCTATAAGATTTTGCATTCCAGCTCCCATATCGTTTGGTTGCTCAGGGGGACAATCATTGCATTGCCCATCGCATTCCGCATTAACACGGTTCCTTCGGGTTCCAGCCATTGACTAAAACCAAGAAGAATAGTGTGAGCAACACTAATTATAATAGGAAACCACATAATTCAAGAATAAAATTTTCATGCTTAAGGTCTTATCCTAGGTTATTCAAGGACATTTCTAAAACACTAAGATTGTGTTCTATGCTTAGACTTATCCTTAGGGTTCTTACTAAGGCTTTCACGTCCTAGTTTCCAAAGGTCGACTATAACCTCCCTCTGATACCAACTATAACGACCCATACTTTACATACATTGTTAATACTTCGAAATTGAAGCACACTTATTACAACATATGACAAAACCACAAAGGACCGTATAGGTATAGTGTCTTTAGAAACTGGGAAACATAAACAACTGGTTCATAAATCTTCTACAGTGTCTCCCATTTATTTCATCATATCTAGGGTCTCTTTTAGCATATTCTACTTAATATCCATCTTCCTGACCTGGGGAAAAGAAAACATAAAAGGGTGAGCTCAAATGCTCAGCAAGGGCAAATAAAGGAGATAAAAATCATATCATATCTTTTTGAAAATCAAAACCTGCAAAAGAGATCATAATATCTTAACATGGAATAAATCATAGAAGTGAATATGAGATCCCCATAATCATAACATAAAACGTGAAACTTTGTGGCATGCACACATAATCATGGAAAATCATTTCTTGTTAGTCATGACTCATTGCCAAAACTATCTTAGTGGACAAAGTCCCTTTCTGAACCGAGTTCACTCCTCGTTTCAGTCCTGTATCACTGAACCGAAATAACCTTCCGTTCCAGCCATGTCTATCTCATGAGATATAAAATCTTTACCCAATGCATTGGAGGGAGATATAGGTCCCACCCATCTTATAATGAATCCTTTCTTATGTGTGCCACATAATCATAAAACATACATCATCGCATAACACAAGTAACAAAAATGGGATTCTTGAAACATCATGACATCATAAATCAATTCATATAAGATAAAGGAATTCATAAAAATAATTCCATCACAACATGATCAAATCAATGTAATAATAGGGATAAAAATATAACCCTTTATTATCTTAGATGGAAAATAATTTTGATAAAACACTTGAACTCCATTCTTGAGGAAAATATCCTTTCTTCTTCAAAAACATTTTTCCTTTCATAACATGTCATACAACTTTAAAATAAAAGAAGTGGATTAAGAATAAACTTGAAAACTTGTAAAGGAAGCTTCTTGGAAATAATGTTTTAAAAATCCATTCATGCCGTATAAGTTAAAAAAACATTCTTCGTACTTTTGTCGGAAAAGTCAAAAAGTACCTCGTACGAAAAACGACAAAAGATTCATTTCATATCTTTTACTAAAAACCCACCGAAGGGTAAAATTGGATATAAACTATTGTAGAATGATGGAAATAATATTACATATTGAGGGAACATGGATGTGGATGATAAAATACACCCCAGTAATTACCAAAGTAAATACAATCTCGGATAAAAGTGAGATTGTGATATTTCCCTTACCTTAGGTCCGATTTGCTTTGTTCGTGTCCGAAGCTCCTGTATAGTGGTTTAAATAATGTTATTGACTTATTCCAGAATCATACATATTGATATGATATCATATATGGTCATATTATTAGCTTCTTGTTAGTAATATTTCATTGTTACTTGTTACTCGGGTCTTTATAACTTTTTGTTCTTATGCGTGTTTTGTCGAATAAATTCTTATTCTTATCTTTAGGTTATAGATAATTCATTTCCAGAATGGTATTAGTGTATTATATACCATATTCATTCATTCAATTCATTTATATAATCATTATGAAATGAAGATCACGTAGAACGAGTCGCATCACATCGTGGAGACGGTATTCCGTACGTACGCACGAGTGATGATATCGTTCCTATGATCGTGGAATTGTATTGGAGTATATATATATTATTTCAGTATCAATATTACTTCATAATAATCATAAATAGTTACTCATTACACCATTATACCCATCCTTGTAAGGTGGTGGTGGAAAATAGATTACACCACGGCGTGGAGACGGTATTCCGTACGTACGCACGCTCGGTGATTTCATTTTTCCGTAGGATGGATAGAAGGTGAATTAGGGTTGTTTCATATTTATAATAACATATCAGTATGTAAGTAATACTGATGTTATTACTTTATCATGAAACAACTAAATAAGAAGAAGTTGAAGAAGAAAGAAATTGAAAAGATCGGTAATGGATATTACCTCTTCTTTGGAACGCCTCTTTGAATCCTCCACTTAAGGAAATAAGATTGGTCTTTGGAGAAGACCAGGACCTCTAGGATTATTCTAGGGAAGTGGAGAGGAGAAAATGGCAGGGGTTGGCCGAGCTTGAGTGCTCAAATTGGTGTGAGGAGGAGGGGGAGGAGGTGCCCTTTTATAAGGGAGGAGAGGGGCACCTTAGGAATATCTCAAAATATTATTTTATATTAAAGTCAAAATCGGTTTATAATGGTTCCAAAGGGTCTTATTTCGAATATAAAGTGGGGAAGGGTCGAAATCCTATCAACCAATAGGATTTAGACAAGTTTAGGGTATTATTTTAACCTTATCAATTAGATTTAACTCTAAGTTAAATAATTTAACTTTTACCGTGTCTTTTTGTTTTCTTTCACTATATGGTTAATACACTTACTATAACATGCCAAACGAACCCCAAATTGTTTATTATTAATATATATTTCCTTATCTAAGTCATTTGGCCGAACCTTAGATTTTTAGGAATAAAATAACAATTAATAATATAATATTTGATTTAAAAACTATTTTGTGTCAATTTTGACACTATTTGATATATGATTTTTGTGAAAGTCATAACAGAATTATATGTTCAAACCAAGTTGATTAAATCAACAATAATATATCATAGTAACCTATAAAAGTAGTGGAATTCATAAAAAGTCTTAAATTACATTTATTTTGGTATTTATATTATCAATTTTGTCAGTATTTCATTAATAAGATAATTACTGCATCATCTTTGTGTCATAAATAAATTAAATTATTTGATGTCTAAAAATTACAAATAAAATACCATCATGTAGGAAATCATTTTATCTTTCTAATTAATATTTACAATCGAATTTATCTTATGTATAACCCCATATTAAAAATGATTTACTTATTAAACTTTGATTTTAACTATTTTAACCCTTCTTTAAATAAATTAATAATAAATGTTCTAATATAATCCAAGTGGGCCTAAATGGTCATATTTTATTCCTAAGTTTGTTTTTAGTCGAATTACACTTGTCCAATAGAATTAGGACACGTGTTAGGGTAATATTGATATCATATTTACCCTTAGTTACCCTATTTACTATTAATCGCGGTAAAAAAGTAAAAAGTTACTATTCACCAAAAAATTATTTTCATCTCATTGAACCACATTTTAGTCCTTGATATTAACCGTGTCTCTCGGATTTTCGAAATTCCATTCACAGAAGCGGTAAAATTAAGTTTTATGCAAAAATCAGTTTTTTAACCTACCACTTAGTGGTTTCACTATTCATCAAAAATTGAATGTTTTCAAAAAAATACCAAAATTTCACCCTAGGCTAATTTCGATATTCTGAGTCCAAAAATGAAGTCCATTTTGAAAAATAAAATTTATAAAATTTCAAAAAGTGGTTATTACTATTCATAACGGCTAGTTTTAATAGCATATTGTTGTTTAGTGAAACTCGGTATTGCGTACGACGCAAGCTATCGAGGAAGGTCGCGATTGCGTGCAAAGCAAGCCAAGCAAGTGTTGTGTAGAAAAAGATTCCTTTGATGGTTTATATAACATAAAAGTCTCAGGTGTTACAGTCAGTATCCTAATGTATGGATTCATCTGCCGCAAGACCAACATTTCTTCCCTGTCATAAAATCCTAACATAAAACACTTAACACTATTTCCCCAAACCATTCTCACAGACTATGTTCCAATAGTAGAAACAATCGATCTAATACCACTATGTCATGACCCATCCTAGTGGGTTCTATTCCTCTATTGCCTAAGAGTAACTCTAATACTCTAATGGATAGAAACTCCCTCCATGTAAATATATCACTAATACTGGTGGCCTCAACCTATATACATATATATATACAGACATCTCCAAGCCAATAAAAATGATGAAAAGTAAAAAAAACTGAACAACCATGCATGAATACCTTTAAATCCCACAACTAGAGTATGATAGGATGTAATGAAAAGAAAAAATATAAAAATATGAGACCGCGATAATGATTCTAAAACACAACTCCAACCTAGAAGTTAAATTTGTAGAGAAGTTATAATACTATGGGAACACACCTCGGTCTGTTCGGTCACACTAAGCACTATTTGGTCTTGGTCTTCCATGGACTCTATAAAAAATTTTGATTGTGGACACAAGATGCAATAAATCCTACAAAACCCCATACATGGGTGACTATAAAAATACTCAATAAGAAACCCAATAACCATTAATAAAACCATAGAGGAAATATAATCATATCTTAGCATATATATGTCTACAACACAAATAATAATAATATATATATATACTCTACAAATACACATATTCTAATGTTAATTAACAACTTTAATATATAAGACTATGAATCCAGTTCGTAAATTCCAAAATTCACTCATCTAGGAGAACACACTCTTATCTCTTATAGAACTAATGACCTTCGTCTGAGAAGAGATGATCATTGGGTATCACTATTTGATGTACATGATGATGGTCTGAAGAGTTACAATATAGATTTTTGGATCACCCCTAAGTCCATGGGGCGATAAAAACCTCTCAATATGGATTGACCTACAAATAGAGTATATATGCTTCTATGGTGTTGGTCAAAATGATACAAAATAATCCTCCTAGGTAATTTAGATGAATATAGGATCTCACTCTAGGCCTCACAAATGGATTTCAATAACTATATCTAAGATGTATTGTTGAAGGGATCAATATCCTTAGTGTAGGAGGTAATTTCATACTAACCTTCATGGACATTATATAGGTAATGCATCCTAATAAAACATGTCTATGATACGCATGAAAAGGGATCCAGTCCATGTATAATAAAGTAAAAAGTGTGTATTTGGTGTCACATGTTGTTTCCCTTGACCACGGGTCATGCCCATGTAAACAAACAATGTATTGAGTTGTGTCTATGTTTTTGTAGAAGTACATGGTAGGTAGGATCCCCATGTACTCAACCCATGTCTTGGTACTTGAATTAGTCTATGTACCCATAACATTGTACCTGTACATGACATAGACCAAGTAATTCAGCCCAGGTTATGACATTGTATTGGAGTACCTAGTGTGCTCCATCCCATGTTCCACACCATTTCTATATACCCATGGATGTACATGCCATGTCTTTAGGGAGAGACCACATGTCATATAATAGGGTTCATATATTGTGTGACACTTAACTCCCTATAAAACCCAATCCACCATACATGGTTCCCACATGACATGTGGATCTGCACTACACTCTGTGTATTTTGGAATTTTTATAGAATTTTAGATCTGGAATATAATCATACTCATTGTTTCTCAATCCTCTAATCTAACTATTCCATTCTTTAAAAATAAAGAAACATCCTTATCTGAGGCTTTAATTTGACAAAAAAATGTTCTGGACATAATATTCTTTTAGAAAAAGGATCTAGATGTCATTATTTGTTGTGTGTTGAACAATATTGATGAACATGAGATCATGTATATAGAGATATCATATTCATTTTTGCATCCATTTCCACACCACAGTATTATTGTTACAATCTCAGATATACAATATCCTATCATTTCTCCGAAAAATGGGTGATCAATGATCGATTGATCAGGATATGTCAAATCCAAGGCGGAACAATGAATACCCACGAGAAACGAAGAATTGGGGTGGGGGTCACATGATCATTCATGATGAAAGAAAAATAATAGATTATCTTATAAATCTCGATTAATTTTAATTATAATGAAATACAAATAATTACAAATAATAAATTAATCTTCCTGAATAATTTTTTTTATTAAACCAATCCCTCAAGGCGATCGAACTACAGATAAATATGTTCATTAATTAATTCACATTCATCATTGAAATCACGAATGGAGAAATAATAAAAATCAAACAAAGATATTACCTCGATTAATATTAATCACTAACAAAGAATGTGACTGTGAATTGATATTTGATGATATAATTTGAAGATATTGTGCATTAATTGTTGATACACCATCTGATGGCTATTATTTAGAGATAAATCCTTAGAATCTCCCCCCAACATCTTTCTAGTGCTTCCAATGTTATGAAGATTACCCCAGGATTTCTCCAAAATTGTATATATAATGACAGCTCTATCACTACATTGATTATTATAAATAATTTATTTTTATTTCCATCCCTAGGATGACTTTTCCAAAAACGACCCATGCTGACCAAGGGTAAGTCACTCTTAGGGTAAAACCCACTTTCCTGAACTGAAAGATGCCATCAGATTTTTGATATGGGAACCAGTTTAGATGTCATTAAACTATTTAAATATAAATTATTGTTTAACCTATTTAATTTTTTTAATATATTTCAAAAATTTATTCCGAGTACACCGTGGCCCGGAATCGCATGTTTTCTGAGCACTTTGTCTGAAAAATAATCCATGCATAATTTAAAAAAATACACGGAAAATGTGATTGATGACATTACACATAACATAAAAAATACATAGTAAATTTATGATTATAATATTATAATATAATCATAAAATATTAAAAATTGATTTATGCGGAGAAGGAATTATAATGAAAACGCTTTTAGAAAAATGATACAACTACATCGGGTTTCTTGATTATGTTGGCACTAAAACAATAAATGGTTTTCTTCTTACCCAAAATTATGCTTCTAGGATGAGGATCGTGAATTTGGGATTCTAGTTTAAGAAGTATTTTCTAATATAATTTGGTTTGAGACGTTTTAATAATGGAGAATAAGAGGTTCCCTTTTAAAAGAGATGAGAGGGTCACTCTTAGAACTTCTAAAAATATTATATTAATATAAATTAATTGTTAATTAAAATGGATCCAAAATTATTAATTTCAAATATTACAAGATTTTATTTTCTAAATCCAATCATCTGATAAAATTTACATATTTTATTACTATATTTCTACCCATATCATATGTGCTTAACTTTTATTTATCCCATTTAACTTTTATAGTGACAACATCAACTTTTACAATTTTATGATTATTATAGTTGTGACAAAACAAAAAAAACCATAAATGAGTTAGGGATGATGATTTAAACCTCATAATAATCCTTTAATGGATTTTACTTTTTCCAATAATTTTATATGATTTTAAAAAATAAAATTTGTTTTAAAATAAAATTGATGTCATTTTTGACAACATTAATTAAATTGACTTTTAAAAACAACATGATAACAATTATAATTAAAATCAACTATATTATTGAATTAATAACACGTCATGATGGTCTATAAAATTTAAAAATTTCTTTAATTATTTAATATTATGTTTATTTTCATTGTTTTTATTTAATTTATTTTATTTTTATATATAAAAATCAATTAATGCATAAAATATTTGTAGGAATATAGGGAATTATTTATTAAATAAATATTAAAAATAAATTTACATGATGAATATAAATATAATATCTTTTATAAGTGGATTTATTTCCAAATATATTTACTGGATGGACACTTATTAAAAGTGTTACACTTTTATAAAACATTAGTTTTCCAAGTCTGATTTTTATGAAAATGAAATACTATAAGGGGATTAAAGTATTCTATTTGGATCCACGACGTTATAAATGCAACTGTTGGAAGATATGATCTAAAATTAATAGTAAAATAAAATTTTGACAAGTGTTAAGGTCATTGTATAATAATTTTTATAATATATTTATCCATAATTACCCAATTAACCATTAACAAAGATAATACAATTTTCAATTTTACTACACATATTGTCCAAAAATAAATGGGAAATATCTACTAAATTTGGACCATATGAATCCAAATATGGTATAGATTTTTCAATATTCAAAAATCATAAATGCATAAAATTAATCCCATGGAAGTAGCAAGAATTATTTTTTTAAAAGTAAAAATTTACAAAGGTTTGAAATTTTTTTATCCAAACTCAATATGAAAATGATTAAAATTACCTTAATTGGATGTATTGATTTAAAATTGGTATAATTTTTCTAAAAAGAAAACTTAAAATATAAGTTATAATTATAAATTAGTTAAATGAATTGTTAGTTTTCTGTTAAAGTACATTATTTTTTAAATTCATCAATAAATTTAATGTTATAAAAAAACCTATAATCACCCTAAGATAATCTTGAAATTAATGTAACACTGCGATGTTTTTATGGAATATTTTTCTTTAAAAAATTTATATTATTTAGTGTCTTTTGATGCACGTAATCTTGAGTTTAAACGTAACTCCAGATTCCCTTATTATAAAATTATTGTTCTATCCTAGTCATTATTTTTGAATCTATAATTGTGATTAAATTTTAAAAATTCATTATGAATTAATTGGATATCCATTATTTATGAAAAATATAAACAAATTATATATTTTTATTTTTGAGTGAATTAATTTTGGTAAAAAAAAATTATGATATATATATGTGTTATATACTTTATAAAATTTTGTTGATATTCATCCAATGGATATTTTAGTTATAGGGTATGAAGAAAATGTTATTTGATGAATGAAAACATATTTTTTAAAAAGGTTATTTTTACAACTTTGATTGGTGAATGCGTTTTAAATTAATATTTTGATAGATTTATAATATCCATATGAAAACATTAACATGTTATTTTGATGTGGGATATAAAAATTACTTTATATAAATTTTTAAATTTTTCTTGATAACATTCTTGTTCGGATGATTGGTAAAAATCCGCTAAAATTTAATTTTTTCAAATTTTTTCATCCAGATAATTTATGTGGATAAATAAAAACATTGAATGGTTTTAAAATATAAATATAATATATTTTTATCATTTGATATATTTTATTTCATCAGCATTAATTTTACATTGAATTCATAGATAGAAACATTTCAATCATTGGTAATGTTTTAACTTTTAAATATCATTTTCTCATTTCAACAAAGGGATTAATATTAATTAAATTACTGAAACTTATATGTTTCGAATTATGAAAAATGGATTCCATATTTAGAATCAGTATGTCCAAATTATGTTAAATATCTACTTTTATGTTTCATCATTATGAACAGTAACTTTGGTGATTATTTTTATTACCATGGTTAAAGGTTAATCTAGTAATTAAGGGTAAACATAATTTTATAAAATTACCTTAAAGCCTAGAAAAATCCTATTATATGACTAAATAAGAAAATTATCATCTATTTATCAATATGGAATCACTTTATGGCCACATAACTATGAATATGAGATGAATGTAATAGAAACTAATGGATGTGAAAAATGTCACAATCTCATTTTATATAGGTATATTAATTTTAATATATAAAAACCTAGGAGATAATATCAACTATAGACATTCTCTATAAATGAAAAATAATTACACACATAATATGAGTTTATTTGTAATTTTTGGAGATTAATTAATTACCAATATTGGTGACAAAATAGTTATGTAAAAATTATTTTATTAATATAAATTTCATATTCATTGTTTTAAAAATATTAAAATAAATATTATCTGAACTAATTAATGTGATCTAGGTATTTTATAGTTTACTATTACATTTCAGTGTTGTATTGAATATTTATTTAGAATTTCTCTCCTCTGTCCATTTTTTATGTCAAATAAATCAAAACTATCAAAATTTACACCATTGATATTTTATAAAAATAACATATTATTATATTATTTAAAAAGCATAAAATTATTTAAAAAATAAAAAATAAAAATCATAAGATAATAAATTCCATAAAATATCCATTTATTGTATATTAACACCATATAAGTAAATATTTATAACCATTAAAAAATTAAAATGTTATTACCACAATTAAAATTCAATTGAATAATTAAGATTAAATTAAAAATATGTAGTTTAAATTGAAAAAATACCTTTTACCAAATTTATTTATAGATGTTATTACAAACCTATCAAATACCTTATTCTAAATTGGGACATTTTCGATGTTTTTGGGTAGGGTTTTATTTTATTATAAATTATTATTTTTGGTGATTCTAAAAGTACCCCTCTCCTCAATTGTAAAAGGCACCTCATCGCTCACCTCCTCACTTTATTTTGAGACTTCATGCTCAAAAATAATATTCCATTTTTCTATATCCACATACCTATTTTCATTCATGATTTTATGGTCATTTTAAAATACTAACTCTAGTGCTCTAATAAATGATTTAGAGGAAGCCTGTTGAGGAAGATGTTTTCTCTTCTACCAATTCTTTCAAACGTCTTTCTTCTTCTACATCCACATAGTTAGTTGTTCAATAATAAATTAATAACTTTATAATCACTCATATACAGATATATTTTTATAAATATGGAACAATTATATTATACATTCTATCAAGCAAAAGAAAAATGAAATCACTACTTGTGCGTACGTACGAATGAACATCTCCATGTTGTTCTGTAATATGTTTTTCAGCAACACCTTACATGGATGGGTATAATAATGGATATAATTAATATATATTATTATAAAAACGTGATTCTGATTATTATACATTATACACCACCCACTTCAATACCATTCCACAATATTTGATTGATATCGTCGCTTGTGCGTACGTACGACCTATCATCTCTGCAAAGAGATTCGATTTAATATACAAGATCTTCATTAAAACATTATTATATATATGAATTTAATGAATAAATATGATATATATTATACAAATATCATTCTTTAAAGTATATAACTATAACCTAAAAAGTGGAATAATATTTTATCCAACAAAACATGTATAAGAACATAAAGCAGTTACTATCCAAATAATGAGTAATAATGAAGTGTTATTAAAACATAGATGAAAATATTATCATAAATGTTATCATAAAAATGATTTCGATTCTATAATAAATCATTAACATTATTTAAATCGTTATACAAGAGGTTCAGATACATATGAATTATTTTAGACATTAGGAAATGTATAACTTCCCAAATGTCGTTTTTTATCCTTGATTTCCTATTAATAAGTATTTCTTGTGTTATAATTATCATACAAATCCATGTTTCCTAAATATATATTTATAAATAATAATTATATCCTTATATAAATATTAAAATTCAATTTTACCTATTGGTAAATTTTTACTAAATGGTATGAATGGAATCTTTTTCCATTTTTTATATGGTACTTTTTGACTTTTCAATCAAAAGTAGAAGAATAATGTTCTTTTTAAATTGTATGGAATGATGTGATTTTTATGCATTCATAATGCCTTATTTACTTGATGATTACCCTACAATAATTAATTATATTTTCATGTAAATTGATTTCTTCTAAAATTCCATGGCATTTTTTGGAAGGAAATAATTTTCCAAGAAGAATGGATATTTTCCTCAAGAATTAATATCATGTGTTTTCTCAAAATTATTTAACATCTAAGATGACACCCTTTAAATAAGGCTATATTTCAACCCTTTTCATAACTATTATTTTATTTTATTTAGTATTGAATTTTATTTAAAAAATCAATTTGTTTCATATCAATTATGATTGAATGATGTTTAAGAAACCCATTTGATTTAATGGGTTATGTTGTGGTAAATGTTTTTATGTTTTTTGGGAAATAATTATGAATGTATTATTTATGAGATTGGTGGTACCTATTTCTCCTTCCAATGAATTGCATAAGGATTTATAACCCATGATATAGATATGACTGGAATGACAAGTAAATCTGGTTCAGTAATACATGGTTTGAACAAGGAAACAACTCAGCTCGGTAATGGAATTTTTCTGCTATGATGGTATCAACAATGATCCTCGAATAATATGAAATGTTTTTATATTCTTATATGTGTATGAAAAAAAATTAATGTCTTATGTTATGTCAATTGGGATTAAATTTCTCTTTTATGATTTATCCCATAACATGATATTATGATATTCTATATGAAGGATAAGATTTTAAAATGTTATTATCTTATGATTTTGATATGATTGATATTTACTTTTTCTACCCTTAATGAGAATTTGACCTCACCCTTTCATATGTTTCTTTTCCCCAGGTCTTAAATAAGGGTAATAGGTATGATCTGCCAAATAGGAATCAAGTTATGATGAATTAAGTGGGAGATAACGTGGATGTTTTACGAACCAGTTGGTTATATTTTCTATTTTATAAATACACTAAACCTATATGGTCCAGACATGGATTTATTATGAAATAAATATTCTTCAATGTTGAAGTAATATCTATATTTAATTATGGGATGTTATAGTTGGTATAAGATAAAAGATAAAGTTATCTTTTGGAAACTAGGATGAGATAACCTTAGAATAAACCATAAGTATTTGTCTAATTATTTGTTACAATCCTATCCTAATGTATTATAGATATTCATGAATAACCTATGATTACACCTGATGTGTCTAAAATAGATTTTTTTCTTAGTTATGTGGTTTTACAATTTTGATTAGTGTTTCTCACACTATACTTCTTAGTTTTAGTCAATGGCTAGACCTTGAATGAACCATGTTAATGTTGAATGCAATGGGAAATGAAATAATTCTCCCCCCGAGCAACAAATTTTTATGGGATATAGAAAACAAAATTCCATGTCCATAAAAATTTATCAATCTCTAAATCATCTAGGACATCCAAATGAGCATAGGAGAGAGTAGCATTCTATTGAGTCATTCATGAGGCAGTGTCCACGTTTATTCAGCGGGTCATATAATCCAATAGTGGATGAACAATGGATCGGTACCGATGAAAAGATATTTCCATTTCTATAATTTTCTCAACATGATAAATTCATCATAGTATTATATCGTTTGGAAGTTGATTCTGATCAATGGTGTATTCTTATCAAGATTACATGTAAATGAGATGAAATTGAATTCATGGAATATGATGAGTTCAAGAACTTATTTTTCAATAAGTACATGCCTCATGTTCTTCAAAAAACGATGGATAATGAGTTCATTGAACATAAACAAAAGGATGATGAATCCATTGGTGCCTACGAAGTAAATTTTACTTGACTTTAAAGATACACTTCTAAAATTATTATCCAACCTGAGAGTAAAATTGATCGATTCTTTAGTGGATTAAAACCAAGTCTCTAATGGGAATTATTCATAATGGAAATCAATAGCTATGAGGAATTTTTTCTATGTTCTCTTATGTTTGAGATGGATAATATAGTAACCCGTCCGTATTATGGGTTTGATAAGAAGAGATAAATGGAATTCAAATGAAAATCAAAAGACCACACTGAAAAGAAGCTGAGTTTTCCCCAATTCTCAAACTGTTGAAAGAAACATGGAGGGGATTTTCTTAAATGGACTAGTAAATGTTTTAATTATGGAAAATATGTTTATCGGGTAGTTGAATGTCCATGTTATGGGAAAAATATGTCTACTTATGTGAACAAAGAAAAGTATACATAGATTGCACCACGTATAATTCAATGTTACAAATGAAAAGAAATGGGGAATTATTCAAATCAGTTCCATTATCCAAGGTTTATTAATGATGATCAATTTCAAAAAACAATTAAGGCCAAAGAAAATGCAATGTCACATACAATCACTATCAGTAATGTGGAGTATGATAATGAAGTGCTGATAGGTAGACTTACCGTTTAGTCAACAGTAGAAAATGATTTATTTGATTTGGGATCCTCCAAATCTTTTATTTTTTATGAATTTTCAAAGGGTATCCCCATATTAACACAAAAATTAAATGTTTTGTTATTTGTGACAACTTCTAATGGCACGACAGGTGCTTCAAATTTTTATAATTCTTCTATGGTTGAATTTTGTGGGAAAGTGCTTCCAGAAAATCATGTGACCCTTCCTATAGTAAAATTTGATGTAACTCTTGGGATTGATTGGATTTTTTTGTATGTATAACATATATATTTCCATGAAAGGGAAGTCACATTTCATATTACCGATCAATTTATAATCATATATCTATGTAAGGATGAATATATCCTTTCAGTAGATATTTATTCCATCTATTGTGTCTTAATTCCAATAATAGATGTTTATTTATCTCAAATGGTTAGAGAAGAAATCATGATTAATAATACACCCATTATACAATAGTTTGATGATTTCATCCTGGAGGAATTTCCATGTCTTCCACAAAATCTTGATGTTTAGTTTTCAATAGAACTCATATCGGTTTTCTTGCCTATTTCAAAGACACCTTATATAATGGACCCAATTGTGTTGTGGTAATGGAAGAAAAAACTAATAGGGAATCATGATAAGGGATTCATACGGCCTAGTGCTTCATCTTGGGGAGCAAATTTTCTATTTACTAATAAGAAAGATGGATTAATGGGCGTCTCCATTGATTATCGAGAACAAAAGAAGATCACTATCATGAAAAATAACCTCTTCCCTGCATTGATGACTTATTTGACCAACTACACAGAGCTCAATACTTTTCTAAGATTGATCATCGATTAGGATACCATCAATTTAGGGTGAATAAGAGGATATACCAAATACGACATTCCATACAAGGTATGGACATTATGAATTTAGATTGATGATTTTTTTACTAGTGACCATACTATATTGAAGGATCTAATTAATAGATTCTTTAGAGAGTATCTTGATCAGTTTTTGGTAGTCTTTATTGTTGATATTACTGTTTATTTAAAGAGAATGGAAGATCATGAATATAACTTGGGAATTATATTGAGGACCCTAATAAAAGGTATTATTTATGCCAAATTTTCCATGTGTGAAATTTGGCTTCATAATGTTTAATTTTTTGGTCACATAATCTCTAGAGATGGGATATCTGTGGATCCAACAAAAAAAGTGGTTATTGAATGATGCCTGAGACCAAAAATCGTAACTAAGATCCGATGCTTTCTTGGTTTGGATGGATATTATCGAAATTTTGAGAAATATTTGTCACAATTATCTAACCCACTCACCACGTTGACTCGTAAAGGATTTATTTTATTTTGGATGGAGGAATGTGAATATAATTTCAAAGAGTTAAAGAAATGTTTAGAGAGTGAACATGTGCTCACACTACCTTGCAGTGGAGAAAGGTTTTTGATCTAATGTTTTGCATCCAAGAAGTGTTTTGGGTGTGTTATCATTAAAAAGAATTTGTTGGTAGCTTATTCCTCACTATATTTGAAAAGACATGAGAAAAATTACCCAACTCATGATTTGGAGTTACCTATAGTAATTATTGGATTAATGATATGGAGTCATAATCTTTATGGTGATTGGTGTGATATTTATACTGATCAAAAAAGATTAAAATATACTTTCACACAAAAGGATCTAAATATGTGACAAAGATGATGGTTGGAGTTGATTAAATTTTTTGACTGCTCAATAGATTAACACCTTGAAAAAAAACATGGTGGAAGATTCATTGAGTCAACAAGAACATGCTAGACTATCCATGATGAGGATCACAAAAGATGCAATATTTATAGATTTTCAGAAGATAGACCTTGAAATTTTAAAGGAAGGGGGAAATCATACCTTTTTCAAATGAACGGTCAACCACCAATACAAGTGAAGATTAAAGAGGTTCATAAGAATGATATAGAGATACCATATAAGGTGATAAATGTTCCTAAATTCATCCTTGAATCTGTTGAAATGATAAGGTTCTGGAATCGGGTTTGTATTCCTCCCATACCAGAATTAAAGAAGGAGATATTTGATGAGGCCCACAGTTATTCATTCTTTATTCACCCTGGAGTCACAAAAATGTATAGGGACCATAAATAGTACTTTTGGTGGGATGGAATGAAAAGGGATGTTGCTGAATATGCCTCTCGATGCTTGGTTTGTTAGCAAGTTAAGGTTATGAGACAGAAGTCTAAGGGAAAGTTACAAAAATTAACCACACGAAAATGGAAATGAGAAAACATCACTATGGAATTTCTTAGTAGACAACCCAAAACATCCATAGTCAATAATGATACTTGGGTTATATTTGAACACATATCGAAGTTGGAACACTTCATTTCTATTATATTGATTTCCATCTTGAAAATATTTCTTGGATATATGTAAAGGAATTGTAATATTTCATAGATTATGACATTCCATTATATCAGACTGGGATATGAGGATTACCATGATGATAATGTGAAGTATTTATTATGCTCTAGATATATAGTTCTGTTTCAGCACTACTTATCATCCTTAGATAGATGGATAGTGTGATAATAAAATTCAAACTCTGGAAGACATGTTGAGATCTTTCTCTAGGGATTTCAAATGTGTTTTGGATAAACACCTTCCATCAATTGATATGAAATGGTTTTAGAGTATAAATTTAATATTTATTATCTTTAAATATGATTTATTTCACTAGAATTAATTTTACATTGAATTCACACAAAAATAAAACATTTCAATCTTATGCAATGTTTAAACTTTTGAAACTCGTATTCTCATTTCAACAATAGAATTAATTTTAAATTATTTACTACAACTTTTTTGTTTTTAATTTGAACAAAATGATTACATATTTGGAATTAGTAGGTATAAATTATATTAATAGGAAACTTTTATTTTTGGGAATTATGAATAGTATCTTTTGTAATTATTTTTATTAACATGGTTAATGTTAAATCAAGTAATTAAGGGTAAAATTAATATTATAAAATTTCCATATCACTGATAAAAATCTTATTGGATGACTAAATTCAATCTTTATCATCTATTTTTTGAAATTATATCACATTATGGCCACTTACCTATGAATATGACTTGGATGTAATAAAAACTAATGAATGTGACAAAATGTCACCATCTCATTTTATATAAGTATATTAATTTTAATATATGCATAAATAGTAGATATTATCATCTATAGATAGTCTGTGGAAATCTACGTGAATTACCTATATTATAGATATATATTTATTCTTTTTAGATATTATATAATTACCATTAATGATGATATAATTGTGATGAAAAAAATATTTTATTAATAGAGATATCAAATATATGGTTTTAAAAATATTGAAATAAATTTCATATGAACTAATTAATGTTATACATGGCTTCTTTTGTTTAATATTACATTATAAGAGTTTATTCAATATTTTTTTTCTAATTTATCTCTTGTGTGGATTTTTTTATGTCAAATAAATGAATACGGTCAAAATTGACACTATTGATATTTTATGAAAATATCATTTTTTTAAATTATTATAATATAATAAAATTATTTAAAAATTTAAAATTATTAATAATAATATATAAAATGTCATAAAATTAACCATTTATGGTCAATTAACACTATATACGTAAATATTTATAACCACTAAGTATTTAGAATAGTATTATCACAATTAAAATTAAATAGAATAACTTAGTGTAAATTAAAAAGATATGGTTTAAATTGAAAAAATAACAAGTCCTAAAATTATTTGTTGATGTGATTTTAACCCTATCTCATCTCTATTTCTAAATTGATGCATTTATTTTGTTTTTTGTGTAGGGTTTGATTTTATTATAAATTATTATTTATGGTATTTTCAAAAGTGCCTCTCACATCAATTATAAAAGGGAGCCTCCTCCCTCACCTATTCACTTCATTTGGGGACTTCTAGATTGAGAATCCCATGAAATGATTCCTTATAAACTACCCTATTTTCATTCTAGAGTTTTTTTTCATCTTTAAAGACCAACTATAGTGCTCTGATAATATATTTTGAGGAAGGACGTCGAGAAAAGGTAATATCATCTACCAATTATTTCCAAAATCTTTATTCTTATACGTATTTTTCATTAGTTTATTTGTTATAAAGTAATAACATTATTATCACTCATATGTTGATATTTTATTATAAATTTGAAACAACCATATTTCACCTTCTATCCACACTATGAAAAATGAAATCACTACGTGTGTGTACGTACAACATACCCTCTCCCTGCAGTGGTGTAGTATGTTTTTCACTACCACCATACATGGACTGGTATAGTGATGGAAATAATAATAAACATTTTTAATAATAACATTATTCTAATTATTAAATATTATACATCATCCACTTTAATACAATTCGAAAATTTTGGACTAATATCATCACTCTTTCATACGTACGGCCTCTCATCTCCACGATGTGATGCAATTAATTTTAAACAATCTTCATTATAACATGATAATATACATACATATAATGAATAAATATGATATATGTTATACTAATATAATTATTTATATAAATATGTATACCCTAAAACACAGAATGATAAATTTTCTGACAAAATGTGCTTAAGAATATAAAGTTGTTATTACCTGAATAATGAGTATCAATGCAACGTTACTCACAAACAGATTAAAATATGATAATAAATATGATCATAAAATTTATTATGATTTTGGACTAAATCAGTAATATTATTTAAATCATTATATAGGAGTTTCTAATACATACGAATCATATTGGACATATGTTATGGGATAACTTTTTAAATGTCGGATTTATCTAATATATTTTATTAGTAAGTATTTACTGGGGTATAATTGTCATTCACAACCATGTTTCCTAAATATGTATTTAAAAATATTCTCTATATCCTTATATAATTGTTAAAAGTAAATTTTACACATTGGTAAATTTATATACTAAAAGTTATGAATGGAATCTTTTGTCTTTTTCAGTACAAGGTACTTTTTTTACTTTTCTGGAAAAAGTAAGTTATTAATGTTTTTTTACTTGAATTCCATAAATAGATTTTTATGAATTTATAATAAAATATTTCCTTTTAGCATCCTCTATAATATAAGAACGTTATTTTCTCATTATAATATTTTATCTAAATTTTTTTTGCCTTTTGAGGAAGGAAACTATTTTTGAAGTGGAAAGGATATTTTCTTCATTATTTAAATAAAAGTGTTTTCTCAAAATTATTTTCCATCTAAGATGACACCATTTAAATAGGGTTATATTTCTTACACTATTATTTATATGATTATATTGTCTATACGATGGAATTTTATTTAGAAAATCCATTTTTTTAAATCAATTGTGACTAAATGATGGTTTAGAAGCCAATTTGATTTTATAGGATATGCTATGGTAAATGTTTTTATGATTTTTATTTTCACACATAAGAATGGTTTTATTAATATATGTGTGGGACATAAATATCCCTTCAATTCATTGGGTAAATATTTATTTCTCCTGATATAGACATCAATAGAAGGAAATGTAAATCTAGATTATTAATACAAGGCTGGAACAATGAGTGAACACGATTCAGTAATGGACATTGTCTACTATGATGGTATAAGAAATGAGACTTGACTAATATGAAATGATTTTGAAGGCTTATGTGTGTATGCCAAAAAATTTCAAGTATTATTTTATGACTATTTGGATTACATTTCTATCTTATTAGTTATCCCTTAACATGATATTATGATCGCTTATATATAGGATAAAATTTCAATTTTTATGTTCTTATGATTATGATGTGTTAGATATTTAACTTGTTTACACTTAATGAGCATTTGAAATCACCCTTTCATATGTTTCTTTTCCCTAGGTCATTAATATGGTAATTATGTAAGATTTTTCAAAAGTAATTCTAGTTGTGAAGAAAAAATTGAGAGATAATATGGATGTTTTATAAATATGTTTTTATGTATTCTAGTTTCTAAAGACATTAACCTTATACGGCCCTATAGTGGTCTTTTTATGTAGTAAATATTACTCAATGTTGATGAAATATCTATACACAATGTATCGGATTTTATAATTAGACATTACAATATTTTTTTCAATTTTAAAAAAAAGCGAGTCGCAATTTATCAATAAACAAATTGTGCCATTCAATTGTGGTAAAATTACCATTAGAAAATTACATCTTTTTATGCATAAAATATGATTTATTTTCTATCATGTCTAGAAAAAATAGGGTGAATATTTAAAATTATATATAATAGATTATGTCTATATTTCATTTTTATAATCGAACAAGTCAAAAAATAATTTTATTGATATAAAACATAGTTGTTAACATTTAAGTAGTTTTTCAGAAAAATGTTTCCTTTTATTTTCAAAAAGGGTTATATATTCATTTTTATTTAATTGTCCACAAAAGAATTAATTGTATATAAATTTCTAAACCATATTTTAAGAATTTATTTACCCATGTTCACAACCTCCATTTTATATTCTAGGTTATAACAGATACATAATAACAATATTTATTTCGTTTAATCTCAGTGTTCTGGATCATGTACGATATCAAACATATCCCTTTTAAAACTCATAATATTAAAAAAAAAATTAGAAATACTCAAGTATTTAAATAGGATGAATATTCAAGTCATAATGGGATTAACAACATCATATCACTATGAATTGTTTTCCCAGAATTACATATACATGAAGATTAATAAAGACCATAAAGATGATATTGATAAATATAAAATGACAGAAACTATTTTGGAGTTCATTATCGATGACTATTAATAGGTAAGGTCTGAAACCAAGATATATGTCCCATAAAAAATATAATTTAAGGTGTTACTTTTGGATGAGGTTCATAGCTTGTCATTCTCTACTAATTAAGGAAAAAACAAATATGTATATAGTTCTAAAACAAAAAAATCATATGTGATGCAATGAAGAGGGAAATTTCAAAATACATATAATTATTCTAGTACACAAGAAATTGAAGACTAAATAAAGAGAAGTAGTGTATCATCCTACCATTTAAGATAGTATTATAGAAATATTAAAACATAACCCCATATTTCATCATAGGTATCTAAAAATTTGCAATGTCCACAATATTATTTGTGTTTATCTAGATTACATCAAGATTAAAATTATTTTATTCCCATAAATAAAAGATTATCTCTTTACCAAATAACTAGGACATAAATAGGGATGTGGTTAATATGCAAGAAGTGACATTGTCTATTTTATTTCATTTATATCCAATTTTTATCTTGATTTTTTTTAAAATTATTTAGTGGCTATTACTGATAATGATGTGTTTCAAAACTAAAAATTACACTCAGATGGATGGTCGTAATAATAGACCCGTTCAAACTAAAGAGGATATAGCGAGAAATTTTCTGATGAATTCACATCTATGGTGGGATCAACACCTCCCCAAGTAGAGTTCTCAATTAACAATAGTTCTAATTCTAATATTCAAATAAAACTATATGAGTATATTTATGTGAAGTGTAGTAGGATTCCAATATTCATGGATGATGTTAGAAAGGTGAAGCTGATAGATCAGGTCTTTTTTAAATAAATGGCATGAAATGTTCACACCATTTAGTGGCACACGAAAGAGGAAAAAAGTTCACATAAGAGTTATATTGTTAATCATAGACTATATCTGGACATTGAAGTTGGGGATTAGGTGTTCCTTTGAATATATCCATATTTTTGGGTTTTGATATTTAATAAGGGTTGTTGAAACTATGATACATTATTATCTTCATGACTTGTGATCATGTTAGGGTTTAACCCTATATCATAGTGTTCCCTCTATACCTCTATAAAGTGTATGTTGTGCTCCACATATTTATTTTTTGAATGTATATAGTTGATCCTTAGCATTTACAAATAAATTATCTTTTAGAATTTGACCATGAACTATAAATCATTCATCAAAGTGAAATGGTTCTGAGGGAAAAGATGTCACATCTTTTAAATGTTTTTCCTGGTAGAATCAGTTTTATGTGGATGATACATAGGAAACTATGTATGTGATGGGAGAAAAGTGTCTTCTCTATTTCTCATCTATGTAATTTAATTTCATTGGAAAATTTATTTTTAAGGAGTTTAGAATGTAATTCCCAATTATTTCAATAAATACTTTATCTTAATTAAATACCTTGTGAATAAATTAAGTTTCATACAACACAATCCTAAAATAAAAACCATGTTACAATTTTAAATTTATTAAATATTATTTTCATATTATATCCATTTAATTTTTGAGTATCAATACATTTAATCATCTTAAAAAATATATAAAAACAATGAATAATGAAGCGGCCATTTTTTTCTTGGATATACACAATTTTTATAAAATGATTTTTTCTTATTAAGTGATCTAAAAGAAAATTACATTTTCCAAAAATTTATAAATTTTACTTCGTAAAATATATTAAAAATTACAAATTATTAGGTATAAAATATAAAATGTGTAACACCACAATTTTTATAGTATTTTATCTCTTTAATGTAATTCAATAGATTACGCTACACACAACACCGAGTTTGAGAACAAAACAACATAAAAACTAGTCGTTAAAAAATTGGTTATGAATAGTATTAACTATATTTGAAATTTTATACACACCATATAATTTTGAAATATATATTACGTGTTTCTTACACATAATATTTGAACAAATTCATTTTTTCAGGTAAAAGAATTATTTTTCAAAAAATTCAATTTTACCACCTTTTAATAGAGAACCATTTTTAAATCCAAAATTTGACACTATTATATATTAGATTTAATGAAGATAAATTCTAATCTAGAATTGGGAAAGAAGAAATTTATTTGGATTAATTTTTGGTACTTTTTTTGACAAGTTTCATATTTTGATGAACATTGAAAAATACTAAATTTTAATTGAAAACAACTTTTTTAATCTAAATAATTTATACTTTTAAATTATGAATTTGGGTGGTTTTAAATTATAAATAAATTATATTTTTATCATTAAATATAATTTAATTCATTGAATGTAATTTTACAGTTAAATTGTACATAAACACATGTCAATCTTTTGATGTTTTTTTAATTTTTAAAAACTCGCTTTCGGGTTTTGACAATGGGAGTTAATGTTAAATTAATTAGTGGAACTCTTATGTTTTTAATTTGATAAAATTGAAATCATTTTTGGATATTTTATATCAAAATTATCTTAGGCTTAATTTTTAGTATTTTTCGGAAAGCATTCAATTTTTGATGAATAGTTACAAACATTACGTTATTGATTAAAATTGACTTTTATTTAAATAATTATAAATTTTATTAAAAAAATTTAAAAGTCAAAATCAATAGATAATACCTATATTAGTTCCATTTAATTTTTTGGAGTCTTTTTATACTTAGAATATATGTATAAAATTTTATTGATTTTTTTACGTCTTACACCTACCTTCTATGCACATTTTCAAATTTGCATAACAAATAATTTTACTACTTCTGTGAATTGAGTTTCAAAACTCCAAAAGACATGATTGACATCAGTATGTAAAATTTGGTTCAATGGGATGAAAATAATTTATGGTGAGTAGTAACTTTTGAATTTTTTTAACCATGGTTAAATGTGCATTGGGTAATTAAATGTAAAAATGAAATTATAATTACCCTAACACATGTCATAATTATATTAGATAAGTTTATTTATAAAAAAATATACCTTAGAAATAAAATATGATCCTTTTGGTCCACTTGGATTAGATTAAGACACTTATTATTATTTTATTTAAAGAATAATTAAAAGTGTTAAATTCAATGTTTAATAACTGAACCAATTTTAATATAGGCTTATACATTATATATTTTAGACTATAAATATTCGTTAGAAATATAATAAAATTTCAAACATAATGGTATTTTATTTATATTTTTTATAAATTAAATAATTAATTTTACTAATGACAAAACATGGATGCAGTAATTACCATATTAAGGAATTATTAAAATATTTGACATTATAAATATCATAATAAATGTACATTGAGAATTTTGATGAATTCCACGAATTATATAGGTTAATATGACATGTTAGGGTTCATTAAATTTATTTTATTTGAATTAATCATTTTTTTTACTTTCACAAAAACCAAATACAATATAGTTTCAAAATTGACATAAAAGGGTTTTTAAAACAAATACTATATTATTAAATGATATAATATTCATAAAAATATCATGTTCGTCCAAAGGTATTATATAATGATATATAAGTTGTTACTTAACCACTTCATATTTGATTGGCATTTTATAGACATTTTATTAACCGTGTAATTTATAAATACATGATGCCAATGTAAAAGTTAAACTATTTAACTACGAGATAAATCAATGATATAAGGTATATATATTGACCTAAACATGTATAAAACCTATTGTTTGAGAGTATTTTTACTAATCCCTATCTTATATTCAAAATAAATCCTTTTATAGACATTATAATCTGAAAATGATTTTATAATAAAATAATATTTCAAGATTTTCCTAAAGTCACTCTCACCACCCTTATAAAAAGGTACTTCCCCTTATCTCAAAATCATTCCTCCAAAGACATTTGACTCAGCTAAACCCTGGTCAAATATCCTCCCAAAAACCTTAAAATGATCATAGAGTCCTTACTTTGATCATATCTTAACAGAGGATCCCTTTTGATCAAATAAAAAAGAAATAACTTGAAGAAAAGGTAATTACTTCATCATATCTTTAAAAGTTCTTTTCATCTTAATAATCATATTTCATAGATTTTTACATAATAAAATATTAACTCTAGTACCTTATATATACTGAGATGTTATTATAAATATGGTAAAACATTATTTTTTTATTTTATCCATCCTATGAATGTCAAAGTCGTGAGTACGAACGGATTAAAGTCTCCACATCATGGTGTAGTTTGTTATTCAACACTTCATTGGTTGGATGGGTATAATAATGAGTATAACTAATGTAAATAATAAACATAACATGTTAATGATTATTTATATATTATATATCATCCAATTATACATGATTTCACCATCAATAGAATTATATTTTCTCTTGTCCATACATACGGATTACCGTTTCCACGACGCAATGAGATTCATTTCCAATTTCACCATTATACAATGAATATAAAAATATATATTATTAAAAAGTATGAAATATATTGAAAAATAATGATAATGAATATATATATATATATATATATGTATATTTATGTATATGTGTGTGTATTTACATATATATCATTCACTTACATCCATTCAATATGATAGTTAAACGGAAACAACGTTTGTGCATACGGATGGTCTACCAACTCAATAAACTGTGATTTCCATTTCATATATCAATCTATTATACATATTTATATTCTGAGTATATATGATACATAAAGATTGTTTTATATTTGGAAGTAATTAAATCATGATATAAGTGATACAATCATGAATAACATGTTAAAATATGTAGGATAGAGAGAGCAATTATTATCAAAAAAAATAACCTTAACATATAAATTATTCTTGAATGGGTAGTAAGAATCCAAAAATGAATAAAGTATGATATCATAAATATGAATAATATTCTTGTATAATTTAATAACATACAATGGTCATTATATAGGAGGTTAAACATACTCTCGACCAATGTAAATTAAAAGGTAAGGGTTAATTCCTTAATCACATTATTATCGGAGATTATTTATGTATAAGTATTTTTTAGGACATTTTTATCATCCATATCTATGTTTCATAAAAAATTCAAAATAAATATTTTCAGTTTTTTTGTAAGTGACACTTTATCAAGATCACCATTTAAAATGTTTTAATGATTTAATTTTCACAATCTTTTTAATTAACCTCCATACTTAAAAAATGATTTTAACGATATATTTATATGGAAATGATTATTTTAAAATATTAAATCCTTTTAACATATTCAATGTGGTATGGGACACTTTGATTAAAAAATCACTTTTAAATGACTTCCATTAAAAATGCGTGAATTTTAAATGATTCAAAATAACAGATATTTCGCTCAAACAGTTTTATTGATTGTTTTCACCTATGGAAACATCCTTTATTGGATATTAGTATTTTATTGGTTGATTCACTATAATAAAATCTTCCATATTTTATTGAATACCTTATGATATGTTTGACTGTGGATGTGTTATTTTTATACTAGTCATGGTTTATAGTTAATGTAATAACATTTTGTATTCTTGTTTTAATATGAATGTTTATTTTATGTTTCAAACATTTAATATGTGGAATGAATTGAAATTAGTAAGTGATGGGTGCGACCATCTATAGCTCCTCGATGTATCGATGGGTCTCATGGGACAAACTAGTGTCTTGGAAAAACGCCTTGACAAAATATTTATTTCTATTCTTGGCATTAGGCCTTGACTATGTGGTTATGATGTAGAACATTATTCATTCCATTATTATGAAATTACCTATTGATATTATATGTGATTATTTTACTAGTAGAATATCAATGTGAATAAATAAATGGAATTATTTGAATTATATTTTCCATATTAGGTTGAAGTTTATATTTAAAATGATTTTGTTTTAGTCTTATACATTTCCTTAAATGTTTGTGCTTGTTTATGATAGTTTCTTTTATATTGGTATTGTTAATGAGCATCTAAGATCACCCATTTCTTATGTTTTATTTTTCCTGGGATGTGAATAAGTGTATTATGATTGATATGCAAGGTTAAACTAGGGGAATAATGGAGTTATCAAAGGATTATTTATTTTGTGTTTTATTTTAGAAATTTTAATGTTACATTCATATATGTAATCTATTTTTCAATACATCTAAAATAATCGGTCCTTTGGGACATGATTCCTTTAATCATTCCAATATATTAAAATAGTACACCGACTCTGGGTAACTGGGTTTAGGGTTTTACAGTTGGTATCAGAGGAATTTTAGAAACAACCTTGGAAATAGATTTATACAAACATTGATTTTGAAAAATTACCCTAAGATACACTTTTTGGATTAGTATAGAAAAACATCCAAAATTATTGTAATATAAGTATTTGGTTAATTTTTTAAGGAATACATCCCTCTCTGGATACAAGAAGGTCGTCGCAGCTTAGGAACAGATGTACCTAGAACTGAAAACTCTAACAAGGAGTTTCAGGCTTGACATGGGGTATCCTGGTAAATGACAATAGGCCTTGCTACACTCTTTGTCATGGCACTCGTGGTAAATATGCTTAAGATAATTCAAATTTTCTTTAAAACCCATTATAAAGGATTTAATAGTAAATACCTCCTCAAAGAATACATATTTTTTATGTTTATGGATTATATACATAAACTGTTCAATTTATAGAAGGTATTTTACATGATTGAAATTATGAATTGTGATTCACAAACCAACCTAGTGTATTCCATTGTTTAGAAATGGTGCTCAGTAGAAGTAATGGGAACTACAGAAATATGTATAATCCAAAGAGTAAGAAGTATCATATATTTTATGGTCATAAGCAAACATTTAGAAGGGAAATAGTCTCCAAATTATTCTTATCATATGAATAAATAGAATAATGTTTTAATTGGATATGTAATGAATTCTCTTAGTCATATGGATTTGAAGGGAATATAGAGAAGAAATGGACGGTAGAGAGGTAAATGGTAACATGAATAAGGTAAAGAAAGATTTTCCCATATGTGATAACCGTGGAAAGAATCACCATGGTAAATTCTTGAAGGAAATGAAATTTTGTTATATGAAGAGTGAATTATGAAACCAAGTACATGATTTCAAGGGTAAGACATTTTTTTTAAAATATACAATTCTTCATCTGGAGGAGCTGGTATACTACGCGAATCAATGTCCCAATCATCAGAGTATACCACGAATGATATTGTTGGATAATAATCTTGTTATGATACTACTATATATGAAGTGGAATGACATGTTATCTTATGTTATTAATAAAGAATTATGTCATTTCACTGTTGTATCAATTATGTACTAGTTATAATAATAATGATGTATGTAATGATTATACTGTAGTACTATTTAATTATGGATTTGAGATTGTGTGTTACCAAGATAAGTGACGAAATAAAAAGTTATACTTTTTGGAAAATACATGGTTTGATTAATGAAAAATCTTAATATGGTTTTGAAACTAAAGAATGGATTTTTGAATAAGAGATTATTGATTTGGATAAATTATATTTGATATTATTGAATACCTTTGAACTACATAACGGTTTGTTTATTTCATCATTGTTCTAGATTACGGCATTTTACATTTTAAGAAGTACATATATAATTCTATGTTTTACATAACGAATAAGTAAGTACTTACCTATTCAAATATGGTTTTCTGGTAATTATTTTTATTAAAAAAAATTAATAGAAAACACAGTGAAGGTATTAACATGTATATTATGTGACCTTTCTTATAAATTTTGGACTGCGTGTTTGGATAAAAGTATTTTGTATAAGTATAAATGTTGGAATGGATTATGTTTGACATTGCATATTATTGTTATGTTTAAAGAATTTATTATGATTATTTTTGGATTGTTATAAAAAGGACACCCCTAATGTTGGGGGGACAACCCCTTGCGTCCTATTAGGCCGTGATACTAGAACCCGTAACTGAGGGGCGACCAGGGTGCATCACCAAACAATAACCTACATGATGTTCTGGATTGAATAATGTAGTTATTTTGAAAGGAATGACATATGAATTATAAATTCATTTTCATTAAAACTATATGATTAGGATAAATAGAATATTTTTGAGTTCTATTACCATTGGAGTGAAACATGAGTTTGTGGTAGAAATTAGTTAAAGGATGGAAAACTACATGTCAAGTATTATATTTTTATTATTCAATGATGAAAGTAATTCTTAAAAATTAGGGAAAGGATCTTAAAACCAATAATTTGTTATCCTAATACCTAATGATTTGTTTAACCAGTGATATTTATACTCATCATAAATTTATTGCTTTGAAGCCCTCAATTTTTCATTTATTGTTCACTTGTTTGTGATTGATTACCGCAATAACTCTATATAAATATTTATGTTTTCCCTCTAATAAGGTGTATATGATTTCCACCAATGTTCTTCTATTAGAAACCCTAATTTTTTTGTTACATTATCAGTTCTCATTCACTCTTATTATGACAAAAGTATATTAACCCTATTTCTGATGTGTGTTTTCCACAAAGTTATATCCTATTTTAAATATTATATTTTCAAAGAACAATTTTAAATTGCAATGATAAAATTTATTCATGGGTGGTAGAATCTAACTTTCCTCGATTTCATTGTACATTATCAATTTAATGTAATTAAATAGATTATGCTACACACAACATCGAGTTCGACTGCACTAGGACTTACCAAACTAGCCATTCAAAAAGTTTTTATAAATAGTATAACATAAATTTTGAATTTATTATACTTCATATAAGTTTAGAATCTATATATTCATGTTTCTTATACATAATATAAGAACAAATTCATTTTCTCATATTAATGAAATATTTTTCAAAAAATGAAATTTTAGCACCATTTAATGGAAAACCATTTAAAAAAAATATTTGACACTTTAATATATTCAATTTAATTTAATTAAATTCTTATTTATAATAAGGAAATAAAAATGTATTCTGGAAAAATTATTGGTACATTTTTGATAATATTCATATTTTGATAAATAATGAAAACCACGAAATTTTAATTGAAAACTACTTTTTTAAGCGAAATAATTTATAGTGTAAAATATTGAATTTGTTTGGTTTTAAAGTATAACTAGATTATATTTTATGTAATTTAATATAATTTATGTCATTGGATGTAATTTCACTTTTAAATTGTACATAAACACATGTCAATCTTTTTATAGTATTTACTTATTAAAAACTCGCTTTCAGGTTTTGAAAACGGGAGTTAATTTTATTTTAATTAATCAAAATCATATGTTTTGATTTTTTAAAAATAGACTACATTTTTGGATTCAGAATATCCAAATTATCTTAGGGTGCAATTTATGTATTTTTCTAAAAACATTCAATTTTTGATGAATAGTGAAAAACACTGTGTTATTGTTTAAAACCGACTTTTATTTAAATAAGTTTTATTTTTAAATAAATTTAATTTAAAGTAAAAATAGATACATAATACTTATATTATTTAAATTTAATTAATTCTATTAATTTTATAATAAGATAAAAGGGATAAAATTGTATTGAATTTTTTAACATCTTTTACCCACCTTCTAGGGAAATTTGAAAATTTTCACAAAACATAATTTTACCCCTTCTATAAATTAATTTAAATTATCCAAGAGACATTGTTCACATCCGTATGTAAAATTTGGTTCAATATGATGAAAATAATTTTGGCTAATAGTAACTTTTGAATTTTATTTACCACGGTTAAAAGTAAATAGTGTAATTAAAGGTAAAAATGATATTATAATTACGCTAACACATGTCCTAATTCTATTGTATGATTGTATTTTGAATAAAATAAACCTTAGGAATAAAATATGATCCTTTGGGTTTACATGCAATATATTAGTACATTTATTATTATTTTCGTAAAAGAATAGTTAAAGGTGTTAAATTTAATGTTTAATAACAGAACCATTTTTAATATTGGGTTATGCATAAGATAAATTTGAATATAAATATTCATTAGAAATCTAAAAAATTTCATACATCATGGTTTTTTATTTATAAATTTTAGACATTAAATAATTAAAATTATATATGACACAATGATGATGCAATAATTTTTTTATTAAAGAAAGATGAAAATAATTGATATTATAAATATATAAAAAAAGTAAATTGATACTTTTGATTCATTAAAATAATTTTATATGTTAATATGTAATGTTAAGTTTTATTTAATATATTTATTTATAAGTAATAATTCTTTTTATATTTACAAAAACCAAATACTCAATAGTGTCAAAATTGATATAAATGAGTTTAAAAAAAACAATATTATTAAATAGTATAATATTCATTAAAATATAAGGTTAGGAAATAGGAAATATAAACTGATATATATTTCATTAATTAACCACATGAAATTTGAATGGAATTTTATAGTATGTTTATTAAACATGTAATAAGAAATTACAAGAAGACAATGTAAAAGTTAAACTATTTAACTAAGAGGTAAATTTAAAAGATGTGGTTAATATAGTGACCAAAAGTTGACTAAAACCTATTTTTTTAGACTATTTAGACTAATCCTCAACTTAAACTCTAAATAAATTCATTTTGGGCCACTATATACCGAATATTTTTAAAAACAAAATAACATTTCAAGGATTTCCTAAAGTGACCCTCACCTCTCTTATAAAAGGGCACTTCCCCTTTCCTAAAAATAACATCCCCAAATCTATTTGGATCAGTAAAACCCTTCTAAAATATCCTCCCATCTACCATAACATCATCCTAGAGGCCTTAAATTGATAATAATTCAACCTAAGGAGCCCTTTTGATGAAATCAAAAGGAAGAACACAAATAAGAGGTAATTACATCATCACCTCTTTCGAAGTTCTATTCTTCTTCCACTTTTTCATTCATTGATTTTTTACATAATAAAATATAAACTCTATTACCTTATACATAACGAGAATTTATTAAAAATATTTTACAACCATATTCAATATTTTATCCATTCTATTAAGGAAAAAGTTACCATATGTTTGAATGTACGACTTACTGTCTCCACGTCATGGTGTAGTTTTTTTATTCAACACATCATTATTTGGATGGGTATAATAATGATTATAATTGATGTAAATAGAAAACATAACATGTTAATAATTATTTATATATAATACACCATCCAATTACAAACAATTTCACCATCAATATAATGATATCGTCGCTCGGGCGTACCTATGGATTACATTCTCCACGATGCGATTAGATTCATTTTCATATTCACCATTCAACGATGATTATAAAAATATATATTATAAATAATTATATAATATATGGAATAATAATTATACTAGATATAGATATATATATATATATATTTACATATATCTCATTCACTTACATCTTTTCAATACGATATAAAAACAGAAACATCGTTTATGCGTACGTATGGCCTACCGTCTCCATAAACGGTGTTTTCCATTTATTATATATATCGATTATACATATTTATAATTAGAATATATATGATACATAAATAATTATTTATACTCTGGAATCAATTATATCATGATATATGTGATACAATAAAAAATAACAAGTTAAAAAATTTACGATAGAGAAAATTATTATTTCCCCAAATATTATTTTATCATAGAAATTATTATTAAATGGTTATTATAATGTCATAAATGAATAAAGTGAGATATCTTAAATATGAATGTTGTAAGAACCCAGATATTATTTTTAGGTATGTTTTCCTTTTTTAGTTGTTTTGAAGAAAAATTGGAATTGGATATTTATAAAGTACTAGCCCTGTACTGGGTTACCGCGGGTAGCTGGATGTTGGCTGTGTCATGGCCTTGCACACGACCATGTAGGGGTGATACGAAGGCCGCCAAAGCGGAGTATTGAAGCTGAAAGTACGCACCATATACTTAAAAAGTACACATCTTGTATTTTTTTAATTAAACGTACCGAGGTTGCGTCTAATCACTAGAAAGGCCTTATTCTCAACCTAGTTCATCCAAGTGAACTCGAACAGCAGTGATATTCCTCCGAGCCCCCGACCGAGCATCCGATCTCCAATTCAACCTCCATCGATTGAATTGGGATCCCCTCTGTACGATATTACTTTTTTTAGTGCTTCGTTTCATGATTCAGCTCCCTTCTCATGTTACCCTCTATTGAACGTTTTAGACAATTTTGTAGATATATGGTGTCGTTGGGCGATTAAAGGCTAGAGTTTCAAAAATAGAGATCTCCCCAAACCGAGGTAGGTGGTTTGTTCCTTTTTATTGAAAGTATTTGAGTAATATATGCAGTTTTTTCCAATACCCTTTAGCAGAGTATTGTGAGTTTACCGATTTAACCATGTTAATTTCCTTACATGATTATATGCTTGAGTAGAGTTTAATTGAATGTGAATATGTTCTATTGCTATGGTTTAGAAGTGATTTCCCATGCATTTTCTGTTTACGACTGTTTGGTCATGTTTTTCCTATTAGGCTTCCTGGATGTTTTCCCATGCCTAGTACTATAGGATGGAGTGATTATTTTATCTGACATACATGATATGTTGTAGACTATTTAGACAAGTAGTTCACGAGGATTACATTTGTCCGTATTTCATTACTATGTTCCTTTGACTTACACAGGGCCGTGAGAACACGTTGTAGTATAATTTAAGGGGAATTGATTATGTGGGCTTCCTCAAAGAGTCTTTGACCACTTCTGACTTTATAAGGGATTTACCATGAGATATTCCTAACTGAGTCTTTAATCACTTATGGATATAAGGATAATTGACTAGGAGTGCTTCCTTAGAGAGTCATTAACACCTTAGACTATAAGGAGAATTGAATGAGAGAGCTTCCTTAGAGATTCTTTGTAATATCATTGTATTTTGAACCGGAGGGGTAGACTGTGTGTGCTTCCCAGATGGATACTTGTGTTTCTAGGTAGGACTAGAGGGGATAGGTTGTGAGTACTTCCTAAAGGGATACCTTTTTGTGTTTTCCTACATGATTAGCTCTTTACATGATGTATGAAACTAAATTCTTTGAAACTATAGGACTGGATACAACCATACTTCTGGGGGTGTTTTCCTTTTGAGATGTAGTCTCACACTATGTTTTGGCCATGATTTTGTGTCCAAAATGATTATATTACTGTAGGTATAGATAAGGTAATGCGCCTTATACTTTAGGTACCTGAGTGCAGTGGAGTTGGAGAGCATGGGACCTGGATAAGTCTTTTGATGCTGAGGAGTTGTCATCTGTTTTTGTTTTGTAATCTGGTTTAGTACTATTTTTATTCTAGCATTATGATTTTTTTGGCTACTTTCCTAGACTTATGTGTCACGCATCTTCATATAAATAAATATATGTGTGTGTGTGTGTGTGCTTTAGTTTATTATTTCTAGTCTTCTATTGTTCCCTTTTGTCTGGATTATTGCTACTTCTGCAATTGTATGTCTGTTTTACTTCTATTGTGTTACTCTTCCTAGGAGGTCATAGTTTCCCCACAATCACAACCATGTCCCACGCTACTAGTCGTCAGCCTCTGGCATTCTGGAAAATTAATTTGAGACCATGTGACCAAACGGGTACGGAGGGCCTCTGGGCGTCTTCCGGAACTAGGAATTTACTAAGTTGTATTAGAGGAAATTATTTTTTTCGTGAATTAATTTTTGGATCTTATAGCTAGGGATAGGATGGAAATAAGTACATGGTAATAATTTGTTCCCGAGAGTAGCTAGATTGTGTATTGGGAAAAGCCAATCAACCTCGTTTAATGAATATTTTCTGGATATTAATTTTTATAGTTGATTTTATTTCAACTTGAGTGAGTCACGTGTTTCGTGTTCGTAACATTGATGTTATTAAGGTTCTCTTTTTATCAAAAACCGATGATATGAGGTTATGTCATCTCATGAATCATATATGAACTTGCTAAAAATCACATGTCATGCATTCTTACTAGGCCATTTAAAAAAAATTAGCGATTTCATGTTGTTGTGGTAGATGTGGTGCTAGATATGCATGTTGTTGTGATAGATGTCTTGATAGAATACCTACATTTGATAGGGTATTGCTTTTCCTAAGTCTTTCTTTGAATGACCACCAAAAAACAATTCTTGAGGATTTATGGGCCCTCATGGACCGGAATTTGGTGGATCATTGCCTTTTATTTCTTATATATGAGAATTTTAAGATGCCAAGAATTGATTCACGGGTAGTATGGGCCCTCACGGATCAGAATTAGGCACTTCAGTGATCATTTTAGTGTTTTTCTAATCTCCAGACAAGTTTTTTAGGCTTAATGTCTGTAAAAACCCAGAACACATGCCATGTGGTTTTGAATACATGTCATGTGTTCTTCTGTCTGGGAAGAAACTATTTTTCTTAAGTTCACACCGTGTACCGCATTTACACTCTGTGTAGCCTCTAACCGCGTCTCAGACTGTGTGGGTGAGGACACATGGTTTAGAAATATTTGGTAGGATACATCGTGTACTGGATGTACATGCTATGTTATAGACCGTGTAAACCGTACGTGTCACTAACAACACGGGTCAGTTGAGTATCATATAATACATGTTGTTTCCTTCTGGAACAAGCTGTGTTGTGTGAGCTGTGTATCCGGCCGTGTCACTAACAATACAGGTCGGAGAAGCTCATCTAGTACATGTCGTGTCATGAGTGAACATGTTGTGTAGAATTTTTCTAGGATACCTGTGTGGGTTAGTCATGTAAGAGTACTTAGGAATGGGATGAGGATTCAAGTACACACCATGTGTTCGGAAAACATGTCGTGTATAGGGTGTTACACGACTAGTTGTGGAAGGAGTACATGCCCCTATGAAAGGATTAAGGGAACATGCCAAGTAGACTTTATACATGCCATGTATTCATGTTTTAGCAACATAAATGTATTCCTTATATTGTTCCCTTATTATACTTTTGGGTTTCATTACTTGTTAATCTTGATCTAAGGTGTGCGCTTGACCTTGCAGAGTCATGCCACCGAGACGTCCTCCAGTTGTACACTAGTAACTGGGCGGTGATCAGACACCGGATATGGATGATCAGGGACTGCCGGACGATCCTCCAGTTGTGCTTGTCTTGGAACCAGTAGTAATAGATGACAAAGTTGATGATACATAGTTCAGGGAAAACACTCTTTGAATGATGCAGACCTTCTGGGGAGCGACGCCTCCTGCCCCGTCGATGGAATAATTGATGCAGGTCTTTCAGTAGCCGCATCCTTCCACTTTCATAGTGCATCCTGTACGACTAATTATATCTAGAGACCGTGCTGATCGAGCCTGAGAGATCATGAGTCTGGAGCAGGGTAATCTCTCTGTTATGGAGTACTATTCTCTCTTCACCGAGCTACATCACATTATCCCTTTTTATGGGGATATGAGTTGTTCCTTTCACGGAAGTTTGAGGATGGTCTCAGGCAAGATATCTGATCTCAGGTGAAAATCTTCAGGTCCACTGACATATCATTTATAGTCAACCAGAGGCTAATCACCAAGCACAATCTGAGGGATTCTAGTGCTGTGATCTAGGGTGGTTTGGAACCCATAGTTAGTGCTCTTCCATCTGATAGTAGGAACCACCGTAGGAAGACAACATGAGAAGATCAGAGTAGCTCGGACACTTATTTTGGCAGAAAAGTGATATGCTACTAGTGTGGAGGGAGTAGGAATACGAGGCCACATTTCCTGAGAGACCTAGTGGAGTGCTAATCATGCAGCATGATGGGCCATATTTAGTGTTTCTGTCAGTTTTTCTCACCAGCAGCTGGTGACAGGGGTTATTCTATAACTCCTCGTTCAAGAAAAAAACCATCAGTTTCTCATCAGTATGGGAACATAAGTTCTTCTTGCCATTCAGGCCAAGGTGTAGGTCGGGACCCTAATAGTTAGTCACCAGTCGTTCAAGAACAATATGGCGGATCAGCTCAGACTGGTCAGGAAGGGTCACAGGGTCACGGTGTAGGTCCGATTTTTACGGTGGAGCAGACACAGCTAGAGTAGGATCTAGGACCTTCTATAGTTCGAGGTATGATCTTAGGTGCCTTAGTTTTAGCTTCTTTACTTTTCGATACATTGGATTCCCATAGCTTAATATCAAGTGATTTTGTTGAGAGACTTGGGCTTTGCATCTTTTCTTCTACTGATATCTTGACTCTAAACACTCCGTTGGGGAGTAAAATAGCTAGTGTACGTCAGTTCAAGGATTTATTTATTGAGGTAGGTGGGTGTCACTTGTAATGAGACCACTATGTCTTAGATATGACATGCTTTCACTTCATTATAGGAGTGGAATGTTTATTTTTCTTAGGAAGTCATCAATTTCTATTGTCGTACGGTGAGTTTTACATCACTAGGGGTGGATCTTTTCTTTACAAGGGTGAATGGGATGTCCAGGTGAGCAGAGCCAGACCGGAGCATCATGTGATGGAAGGAGTTACAAAATAGTTTGCTATTCTATATCTGGATGATCAGGGGACTTCATAGTTAGACTTTACTCCAGTGGTGGAATGTTTTAGGGACATCTTTCTAGAAGACATTTTATGTTTTCCTTCAGAGAGAGAGGTGGAATTTTATTTTGATATTGTTCTAGGGGTGGCACTGGTGTCCATTCCTTATTATAGGATTGAAAAACCATATTTACAGGAAATGAAGAAGGAGTTGGATGAGTTACTAGCGAAAGGTTTCATTTGACCAAGTACTTCTCTGTGGTGTTTGAGTGTTCTGTTTTCAATGAAGGTAGACAGTAACATTACACTTTTTTTGGATTATCGAAAGCTATAATTTTTTTTGGTCAAGAACCGATATCCCTTGTCGAGGATTGATGATCTCTTTGATCAGCTTTGAAGAGACTGAGTGTTCTCAAATATTGAAATGACATTCAGTTACTATAAGTTGCACGTTAGACCATCAGATTTACCACTTATGGTCTTTCGGAAAAGTTATGGTCTTTACGAGTATGTGGTTATGTCGTTCGGTGTCAAAAACGCACCTACAGTATTCATGGTACTAATGAAACGAGTGTCCATCTGTAAGTGGATTCTTTCATGGTAGTCTTCGTAGATGATATCTTAGTGTACTCTCACACTCGACACAACCATGCTACCCATATTGAGATCGTTCAGAGTACACTGAGAGAGAATCATTTATTTTATAATCTCTCAAAATGAGACTTTTGGATGGAAGATATTCACTTCTTATGTAATGTTATCTCAGAGTCAAGATTATCATTCAACCCAGAGAAAGTGAAAACAATAGATTAATTGGAGAATCTGAAGAACGTCTTGGAGGTATAGAGTTTTCTAGGGCTGGATGGTTACTATAAATGTTTCATACAGGACATTTCACGCATATCACCACCATGGGAGGTTTTGACTAAGAAAGGTTCAAGGTTATCATGGTCATATTATTGTGAGTCATCCTTTCAAGAGATGAATGGAAGATTTACTTCAGCACCGATACTAGTATTTATAAAGCTAGGAAAGGGATGTACTCTATACTGTGATGCTTCATGCATCGGTTTGGGAGCGGTGGTTATGTAGGGTGAATCGGTCTTTTCTATGGATCTCAGCAGTTGAGGACTCATGAGAGGAACTACCTGAATCATAATCTCTAGTTGGCTACAATTTTTTATGTTTTACATTGTTGGAGACATTACCTTTCGAGAGATCATTTTTTGGTTTTCACCAACAAAAAAATTCCCTAGTTAATCTTCACTCAGCGTGATCTGAATTTGAGACAGCGAAGGTGGGTTGAATACCTTCAGTACCCTGACATTGAGTTTTCATATACTCCTAGGAATGGAAACACCGTGGCTGATTCTTTGAGCAGGAGGACACATATATGAGGAGTTCAAGAGGGTAGTAGTGAGTGGATTCTTATGGCTCTATTCTCTATGATACATTTGGAGGTGCATGATAGACAGGGAGATACATTTCTTTCTTTTGTAGTTTATACCTATACACAAATTGATTGAGTGTGAATGAGGCAGCAATCAGATATTTAAGGCCTAGTCCTATGGTAAATTATGTCAAGAGAGGACTTTATTATTGGATGAACCGTATGCAAGAATGATATCTTTTGTTTCTTGGGGAGAGTATGTGGTCCAGCTGACATACATGGGGAGCTGATGCGGGACTTTCATTCATCAGGTCGGGAAGTTCATCATGGGGTCACCAAGATGAATCGTGATCTACACTATCAGTATTGGTGGCCTCATATGAAAATAGATGTTGCTAGTTTCTCCAGGAAGTGTTCAAACTATCAGTAGTTGAAGGAAGAGCATCAACAACCAGTAGGGATTTTTCTGTTGTTACCCATTCCTAATTGAAAGTTGAATGATGTTGTGATATATTTTGTGATAGGGTTGTTGAGGTTTCCTCGAGGGATTGATGCAATATGTGTTTTCATTGACATACACACAAAGGGTGATCACATCTTGTCGATCAAGGAGACCTTAAGTGTTGATGAGCTGGGATGGTTGTACATCCAGGTGATTATGTGCTTATATAGAGTCCCACACTCCATTATTTCAGACAGAGATGCATGTCTTACATCTAAGGTCTGGCTGGTGCTTCAGATGGCTTTGGGTACACATGTACATTTGAGTACAACTTTCCACCCTCAAATAGTTGTCTAGTATGAGCATACAATTCACGTGCTTGAGGATATTCTTTGAGCATGCATCCTAGATTATTGAGGTTCTTTGGAGAAGCACATACCTCCTGTGGATATTTCATACCATAATTGTTTTCAAGAATCTATTTAGATGAAACCTTATGAGGCTTTGTATGGTAGGACATGTCGATCACCCTTATGTTGTATGGATGTAGGAGAGGCAGCTATGCTGGGACCTCATCTCTTTCAAGAGACCATAGTGTAGATATATTTGATTTATAAGAGGATGGATTCTGTATAGTCTCGACAAAAATATTATGCTAATAAGTGGAGACGACCTCTAGAGTTCGAGGTCAGGGATCAGGTTTTCTTGTGTGTCACATTGAGGTTGGGGCTCATAAGGATTAGAATACATGGTAAGATTTTGTTGAGGTAGGTTGGGCCATTGGAGGTGTTGAAGAGAGTTGGTCCATTTTCCTATTTGTTGTAGTTACCTCAGAGCTACCGGGATATTCACGGTGTCTTTCATGTTTCTCAGATTCGATGTTACTTCTCAAACCCGTATCATCTCTTCCAACCCAAGTTGGATGAGTTGGAAGTGGATGCATCTTTTGAGAAGCATCCTATCCGGATTATCAATCAAAATACGAAGGTTTTCCATCGTCAGTATATTTATCTGGTACGAGTGCTATTGAAGCATGGGCGATTGTAGGATGTGACTTGGGAGAGGGGGGTGGATGTACGATCATAGTGGCTAGAGATTTTCAGGGATTCTCCTTCTACGCCACCTTTCTGGGGATATTCGGGGACAAATTTCTTTAAGGGGGATGTTTTTAAGACACCAAATCTTCTTTTCAGATATGTATCCCTTTTCTGGTCGTTTTATAGAAAAAGGGGAATTTCAAGAATTTTTTTATGTACATGCCATGTACTCGGTTACCATGGGTAGCCGGGTGTTGGCCGTGTCGTATCCATGCACATGGTCATGTGGGTGTTACCTATAGACAACTGAAATATGAGTATAAAAATTGAATGTACATGCCTTGTACTTCTAATGTACACGCTGTGTATTTACTTTTTTTAATTAAACATAACGGGTCATGTCTAATCACCAGAAAGTCCTTATTCATAACTCAGTTTGTCCGAGAGAACTCTTACAACCGCGGTCTTCCTCCGAACCCCTGACCGAGCATCCAATAACTGTTTCGACTGCCTTCGATTGCGTTGGGATCCCATTAGTATTCTCTTCCTTCTTCTAGGGCTTTGTTTCATGATTCCTCCTCCTTCTCAGGCTATCCTCCATTGAATGTTTTAGACATTTTTGTAGATCTATATTGTTTTTTGTGTAATTCAAGGCATGAGGTTCATGTCTAGAAATCTCCCAACACCCAGGATAGTGGTTTGTGCCTTTCTGTTGAAATTATTTGTATAATATGTGCAATTTTGTCCAATACCCTTGAACATAGTTTTGCGAGTCTACCATTGTAACCCTGTTAATTTACAACCATGATTATATGCTTGAGTAGAGATTAATTGAATGTGAATAGGGTGGATTTATATGTTTTTGAATTGATTTCCCATGAATGTTGTTTTTACAACCATTTGGTCATTTTTAACTTTTTAGGCTTCCTTGATGTTTTCCCATGCCTAGTACTATAGGATAGAGTGATTATTTTATCTGATATGATTGATATGTTATAGACTTATTATCCATGTATTTCTTGAGGTTTACTTCGGCCTTATTGAATTTATATGCACGTTTGACTTACACAAGGCCGTGAGAACCTGGTGTAGTAGACTATAAGGGTAATTGACCATGTGAGCTTCCTCAGAGATTTATTGGAAACTCTTGACTATATGGGGAATTAACCATGTAAGCTTCCTCAGAGAGTTGTTAATCACTTATGTATATAAGGGGAATTGAATGTGACTGCTTCCTCTGAGGGTTTTTAATGCTTTAGTCTACAAGGGTAATTGACTGAGAGAGCTTCCTCGAAGTGTATTTGTTATATCCTTGTATTTTGAACCAGAGGGGAATACTGTGTGGGAATCCCAGAGGGTAGTTTATGTTGCAAGTTAAGACCAGAGGGGATAGGATGTGAGTACATCATAGAGGCTTACCTATTTGTGTTTTTCTACTTGACTAGATGTTTACATGATATATGAAACAGAATGACTTGAAACTGTAGGATTGGTTTCTACTGATTACTTCATTGTTTAGTTCCTTATTTTTTTATTACCTACCATATATTCACTAACTATTTGGCACAAATATTGTGGTGGTTGCGTACTGGGATTTAGTCTCACACCCTGTTTGGGCCATGCTTTTGGGCTCAAACATATTATATTGGTACATTTATAGATAATGTCATCTGCCCCTCTACTTCAGGTACATGAGCGTTGTAGACCTAGAGATCATGGGACCAAGCTGAGGGTTGTGATTCTGAGGAGCTAACATCTGTCTTTCTTTTGTGCATTGGTTTAGTATTGTTTGTGTTCTAAAATTGGGATTTTTTGGTTTCTTTCCTAGACATATGAATCATGAATCGTTCATATATAGATGTGTTCTCCACTTTATTATTTATAGTCTTCCTCTGTTTTCTTGTGTATGGGTTATTACTGCTTCTGATATTGTAAATATGTTTTACATTCATTGTGTTACTCTACCAATGATTGAATTGTTTCCCTACAATCTCACCTAAGGCCCTCACTGATAGTCGGTTACCTCTGGCATTCCGGAGAAATGCACATTAGGAAATGTGACCTACTGGGTATGGAGTGCCTCTGGGAAGATTTTGAAATCAGGACATTACAAATATGGTTTATGTATAATTTTATAACATACTATGGACATTATATAGCAGGTTAAACTTACCCTATACCAATAGAAAGTACAATGTAAGGGTTAATTCCTCAATCTTATTATTATACATGATTTTTCATTTATTATAATTAATTGGGAAATTTTTATTATTCATTTCCATGTTTCATAATAATGTTTTCAAAAAAAATATTTTCAGGTTTTGTGTAAGGTACTCTTTATCAAGATTATCAATTTAATTGTTTTACAGATTTATTTGTCACAATATATTTTTATTACATTCCATTATTTAAAAGTGATTTTAATTATTTATTTATTTGGAAATGATTGTTTTAAAATGATAATTCCTTTTAAAAGTTTCAAAGTGGTATGGGACACATTGGTTAAAAAATTTATTTTACATTAATTCCTTTATAAATGGAGGACTTTTAAATGATTTTAGAAAAAGGGATATTTCTCTCAAAGAGTTTTATTGATTATTTTAAACTATGTCAACATCTTTTATTGGATATTATTATTGATTGAGGTTGATTTACTATAAGAAAATAAACAAAATTGTATTGAATAAGTTATGATATGTTTGACTGTGGATGTGTTATTTTTATACCATTCATGGTTTATGGTTAAATTATTAACATTTCAAATGCTAGTTTTAAAATGAATCATTTTGTTATTATTCAACCATTTCATATGAGAAATGAATTAAACTTAGCAAGTGATGGGTGGAGCCTATTATTGCTCCCTGATGTATCGGTAGGTCTAATGAGACAATCTAGTGTCTTGGCATAAGGCCCTGAAAATATCATTATTTGTAGTCTTGGTACGAGGCCTTGACAATGTGGTTATGATATCCATCATTATGAATTCCATCATTATTAAATTTTCTATTGATATTACATTTTATTATATGAATAGTATAATATCAATGTGAATAAGTAAATGTAATTATTTGATTTATCTGTTCCATTTTATGATGATGTTTATGTTTAAAAGTATTTTTTAGTATTATACATTTCCTTAATTTATTTTTCTTATTTATGATAGTTTTTAGCTATATTGTATTCATTATTGAGAATCAAAGCTCACCCCTTTATTAGGATTTATATTTCCTAGGATGCGAAGAAGTGTATTATAAATGATATGTATTGTTAAGCGAGTGTAATAATGGCATTCTCAAATAATTATTTATGTTGTGTTTTCTTTTAGAAATTGCAATGTAATGGTCATATTTGAAATCTATTTTCCATGTCTGCTAATTTGATCGGTCCTTCATTAATTGATTCCATATAATCATGCCAATATATTAAAATAATGCACCAACTATAGGAAACTTGGGTTGGGGAGTTAACAAAATGGGTAAATTTTATTTCTAGGCATGACAATCATATTACTAATATTAATTATAATTACAGTGGTAATTGTGAAATTATTTTGTTCAAAAATTATTTTAATTTTTATCTAATCAATTAAAATAAAATATATTAAATAAATGAACAAATATGATTTATAAAAAAAAATTATATTAACAAATATTTAATGGGTAACTATTCCAAAATAAGATTGTGAACAAATAATGGTTAAAAATTTAATTTTATTCAAAATGATGTTTTTATATATAACATTTTAATATAAATGTAAATATTCTCTAATATTGAAACTAAAAAAGATTAAAAGGAGGCTCAATTTATGTTCCAAACCGAGAAGTTTTATTAATATTTGTCACCTAATATTTTTTTTAATATATATTATAAGGTTAAAAACAATTTTCCATTGATAAAAACAAAATAAATAAAATGTTAAAAAAGCTAATTATAAATGACATTAAACATGTTTAAATCATCTATGTAAATTTATAGTTGATGACTCATCTAGCATAAATAACAATAAACACAATTATTTCTCTATTTTTTTAATTTAACAATTTAATAGTGTGATTATATTATTGAAAAATAAGTATTTTTTATAGAAGTGATTTTTTATTTTTTATTAAAGAAGAACACTTAAAACCCCACACTTCATATCCATATATATTAATTTCATTAAAAAATACATACATTAATATATAATAATAAATGAATCTAATTTTAATATGTTTATTTTCTAAAATATATATTCTAAGGCATCTAGTTCCATGTATATTTCCAATGAAAATATCTTTTTTTCTTAAACATAATATTTCATACCACATAACCATTTACTTTTAATATTAATCGTACATAAATTTTCTAAAAGCCATAATATAATAAAACAAATATTATTAATATATTATAATTTTATTATATTAATGGAGAATCAATTATTCAATCCATTCTACCCTACAAGAAAAACAAAACAGCATTGATTGTGTGTACACATAGAATGTGAAAACAAATGTTGTGGTTTGTTTTTCATCACCAAATATCATGAATGGTAAAAAATAATTATTTTGTTGTTTAATATTATGAATATTATATAATTATAAATCTGAAATTGCAATTTATTGTATACTTTCATTCTATCCATTTCATTGAAAAATAGAATCATTAATTATGAAAATAGCAGACTACCGCCACAACGAATGATGTATTTTGTCTTCCATCACCCAATTAATGGATGGTATATGAATTAATTTATGCTGATATATGACATTTATGACATGTTTAAGATAATTTAAAAAAATATTAACACTATATAAAAAAACACCCATACTCATAAAATCATTATAAAACTCTCACATTTGTGTTTGTTTTTACCTTATACTAGAATTATGTTATAATGTTTAAACCATGAACATGAAAGGAATGATACATATTTTAAATATAATTTTACAATAATTAATTTATTTTTTTAGTTGCCTATTGATATTTTTTTAATATATAATATTTTATTATTACTATGTCCCCTTTTGATTATTAAACATACCAGAACTAGTTCTTCATGTTTTACCTTTTCATGATCCTTATCCATGTTCGTAACCAAATGATACGGGATTTAATGAATCAATAGGAAATAATTAATTTATATATAATAATCTAGTAATATTAAATTTTTTTATAATAATGGACAGTAACACTAATATTATGACATTAGTTCAAGATGAATAAGATTACTCATAGCTGGTATTGAAAAAAGATAATAACTAACTAATATGTATATAGAGAATATTTATAAAAGAAATATATAAAAGATTGTAGATATCATTAAGGTTTTTAAATAAGTAATTTATATATTTATGGTTATTATATATGATTTTTCGGTGTGTTTGAATGTGTAATAATATAAGGAAATGGTTTTTATTTTTTATACATATTTTATTGAGTCATAACAATCCATTTAGGACAATTATTTTTCAATTTTTCTTTGTTATGATATATTATGATAGTATAATAACTCCGCTATCTAGCGAATTTAAAAAATAGTAATTAATATATTTACCTTGAATAATTTATTTCTCAACAATATATCATGATGTAGAGTAATTCTCATCATATTTAATTATTGTTTTCCCTCTTTGACAATATTACATTTCCCAATAATATTTTCCTTTTAAGTTGGAAAAAATAATGTTTTATCTTATATGACAAAAAAATTATTTATAATTTATTAAAAATTGTTCACATCAAATCTTTTTACAAATTGTCTTTTCAAAAAAGGTATTTGGATTTATTAAAAAAGATTCTAATTGTTTCACAATTCAATGTTTTATCTTCTCTCGATATTTTTTTGGATAACAATTTTATATTTTCAATGAATATTTTTTTACTATTTTTAAAAAATATTTTATATGTTTCACTTCACCTATTTATAAGTGATATTAAATTTTGATTTAAAACATATTTTTTTATATAAATGTTAATAGATTTAAAACATTTTATTATTTCACTACCTTTTTTACACCTTATCATAAAAGTATATATTTCAATGGAAATAAGTTTTCCAAAATCACCCTCGAAAGTTTCATATGAAATAATCTTTTGGGGAAACTAAATTATTGGTATCAATCGTTTTCATTTTTAAGGTATATTCTTATGATCCACTTTATAAGTATTTTGAAACCAATTTTGGCAAGGGTTATTTATGATTTTATGAACAAAACCAACTTTATTCCCATGGGTTTCAAATATATGTTTAATTATTGTAATTTTATGTCACCCACATATATCTTTGATTATAGTTGGGGTCCCGAATACCCGTTCAATGCATTATTCAAACTTTTATATCTTATGGGACAATCTAGAAGAAACCTTATTGGATATTCTAGGAAACTTGAGTTTGAGACTTTTTAGATATTATCACATATTAAAGTGTTGCCTCTATAAGATATTATCATAATATGATGATACATATGATTATAATTTTCCCAAATATCATCTTATGTTGTGTCTCAAGGATATTTTGAATGTAAATTATTGGTTATTGTGATTATAATCCATGGATTATGTTTATTATCACATGATTATGAATATTTTTAATGGTATTTTTTTCTAATTCATGTTATTTTATCATTCCTCATGGGAAACTGTTATATTTCAATTATTCATTATTAATATATTTCTCCACATATAATGTTTTATATTATGATTCTGATCAAACCCTTGATGATCTAATGATATCATTTCCCTTTATGAGAATTTGAGACCACACTATTATTATGAATACATTACCCAATTTATTAGGATCATTAATGATTTAATAATTCTATACGAGATTTTAATGTGTCTTAATTATGGAGAATTGTTCACAGGTATTGTAGATTAATTTAATTGTTTATATAGTAATGAATGAAAAAAACAATGCATTCTTGGGAGTGTGAAATTACTTTGTAAAATTATAGCATTTTTAACATAAAATTTATTTATATTAAATACATTATTATCTTGGGTTTTTAAAATATTTGTCTTATTTCTCATGACCATATTATTTTCAATACAGAACATCTCCAATCTAAAATTATTTTTAGAAAAAATCCACTTCAAATATCTATGACTCAAATGATATTATGTATTAGACATCAAATAAAAAACAAGCATTGTTTACAAACAATTATTTATATTCCATAAAAATTAATTTTCCTTACTTATGTGTGAAGAAATCATTTTTTCCAAACACTTAAATAGAATTTAGATATAATCTTTTATTAAACAATTACTCAAATCCATCCCAATTATGGAATTTATTAACCTTTTCCTAGATATATGATCACAATATTGGTGTCCTAGATCTTCTGGAATATACAGTATTTAATTCATTATATATTTAGTTGAGGTTCCAAATAAAGTAAGGATTTGATTATTTCATCCAATACATGGTTACACTAGATCGGGTCCTGATTTTCCCCGAAATATCTATCAATTTGTCTTTTGTAATTATTTTGAGTTATACACATAATGTGGTTCCTCCATTTTATTTATATTAAAAAAACTATAAAATATTCCAATGGTATTCTTAAAATATATTTATTCACCAAGGGTTTTTCGTGAATTATAATATTAAAAAAATCCTATTAAAAATTATAGAGTATTAATATTGGCTACATTATCCTATATTTTTATATAACTAGTTATCTAGTCACAACTAAATAAAATGATCACATTTTTTCAAATGAAAATACATAATATGTAGAGATATTAAATTTTAATAAATAATGAATTATTATCAGGGAGACTATTTAAAAATTAATGATATTGGTCTCTCATTGATTAAAAACATAATGATGAGGTGATAACATGCCTTGTAGTGATTAATAGAACTATTTATACCCATAGAAACCCATTGATTTTTTTATAAATTAGTTATATATTATTTTTATATTCTATATTTTCTTTTATGAAACCCTATATCCTATCCTAATATTTTTACTAATGTACCTACATAACAGATACAATTTTCAGCACCCTAACACGATCCATTAGTATTAGTAAGACTAGAGAGCCACTAAACAAAGGTGACATCCACCAAACACCAAATGTTGAAAATAAATTCTAGGATATATGACAATATCATACCCCAAATAAAACTTATGCATGACATAAAACAATAACTTCCCAAAAATAGATAATACAATAATAATCAATGATGAAATATTAAAACAAACACTTACAAGTCTATAAGACCCAAATTGGAATTAACAAAAAAAATCAATAATGTGGATCCATGAATAACATAACTATAATACTATATATAAGATTCACTTACCATGCGAAACAATTGTATCATTGTGTTGTTCCACTAGAAAATAATTAATTATTAACAATTCATGATTCATGGTAAAAAAAATTCTATATTATCCAAGGTGAATTTGCATGGGGTGTGTATAAAAACTAGAAGGATATCCCAAAATCTTCTCATATTCACCATAATAATAATAATAAATCAATTAATTATAATAAATATATGTAAAACCTAAGATAATAAGTCTAGAAAAATGTATATATACACCAATAGTGAAGATAATCGACGCCATGAATTTCATTAATTTATCTATAGTCTTTAATGTTTATGTGGGTATTAAATTTTTGTCTGTGTATACATGATTGTTGGTTATAGAATTTTATGTCATATTGGGTTCTCCATTAACCATTAAAAGGGGTTTAAGATAAAAAAAATTAATTTTCAGTCAACCATTATATCCCATAATAATTCTAAACACAACAACAAAACTAGTCCCCCTAGACCCAAGTCGTCACTTGTCATTACAATGCAATGTGCCCCCAAATATTCATGATGGTCATGTTCAATCCAAAAAAGGCCCCGATATGAATTATAAACCCATATAAACTTTTTTATTTCAGGTTATCACCCCTTAAACATTTATTTTACAATTTACCATTTTATCAATACATTGAACACATTGTCGTCGAAAACCACAACCAATGATTTTTTTAGAAAAGAAATCAATTTATGTTTTTTCATTTGATAAAAACCATACAATTAATTTTTCCAAATATAAATCTTTTATGTTCCTAGAAAAAAGCCAAAAAAATGAATCATCTTACCTCTACGGGGTTTTTTAAATAATAAATCAATAATTTCAAAGATCTGGGTTCTTCCCACCCTACCATTTATGGATTATAAGTGATTTATCTTTAATAATAATTAATTACGATATACTCAGTTATGGATAAAATAGTGTAGGGATACTCTCATGAATGAATGTGAAAATAAATAATGCTGAAATAAACCACAACTCTTTTATTAAATTTTATGTATCGAATTATCTACAATTCAATAGATTCATCTTTTGTGGGGATAGAGATCACCAAAATCAATGAGAGGTTTCAAGAGGATTGATATCCCTTTATAAATATTATTTATGATTGTTTAGAATAATTAATTCTGATTAAAAAATATTATCCATTTTTCATTTAGTTATGCACATGGTTTGGCCATATGATTTGGAAAGCCAAGTGGAAAGAAAAAAATTGTCATTTTATGTTAATTTATTAGTCTGTATAGTTTACCGTAGATTACCACATAGGTTTTCATTAATGTTCACCAATTATGAAGCCCCAAAATTTCCCAAAAACATTATTTTCCTTTTACCAAAAGCATCAACATGGTTTCCTAATACTGTGCATGAACTGTTAAAAATCCAAATAAATTACAAATGTTCAAAAAAACACAATAAAATTTTATAGAAATAGAAAACCATTTAAAAACTCAAAGTGAAAAAATAAATAGTATTTTTCTTTGTACTAAGGGTTTTATAGGGTAAATAGATAATGTATGATTTTTTTAAACTAATTTTTTTCATAATCTAGAAATCGAGTGAATAAAATATGGATTAATATATGTATTGTACATCGATATTTAATTATGAATGAATGATGTATATTTTTTGTGTGGATATTGTGTGGTAACTGTGGGGAAGATATGTACTGTAAAAATAGGTGGAATAATTCATTGCTTCAGGTTTTAATTAATTCATTAGTAATTAGGGTTTATAATAATAAAATTGTCCTATATAAGTGTTAACCCTTAGGTTGGGATTCTGTGGTAATATGTATTCATTGTATTTTTTTATTTCCCATATACCATTGAACAATTCAAGTATAATGATTTAAATACATCATAGGTTTTGGGTTCTAGGTACATTACTCAATAAAAATGATTTACATGATATGGATTTTTGAATATTTCCCCATCCAAACTATTTTTACAATATGTAGTATAGATTGTGATAGATTGAAAATATGGTTCTATAAAATGTAACAGTGATGTGGTGATGATGAGGTAGGGATATAGTTCAGTTTTTAAGACTGTTATAATGAGTATGGAATTTGGTTAGTGTACTCATGGTTTAAATTACTATTCATAATGGGATATTATGTCTGCGAATATGGCAATGTGATGTTCCGTGGACCAGATAAACCATTAAGAGGGGGGGGGGTGAATCAGTGGTTTCATTGAAACTATATTCATTATTTTATATTTATCCACTTGAACATGGTAATTTTCTCAGTCCAAAAAATATTTTCTCTCAATCTCTCATATTTTGTTGTTCAAATAATAGAGGTAGAAAAAAATACCATTTTCAGTATTCTTCATAGATTCCCACTCCTTAGTGTGTTGATAAGACCTCCCCACATGGATTTTTCACTATCAAACATGTTATTACATCTATAGAATGTTTCACCCTGATCAACATATATTCCCACTATAATCATCCCATTTCAATGCCAACTATAAGATACATCTCCATTATTTAATGAGGATCTAGTGAATAAAGACATACTTTTACCCATTGGTTTCATCTGCACCATTTGGAAATGAGATTTTCCTCCATCAGTGGATGGATTAGTGGTCCTAGACATATAACTCTCCAATATCTTTTTCATATTCATGAAACAAGTCTTTAAAACAAGATAAACCATTCAAATCTATAGATATTTTTATTCTCCAAAACATCTTGAAATACTTATCAATATTACCAATCTGTACTTCTAGCCTTGTCTCACCTCTTATATCTCTTAAATACTATTTGTATTGGTATCCCAAATGATCCTGTGATGAGAAAAAGGATCCACAATTCTCAAACCTTTCGTCAATACCTACACTACATGTTTGTATTCACAAAAAAGCCAGGAACATTATTCTTCAATTATCAAAGTTAATTATTGCATGTTTCAATTATGGTTATCCCATGAACTTTGGTATCATGATTTTATCACTAAAATTGGTAAACTAACTCTAAATTTAAATTCAACTCATCTAAATTCGTGTTCAAATACTAATTTAAATCCCCTAACAAATATTACATCACTCTTCATGTGGTATATATATATGCACAATCTAAATAATTTAACCAAATATCTCTTATTAAAATTCATCTGATATTTCCATATCATAATACAATTGCCTCTGTCATAGCAATTGGCCACATCTTAGTAAATGGATATGTTGCAATCAGCTATGTAGTAATAAACTACATGATTATTAAATTGTATATACAGAAATAAATTGCATTAGTCACATGGGTTATATGAAAAAAATATCTTTCATTCCAAATAGTATATGTAGAAATCAGCTATTTTGATCTCATTAGTAATGTTATTATGTCCACAAATACTATATTGAAATTTGATACATGATTCAGTAATATGAATGTCAATAATTTCAGACAACACTCATTTAAATTTAAAACTACTTTAGCCCACTTATAGGCCTTATTAAAGATCACACCACTTCTCAAACATGATGTATATTGTTTTCCTTCAACAAAAAACACCTGACTTTCCTTATTTTGTAGGATCATCTCATCAATTTTCACACTATTAACATTTCCTAATTTTCTTAAAATTGTCCACTCTAGTTATTTATGTTTTATCTCTAGAAGGTTCTTTTTCAATCATTTATGGTATAAACTCAATAAAAATATTGATATACATGGATTTTTTATTAGTCATGACATCACATTACTTTTACTGAATAATATTTAAATATTCTAAAATCACCATTATCAAATTCTATTAATTCATATTAAACTATCTACCACAAATAAAAATGCTAAATTAGGTAAATCAACCTACCCCATTGAATGCGTTGGAAATATGAATACTAAATATTAATATATTTTATTGGATTGATTATATCTTTTTCCCTATTGTTTATAATTAAATTAAATGTTTAATGACATAGACTTATTATCACTTCATTTTTCAATAATTAAACCTTCATACTCTTCCACATTTTATAAGCAATGATGGTGCAATATTGTTTACTAAAAAAAGAGCATTTAGTTGGTATACAATGAGTCTATATCAGAAAACCAAGTATAGAAAATAAAATAGATAAAAACATGATTTTCTATGCTACCAATAATATAAAATTCATTTGATATCATTCTCATAATGTGTAATTTATCAAATAGGGGTTTTATATAAACTGATTCATTTAAAATAAACGTGTATATTTTGTATATCTCAAAACCCTTACAGAAAATTCATGTAGTACATTGTAACTATAAATATTTTATCATTTTAAGAGAGAAACCCCCCCACACACAATAATAGAATCTAATATGATCATAAAAAGGGATATAAAAGAGATTATAAAAACTCAACCTTCATTTTTAAATATTTCAAAAATATCTTGATTTACCAAAAATTCGGTATTGGAAATTTATTGTCAACATTTATCCCCCATAAAGAATTCACTCTTATTTATCTACTCTATAGTATTAAAAAGTATCCAAGAAATAAAATCCCTAAATAAAATCTAGTACTAATAGAAAAAACATTCACCTTAAATTCATTATGATTTAGTTCTAAACATATAAATTTATTGGAATAAATGTTGGAATAAATAATTTCTCAACAGAATCATTAAGGCTGAGAGATTCCTCTCAACCCAAACCCCTCATTACGTCTATGATAACCCAAAACATTTAATGAAATATCATTTGTCATTATTTTCATTTGAGTACATGAAGCCTCATGTGATTTAATTTTATTTTTAATTATCTTCAATAGTCTAGGAATCCATTTCAAACATTTGATAGTTTTATAACATTACTTTTTTTCATTTTTTGAAGAAGACAGTAGCCACCATTAATTTTCTTTTAATTGGAATTTTTTCATATTAAATTACTATCTTTTGATTTTTTAGATTCAATGATTCTATTTCGTTTACTCTTCATCAAATACTGAAATTTAATTTTTTTTGTTCTATTTTTTATCAGTTTTTTCTTCTCCCTTTATATTTTCTCCCCATTCATGTCAAATTCTACAAATTTCAAGAAATTATAATTTATGAAAACATTATATATCTCCATGTCTGAAAATTTTACTACACTAATAATATAATGTGAATCTTCTTGTTTTTTTGGGTATAGTCTATTCTAATTTAATAGGTTATGAACCATTATTTTTTTGTAAAACCACTACTATTTTGGAAAAATAATTGGGATTACCTATTCGTACATCATTCATCATCTACCCATGATGATATGGGTTTATAATTACAATTTAAAATCAATATATTCCATGAAGTTGACATTAAACATGTAATATAATGTGAAACAACATTAGTAAAAAAATAATGTTTTGGGTTATGTAATATTATATTCTTACACGATGTTTCCACTTCACAAGAAGAAGATCATGTTCTCTTTTCCCCAAAGGGAGACTCTTTATATTCATGTCTCTCAATGTAATCATTTAGGGTAATAGATATTTTATAGTAACATGGTTTGCTTCATCATAAAGTGATTCCATATTATTCAATCTCATTCCCAACTGAAAACACACCATGATAAGGGATTTTTTATCCTTAATAGATATCATCCTATAATCCATAAGACCCATTAACTTATTCATTTTTAATCATGATTTGTTCATGATTCTTTTATAGAAATTTAAATCATTTATACACATTTTTATTTAAAAATAATTGAGGATTTTTAAAATCCATGTATATTATTTTTAGATTTTATGGGAAAGAAAAGATTATAAAATAATCTTAAACAACTTTGTCAAAAGCATAACATTACAATTATTATAATTAATATAGAATTTCACGCTCTCTTTGTTTATCATGGTCTATGAGGGTGATAAATGTTCTAAAATTCTTACCATGTGTATCATCTAGTTCATTATTTTCTTATTCTATGTATACATTATAAAAAATAATTCCGGAAATATTACTAATAACATGGTTAGCAAAATATATTGGAACATTATTCATATGTTCTTCGAATTGATAATGAATATCACTATGTTATATATTATCATTAAATCTTAAACAAGATTCATTATAAGTGTCATAATGAAAAGAATAATTTCTAGTTTTACTACTGAAATTCAATTCAGTTTTTGGTTTTTCTCTATTTATATTTGGATTATACATTAATTTTTTTACCTCTATCATATTCATTTTTTGAGTATGGGAAAAAATATAATTGAATATCCTCATGAAGAAAAATCATTTAAGAAAATCAGAAACATCAAAAATATAATCATTATGAAATAAATTAAAAAATATTTTCTAAAAACTTTGTAACATTAATGGGAGCCTTATAAGATACTACTTGAAGTGGCCAAGGATAAATGGACAACCGATAGGGTTGATAATCATTAGTTTTTTTATGAATTCTATTTGTTTTAAATTAAATATCTCGAATGGGTTAGGGTACTTAATCCACTCAATCCTATCTATTAATAACATCACAATAATAGTTGAAATTATATAGAAATAATCACACAATATATATATTCTTATGCAAATAAGACTACTTCTTACTACATACGTTAGACCCCATAACAAATTCTTCACTAACAGATAAGTGGTTACATCCATATCCAATCTTGTTTAGGTCAACGTAGTGTCCCAATGTGATCCTCCACTTCCATCACCTATTTTAATTTATAGTTCTATTTTCAAATAACGATACCGATAATAAATATTTCCTTCTGACAAATTGGTTTCTTATTCCCCACTTCAAAAAAAAAAATCTTAAACTAAGATTATATTGATTAGTCAGTCGGCATGTGTACCATTTCAAGACATTCAAAATAATCATTGAACATGTTCTATAGTCCAGAAATTCCTTCCAGATCTTGTGTGATTCGGATTCTCCATTTCTTCTTCAAATAATCAAGTGTATATCCTTTAGGCACTCCCTTCATAGGCTATCCTTTTCTCCTCGTTGATACTAGATGTATTAATTTCATAAAAGATATTATTATAAGAATATGAGTTCTGAATTATCATTCCATTATTTAATTCTCGCACTATAAATTTATATTCATAAAATCCTCATCAATATTATTTATGAAATATAACAGCTAATATTTTTCAATTTTGAATAGAGTAAATCTCACAATCTATAACAACAGTGTCATCTAATTCAAATCTGTCAACTAACTCATGATTTATTTTAAAAAAATATGAATTCATATTCAAATATTAATTTAAATCCAATGATTACATTTGTATCATTCTTCCATTTGATATATATATATAACTGCATTAATATCCTCAACTATTACTTCATTATATTCATCCCATTTTTTCATGTCTTCATGATATCATCGACATCACTAGAATCAGATAAAATAAAATCATTTATATATAAATTATCTACATTATTCTAAATTATCCACGTAGAAATTATTTACATTATTATACAATTAACTATATATATATCTACCACATCACTTTCTTTGTCTATGTGACAATCAGCAATGTGGTTCCTAAGCGGCTATGTAGAAATTACTTACATAACTCACATTGAATATATTATTCTTACCAAATACCTACTTAGTAATCAAATATATTATTCTGATATGTTGATCTACAAAATTCCATGAATCACTCATATAAAAGAAGAACATATTTATTCATCTTCGTTATTTCATCAAACACCACAAAACTTCTCAAATATTTCATTGATTTTGATCCTTCATCCTTCAACACATATCTATACATCCATTTATTAACCTCTCATCAATAATAGTACTATAATAATTTTTATATATTTTATAACTTCTCCACTTGAGTCCTTAAATATATAGACTTACATGGTCCATCTATATACCATATATTTAACCCAACCATCTTATGAAAAATCATTGATGTATTATCAAGAATGACATCCCATGAATTGTTCTCAATAATACATTACGATTCTCTAAGTAACAACATCAATGATAATGAACACATATTGATCAATTGATAATAAATGAAATTCATAATTTGGAACAACAATATTTGGTAGAAATTTCAAATCTAAATATAATCATGATGTTTTATTTATTTTGGGGATAATGTGTCATGTGGTTTTAATTATTAGGTTTTGGTTTTAATATATTTATGTGGTAAGTGTATGTACTGATATTAAAGGAATATAAAATATAGGATATAACCCATTGGGGAGTGGGGTATTATTTTTTAGTGTGGATGTGGGTTTATATTAACATTACATCTATATATTATATTTATTAAGTTAATATCCATGTATTATTATTTATAGAGTTATCCAGAGTGAGGTTTGATGGTAGATGAAAATGATTAGGTAATAATTTAGTTTTCATATTTATCTATAGAGGCATTAGTTTGATTGTTTTATATTTTCAAGAATAATATTATGTAGGATCGTATTTAATACACTTGTATAATCACCAATATATATATATATATCATACATTGTATATTTAATGAATGGAGTAATTGAGTGGAAAAGACATTAATAGCTCATGGTGTTTCTAATCAGTCTTGGATCCTCTAATGTAGATGTTTCATGTTGTATTTTCTTTGGACACCCTAGTTTATGAATGAAATTACATAAATAATTATATTCATTTTCATTATATTATATTTTTATCCTTGTTTGTTCTCCTTCACTTTCATGGGAATTTTTTAGTGTAAATACTCACATACATTCATTTGTAACCCTCAATGCTAGTTTCAAACTCGTATCTATTTAGATGAGTGTCAAGGGTCACACTTGACTTTATTTTTAACTTAGTAAGTATCCCATAGAGATAGGTCTTGGAAAAAGTTTTATTAGAGTAATCATTAAACTTTGTGATTGAATTTGGAGTTAGGAACTGTTGATAATAGTCTAGTATTTTCTAGAAAACTATGTTTTTAGAGCTTATTTTTAATTTCATAATGATATGTCATCTACAAAACTAAATTTTAGGGATCCATGTGAACCCTTGTATGGACAAAAATCTTACTAAACAAACTAATTGAGGTGATAAAATTTAATAGGTACTGATTTAGTAGTGTTATATGCATCATGATTTTTTAAATATGTGGTTAAAATAGAGAATTTTTATGAAAATAAAATGAATTTAATGAAATAAATTTATTTATAAATTATATGTTCCCTAGATTAGTGGTTATTTTGTTCTTTGTATGAAAATATTTTTTGTATAAAAAATCCATGATTGGTTATGATTTCGGTGGTGTATCAGGAATCTTCGATTGATAATAGGAGTGTAGATTATTCATGGAGTAATATGTTGTATGAGTTATAGTGTGAGATTTCGTTATATTAGGTGGGGGATAATTATATTTAGGAGAAAATAATGTTCTCAAATGTGATTATGATTCCATGTAAACAAATACATGAATGAAAGGATAATTATATTTTATTTTTTAGTATGTTGATGGATGGTTCTCATTAGCGGTTTATTCTATCCCATGATAAGTGTGAGGAGATTGTAGATTGATAATAATAGTTCTAGGAGAATTTACATCTTGGGTACCTTTATTAATAATAATGGAAGTTAAAAAGTCCTATTTTCTCTCTCTTTTATGGTGGGTATGAATAATAAATATTTTGGATTTTATTAATGGATATTTTTTATTATGATTCTACTCTCCTTATTGATTAGGAAACAATGGAATGAAATTTTGAGGAGGTGTTTTATCATTTTATTATACAACAAGTGACCCCATATTCAATTAAATCATATAATAGGGAGTATTATAAGGTCATGTTGATATATAAGATTATTTCAGAAATATTTTCATATTTAGTGTTAAATTCATTAGAACATTACATGTTGTATGTTTTCAGATCAAGTTTATTGGTATTCTCATATGATGATTTTTTAGTCATCATAGAGTAACCCTTAGGTATCTACGTCCTATTTCCATAAGGATATAATTTATCATATATCTATTGGGATATCTTTTATATATTTATTTTCATTTTTTGTGTCTATCAATTGATCCATGGAAGTAGTTTCTAATGAGGCCTTATAAACATCAAAGGGGTAACTCAGTTTCTAGATATTTTAGGGATAGTGGTTTAGGTGGAGAAAATTCTAGAGATATTAATCTCCCCTAGGTACATAATTATAATTATAATAATTGTGGTATAATTTAAGAAGGGAATAATATAAATGAGAATGGAATAGTTATTTTCATAACATTTAGTTTCCAATATAAGGTGATCCAAAGATTATTTGACATACCATATTATTATATTATTACTTTGTTAATGTTGTTAATATATATAAACTTTTCAATTTTTAATTATACCTATATTAGTCAAATATATTTTAGTTAATATGGAAAATTACAACACCCTTTGTGTTTACTGTGACAGTTCTTGTGCAATCTAGATTTTGTTAGGTCTATTAGGGATGTGATCTAATTAGGGGTAGCAATATAAATCATGAATTTTATTCTTTTTATAGATTAGACATGTGATGTATTTGATGGAAGGTATTATTTGTATTATTATTATGGTTATATTTATGACCATAAGTAGATATTTGTTTATTGGAAATGTAATTAAAACATGTTCATTAGAATGTTGGATCATTGGATAGATCGTAGGTATATATAGACCATTTCATCATATCTAGAATAATTTTAATTGAGTATAGTTAAAGTTCATGAAGTTGTTCTTTAATGGTTTGTCATGTATTTCACTAATGATTATTTGAATCGGTTTTGATACTACTCCGTCAGTGTGAAATCCTGTTTTGGATATATTTTTAACCATTTGTCTAGACTTTTTGATAACACATTATTATATGGTTCCATAGGATTTGTGGGAGTTAACAAACTTGATCAATGATCTATTTTGGAAGGTATTAATCTAACTCAATGTTTTTCTTTTAGGAGTTCTAGTGGTTTTTATATAGAAGGTTTAAGGTATTATAAGGTTATGCATTGACTATAGGTATCTAGACAAGGTGGTAGTTAAAACCATATGACCTCTCTCTAGGATATAAAATATAATCAATCTATCATAAGAAGATAGATGATTATCAAATAATTACTTTTGGTTTTGATATCATAATATGAGTTGAAGTAGGATGATATGTCAAAGCCTACATTCATTCATTGTTAAATTCCATTAGACTATTTAATTTTCACTTTCCATTTGTTGAAAACCCCACTAAATTTCATGAAATAATGGGATTTATGTTTCATGATATTATAAATAAGTTATTGGCAGTATTCATCAGGTACATCCTCTTATATTAAAAATCGTAGGAGGTGTATGATGAGCATTTGGGGATCATTCTTGGATTTCTTCCATGGGTTCATCTCAATGATAAATATTCCAGAATTTTGTTCTTGATATTAAAGGTGTGTTGAAATGGGTGGTGCTTGTCTATTTAGTTACTGGATAATTATCCATCAATAATTTATGAAATCGTCTCTTGTGTTGATCACAAAAATCAAGAAAGGGTTTAAAGATTCATTTTTTTCTTAAGGATATTTTCTATAGTGTGTTTTATTTTTAACTCGGATTACAACCCCTTTTACATCCCTCAATATAAAAGATAAATAACCTATATGAATATATCACTTCTAAAGGTAATTTCAGAAACATTAGTATAACAAAATTAGTAATCTTGTTCTACACTGATATATATGAGGAATAAATATTTGATGTTTTTTTAAATTTTATAAAGTTCCTAAAATTTGATCATAACTGAGGTATTATCTATGTTTCTAGTAGATAATTTATAATTAAGTTAGTATTTTGAAGAAATTATTATTGTATTATCTTGTGAAGTTTCTTATGGAGTTTCCAGTGGAGTTTCGTAAGATGTTTCAAATAGAGTTTCCCAGGGAAGCCTGATGATTCATCTACTATTTTCATGGATTCTCATATCATGATTAACTAATGTATTTATGGATCAAGAATATTTTATTCAACATGTTACAAATGTATAGTGTTTTTAATGTTTGTGAACAGAATATATTTTTTCAATGGTATCGATGTATGAACATCAGTAAAATTTCTGTATGAATTAATTTATGATGGTTTATGTGTTTATCGGATGAATAAATTTATGTTGATTTATAAATTTACTGGACTAATATATTTAAGATGATTTTATGGTTTACTATATGTATTAATTTAAGAATATTTGTAATTTTACTATATGGATAAATGTGAGCATACAAGATGTATAATGGTAACAATATATTTACAATGTTCACCAAATGATGTTGAATAATATTGTATCAACAATTTACAATGTTTGTTTTGTTTAGTTGAGTTGTACAATGTTCGAGATAAAAATTTAATCTATACAAATCATGAGTTATAAATTTTATATGCATGGCGTTTAGATATAAAAATTTCAGAATATATTTTCTAGTTACATGATAATATATTGATAATGACTATTTATATAAATTTAGATTTATAAAGTTGATTTATGCAAGGTTCGAGTTATAAAGTATATATTTTTAAATTTCGAGTTATCAAGTTTATATCAATGGATTTTTAATTATAAATTCAATCTACATAATTTTGGATTTAATAAGTTTATTTTAATAATGATAGAATTTTAGATATGATATTTATAATTTACTAGTTATAAATTCATATAGAATTCTTGTAACTAGATGGATTCTTGAAGAGATTAATTTAATATTTTTCCAGAATTTTTTTTGATGATGTTGAGTTTTAAATTAAACATTCGTAAATATAGATGATATTTTATGATTATTTAGATATTTTCTTAGTTAAAAAAATTGTGTTATCCTTGATGATAAATTATTTCATTGATTTTTTTTGAAATTCATGATAGGTAAATAATATTTTATGTTAAATAGAAATTTAAATTTGGACCCCACATTTATTATTTAGAGTTTAGAGAAATTTGATCTTATAAATAGGGTCAATATACTTCATTTCAAGATGATTAAATTAATAAATTTTGATGATTCAACATTAAGGTAATTTTGTAACATTATATTTCAAAGTTAATTTATTCGGTTAATTTTTTTTAGGGGTTTAGTGTATTACGTTATGAGGAATTTTGAAAAATCTTGAACTTATTCTTCCATCGAGAATAGTATGATATATATAATTAATTTTTTATAGGTATAATATATTTTGTGTTAATTTATTCCAGTGAAATAAGATTTTTTTTGTCCAATATCTATTACTTTTTAGAATAATCTTGAATACCATAAAGTGTTAATATAATATTAAGTTGTTAGACATCTAATATCGGGTGACTTTAATTTTAGGATACCTGTAAATTAGTTATACTTTTTTATGTTAAGAGACTTAGTGTGTAGGATGAACATTTTGGGTTAATATAGAAACTTCCCCTGACACTTTTTAATTATTGAAAATATAATTCATTTCAGTATCGAATACTAGCAAGGGGTGGACACAGTAAGTAGTAATTTCTCACTATGTGAACAAACCCTGTAAAAATAATTATTCATTGTTTTCATTACATTATCTATATAAAATTATGGAAATTTTGTTTGGGTGATTTATAATGATTTATATATCCAAACCGATTAGATAGGTTTTAAAAACTAAATGTAAGTATGAATTTATATGGAAGATAATTTATAAAAGATGGACACTCTAGATTCATCACTCTCTCAAGATGACTACATGACCGCATGGGAATCTCAATAGTGAATAAAGTGAGATTACCTATATTTTTATCATCATGTTAATTTTTTTTTTCTAATTTTCTCATTTATTTATATGAATATAACATATCTAAATTATGGGAAAATATTCTTAGCAATGTAAAAAAGAAATTACAAAGTTAATGTTAATAGAACATACCTATATTTCAAGAAATATGAAAGTGTTAGTTTAAAATCTAAAGAGTAAATTTAATAATGAATCATGAAAAATAAGTGTTTAATCATATTAATATTAGTATAAATATGATCCTCAAATATCATAAGTTAAATTGAATGGACGATAGATCGAGAATTCAACTACAACAATTCCACCATAAGAATATGAGGAATGTTTAATGTGTTCTGAGATTCAATTAGTAGAATCTATTGATTAATTATATTATGATGTTAATGATTACTTATATAATGTACAACATTAGGTTATCAAATATATATATATATACCTTACTTTCACAAGAACATTATAGAGAAAAATAACAAATTGAGGAGGAAGCTGATGCAATTGCGAACGAATTTTGGAAGAAAGTTAGTGTCAAACTCTCACTAAACTCATAGAAATAAAATAATAGAAATAATTAACATCCCATGAGATTATCAACATATAATATTAATAATTTAATTATTTTTTTAATATTTTTATAACATAAATTTCAAAGGAAGGACCGCATTTTCTGAAGACCATGGTAGATGACATAATATCTCAATTAGAAGTTATCTCCAGAAGAATATATGGAATATAAGATGAAGAAATTCTAAAAAAGTAATATAATAATGACTCATTTAAAGAACTCATGTGAATAATAATAAAACACTACAACATTATGTAGAAAATTAAACTCTTATGGATGAGTCTTTCTAGAACTATTTATTTGAAAGGTTGTTAATTTTTATTTTTAGATAATATCTACATGAATTACAGGATAGTGACAATAATTATTTTTATATTAGAAATACTCAACATGAGATCACAGTTAAAAAATATGCTAACATCACCATTCCATGAAATATGTGAGTAAGTTTTATGATTAAAAGATACAAAAATTAGAAGATGAATGCGATGTGAAAGTGAGGTTCATTAAAGATTAAAAGAAAACATTAAATTTAAAATTCATTGAGCAACTGGTAAAATTATGAAACATGGAATTCACTAAAGTAGAAATGTCACAAAATTATTAGATAGGTTCTATATCTAATGTTTGTTAAAAATATTCTTAAGTCCTTGAATAAATAATCTTTTGCAGGAAGAATATGAGTTAATTATAAGTTCCATAATCCAATAGATCAAATAAAACGTTAAACCCATGTGTAGATTAATAAATCTACACTTACATCAATTCATTGGATAGTATAATTTTTTGTTTCAAATGAATACTTGTGAGGAAATTTATATATATAATCACACCACTTCTATAATGGTAGAAGAAATAAATATTGGGAAATCTTCATTACATGGTGCCTATAATAAATATGTTCTTCAAGAACACTCCACTAGTTAAAATAAAAAACAATTGAAGAAGATCAGATCTATTGGATAGAATGTTTGGGCACCATTACCTTGATTATTTGTACAAGTACCTAGCCTTAAAACATTACATAATCTTGAATTAAATTAATAATTCACATTGAGGATTTTTTGAGGTTTAGAGGTATAGAGAATTTGGACATAACTATTACATCTCAAAAAATTACAAAGTATACACTTCCACTTAGTTTCCATTTTTTTTCTGAAAATAGAAACTCTTGAAAGAAAAAAATTCATGTCCAGTATCAGGTTTTAGACCGCATGACTTTTCTTTGAATACCATCCTTGACCCTATTCATCTTTATGTCCCGTGAAAAACATTTCAAAACTTGGGATGAGCATAAATAGCTCAGTAAGAGTTATAAAACAAATAATGAAAAAATTAGTTCATCATTACATACATAACATATGATCTTTATCATACCTCATGAAATCATAAGATTTATGATTAACACAATAGAAATCAAAAATCTTAAAGGATACTTCGGGCCTCCATATCATACTTACATTGTAGTAATCACAGCTACATAGGGATTTACATTCAGAATACCCATCATAGTATATTACCTATATCTCTTTTGAGAAACATTCACGTTTACCTTCGTCACGTTACCTAATTCATTAGAGACCTATCTCGGGCTCACTCGCCAAAAGATTATCACAGAACCACCTATATATGTAATCAATTCCCAAGAACCATAACATATTCATAACATATAAAAAATAATGGAAAGATAAAATTATAATCACAATTTATCAAATAACATAATAAATCCATTACCAAAACCATATTCAATACCAAAATACATAAACCATTATATGGTATTTATTTTCCTTTAAAAAAACATTTCAGCTTGTTAAGGAAGCCAAAGAACAAATAATACTCGTGGTGGTGGAAAATATTGTTGTCCCCGCTTATACTAAAAAGAAACATTCTTTTCCTTTCATTTACAAAAACTCTTCATTGAAAAATATTACCATTGAATGAAATGAAAATTCAAAAGTATTTATACAGCATATAAAATAAAGTTGAGAATAAAACAAAATATGCATCAATGAAAAGATATTGAGATGAAGTCCCTTACCTCATGTCCGGCATGACTCGATCGTTCATTAATCACATGAATAATAAAATAAGGTAATTTCTACATTATAAATAACCTCTTTTTAGTTTATTATTCCTTTTATATCACTTTTTACAAGGTTATAAACATTTTGTAATCATTTAATTTATAAACAGTTGTTTGCTTGACATTTGGTACTTGAGTAAAAATGAACACCTTATAATTACAAGTTGTTCTTGTGGTCAAATATCTGTTATCTTCAGAATTATATTAAGGATTTATATATCATATATATCATGTATATCTAGTATATACAGGTATTTATATTAGTACATAACATTTGGAAGAATGAAATGAAATGCACAATTCATGGAGACGGTAAGTCGTACATACGCATGAATGCTACTTTCATTTCCATTTCATATTTTAATGGAATTAAAACATAATGATACCTATGTATATTATCATTCTAGTATAATATATTTAATATAATCACTAACTCCATCCTATATTCATCCCACATAAGGTATTAACAAGTCATATCACTTTGAAGGGCGGTAGTCCACACTTCCTAAAATGAAATTATCACGTTTACCCATTATGAAACCCAAAAGGTACACTATAAATAGAAAATACATAAGCAGAAGGAAAATATAAAGATAATATATATCATATATAAATATATTTCCATCATAATGTCCAACATGAGAGGCGATAGGTGATTACTGTACAATCACTGTTTTGTGAGGCGTTAGTTTTCCATCCACAGAAACATTATGTTCATTACCCATTGGATAGAGGTTTGGGTATGTGTAGTTAGAATAATTCCCATAAAAACATCCTAGTATATTTATTATAGTATTGTTGTTATCAAATAATGTAATAAAAAGAGTTTAGGTGTTAATGACGTAAAATAAAACAAACAAACATAAGAGAAGATGTTACCTTTAAATCCGATAACTCTTTTTGGTTTGAACTAAATGGGTTTCTTGAAGTGCTTTCTGCCTAAGGTAATGCTTCTATGGTGAAGAGATTTATCTTGAGAGATTATTGGAGGAGAGTCTTCATGATTCAAAGGCTTTATAAGTGTGATAAATGGGGTAGGAGTGAGAGAGTTTTTTTAGGGAGAGGAGGGGCTCTTTAGGAAAGTTTAAAACAATTATTTTATTATAACCACATCACCAATTTCAAAACGTCAACTATTCATTAATAGAAAAGTTAAGATTACTCATGGTCGAAATAAAATATTCCCATAATAATTGGACATGTTTTTAATACTTTTATAAAATTTATAATCTTATTTATTTAAATCATTTATTAATGAAGAAAATATTGCATCATTATTGTGTCATAAATAATAAATTGTTTTTGATGTCCATAAATTATAAAAAATACCATCATGTAGGAAATCATTTTATATTTCCAAATAATATTTATATTCTACATGATAAATTATATAACCCCATGTAAAAAATTTTTTTACTAAAAGAAATTTGTTTATATCATTTTTGTCTTTACTTAAAATTAATTAATATAAAATGTCATTATTACTCCCATGTGGCTCTAGGGGGTCCCTAATTCAACACAAGAATTCCCATTGTCGGATATGTATCATAAAATAGTATTATAACACATTATAGGGTTATTTAATATTATTATAATATTATATTTTGAATTTATTTACTATATTTACCCTTTATTCTAGTAAATAAAATATTTACTGAAGTAAATATTTAAAATGTTTAAAAATAAAATTTACCTATTTACACAATTTGGACCAACTGATTCCAAATATGGAATCAATTTTTTCAAATTCAAAACATCTATGTGGCATAATTTAATTTATAATTAGCTTCTGCTCTTAAAACCAATAGCGTGTTTTTAAGAAATAATAACTATCAAAAGATTGTCACTTGTTTATGTACAATTTTCAAATTGAAATTAATTAAAATGTCCAAAATTGTATTTAACAGTAAATATATACTATAATTAGACTTTATATCCAATTAAAGAGTTAATATATCCATGTAAATAAATTATATTAAAAGGAACTTTTGAATTAGAATAATTTATTTTTTCACTATTCATTAAAAAATGAACTTTATCAGAAAAAATACCAAAATTTCAACCAACTTAAATTTTGATGTGTTGATTCTAAAGAAGAATTTCATTTTGTCAAATACAACATATAATAGTGACAAAAATTGGATTTAAAAATGGTTTTACATTAAAAGGCGGTAAATCGACCTTTTAAATAATATTAGAGTATTTATGCTTATATTCATTTTCATATTAAGCCTCTAAAGTTTATTATATAAATGTAAAAATAATTTACAAACATGTATAATCATAATTTAGTTCATTCTAATCATTCCCGCTAAGAAAATGTCTAGGCATTAACTACCATTTTAAATAATATTATTATATTATTAGTATGCAACGTAAGATTTCAAAGAAACCTGTTGTTGCGTATCAGATACATTATCTAACATAGCATCTTCATTAAAGAAGAGTAAATATTTAATTCAAAAATATTATTAAAAATTCAAATGTATTATTATTTATTTACTTGGGATGTTACACTTTGAATAAATTTTCAACTGATAGAAATTATAGACGAATGATATTAAATGGGAGTGAATATTATGTTAAGAGAAACTCAGGTATGTTCAAGAATGAATATTTTTTAAGAGTAAATTGTTTTGAAATATTATGAAAAAATTTATAAAGGGTCTACAAGATGTTTTCATTCTAATGAAGAGTTGTGTTTATAGTTACTATGGAAGGTATATTTACCTATAATGGAAGGAGGAAACATAAGCTAAAGGAATACAAAAATATTGATAGCTGTTGATTCTTATATGTATTTTAATGAAAAGGAAGTCAAAATGATTAATCCAAAAAACAATAATTTATGTTAATTTCTACATCTCTAATATTATGATTCTTTTATATAAGTAAAGGTCATTTCATTGGTAGTTGTAAACACACAATATATGATAAATATAACAAAATTAAGATTAATAAAAAATAGAATCAATTTGAGAACGACAAGAAGAATAATGGAATGGTGGAAGACATCTATGACGAATAATATGGAATTCACCATTACATATGACATATGTGATATATAGTCAAGGATAATAATATTTTAATAAGGTGTATGTTTTCGGGCCACAATGCTAAAATATGAATGTCATGGATACCTAGAAATATGTTTTTTGTAAAAAAATTATTGCAGGCAATGGAAGGTGTGAGAGTGTTCATTGGGATGTAACATTAGTATAATGAAAAAAGAAACATGTACATAAATTTGTATTATAAATATGGATTGATCAGTCGGAATAAGGGGGAGTTAGAAGCGAATGAAATTCATTAGAAATAAAGAACGATAATAATATGATTTTTGATGAATGTTCAATACAAAGAAAATATTATAAGTAAGAAAAATGAATCATTCCCTTTTATGACATTTAAGGATCATAGGGACAAGGGTGGAAGTGTGTAGATAATTAAATATAAATTGAAGTGATATTATGTGTTATTAAAACAATATCATCATTTCTTTTCTAACTGATAATGAAAAAATGACTACTTTATTCCACCATATATTCTATAAAACATAATTCGTGGTGTTAATTTAAGGTGATGTGGTTCATGGGAAGTTATCCCCTAAACAAAGGATATGTTAATTCTATAACCATTATTATGTAGAAGTATAAATATATATTATGTATAACCAATTATTATGAAAATATATGCTACAAATCATATAATAAAGTATATTAACGTACCCAGAGGATATGTATTTGGATAATGATGATGAAGTTATGTATATATAAAGCCTATATATTTCATAATTTCTTCATATCTTGGTATATTGATATATTCCCCATATCCTTTCATTAAAATATATTTTATGATTTATGGGGATAATTTTTATTTCTTATGATAAGGTAATTTTTTTAAAGGTGAAAAATCCTTCTCTATTATGAATCTGTGTATTTGATTCATCTGTTGATATGGCTCTAGTAAGGTAATTTTAATAAAATCCATATGAACGTACCTCAAAAATATTTAGAAATTTTTTGAATCACCTAGTTATTTTTTATGGATAAATTTGGTGTTTCGGTTGATATATATTTCATTCCATGGTCAACACTACTCAAAAAGTCATTTATTTTGAGGAATAGTTTCTAAATTCATTAGGAAAATTCATTCCATAATTCTCTAAAGAAATTATAAACAATTAAAGAATAATATTGAAGAATAAAATGGGTGATATAATATTCCTACCAACCCCATAATGTTATCACGGGGATTCATATTCAGATCATTAATTAGTAGAGGAAAAATAATATTCCTCATATGAAAATTTTATAATTTATTTAAAATATGGTGATTAGAAAAATAATTGTTTTAAAGGATAATTGTACGTTAATTTCAAATATTATAGGGGAAATTGAAGTTCATGTTTGTTTATGATAATGTAATTATTTATTTTTTCAATATATTATGGTAAATATAATGGTAATGTTTAAAAAATGAACAATGGTGTTTATTGTAGTGTTTCTTATGACTCCTTCTATTGAGTTTCATGTGGAGTTCCATACGAAGTATCTGATGGAGTGTCCTATAGAGTTTCCTATTTAGATTACTATGTATTTTACCTTGTATTATGCAATTATGTTCCGTATATATTTTCTTATTATGTTTATTAATATGTTTTTAATGGAGATTCATATCGAGGTTTGATGATGCAGTGATGATTCTTGATGGTTCTATGATTATAATTACTTTAATTATTCATGGTTCAAGATGTATTTATTCAAAAAGTTAAAAAATAAAAATGTTCCTTAAGGTTATAGAAATGGGAATTTTTTTCAAACTAACAAGTTGGGGGAATATTGTAAAATATATGAATGATGTAATTTAAGAATATTTTTATGTTTATGATATGATTAATTTTAATACTATTTGACATTTTAACAAATATATTAATTTAATAATATTTTTAGCTATACCATATGGATAAATTTAAGATGATTTTTATTTTTATTTAATGGATAAATTTCTAGCATATTGGATTCATAATGTTCACTTGGAAATTAAATTTTTCACCAGATAAAGAAAAAAAATCTTGTATCAATGATTTATAATGTTTGGGTTATAAATTTGATTTGTAAAATGTTACAGTTATAAAGTGAATTTGTCATGATTATGTTATAAATTTTAGTCATAAAAATATCATGTTATATTTTTTTTTCTTTCTGAATTTATAGTTAAATTTTTTAATTGTATGAGGTTTGAGTTATAAATATAAACACTATAATGTTCATGTTATGAAAACAATTTTTATAATTTATGAGTCATAAAGGTGATCTATAAAATGTTTAAGTTGTAATGTATAGTTCAAAAATTTGTGAATATAAATGTTGATCCCATGAATTTCATGTTAAAAAGTTTATTTTTTAAAAAAATTGTGTGATAAACATGATCTATACAATCTTCATTATAGTAATTCATGGAGAGACGTTGTATGTCAAGCGGTGGTTTGAGGATCCTAACAATGAAAATTTAAATTCATTCATTGTAAAAATATTGAGATGTACAATCAATGATCATAAGACTCCATAATATTTGTGGAAGATTTTATGATTTTGTAAATGTTGATATTTTAGGGAACAATGATGAAAAATGTTGAATTCGATTTATTTAGATGTTTTGAAGGTATTCAAAAACGTTTCAGTTAAGCAGGAAATTCCAATTTCAATCCATCAATTGTTTCATAATTTTTTATTGATGTGTGCCTTAAAATGGTTGATTAAATTTAGAGAAATATAATATATATTATAACAGTTAAGTAGATAAAAAGAGGCTATGTCGTTGACCAGATATTTTAAGGAATATTTAGTTGCATTAATGTTTTGAGGATAATATAACATCAGGTTCTTAGTAAATTTGAGAAGATCGGAATATCTGAATCCAATAAAGTAAATGAGATAAAAGGAATTAATTTTTTTGGAATAAGAACATGTAAGGTGTGGTATTAATCAAAAATAAGAATAATTTGAATCAAAACACCTATTAATGTTTGGATGAATCTTTTAGGCTTGAGAGAGTAAGTATAATATAATTTCGGGAGAAATTGTAAAGGTAAAAGGCTTAGTGAGTGGGATTCAAAATCTACATTAAGATAGTATCATCCAAAAATGATTTTTTATTATTGAAAATGTTAATTTGTAGATTAATCTATGACTATACATGAGTCAAAATTTTATGTTCTAGGTTCTCAAAATGTGTTTGACCCTTTTAAAATCCATATGATTTATTTAATTTTCATTATCTATATAACATTTGGGGAAAGTTGTGACGATGGATTATAAATATCAATAAATCATAACTGATGAATTGGGTTTAGTCATCATAAATTAAATAAGAAATTATATTTATTATTACTAGTAAATGTTTCTTAACCCTTATTCTCCCTCCTCTCATTGAGAATGCCTAATCCCTTCAGACTCTCTACTTCCCATCATGATTTCATATCTTTACTGATATAGTAGTGGGAACTGATCTCTTATGGGTATCAAAATTTATTTCCTCAAAAACAATTATGTCACCCATGATCAGATGTTAGTCATAAGAGAGTTTTCTATGATGTTGTTTTAGAATTACCTCATTTATGAGTTTTTTTGTCTTTCAAAATCATAATATATTATGATATATTTTCTTTGAGTGTGATTTGAATTTTTATTAGTGGAGGTTGATATAGTTCTTAAATAATTTATAATTTACCACTATTGTACTCAAAGGAATGGAAATTTAGTTATACATTCATTGAGTATGATTTTCATAGATATATTTTTCATGATCAGGAAGATTGTGATGATCCAAAGTGTTATAAATGAAATTACATTTTAAAATGAATAAATTACTTATTATGAAATGAAATTATTGAAAATGGGTGAAAAAAGATTTGTTGTTATAAGTTAAATCCTGTCAGTTTTAAAATATCATTAATCATTATAATCATTGATAATATAGAAATTGTATTGTGATCATTATGATTACACTATATTTATGGTTATAATAAATCCAATTGACACATAAAAAGTATGTGACGACCTTGACCCCTATGATCCTACCCTTTGAAGAACATGTTTCATTACTTCTATGAGAATGTAAATCATTAGTAATTTACCTTGACAAATCCCAAGTTTAAATTCAATAACATGAGCATGAAAAATAGAATTTACAATATAGTTTCAATATTATTGATTTCGCAGCCTAGACAATGTTCACTAAACCACCCTAAAAAAGTGTCACTATCCCACACCTTACACATAGTGAAAATTCCTATCTAATAAGGTGTTATGAGTCTATAAACAAATAGTATGGTCTTTTCTTTCATTATTTTTAATAAAATAATTATTATATTTCTTTTTTTTATTATTAAAATAAAAATGATGAAATAATGACTTTGATAAAAACTATATTTTGATTAATTGAATCTAAAATTTAACTTTTTTAATATATGGTTTTAATAAATGCATTATTTTTTATGAATCCAAGAATTTATGAGAATATTTTTCTTTTAATAAAATAAAATCAATAATATTTATTTAAATATGATTAATAATATGATTTTTCAAAGTAAAATGATATTTTTTTGGGGATCAAAAATAGTTATCAACATAACAAACAATATATTTTAAATTAATGGGGATTTTGTTACAATATTGTAAATTTTATTATTATGAGAATTATTTTGAAAAATTAAATATTATTTTTTAAATAATCATAAATAAATTATCCAACAGTGAATTTATTATATTTTTTAATAAAATATAATTTTTTTTAAAATAAAATAATATATAAATATAATGTATTTATTATGACCTCATAAAATTACAAAAGTGGTTTAATAAATACAATAAATAGTAACCATGATAAAAATTATGTTCCCATTTAATATAATTTCTTTATGATGTTATTTGATTGATTTTAGAAACCCTTTATGAATACTCAAAATCATATATACTATATTATATTATTTTACCATTATTTCATTATGAATATGACTCACTTTTATGTCACCAAGAGTTTTAAATTAAGGATTTCTATTCCTAACCTTATATAATTATTAAAACATTCATATTTGGAAACAATCCTGGGAAAAACATGGGAAGGTTTGTGGTTTTGATCATTTTATCATATATAGTCTAAAACCTATGTTTAGAAATTGAATCAAAATCCCCTCCCTTTTCTATATAAACCCACCTAACCTCACATTCCTCACCACTAAAAAATTTTTGAGCCTAAAATTACTCTTTCATTCCACCTCTATATCTCTCCAATGGTTTTCCCATTCTTTAAATAACCACCTTTAAAAAATTTTGAACCACCCTCTCAGGGTAAAGGATCATATCCTTCTCTTAATTGTTCAAGAATCTTCTTTATATTATACTTTATTATTTCCATTTTTTCTGGTTGGGATGTGTTTTTAGATATTACTATTACCAACCTTATGATTTAAAATTTATGATATTCCCATTTTTCTCTCATTAATACCATTAATGAGTCTTTATGTACGGCTATTTTTCTGAATAAATTATCATGTGATATTCCATTCTAAACATTTGTGTTGTAAATACCTATCAAATATTCCACTCAAAATCATTCAACAATATGTAAATATCATATATTTATTTATTATTTTCTTTTATTAGACCCACTTTCACTAATAATTATTTTAAATATGAAAAAATAAATCCTTATGTTTTATGATCTTTGTGGAACAGTAATTCATGAACATGTTAGGAATGTGATAGTTGAGCCCAAAATATACATCCCTCTAATGCATGGGATAATTTTTTATATCAGGAGATTCAATGTATGGTTCATGGGTGGTTATATTAAGAATGTTATGTTATGGTATATTTGTGGTAATCCTTTACTTGTGATTATGATATCTTGTTTTATATTGTTGTCACATTATCATTTTTCCTTGGTAGAATCATCTTATACCATTCTATGATATTCAAGTTTATGAATCTCACAATTCATATGTTACCTTGATATTCATATTGAATCACATGTAATTATATATATTATTATATTATTATATTATTCAATTAATATTATTTTTATCTCACCATTTTCTTATGTACATACCTAGTTTATCCCCTGTAGTTTTAGAAAGGCAACATAATTTTAAAAACATCTTGTGGAGTTTTAAAATAATTCTATTGTACTTAGGTTTCATTATTTATTTTCTATTTATATAATTTTAACAGGACACTAGGCCTCATGTTCTTCTAGTATTGTCTTATGTGTACCTTTATATAATAAATTATTAATTAATGTGTATTGATATATGGGTATTCATAGTTATAATTAGAGGAAAACGTGTTATTTATGAGGTTTTGGAATATAAAACAATATGAAATGTATTAAGAATAATAGATAACATAGAAGCACATCCTTAATGTTTGGTAAGGTAGTGATGAAGTTCATTAAATTAAATTAAATCACTCTCTAGAAATTACCAAAGGATGTGGCTCTAGTAATGTTGTACCTAGGGGAAGTAACAACAATAAGGATCATCGGGATTGACTAAATAAACACATATAGAATGATAAAAAGGAATTGATGCACACATGGTTTTACACACCCAAGGGATATTCATTGGGAATTTCAATAAATACTTATAAACCATTATCAGGGGAACAAAAATTCACATATGCTTTTATGATAGAAAATTTAATAGTAATAACATAGATGAAAAACATAACAAATCTTTGGTTAAGGAGATATAAGTGATTTATTATTTATCCATTAAAGTTTCATAGTGTACGATTTTTTTGTTCTGTTGTTTATAAATAAACACTGTTAATTTTCCATTTATTTTAGTCAATGGCTAGTAATTTTAGGAACCTATTCATAAACCAATTTGATGAAAATCGTAATGGTTTCCCAAATTATATGCCAAACCCAATGGGATCCAATGTCAATAACATTATTACAAAATATTTTTTTAACACATTATATGAGTATGAAAATGATTTAGGGGGAATCCAACATCCTAATAAGAAATATCAAGTTTAAATTGAGGAATTTATTTGCAAAAAATCATCTTATTTTCTGTGGATATTCCAATCCAATCTTTGCTGATGAATATGTTAACTCCATTGAAAAGGTATTATCCTTCTATAGATTATGTTAAATTGATTTATTTTTTATAATATAGAATGATAAAATGATTAATTGTGTATTTTGATCATACATATAGAGCTTAAAGAAGATACAAAATTGATGGACTGGGAATAAATTCAAAAAAAATTGATACATATTTTCCTTAAAAAATCTGACTGAAAATGTAGAGGGGTTTTCTTATCCTTTAAAAAAGGATGATTAATCCATATAGGTTTACAATTTGAACATCACAATATTTTTATAATATGTATTTGGCTATTTCATATCAATAAATAAAAATATTTAACTCTAATTAGGTCAGATAAAACTATGTCTACAAAAATATTTGGAATTTGAGAATTTGAGAGCTATGGAAATATTTTATGATGTATGTAAAATGTTAAAATGGAGATCAATGAATATTATGGTTCCCATGGGAATAGATAAAGTAATTTTAGGAATTGTTCTAATTCTAGTGTTGTGATGGAAAAATATTATGGGGGTATGAATGTCTAAAATCCCACATTTCAGACTTGTGCGATAAGTAATCCTATAAAAGTCATCAAGGTGAAACAGAAATTATTTACGTGAAGGATAGAAGGGAACCTATCGAACAATTTATGGTAAGATAAACCCAAAATGTGATGGAATAAATTATTAATTCAGTCAAACATAATCAAAATTTCCTATTTTTAAAATACAAGGAATATGTATATTTTCTGAATCAATGCATTAATCCAAGGGTTGCCACTAATAACTGCTGAAAATAACCAACATGGACTAGAAAGATATGGTGATATTGTACCATCAAAACTACTGAGGTTGTTCCCAATAATAATGTATTGATAGTTATAATAGATATTCATTTAAGGATAGTAAATATAATATTTGAATCTAGTTCAATTCATTCTTTCATATCAGACATGTTAAGTATAACAATTCAAACACCACCTCAAATCATTCAGGTCGATTTATCACTGAATATAAAAAATGGTTCCTTTATTTAATTATATTAATAAAACTAAATACCCTATAAAATTTTTATTTAGATTTTTATTAATAGCCTCATGATACTCCCTTTTCTGTAATTTGATGAAATTTTAGACATGAATTATCTTTTGCTTCATATAAAAAATAGATATTGATGACAGATGAATATCACATTACATATAAAAATATATCACAAATTTTTTGCAAGTTCAAAGAGGTTGATGAATATTATTTGTCATTATCATCACAAACATGTATATTTTTAACATATAAATAATAATATATACCTAAAATGATGGACACTATTTAAAATTTCATCCTTAATGACATGCCTATTATAAGGGAATTCGTTGATGTGTTTCTAAATGAATTGTCAAGTCTTCATTCTAAACTAGAGGTTGAGTTATTGATTTAACTTATACCCTAATCTTTTCAAATATTCATGAATACCTATAGGATAAACAATTTTGAAATTGAGGATCTGAATATGAAGCTACATGATAATTTCGATAAAGGGTTTATACACCCAAGAGATTTATTATGGGGTGTGACTATCATTTTCATCAAGATGGAGCGTGGGTCAATGAACAAATACATTGATTATCATGAGATCAAAAGGATCAGGATAAAGAAAAAAATAAACTCTTCCATGTATTAATGATTTATTAGATTAGCTATGTTGAAACAAATATAATCTAGGGATGAACATTGGATGTAATATTATCATGTAAAGGTGATGAAGGAGGATATCTAGAAGACTACTTTTCTTAAAAGTTTCTTACACTGAAATTTCAGAATGATTCCATTTTTAATCCCCAATTCTATAGTTATTTTCATTTTATAGATAAATAGAGTCTTTAGGTATTAAATAAAAAACAATTTTATAGTATTTATATATGATATTCTTATATATGAAAAAATGAAGATGAATCAAGATGAACATTTGATTATTTTATTAAAGATCATTCTGAAAGAAATGTTTTTTTTAATTACAATAATTGTGAGTTCTAGATAGAGTATGTAACATTTTTATTTCATGTTATCCCAAAGAAAATGATATTTGTGGATTCCATAAAAATGGGGTATTGATTTGTTTCCTAGACCGACATCTATGATGGAAATACATAGTTTCATTCGATTATATGGGTATTATAGGAAAATCATTATAAACATCCCATGATTTTCAAGCCCACAAACCAAACTAAATCTGAAGGTATTCATGTTTTTTTGATTGGTTATAGAAATTATATATTTAAATAGTTAAACGGGAGGATAATCATTGCACATGTACTCACATTACCCCAATGGGAGAAGGATTTGTTATCAATAGTGATGCATTAGAAAAGGGATTGGGTTGGTTAATAGGGAATTATGTATCATTGATAATATATTCCTCTAACCAATTAAAAATTACTAAAAATAATTTCTAAACACGTTATATATAATTATGTAGAGTTATGTTAGCATTGTTTATTTGGTGACATAATGTTTACCTGGATAAGTGAGACATATGTTCATATCAAAAAACCCACAACTATACATTATCACAAAAGGAGTTAAATATTCCCAAATGATGATGGTTATAATTGATCAAGGATTATGATTGTTCAACCATTAATATCATGGGTGGGTGAAAAAAGTGGCAGATTCTCTGAGTGTAAACAGCCTCACAACCATATACATGATTACAATTTCAAGGGATCCAATATTTATGGACATGAAAAAGATGTAAATGGAAATAATAAAAGGATCATTGAATTATTTTGATCAAATAACGTACAAATATAAATTCAACAGATGGTCATGGATTCATAGAACGATGATGAAGTAAAACAAAAAATGTATAAAATAATCTAGAGTTCCAATTTTCTAAAGATAGAGTTATCAGGTTTAAAAGATGGATATGTGTCCCATGAAAAATATAATTTAAGAGGGAACGCATGGATGATGATCATAGATCATCATTATATATTCATCTTCAAAGAACTAAGATGTATATATATTTTAATTAAAACATATTTTTGGGAAACAAGAAGAGGGTTGTTATATAATTTTTTTACATTTATGGTTTTCCAATATGTAAAGGAAAATGTCATAAGTATAACATTGTAATGAAAAAACATCCCATGCTAGTATTAAAATGGGAAAAAATAACCATTCATTTCATCATTGGATAAATAATGAAATCAAATGGAAATAAAATCATCTATGTGGTATTATATAACCTTAAAAATTTGTGTATTTCATATCTATCAAGGAATATTTCTGTCATAATATTATTAACAAGATATAAATTAAATAAGTGATCATACATTATGGATTGACACACACAATTATATCTAAATGGGATCTTATGTTTACCAAAAGGATCTATAGATTCTTTTTTTTTCATGGGATACTGAGATATGTTTCCGTACTCTTAATCACCCTCAGATATACCGTAATTCTAAGAGAACTATTCAGACTCTAGAGAATATCATGATATCATTTTCAATACATTTACAAGGATGTTTGGATCATTACCTTCCCTTATTGGTGTCCTTGTTTAAAAATACTTTCCTTCCTAGCATTCAAATGGAACCTTATAAAGCATTATATGGGAAGTAGTTTTGGGAATTAATATGATGGGACGATGGTGGAGAGTGTATGTTGAGGGAATTCATTATTTTTCCCTAGAAGATAGATATGGTTAAAACCATTTATCTTTATATGATATCCCTACAATGTGGATAGAACATTTATGAAAATAATCATCCATGAAATCTATAATTTCTGTTTGGGGATAAATTATTCCTTCATATATATTCATGGAAGCGAGTCATGAGGTGTGGGGAAAATGGAATTCTTACTCCAAGATACATTTCCTCTTTGGTACCCTTGATCACTTAGAGTTATGGAATAACGACTACCACTCCCACCAAACCATTCTCAAGTGCATGAGGTGTTCCATGTCTCTATATTGTTGATTCTCATACCAAACATTTAACATGTACTTATTCTAGTGGTTGTACCACTCTTGAATAATCATCCATACGATGAGAAATTGATGCTGATCTTAGATGGTATAGATAATGTTCTCTGTAATAAGATAACTCACTCTGTCAAAGTGTGGTCGTGGATCCACATGTTTGAGAAAGTTGCATGGGAACTGAAAGAGGATATGAAATAGATGTACCGTCCTCTATTTTATATTATGAGATGGAATTTCTAAGATGAAATTTAAGAAGTGGACGAATCTAATGACCCATTGTTTTATAACTAAAATTCCCTTTTAAAAATAATAAATTTCATCTTATGAAATGAAATTATTGAGATCCCATAAAGTAAGTTAAACCATTATAAACAATATCATATAATATTTAAAGGAACATTTATCATGGTAAAGGTTGATGTTATAGCGATTTTACAATAATCATTATTATTATTATATATTAAGTGTTAATATAAAATCAATTGATGTATATAAAATATGTAAAGTCTTTGACCAGCAGGATCATACCATGTGAGTCTTATTTATCGAAACATTTGAGGGAGATAACATCACTAGGATTTACCCATGACTTAACTAAATCATTAGTTTAATAACTGAAGCATGAATGGAACCATTTATGGGATAAGTTCAACCTTATCAAGATCACTTCCAAATCCATTTTTTATATAAAGAAACTCAAATTTTATTTCTAGGATCTATGTAATTCCAATCAATACATTCTTTATGATTAATTCAATAATTTTTTAAAATATATTCTGTTTTAGTAAAATATTCATATTAAAGAATATTCATTTAAATATAAATGATACTATAATTTTTTAAAGACATATGTAATATTAATAAGCATCAGAAACTATTATCATTATAGAAATCTGTATTTTTTAAAAAAAGTGGATTTTGATATAAATGTTTAAATAGTTATATTAATATTTTATTTTGAAAAAAAATTATATTTCAAATCATAATGTTGAAATTATCTTATGGTGATTTATTCATAATTTTATGAAAATAGATTAATTTGTGTGTAAAAATAAAATATTGTATAAATGTATAGTTTGTGTTATGACTTCCTAAAATACCAAAATGTTTTGTAATTAATACTATAAATAGTATACATTGAAACATTATGTTTTCCATTTTATATAATTTGTTTTTAATTTATATTATTAATATTATAAACCCATTATGAATCCCCTACAAAAATATATTATTTTAAGATTTTAAAATCAATTAATTTTAAAAAAGACTCACATCAACGTCACTATGTGTCTTAGATTAATTTTCTAGGTTCATATCCTTATATAATTTTGAAAGACACTCCACATTGGTAGATATCATGGGAATAAACCATGTGGATATTTTTTGATTATTTTATCACACATAGTCCAAAAAATATGTATATAAATTAATAAAGAATTCTCCTCTCATTTCAAATAAAAACAAACCCTAAATCCTTTTCCTCTTAACTCACAATAGTTGGATCATAAATATAAACTATAATACCCTATATGTAGACCTCCTATAGTGTTCACATGCTCTTAAAAAGCTCTCGAAATATTTGAGAGGCTCCCTCTCAGTCTAAGGGGTCCTCTCCTCCTCTTTACTCATGAAAATCCATTATATTTTGCCTATTGATTTCCAATTGTTCTTGTTGGTATATGTTTTTACACCTACCATATACTTTCATTGTGATTTCCGAGTTATCAGATGCCTATTTTCTATCATTAAACACTTCCATGAATCTTTATGTACCCTCATTATGCTTTTGATATTATCCTATGATTTGTTTTCCAAACATTTTTATAGTGAACACCCATACCCATTTCCACTCATGGGTATCCAACTAGATGTACATATCCATCATTCAATAAATAATTCAATGTATTTTACACAAACTCCCTAATAATGTGATTAAATTTGATTAAATATATTTTTCATTTTTATCATCTATGTGGAAGAATTATGCATATACATGTTATGGATGTGATGGGTGGGACTAGAATTATATAGATCTCCAATGCTTTGGATACTTTTTTATCTCATGACATACCATGTATGGTGTATGGAAGGTTATATTAAAAAGGTGGTTTTTTTAAAGTAGTTATCCTTGGCTTTTTTTTGATGTAATTTTTTATTTTATTCCACATTCTCTTATTTAATTTTTTGTTATCATCTTATTTTTGTATTTGATGTTAAATATTACAATTCTCACCCCTCTTATATTATATTTATACACATATTGAAACACATTTAATTCATTAACATATGTTATGATTTTATTATTCCCTTACAATGCTTTATATCTCATCAATTTCTTATGTATGTCCATAGGTTATCTCATACATTTTTAAAATGGAAATGGAATTTTAATGTAATGTTATGGAGTTTTTATAAAATGTTGTTTTGTACATGTTTCATTTTATTGTTATATGTACCAAATATACCAAGAAAAATAGGCCTCACCATCATATGAATTTTTTTTATGTTTATGATTATGAAATAAATCAATTATTAAGGTATATTGAAATATGGGTTGTCATATAGATGCATAGATGATGATGGATGATTTTTTAGCTTTATATATTGATGTGGAAAAATTTGTTGATATATTTTTCTATTATCATTTAATATTTAATTCATTATTCATATATGTGGTTGATAGGTCTCATATTGGAGATCCTAAGGTGTGTGATTTGATAGATCATGTTGTTTATAGAGATTCTCATGAATTATGTTCAATATACAATCATTATTCTATTTAATTCTATGGGGATAATTTTTTAACCATTTGAGATGTGATAGGGACTTTTAAATCCCACCCTTTATTTGAAACACTTTTATATTTAAAATATATAATTCAATTATGTGTCACTTCTAATATCCAAGTATGATGGTAGAGATAGATTGGTTTGTTTCGCGATTCATAGGGTGACTTTGGGTCAATGTCCATAATTATGTCCAATAAGATAATTACAACTCTTGGTTATTACATTGACAATGTATAAAAATATTTCAAGGGATTTAATGAAAAAATTTCAATGGTCTCTTTGATAGTCTTTTTTTATCTAGAATATTTTGGATTATTTAATGAATACATCTTATTTTAGGAAAATCAAGGAGTTGAGTGTCGTTGATGCTTCTTCAAGGTCATATATAGAGATAATAGATAGATATTTTGGGATTATAAGGATGATATCCTAGGATTAATTTACTCATTTAATATCAAATATTTGGTATGATATTGAACAAAAAATTACAACTCAGTTATTCCGTAACACTCTTTTCCATCATTAGACATTTAATAAGACCTATATGACGTTCAAGATGCTAGAGGACATGTTTTTTTCATGTTATCTTGATTTGAGAGGTTTATGGGGGAACATTTACCTTTGGTTGAGATTGTTTATAACAATAGATATATAACATCCATTGGGATGGCTCTATTTGATTCATTGTGTGGATGTCTTTGAAGTTTATCATTGTATGAAACAGATTTTGGAGAGATAGAAATTATTGGAACAAATTTGTTGATGTTTCTGATAGATAAAGTGTTTATGATTCATGAGTAGATGTAGGATTATCAATACATTCATAATTATTAGGCTATATAGATTAGGAAAACTCTATATTTTGATATATATGATAATGTGTTCTTGAGTGTTTCTCCTCGTAATGGGAAATGATTTCTTGGTCAGGGTGACAACCTTTCTTCTGGATTTTTTGGACCATTCAATGAGTCAATGAATTTTTTTGAGATGATGGTTTTATCGTATCTTCCACAAAATTTATATTGGATTAATGTTTTTATATACTACATATCTTCTGGTATATTCCCAAGGAATCTCATATTATAGATTATAGAGATTTATATATTTATAAAGTTACATTGTTAAATGAGTATCATATTGAGATTCATAATCATATATGATAAGATTTTTTAGTGGCTGTATAATTATCTTAGTCTATCTCCTGGTGATTCGTGGAGGCTTGGAGTTGAATACAATGGATTGTGATTCATATAAATGAGTTCGGTATCTATTTTCTTCTATAAACATGTTTTATTGCAATAATTAAAATTTTCTTATATAATAGTTGTATTGAAGTTGTTTTTGAAAATTTTTCTAATTGATTTTATATTATAGAAGTGATAAAATTATGTTTTAATAGGTAACTCAGGAGGTGTTGTGTTTGAATTTCATTTTGGACTCATCCTAGATTAGGATTTTATTCTTTATGATCAGATCCACTAAAGTGGTATATAATGTAATGTGATGGATTTCTCATAGTACCTTATATTATGTTTTTAAATGTAATACATATTGGAAGGTTTTTCAAAGTAATTTACTATAATAAATGTGTAATATCATATATATTATAAATCATAATCAATAGTCAGACTATGAAATTTAGTATTTCATCTTGATTTGGTTTTCTCATGGAGTGTTTGATTGGGGTGTGAGGTGATGTTTATTCACATTAATATTATGTTTTAAAATTTTAGTGTGTATTTAGATGGATTTGGTGTGACCATTTCACTATAGTGCCATTCATTGTAATTCAGGTTATTCTATTGCACTATGAATTCCTTAGCCTTGATTTTCTAGTGTCTCTCATGCTAGTTTTTCTATATTAGGGGTTAGAGGTGTTATGTTGTGGTTATTTTTAGGGATGAATAAGTTATCAAGGATAAGGCCAAATTTCACACCATTATATTATTATTTCAAGCATTGTGTCTTTTCATCATTTATTAAACTGTGACATTTTTTGTTTATATTGAATTTTAAAAGTTTTTACCCCTAAAATATTAGGGGATCACACCATGAATCTTGATTTTGACCATCATTGTAGTGTGAACATGTCCAAATATCAACAATTTTTTATTTTTTATTATAAATTTACGGTTCCTCTATATGTTTTTCCATTTCTTTCATCTGTACCCAAAACATAGATTACACAGGTTCTCTATTTTGTTTTTTCTTGGTTCCCATTATGGATTTGTACCCTTCAGGTTTGTATTTATGATCTATTAAATATTTAGAATACTCTCTACATACTTTGGTTATTAATTTTTATTTATTTTGATTCTGAAATTCTATGAATGTGGGATGGCCTCGAGTTTTTTTATTTGGTCATACTCTTGATGATGGATTTTCTGCATATTATTATGGTGATTTTTCAATTTTTTTAGTGGAACATTATCATAGTCTTCTTATTTTTCATGAATTTTGATCATTGAATATCCATTTTAGGTAGGCAAGTAGAAAATTATTACATTTTATTACTATAAAAATTTCAAATTATCATTATTTGGTTGTATTATAGTAAAAAGTATAGATTGTCCAAACAAAAATAATCATATGAAAATGTATAACTGGTGGGAATAATGTTATCAAGAATCATTTACCTATTTTTCTTTTTTATTACCATTTTTTTATTTCTATTTCTGTTAGAATTGTTAGTTTATTTTTTTTTTGTGAATTATATGGATATTTATGTTTTGAATCATCGGATAAATTGGATTAAAGTTTAAAAATTTCATATATGGGATAGATATGTACCCATAAAGTATTTTTCTCATTATAGTTTAGTTTAGCGAGTTAGTATGGTTTTATTGTGGTGTTGTTTTTTTATTATGTGGTATTTATGATAATTATTGTAGTTTTAATTATTATGGTGGTCAATTTTTGGCCTTACGAGACAGAAATTATGTGATAATAGAGGAATAGAGGGTTGAGTGATAATATTTTTATAGTGATGTCTAGAGGATGATGTGATTGTATAATCTAATTTCCTAGAATAAATAAAAATACTTTTTAATTGAATAAGAATATAGGAATAATATTTGGGGAAATTAGTTTGAGGTTTGGAATTAATAAATTAATTAAATGGTAATTATCAAGTAGAAATTAACTATTGAATGAATTATATGTAAAAATGTGTGGTATTCTTGAGGTGGTGGTTGTATTCTAATAGGTCGCAATGAAAAATTTGTGAAATGCTATTAAATTTTTAATGTGATGTTGTGTGGTTTTTTTGAGGATAATTTGGTCATTTGGGGACAATATATGTTATCGACCTGGGATGGGGTAGTTTTCGAAGAGGGGTGGTAGTAATAATGATTATATTACTTAATGTAGTAGTTAATGTGTTACATGTTCCAGTTGAGCCATAGGTTGTTAATTTCAATTGTTATAAGTTTATTTTACATTTCTGTTATTTTTTACTCACCACCACCTATATTGGGTATGACTAATGGTTCCCGTATTCTGTTTTGCATTTTTTCACAAGCATATAAGATGGATGTTATATTGATTGTTGAATACATTTACTTTATCACTCTCCCTTCTTAAAATATTTTTTGATATCAGGGATTGATGTTATAGTTTTCTACAAATTAATAGTGATGCGTTCGTGATTAAGATGAAACAATATGGTCGATATAATTATATTTGTATAGGAAGGAAGGAGTGGCGGTGATGTCTATATTTTTTACAATCTTGTTTGTATTATGATATGTGTTATAATTTAGTAATTTTATGGTAAAATTTGATACTTGGTAAATATGATGAAGTGGTATATGTATGTTTTGATTATTTGGAATGCGTATTTGGATATGTCTTTATTGGTGTGATGTGGTTATGTGGTATGCATTTATGTTCACATATAGGGGATAATAACGTCAAGATGTAACCTTTTAGTGTAAGAGTGTGACTAGTTCCTTTGGGAGGAAAATATAGAGTACCGTTCCGTCAATATATTTTGATTATTAGGTTACTATCATCATATAATGTTTTTTGAGTTAATTTTTTTTGAGTATGTGGGATGTTGATTCCCTCATTTAGATAATGGGTTCATTTCACCCTTTTATTATAGAGTCTTTTGTATTATTCTTTCACATTTTAACATGAGATTTTGAAGAGGTTCATAAGGTAATCTTATCATCACATACATTATTATAACATTAAATTAAATGAATATTCTATATGAATCACAATAATACAAGACCAAGAACCATACATTTTTAGTTTTTTTGGGGACTAGATACATAACCAACCTATTTATAAACATTATTCAATAACTACAATTTATATTGATCACATACGTTACCCTTCTATTATTTAAACCATTATTCCCCTTCATCATAACCATAGTAAATGGGAATATAAAAAGGGGTGAGAAAATATGATTAATAATAGAAAACATGGGAAATATCAATTGATGATTATCATTGAAAATAAGGTAGGAATAAGGATATGATAACATGATCTTGGAATAAGGAAACATATCAAATAAATAAATAATTTTAAATCATGAGTCTGTCATAATGATTTGTAATAATAAAATACTTGATTTATAATAGTGATAAATCATCAATTATCATTCATGATACAGGATTGAATATCATAAGTATAATAAATAATTATATGGATTACACATAACTATTTAAATATTATATCATGAATACCAACAAAGATATTCATCAGATGGTAGGCTTGGGATATACATCTATGCATATAGTTGGTTTGGGATAACAGCCTACACACCCTCTTAGGCATGAATTTACCTCTCATGTTCCCTTTAAGACCATAAGATATAAAATATTATAGATATAATTCTATGGATATATTATTACTCATCCACCCATCACATAATGTAAACATTTCAAAATTATACCATAAGATATTAAAAACATTCATGATTTCATTAAATATTAATTAACCCATCAGAAATAAATGGTTTTATGAAATATTCCATAAAATATAATCATTAGAATATATAAGTAAAAATATGGTGGATGGTATCATAAGAACATTATCCACATATATCATAAATAATTTCATAGGATTTAGACATATTTGAGAAACACATACATAAGATTATTCGATAAATCAAATTGAAAAAAAAAGAATAAATATCCTTTTTATTTTTTAAAATCATTGGGAATTATAGTTATTTAGAACCCAGCTTTTAATCACTTAAAGGATTCCTTGTATGTAAAAATGTTCATAATTGTAGAATAATGAGTTCTTGTGGAAAACCTTAAAAAGTATCGTTTTTTAAATGAAACATGTAGAAAAATGTTAAAAATTCATTAAAAACCCATTAAAGTGATAATAAATATTTAAAATGAGAATAATAAAATATTTAAAAATGATAAGGACTTCCAGAAAAAATTAATATTGATATAAAGGAGGAAGATTGTTAAAAGAAATAACAATTATTTTTTATCTAACTTCCAAGCATCAAATCATGTGAATTATTTACCATGGAAAATTAAAATGAGAAGGAAAATGTAATCCTTTAATAATAATAAAAATGTTATGAAAATGGTTTATGTTTTAGAGGTAATGTTCACAATAGTTTTTCCAATATGTAATTTCATTCATAATAATCCCAATTTGAAAATGAGATTAGAAAGAAATACTTAACTTCTTCTCTTATCTACCACTCAATATCATTAACCTAATGAATAATAATAATAAAGTTAATTTCATATTTTTTTACCATATTCATATAAATTTCCTTTTATATTAATTAATTAATATAATTTATTACACATATATTTCTTAATGGTAGATTTTCTTTTCCAGATGTTAGTAATTTCGATTATTTTTCCCTTATACGGCAAATAGTTTCATTTAACTCCTTTAATTTATACCAAATTAATCATTAATATATTATATAAGATACAGAAGTTATTTTGTTTTAGTAATTAATAAATACACATGTTCACTCTATAGAAACTATGTGAATGGTTCATGATAATGGGTTATATCATGAACTTATTGTGGGTAATTTATCAATATTAAAAAATTATTTTATAATGGAAGTACATTTTTTCATGCATTCATAACCATATTAATGGAATATATTAAAACATAAAATCATAGGTATTTATAAAAATATATTAAATAATTTTTTTTTGGTTCCTAAAAAAACAGGACGCATTGATCTGTGGTGGTGGTAGTTCACAGGTACACACATATGATGTTTTTATTTTCCTTGGAATGGAATCTGTGTAGAATTTTATTTATATTTTCATAATAGATATAATTATAGAAATATAATATTTATTAATTTAATACCCCTTATAAAATTCTGAGTAATGTGGTTATAAATAATATATTATGTCACTCAAAGACGTGATAGTCTGCATGTAACACGAGTAAAATTTTAATTTTATGAATTGTTTTGAGGAAGAAAAATATTAAATTTTATATTAATACAATAAAATTTCAGTATTATAATTATTAATATTTATTTATATCAGTATGGTTAGAAAATTATTATAATATGATGCCTGAGTAATATGGATATGAAAAAGTTTTGGACTAGGCAATACTCATGTTGAGAGTTTGAATCTTCTATTGATGGATCCTTCATAAATGGAGGATAATGGATTTTTATTGGAAAAAATATCTTCCAAAAGGGTAGTATATATTTAGGATAGTAAAAATGGGTATTTTTTCAAGATTAAATATAAATATATATTTTCGTAAATGGCGGTGGTGATCTCATTTTATAAGTGAAAATAGGGAACAATGACGTTTATATGGAAGTTAGGAAAAGAGTAAGAATGTTATTTTTCTAAGAGATAGGTATGTTTTTTGACATATTTGTTTTGGAAAATGTGAGTATGAATTTCAAATATAAAAAACATCTTATAGAGGGTCTAATTTTCATATAAACATAACAATCTTTTATCTATATAATTTACCCATATTTACCCTTATTAACCTTGATTACGAACATACCATGGTAATTTATTCGTTATTAAAAACCTAAGATAAGAAATTGATCAATATTTTGATATGAATATTACCAATTTTGTCTCCATTTATTCCAATTAAATATCTAATTACAAAAAAAAAGTTACTTTTATACTGAAACATATGATGCAAATAATATACTACTATTGTCAAAAAATGGATATTTATACAATAAATGTTATTAGAATTATTTTATTTCAATAAATAATTACATTATGGTTTTAATATAATTTATATAAACTACCAATTATATAATATGTTATATATAATATATTTTGTTTCATGAAATAAAAATACATTTCTTTTAGAAAGAAAATTTATTGAAATAAACACAATTTTAGGAAAAGTGATATTACAAGTTATTAAGATATGCTAATTGAATTTTATCAAGGATTGTTTATTAAAAATGACCATTATTATAATTTTTAAAACAATTCTTAATGATGTTACATTATCTTATAATTTTTTATTCAACAGCTCGATTATAATGGTTGAATTGTGATTTTCTTCAGTAATAAGTTGTGTGTGAAATTAGTTATAAAACATGTCAAACTTATATATGAGAAATATATTCCAAAATATCAGGGTGAAACATTCTACAACCTTTTATAAGAATTTATCCATCATAATTCACTTAATATAATGGAAATATATGAAGTTAATTCTTCTTCATTTCATCTTCAGGTACCCATGTTGCTTCCATAGATTTAGTATTTCAGTACAAGACATTGACCAATGTTCCTCTTATAAAAGATAATTCTAGAGCTATAAAACATATATGTTTGGTAGAAGTTAAGGATCTGGTTTTTAAATCATATCAAGTGATACATGAAACAAATCATGAACATGTTATAGGTCTAGTAAAAGGGAAAAATGATAAGTTACCACCATAATACTATCAGGAATATAATAGAAGATGATATTACTAGGGATCAACATCCCCTTAATTCCAAATATGATAACATTCATAAAAGGTGATTTTCATAAGAATACATTATCACCAACATGGGAATTTATATTTCATTAATGATTATCATTATTTGTCTTTTTTCAATTCTAAGAGTCTCATGATGTGATTTTGAATAACTCTTATAGTCTCAATAATTTCTTCAGTTTTCTCAAGTCCTAATAGTATAAATTCTCTAACTTCATCTAAGCATGTTTCTTTTTTGTTCCTATTTCTAGATGGGTATTTATAAGGGTCCATCGGAATTATTGAGTGATATTTATTATTGTAATAAAATATGATATATTGAAGGTGTTGTTCCAAGAGGCCTTTTAAATCCATAATAAAATATTTCAATATAACTTCTATGGTTTAACTAGATCACTCAAACTAACCATATATTTGAGGTTTATATATTATAATAATGTATCATTTTTATTCAATTCGTAGTGAATAAATCTCTAAAATTTCAAATAAAACCTTAGATATCTATTAAATATAATTGAGGTCGGTAACTAATGAAATATTACCACTTCTATAGTGTATATTTTATAATGTTGGTCAAGTGATATAACTTCTATATTAAAATATAATTTTTTGATTTTATAAGGAGATTTTATATTACCCAAATGGTGTTATGTCCATAAGATGTCTTTGGGATTCCTTTGATAAAATATGTGCTGATGTTTTCACTTTTTCAATAAATTATGGGTAATAGTTGCATCATCCCCATAAAAATATAATATTCACCCTTTACATATTAAAACACTATCCATCAACATAAATACTCTTCTATATCCTCCTTATATTTTCCCACAACGAATACCCCATGACATCCATGTACATCTCTATGCTTCTAATATGGATTGATAATGATTATCTATGTTAATTATTTAATATATCATTATTTAATTCTATTAATGATGAAATATATATCGTGTTCCATAATCTTAACAGTCCATCATTTTCATAGTTTAACTCAAGAATAATCATTAATTCCTTTTATTGTTCAAAATCTTCTTACACTATTATAACAATGTATGGTATTTAATGAAAATGGAGTATGGTTTTGTTTTATTCCAATCCTCACATGAATGATCAGTGAGTTTCAAAGTAAAGAGATCCTATAGTTCAAGAAAACAATATTATTGAAGGTGTCATCTTTTCCTAGTGTTTGCCAAATTTTTGGGTAAAAAAATTAGAAAATGGATAAAAGTGTTTTTGGAAAATGGATTTGTGTGATAGACTAAAGGAGGTGTGGAAACATGTGGGAAACGATTGTTTCAGGATAATTTCAAAAAAATATTGAATATGAAAAAAAGTGTGAGAAATATTTAAAATGAGCATGCAAGATGAGGTTGCGAGAAAGATATTTACACGCCAAATATAACTTAAAAATGGTTTCTGCACACTTGAAGAAAATATTGTGTGACATGTCAAAATATTATGTTCATGTTCATAGAGGCCTATAAATAGTTGGATACCCCACTCAAGACTCATAACATTTCAATAAATTTCAGGTTCCACTACAACGTGAGAGACAAGAATGAGGGAGATATGGAAAGATAGAATCTTGGAGCAATGTGATCCTTTATTCTAAAAAGTTCATGTGAAACTTTTGGTTTATTTATTCGAAGTATAAGGGTTGAACATAATTTATGGGTTGAATGAATGTTATCATATGCAACAACCCAAAATATTACATGCAAGAACAGGGGTTGCATGCAAGATTAATGTTGAGCTTGTTTCAGGTTTTGAACATCTAGTTTGTTTAATCAGTGCATTCATGTTCCCCAATTCAGGATTTTGATGAAACAAGAGTCTTGTGATGGTCATAGGGAAAGACATCAATTTCAATTTATTGAATATTATTTCATGTCAATAAACTAAATAATTCATCACTCACATTAATGTGTAAGGAGATTCAATAGAAGTGTTCTAAAGGATGTAGTGTGATATCCCTAATGTGATTGTAATTGTAGTGTGCGTGGAACAAATTGACTGTGTATTAACTCTTCTAATCCATGACTAGTGAAGATTAGTGAAATTTGGTATGACTGACCCACAATCAGTATATTCCATTGGGACTATCCCATAGTGTTGAATGAATTAAAATTATTATTTTATCTCTTTTATTGTGAATGTTTTATTACTGAATCATTCCAAAAAATATGTTTCAATGAGTTCCTATCAATGTGGGAACTAGATCTTTCAGTTTGTAAGAAATATTTGACACACTGATTTACCCCTCCCCTCTCAGGGTGCTCTAGGTTCCTACGTACACCTCTCTTATCTTGAAATGGATGGATGGTTGAATATTCATTTGGGAAAGATAGAAATTCTACACTTTCATCATGATTTCAATGTATATATTCTGAAAATAAATATTTATTCGATCATTTTTAATCCTTATAAATAGAAAATATATCATGATAATTATGACTTGGTACATGAAGGATCCTATTTTCAATCCAATGGTTGTAATGTATCGAGTAGTCACTATATTTTATCAAATATAACAATATTATTTGGGCTATATTTCATTATAAATTTATAAATAAGGATTTTATGGTCTGTATATATGTAAAACAATAAACCACAATGAAAATTCCTCGTTATTTTGATAAACGAAATTACGATCACCAAATTATAAATTATTTATCGGTTAATATTTATTATAAACCATAATTTGTTGTGAGGTATACGATGCCAAAATTTTATTTTTCATGATAACACGTAATAATACCTTCATTGATGATAAATTTTATTAATAAACTCTTCTATGAATAAGGTAGTACAAGAACTAGTGCATTGAAAATCATTTTATTCTGATCCTTTTATTTTTATTCACATTCTTTGTTCCAAAGGTACTTATCTCACTTCGACATAAACAGGGATATAATATTTGATATCAAAGATAAATATCTAAAAACATAACTATTATCTATCCAATCTAAGAAAACTATGTATCGTAGTCACCATGGTTTGTCTAAGTTATTCTTCGATAATTTCCTTTATATATGGATATATAGATATAAATTCACTGGTCATTACATTACAAATAATTTATATTTTTTATTGGAAAATTCACTATTTTAAAATTTGGCATACAGTTTCTCCTTCAATGTTGTAATAAACATGATATTCAGATGATATTCGATATCCACCTTGATCCTGAAATATATGATAATTTTATCAATAGAGATTACAAAAAAACTAATCTAGGTAATCATGAATGATTGTATTCATTATATTCATAAATATAGTGTGGGTGTTGGTAAGTCCATGTGGAATCAGAATTAATTCATAGTGTCCATACGCAGTATGAAAGGTTTTCTTGGGTATATCCTCCGTTTTGACCCATAACTGATGATATACATATTGATGTTCAACTGATAAAAAGTACTAATATCAACTCAATTGATCAAATGAGTAATTCATATGGTCTGAGGATATGTTTTAATGTTATTGATATTATTAGGTTTTCAACAATCATTGAAAATACCCATTGACCCATATTTCATCTTAATAGAATGAATTATATCACCCCATGGTTCCACATAAAGGTGTGTAAATAAATTTTATAGATTTAACAAACATTTATTCTACATTATTATAACATGATTGGGATCATTATACAAGGATTTTTTGAAATATCTATCACAACATCTATGAGTTCTATAGAAAAATCTACTTCCGAATTTGAGGGAAGACTATGTATCACTTTACAAAAATATTGGTATATTCCAAAATGATAGGCATATATTCAACATTGTATTTTTCACCAAAATATTGGGAAAAATAACGTTCATGAATTGGTATTAACATTTATAAACTTGAAGTAATTTATTTTGTTAGTTCTTGTTCATCATCACAAAGATAGATGATCATTGGCTGATTTAGAATATCTCATGTGACATCTAATATTTAGAAATTGATATTTAGTATACATGGATTGTGAAAATACATTCCAAAAATCATATCAAATATGACTACAAGATTAATAATAAGACATTCTAGAAGCACATTGCCATAAATGTTCATCAGAGATAAGTTATAGACTGGAGATGTAATCATTATATCATTAGGTTATTTCACTGGTAGTTTAATATATAACCACTATGGTTCTTAATAGATAATTATAAAAAAATTGAAAATAAATGAATGTGAATAATCTAAATCAAAAAATAAAATTATTTCTACTGTGGATGATAAGGGAAATCTTCACCACTTCATTCTCATGACCCACATCAGAAATTGTGATTACATAAATCATTGTTATATATTTTTGCTGTGGAGGTTACCCATGTCAATTTACATCATTAACCCTTATTTTAGTTTTTTTATATAATTACATTTCACTTTATAATTTTGGAATTTGAGTTTTGGTTTTATTTTTGGTTGATCATTTTTTGACCCACATCTCCTTAGCATTTATGTTCTAAATGGCCTTATTTTATAATCAACAATTATTTTACTATCTGATGAGTGTTGTCACGCACACACTCCAAAATTAGTTGCGATTTTATTACGTGCAGCATAGTGGCTATCCAACGTTGGTCTATCAAGGAGGAAGTGAATTAAAAACACATAATATTCTTGAATAAAACAAGAAAACAAGTTAAAACAAATGAAACAAAAGATGTGGGGTTTGGTTTAATGACTACCATACCATAAACAAACTATCAAATTAGAAGGAACAATAAATGATATAATTTCTATAAAAATACTTATATGTGAATATATAGTCAATATAGTGTACCCACTTTATCATTAATTTATCATTATCTCATAATATTATAACTCATTCATCTATTATACCCTTACCGTATCAACCCCTGAACCCTAACAAAATTAACAAGGACACAAATATTGGTAAATGTGCCTTAGGTCAACTTTGGAACTTCCAATTGCAACACCGTTCTTTGAATATAATCCAAAATCTAAATTTTCGTCAATTTTCAGTTAGGTAATCATCTCCTTCCTGGATATGAGATGTAATTATGTTTCAGGATGAGACTTGAACACTATAATTCTATACCAAGCTGATTAGATTTTTCCATTGAGGATTCACTCATACGATTTACACATTCCCAACCACGCGGTCATGTGAAATTCAATCTAGTAACCTAGAAATTAAAACACAATTAATTGATAACAATTTCTGAATTACATAAGTTTTATGGAATCAATGTAAATAAAATAAGTGAGTAGGTATTAGATAAACTATGAATGAAATCACTCTTCGATGGGAGAAGTTGTCATCGTAGAGATGTTTTTCATAAGTAATGGATCAAAGGGGGAAAAGCCAATATCATCTCTACTCATATATTCTAGAACCAAGAAGAAAAATATATTGATTTAAAGGGAATAATACAGAATATTTATTGATGAAAATTCACGTTATAAGCATAAAAAGAAGGAAACAAAAAGTGATGGTAGGAGAGGAGAGCCTTCTTGGAAGAGTTCTTTTCACATGTATTTACTACATCCAAGAGGCTTGATATTATCCAGGGATACAACCCTTTAGACAAACATTTAAAATTCCTATATAATCCCTCTTAAAGAGTGAAATTACTAATTAAATAGAGTTTTGGAGGGCTATGATTAAAAAAACTTTTTAACTGTTAAAGAGAAATCTGGCCATATATTTTAATCCCAATTTCACTAAAAATTTGACAACCAAAAAACATTCAATATTCTTCTTTATAGATGGATTATTTTTGACTAGTTGGGTCTTTTATATCCCATCCAAATTAGGGCCCAATCAAAGCAAGGATGATGAAGATGCGACCCAAGCACTAACGTCAGAATCAATATGTTAAATTCTTTCTAGCTTTGATTTCATGGCCCATTTAGACCACACAAATGCATGATCCAGATCGCATGTCTTGAATATAATTTGTATCCCATTACGTCACGAAAACAGTTACAAAATTTTACGTCAAAATAATTTACATAAAAATATATATTTCTCAAAATTCTACAAATAGTTTTAAAGGTTTAAAATTGGATTTTCCATCATATTATCATATAAATGATCTAATCCCAAATATTCTATAAATAAATATACATAGCACAATGTGAGGAAATTATTTCATTTTTTATAGATAAAATATTCAATAAAATTTTGTATTATCAACTCCCCCACAATTAACCTTTTTCTCGTCTAGGAAAAAAATTATCTCATGTATTCGAAAAAAAATTCCCAAAAGAAATGCATGTTCATTTTTCTCAATCCAATATGGAAATATAGGAAAAGTAATATTCCCATTATGAGTAAATATTAATAAATTTTAAATTAACTGTAGCATAAATTTGGTCAAAACAAAATCCAGTGAGATTCATAACACTAATCATAGTAAAACAAGTCATGGGTCTACCATGCCACTAATTCTCCACATGTGTGTGTGCCAACCATTCCAACATCAAAAATACAAAAAATATTCGGTATATTCTTGTCAATTAAAATTGTTATTATTTTATTTTTTTAATTCACCAAATCTGTTTTACATTCCATTGAAATAGGATTTCAAGACCCAGCCACATAGGAAATCCAGAAAGTCAAACCATAATCTCTCGACCTTGATATTCATATATGTTGTACATTTTATCACTCTCCACATTTTAATTAAGTTTCAATTAGAACAAGTATAACACTAATATATCAACCAATGTTTTATCTCCTCATGAAACTAATTTTCCTTGTCTTAAAAATATCAATGGTCGAGGAAAAATGGTTTTTGAACTTACCAATACACAACACATATTTTTTATTATTTTGTTTTTTAGGGTGTACAATAGTCGGAAAACAGGTACACACACATATGTATATTCGAGATAGTAATGAAACATATCACAAGATATGTGAATGTATAGATCAACCAATAATTTTTTTACATAACATGTCTATACCTTCAATTGAGTAGGTAGATCATCACAAGTCATAGTTGAGTTAAAATGTTTGTGGAGAAATTAATGACATTATTAACCATGAAAATATAAAAAATAATGATGTCAAAATCAAAATAAAATTATAATTACACAACCAATAATATCATCTAAGACATCAATTTTAATAAAAATCAACCCATGATGAAGAAATCATATACATACTTATCATTTTACCAATGAATTTTGAAAAAAAAAACAAATTAATTTTTCATAAGTTCCACCTGAGAAAGATACATGATATATTTATTTGGTTTTTTTTGTAATTTTAACAAATAATTTAATAGAAAATAGGAAAAACACACAAAAATGAAAATCCTAAATATCAACCCCAAAATGTTGTCCCCTGCCCCACACATAAAATATTTCATCTTCTCAATGTGAACCTATGATAAGATATATTCACATGAAACTTATAATTTTAAATAGTACATGTAATATAAAAGTGAAAGGGATATAAACACATTATAATTTTCAAGTAATGATGGGGTCACATAGTGTGATAAAATAAACTTCATATGTAGAAAGTCCCACAATGTATTGAATCAATAATTTCCCATTGACTATAAATATTATTGTAGTTTCCTCTTGTGTGACCTCCACTAAACCATAAGAAAAATTCATTATATACTATATAAGTACCTTACCTGTAACACCCCGACCCCTATAGGCTGGAGCTACTGCAATACATTTTATATTGGAAAGGTTAGAAGGAATGAAAATCCCTAAGTAACAATCAGTTTAGTATTCGTGAAGAAACTAGATACATAAATGTTACTCAAATTACATTGGAAATGTTTACAAAAAAAATACATAAAAAACTAAAAAAATGACATCCCCAAGAAAACAATAAAAGATCTTCTCTTCATTACTTGTTGAATGTAGAAAATGAAATGGGTGAGATCAAACCCTCAGTAAGAGTTACATATAGAGGAATAATGATTAAAATAATAATTTATTCACAAAAAAATCTAACATAATCAAAATGGCATAATGTATAAATGAATAACTAATGCCATTTATAAACTAAAAATGAAACTGCATCCATAGATTTTGTAATAGTGAAAATCTCAAGGATATTAATAATAAATGAATATAAATAAACATAATGCTTATTAATTGGATGTCATGTTTCTGGCACATGAAACCATAATACTGTAACAATGGTTTTGTTCTGTGGGTAGAAACCCGTCTGATTTAGGGAAACAAACTGAAAGGGATAGTCGCCAAACTTTTTTTCTAATGAGTCCTACCGATGCATCGAGGGGATATAGAAGGCCCCACCCACCAATACATGTCGAAATCATTCTTTATACATTGATTAAATACAATTGAAATATGCCTTTTCATATCTGTATAGAGTAGAGTATACAGATTCATCAATATTACCATAATTAAAATATCTTTTCAAATAAACACAGTATGTAAAATGGTATACAGTTTAGACAACAAACATATCCATGACATGAGATTATGGATATTTAATATAAATATTACTTCAAATGAAAATTGATATCTAATGGTTAGTAGGTACACCACATAAGGATTATTAGGTGCACAATACAAAGTTAGACACAACGAAAATGTAGTTGAGACGAAGTCCCTTATCACAATGTAATTTGTCGATTCATATGACCATAACTAAATGAACATAAAATAAATAATTGAATAAAATAAATATAATGTGAATCATGTTATTATATTTAAAATGGAATTACACATATACCACATACAAGAAATAAGTGGCGAACAATGAAAATCTCATTAAAAATGAAAGTGAGATTAGAAACCCCTTACCTTTCTCCCTAGTGTGTTCTTGATTGTTCTTAATGACCCGTATAATCAAATTTAGATTCATTATTTAATAATTCCAAAAACTAATAAACATGTAATTCATATTATATAACCTTATTTTGTTCATTCATGGCCCATTCTATGGGTTGAATTGGTTCAATTTTAATTTTTTGGAAGCATTTTCTTCCTTTGTTTTCATGGTTCTTTTACTTAATTCTATGAATTGAAGTTCATTTGAAACATGGTTAAATATAAAGTATTGTTAATACAAATTATTAATGAAATTATGGATATATAAATGATCTTATTATTATTTTGGGATATATATCATGATGATGTTTCATTAGTTAAAACATTAATGGTGTTTGTTTTGATCATTTTAATTGTTCTTTGATAATAACAACCTCATCTTGTCATATAAATTAGAACCATTGGTAAAAAATAATTCCAGAACCATGGGTGATTCATAACACATATATTATAAACTATTTAAACCATATAATTGGTTTCATGACCAGACTTGAAATAATTAGTGCAAATTGAGATTACATCATCTACGATGTCGGTGTTTCGATACATCAAGGAAAATGTTTTTAATTTCTTGAACAAGTGGAGGAAAAGAAGAAAATTGATGATTAATTTCTCATGAACATGAAAAAATATAGAATATAAATGATTCTAGAGAGTTCACTCCTCATGGGTAATAAGGGATGAAGAAATAATAATTAAAGAACTCAAAATAAAAAAATAATTTTGATATACCTTCCAAAAATTCGGCAGCCTAATGGCTGCGCAATATGGTTTTAGAAAATATTTAAAAAGAGATGGGATAAGGGTAACTTATCTTGAAATGAATAATATTATATTGTATATGAAGAATAAGAATAAAAATAACAACATGGTATGGAAACATGAAAGATATTCCACATAAAATAGAACTCTAAATGAAAAAAGAATGAAATTGTGAATTTTCTTACCTTGTAGAATAACCTTAGGACTTAAAGGATGCAACATTGGGGGCTTGAGGAAACATTGGGAGGACTAATATGGAGCTAAGTATGCTATAACTTCGTTTAGTGAGAATTAGGAATGAATTAAATTAAGGGAAGAGTTGGTATTTATAGGGAAAGTGAGGGATTATTTTAATAATTTCTTAGGGACACCTCAGGGGTGGTATTTTCAAAACCATGGGCATGGCCATGGTATTTTCCTATGGATAAATCCACATGGGTCACTTCACATATTATTTAACTATACACAATTCTACCAGATTCATTACTTCATTAATACATCCTTAATGATGTAATTAACACACCAAAACTAATAACTGTGTTCTTTACTATTCACTAAAAATTCAACTATTTCAGGAAAATTCCCAAAATTCACCCTAATAATTTTTCAATGTGTATAATTCAAAAGTGAAATCCATTTTTCAAAATTAATTTTATAAATATTATTAATTTAATTTTTAAATAAGGTCATTGTTAATTCGAAAAATAACAATCTTAAAGTGCAATTGGTTTTTTTCTAATTTAAAAACTAATTAAGATCTGATTATCATATTGCCTTAAGAAAAAATATAGTATTATTTTTTACTATTAATAAGGGTCATATTACTATTCATATAGCTATTCATATTACTATTCATTTTGATATGTTACTATTCACGAAAAATCATGTTTTTTCTATCAGACTCCAATTGACTTACTGAACACAATTCTAGATGACAATTTTTCAAAATTCAAAACATTGAAGAAGATAAGTTGTGTTTAATGGATAGATTATTAAATTGTATTATGTATTATTTTCAAAAACATGGGGTGTCACATTCTCCCCTTCTTACAAAAATTTTGTCCTCAAAATTCAAAAAATATTACCTAAAATGATTTAAATATGTCATTAACATAATCTCCATAGGCTCCCATGTTGCTTCCTCCATCTTATGGTTCATCCATAGAACCTTTACCTGACGAGTCATCCGATTTCTCAATACTTGTTCTCAAGTATCAAGGATCTTGATATGCTCTTCATAATAAGATAGATCCAACTAAAGTTCTACTTCTTCATAAGTGAGTACATTTTTTGGGTCTTTCTTGTACTTTTTTAACATTGACACATTGAACACATTGTGAACCTTTGAGAGACTTGGCAGCATTGCCAAATGATAAGCTACATCTCCAATCTATTCCAGAATTTCAAATGATCTGATTTACCTGGGACATAACATTCCCTCCTTACCGAAATGTATAATACCATTCCACGGAGATACCATTATGAAAATCTGATCACCTTCTTGAAACTCCAAATAATTCCTTCGGTTATCTGCATAGTACTTTTTCCTACATTAATATATTATGATATGGTTCTAGATAATCATCACCTTTTCTGTTGTTTCTTCAACATTTTCTGTCCCCACACGTTTTCTTTCACCAACTTCATCGCAGTAAGTTGGTGTATGGCATCTCCTCCCATATAATGCTTCATATGGTGCCATTTGAAAACATGAATGGAAGCTATTGTTCTAGGAAAATTACATGAGAGTTAAATAATGATCCCACATGCCTTGAAAATCAATTTAACAAGACCTAAACATGTCTTCCAATGTTTAAATAGTCTGTTCTGATTGTCCATCAGTTTGTGGGTGGTAAGCAGTGCTCAAACGAAGATCAGTATCTAGGTCCTTCTAAAGACTTTTCTAGAATCATGATGTAAAACGTGGATCATGATCAGAAACAATCGATGGGGGTACTTCATGAATTCTCACAATTTCTTTAATAAATAGTCTTGCTATACATTCAAGTGGTATATCTTCTCTTATAGCATGAAAATGTGCTGACTTGGTAAGACGAAAAACAATGACCCATGTTGCATCATTCCTTCTAGGAGTCATCTGTAGTCCCATGACAAAGTCCGTCATGATATTATCCCATTTCCACTTAGGTATGAGAAAGGGATTCAACACTCTTCTAGGCCATTGCCTTCCAACTTTCACTTGTTGACAAACCATATATCCTGACACAAAATTAGAAATCTCCTTCTTCATGTTGTCCCACAAAAAATGTTCCTTCAAATCTCTATACATCTTAGTGCTATCAGGGTGTATAGAGAAATTGGAACTATGATCATCATTTAACAATTCCCTTTTTAGATCAGGTATATTGGGAGCACAATGTATTTTCACAAATTTTAAAATTCCATCTTCATATATGAAGTCACTCAATCTCCCATCATTCACAACTTTAATCTTATTTTGAAACTCTTCATCATCAGCTTGATAAATTTTTATCCTTTCTAATAAAGATGTTTTGGAATCCATTTTAAAAAGTATTGATGTTTCTCCTTCCATGGTTATTCCCATATCCATCTTTACTTGATCCATGAAAATATGATCCCTTTCAACTCTCATCTTGTTCAAAACACCATGATCTTTTCTGCTCACATCATCTTGCACCTTATTTTCCTTCCCCGGGTAGTAGTGTATCATGAAATCACAATCCTTCAGTAGATAGAGCCATCTCCTTTGCCTCATGTTGAGTTATTTCTGTGAGAAAATATACTTCAAACTCTTATGATCAGTATAAATCTCACATTATTCAACATAGAGATAATGTCTCAATATCTTCAAAGAAATGATTATGGCAGAAAACTAAAGATCATGAGTAGGATTGGTTTTCTCGTGAACTTTTAGCTGTTGTGATGAATAAGTAATAACCCTATCATTTTTCATAAGGACACAACCAAGTCCTTTCTTTAAATAATCCTAATAAATAATAACCCCGTCATTCCCCGATGGTAGAGTCAATATAGAAGAATTGACTAATCTTCTCTTCAGTTCTTCAAAAAATTATTCACAATCTTTTTTCCAAACAAATTTAACCCATTTACATGTGAGATTCGTTATCGGGTTATCCAGTCGAGCAAAATTCTGCACGAAATGCTGATAATAACCTGCTAAGCCAATAAAACTGTGAACCTCAGTTATGTTTGATGGCATGGGCCATTCATGGACTGCCTTTGTCTTTGTAGGATCAATTAGGATTCCATCATTAGAGAAAATATGGCCTAGAAAATGACCTTATTGAATCTATAATTCTCGTTTTCTAAACATCCCATATAATTGATTTCTTCTATGAGTTTTCAGAATTGTTTTCAAATGATCCTCTTGGCCTTCATAGAATTTTGAGTATACTAGGATATCATAGATGAATACCACAACAAAGTTGGCATTATATTCCTTGAAAAGTCTATTAATTAAATCCATGAAAATAGAGGGTGCATTTGTTAGTCCAAAATGCATCACTATAAACTCATAATGCTCGTACCTAGATCAAAATGTTGTCTACGGAATATCTTCCTTCCTCACACGTAGTTGATGATATCCGTATCGAAGTTCAATCCTTGAAAAGTATTGAGCATCATAAATTTGGTCAAATAATTCATTAATCTGGGGCATAGGATACTTATTATTTATTGTAATAACAATGATTTACCTATAATCAATTCAAAAACTCATGGATCCATCTATCTTCTCGACAAAGAGAACATGGGGTCCCCATAGAGAAACCATAGGTTGAATAAATACCTTTCCACTCAAATCCTCTACTTGTTTCTTTAGATCTTCTAATTCCACATTGTCCATTTTATAGGGAGTCTTTTATATAGGTCTTGAATCAGGAATTAAATCAATAGAGAACTCAACATCCTGCTCCAGAGGATGTCCAGGTAAATCCTTTGGAAATAAATCATTGTACTCTTCTAATATGTGCACATCTTCAATTTGAAGATTCCTTTCCTCTACCATAGATATTGGTTTATCGTCCTCGCCATGTATTGCATTCAATAGAGCTATTGGGGGTGGTTCTATATAAGAATTAGGTGGCAATGTTTCTTCCCTAAAGATAAGGGATTCTACACCATTTACAAAAAATGGTGACTACCTTTTTCTTGCAATAAATACGCGGATCATAATTTTATATCCAATCCATACACAGAATTATATCAAATTCAATCATGAGAATGATGATAAGGCTAGAAAATAAATCATGTTTTGGTGTCTGGAGGGGGACTAGTCGACATTCCATTGATGCAATGATACATCCCTTGGGAGTTTTGATTGACAACTCCTTTTTTAAATCAAATTGTACATTTTAATTTTCTTTGCAAACTGAAAGGATATAACTGAATTTGATGATCCAAAATCAAATAATGTGTTGGCTATGTTTGAGGAAACAATTAACGTACTTGCCACCACGTCACTAAGAACTTTATCCTCCGCAGTTGTATGTTCATAGTCTCTCCCTTTATCTCATGGCTTTTTCTAAGGCATGTTTCTTTGGTTATAAGGACACTCATTATCATAGTGTCCCATCTCTCTACAATTTTAGCATTTAACATAATTTAATTATTTCTTCCCCTTACATTCATCAGATCTATGACCCTTTTCTCCGCAGTTATAGAAGCCTCCCTTTCCTTTCAAGCATTTCCCTGGATGATTCTTTCCACAGTTCTCGCATAATGGGAAAATATTTTTTCCCTTGTTCTTCTTTGGTGCTTTTAATTTTCCATTGTTATCAAATTCCTTCTTCTTATCTTGGTTTCATTTGAAAAAATTTGATCTAGCATATTACTTCTCTATTTTGAAGGCACTTGACACAATTTCATCATATGATGAAAATGATTGAGAAGCTGGTGCCCTTCGAAGACATGGATTAAGACATTCAAAGAAATGATCAATCTTGTATGTTGAGTCAGGAATGTAATCCTTGGCATACCTGGATAGACATGTGAAGGTAGCCTCATACTCTACAATGATATCTTCTTCCCATTGTTTCATGCCAAGGAATTTCCTCTTCATTTCAGTTTGTTGCTAATGAGGGTAATATTTTTCATATAATATTTCCTTAAAAGTCCTACATTCATTATCCTATATATCTTATTCCTTTGTGGTGTTTTGAATCAAGAACCACCATTGATCAGTGTCGCCCTTGAGACAATATACTGCCAGTACTACCTTTTCATTTTCATTGCATCTTAACACCATGAATATTTTTTCATGGGACTTGATCTATTGCTCAACAACCACTGGATTAGTAGTCCCATGGAAAGAAGGGGTCTTCTGCCACATGAAATGATCCAACACAGGTGTTTACTGGTTATTCGTTACAACTTGAGTAAGTTGTCCCAATATGGTCATGATCTGATCTGCTCCAACGTTGAATGTGTTGACTTGATCAGTAGGGAGATCCCTACCGTTCCCATGATTATTGATTCCCCTTATTCCATTAGACGTCATTTATAAATAATGGGATACACTATAATAGTTTATGAATCTCAAATAGAAAATCAATCAACATCGATTGAAATTATATGCATAGTTAATCTTATAAACAAGGTTCCTCTTAGGAAACATTTACATTAACTCATTAATAATGGATTATAAAGAATACATGAATTATCCTAAGAAAGTCCCCCAATATTTTCATAACCAAGAGTGCATCAAGTCCCATTGTCATGCACCTGTTCCCGTTCGATTCTATCTCAAAGCGGTGTGTTTAGGTTTTACCTCTAAATACATCTGTTCCAGAGCCACCTCTACCTTCTTGTATCCATACAGGGATGTATTGCTTAAAATATCTACATAATCCTTTCCTTACCAAAATACCAGGATGTTATTCTATGATAATTCCCATATACTACATTAGGGTTTTGTTACCTACTACACATTTCCTACTCAAGTTTCCATGTTTTCTACTAAAGTTCCTCTCATACCAACTGTAACACCCTGACCCCTCTAGGCTACTGCCGGTGCATTACTTGTGATATTGGAATGTTTAGAAGGAATGAAAATCCTGAAGGAACAACCATTTATGTAGTCTTTAAGAAACAATACACATAAATGTAACTCAAATTACATAGGAAAAGTTTCCAATAACTAATACATAACATAAACTAAAAAACGGCATCACCAAGAACTCAATAAAATATCTTCTCTTCCTCACCTGTTGAAGGTCGAAAATGAAAGGGGTGAGCTCAAAAACTTACTAATGTTTACTTATACAGGAAGCATTATTACAACAAGAAGTGATTGACAAAAAATCTGACATAATCAAAATTGCATATGAATAAATGAATTACTAATGCCATTAATAAACTAAAAATGAAACCGCATTGATAAATTTTGTCATAGTGAAAATCACATGGATAAAAATAACAACTGAATATGAATAAAAGGAATTCTTATTAATTGGACTTCATGTATCTAGAACATGAAACCATAATACCATAAAAACGGTTTAGTTCGGTGGGTAGAAACCCGTCTGATTTTTGGAAACAAACACGAAGGGTTTGTCGGCAAACTGTTTTGTCTCGTTAAACTTACCGATTCATTGAGGGGAAGTAGCGGGCCCCACCCACCACTTCATTTCCCAGTCATTATTTATAAATTGATTCAATACAACCGAAATATGTCTTTTCAATATCCATATAGTGTAGAGTATACAGATTCATAAATATTACCATAACTAAAATATCCTTCCAAATAAACACCGTATGTAAAATGGTATATGGTTTAGACAACAAACATATCAATGACATGAGATTGTGGATATTTAATATAAATATAATTTCATATGAAAATTTATCTCAAATGGTTTGTAGGTATGCCACATAAGGATTATTAGGTGCATAATAAAAAGTTAGTCATAATGAAAAGGTAGTTGATACGAAGTCCCTTACCACAATGTAATCAATCGAATCATATGTCCATAACTTAATGAACATCAAAAAAATCATTGAATAAAATGAATATAAAGAGAATCATTTTATTATATGTCAAATGTTAGTACACATATACCACATTCAACAAATAATTAGTGAACAATGAAAGTCTCACAGAAATGAATGTGAGATGAGAAACCCCTTACCTTTTTCTCTAGTGTGTTCATTATAGTTCTTAATGAACTGTATAATAAAATATAGATTCATTAATTAATAATTATAGAACCTATTAAACATTTAATTGATATTACATAACCTTATTATGTTCATTCATGTCCCTTTCTGTGGTTTCAATTGGTTTAATTTTCACATTTTGGAAGCATTTTCTTCCTTGGTTTTCATGGTTCGTTTACTTGTTTCAATGGATGGGAGTTAATTTGAAACATGGATAAAAATATAGAATTGTTAATAAATCTTATTAATGAAATTATTTATATATAAATGATCTTATAATGATTTAGTGTTATATATCAAGATGATGATTCATTAGTTAAAACATTCATGATGTTTGTTTAGATCATTTTAATGGTTCTTTGAAAATAACAACCTCATTTTGTCATATAAATTAGAACCATGAGTACAAAAGAATTCCATAACCATGGGTGAGTCATAACACATATATTATAACTTTATTCACCGCTATAAATGGTTTCATGAGCAGACATGAAATAATTAATGGAAATTGAGATTACATTATCTATGATGTCGGTGTTTCGATACATCACAGACAGTGTTTTTAATTACTTGAACATGTTGCGGAAAAGAAGAAGATTTATGATGAATTTATCATGAACATGATAAAATACATAATATACAATATTATAGAGATTTCATTTCACTTGGGTAAGAAGTAATGAATAAATAATAAATAAAGAACTCAAAATAAAAGAATAGCTTTGAAATCGCTTAATAAAATTCGTCAGCCTGACGGCTACGAAACATGGTTTTAGAAAATATTTAAAAAGCAAGGGGATAAGGGTAACTTGTCCAGAAATGATTCATAATATATATTATATGAATAATATGAAGTAAAACAAGAACATGGTATAGAAACTTCAACGATATACCAGATAAAATAGAACATGAAAGGAAAAAGAAAGAAATTGAGAATTTCCTTACCTTGTAAAATCACCCTTAGGACTTGAAGGTTGGGACCTTGGGGGAATAAGGAAACCTTTGGAGGACTAATATTGAGTTAAGGAGGCCAGAACATCGTTGAGTGAGAATTGGGAATGAATTCAATGAAGGGACGAGTTGGTATTTATAGGGAATGTGACGGATTAATTTAATAATTTCCTAGGGGCTCCTCGTGGGTAGTATTTGCAAAACCATGGTCTATCCCATGGTATTTGCCTATGGTTAAAGACACTTGGGACACCTCACATATTATTTAACTATACACAAGTCGACCAGCTTTATCACATCATTAATACATCATTAATGATGTCATTAACACACCAAAACTAAAAAATAAATGTTTTACTATTCACTGAAAAATCAACTATTTCAGAAAAATTCCTAAAATTCACCCTAACCATTTATCAACATGTAGAATTAAATAGTGAAATCAATTTTTCAAAAATAATTTTCTAAATATGATTAATTTAATTTTTAAATAAGGTCATAGTTAATTTGAAAAATAATAATCTTAAAGAGCAATTTGTTTTCTTTTTTTTGAAAAACTAATTAAGATCTCATTATCTTATTTCCTTGAGAAAATAAAATAATGTTATTATTTACTATTCATAAGGGTCATATTACTATTCATATTACTATTCATATGGGTATGTTACTATTAACAAAAAATAATTTTTTTTCTATCAAACTCTAAATTACTTTCTGAACACAACCCTAGATGACCATTTTTTTAAATTCAAAACATAGAAGAGGCAAACTTGTATTTAATGGATAGATTATAAAATTGCATTCAATATTTACTTTCAAAACCTAAGGGTGTTACATTACCATATAGAACATAACATACCAGGTATCAACTTTAGTCATGAATAGCAAAGTATTACATTTTGTCCCACAGGAAACTTCCTTTTTTGGACATTTTATCATGAGATACTTTTGATGTTTACTTATAGATCCTTGTGTTATCATATGGTGACAATAAAATATCCTCAAGATCGTCAATTTTTAGTGTCCTTGGGATTTGAGGATAGGCCAAATCCATGTTTCCTTTTGTTATTTCCCAATATATCCAATGCTCAACTTCCACAGGGAGATGACACACAACCCAAAAAAAATATGAAATGGGGGCATACGAATTGATGTCCTGTAAGCTATCCTATAATCCCATAGTAAATCATCGAATCACTTTCACCAATCCTTCATATTCGGTTGCACGGTTTTTTCCAAATTTTTTATCAACTCCCACTTTGAAACCCCAGAATGTACAATTGTTTGGGGTTGGTATGGTGTTGATGTTTTGTGTGTCACCCCATACTTCTAAAGGAGGGAAGCCAAATTCTAATTGGAAAATATTGTCCCCAGATCATTGATGATATCATTTGGTACTCTAAAACTGCAAAAAAATATGTGCCTTGGCAAAGTCTACTAAAACATGAGATTCATCAATCTTGGTGGCCTTGGCCTCCAACCATTTACTCTCATAATCAACAGAGAAAAAATATACAAAAAATGAACTAGGAAAAGTTCCCATATAATCAATTCCCCATATATCAAAAATCTCAAAAAATATTATGGTTTTTTGGCACATATCTTATCTCCTAGAAATATTCCCAGTGTATTGGAAGTGAGAGCATGACTATATTACACATGGGCATCATGGAAAAAGCATGGGAAATATAATTCAAAGTCTAAGTCCTTCCTATCAGTTTTTTGGGGTCCATAGTGTCCACCACATGAAAGTGTATGAAAGAAATGTAGAACATACTCAACCTTATGAACAGGAAAAAACCTCCTAACAACATATTCTCTACACATCCACCAGAGGTGTGGAACATTCAAAAAATAAAACCCTGAATCACTAATTATCATTTGGAATTGATTCTTCTTTAAATTTTCAGGAATTTTAGAGGGAACTAGGTAGTTAACTAAATGATCATACCAAGGATGAATACATGAGATGGAATAAATATTCTCATTGGGGAAGGTGTCCTAAAGTGGTACCTGGTCCAAGGTGTTATCCTCTAATGTTTGAGTAAGCCTAGTCATGTGACCCACCGCCAAGTTCATTGAATCATTCTTATTCTTTATCTCAATATTGAATTCCTATAGAAGGATAATCTAATGGATATGTGTGGGCTTTGCAAATAGCTTGTTCAAGAGGTACCTCGAAGCTGCATGGTGAGAAAAACAGCTAATTTAGAGCCCAATATATATGAATGGAATTTATCTACAGAAAATATAATGGCATGAAACTCTTTTTACATGGTTGTTTTGATTGATTGTGTTGAATTAAATGTCCTCAATGCATTTGAAATCACATGTGAGCATATGTACTTTCTCTGAGGTAAGAATACTCTAACCACATAGATGGAGGCACCACACATAATTTCCTAATGAATCTCCCACCATGGGGGTTGTATGATTTTTGGAGTGGTCGAACACTTATTTATCTCATAAAAGTACGTCCTATAAGAATTGTCAAATAGAAAATCATAATGCTTTTGATGTAATAGTTACTTAGGTGGGGAATTCTTACTAAAATATTTGATGAAGTTCCGATAAAATCATGCTTTCCCTAGGAAAGATCTAACATCATTCACGAATAATGGATTTGTTAAGGATGAAATAATATCTACCTTAGATCTATCAAACTATATAACATTTATTGACACTACATGCCAAAATAAAATTCCATGCCCTACCATAAAATGACACATTTAAAAGTTTAAGGCTAGATTATTCTCAATACAACAATTCAAAATCATTCCCAAACATGACATAAAATTACAAAATGGAGTCCCATAAACTATAAAATTATCCATAAATACCTCCATGAAGGTCTTAAAAAAATCAAAAAAAATACTCACCATGAATCTCTTGAATGTCCATGGGGAATTTCAAAGTCCAAATGGCATCATCTGGTAGGAAAATGTGCCAAATGGAAAAGTGAATGTTTTCTTCCCTTGATCCTATGGGTCTATAATAACCTAAAAATATCAAAAAAATCAATCCAATAAAGATAATGTGTCTTCCCAACTAGTCTCTCAAGAATTTGATAAATAAATGTTATACGTAAATGGTCCTTGCAAGTTGATTGATTAGCTTCCTATAATCAGTATACACATGCCAACTATTTTGTACACTCCATGGAAGTAACCTTTATCTATAATTTATAACAATATAAAAACCACATTTCTTAGGAACAACCTAAATAGGACTCACCCACTATGAATCAGAAATGGGATAAATTATGAATTCCTTGAGAAATTTATTAACTTCATTTTCAAAAACTTATCAAAGTGTTAGATTCAATATTTTTTGGATACTTAACTAGTATAGTCCCATCCTTTAAAATAATCGTATGCCTTCAAATAGAGGGGCTAATACCTTATATTTCATCAGAAGTACATCACATTTCCCTAATGTTCTCCCTTAAAAGATTAAAAAATTTTCCTTCAACTTAAAAATGTAGATTATTAGAAATCATAATAGGTTATTTCTCACCACTTAACAAGTATGAGTTTTATAGATTAGGTGAAAATAGATTGAGTTCCAATGAAGGGGGGTGATGTATGGATGGAGACACTAACAGAACATAAATATTGGAACAATGAACATCAGTAATAGAATATACTTCATCAAAATCAGATATTAAAGCATCAAATCCCTTAGCATACTCAATATCTATGTCATAATCAGAGTTCACATGATCAAAATCCGAATATAAATCCATTTCAAAATCAATTCATAGAGAGGTTTTTGAATTAGAAACTATTGTGGAAGTTCCTTTTGACATCAAACTAGAACCAATTGTCATAATATCGCTAAGAATAGGAAAAAAAATCATAGCGTTTTAATTTGGTAGTTCAAAATGGGAGATAATAAATGGAGAGTGGTCCTCTATGGGGTACTTCAGGGAGTCCATAACAATAATTATCACAACATCATCCCTAACCTACATGGAAAGTGTACCCTTATGGACATTTATGGTAGTTTTTTTGTAGTTTTGAATATGGTACTACCTATGATAAGGGGGTAATGAGAACATACCTAAGTATCATCTATGTTAAGCACATATGAAACTGCAAGGAAGATCATGTCTCTTACACAAATAAGTACATTCTCATTGTCTCCCAATAGGGCAGCCATATTTATATTTGTAAACTACACCACTAATCTCATTGGATTAAACTCCCCAGCATGTATAGAAGTGAATATAGAGTGAGTCATCACATTTATGGAAGCTTACAAATCACATAAGGGATTAGAAATGTGTAACTCCACTATGATGTATGGGATGGTGAATTTCTCCTACTCCTTTCAATTTGTTGTAATTGATAGAGTTTGTTTAATGAGTGCTTCCACATTCCTTCCAAGATTGATCCTATCATTTCCCTTGATCCCTATTCGATTGGAACACATTAATTTTAGGAATTTTGCATAACATGATATTTTCTTGATGGATTCAAGTATAGGGATATTGATATCCATATGCTTGAATGTGTCCAAAAACTCTTTTTTTAATTTCCTATTTAGCCAATGTTTTGGTTTAAACAACAATATTCGGAAAGTTATGGGGTTTAAGAAGAACATAATAAATCTTTTCCTTTCATTTTTCCTTCAACTTTGGTTTCTCTTCAGTTGGTATGGAATGGGGCTTCTCTAGAATTGAGGTGAATCCAAGTGGAACGACAGGTAAAGATGTATCAGTTTTTTTATTCCCACTTATCAATGTGATGGCATTGACATTCTCCTTAGGATCTGGAGTAGGTTGGGATGGTAGATTTCTGGAATTCATAATTACCATTTCATGGAGTGAAGAGGAATTCTAGATTAGTTGAGTATTCAACTCCCACAGCTCCGAACCTTGACTCTTCATATCATTTTGTTGATTAAGAACAATATTTATCAAAATATCATTAATATTTGAATCTAACATTATTTCATAAGTACCTTGTATTTTAAATTTTGTTTGTTGATCTTAAAATATACATTATGGTTTTTGTAAACACTATATAGTAAGGCGGAGGCTGTTGAAAATTTTGTTAAAAAGGGGGCCTTTGTTGTTTTCAAGAGCCATACCTCATGTATGATTGATCCTTCCACCTTTGGTTGTATGTTGGTGAAAAGGAATCATATTTATTTTGGGAATGTGGATGTTTTTTTTTCTGATATGGTCTCTAAGGTAATATTGTTTCACAATCCTATTACTCTTGTAATTAGGGGTAGTAGTCAGTTGGGTGGTCTGTTTCAATTAAAATTCCACATTTACTCATAGATGTGGGTTGGGATGCCTTTTGAGCCAAGGAAATATTCCTTACCATAGTGTTAAATTATTCTAACTTAGTATCAATGAAATTATTTTAAAAAGAGAAAGTACTAATTTCATGTACTTCTCTAAAATAACATGATTCTTGGGAGATTTGTGATATTTTTTAATCAATGCACGTGAAACTAATAGTGTTTTTTCTTCTAATGCCCCTATAGGTGCGACATCCACCATACTTCTCTCTATAGCTGTGAGTCCTTTATGGAAGTACTAGATGAGTAGTTTCTCCCTGATTTGGTGATGTGGGCAGCTTATACACAACTTCTTGAATCACTCCTAGTACTCATAAATATACTTCACATGGTATTTCTTGATTCCTGAGATCTATTTGATATTGGAGTGGTCCTTGATGCTATAAAAAATCTCCACAATAAAAGTTGTTTCAAATCTTTTCAACAAGTTACATCTTCAGGTTGTAATTAATACATCCAATCTGTTGCAGTTCCATCAAGTGAGAATTGTAATTCTTTTAGTTTTATTTATTCCTTATATGACTTTCATGGATTTAAGGTTATTAAAACCACATTAAATTCATTTATATGTTTAATGGGATCCTCTCTAAAGAGGCCATGAAATTTTGTATGTAGGTGAATTATCCAAGATTTTAGTTTGAATACCAATTAATTAATTGGGTATGAAAAAAATTTGGGTGGATATATAGTACCTCGGGAATCCAATTATGTAATGGTTCTATTATGTTCCTTATTATTTTTTTCATCCATTTGTTCTTGTTTTAGGTTTTATTCGGAATTAAATCCAATTTTAGTGTTACCATAATTGGAAAATTCTCTAACATGATGAATGTTAAAACTTCCTATAGACTGGGATGGTCTGATTCAAGATCAGAGGATACATTCAATCTCAGGGTAAATATCTAAGATATATTAAGGATTATTTTGTCCCATAAATAAAATAAAAATGAAAATACTAAATGTTGACCACTATAAAAAGAAAATAATTTTGAGGTGGTCCGATTAAAATAATGGAAGAAAAAAACATGCGAAATGGTAAATAAGAAAACAAATTGGAGAAAAATTTATAAAATAAAAAATAAAATAAATGCCTCTAATTATTTGAATAAATTACTTGCCTCCCTCACAATAGTGCTAATTTCATTACTGTTGTCACCCATACACTCATAAAATATTTATGATTTTACTAAATGAAACATATTGGCTATCCTAGATCAGTATTTTATGGATTAAGGGACTTCTAAAACACTTAATAGTATTTAATGAAACCATAGAATAAGTTAATAAAATTAAATAGAATGTGGGAATTTTATTTAGTAACTTTAATAGAATAAACTGAACAAGAACTGATAAGGAACAATCAAGGACATAATTTCTTTAAAAACACTTATATGAGAAGATGTAGTCAATATAATCTACCCCATTAATCATTAAATTGTCATTATCCTATTTTATTGTAACTCGTTCAATTATTTCCCTCTAACCATGTCAACCCCAGAAACCTAAGTAAATTAACAAAACCATAAACATTGGAAAAATGATTCTTATATCAACTTTGTGAATTCCTATCGCAGCACCCTATATTTATTATGATCCAAAAGAAAAATTATTGTAAATGGTATGTTAAGGAATCCTCTTCTCCCAGGATTTGAGAATTTATTATGTTTCAGGATGAGACTTGAACCCTAAAATTCTATAACAAGTTATTTTTATTTTTGATTGGGGATTCAGTCACATGATTTACACAAGCCCGACCACGCGGTCAAGTGATAATCGATATAGTAACCTAAAAATTTAAAATAAATTAATTGTTCATAATTTATGAATTATTGTATGATTATGGATTCAAACTAAATAAATTAATGGATTAGGTATTAGATCAACTATGAACTAAATCACAATTCCATGGGCGGAGTTGTCATCATGGAGACGTTTTTTATAAGCATTGGATTGCAATGGAAAACCCTTATATCTTCTCAACTCTTATATTCCAACACCAAGAAAAAAAATATAAAGATGAAAATATAATTATACATAATATTTGTTGAAAAAAATTAATGTTACATGTATATAAAAAAAAGAAACACAATGTGGAGGTCGGAGAGGAGAGACTCCTTAGAAGAGTACTTTGTACAAGTCCATACTACTTTCTAGAGGTTTGAGATGATCCCTTGAGACAAACCTTCGGCCACACCTTCTCACTACCTCTACCATCCCCCCAAATTAGTGAAAATACCATTTAAATAGAGTTTTATAGGGATAGGGTTACAAAAAAATTTAGTGTGAAAAGGAAATTTGGAAATATTTAATCCCAATTTCATTGCATCGTTGACCTCCAAAAGTGTGAATTTTTACTCTTTTTATAATCTAGAATTTTTAGTGATTGATTCTTAGAAATCCCCTCAAAATTTAGGATAGATTTAGGAACAATTGAAGAAGATACGTCCCAAACACTAAAGTGATATAAAAACTACTGAATCTAGTCTATCTTTGACTTTATGGCCCATTTAGACCACTGAAGTGCACTATCCCTCTCTGATGTCCTGAAAAGTATTTTAAGTCTATTATGTCAGTAACATAGTTACATTATTTTTTGTCTAAATATTTTATATAAAAATATTTTTCTCTGAAATACTACATTGAATTTTAAAAGGGTAAAATAGAAATTTCCATGAAATATCAAATGAATGATCTAATCCCAAATATTATATAAATAATCATATTTAGCACAATGTGATGAAATTATGACATTTATTATTAATAATATATGAAATAAATTTTTTATCTCTATCTTTTGGAAAATAATTCCCCTATAAGTTTTACAACATTTTTGAAATGTACTGTTATTAATTTTATTTCTACCATGGGTTTTAATATTTGGATCTCCTCAAACCCCCATATCTCTAATCTTTTTCATAAACCAATATGAAAAATGATAGTCTCCACTCTTCATTTCTACCATGAGAGTGCATATAATGATTTTTTAAAAGTTATCTTTGTCCCTAATAGCCAAATCATTTGGGGGAATTGATATTAAGACAATAAATATTTAGTCAATTTATCCTATTAGACCTGTGATAAAACCCGAATCAAACTATAATGTCTCAGGTTTTTGAGTGACTCAAAAATCAGAAACATGATTCAATTATTCGATTTCATGGTTGAACAAAAATTTATATTTATTTTTGGAATATAATTTCATTATTTTTATTAAGAGAATGACTCTTTCTATATGGGTTTTTTGAATAATTAAATGAAGTTTTTTTTGTGTGAGTTTCAGGTGTGTCAAACCCCATAATCTCAGTTTTGGGAAAGCACATATAGAGTTTCACAATTTTATCAAACAATGCAGCCTCCTATAAATAAAGGTATGACACAACAACAACACTGAACATGATTTCTTTAAGAATGTAGGTGGGGACTCGTAGCCATATGATATCTCTACAGTTCTTAATAAATGGGAATCTCAAGGTCTGTGTAGAGTTTGTAGAAATGTGTTCCTAGACTATGCAGGTGTGGTGTATTGAGAGTGGGACTTCATGATTAAAACATGATTATACAAATTGATTTTTTAGACCATGAAGGTTATTTAATTAGGTGAAATCATAAAAATAACCCTCCAACCTTATTTGATTTCTCTTCTTAATTTCATCCATTTCCACCACACTCACATGTGGTTTTCTACCTTTTTTCTTCCTCCTCTTTAAGCATTGGCCTCAACACTTCATCTCAGCACCAAATCAAGCTCTGTTGGTGTTTAAAAATTTATTTCCGTAAAGAAGTATATTTGTTAGATTCAACATCTCTTTTATATCCCCATACATAATGAACAATCTGTGTGATAACATTTTCCTTAATTTTTGGGTTTTCATCGAAAACATAGTTTCTATTATTTTCGATCGAGTTAAAAGCCAATATTAGACGATATATCCCCTACTAACCTAATTTTATTGGTTACTTGATTTTTATTATATTTTTTTATGATTATATGGGTGTTATATCTATATAAACCATGTGGGTAGTCTGATAGAGACCGCTAATTAATAAATATTTCTTCTAAATTATTCATTTTATTATATGTGATTCCAATGAGAATGCTCTTAATTCACTACAAATGGTTTAGATGGGTAATATGGAATGGAATAGTTTGCGAGGAATAGTCTATATTGGTTTCATTAATTTAATTTATTTGTTTATAATGATTTCATTGGTTTCTTTGTAATTTTACGTTCATGGCTCGAGGGATGAGGTGATGTTTACTTCCTTGATTGAGGCAACGTGGTTCGTCTGGTTAGCCATTGATTAAGATATTTGGGTTGATGAGGATAACCAGATTGTGGAGACCTGATCATCATATTTAGGTGATGAAATCATCCTGATTATGTCTTGGCTCTCAGGGACTAAGATGTTGTGGACCATCAGGATTGAGTGATATGATCACAGGGGGAAAGGTGTCGAGTGATGTATCCTAGGTATCATGGTTGAGTTTTCCTCAAAATTGTTGGATAAAACACCATATAAATCATTTGAACATAGATTTGACTCAGTTGGGGTAGTGTTTACCTCTCATTTTGGGGGAATCCACTATAGATTTTCTATCGTAGGGGATAGTGTTTCCCATCAGATATGGTGGTGGATTCTCAACATAAGAAGCCACATAAATGGAGACGAATAATCGATTGATGGTGTTAAGACCATCGGTTGGTGGTTAAGGCTTATTATTACACTTGAGTTTTTTAGGGCTTGGATTATGTGAGGATTGATATCATTGTTCCTCATGATTTCAATTGTGGAGCTGACTATGTTTATTTATTGGAGGAAAAATATTATTCAACCTCGGGATGTTGGTATTTTGAGTTGGTGGGGATTTTTTGAGCATATGTCTTAGGGAAAAAATTTATTATTGGATTATCATTGGGATTTTATTTAAACTATTTATGTAACATTAGGTGTTAATTTAAATGTGGTTTTGGGTGATATTTTTATTTTCTAAACCTGCGGGTTCACCTTGTCTGACATTTTTCAGGGGATTTCACGAGAACTAATCCATAACTCCTTCTATAGAAAATATATATATTCATACATGTTTCATTTCACATATATATATATATATAATGGGAATTTATTATGATTTATTTCAGTTATTTTTTGAGAAAGATGAATTCTCACTTGTGGCTGTTGAGCACAAGTTGAGTGGGATTTTATTAAAAGTGTGTTTATTACCATTTTATTTATATTCAAAATACACCTACAAGTTTATATATATAATACAAGATCATGTTGGTGGTGTCCTACAAATATTCATTCTAAAACACTACATTTTACCCTCAAGATATGTGTTGACATTATGTCTCCAAGATCAGGTAATGGATCAGGCTTAGAAGCTAGAACACAGTAACTAAGTTATGCCACTTTACAAGGGATGGAGTGAATGTGACTATGTTGGTTCTATCATTAATTTGAATTATACATTTTATTTCAACTTATGATTATTATATGTATTTAATGATTGTGTCCCATGGTAGTTCTTATTTTTTATTATAATGTATAACTAGTTTGGGAATTTTTCAACAACAAATGGTATTCATTGTAGCTTATTTATTTTAGATTCTTTCATTACACTTCCAATGAGATTGTATTATGATTCCATTGTTGTTTTGTTAATTTTTTTATATGTTATGTTATTTTATGGCCCATGATTATTATCACGATAGTATAGTATAGTTTTTCCACTATCACCTCATCAGACCCATGGAGCTAGTGGGCAACATCTGGGGCACGAGGAGGGGTGCCTAAGTCCTACTGCCTAATTAGCCCATAGTTCTGTTTAGATAGAAAACCGGTTTAGGTGTATAAAAATGGTATCAATGGACTTTTATTTTCATTTTTGTCTAAATATTTGTGTTATGGTATACAAAAGAATAATATGTAGTCAGAATGGGTATATAGATTGTTTTTTGGCGTCTTCACACTTATGCATGAGGGACAAGCTATGTTTCTAGGGGTGGTAAATTTATGTTTTTCTTTGTAATTTTACAATTGATTTGATTTCATACTTGAGTGGAAAACATGGGTTTGATGTTTATTTATTATATGGCTTGAAATATGGGGCCAGGTATGGAATGAGTGGTTTGATTATGCATCATGGTAGGAAAATAGGATCATATGATATGTTCTTCTTCTGATTCTGATTGGTTACATGGTATATTTTTATAGGGGTATAAATAATTAATGTTTTATGAACAAATATAACATGTTTTTCATTCATATCCATTTTTGTGGGATTATACTTTAATTATCCTATAATGTGATTCCAATGAGATTTATATGTGTTTTTATTTGATTATATATGATTGTGATATATGGTAATCAACCCAATAGGAGTTGGTAGTGATTGTAAAGGGGGTGAGTTGTTTAATGTTTCAATAATTAATCTAAACAGTGTTTTCCAGTATAAACACTTTGGTGGAATTCTACTCATCTACCCCATATTGATATATGATATGTGGTGCATGGCCCTTCTACGCATATGAAATGGTCCATTCGGATAGATTATATCATATTCTGGAATCTGATGTGGTTAGGTAAGGGGACATGAGGCCTGATGATACCTGATACATGACTCTAATATGGGTAGTTAAGGGGCCTTCAGGTCGGATGTCTTGAAATTTTGTGGTAGGGGAGTGTAATGGTGCTGAAATTTTATTCCTATTATATAGTTTCTTATAAGTGATACATATATATAGTTATGGATGTTTTACCTCTATTATTAGTTTCCATTAAGATACCACCCAGATGGATTTTGGTGGAGTGTTATGGGGAGGTGACTTAGTGTCGCGAGAGCATGAATCGGATGAGGCTCTGGAGGGTCGACATTAGGCCTAGATGGGCCCAGATGATCTTGAGCCATTGATAATTATATTTCATGCATACATTTTAGGGTATTTTAATATATTATCTTATGTATTGAATTTATTATTCATTCTAAATGTTGGAAAATTTACCTTGTTTTGTGTTTTTTGGATGTATACAATGAATTTTCAGAAAAGGAATAAAAATAGGAAAAAAATTTGGTAAAAGAAACCACAGGACATGACCTATTCACACTACCTAACACCATAATTTTTAATCCAAATCAGAGGTAGAAAAATGCACAACAAGATTACACGACTTGTAATATCATTACATGTCCTGAATTCATTAAGGGAAACTACCACTACCAGGACAAGTTTTGGAGATATTATATAACATGATTCATCATTACATTTCATGATTCCTAGTTACAAATCTTGAAAGAAGCCAATGGTCAAGGTATTCGATCAAGATTCGGGTTATATTCAAACACCGGGAGGGGAATGTTGATTGGGAATACACGATGAGTAATATCATTACACATGTTGTAATAGTCTTAGAAGTTCCCATAAAAATCCTATAAATAGTGTGATTTTCTGCATTATTAGTGGGAAATGTCATATTTAGAGACAAATCCTAGAGTGAGAAGCTTCAATACCCTCCCAGATTTCTTCCTTTATATTATTTATGAATTTCTTTTTATTTTCTCATTCCCTCTTACTTTCTCTCCACTAGGATGAGTGGGTATACTCACCATGTGATAAGGTGATGTAACCAAGAGAAGAATGTGTGTTATATTTAATTATTTTTATTATTACTGAGTTTGGTTTGTGAAATTCATTCATCAACTTCCAATCCCTTAAGATTTATTTTATAATGATAATTTTTAATTAAATTAAAAAGGAACTTAAAAAATTACGTAACAAATAATCCTAAATAAATCATGACCATTTTTGAATTTAGCTGAACTCTGGTTTAAAATTTTTATCCATAGAATCTTGATTCAGAAACACCCTAAATTATCAGAGAAATGAAAACAGGGTATTGACACATTATGGAGGAGATACACTGACCACTAAATCTTTCTCATCTAGACATGAACACAAATCATGAATTAATCAATATATTTTATAAAATCTCATTACACATAAAACCAAAAAATTAAAAACCATGGAATGCTTTAAAAATAGGTTATCTAACCAATCAATAAATATGTTTTGATTTCATTTGTCTTTTCAAAACTAATCAACTCAATATTTTCTCATATTTTTTCTCCAATATAATAATATTAAATATTTTAAAACCCTAATTAAACTAATTTCATCGACTCTAGGTATAAAAAATATGCTCTTTATCACACACTTAATCGTGATATATTACATAAAATCTTAACATGATACAACATATATGTTCAAGAGGTCTAGTGTATTTGCGGATTAGGAACATTACATAACAACATAAAATATCAAACACGACATCTTTATTGATAACTTATTTTACATGACCACAATATTCCTTCATACATAGCATTGCATGGAATTAACTGAGAAAATTCTTAAGAAATGGTTGATCTATAAATCCCGATAAGGGAGTAAACAAGGAATAAAATGAAGGATTTGGTACGTGATAGGGAATAGGAATATCAATGGATCATAAGAGAACTATGAACCTAAAGGCGTGATATATCATGATTATCATAACATGGAAAATTTTCATCAACATTTAACATAATATTATAATGATCCAAGGACCATTGCACATAGAGCATGAGTAATCCATCATTTCACTTAAATTATCATGAGTAAAAACTCATTGCACTGGACGTATTATTAGAGTTGGTTTCATGAGAACCAACGGTTTGTACATTGATTACGTGAATATACCCTTATTATATATTGTTCAGTGTTCTACATGACTATAATATAATAATGTCCTAGAATATTTTTTGCATTAATAAGGTCATGGAAGATCCCCGCTATGATGAGAACCTCAAAATTCTATATAAGTTTTATTAAATAAAGTTCTAGGGTTGGATAACATACTATGATAGGACACATATTATACGGATATTCATGTGTGAGTAATCATAATAAGACGAGACTCTCTCTCATTGTGTTTTCCCTTGTAAATCTTTAAGGAGGGAGATTAGAAGAACATACCCACCAATAGTAATTCCTCATGTCTTGAGGTCATCGGAAATTTCTATCTACGAGCGTGTGTGATGGCCCTTAGACTAGAAGATTATCATTAACTCATTTCATAACACACACACAAGGATTTTCTAACAAAAAACTTCATGAATATAGTTGCCAGGAAGTAGGGTTCGTTGGGTGCATCATGAATAATATGATGTTAATGGATAGGTTGAGGATGGATTTTCCCCTTCCATATTTATAGACGTAGAAATCTCAGGCCATTTGATAGAAATATAATTTTTGCTCAAATTACATGGCCATGGGGTCACGACGAGTTTATTTCTGGAATTCAAAGAATTAAAGATCAATCATATAGGTTTATGACACTTCCATTAAACCTTCTTGATGATATATTGAGAAAAAGGGATTAAATTAAATGGTAAGAATTCTTATTAGGTGAAATGTCATTCTAGTGTCATCTTCTTTCTCTTTGGTACCTTGACCCATTTCTAGGCCGTAATCATGGGCTATAGGTAAGCTCACCTAATGCCAATGAGAAAGTGGCCTGGAGGTTCACACACTTAGTGAATTCAAGTATCTCTAGTAGAATAATGATTATTCCTATATGTGGTTTAATAATAAATCATGGAATCCAGAATATTTTTAATATTGGAGGAAGAATAAAACTAAAAACAAGATATACACATCATTTTTTTTAATGTACACACCATTATATTTTATTTTGGAATGGAAATAAAAAATAAAAACAAGATATACATGTCCTGTACATTGAATTTACACGCCGTGTAGTTTTCAATGAAAAATTAGTACCTCCATGTATTAGTTATTACACACAGTGTAGTTTTTTCAGTATCGATTTTGACGAAATAATATCATTTTACTAAATGATATTTATTATAATCAAAGAGGGTGCATGTCAAGGAGTTTATGATTTGACATGGGGTTTTCAATAAGAGTTAATAAAATAAATAAAATGTATAATACATTTATTTATTTTCATAACTGTATAACCTCAAACCCCGTTATAAATATCCTCACAACCCCAACACTTTTCCCCAGAAACATTGTGCACAACAATTCTCTAGAGTTATCTCAAGGCCGAAATAACTTCATCCTCCACTAATGCTCTCAATAATGAGAGAGATCCTCCACCATTGGATCAAGACGGTCTAAGGTGGTCATCGCAAGAAATGTTATCATCATGCTGGAAACTGCAGACTCCTTTGGCGACGCCCAGAGATACGTGATGCACATATTGATCACCACTAGAGGAAGTCTACCCTTGGCTTCTACAACGTAATGACGAATCACATCGAAACGTGATCAGAAATATCAATGAAGAAATAATGCGATAAAAGGTACTTCTTGTAATTTAATTAAATTAATTATAATCAACCTATGATGATCCTCCATTAGGGTTCTATGATTTTTCTTCTTCTTTGTTTATTTCTGTGATTTGATCTCTGGATTTGGGCATTTATCATTGTATTGATCCCAGATTGATCATTTATAATGATAAAAGTCATGTGGGAACATCCACCCACAAGCTTCTGATTCATCTGGAACAATCAAGTTTTAAGATACAAATCTTTACACAATGCATTAGAGCGCTATCAGGGCACACCGTTATTAATCATTTCATTTAAATTATAAGTTTGCCACATGGATCATAAAACCAGGATTCATTAAACATAATAATTTATTCCAAGATAATTTTATGTGCAATAAATATATGAAACTATATAATCAATAATTAAATATGCATAATGTTGAATACCCTTGATTAAGAACTGGGCATGGTATTCACTACACAATGACTTTGTCTTGGAAAATCGCGGTGCACTTTCAGCAGCATAATGGCGTGACATAAGAATTCATAAAAATGGTTGATGATAGAGAAAGGGGTGTATCCTCATATTTACATTAAATCGACAGTAATGGGTCATATAGATACATGTCCCATTATATTTAATGGATTTTAGATTCATACTACAAAATAATTTCTTGAATGTAAATGATAATAGAGAGAGTCCTTAAGGAATTTTGGATTGGTAAAAGGTTTACTTCGGAAGAATTAATGAGAGAAAAAGGGGTATATAATCATTAAAACATAATTAGGGAAGCATAGGTGAGGTTCAAAATAATACACCAACATTTATAATTGAAATTACAAGGGTATAGTAGCGCAAAGACTCGAGGACAAAAAACAAGAGAAGAAGAAATACCTTACATGGAACTGCGATCCAAAATGCTTGAAAGTGGCTTGAGAGAGGATTCTTGGGAAATTGGGGCACCTTTGGAGGATTATAATGATATGATGGAAGAGTTTGGTATAAATAAAATGGAATTGAGTTAATAGAAATTGGGATCATGGTTGGGTTTATATAAGAAAAAGGAGTGAATTGTTTATTATTTTTGTTTTGGACAATAGAAATTAAAATAATCCAATCCAAAAACCAACACATGGGTTTTCCATGGTTTTTTCCAAAGTTGAGTGTAAAAAAATATTTTAATTGTCCAGTGATCAAATTTCTTAAAATATTAGGCTTTCTTAGTTAGAGGTGAGTCACACTCTCAATGAAATTAATTTAAAAAGTTAAAAAAAATTTATAAGTCTTAGAGGGTCCAATAAGGTAGCATGAAATTAATAAAACAAAACTAAAATAAAATTATTTTAATGATAAAACATATATTGGACTAAAATCCAATGTATAATATTTTAGTACATCACTATTGTGTCATTATTATTACATATAACACATTATATAATTAAGTGGTATTTCATTGTTACCCAAAAATTTGACTGCCTCAGAAAACTATGAAAAATTAATGTGTGGAAAATTTTGATGATCTTATTCTAAAAAAATATTCATTTTATGTAAATAATATTCAAAATATATGATATTTTACATTTAATATAAAAAACTGACATTTATTGAAAATTCAAGGGTTTTGACAAAAACATCTTTCAAACCATAATAAAAATTATAATTGTATTCATAATAATTAAACAATAATTTATATTTAATAAAAAATAATTTATTAATAATATTTTATTAAAATATTTTTTTATTCTAAAATCCATCAATTCATCAAAATATATTTCTTAATTGAATACTATTTCTGATTAAAATGAACCATTTACAATGTAACAATAATAAAATGAATGTATATTCTTTTTTATATACAAAAATATTTCAAATAATCAAAGTGATAAGGTCTTGTTACATAACCCCTTATAACACACACATACAACCTAAGGGTAAGGTGTGTTATGGTTACAGACTCTTTGGGTGGCTCAGATATCATAGCTCGGATGGTAATCTCTATTAACTTCTACTTCTCCTCTAGGAGGTTCCGCTAATGATTAATGCATTGAATCTCGGATTGGTCTTGGTTAAGAGAGAATTCCAGTGATGACACCTCCTTTCTGAGCATTGAAATTTTTTCATATTATTGAAAAATTCTACAGGAGGAGGTCATCTCTTCCATTTTTGAGTAATTTAAATTTTTTAAATCGTTATATTTATAATAATCATGGGATAAATCTTCAATGACTATATTATAAATAGTAATAATTTGTAATGGTATTTTGAAATCCAAAATAAAAAACCAAGGAATTTCATATGTGATATAACGATTTTACATAATAAGATATTGAATTAGATCCAAATGAATTTTCCTTGTAAAATCTTGGGTCGTTACAATCTTCCCCTTTTAAGAAATTTCACCCTCAAAATTTCCTTTTTTGATACTAAAACAGATGAGGGTAACTCCGCTTAATCACATCCTCCGATTCACACATTTCTTCTTTAAACTTGTGGTTTCTCCACCAAACATCGACGAAAGTAATTTTTTATTTCCTAGAACATTTCCCCTATGATCTAAGATCATCAACGACTTCTCTTCATAGGATTAGTCAGTCCCCAATGGTACCACATCTAGATTTAGTACATTTGATGGGTTAGGTATGTACCTTCTTAACAGTGATATATGGAATACGTCTTCTACTTGAGATATGTTATGTGGGAGTGATATTCGATAAGACATTTTTCCATTGTGATAATGGATCATAAAAAGGGTCAATATACCTTGGACTAAGTTTTAAACTCTTCTTATAACTCATCACTCTCTACCACAATGATATGCATAGGAATACCATGTCTCCATCATCAAAATCTATGTCTTGTAGATGATTATCATCATAGATCATATGCTGACTCGGTGCTTATTTCATCTGCTACTAGATATCTTTATCCTTCTCCACTATTTCATTAAACGTTTATAAACCTCATATTTTTCACTCCCAAACTTCATCCCAACATGATTTTGTTCTAAACCTATTCTTATAAAAGGCTTCGTAAGGAGCCATTTGGATGCTTGAGTGGAAACTCTTACTGTAAGAGAACCCAACCGGAGAAATAATTTGATCTCATCCTCATTTGAAGTCCATTGATCACGGTCTGAACATGTCCTCAAGTGTATGGATAGTCTACTAATATTGGCCATCAGTTTGAGGATAATAAGATTTATTAAATTCAATCTTAGTATTCATAGAATATTGAAGAATCTTCTAGATCATATAGGTTAAACTTATATCACAATATGATACAATCGATAGTGGGACCCCAAGCAGCCTTACCATATCATTGATGTATATTTGTGCCAGTTGATCCAATGATAAATCATACTGAATTGAAATTAAGTGTGCATTATTTATAAGACGATCCAAAAAACTGAGATATTTTTTTTTTCTTTTGGATGTTTTTGGAAGTCCAGTGAAAAAGTCTATGGTGATGCTCTCCCATTTCTATGATTGTATTGGTAATCGATTCATCATCCCCTTCGAATTATGGCTCTCAAGTATGACATGCTGACACACCAAGCAAATTAACGTACACTCAGTGATCTCCTTCTTCATGTTATCCCAATAATAATTCTCTCAAAGATCTCGATACCTCATTTTGTTTCTTGGGGGAATGGGGATATTTTAACTATGTGCATCATCCAAAAGATATTTCATTAACTCTGGATTTTATAGATCTCATATTCTTGACCCAAATCTCCCATATCCTTCTTCATTAACATTTAACGCCAAGTATTTACCTTTTCTGATAGTTTCCTCTTTCTTATGAATTCCAACATCATCCTTTTGAGCATCCTTTATCCTTTCCAAAATAGTCAATTGAGCAATAATTTTTGAAATGATTGACGATGTTCACTTATTTCTGATTCCCATGTCCATCTTCATCAAATCTAAGAAGTTTGGATCATTTTAAATTTTCATCAATGATATAATCATTGGTTCCTTTCTACATAGAGCATCACCCACCTTGTTCACTTTCTTAGGGTGGTAATTGATTAATTATTCATAGCCTTTGATCAGATCTCACAATCTTTTTTGGGGCATATTAAAAACTTTCTATGTGAATATATACTGAGAATTTTGTGATCCATATATATTTAACACTGCCGCCCAAAGAGATATTGCCACCTAAATTTTCAAAGTATTGATTACTGTAGCTAACTCAAAATCATGTGTGGGATTGTTTTTCCCATGAACATTCAATTTCCTTGAAGGATGGTCAATGAATTTTCCATTTTTTATCAACACACAACCCAATCCCCTCTGCAAAGCCTCACTAAATACCACAAAACATTATCCACTTGTGGGTAATGTGATCCTGGGCTTAGTGATGAGCCTCCTTTTTAACTCCTTGAATATCTCTATTCATTCATCACTCCATGAAAACACGATCCCCTTCTGATTTATCATGGTAAGAGGGTTTTACAATCATGAAAAATTTCTCACAAATTGGTGATAATATACAACTAACCCTAGGATGATACAGATATCCATTACTGATGTCAGCCTCGGACATCCCACAATTACATTTGTCTTAGAGGGATCAATAGATATCCATTTCTTATGGTGATATGGCATAAGAATGAGACCTCCTTCAACCAAAACTCACTCCTTTTGTACTTATCCTAGATCTTCTCCTTTCACAAGATCTCTAGTATAGTGCATATATGATCTTTATTCTCCTCCTTGGTTTTGGAGTATATTATAATATCATCTGTAAATACTACCAAAAATTAATTGATGTAATATCTAAAGACTCTATTCATCATTTCCATGAAGATTTCGTTATAATTAGCATGTTAGAGAGGCATTAATAGGAATCCATAGTGCTCGTATCTTGTACAAAAATCAATCTTGGGGATATCCTCTTTCATCACACTTAGTTGGAAATATCCTGACCAAAAATACTACTTGGATAAGTATTGTTCTCCACATAGCTGATCAGACATGTCATCAATTCGTGTAAGATGATACTTTTTATTTACCATGATTATTTGAGCTCATGATAATAAATGAAACGATTCATTGACACATCCTTATTCCTGATAAAGAGGACTGGTGCATCCTGTGGTGAAGCACTAGGGTGTATAAACCCTTTATATAGATTCTCTTGTATCTATTTTTCATCAAATTCTCAAGCACCAAAACAACCATTATATGGAGAGTCATAGATATTGGCAAGGCCCAAGGTATAAGATCAATTGAGAATTGAACATCTATTATAGGAGGATGGACACGAAATTCCTTGGGAAACACTTCAATGAATTCCCTCACAATAGGCATGTCTTAAAATAGGGTTTCATCCATATAATCAATCATCTGAGATTGATAAAGAAGCATATATGGAAGTAATATCAATGCTTGAAATTATGGTGTTGAGGAACATTCATCATATTCCTTGCACTTGTAAAGAATTGGTGGTCGATTCTCCATATAGAGAGTGATATCCTTCTCATTTAATTTATGTTGGCTCTATATAAGGAATGAAAATCCATGCCTATAATTTCTTCAAATCAAAATATATGCAGTATGAAGAGGTTCTCTAGGAAGTTAAATCCACAAGTTGTTATAGGGGAGAAGTTATATTCATGGGTTCCAATGATTGCCCCATTTTCCATTCTCACTAATATCTTTACATCTATGATTTGTGGTGTTGTTGGGATTGTTCTACTAAACATTGAAGGTATAAAAGAATGCATTGAACCAGAATCTAAATTTATGTTCACTATTCTTGAATGAATAACTATTGAACTTGTCACCACTTCATTTTCGGGGTTCACTTCTGTGGTAGTGACGAAAAAAGCTCACCCATGCTGCCTTGGAGGTTGTTGGTTGCCTTAAAAAAACCCCTTGGCTGAAGGAACTTGTTTTCAAAGTTCCCAAGTACCTTTGTTGTTGAATCAATGAACAATGTTTTGAGGTTTGAATGTTGCATTCCACTAATCTGTCGCAACCACTGGTTTTTATTGTCGGTAGTTAATGGCTAGGTTCCCTTCTCTTACACACATAAATAATATCCTAAAGCCCTTAAAGAAATATCAAGGGTGCTTTTTTATACACCTTTAGAAGGTGGGGTGATGGATATTATTATCACCATTGGATTTATCTATCGGACCACTAGAATTGATTTCTGACTTATGGTTCTTTTCCCCATGTTATCACTGATATTTTCTAATCTCAATTTCGACTTTTAGGGAACATCAGGCAATTTCATCATAGCTCTCAAAGTCAAATATAGCTAGGTATTTCTAAATGATATATTTTATCCCAAAAAAGAAATATTAAACCATGCATTTGGGTGTAATGAAAAATTTTAAGGCATATCATGAAAGCATTGTAAAGTTTTCCTTGTATGCTCTGATTGATTGGTCATGTTTTTTCATGAGTTAAAGGAAGTCCCTTTTCATTTAAAGTCAGAGAGTTCACATAAAATATTTATTGAAAAACATTTTCTAGAAATTATTTTATTCGAACACATCAATCTCTCCCTCAGGATTTGTATTTTGGATTTATGTCCACCATTGATCAGCTTCAACTTCCATATGATAAGCATCCATAAGATCCTTTTCTAATTCATAACATTAAAGGATGTAAAAGATTATTTCAATAGATTTGACCCATTTTTAAGAGATTTAGGGATCATATGATCCCTTAAATATAGGAGGCCTTTATCTCATGCAGCTCTCGGTTGTGACTAGTTCATTATTAGGGGGGGTGATCATTCCGATTGAACCATTTTTTTATTAAAATGTATAGTAATATGAGAGATTATTGTGACAATGTTTTTGATTTCCACTCCCATTGGATTGGGAATCTCATTAGAATAGTCATCGCATTGATCTTTTTATCATTTTTTAGATTGGTTCATCCTATTAAAGGCCATCGGCTGGAATAAAAGGAATGTTAGGGGTAACAAATAAAGGGTAATACAAAGACAAAAATAGATCACCTATTAATTACAGTTATTTCCTTAACATATTAAATCCTAGGATTTAATCTATTTTATCCATGATCTAATTACAAACATATATTCATAGGGGGAATTTTTCTTAATTCCCGTAATAATGGTTTGTACTAATATTATGAATTTACCAAATAATATTCCCCAAGAGTGTCGTAACAATGACTAATGCAAGGCCTATTATTGTGAACCAATCCCCATTCGAGTCGAGATCAAAGTAGTGTTTTCGGTATTTATCCCTAGATACATATGTTCCAGAGATGCCTCTATCTTCTCACAACTACACATGGATGGTTTTTCTTGTTAAAACACTTACTCAATACCCACCAATATTTTTGGTCGTTTTTATTATACTCAGTTTTACCCCGAAGGATTTTACTAGGATTTTCTAATCCTAATTCCAAAAACGACTTAAAATATCCTTTTAAAGAAACTATAACAACCCTGGTCTTTATTACCCACTTAAACACAATTTATTACATAAACTCTTCACCTAATACAACATAATATATCAAGAGGTTTGGTGTATTTTCAATTTAGGAAGATTACATCACTACTTAAAACATAAAACACAACATCTTTATTGAAAACGTCTTTTACATGAACACATCATTTTTTCGTAATTAGCATTGCATGGGATAACCTAGAGACATGCATAAAATAATTGTGATCTATAAATCCCAGTAAGGAAGTAAAAAATGGAAAACATGAAGAATATAGGACATGTGAGGAAATATGAATATAAATGGAGCAAAAGAGAACCACAGAAATAAAATAATGATATAGCATGATTATCATAACATGAAAATTGGAAACAACATTTCACATTATATTATCTTGCACCAAGGCCAATTTAACATGGATCATGTGTAAAACCTCATTTCCCGTGAATTAGAATGAGTAAACCCTCATTGTAGTTGAAGTATCATGATACTAATCTTTACGCAATGCATTGGAGTGTTATCAGGGCACACCTTTCTTAATCATTTCATTTCATGCATAAGTGTTCCACATGGATCATATAACACAAATTCATAAAAAATCATTTATTCCATGATATAAAAATGTGGAATTCATACATGAAACCCTTTAATCAATAATTAAATGTTCATAAAGGTGAATTCACCTAATAAAGAATTGGGCATGGTTATAACTGCCCAATGACGTTGGGTTGAAAAAAAAGTGGTGCAATTTTGGCAGTATAATATCGCGACATAAGAATTAATTAAAATGGTTGTTGAGAGAGAAAGGTTTGTCTTATTATATTTAAATTAAATAAAAAATAAGGGGGTTATTTAGATACATTTACCAACATATTTAATGGACTATAGATTCATAATATAAAATAAATGCTTGAATATATATGAGAAGTGAGTGATTCCTTAGAGAATATTGGCATGGTAATGAGTAAATGTCGGTAGAGCTCCAAAGGTTTTGAGTGAAGAGGATGTGGGAGATTTGTTTGGTTTATATTCGAAAAGAGTCATAATTCTTTATTATTTAGGTTTTCGACACTACATATTAAACTAATCCAAACTTCAAACCCTCCCATGGTTTTTTCCCATAGTTTTCTCAAAATTGGATTGGAAAATAGTATTTTATATTTCCTATGGATGAACTTCTTAAAATATTAGGTTTTCTTATGTGGAGGTGAGTTACACCCTCAATGAAATCATTTTAAAAAGGTAAAATGATTTATAAGTCTTGGAGGGTCCACTAAAGGACCATAAAATTAAGAAAACAAAACTAAAATAAAATTTTTTAACGATAAATAATATATTGGCCAAAAATTACAATTTATATTATTTTATTACATAACTGTTGGGTAATTAGGATGTCATAAATCACATTATATAATTAAATGGTATTTATGTTTTACACCAAATTTCGACTGTCTCAGAAAATTATGAATAATTCACTATTGGATAACATTGACATCCTGATTCCAAAAATAATATTCCTATTATCTAAATTTTTTTCTAAATGTGTGAATTTTTTTTCATTAAAAATAGAAACTGACCTCTATATAAAAGTCATGGGTTTTGAAAAAAATGGCTTTCAATCCTTAATAAAAATTACAATTATAATCCGAAAAATTATTCAAACATTTATATTTAATTATAAGTAATTTATTAATAATATTTTTTTAAAATATTATTTAATTCAAAAATACATTAATTCATAAAATTAACTTTCTAATTGAATAGTCTTTCTGCTTTAGAAAATCATTACAAGGTAACAATAATAAATTAGATGTATATTAGTTATTAGATATTAAAATAATACACATGATAATAGTGCTAAGGTCTTGTAAAATAACACATTATAACACCTACATATGACCTATGTGTATGGTGTGTTATGGTTATAGACTATTGGGGTGGCTCGGATAACATCACTCAGGTGGTAGTCTCAATTAAATTCCACTTCTTCTTTTGGTGGTTCCACTCAAGATTAACGTATTCAAGATCAGCTTGGGCTTAGTCAAGAGCAAATCCTAGGGACGCCACCTTCTTTCCAAGCTCTAACAAATGGTATTTTATGGATAAATTATACTATATGAGTCTATCAATTCTATTTTCTGAGTAAATTGGATTTGCTAAAGCCCAATAATTTTACTAATCACGTGATCACTATTCAACATCAATATTAGAAATGGTAACAATTCTTAATGGTATTTTGAAATCAATAATCATTTAAAAAATGTAGTGAATATGTTATGTATCCACCTTAGATAATAATACATTTGATTTGATCAAATGGAATTTGCATTTATTAATGTTTGTGTTGTTACACTATGGGTTCAACCTGGAACATACCAATACTGCATAATAAATAATTAAGTATGGCATTAAGTGTTTTATAAATTTATTTTTTCATAGAAATGTAGGTAAATAATGAAATTCTATGGGGATATTATACATGGATATTGTATATGGTATATGTGGTACACCCAAAAATTATTTCAGGATTTTGGCTATGAATTGATGATAATATTTGGGGTGAGTTCGGTATGGGTCGTACAGGGTAATGAATGAGGAGATTATGGAGCTGATACATCCCTAGAGTATGTGAAACATGATTTCTAGTCTCAACACCCAATTCTATTATAGGGTGAGTGTAGACAACTTGTGCTATATATATATATATATAAAATTAGTGAATACTATCTTCAATCAGCTCAATAAATCCCTAGGGATGAGTGTGATGCTAGCAATGTTCTTGATCATATGACCTACCAAATACTAGTGGTATGTACTGGTATAAGCTGTAAGACACTATGAACTAGATTATAATAATGTCAAGGTCATGTTATTTAATAACATCTTCATAGAGACACATAGAGATTATAAAGAAAAAAAATTCATTAATAGTCAATAGGGGATACAAATATCATGTAACATCCAACCTAGTTTATATACCTACCATGTTTTTCAATTCCTATGCTGGGAGACAATATTTTCGATCTGTGGAATTTAGAGGATGGTTTATTGAATTCTATTAATGCATATGTAAACATATTAAGGATGACCTCATTCTTTGAGGGAGTAAATTGTACACTTATGGTCAAGGGGAACCTAAGTGACCGGTATTATTTGAGTTAGGTGAGTATGTTATGTGAGTTTAGTGGAAATGTTTCAGGTGTCAGAAAGTGAGGTTGAGACAAATCTCAATAATAAATTCATTCCATATATTCTGGATGACCACGAAGGGGTGGGACTTGAGATATATGGTTACATTATGGGATGATATGGAATGTTCAGACCCAGTGTGATCATGTTCTGAAAGTGTATTGGTCATACATTTAGATGGGACATTTATAGAGGTTCTTTAGGAAGACTTCTCATATTATTGGGAATAAGAGATTGGGTGACACTAAGGGGTCTATGTTTGAAATGACAGTGCTACTGGGAGTTGGTATCTATGATTTAGCTACATTTATGGGTAGTGGTATATTTGGTGAGACCTAACAGTGGGTTTAGTGGCTAGTAACTAGTGTAGCTCCAAATGGAGGCCACGGCTATCGATGTTGGGTTTCAGGACATGTGTATATTGTTGAGATACCAGGTTTAGAGTAGGCTAAGGAGATGAAAACATTTAGAAGTACATCATTTGCTAGATCATCTCTCTTTATTATTATGATATTTTTCCATTTTTGGTGCCCAAGGTTCACATGTATTTCTTTAGGACTAAGCAAGTGTGGTTTAGTATATTTTCATTCGTAATATTTCATGATATACATGTGTACAAAGTGTGTTCAAATCTGGGTATCGTTTTGATGCTTGTTTTATATGAGGTGTATATGAATATGGGAATCGATGTGATGTGAGTAATGTATGGGGTGTGTGGACATCATAACTCTGATGGTAATCCATATGTATATATGATGAAATGTTATTTTGGATATCAGTTGAGGTTTAGGAACTATGATAATCTGAGGAGATGTAGGATTTTATGATTTTCGTGTATTGAACAAGTATAAAATAGGAATCTGATGATATATGGGGATATTATTGGTTTCTAGTTTGAATGGTAATTTATTTTAGACCTTTATGATGTAGAGTAATGGTGGATCATCGTGGTAGTAATTTTAAGTTAAGAATTGTTAGTGTATTAACTAAATGCTTGTTTTTTGGGGATTGAGATGTGACTAGGTAGGCAACTCCTAAGGCGGGGAGCGTATGGAATGATGTTGACCTGTGACATAATAACCTCAGTAGACTATGGTGTAATATGACATGGGTATGATATGTACCATATATTCTAAAATCATGATGAATCATTGATGCGCGATTATTATTTGAGATGCTATAGCATTCCATGTTTTTGAGTCGGTCGAAAATCCTAAAAATATTTTAATTTTTTTGTATGGGTATAAAACAAACATTTATTTTTTAAAAAAATCTAATTATGAGAGTTTAATTTACCCAAATAAATATTTTTATATGGGTTATAAGCCTTGGAAATTTGAATAGGGTTTTGAGTTAGTTTTAGGGTTTTTGAACAAAGGAAACTACCATTCTGTAAAGGGTAGAAAGAGGTGCACAGTTTGATCAAACTATGTGGCCTCCCAAGAGTAATTATGTGAAAAACCAATAACCCTGGATGGGGTTTTACAAACCATGGATGTGGGGTTTCAAGACTATGGGAGGCCATTTTTGTTTTTTATAGTTGTGAATCACTTGAATTGAATGTGGTTTTGAAAATCGTGCACCAAGCCCATGCATCTGTAGTTCTTGGATAGTGGGAACCACATGGTTAACGTAAATTTACCCAAACTATTTGTGTCATTAATTTGGGTGAAATACCATAAATAATATCAAATACATATTTTATTTCTCCCATTATTATTTCCCATTTCCACTACACTAATTTGGGCTCTCCTCCATTTTACTTTTCCCTCCCTTAGGTATTTTCCTCAACTGTTCATTTGGGAATTGATTAAATATTTGTTGGTGGAAATGGATTCATCTCGATAAGTCTTTTGATCCATAAGATTCTACTTCCCTTTTACCTCCCCACTCATAATTTTAAATCCATGTATAATTTTTTCCTATTTTTAGGGGCATGTCTAATAGGTAATGTTATCTTGTTTTGGTTCATGTTAGAGGCCTCCATTAGAAATATTAGTGCCCAAAAATCTATGGTAAGTGGTGCATAAATTTATACATGATTTTTTTCATTTTATGGGGTGTGAGCTGTATATTTCAGTTGGGAAGTTCAATAGATACCCTAAAATAATAAATTATTTCTTTAAAATTTTCTATTTTATTATAAGAGATACCTATGAGGGTGCTCTTATTTCACTATAGACGTTTATGTCAGGTAAGATGCTTGGAAAAAAATTGAAGGTTTGGTTTTATATCTTTCATTAATTAAATGGAAATATTTATTTTGATAACATTGGATCCTTGGGAATGTGACATTCTCGGATGGAGTATTGAGGTGATGTTGGTCACTTGGATTGAGGTGACATAATTTTTTTGGTCAAGTATAGCATGAAATATTTGGGATGTTGGATATCACTACATTAAAGTGAAACAGTTTTTAGATTCATGAAATGAGGTCATCAGGTTAAAGTCTTGAATATTTGGACTTCTGATGGTCTTGATCATCAGTATTTAGTGCTAGTATCACAGGGGGGTGAGGTGTCGAATGATGTGGATTAGATTTTTTTGGGTAATTGTTTCTCACCAATCTTTGGAATTCTTTTGGATATTTTGACATAGTGATTGGACTCAATTGAGGTTTTACTGACCACACCTTGTTGGTAAAGGATGCTACATATTTTTATCTTTGGTGAATAATGTTGACCAGAAGATATGTTGGGGGTACACTCCGTAAGAATCCACATGGATAGTGGTGAACCATCAGTTGGTGGTGTTTTGATCATCTATTGGGGGTTGAGGTTCTCATTAATTCATGGGGATACTGGGATAAAATATTGTGATATTAATATTGTTGTTCCATGGGACGTTAGATGTTTGGTCAAAGGTTTTCATTTCATGGAGGATAGATATCATTATACCTCAGAATGCTAGTCTTTCATGCCAGTATGGATTTTAATAGTAATGATCTAAGGGAACAAGGACATGATGGGTGTGCTTTTTGTATTTTGGGTAAATGATTGATGGATAATTATGTGTCCTTTATAACGACACATCAATTTGTATTTTTATAGGTGGAACCTGAGAGTTCACGTGGAATGATTTTAATTATGGGATTCCTTATGATCTAAGTAACAGATCCTCACCCATTCAAATATATATATTCATGCATGTGCTATATTGTATAAAAATATATGGGGTAATGTATTCAAACTTATTTTGGTTATGTTCAAGGTTGGTTAAAGGCTTGTGTATGGTTGTTGAGCACAAGTGGAAGGGGTTGTTGTTAATTATGTAAAAGATATTTTTTATTTATATTCATCATCCACCGTAATAATTATTGATATAAGATAGAAAAACAAAAGTGGTGTCCCATCATAACTCTTGAAGAATTTATATCTCTATGATAATGAAAGGTATAGAGCTCAAGAGATTCACCTTGGTGATTAGGTTGTACTACATAGATTGGGTTGAATGGAAGGGGACCATGGTGGTTCTTTCATCATGCTAGAATTCCATTTTTAGTTTATATAATGAATATTTTATGTATGTATTGATGTTTTTCCATGACTAGAATACATGTTTATTATTATGTATGACTTATAATGGAAGGCTTCATCTAAGATGGTATTCCATGGGGATTATTTATTTTTTCAGATTTTCTATGCTTCTGTTGTTATTGTATTATCCTTCTATTGTTATTGTGACCTTTTTTTATTGTGTTATATTTTTTATGGACCAATATTACTATCCCCAATAAAATATATATTCTCCCCACTATAACCACATTAGACCCTTTCTACTAGTCTAAAACCTTTTTCATACAGTGAGTTTCAACTATGGCTTGTCCCCAACAATCCTGGAGCATTGTTTTGGTGGAAATTTGGGCCGGGGAGCTTTAGAATCCTTGGAATTTCAAAAGAATTTTCCACATTATTTATAATTGGTTATTCATTAATCTGATATAATTCTATGAATTCAATCTCTATTTTAGGTTATAGAGTATTAGGAATATAAAAATCGATAAATACCATCTTAAACTATTCATATTTCATAGAGTAAATTTAATCCCCTTATATTTTATTCTTGATAACATACCACCATTGATCAGATCCACCTATAATAAATAAATTACAAAATAACTTTATCATTATTTTATTTCAAGAGCATAAAATTTATTTTTAGTGCATAGATACATTACTCAACAATAACTGTCTTGGTATACCCACTAATGGAGGGTGGATTTTATTAGATAAAGGAAACAATATAATGATTTTCATTTCCTAGTGAGTTTTGATATTCAACATGGTTTACATTATAATTCATAAGTTGTGAAATTTGTGAAATAATTTTGATGAGGCTTTTCACCTAATATCTCATCCCATTTGTATTATCATCGGGACAATCACAAAATTTTCGTTTACCCAAATTATTTACTCATTTCCTCTTTCATCCGTCCATTAACATAAACAATAATTATTACTATGAGTATCATGAATCTATAATCATAGTGATAAATCATATTATATTGAAAATAATTCCAAATATTTAGTAAATTATGATAAATTCATATAAACCAACGAAATTCTTGGTTTCAATCTAAAATATATCCAATTCCATTATACATGTTTATAAAAATAATGTGAGTTAACCAAATAATAACTCTTGGGTGATTCAAACCAGATGTACAGTCAAGAAACATATTCATGATAGATAACAATAATGTATTAGTGTATTTAGAGAATAGATACACAATTAATATATTTATAAACAATATCTTATATCTCTGACAGACATTGTATACATATGGTAATCTTTAAACTCAATTTTCATAATACCTTTTATCAAAACCCGTGGAACTAGAAACCTAAAAATGGGTGAGATAAAATTTCTATTAACTATAACCATGGAAGATATTAATAGATGGTCTTAACTAAGGGTAATATAGGAATAAGTGTATGAGAACATGATCATAACATATGAAAACATACCCATCAATTTAATGACTCGTAATCAAGAGTCATTCAATATGGTATTTTCATAATGAATGGAAAGAGTCATAAAAATGAGGAATAATGAATAATAATAAAATAATACATTAAATAATATCATATTCATAATATATATAATCTTAGAATACACATTTTCAATGAAATAATATTTCATGACCATCCAGCAAGACATTCATCACAAACTAGGATTTGGCTAACCAATCATGTAACATCTTGCGAATAGGCTAGCTGACCGTGTACCCTTTTAGAGTTAGGATAACCACCCATGTACCCCTTAATACCATAATATATAGTACATTATTCAATTAATTTTATGAATATATAATTTTTTCCCAACCATTAGATAATGAAAACCATAAATAATTGTCTATAAGATCATGAAAACATTCATCAAATAATCACATCTTAAAAAACCCATGGGAGAGAACATGTTTGATGAAAACATTTATAAAAAATCATTATAATAATTCATAATATGAATGAAAAAATATTTTAACATAATATAATACACTAATGGTATCATAATGAACTTAAAATTATGTTCACATATCAAAAAACGTTTTTAAATTTTTTGGATAATACAGTTTGACAATAGAAGAAGAAATATCCCTTATCATTTTTAGATTAATAATAATAATAATTTTTTAGAAATCCATTTTTAAACATTTCATTTAATATTATCAAATAATAATCCAAATAATGGTGAAATATTTTTTTATGTAAAATATTAAAAATTTATACTTTTTAAAAAACTAGAAATTAGGGTAATATTGAAACATTATTTTCAAAAAAATTCTAAAAATGTCAGAATATTATAAAATAGACTAAAACATTATTAATTAATTGAAAAGAAAATCCATTAAAAGGATATGGTAATAGATAAGGATGGTTCCCAAGAAAAAATAAGAAGTGGGGATATGTTCACTTTTAAGCGTAACATGAGGTAAATTTTTATAAAGGTAAATGAAATTGAGAGATGAAATTTAAAACCCCAATAATGGAAAGAGTAAAATAAATTTTCTTAGGATTTAAAAATAAATTTCAGATAATTATACCCTATAGTATAAATTAGTTAATGACAAAATTAATTTTAAAATGTTATTATAAAGAAAAATTTATATTTTTATCCAATCTATCATAAAATATCTTTAACCATTATTTCATTAAACATTGAGATATTAAATACTTATTGAAAAAACATATTAGTATTTATTTAATATTATATTCTTCAAATATAATCATTCACTGCACATATATTTTTAATCTAAGGTTTAATTTCAATATTGGTTGTTAGTAATTTTGATTATTTCACATATTATTTTAAATTGTGATGTCGAACCCCAATATGTGATTTTATGATCATAATTATCAAATTATAAATATTTATTGAAATAAGTTTATTTCATTGATTTATACATCCCCATTTAAACATGTAGAATACTATGTTCATAGTTCATGGGAAGTGGCATAAAATTTGTACTTTTTAGTTAATTTTACTACATTAATATATTATAAAATAATGATAGTTAAATTTATTATCAATAATTCAGAACTATATTCATGTAATATTTTTCCCATCAATAAAATAGATATTCATCAAAAATATTTTAAAACCCACCATGTAGGGTATTAATGAAATACATACCATGTCTCTCCTTAGAGGTGGTAGTCCCCACATACAAAGGGATGACATTTTCACACTCCATTGAATGGAAAGAAGTTACAAACTGATTTATATAATAATAATAATGTTTTAAATATAATATTTTTTATTAGATATCTAATAATAACTGTATATATAATGAGGTTACAAAAATGGAGCATGTCACTCATAGAGTCAGTGGTCTTCACATAACAAGAGCACCGTTTTCATTTTTTTGAATTGTTGGAAGGGAGATAGATAATGGTTGTTAAATTAATATAATATTATTTTAATATAAAAATGATTTCTTAAAATTATATTATAATTGATATTTGTTTTAAAATGGTGGATGAGAAAGATAGAAAAGAATGTTATAGAGTGTGTGATACTCGCATGGTGTGTTTGAATGTTATCATGAAGGGTACTTTAGAAATGGATGAAATATATATTATTATAGGGGAAGGAGGCTTCCAAAATTAAATAAGGACTATATAAGACGAGTATTGGTAAATTTATGAATACTAATTATATGTTTATAGTGTTTTTAAGTTGGTGTTGGTGATCTCCTTTAATAGGTGAAAAAGAGGGAATCTGACTTGGAAATGAATGATTGATCAGAGGTAAGAATGGTAATGCAAGAGAATATGGGTTGTAAGTTGAGTAATGACTGTAGAGACAAATGATAATGACATCCCAAGCTATGAGTGTTTTTTATGATGGTTTTCCTTCATGTAAAATTACAAAAAAAAATTCTATTAATGTTACCTATTTTTACCATTCTTAACGTTTAGTTAATATTAACTAGGTTATTAATTTTTAATGTAAAAATATGTGATGAGACATCATTACAAATTTCAAGTTGTGTATTATCAATATATAATATATTTAAATAATTTAAAGTTTTATTTATATTTAAATACGTTCAAATTTAAAATAACAAGTAAAGAAAACACAATTTTTTTAAAAATACTGTTCATTAGTTAAATTATTTTTATTATTGCCTTAATTAAATTAATAATTAAATTAATATCAATATATTCTTGATTTAGAATATATTTTTTTATCATAATTTAAATGTAACATATTTATATTATTGATATAATAATACTTGGTAAATAAATTTTTCAAATAGTATCATGTCAATCATAAAATGTTCTTATTAGTAATTTTGTCGTATTAATTGAATTTTATCAATGCATTAGTATTAAAAATCGTATGTGTTATTTCTTATACTCATTTTTTATATTTGTTATACATTTTTTATACCAACTAATTAAATGGCTATATTGTAATAGTTGAATCACAATTTTTTTGTTTTATGTAATCTATGAGACAAGTTATTGAATATATAGAATTTATTTAAGATAAATATATTATAAAGTATTATGTTTTCACAACTATAACCATGTCCTTTCATAGATCTAAATAGATTCTAGTTTGTATTTATTTTCAATCCACACTTTTTTTATCAGGGTTTTTATAAGGAATTCGATATTTCAGTACAAGATGATGATAGTTATAAAGGTTGTGTCATTTCCTTTTGTTTTCAAAAAAATTGTATCAAAATCAATAAGAATGATAATTAGTTAAGAAAGTGGGGTTTCATGGATTTAATATTCCTAAATATTGTAAATTAATGATTTTTTTGAATACTTGATTTCATGAAGGCTAAGATTCACAAAGACGTGGAGAATCACAAACTAGCTTCATGAATACACAATGACATGATGGTAAATTTATGTGAATAAGAGAATGTTCATGAATGGGTCAAATTTCCCTAAATTTTTCTAATGAAATAGATTTGGGAACATTAATTTAGAGTTTAATGAAAGAAATTAATGGGATATTGGAATATTTACGAAAGGCTAATCCTATAAATATATGGATACCCCCAATTTATTTGACATAAAAATAATATGGGAAAAGGATGAATCATTATGAATTTGTGAATGCTAATAGCTTTGAAAATCAGGTATTAATTTTGAACTTGACCATTGAAAATTTATTATCTTAGTCTTAACTAATTATTATCTATCTTATAAAAATGATTTTTTAGGACTAGAAATTTCATCATGACTTAGAGTTCCATGAACAGATTTTCCTTCGGGAACATTATTGTGTTTCTGGAGGGGCTTCAGGAATGAGATTTTAATTTTCGTGTAGTCTTGAAAGTTTAAATTTTATTTAAACATAATGGTGGTTTCATGAAGGCTGGGAACCAATATCAGTTTTAAACATCTATTTTAATTTAACAGTTATTTCATGTGCATCAAATCATGTCTCCGGTGAATGAATTGTCTCATGATAATCTGGGAAAATGAATTAATTTTCAATTTAATGAAGTGAACATCAAATCATTAAACTAAGTATAAATTCACCCAATGTTCTTAGATAGGTTTAGTCAATTGAACTGTTATAATAGAGATAGTGTGTTTTCCCTAAAATGCTATGAAGTAAGTGTTCCTAGAATATAGTGACAATGTCATGAATTTTGCATTCCACGACAACTAGTGAATGTTAGTTTATGCAGGTATGACCAACACACTTTTAGAGTATTCTTCTTAGATTATCCCTTTTTGGATGACCATGTAAAATAATTTTTTTGTATCTTTTTAAGCTATGTTTTAATAACGGCATGATTCTATCAAAAATGATTTATAAGTACCTTCCAATGTGGTAAAATGATATGTTGTTTTAAAAGAAAATATGAAACCCTGATTCACCCCTCCCCGCTAAGAGTTTTCTAGGGTCCTATAAGTGGTATCAGCTCCAATGATCACCTATGATGGATTAAACAAAGTAATTTTATTTTATTTTTAATATTTGTGTGTCTTTTCTATGTCATAAATGAACATAAGTTTTGATGAAGATTTTTTATCTCTAAGATGAAGTGTATATCAACCAATACCAAGATAAATTAGAAAAATAAAGAGAATATAAATTTAAATAATTACCTAATATCTAAATAAGAGTTATTTTCTGGCTCTGCAGCCCTTTCTGAAAATAAATATATATCATGCCTGGATAGTAAAGGGTAGGTGGTCAAGGTTTCCAACAATGAGAAGGAAAAACGTTCTACCTCATGTTAAAAAATAATCAATTTAGAAGCGGTATGGGTTATCACCTTTTAATGTTGTTGAAAAAAGAAGGATCATTGAAAATGTGGTGATTTTTATCATTCTAGAACCTCAAAATAATTTTTAGTTGATAAATTATTATATTTTATGCATGATATTAATGATGAAACATTCCCCCTTAGTTTTGGAGTCTTTAAATGTATCTATATAGAGATCACCTAGGTGAAAGGAGAAGATGATTATTTGAAAAAAAAATTGAACATAAATATACATAAATGTTTAATAATCCATAGATAGGTTAGAATCCCTGAAGATATAAATAGATAACATGAAATAATATCATCATACTATATCAATGAAATTTATGGGAATGATGGAACAAAACATAATCTAGACGAAAATATACATACAATAAAAGAATATTTTATGAATATAATTGAAGTCAAGGGATAAAAATTTAAATAAAAATCTATGAATATAATGGAATGTGACTCTATGATTCAGAATAATGTGAATCTCCATGAAGATGATGTTGATGGAATGAATAAGTCTTATTGGGAGACCATGATTATGAATGACGGTCGTAATATCATTCTCAATATGAAATTTCTTGATTTGGTTGTTTTTTTTTCAATAATGAGAAGATATATATTTCATCTTATGTCACGACCTGTCCCAGTGGGGCTCAAGCCGCAACTCCCCAAGCCCGCCTCCAATAGTCCTGGGGCTGGTGACTAGCACTGAGTAGGCATGAACTAACATGGGAGGCATTGCCTATAAACATGTACACACGCACAGGAAAAGATGCATGTATACACTAAAAGAAGGAAAGGATGCATGTATACACTAAAACCCAACCAACTGAGTATGATAGGAAAGTAAAGTACATCAAGTGTAAATCCCTGGTCCAAAAGTACAAGCCCACCAAAAAGAAATCCTGTAACAAAGTCCTACTTATAAGAAAGGTGATGGGACTGTAGTCTATAGCCGTAGGGACACACCTCGGCCTGTCTGATCTCACTAAGTACCATCTGGTCCTGGTCCTCCTAGAATCATGTCAAAGGCTCGCTCTTTTGCACAAGATTACACGTGCGGGCGAACCCCGTGCAGGGGTGAGTATAACAATACCCAGTAGGACACCCAGAAACCAAAAAAGAAATACAACAAGGGAAAATACCACAGAGGAAAGATACAGTCATCTCCACACAGTATATGTCTAAAGAAAATTCCACAAGAATATCTAGATATACTCATGAAAAATCAACTATTGCGAATACTACAACTAGGATACAGCTCGACGATTTCACTAAGCATGCAAAAGGGAGAACACACTCCTAGGTTTGTAGAGAGAGGTATGAAGTACTCATTCTGGGAGAACACACTCCACAAGTACCTTGAGAACATAATTCTTAGATGAGGATCACAACCAAGTCATGGGGTGATTTCGAGAACTCAGTCTAAGCTAATCCGCTAAGCAGAGGATCGGCACCTGAGTAAAGTTGGTCACGTCGATACCAAGAACTCTTCTTGAGGTTCCAGTAATGAATAGATGATCCGGCTCTAAGTCTCATAGAGGGGATTCCAAGAACTCAATTCAGGGTGTTTTGGTGAAGGGATCATACTCCTGTTTAAAGGAAATGATTCCAGAACCTTTTGGAAAACGACCAAGGGTACGAACCCTAAGAGAACTAGTCCATGTCACAGAAGATAATTGGCTCAAGTCAACCAGAAAATGTTACATGGTGTGTAGTATGGTTACACTCTATGTTCCTTGACCCTGGGTACTTCCCATGAAAACAGCCCGTGTCATTCGTTCAAGCTGTGTAAAACCAATCTACATGGTGTGTAGAAAAGGTACATGACATGTTCCTTGACCCCGGGTACTGCCCGTGTAACCGGCCCGTGTCATTCAGCTTGTCGAATATAACAAAACTACATAGTGTGTAGATGAATCACATGCCCTGTCCGAGCACCTAGGCTCACTCCGTGTACACTATCCATGTGCCCGTACACAATCTCTGTCCATGTCCGGGTCGCCTGCTCCTGTACCAGTACACGGGGTATCCCGTGTATCTTGCCGGGTCTGGTCGGGGAGGGGTATGCGCGGCGTGTCCTTGGCTATGTACCCTTCCCGTTTCCATGTACTCTCAGAGTGAACTCAATGCAATCCCACCGACGAACACGCACCGTGTATCCCATACTACATGGCGTGTTGTCGGGAAAATTACCGAATCGTCATCTTCCTCCACGCGCCTCGGATAATCCTCCGGATCTTGATCCAACCGTTCCATCATCACAAAACTCTAGATTTGGGGTCGTCCTGCCCCTACAAAACTGATTCCATCAGTTTCTGGATTCCGATCGGTCTTGAAAATGCATCTTGATCCGTTTGCACGAAACGATCAAAGAACAGGAACTTCTGAACCGCATCGATTCATCCACCGCCATCGATGTCGCACCTCTTCTATGTCTCCTTGACAACAGATCTCTGATTTCACATCGTTTCTCCAAAAAATGAATGTGCAATGATCGATTTCCCCCAAGAACGCATAGAACACAACAAAGAACGTGAGGGGGAAGAACTAGAATCAAAAAGAGGGGTGAACCTTTATCGTTGTTCTTGACGATCCGGGTTTGCCGCCGTTAGATTGAAAACCAATACAATCTCAAGAATCAAATCCTCAAATCCCCGCATGAACCCATCCCTCAAGAACGATCCACCCGCGGGCTAATCTGTTTGTGGATTAGTCTGTGTTTGTTGTGGAAATCAAAAACGGGGAAGGAAAAATCAAGACAAACATCCTTCCTGGATTTCGCGGAGTACGTCGGTAATGATCTTGTCGCTGCATCATTATCACCACCTTGGGAGGTTTCCTCCATAGCCTCCAGAGCCGTCAAGGGTTTTAGTGCTATGGAAGTTGTAACCCTGATCCCTTGAAAAATCTCCATTTAAAAAGATAATGGATATATCTGTAACAAATATCTAAAAAAATATTTTAATAAAATATTTTATTACGGTTGCGTCCAAAAACCAGATTTTACTACTGACCTTCACCAGCCGATGTTAGGCCTCGCCTAAGTTAAAAATTCTGTTTTGAATGCAATGGTGCCCTCATATTTCTGATCCGAGCACCTGTTCATGAGTTATTCTACTTTTTCAGTAAAACAGCTTGCGAGCGTTTATTTAATTATTAAATTAAATTCAAGCATTTCTTCCGGGCTCACCGGGCCTCGGAAATACACGCCGCCTCAGATCCTAGTCTTGAATTAATTCCCATACAATATTAAAATAATACATGGAATAATCCAGAACATTACATCAAACCCACCTTAGGGCTTTTACACCCCCGAAAATCCAAAACAAAGGCTACTAAAAAAGATGTGGGCACTGCATGTGAATCTGAGCCTCCCGCTCCCACGTGCTCTCTTGGACATTCATGTGCTACCACCGAACATGCCCCAAGGGAATATCTTTCCCAAGAAAAATATTCTCCTATCGATCCTCGATCTCCACTGGGTACTCAGCAAAGGTCTCTCGATCATCGATGTCCTTCTCGCTCCATTCGATGACGTGTGATGGATCATGCACGTACCTCCGTAGCTGTGACGCATGGAAGACATTGTGTGCCCGGTCTATTTGAGGAGGTAGATCCAAGAGATATGCTACCTCCCCCAATCTACTCAAAATCATGAAAGGTCCAATGAACCTTTCAGATAGCTTTACACCTCATCCAAAACTTCGTAATCCCCGTCGAGGTGAGACCGGAAGGAAAAAATGGTCTCCCTCCTCGAACTCCAAGGGTCTGTGCCTCCTGTCGGCATATGACTTCATCCGACTCAGTGTGGTCTTCATCCGCTCCTAGATGACATGCACCTTCTCTTTATTAGCTCTCACAATCCTTGGGCCCATGACTGCTGACTCTCCAGTTCACTCCAATAAAGTTGTGACCTGCAGGGTCGCCCGTATAGAGCCTTGAATGGTTCCATACCAATAGTGGAATGATAACTGTTGTTAAAAGAAAATTTCACCAGTGGTAGGTGATCCTCCCTGCTATGTCTGAAGTCATGTATGCAAGCCCAAAGCATATCTTCCAGAACCTGAATGGTCCGCTCTGTCTGACCATCAGTCTTGGGATGGAACGCTGTGCTCAAGCGTATCTGAGTTACAAAATATTCCTACAATCCCTTCCACAATAGGGATGTGAAACGTGGATCACAATCTGAGATGATCATGGATGGAACTCCATGAATTCGAACTATCTCCAACACGTAGAGGGGTCCCAAGCTCTCCACTGAACTCTCCTCTCGTACTCGCAACTGGTGATAGCCTGATCGTAGATCAACCTTTGAGAACCATCGTTCCCCTCTAAACTGGTTGAAGAGTACATCGATACTCGGTAGGGGATACTGGTTCTTTAAGGTCACCTAATTCATTCGATGGTAATCCAAACATAGCCTGAAGCTCTCATTTGCCTTCTTGGCTAACAGAATTGTGGCCGCCCCGGGTGAAACGCTGGGTCTCACAATTCCCTTCTTTTTCATGTTGTCCAGCTTCACCCTCAGCTCACGAAGCTCAGCAAGAGCCATCTGATATGCTGATGCTGATATCATTGTCATCCCAGGTCACAACTCAATACATAGATCTATCTCGAGATGGGGAGGTAGCCCGGGGACATCCTCTGGGAAGACGTCCTCATACTCATCCATTACTACTAGAAACTGGAAACTCGTAACATCTGCTACACCAAGGGATAGGCTAGCCAACTGATCTGAAATCGTTTGTTCCCTCCTAAGAAAGAGTCCATACCGTGCTGGATGGGTCTCTCTTTCACCAAAAAAAAAGAGAACGTCATTCCATCACTACGGACACACCGCACCCTTCGCCTAAAACAGTCGATCTGGGAATGAACTATGGATAGACAATCCATACCAAGAATGACATCGTAAGGCCTCAACGCTACAACCAAAAGGTTCCTACCGAAACTCTCACCTCCAAAGGTCAGGTCACAGTATCTATAGTGGTGTGTGATCTCTGAATATTCTATAGTCGGTGTTTCTAAGTGTATGGGTCGAGTCAACAACTCTACTAGAATATCAGGTTCTAGAACCTATGTTTATCAATATGGAAGCCAATGTAGAAAAGACACAGATAGTAACTCTATTCATTCTGGGAGTAACTGGGTCATAAGCCTCTACCGCCTGTAGGTGTCCCTGCCTATGTCCACCAACTCCCTAGGCCTGGGGTGGACCTCCTGGGGGTGGTGGTGGCCAAGGGTCAAAATATAGACCACCTCCAGCTACTCTCCCAGCTCCTCTACCACATCTTCCTCCCTGCTGATCTGTCTACTCCACACGTTTCCTCTACCTCAGTGGTCCATCCACTACTCCTATGTCAGTAGTACGGTGGGTCGGACAATCCCAAGCGAGATGTCCCCTGCTATCACATGAGTAACATCGCCTCTCTTGAGGCTGGATGGATGCACCCTACGAACCCTATATGGAAGATCCCCAATCCTGAGATCTCCTCTAAAAACGTCTCCCATGCCTGGGTCCCTGACGTCATCTCCCAGCTGCTGAGGTCTCTGATCCAGCTCACCCACTACTGACATCTGCCGGTTGTCTATGCTCTGCCATGAAGCGCTCAACCACCAGAGCCCCTCGAGCACCCCAGCATAAGTTGGAATGATCATAGAGATTATTATAGCTCGGATATCTCTGCGCAAGCCCCACTCGAATGTCCGAGCTCTGAAGTACTGATCTCTGACCATATCTATCGAGTACCGTGAGAGGTCAGTAAACCGCGATGAATTGTCATCCACTGTCTTGGTTCCCTGCTGAAGCCGAAGAAGCTCTTGTATGCATATTTCTCTCAGTGTAACCATCAAAAACTCATCTCTGAAGAGATGCTCAATCTCCGACCATGTGAGTGTCGCCTCGTCGTGAGTCTGGATAACCAATCTCCACCATCGTCCTGTCGAGCGCTGCAGAAGGCTCACTGCAGGATCACCATCTAATCTACTGGGGTCCTGACGAAATTGAAGACTCTAGACACTGCCTCAAGCCAGTCCTCCACTGCGTGAGGGTCAGGCTCACCTCGAAACCTGAGGGGTCTCTTTCTCTGAAACTCATGGAGTGCGCTCAGCCTGCACTCCTCCTCCACTGGTACAACAGGCACTAAACACTGCTCCATAGGTGGCGGGATAACTGGCACACCACCTCGTGGTAAAACTGGTGGATATGGTCCATGTATCGAAGCTTCATCACTGAGGGGGTCATCCTCGTGATCGACCTGCTGAATCCTAGTGGGTCTGCATCGCGGAGGCATCTTGTAAGGAAAAAAGATGTATCTAAGTCAGTGAGTGTATCTAGATAGATGACTAAAAAGGACATGGAAACCACAACCCATTCCTATATGATGAATGTACCATTATTTTCCCTGCAACTAGTGTTCTCATTTTCTGAGTCGAAAATAAATTTATCAGATTGCTGGTGTATGGATACATCGGCCGCCCGCACCAACACCGGGGTCCCTGGCCTGAAATCCAAACTCGAAACACTTAACACTCTTGCCCCAACCAACTCACAGACTCTCGGTTCTAAGGAAGAAATGACCACCTCTGATACCACTCTGTCATGACTCGTCCCAGTGGGGCATGAGATGCAACTCCCCAATCCCGCCTCCAATAGGCCATGGGTTGGTGACTAACACCGAGTAGGCATGCTACTAACATGAGAGGAATTTCCTATAAACCTGTACACACACACACATCTCCATGACCACAAAGCTGAAAAGTAAAAACTACTAAAAAAACGAAAGGATGACTGAATACAATAAAACCCAAACAACCGAGTATGAATAGAAAGTAAAGTACAGAAAGTGTGAAACCCTGAGCCCAAAGTACAATCCCACAAAAAAGAAAGCACGTAACAAAGTCCGACCTGTAATAAAGGTGCTGGGACTTTATTCTGTAGCCATAGGAAAACACCTCGGCCTATCTGATCTCACTGAGTACTGTCTGGTCCTGGTCCTCCTGGAATCCTGTCAAAGGCTTGCTCATCTGAACAAGACATGACACGTGCGGGCAAAGCCAATGCAGGGTTGAGTATAACAATACCCAGTAGAACACCCCAAAACCACAAGGAAATACATCAAGTTAAAATACCACAAAGGAAAGATACAATCAACTCCACACAGTATATGTCTAAAGAACATTCCACAAGAATATTCAGATATACTCATGCAAAATCGACTATCGCGAATACCACAACTAGGATCCAGCTCGACGATTTCACTAAGCATGCAACGGGAAGAACACACTCCGAGGTCTGAAGTGAGAGGTATGAAGTACTCATTCTGGTAGAACACACTCCAAAAGTACCTTGAGAACATGATTCTCAGATGAGGATCATAACGAAGTCATGGGGTGATTCCGACAACTCAGTCTGAGCTAATCCGCTAAGCAGTGGATCGGCGCCCGGGTAAAGTTGGTCACGTGGATACCAAGAACTCTACCCAGGGATCCAGGAATGAATAGAGGATCTGGTTCTAAGCCTCACAGAGGGGATTCCAACAACTCTATTCAGGGAGTTCTGTTAAAGGGATCATACTCATGTGTAATGAAAATGATATCGGAACCTTCAGGGAAACGACCAAGGGTATGAACCCTAAGAGAACTAGTCCAATTCATAGGAGAAAAGTGGCTCAAGTCAACATAAAATGTTACACAGCATATAGTATGGTTACACACTATGTTCATTGACAGCGTGTAATGCCAGTGCAAATGGCTCATGTCATTCGTTTAAGATGTGTAATCCCAAACCACATGGCGTGTTGAAAAGGAACACGCAGTGTTCCTTGACCCCGGGTACTGCCCATGAAACGGGCTTGTGTCATTCAGCTTTTCGGATAGAAAGAAACTAAATGGAGTGTAGAAGAATCACAAGATGTGTCAGAGCATATTGGATCGCTCCATGTACGACGGCCATGTGCTCGTACACGGCCTCTGTCCACGTCTGTGTCGCCTGCCTGTGTACCAGCACACGGGTTATCCCGTGTATCTGGCCGGGTCTATCCGGGGATGGGTATACACTGCGTGTCCTTAGCTGTGTACCATGCCTGTGTCCGTGAACTCTCAGAGTGCACTCTAAGAAATCCCTCTGAGGAACACACGCCGTGTATCCCATACTTCAGGGCGTGCAGTCCGGAAAATTCCAGAATCGTTGTCTTCCTCCGTGCGCCTCAACTAATCTTCCGGATCTTGATCCAACCGTCAGATCATCACAAAACTCTAGATTTGGGGTCGTCCCACCCCTACGAAATCTATTCTGTCAATTTCAGGCTTTCGATCGGTCTTTATAATGCATCTTTTTCCATCCGCATGAAATGCTTGAAGAACAGGAACTTCCAAACCGCATCAATTCATCCGCCGCCATCGTCGTCGCACATCCGCTAGGTCACCTTGACATTGGATCTTTGATTGTGGATCATTGCATAAACAAAATCATGCGCAAAATTTGATTTTCTCCAAGAACACGTAGAATTCAACGAAGAATTCGAGGGGGAAAAACAATTATCAACAAGAGGGGCGAACCTCGATCGTTTTTTGTGACGATCCAGGTTTTCCACCATTAGACTGAAAACCAAAACAATCTCAACAATCAAAGCCTCAAATCCCCGCATGAACCGATCCTGCAAGAATAATTGACCCATGGGCTAATATATTCATGGATTAGTCTGCGTTCGTAGTGTAATTCAAAAACGTGGAAGGAATAATCAAGACAAACATCCTACCCGAATTTCACGGTGTTCGTCGGTGATGATCTGGTCAATGTGTTGTCGTCGCCGCATTGGGAGGTTTCCTCCAGAGCCTCCAGACCAGCCAAGGGTTTCAGGGCTATGGAAGTTGTAACCTTGATCCCCTGTGAAATCTCCATTTAAAAAGATAAGGGATTTCACTGTAACAAAGATTTAAATAAAATATTTTATTACGGTTGCGTCCATTAATCAGATTTTACTACCGACTTGTGTCGGCCGATGTTAGGCCTTCCCTAAGGTAAATACGATATTCTGAACGCAATGGTGCTCTCTGATTTCTGATCCAAGAAGCCGTTCATGAGTTATTCTACTTTTTCAGTAAAACCACATGTGAGCGTTTATTTAACTATTAAATTAAATTCAAACATTTGATCCGGGCTCATCGGGCCTCAGAACTGCATACTACCTCAGAGCCTGGTCTCGAATTAATTCCCATATAATATTAAAATAATACATGAAAAAATCTGGGACATTACATCTTTTTAAACGATTGAAATAGTTTTTGCTAATAATCAATGCTCACTAGGGGATTTTATGGTCATAACACCTCTAACATGGGATAAGAATATCATGAAATCTTTTAATACTATATCTAAAGTAGATTATAATAAATGGGTATCATCCACACCATATTTTAATAATATTTATAAATCTCTTTCAATTAACCATGCTGATTATAAAAAATTTGTGAACCAATATGGATGAAGATAGTAGAGAAAAAGCATACCATCATGATAGTGTAGATATGTAAAATAATGTGGAAGCTGGTTAAACATAGAGATCACACCAAATCATGATGAATACCAAAAAATATAATATGTATTATTTTGTAAAATCACTATTTTTAGTTAAATGATGGTGTTGTAACTATTTTGGGAATTCTGCATTATATTATAGGTAGAATCCACAACATGTAAAAGTATAAAAAATCCTATTTCATGTTGGAGAAATCAATAGAATTATATGAATCCACCACAGGTCCAGAATAATATGTAGAATTCAATAAAATTTGGAAATTTTGATAGTATCTATGATTTATGAAAACAAATTGTTCACTATGCAAGTATACGTATATATCATCATGTATGCAAGGTTGATAATAAAATAATATAACATAATCTGGAAATGAATGAATAAGCTAACTTGGGATGAAGTTAAAATAATATTGTGAACTAAAATTCTTATAACAATATCTCAAATAAGAAATCTTAGAAGGCCATGAATTCTATATCCATGAATTTGGAGCATAATGAATAAAAAAATAACTACTTAGAGGAAAGACACTCATAATAACCCATGTGTAACATCCAAACACTATTCAATAGTTCCAAAAACCATGTCAGTTATTTGGAATAAATATATAGCAATAATGGGGAAATAATAAGATGAAAAAGATAAGTATAGAGAAAAAGGAAAAGATAATATTCCACATGTTTATGACATAGTGTGTGAGAGTTTGAAAACAAAATCCAACAGCTGTGTTAAAAAGGTTTTGTGAGATAGATATAAGAAATTTGGTCTCATTGAAAAACGGTTGTTTATCCCTGAAAATAATAAATTTTTAAGTCCTCAAGAGGAGTAATAATGTATCATACATGAAGGTTGTTAAGAATAATACTTATTCACTCAAAGGAAACTAGAATATGAAGGGATCCATGCAGCCTCCACATAAATCAAAATTAATTTTTAGATGTAAAATCCTGAATACTAGAGTAAATGAAGAAACTTGGTTGAGAAGATCATTTCAACCTCACTGTTCATATTGATGAAGTAAAGACTATCCACCTTAGTCCCATAATATTTTTATTTTTTATTATTGAATATAATTCCAAGAATTCAGGGTGAATAAAGTTCCCCATTGGAGAACCTAATAAGTAGTGAGTTATTTCAATTATTGTTAGCAAAGATTAAAAAATCACCATATTTTAATTGTTCTTCAATTTGGTATTCAAATAGAAATATGTTGGATGATCAATTTTTGATGAATTTAAATATGTTTTATTCTAAATGGCTAGGATAATGAATATACCATACTTACATGAAGTTATTTTTGGTATCCTATATAACATTTGTTTAGGAATATTATCCTTGATGATGGTGTGGATGTTTTCTAATGCGGATAGTCACATATTAGAGATCCATTCTGGTGTATTCTCTATAATAAAATTCTTATAAATAAATTCACAATGAGATCCACCATATGGATATATGAAGAAGTGTTTCCCTAGAGGGGATAAAAATAAGTAGTGAGGAAGAATTTAACACAGTTATTATTCCAATTATTAGTAAAAATTATTAGTCTAGAATTTTCATGAAGATAATGTCATTGGAAAAGTACCTTTTACCATGGATGAAAGGTAATTACACTAGAATAAATCTTTATTTCTTCACATCTCATGAGGTATCATGATATGTGGGAAAAAGAATGTTTAAAAAGATAAAATAGTGGTAGTCCGAAAATACCTTTAGGGATCACAAAAATATGATGATTCAAATGAGGAATCATATGAGGAAACTATTCCTGAAGAAACATCATCATACCCTCACAAGATAAATAGAGTAGAAGAAATTTATCACTCCCACATCATTCCGGATTTTACCACACCTAAAAAAAATTGATAATGATAAATGATGCTTATTTTTCATTCCTATCAATTTCATAAGAAATCTCATTTGAAAAAGTAGTAAAGGAAGATAAATTGGTATCAGATATATGAATCAAGAGGTATATTCTCGGTAGACACATTTTTGTATTATAATTTTCTATGGGAATCGATAATGAATTATGGAAATTTTATGATGTTCATTGGTCTATAGTTTTTGTGGGTAGAAATTACAGAAGTTGGGGAGAATTATTTTTTAGTAATAAATGTGTTGGATGATTGAGAATGAAACAAGAAATTGAATCTAATAGTATAACTGATGTAGAGTATCTCTTTACTATAAAGGATTTAACTCAACTATTATGGATAATGAACAATTTAATGATATTTGGGATGCGATGAAATATCCAATGTTGATTCACTGTGACGACAAGATCATGAAAAATATTATGAAAAAACATGTTCAGAGCTCTCATACCAAACAATTGAGATCATAAATCACTTTATTAAAGAGATATTTGAGGAAATATTCATTAAAATATATCATGTTTTTAGTAATCAAAATGTGTCTAACTTTATGACTAAGCCATTGGAAGCACTTATATTTGGTAAACATCGGGTTAACATTTGTATTATACTACCTCAATGTGATTGAGGAGGTTATGGATGGTCCCCTCTTCTGATTTGTGTTAAATGTTATAATCTTTTTATAGAAGTGATGCTGGTTTATTGGGGGATATATGATCCAAGTTGAGTCAGTTTTGATCTCTAAAAGTAAAAATATATGTTATTTTGGTTTATTGTCAAACGGTGGAATAGATAAATTTATTGTTATAATGATTTTTTAGTTAGAAGAATATGAAAAACCATGTAATGCATCTGTGACATGATTATATATAGGTGTTATGAATAAATAGTTAATTATTTCACATAGCTGATCTTGTGAATATTTAACAATTCCAAAACATGAGAACCCAACTAATTTCCCCGTATTGGCTTCTACATTAATTTTTTCTCATATAGACACAGTGTTTGGGAAAAGTTTTCTCACCTTTTAGATTTTTTTGTACTTGTTCATTATTGAATTTGTCGAACCTAGTTCCAAGAATCACAATTGAGGATATTGTTAAAATGAATGACATTCACAAATGGAAATATAGTCTATATTGTGTTTTTTTTAATCAAAACTGGGTTGATTTGGGATTTTTCAATTAAATATATCTTATAGTATGATATTTCTATAGTCATATGTTTTTAGAATACGCAATTTCAAGATTATTTCGACTAGAACAAGATGTGGAGGATTTTGAATAAGGTTCAAGAATGTGAGATGGCATGATGGTAAATCTACACAATAATGTGAATGTTCACAAAAATGTAAAATTTAAATTGAGATTTGAGAATGCATGATCTATGAAAATATGATTTCAAATATTTAGGAAAAAACTATTGGGATCATGTATTCATTATGAAATTTAGACCCTATAAACCCCTAGCTACCCCCACATCATTGAAAATTAAAATAACTGGAGAAAATATGGAATCATTCTGATTTCATGATTCTAAATGATTAGTGAATCATGTATTCATTTTTAGCCTGAGCATTATGAAAGTACTATATTAATATCAATCAATTCTTATGTATCTCATAAAAAGGATTTTCTTGATTACATGGTATTTTGTTGTGAAATAATGTTTTTCCAACGGATATCTGTTCACAAAGGCAGTTTTCTTCATTATCGGTTTTGAAAATAGAGCTTCATGAATGTCTGTGTGTTCAAAAGTTGAAATTTCATTGAAATATAATGGGTGGTTCACAGATTATTGGTTATTCATGGATAATATTTTTGATCATATGGTTTATGTTAAAAGTGAATTCAATTGAATCAACTAAATTCTATGCTATAGGATTAGTCTCCTACTAGTTAGGAGAAAATAAATTAAATCCAATATACTGAAGCTACCTTCAAGTGATTAAATTGAGTATAAATTCACACAGAGCTACGAGTTAGGGGTCAATGGATGTGTTCCCAGGGAGGAAGTTTATTGTCCCCAAAATCTTAAAAATTTAGTTTTCATGGAACATAGTGACTATGATTGGACATAAATATTCTACAAAAAGTAGAGAGGTTTATTGGATTTCGATAAGACATACATGTTGTTAGTGTATTCTCTATAGACTATCCCTTAGTGGTGAAACAAGTATAATGGTGGAGTTGTCTCTCAACATGTGATTTTTTAATAACATTATGATTCCATTAAACAAGTTGTACAAGTTCATACCATTGTGGGAACAAGATACATTATTTTAAAAGAAAAATTTTACACCCTAATTCACCCCTCTTATCATAAGGTGTTCTAGGGCCCTAAAATAACCAATCCAAATTAGTATAGATGCACGCTCACCCATATATATATATATATATATATCATTTTAATGATTTTTTGGATGGCTTCAATTATTGGTATACATAGTAAAAGCTCACATCATTCATTATCAGCATCTATGCCACTATCATAGGAGTTTCATTCAGTATTTAGTTTGTGAGAAGATTCATTATATCAGATTTTACATGAATTGTAGTACTACTTTTATTTATATTATATATATTTAATTAGTAATTATCTTTCATAATCCACATATTTATGGGGGTATTACCTCTAATGTGTACATTTTATACCCTCACGTCCCATCTACAACTCATGGCCTATTGGAGGATGGATTTTTGGTGTAAAAAATATAACAAATAAATATTTTAAGATATATTTATCTATAACTAAGTTATATTTCTATGATAACGTTCATTATGTGAAACCCTACGATTAAATGAACTCTGATATATTATTGAAATATTATTTATTAATATGATAGTTATCACTTAGTCATTGGATTGGTGTGTATTAATTAGACTGACCAAATTATAAAATATTTAAGATTTACACATGTATAAAATGAATTCAATTATTATCAATTGATTAGATATGATAATGAAAACCTTTTGAATGTAAAATCTATATTTTTCAGAAAACCTATTTTTATGTGTGAAATGTGTCTTTATCTTAGTAAATTAGATTTATCACTGCTGGGAATTATTTTTATGAAATTTATATACTATAAATTCAATGGAATTATTTAAAACTCATATAATGTTTTTTATTGGATGAGGATAACAATAAATCTAATTTTATGCTCAAAATGTATTTTTCTTGAAAACAATTTTCCTAACATCTTATTCAATTATTTTAAAAGGAATACCATCAATATATATGATATTTAATAAATAAAAATATATTCATTGTTTTGAATAAATATGCTAACATTTTTCAATAGGCCTCATTTATTTTTGGTTCATTGTGAATATTAACTGAGATAAATATTTGTCACCTCATCGTGGGTAAAATGGATAAAACATTTATAAAACCATGATATAATGTCTCAAAATCAACCAAAAACTTAGTTTTATTTAATATAATGGAATAAAATATACCATAGACTTCTAATATTAAAATAAATGTCTTTTTCTTCTGTTATATCATTATAATTAAATTTATATTATTTTAAGTAAAGTAACCTAAAATATGTCACTCATTATTTTAATGTCACTGAATTTATTACATAAGTATAAATTTAGGATAAGTTCTTTTAGAAATATTTTTTGAGAAAGGAGTTAATTTTCTTACCTTTTTAACTTATTTATAATATTTTGTAATTTAAAAAATACACTAAATTCTTAAGAAATGTCAATATAATATTTATTTAATTAGTATAAAAATATAATAAATTATTTTAAAAAAAATTAAATTAAATTAAAATTGGTGATTTATTTGGTTCCATGAAGTTTAGAGATAAAAGTAAAATTTTAGGGATGTGGAAAAGGTTTATATTCTAATTTGATAACTACTATGATGAATTTAAAGACAAATTAAATGAGAAGTACCAAAAATGACATTAATTCTATTTTATGCAATATAAGAATATATTAAGTTATTTAAAAAACATAAAAATATTGAATCTAGGAATATAGGATGAAAAATTGTCTAAAATAGTTTATCATTAAGATTTATAATACAGTTTTTACCTTTAATTTAAAATTATAACCCTCTAATGCTAAAACGTGATTACAATGTTTGCGATTAATATTTGTAAATTGTCGGTTTAACCAAAACAATAATGTCTAAAATGACTAACAAACCTATATTAATTTCATTTTCTAATGATATTTCAAACTTATCATTTTATTCAAGGAATATATTTCCATTTGGAAGAATTTATCATCAGAATGACTAAATTATATCTTGATTTCTTTTTCAATTTCATGTGTTTCATTTCCATTCATATAAAAAGGAGACCCATTATCTCTTTTATTTAATGAAATTTTATCGATATATCTCAACTGAACTTTTTCAAATTATAGTTTCAACTTACCTAACCATTAATTAAATGTTTTATTCTTCCTACCAATATCATTCCAAGGGTCCTTAAGAAGTTATCAATTTGTATCCTTACCTAGATGAGGTATTCTAACTACCTAACCTATTTCAATAAATTTCATATTATAAATTATATTAATCTATGGTTTTCATCATAAAATAATAAATTAAACATACTAAATATACATTAATGTTATTATTATTATTTAACTTCCATAATCCACTGTAAATTTCATCAAATGGTAGGTGAATGTATCGTTCATGCGTACCTATGGACAATCGCTTCCGTATGGTGAAACAATTAATTTTCTGTACAGTATTTAATAGATGGATACTATGATGGGATTAAATTTTATATATAATATTTATCATGTTATTATGAATCTATAATTATAATATGTTATCTACCACCTTGCATTGTAGTTTACTATAAAATAATAATGTTACACATGTGTCTGTGTGGACTGCGACGTCCAAGAAGCGATGGGATTTTGTTTTTCACTCTTATCATGGAACATAATAAGGATATATTTAATGAATATATATTTTATATGAGACATAATAAGGGTTTTGTAAAGATTATTATTATTTAACATTATTTGGTTCAATTAGTTGAAAATTGAGTATAGCATTCATACATATGTTCGACATACTTTCACAAAGAATGATGTTTTATTTTCTTATGTCTTTAAAAAATATTTATTTTAGAATAAATTCAAATTCATTAACATCATTCAATATACACTAGGGTTAAACCGAACACTATTTATTCATGCTCTTCATGTATAATGGAAATTTAATTTTTATTAATTTTAAAAAAATTATTAAAAAGAAAACTTCATTTTGGTTATCGTAGGGGGATTTTTATATATTTCTAAGAACATATATTTTTTTAATAAACATAAAAATACTAGATTTTAATTGAAAACAATCTTTTCGTATAAATGTTTATAATTTTTATTAATATTTTGATTTTGTTATAAATTAATAATAGTACAATTATACATCAATAAATCCAATTTAGTTATTTATAATCCTTTTCATAATAAATTTAGATATAAAAAAATTGTAATATTCAAAACATTTTCGTTTTAAAAACCCAATCTATCATTCCATCAGTGAAAGTAATTTAAAAAAAATATTCCAAATATGTGACATAAATTATCCTAGATGGATTACATATTTGTATTCAATATAATTTATAATTTACAATATGGCACACCTATTTTTTTATAATGATGATTACAGAAAATAGTAAAACTTAATTATGGATATTATGGTAAAAATGAGTTTACATAGTGGTTAATCATAGAATGTTTAGAGAAAGAAACGAGCCAAGGTGTTTTATAACACTATTATATGGTTTTATTTAGACCTTATCCCCTATATCATTCATAATGGACCATTTTATGGTCATAGGTACATGAAAAAACACTGTTGGAAATCACCCTTTCAAATATATTTCAAGTGTGTGACTCACCCCAGTTATAAAATCCTCCTATCCTCTACACATTCCACTATCAAACAATTTGGTTCATCAATGTCCTACCCAAATAACTTCCCAGCATCCATACACTCATCATGTAATACTTATTTTTTTTAATAAATCCAACATTTGATGGATTTAGTTCAAACATAGGGAGGATACTCGAAAAAGACGTAATGCTATTCAACGACCATCTTCCTTTATTTTTCTCCACATAGGGAAGTTTTTATTAAACCATGATGATATAATAACCTCAATATATTACATATTCTTGGATATTGTTATAATTTCTTCATGACCTATAAGTATCTCCACTTCCATCAAATGGATTATGGAATCATCATTCATGTGTTCGGCTGACTACCACCTATTGAATCGATGTCATACATTATTCCATTTACACCTCTCAGGTTTTGGAATGATTATGGTTATAAAGAATATATATGATATTGATAACATATTTATACCTTTTTATTCATTTTATCATAAATATTTTTTTCCTTATATTACATAGAAGATAAGATAACATCTTTCGTATGTATGATGTACTTCAACTTCACAAAGCAATGTGATTCATCATTCACAAACACTTAACATTGGCGTTAATAAAAATAAAGTTAATGATAATATATGATATAAAAAACAAAATTATTATATTCATGAAATATATATATCAATATTGATATATAATATATATCATTTTATTTCATTCCTTTTCACTCATGTAATGATGGTAACATCATTAAGGTAAGTGTGGACTATCGCCATCACGAATCGTTGTGACTCTATTTCCATAACCAAAACACTTGGATGAGATATATAAGTATATTATATGGTATTAATTATATTATGATCATTATGTAAGTGTAAAATATTTCTTACCTCCTTTCCATAATGATAGGTGTGAAATGTAAATTTTAATTATGTGTATGCACTACGTACAGTGTCTATGATAGTAATATACATAATTTTTTAAAATAATCATTAGTGATAGCTTTTAAAAGTATATTTAAGTAATTAATATGAAAAATATGTCATTATTTTTATTCTGGAGTTGATGAAACTGTATAATATTTTTTAGAACCTAATTTTTATTCTCAAAATACGTATAAGAAAACAATGCAATTAACACCCTAAATAATAAAAATAATGGGTGATTATTAATGAACTAGTTATAATATGTTATAAAATGATCATATATGAAATTATATATATATATATATATATTAATTTGATTATTTACTAAGATAAAAGATTGTTTGAAACCACTATACAGGATATTAAATCACGTTCAGCCAAAAGGAAGCATGAGGTAAGGGATTTTTCTCAATTTACATTCCTCTAAGAATTATTGGTTATTATATACCAATTCAAATTTATTTGGTGTATATACCTTCCAATATACATTTAATATAATGAATACATAATTATTCAGTGTATTTTAACTTCCAATTTGAATTATTTTATCCAAGGATATTTAACATGAATATTACCAAATGGTACAATTTATTGTGCAACCTCAAATTATTTTGTGGCTGTAATATTTGTCTTCAAACAATCATTTTATTATAACCCTATACAAATCGAAAATAAATTCCTCTCAGATATCAATATTATTGTTATAAGAATATGATTATTTCGTAAACCGTATACCAGTTTTTCATATGTCATTCCCTTAAAAAAAATTTTGATTTACTTAGGTAATATAGATAAATCTGTATCCTTTACTCAATATTAATATTTTATAAGGCACATTTTTTATAAATTGTATAAAATATTTGATATATAAGGAATGATATTGAAATAAAATACACAGGTTGGGGACCAATTAATGAAACCCCTTGACTCATTAGTGGTCCAATGAGATGATTCCATTGGGGAAATTAGATGGTTTTTTACATCATATGTTTTAAAAACTATTGAGGATATATCTTGATGGTAAATTTATCATGTTCATAAGAAACATGAATTCCAATAATTAAGAATTACTATCATTCAATAATTATTTATTACCATCAAGGTAATTTTCACTAAGACATTATCTATGTATTCATTTAATTTGCATTTATTTTTTAAATGAAATGTGTCTTATCTTATTTACCTTTCCATATTGATAACTCCTTATCTATAAAAACAATCAATTTATTTAAATGACATATGTGTAGATTTGTAAAAATTTTCATATTTATTATGATAATTGATTCGAAATGGATTCGTCTATAAATACCCCATACTGAGAATTTATCCTCATAAATATTGTTTCCCTTTCCCCAGAATATAAAGACGAATTCATGGAATGTGTTCCATAGAAGATGAAATTTTACATTTCATATGTTTTATTTTATATTCACAATGTAAAATGGTTTTCATGTATGTACCTAGTTTTCTAGAACTACTAACTTCTTTTTATGTTGGGATTCCACCCATTATATCTATACCAATGTAATAAATAAATGAATCATCTTTAGACTACATGGGACTATGTTATTATAGTTATTATCATATAGAGTTTAATAGAAACCTTGGAATCAAGATTAATGAAAATATAAAATTGGAAAAATAATTCTATGATAGACTTTTAGTAAATGCATAAAAGAAGATCCTAATGTTTTTATATGGAATATATTATGTGGGTATTCCTAGAAATACCACACAATATAGATACTAAAACTGAATAAGGTTCTGGAAGATAGGTACCTAGAGGTAATATCTCCAAAAACAGTGGATCTGGATTGACATGAGCATTACCTATACCCAAAAATGGGCCTTACTAAGAACCTAGATTGAAACTGCAGGGGGATAAACATAGTATCATTCACATTTTAATTAAAACCCATCATGAAGGATTTTAAATTAACGGAATCCCTAGAGAAACCAATGTTTATGATTCTACGATGAATAATTCTTAAATTTCCGTTTATTCTATGATTTACACCATATTTTCAATTATAAATTTTAATTTAAAATTAATAATATTATGATAAAATACAGTCTATGGCATTGTTTAGAAATAGAACCTAGAAAGAAAAATAGTATTAATACTTGTGAAAAATGTAGATATTTCCCTACCGAGGGAACCAATATAAAAGCTAATTGAATGGAGAATTTTTTTTGATGTATTTGGGTTGCTTAATTAGGTTATGGATAATTACATTTCCCCAATGGAGAAACCTATTAAACAATGATATTATACTATGCTGATCTCTTTATATGATATAATCCCCCATTTTTACTGGATCTAATAATCAGATTATAGACAAGTAGGGGACTAATTATCACGAGAATATATTTATAGAAATTGGTAAGTGGTGAAAATAATAATGTTACATTTGTGGTGTACTTACATGAAGTTGATTCTGATCAAAGGTGTTCATTGATCTAGAATACCAGGGAGGAATAGGAAATAGAACTCATGAAATGGAAATCTATTATGGATAAATTCCTCAATATATATTTACATAATTAGAAAAAATATAGATGAATAGAAATTTCCTTCGATTAAATTAAAAGGAAACACATTTTTTTTGAATTATTAAGATACCATTAAAAGGATATCTAGGTATGGTACAGATTATATACGTAACAAGGAGTGTAATATTGATCACATTTTGAAGGACATATGTAAGACTCCCAAGATAACTAGTCTCCCAAAATTGATGATTATATAATGGAATAATTTTGTGTTCCATAAAAATGGGGATTTAATTTTATACAATAAATATATTAATGGGGAATAAATATAAGAATAGGTCATATAGATACCAAGATATAGGGAATGTGTCAATGTAGAAGGTGAATAAGTTTCTATCACGTGATAACTATTAAAATAATCACCCTGGGAAATACCTGGAAGGCATTGTACTTTTTATAAGTGTTCATAAAGGGTCATCATGTTATAGAATGCTAGGGGAAAAGGAAGACACAACTATAACATGTATCAACTGTAGGGATATGGGGAACTACACAAATGAGTTCCTCAAGTGCTAATTAAATCTACTATAGAATAGGCCAAGTGGAGAAGGATAAGATCTTTTGATCACTATAGCTAAGATGGAATTACTTAATTCTATCAGGTCAAGTAAATTATTCCTAAATTCCAATTTATCTAAAGATTCATTTCATTCTGAATACTCATATACCTTAATATCTACCAAATTTTCCAAGAAAATGTGAATTTTATATATAATTTAATAATATATTTTTTAGTGAAAACATTTAAGGAATGTCTCATTGAAACAAGGATATGTCAAGAAATCCCCATTATGAGACATAAACATGATTTATTTTCTAAAAATTTCATCATACCCATGGTTGACTTAATTATAATCCTTGATATGAATGAATTTAAAAATATGATTCAATAATTTTTTGTAAGAAGATAAAGATTATGATTTTTGAGGAAGATGTATAATTCCATATCATTAGAGAAGATACTTCATCACATTATTTATATCTAGATACAACCTTAGTAGATCTTCCAAATGATATTCTGGGATAATAATAGAAAACAAAATATAAAGATCAACAAGGAAATATTAAAATTGAGGATGTATCTATTGTATAGTAATACATTGATCTGTTTCCTAAGGAATTACCTTGTTATCCCCAAGAGTTGGAAGTTGAGTCTTATATAGATTTATTCCCTAACTCAAAATAAATATCAAATACTCCATGTAGAAAAGCCACTGTGGATTTTTTGGAATCGAATAATCAACTAGAGGATTTAGGTGATAAGGTATTTATTCTCCCTAGTGTTCTTCCATGGAGAGTATGTGTTCTCTTTATTAATAAATAATATGGATCATTTAGGATGTGCATTAATTATTTGGAAATAAATACTACTACAAAAATGAACATGTATCCCCTAGATTACTTTGATGTATTATTTGATTAACATCATGGACCCTAACATTTTTCAATAATTAATCATTTTTCTGGGTATCACCAGTTGTGAGTAACGAAGGATGAAATTTTGAATACTTTTTTCAAATGAGCAATTGAGATTTAAAATTCATATTAATTCCATTTATATTAACTAATATGCCCTCTATTTTAATGGGTCTAATGAAATGAGTATTCATGGAATATCTTAAATATATTATTGGGTTATTCATTCATGATATTTCAGTGTATTTAAAAAAATTTAAAACCACGAGAATCACTTGAAAATAATTCTTGGTACTCTTATAATGGAATATTTTTAGGGGAAATTTAGTTAGTTTTATTTCTAGATTCATATTGTTTCTTTTCGTGGACGTATTTTTCGTAAGATAAAATCTTTGTTGAAACTATTAAGGAAAAGGTTGTCATAGCATGGTCTATTCTAAATAACCTAGATGAGCTACGTAGTTTCATTAGCTTGGCGAGTTACTATTAACAAATTGTTCTGAATTTTACCCAACTCGCTAGCCCATTAACAAATATTACACTTAAATAGGTTAATATTGTTTTACAATAGAATGTGAAGAATTTTTTGATTAACTAAAAATGGATTGGTCAATGCTCAAATTATGACTCTACCATTTAAAACTGATGGGTTTGTGATATATTTATTCTTAAAAGAGGGGAATTCATTTTTTCCATATACAAAATAATACAGTTATAGAATTTTCATTAAGGAAGTTTATGAATCATAAACCTAAATACCCAACTAATGATATTGAGTTTGTGGCTGAAAATGTTTATGTTGAACAATTGGATAAATTACCTCAATGGTGAAATATTTGAGATTTACAGAGATTATAAAATTTTTAAATACATATTTTATTTGAAATGGATCAATATAAGAGAAATAAAATGGCTCCAGCTACTCATTGATAATGATTTCTTAATACTATACCCCATAGGGAAAGAAACTAAGGTAGAAGGTGCATTGAGTATGGAAGATCATTGGAATATGACCCAATTAAGGATTAAGAGGGATCCTATATTTATTTAACAAGTAAATACGGATTTGAGAATTTCTAAGGAAGGGAATATAATATAAATTCTTCAAATTATTGAAAACACATCTTTAACGATGGAAAATTAGTAGACTTCATCTGTGAAGATGGTGTTCTCAAATTTGGAAATTGATTGTGTGTCCCATCTATACCTGATCTATAAATGTATTTTTTGGTTGATGATCATATATCAAATTTATTTTTACACACTTATAGCACAATTATGTATTAGGATTTGTAGGAACAATTTTGTTGGGATAAAATGCAGTTGAAATTTTTGATTTTGTGCTCAAAAGTTTAGTTTGTAAACAAGTGAAGTCTATGGGGAAGAATTCTATAGGAATCATGTATCCTCCTTCTATTCATGTATGGAAATGGTATGACACTACTATAGAATTTTTTAGTGGAAAAGAAAATTCTCCTAGAAAAAATGATGCAATGTGGGTTACCATTAATTCTCAAAACAAATATTCACAAATAATCGCTATAAGAGAAGACATTAGGCTACATTTACATGAATGTATCTATATTAATGAAGTTATAGGACTTCATTTAGAACCTCATTAAAGTGTTTCTCATTGAGATACCATTTTTCATCAAAATGTTGTAAGATTCATCATATGTCTCTAAATACTAATATTTATTTGAGTAGTACCTAACATCCTAAAACTAATGGATACTCTAAATGAATGATTTGAACAATGGACTAAATTTTTAGGTATATCTCACACAACATTCAATGTATGAGGGATCATTATTTAATTTTTGTAGTGTTTACATATAAAAATATTTTCCATTCAAATATTTAAATGAAACTATATGAAACATTATATGGGAATAGATATCATAATCCTACTCATTCGGATGATTTTGGTGATAGTAAACTCATAGGCCCAAAAATTGTTAATGAGACAACAATTAAGGTAAAATCTATTTTGTATCAAATTAGATCAACTCAAAGTCGTAAAAATGTGAATGTTGATTATAAAAGGAAAAGTTTCAAATTATAAGTGGGGGATCAAGTTTTTTGGATATTATTTACATGGAATTGTGTTATAAGGTTCATTATGAAGGGGAAACTAATCCCTAGCTACATATAACTCCTTTAAATACTTGAATGAATTTTAGTTTTTTCTTATGATTTATAAATTCAACCAAATCTTCCAAAAGTACCATATATGTTCCAAATATTTTCGAAAAGAATATACATACCAGACCTAACACATGTACTCACATATAATGAAATAAAGCTAGAACATGGTCTACATTATTTTGAATACCTCATTCGTAAACATTATACTAGAGATAATGTATTGATGTATCAGGAAACTCATATAGTAAAGGTTCTTTGGAGAAATCACAAAAAGAAGGATGTAATGTGAGAACTAGAGGATATTATGAAGAAGAAATAAAATCATCTTTTTAAAATGAAATATCCATGAAATTTATGTGAATATTTTTTTTATTAGATATGTATCACCCCAAGATTTCATAATGTGTTATTTCTTCAAAATAATTCAATAACTTTAACTATACGCAACACCGAGTTCAAGCGCACCTTGACTTACCAAACAAGCCATTCAAAAGGGGATATGAATAGTATTAAAAAAATTTAAACATTATAATATCCTTATAATTTTATAATCCAGATTATGAGTTTCCTAGAAATAATGTAAGAACAAATTCGTTTTTTTCAGATAAAAGATGTATTTTTCAAAAATGCACTTTTACCAACTTTAATAGTGAACCTTTTTAAATCAAATATTTTAAGCATTTACATATTCAATTTGACTAAATAAATTTATTATTTACAATGTAGACATAAAAAAATTACAATGTAACACACGAAGATTCCACGGTACGCTTCTCTTTGAATAATACAGTAGCGTGTGTTGTACACAACTTCGAGTTCTAATACACACAATAACCAAATCAAACTAGCCGTTATGAATAGTAATACATATGTTTTGAAATTTTATAAATTTTACCTCTCAAAATGGACTTCATTTTTGGATTCTGAGTATCGAATTTTTCCTAAGGTGAAATTTTGGTACATTTCGGATAACTTTAATATTTTGATGAATAGTGAAAATTACTAAATTTTAATTAAAAACAACCTTTTTAATTGAAATAATTAATATTGATAAATTATAAATTTGATTGTTTTAAAGTATATTTAGAATATATTTTTACCATTTAATACCATGTTGGTCATTTTACATAATTTTACAATTAAACCGGACATAAACAAGTGGCAATCTTTTGATAGTTCTTATCTCTTAAAAACACGCTTTTTGTTTTAACAACGGGAATTAATTTTAAATTAATTTATGCCACTTCTGTGTTTTGAATTTTGAAAAATAGATTCCATACTTGGAATAAGGATGTTAATATTTCATAAATATTTAACATTATTTTTTATAAATTTTGAATAATTACTTCGTTAAATATTTTATTTACCATGGTTAAGGGTAAATCTGGTAAATAAGGGTTAAAAAATAATATTATAATAATACTAAATTATCCTAAAACGTGTCCTAACCTTATTGGTGGATACATGTCCGACCATGGGCATCATTGGGTCGATTTTGGGACCCCATGGAGCCACTTTTAGGTGATAGGGACACTTTATTTTAATTATGTTAAAATAAGTACAATTATGACATAAGCAAATATCTTTTAGAAGAACAATTTTTACATAGGATATTATATGTTGGATTTTCGACTATAAATATTAATTAGAAAGATAAAATGATTTCCTATATAATTATAGTTTATTTATAATTTCTAGACATTAAATAATTTAATTTATTTTTGACACAATGATGATGTAGTAATTACCATAATTGTGAAAAATTAAAATAATTGATATTTTAAATACCCAAATAAATATATTTTGAGACTATTATTGAATTAAAATAATTTTCTAGGTTACTATGACATATTATTATTGATTTAATTAAATATTTTCGAAGTAATCATTCTGTTATGAGTTTCACAAAAATCATTTTTTGAATAGTGTCAGAATTGCCATAAAAGAGTTTTTAAAAAAAATATTATATTATTAACTGATATTGAATTCCTAAAAATCTAAGGTACCGCAAAGAGACTTATATCATGATAGGTGTATCATTAATGGACCACTTGGGGTTATCTTGGATGTATATGGTATGTTTATTAACCATATAATATAAAAATACAAAGAGACATTGTAAAAGTGAAACTAAATAACTAAGAGTTAATACTTAAGGATAAGGTTAATATAATGACCCAAACCCGTCTAAATTCTATTGGTTGAGTGGTTTTATATCCATCCCCACCTTAACATTTAAATAGTAAACTTTGGATCCATTAGGACCGAATATGAATTTATTATAAATTAATATTTATAGCTTTTCCAAAGGTGCCCCTCACCCCTCTTATAAAAGGGAACTCCCCCTTCTCATTACATCACACCATAAATGCCTTTTGGTTCGGCCAACCCCTGCCCAAATACTCTCTCAACGTACCTCACTAAAAACTAGAATCCTTATATTTATCAGAAATCCAATCTAAGGATCCCTTTTTATCAAATCAAAAGGAAGAACCTGAAGAAGTGGTAATGATTTCACCACCCATTTTCAAGTTCTTTTATTCTTCCACTTATTCTTTCATTGTTATTACCATTATAAAATAAAAACTCCTGTATATTATATATGCTATTATGTTTTTATAAATATGGTACAACCATATTAATTATTCTATCCACCCTTTGAATTACATGTTACCATATGTGCGTACGTATGACTTACCGTCTCCACATCGTGGTGTAATTGTTATTCAATAAATTATAATTTGGATGGGGATAATAATGATGTGTAATTCATGTAAATATTAAATATAACATTATAATTATTCTTTATATATTATATACCATCAAATTTTATATTATTTTAATATCAAAAAAATGACATTGTCGCTCGTGCGTACATACGGACTACCATCTCCACAAACGCGATGAGATTCATTCTCTATCATATCCATTCAAGTATTACTATCATTTGATGATTTAAAAATAATGTTTAAGGAATTGATATCATTCTGGATATTAATAAAATACAACCTATCCATGACAAACATGGCTTACGTAACAAAATATATAAAAGAAAACGATTCAGTTAACACCCAAAACAACGATAAATCTAAGATATTATCAACAAAGCAATGTTAAAAGATCATATATGATATCATATGAATGTATATGATTCATGTATAATATAATAACAATTATTTCACTTTTATACAGGAGGTTAAAATAACCCCAACTAAAGAAAAAGTACAAGGTAAGGGTTTATTTCACAATCTCTTCATTATTCGAGGTTGTTTATACGTAATAATCTACTGAGATTTCTTAATCATCCACATCCATGATTCTTAAAAATTTATTTCAAAACAATTTGTTTACTCTTTACTAGAATATGGGTTAAAGTCATTTATACCATTGTTGACTTTTATAAGTGGTTTATAAAGGAATCTTTCTATCATTTTCCAAACAAGGTTCTTTTATCCTTTTCGACTAAATTAAGGTAAGAATGTTTTTTTAACTTATACGGTGGGTATGGCTATCTTCCGCCGTTATAAAATCGTCGAAGCTTCCCTTACAAGCATATTAGAATATTTTCAATGAAATATTTTTATTTTATAAATATATGACGCTTAAATGATTTCAAAATAGAAAGAGTTATTTCTCTAAAAAGAGCTTTTATTTCATCTATATCAACATCCATTGATGGATTTGTACATTTATTTGAAGTTGATTTATTATGATATAAAACATTTATATTGTACTGAAGGTTTTTTTATATGTTTTACTATGGATGTGTTATTTTTATACCATTCATCGTTTATGGATGAAGTATTTACATTTCGTATGCTAGTTTTAATACGAATGTTTATGTTATGTTTAAACCATTTCATATGGGAATGCATTGGACTTAATATGTGACGGGTGGAGCCCGCTATAGCTCCTCAATGCATCTGTAGGTCTCATGAGACAAACTACTGTCTTGGAACAAGTCCTTGACAAAATATTATTTGTAGTCTTGGTACGAGGCATTGGCTATGTGGTTATGATAGTCTGGCATTATGCATTCCATCATTATGAAAGTGGTTATTGATATTGCATGTGATTATTAGATTAGTAGAATATCCATGTGAATAAGTAAATGGAATTATTTCATTTTATTTTTTCCATACTATGTTAGAGTTCATGTTTAAAAGGCTTTGGTTTTAGTTTTACATTGCCTTAAATGTTTATGCTTATTTATGAAAGTTTTCGCTGTATTGCTTACCCATACGGAGTGTTTGAGCTCACCCCTTTTATATGTTTTATTTTTCCCAGGATTCTAAGAAATATATTTTGATTGATAAGAAGGGTTAAGATAAGGGAATAATGGAATTAATAAAGGATTATTTATGATGTTTTTCATGTTATGAATTGTAATGTAACATTCATGTAAGTAATATTTTTTCCAATACTGCTAAACTAATTGGTCCTTTGGGACATGATTCTTTGTAATCATGCCAATGTATTAAAATAATGCACCGAATATGTGTAACTAGGGTCGGGTCATTACAGTGGGTATCAGAGGAAGTTTAGCAATAACCTGGGAAGCTAGATTTAGATAAACTCAGATTAGAGAACATAGATTTAAGATAGACTTGGAGGATTAGTATAGAAGAACATCCTAGAATTTTGGTATTGTAGAGATTTTGTGAGTTTTTTGAGCAATACATCCATTTCTGGATACGATTAGGTAGAGGCGGCTCTGGCACAGATGTACCTAGGGGTAAAACCTGAAAACACCGCTTTGAGCTAGACTCGAATGAGAACTGGTGCACGAAAATGGGCCTTGCTGCACTCTTGGTTACGACACTCCAGGGGGATATGCTTAGGATAACTCTCATTTTATTTACAAATCATTATGAATGGTTTATGAGTATATACTTTCTCAAAGAATTATATTATGATTATGGATTATATCCATAAACTATTTTACAATTTTGGGATTAGGTATTGTTATTCATAAACTAATCTTATGTATGCCATTGTTTAGAGATGGTTCCCAGTAGATGGAATGAGAACTCCAGCAATGCACATGATCCAAAGAGAAAGAAGGATCATATCTTTCATGGTCTTAATCCAGAATTTATAAGATAAATAGTCTTCCATTTATTATCATCATATGAAGAAATAATATCATGTGTTGATAAGATAAGTAAAGAGTTTACTAAGTCCAATGGATTTGAAGGGAAGCAAGAGAAGAAAATGATGGAAGAGAGAAAGATGGATAAAGGGAAGAGGGAAAATAAGAATTTTCTCATATGTGATAACTGTGGGAAGAAACACCCTAGAACATGCCTGAAAGGAATAGGAGTTTGTTATAAGTGTGAAGAAAAAGGGCACAAAGTACGTGACTGCAAGGGTAAGAAAATGGTTTCAAATGTACAATGCTTCATTGGCATGGATATTGGACACTACATGATCCTATGTCCCAGTCATCAGACTATGCCGCAAATGATGCTATTGAATAATAATCTTGTTATGATACTACCACATATGAAGAGGTATGATTAGAGTTATTATCTTTATTATGTCATTTGAGTGTTTTATCAACAATGTACTTCTTATAATAATCATGGAGTATATAGGGATTGTACTGTAGTACTATTTCATTAAGGACATGAGATTGTGTGGAACAAAGAAAAGTGACTCAATAGCAGGTTACATTTTTGGAAAATATATGGTTGAGAGAAAGATAAACCATAATATGGTTCTGATACCGAGGTAGTGATTTTAGAGTAATACATGATTTATTTGGATAAATTATATTGGATATTCTTGACTACCTTGAAGCTGATTAATGATTTTTATATTCCATCATTGTTGGGGTTTAAAAAAATTTTGGATTGAAGAAGTATATCTATCATTCATTAAGGAATAAGGGATCATGAATGTAATCAATAAGGTTTTATGGGAATTCAGGATGTTGCTGTGTTTCAAAAGAATACACGATGAAGGTGTTCACATGTTATTACCCAGAAAAAAAGGATCTTCATTTTTGGACTAAAGCATTTTGGATAGTTCTAGTTTGGATTATTTTTGGATTTCCATAAAAGGACAACCCGGAGGTGGGGCGACAACCCGTCGCGTCCGGCAAGGCCGCGAGACTTAAACCCACAACCTAAGGGCGACAAGGGTGTATCACTTACCACTGGCCCACGTAATGTCCAGGAATAAATAATGTAGTTTTTTTTAAAAGATCTGGTTGATGAATTATAAATTCGTTTTTTGGAACCCTATAAGAATTAGATAAATAGAATATTTTTTACGTTCTATTATCTTTTAGAGTGAAAGATGAGTTTGTGGTAGAAATTTGTTAAAGGATGGAACTCTACTCGTCAAGAATATATTTTTCTTCTTCTCTTATTCTATGATGAAATTATTTCGTATACTTTATTTAAGGAATCCTAAAACAAAAAATGTGTTATCCTAATACCCCATGTTTTTTTGAATCGAGGGTATTTCAAATCATCATAGATTGATGAATTTAAGGACCTCAATTTTACACTTGTTTATGATTGATGAACTCAATCACTACCTATAAATATTTACGATTTTACTCCAATTATATGTCTCTAATTTCCACCAATGTTCTTCTAATTGATAACATAATTTGGTGGTGACCCTTTCATTTCTCTTTTCCTCATATTAAGACTAAATTTCAGTAACCCTATTTCCGATGTGGGTTTTCCTACAAAGATATTTTCTATTTTCAATCTTTTATTTTAGAAGAGAAATTTCAAATTGCAAGGACGCAATTTATTGATGTAGGGGAGAATGTAACACCCCAAGATTTCAAAATGTGTTATTTCTGAAAAATAATTCAATAACTTGCAATACACGCAACACCTAGTTCAAGCGCTCCATGACATACCAAAAAACATGTTCATAAGAGGCTATGAATATTATTAACTAAATTTTAAACTTTATATAATCATTATAATTTTATTATTGTATCTCATAGTACAAAGACACAAATACAACAGCAATATGGAACTAGAAGTACAAGGGATGTATCCACTAGTTCCGCTCCTGACCATCTGCTTCCGGAGCTCCATGATAGTAGGCCTCAGCTGCCTAAAGCTGAGCTCTCCCATGTCCACCAACCCCCTATGGTCGGGGTCAACCTCCTGGTGGTGGTGGTGGCAACACCTCGTAGCGTCGTCCACCTCCAGCTGCACGACCAGCTTCTCTCCATCGGCCTTCCGCTCCTTGTGGTCCGTCTCGATTGAACCTCTACATCATCCCGGGATGTTCATCATTTATCCGTTGGTCATCTGCATGGCGGATCGAACAGTCACGTGCCATGTGACCAATCCCGCCACAGGAGTAGCACTGCATGGCAGGTCTGGCTCTATCCCTCGCCTTAGTGCCTCGTACTACCGACCATGAGTCATGCGATCGACCACCTGTAGCTCTGGTCCTCTTGGACCTCTACGTCATCTGTCTACTGCCTGCTATAGAAGACTCTGCCGCATTCCGGCTAATGGTGGGTCCTGCTGCTGGATACTGCTCAGCAAGGAAACTCTCCACTAAGAGGCCTCGCTCCAACACCCCTGTCTGTGTCGGGATGCTGTGAGAAACAATAGAAGCTCTAATCTCTCTCCTGAGTCCATGCTCGAAGGTTCGGGCCCTGAAGAACGGGTCTCATACCATATCTGTGGAGTAGCACGAGAGGTCTGTGAACCTCGCTGAATACTGCGCCACTGTCATGCTGCCCTGACACAGTTGAAGTAGGTCCTGTATACGCACCTCTCGAAGGGTGGATGGTACAAACTCTGCCCGGAACAGGCTCTCGAAGTCTGCCCATAGAAGTGATGCCTCATCATGTATCTGGAGCAACAGGCTCCACCCTCTGCCAGCTGCTTCCTGAAGAAGGCTGGAAGCAAGGATCACCATGAAGTCTACTAGCATCCCCACTAGCCTAAAGACTCTCACCACAACCTCCATCCAATCGCCAGCCGCCTGCAGGTCCGTCCCTCCCTGGAACCTGGGTGGCCTCTGGCGCTGGAACTCGTGCAGTGCGCTCAAGCGACGTCCACCCTCTGCTACTGGGGCTGGTGGCATAAGTGGCCCAACGGGTAGTAGTACCGCTGGTGTCTCTGCTGGTGCCTCAACTGGGATATGCCACTGTATTGAGGCCTCGTCGCTCGGCGGGCTGTCAGTACGTACCACTCTCGGGGCTCTAGCTGGTCGTCCACGGGGAGGCATCCTGAAAGAAACAACGTGAAATGGTCAAACGATTTATACCTGGTGAGCTGACCTGGTTTGATCTTCCTTTTAAAAATTATGGAAACATACACGCAATCAGTGTTTTAATGCACATAGTCGGAAATCAGTTGTCAAGGTCCTGGTGTATGGATACGTTGGCAGCCCGCACCAACACTGGACTCCCTGAACTAAAAACCACACTCGGTAAACTTAACACTATCGCTTCATAGAAAGAAAAATATCAGATTATAAGTTCTGCAGTAGAACCGACTCCTCTAATACCAATTTTTCACGACCCGTCCTCAGGGCCCGGTTCGGGACTACCCCAAGCCCGCCTTCCATAGGCCAGGGGCTAGCGACTAGCACAAAAGGCATAAATCCCGATAACTGGGAAGGAATTTCCTTTATAAAAGTAAACAAAAAACCACATAATACAAGAGGAAGTAAAACACTAAGTACAAAAGGAAATGCTGAAAATTAAATAGGCCAGAATACAAACCCAACTGAATGTACAACTTCAACTGAAAGAAAGTACAGTAGAAAAAGACAAACAACTGGAAGGAAGGAAGCAGCTCCTGGGTCGTCCTCCTCGGATCTACCTGAAAGGTAGGTACAAATAGCGCAGTTCTTGGATCGTCCACCACGGATCCTACCTGAAGGGTAGGTACAGATAGCGCAGCTCCTGGATCGTCCACCACAAGATACTGACTTGTCGAGTGGTCCACCTCCGGGTACCGTCCAGTCCTCGAACACTCGAACTCCGTCAGCTCTTCCCGTCGTCTGCAACCAGCACAACGAGGTGCGGGCATAGCCCGTGCAGGGGTGAGTATAACAATACTCAGTAGGGACCCTGAGACCCTCAAGGTCTCACTAAAACCAACAAGGATAACCACAAACAAGATCTCAACAGATAACCTCTACTTAGGAATATGCTCATGCATATACCTAAGTTATCATGTAAACCATCTCAATCATGAGGTAAACACAAAGGTCAAATGTCTCAACTCAAACTAGGATTTTCATTATCGAAATTGTAACTGTTGAAGAGCTCTATCTCTGGAGAGTACAGTGGTCCTGTCATGACTACGAGGTACTGCTCTCCATCCTAAGACTGCTGAGGTACTCCTCCTATCGAGTACCGCGGGCCTGCCACCTCACACTGTAGTGCTTCCCGCCATGGGTCTGCCACCTCACACAGTAGTGCTCCCCCTCATAGCCTACAGAGGTACTCCTCCTGTCGAGTACCGCGGGTCTACCACCTCACATAGTAGTTCTCCTCTACTGTGGGTCTACCACCTCACAAAGTAGTACTCCCCACTTTGCTATGCAAGTCACTCTGAAACGAATCAGGCAAGCAGTCGTCAGGTCTCAGCAGGCTACACGGTCTCCGTACTCCGCACGCTCACCTCTGGGAGGGTCTGCTCCATGAGCTACTGGTCGATGATCCAAGTAACACAAAGTCCCACAAAGAAGTATCTCAACAGACCGCCTCGTCATAGGGGTTTCAACGCAACAGATGGCGCGCCAATCGGGCGCCCAGTCTATGAGTTATTAACATTTTCGTCCCAGGGGCCCGGTTGGTTTCGTGTGCGATCCAACCCGGACGTATCTCAACTTTACCCCGAACTCTCATAGGGTATACTCATAGGTACCGTTTCTCAAAGGGATCAACAATGCCGCTAACGGTTCGTCAAACTGACGTCTGGTCTGAAAGATATCAGCTTTCCCGCTCCAGGGGCCAAGTTGGATTTCGGGTACAATCCAACCCGGCCATACTCCAACAAGGTCCAAACCTCGGGCGGGGCATGCCAAAAGGTCCATCTCATTAAGAGGATTCCAATTAAGTCGACGAAACTTCAATCGGGCGTCCGGTGCTCAAGATATACCAGTTTCCGCTCTGAGGGGCCGATTGGTTTCGTGTACGAAACAACCCGTCCGAACGCAATGTTCTCTGAAACATTGAGTGTAATATGTCGAAACGACCATCTCGATCCGAGAATCGCATTGCCACTGACGGTGCATTAATCAGAGGTCTGTAGCCCATGATATGGGCAAAAGACTAAAAACGGTGCGAAAACGGGGGGTCAGGGCTCGGACCAACCCGGCCCGACCCCCCTGGGTCGGCCCGAACTGGGTTGACTCGACCCGGGTCCGAGTCCGAACCGGTTGGGCGCGACCCGTCATGGCAAGGGCGGCCCGGCCCGGCCTGGGTGCGAACCGGCCCGACGGGTCGGCTCGGCTTGGTCGAACGGCCGAGCGAGGGAACCGCGCCCCCCGCGCGGGGGCCGCTCCGCGGCACCCGGAAGCGGCATTATGGCCACGTCCCGCCCCTCGATTCCGCGGCCATGCGGAACCGACCTCGCCGTCGCGGTTTCAGCCGTGGGGGGTTTTTCCAGTGGTTCGCCGGCGCCGCCGCCGCCTGGCGGTCGGCCGCTGCCGGCTGCCGGTGCCGCCGCGCCAGCGGGGCATGCCGGCAGGTGCTTCCGCGGACCACCGAACACACTCCGGTGGTCAGTTTTGTGTGCGGTCTATGCCAGTGGTCCTCCCAGGACATGATCTTCACAGCAAGGCCCTCAAACTCCATAGAGGCCTACTTCGTCGTCGTCCGTCGATCCACACATCGATAAACAAGCTGCAGAGGGTTGTCTGGCCGTGTATGTTCGGCCCGCGCCCTCCGTGTTAGGTGTTATCAATTGGAAACTAATAAACACATGATTTTAATCATTGACGAAGGTATAATTTATCCAAAACAAATAATACGAACACCATGCAATCAAATACCCACACGGGAGAGTTTAAAAAATTTGAATGCGCGGCGTGACGACATCGCGCATTCTTGCCGCTCGATCCCGCGCAGCGTGACGATGCCGCGCATGCTTGCCGCTCTATCCCGCGCGGTGTGACGTTGTCGTACATCCTTGTCGCTTGATCCCACGTGGTGCAATGGCACCGCATCAATTCATTCGATCAGCAACAACAAGAAAAACAATAAGGGAGGGGGACGGCCGTGTTTGTGCGGTCCGGCCTCCTCCCGTTAACTAATATCATGCATTCCAAATATCGCGTATAAAAGAAGGAAGAGAAACACGGAAGGAAAATCACGTAAACCCCCTACCTCAAGTTATCGATCGAAGATTGTTGCAGGGATGGATTGTCATGGAAGAAGCGTCGTAGAGGGAGAACTGTCGGTGTCACGTCGTTGATCTCCGAGGGTTTGGCATTCTTCGTCGCCCTTCGTCAGAGGCCGGCGTTCTTCGCGTTCTTCGCGTTCTTCGCGTTCTTCGCGATCTTCACGAAGGAGGATGAAGATCTTCGAGCTTCTCCCAATTCTCTCAACAAGCAACCCTTAAGAGAAAACAAGAATTGGTCTTATTTTATTCACATGCCAATATTTATAATATTCTATGTTAAGTAACGAACCATTAATTCGATGAATTAATGGTACGACTTGATTTCCCAATTAGGAGGGGTGTTTAGAATTTTATGAAAACACGTCGGTTGACTTTGTTTAAAAAGGGTTTTCGCGGGGTGCGTTACTTAGAGGGAAAGAAACAGTGGGGCTCTTGCGGTCCCCACCTCACAACTATCCTACCAAGAGGGTAGGATATTTTTGGGTTCCACCCTATCCGCTTCAACTCAGCTTAAGCAGCTTAAAGTGGCTTTAAGAGGAATTAAATGAAATAAAATAATGTTTGGTGTACCACATTATTTTATTTCTTAACTTAAAACCAAAAAATTAAAAACCACACCCGAGCAAATGAAACTCCGGAAGAGGCGTTTCTAAGCAAATACCGGCGTTGTGATTCCATCGTTGCCCTCAGAATTCAATTTTGAGCACTGATTCAAACGTTAGAAAAAACCGCTCATTCGTTCACTGAACGTACCCGAACTAAACTTCGGAAAATGATTCTGGGCACACCAGGCCTCGGAATCAGGCACCGTCAGAAACTGTGTTCTTGTAAAATCCCAAAGAAAATTTAGAAAAAAAATTCCCTTGAAATTTCCAGGTCTTTACATAAATAATTGTTTATACTTATAATTAATTGGTTAATTAATAATATTATTCATGATCAAATGGTGCAGAAGTGTTTCTCCTAATAAAAAAATGGTACACTTGTGGTTATCCCAAGCGCAAAATATGGTACATGGGATGTTATCCCAAGAATGATGTTGGTACACGGGTAGTTATCTAATTCTTAACATGTTATAATTTCATTTTTGGGTATACTTGACAAAACATTCTATTATTATGGTTATTCCACACTTTATTCCACTCATTTATGACATGTTATTATAAAGACCCAACCTTAAACATTGCATAATCCGGAATTAGATTAATAATTCACATTGAGAATATTTTCAGGATTATAGTTTTAGAGAATTAAACCATGCCTATTACATATCAAATTGAAAAGTACATTTAGATACTATTACTCAGTATCTATTTTTTTTTCATAAAATACAAATTCTTAAGAAAACATGTCTACTTCCATGTTTTAGACAACATGTCTTTTTCATGATCACAACCTTGACCCTATTCATCTTTAAGTCAAGTGGAAAACATTTCAAACCCTTTGGACGAGAATAAAAAGCTCAGTAAGGGTTATGAAATAAGGAATTAAAACATTATCCCCTCATTAAATACAAATCAATGTTAATATACTTTTCAATCATAACGAACATTACAAAATCATATGATTTATGAATAACACACAAAAATCATAAATCATAAATGTAACTTAGGGAATTCATAAAATTATTAAATTTTAGCTATGACTTCTACATAGGGAGTCTTATTTGGAATACCTATCATATTATATTCTAAAAATCTCTTAGGAGAAACATTAATGTTTACCTCCTTCATGTTACCCCATGCATTATAGAGCTATCTTGAGCTCACCTGCCATTGGTTTGTCATGGAACCACCCATATACATAAAAAATGTCCAAGAACCACAACATATTCATATCACATTAAACAAGAATAAAGAAGAAAATTTAAAATTCCATATTTCAATCACAACATATCATAGATATAATCACTGCTTTATTATACAATTTTCATAACCATTTAAAAAATTAATTAATGAGATTTTTCATTCAAAGTTTCTCATACCACATTGAATATATTAATGTAATTAATGTTTTAAAACATTAATTTCCATATAAATAAATACTAAAACCCATTTTTAAATCATGGACATTAATGAGAAATATATAGAAGAATAATTCTTTAAATCTTTTAAAACAATGTTTTTGTTAAAGAGTCTCGCAACACATAAGATACACATGACTAAACATAATTGAATAATAGAATAAAACAAAACATATAATATCATGAGAATAATGGTTTCATTATATAATATTACAAAGTGATGTATATACAACATATAAAAGTTAATTGGTGCAAAACAACAATGTAGTCACAAGGGAAAGTAAATTGAGAGGAAATCCTTTATAAAGATGGTATCCTTAGATTAAGGATAAATAAATTACATAATTATGTGTGAAAATTAATAATAAACTCAATATAAGTTCATATTATGTGTGAATGAATAAGATTTCATTCACACATATTTATAACACGACATAATCAATAAGTATAAGTTTAACCCAATGAATTGAAATTGGGTTAAGATGTTCCCTTACCAAAATTCGACAGCCTATTGAATTCACTTTTAAATTTAAAAAAAATTGATGAGAGTGAAAAGTGTATCTAATAATGTGGACGTAAGATTTACATCTTTAAGGATATATATGAAATATCCCACCATTAGAATATGTATACTAAAATACATAACAAAAAGAAGTCTTTTAAAAAGGGGAGGGTGAAAGGTTCCCTTACAGATTTGATAACTTACGAAACATACAACAATTGAAAGAAGGTTAATGGAATGAAGATGTAAATACCCATAAATTAAATTATATTACACAAATAAAAAAATCATGGGAAGTATATCCACTACAGAAATGTTAATATTTTAAAATATTACATGAACCTCACAGGAATAAGAAATGAGTTGAAAACCCCTTACCTCGTTGTAATCAATCGATTCGTATGACCAAAAGTTTATAACCCACAAATCATTCACAAAATAACATGAATATAAAAAGAATAATAATAATATATACCAACTGATAGTATAAAATAAACCACAAGAAATAAATTTTTTGCGAACAATGGAAATCTCACATAATTAAAAGTGAGATAATAAATCACTTACCTCGTGTGTGACTTGACTCGTTTGTTCCTTTTTATTACTAAATAATAAACTAAGTTAATTTATACTTGATTAAGATCATTTTTCATGTTCATTATTCCTTTTATATCACTTATTACCATGTTATAAACATTATTAAATCATTTAAGTTAATAACATTCATTTTGTAGATATTTGGTACTTGAGTAAAAAATGGCCTTCTAATAAATACAAGTTGTTCACATTTTCAAAAGATCATTATATCCAAAATGATATTCATGATTTATATATCACAAATATCATAGAGATCGGCTAAATACACCAATTTATAACATTACAAAACATTTTGAGTTAATAAATGAAATGTACCATTGATGGAGATGGTAAGCCGTACGTACACATGAACGCTACTTTCATTTCTATTTCTTATTTTAATAGAATTAAAAAATAATGATGCATAGGTATATTATAATTCCAGTATAATATCACATTTAATATCATTAACTCCATCAATTATACTTCCCACATATGGCATTAACATGAAATATCACTTTGAGGGGGCGGTAGTCCACACTTCCTCAACTGAAATTATCATGTTTACCCATAATGGAAACCATAAAGGTATAATATAAAAGAAAAATATAGAATCATAAAGAAAACATTACAAAAAATATATCATATATAAATATAATTTCATCTTAATGGCCACCATGGGAGGCTTAATAGAAAACCAAACAATCATCGTTTCGTGAGGTCTTAGTTTTCCATTCAAAAAAATAGTATTTTATTCACCCATTAGATGGAGTTGTTTGTAAGTGTAGTTTTAATGAATAACATAAAAATATCCTAGTATAATGAGGATACTGGTTTTTTTATAAATGAAATTAATATAAAGAGTTTAGGTGATGGAGATGTAAAAAAAAGAAGTTAAGAGAAATTTTACCTTTAATTTGGGCAACTCCCTTTGGTTTAAATCAAAAATACTTCTTGAAGTAACTTTTCACTAAGGTAAGGATTATAGGTGGAATATAGGGATCTTATGATCTTATTTGGGTAGGAGTTTCACAAACCAAGGGGCCTGATTGGTTTGATAAATGAGTTAGAAGTGAAGGATTTTTATAAGGGGGAGAAGGGGCTCTTTAGCAATGCGTGAAAATATTATTTTATTATATGATGATATAAAGTTTATAAATATAAAAACCCAATTAAAGTTAAATATAATATGACTAATGATCGAAATAAAATATTACAATAATAATATTATAGTTTTTGAATGTTATTTTAATATTTATAATCTATTTATTTAAATAATTTATTAATGAGGTAAATACTGCCACACTTTTGTGTCATAAATAATTTTATATTTTTTATGTCTAAAAATAAAAAAAATACCATGATTTAGGAAATATTTTTATATTTCCAATGAATATTTATAGTCAAAAATATATCTTATGTAAACCAATGTAAAAATTATTTTACTAATAGATATTTGTTTTTGTCAATTTTGTCTTTTCTTTAAATTAATTATTCTAATGTGTTATTATCACTCCCATGTGGCTTCATGGGATCTCAAAATTTACCCAAGAATGCCCATGTTCGGTCAAGACTCATCAAATATGGTTAGGAAAAACTTTAAGGTAATTTTTTATTATTATAATATTATTTTTACCTTGATATATCCTATTTACCATTAAATGCGATAAATAAAAGTCAAAAGTTACTATTCACCAAAAATAATTTTCATCTTATTTAATCAAATTTTACATACTAATAACAATGATTTAAGTCAGGTTTTTTAAATTCAATCCATAGAAGCGGTAAAATTTCATTTAAATGAAAATTTCAGTTTTTAACTACTACTTAGTGGTTTAACTATTCAAAAAAAATTATGTTTTTCAGGAAACTACCAAAAATTCAGCCTAAGCTATATTTGATGTTCTGAATTCAGAAATGATTTATATTCTCCCAAATTCAAAACATAGAAGTTTCATTAATTAATTTAAAATTAAATCTTGTTATCAAACCAAATAGCGTGTTTTTTAGAAATAGTAATTATCAAAAGATTGATACATGTTTATGCCAAATTTCAAATTGAAATTAATTCCAATGACCAAAATTGGATGAAATGGTAAAAAAATAATATAATTACCCTTTAAAAATAATTAAAAATATAATCTAAAGATATAATAAAATTAGATTAAAAGGAACTTTTGAATTAAAATACATTCTTTTTCACTATTCATAAAAATGGATTTTATCTAAAAAATACCAAAAGTTTTCCCAATGTAAATTTTTAAGTCTCTATTCTAATGACAAATTTTATTTTTTCAAATGGAAAATATAAAATTGACCAAATCTATATTCACAAGATATTTCTCAATAAAAAGACAGTAAATCATCCTTTTAAAGTAAAATATGTTTAAAATTAGATTCATTCACATTTTAAGCCTCTAACATATATTGGATAAATGTAAAAACAATTAGCAAACATATATAATCATTTTGTGGTTAGTTCTGTTCATTCTCGTCATTACAAAGGTAGTTGTTAACTACCATTTAAAATAATGATATTTTATTATTTGTGTGCCACATATGATTTCAAAGAAACCCATTGTTGCGTATCGGGTCCACCATCAAACATAGCGTCCCATTTAAAGTAGAACTAATATTTAGTTCACAAATATTAATAAATAAGAAAAATTTCATGTTCTTTATTTACCTATGATGTTACATCCTTCTCCCCTTCTGGGAATAGTAACCTCGTAATTTTAATACAGGGCTTAGAAAAATCATCAAAAGTCCCACATTAGAAAATATTCAGTAAAGATATCACTTTAAAAGAAAGAAGGGGAAGTACAGAGGTCACCAGAAATAACACATATAAGGATTCCATTTAGGAAAACAGGGATATGGAAGGGTGAAAAATTGGTCATGTTCTGATGTTGAGTGATAGAAACATGAATAGGAAAAAGTTAAACACTAGAAAATCACAAACATATGATGTGTTAAACGATCATTGATTACCAAGTAGAAAACATAAAACAACAATGTTCTTGTTTTACATTCCTTTTCATTATTTTGAGGAATTCATTTACTACATACAATAATAAAATAAAGAAATATACATAACATCAAGTAGAGTTTCATCCTTTAATAATTTTCTACCAAAAAATAATCTTTCTTCCAAAAAATGGGAATTTAAAAATACATGGCCATATCAAAAGCACAAGAAACATCTTCTAGAGAATCACATAATACACAAAGGAAGAACTATATATTTCCCTTGTCTTTATACATAACTAAAACCAAAATGGTTAGTGCGAGATCAGAAAATACCCAAAAAGGAGAATATTTTAAAAAAAGAAAAACTACTCTTAATCTCCAATATTTGATAAACAAAACCCAAAGACCAAAAAAACCATCCAATAAACAGTTGCCCATAAAATTATACAAAAGTAATCCAAACATAGATTGAATCCCAAATCTTGTAAGGATTTAATTACATAATCTTCCAAGATAAATCATAATATTTATCTCCAAATAACATGAGTTACTCAAAAAGACTAATATTGAAAAGTAATTAACCTAATCAAATATTCTCCATGATAGGTTAATCATTTTCAAAAATAAACCAAGTCTTCTTATGTCTAAAATAAAATTATAGATTCTTCTAAACTAAAATTTCACCCTTTATTCCAAAATTGAAGTCCAATAGTATTCTATCATCCTTAGGCATATAGTGTTTCCTAAAAAGAGAGAACATATTCCACAAAAACCATTATCAATTAATCACCAAATCATTTTCTAATACTCATTATATACACTTGATAAAACATAAGTTCCCAAAATAATCTTATTATTGTTCCATAAAATCATTTTTATAAAATATTAAGTCATACTATCCAGGGACATCAATTAGGCTAGTGGTAGGGGATGCATCTTTGTTGCCCTTCATTTCTGGGTTCAATTCCTATGCCTTTCCAGATGCGATGGGTTTTCACCCATCCTATGGTTTGTCCTTTTTATAAAACTCAAAAATAACCCTAATATGTTTTAACCTCAATGGTTTCCTTATACCTCTCATTTTCATCCCAATTCATTTTGATCTCAACATATTAATTATTGATGGATTATATATATTGTCAATTTTTTTATTTCTCCACCATATGACAAAATAAAATGATCCACAAAATGAATAACAGCATACCTTGATCAGGGGGTCCATTTGGTTTTATTGTCATTTTGTTCACGTATGTAGAAGGTCCATGCATTGCAACAATGATTTTGAGATCCTTCAAAATCATTGGCTTCCATTATCCAAATAACCTTGTACAAAATGGGTCATATGGGTGTTCACCGAAAAATAGTTTTGGAAAATAATCATGTATGACATATAATTTCAAAACATCTGATAAATCATGATTTCTATAAAAGATTCAGACCGAATCTGAGTTGAAACTTTGATTTAATAGACCTTTTAAAATACCATAGGTATGTGCTGAGAGACTATCTTGTAAAATCAAATATAAATAGCTTTCTCAAGGTTCTCCTTCTTCATCTCGTTTTTCAAAATCATAATATGCATCAAAATCTTGTGATAAGGTAAAATACTTGAAAATTCCTTGATAATATTTACTTTTCTTGAAAATATGATAATATTGTGAAAATAAGCTTTGTTTAAATACAACCCATGATCCACAATGATAACAAGGTATAGTGGAGGTGTTGGATATATCAAAAAACTTCTTGTATGTGAGTTATATGCAAGAAAAAGTTTCTCAATCATCCAAACATGTATTTGCAATAATTTTTTCAAGCAAGTCATCAGGAAGAGATTGGAATGTCATTTGATATCCTCCTTATTCCATTTGTAACTGAAATTCCTTGATTTGAAAAAGTTATAAAACAAGGATTTAACAGAAATAAAAGACATAGAAACTAACCATGTGTCTAAAAAACACCTAATCACTAATGTTGTCTAAACCAAAATCGGATACCAACTATAAGGACTCAGCCTTAAACATTACATATTCCTGAATTAAATGAATAATTCACATGTAGGATATTTTTAGGTTTAGAATTTTTGAGAATTATGCCATAAGTATTACATATCAACTTGAAAATTACATGTAGACACTACAACTCATTATCCATTTTTTCATAAAATAAAAACTCTAAAAAATAATCATGTCTAGTTCCATGTTTTATACATCATGACTTTTCTATGATCCCATCCTTGACCCTATTCATCATTATGTCATGTGGAAAACATTTGAAAACCTTTGAATGGGAATAAAAATCTCAGTAATGTTTATAAAATAAGGATGGAAAACATTATCCCATCATTAAATACAAATCAAAGAAACCATACTTTTCAATCAAAACATACCTTATGAAATAATAAGATTTATGATAAACACACACAAATCATAAATAATAAAGGTTACTTATGGAATTCATAACATAACTACATTGTAGCTATCACAGCTACATAGGGAGTCAAATTTCAAATATCCATCATAGTATATTCCTTAAATGTCTTTGAATAAATATGAACATTTACCTCCCTCACGTTACCCAATCCATTGGAGAGCTATATCAAGATCACCTTCCCTAGGTTTATCATTGATCCACCTGTATAGGTAATCAATGACCAAGAACCATTACATATTCAAAACACTTTATACAAGAATAAAGAAAAAAACATTTCTACATTGTAATGACAACATATCATAGACATAATCAATTTTGTGTCAAACCATTTTCAAAACAATTTAAAACATTTAATAAATAAATTTTTGAATCAAAGTATCTGATACCACATTGAATCTTTTAATGGAATTAACGTTTTAAAACATTAATTTCTATATAAATTAATACTAAAAACCATTTTGAAAACCTGTCCATTAAATAGTAATATTTATAAGAATAATTATTTCAAGATTTTAAAATGATGTTTTAGTTAAAGAGCCTTGTAACACTTGAGAAACACTTGACTAAAAATAATTGAAAAATAGAATAAAAAAATCATAATATCTTGAGAAAAAGGGTATTCATGATATCATATTCCAAAGGGAAGTATATACACCATATAAAAGTGAATTGGTTCATAACAACAATGAATTATCAAGGGAATGTAAATTTAGATGAAATCCTTTATAAATATGGTATCCTTAGGTTAACGATAAATCAATTTCATAATTATGTGTGACAAAAAATAATACACTCAATTTAAGTGGATATTAAGTGTAAAATAATCAGTGGTCATTCACATATATTTTGAACATGACATAATCAATAAGTATAAGTTTAACCCAAAGAATTGAAATTCGGTTAATAAGTTCCCTTACAGAAATTCGACAGCCTAATGACATCACTTTAAAATTAAAAAAATTAATTTAATAAGAGATAAAAGGGTATATCATTACATGGACATAAAATTTACATCTATAAATATATAGAAGAACATAGCAAAACATTAAAAGTTGTAAATTATAAGACATAACAAAATGATTTCTTTTAAAAAGAGGAGGGTGAAAGGTTCCCATAACGATTTTGTAACTTAGGAAACATACAAACCATGAATGAAAGATAATTCAATGAAGATGTAAATACCCATAAATTAAAGCATATTAAACAAATAATACAGTCATGGGAAGAACACCCACTACACAAAATTAAATAGTGGAAAATATAGCATGAATCTCACAGGAATAAGAAGTGAGATGAAAACCCCTTGCCACATTGTAATCAATCGATTCGTATGACCAAAAGTTAAGTACCACCGAATGGTTAATATAATTACAGGAATATTAAGAGAATAATTATAATATATACCACATGGAAGTACACAATACACCACATGAAATAAATTTGTGGTGAACAATTGAAATCTCATGGAATTAAAAGTGAGATAAGAAATTCTTTACCTCATGTCTGGCTTGACACATTTGTAACTTGTTCTTCTTGAATAATAAACTATAGTTAATTTATAATTTCTTAAGAACCTTTTTTAATTTTATTATTAATTTTAATATCTCTTATTACCATGTTATAAACATTATGTAATCATTTAAGTTAATAATGTTCGTTTTGTCCATATTTTGTACTTGAGTCAAAAATGGACTTCTTATAATTAAAAGTTGTTCACATAGTCAAAAGTTAATTATATCCAAAATGATATTTTGATGACCCATCACCCGGGACTCATGTAGTGACTATCAAAATCCCACCTTCCAGACGCCAGGGCTGGTGACTAGCATCAAAGGCGTATTCCCGAAAAACTAGGAAGGCATTGCCTTTATATCCTCTAAACACACACACCAATGCACACAAGAAGATATGAACATAAGTAAACTGTATAAAAAGTGAGTGATGAAAGTAAGTAAAAAGGGGCCATAATACAAGCCCAATTGGAAAGATCATGAATATAGAAAGGTACTAGTAAACTGAAACAGATCCTATGAACACCTACCAGGGATCCTACCTAAATGGTAGGTATGAATCTTGAATGTTTGTCTCTTCGGTACGCCTCGTCTAATGTCCACCTCCGAGCTACCTCTAGTCATGGTACCCTCGTCCTCAGTTAGAGCTGCCTATCATCTGCACCAAACACAACAAGGTGTAGGCATAGACTGTGTTGAGTTGAGTATAACGATACTCAGTAGGGACCCCAAGACACTCAAGGTCTCCGAAAATCCACAAAGGATAAACCAAAAATCATGAAATCAACTGACAACCCTACTTACGTATATGCCCATACATATACCTATGTTATCAAGTATACTCATCCCAATAAGGAGGAAACACAGGGTTCAACCGAGAGGCCCAAAGTTGTACTATTCCAAAAAGGAAAGAATACCACAAATGTAAGTACCACAAAGGTACTCCACATAGAAGAATACCACAAAGGTACTACCATGATTGAAATTACCAAAAAGGTATGAACTCAACTCACATGAGGTACAACTTAGGTACAGTAGTAGAGATTATTACATGTAATTACTGAATCATCATACTCTATTAAGAGGCAGACCCATGAAGGATCCCAAAATGCATACCCATACAGGACCCTAGTACATCATCAGACCCACACAAGATCCTAGTACACCGTCAAACCCATCCTGGATCCTATTTCAAGTGTGTACATCGTTATACCCACACATGGTCCTAGTATAACCTCATTACATCGTTTGACACACCCAGGTTCCTAGTACATCATCAGTACAACGTCAGACCTACACAGGATCCCAGTACATTTTCAGACCCACAGAAGATCCTAGTACATAGTCTTTACATTGTCAGACTGACATAGGATCCTAATACATCATCAGTACATTGTTAGACCCACACAAGATCCTAGTACAAATTTAGAACTACATCATACCCACACAAGATCATAGTACATCGTTAGTAAATCGTCAAAACCACAAATAAGTATAATAATGGATTTCCATCCAATAGGGATCTTAATGAAAAAGTTGGTGCTTCAATCAGATGCTCGGTCTGTAAGTTGTGAGTCTTTTAGTCTTGAGGGCCCGATTGGATTCTTACTCGATCCAACACTATTGTACCCCATCTTTATCCGAAACACAATTGGGGTATACCAAAAGTTCCGTTTTGCTATAGTTTTTTCCGCATCGTAGATGATTCATCCAACAGACCATCGATGGAAATGTTATGGACAAAGGTACATATAAGGTTGAAACTAGTCTCGGTTGGCCCATCCCACGAGGTCCAGCCTGGCCCGCACTAGGCGGCCCAGCCTGACGGCATGCAGAAGAGAGCCACGTGAACCATGCTCTCAAACACCGAACGGCTGGGCCTTTCAGTTTTCAGCCAACACTATGGACCTAGGAGGGCCCCTCTTGATCCATCTCGGCAGACCGAAATGGTCGGCCCCTGGGTCCTCCCAGTGATGCGTCATGCGCCTCCACTTCACATCAAGACAAATTCCAGATTCGCCTCCTCCATTTGTCATGGCTAGAGGGTTTCATCCCCGTACTCCAATGGTAGTGCATAGTGTTCCGCATCTCCGTGTTCGACCAAATGTCGACCGCCTTCCCCTTTGTCATCGCATCACAAGCTGTGAACTTTGCTCGTCGGGTTGTGTGGACGCACGCCACCACCTCAACATTTTTCCAGCATCCAATGGCCACCAACCTTCTCCACCATGCAAGATACGAGATCCATGTATAATTGTAGAGGGATCATGCCATATTCGTTTGGCCCGCACCTTCCACATTAGTTCGTTAGCAAGCTGGTCAAGAAGATTAATTCAACTCATACCATGAAAAATAAAAAGAAAAATCCATACCATGATGGTTTGGTTAATGATTTTCCATAGTTTTAAAGTATTGGAATTTGTCAATCCCAAAAATAGTCTCCTCCAACGACGTCGATGATGAGAGGAAAAAGGTGAAGTTGGTGAAGACAGTGTTTCCTCATTCATCGGTTCGTTTTTCTTTGGAGATTCTTTCATAGAGTTCTTCATTGGAGAAATATTCATTGAGGAGAAGAGTTCCTCTTTGGAAAATGTTTCTCCAATGTTATCCCCGCTCTCCCCTTTGCCAACAATTTTTCCCCAATGATTAAATTTGGAGGCAACATAACTTAAATTAGGTTTATAAATTTAATTTATGATGGAAAAAATTAAATGGATCATATCATTAATTGGAGAGTTGTCATAATTAAATGGGAGAATAAATTAATGAGGATTTGAGAGGATTTACCTCCATTTAGATGGGTTCAGGTGGTCCCCACCACCATAACCTATGTTCAGGGTTTTTAAAAATGAATATAAAAATGTTAAACATTTTATTTTTCTTCCTCTTTGAAAAATGATGAAATCTAACATTCACCCTCGACCAACTGCGGTTGAGGTGAAAGTCTCCATAAGAGAATATAGGCACTGTGAGTCCAACGGTGTCCTCAGATTTCAATTCTGAGCACTGGTTCAAAAGTTACAGAAACCCGCTCACACATTTACTGAACATACCTAAAGAAAAGTTCAAAAATTCATTCTGGGCTCACCGAGCCTCAGAATCACATGTCGTCAATTTTCAAAGACTCGTAAAAATTCCCATTTTACATGGAATATCTGGGTCTTTAAAATCTCCCCACCTTAGGGCCTTACGTCCCCATAATCCACAACTGTAACTAAAGAAACATGTGGTGGTATTGAGAACGAATATGAGCCTCCTACTCCCATGTGCTCTCATAGAGGTTTCCATCTTCCCAACTAATGTGCACCAGAGGTTTCGACCGCAAATTAAGGACTCGCTCCAATTGACCTTAAATATCCATTGGATCCTCAAAAAATGTCACACCATCATCGATATCCAGCTCACCATGGTCGATGACGTGAGACAGATCATGCACATATCTCCTCAGATGGGTTATTTGGAAGATGTCGTGCACCCAGTTCAACTGAGGGGGAAGTGATATGTGGTATGCCACATCAAAAACTCTACTGATTACTTGGAAGGGTCTAATGAACCTCAGAGATAACTTGTCGCCCCGCCCAAATCTGTTCCCATGAGTGCTGATTGCCCTGGGTCATTCAAGCACAATGTTGATCTGATAGGTCACCCATACAATTCCTTAGAATGTGTCATCCCAATGGTGGAGTGATTTTTATTGTTGTATGATAACTCTACCAAAGGAAATTAATCCTCCCAACTGCAACTTAAGTCTATCCTCGAGGGACTGAATGGTCCACGCAGTCAGTCCATCCATCTTAGGATGGAAGGCGGTGCATAAATGAAGCTATGTCCCAAAATCCTCATACAACTACTTCCATAGCCGAGAAGTGAAACGTGTATGATGATCAGAGATAATATTCATGGGTAATCAATGTATCCGCACAACCTCTTAGACATAGAGGCGTCCCATGCTCTCTACTAAACCCTACACTCTGTTCGATAAAAAGTTGGCCGACTAGGTGAGTCGTTTGATGATCACCCAGATAAAATCATGACCTCTAGATGTATGTGGAATTCCTATCACGAAGTACATAGATACCCATCCCACTTCCAATCGGGGATCTCTAATGTTTGATCCAAGCCTGCTGGTACCTGATGCTCCAAGTTCACTTGTTGACAAATGAGGCACTAAGAGGCAAACTCTACTACTGCTTTCTTCATTCCCAGCCACCAGTGCAGTCGTCGGAGATCCCAGTACATCATCAATACTCGTGGATGAACCTCTAGATGGGATTTGTGGAACTCCCTCATCACTTCCTCCTAATGCAACACAGGTACCATGGTACGTCGCCTGAAGAGGATGACTTTCTCTCTAGCTTTAGAAAATCCATAAGGTTCATGTCCGGTAGATATTTGAGCATGTCGAACCTCGCGGATAGTTTCCCCATGTTTCAACTCCCTAACTCACTAAAGATGTGGGGGGGAGAATGCAAGAGATTGAAGAAAAGGTTCTCCATCTAGATCTACTATGGATATCTACAAACTATACAGCTGCCCTATCGCCTCACCTAGCAGTTGTATACCAGATCTCCTGCGGAGTGGATCTTTTACAATGTTCCCCTTACTAGGAGTATATACTATCTCAAAGTCATAGACCTAGAGGAACTCAACAAAATGTCATTGTCTCTAGTTCATGTTGTTCTATGAGAAGATATACCCGAGACTCTTTTTATCCGAGTAGATTGTAAAACACTCACCCATCACGTAATGATGTTGTATCTTCAAGGCGATGACCAATCCAGCTAACTCCATGTCATGGGTAGCGTATTTATTTTCATATTGTCTCAGTTGTCGAGAACCACATGTTATCACTGCATGCTCCTGAATCAGGACACATCCAAGACCAGTCCCTAATGCATCATAGTAGAATATGTTCCCTACACCATCCTCTAGAAGACTCATGATAAGGTCACTAGTTAGCCTCTACCTCAGCTCTTGAAAAATCAGCTGAAATTTCTCCATCAACATGAAGGGTTGCCCCTTCTTCGTCAATGCTGAAAATGGTAATGAAACTCTGGAGAAATCTTGCACAAACATTCGGTAGTATCCAGCCAAACCTAGGAAACTCCATACAACCTTCACACTCATGGGTGGATCCCAAGCATGTACCGCTTCAATATTTCTGGATCCAATGCAACTCCATCCTATGTGATGACGTGTCGCAAAAATTGCACCTATTGGCTATAGAACTGGTACATAGAGAGATTACATAAACCTGCTGCTATTAGAGTGTGTCCAGAACTATCTGAAAATGATAGGCATGATTCTACTCAGTAGCCGAGTAGATCATAATGTCTTCTACGAAGACTAATACAATGTGATCAAGATATGGATGAAAGATCCTATTCATGAGTCCCATGAACACTACTGGGGTGTTCTTCATGCCAAAAGGAATAATCAAGAACTAATAATGGTCATACTGACATCTGAAATCCCTCTTCTACATTTCCCCGTCTTGCACTCTGAGCAGTTGATAGCCTGACATGAGGTCTATCTTCAAGAGCCATCTTGATCCCTTCAACTGATCAAAGAGTTCGTCAATCCATGGTAGTGGGTACCTTTGTTTCACGGTCACCAAGTTCATGTATCGATAGTCAAGAAAAAGTCCCAATCTCACATCTGCAATCTTAGCAAACAAAATCGGTGTTGCCCAAGGAGAAACACTGGGCCGAATGAATCTCTTCCCATGTAAGTCCTACAGTTCTTCCCACATCTCACGGAGCTCTGCAGGATCCATATGATACACTACTGTAGATATCGGTGCCATCCCGGGGTAAAGTTCAAGGTAAAAGTCCACCTCACTGTGAGGAGGTAGACTTGAAACATCATTCGGGAAAACATCTTCATACTGGTCCACCACTACAGGATAGCTCGAACTCTCCAAATCAACGACTCTGAGGGTAAGGCTGGCCAACAAATGAGTGATCAGCTGCACTCTCCTCTGAGTAAGCCCATCCTATGCTACAAAGGGACCCTTCTTACTTTTGATGTTTAAAATGGTCCCATCCAGGGGAACACACCACACTTTAGACCAAATACATTCAATAGATAGTGCATCTATATGACGATCGTTCTGTATGTTATTATCCTTTTAGTCTCGAGGGCTTGATTGGATTCGTGCTTGATCCAACCTGACCATACCCAAAATTTATTCAAAACTCATGTAGGGTATACCAAGATGTTTGTTTCGCTGCAAGGTTTCTGTCACTGCAGAAAGAAAGTCAAATAGACGCTTGGTTAGAATGTAATGGTGAAATGTATGTATAGGGTCAAAACTGTTCCGGGTTTGCTCTGACTCGTCCCGACCAGGCCTTGGCTGACCTAGTCTTGTTCGGGTTGACTAGACCAGTGGGGTCCGGCCAGGCCATCGTTGGGCAGCTCAGCCTAGACGCATGCAGAGGGGAGCCGCTCACCCCATGCACTCAAACATATAATGGCTCGGCCATTTAGTTTCCAACTAGCACATGGGACCCGAGCGGGTGCAGCTCAGTCTAGCTCGGCTGGCTGAAATTGCCAGCCCTTGGGTCCTCCCAGTGCCGAGTCATGTGCCGCCGCTCCACAACTAGCCAAACACCGGCCGCAACTCATCCATCTTATATGACCAAGAGGGTCGCTGATCCTTTCCTCGATGGCAGCATGTCATGCACTGCCTCTCCGCGGTCGGCCGAATGTCGGCCACTATCCCCTTCATCTCTGTGGCACAATCTGCGGCCCTTCGTTGTCGAGTGGCACAGACACAGGCCACCACCCCATCGTGCGGATGACCTCTACTAGCCGCCACCTTTCTCTACCACGTAGGATACAACAACCAAGAATAACCGTGGAGGGATCGATCCATGTTTGTTTGGCCATCACCCTCTTCATTAGTTCAGTAGCAGGCATATAAAGAGTATTAATTAACCTCAAACCATGAAAAAGAATCAACAAAAACCCAACCTCGATGGTTTGTTTGAAGATTGTTTGTGGTTGAGATGGATTGGTATTTTTCTATCCCAAAACAAGTGGCCACCAATGACATCAGTGAGGAGAGTAAAAAGGTGATGTCAGTGATGACTATGTTTCCTTGATCGTCAGTTCGTTCTTCCTTGGAGATCTTTCAGAAGTGTTCTTCATTCGATAAATATTCATCGAATGAGAAGAGTTATTCATTGGAGAATTTTTCTCCAAAGTTCTCCCCACTCTCCCCTTTTCCAACAAATTTTCCCCCAACGATTAAATGAGGAACCAACATAAATTAAACTAGGTTTATACATTTAATTTATGTTGGCACAAAATGAAATGGAGAAATAATTAATTGGAGAGTTGGAATAATTAAATGGGAGAATAAATTAATGGGGTCTTGATTGGATTCCCCCCCCCCATAAAATGGGGTTGGGTGGCCCCCACTAACATAACCTATGTTGAGAGGTTTTCAAAAATAAAAATAGAAATATGAAACATTTTTTTTTCCTCCATGAAAAATCATGAAAACTAACTTTCACCTTCAACCAACTGTCGTCGAGGTGAAAGTATCCTTAATCAAATATCTGCACTGCATTTTCAATGGATTCCTCAGATTTAAATTCCATGCAGCGGTTCCAATGTTACAAAATCCCACACCCATGTTTACTGAACATACCCGAAGAAAAGTTCAGAAATTCATTCTAGGCACACTGGGCCTCAGAATCAGGTGCCGTTAAATTTCACAGACTCGTAAAAATTCCCATTTTACATGGAATTTCCGGGTCATTATATATATTTATGATCTAGATATCATATATAACATATATATATATCCAGTATATAAAATTATATATAATAGTACATAACATTTGGAGGTAAGAAATGAAATGCGCAATTCATAGAGACCGTATGTTGTGCGTACTCATGAAAACTACTTATGTTTATATTTCTGATATTAATGGAATTAAAATATAATTATACATAGTTATATTATAACTTCAGTATAATATCATATAAAATATCATTAACTCCATCCTTTATACGTCCCGCATATGGCATTAATGAGCCATATCACTTTGAGGGGGCGGTAGTCTGGACCTCCTCAAATGAAATTATCACATTTACCTATAATGGAAACCATAAAGGTATTCTATAAAAGATAAATAAAAAAGAAGAAAAGAAAAAATAAACATAATATATATCATAAATAAATATAGTGTCATTTTAATGGCCACCATTGGAGGTGGTATGAGATAATCGAACAATCATCGTTTCGTGAGGAGTTAGTTTTCCATTCACAAAAATAGTATGTTATTCACCCATTAGATGGAGGTATATGTAAGTGTACTTTAAATAGATCACATATCAAAATCCTAGAATATTTTGGATACTATTTTTGTTATAAAATAAAGTATTAAAAAGAGTTTAGGGTTGGATAAGTAAAATAAAACAAAAGATGTTAAGAGAAATCATTACCTTTAATTTGGGTAACTAACTTTTTTTTAAACCAAAAGGATTACTTGAAGTGACTTATGAATATGTTTAGGCATCTAGGTAGAAGAGGGATATCTTGAGAGCTTATTTGGAAGGTTTTGGATGAGTGAAGGGGCTTGAGAGGTGTGAGGAATGAGTAAGAAGTGGGGGATTTTTATAAGGGGGAGTAGGGGATCTTTAATAAAGTGTGATAATATTATTTTATTAGATAATTATATTCAGTTTCTATATTTACAAAACTGATTAAAGTGTATTATAACACGACTAATTGTCAAAATAAAATCAGCCAATAAGAATTGGACAGGTTTTGGATGTTATTTTAATATTAATAATCTTATTTATTTTAAATCATTTATTAATAATGTCAATACTGCATCATTTTTGTGTCATAATTAATTTTATTTATTTGATATCTAAAAATTATAAACAAAATACCATTATGTAGGAAATATTTTTATCTTTACAACTAATATTAATAGTCTAACAGATAACTTATATAACCACATATAAAAATAAATTTACAAAATATATTTTTGTCATTTTTTTTGAAGATGACATGGATTGGTTTCCCAATCCATGCAAATGGAATTTTATTAAAACAAAACAGTACAAGGTACACACGAGGTGTAGTAAGTCTACACCAGCATAAAGCATAAAACAACACACAAAAACAAACAATTGATCAATGTAGGCTGATAAAGACCGAACAAACATACTCCAACAAAAGCAGCACACCCCTCCCCACTGGTAATCAATGCCAGATAGCTCCAAGATATATGAACAACCTGAGAGTGCATCAGGTACATGATATCACATAGGAGTCAGCAACAACATCCAAGATGAGTCAGTCAGAAACAATCAGAGACCGATTTAAAACAGAGATGTCTCCATAGTAGATAATAACATGAATCAAATCATCAATCTTCTAGGCCCAGGCATATCCAGAGAAACCAAACTAGGAATCCAACTGAGAAAAATGAAGAACAGAATATAAGCAGAGGTTTAGAAGTATATCAGCTTGGAATAAACCAAAAATCCATCATAAACAGCACACCATGTGTTCCTGGAACAAACCCAAGCATTCGGCACTATGCACCATTCCAAAGCAGTCCAAGGGTGATAAAGTCTATCAAAACAGCTCTAAAAGAAAATAGAAAACCAATTCCAGCAACAAATACTCCCAATGGTGTCACTTGCATCCCAAGCAGTCTGCACTGCTCTTAACTTCAGATCAAGAGCAAGCAGAACCAGCATCATCTAAATAACCACTTTAAAACTGAAAATTATCAGGCTAGCAAGAAAGATCAGAGCCAGAAATCCGATCAGCATCCACAAGTACTCATCATACAACATCCAATAGCACATGTGTTGTATAGATCAGAAAGAGGAAAATTCCATTTCTTGTCATGACATGTGCAAAAGAGAGTAGAATCAATCCATGGAAAAGTAGATTAACCACAACCAGAAGTTAGGGAACCCCAAAAGACAGACAAATCAAAACACTATGACCAAGGAGAGGAAAGAACCAGTTCAATGCAGAAAAAACCAGAAAAACCTCAACCAATAAGGGGAAAAATTCAGGAGCTCAGTCTGTAACCTTCATGCAGCCCTGTTGCATTCCCTCTAGAAAGAACAAGAAGCACTTGAGGCAGTATGGAGGAAAGGGAGTGAAGAAATTAAAGAAATGCTTCAGATAAATCTCAAAAAACAGAACCATCAATACAGTATGAAAATTCAAATATGACCTTCATAGAGTAAAGAAAACAACCAGCAGAAAAGAAAAAGTCAGCTTAAGAAATCTTTACTGTTTCTTTCATTGAATATCTCCTGCTTTGCAGCCAAATAGGTGCTCTTAGTGATCACAACTTTCTTAAAGGAGTTGTATAAGATTTCATCACTGAGTCCCTCCGAAGAAACAGGAGCTTCACATGTTGGTACAGTACGTTTATCTTCCCTTTCAGCTTGTTTCTCCATCTCTAAATGTTGATTTCCAATAGGGGCAGAAACATTATGTCTAGCAATGTCCAAAGAGAGAGTGACAATAGTCTTCTCCACATGTGAAAAATCCCTGCGTTTTCTAGTTTTTTTAGGATTTGGTATAATAAACCCATACTTATCCATTATTGGTTCCTTACCTTTCCTGGCCATGTCCCTTAATTATTTCTCCTCAATATCAGTAGATTTGTCTTCTTGAGAGCTTTGTGAGAGACTATATTCTGATGCCTCAATCCTCTCTTTTTCCTCCTCTTCTTGAGTGCCTTCTTTAATTTTCTCTATCGGCCTATCTTCAAGTAAGGGTGAGGGCCTATGATATACATTTTCATTCACCACAGAGGGTGAAATCCCCTTCTCTCCCAAATTCAGAGAACCTTTATGATCCCTCCGTGAATTACAATGTTCTGGAGGCACATTAGATGTCTTGGAGACATCCTTGGAAAACTGAGTCGCAATGTCATCATCAGATTTTGATTTTGAAGGATTCAAGTTAATTTTAGCACGGGTCTTTTCTACCGAAACTGCATTGCAGGGAGGTTGAGGTGGTTCAGAGTTTTTTGACTCACATTATCCCATAGAATGACCATCTTTGAAGCAACAATTACAATAAGGTGGAACATTTTCAAAAACCACTTCTTGAGAAAAACCTTTATCACCATTCTGGAGCCAAAATCTGGAAGGTAATGCTTGAGAAATATCAACCTCAGTGCAGATTCTAGCCACTGATTGACGAGACAAGTTCAAGGTGGCAGAATCTAATATAATCGGGGTTCCAAATAGACTTGTAATGGCAGTAAGCGCATGCTGCTTAAATAAATATAGAGGCAAACCTGGAAATATCAGTTTTTAACTACTACTTAGTGGTTTCACTATTCATCAAAAATTGATTTTTTTTTCAGACAACTTCCAAAAATTCATCCAAATCTATTTTTGACAAGCCGAATTCAAAAATTATGTATCATTTACCAAATTAAAAACATATAATTTTCATTAATTAATTTAAAATTAATTCCTATTATCCAAACAAATAGCTTGTTATTAAGAAACAAAAACTATCAAAAGTTTGATACTTGTTTATGTCCAATATCAATGTGAAATTAATTCTAATAAACAAGATTGGATTAAATGGTAAAAACATAATATAATTACACTTTTAAAAAATAAAAAATATAATCTAACCATATAAATAAATTATATTTTAAGTCTCTTTTGAATTAAAATACAGTATTTTTCACTATTCATAAAAAATGAATTTTATTATATTAATACAGGAAATTTACCCAAAATAAATTTTGATGTCCCAATTATAAATGAAAAATTTTATTTTTCCAAATAAAATATATAAAAGTGACCCAAACTATATTTAATGATGGTTCTCCATTAAAAGGTTGTAAATCAAACTTTCAAAGTAAATTATTTTTAAAATTATATTAATTCACATTTTAAGCCTCTAAAATGTATTGGATAAATGTAAAAACATTTAACAAATATATATAATCATTTTGTAGTTAGTTATGTTCACTCGTGACATTAAAACGGCTAGGTGTTACCTACCATTTAAAATAATAATATTATATTATTAGTGTCCAATGTAATATTTAAAAGAAACTCATTGTTTTGTATCGGGTACACCATCAAACATAGAGTCCCCTTTAAAGTATAATTAATATTTATTTCACAAACATATATAAATATGAAAAATTTCATGTTATTTATTAACATGGGACGTTACAGATATTATTCCAATGTTATGTTCCCAATGCTTATTTTTTTAATCCCTTTGTGATTTGTGTCTTACAAACTAAAATGTTTATTCCATGAATCATGTTTATGATCTATGAATTAATGTTTTTGATTTTAAAATATTAATATCATGTTATGATAACAATTATTCTCATGCTATGTTTACATGATCAGCAATATCTCTATTTTTCCCTTTGTAATCATCTATTCTAACACATTATTATGTTTTATTTTCCTCTGGATATGGAGAAATTTATAAAGTTTTATGTAGTTGATAAGGATTTTAGTTATGAAAAAATAAGTGTGGATGAACAAAATATTTTATGTAAACGTTTTTTATGATTCTATATTCACAAATACAACAAACCAATATTATTCCTGTGTGTATCATAATGTTTTATATTATATAATATTAAAATATTATTTGGGATTTATGTATGAAAATTATGGGTCATTATAGTTGGTATCATGGAAATTTTTAGTTACTATAGGAAAAAAGGATGAGAAAACATTAGTGAGAACACATAGGTTAATCCTATTTATAGGAGAAAATCCAACATTATAATGAATAAAAGTCTGTAGTTTTCCAAGAATATCATCACTATCATGATATTACATGTGGAAGTAATTTTTGAATAGAAATATTTGAGGATAATAACCCTAAAATGAGTTGGTTTAGTATATATTTATGATTATTCTGGTGCACGTTATGTGTCCCCTTACTACCCACCAAGTTTGACACTCCTGAGAGGTATTAATGGGTTATCTCAGATTTTTTTTATAACCCATCAAAAAGGTTTTAAAAATATTAAAATCATTGATGACCATCTATGAACCTAAAGATTCATCCATTAAAAATAACGTGAAATGATTTAAAAATCCCATAAATTTCTTCCCATTACTAATTGATTAATCATTATGATTATTTTTTATCACATTATACATTATGGTTTCAGTAAATGGTTGGAAATTGAATGGAATATGTGAATGATGAATGTGATTGAAAAATAATTGTGTTTCCTCTTGGGAAAACACATGTTATGTCAGCTAGAATGAAAAAATCAGGTAAGTATAACAAAAAAGCATACTCAATCCAGAAATCATGTTTTCTTCAAAAATATAAATGTTGGGAAAAATTCTGTTTGTCCTCCATGATGTAACATCATACATTGTTAGTGGATCCTCAAAACAAATAGTTTATAAAAAATGGATCCATAGCATAGAAATGATAATTTCTATTTTCCAATGTTTAGATATTGAAAAAAATTTGTATTTCTATATTTTGGAATGATAAGTAGGTCAATGGAATATTTTCATCAGGAACATTAGTTAATTGGATGAAATTGACTCCATTTATTGGTATGATTTTCAAAGGTTATTTTTTAAAAAGTACATTACTTTTATTATTTGTATGAAAATAAATAATTAATTATTTTAGATAAGGCAAAAGTATGATGAATCAATTAGTGCATATGAGAAAAATATTTCAAAACAAATGAGGTATGATTTTTTTATTATAATTGAACCAACAAATCTTTTCTGATGGATTATTTAAGGTCTTAATACCACGTCAGTAAAGGAAATAATACATAAGGGACATCAATATTAATGAAATAATTGTTCAATATACTTCTAAGGAATAAATAGTGATTGTTGTTTCTCATTAATCTCATGGTTTTGATAAGAAATGAAATATGGAATTTAAAATGAAATTCTAATAATAAATCCACTGAGGGAAGAAGATGAATCTTCCAATATACATTTTTCACGACCCCCTCCAACCAAATATTCCTCTCCTGAGCTGGCAATAGGGATAGGGAGATAATGACCCCTGATTCCCACCTCCAGGAGGAACCGGAGTGGCGACTAGCACCAAGGGTATGAGTTTTCACAAATATGGGAGGCATTTACCTTTTTATTATTTTAGATCAAAAAATAGGATGAGTCAAACATCAAAAAAAAGGAACAAGTAAATGAAATTAAATAAACCCAAAACAATCCCAAATGCATGTTTAAACAGTTCTGAAATAAAGTACAAGTATAAGAAAACTGAAAAAGTGAAATACCAAAAGAAACAATAGTACAACAACTGCCAAAACTCCAACTATCCCGACTAGTAGGGTCCAGTACGACCCTTGTAGTCCTCCTAGAAACATAAAAGTAAACGTAGGGTGAGAATACAAGTATACTCAGTAGGAAAACCTAAAGCTCTCATGCACATGTGGGGAGACATCCTAATGTCCTGTGAGAACAACAGAAGAAACCAAAACCTATCAAGTAATTCTATCCACCCAACCTCACCAGTGAAGCTCAACAAAAACACAAAATAATACGTAGTAGTATATAAGAACAAGAGTATTTGGTACCCCGCACCATTTCCCCTAGTTAGCTCCTCTTCCTAATGGTGAACATCCTGACGCTACCACACACTTCCTGCCCGCACACAGCTGGGCCTCACAAACCACATATCCCACCCGCACACACCTGGGCCTCACAAACCACATATCCCTCCCACACACACCTAAGACTCACAAACCAAAATCACATCCCTGCCAGAACACAGCAGGGCCTCATCCAAAAGATTCTAGGGAACAGTAAACCTACCCAAATAGTCTTGGGCTAAAATCACACCAATGGAAACCTACCCAAAGAGTCTTAGGTCTTAGGTGTAAGGTCACCTCAATATCGTCCCCCACAGTTCATTTATCAACTTTATACTTTCTTTTAATATCAAACCCATTACTGCAGCCATGCTACCACTATAACCACATCTACACTACCGCATCACAAAACACAGATCGTGCAACATCATTGCTCCTTTAACATCATTTACTGCAGCCCCGCTGCCCATCTTACTCGTAATGAACCAGGATTCACCCCCCCCCCTTCACACACCACGTAACCAAACCAACACCCAAATGTTCATTATTCCATTTTGTTCAACCGGGGTGATCACACATGGGTTCTGGATATTAATTTAATCATCCAACTTTACATGATTAACCAATTTCCTTATTCCACAAAGTATCCATCCCCAAAAAATGTCTATAAAGATAGGGAAATTTTTAATTGAACAAGAAAAGGCCACCAATGACCGTGATTTTCAATAGGCATAAGCCCTTTCGATTCATAACATTACAATAGTATAAACAAAGATAATAATAACATCTTATCCATCCCCATTATTTAAGCCAGTTATTGTCTTTATTAAACTTGTTCAACTGTGTCTCGTGAAACAAAGAGGGCACCCTTCCCACATGATTCACAAATTACAGAGATGAAGGTAAAATCCCTACCTCAAAGGTTTTTGATGAATCCATGACGGTCAAAGAATGCTCAAGAAACCAGGTCTATTATCTATGAATATTCTTTAAATATACTCTCCTAAGACAAAAATGATCAAAGCTCTTCATATTCGACAACTGCATGATTAGATCTACCCTTAACGGGCATAGATCTAAGAAACCGAGAGCGTAGGAGGAGTATATCTAAGAAAGAAAGAAATAATGATCACATACCTCAAGGAACAGGCTTCGATTCACCAAGAAAAGCCTCCAGGTCGCCTCAAAAACGCTTGAGAGAAGTTATTATACCTCCAAGGAAGGGTAATCCCGATTTATGGTTGCTTAAAGGCTTAAATGAACCATTTATAGGCAAAATAGTTCAGATCCATAATTTTAGGATCTAAATTTAAGTGCCTGCATGGTTTGGCTGCAAAGTTTAGAAAATCATGCGCTAACCTTTGGTTATCTTCTGCCTCGCCAAACACTCCTCACACGGTTAGTCTGCATAGTTAGCCAAACCATGCGCTATCTATGTGTTAGCTTCTGCCTCCAACACCAACCTCGCATGGTTTGGCTGCACAGTTTAGTCAAACCATACGCTAAACATGCGAAATATATTGCACTTATATCCACTTAAATGTCCACCCAAACGCACCCCCAGGGAACCTTGAACTCCTCGAACACCTCCAGCACCACATTTCCCAATGGAATTGACCAGAGAGGTCCGGGCCATTACAACATTGCAGGTGTTAGGATACAGGGATGAAATTATCTTAAGAGGAATTGTAAATTCATTAATCCTAGAAATGAATTTCATGGGAAAATTAAATGTTGAAGTTATGAGAAGAAAATAAGAAATTATACTATAAAAGAACCATATAATGCACCCTCCCCACCCCCACAATGAATCATGTGTGTCAAACACAAGGAGTATGAGAATTATGCAAACTAGTGATCAAATTTACAGTGAAAGATGATGGTCAAAATCAAAAACCACTTACTACTAATGAATATGTAAAATATCTTTTTTCACTATATATGATGTGGGATAGAATATTGTAGTGGGGAAGGGTACAAAACTATCAAATCTATTACTTTTATTTTTTTTTGACATTGGGTATTCCAACACATTTATATCTGAATATTTTTATAGATATCTAGTATTTTCACACATAGACATTAAATAATTTTTCAGAATATTTATTTCCATTTCACTACTATATACATGATAACTATAACAGTTTATCAACTTTGGAAACATTGAAATACAATCCCTTTTCAAAAAGTGAGCTACATCATCTTCCATTATGTTCTTCATAACATACTCCCATCTTAGTCATATCATACATAATACATAGCTTTAAAACACTAGAAAAGGAATCTTTAGAAAATATTATATTAGATTCTTTATAAGGCTAAATAAGAGAGATACATAGGAATAACATTATAATAAGGGTATCAAAATGCTATCATAACATTTGAAAACCAAACATTGTATATTAATGATCATAATCACGAGTCATTGAATAAATATATCTACTTTACAAGATTTGATTCATAAGGGAATAAAATAACTTTAGCCATCATAGAATAAGACATGGATTTTTAGGCTTGTACATAATATTATAAAATCCTTTCCATGTTAATTAAGTCTCACTTCCATGACCATCGTTGTAGAAAAATTCCATTACTAAATCGGGCTCACTCACCATTCCAGTCCTATATTACTAAACGTGGTTCACTTCCCATTCCATCCATATCATATTAAACTAATTTAACTAAATATTCTAGTATATTCTATCTCATTATATATAATTCTTTACCAAATTAATAGTAGAGAGATACCGGTGCCACACATCATATAATGAAATTTTACATATGTGTTCCACAATATCATGAACATTCATCATATCATAACCCATGAAAAAAAATGTGTGTCGTAAATATTTTATCATATCATAACCACTAGAAAACAAAAAGGGTTCATGATAATTTCACCATAGTATTACACATTAAAATTGAAGGGTTTCTTATGCAATTTATCATGGTATTCCCCATGGAAGATAAATAATTTTCATAACCATCATGCCAAAAAAACTATTTTGGGAATGAATATGAATTGTATCCTTGAATAATATCCCTAGTAAGACATAGGTAACATAAAAAATGTCATCTTAGTTGTTAAATAGTTTTGAAATATTTTTTAAATCATTTCTTGAGAAAAATATCATTTCATCATTGAAAGAAAAATGAAAACAAAAAACATTTTGAATACATTTTACATTAAAAATAACCTTGAAAACTTATAAAAGAAATCTAAAAATCATTTAAAAATGATTTTTAAAATATAAATGATTTTTAAAATAGATTTCATATAAAAATAGTTAAACATTTTATTTAAAAATATATTTTAAAATAGTTTCAAAAAATTTTTTAAGAAAAAAAATTTCTGATCAAAGAGGGAGATGAAGATAAATTTTCATACTCTTTTTTAATTATATCAGGTAAAAAATAGTGGAAACATGGTGTTATTAGATGAATATATCTGAATAATCACATAAAAATATGAATCATGAGAATTTTTGAGTGGTGGATCAAGATATTTCATCATTATAAACACATTCATAAATATTCCCGATAAACATTGGGATTATTACAAAATATGTTTACCTGTTTTTTAACATTCTTTCATAACACCAAAAGAAGGAATAAAAAATAAATAAACATAAAATATAATGAGTATGAATATATTCATTATATTTCTTGTCAACGGGAAGTATATACACCTTGTGAATAAATAAAGGTGTATATCATAATGTACGTCTTAAAGAAAGAAAAATCGAGGAAAAAATTAGTTTACATTATGTATTAAAATCCTTCATACTCATAAAAAACTAATTTATAATAAATATAATTTTGTAATATGTGACACCTCAAGCATCCAAGGTACAATTATTTTTAAATAATTCAAATAACTTGCAATACATGCAACAACGAGTTTGAGTTCACCACGACTAGCCGTTTAAATACATTTTATGAATAGTACAATCAAAACATTGAATTTGATATATTACATATATTTTAAATATTCATGTCCTTTTTATACATCATATAATAAAAAATTATATTTTTTTTAATAAAATAATTATTGTTAGAAAATAAGCTGTTTACCACCTTTTAATGGAGAACAATTTATAAATCCAATATTTGACACTTTTATATTTTAAATTAAAAAAAATTAAATTATTAATTATAAGTGGGACATAAATTTTTTTTGGATGTCTCCAGTTTTTATGATAACATTCAGATGCTAATGAATAGTTAAAAACATTACATTTCAATTCAAAACTTCTTTTTCATCTAATTTATTTATGTTGGTATATTATAATTTTAATTTTTTTTTATTATAACTAGGTTTATTTTTTATCAATTAATAGAATTTAGTTAATTAGAATTATTTTCACATTAAATTTAATTATAAAACCATTCTAATATTTTGATGATTTATTCTTTTGAAAAAATATATTTCTTGTTTTGTCAACAACAATTAATTTTAATTAATTACTGAAACCTCATTATATCAAATTTTGAAAATTGAATTCCATATTTGGAATTAGTGGGTCTGATATATGTTAATATTCTACTTTTATTTTGGGGCGTTATTAATAGTAACATTAAGAATTATTTTTATTACCATAGTTAAAGATATATCATATAATTAAAGGTAAAACAAATATCATCAAATTACCCTAAAACCTGTCAAAATCCATTTGGATGACAAAATTATAACCTTATCATATATGGTTAAAAATTTAATCACTTAATGACCACTTTCCTAGGAATGTAAAATGAATATAATTAAAATTAACGAATGTGACAAAATGTCACAATCTCATTTTATATAAGTATATTAATTATATTGTATGGATAAACAAGAAATAGCATCGACTATAGGTATTTTCTAGAAATATATCATAATTAACTATATCAGATAAATTTATTTTATAATAATGGGATATTGAATAATTATCATTAATTATGAAAAAATAGTGATGTAGAAATTATTTGTTCAATAGAAATATAAAATAAATGGTTTTAAAATTATTAAAATAAATTTATTTTTCATTAATTAAGGTTATACATGAATTTTATAGTATTCTATGACATGTTATTAGTATATTAAATATTTTTTTCAAAGTTATATTCTATGTGGTTTTTATTTAAAGACAAATAAATGAATAGTGTCAAAATTGACACTTCTGATATTTTATAAAAAAAAAATTTATTAAGTTATTTAAAAACATAAAAATATTTAAAAATTATAAAGTGAAAATTATAATGTCTAAAATTTAATATTGGTTCCAATTATATATAATTTACTCCACATGAGTAAATGATTATAAGTATTTAATTTTTTTAATATTATTTCCCCTAAAAAATTAAATATATTAAATAAGGATAAATCAAAACGGTAAGGATTAAAATAAAATAAAAACATGTATAAATATTATATTATGAGATTATTTCTAACCATACTCATATTATATATTAAATAATACCCCTTGGAGCCATTAGTATTTAGATATTAATTTATATAATTTTAATAGTTTTAGTGTTTAAAGGGTTCCCCTCCCCTCTCTTAAAAAACTGCACTTCTCTTTCTCTTTAATTGACTTCTATACACCATTTTTGTTCATCCAATTACTACCCATTTCAACTCCCATCATCCCTTAAAACATTCTACAGTCCACACTTTGGGAAATAATACACCCTAAAGAATAATTTTGTGGGAACTAAAAAAAGATACCAAAAAATGAGGTAATTGTTTTTTCACCTCTTTCAATGTTATTATATTCTTATACTTTTTATTTAAATATTGTTTCCATATAAAATTAGTAAATAAATTATGATTAATATACATAGATGTTATTATAGTCATTTTAAAACCATATTACTCATTTTCTCCATCATTTGAAGAACAATATCATCAAGTATGTGTATGTATGACATATTGTCTCCACACCATGGTGTCATTTGTTATTCAACAATTGTTTACATGGATGGATATAATGATGATTATAATAGATATAAATAATTAATATAACATAATAATTATTTTCAATAACTAATATACCCTCCAATTCTATAACATTTAACCATCAAGGGAATGATATCGTCGCTCGTGCGTACGTACGACCTACTATCTCCATGACGCGGTGAGATTTACTCTCCATGTTATCCATTAATGGATGATTATAAAATTTTTATGATGAGTAAAAAAAATATGAACTAAATTTTTTTTATACATTAATAAAATACATCATATTCATAAAGCACATGACATAAATGGTAAAAAATGGAAAATGAAGCAGTTAACACCTGAAATAATGGTCATATTGAAACTTTATTAAAAAATGATATAATACGATCGTATTTGATATCATAAATTTATATGTGGTTATCTTATAATTTAATAACATACATTAACCATTATACATGAGGATAATATACCCCTTATTAGAAGAAATAACAAGGTAAGCTTTAATTTCACAAGCTCATTTTTACTCGAGGATGTCATACATAGGTATTTACTGGTACATATTTTTTTCAATGTCCATGTTTTGTAAAAATAAAATTCACAATATTTTTACTCTCTCTATAAAATTTTTTTTAATACATTTATACCCATGTTTTAATTTTTCTAATATGATTTTTCTTATCATTTTCCAAACAAGGTACTTAGTGTCATTTTTTACAAATTAAGGAAAAAAGGTTATTTTTAACTTGTACGGTGCGAGCATCCTTTTCCATCGTTATATCGCTTCAATATTTTGGAGATTCTATAACAAAATTTCTATTTTATTTTTAAAAGAAATATTTTCTGTTATATTTCATTGGATTGTAAATCATTTCAAAGTAATAATGTTTTATTTATCTCAAAATTTTTTAATAAATTTATTAGAGTATCTTCATTTATGTCAACATACATTGTTGGATTTTATGCTTGACTGATGTGGATTTATTATTATATAATCTTCCATATTTTATTGAAGGTTTAATTAAATGTTTGACTTTTTATATGATATTTCTATACCATTCATGGTTTGTGTTCAAGGTATTAACAATTTTTATTCATGTATTAATACGGATGTTTATGTTATGTTTCAGCCTTTTCATATGAAGAATGAATTGGACTTGGTAAGTGATGGTCGATTCCTACTATAGACTCTTGATGCATTAATATGTCTCATGAGTCAAATTAGTATCTTGAAACAAGGCATTGATGGTATGGTAATGGTCTTGGCATGAGTCCTTGATGGAATGAAAATGGTCTTGGCATGGGGCCATGATGGTTTGGTAATGGTTTTGGCCCAAGGCATTGACTGTATGGTGATGATGTAAGACATTATGGATTTCCACCTTATGGTATTAGTTATTGGTATTGAATGTTATTATTCAAAAATAGACTATATATGTGATTATTTAAATGGATTTATTAGATTTATTATTTCCATATTATACTGAAGATTATGTTTATAAGACTGGTGTTTTAGTTTTATACCTTGACATAAGATTTTATGATTATTTATAATAGCTTATTCTATTTTGTTTAACCTCACTGAGAATTCATTATCACCCCTTATTATTTTTTATTTTTTCCAAGATTCTATGAAGTGTATAATGATTGATATTAAGGGTTTATACAGTTGAATAATAGTGTTCTCAAAGAATTATCTATGTTTCATTTTATGTTTTAGATTGTAATGTAATGTTCACATTTGTAATCTATTTTCCATGACTGTTAAACTGATCTATCATTTGGGATATGATTCCTTTTAATCATGCCAATGTATTAACATAATTCATCGGGTCTGAGATTCTGGGGTCATAACAGTATAGTCGGTATCATATAATTTTTTTAAACAACCTTGGATACTATATTTTGGAAAACCCTGATTAGGGAGCATTACCCTATGATAGATTTGGAGGATAAGTATATAATAACATCCTATAATTTTGGTAATTTTAAATTATGTGTGTATTCCTAACAAATATATTCATTTCTAAATACTATAAGTGAACGTTGTTCTGGTATAGATGTACCTAGGAGTAAAAACTCTGACAAGTTGTTTCGTGCTTTACTCGGGGTAACCTGGTACAAGACAACGAGCGTTTTTTTGCACCTGGTTTTACACTCCCATTGGATATTCTTAGGATAATTCCCATTTTATTTACAACTCTTTATAAATAATATATATGTAAATATGTCCCTAGAGAAACATTTTTTTATGATTATGAGACAAGATTCATATAAATATTCAATTAATGCTGATAAAATTTTCATGTTTTTTGATTATAAATTATGAGATGATCTAACCTAGTGTTTGTTGTCATTTAAAAAAGGAGCCCAATAGAGGGAATGAGAAGTCCAACGATACACATTAGCCATATAATATAAAGGATCATATATTTCATGGTCTTAAATCACTATTTTGAATGTAAATATTCTCCCACATATTATAATCATATGAAAAAATAGTATCAGGTGTCAATAAGATATGTAAAGAATTGTTCGAGTTCGATGACTTTGATTGAATGAATGAGAACAAAAAAATTGCAGAGAAAAATATGGACAAAGGGAAGAAGGGAATGAAGGATTTTCCCACATGTGATAACTGTGGAAAGAATCACCTTGGTAAATTCTTGAATGGAATGGGAGTTTGTTATAACTGGGGAGAAAAAGGACTTCAAGATCGTGATTTAAAGGGTAAGAAAAAGTTTTACAATGTATAATTCTTCACCTGTAAGGAGATGGGACAATAGGAGAATCAATGTCATAATAATCAATGTATGCCCCTAAATGATTCTATAGGATAATATTCATGTTATGATACTATCATATATAAAGTGGAATGATTAATGTGCATATGTTGTACATGAATAATTTTGTCATTTTAGTATTGTACCAATGGTGTTCTAGTTATATGAATTATTAAACTAAATATGGATTGTATTTCAGTACTATTTCATTAAATATTTGAGATTGTATAGTTCCAGGAAAAGTGACATAGTTTCATGTTATACATATTTTGAACCTACATGGTTGAGGGAAAGATAATCATTAATATGTTCTTGATATTGAGATAATGATGTTTGAGCAAAGTGATGTCTAATTTGGATAAAATACATTGGGCATTTTTTACTACCCAGGAACTGATTAATGGCCTATTTATTCTATCATTTTGGAGTTTACAACATTTTTTGATTTATGGAGTATATCCAATATTCTATGTTTTACATAAGTAATAAAAAAGCATGAAAATAATCAATATGGATTTATGGTAATTCATGTTATTAACATGTTTTATGATAATACATGATGAAGGTTTTGGAATGTTTGGTATGTGACAAAAAGGTATTGACATTATGTTGTTTTGATTTTATAAATTAAGTAACCTTATAATTTTTTGGACACTGAGTTTGGATAGAAGACTATAAGATAATTCTAAAAGATGGAATTGATTATGTTAAACATTTGATAGTATTGTTTTAGTTTTTAAAATTTCTTATGATTATTTCTAGAATGTTATAATAATATTGTTTTAAGAAAAGGAAAACCGACAAGTCGGGTGATAACCCATCACGTCTGACACGGTCTCAAGACTTGAACACAAAACTTATGGGTCGTAAGGGTGAATCGCCTACCCCTGGCCTACATGATGTCCTATTCCTTATAACTTAGTTTTTTATTTATTTGGTATGACAGATGATGTATAAGTTCATTTTTTGAACCCTACAGGATGTAGATAAATAGAATATTTTTTAATTTTGTTATCTTTTGGAGAGAAATATGAGTTTTTTTGTAAAAATTAGTTAAAGGATGAAACTCTAGATATAAATTAAGTATACTTACTTGTGAAGTAAATTAATTCCTCAACACTAGGGAATGGATCATAAAATGAACAAAAAATTCCTAGTATATTATTTTTCAATAAATCAAATGGTCCCTCAGATCATTATAGATTTATAGCTTTAGGGTTGCTAAATTTTTTCCTTAAAAATTTCTCAATCACTCCCTATGAAAACATTATGCTCACATTTTCTTTCATGCCCTTTTTTTATACATGTATCCCTAGTATTCTTTATCTCTTGTGACCTCCCAACTTCCCTTTATTTTAAAATGGTGGTCTCGTTAAACTATTTTTGATTGTTGGATTTCAACTAAGATATTTTGAAAATTTAGAACCCTATTTTTCAATATGAACATTAAATTATGAGGATATAATTTATTGAACAAGGGGAGAATGTAACACCACGTGCTTCAATGGTACGATTATTTTTAAATAATTCATATATCTTTAACAACACACATCACCGAGTATTAGTGCACCACGACTAGACATTTAGAAATTGAGTCTGAATATTATTAACCGCATTTTGATGTTTATATATTCCATATAATTTTAATGTTCATTTCAATTTTTTGTTATACACGATATGATGAAAAATTCAATTTTTTGAATAAAAGAAGTATTTTTCAAAAAAAATTATATCTACCTCCTTTTAATGGAGAATCCTTTTTAAAACCAATATTGAAAAATAATATATTTTCAAATTGACAAAATATAATTCTTATTTATAATTGTGACATAAAAAAATTGGTTTGGAAAAATATTTAGTGTTTTTATTATAACTTTTAAATTTTAATAAATAGGGAAAAATATTGCATTTTAATTAAAAACTGGTTTTTCATCTTATTTATTTATATTGATAAATTTCTCTTTAAATTTGTGTTAATGTATAATTATATTAATTTTTAATCATGTAATATAAATTAGTTCATTGGAATTATTTTCATTGAAAAATTATTTATAAACACATGAAAATATTTTGATGGTTTTTTAATTTTGAAAAACATCTTTTCTTGTTGTGTCAATGAGAATTAATGTTAAACTAATTACTGTAACATATATGATTTATATTTTGAAAAAAGTATTCTATATTATGAATCATTGTTTAGAAGTTATTTTAATATGATTCTTTTATTTTTTGGCATTATGAACAGTAACTTTAGTAATTATTTTTGTTACCATGGTTAAAGGTAAATTGGGAAATTAATGGAAAACATAATATCATAAAATTAACTAAACACCAATAAATATCATGTTGGATGACTAAATTAGACCCTTATCATCACTTTTTTGGAATTTAATCACTTAATGGCCACATTCCAATGAATATGATAGGAATATAATAAAAATCCATGAACGTGACCAAATGTTGCAACCCCATTTTATATAAGTATATTAATGTTAATGTATAGATAAACAAGAGATAATAACAAAAATATGTATTATATAGAAATATAAAGGAATTAAATATATTATATAAATATATTTATAATTTTAATAGATTAAATAATTACCATTATTGTTGACACAATAGTGACGTTGAAATTGTTTTATGTATAAAAATATCAAATAAATGATTTTAAAAATATTAAAGAAATATATTTTAAATTAATTATGATTATCCACGAATATTCTAGTTGACTATGACATGTTATTAGTATATTAAATGGTCTGGTTCAAAGATATATTTTTGTGGTTTTTTTAGAGACAAATAAATGAATAGTGTCAAAATTGACACTATTGACATTTTATAAATATAACATTTTATTAAATAATTTAAAAATAATTAAAATAATTCAAAATTAAAATGTAAAAATTATAAAGTATAAAATTTCATAAAATTTCCAATTATAGAAAGTTTCCACCACATAATTAAATTTTATAAATACTTTATATTTTGAATATTATTACAATAATGGAAATTAAATAGATTAATTGAGGATAAATTAATATTATAAGGTTTTAATTAAAATAAAAAAATTTCTAGATTTTACTGGATTAGAGGATTTATACCCATACTCATATTATCTTTTAAATAATCCACTTTGGAGCCATTTGTATTTAGAAGTTAATTAATACTAACTTAATAGTTTTATTTTTTTAAGGGTGCCTCTCCCCTATCTTATAAAATGGAACTTCACTTTATCCTTATTTCACACCTCTAAAGCCTTTTAGTTTTGACAAACCATGTTCATTTCCTCTCCAAACATCCCTCACTTCATCTTATGGGCCACACTTTGGGTATAATGCCGACCTAAAGAGTCTTGTGAAAAGCAAAAGGAGATTCGTGAAAAAGAGGTAATTGTTTTATGACCTCTTTCAGAGTTCATTTTTCTTCTTCTTCATATTTTTATTTGGTTTCCATATAAAAGTAATAAATAAAGTATCACAAATATAATGATAGGTTATTATAATCATATTAAAACCATATTCCTCATTTTATCCATCATAAAAATGAAAATATCACCATGCGTGCGTACGTACAACTTACAATCTCTTCCCCTTGGTGTAATTTAGCATTCCACAGTACTTTACTTCTATGGATATAATTATGAGTATAATGGATATAAATAATTAATATAACATTTTAATTATTCTTTATAACTAATATACCATCCAATTCCATATCATTTAACCATCAATGGAATGATACTATCACTCATGCATACGTAAGACCTACCATCTCCACGGCACAGTGAGATTCATTCTACACATTAAAAATTCATGAATGATTATAAATTTTATATAATGGGTAAAAATAATAATTATGAACATAATTTAATTATAGACATGAATAAATTACATCCTATTTATAACAAACACAGCTTCCATGGGAATACTATAATGGGAAAATGAAGTAGTTAACAAACTAAATAATGATATTATTGAAACACTATTAACAAAAAGAGACAATACAATCATATATTATGTCATAAATATTTATATGGTTATAGTATTTTTTTAATAATAGACTTTAACAATTATACCAGAGGTTAACACACCCTCGACTAATGTAATATACAAGTTAAGGGTTAATTTCATAATCTCATTATTACTCAAGGTTGTTTAAACATATGTATTTATGGGGATTATTTATTTTGCATGTCCATGTTTTATAAAAATACAGTTCAAAATATTTTTATTGTCCCTCTAAATTTTTTTAATTCATTTATACCTATGTTTTAAAATTTATAAAATGAATCTTTCTTTTGATTTCAAAACAAGGTGCTTTGTGAACTTTTCAAAAAATTATGTAAATAATGTTTTCTTATCATATATAGTGCAAGCGGATTTTTACTCCATTATACTGCCTTAACATTTTGATTCTTCCCATAAAATCTTAACATTTTATTTTCCAAAGAAATTTTTTTCTTTTAAAATTTTGATTCTTTTAATTGATTTTGATGTAAAAATTTGATATTTTTATGAAAGGGTTTTAATAAATTTATTAGAGTATTATCATCTATGTGGACATTATTTATTGGATTTTATACTTTTATGAGGTTGATATTGTTAGGTCCACAAGGATGAATACCCTGAAAGGGGGGGTGAATCAGAGTATGAATAATTTAAAATTAAAGCCCATTCTGATCTTGTTTCATTGTTAAGAAAAACACTATTCCTTCTCATTCTTGTTGCACAATAAAAACAAAATGTAAAAAACACAAATGACACAACAATTTTAACTTAGTTCACCCTCACTGGGATACGTCCAAGGAGAATACACTGGCAATGTGCTGATGTACCAAATCCACTATAAGTATAATGTTGTTTACAAGGTTCAGGATAGATCACTTTTTTTCCCAGGCTCACTGCCTTTAAAATTTTTAGGGTTTGCTCACTGCTTTCCCAAGGGTCACTCCCTATATCTCTCTCTGACTCACTACCGGTGGAGAGGATCACTTTTTTCCTCTTCCTTTCTGCACTGCTCTAGAAAGAATCCACTCGTAGTTTATAGACCAGTAGGTATCTTCATTATCACTAATGAATACATCCCCTGTTGTATTTTGATGCTCTGTTGAAGTCCAACTTTCACCTATAGATGAATCCCACTTTGCACCGAAGGTATCAAGCTATCTTCCAACATTTACAAAGCCCTGAATCATTTTAGTGAATCGTCCTTACATGGTTACCATCTTTATGCCATCGTGCAAGTCTCAGAGCGCAAGTCAAAACTAACGTGCAAGTCCACCCCAACCACTTGTGCGACACAATCTTTTGCTACTCCAAACTTGCGCGACGCACAAACTTTTACGCCCAATCCAATTTTGGTGCGCAACCAACAATTTTCATGATACTTTAAAACATGACGCACAAGAGTCACCTAACCACTTGTGAAACACATACCTCTTTAACTTAGAACTTGCGTGACTCTCTTCCTTCCTCGCCCAGACCACCTTGAGCGCGCAACTATCACCTAGAATGAAACCGCTACTTGCGCGACCAAACACCACTTGCGCGAGCACCACACCTATGCGACGGGAGGTATGATTTTTCTAAGTGTTGAACTTTCCACTGAATGAGGAGGGGTCGACATATATTTATCGTCATTTTGATACCTTACGCAACAGCGTGCAAGCCTCCCCACGATGCGCATGTTTTGTTGCACAAGTCTCCTATCGTGCAAATCACTTACACGACCAATACTAAAACGTGTGTGACCCTCTTTCCTTCTCTATATTTTGATGTCCTAATTTTTAAAAACATATGGTGCACATGTTTATTTTTTTCACGTACACGGTGTGAAAGTCCCTTTGCTAAAAAACACAAATCTTCATTTTTCAATTTTTTGACCCAAAAATTTGGCAAACACTGGAAAACGGCACCACATTGTATCTTCTCTTTTTGTACCACCTCTATATAACTCAGTCCTTTTCTGACATTCTTGAATCAAACATGGATCATTAACCACAACCCTTGATCTCTACATGCCACCATGAAATCCCTTTGTCAACAAATTTGTATGTCCTAGTTTTCTTTTTCAACAATCACAACACATATGTCCACTTTGTCAACAAACACAATCACCTCAAAAATCATTAAATTTTTCCTTGGGGGATTTTTTCCCAACAGATATATTATGTAACAATCTTCCATATTTTATTGATATTTCTAATAGTTTTAGGATTTTGAATATGATTTTTTATACCATTCATGTTTTAGGGTAGAATTATTAAAAAAATTAATTCTATTTTTGATAGGAATGATTATGTTATGTTTCAACCTTTTCATATGATGAATGAATTGGAACTAGTATGTGACGAGAGGGCCATGCTATATCCTGTTGTGAATTGACAGGTCCCATGAGACAAACTTGTGTCTTGGAAAAAGTCATTGATGGCATTGTAATGGTCTTTCCATGAGGACATGACAATATGGTAATAGTCTTGGCAAAGGCCTTGACAGTTTGGTAATGGTCTTGGCATTAGCCCTTGACGGTATTGTTATGATGTATGGAATTATGAATTTCCTCATTATGAGATTAGTTATTGATATTTTATGTGATTATTCGACTAGTAGATTATCCATGTAAATGATTAAATGGAATTATTTTATTTTTTAGCCATATTAATCTTAATATTATGTTTAAAAATATGGTGATTCAGTTTTATACATTTCTATAAATGTTTATGCTTATTTATGACAGCTTCTGCAATATTGTTTTTCCTTACTTAACGTCAAAGATCAACCCTTTCTTATATTTTATTTTTCCTAGAATTCCAATATGCGTATTTTGATTTATATGAAGGGTTAATCAAAGAAAATAATGGAATTATCAATGATTAATCTGTGTTGAATTTTATGTTTTGAATTGTAATTTGTGGATCATTTATGTAATCTATTTTCCAAGACATCAAAAATGATCCATTCATTAGGATTTTATTCCTTAAAATCATGCCAATGAATTAAAATACTTCACTAGATCTAGGCTTCTGGGGTCAAGGAATTACAATATATATCTACCGTAGAATCATATTCATTTATATCATACGATATATTTTTCTTTTCTATTTTTTTATATTACCTATTTATTAAAAATTCCATGTTGAAGTAATGTTTCTAGGTATAACCACTTTGTTTCTCGTACATGTTTTGACTTTATTCTTGGTATTCTTAATTAGATCCCAATTTAACAATATGTAGAATGATAAAAATGATATAAATATCATATATATTAATTATATATAGATTTATATATAGTAATCCATGAAATTTAGTGGTTGATAATGACAAACGCCTTTTAGGGAGATGGTAGGTTGTACGTATACATGATTGATGTTAAACTTTTCTTATCATACTAAAAGAAATAAATGTAAATGGTATATATAAATATATTATCATTAATTTAGAATTATAATTTCATATATATCACAAATTTAAATTAAATCCATCCTTAATGCATTCTATGCAAATCATGAATGAGTCACAATGCTTCACGGGGCGGTAGTAAGCCGTACACATGAACGAAGTAATCATATTCACACAAAATGAAAAGCATGAATCTATTTGTAATATAATTATATAAGAATCATTAATACATAATGTATAATATATATAATATATAAATAATATTTTAATCATAATTTCAATTCATTAATTTTTTTATGGAAAAAAATGACATTGTTTCACGAGGCGGTAGTCTGTCGTAAACATGAACAATGATTTTGTAACCCATTTAATTGAAGTGTGTGTGCCTTAGGTTCATAAAATTTATATTAAAAATATAATTATATTTAATATAATTATTTTATTTTTTAATTATTATATAAATATAATTTATCATTTTTAGGAATAAATTAAACAAAAACATCATTGATGAATGTTACCACTTGTTTAGTTATCTCCTTTTTGTTTGCACAAAAGGCCTTACATGGTTTGGTTTCTACCCTATTTAAGGATTCTAGGATGATATTATGTGTCACGACTCATCCTCGGGACCTGTACCGTGAAAACCCCAAGCCCGCCTCCGATAGGCCATGGGCTGGCGACTAGCACCAAAGGCGTAAATCCTTATAAATGGGAAGGCATTACCTTTATAAAACGTAAACACACACACAACCAGAGTACAAGCGGAAGAAAACACTAAGTAAAGCAATATAACAAGTGAGCTGAAAGAACAAAGGGGGCCAGAAATACATGCTCAATAGTAATGTAAATGAAAATGACAAAACAGTAGGAAGGTGTCAAGATGCAGATGGATCGTCCTCCGGAGTCCCTAGCTGAAGGGTAGGTATAGATGGCCACCTTAGCTCTCTACGTCCGTCTACCACCTACGGGTACCGTCTCTTTGTGGAGTCTACCTCTAGGTACCCTATCATCAGCACATCCACCTTTGAGTACCGTCTCATTGTGAAGTTCACCTCCGGGTACTGTCTCGTCGTCACTTCCACCTCTGGTTACCATCTAGCTCTAGAAGTCTCAACCTCGATCAGTGATGCCCATAATCTGCATCCAACTCAACGTAGGGCGGGAGAAGCTCGTGCAGGCGTCATTATACGATTCTCAGTAGGGTCCCCGAGACCCCCGAAGTTCTCCCTGAATCCACAAAGGATACACCAAAAAGAAAATATACAATCACGAAGTATCACCCAACACTATTTAGGTATATGCACATATATATACCTAAGTCATTAAATCCAGTTCAGCTCAAACTAATGAGATCAAGTACAATCCAGTCCACACATGATTGTACAACCCAATCCACAAAGGAAAGCACTACTCAATCCACATAGGAAAGCACAACTCAATCCACATAGAATTGCACACACAAATCCACAAAAGAAAACACAACCAATCCATGTAGGAAACAGGTCAATCATATCGAAGATAATTATTGGAGGTTAAAACTTTTCTCACACAGGTATACATCATATGTAAAGAAAAGATGGGATAATCAGATATAGTTAATGATTCATCTAGCTGGGACCCATGTAGGATACTAGACCAGCTAAGCTATCAGACCCACGTAGGATACTACAACAGAGGTTAATAATGTCGGAACCACGTAGGATACAAGTACAGTTGTCATCACCACCGAACCCACGAAGGATTTCAGTACGGTTGTCGTCGTCGTCGAACCCACGTAGGATTCCAGTACGGTTGTCATCGTCGTCGAACCCACGGAGGATTCCAGTATGAATGTATTCACCATCGAACCTGTAGAGGATTCCAGTATTGTTTTCATCTTCATCGAACCCATGGAGGATTCCAATACGAATTTCTTCACCATCGAACCCACGAAGGATTTCAGAATGGTTGTCATTGTCGTCGTAGTCGCAGCCTGCTCTAGGGTTCCCGCACACAACATGCTCGATTCTGGGAGGGTCCGCTCCACGATCCAAGGGGGTCAATACATCAACTGACACAATTTTTGGAGTTGATGTACCCCAAGTTTCCATCTCGATAAAAGGAATTCAATGTGACAAGCGGCGCGTCAATCAGACGTCCGGTCTGAGAGTTATTGGATTTTTCGTTCCAGGGGCCCTATTGGTTTTTAAGTCAAAACCAACCCGACCATACTCCAACTGCATCCAAACCTCAAGCGTATAAATCCAAAAGGTATGTCTCACTAATAGGAATCCAACATAGTCGATGGCACGTTAATCGGACATCCGGAGCTCATGTTATATGTGTTTCCGCTCCGAGGGCTTGGATGGTTTCGTGTTCGAACCAACCCGGCCGTACCCAAAGTTCACCAAAACCTTGAGTTTAATATACCTAAACGAACATCTCAATCCAAGGATCCCGACTCAATTGATAGTGCGGCGATCGGAGATCTGAAACCCATGTTATGGGCAAATGACTGAAAACAGTCCGAAAAGGGGGGTCTGGGCCCGGCCCGGCCAGACCCAACCCCCTAGGTCAGCCCCAACCGGGTCGACCCGACCCGGGTGGGACCAGCCTGGCTGGGCGCGGCCCAGCCCGGTCCGTGCAACCTGACAGGCCTTGACGGGGGGTGCGCTGGCTTGGCTAGAAGCTGAGCAGGGGAGACCGTTTCCCCACTTTTGTGCCCCATGGACGTGGCATGCGTCGCCTCCTCCTCTTCCAGATCCCACGCGGTCATGAGATCCGGGCCCCTGCTGCCGCAGCGGTTCCTCCTAGCGGCGCACCAGGGCCCGCCGCCTCCTGGCAGCCGGCCGGTGCTGCCCGCTGCATCCGGTTGCCGGCGCCGCCAGGGAGGCGTGGCGCGCCGGCAGTGTCTTCCGCGGACCACTGGACGCGCTACGGTGGTCCGATTTTCCGGTTGTCTGCGCCTACGGCTCTCTCGGGACCTGTACTTTACTACGAAGGCCTCCAATCGCCATTCTAGTCCCATTTCGGCATTTCCAAATGCTCCGCGCATGAAGAACAGAAAAACGGTGGGTTCGGACTTGTTCGTTGGTCCGAACCCACCGCATTAGTGGTTTGAAACAACTCCAAACCATTCCCAGCAAATGATAAATCCCAACCCACAATAATAATCCACAGATCAACTAGTTAATTAGTTGGTATGCGTTCATGTCTTGGAGGAAAAAAACATGAGTGTATTATCATTATCAAAACAACCACTACCTCGATGAAGTCGTTGATCGAGGTTCGTCGCGGGAAAAAGACGTCGTAGAAGACGGCGTCACGAAACGAGGCTCTGTAAGCATCGTCAGTGTTCGCCCGATAAAGGATACAGAATCTCGCTTCCTTCAACATGGGAAGAAGATGAATAGATGACATGGCGTTCTTCGTTGAAGCTTCAGTGTTCTTCGCGGCCATTAAGAAGGAAGAATAAAATATTTAAGAGTTCTCTCCTCTACACAGTGAATCACACCGGATAAAATAAGACGTTGTCTTATTTTATTTACACACACACAAGCCATCAATAATTTTAAATTAAAAGATCTCAATCCATTAATTTAATTAATTGAAGAGTATTTAATATTCCAATTAATTTCGTGAGTTGACATGTCATTAAAAAGGGGGGTGTGAGTGTGTTACACAATTAAAAGCATGAGGAAGGTTTTAAGGGATTTGAAGGGGTGGGGCTTGTGTGAGCCCCACCCCAAAATTATCCTACCAAATAATGTTAAGATGTTGTGGGTCCCACCTAGATTCCGCTGCGTATGATTTAACTGCCTAGAATAGAAATAAAAATTATAGCACAAATTTTTATTTCATTCTTTGGTTAACCCACTTATTTAATAACCACACACGAGCAAACACAACTCCAGAAATGGTGTTCCTAAGCAATTACTGGCACTATGGTTTCATCGGTGCCCTAAGATTTTGATTCCATGCACCGGTTCAAAATTAAGGAAACCCCGCTTGTTAGTTCACTTAACGTACCCGAGCTAAATTACGGAAAAAGATTCCGGGCACACCTGGCCTCAGAATTAGGTGCCGTCAGATACTACATACTCGTAGAATTCCAAATAAAATTAAGCAAAAAAATTCCCTTGAAATTTATTGGTCTTTAAATTAATCCCACATCAGTGATTTACGTCAACATAAAGATATATCTCAAACTAGGGAAACAAAAGGGTAATGAGCACACATCTAAGCCTCCCGATCCCAAATGCTCTCCTGGAGGTTCCCGTGCTGCAATATGATGCGCACTAGAGGAATTGACAGCCCACGTTGGACAGGCTCTTGTCTATCCTCGATCTCCACCTGGACCTCTACAAAAGTCACACAATCATCAATTTCCATCTCGACATGGTCAATTATATGTGTCAGGTCATGCACGTATCTCCTCATCTTGGATATTTGGAAGAAGTCGTGCACCCATTTCAACTGAGGTGGTAGAGGCAAGCGATAAGCCACCTTGCCTATCCTGCTGAGAACCTGGAATGGTCTGATGAAGCGCAGAGATAACTTGCCGCTTCGGCCAAATCTCTGTATACCACATTGAGGTGAGACCCGTAAGAAGAAATGTGGTCACTATACTCACACTCTAGTGGTCTACGCCTCCTGTCGGCATAAGACTTCTGTCGGCTCTATGCTGTCCTCATCCTCTCTTATATGACTTGTACCTTCTCTGGTCCTACAAGAGTTGCTAAGATTTCATCTTTGCTAATAAGAGAAATCTGGACTCATCCCCTGGATGAACCACATTAATTGACAAATATAGTCAATCCCAACATGGATGATACTTATCCATACCAAAGATGACGTCGTAAGGCCTCGACGCTACTACCAAGAGGTCCAACTATTACTCTCTCCTCCAAGGGGTGAGTCGCACTGTCGGCATCAGGGTGTGGTCACTGGGTCTCCTCCAGTAGGAATCTCAAAAGTGAGGGTCATGTCAACAGTTTAAAACTGTAACCTCTTAGTATCAACTACATAAAAAGGACAGGGAACAAAACTTCACAAGAACAGTTGTCTTTTATTACTGCAGCTCACGGTACAAAGACACATAACATCAACAAAGCTTGATGCAACATGAACAAAAGTCCACAAGTCTTGATCTAGTCCTGCTCATGTCCATCATCTCCTGGAGATCCATGGTCGTAATCCTCAGCTACCTGAAGCTGAGCACTCCAATGTCCACTCGTTCCCTGCTGTCGGGATGGTCTTCCTGGTGGTGGTGGTGGTGGGCCCTCAAAGCGTCGCCCACTACCCGCTGCTCGGCCAGCTCCTTTGGCTCATCCGCCTTCTTCCTACGGACCACCATGGTCAAACATCTGCCTGGGAGGTCCCTCTATTGCATGTTGTTCATCTGCCAAATGAGTCAGACAGTCTCGATCTATGTGACCCTACCCACCACATGTGTAGTACAGCCTGCTCCTCGTGTAGATGGCTCTCCTTTGTGTGCCCTGCATAACCAAATCTGCATCCTGAGATTTCTCATCTGATGGTCTGGCCGGCTTGGACCTCTGTGTCACCTGTCTACTGCCAGCTGCAGAAGCCTCTTCTACGGGTCGTCCTACGGAGTGTCCCGCCAATAATGACTGCTCCAGGAGAAAACTCTCAACTACAAGGGATCTCTCCAACACCGCTGACTGCGTTGGAATGTGGAGGGAGATCATAAAATACCTGATCTCATGCCTCAGACCCTGCTCGAGTGTCCGGGACTTAAAGAACGGGTCATGTACCATATCTATGGAGTAGCGCTAGATATCAGTAAACCTCGCCGAGTACTGGGCCACGGTCATGCTGCCTTGATGCAAATGTAGTAACTCCTGAATACGTAACGCACGAAGGGTGGCTGGGACGAACTCCGAGTGGAACCGTCTCTCAAATCTCGTCCAAAGGAGTGATGCCTCATCATGCACCTGGGGCATCAGGGTCCACCATATGCCTGCTTCCACATGCAGGAGACATGCTTCAAGGATCACCATGAGGTCAGCTGGTGTTCCCACTAACATGAAAACTAGAACAATAGCCTCCATCCATTCCTCATCTACCTGAGGGTCTGTCTCCCCACAGAACCTGGGTGGTCTCTGACACTGGAACTCGTGCAGTGCAATAAGGTGACTTGCACTCTCAACAGCTGGGGCTGGTGGAATCAGTGGCTCAGCGGTTAGAGGTACCACCAGTGCCTCCGCTAAAAAAGGTCCATGCACTAAGGCCTCATCGCTCGGTGGGCTGTCGTCTTGTACAAAGCTATGAACCCTATCTAGCTGCCATCATGGGGCCATCCTAAAAAGAAACAGGTGTGCCATGGTCAAAACAGTATACCTGGTGATCTGACACAAATTAATCACTACGAAAACTTTTGAAACACACATGCAATCAGTGTTTTCGTGCACTATGTCAGAAATCAAAAGTCAGGGTCCTGGTGTACGGATACGTCGGTCGCCGCACCAAAACTGGACTCCCTGAACTGATAAGAACACTCAATACCATTAACATTATTGTTTCACATAGATGAATGATTAGAGTCATGAGTTCTGTGGTAGAACCTAACTCCTCTGATACCAATTTGTCCCGACCCGTGCCATGACTACCCCAAGCCCACCTCACATAGGCCAGGGGATGGGGACTAGCACCAAAGGTGTAAATCCCTATAACTGGTAAGGAATTTCCATTATGAAACATATACACACACAAATTGAGTACAAGAGAAAGAAAACACAAAGTAAAGCAATATAACAAGTGTGCTGAAAGTACAAAGTGGGCAGGAAATACAAACTCAACAGTAAAGTACTAGAAAAAGACAAAACATCAGGAAGGTGTCAAGCTACTACTGGATCATCCTCCGAAGTCTTTACCAGAAGGGTAGGTACAGATATCCACCTTAGCTCTCTATATCTGTCTTTCACCTCCCGGTACTATCTTGTCATGGAGTCCACCTCTGGGTACCCTCCCATCATCACGTCCTCCTATGGGTACCGTCTCGTCATGAATTCCACCTCCGGGTACAGTCTCTTTGTCACGTACACCTCTAGGTACCATCTAGCTCTACAAACCTCAGCCTCAATCAGTGATGTCCGTCATCTGCATCCAACATAATGTAGTGGGGGAGAAGACCATGTAGGAGTGACTATATGATACTCAGTAGGGACCACGAGACCGCTGAAGGTATCCCTAAATCCACAAAGAATACACCACAAAGAAAATATACAATCACGAAGTATCACCCAACAATACTTATGTATATGCCCATACATATACCTAAGTCATTAAATTTAGTTCATCTCCAACTCACGAGATCATGTACAATCCATTCTACCCAGGTATAGTACAACCCAATCCAGAAAGGAAAGCACAACTCAATCCACATAGGAAAGCACAACTCAATCCACATAGGAAAAAACAACCCAATCCACAAATGAAAACACAACCAATCCATGTAGGAAAAAATTCAATCATATCGAAGATAATGATTGGATGTCAAGACTTAGTTCACACAAGTATAAATCAGTGGTAATGAATAAAGGGGATGATCAGATGTAGTTACTGATTCATCAAGTTGGGACCCAAGTAGGATACTAGACCAGCTAAGCCGTCAGACCCACGTAGGATACTACAAAAGAGGTTAATACTCTCAGACCCACGTACGATACAAGTACAGTTTTCATCACCGCCGAACCCACGGAGGATCCCAGTATGGTTGTCGTCATCATCGATCGGAGGTCTGAAACCCAAGATACGTGGAAATGACTGAAAACAGTCTGGAAAGGGGGGTCTGAGCCTAGCCCGGCCTGGCCCTACCCCCCTGGGTCAGACTGAACTGGTTCGACCCGACCCAGGTCCTAGTCTGTCCTGGTTGGGCACGACACGGCCCGGCTGGGTGCGACCCACCCCAGCCCGATCGGGGGGGGGGGGGGGGGTGCGCTGGCTCGGCCAGCATCCGAGCAGGGGGGACCGTTTCTCCCCTTTTGCGCCCCACTGATGCGGCAGGCACCGCGTCCTCCTCCTCCGGATCCCGCGTGACTGTGTGATCCAACCCCTACCATCGCAGCTTCATCCACGACGTTTCCTCCTGGTGACGCGTCTGGCGTCACCATGCCGGCGGGGCGCACCAGCAACGTCTTCCATGGACCACCGGACGTGCTCCGGTGGTCCTATTTTCCCACCGTTTGCGCCTACAGCTCTTCCGGGGACCTGTAATTTTCTGCGAAGGCCTGCAATCGCCATTCCCGTCCTGTTTCGTCATTGAAAAATGATCCACGCATGATGAAATGAAAAACGATGGGTTCGGACATGTTTGTTGGTCCGCACCCTCTGCGTTAGTGGTTTGAAACATCTCCAGATAATTCCCAGAAATGATAAATCCCAACCCAAAATAATAATCCGCAGATCAACTTGTTAATTAGTTGGTCCGCATTCATGTCTTGGTGGAAAAATAAATGGGTGTATTATCATTTTCAAAACAACCCCTACCTCGATGAAGTCATTGATCCAGGTTCGTCGTAGGGAAAAAAACTTCACAAAAGACGGTGTCGCGGAACGAGGCTCCATAATCGTCGTCGGTGTTCTCCCGATGAAGGATGTAGCGTCTCGCTGCCTTCGACGCGATAAGAAGATGCAAAGATGAGACTTCATTCTTTATTGAGGCTTCAGTGTTCTTCGTGTTCTTCAAGAAGGATGAACAAAATCTTTAAGAGTTCGCTCCTCCAAACAGCGAATCGCCCCCGATAAAAAAATACGTTTTATTATTTTATTTACACACACAGAAGCCTTCAATAATTTTAAATTAAAATATCTCTTTCCATTAATTAAAATAATTGAAGAGTATTTAATATTCCAATTAATTTTTGGAGATAGATGTCATTAAAGGGGGGGGGGGTGTTGGTGTGTTACACAATTAAAAGCACAAGGGAGGTTTTAAGGGATTTGAAGGGGTGGGGCTCGTGTGGGCCCCACCGCACAATTATCCAACCAAATGAAGTTAGGATGTTGTGGGTCCCACCACTCTTCTGTTGTGTAGGTTATAACTGCTTAGAATAGAAAATAAAATTATAGCACAAATTTTTATTTCAATCTTTGGTTAACCCATTTTTTTAATAACCACACCCGAGCAAACGCAACACCAGAAATAGTGTTCTTAGTAGTTACCGGCACTGCGGTTTCATCGGTGCCCTCATATTTTGATTCCAATCACCGGTTCAAATGTTAGGAAAACCCACTCGTTCATTCACTGAACGTACCCGAGCTAAACTTTGGAAAAAGAATCCAGGCACACCGGGCCTTAGAAACAGATGTCGTCAGAAACTGCATACTCGTAGAATTCCAACAAAAATTAAGAAAAAAATTTCCCTTCAAATTTACGGGTCATTACATTATGGGACTGGATAATTAAATTGTTTTATTTATTGGAAGAACCTATTTTTTTAAGGTTTTATGTGAGGGGTAGAAAGGGTGGCCTTTTATAATGGATGGTGGGTGTCACTTTTTGAATTTTTTTGAAAAAGTGAATTCTACCGAATATTTTTCTATATTATGTAGATAAAACAATGTAAAAATCTATATTGTACAAGTTATATGGTTGAATTATGGCCATATAGTGGGTTTAAAAAAAGGTTGTTTTTAAATCATATATTATATTTTTATCCACTAAATAATATTGTTTTTACCTTATTCATTGTAATTGATTTTAATTAATTTCACTAATTACATTGGTCTTGGAATTTTTAGATATTATAAATTATGATGATTTAAAATATTGAAACCATTTTTGTAAAATCATTTCAATGAATTGAAATAAATTATCTTATGATCAATCACATGGATGTTTTGAAAAGGAATGTTTTTAAAGATAAAAAGATCAAAAGATTACAATGTTTTTATATTGAATTTCAATATGAAATTGTTAATAATTAACTAAAATTGATTAATATAAATATTATTAAATTATATATATTTAAAAATAAATGATCATATAATTTATAAATATAAATAAACTAAGAGAAAATATAGTTTGCACGTAAATGGCAGTATTTTTCCACTACCCATCAAAAAATGAAACTTTGCAGAAATAAGAAAGAACTCTACACTATGATAATATTGTTACTATTAATACAAAATTATTTTGATTTTAACATATTAACTTTTTTAAATGTTTCAAAATTACTTTTATTATTGTTCACAAAAATTTCTTCAAAATTAATTTTCAGGAAAATGGTATATTCAAAATAGATAAATATTTACTGAAAATAATGTATTTAATCAAAAATATTTATTATTTATATAAAACCATTATATTTATAATTCATTTATTACTATTCATTTTAATATTTTTAATGTCTTGGTTATAATGGTCTAATATAAATAATTATATTAATAATATATCATTGTTTTCTAAAACTCATTGTCATGTGTAATGAATGAAAAGTCAATATTGCATATAGTTAAATATTAAGATGTAGTAATGTATAATTGAAACATAACACGGTGTATATTTCAACACATTCCATCAAATAAAATTAATTTATTCTCAAATAAGATTTTGAAAACTCAGGGTGTTACATTCAACCACACATTAAATGAATTTAGCCCTCGAAATTGATCATTATGATACAAAAAAGAGGGTACCTATTCCTCCTCATATCATTAACTTCCCAAATAGATTCCTCTAACTTCTTGTTCCACCAACAAAATGAACATTTTATTGGTAGTTTTTGTTTAACATTCATTATATGATCTACAATCTTCATTAGTTTTTCCTAAAAAGAAAGATCTAGATTCATTAGTATAACCTCTGAGTTCAATACATATGAAGGTTTAGGTATTTAAATACCCATGATAGATACATGTAACACATAATGAACTTATTAGAGACATCACGTAAGCACAAGTTGATAGGATACCATCCTGATACGATCTATTATTTCAATGGAACTAATATACCTCGGGATTATTTTCCCTTTCTTACTAATTATCATAACCATAATCCATGGAAAAATTCTTAGAAATACATTATGTATTAGGAATACCAAGTTACATAACATTAATTGAGATAAAAACTCTATTATAACTCTCTTAATTCTATCCCACGAGATGTATTCTTTGAAATATATATACATATTTTTAATTACATGATTAATATAGACTAAAGAACATTGATATTCCTTTAAAAACTCCTTTTAAAAGTATGTTGTGGAGGAAATGCATACATATTTTCTAAACCTTATCATTCCATCAGGACCATGTATACTATTTATAACATTTATATCATTGTTTTCACTCTACATCTTCCTCCTACATCTCTTTAATCTTCACATTGATAGATGGTTGATCATTCAATTGAGAATGATAATTTATTTCCTTTCTATCAATATTTCAGCATCCATCAATTACTAATCATGAAATATAATATCTTTGGTGATCTTCTTCATGGATAACGTAGAATGATAATTTTTAATCCAACAATGATCATCCTTTTTCTCTTTATCTAGGTGGTAATGTATTGAGCTATGATGATCCTTTTTCAGCATTAACCCTATTATTCAATTCATTTTAACTCCTTCAGTGTAAATATATACATCAAAATTTTATGATATGTATATAAATCAAATATTTATACATAAATATAATTCCTCTATATCATTAAGGAAAAATTACAACATTAAATTGAAATACAGATTTGCGTAATTTTTCTCATGATTAATAAATTTTCATGATGAATACATTATAAATATGTTATTGTTCATATGAACACATCCCAATATCTTCATGGAAGCATCAATAAATAGTTCAAATCCTACTCCACTATATAGTATAGTAAGAAGAGGTGTTTTTTTCTAAAATTCCCTTTTATTTAATGAAATTTTACTCACATTCTTCTATCCAATGTATCTTGGATCCCTTCTGAGTTAACATGTTAAAAATATTATATCTTCATGAGAAATTATCCACAAACCATTGATAATATCTAAATAAATAAGGAAAACTATGAATAACATTCACCATGGTGTTTCTAGGGCAATATTAAATAGCCTCTTTCATTGATGGATCTATTGATATACCCTCTATTAATATTACGTGACCCGAAAATGAAACCCTTTTTCAGAAAAAAAATCACTCTATGTAAATTTTTCCAATAGTTTCTCCTTAATTTTATGAAAATTATAATGTTTTTTCGTGCTATTCCTTTCTATATAAATAGATAATAAAACCATTTATAAATACTATATCAAACTAAACATGTTAATCTCTAAAACTCGATTCATTAATTCCATGATTAGACTATAAAAATTTGTAAGTCTGAAATGCATCACTATATTTTCATTATGACCATACCATGTTCGGAAGTTCATCTTTGTTATATCCTAATTATTGAGCATAAATTGATGATATCTAGAATTAAGTTCATTATTTTAAAATTATTTAGCTATACATAGTTGACCATTCATGTCATCAAAATAGGGACATGGATAATTGTTCGAATTGTTTTCTTTTTCAGCTCTTGAAAATAATTACAAGGTCACATTGATATATATTTCCTTTTAAAAAATTAATATGTTCACCCCAAGGTGACACACTTTATTTAATGAATCCCGTATCAATGATTATTTGTGATTTGCCTTAAATTCCTTCAACTAAATCAGGTCTATTCTATTGGGAGTCATTGTAATTTGTGTGGAATCAGGTATGATTTCTATTAAGAACTCAACATCACATTTTGATGGAATGCTACGAAATACTTATGTAATGAGGTCCCCAAATTCCTAAACATCCTCAATTTTATTGATGTTGATTTTCTCCCAACCATTTTATATAAACACTAAAAATAAGTGGGAATTAATACACATACAGTGGATGTAATCTCATTTGGATGTTCATACTTATCATGCACAACTTCCCTTCCTCAAAAATTTATTTTGTATTTATGAAATGAAATCCACTCCATGCACTGCATGAAATAAAATTCAACCAGAGTAGGAATTAATTGTTTTTTGTGAAGTAAATTCATACCAACGTCAACCAGAGAAAACTCATAGACTTGATAATCTTTCATCTTACAATTAGGGGGTTTTACTAATAATTGTACATTTAATCATTTGGGAAGAATCTTGATAACCATAAATAAAATTAGATATGAAATAATTGGTAGACCCATAGTCAAATAATAAATTATTTATTCTAGATTGGATAGAAAGTGTAACTTTCACGAAATCATAATCACACCCCTCATCAGAAATAGTGGTCACATGAGACATACACCTACCCATTGACTTAAGAGGTTTCTAATTTCAACCATCACCATTAACCCATAGTAATGGGAATTTTTATCATAAATCTTATTCTCCATTCACTTGAAGCACTAAATTTTGGGATTTGAATTTGATGAAGCCTTCTCTCTATTCATATCATTATTTAAATTCTTCAAATTAGTTCACTAATCAATATCCCAATTACCATAACTTACACACATAAAACATTTTTTAGTCTTATATTGGTAGTTTTCTTCATGATTCTTGAAACACATAGAGAATAATGGAAATATCATATTCTTTACTCTATTGTTCTTAAATTTTACTTGAACTCCATATTTATTTTCTTGTAAAAATCAAGACATTGAAATGTAACTACAACATCCATTTCTACCATAATTACAAATGGAACAATATATCAATTGGTAATGGAGTCTCTGATGTATAATTCCTTTAATATATTTGGTTTTAAGACACTTAAGTATTGATAAACCTTGCATTCCGTATGGATGACAATACCAGAAGCATGCCGACATTGTCTTGTAAATGTTTCCTCACAGAAACCAATGGATTCATTGCATTTTATTGAGTAAATCATTTTCAATATTCGTATAAAGAATATGAGGAAATAACTTATGGAAAAATAGTTTCCTAAACTCATCCCAGATCATGTAATCCATCTCTTTAGGTTTCCTCTTATTATTAATAAGAGGCCACCACTGATATACTTCACCTTTCAAATATTAGATTGCCAAACTGACCTTTTCATGTTTTGAAAACTAGATAATATAAAATATATTTTCAGTGGTATTGGTTTATTATACAGAATCATGTGGATTAGGAGAACCACCAAAGGAATTAGATTTTTCCTCATAAGGGACTCAATTGAATGGTTTTACCAACTTTGTTAGTTTGGAAGTTTACCATGATTCTTATCTGAACAATTTTTTGATGAGAATTGAAATGAGAATTTTCATTCCAAATACAATAAAATATGGATTCTAAGGAGTACAATAATTCCATTATATATCACACTAAGAATTAATGTATTTCCTCTAGGCTCTACCCATTGACTAAAACTGGAGACAACAATCTAATAAACAGTTTTCATAGTAGTGAACCACATAATCATGAAAATAACTTATAGTATGTATAGATTATGAAACCTTATTTAATATATTGCACATTAGATTTATCTTTGGTAATTTATAGACATATTTTATTTAAATACTTCATGATGGTTCTTAAAATGTTTTGAATTTCTAAATTGTATCCCTTTATAGTTTAAAACCAAGTCTGCAGTAAGGAATGTTTTCCTGCATGAGTTCCTGATCAAGTCTATATCAATATGGTACATTGAATGTTATTTCCTCTAGGAACATATGTTTCAGGTACACATCCAATTGCAATATCCCAACATGGATTTATTTATAGGAATCCACAACATCCATCCTTTAATAAAATTATAGGACATTTTCCTCTTCTTTTAGTCATCTTTATATTATCCGTAGACAAATCATTAGAGATATCACTAATCTTTTCTCAACCAAGATTCTAAAGGTTAACTGGCCCTTTTCTAGGACACAAACATTAGCAACCCAATATTTTCTACATTAAAATTACATAATTTATTAATAATATTTATTTTATCACAAAACTACACACCCTTGAACTATAATATTATTGTCCCTTTTGAAATTTGGAAAGATAAACACTGGTGCATAAGTGAGAGATACATTATCTCCCACTCTGTTCTTAAAAGAAAGAACCCTTCCTAGAAATATCAAATATAATATGTATCCTCTAAACATGATGAAATTAAACATAATAAAGGTTTATATAAGATTCATTAAAATTGTAGATAAGGAAGATACAAAATCATAACATGAACGTAGGGATATCAAGACATTATTATAACATTTAGAAACCATACCCTGCATATCAACGTTCATAATCAATAGTCAGGGAATAATGATTGATGTCTATAATACATGATTCATTTGGGAATAAAATAACATGATCCATTAGCTAAGAAGACATGGAATTTATGGTATAAAAAAGAAGTATATAAATTCATTTCCATATTAGTCATGTCTAACTGCCATGACCATTATAGAGGACAAACTCGAATACTAAACCAGGTTCACTCCCTATTCAAACTCTGTATTATTTAATGGGGTCCACTTCCCTTCCTATACATGTCTTATTAAAATGCGTTCACTTCCCCTTCTATTATTTTTTATCTCATGAGATATAAATATTCACCCAATGAATTAGAGGGAGATATTGGTACCACCGTCACATAATTAAATCATACATATTTGTGCCAAAATATTATAAATATTCATCATATCCTAACCCATGTAGTGAAATTAGTTTCATAAAAATATTATCATTTCACAACTAATAGAAAATAAATTGGTTTGATAATCATTTAACCATAGTTTAAAAGGTGAAATGAACTGGGTTCCATAATCATTTTATCATTGTATAACACGTTGAAGCTAAATTAATTTCATAAACATCATTCCATTAATACATAAACCATTTAGAGTGAGAATATGAATTGTATCAATAGATAATATCCTTAATAAAAAATGGGTTTCAAAATAATATGTCATATTAGTTGGAAAATAATTTTCAAATATCAATTAAAACATTTCTTGAGAAAAATATCCTTTCTTCTTTTAAAAATTATTTTTAAAACACAAAACATTTTGAAATTATTTTTCCATTCAAAATTACCCTGAAAACATATATAAAAATATTTTAAAATTATATAAAGTTTTTTTAAAAGGGTTATTATTTTAAATATTATTTTCACTGAAAATAAAATTAAAATATCATTTAAAAATATTTTCGAAAACATATTTTGTAAACATGGTTTTGGAATAAAACATATTTCTCACCGAAGAGGGAAATGATGTTGTATTTTCATAATGGCAATTTCATAATTATCTTAATAGGGAAATAGTAGAAAAATTGTACAATTACTTGAAGTTAATATTAATAACTATAGTTTAATAAAATTCAAGCGAATTCTTGGAGGTATATCATGATATATCAACAATTCAGTTATAATCATAAACAATATTTATAAATGATGATATTGTAAAATTAAATTATTACCATTTTGGTAACATTTATTCATTATCCCATCAAATTAATGACATATAAATAAATATAAAATATCAATAATAATAATAAATTCAAGATATTACTTCTTAATGTTATGTATTTACACCTTCTGAATGAATATATGAGCATAACATAACCAATATCTCATTGATGTCAAATTGGGACAAAATTCACTTATCTTAATTCTTGAAATTCATTGTAATAATCAAAACCTCATTTATAATAAAAAAAGTATAATATATATCTATAACAGAATAATATTCATATATATCATACCATAAAATATTTTCTTATGACATTATATTTCCATTTATTTATAATTCTCTTTTGACGTTATGTTTCAATTAATAACTTCATTCTTTCTCACACATGTTTTGACTTATTATTCTTGGTCCTCTTACTTAGATAATTATTTCATAATATCCATAATGATAACCATGATATAAATAACATACACATTCATTATATATAATTATTTAGATTAATCTATAAAATATAGTGATTGTAAATTAAATAAACCATTCATGGTGACGGTAGGTCATGCATACACATGAGCACTATTCGTTATATTCATGTCGTATTCAACGAAATATAACAAAATGGTATATATAAATATATTATCATTCTATTATCATTTTTGTCTCATATATATTAAAAATATCCATAAAAACCATTCTTAATACATTACATGTGAAACTTGAATGAATCACATCACATCGCGAGGCGATAGTCTGGAACACGCAAGTGACGTTGTCATATTCCCAAAAAATGGAAAGCATGATTTAATGTGTTATATAAAGATTCCTTAAGAAAAAAAATATAAATATCCTATTTATCATATATGATTAGTACATTCATCATTATTCCCAACCATTAAAGGTGTTAATGGAAAAATTATCGACGTCAGTTCACAAGGCGATAGACCTATATACAAACGAATGATGATTTTGTAACCCATTTGAGGGAAGTGTGTGTGGTTTTTGGTCTAAAAACTTACATAAAAATATATCATGGTATATAATATACTAAATTTATTTTTCAATCACGATATAAAACTAATTTTTGGTGTTTTATAAATAAATACAACAAAATCATTTGTCGATTAATGTTAACTCTTCTTCAGGTAACATTTTTATATTTTTACCAAAGGAATTCCTTTGTTGTATTTTATCCAAAAGTAAGGATTATATGATGATAGGATGGAATTTAATAAGGGATTTAGGTTAGTCTAATAAAATCAATCACTTTTGAAGGTGTGGGGATAGGGGGAGTGGGTATATTTTTATAAGGTATGTGAGAGGCACTTTTGTAGTTTTTTTTCAAAAGGGTGAATTCCAAAATTGTTTTTTATAGGTCATGTGGATCCAATAAAGGACCAAACTCAATAATAGAATGTATGTGGATGATATATATCCATAAAATGGGTCTTGGACTATTGTTTCACAATTTTCACACCTTATATTCTATGTTGATCCACTAAGTAATATTCTTTTTGTTTAATCCAAATCAACAAAAAAATATAATACAGGTGATTATTTTTTAATTTCACGTTGGTTTAAATAGCTGAAATGTTTTTCCATCATTGTTTTTATAAACCATCACTATAATTTTCATCGACATAAAAATTTCATTGGTTTAATCCATTTAGTAGTGGTTTCTAGGAAGGGTCCGAAAATGTGTTTCTTAGCAGTGGTTATTTCTTTTTTAGTAATGGGATTTCTTGTAAAAAACAATAGAGGAGAGAGTTTTGGTTTAAACCAATAAATAATTTAATTATATATAGTAGCGGATTAAACCACTATGATATAATTTTTTACCATATATGGTTGTGGTTTAAATCATCATGAATTTTTATACCGTATATAGTGGAGGCTTAAAACAGCACTATATGGCGCTGGTAAAAAAATGCCACAAATACTACATCCCTAAAAAAATCAAAAAAGAACAATATTAAGTAATAAAAACAATAAACAAACTATTGCATTATAATTAATACATATTTAGAACCTCTCAAGGTCATGTTATAAAAATCCATAATAAAAAAGAAACATGACATAACATGATTTACAAACAAAAGAAATAATTAATAATTTATAAAATCAATGAAAATAAATCGATACATAAATGAAAAAAATATCGACAAACAAATTCATGAAATCATATAATTAATTAATTAAGAATCATTCAATAATTATAAAGTCATGTAAATAATAATGTTGAAATTATTAAAACAATATATAGATTTAAAAAATTAAACCAATTGGCATATGTGCATAGTGCATGACCATTACTGGATTCCAATATGAAACTAGAAAAGGATTACAAGAAGAAATAATATTGGATTAAAAATTGACAAAAATATGTTTACATGATACACATGATAAAAAAATATCAGATATATGATTTCAAAAAAATTGACAATGAAATTTGTAAATAAATATCAAGAGAAAGGGAAAAAGGTAGATAAGTAAGAGACACCAATGAAAAGAAATAATTTATTTCAACACTAAAGAATATGGAAAACATGCCAAATTGTATTCACAATGGTCATTAACATAGGTTCTATTGAGAAATTTATTTCTATAGTCATGTTAACGTATAGTATATCCTTTTCATGAGTTTCCTATCAAATAACCACTATATTATCTCAACCATATACTCACTAGGTAGCATTCCCCATAGCCTTATATTTTCAATCACAAAAGTATATTAGTTAGTGTCTCGTCATGACTATAAGAAAAACTATTTTTTTATCTCCCACCTAGACAGATCTATTTAATGCATTCATGTGTATGTGTGAGAGTGTGAACATGGGATGATTATTCCAAGTGGTTTAAACTGTTAATAAGTGTTGTTTAATTTGTTATTACATAGAAATTATCTATGGATTGTGTCAAACTAGATGTTTTTTTATCAACTATATTCCAAGAAGAATTCCCACAGTGTAGAAACCATTATTTTATCACCAACATGGACAATTTGTGAACTACACGAGATTCAATCACTTTTCCACATCCTCTACTGATGGTATAACATTATCGTGGTGCACTATTTTTTTCAATAATAACATTAAAAATAGTGTGGGTTTTAATGTTAAATGATCAAAATAATGTGAAAATAATTTCATAAAATCCTATATGATTCTAAAGAAACACCCTAATAATATTCTAGAGTCGGTTTCTTCAAAATTTCAAAATGTGCTGTAATATCATGTTGGGTAGTTTATAGAACATCCCAAATTTTTTTTTGAATTCTTTTATCGATCGTATAACCATATACTACGTAGTCATTTCAATTATTTTCTATAATGAATCAATATAATTTTAATCTAAAAAACTATATGATATATTTCTTGTACTGAAATTTTACACAATTAATCACTTTGATACTTTTTATTTAGGCCTTAATTAGAATATCTAAATTTTGAATGTCATCCCCAAAATCATTTATTTCATTTTCTTTTCTCCAAGGGATCCCCTTTTATAATGATGAATAAAAGAGAGGAGGAGGCGACCAAAAAGATGTATTAAATTATAATATTTTTTGGAGCTATAAAATCATTATTAACGAACTTTCATGTTGAAGTTACAACCAAAGAAACATCCTAAATAGTTAAAAGTGACTATTGATTTTGAAAAGAACAATAAGAGGTGTAATTTCAATAAGGATTACAAAATAAGAAAAGATCATATGAATTATTTTTATAAGGTAAAATTCTAAATAAAACATATAAAATCAACCATTAATATTGATTTAATGAAATGTAATATAAATATATATATCCCCTACATCAAATAATAATATGGTTTCTCAATCACCATATCAGTGTTAGTCTATCATGACTTTTGTTAAACATCACCGTAGCTGAATCAAAATTCAACCCTAATCACTACCCAATCATCCAAGATAAACACTATCTCATGTTATATCTCTACTCCTTGATATTTTCACATGTATGATAATTTTATTGTAAATTAATAAATTTCATATATTTAAATTTAAACTTAAACCAAATGAATGTTTTTGTACTATATGATTATGATGTGGTTTGATTTTTCTTCTCACTCAAAAAATCCATTGAAATAATATCACCATGTACATATCATGTCATCCAATTATATAATTCAACCAATTATTTATGTAGATAAATGGTATTTTCATCTAGTTTCATTATATTAGCCCTGTGATCCTCGATATTTCTTCCATGTGGTGGAATTATACTTCTAATTGGAAAAAAACCCTCTAATAATCTCGAGGATTTAAGTAACTAAAACTAAATGTAGATTATTATTCAATACTCAATCACCTACTGATGACCTCAAATGTTAATTTTATGAATCTCATCCCACACATGAGACTAGGATACTCCTTCCCAATGATATGACCAACTGAATTATCTTGGTATACCGAGAAAGACTGCGTGATATTTCAATCCCATAGTTTATTTATTTTACTTATAAATATAATATAAATAATATTTAATCATGTACTTAATAAAAAAGTTACTAATGATGGTTATATATTATAATGACTAATGAATTCATACATAAAAATCAATGGAAGGTTTATTTTCATATCTCCCACATATTTTGTATTAAAATCCATCCAATGATCAGTCTGGGAGATTTATTTACTTAAATTATTTGACTACAATAAACAAGAATAAATAATCAATTTATTATAAAAAACAGAAAATTTTATCTTATAGATATTTAAAATAGTCATAATATTACAACAATCAATCTGTTTATGAAGAAACTCTTAGAACTGATAGTGTGGGGATGATTTTTTATCTCGATAAGATTTATTTTTCCTTGAAACATATTGAAATAGATAACCTTTAATTTAATATAAATGTATAAAATTTCATCTACTTTTCATATTAATTTATATATGTAAAATTATATTAATATAAATATCCATATTTTAATACAATTTTCTTTTCACGGAGATGTCTATCAATAAAAACCATCCACTACTCTCTAGGTACCCTATCACACTACTACTAATTGGTATATTCTGTATTATTGAACTCATTCCATAACCACTATTTAAAATATTTCCTTTTAATACTCAAATGATTCAATAACCACTTTCTTGTGATATTATCAATAAAATGGTATATTGAAATAAAATTTGTTAAAAGGGATCTATTTTAAAAATATTTTAATTTATTTACCTAATGGTATTCAATTACATCATAATTTATTAAAATTACCTTTATCAGGGAATCGAAGACTTAATTTTTCAAAGACTAAGGAATATTACTTCAATCAGAATTGAAAATCATCAGCGTAACTACATCCACAACAAATTTTCATGAAATTTATACAAATAATCCCACAACATCATTTTTGGAGAGCCCATAACTACCAAAGGGGGAAACTGTCTTCAATCTGTTTAGATTGAATATGTATGAACAATTCATATTTTCCTATGAATAAATATTTTTCTCAATATTTTATGAAGAATATGATTTATAAATAAAGTGCAATAAACTTATTCACATTAAAATTTGTACCTATATTCATCACCCCCCATCATCATCATGAAGAAATGTGAATGAAGACATATTCCCTTACTACTATACCCTTTGAATGGGGTTTAAATGTGACATGTGATGATGTAAAATTAATGGAGGGTGTTCCAAATAGTAGAAGAAGGGAGAAAGAGTGTATGTCAGACATCAATGGGTGGCAGAAATAGGGTGTCCAGAATGTTATAGAGAGGGATCCCAATTGATCATCAGGTGTATGTGTGGTCAAGAAAACAGGAAATATGATTCCAAAATGATTAGGGAAGCACTTATTCCTTTTTATTATACTCATTTAAAAATAATCTTTAGAACATAATTTTAGAATGATTAATTTATATAAATATTTAAAAATCATACTAGATGCACAGTACTGAAAATCAAAATATACGTTGATCTGATAATGAATCACTATTTATATAACATATGTGGCTGATATTTTTATGGAATAAATTGACATTACATTCATTTTCTTCTTCAATCATGTCTTTATCTTTCCCCATACTTACTTCATCCAATTCTTCCGCCCTTGCGAGGAAAATATTTTCAATATCATGATCAAAAAATATATTTGTTTTTATGGGTTTCACTCTCATAGGTTAACTACTCCACATCAATACCCATATCATATATTTCTCTTCAAATAATTTGAAAAAATGCACTCCACCCTTCATCCATGACATCATGCATAGAATATAAAATTTTCTATTTCAATTAAAATATATATGGTTTTAAAAATTTATGGTCACTAACATCCATCGAGAACGATAAGTTCATATATGTAAATTTCAAGGAATATTTTTTAATACCCCTTGTAATATCAACAAAATTTTATTATAATAAAATAACTAAAAAATATTTGTGGTGGTTTGGGTTGATAATATCCATCAACATTCCATACTCTCCCAATTCATAAACATTAAATATACCACTATATTGTGTTTTAAAATTCATTTCCAAGTTGACTTTATTAAATTTAAATCCATTCACATTGTAGTAAATGAACTTTCTATCATTTTTAGAGTAAATCGAGATAAAGGCATTAAAACTTCTAAAAACGTATCTATAGTGTCAGTATTTATGAACAAAAAATTAATATAAATAATTATATTTTCAATATATATTCTCAACCTAATATCTATATTGATTATAATATATATGAAATTACATAAAATTAGAACCATTCTACAAGATCTATATTAATATATTTTTTCTTTCTTTCTAATTTCATGTTTATCTTATTACTCTAATTTTTTTGTATCTTGATCTCTTAAATAAATATTTTTTCAATTTCACTATTTTACATCAGAGATATATATTCCTATAATATTTCAATTTCTATCAGTGTAACATTTCAGATCTTATCAACTGATCAAGAAATACTTGGAAATATTTATGATTTTTGGTATAGTTGAGATTGACTTATTGTATCATCAACATACCCAACAAAATTTAACTTTTTCTCAATCCCATTATAATATGTAGAAAAAAAAGTTCTGACAGACATCTATTGAATAACCTTTTAAAATAGGTCCTTCAGGTTGATCATTATTTCCACATACGATTTCAAATTAGCATGATATCTATAAAATAACATTTAATTAAAATAATAGAAAATTCAATAAATTGAAAAATTTGTGTACTTATGATGAAAATCATATAAATAAAGTACTTACCAATTTTATACATCCCCTAATAATGTATGAGGCCTCCTAATTCAGTTTCATCACACAAATTATTTTTTAAATGCATCATGATAGTTAAAATAACAGAGGAAAGATAAAATATGTTGCATATATTGTTAATACATGTATATACAGAAGGATTCCGAACTCATCTTGTAATAGAGTTTCATCACATAATTTTATAAAGCATTGAATAATTTTATTTCAACTATACTTTCCACATAAGGTAATAATGTATGGAATTCCAATGGTGGTGACTATAGTAAAAAAAATATGTGAACCATGACTTTTCAATCCTTGTAACCTCTGATTCGTTATGACATCACAACTTGAGATGTTACATGAATGACCATCCAAAATCTTCAAGGATTTAAAAATCAATGTAATTTGTCTTTATAAATATTTTTCATTCAAATAATTTCTTTATAACACTTTACATTCCCATCTATATATATACCGTGCTTTATATTCATTCTTTATAAGCCTTTCTGTGATTTGAGATGGTCCCCCAATTTTCCATTTTAATTATGTAATATGAAGATGAAATTTTCACAAAAAATCTTCTAAAAATGTGTAACATCATGATTATGATGCAAAATAAATAATTTTCCAATACTAAAGTTTTAAGAATATACCTTTTCCCTCTATTTTATGTTCTAATTTAAATTAATGTTTCACAGAGAACTAATTTCTCATTATCTGTCAAATGTTGTTCTTTCTTAAAATCTAATTCATCATTTAAAAGATTTTCCAATATTTCAGAACAAGTAAAAAACATTATAGGTGCTCTAATCCCAATAAAACAATTTACTTTGGACTTATTTAACCAAAATATACTAAATGTATTGAGAAATATTCGATTACATAAGATGGACCATTTTCTATTGTAAGTAATTCATTAGGGTTCAAAATAAAAATTGAAATTAGGAAAAGACTGGCCCATTTATGTGTTCCAACAAGATAAGATATCAAGTGTAAGGAATTCACTAATGGTCCAAATTAGTGCATCATGCATTTTGAATAGTTTTCTCTAATATTAATCATGTTTCTCAACACTATTTCTTCATAACTCATGTTATTATTCAATTAGATGTTGGAAGTATAAATCAATATCATTTATTCGAATTTTTTTCATTGAATTATCATTGAAATGATAAAATATATTTATTGTATGCACATACATGGATTTATATTGTAAGGGATCAAAACAACTAACCTATTTCAATAAATAGTACTCAATGTCCAAAATTGGTGGAATCCATTGTTAGCCAATCAAAATCGCACATTCCTAGAATAAGATGAGAAATTAAAATATAACGAATCTAAGGTATTCAATGATTTTTATTATATTTATTGTCTCATTAATCCATAATTTTTATTGTTTATAGAATTCCACTTCATGTGATCATCATTATTTATGACATGAATAATCTTTAAAGTCAAGGTTTTAAAGACAAGTAATGCACAAACATTACATGTGATTAATTTCTCTTATTATTTATAGTATTATATCGATTTCAACATCCATGATCACCAATTAACCTCCATATAGAATAATTAAACATTATAAAATATAATCTACTTTAATCCTCTCTACAATCAAGCATATAATCATTGTGATGGGTATGTTTTTCTTCACAATTCAGACCATTCATAGTAACAAATTTTTTCATATCATTCAATGAATCTACGATCCTATCCATATTTAAGGTAGAGAAACAATTACAATATCATTTCAAATAAAATTATTTTTAATTCCTAAAAGGCATTTTATATAGTATAACTTCAAAAAAAATAATGTTTTGTATATTTCATACATCAACCATACAACTCTTGATTTCCATCATCAACTAAATCATGAAATACATTTTTTTACCAAGGAAGTTATATCATACATTATTCTTCACATAATCAAGAGGAGGATACAATTATATGTTACAATCATTATTTGGTTGTCATATAGTCCAAAAAACATCACTAGTAAATTTATAATTTGTATCTCCGTCAACTGGTTGTTCTGATATGTTTTGATAATGTTGTTGTTGTGTAGAAATATTGAATAGGTTATTTATATGGTCTTTCATTTCATTGTCCATTTTGAAAAAAAATTTGATATAATTATATTGATTTAAATCAAGGCTAATACATTTTTTAACATTTGATTCTTCATAGAGAATACAATAGAAATATTTGGACAGGAATTCTTCAGTATCATGTGACCATAAAATTGTTGAGTCTTCAACCATCTTCCTAATTTCCATTTAGGAAATGAAATTCATATTATCCCATCAACTGATAAATTGTAAATTTAAAAATATAAAAACTCCTCTAAACATATAACATATTGATTCATATTTAATCCATATATATCACAATGTTGATACACTTTGTTAAATAAAATTAAAACATATAAGTTTTAATAAGTAGGAAAAGAGATTAATGGAGGTGAAAAAAACAAAACCAAAGTAGTTATTAAAGATTCATATAATTACTAAAATGTTCACAGTAAAATATTGAAAGCAAAAATGGGTTGTTTAATGTAAAATTGAAGCATGATATAAATTATACAATCATTAATATAAAACACGAATTATGTGAGAAACAACCTAAAATAAAAAATTCAAGGTGAACCTAGTAATTTTATGTAACCCTATCAGTAGATTTAGAATTCTAACATATCGCTTGCTAGATGGGATGTCACATAATACTTCACTAAAATGTCTAGTGATGGAGGGACTATTATTTTCTAGGTTAGCCTACTTAATAATGATAGGTTTCACATAATTTTTAACTAATAATAAAAAATAAATAATAGAAAATAATTCACGAAGAATTAAATTAATAAGTTTCTTTCCAATACATGAGATAATAATTGGTATCATAGATATCTCTTAAATGATATTAACTTTTAATATCTAAATATTTAGGGATTAATTGTTCATTTGGTAACCTCATGTATCGCTCTTTGACACCCAAAAATCTAGATTAGAGCATCCCTTTTCTTTGTACTTTTTAAAATTTTTCTCAAATGGATTTCTATCCACTAAATATTTTTAGGAGAACTTATTATATATATTTTAAATATATAATGGAATAATTTATTATACCTAAAAGATTTTATATTTTACTGAATATTATTATATATTATTCATTTATTATAATGAATATAAGCACTTTTTTGCAAATGATATTTCTAGTTTTAATTTATATATTTATGTTTATAACATTCCAACAACTAACATTGTTACATACCATGTCATTATAGAATAATATATTTTCATATGTATTAATATTTTTTAATAATATATTAATTTTAAATTAAATGGGATTCTTTTTCTGATAGCATACCCTACACACAACAATTGATTTCTTCAAAATCATCATTGCACACAAGACTGAGTTATAATGAAAAATAATACATTACTAATATTGATATTTTAAATGGTAGTAAATTTCTATCTGTTGTATAAGAATGAAATACAAAAACTAATTATATGATGTTTACACATGTTTCTTAAATATTTTTACATTCATCCAATAAATTTTCAAGTCTGAAAATGAGAATAAATCATATTTTTAGCATATAATACAGTAATATTTTTAAAACGCAGTTTTACTGCATTTTGATGAAGAAAACATTATAAATCTATTTTTTCAATTTTATATGTTCTATTTGAAAAAAGAAACTTTTTATTTCGTAATCAGATGTCAAAATTTACTTTGGTTTAAATTTTTCTCAAATAAAATTCATATTTTAATGAATAGTTTAAAATACTACATTTTATTTCAAAATTGCCTTTTCATGTAATTTGTTCTTATATTTATATTATAATTTTAATTTTTTTCAAAGTAAAAAAAATATTTTTATAATTTAATACAATTTTGATCTTTGAAATCAATTTCGCACTAAAAATGAATATAATAACTGTGTGATTCATTAAAAATTTTACTTAAGAAACATGTTTTCTTATTCCATCAATGTGAATAATTATTAATTAACTTATTCCAATTACTAGTTTTGAATATGGAAAATGGATTAAATATTTTTAATAATAAGTTCAAAGTTATGTTAATAGTTTAACTTTATTCTTGGACATTATGAATAGTAACATTAGTAATTGTTCTAATTTTCCATGGTTAAATAAAAATAGCATATTAAAGGGTAAAAATAATATCATAGTAATATAAAAATATCCTAACACTTATCATACTCTTATTTGATGAGTTATATCCGGCCAAGTAAATCCTTGGGCTAATATCGTGGTCGTTGGAAGACATTTAGGTGTGATTATGACATTTTTAAGAGTTAATTTAAAGTAAAAGAAAATATGTCATAAAGACGTCTCTTATTACTAAAAAAATTTAAATATGGACTTGTATAAGTGATATCTTAGATTATAAATATTAATTATAAGGCTAAAAATATTACATACATCATGTTTATTTATTTTCAATTGTTATGAAATAAATAAATAATTTCTATAGTGACACAATGATGCTACAATAATATATTTATTAAAGTAAGAATCAAATAAATTATAATATAAATATAAATATAAATATATTTTTAACTAATTGATTCCAAAAACTAATTTTATTGTTTTCTATCCTCTCTCTAAATAGGAATTTCCATGTGTCGCCTTTTCGAACCCTCTAAAAATGGTAACCCCCCTCCCCCACGAAGCGGTCACTACCTTGAGGTAAAGGCCAAGCCGGGGAAGGAGTCGCTGCTAGGAGAGATGGTAGAGCGTCCAAGAGGGTGACAACCCGATTGATGATTGTTCTTCAATGAAATCCATCAGATCATTAGGTCATGCCTCGTTTTTTCTACCCATTTAAGAGCAAGTGACCCAGCAAAATGGGTGGATCTCGGGGGAGAAGTTCACCCCGAAAGCAGACTCTCAGGATTCAAACAGTGATCCTCCCAAATAATGGTGTTGTTGTACCACTATCCTTCACCACGACACCACCAATGAATTGGAAATTTTATTTGATACTATGAATTATTATAATTTCATTAAATTTTTTTATCTTATATATATATTTTAATTTTATTTGAATTCAATGAAATGAATGATGCAAAAATTGACACTATTGATATTTTATAAAAATAATATTTTACTAAATTGCATTAAAATAATAAAATTAATTAAAAAATAATATGTGAATATGATAAGTTCTAACATTTAATGAAGTATCCATTTATGGTAAATGAACCCAATATAAGTGAAATTTATAACCTCTTAATATTTAAATTTTTTTACCACAATTAAAATTAAAAGAGAATAATTAAGGGTAAACTGAATATTAATGTTCAATGAAAAATAAATACATGTTTGAAAATTATTGGGTTAGAGGATTTTTAACTAACCACAACTAATCCTGAAAAGAAATGAGTATTGGATCATTTAGATTGAAATTTTAATTTATATTAATTCAATACATGTAATAATTCCAAGGGTGACCCTACCCTCTCCTATAAAAAATGAACTCATTTCCCTCTATTACTCAAACATCCAATCCCTTTTTATTTTTACAAGATCTTCCCCCAAACCTACCTAGAATCCCTCCCCGCATTCTTAAGAACATATTTTTGGAATAATATAATATTTATATTTGTTAATTTGTTCTTCAAGGGTGATCAATTGAAAAAGATGAAGATAAAGAACGAGTGAGATAAGTTAAACTCAATGTAAGAGACTTCATCTCAATCTTCTTTCATTGAAGAATATTTTGATAATAAACATCACATTATTTAATATGGTCTACAATCAACCATTTTGAATATTAATTTCATTAAATTGTTTTCAAAATGAATCATTTTATACGAAGAGTTTTACTTTCTTTACCAAATGAAAAAAGGAATGATTTTAACATATACATCGACAATGAATTATCTTCTGCTAAAACCATTATTTGATATTCAGCTTCCAATATAATCCATAATTATTTAAAAGGAAAAATAAATCCCTTATTCCCATTTTGGGTTTTTTTTATTGAAAATGGTTTTTTAAGTAGATTTATTATTTCAAAATCAACAAATAATTTGCTGTGATGGAAAAAGAAATTTTATGATTGAAATGTTGAAATTGTAATATTTTGTGCGATATGATTACATAATGGTAATTTTACATTTTATAGGTGGATACGTGATAAACCAATGATGGGTGTTTATGTGATAATAAAAATATGGTTGGTCCCATGATATACCCATGGTTGGTGGTTACATTATAAACTCAAATACATTGGGTATAGAAGTGGTCGGTTTGGCTATAGCATTTGTAAGAGTAACAGATATGGAAGAAGACTACATGGTTATTCCATTTATGTATGATTATGTACAATGATTACAATATATGTTTTAGGATTTTTTCTATGAATTTTACTGTACCATTTTTGTCCAAAAAATGGTAAACCATGAGCTTATATTCGATAAATAGTATTTACTGCTTCATAAAGGTGGGAATTATTACATTATGGTAAATTATTCATGGTTGAAATGTTTAGACAATGATAATGGTTGTTCATCTTTGTATATCCCTTATAGATATTTTTATTTTCATTCCATGTTTTAAATGTTTTTTCATGTATTTAGAGTATTATAGATCCATGGATTAGATCGAGGAAATTTTATGAGGTTTAAACATGAAATGAAACCATGTTTCGTTTTAGAAGTTTTTGTTTTATGGAAAAACGGATAGTGAGTAGAAGTGTCTAATTTGTAATATTTATGTTTTTATGTGTGAATTATGACCTAATTCTATAAATATATGAACCTCAAAAGATCCTTGATGTGAATTATAATCCAATTATTGATGTATCTCAAGATTATGAAATGTTTAAAGATAGGGCTTTATAGTTGGTATCATAGGTCAGTTTAGATAACTAAACGGAATAGGATATTATTTATATAATAACCATAAATTATTTTTAATTTATTGTAAAATTGAAATGATATATCAGTTTAAGATTACCATGTTTCTTCATCTAAGATATCTCTATTCAGAATATTTTTTCATAGTGAAAACAGGGAAGCTGTGTTGGGACGATATATAGTGGAAAACATCATTCCAAATCTGAATCCTGAGATGGTCAGAATTGGAACAAAGTTGTTTTTTGTAGTGATGACTTAGTTGATTCTGAAAAAACTGGTGGTGGTGTCTATGCACAAGATCAACTGCAGTGGAATATATCAGTAGTGGATCAATTCAGGTGGCAATGTCCCCCGTCATTTAGAGGATCAACTAACTCTGCGCATCTGAAGGGTGGATTAAAGCACTAGAAAATATTTTTGATGTAATGGGGTTTTCATACAATCATAATGTTAGTATTTTTGTTTATCAATTTTCATGTTAAGTCGATTAGTGGCGTTCAATGATTAAAAATATCAAACGTAATGAAGATATAGATATCATGGAATGGGATGAATTTAAGAATATATTCCTTGAGAAATATTTTCTTAAGGATTTTTTACATAGTATGGAAAAGTTATTTTCGAAATTGAGATAAAAATAAGTAATATCTGGTTGATGGATATGAATAAAATTTCACAAATTTTTTGAGGTATGTCCCAAATTTTATTCGGGATATTGATATTAATATAAATTGGTTTTACTAATGATTGAATCTAAAATATCGATGGGAATTTACTTATCATGAATTAAAATGCTATGAGAAACTTGTACAATGTGCTAGGATGGTAGAAATGGTGTTTTCTAATGATCATGTGTTCTATGAGAGAAGGAAAAATAAGTGAATCAGTTGGTAGGAATGGAAAATCATTCATGAAATAATTTTGAAGGTAAGAAAACTAAATTTCCATTTAATTAGAATTGTGATAAAAAGAATCATCGAGAATGTGTTTCAAATTATGGGAATTTCATTTAATGTGATAAAAATTTTCATATTTCTCCTAACTGAAAAGGATATGATCATGAAATAAATTTAATGTCGGTGGTAAGATGTTTAAGTTGCAATGAGTTATGTCAATATTCCAATGTCTGTCCGAATTTTATTACCCATGGTGGAAAATAGATTGATAAGAAGCATAACGGCATGGAAAAACCATTTTCTACTACTAAGGTTGATGTGGGGCCATCATAAAAAGTGGTGATTGGTATGTTAATGGTTTTTTCAAAATATAATAGTACTCTATTGGACTCAGTATCTACATATTTTTTCATTTATGAGAGCTTTACAAGTAAATTGGAAATACCACCTCATGGATGTGAAATAAAATATTTGTTAAAAACTATGGGTGGAAGTCTTAAAGTCACCAATCATTATAAGAATCCACATATCATGATTAGTGGGATGGTATTTCTAGTAAATCATATCTTACATTCCCTAGTGGAATTTGATATCATTTTTTTATGGATTGGCATTTTGTTTATCATGCTGAAATATAATGTAAATCCATGAAATTCCTATTCCATGATTTTATACCATTGATATAATACCGCGAAAATGAGAGATTGATTAAATATGGAATTTAAATATATCTATCTCATGTTAATGAATTGAAATAAATAATATTGATTAGTTATATTCTAGTAGTGAATTAATTCATAGATGTTTTCCTGATGATTTTTTTTGTATTGTTCTTAATTTTGATGTTGAATTTACTATTGATTGAGTTCCTGATGGTAATACTATTTCTAAACCCCCTTATCAAATGGATCAATTAGAATTTTTGGAATTGAAACAAAATAGTTGAAATAATATATAGATATAGATTTCATTCATCCTAGCACTTCACATTGGGGTGCACCTGGTTTACTTATGAATAAATAAAGATTGTTATATGATAAATTTTATTGATTTAAAATCTTTGAATAAAATCAATAATAATAACAAATAACATTTCCCTCATATCGATGATTTTTTTCATCTGTTGGGAGCATAGTATTTTTCGAAGATTGAATTGAATTACAGGTACCACCTGCTGAAGGTGAAAGAAGATGACATTCCAAAGACAATGTTCCTAATGAGATATGGTCATTAGTATTGTGTTTTTAAACCCTTGGTGTTATCTAGTGCACCTTCAATATTTATTAATTTCATGAATGTAATATTTCATCATTTTTTTGGATCAGTTTTTGGTTGAATTTATAGATGATATTTTGGTATAATCAAAAACACTGAATGAACATGATAGTAACATAAGGATGGTTTTGAAAAACTGAAAATAAAATAAACCATATGGAATTTTTTGTAAGAGATACATTTTTTTGAAAAGAATTTAATTCCATGGTCATACACATTCTTATGATTGCATAATTGTTGATCCTTCTAAATCAAAAGTTATTGAAGAGTGGCCAAGACCAACCAATATAATTGAGATTCATAGTTTTCTTCTATTATAGGGTTATTATCGAATGTTTTTTCAATTGTTTTTTGTTATCTATCCACGTAACTAAGTAAACATGTAATAGATTTATGATCAATTGGAGAAAAGAATGTGATGATTGTTTCCAATAATTGAAATGACGATTAGTAAACACTCTAGTTTTGGTCATGCCTTCCAGGAATGGTGAGTTTATTATCCAAAGTGATTCTTAAATGAAAGGAATTGGTTGTGTATTAATGAATAATGATCAGAAAGTTGCTTATTCTTTCTGTTAGTTGAAACCTTATGAGTTAAATTACCCTACAAATTATTTGGAATTATCTAATGTTGTTTTTTCATTAAAAATATAGAGGCTTCAATTGTATGGGTTAAAGTGTGAAGTATATACTGATCACCAATGTTTTAAGTATATATTCACTTTGAAAAAATTTAACATGACATAGAGGATATGGTTATAATTAACTAAGGATTATAGTTGCATGATTCATTACTATACAAGAAAAGAAGATAAAAAGGATGATGATTTGAGTGGAAAAATAAATGTTACAATAACCACGATAAATTCAGAACAAGATCCTTTAAATAATGATTTTATGAATTATTTATTGGGATTTTTTGGAAGTGGATATTTTTTTTTTTTAGGTGTCATTAATATTTCCATTATTTTACAGAATTCGGTAGGCATAGAAGGAAGATAGTGTGTTGTAGAAAAAGGAATATTTGTATCAAAAGGTTATGATACCCGAAAATAACATTGATAAAGAAAGTGTGTTGAGGTTTGGGAAGAGATTATGTGTGACTTTTGATTCATATATAAAGAAATATTTGTTATGTAAAGCTTACAGTTCTCTATTTTCAATTCATCTCGGCAGCACTCAGATGTAAAAATACCTTCAGGATAATTTCTGGTGGGATGGAATGAAAAGAGATATTGTTGACTTTACCCTGAGATGTTTGATTTTTCAACAGGTTAAAGTAGAGAGGCACTTAATGACTGGATTAATTTAGACATTACCAAAATATATCCATGTATTTTATAGTGGAATTACCAAATACTTCTTGAGGTAACAAGGCAATCTGGGTTATTATTGTTTGAATGAATAAATCTTCTCATTTTATACATAACCAAGATAATCATTCTCTAGATTAAATTTCATAGTTTCGTATTAAATAAATAGTCAAGATAGATGGAGTTACCCTCCCCATTATATCTAGTCATGATCCGAGGTTCACTTCTATAATGACATGTGTTTTGAACCTGGCTAAAAAGTGGGGGAAATTGAACTTTTTGAATTACTGAAACGGTCGAGTATAAGACCGGGATTAGGACCAGAATTCTGAAGGATGATACATTTATTCTTAATGTTTTTGGACATGGGATAATGCCCATTAAGTGTCCCGAGTGGCTCTAGGTGTTTTGGGTGTGTCGTGTCCGAAGGTCTCTTGTTTTATGGGACAACAGAAGGCGCAATGTTGGCGCACAGTTTCCCAAACCGTGCGGCCCAAACCGTGCGGCATAAAATAGAGAGGAAGAGGTGTCCACACGGCCTTCACATGGTTTCCCCAAACCTTGTGACTAGTCCGTGCAAGGTGACCGTGGTTTCCGATAGAGGTTGCACGGCTTTCCCACGGTTTGGAAAACCGTGTGGGTCAAACCGTGCGCGGCCCTACTATTTGGTTTTTTAAAATATTAAAAGTAAATTAAAAAAAATAAAAACTAAACTAAACACACCTCTCCGTCCCCTTTCACTCGGCCAGACCCGCACCTAGGAAGGGCTCCCCCTCAATCCCGCGCAAGCCTCCTCCACGGCCTCCCTCTCTTCGCCCGGTTTCTCCTAATTTCTGAAGGTTTCTTCATCGAAACATCATGGTATGATCTTCCATCCATCCTCCTCCCTAATTAGACAATTTTAGGGCTTCTCCTTGCCCTATTTTTCATTCGTCCAAACCCTAGGTTTAGGATGGGTTTTTTATTTATCATTCTTCTTTGTTTCTCTTGTTCTAGGTTGATGTGAATGATCCCTTGGGAGTCCTTTTGGTGATATTCTCTATCCACCGCCAAAGGTGAGGCGGTTTGCAGTGGTTTAGATCCGCTGGATTGATTCAAAGGTAATGGTTTTACCCTTTTTTGGTTTTCGTAGCTTCTAATTACTATCCTAGGTTGTTTTAGATGTTCTTGGTATGTTTTTCTTAGCGCGTTGGCAGGTTCAGGTTGCTTTAACTTTTCCAGAGATTAAGGGGATCATAGTTAGAAAGCATCAAGAGCCAGAGTAGACATATGGATCCATCTTGAGCTAGGGTCCCCCTCCTGGACATTTAATATAAAGTAATGCATTTAAAGAGATTAATACTGCATTGTTTTATTATTTTAATTATGAAAGTTCAATTGATTAAATTCTTCTTTGAAAATCATCTGAATTTCAAGAATACGATAAAATGGTTGTTTGGTCACAAAACCAACAATTTAATAATAAAACCCCTCGATCAGAGGTGCGCTGTCTTCCAGATAAAAGTTGTAAGTAGATTCTTATGCTTTTCAGCTAAACTCTTTTTATGTTTTGGTGAAACTTGATTGAAATGGATTAGGGTGGTAAGACCATGCCTTTGGATAATTTAATAGGAAAATGTTATTTTAATGGAATGAATTTAGTGAATGGGACTTACCTGGAAAAGGTAGTCAAAGCAACTCGTTGTGCTTTGTAAAACCCTAAATGTCATTGAAATGATATAAGAGGAATGAAGAATGAATTCAGGGTTATCCAATACCGAACATGAGTGGGTTGCCTCATTTACCTTATATAAATGTGATTAATATATTAGTTTCTTGAAACAGATACTTAAGACGAGTTTCTTTAAGTATAAATGTGATAATGATTCTCGAGATGGTTTTCCTAAGGTATATTTGTATGGACGTGATTATAACAATTTACGTGGATACGGGCTGTATTATTGTTTTTTATTGTGATAGTACTTTTTAATATTTATGAGTCAATTCCATAAGTAGTATACTATAAACATGGTTGTAATGTGAGTGTACACATGCTGATGTCACGTGGGGATGATAACAATTATGGATGGGAGGCATTCATACCCCATTCCATCTATGTTGAACGATTATTGATGGGAGTCATTCATACCCCATGCCATATGCTTTGAACGATTATGGATGGGAGGCATTCATACCCCATGCCATCTACTTTTAACGATTATGGATGGGAGGAATTCATAACCCATGCCAGCTTATTTTGAGTATGGGTGGGAGGCACGTCTACCCTACGCCAGATGTGATCTATATACGTGTATGGAAGGGAGGCAATATTACCCCTTGTCAGTTGACCTATAAGGACGGAAGGCATTCTTACCTCGTGCCCTCTATTCTCTATACGTGTATGGAAGGCATGAATTCTTATCCCTTTCCAGTTGACCTTTGGGGATGAGAGGCATTTTTACCTTGTGCCTGTTAATCTTGATTAATGGGTGGGAAGCATTTTTACCCCATTCCATATATGATCTAAATGCTTTTATATATGTATATGGTGCCATGATCAGGTTACTTTACTGGCAACGAGCCGAAGCTGGTATAGCCATTGGGTGTCTTTAGGGAACCTGGATGGATATTGTTTTTCTATGTTGTACTGCTTACTTATTTTCCCATACTTACCATCTTTTTACTTATTATACACTGTCTAGATTGGGTTTGATGGTGGTTGTGCCAGCCTACTAAGATTTATATCTCACACCCTACTCAGGCTGCCATTGTACTGGGGTACCTGAGTAGACCTTCTTTCTAGCAGGACCTAGTTTGTGTGTTGTGTTATTCATACCTGAGGAGTTAGGAGAAAAGGAGAAAGCAGGATCTTGGGATGCTCAGGAGATTGCTTGTTGGGCATTACTGTCTTTTCTTTACTTTTTTTTATTGTATTTTAAGCATACTGTATTGTTTCCTGTTTTCACATTGTATCATTTGTCTTCCCAATACCGTGTCAACTGGATTTGGCCATGTTTTACGAAATGATTACTAATTTTCATCTGCTGCATTTGTTCTTTCTTTACACTACTTCCACTATTTATTTTGTTTACCTCTAATAATACCACTGTGCAACTTTGATAACTGGTTATATTCTCCCCACTATCACCTCCAGAGAACCTCGCTTCTAGTCGGAAGCCTCTGGTGTACGGGGATATGCTCTTGAGGACATGTGGCGACCGGTCCGACCACCGGGTCGATGGTGAGCTGGGACGGGACGTTACAAAGTGGTATCAGAGGAGTTTCTTTTCAGGTCTGTTTTACTGTTTAGAGAGAGTATACAAGGATAGGAAGGAGAAGGAATTTGGTAATATGTTTTTCTTGGGAGTAGCTAACCCGTGTACAGAGAAAAGACAAATTGCCTCGAATGAAATTTTTATATTAATGATTTTGATTGTTACGGTTTATTTGATTTCACCATTGGGTGACGTACATTGTTTTTGTTGATACTATTGATGCAATTGTGGGTTCCATTTATGTTGCAACCTGATGATATGAGGGTATGCCATTTCATGCAACATATAGGTACTTTGTTAGAAATCACATGCCATGCATTATTCAATTCCATCTAGGATACATTTGTTGATTCATGTTGTTGTGATAGGTGTTGTGGTAGTTATTCCATGATTCTGGTGATATAGCATGTTTCTATGTTACTGATTTCGATAACATGCTAGGTTCAGTTAATATGGAATTGGTCACATTGACCAAATTAAATGATTTCAATTACGACGGGAGCCAATATTTAGTTTTAGGGTGTATGGGGTCATTATAGCTGGGAAAGGGTAACCTGTGTAATTGAATTTTGAGAAAAAGGGTCTGCTAAAGTCAAATTGTAAAATGAATGGATATTTGTTTTGAATTAAGGGATCCAAATGCCAAATTGTAATGTGTATGGGAAATATAAGGGTTGGTAGGTGGCCACTCGTGTGACTATATAATTGTTTTGAGCATGTTAAATTCTGAAATTTGTTTTTGTTGTCTGTTGGGATCCAATTTTCAACCCATGGAGTGTATGGGCACCTCAGGAGTTAGGAACTGGCAACCCATAATGGATGTGATGGCATGGTGTTTTTGGAAATTCTTATATATGTAAAAGCTGTTTGATTTTGATACGGAATGTTTTGTCTTGTTGGGACCCTCTTAGGTCACCTAAATTGTTTAAAATTAATTTATTATGATAAATTTCTTGAATAAGATGAGATGTCTGATATATTTTTAATGGTTAAAAGGGAGTTTGTTGAGACTTGCCTGTTATGATTTGAGTTGTTTGATAAACTGATCAAGTGCCTAGTGAATTTTTATTTTTAAAATGGTACTTTATGTGTTGAATTTAATCTTATAATGTGATTAAATAATAAATGTGAATAAATATAAAGGTCTTGGAAAAAGTAACCTGTAGTGGTGACCTCTGTTGAGACCCCGTGTGTGGGTAGGTTATTTCTTTCTTGTGAGTTCCTTGTAACGGAACCTTACGTGTTTTTCATAGGATACTTTTTTTAGCAATGACGTTAAATGTCAGGAATTGAGCATGATGACTTTTGTTGGGTGTGACCAAGTGCTTGGGTCGAGGCTTGTTTTTTGTTAGGGGCAAGCTCGTGGTAGGTAGCGCCCTTAGAGCTTATGTGCTTGGCTTTTTCGGTGAACTTTCTGTAGTGTGGTACTATTTGGGTACCGTTGTCACATGTAGTACCTCTAGTTCTAATGACATCCTTGTTCATATGGGTGGTCATGATTTTTTGTTCTTGTTAAGGGTTTGAGCATCGGGTAATGCTCTTAATCAGTTGGATGGACATGCCTCCGGCATGGTCGGTTGCCTTATTGGTCCTTTGACCATTTTTTTTGTGCAGTAATGGATGACTTGACATGTCATCATCCAAGTGAATGGTCTTATGGGGAAATATGACGTTTGGATCTATCTCTTGTGATGTTGTGCATGGTCTCGAGTTAGCTCTGTGGTTGATTGACCTGAGAGTTTGATAATCAAGTTTTCCCAATGCTCGAGATGATTTTAGGAAGACTCTGGTGGTTGACATGCTGGTCTTGTTGCTCTATTTTACTTTTACATTTGATGTGGTGATCATGGCTCGAAGGAGCATTGAAAATCCATTTAGTTAATTATGAAAAAGTCTACTTAAGTGCGGCTTCTCATTCTCCTTTCAATGATTCCGACCCTTCTAAGGTGGGAAGAGTCATTCCATTTGAGTAAAGCATGTCTTTCTGGGTAAAAGGAACATGAGAGGAAGGACCATCATGGAAAATGGTCAGGTTTTACTCGAATTCATTTGGGTTTTGGTGGTAAGTTTGATCGACGAATGCCTCGTGTGGGAAGAGGCATCGTGATCAGTTGAAATCATGATCCGTCGGCAGGTGATGCCGAGTCTTTTCAAAATAGTCGACTAGTGGTGGTTTGACCGTTATTCATTTCTAGTTTTCGGAAAATGTTAAATGGAATTTGTATAATTCCTCTTAGTGTAATCTGATATGAAACGAGCATGCCCCCTATCTTTCTTTCATCCTGGATGTGATAAGTGAGTGTCGGTCTTACGTCGCGATAAATTTTTAAAATATGTTGATCCAGTTTGGTTGTTCTGTTTCAGCGTTGCACACTAAATGTGTGGTTTTTTTTGTTGTTGATCTTTGAGATGTCACCGGGATTCAGGTATGAGCTTCGGTGAACGTCCTCATGGTAAGTGTGAGATGCCTTGAGAGAAGGTATTGTGGCTCGGCTTATAAAACCCTGGCCGTATAAGTCATGCCTCTTCATGAATAGTCAGCTGGAGATGTCTTGACTCGGGGTTCTTGTTTATTGTCTGTGGTCGGTGTCATACAGTTATGTGGCACGTCATCAGGTAGATGCGAGTGTGGTTTGTGTTGGCTGATTCCTATTATGAACAACTGGCTTGACTTGGTCCTCGAGGTCATTGAATAATCTTCGGTTTGATCTGTTTCAAATCACACTTAGAGCATCGTGGGAACGCTTGGGGCATGCTTTGAATGTTAATACCAATGTCAGTCCAAAAAGTAGTTTGTAGTTGGTTGCTTAACATTAAAATCTAATGTGGGAAGTACCATTGATTGGTTGCATCGTGAGACGACGATGGGTTTGTGTCTCTGGTATGACGGGCTCGGGTAAGAGTCGTCTGGGTGTTTCGATTGGAAAACGAGCATTGGCTCAGTTGTTGTCGAGTCATGTGTTGTGTGATTGAGTGGATGTTCATTGGTGCGTCAGATGATGGAAACATAATGCGATCGTTTGAATGAAGCATCAAAACACTTGTAGGTCGAGTGAGGTGCGTGTTGTTACCGATGGCTTTTTCGGGATGATAAGTTCTAAGGTGGGAAGGTTGTAATGACCCATGATTTGAACCATGATAAAAAAGTGGGTGAAATTGAACTTTTTCAATTACTGAACTGGTGGAGTTTAAGACCGGGCATCAAAACCGAATTTTGAAGGTTGAAACCTTTATTCATAACGTTTTTGGACATGGGAGATTTCCCGTTAAGTGTCCCGTGTGGCTCGAGGTGTTTCATGTGTGTTGTTCCAGAAGGCGGCTAGTTTTTAAGTGACAACAGAAGGCGCACAGTTGGCGCACGGTTTCCCAAACTGTGCATCCCAAACCATGGGGCTTAAAATTGGGAGGAAGAGGATTCTGCACGGCCTACGCATGGTTTCCCCAAACCATGCAACTAGCTCGTTCGGGGTGCCTTGGGTGTCAAGTAGAGGATGCACGGCTTTCACACGGTTTGGAAAACCGTGCCCGGCACTCCAGTTTGGATTTTTAAATTATTAAATTTAAATTAAAAAAATAAAACCTAAACTAAACACACCTATTCCTCCCCATTCACTCGGGAAGACCCGCACCCAGGGAGGGCTCCCCCTCAAGCCACGCGCAAGCCTCCTCCACGACCTCCCTCTCTTCCTCTGGTTTCTCCCGATTTTTTAAGGTTTCATTGTCAAAACATCATGGTAAGCTCCCCCCTCTTTCTTCCTCCATACATGGCCGATTTTTGGGCTTCCCCTTTCACTATTTTTCATTCGTCCGAACCCTAGGGTTAGGATGGGTTTTTTTATTTAGTGTTCTTCTTTGTTTCTCTTGTTCTAGGTTGATGTGAAGGGTTCGTTGGGACTCCTTTGGGTGAGATTCGGTGTCCGCCGCCAAAGGCGAGGCTGTTTTCGGTGGTTTTGATCCACCGGTTTGATTCTGAGGTAATGGTTTTACATGTATTTTGTTTTCGTAGATTCTAGTTAGTTTATGATGTTGTTTTAGAGGTTCCTGGTATTTTTTTCTTAGTTCTTTGGTGGTTTTAGGTTGTTTTCGCTTTACCAGAGCTTAGGCGTCTCTTAGTTAGAAAGAATCAAGAGTTGGAGTGGATGGATGGATCCACCTTGAGGTAGGGTCCCTCTCCTTTCCCTTTAATTTAAATTGAAGCATTTAAAGAGTTTAGTACTACATTTTTTTAGTATTTTAATTATGCAAGTTTAGTTGATTAAATTCTTCTGTGAAAATCATGTGAATTGCAGAACTAAGATAAAATGGTTTTTTGGTCACTAAACCAATGATTTAATAATAAAACCCCTCGATCAGAGGTGCGTTGTCTTCAAGATAAAAGTAGGAAGTAGATTCTTATACTTTCCTGCTAAACTCTTGTTATGCATTGGTGAAACGTGAATCAAATGGATTAGGGTGGTAAGACCATGCCTTCAGATAATGGAATAAGCACATCTTATGTTAATGGAATGAATTTAGTGAATGGGACTTACCTGGGAAAAGAAGTCCATAACACCTCTTTATGAATTGTAAATCCATAAATGGTTTTGAAATGATATAAGATGAATTAAGAATTAATTGGGGGTTAGAAAATACCGTACATGAGCGGTTTACCTCATGTACCTTATATAAATGTGATGAATATGTTAATTTCTTGAAACAGATACTTAAGAGGAGTTTCCTTAAGTATAAATGTGATAATGATACTTGTGATGGTTTTCCTTAGATATATTTGTATGGACGTGATTATAACCATTTACGTGGATATGGGTAGTATGATTGTTTGTGATTGTGATATGAATTTGGAATGCTTATGAGGTAATGCCATAAGTAGTATACTATAAACATGGTTGTAATGTGAGTGTGCACATACTGATTCCACCTGGCGATGAGAACGATTATGGATGGGAGGCATTCGTACCCCATGCCATCTACTTTGAACGATTATGGATGGGAGGCATTCATACCCCATGCCATCTACATTGAACGATTATGGATGGGAGCATTCATACCCCATACCATCACCTTTGAACGATTATTGATGGGAGGCATGCATACCCCATGACAGCTTATTTGTAGTATGGGTGGGAGGCATGTCTACCCCACGCCAGATGTGAACTATATACGTGTATGGAAGGGGGGGATTCTTACCCATTTCCAGTTGACCTATAGGGATGAGAGACATTATTACCTCGTTCTCGCTATTCTCTATACGTGTTTGGAAGGGATGCATTTTTACGCCTTGCCAATTGACCTTTGGGGACGAGAGTAATTCTTACCGAATTCCCAGTAATCTTGATTAATGAGTGTGAGGAATTCTTACCCCACGCCATCTATGATCTAAATGATTTCATATATGTATATGGTGACATGATCATGTAACTTTATTGGCAATGAGCCGAAGCTGGTACAACCATCGGGTGTCCTTAGTGTACCCGGACGGGTGTTGTTATTCTATGATGTTCTGCTTACGTATTTCTCCATACCTGCCCATTGTTTAATTAGTATGCACTGTCTGTATTGGGTTTGACACCGGTGGTGCCGCCCTACTGAGATTTATATCTGACACCCTACTCTTTCCGCCATTTCACTGGGGTACCCATGTATATTTACTTTCTTAGAGGACCTAGGATCTATGTTGTGTTGTTTATACCTGAGGAGTTAGGAGCAAAGAACCAAGCTGGAGCTTGGGATGCTCAGGAGATTGCCTGTTGGGCCTTGCTGTCTTTTCTTTACTATTTTGCATTGTATTGAAAGAATGCTGTATTGTTTCCTGTTTTCACATTGTATCATTCATCCTCCCTATACAGTGTCAACTGGCTTTGGACACCTTTAAGAAATGATTACTAATTGTCTTCTGCTACATTTGTGATTTCTTTATACGACTTCCACTATTTATTGTGTTTAACTCTGATAATACCACTGTGAAACTTTGATAAGAGGGTATAGTCTCCCCACTATCACCTCTTGAGACCCTCACTGCTAGTCAGCAGCTTCTAGCATATGTAGAGACGTGCCTGAGGCCATGTGGTGACCGGTCTGGCCATCAGGTCGATGGGGAGCCGGGTCGGGATGTTACCACTTCTAACTTTTGGAAAGGCCTTCAATACTCATTGTGTACTGAATAATATTTTCGTACATATTTTCGTCATCAATCAGAGGGAATTTTAGAATGAAAAATTCCAAACTTTGAGGATATGATACGTGATTATTCAATGAATTTACCTCGAATTTTTGATGAAAATAATTCTTTGTTAGATTTTTCTTATAATAACAGTTTTCATTCTAGTATACTGATGTCACCATTTCAATAATTATTTGTAATATGGTGTCAAACTCCAATATTTTGGGATGGAGTGGGTTAAAGGATGTTGATGGGACCAGAATTGGTAGAAGAAATTGTAGGAAAAGATCAGTTTTTATTGAATCGTATGAGGAAAACTCTAAGAATATAGATATGTTTTTTAGATAACTAGAATAAGGGACTTTCTTTCGAGGTTGGTGGTGAGGTTTTTCTCAATATTTCACCATGGAAAACTATGATGTGTTTTGTAAAAAATGGAATCTCTGTCCAAGGTTCATTTGAGCCTATGAAATCCTAGAAAATGTCAGATCAGTTTTCTTAATGGTTGTATTCTCCTACTAGTTTATCCCTATTATAAAAAGTATTTCATGTTTCAATGTTATGAAATTATATTCCATATACATCTAATGTTTTGATTCCATAAGTAGTTCAGTTGGAATAGAATCTTTCTTATGAGGAACAATCAGTCCAGATTCTTGGCCCCATAGAGTAAGTATTGAGGAATAAAGAGATTTATCAAGTTATGGTTTCTTCAAAAACCCATTTGGTTGAATATTCAACAAGGGAATATGTAAATTATTTGAAGGAGAAACACCCCAACATATTTGATAAGTTTGTAAAATTATGAGGATGTAATTTTCAAAAGGGGGGAAGGATGTAACATCCCAGATAATTATAGAATAATAAATTTTTATATCTATTAATAATTATGAATAAGATATTTATTTTATTTTAAAGGGGACACTTTTTATAATAGTGTACCTGACACGCAATAACGGATTTCTTCGAAATCTTACATTGCACAGAAGACTGATTTATACCAATAAAATAATATATTATTACTATTATTATTTTAAATTTTAGTTAACTGCAAGATATTTTATTAGAGATAATGAATATAACTAACTATATTATATTTTCATGTGTTTTGTAAATGTTTTTACAATATCAAATAAATTTTATAGGCTTAAAGTGAGAAAAATCCAACTTTAAGTAAAAAATAATAAAATATTTTTTAAAAATAATTTTAAAACCTCTTGATGGAATACCCATTTTAAATCTAGTTTTTATGAGTTTTATATTTTCTATTTTATAAAATAAACATATTCATTTGAAACGAGTCGTCAAAACATACTTTGGTTGAAATTTTTTAATTTTGTTATAAAATTCATATATTAATGAATAGTGAAAAATACTCCATTTTAATTCAAGAACTACCTTTCCAATTAATTTGTTTATATAGTTATATTATACTTTTAATTGGTTTTAAAGTATAATTAAATAATTTTTTATTCATTTAATACAATTTTGTTCATTTAAATCAATTTCACAATGAAAATTAATATAAAAACTATGTGAACTTTTGAACATTTTACTTGAAACCCCCATTTTCTTATTCCATCAACAAGATTAATTTTTATGTAATTTCTACAACAATTAGGAGTTTTAAATTTTGAAAAATGGTTTCCATATTTGGAATTAGGGGGTTAAAATGTATAAATTTATCCCTTTTATTTTTTTACATTATGAATAGTGACTTTAGTAAATATTTTTATTTACCACCATTAAAGACAAATTGGATAATTAAGGGTAGGAAAATTGTTATAAGAAATATAAAACATCCCAAACACTTCTCTTAATCATATTTTATGAGTTTTGCGTGACCATGTAAATCCTTGGGAAGATATTGTGATCAATGGAAGCTACATGGGTACGATTGTGACGTTTATAACATTTAATTTAAAGTAAATGCAAATATGTCATAGACATGTATCTTATTACTAAAATAATTTTAATATAAAGTTATATAAGTTATCTATTTGACTATATATTTTAATTTGAAAGATAAATCATTACATACATTGCGGTTTTTTATTTGTAATTTTCAATATATAAATAATTAAATTTAACTATGACACAATGATAATGAAATAATTTATTTATTAAAGGAATCATAAATAAATTATAGTAATGATATTAAAATGAATTTAATTTTAACTAATTAAAACCATCCTAGAATTTTATAGGTGAATTTCACATATTTTAATCCCCGTCAACTTTCTTTATTAGTTATATCCCTATTTTGATTTTATTTAAATTTAATAAAATGACATGTCAGAATTGACATAATTATTTTTTTTGAAATTTAATATTTTATTAAATTGTTTAAAAATAATAAGCATATATAAAAATTAAAAAGTTACTATTATAATATTTAAATGTTCATAATGTATCCATTTATGGGAAATTTATTCCATATATGTAATATTTATAGACACTTAATATTTAAAAATTCGTTACCATATATAAAATTAAAAGATAATAATGAAGGTTAAACTCAAATGATATTGGTTACAATAAAATCAATACATGTCTAAAAACTATGAGATGATAGGATTTCAAAATATCCTCTTATTATAATCAAAAAAATAATTTTTTGACCATTTGGGATAAAAATTAAATTGATATTAATTTAATTATTCTAATAATTCCATGGGTGCCCCTACCCTCTTCTATATAAAGGCACACATTCCTCTCAATTACTCACACATAGAAAACCTTTTGGTTTGGACAAGTTCTTCCCAAAAAACCTTCCTAAAATCCCTCCCCACAGTAATGAAGCCTTTTTTAGAAATAACACCCTCTGTATAGATGTTAAAGTTTTGTTAAATGGTTATTAACCCAAGAAGATGAAGTTAATTAAATTATGAGACTAGTCACACTCAAATTTAGGGACATTATCTCAGTCTCTTTTCATTGTGGAATATTTCGCTAATATACACCTCCTTATTTGATATAGTGTATAATCAACCACGTTTAATTTTAATTTCATTTAATATTTTTGAAGAGAAATAAATGTATAGGTAACAAGCACTCTCCAAACCTAGGTTTTTCTTCAGCCTTAATAAAGAACACAATCCTTACTATTCATTCAGAAGAGAAAAGAATAGCTCCCATGCCCAAGTTACAACTGACATCTAACCAAATCACCATTTGCCCCATCCTTGCTTTCATGTTTAGTAATAATGTTTAAATAAGTTTCGTCACCACTAGGAAACAAAAATCATAAGCACAAACCAAGGCAAAAAGTTGCAGCCAACAGTAATTTATGCATTCACACCCGGTTCTCTTGAAAAGTCACAACAACAATGTGATATGTGAGGTCCCTAGAAGTACTGGAACCAAAGAAAACCCCAAGGTAGAGACTCTTGTACACAAAATCCTGGAGCCAATAGTTTCTCAACAAGAGAGGATCTCACCCCAATTCGGGATACAAGCAGTGTAATCAGACAACCTCAAATTCACAACCAATAAAATTACAACAACAGGGGATCCCATCCCCACCCATATCACCCCCACAAACAGAACATGAAAGAAACAACCAAACAGCTACCACAATCACATGGCATGCCCATGCAGGTATTTATATATTTAAAAGATTTAACACACTCCATGGTTTCAATTCTACTATGCTTTAACGGGGGTTATCATAGAAAAGGGTTGATCCTGGTGCTTTCAATTTATTTAACTGAGTTTCTGTTATTAACCAATTCCATGTTATGGATATTTAAACATCCAGGAGCACCGAGGTTCAATAGTGCACCGAGAAAGACAACCAATGATAGTGATTTTTAGTGAGAATAAGTTCGTACAGTTCGAAACACATAACAACATAAATAGTACAGCAGAACATCGATCACCCCCCCCCCCTTCATTCTTTAATGTCTGATCATTATCTTCATTAAGTTTGGTTTAATCGGTTTCCACATGGGAAAAATCATGCCCACCCCGCATGATACACAGAAATGAGAGACAATGGAGAAAATACCTACTTGATTGATCAAGGATCGACATTTTTCCCTATATATCAAGAATAGGGGATGTGTAACTTTCAGGGGAGGGACGTCGAGAACTCCAAGGATGAGAAGGCAACTTCATCCAATGTGCAACAAAAGTCTCAGTTAGGAGGGACTTCAGGTGCAACAGGGGGATGAGAAAAGTTAGACAAAAAGGAAGAATGTGGGTGAAGAAATTCATCTGTGATATATAGATAAAATCCGGTTGTTAAGGGATATGAAATTTAAACACTTTGAATGTTGGATCGTGGTTCTTCGACGCGGTTGTGTGGTTACACATGACTGGATTAATTGTTATTTAGTATGGATGTTTCTTTGATTTTTTAGATATTAATTATGGGCTTAAAAACAGCCATGAAATGCTTCAAAAAGATAAAAATACCGAAATGTGGGGTTACAGGGGAGGCAACAGAAGAAAAGCCCGCCAAGGCTGGATGACACCGACCGGTCGCACTGGAATTTGGCAAAGAGAGGTGTCATGAGGGTCTGGACCATTACAATAACAAAGATATATAATTTTATATGTTAAGAAGTCTGATAGAATGAAAATATCCAATCCATCAATTATTATATTTTGGAAAATTTTATCAAATAATTTCACCTATAATTAATCATGTTCACAATTCCATGAATACAATAATACAGTTATTGAATTGCTGTCTTATGTCCCCCTATTTCATGTATATTGTAATTTTTGTTTTTTCCATTTATTTTATCTTTCTCTCTTGTTTATTTTTATTGATTATTTTATTTCGTAGACCTACCCTTAGGAAATTTATAATTAAGGGTAAACATGTGTATATAATTAGAGAAGGATTATTTTTAACATTGTGGCATCCATTAGTGAGGTGACCTTATACAATAGTGGTGATGTGGATGTGAGGGAAGAATCTATGATTGAAGGAATTAGAGTAGTAGGTGATTTTGTTCTCATAATTGGTTGTGATTCAATGATCCTACTATTTTTTATTGATAAATAAATATATTTTTAGAATATTTGTAACAATATTTATGTCTTATGATTTTGTAATTTTCAGGTTTAAAATAACTGAATTTTTTTCATCCCCTTCTGCTCTGATTATTTATCTTATCCAACATTATTCCCTCTGGGTCGAGCATGATAATGACTATGGTTTGATAAGAATATAATTGTGCATGGTTTTAGAGGTGGGAAAAGTATTCTTGAATCAATACCTTTTTTAGTTATTTCCTTATAGTTTGTTGAAGGTTTCTTATCGATGGTTATTCATCAAATATGATGAAGACTTTTTAGTGCAGTAGACCATATCATTTTGTTATACGGTAAGTTATTAACATGATTATTTTTTGTATAAATTTTTTTTGTTGATTTTTTTTGTTTCTAATTTGTAATTTTGGTCAGATATAGTGTCCTTAGAAGAAATTGGTGGTAGTAATAATTACTCACTTTTCATGGTAGGGTTTGGGGTGGGATGTTTTTCTGTTATGGTTTTGTGCATGGTCTGTTGTTGTGCAATAGGATGGTTGATGGATGTCGATCATGTTTTTTGTTGGTCAAGATAAATTTGTAGTCTTATGGACCTTGGTTAGTGAGTTATTTTTCATTAAGGGGATCAAGGTATGTTTCATCACCAAGAACATTTCTCAAGGGTTATCCTTTATTTCCATGTTTATTTCACTCAATGATGGGAATCAGTTTTGGTTATTTTGTTCATTTAATATTATGTTTTTTAATTTTGGTGTCGATTAATTTATGTTCCCTTATCTTGTTTACGTTCCCATAAAACCCTGAATATAGATTTTATAAATATACAAAAAAAAATTAAAAGAGGATATGAAATTTTTAAATGTTCTAGATTGTGGAAGGATTATATATTCTAGAAAATTATATATATACATATTTATGTTATATTTTTTAAGTAAAATGTTGATGTATAATAGGAATCACTCGTATTAAAATATAAATTTTAGGTTTTCATTTTTAAATGTTCATAAAATGTTTTCTAGAATATAAATTTCATATTATTATGTTATTTATAAAATAATAATAAATTTTCATATGAGGACATAGCTATAAAAATTACATAATATTGAGTTTTCAGTCAAGAATCCAATACCTTACATTTGAGTATCATTTTAGGTTTATATTTTTAGATAATTAGGTCATAACATAGAATTAAAAAAAAAGATAATACAATTGCACACTTCAAATTACTATATGTTTTTTCTATAATATAAAATGATAGAAATAATGTGTGATTTATTTTCATAGAAAATATCTATGACATTAAAATTTAATTATTACATTCCCTTTCCCATCCTTAAACCATATAAAATACATTTTAGAACATGGGATGAGTATATAAATCTTTTTATGGTAAATGAAATGAATGAAATTTGATAGTCCCATGAAAATATGAAAACTCAAAGAACATTTACCTTTATCATGACTGTTTTTTAAGAATATGAAATAAACCAATTTCACAAGAAAAACACACACACTATTTTGTCAAAGTAACACTAAAAACATATCAAACAATCAAAAAAATTAATAACATATACCATCATATTCATAATCTTTTTTAAACCTGTTTCAGATTTAACTAAATCCCAGTTAAATCTACCAGAGAAACCCTTTGGTTACTCCCTCATTCATGCCTATTAATAGAAGGAACATTAACCAATGAATTATAGTTTTATCTGTGTGCACCCATTATAGAATATATAATTGTATAACCTGATCCTATCTCAATTTCTCTATCAAATATGTTGTTATAGGCTCACCCGATACTATCTAGAACACACTATTATATTAGTTGTAAATATCTAACCTCGAACTATTTGGGAACACCCATTTCTCATGTATAATTATAAAGTGCCATATCATGAATAATACATTTTTATGATTTATCTTTTCAATAAAAAAATATTGTCAAATCTATTTTAATGTCATAAAAAAATTGGATATCAAAATACCCTTTTCTTTTATAAAACAATTTTCAATATCAAAATATACTTTTCGATTGAAAAAAAATTAAATACCAAAATTATCAAAAAAAATTGGAAGTAATTTTTATTTTATAAATTAGAGATATATATCAATGAAATATAGGAATAAAATAACATTCATAGAATTATAATAAAATCATTTTCTCTATAATCATTAAAAATTAAACATTGACTTTTTTTGTAAAATGTTCTGTATGAATCATGTAACAAGATTTTTTTTCATTATTTTGAAATAATGATAATGTGACATAAAATTTATATTATAAGTATTTTATTTCAATATAAAATAATTATAAATACATAGACATGGAAGAGATTTATTTTTAAGGAAAAATATTAAAAGATGGTTTTTTAAGAAATGTATTTTATCACTTGAGAAAAACATGAATCGCAAGACCCATGAAATAATTACATTAAATAAAATAAAAAAAAAATTAGAATTGATTATTTAATTATATATAATGTTAATTTGGGTGTATATAGGAATTAGAAAATAAAAAAGGTGCACAACATCAAAATATTCCTCAATAAAAGGAAATTGTAATGAAATCCTTTAACATGATTATAACTTATCACATGTCTCTTTATCTTCTAGAATAAAAATTTTGTGTTAACTATTTTATTTATTTATTACCATTATAGGGTTAGTATTACATTTATTTCACTTATTATAATTTTTTATACAATTAATTAATCAATTAATTTTATAGTATATGTTTTGACCATATTTGGCTTATGTGTCAAAATGAATTTGGTTTGTTGACTACGGTCCAAGTGGTGAGTATTTAAATATATAAATAATAACAATAATTAAATATTTATCACATTTTTACATCAAGTATACTTTTAATACCAATCATAAAATATGGTTTTGAGAAATTTTGTATGTTAAAATCATGGAGACGGTTGGCCATACACACCCATGAGTAAAAGTTACATATTTCATTGATCATTATGGAAAAGATGTATGCAAAATTTTTTCTTTTATGAATGATAATAATAACATATATACCATATTATTTTGTTAAATATACTTATATATTTAATCCATTTTATGTGTTATATAAAATTGACTCATGTTGTTTCCTAAATATTGTAATTTATATGTTTACGAAGAACGTTATTATTTATCAATTACTAAAATTTTATGAAATAAAATGATATATTATATTTTCAAAAGTATAAATTTATAATTAATATAATGATTATGTCATCTATTTCATATATATTTATTATATTTTACCTTATTACCTTCCTTTTAAATCATTCTCGAAAAATGAATCACTTCGTTTTGGGAGGTGATAGCCCTCTGTACACACAAATGATGTTGTTGCATCCCCAACGGAATGGAACATAAAATTTTATATATGACATAATGACTCAAGAGTTATATTTATGTCATATATAATACATATATACCTTATATCCATCATAATACCAAACTATGAGTGTGTTCATGGAAAAAATGAATGACATATGTTCCCAAGGTGGTAGTCCATCACACACATAAATGATGAATCTGTAACCCATTTCATAGAATGTGAGAATTATTTAGGTTGTTAAATTAACATAAAAAAATCTCACTATGTTTAATTTACATTGTATTTTATATAATCTTGGTTTAATATTAATTTAATGCGGTGGTGGAAGAAATAAAATCAAAATTATCAATGAAGAACATTACTTATTCTTTAGGTAACATATTTTTGTTTTCACCAATGACTTATTATTTGGAATTTATAACCAAAAATGCTACTAGTATGAGATCTGTATACTTTTAATGTGATTTGGGTAGGTTTTGGTCACGATTAATTGTTTGATATGTGTGAATAATTTTAGCGAGTGATTTCCCTTTTATAAATGAGGATAGGTATTATTTTTGTAAAAAACCAAAATGTAGTCACTTTAGAAAGGTCACACGTAACTCATGTGGCCCAAATAATGATTAATAATGTATAAAAGGTTTTATTTAGTCAAATAACCTTAAGAAAAATATATACATATTTTGACCATGTTTTACCTTTTTCTTTATGTTTACTCAATTTTACCCTTTCAGTTTTCAACACGTTAACTAAGATATTTTTATTTACTTAGGTAATTTATCCATTAAGACTTGAATTAGATGAAAACAATTAGTTAGTTTAAACATAATTATTTTAAATTTTAAATATAATTTATTAAATAAAAAATTTGAAAAATTAATTTCAACCCAAATGCGTATAACGTACACAAATATCATTTTAACCCTAATCGTGCTAAATATTTTTTACTATATAGAGGGAAATATTGTAATTATAAAAGATTAATTGGTCCAAGAATGGAACATAGATTTTTTATTTAAATTTATAAAACACTTTACAGGGGATAATATTTTTAGTAAATTTAAATCATTTAATAAAATATCATTTTTTATAAAATAACATTAATGTCACTTCTCACATCATTCATTTAATTGAAATTTAAAAAATATCAATAAAATGATAAAATTTAGTTAAATTATGTTAAAACTCATGTATATTGATATATTATTCTAACAAATTAATTTAAAACAATAATTAATTCAATTTACTTCACTTTAAATATTTTAAGTATCATTTATTTTATTTTATTATTGACTAAAATATTCCTATATTATCATTTCATAAAATGTTAAACAAAATATTTCAACTATAAAAATTTAAAATATATTATTATGATAAACAATCTCATTTATATTACATAATAATTTTAAAATTTGAACATTCTAATTTTTTTCCTACCCCAATGATTTATAGATATTAAAGCCAAAAGGTTCATATTTTGTCTTTTTTTTACAAAATTTATTATATATTTCACTTCCATGGAATGGTTTTCTAAAAAATAAATCAGATATTTCATAGGTTGATAAGGGTCAAAATATGGTCATATAATTGGTGTTACACACGTTTTATGGTCATTTTATACCATATCTCTTATGTTTAACCCCTAGTAAATCTGTTTGTACCTTAATTATGGTAATTTATTATAACTATTTTCATTAATAATAACAGTAAAAAATTAACATGATCTTATTAGATAATAAAAATTATTTTTATTAAAAATATGAAATCTATTTTTCAAAATTATGTTCACATATATTCTAAAACATAATTTAAAATTAATCTCATAGATGCAAAGTGAATCTGGGTTTTCAAAGGGAAAATGTCCATAAGTTTACAATGATTTTATATAAAATTAAATATGAAATAGGATCCAATTAACTAAATTAGAATTATATATATATATATAATTGAACTGATTTTACATTAAATAAAATTTAATATTTAATTAAACATTATATAAGAATTAAATGGAAAGTCAATTTTTAATTCAAATTAAGTATTTTTCACTATTCATGAAAAAATGAAACATTTTAGAAAAACTCCCAAAAATGCCCCATAAGATAATTATGATAATAAAATATAGAAAAAGAATTTAATTTTGAAAAATAAATTTTCTATGTCTTCCATGAATTTATTATAATATTTCATTATGAAATAAATAAAATTAAATTTTGAAGAAAACATATTTTTCAAAAATAACATTACATTAATAAAAAATTATTGACGGTTTACTAATTATTTATTAATAAATTAAATTGAGAAGTAACATTATATATATATATATATCATAAATTATTTAATATTTTCTATAAATTCAAATTAAATGGCTAGGTTATAATGGCTAAATATATCAGGGGTTGTTTAGGATCAGTGTTGCATGTCTTGCACGCTATCAGTAATGAAAATATTAGGGTTTCTTGTATGGTAAGCTATTTATGTGATTAAATCTATTCAAAAATAATTATATATTAATTTCATGGGTTATTACATTCATTTATAATTTTTGTTATTTATTATACACTATCGAACATATTTTTTTCGTTTAAAAGCTCGGTGTGTTACAACCTCCCCCATTTAATAAATTGAATACTTGAAATTGGAACTTTATATTGGTAATAAAAAGGTGTTAAATTTGGAAATAATTTTCTTATAAACCTAAATTGTAATGAGATTAGAAAAATATCATATTGATAAGAGAAAAAAAGAAGTACGGTTGTCTCTACAATATCATATGATTAGAATTCCATGTCGGATGACATTGGTGGGAAGCGAATAATTGAACATAAAAGAATATTTTAAAGGCCAAAAAACAATAGATATTGATATAAATCATTTATCACATGAAATTCAAAAATAAATGTAATGTTTAGGACCTCAAAACAATAAATTTATGATACTTTAAAAAACTATTTTATTCTCTTGAAATGAACAAAATATGATAAAAATTTATATTAAATATATTTTTCTTATAGAGGAGGAATTAATTTACCATCTTTAAAATGTGAGTATGGAAAGATACTTACTTATCTTGTATAATTTCATAAATTAATCATTTTCTACCACACTCATATTTTTTTCCAAAAATGTGTATCAAAGATTAATTTTTTATTCCTAAAACACTAAAATTTACTTATAACAGATCACATAATACACAAAAGGATAAAAAAACATTCCGAATATCATTAGAAATTAACTACAACCAAAATAGTGATCATAAGGAAATATGTTTCACAAAATTTATCCTTTTCAAAAACAACATTATCAACATAATCACCAAGTAAATTTTTTATCCAATGGTTTTCTAAATAATTTAATATATATTTTGGAAATAAAATATATAATTATCTAGGAAACAGTTTTATTTAATAAAATGATTTCATACTAACCAATTCATCACATAGGAAAATGTTAGGCATTTCACCCTTGCCAACCTTCAGTTGTGGGTTCCATCCCCTTAGCCACACTGGTTGTATTGGGTTGTCTCTCAGCCTTCGAGCTATCCATTTTCATAACATTCAGTATTTTAACATTCCCAAAAAAATTAAGAACAAACTCAAAAATAAAATTAAGCATCAAATATCATATGACCCAAATGGTTTTCGAAACTTTAAAACTCAAGTTTAAAAACATGAAGGCATACTTCACATTATACTGAAGCCTTACTTGTAAATAAACCTAACCAAGAATCTCCAAAATTTTGTTTAATTATTTTAATATCTCATCACATAAAACATCTAAAAGAATGTCTAAAACATTGAACTTATGGTTAACCATTGAAGAATATCTGGTTCCCTCGAGCTTCCACTACATCACTAGATAACCCAACATCAATTAAAGTACTATAAAATGGTTTTTCAACACCATTTTTATCAAGATGATTTTCATGCTATGTAAGAAAAATATGACCCAAATTAGCATAATGATCCAACTCATTGAAATTGGAGACTCAGGTTGTTTCTTATTAGACATTTAAATATTTCTATATCTATGCATTGAGTAGAATGTGACTCCAAGGACCGGTGTTCCAAAATTTAATTGTATAAAAATATTAAATATATTTAATTTTACATGTATAATGTTTCCTATAGAAAAATTGACAACTATTAAATGGAAATATGGATAGAAAATATGACACCATAGTTGATTTGGGAATGTGTTGTTTACTCTATGTATGACCAAAAAGAAGTCGTTGTGGGTTGTTTGAACATCAGTCCCACTGGCGGTACATTTCATCGATTAATTAATGGAATTGATTTAATTAAATAGTTCATTTGAACAAGCCAAATTTCCTAAACATAAATTACTATGTAAAATCATCTTGGGTTAGCTAAATAAACTCTTGTAGAGTTCTAGATCTTCTTATTCCTCCTTCTGTTGGTGAATCACATTAGATAATGATGAAACTCCAAATTAGAGTAGATTGTGACACAACAAATGCAATGATTTCCATTAATAGATGGTGATTTCATTCATCGATGAAGAATGATAAAATATCTATATAAAACACTTAAATCTGAGTTTTATTCCCTTTTTATTAAATTGATTGAGAAAATCAATCCTTTCTATTGATCTGTTCTAATTATGGATCATTAGAATGGTCGTATTTTCTGATTTAATTGGTTGTTCAATGTTTTATGATTTTAATATCCACATTATTGATCATTGGACAATAATACTTGTCCAATGATGGTTAAAATTATGTTATTATTCTTTTTATATATCATTTACATCGCTTTCTTCCCAGGTTGTACCCTAAGGATCCAGTTCGACTTTCTTAGGTGGTACCAAGCCCAATCAATCCACTGTTATTTTGATGAAATGAGGAACACGGCAAGGATCGATGAAATCATGAAGGATATATGGTGGTTATGAGTTTTTGAGGATCGTTTTAGTCATCTAGGATCAAATGATATATAGTAGAAGTATCTAAGGAAAGAGGTGTGTATGGTGAAGCCCAATAGATCAACGAAATCATATTTCTTGACACTGGATGGATGTAAAAAATGAATGGAAGCTAGTACCAAAATTTCAGGATGATTGGTGGTTGAAATCAAAGAAATGAGGCCATATTTATGTTTAAATTATTGATATCTAAAACAATGAAGTAACCAACTACACAAAATGTACCGTAAATTTAGAGACACATTATTTTCTTTGTAAGACTTTGGATGATTTCTACATATATTTCCACACATAGGCGAAGAGATAGCATGCAATTTCATGTTTTGGTGTTCCCGGAATAAAATATATAACGAAAATACGTGTGTTTATACTATGTCTGTGAATGAAATGGGTTGTCTCATAAATGGTATTTTAGATCAGAATGTTATGCCATTCTCAAGTCCAGATAATTTCATGTACCCTAGGAGGGGAATAATTTTTATGGGTTCAGACTTCTATGGAAATAGTTTTTTAGGACATAACTGTAATATAAAATTATTAAATAAAATTATTTTATATTAATGTCAGCTCAAATAAATCCTGAGAAGTGTTTTGGATAGAATTTATGATACCATAATTGAGTTCGAAACTTCATTATCACCATAGGCACGACATAAACTTTGTCGGCGCGAGTGTCGAGTTAGAGGTGAGTTGGGATTGGGATGTTAAATGCATGACATTGTTTTAATAGAATTAAACCAATATTACTCCTCCCGAACCCTTCGGTGTGAAAGACTGAGGATTTGTAGCCCCTCTTCCTCCTCTTCACTGAAGGAAAACCCCAGTGCTGAATCAAAGAAATGAGGCATCATCAGACATGGATTTTGATGGCAATCACTTTAAAATTGTCAAGCGGTAGATTTAGAGTGTCGATCTGACCCCGAAGCATTAAGGTTTCACCACGATGTAGGTAGATTTGAGTTTTAATCGTGATCCAATAGTTTCTTATTTGTTTTTTTGAATCACAAATAGATATTTGAGAGAATTATAAGACTGTAAGGATCTCATCCTAGGGTTTCTAGAACTAGTCTCATAATACTTTTCCGACCACTGAAGTGGCCTAGATGGTCAATAGAAGGGGTCAGCGATATATCTCCCACGCAGTAACATGGTTCAGACGGTATCATAGTTGGTTTCAGTGAGACATTATGGAATCCAAGTGCTGCGAGTCAGCATGGAGGTTAGGTGTGGTGGTGTGAATATGTGCGGTGGTGCACCAAAGTTCCACGATATGGCCTGGTGCGTTGATGTGACAAGGTGAGGTGGTGTATCCAGGTACGACGATGTGAAAGTAGTGGGCAGTGGCGTGGATACTTGGAGATGGTGGGAACATAGACCACAATGTAGTGGGTAGAGATGACTAGGTCCCGGCCAGAAAGCATACTGGGTTGGTAGGAGTGGGAAGGCCCTGGTGGGGTGGTCTGGCAAGAATTGGCCGAACAAGTTTTGGTAGGGCTGGGATGGCTTCAAATGGTTATATCTCATAATATATGTGTCTGATTGACACATATGTTTGGGCCACAAGTTCCTCTCATCAAGAAAAATCTTTTTAGGCTAGTTAGAGAATTTTAAGACTCTTCTTCATGGTCTGGTGACACGAAACACCTAAATTTAATAAGAATAATATTTTAGTAATTATTATTATTATTATTATTATTATTATACATTTTCTTATATTAGATGTATCCCCTACATCTGAGGATCAATTTACGGACCATCAGTGACATTATCACCCTAAATTTTATTCGAACATTTCATGACCAATTATATATTCTTAATATAAAATTGAGGTGTGGACCCGAGGAGACCTGGTCTAGGCGTTTGTGGTGAAATCTAAAATTTTCACTGGTTATCCATTCTGGGAAAGTAAATATCCTCTCTTGTGTGTTTTTCAATAAAGAATTTGATGGTGGAAACTATGTGGTCCAAGGTGATATGGTGTTTGGTTGATATTTTGTGGGTTTCTTGGGTCAGCGACACATTTTCATGCAGGGTTGAGTGGGACCCCCTAGTCCCTGCTTGTGACATTTTGATTAGCTAGGTTTAGTGGTTACCCTTTCCCTTTTTCCATGAGGTTTTCTGTATCATTTCCCCTTCAAAGGATGTTGACCCCTCTTTGACTATTATATGGGTTTTCAGTATCATGTCTTCTTCACATGATTTTTATCCCTCCTCGGCTATTTTTCATGTCTATAGAGTGGGTTTCCCACTTTCTATATTGAGTTGTCATAACCGACATCAACATAGTACTCACCAGATTTGGATCATGTGTCACACCAATAGTCTTGGTGTGATCCTCACTTCCCATTGTGTATCTCTTATAGGGTTTTTGTTGTTTTCATGAAAAATATTTACCCATGCACTATTCCTATACATTGTATGTTCTAGTATGGTATGGGGCCCCAGTGATCCCTAGACACGAACTCCCTATCTGTGAATCAAGATGTACTTTCATCTATGATATATTGTGATGTTTTACTTGATAGAGTTCTTTGAATCGACATGACCAACACTCTAATGGAATCAAACATCTGCTAAGTGATTTGTTACATCTTTGGGTAATTACATGATACCCCTTTCTATGTTCAGTGTTTCTGGGTGGGGTTTTCTATCACCCAACAGACCCTAGGTGTGATCCCCTACCTGAGGAGTTGGAGATTGTTTAGTCACTCAGTGAATTCATCCATAGTGTTGTTCTTCAGGCGTGTCCTCATGGAAAAATATCACTAGGGGTTGGTCAGGTTATGTTGTTAGTTAGTTTTACCGATAGAGTGTCATTTCTCATACGAGTGTCCCCTGGGACGACTCTGCTATTGGAGTGTTCATTTGGTGGTTTTATTTAGATCCTTGAGTCCAAAACTATCATTTCTAATGAGGCCGGGACCTCATGAGGCTCAGTGCCTGAGATGAGTATATCTGGTTGATTTATGGGGTTTCATGCGGTGTTTTCACTTATGGGTTGACACACTATGTGGTTGAGCTGACTTTTCATGTTTAGAAAAGGAAGGTTTCATGTTGGATTATGTCTCTCATTTGGGTTCCCTTTGGCTGGGTTGAGAAGACTATTTTATTTTTAGTTTCTACCGTTTCTTTTATGGATTTTTTGGTGACTACTGAGTATTTTTATACTCACTGATGATGAGGATTCTCCTTCACATGTTTTATGTCTTATGCAGACCACATTTCTTTTGAAGGAGTCCCGAGAGGACCTAGAGCAATCATAGATTATTGATCCGGACCGGTCAGTGTGTTCTGTTGGGATTAGCTAGGTAGATTTCACACAGGTGTAATTGAGAACGATACCCTCCTTCTAAGTTGGTTGGACAATTTGGCAGTTTATGTTAGGTGCGCCCTTTATTTTCACTTTTTTACCTATGTTTTTCTCTGGTTTGGCATAATGGAATACATGAATTTATTTTTATTTTTAATATTTTTTTCACTATTTCATGGAGAGTTATGTGGGTGTGCTTGTACATGTACCTTAGGATGAGTCTTCCAATGTGTGTGATAGCACACTCGGCACTAGTCCCCATCCTATGGCCTATTAGAGGTGGGCTTGAGGAGTAGTGTCCAAAGACACTTCAATTTAGTTTTTGATAGAGTTTTATCAAAGTAGGTTCCACTTTGGGACCGTAGTTGTGGGTTTTTTTTTGGTTTCATAGTGAATTTTTTTGGATGTTTCATGGTAGGATTTTAGGCATGGGAATCTAGTGTGGGTATAGTGGCTGACCTATCAATTCAACATGACTGTGATAAAATTCAGTTTTTCTTGAAACATGTGGAATATATTCAGATGGTATAACAATGTTACATGAATCATATAGGACAATTTTTTGAGCTTTTCTTATCCTTATTGAGTTAGAACCCTATATATCCTCTTTGATCATGGTGTGTATTCATTGTATTGCATGATGCCTCCATGATGACATCCATCCAGGGTTTCATGGTGAAATTTTAGTGATGATCTTCCCTGAGTAGAGGCTTTAGAGTATAGAAATGGTTCTGAGGTGGGACCACCAATTGGTCCACCAGTTGAGCGACAAATTATTGAGTTATATGTTGTGATGTAAATATGTGACAATGATGTGTGTAGGATGATTGTGTAGCATGATTTCTAGAGGAAGAAACCTCTTAGGTTATGGGGTGACACAAACCCCCAGGAAACTAATGACTGGCTTGTGGTAGTCGTGTTCATTTTCTACCTAGTTAGGACACCTCTTGATCTGATAATGGTACATGCTGGGATCCTTTTATAGGGTTCAGTCCATCATAGGTTGATTCTTATGATGGAAGCCCACAAAGAGGAGAGCTGCCTTTTGTAGAGTTTGACCGTGTCTTCAAGGAATAGTTTATCCTGGCCATGCTATGTTTGGTTCATATTCAAATGCTTCTCTAGTATCAACATGAGAGTTGGACCGTTTCGGAGTACTCCAAGTTGTTTAAAGACATTTTTTGTAACTCCATTTATATGGTTTGGGTTCCGTTCTTATAATAACAAACCATCAAGATGGTATTGTTCGAGGATATCAGGGTGTCAGTGGTGTCATTGTGCATTACCACCTTGGCTAGAGTACTAGAGAATGCATTGGTAGGGGATACCTTTCTGGTAGAGTAGACTCTGAACATCAGTGTTGGGATTGTGCAGGATGAGACCTCAGTATCTGGTTCGATAGCTATTATTCAGTGGTAGGCAAAGGGTTCTAGGCATGTGTGTTGATTCCGGAGGTGACCCCATGACAGAGGATCTAAAGATCAGGTCTCTCAAACCAGTTTTGTTAAGCCGTTGAAGAGGTATTTTTGTGCTTATGATAGCTAAGGTCATCTTTCTAGATATTTTTAACTCATCGTACTACTGAGAGGGAGACGGTCGGTGATTTTCCTTGGGAGTGGCAGAATTTCAAACATAGAGGTCTACAAGGGGGCAGATGTGGAGGGAGTGTGGGTGTAGTATTTGGAGGTGGAATATGGTATGAGATTTAACCAAAACCACCCCCAGTTGATCCACACTAGGATATGAGAGCTGTAGGATGGGGGTGAGAACAACTAAAGGTCATTGAGGCCTTTGATCTAGAGGCTTTTAAGAAGGATATATGTACTCTCTATGTTATTTTTACTTTATACATTAGTTAATCAGAACGCATTTATTTCTGATTTTTTGTCTATGTTTGTTTAGAGTTACACGAGAAATCAGTATGTCCATCTGTTGGTTTTTTTTTCATTAAATCTTCGAATGCATGAGGAAGAGTGATCCTTCCCTGACCGAGTCACATTTGTTTATGTGACTAAAACCATGCGGGCATGTTAGTGATACCCAAAGAAGATAGTTTCAAGGTGTGGTGGATGAGACCTATTACTTGGGTGTTAGGGGTAGGGTTGTGTGTTGGGAGGTTTGGGTGAAGGGTATGGTAAGACACAAGGGTGTGTTCATGGGCATCTATGTTTTTTTCTTTTATAAACTCAAGTGTTTGAGATCATTTTTGTATGTGATTCAATTGAGGAGGTCATGGTAGATTTGATGTGGATTTAGACTCACATGGATGAGGGACACTTTCCCAAATAAGGTGTGTTCTTGATAAATGATTAAAACCTATGTGAGTGAGTCAGTTATACCCAATGTGGAAGGTATTGAGGTGTAGAGGATGATTCTAAGTGACTTGTGTGTCTAAAGTAGGATCGTTGGTCTCTAGGTTAGGTTAGCGAGGTGGTGTACCACTAGACCCTATGATTTTAGGATACTAGTTTCTTGTCATTCCCCCCTATCACAACTGAGGATACATGTGACCAGTTTCATGATTTCAACATTGATGAAATGAATTTGGGTATGGTAGCCCTTGTGGTTCCCATTATTGTGTGTTTATCGACAGCACAGAAACCCCTTGTGGGTTTGTGGAGGGTTTTTTTTAGAGTTTAATTTCCTTCCCTCGATGCTATTTTCTTGATTGTAAGGATAAAAACTACATGGTGGAATGTATACATCATCTCAGGCTTTTCCTTGTAATACATTAGAATATTTCTGCATATATTTTCAGATCTAGGAACTGAGATAGAATGTGATTTCATGTCCTAGAGTTCCTGGAATAAATTTCATTAAATAATTAAGTATTTTTATAATATTTTTATTGATTAAATTAGTTATCTCTTAACTATATCTCATCTTATAAAATGGAGGCCATGGTTAAGTCCACAACTTGTGGTTTACCCTATATGGGGTATAAAATTTGTATGTTTAGGCCGTCTATAGAAAACATTATTGAGGACGTAACTGAAAATAAAATAATTAAATTATTTTATTTTATTTTTCACTTTGGATCGAATGCCTCCTGAATAGAGTCTCATATAAAATATATGATATCGCGATTGAGTTTAGAACATCATGTTTATGCTAGGCGTGACATAAATTTTGTTAGCGTTGGGTGTCAATTTGGAGGCAATTCATGGCCAAGATGTTAAATGGATCATATTGGTTTAATAAAATATAACCAATAATCCCCCTCCCACCACCCTTAGTGTGCACCGAAGATGATTTGTAGCCCCTCTTCCTTGACTTCATCGACAGACGAGCAAAGGGCCGAATCGATGAAACAAGGTGTCATCGGACTCGGATTTTGACAGTGATTTATCTCAAATTGTACAATAGTAGCATTAGAGAACACATCTAACTCTAAATAATAGGTGTTTCATCGAGAGGTTGGATGATTGTTTTTAATCTTTATCCCAATTATTATGATTTATTTGAACAAATATTCAATACATCTTCCAGTAGAGGCTGATTATTTGAAGATCTCATCCTGGGTTTTCTGAATCTTGTCTCGCAATAATTTTCTAACCATCAGAGTGGTCCCAGTGATCCAAAAATATTGATTTAGTGTAGCTTCATTGAGTAATATCTAATTAGATGATGTCATGGTGGGTTCTGGTGAGGCGGCACAGAGTTTTGGTGCAGTGGGGCTTCATAGATGCTGGGTGGAGCAACACGGCAAGTTTCGGCTGCGCGGAGGCCAGGCATGGCAGTGTGAAGGCTAGGAGACAGTCGGTGCATGGGGTGCATGGGCCACAAAGTGGAGGGTTCAGATAGCTAGGCCACGGGATGAATAAATAGACTGGGCTAAGAAAAGTGGGTTGGACCAGGAAGAGCACCTCTGTGAGAATGGGTCAAACTGGTTTGGGTCAAGCCAAGACACTTCAAATGGTCGTATCTCCTAATCTAGGCATCTGATTGACATGATGTCTATGAATATGAGTTCCTCTCATAGAGACGGATCTTTTTAGGTTAGTTTAAGAATTTAAATAATTTTATAAATGATTCAGTTGCATGAAATTCCTAAATTTATAAATTGTAATATTATTATTACTATTTAGGGGTTTCTTATATCAGACATATCTCTTATGTCTGATGTCTGATTGAAATGTCATCATTGGAATTGTGACCCTAAATTTAATATGTAAAATTCATGACTAATTATAGTTTCTCAAATTGAAATCTATTTGTGGGCCCCATGAGTCCCAGTTCGGGCATTTGTGGTGACATTTTTATATTTCACTAGTTATCAATTTTGGGCAAGTAAATAGTCTATCATTCATGTTTTTCTTTATAGAATGTGATGTTTTCTATGGTTTGGGCCTAGGATGTGTGGTGTGCAGTCGATTTTGTCTGGGTCAATTGGGTCAGTGATGCCTTTATCGACAGGTTTGAGTGCGTCCCCTGGTCCTTTCTTTATGTGGTTTTTCAGTATCATGTGCCCTTCACCAAACTATGGACCCACTTTGGATACTACGGGGGACTTCAGTATCATGTCCTCTTCCCTGGAATGTCACCTCTCTTAATATTCATTGCGTACATACATTGTGGGTTTCCCACTTTCTATAGTGATTTGTCTTAACCCACATTGACAGTGGACTTAGCATATATGAAACATGTATCGCCCTGAGATTCCCAATGTGATCCTCACATACCTTTAAGTATACCTCGTATATTTTTTAGTGTCGGCATGACCAATATTTACCCATACAATGCTCCTCTACCATGGATGTTCAAGTTGGGTATGGATCCCCTAGTGATCCATGGGCGCATAATCTCTATCTTTGTATCGAGATTCATATTATTATATGATCTATCATGATATTTTCCATAGTAGTGTTCTCAAAATTATTGTGACCATTACTACATGGGTTTTTATCCTCTAATAAGTGGTTTGTTCTAGATTTCTAATTTTATGTGTTACCCTTTCTATGTTCGGTTCTTCGGAATAAGGTTTAGTTTCCACTAGCAGACCCTGTGTCTGATCTCCTACCTGAGGAGTTTGACTTGGTTTAGTCACTAGGTGACTTCTTCTGTGGATTTTTATCATTCATTTCCTCATGGGAAGACACCACGAGGTTTGGTCATGTTCATCCATTATTTTGTTAAACTAATAGAGTGGAATAACTCAAATTAATTTCATCAAGGATTTTTTATCTCTTGGAGTGTGATTCTGGTTGTTTGCATTAGATCCTTAAAGAGGACCATGTCTCTAGTGATGTGGTTAGAACCTCATGAGGATTGGTGCCTTTGAATTATATTTGTGTGATTTATGGGTCACCATGTGGGTTTTCTCCACTGAATTAGTGTACTATGTGGTTGAACTGACTAGTTGTGTTTATCTGAGGATTGTCTCGAGATAGAGTTTCTCTCTTATTTGGGTCCCCTCTGGTTTTGTCGAATTGACTATTTAATTTTAGGTTCATAATTTTATATTGGGTTTTTTGAGGAACCTACTGAGTATTTTTATTCTCACCCGTGCATGGGCTTCAAATGTACATGTTTTGTGTCTTAAGAGGACCGCATACCTTTCGACGGAGTCCCAGGAAGACTCGGAGCAGGCAGAGCATAGGGAGCTAGTTCGATTGGGGTGTTCACCAATGCTTGGATGAGGATATCTCCAGTGGGTATATTTGATAGGGATCCCCTCCTTTCTGAGAATTTTAATTCTTTTTCATATTTAGTTTAGTAGGATATGTATTTCTACATTTTTCACTTCTGTTGTACTCATTTTTGGGATAGTTGTAGGCTTGAATTTCTTTGAAGCTTTGATATATCTATGCAATGTTTCGTGATGGAGTATATGGGTGCGTGCATACATGTACGATATGCTAAGGCATCCCATGTTTGTGATAGCATAGTTGGTTCTATTCACCATCCCCTGGCATATTGGAGGTGGGCATGGGGAGTTTCGGCCAGGGCCCTATCTGGTCGGTTGTGATAAGGACGAAGACATGGCATGTAGCCCCCGAGCTATGGCGGATAGGGTTTTGAAAATCTATAATGATGGGAATGATTGTATCACTCCTACAAGTCGTGTAACTTTTCGTTGGATGGAAATGTTTTGTGGTGGATCATATAGGTGATCCCTATGTGGGAGTACAGGGCCAGGCACATGGTCATATACCGAAGTACATGGACACGGGGTCAAGTACACAGACACGACCAGAAGGACACGGCTCGGTCCTGAATAGTTTGGACATGCCATGTAGTCCACCTTCATAGTGTGTACCTCTACATGTATTAGGGACAATGTGTTTTCTAGGGACACATCTAGGTGGTGGAGCGAAGCCAAAGGTTTTGTGGGTCCCCTCACACATAGTGTACTACTTTTCTCATTTTTAGGAAACGTTGATATTCCATATCTCCTTTGTTTAAGCTCGTATTTTTTCCCATGAGTTTCCTATCCTAAATTTTTTTCCACATATAACATTATAATAACCACAATTGTATATTTTGGGAATGATATGGAATTTTCCAGGCATGTCACATGGTTAGTTGACACTCGAAGATTGCAGTGATTAAGCATTAACACCAGAGGAATCCCAAGTGGAACCCTCCAGTAAGGTTGGGCCTATGTAACCAGCCAGAACTCTTTCAATGACATTTCCCATATTGTGATTATTTTATATAGTATAGATCACATAAAATTAGTTATATAACATAATAAAAACATCATAAATGGATAATTAATGAAATAAGTTGTATTTCTAGATGTCAAGGATCCTGTACCGATGAAATAGTAATGTGACCATAGGAATAGTAATATATCCATTGTGAATTGTAAATCAGCCAAATGCATTGTGACGTCACCCATGTTTTTATAAAAAAATTAGGCATATTATAAATGAATGTATGATATAATTATATCATATTATAGATAAGTTAATATTTTAAAAATTTTAAATTATTTTTTTGGTATTTTTATGAGTCATAAATATTTAATTACAATTTTATAATTAAAAAAATTAAAGGAAAATAAATTTTAGTAAAATGGATTTATAAATCAGTATTGTGTATTCTTATGATTTTATTATGATTTAATTACACCTTGGTTAATATTCCAGAGAGTTATAAAACCATTTTTAATTTTAAAAACTATATTTTTCTACTAAATAAAAATTTTAATTAAAAATAAAATGTAACATATTTAGAAAAATATTTTCAAATAATTTAGTCCTTTATAGATTTTTTTAATGTTTAAAAATGGATAGGATGATTTTTGTGATTTTTTTAAAATAATTTAATTTTTGTTGAATATTAAATTACTTAATTTATGATATGAATAAATTATAAGCTAAATACACTATTCCTTCAATCATGAGTGATATAAGAACCATAACATAGAAATTTCATTAATTATTTTAAAATATTTGAGGATAATTCTAAAACTATTCATATTCTTGAGCCAAAATAACAAATGAATGAATAAAATATTTAGAAATCACCCATACCCTACACTATAAATACCAACCCTCACCACCTATTCTCCTAACACCTTTAAACCTTTAATCATATAAAAATTATTCCCAAATAATCTTCCCTAGTCTCTCCCCACCTCTAGGATCTATTGGTCTGATCAAAATACCAAAATCTCTTTCTCTAAAGAGGTTCTCAAGGAGGATAACTCAAGATGTAGATCATCTTCCCCTTTTTTTAATTCTATTTTAATTTATTTTCTTATCCACTCCTCACCTCCTAAGTCTGAATGATCATTATAAATCCATTATTTTATATATAATTAAATGATAAAATGTTAATTGAATATCTATTATCAATATCCTTACTCTCTGTCTATTTTATTTTAAAACTTAAATCACTCTTTGGGAGATTCCAATTTACAACTTTCATGGATGACGAATTTTTATCCATCAATTTCTCCTTCAATGATTTTCATAAAACCATTTTTATGGTTGAAATAGACTATACTATATGTATTATAATTTATTTATTTTTCTATAACTATTATATATATGTTATAATAATTCATACAAAAAAACTAGTTCGTGATGATCAAAATTCCACCAAAATAATCTATATAAATATCACTAATGTTTTATTTAATAATTAAGACACATAGCATATACCAAAATTATATTTAAAACCATTTAATAATTTATGATCTCATTAATAACATTTAATACCAAGTATAGTGAATTATACTGATTATACTTGAACTCCATTACATACAATCAATGAACGGATCCAGAAAACCTAGAAAATGAATGCCCCAAAATGATGAAATTAAACACCATTACTAATCTATAAAGACATAAATGAACTTATTTAAAAAATAATCAATCAAATAAATGTATATAATATTATTAATTTATTTATTTATTGATTTAATATGATTATAAAGTATGTTAAGATCAAGTACATAACCCATTTAGACTTAAGGTAAGGGTTTCTACCCAAACCTTCATTTTCCCCTATGTTATTATTTAAATATATTTGACTAAATGTAATGATTATTTAATTATTTTACTTATTATATATTCTTTTTATATGTTCTAAACTCATATATCCATATCAGTGCATCTTTTTTTTGGTTAATACATGTTTTCACAAGGTTCCCTATTCATATCTTCCAGATATAGAAGCCCAATTCATATGAACTTCTTGAATTCGTATATATTTTCAAGTAAACAATATAATCTGTTTTAAGAAAAAATTATTTTTACAAAATCACATAATTTATTCTGAAAAACTATATTATTTCACTTATGGTATTATAAAAATATCGTTCCAGAAGAACTCTACATTAAAATGTAAATTATTATTTATCTCTAGAATAACTAGCTGATTTTATACGAGTATTTTCATCTATATCAACACTCTTTTTCACTATTATGTTTTATTGGGATTAATATTTTATGATATCATCAACCATATTATATTAATTTTTCTAGGATTAGCTTTAATGTGGATGTTCTATCTTTATTTCATTCACTGTATGACTCTGGATGGTTAAAGATTATGTTTAATGATTAGGAAAAGTTATTTTTGTTTCATATGATGATTTCAATATGAATTTATATGTTGATTATGTTTCACCCCTTTAATATGAAGAATGAATTGAACTTTGTAAGTTTCAGGTGGGTCCCGTTATAATCCCTTAGTGCATTAGTATGTCTAATGAGAAAAACTAGTTTTGGTTTTTATCAGTTTATGTATATTCTTGGCATGAGGACTTGATGGTATTATTATGATGCCCCAAAATATGAATTACCTTATTATAAAACTATTAATTTATAGTATATGTTATTATTTAACTTATATATTATCCTTTGATTTTTTATTATTGAATTTTTTATTCAGCTCTTATTCCTGCAATATTATGATCAAGATTATGTTTTACTGGAATGTGTACTTATATTTATTCACATGAATTATTAATTATTCTTCCATTATAATATTTACCCTCACATAGCACCTGATATCACCCCTTTACTGTGTTTTATTTTTTTCTAGTATGTCATGATGAATATTATGATTTATTTTTAGGGGTAGTCTACTATTTCTGGATGTTACTAATGGAATATGTATATTATATTTCATTTCAAGTTATAATGTTGAAAATATATATGTATCTTGTTTTCCAAATATACTAAATAATGTAATACTATGGTATATGATGTCATTTTTTATTATTCCATATTAATAAAATAAGGCACCATCTCTAGGCAACTAGGGTTGGGGTTATTATAGTTGATATTAGTGGATCTTTAGTAGAAACCTTGGAAACAATATTTAGAAATCATAAAATTGTGAACAAAACACTAATATATACTTTGAGGATAAGCATAAAAGAACATATTAGAGTGTTGTTAAGGGGGAGATGATTTTGGACTTCTATGAAATACATCCCAATCTATATACTATAAGTGGATGTGGATCAGGCACAAATTTACCTATGGGTGACAACTCTGAAAACATGTCTCGGGCCCGACTCAGGGTAACCAATAACACAAAAAGAATATTTACTTCAGACCTATTATGACACTACTAGGGGATATTCTTAGTATAATTCACATTGGCTTGACAAAAAATTATGATTGATTGAAATGTAAATAATCCCCCAAAGAATCCATTATTATGATTTTGGAATAAAACATGAATAAAATTTCAATTTGTATTATGTTTTTTTTTCATATTTGACATTATACATTTCGATTCATATCATAATATGGTGTTTGAAATTATTTATAAATGGAGCCCAGTGGAAGGAATGGAAACCACATGAATTCATGTATCCCATATTGGTATTTCCATCCAGTTTAAGATAATGATGTTTGTTCTGAGGTTGCAACTTGGGATGATAAAATTTTAACTATAATGGGACAATTGACATAGGTTATAGACAATATAATTTATCGTATGTAGCACCATGTTACACAACATGATGGAGTAATGTTAAACAATTTTATTCGACAACAACATCTCTAATTCAATAGGAAAATTCACCCATTTATAAAGATGAAGTGGATATGTTCATTAGAGAAGATATTTCTCACATTGGAGTGTAACAAAAGGGAGAGCGTTGTTATGGAAATTTATCATCTTTCTTGATATTTAGATCTATGGTAATCATTGATTCAAAACATTAAGGAGGAGTAATAAATTGAAAACAACAAATGGAGTGAGTTTGAAGAAATTTTCATCGAAAAATACATTCCCTATGAACAATGAGTGGATATAGAAAGGTCGTTTCTAAGTTTGAGGAAAAAGAAGTACGAGAATATTGCAAAGTATGAAGCTAGCATAACAAAGAAATAGATTTATACTTCAAACTACAAACATAACCAAATGTGTAATATTGATTGATTCTTAGATGATTCGTAGTCATTCATCAAAGGTCACTATTATTCCAAACATTCTCATCATATTAAAATACAGTCTCATGGGATATCAAAATAGAAATATTATTTTTTAAGTCATATGACATCAAATTAAATAAATATATGAATAGAAATTCTAAAAACTCTGGGGAAGAAAATATATAAATATAGAATTAGCGAATATTTTACTTTCTACCATTAAGTAATTGTGGGAAGAAACGCCTTGGTACTTGTCTGAATGGAATGGGAGGTTGTTAAAAATGTGGAAAAAATTACATAAAAGCCCATGATTATAAGGGAATTAAAGAAAATCAAAAATTTCCATGATATAATTATATTGAGATGGAAAATTATGAACATGAATGTCCTAAATATCAATGAAGCATTTCCCAAAGAAGTCTAATAGAGGAAGACCAAGCTCATGTGATCACAAGTGCTATGGTTTATGTTCTTAATGATGTGGTGGCAGGTACATAAATCATTTATTGAAACATAGAAAACACTTTATTTTATTCTAGATCATCTCATTCTTTCTTATTTTTATTTTTCCATAAAAATTATACATTTACAATTTTATTTAGTATAGTATTTTTCAGTAAAAACTTCTATGTGATGTATCATTACAAAAAACATGTGTTGGTCAATCCCCTTTATGATACGTAAACTTTCTTTAGTTGGTGTCCCTATCGTCATACCTATGGTCGAATTTGCTATAATTTTTTGTATGTATTGTTATTAAAATTATGATTCAATAATATATTGCATGATCAAAGAAGATGGAGTTTTTGAATATAATATAACTCCCATATCTTTAGAGAAGAAACCTTTCCATATAATTATTGTCTAGATCCACTACTAGTCGCTCTTCTAAATTCAATTCTTGGGGAGGAAGATAAAAAATATATATGAGTGAGGAAATGAATCTTAAAATTTTGGATGTATGTATTGTGATATAATACATTGATATATTTCTAGAGGATTTACATTGAAATCCTACAGATTGGGAAATTTAGTTTTCTATTGATTTAATTAATGGTGTAAGGCCTATATCAAAGACTCTTTATAGAATGGTCACAATATTATTAATGGACTAAAATAAAAAAACTATAGGAATTGAGTGATAAATGATTTATTCCCCCTAGTGTTTCTAAAATGGGGATACCTTGTTCTCTTTGTCAGGAAGAAAGATGGATCGCTGAGGCTGTGTATTTGCTATAGGGAAATTAATGTTATTATGACAAAGTTAAACTATCAACTCCCTCACATTGATGATTTATTTGATCAATTTATTAAGGCCTGTTATTTTTCAATGATTTAACTTAAATTTTGATATCATCATTTTCATTTGAGGAAGGAAGATATTCCAAAGATATCATTTTGAACCAGGTATAGGAATTATGAGTTTAGAGTAACGTCTTTTGGACTGACTAATGCACCCTATGTTTTCATGTAACTAATGAATATAGTTTCCAATTAATATATTTATGATTTTTTTGTTATTTATTCATGATATATTTTTATAAAACAAAATCTACAAAGATCATGAGAATCACTTGATCATTATTTTGAAGACTCTTAGAAGTGACGAGTTATAAAGGATGTTTAGAATGATGGAATTCTGGTTTCAAAAAGTTTTTTTTAGGAATATGGTCTTTAGTGATTGAATATTAGTTGATCTTTTGATGAAAAAGGCAACTTTCTAATTTCCTACACCAATGAACATTACCTTGGTACATAGTTTCATTGGTTTAGAATGTTTTTATCGGCATTTTGTTGTGAATTTTTTCCGGCAAGGTAACACGTTAACCAAGCTTACAAATAATGGGGTTATGTTTTTATAGATAAAAGATAATAAATAATGTTATGAAAAACTAAATATGAGATTAATAAATTCCCAAAACACGAATCTACCATCATAAAGTGGTGGATTTTTGTTTCATTGTGATGAATCAAAAAAAAGAATTTGTTATCTCCTTATGTATGATGATTGAGTCATTTCCCATGCATCAAGAAAGTTAGAAATTCATGAACTGAACAATCCAACTCATGATCGTTTGTTAGTAGGTGTAACATTTTCCCTACAGATATGGAGACGTTTTCTCTATGGTGAAATATGTGAGATATATACAAATCAAAAGGTCATGAAATATATACAATCATAGAATGAACTCAAAATTAGGAAAGGGTGATGGCTCGAGATACTCAAGGATTATGATTGTTCCATACTCTACCACCTAATGAATGAAAATAAAGTGGCATATGAATTGAGTAGGATGGATCATGTAGTTTCAAATAAAATGAGTATTGAAAGGGATGTTCTGATCATGTATCTAGTGAAGATAGATATGGGAATTATCAAAAAAAGTGAAACATCATTATTTTTTCAATTGGATTCCCAACCATATTTATTGGAAGCGATTAAAAGTTCTCATCTTGAAGATGAGGAACAACAAAATAAAATTAAATCAACAAATAATGGGATGTTTAAAGACTTCATGTATGAAGATAGAATTCAAAAATTTTCGAGGAGGCTTTTTGTTCCCTCTATCCCCGAACTACAAAGGGGGTTATTGGATTATGACCATAACTAGAATTTCTCTATAAGATTTTTTCGCACTATGATTTATATAGATTTGAAGGAACATTTTTGGTGGGATAATTTGATGTTGGAAATCACCGATTATGTACCAAGATGTTTAATCGTTCAATAGGTGAAGGTGAAAGGGAACATCTTATATGAGTAATGAAATCTCTTCCTATTCCAACATGGAATGGGATTACATTACTAGGGATTTTGTCACTCGATTACCCAAAAATCCAAAACATAATCTTAAAAAATTTGTAACCATTAATCACCTTACAAAATATACACATTCCCTCAATATAAGGGATGATTTTTCACTATATAACCTTGCACGCATCTATACTAATGATATTGTAAGACTTCATGAAGAACCTATATAAATTATGGCAGATAAGGATCCAGAATTTACATAAAAAATCTAGAAAAGTATTCATAATTCTTTAAACACTGAGGTTTATTTGAGTAATACATATCACCCTCAATATAAAGGGAAATCAGAAAGGATGATCTGGACATTAGAGGACATGTTGACATCATGAGAACTTGATTTTCAAGGTATATGGAATCATAATTTACCTTTGGTACAGTTTTCCTACAACAATAATTTCTATTATAGTATTTAAATTGAACCATATGAAGCATTTTAGGGAATGATATGTCATACACCAACATGTTGTGATGATGTTGGTGAAAGAAATCTTGTGGTCCCAAATGTTGTAGATTAATCAAAAGTGAAGGTAATGACTATTCAAATCCATAATTAAGAATCTCAAATTAAGAAAAAGATTGATGATAATATTTTAAGGAATTAATTGTAATTTCAAGGGGGAGATAAAGTTTTATTGAATGTATCTCCATGGAAGGGTGTTAGAAGATTTGTAAAGAAAGGGAAACTAAGCCTCACCTACATTTTACCTTTTAAATTTCTAGAGAAAATTGGAGTTGTGTATTATTGTTTGGAAATTCCACCTAGCCATTATAATGTACAGAAAGTGTTTCACATCTATTTGTTATGAAATTACAATCCAGACCCAACACATGTACTCACTTATAATGGAATAGATATAGAACCATATTTATATTATTTTAAAGGGAATATCCAAATTTTGGACACTAAAGAAGAGGTTTTGAGGAATCAGATTACTCGGTTAATAATGTTAATTTGAAAAAATCATAAAATTGAATAGGTTAAAAGTGAAGTAGAGTAACTTATGATGAATAACTACCCAAATATTTTTATGTGGTAACATTCTAGAAATTTTGAGTATAAAATTTTTTTTGGAGGGGAGAATGTAATAACCCAAAACTCTACCAGTGAAATTTTACATCTTAGGCTTATTTTATATATTAAAGATCACATAAAATCACTTAGAGAACATATTAAAAACATCATAAATAAAAATTAAGGAAATAAGATGTATTTCTAGAAGATAAGGAACCTATACTGATGAAATAGTAACTTGACCTTAGGAATTCTATTATGACCCTTGTGAATAGTAAATTAAAAAAATTATTAGTATCCTCACCTATGTTTGTATAAATAAAATTTTGGAATTTTATAAACGATCCATAATATCATTATATCATAGTATATGTGATTGAATATTTTAAAAATTATTAATTAAGTTTTGGTAATTTTGTGATTCAAAAATATATATTGAAAATTTTATCATTTATAAAGTAATTTAAGATAAAATTACTTTTCATAAAATGGATTAATAAATAAATATTTTCTTTAATTATGAATTTAGTGTAATTTAAGGAGAACTTAGTTAATTGTTTAGAGTGTTATAAAATCGGTATTAATTTTAAAAATTGTATTTTTCATTTAAAGGATGATTTTAATTAAAAATTAAATTTCTCATATTTAGAGAATTATTTTCATAAAATGGAGTCCATTTTTTATTAATACATGTTGATAAATGTTTAGGGTGAATTTTTTAAATTTTTTTAAAATACTTGAATTTTTTGGTGAATAGTAAAATACAGTAATTTACAGTATAAATACATTATATGCTAAATACACAATTACAAGATTCATGAATTATATAAGAACCATATTATAAAAATAAATAAATTATTTTAATATATTTGATTATAATTCTCAAACTATTCATTTTTCTGATCCAAAATAATAAACAAATGAATATATTATTTAAAAATCACCCCTCTAATCCAATATAAATAACACCCCTCACCCCCTCTTCTCCTCAAACCTATAAGCCTTTAATCTTGTCATAATAATACTAAAATAAACATCACTAATCCCTCCACCATTTCCAATAGGACATGGTCTTACCAAAAATACCAAAACCCCTTTTCCTTAAGGATGTTCTCAAGGAGGATAATTCAAGAGGTAAATACTCTTCTATTTTCTTTTAATTTCATTTCAATTTATTTTCTTTTCATACCCTATGCTCACCTACTATGTCTAAATGACCATTATAAATAAATTATCATATATATACTATAATTATATCATGATAATGAAATATCCATTATAAATATCCTTACACACTCTCTCTATTTTATTTAAAAAAAAAATCATTATCTGGGTGGTGTTGATATACTACCTTCATGGATGGTGAACATTATTTCGTCAATTTATCCTTCAAATCTGGTCATGAATCATATTTTATATATTAAATTGACAATAAAATATATTTTTTATAACCTATTTAATTTTTTTAGAACCAGTATATATACATAATAATAATTCATACTAAAAAACTACTTTGTGGTGATCAAAATACTGTAAAAATAATCTAAATTAATATCACTAATATTTAATCTAATGATTCATACTCGTACTATATAAAAAATTATATTTATAACCATTTACACTTATTTATTCTCATTAATAAAATTTATTTCTTATTATAGAAAATTATACACACTTTGCATGAACGTCTTTACATACAATCAAGTGAACCGAACATGAAAAACAATAAAATGAAGGCCGCAGAACAATGAAATTAATCACTATACCTCATAAATAAAGACATAAATGAAATTAATAAAATTATAATAAATATAATAATTCTATATAATGGTTTATTTAGTTATTTAATGGATTTAATTAGATAATCTCAGACCATAAGATCATGTGAAAAACATATTTGGACTTAAGGTAAAGCATTCTACTCAAACCTTCATTTTTTATTTTGGTTATTCTTTCACAATCTTTACCCCTATTTAATATGTATTTATTTTTATGTGATTTTTATATATTTTATTTATATGTTCCAAATTCATATATATATATTAGTGCATCTTTTGTTTATGGGTAATAATTACTTTTACAAGTTTCCCATTTTTAATTCTTCTCGATACGCAAGCTCGATTCAAGGGAACTTCTAAAATTGTTACCTATATTCAAATTCAATCAATAATATGTTTTAATCCACCATTTTTATTCTAAAATAACTCATTTTATTATAAAAAACTAACTTATTTAACATGTGGTTTTATACAAATATTTTTAAAAAATAACTCATTATTGTAAAGTAAAAGATTATTTCTCTCTAGAATTACTCGATGATTTTTTAAGTGTATTTTCATCTATTTAAACACCCTTGATGATTTTTATGTTTAATTTGGATTATTATTTTATGATATCTTGTGCCATATTTTATTAAATTGTTTATGATTAGTTTGATTGTGGATGTTCTATCTAGATATCATTCACAATATTACTCTGAATGGTTAGTGATTATGATTACTAATTGGGGAATGTTATTTGTGTTTCATTTGTTAGTTTAAATATGAATCCATATGGTGGTTATATTTCACCCCTTTCATATGACTAATGATTTGGACTTAGTAAGTGTTAGGTGGGTCCCGCTATATCCCCTCATTTCATAGGTAGGTCTCATGAGATAAACTTGTTTGTGTTTTTACCCATTTATGTATAGTCTTGGCATGAGGCCTTGACAGTATCATTATGACATCCATAATTATGAATTCCCTCATTACGAAAATATTAATTGATATTTTATGTAATTATTAGACTATAATAGCATCCAAGTTCATCTTCTGTTATGGAATTATTTATTCATCTCTTACTCCTGCCATATTATGCTCAAGACTATGTTTTAATTGAATGTTTACTTTTATTTATACCCCATGACATATTAATTATAATTATGTTGTACTATGTTTCCATACTGATCACTTGAGATCACAACTTTCTTATGTTTTATTCTTCCCCAAGATGACCTAATGAATATTATGAATTACTTGTAGGGATAATATCAGTGTTTTGGATATTTCCAAAGGTATTTATATATTATATTTCGTTTATAGTTGTAATGTTGAACCTATGAATGTATCTTGTTTTCAAATGGTACTATACTATTTCTTCATTTGGGATATGAATTCCTCATTTATTATTATAATGTAATTAAATAAGTCACTATATATGGGAAACTTGGTTAAGGGACTTTATTAGATGGGTCCTCTACAAATTCCCAAGTGGAACCCTCCAGGTGGGCTACACATGGGTCCTCAATGACTTTTGGTCAAGAATGAGTCCTCTACCTACTATTAGATGTGAACCCTCTAGCTGGGATAGACATGCATCCTCTACTGACACCTGAGTGGAACCCTCCAGCTAGGCTGGGCATGGGTCCTAGATGACTTTCAGAGTTGAACCCTCCAGCTGGCATGGGCATGGGTCCTCTACTAACTCCTAATGTTGAACCATTATATCGTCATAGTTCATGGGTCCTCGAAAAACATGTAGAGTGTAATATACCAACTAGACTTGTAATGGTTCCTCTCCCACTGATGTGTAAACCTCTTACTGGGAAGGGCATGGGTCCCCTATCTATTATTAGAGTTGAACCCTCTTTTTGAACCATGGAATGTATCCTCTACCAAGATATTTTGGCCCCTCAAACATGTAGCACAATGAAGTGGAGTTTCTTGATTGGACAGTTTCATCTGGGAAGATACATGAGATGTTGGGAATCGTTGATGTAATTTTGGAACTATTGGTTACTCTATTCATAGGCTGAGTTTTGACAAGGATGTATCATTTCTCTATCATTTGGTACTATTTTGATTGAGAATATATTTATATATCCATATCCTTGGACTTGGTTTTTCTCATCTCATGGTTTCTTAAGAAGTGTGGGGTATTCCATGTGATTTCCATGTTTATCTTCTCATGGTGGGATGATTTTACTATCCTGCTAAGGGTGGAAAAGAGTTGACATTTAGTTTCACTACTCACTGTGTTGGGACCCCTATTCTTGGACAAGGATACTCTTTCTCTTTATTTGGATTGAGCTGCATCAGTCGTACAATTATACTATATTTATTTTCCTATTTAATTACTTACTACTCCCCTTTCATCTTTTAGGATGTTCTTCTGGGAATGTATATACTCATACAAAAATGGGATTTTCCCACACGTTTCATGCCTTATGAAGATGAAAGACTAGTCAGCGGTGAATTCTGAGGAGCTTATGGATACTGGGTGTTATGGACAATGTACGGTGGTCGTATCTTAAAGATATGGTGGTGGGAACACTCAGCAGTTTACTTTTCCAGTTATGTTAGGTTGGGATATATACCTAGTTGTGCATGCATTTTTCACCTTTAATTTTTATTTTTTACTACCATACCCATCTACATTCTACAGTTTTTACATGTATGGTAATTTCCATTGTTTCTAGCATCTTTTACTTATATTCCTCTAAAATCGTTCACTGAGCCATCTCTGTGTGTGTGTGTGTGTGTATAGGTAAATAGGAAAATTCTTCAAATATAGAATATGTCTTCCAACTCCTTTTGCACCCCTAGCATATAGAGGTGGGCTAGGGGTAGTTGTAGATAATTCCCCAGTTATGGACAAGTCCTGATAGATTTTTATTAGAGTATTTCATTCATTGGTACATTGAATGGAGTAGTCACATTATGAGGATTTGGATGGGATTAATGCATAAGTTAAAAAGTATCTCGAGGATGGATCTTAGTCTAGGCAGTCTAGTTATTGTATGGGTGGAAAATGTATCCATTCAACAGGAACATGAAAACCTTCTTGATGATTTGGAATATCGAGGCAATGATTGTAGGGATCAATGGTTCATGAATCATATAGGATCGATTCTTTGGTTGTCCTTCTTATGTCATATTCAAATATATATATATATATATATATATATTCTCATATGACCTTGGTATGTCTTGATAACTTCCAGGATTCATCCTCAATGACAGCTAGCTTGCATTCCAGTTCTAGATCTTGATGACAATCTAATGAGCAATGAGGCCTCAGTACATGGTCATTCCCATGAGACTCTTTCCCCATGTGTGAAATAATATTCACCTCCACTTCTCGAGTAGTAGATCATACCATCATAGCTGGTGAAAATTAATGTAGACCTAGCATGATCTGTGTGTTCTAGAACTAGAGGTTACTAGGGTTTTAGGGAAAGCTATATCCTCAAGTAGTAGTGGATTTTCCAAAGTTAATGTTCTATGTCTATATACTCATTTAGACCCCATCATATCATGAGTTTTCACTGGGAGATATCCTTTTCCATGGCGTATCTAGGCACAGTTGAAGCCTTGTTAAATATATTCAAGATGATTTGACACTCTCAGGGGCCAAATTACAGCATCTTTTCTATGTGGAAAACTACCTATCATGTTTTCCCTCAGTTTAGATTATAGATCATCTAGAGCTATAGTAGGTAGTGATGATATTGTTTGAGTATTCATAAAGGTTCACTGACCTTACCTAGTACTCTTTTGACAATATTTTTGGTGGCTACTTCTTAGAACATAAGTTTGAATAGGAACTCCGTAGAGATATTTGTGTTTGTGTAGTGTCCTTGTGCCTCCCCACCTATGTCAGGGTGCTGGTGTAGGAACTAGTGATAGATAAATTTATATTAGAGGGACTTAGGATATCTAGAGAAGTTGGTGGGCATCATAGAGCTGAGTCATCTGCAACAGCTAGCAGGCGACAGTCAGTGGGATCTTGGCGCAGATGGTCCTTTCATGTTCAGACTCAATAATGTGGTCGTATAGTGTAGGGATAACATAGTGTACCTGAAAATAATATAGAGGTTAAGTTATATGATTGTAATGGGAAAGGTCACATGGCATTAGACTGCCTGACCTGACGTGATGAGGACGGTAGGCAAGTAGCTGACATACCACCACGACAAAGGCAGTTCCATGATAATGGAACACCCAAGAGAGAAAAGGTTTTTCCCCAGGGAGGAAGAGATGTTAGTGGAGTAGAAGTATATAATATTTTGGGAAGAATTTATGTGATCCAAACACCACCACAACAGGGTATTGCATTTAAAGCTTATGGAGATGGTGGTCGACATCACGAAAAGTTGAAGGATCAAGAGGTTTATGACCTAGTGGTGCACGAGATGATCATATGCAAAATCATTGTGTTTTTATCTCTTTATTCAGTTTTAACAAACAAATTTCTCATTCATTCATTCATATCTATACTCTCAGTGCAAGAGTTGGAGCTCCCATTTGAGGTGCTTTCCAAGTAGCTTCGTCTTTAGGTTCCTACAGGGATTACTTCTTACTATCTTCTCTCTTCCGTTTGTGTGAGCTATCGCTTCATGGAGAGTGGTTAAGGTAGGAAATGTTTATCATCATAATTGAACCCTATTAATTCATCTTAGTTATGGATTTTTTCACACAGTCAAATCCCATATTTACAATAATTGCAAATGATTCAGATCACTTCATGCTGATCAGACATGATTTTATGGGGGAGGGAGATCTCGTGGATAGAACATTTGAATCTACAAGAAAGAGGTTATATATGAATACCCATCATATGGAGAGTATATTCCTTATTTTATAAGGAACTTCATGAATCTGGATTCCTTTAGTTGTGTAGGATTATATACATTTTTTCTCGAAATAAGTTAAAGGACTACCTCTATGAAAATAGAAGGATTTTTGCATTGTATTACATCCTAATGCCTCTCTAATATATTCTATGGTATATCTTCTAGGCCATAATAATCTCTGGTATAGCAACCTTTTCCTTTTACACATAACATTACATGATTTTAGATATAAATAAACATCAGAGTACAAGCCAAGGATCGTGAGGTCTAGTGTCATTGAAGACTAGGTACATAAAATTGAAAACATGGAACAAAAAATGACACTTATTTATTTATTATTCAGAGTGAGATTTAAACTTACATTGATCCCTTACATTTTCATAGGGTTCCTAGGGATCACATGAACAAAGGGATGAGCTAAAAATCCATGTATGGAAATAAACATAAGTATAATGTTTTAGCACAAGGGTCAGAGATCCTCACATGATGATATAAAATGGCATATATAATCATATAATATAAACACGGTATCATATAAACATGAATTCATAATAATGTGGAAGAAATGTAAATCACAACATTAGCCAGATTCAAGGCTTGTTGCACATAGAGGGCACAAGTCAAGGTTAACTACCAAGACTGTTTCACATGGTAGCTTGAGTCAAGGATAACCTCCGAGACTATTGCGCATAATGTCTCATGAGACTAAACCATAGCCAATGCATGGGAGTGATATATGGTCCCACCCATATTAACATGTTCATGAATATGACTTCCACATAAATAATCATACATAATCAATCATACATTAACATAAGGAAACCCAATGAGAGAAATGGGCATCAGATTCATGTCATAAAACATAATAAATTGGTGTATCATAAAATTTTCCATGAGAGAAATTAATTAAAACATACATGGACACTAATAAGGTAAAATAGGCTTATATCGTGTTATGTGATGTCCAAAAAAATGACATCATATAAGAAGTGTATTTAGGGAATTCTTAGCATTAAATCATTTTAGTGTGGTTTTATGGAAAATTCTAAATAGGATTTAAAACTGAAAAGAGAAAAAAAATTTATTTAAAACAAGAAGTGAAATGAAAATGTTTTCATAGTAAAAATACTAATTTTATAAAATCTATGGTTTCTTAAAAAAATAGTAGAGTTCACTTTAAATTGGGTAAAATTGTGGAAGTTCCCTTAAAACATGTTTTCTTATTGGGAAATCATTTCCAATGATTTTCGTAGGGTGTGCATCTTCTCTTTTTGATCACGTTCTATTTGTTGCCCCACATTCCCAGTTTCCAAAGGTCAGAGGAATCCATTTCTTATTTAGGGATGTTTTCTCCTTGGTCGAAATAGGTTGATTGGATTTCGGTTCTTCCATCATGGATTACATCTCAGAACTTGTCACCTAGACCAAGTCTCTATAAATGATTAAGATGTTTTTGATGAAACTCTTCATAGTTCCAAGTCTACGTGGACATCGGTTAACTATAGTACTCATGTCTGGACGTTCCAAGGGGTCATATCAAGGTGGTAACCTTTGGTCGGGGGAGTATTCATGTTGGACATCACTGGTATGTCTTAACTCTAGAACACTTGTGTGTCTGGGTTTCTTCCCCTTATGACATGGCTTCTCAAGGGTGCGGAATCCAGAGGCATCCCATGTAGAGTGCATGGAATTATATACCATAAGAATGTCTCTAGGTTTTTCCTCATCTTCCGATGTTTAACACATGGTATTCCAAGACTTTATCATCTATAAGAGATGGATTGGACTGATCGAAACCCTGATAAGAGTGGGTCATATGGGTACAGCCCTAAGAGGGATCACCAAAGGGGTTTACCAGATAATCTGATCAAAACATCCTATGAAGACGGATCCGATAATTCTTGGGTCTATAAAAAGGGTAATCTGGGGTTTTATATTAGCTAGGATTGATCCTCAAGGAGGTTTCTTATGTACATTGTCTCGAATGACATCAATTAAAACCCACTTAGTTCGATGGGTTGATGAATCATGGTGTGCACAGAGGACAGTGACCCAGAGACATACTGATGATTACGCGTGGTTATCATCCCATATCAAGAGGGAAACTCGTGGTTGGATAGTTATAGAATCTATGGGGATCATGCATTATTAGATTTCTGATTTATTCTAGGTGTATCAAGGAATTGGGTGGAATGATCACACTCTAATGTGGTGGACCAGGTAAGAATCGAGATGGATATGGATGGATGAGTGACGTTGATGGAGAATGAGATGGAACCAACATGAAGATGGTGGTAATGTTGGGATGGAGCCTCGAAAAGACTTCCTAAGTATCAATGTGGTATGGAATTTATGTCCACATAGTTCAATGGGATGATGGGGTTCCTTAGGAGGTGACTTGCGAGAATGGATGCATGGATGGGACACAGAGGAAGTGGAACCTCCGGGATGGGGCATGACCTTCCTGAAACACATAGGCTCAAGGAAGATACCATGGTGGGACATGGTTGATGGGATTAAACCTTAGGGAGGCTTCCTATGGATCCTAATGGTGGGGAATCAATGTCCACATAGTTCTGGGTGAAGAATTGGATCAGGCAGTACACATAGGACAAGCACCCGATGATATATTTGGGCTTATGTGTGGTTAGCAGCATGAGTATTGGTCTGATGCTTGGCGGTAGACTAGAGATATGGGTTTTAACAAAGATGACTGCAACGACTTACCACTAGTTGAGGATTTCAATGTCTTTCCATTGATTGGGGATCACAACAGCTTACCGTGGATTGGTTATCACAATGGCTTACCATCTATTGGAGATCACAATGACTTACCGTCGAATGGGGACCAAAATGGATTACAGTCGATTGGGGTTGAACCATAAGGGAGGCATTCTATGTAACCTATCTAGGAGACAAGGATCAAAACCCACATAGTTTGTATGAATCCTGTTTAACATCATGCGGGATGAAGTAGAACTGACATTAAGGGTTTGGAACCAATGGATGGTGGGATTCAACCTCAGGGAGGCATCCGGTGTACATTTATTATAAAGGTCAAGGGTCAAATCCACATAATTCAGAATGGTAAATATAGTTTGACATATTTCAGGATGAAGGTGAAATGATGTGAAGGTGTCAGAACCAATGGATTATGTTTTTGAACCTCATAGAGGATTCATACATACATTTCTTGTTAAAAGAAAAGTTCAAATTCCACATAGTTCGGAATGTGGAATTGGGTATTACATTCCATGGCATCCTAGTAAGGATTCCATGGTCAAATATTAATGTAATCCCACATGATTCATGCATGGTTTGAGAAATTGAAGGCATAAAACACCCAACGATCACTTCATGAACTCTGCATACAAAGAGAATGAAGAAGGGGATTACACTTGATTAGCAGACCAAAGATGAAATAGAGGCATTCACATGGTTATCCACCATGAGAGATAGGTATTGGGACTTACTATAGGATAGAGGCCTGATGGCAATATAGCCTAGAAGGAGAGGAATGGGGTAACAAAGGTCCATATTCCCCTATCTCATCTAGTCTATGGAACCAAAGAATAAAGGAGGAGTAGGGATTCTACCTCCAAAAAAAGGCTAGGGGAATACACCACGATGGTTACCAATCCCCGCAGACAGACGCTGCTCCAACCAAGAGAATCTCATTCCATATGAGGAATATCTCACTCTCGTGGAGATGATCATGTATGGAGAATGTCTGAGGTGGTTTATCTCGTGTTTAATGGATGGTTTGAGGCCACAAGTTAACTTCATGTAATGAGGATGATGGTGCTTAGTAGTTTAACATCAGGTATCTCGGACGAAGAAGGATCACTATACACCCCTTGGACTTACATAATTGATACCCACCCACTCTTGGGGAAGGTATGGCATAAAAAATTCCATGGTGAGGTAGTGATTTGGAGTGATTCATTTAGGGGTCCATGTTAGTGGGCCTATGTGAAGAAGAAATATCTATTAGTGTGCCTATACAGAGAAGCATGATGATATGCAATGTAATGTGAGGAACTACCCCAAGGACATTGAAGTCACTTCATACAAACCTGGAGGGTTGTACAAGAGAAGGGATTGTGAAGAAAATTGGTTTACAGGAAAGGACCTAGTGAATCTCTACTTCTCCACATAGTGGAGTGACTCTACAAAGGAGTATGCTTTGAGAAGTGGGGTGGAATATCCTAGGAATAGTGTATAGGTGCAAATGAAGGGTGATTCGCAACGTAGAAAGCCTATTGTGGAGTAAGACTTCAAGAAGCAAGGGTACCTTGCAAATAATAGGACTGCGAAGCAATGTTCTTTGCGAAGCATGGTGATCCTACCTTAGCATATGGGTCACATGTTCATGGAGGTAACTTCATGATGTTTGAGTGATTTGTGATGACCCTGGTCCCATTAGGGATCTCCCTCTTCTGTGATGTCTTGTGGGCTCCACAAAGGGCATCCCTTTTTGAAGAGGGGTTGTATTTAAGCTATGGTAAAGGCACTTCACAACGATCAAGTACCTTGAAGAGCTCATTTTTTCACAAGGTTTCATAGAGTAGAAGGTGCTTCCCGATTTGAGAGATGGGAAGGATAATGGTCGGGGTGTACATCCTTTTCGTCTGAGGGAAGATGGGTATTTATATGGGAGGGTCAGCATGAAGAATGGATAGCTTGGTGTGAATCCACATGTCTCTCTATGATCTACCAGGGATTGTGTTATGTTAGTCATAACCTCAGAGTCATCTGTCACCCCCCCCCCCTCAGTTGGGAGATCTCCTTGATTTTTTCCTCGGTGCTCGTGGAGGCTTCAATTAAGATCCAAGGGATCTTAGTGTTCAATATATTTCCCTACTCTGCATGATGCTTTTGGTCTATTGCATCGTAACAGCGAAGCCTCCCGACTCTTTTCTCTATGGCGACCACAAAGGGGCCTTCATCTTCACGCTATCCATGGAACTGGGGGGAAGGGGATCCGTGAATGGTATTCATGATGCAACATCTTTGGGATTAGATTGCACATTTTATCTTTTCCCTCTATGCATATATTTGCAGCATAAAGTGTCCCCAATCAGACCTGGAGCAGAGGAGAAAATGAGGGTTGATGTTTGAGGGTAAATTGCCAATAAAAATTAGGCCCATCACAAAGCCTTATTACAAAACAAGGTCGTGATGCAGAGAGGCCCAGCGTGGGTTGAGAATGCCATGAAGCTCGTCAGGGATATATGCAATGCGATGCAATGTGGGGTGTCGCCTAAGTAGGGGTGGATGACCTCTCTTTTTCTACTTTCTTATTCTTTCATTCTTGTTCATGAGCTCTCGATTTGCAATGCTCTGCACACTCTATGATTGTTCATTGAGAATCAGATCCTCTATGTTCTTTTGTGCATAGTGAGTATTTTGACTCTATGAGTGTGTGCTCCGTAGCTTGTGTCTACAATGTATGCGGAAAGGATCCATGAAATGTTTCTATGACCATGATTTGTGTCTGATCTCTATGAACGAGTTTCATGACCATGCTCCGCGATCCAGAAAAAAAAATTGAAAACTGAATGGCTCACTACGACATTACTAGGGGGTCCTTGTGGATGTTTCCTGGAGGGACGAGATGGCTGATAACCTGGATATTAGAATGTTTTTATAGATCCATTTAGATCATGAGTCCCTAGGGGAGATACAATTAGAGGTTCAGAATAACTACCCACTATGAAAAAGGCTGCCTTTATATGGCTTCGGTCTCAAGGATACCGTTTTTATTCCTGAAGTGAGCTGAGACGAGCCAGCCAACTAGTTTAGGAGTACGTTGTTTCTGGGCCAGTGGTTTCGGGCCGCCTATGTTCATACATGGAAGGATTACACACATAAAAATGTCGACTGTTTGTATAACCATGTTAACAACATCGATGGAATGGTGTGGAAACAAGAGTTATCTACCCCGTTTTACAACACCATTCTGAAGGTGGCCTTGGAGAACCCAGAGAAGGGGTGGACAGATGAGTGGTATTCGTGCTAGTGTGGAATCTTCCCAGATGACTGGCCATGGTCCTACTGGTTATATGCCTCCTGCAATGCTTTTGGGGCAGATATGAGGTGAGTGGGGCAGTACGATGAAGCATGGGCCTCCCAATTACACATCTACCAGTTGAATAATATAATGCCATAGATTTTGAGTAGGTGGTCGTTGAGGACTAACAATTTCCATTTTCACCATGGGGAGGTCCAAATTTGGTTATAGGACCTACAAAAATTCTTGTGTGCCCTAATACTGGGGGAAATATATGATTAGTTCCTCACAATCACGAATACATGAGAAGACCTAGAGTAGGTGCCGCATCAGGAAAAAGGCATTGATAGACCTTGTACCGGGGCCAAATAAGTAATCAGTGGGGGATGTCCACAGTATACGGTGGTTCAGTCAGTTCCTTAATTCCCCTATAGATGGAAAGTTTCTTGTGAGGCCTTGAACGTACCCAAAGGGGGTTCAGCGTATCAAGGAGCACTCATATTGGAGACTCTTGGAGGATAGATAGTCGAAGAAATGGTTATTCAGTTTTATTACTGATCTGCAACTGGTGGATAGGATGGCTTCTTTATTCTCAATTCTTATCTGCAGCTGGATTCTTTTAGTAAGGGACACAAAAATGGGTGTGCAGTTGCGCACGCTCATCATGCAATCCATGACAGTGATGGGGGTGTAGTTCAATCTGGGAATCCCAATGCTCTATAAGCTATATAAATTTTTGTGGCATATCAGCGAAGGGAAGAAGCCATATAGGGTATTGGGTTGTTCCATATTATATATGGACGGATATCGGTTCATTTTAGGGGAATCTATGAATACTCAAACTCAATTTCCCCTCCAGGATCAGGCTTTTGACTTTCCATTCTGAACATGGTGGGGAGTTTTCCAACCAAACTGATTGTGTCTATAGTGATGAATCGGGTCTTGAATGTGAAAGAGTTAAACATCCACCCATTCACATTTCTCACAAGTGTGTTCACTGATGACATCCAGGGAACATAAGAGTATCATTCATACCACCTGGCCTTTGAGAGTGGAGTCCTAGGGGTGTGGGTTGACCAAGAGCCTCTTTGTGAGCCATACACCCCACACAATTTCGCAAGGCAGTTTTGGTGCATAAAAATTCTCGCCCTGTAGGCCTACTTGGTGGTGTGCCACAACGATCACTAATGTATGATGAGGTATATGTGTATCATGTTTATAAATGAGTATTTGAAGATGAAAAATGAGTTTCCTCTACTCACAACTATCTATGGGATGGTGAAAGAGTATGCCATGTGATGGGAGTAGCCTACCCGAGAGAGATGTTGAATTAGTGGACTAATAATACTAGTTATGGGGTGCCTCATCAACCTCGAGGTTGGGGTTGGAAGGTGGAAAGAATGTATAATAGTGGCGGGGCTGAAGTGGCGGTGATACCCACACCAATCATGTGGAAGGTGGCAGCGGTAGACATGGCGGTCGCAGAAGAGAGAAGTTATCCAGTGCGGAGGCCACCCATGGTCCAGGGAAGTGGTTGTGCCATATAGACATGCATTATAACGTTGCGTTTCCAGAATATTGGGACATCTGGGATGTCAACATACACTTCCTCAATACATCCCAGGCATGGAACCATCTAAACCATCTCAGGATGGATTTTCTATGGTTCGGTCCTGTTAGGGTCGGCTTTACGGTATCCTAAAAAGGAAGGGGGGAAGTACATTGATGAGATGGAGGACTTTGTGTACTCCCAGGGTTCTCTATGTTCAATTATGGATCGAGTGAAGGTGTTTCTCAATCATAATTCCTCTCTGTAGTTGTCAGCTTCCGAATTGAGGGACCATTTCCCAATATTGTAATAATCAGATGAGTCCTCCTGGGAGGAGGCGGCTGGTGGAGGGAGCCCCCTAGAGGAGGGTGAGGTAGGTAATTCAGACCTGGAGCTGGAAGAGTATGCAGAAGATATTGTGGTAAAACCCTAAACCACTTCCTCGTATTCTTTATCCACTTCATTTCGGACTTCTAAAATAACAGTTGACCTATGAAAGAGGGCCCCATACACAAGGCATGCTCTCGTGCAATAATAGATTCAGTTGACAGGCATTGAGATTTGTGCTTGTGACAAAGGCGATTCTTACACCTAGAGGGGTTGAAACACCTCGGGTATCCCTCTCGGAGTCTTTAGACTTCACAAACATATATAGGGGGCCACATATGAGGGTCAAAAAGGTAAAAAATAAAAAACGAGGTGGAATATTCGACCACTATATGTCTCCATCATAGAATTTTTAATTGTCCTTCATTGATCAGGTTAACTGATGTCTGTGAAATTTTTATATGCATAGTTCATTAAATGGAATGGGAAGCCTTTGTGGGAATGTCCATTGATCTTACCGCTGCCTTTCCCATGTGAACACCGATAGTTGTGGAAATAGATTCCCATACTGACAAAGACACAGTGCTCTCGATCACGGGTGAGACTGTCCGCATGAAAAAACAAGAATTCATCAAGGTTGAATCTGATGACAGGGATCAATCATATGACATGGTCCAGACCTACCAGATCAGTCACTAGATGAAGACAATGATGACATGTTCAATGAGGCGTTCCCTATATATGAACCCACCGACCCAAGGGACTGGGATGAGACAAATTCTGATAAATATTATAGTAATATTTTCCGTCGCAGGTCCGGGAAGCTGATCAAGCCCTTCATTAGGGAGACTACTCAAGCTTAATGGATAGACGAGATGGAGAGGCTTTGTTCCTAGCAGCGTGAACTGTGATCTGGGCAAGTGGATTCCTAGTTTCCTCATATTCTCATCTGAGACATCATGGTAGATAAGATTTTGTAGCACAATCGTGGCCTTGGTGTAAGTTGGTAGCGGATGAAAATTGGTGAACAACAATAGGCTCCAGGAGGCCAAAAATGAGATCTGACATTTTTTGTCATGGGTAGATGAGTGTTCCTCTTTTATCAATGTGAAATCATGGCTTATATCATGGCTAAAGGACCAGCTGGACGAGGCCGAAGAATGAATGAAGATATCCTCTGAGGAGATGGCCATTAATGGAGATGATGATGATCAGGCCCAAATCAAAGCTAATGAACTGCACCCCATCACCGCCAAAGAGGAGCGGGAGCTAAAATTGTGACATAAGATCCTAGATGCCACAGGCCATACGGTGGCAGAGCTGGAATGCTGTATCGAAGGGGTTAACCCATATAAGTGAGGGTTCAATCCTCTGTTAATGTAATCTATGTAAAAAATTAACAAACTTTCCTGCTATATTTATTTCTTCTTGTGGCATGCGTGATTTCCATTATTTTTTTTCTTTTCTGAATTCATATCACATTTGTGAAATATCCAGTAATAAATCCCTAAGATCACATTGTTCGAGCCCGATGTGAGAAACAAGGGATGACAACTTCGTTATTCCAAATGAATATGAATGATCTAACCAAACATCATGACTCTAGGGTTTACACAACTGATCCGTTTTTCTATGAAGAAACCGGGAGGCTTGGATAGAGAATAAATCTCTCAGAACAGTCAAATTTCTATTTTATTAATGTGCACTAGTGCACAAGTGGGGTAACACCAGGGGCGTTAGAATCAATATGAACAAAGGATATTCGAAATAATGGATAATAATACCCAAAATTCAGAACATGGTATGGGCAGTGTGACAATGAAATATAACTATTTACCATGTTCGAAACACAAAATCTTTATTGCGTTGACCTGATATAGGGAAATCAAATGAGGTCTGACCGCTGTCAATTTTTGAAACACGGAGCATGACTCAAAATTTCATCCTTTTGTCTTATGGAATGTTAACCTAGAATAGTAGGTGAGCCATAGGACAATCATCTTTAATGTTAGGGGGTTCCTTTAATAATGAAAGATAATGAGGGTCCAAATAAATATTACGCAAAGCACGAATGGGGGAGTGATGGGTTTGTCTGAATGGAGTCCAACACTCCTAAAGATACACCACCATGGTGGAAACACATTAGGTGGGCACATCGGTCTGATTAGGGATCATACATATTTCCAAACATGAACTCTCTGGTGAGGACCTGGAATGCATTGTAGTTTTCATCATATTGTTCTGGACGATTAATGGAATAGTTTAACATCATATGACCATGATTTTACACATAGATTTAAGGCCATACTACCTGGACCAAGGATAAATGTTTAAAGTCATGTTCCACGAACTGTAGGTTCCTAGTTTAAGGTCATAGAGAATGGACTGTAATTGAGACCGAGGGTCCATAAGGGTTAATGACCCAAAGGTTGGGCCCTAAGAAAAAGACCTGGACAATGCTATGTAACCAAAATGAATTATAATCAAGGAAAATGTAGTTCATAAGAAAAGCATGGTCAGAAACCAACACTGATAAGGGAAATCTTCTATATCAAGGAATATAAGACTTCCGTTAGTTATGATGGGCATCCTAAACTTATTCATGGTACAACTGCAGTATAAAGTCATATGTTGAGGTCAAGGATACCCAAAAAAGAAACATGATTTGTGTTACATATCCTGGCATGAATGAGGACTGTAAGAGTCAACACCATACATCGTGTTCTTGAGGGAAATATTAGGTCAAATGATCAAAGATGGAGAAACCTGGGTTGGGTCCAAGACAAAGTGTCTGTGTGTTCCTACATGCCACATTAGTATGGAAATCAAGGAATACATAGTTATGAGATTGTGGTTTAACTTCTTATAGGATGAAAGGAATGTGTGGTTTGGATGTGTCAGTTCATGGTACACCAAAACTGTTAAGACCATGTGAGTCGTGCTCGATTTGGTAAAAAAGAGTAGTGATGGTATTTCCCTAGTATAGGGAGGCACATATTAGGTGAAATTGAACCCTAGGAGAGTAAAATTCCACTATTACTGACCCTCCATCTTGATTCACATAGATGCGCAGAGGTGTAAAACCGAGTGTGTTGGTATTCCACGTCAACATAAGGGGGTGGAACGATGTGAATCATGGCACCCAAGATCTGAATCGTAATGATGGTGGCATGACGATAAAGGATATATTTTGATAATTTTCGAAACACATCATATGTTTCATGTTCACATAAATTAGGGGAAGAAAAATGAGGTTCGACTATTGATCATGTTCAAAATAGGGGACCTGTCGCAAATTTTCATCAGAGATTTTCTTGGGCATTGTCCCAAGACAGTAGGTGATCCAATGTGGCATCAGACCAGGCCGTAAAGGGGTCCGTTAAGATGTATAAGTGTATTGGGATCCAAATAAATGGATCATAAATCAGGGACCTGAAACAGGGGGATGTTTATGTGAAAATTCCACACCTTTTGTTCTCTTCCACGCTGCATTTGTGCACATTAATGGGACCTGTAATTTAAGGGAAGTCAAATCTGTTTCCAAGGAAAAGGTCCTTGGGGTCGCATGCTTTTAGCTTATGGTCGAAGAGTGGACCATTAAGAGGGGACCTAGTTTAATGGAATGTATGCAGGGTTGTGAAGTATCCAAACCCGACGCATAGTTCCCAAAGGGATATTGTAGTTTAGGGTCAAAGAACATGGACCATGTTGGGAAAGGACAAGGGATACACATGGTGCAGTTGTTGAAAAAATTAACATGAATTAGAACCGAAGAGTTTCTTTTCACACCACATGCTCCCAAAAAGGTTCGGTCCAGGGGTCTAAGAAAGGGGTATGATTTAATATTCCTGGGGCTAGAACCGCAGACAGAATGTCTAGGAATTCTTACATATCCCATGAGGATGAGAATCAAGAGACACATAGTTCTGGATAATGTCACGTGGATCATATTTTTATGGTCTTAGATCTCAGAACATGTAGAAAATAGGGTGAGATACACGTGGTATGGTAATTAAAAAAACTCGATGTCAATGATGATGGTAGTAGTCCATATAAAACCATGTGCTTCTTGGGGTGGTTTTAGGTCGAGGGACTAAAAAGTAAAGTTGGATTGGTCCCAAGGAAAAGTGTGTGAGAATTCCCAAATAACCCATTACAATGTGGATCAAGCCGTATTTAGTTCTAGAGGGGAATGGTAGGGTTCCAACTCCTGGGACAATAATTTTGTATGAGTCTAGATCCCACACAAAAAAAAAAGAAACATTTGATATATCTGGTTTTTTCGTTAAGGTGAATGTGTTTTTTTGTGAAGCAAGAAACCTAGGACAAAGAATCTATGCATCGATACTGAAATAAATCAACATGTATGCCTTGAAAAATTTTCATGGTGGAAGACTGATACCAAACTTGATTTCCTCTCGAGTGAGGGTACAACAATGTGGTTCCTTTTTTCGTTATGCATCCAAGGTGATACCGTCAAATCTTAAGGTCGTATGATATGACCAATCTAGGAATTTTAATGGTGTGCATCAAATACTCAATAGTTTAATGGTATTTGGGACTATGCAAAATTTTTAAAGTCATATAGATATGTCGCACTTAGTGGGGAATGCACATAGCGTGATAAATCATACCTAACATGAATGAGAACAAGGTCCACATCACGCCACCCAACATTATGTAGAAGGAACATTAAGACAAGGGGCCAGAAATGGTCCGGGGATATGGGTCTAGACCTGAATATGAAATGTCCCAGTTTTTCTACATATTCCATAAGTGTGGTAATCATGACTTTTGTATTTCTAAGAGTTCATTTTAACGTCATGTGGAATTAGAGGAATGAGAAACTTTCTCCTCATGGGGGTGTTTGTGGTGCATCTATTACAAACCAAACATTAATGGGGACATTATTCCACATAATCCATACAATGAAATACCTTGAATTTCAAGGCCAAATGGACAAACAAAAGAGATTATTAATATATCCTGAGCTGAAACCCGAAGACAAGATACCTGGACATTCTTATGTATCCCATTAGGAAATAAATCAAGCTATATATAGTTATTATGTATGTTTTTTCAGTTTAACATCCTATGGAAATGATGTAGAAAGATCTTAGTTTATGGACTTTGAGCTCAGACCCCGAGAAGTGAGAGTTTTCCTTGCCGGGTGTAAACCTTGACCCAATCCCTAAGCCCACGTGAGCCAAACATGATGTGGGAAACAAGGGTGGATATGATCTTCACAACATGTGGAATATAGGGAATGGGGAAATGGATTAGATCCTCAAATGACACCATACCATGTATTATTCTTCTTAACGTGCTCATTCTCACTAAGGAATTGCACCATGGGTGTCTAAATTCGACATGGATGTGATGTAATGGAAAATGGTGTGAATCATGAATCCAATATTTAGGGATTCATGGGGGTGGTGTGACAATGGAGGATAAATTTTGACCATGTTAAAAACATAGAATACATATTGTGTGACCTGAAATGGGAACAAACAAATGAGAATCGACCGCTAACCATATTTTCAACGCGGGAATCGTATCAAATTGTCATCCAAAATCCTAGGGACATTGGTCGGAGACTGTAGGAGAGCCATGGGGCCTAACATCCATGTTGTTTGAGGGACCTCATGGATGTGAAATGTCATAAAATCCAAAATAAAGGGGAACATGAAGAATGAAATTCTGGGATAAAATGTCTATGTAGATCCCAACACTCTTGTTCTGGTAGTAGAGTTCTCTAAGGCATGCTGGGAAACATCCAAAGAGGTGGAAGTACATGGACTAGTAATTAGAATCTGGACATGGATGATGACATAATCCCATAACACACCACATACCCTCCCTCATGGAGGATTCAGGACAAGTGGCAGGAGATATGAGTTGGATCCAAAGAAGTAGTGATGGACCCAAGGGAATGTTCATAAGTTATTATGTATCCTTTAGGGGTATGAATCAAGCCACACATAGTTATAAAAGGTGGTATGTAGTTTACCAGCATGAGGTGAGGAAAAAGATAAGAGGAAGTTATCTCCATGAAGAATTTGTATGGAACGGAGAATAACCGGGAGTGAATGAGGACATAAGACCACATATGCCACACCATTAAAAATTCCTATAGATAAATTGGGACAACTGGTTGAGAGAGAGAATAAATGCACCTGGGCTGGACCAGAAGACAAAATGTCTGGGTTTTCCTACGTATCCCATGAGGATGGGAATCAAGAAAAATTCATTTCTATGGGATGTCTTGTAGTTTAACATCGTGGAACTTGGATGTGGTATATCTTAGTTTATGGTAATAGATCTCAGACTGTAGATGCCTATTTAAATGTCATGTTCATGGGATAGATGGGTGGAGAGGGTGGATCATCACGAATGCCATGAGGGAGACCACAGAATGTAAGAAATGATCAAGGATAACATCAGACCATGTTCACAACACAGTATTTGTATCGTTTCCTATAATGGAAATAAAATGGGCATCGACCGCTGACCATATTCTCAATGCGGGAGTTGTACCAAGTTTTAATTTAGAATCATCTAAGACGTTGTCTTGAGATGGTAAGAGATCCTTGGTGTCTAGAATCTAAGAAGTTTGGGGACCATTCCAGATGTGAATATTGATGGCAACCCAAATTAAGGGGACACATGAAGTGTTAACATTCACATGGCCTAAAGTCATGGTGGAAAGTGAGAATGAGGTGGAAATCTCCAATGAGGAGAAGACATGGTGTGGTCATGATGATCTGAATGAAGGAAAAAAAATCCTTCAACACACCATGTGTTCTGAGAAGCATCTGGGCCAATGTATCAGACCCAAGGGGAGATCCTGTAGTTCAGGGATGGGCATATTGAAAAAATGTATGTGTTTTCATTTGTATCCCATGAGATTTATACTGTGTGTGATCATCCTAGAGAGTTATACCCAAGGGGAAGAAGTGTTTGGGCTGGACTCTAAGATGAGACATCCAAGCATTCATAAGTATACCATGAGAATAGGAATCAAGCAATACATAGTTCTTGAGGGTGCAATTTAACATCAAGAGGGATGAATGCAAGATTCTTTTATGTCCTTTTTCTGGGTTAGATCACAAAGTTTTACATCGTGAGAAAAATATGTCACAATTTATGCTCATGTAGGACCATCTAGATCATATTTTACAGTCATAGATATTGGACCACAAAAGTATATCTACTGTTCTAAATTTTAATATCATGTTGGACGACAAAGAAGATTAAAACCATAAAGGATGTAACGGTTTAAGGTCATATAGGACGACTCTTACTCAATCATAATAGTTTTTGATGAATTTGGAATTGGTGGGAGGAGTAATATGCTCACCATCCACTGTAACTTGGGAGTATGCACCATTAGGGAAAACCATGTTAATGATGTAAGGTATTTACAATTTGGGCTCCAGTTAGTGTGGTTTCCTTCCATGTATCATCGGTGTTCATAGGTCCAACACCATGTCACCTAGTAAAAAAGAGTTGAGATGAATATTCTTATTGAAATCCTTAGATATCTTGTTCTCATACCTCTCCAGATTGTGCAGGGCACAAAGCCTGTTCTCATCCAGTGCTTCTTTTATTCTAGATGGGCATCAACTACCTTATATTATGTCTGTTTATCGTATATAGTTATTAATGAAGGAAACTGAATCTATATGGGTAGGAATTAATATTTTCCATACACTAGGGAAAGTGGGGTCACATGAGTGGAATTGCGAGTCATTATCCAATAAGCCCAGAGAGCATTGGAGAGTTATCCAGCCATTTTTTCTTGTTCTGACCAACCATCTTCTACAAAAACATTAAGAGGGTTTTTTTTGAAATACTTGATATTCCATTTTCCTATGTGTGATAGATGGAGGTATGGTTAGAATGTATGTTTTACTTGAAAAACATCATATTCAACTCAGCTTCATGGAATTTGGTTCTGTTATCGGTGAGGATGACATGATGGACACTAAGTCAGTATATGATATTGGAGATCAAAAATTCATTGATAGAATAGGCCTTGACCTCCTCGAGAGAAACTGCCACAACCCACTAGGAAATGAAATACTTAGCAGTCATGTTGAACTTGCACTACCGAGTTGTTGTTGGTGGATAGGGTCCCAGAACATCGAGTCCCCAAATCAAAAAGGGACATGAGTACTTTTTAGTGTGGAGAGGCTCTGGTGGCCAATTCACAAAGTTTTCATGGATTTGGCATGCATGGTACCATTTGGAAAACTCGATGCCATTATTGATCATGGAAGCCCGAAAATATCCCAACCTCTATATCTGGTGAGATAGTTTCGGCATGGTTTTATGAGCCCTGCAAGAACTAGCATGACCATCCTTCATGACCTCATAAATGTCTTCTCCCAAAATACGATAGAGGAGAACCCCATCAAACTCATGTCTATAGAGGATCTTTTCTAGACCAGATCCACTTTGAAGGTAAAATTGCAATGCACATCACCAGATTCGCTCGTGCTCGGCTGGAACTTTTAGGAGATTTTCGTGCTGGAGATACTCGATAAAGGGGGTCCTCCAATTAGAAGTCACCTCCAACACTGTAGTAGGGGGCCTGGGGTTCCTGATGTAGAGGCACCATCAGTAAGGTGGTATTCCTGCGGGCTATCATTTTCACCCAAATTGATGAGAGAAATGACTCTCCAGTGCACCACATTAATAATTAAATCATCCTAGCCGGGTTCTGTAAGAGATGCAGCCATGCTACAAAAGGCATCAGCTCGACTATTCTGCAAATGATGGAGATGCGTAACTTCTGGCCAAGATGGGAACTAGGCCATCAACATTTGGGTACATTTCAATAGTGTTTTGAGCTCTATATTCTTGACAAAATAGTGATTGTTGATTGTCTTGATGACTAGTAAGAGTCCCCATTCACATGCAAGTGGGGAACATCAATCTTGAAGTGCAGCTCAAGGAAAAAATAAGATCTTGATACTCTGCCTCATTATTAGTACATCCTTCAGACCACATGAATGGATATGAAAAAATAGATTGTGATGGAGTGATGAAGAGGATACCCAGGTCCACCATCCTGTTACCTCTAGTATCACTGAGTCTTCTATCGGTAGGAATTTAGGAAGAACCATCAAAGTTTATTTTACAAAATGGAATGGATTGGTCTATCTAAATGATTTCCTCATCAGGAAAAACAAGTTCTAGAGACTCGTTCGTGGGAGATGGATGGGTGGCCAGAAATTCTTCAATTCATGTACCTTAATGGCCTTTTGGGGGAAAACAATAATGTCGAACTACTAGACGATCACATCCCACTGAGCAATAGAACCCATCAACATAGGATAGATAATAATGTACTTCAATGGATCCACTTGAGACACTAGCTATATGTCATGATACTGCAAGTAGCATTGCAAATTTGTCACTGTGAATACCTATGTTAGGTAGCTCTTCTCAATAGAGGAATATCTGGTCTCAGTATCAGGGAGAATGAATTTGAGATAGTACAGACTATTCTATGTCCCATAATTGTTCTTCTAAGATAGAAGGGAACCAAGAGATCATTCCAAGGTTGTCACATAAATGATTTGGGGCTTTCTGGAAATGTGTGGCATCGAGACTAGAGGCTGTAATAAATAATGTGTGATTTACTTGAAAGTATTGTCACACTCCTCATCCCAGGGATAATGAGTACATTTCTTCAGGAACCAGTAAAAGGGATTACATTTGCTAACCAGATTTTCGATGAATCGACATATATCTTCTAAGTGGCCTTGAAAGCCTCAATACTCTTGAATGTTTCTTGGGGGTAAAATCTGACTGATGGAATTGATTTTATCCAGCTCAATCTCAACGCCTTAATAATTGACAAAGAAGCTATCAAGCTATCCAGAAGTGACCCTGAAGGTGCACTTCAATGGGTTCATCATCAGATGGCGTGACCAGAGGAAGCCAAACACTTTCTCAAGATCATTAAGATAGTCCTAGTGCTGGCGATATTTGACCACCATATCTTCCATGTAGAATTACACTAATGTCATAATGATTGGATGAAATATGCGATGTATGGAACGATGATAGGTGGAAAATGCATTCTATTGGCCGAAGGGAATTTCCTAGAATAAATAATAACCTTGTGGGGCCTTGAAGGCTGTAGACTCTTCATCCATGAGGGATATTTGGATTTGGTTATACCTGAAATACCCATATATTAAGAAGAGAGACTGGAACCCTACAATGAAATCAATCAATAGTTCATTATTAGGATGTGGAATGTCATCCTTCGGGCAATGACGGTTTAGATTCTGAAAGTCGATGCAAACTCTGATCTATGCATTCTTATTCCTAACAGGCACAATGTTGGCTAACCATCTAGGGTACTAGAACTCCTTGATGATGTTGTCTCTAAAGATCTTATCAACCTCAGCCTCAACTATGGAACCATGAGATGAGTGCATCTTTCTGGGAAGTTGTTCGAACCCATGATGATTTACTAGAACACTGTGGCGGTGAACGGTGACTTCAGGATCTATTAATTGCATTTCTTCATAACTCCATGAAAACACATAACAAATCTACTTCATAAAGTCGAAGTAATTCTATTTTTCTTAGAAAGGAATAGTGGCACTGATCAATGTGTGTTTCAGATCCATCCTTCTTCTGAGATTCACCTGCACCAATTCATCGACCATGATAGAGACACATTTTTTGAAAGCGGTAGGAGAATCATCTAAATACTCGTATTCACTTGTAGAGGAGAGATACTTAATGGGAGGTGATTCTTCTGAGTCAAAAAATCATGATGGGACACTGGTGACAGCCTGCACGGGGGTGGAAACCATGTCAGAGGACTCCCATACTATTGAAACCATAGCGATGAAAGTCTTTGACCTAATATCGTCTGGTCTTCAGCCCAAGGGGAAACACATGATGATTTTTAATAAATAGTGGAACATTGTCTTGATAATATTTATCCCAGCCTAGTGAAAAAAGATAGCATGTCATATGTCTGTTGTATTGGGGAATACATTCTGATACCTTATTGGAGTATGGAGCTATAGGATTTCCTGAGCCTGATTTATTTATTAATACAAGGTGATCTCCTGGTATACCTTAGACTTGGCAATCTTTCTTACCCTTATTCCAAATAAAAAAAATTTCCAAATCAGGAGTTTAGGCCTTCAATCAGTGGATCGGGAAAATATATGCATCATACAGGCCTACCCACTTGTTAGTTGCAGTTGTAGCTGGTTCAACCTCACTAGCCTAAATCTGATTGTTCTTGATCTTATAATAGTCGACATCTAGATAAAGGGATTCACAACAGGCAAAGAGAGTCACATTACCTTAGAGTACTCATACTCAACCATTTAGGGATTACATAAGGTATTGGTGATACGAAGAGGGGACTGTCATTGGTAGGTGGAGCCATGGCCTACCCATCAACTCGTTGTAAGTTGTATCCTACAAGACAACCATGAACACAGTACTAGATACTAGGCCACCAAAAAGTGACTTCAAAAGGATCTTGCACACCTGTGTCTGTTATTTCCTGTCATAACCATGAATTTTCGAGGTATAGGGGATCAAATCATCCTCAAACAACACCATCTTTTAGAGCATCTAAGTTGAGATAAGGTTGATCTCAGAAACTGTGTCAACAAGATAGTGACGAACTTCCATGCCACTGAAGTGACCAGTGATGTACAATGGGAAAATGTTCCCATGTATGGGAAATCCCTCATCGTATACAGAGAATGAGATGATGGCAAGAAATTCTGCATACTCGGCTGCCTCAACATGGAATTCTCATGTAGCTGCTATGTCACGACCCATCCTCGGGGCCCGTGCCGTGACTACCCCAAGACTGCCTTCCATAGGCCAGGGGCTGGCGACTAGCACCATGGTGTAAATCCTGAAAAAAGGGAAGGCATTTCCTTTTTAAAGTAAACAAGCACCACAGAGTAAGAAAGTGGAAAAGTATGCACTAAGTAAAAATTGTAACAAGCTGTGATGAAAGTAAACGGGGCCGGAAATACAATCCCAACTGTAAAGTAAAACTGAAAGGGAAAAACAGCAACTGAAAAGAAAAGACACAGCGTCGAGCCGTCCTCTATAAGTCCCACCTGAAGGGTGGGTACAGATAGCCTCCACTGCTCCTCGGGTCCACCTGACCGCTCCGAGTACGTCCCGCCCAGTGGTCCACCTCCAGGTACAATCCTGCTCCGCAAGCCTCCACCACAATCAGTGTTGTCCATCGTCTACAACCAACACAACGTAGTGCGGGCATATCCCGTGCAGGGGTGAGTATAAGCTACCCAGTAGGGACCCCAAGACCCCCGAAGGTCTCCTGAAATCCACAAAGGATAAACCACAAGGAAAGAAACAATCACGAAGTAACATCCGACATTGCTTAGGTATATGCCCATACATATACCTAAGTCATCAATTTCCGTTCGGCTCCAACACCCGAGCCCAAGCACAACCCAGTCCACACAGGAAATAAAAAGTCATCCACATAGGATAGCTCAACACAATCCACAAAGGAGAGTAAACAGTAAATCCACACAGGATTGCTCAGCACAATCCACAAAGGAGAGTAAACAGTAAATCCACATAGGATAGCTCAGCACAATCCACAAAGGAGAGTAACACAGGATTCAGCTCACACAGGTATACTTCTTGTATGACGATAAAGATGATCACTGGTCCATCTAAGTCGTTGGACCCACAAAGGATCGAAAGGTACTAACCCCCACATTGAACCACACAGGATCGGACCCACACAGGATCAATAGATAACTAACCCCTGCAAAGACCCACACAGGATTGGGCCCACACAGGACTTGTAGGCGCTGGCTCAAACAGAACTGCTGAGCGCTGACCCACACAGGATCAGATCCACACAGTATCTGTAGTACTATTCCACGTAGGATCGCTGGGTGCAGTAGTCGTCTCAGTCCACTGAGGATCTCTGCACAATCGTCGTCGCAGTCCACTGAGGATCTCTGCATAGTCTTCGTCGTCGCAGCCAGCACTATGGTTCCCGCACATAGCAAGCTCGTTCGGGAGGGTCCGCTCCACAAGCCGAGAGGCTGATACATCAACTGACACAAAGTACGATGTTGATGTATCAAAAAGTTCCGTATCATCAATAGGAACTCAACGTCGCAGACGGCGCGTCAATCAGATGCCCGGTCTAGGAGATATTGGATTTTTCGTCCCAAGGGCCCGGTTGGTTTTTAAGGCAAAACCAACCTGACCATACTCCACCTATGCCCAAACCTCGGGAAAAGTATGCCAAAATGTCCGTCTCACTTAGAGGAAAACAACAAAGTCGACGGCACGTCGATCAGACGTCCGAAACTCAAGATATGAGCGTTTCCACTCCGAGGGCCCGGTTGGTTTCGTGTAAGAACCAACCTGGCCGAACTCAAAGTATTCCGAATCCTTGAGTGCGATATACCGAAACAACTGCCTCAATCCAAGGATCGCGTTTCCGCTGACTGCGAGTCGTTTGGAGGTCCGTAGCTCAAGTTACGGGCAAAAGAGAGAAACGGTCCGAAGACGGGGGTCTGGGCCCGGGCCGACCCGGCCCAACCCCCCCTGGGCCAGCCAAACCGGGTCGACCCGAACCTGGTCGACCCGAACAGGTCCGACCCGGCTGGACCCGGTCCGGTCCAGCCAGGGCGCGGCCCGTCCGGTCGGACCAGCCCGGCTCGGCTCAGCCGAGCGGCCGACCGAGGCAGCCGCGGGGCGCTGCCCCCACGGGTTGGAAGAGGAGAGGCCCCGCATGGTGCCGCGCTGGAGATCAGCGGTCGCGACTTCTGCCACGTCCCGTGAAGGCGAGCCGAACCCACGCGGCCGCCGCCTCCGGCCACCGGCCCCGCCCCGCCGGCGACCTGCGCCGCCGGATACTTCCGCGGGCCACCAGAGTTGCTCCGGTGGTCCGTTTTCCTTCCCGTCTGCGCCACTGAACCTCCCGGGACCCGTTCTTCTCTGCGGAATCATCAAATTGCCTTTGCGGAATTTTTTGTCATCGCCCGCCAAATCCGCACAACAACGAAGAACGGCGAAGGGTTGTCGGGACGTGTCTGTTTGGCCCGCACCCTCCACGTTAGACGGTATCAATCGGGAGGATAAATCAACACATGACAAACGTATCAAAACAATTTTAATAATTGAAAATTTCACTTGATCCAAGTTCTTGTTTTAAAAGAAACAATCATGGGGATATAAAAAGGTAATTCCAAAATAAAATCCCTACCTCGTTAAGTCGTCGCACGCGCGTTCTTCGCGGAATTGATCGCGGCCGAAGGAGGCGATCGTCGCGTCGCGGAAGGCGTCGCGTTGTCACGGAAGGGCGTCGTGTCGTCGCGGAAGGGTGCGCGTCGACGAACTCCAAGGTTCAAGAACATATAGATTTAATTAATAATAATTAAATCCATCTTGAGTTAATATCCACAAAGGAATTTAAAGAATTCCAAACCCTCACCTCAACGGATGATCGAAGGTTCTTGTGGCGGAGGAAGGAACGTCGCAGAAGAATGTCGCGGGAGAGAAACCGTCGGCGTCGCGGCACACGGCGTCGCGTCGCCTATTTCCGCAGGATTGGAGTTCTTCGTCGGAGTCCAGTGTTCTTCGCGTTCTTCGCATTCTTCGTGAAGGAGGATGAAGAACTCTTGGTTTCTGTCAAATCTTCTCAATGAACATTTTTCCAGAAGTAGTGCGTTGGTCTTATATTATTATTACGCCAAAGGATTTCAAACAGGTTAAGAAACAAATGAAATTAATTAATAGAATTAATTTCAACGAAAAAAACCACCCAATTAATTGGTGCGATAAGAAATTAAGAAAATGCGTCAGTTGACTATCATAATGATGGGTTTTCGCGGGTGCGTTACTTAGCGGAAAAGAAACGGTGGGGATCGTGCGGGTCCCACCTCACAAATATCCTACCAAGAGGGTAGGATATTTTTGGATAGCACCCTATCTGCATCAACTATGCTTAAGCCATTTTAAGTGGCTTCAAGTGGATTCCAAGTGGATTAGGTGAAATAAAATAAAGTTTGTCGTACAATTATTTTATTTCTTAACTTTAAGTCCAAAAATTATAAACCACACTCGAGCAAACGCAACTCCGGAAGAGTTGTTTCTAAGCAAGTACCGGCACTGCGATTCCATCGGTGCCCTCAAAATTCGATTCCGAGCACCGGTTCAAAAGTTATAAAAACCTGCTCTTCTGTTCACTGAACATACCCGAGCCAAACTTCGGAAAATGATTCCGGGCACACCGGGCCTCGGAATCAGGTACCGTCAGAAACTGCGATCTTGTAAAATTCCAAAGAAAATTAAGAAAAAAATTTCCTTGAATTTTACAGGACTTTACATTACTCACACCTTAGGTCTTTACATCCCCGTAAAGATACATCATAAACTAGGGAAACAAATGTGGGTACTGAGAACGCATCTGAGCCTCCTGCTCCCATGTGCTCTCCTGGAGGTTCCCGTGCTACCATCTGATGTGCACAAGAGGAATCGATCGCCCACGTAGGACCCGCTCCTGTCGATCCTCTATCTCCACCAGGACCTTCCTAAAAGTTTCCCCATCATCCACCTCTAGTTCCCCATGGTCAATGATGTGCGTCGGGTCGTGCACGTATCTCCTCAGCTGAGATACGTGGAAGACGCCGTGCACCCAGTGCAACTGAGGTGGTAGAGCTAGGCGATAAGCCACCTCGCCAATCCTGCTAAGGACCTGGAATGGTCCAATGAAGCGTGGAGACAACTTTCCGCCTCGACCAAATCTCCTCAAACCACGTCGAGGTGAGACACGCAAGAGGACGTGGTCGCCATCCTCGATCTTTAGTGGCCTCCGCCTCCTGTCAGCATAAGACTTATGCAAGCTCTGAGCTGTCCTCATCCACTCCTGGATGACCTGGACCTTCTCTATCATGGCCTGGACAATCTCTGGTCCCACAAGTGCTGACTCCCCAGGGTCTGTCCAGCACAAAGGAGATCTGCAACGTCTGTCGTACAACGCCTCGCATGGTGCCATCCCGATGGTGGAGTGGTATCTGTTGTTGTACGCGAACTCCACCAAGGGTAGGTGGTCCTCCCAGCTACGACCAAAGTCTAGGATACTGGCACAGAGCATGTCCTTGAGATTCTGAATGGTCCTCTCCATCTGACCATCCGTATGAGGGAGAAAGGTGGTGCTCAGACGTAGCCGCGTCCCGAACGCCTCCTGCAACCACTTCCAAAGTCGGGAAGTGAAGCGAGCGTCTTGATCGGAGACGATAGACAATGGCACACCGTGAAGCCCTACAATATCCTAAACGTAGAGACGCCCCATTCTCTCCACTGCACCTTGCTCTCGCATGGGTAAGAAGTGATCCGACATGGTGAGTCGGTCGACAATCACCTAGATGGAGTCGTGACCTCTGGAAGTGTGTGGAAGTCCAGTCATGAAGTCCATAAATATCCCATCCCACTTACACTATGGGAACTCCAAGGGCTGTACCAAGCCTGCTGGTAACTGATGCTCTGCCTTCACCTGTTGGAAGATGAGGCATCGAGAAACGAACTCTACCACAGCCTTCTTCATGCCCGGCCACCAGTGCTATCGTCTGAGGTCCTGGTACATCTTCGCCACTACAGGATGTACCTTCAAAGGAGAAGTGTGAAACTCTCTAAGAACCTCCTCTCGAAAATCGACTGGTACCAAGGTACGTCCTCTGAAAACGATGTCGTTCCCTACTCCAAAGGAGAATCCATCAGGTGCCTGTCCTGAGGATAACTGTGCATGCCGCATCTCACAGTCAGCGTCCTCACGCTGTGCCTCACTGACCCGCTGCAGTAGTGGAGGGGTGACTGTAAGAGACTGAAGGAAGGCTACTCCATCTCTATCCACAAAGGATATTTGAAAAGCGGCTAGCTGCTATGTCGCCTCCTCAAGTAGTTGGATTGTCGTCCTCCTACTGAGGGCATCGGCTACCACGTTCCCCTTCCCAGAAGTATATACTATCTCAAAGTCATAGTCCTAGAGGAACTCGAGCCATCGCCGCTATCTCAGGTTCCGGTCCTTCTGCGAGAAGATGTACCTGTGACTCTGGTGGTTAGAAAAGATTGTAAATCTCTCGCCCATCAGATAGTGCAACCATGTCTTCAGAGCGAAGACCACTACTGCTAACTCCAGGTCATGGGTAGCGTAGTTATGCTCATGCCACCTCAACTGACATGATCCATAGGAAATCACGGCCCGCTCCTACAATAGGACACACCCGAGTCCGGTCCCTGATGCATCGCAGTACACTACGTATCCAACTCCCTCCTCAGGCAACCTCAAGATAGGTGCGCTGGTCAATCTCTGTCTCAACTCTTGGATGCCCTGATGACATCTTTCTGATCACACAAAGGGTTTTTCCTTCTTTGTCAAAGCTGAGAGTGGTGCCGCAACTCTGGAGAAGTCTGGAACGAATCTCCGGTAGTATCCATCTAGACCCAAGAAACTCCGCACCTCCGTCACGCTCCTGGGTGGCTCCCAAGCTAGCACTGCCTCGATCATTGTGGGATCCACAGCAACTCCCACCTCAGAAATGATGTGCCCCAAGAAGTGGACCTCACGTAACCAGAACTGGCACTTCGAGAGCTTGCATAAAGCTGGTGCTCTCGGAGGGTGTCTAGTACAACCCGCAAGTGGTAGGCATGCTCCTCCTCCGTGGGTGAGTACACCAAAATGTCGTTAATTAAGACCACGACAAATCGATCGAGGTATGGATAGAAGATCCTTTTCATGAGGCTCATGAACCCTACTGGATTGTTGGTTACGCCGAAATGCATAACCAAGAACTCATAGTGGCTGTACTGACACCTGAAGGTCGTCTTCTACACGTCCTCATCTCAAACTCTGAACTAATGATATCCTGACCAGAGGTCTATATTCAAGAACCACCCTGCTCCCTTGAGCTGATCGAAGAGGTCATCAATTCTCGGTAGCGGATACCTGTTCCTCACTGTCACCTGGTTCAGGCGATGATAGTCGACACAAAGTCGCAAGCTCTCGTCTGCCTTCTTGGCAAACAATATCGGGGAAGCCCAGGGTGAAACACTGGGTCGGATGAACCCCTTGCCCTGCAAGTCCTCCAACTGTACCCGTAGCTCTCGAAGCTCAGCGGGGGCCATCCGATACACTAGAGTGGATATCGGGGCTGTCTCGGGGTACAAATCAATATAAAAGTCTACCTCTCTACGAGGAGGTAGTCCTGGAACGTCGTTGGGGAAGACGTCCGCAAACTGATCCACCACTGCAGGAAAACTAAGACGTCGCACGTCCACTGCTCCTAGGATGAGGCTAGCCAACTGATGAGCGATGGGCTGTCCTCTCCTCTACGGGAGTCCCTCCTGTGCTGCAAAGGATCCCTTCTCACCGGTGAAGGTGAACCTGCTGCCGTCGGTGCGCACACATCGCACCTTGTGTCTAAAATAGTCAATCTGAGCATGGACTGTAGATAACCAATCCATGCCCAAGATGACATCGTAAGGCCTCGACACCGCTACAACAAGATCACAGCCGAAGCTCTCACCTCCTAGTGTAAGCTCACACTGGCAACACCAGTGCGTAATCGTCGAGTCTTCTCTAGTAGGGGTCTCTAGCCGTAAGGATCGAGCCAACGGCTCTGTCAGAATCTCTGAGCTCCAAACAAGGGCAGCAGCTATAAAAGAGTGACTCACTCCTGTGTCTATAAGAACTGCAAAAAAGGTGGAATAGACACAGATAGTACCTCGAATCATCTCTGGCGCTCCGTGGTCGTAGGCCTCCGCTTCCTGGAGCTGTGACTGTCTCTGCCCGCCAGCTCCCTATGGTCGGGGCGGACCTCCTGGTGGTGGTGGTGGCAGAGCCTCAAAGCGTCGCCCACCACCTTCTGCTCGGCCTGCTCCTCTGCCTCGTCTGCCTCCTCCCTGCGGACCGCCACGGTCAACCCTCTGCCTCTGCCAGGGTGGCCCCTCCACCGTCAGCTGCACCTTGGCACAGTGGGTCGGGCAGTCACGAGCCATGTGGCCCTGCCCGTCGCATGCATAGCACTGCCTGCCTCTCGAAAGACTGGCTCCGCACTGTGTGCCCTGCACTACTGAGCCAGTGTCCTAAGGTCTTCTACGAGAGGGTCTGGTCTGCCTAGAACCCTGAGTCATCCGTCGGCTACCTGCTGCCGAAGACTCCACTACCTGCCACCCTGCGGTAGGTCTCGCTGTGGACTCAGCCAGAAAGCTCTCGATCAGAAGTGCCTACTCTAGTACTTCTTCCTGAGTCGGAATGCTGAGGGAGATCAACGATTACCTCATCTCATGTCTCAAACCCTGCTCAAAGGTCCGGGCCCAGAGGAATGGGTCCCGTACTATATCTGTCGAGTAGCAAGACAGATCTGTGAATCTCTCCGAGTACAGGGCGACCGTCAAGCTTCCCTGCCGCAGCTGAAGAAGCTCCTGGATGCGCACTACACGGAGGGTGGCCAGGATGAACTCTGAGCGGAAGAGGCCCTCAAAGTCTATCCAGATGAGAGAGGCCTCATCGTGCACCTAGAGAATCAAGATCTACCATCGTCCTACTGTTGCATGCAGTAGGCTCGCCGCGAGGATCACCATGAGGTCTGATAGTGTCCTCACTAGCCTAAAAACTCGAACGACTGCCTCCAGCCAGTCCTAGGCTGCCTGGGGGTCCGTCTCCCCACGAAACCTGGGTGGTCGCTGGTGCTGGAACTCGTGCGGAGCTCTGAGGCGACGTGCATCGTCAGCGGTCGGTGCTGGAAGCATCGGGGGCTCGGCGGGTAAAGGTACCGCCGATGCCTCTACTGCCAACGGGCCCTATACCGTGGCCTCGTTGCTCGGTGGGCTATCGTCGAGCTCTACTCTCGGAACCCTAGCTGGCTGCCATTGTGGGGCCATACTGAAAAGGAAACATGTTCTCCACGGTTAGAACAATATACCTAGTGAGATGACACAAGTAATCACAAAGAAAACATGAAACACACATGCAATCAATGTTTTCGTGCATTAAGTCGGAAATCAGAATTCAGGGTCCTGGTGTACGGATACGTCGACCGCCGCACTAACACTGGACTCCCTGGTCTGATAACCAAACCCAATACGCTAAACACTATTGCTTCACATAGAAGAAAGATCAGAGTCTACGGTTGAACAGACCACCTCTGATACCAATTTGTCCCGACCCGTCCTCGGGGCCCATGCCGTGACTACCCCAAGCCCGCCCTCCATAGGCCAGGGGCTGGCGACTAGCACCAAGGTGTAAATCCTGAAAAAAGGGAAGGCATTGCCTTTGTAAAGTAAACAAGAACCACAGAGTAAGCATGCGGAAATGTAAGCACTAAGTAAAAACAGTAACAAGTTGTACTGAAAGTAAAAGGGGCCGGAAATACAAGACCAACTATAACGTACAACTGAAAGGGAAAAAAAGAAACTGAAAAGAAAATATGCAGCGTCGAGCCGTCCTCTGGAAGTCCCACCTGAAGGGTGGGTAAAAATAGCCTCCACTGCTCCTCGAGTCCACCCGACTGCTCCGAGTACGTCCCGCCCAGTGGTCCACCTCCAGGTACCGTCCTGCTCTGCAAGCCTCCACCACAATTAGCGTTGTCTGTCGTCTGCAACCAACACTGCGTAGTGCGGGCATAGCCCGTGCAGGGGTGAGTATAAGCTACTCAGTAGGGACCCCGAGACCCCCGAAGGTATCCCTATATCCACAAAGGATAAACCACAAGGAAAGATACAATAACGAAGTAAAATCTGACATCGCTTAGGTATATTCCCATACATATACCTAAGTCATCAATTTCCGTTCGGCTCTAACACCCGAGCCCAAGCACAACCCAGTCCACATAGGAAATAAAAAGTAATCCACATAGGATAGCTCAACACAATCCACAAAGGAGAGTAAACAGTAAATCCACACAGGATGGCTCAGCATAATCCACAAAGGAGAGTAAACAGTAAATCCACACAGGATATCTCAGCACAATCCACAAAGGAGAGTAACACAGGATTCAGCTCACACAGGTATACTTCTTGTATGACGATAAAGATTATCACTAATCCTTCTAAGTCTTCGGACCCACAAAGGATCGAAAGGTACTAACCCCCGAAATGACCCACATAGGATCGGACCCATACAGTATCAATAGGTAACTAACCCCCGCAAAGACCCACACAAGATCGGGCCCACACAGGACCTGTAGGCGCTGGCTCACACAGAACCGCTGAGCACTGACCCACAAAGTATCAGATCCACACAGGATCTGTAGCACTGATCCACGTAGGATCACTGAGTTCAGTTGTCATCGCAGTCCACTGATGATCTCTGTACAATATTCGTCGCAGTCCACTGAGGATCTTTGCACAGTCGTCGTCGTCGCAGCCAGCACTAGGGTTCCCGCACACAACAAGCTCGTTCGGAAGGGTCCGCTCCACGAGCCAAGAGGCTGACACATCAACTGACACAAAGTCCTAAGTTGATGTATCCAAAAGTTCCGTATCATCAACAGGAACTCAACGTCGCAGACGGCGCGTCAATCTGTCGCCCGGTCTGAGAGATACTGGCTTTTTCGTCCGAGGGGCCAGGTTGGTTTTTAAGGAAAACCAACCCGACCGTACTCCGCCTACGCGCAAACCTCGGGTGGAGTATGCCAAAAGATCCGTCTCACTTAGAGGAAAACAAAAAAGTCGACAACACGTCGATCAAATGTCCGAAGCTCAAGATATGAGCGTTTCCGCTCCGAAGGCCCGGTTGGTTTCGTGTACGAACCAACCCGGCCGAACACAAAGTATTCCGAAACCTTGAGTGTGATATACTGAAACAACCGGCTCAATCCAAGGATTGTGTTGCTGCTGACGGCGAGTCGTTTGGAGGCGCGTAGCTCATGTTACGGGAAAAAGACCGAAACAGTCCGAAGACGGGGGTCTGGGCCCGGGGCGACCCGGCCCGACCCCCCTGGGTCGGCCGAACCGGGTCGAACCGAACCGGGTCGTCCTGACCCGGTCCGACCCGGCTGGACCCGGTCCGGTCCGGCCATGGTGCGGCCCGACCGGTCAGACCGGTCCGGCTCGGCTCGGCTGCACGGCTGACTGAGGCAGCCGCGTGGCGCTGCACCCACGGGTTGGAAGATCCGCGGCCCCACATGGGGCCGTGTTGGAGATCAGCGGACGCAGCTTCTACCACGTCCCGTGAGGGCGAGCCGGACCCGCGCGACCGTGGGTCCGCTGGCCGCCGCCGCTGCGGCTTCAGCCACGACGGCCCTGTCCGGCTGCGCATCGGGGCACCGCCGCCTCCGGCCGCCGACGCCGCCGTGCCGCCGACCCGCGCCGCCGAAGACTTCTGCGGGCCACCAGAGTTGCTCCGGTGGTCCGTTTTTCTTCCCGTCTGCGCCACTGCTCCTCCCGGGACCCATTCTTTTCTGCGAAATCATCAAATTGCCTTTGCATTTGCCTTTGAAAGATGGAAAGTGACATTCAGTTATCTAGCACCACTATTTCATCCATTGTTGGTTAGAAGTATCCACACTAACAATGTCACATATCAGGATTTCAAACATTCAGTTGCTCCAATATCTGGTGAGTTTCAAACTAGACCCACTATTTTCTTGGCGGTACCTCGAACCAAATACATGAATCTGGTGACACGCTAATAAACTTATGTATTGAAAACTACTAATATCCACATTTAAGAGAAGAGATTCACATTGGGTACACCATTTCTATTTCTGATGCTTTTATAGGGGTGAATATCCATTCTTTTGGAAGTTGTGCTGTTGTTTTCCCCACATTCCCATTTTCCAAAGGCAGGAGGCATCCATCTCATATTTATGGAAGTTTTCTCTTTAATCGAAATGGGATTATGGTATGTCTATTCCTCCTTCTAAGGATTACTCCTCAAAACTCATCACCAATTTCAGGTCTCCCTTAAATATTAAGATTTGTTTGTGAAACTCTTCCTTGTACCATGTCTTAATGGACACCATATAATTACACTACACATGTTTGGACATTCCAAGGGGTAAAAGAAAGGAAAAAAACATTGATTGGGGGATTAGTCACGTTGGACATCACTGACATGTCTTGACACTGTAACACTGGTGTGTCTGGGTTTCTTCCCCTTATGATAGGGATTCTAGAGGGCATAAAATATAGAGGCATCCCATGATGAGTGCAGGGAATTATATTTCGTTGAAATGTTTCTAATTTTTCATCAGCTTCTCATGTTTATTAAAGGGCATGTCGTGAGTTTAATTTCTAGTGGAGATAGATCAGACTGATGAAAACACCGATAAGAGTAGATCAGAAGGTTACATCCCTAGGAGGGATACCCAAATTGGTTTACAGGATAAGAAGATCAAAACATCCAATGAAGATAAGTCTGAGGGTGCTTGGGTCCCTACAAAGGGGACACCAGGGTATTTCATTATCTAGGATTGAACCTCGTGGAGATTTCGACATACCCTGTCTCGAGAGACAAGGATCAAATCCTATGTAGTTCACAGGGGCGATGTATCAGGGTGTGCATAGAGGAATGAAACCCAGAGAGATATTGCGGCATATGTGTGGTTAGCATCCCATCGTAAGAGGGACACTCTTGGTTGAAAGGTTATGTACTTTATGGGACACATGCATGGTTAGAACCCCAATTGCTGCTAGGAGCATCGAGGATGTGGGATGAATGGTCAAACTAGTATGTGGTGGCCCGGGTAAGAATTGCGATGTATATGGATGTTTTAGTGAAGTGGATGGGAAATGATATGGAACTAGTGTGAAGATTATTGTGATGTTGGTCTTCAGAATCAGAATGACTTCCTACGTATCCCTATGATAGGAAATCAATGTCCATGTAGTTCAGTGGGGTGATGGGATGCCTTAAGAGGTGACTTGTGAGAATGGATGCATGGATAGGAACTGGAGGAAGTGGAACCTCTGGTTTGGGGAATGACCTTACCAAAATATATAGTCTCATAGAAGTGACCTTGATGGGACATTGTTGATGGGATTGAACATAGGGTAGATTCCTACATATCCTTGTGGTAGGAAATCAATGTACACATAGTTCAGGGTGAGGTATAGGATTTGGGTTCACACATAAGACAACAAAATGATGATATCCTATGGATTAAATGTGGTTAGTATCCTGAGAGATGGTCTGATCCCCATGGGGAAGACTAGAGATGTGTTTTCCAACAAAGGGGAATGCAACGACTTATCGTTGGTTGTGGATTGTAACAGCTTACCATGGATTGGGGATCACAACATCTTATCATCCATTGGGGGATCACAATGGATTACCATCGACAAGGGAGGACAATGGATTACCTTATATTCGGTTTGAACCTCATAGAGTCTTCCTATGTACTCTATCATGAAAACCCATGTAGTTTGGATGAATGCAGTTTAACATCATGAGGGACAAAGGCGAACTGACATGAAGGGGTTGAAAAAATTGTATGATGGGATTGAACCTTAGAAAGGCTTCATATGTACCTTCCCTAGAAAGGGTAAGGATCAATGTCCACATAGTTTGGAATGGTTAATATAGTTTATCATCATGAGGGATGAAGGCAAACCAACATGAAGGGGTTGAAACAAATGGATAATGGGATTGAACCTCAGGGAGGCTTCCTACGTACCATTCATGGAAATGGAAAGGATCAAAGTCCATGTAGTTTGGAATGAGAAATTAGGGATAACACTCTACGGAATCCCAGGAAGGATTCCATGGTCAATTCATACTCTATGCCCACGTGAGTCATGCTCGGTGTGAGAAACCATAGGCAGTAAAGACTCGATGATCATGTTGAAAACGGTTAGTATGTAGGGGATGAATTAGGGGCATAAACATTATTATCGGCCCAAATAGGGAATAGGGGATTATTCTTGGTTAGCCACATAGGGAGATGAAGATTGGTACTTAATCCTGGATGGAGTCCAGATGGCATTAAATACTAGAGGGAGAGAAATAGAGTATTGAAAGTCCTTGTGCCCCTCCCTCCTCTGGTCTTTTGCACTGAATAATATAGGAGGAGTAGGGATTCTACCTCCCATATGAAAGGATAGGGGTTACAACAAGATAGTTTCCCATCCCCATAGATAGACGCTGCTCCAACATAGAGGATCTAATTCCATGTGAGTAAGATCTCACTACCATGGTGATGAGTGGGCATGCAGAATGTAAGTGGTGGGGAACCCCATGTATAATGCATGGTGTGAGGATAATGTTTAATTTCATGTGTTTAGGATGATGGTTTTTAGCAGTTTAACATCCTATATCTTGGACAAGGTGGGTTTACTCCGCACCCCTAAGACTCACATAACTGATACCCACCCACCCTTGGTGAAGATAAAGCATCAACCATCCCGTAGTGAGGTGGGGTTATAGAGTGATCCATTGAGGGGTACATGTTAGCGGGGTAATGAAAAGAAGCAATAGCTGTTAGTGTGCCTATGTGAATAAGCATGAGGCTAAGATACATAATGTGAAGCACAACCCATGCGACCTTGAATTCGCATTGTAGAAACCTAGAGGGTCGTATAGGTGAATGTTTTGTGAATCAAATGGGTTCACAGGAATGGGCCTTGTGAAACGTTTCTACTCTATGAAGTGGAGGTACTCAGTGAAGGGGTATTCTTCGAAAAGTGGGGTGGACTAGCCTAGAAATTGGGTATAGGTACATATGAAGGGTGCTACACAATATATAAAGGCTTTCGTGGATTTAGATTTTGCGAATCAAGGGTACCTTTTCACAGCATAGGACTTTGAAGCAATGTGCTTTGCGACGAACAATGATACTTCCTTAGTATATGGTTCACATGTGCATGGAGGGTACATTACGAAGTATGATTGCTTTATGGAGACTCAATTCCCCTTTGGGATCTCCCTCCTTCATAATGGCCCATGGGCTCTGTGAAGTTAATACCTGCTTGAAGAGGGGTTGTATTTGAGCTAAGGGAAAATAAATTATCAATGATAAAGTACCATGAAAAACTCATTTTTTCACAAGGTTTCTAAATGTAGATGGTGCTTCTTGATTGAAGGGCTGGAAAGGAGAAATGCTGGGGTTTCCATTCTTTGGGTCTGAGGGAAGCCGAGTATTTATAGGCAAGGTGTGGTTCGAAGCATGAACAACTCAGTGTGATGCCACGTTGCACTCTATGATTAGACGCGGATTGCATCAAGATTTTCGTAACTGCAGAGTTGACCTCCATAACTTACATAGCATGATGATCCCCTTGGATCACTCTTTGGTGATCGTGGAGGCCTCCTTCAAGTTCCAAGGGATCGTAGAGGTTGATCTGGTTCCCTATGTCGTGCATGGATTCTCGTCAATTGTGTCGTAACCATGGAGCCTCCTGCCTTTTTTACTCCGTGATGACAGTAGAGGGGGATTTGACTTTGCACCGGCCACGGTGCTAGGGGGATCCACAAATGGGATTCACAAGGAATCCCATTTAGGATTGGTTTACTCTTTTCATCCTTTCCCTCTACACATATTTGGGTGCCAACAGATGTATTGAGGAGGGAATCACATAAAAGCATGTATATCCCCAAAACATAATGAGATTTGGATCATGAAAGATGTGTTTGGATCAAATAAATAGTATGTAAATTTTTTAAATAAAAATAAAATAAAACTTTATTTGGGTAAAAATAAAACAAAACATTATTTGGGTAGAAATAAAGATATATAAACACAAAGGAATAAAGGTGGTTTTGGTAGAATCCATTAAGGAATATCATCATGGTATCAGGTGTAATTAGGAGTTGTTAAGAACATAGAAAGGGGTATATAATATTTTATACATCATGAGGGATGTATGATGTAGGTGAGAAATCATACCCCATCATCAGAAATTACACATAAAATGGAAAAACATAGAGGATATTCTTGAATAAAAGTGAAATATTGAGGATCCCTTTCCTTAAGTCCGATGGTATTTTCTACTTGATATTAATGACTTATATAATCAAATTAGGTTCATTAATTAATAATTAAAAAACCTAATTTACATTTAAATGATTTATTATAACCTTTTTCAGTTCATTCATTACCTTTTTGATTGGTTATGAGGTTCAAATTCATTGTTTGGGATTGTTTGTTTCCTTGGTTTTAATGATCGGTTCACTTATATTCACGTTCGAACACACATGTATGATAATTTTGGCTGTCAATAATTGAATTTTTATAAAATTAGTGATCATATTGATGATTACAAGGTTGTCATATTCATTTTTTTTATTTAGATTGATGGTGAGTCATTATATAAAACATTAATGTAAAACGCTTGGATTAACCTTTCGATTTTGTTTATAATTAAATAGTTTTGTATTATTAATTTACAGGAAGTGTGAAAAAGGGTTACATAACAACACATAAGTTAAAATACATATCTAATATTTTGTTTCAACCATAATAATGGTATCATGACCACAATAGAATATGGTAATAGAAATTTATAAATTGTCGTCCTTGAATGTGATAAATTAACACATCTCTGATGGTGTATTTGTGCCTTTCATATAAAATAAGGGGAAACATGAGATGATAATGAATTATCCAATTATAATAACAATATTATTGAAAATTTATGTTACTGTAGTTATCATACCATTTGGGTGACAGGATGTGGGGAAAGAAAAAAGAAAATAATAGAAAGTAAAAGAAAATAAAAGAATAGGAAAGAGGAATTTACCTCATGAGTTTATCTCCATTGAAATCCTCTTAAGCGAAGAGGATTTGGACTTTTGAGGAGACCAAGAGATATTGGACGTGGGTGAGGAGCTTAGGGAGATATTGGGGTAGATTTTAGTGAAGTTACAAGGCTTGAGAGGATTGAAATAAAGAGGGGAGTGTTGGTGGTGTTTAATGTGGAGGTGAGGAGGGTTTTCCTAATATTTTTATCATTAGTTTATTATTGGTTCATATGACAGTAAATAGTAATTATTATTGTGTAAAGAACAGTAATATGTTCATTTGAGTTTGATACAATGGCAATTTACATCATCCAGGACTCAAGCATAATGTTGAAATTCAGGTTTTTGAATTTATTGTGTATTATCGTATTTTCCTATTCATTAAAATTTCAAGTACTTTAGAAAAATTCCAAAAATTCAGCTTAACCATTTTTTGATGTGTAGAATAGAAAAATGAATACCATTTTAAAAAAAATTAATGTGATTAATTTTAATTTTTTAAATCATAATTCTCTTGAAAATACATAGTTTCAAACAATAACTGATTTTATAATCCTTTCGAAAATTACGTAAGGTCTGGTAAAATTATCTTAAAACCGGAAGGCATAAAATTGTTTGTTTATGAAAAAATTTTAGGAAAAAATATTTTATTTTATATTAATTAATTAATTTTAATTAATTATTTATGACTTACAAAAATAAAAATTCTTTTTCTATATTCTTATCATCACTTATAAGAGGCCTAGATATTATTTATACATTCATGGATGAGGTTACTATTCATTTGGACAATTTACAATTCATAAGGGTCATATTATTTTTCATAAGGGTAAAATTTCTATTCAAAAGGGTCATTTATTATTCACAAAAATTTATGTTTTTTTTATCAGACTCCAAACATTTTACTAATCCCATATGTGTATGTCATATTTTTGAAATTAAAATCATATAAGTGACAATATTTTGATTAGAGGTCTCAAAGTACATAGTATTTCATTATGTTTTCATTTCATGTGATTATATGACAAAATTATAAGAAGATAATTTCAATTGATAAAACATTGGGTCATTACATTATTCCCCCATATGAAATTTCACCATCAATATTTATTTTTACATTCTAATCAATAAAAAAGTGTAGGTACTTTTCCTCCATTGGCTCCTCCAGTTCGATTGCCTCTTCGTACTTACGGTTCCACCACATTACTTTGACCGGGTGAGTAGTCATGTAACATATAACTTTATCTATATGGTCCACAATCATCACTAGCTTCACTTCATAAGAAATATCATCATCCAACTGGACTACCTCTAATGAGATTACATGTGATGGATCTGGTATGTACTTCATTTATAGGGATTCATTGAAGACATCATGTACCTTGGACATGGTAGGTGAATGTTCTAGTTGATGGGACACAACTCCAACATGATCAAGAATTTTGAAGGGACTGATGTACATAGGACATAGCTTTCCTTTCTTCCCAAACATCATGACCATATTCCATAGAGATATGCTTAAAAATGCCACATCTCCATCATTGAACTCAAGGTCTCGTCGATGATTGTCTGCATAACTCTTTTGTCCACTTTTGTCTACCTTGATGTGATGTTGAATGGATCTTACCTTATCCACCATTTCATTGACCATTTTTTGTCCAAGAAGCTTATTCTCACCAACATCATTTAAATGCACGGGTGTTCTACACCATTTCCCAAAAAGGGCTTCGTATAGTGCCATATGGATGCTCGAGTGGAAACTGTTGTTGTAGAATAATTCATCCAGTAGATGATGTTGATCCTATAATCCATTAAATTATATAGAAAATTATCTCAACCTATCAGCTAGTTTCTAAATAGTATGATTAGATTGGTCATAAGTTTGATGATGATTTGTCATAATAAATTTCCATTCAGTTCTTAGATCACATTAGAGTGTTTTCAAGAATGTCAAGGTGAATCTCGGATCTCGATTAGAAACAATAGATATTGGTAATCCACGAATTTTTACCCCAAAATTGATATATATCTATGAAAATTGAACTAATTATAATTTTTCTCATATTGCAATAAAGTGAGTTGTCTTTGTAAGACGGTCTAAAATGACACAAATTGCATTGTTGCCTTTGGATATCCTTGTATGTCAAGTGACAAAGTCCATGGTGATGTTCTCCCACTTCCATGAGGGAATGGGTAGTGGTTTTATCATTCCCTTATACTTCTATCTTTTATCATTCACTTATGGATATACTAGGAACATTTATGTGTACTCAGTAATCTCCTTCTTCATATTATCCCACCAAAATTTCTCTTGAAGATCTTGATGCATCTTTGTACTCCATGGTTGGACAGAGAATGTTGAGCTATGTGATCCATTCAGAAGCTCCTTTTTTATCTATGTATCATATGGTAAATATAATCGTGATCCAAATCATGAAACTCCATCCTCATCAATCATGAACTCAAAGGATTCCCCATTTTTAATAGCTTCAACCATTTTCTGAATTTCCACATCTTTTCATTGATCGTCCATTATTTTCTCAATGATAGATGGTTGAGTGATCATTTGAGAAAGTATTGATGATGTTCCTCCCTTCATGATTCCCAATCCAACCTCTACAAATATAAGATTATCATATCATTTGCAATTCTCATCATTGTTAAATATGCATGATCATTTCTACATAGTGCATTTCCATCCATGTTTGCCTTACCGGGATGGTAGTGGATTGAGCAGTCATAATCCTTGATGAGATGTATCCATATTCACTGGAACATGTTAATATATTTTTGTTTGAATATGTATTTTATACTCTTTTTATTAGTATATATATCACACTTATCCCCACAGAGATAAGGAGGACATATTTTTAACACAGAGTCCACATCCGCCAACTCCAGATCATTCGTATCATTGTTTTTATAATGGATTTCTACATACCTTGAATAGTAGGCTATCACTATATCAATTTTCATCATCAATAAACCTAATATCTTCTTTTAAGAATCACTATACACCACAAGGAGTTCTACAATTTTTGGTAGTGTGAGTACTGTAATAGTGATTACCCTCTTTTTCAACTCGTTAAAATAGTCTTCATATTCATTGGTCTAGATAAACATCACTCCCTTCCATTTAAACTTGGCCATTGAGTTCAAAATCACTAACTTTCATTCAAAAATCATTTCTAATACCCTAATAGACCCAGAAGGCTATGGATCTCTGTTATAGATGTTGGAATGGGCCACTCTTCAATTGCATTTGTCTTGGAAGGGTCCACAGATATCCCTTTTTTGGGGATAACATGCCCCAAGAATGTTACTTCATCCATACATAACTCACATTTTCTGTACTTTTCAGGGGATTATCAAATCACAAATTATTTAACACGTTATTCAAATACACCTCATTTTCCCCCTTTCTCTTAAAGCATATACAATATCATCGCTAAAGACTAACAAAAATTTTTCGAGGTAATCTATAAAGACTCTTTTCATTAAATCCATGAAAATTTTTGGAGCATTAGTGAGTCTGAATGGAATCATTATGAACTCATATTGTGCATACCTCATTCGAATGGCAGTGTTGGGAATATCTTCCTTCATCCCCTTTAATTGGTGATATCCCAACTGGAGGTCCACCTTAGAGAAATACCTGGATCACAAAATTCATCTATATGTGATAGGGGATACTTCTTCTTTATCATGATTTTATTGAGCTCACGATAATCAACATAGAGTCACATTCATCCATCCTTCTTTGTGACAAATAGTACTGGCACACCCCTTGGTAAAGCACTCGGGAATATAAAACACTTATCCAGATTCTCTAGTAGCTGCTTCTTCTACTATTCCATCTCTACAGTGGTCATTCTATAAGGTGTCATTGATATAGGTAGAGATCCAGGAATAAGGTAAACTGAGAACTCAACCTCTTTATTAGGATGAAGACCAGGCATCTTCTCTGGGAATACATTAGTTTTATCCCTCACATTGGGCACGTCTTTCAGAATTATTCTCTCCTTTGTTTTAATCATTTGAGATTCAAATTAATTCTCATAAGGAATTAATATCCACAATTGAGACACTAATTCTAAATTAGATTCATCTTCCTCCTTACACTTGTAATTAATTTGAGGATGATTTAGGTTATAAAGAGTGATCTCCCTTTCATGATAGTTGATGGTGGATTTGTATAAAGACAGCCAATCCATGACAAAGATAGCGTCGAACTCCCGTAAAAGAAATATGATGAGATTTTCTAGGAGGTTCAGTCAAACAATGTTAACTAGGGATGAGTTATAAAACATGGATTAAATAATTACCCCATACTCGATTCTCACAAATAACTTATCCACCAAATTTTGAGGTGGTTCTTGAATAGTTCTACTAATCTTGAATGGTATGAAATATGTGTTGAACCAGAATAAAATAGTGTGTTCACTATTATTGAATGAATATCTAGAATACTTATCCCCACATCATCATCTGTATCAACCTTAGAAATAGTGATAACATAATTCCTTCCATGTCTTCTTGGATTTTATTGTTGATTTCCTCTGAGAACCCTTGGATTTGGACAATTTTTTCCTAATTCCCATGCTCCATGCAGTTTTAACACTGCACTATAGGCTGAGTGTTGATCTGAAACTCTCTTTCTTCTTCCACATTAGATGTATTATTCATATATCTTGATAGGTTTTATATAGATGTCCCAAATTTCCACATTTCAAGTAATTCATCATTGCTTTAGATATTTCCCATGGTGCATCATAACATAATCTATAGAAGTGTGATGACCAAGATTCTTTCCATCATGGAATTCAAATTTCATAATTCCCACATTAGATTGCATTTTCCATTACTTTTCATCAGGCCCACGAAACCCCCAAGAGTCTCTTACCTCCATTTCAACCTTGAGGTCACAATGGACAATCTCCTCGTAATTTCCAAAGTCTTGAATCATGAATGTTTTTTCATAGAACTGTCTTTATTTCATTAAACAAATGATACAACATTCTTTAAGTGTTCAATAAAAAGCTAGAGTCATACCTTTTAGGCATTGTGAATTTTGTTTCACACACCAGGATGGACTCATCTTCTTTCTTCATGAGTATAAGGAAATCTCATTCCATCATGAGATGGAGGGTTCGAGGAAAATACTTGTTGAATAATATTATCTTCAATTCCTCCCAAACCATGTATTCAATTTCCTATTGTGTTGTCATATTCTTCATTAGTGTTCACTAATGATTAGCTTCCCCATCAAAAAAATATACCTCTAGCACAACTCTATCATCTTCTGAGCACTGGATAATAGAGAATATCTTTTCTATGGAGTTAATACATCGTTCCATGAGGAGGGGATCAGAAGATCCACAAAACAAGGGAGGCCTTTTCCTAATGATGTATTCAATAGAAACTTGATCTTTACATGGATGTGGAGGGTGTTTCACATGATTCAAGTTATTTTTCATAACTTTAGCTAGCTGAGAATGTACTGTCATGATGTTTTGAGCTCCTATTACCATCATTTCAGGCATATAATTAGGGAAATCATCACATTTTGAAAACCATTGGTTTTTGGCACATGTTCATCTATTTTCTTCCATTAACATATAAAAATAAGTTACAATTAGTGGTCTTGAATACTTATCTGTTTATCATAAATAAGGAAACTATAAACATAAGAGGATATATTTTTAAAGGAGTTGTATATCCTAACTTGTTATTCCCTATGTTTAAATCTATTTCATCCTTATTCTATTTGTTAACTTATATTTCTATGCGATTTTTTTCAGTCCATTAATAATTTTTTGTATGAATCTTATGAATTCACCAGAGCATATCCCCTGGGGGTGTCAAACTAAGAGTGCAGTAAGGCCCATTGTCATGCACTAGTTCCTATTTTAGTCTAGCATAAAGCAGTGTTTTTGGGTTTTACCCCTTGATTCATCTATTCTAGATCCACCTCTACCTATTTTTATCTAGACATGGATGTATTTTCTTGAAAAACCACATACTCTATACTTATCATAATTTGGTGGTGTTTTCTTATACTTAGTATCATCCTTAATGTTCTTACTAAAGTGATCTAATCCTAATTCCAAAAAATAACTAGACCATCCTATAATACTAACTATATTGAACCTAAAATTTTACACATAACATTACATGATTTTAGACATAAATAAACAATAGAGCACAAGCCATGGATCATGAATTCTAGTGTCTTTGAAGCTTGGTACATAAAATAGGAAAACATGGAACTAAAAAATGATTCCTTATTTAATCTCAATAAATATATCATAACTTCTTTTGATACCTTAAAACATCATAGGGTGCCCTAGGGATCACATGAACAATGTGATGAGCTAAAAATCCTAACAATGAAATAAACATAAGAATAAGGCTTTATGACAAGGGTTAGAGATCGCAACATAATGATATATAATGGCATATAGAATCATAACATATATAAATGGGATAATATAAACATGAATTCCTAGTAATATGGAAACAAGATAAATCATGACATTAGCATGAGTCATGGCTCATTGATCATAGTGGATCACAAGTCAAGGTTAACCACCAATACCGTTTCACATGGTAGCAAGAGTCAAGGATAACCTTCAAGATTTTTTCACATAACGTATCATGAGACTAAACATTAACCAATGTATTGGATTGATAACTATTTAAAGCAATATTAACATGATCATGAATATTATTTTCTAATAAATAATCATACATAATCAATAATACATAATCATAATGTATGCTATGGAGAGAAATGAGTATCACATTCATGTCATAAAGCATAATAAATGGGAGTATAATAAAAGACTCAATGATTGAATGGAATTAAAACCTAAATGAAAATTAATAAGGTAAATTAGGAAACTATCATGGCAGACGATTTCAAACAGAAGTGACAACAAGTAAGAAGAGTATTTAGGGGATTGATTTCGTTAAAACATTTTACCGCGGTGTAAATTAAAATACTAAAGAGAATTTAAATTTTAAAAGGGAATAATATATTATATAAAACCAGAAGTGAAATGAGTTATTTTTAATTATAAAAATAATGATTTTATAATATCAATGGATTCATAAAATAAATGGTAGAGTGCAAATGAAATTCATTGAAGACATGGGAAGTTCCCTTAAAAAGAGTTTTCTTATTGGGATGTATCGAGGAGGGAATCACCTAACTGCGTTTATATCCCCAAAATAGAAAGAGGGATTTATATTAAAACTTGATTTTGGATAATATATATATTATTTAAATGTTTCATAGAAATATTAAAGGAAACTTCATTTGGGTAAAATTTTTGATAGAGTAATCTGAAGTAATAAAGGTGGTTCGGGTAGAACCCCTTAAGAAATATCGACAGGGTATCAGGTGTACTTATGAGGTATTACGGGGAGAAAATGGGTTTATCATATTGTATACATCATGAGGGAAGTATGGTGTAGATTTTAAATCATACCCCATAATTTCTAATTACACATAAAAGGGGAAAACAAAGAAGAGATTCTTGAATAAAAGTGAAATAGAGAGGATCTCTTGCCTTAATTCTGAGAGTGTTATCCACTTGATTATAATGACATGAAAAATAAAATTAGGTTAATAAAATAATAATTAAAAAACCTATATTACATGTAAATTCTTTATTATGAACTTTTTGAGTTCATTTATAACCATTTTGAATGGTTATGAGGTTCAAATTCATTATTATTTTTCATTTGTTTCCTTGGTTTTAATGATTACTTCACTTATATTCATAATCCAAAACACATTTATGATGATGGTGGTTGTCTAGAATTAATTTTTATAAAATTTTCCATCTTCTCTAAGATTACATGGTTATAAAATTCATTTTGTTATTTGTATTAAAGGGGAATCATTATATAAGTCATTTTTTAACGCTTGGATTAACTTAGCGATTTTGTTCATAATTAAATTGTTTTGTATTATTATTTTACATCAAGTGTAAAACAAGATTAAATAAAAACACATAATATATAATTAATATTACATATTCTAGATCAACCATAAGTTTTTTTTCATTACTAGAATAGAAGATGGTAATAGAAAATTGTAAACCGACATCCTTGAAAGTGATAAATTAACACATCTCGGATGATGGATGTGTTTTTTTGTATAGAATTAGGGAAAATTAGAGATGATAATTAATTATGCCATTATAAAAAAATTCCATCACATTTATTTTAATGGATAAATCATACAAATTTAGTTATGGGAGGTGGGGAAAGAAAAAAAATAAAATAACCTGAAAGAAAATAAACTAATCGGAAAGAGGAATTTACCTCTTGAGTTTATCTCCTTTGTGTACCTATTAGGGGGAGAGGATTTGGTATTTTATGGATACCAAGGGCTTTTGGAAATGTGGGAGGAGATTTTGGGGATATTTGTAAATAATTTAGGGAAGGATCAAGGATTTATAGGAGTTAAGAGGAGAGGGTAGTGTGGTTGTGTTTATATTGGAGGAGATGGTGTTTTCATAATATTTTAATCATTAGTTTATTAATTTTTCATAATAAAAGTAATATTAATGATCATTGTGAGAAAAAATAGTAATATGTTCATGTGATTTTGAACCAATGGCTATTTACATAATCCATGACTCAATCATGATTTAGGAATATAGGTTTTCGCATATATTGTGAATTACTGTATTTTTATACTCATGAAAAATTCAAGTATTTTAGAAAAATACCAAAAATTTACACTAACAATTTTTCAACATGTAGAATCCAAAAAATAAAATCTATTTTTCAAAAATAATTTTCTTAATATGATTATTTTAATTTTTAATTAAAACCATAATTTACATGAAAAATACAGATATTTAAATGACAACTGATTTTATAATACTTTCAAAAATCCCATATGGTCATATAAAATTTTATTAAAAATTGAAGACATAGAATTATTAATTTATGAAAACCTTTTATGAAAATATATTTTCTTTAAAAATAATTAATTAATGTATATTAATTATTTATGACATAAAAAAATACCAATACATTTACTAGGGTCATATTACCACTTATAAGAGGACAAAATTTTATTTATACAATCATGGTTGAGGTTACTATTCTTTTTGATGATTTAAAATTCATATGGGTCATATTAATATTCATAAGGGTAACATTACGATTTATAAGGGTCAGATACTATTCAGAAAAAAATAATTTTGCCTTATCGGAATCCAAACAACTTACTGATCGCAACTGTGTATGTAAAAAATTTCAAAATTCAAATAAGATAAGTTACTATATTATGATTAAAGGTATCATAGTACTTAGTGGATCATTTTTCTATGATTTGATGTGATTATATGAAATAATTATAATAATGGAATTTCCATTTACATAACATTGGGTTGTTACATCTAGGAGATACTGGTACTATTGGAAGACCATCAAGATAAGGGTTTTATCAGGCTCATTTAGTCCCTTTGGGTAGCTCTAGTGTTTTTCACGAAAAAGGAATATGGTTGTTTGTGGATATTTGAGGATTATCATCACCTTAACATGGAAATTATGAAGAAAAAGTAACCCATGATGGGTATTTATGGCCTCTTTGACTAGTTTTGAGGTTGGATATGGTTCCAAAAGATCAATTTCATGTTCGGGTACCACTAGTTGAGGGTTTACAAGACTAGTATTCCAATTATGGCACTCTGATGTTGCTACTGACACTATGAGTTCCTAGGGATTCTTTTTGTTGTCACAAATTCCTGAACTATGTTTATTGATATAATGAACTTGATCTTCTTGCCGTAGTATGATGAATTTTTATTCATCGTCATAAAAATCATACTCATCTACTCTTTATCAGAGGAGGATCATACAAAGCACTTGGGGATGGTTCTATATTTTCTTTGATAGCACCATCTTTATGTAAAACTATCAAATTTCAATTTCTAGATTGATGGGAATAATTTTTTAGAGCGTTTAATTTCTGATCATGTTTTATCAATAGACCCAGTGAAGATTGATGTGGTGCTTTTTTGGGATCCACTAAAGATCATTTCATAGGTGTTAATATTTCTTGTATTGGAAATGTGCTACATTAGGTTTTTGGAAGACATATCTAGAATTTTAGCCCCATTGACCACCGTAACATGGAAAGGAATGTTTTTTATCTGGTTAGATCTTTTCCAAAAGGCCTTAGAGGATTTGAGTCTATGGTTGAGAAGTGATAGGGTGTTGAGACTACTGTAGGCGGGAGTGGAGTACATAGTGTATTGTGATGCCTCAGGATCTGTTCTTGGTTGTGTGTTAATGCATCGACAGAATGTTATTGCATATGAGTCAAGGCATTTGTGAACCCATGATGAGAAATATAAGACTCATGACCTAGATCTAGAAGAGCTAGTCTTGTCCTTGAGAATGTGTAGGAACTAGATTTTTTTGGGAGATTTATGGTTTATTTAGACCATCATAGTCATACGTATGTCTTCATGCGGAGGGGACACCACCTAAGATAGTGTAACTGATTGTAGTTCTTGTAGGACTATTATATAGAAATAGCTTATACTTGAGAGAATTGAATTATACTAGAAGAATAAATTATTAGGAAGTCCCAATCCCTCTTAGTGAAAGATGCATTAGAGGAGTTGTATTCCATATATCTAACCATGATGGAGTAGTAAGGTACAATTTTTCTCCAATCAAGGGTGTTGGATCCTATAACTCAGAATAATGCCATAGAGTGTCAATTGGAAGACATCCATTGTGAGTTAATATGTGAACATCTCTCCATAGCTGAATTACCATGTGTATATTATGAAGGAGGTAATCATGTCATCTTTTACTTGGGATGGACGATGGTTCATGTCATGATGTGGGAGGAGGTGACGTGGGAGTTCCACACTTATCCCCTAGATGTAATTCATAATGTGGTAATTATGTATAAAGAACCTTCAGCACTAGTTTTTGGTGGTACATCATGAGAGAGAACATAGATGATTTCATCTATCGGTGCCTCTCATGTAAGCATGTGATGGTTGAGCACTAAGTTATAATAGGTTTGTTGCATCCCTTTGAGATCTAGTAGTGGAAGTGGGATAGTATATCCCTAGACTTTATGACATGCATTATGTTCATAGTAATGGTCTATGGACCCATATGTGTGATATTTAACCGACTCATAATGTTAGAACACTTACGTGATATTAGGGAGTAGAGCTCGCTAGAGATTTTGGGGTAGTTTTATGTATGGGAGGCCATTCTCCTTCATGGGGTTCCCTTGACGATTGTGTCTAATCTTCATGTGCAATTTACATAACGATTGTGGAGAGGCCTTAAATAAAAAATCATTTACCAAATGAGGATGAGTATAGTCTTTCACCCAAGAATGATGGGAAGACTGAGTGCGCTATCCAGGATTTCGTGGATATGTTCATGGATTGTGTGTTAAAATTTGGATAGAGTTGGGAGGATCACTTTCACTTGGTAGGTTTTTCATAAAAAAATAACTACCATGTAACCATAGACACATAAATTTTTGATTCCCTGTAAGTGAGATCATTCATGTTTCCCTTATAATCTAATGATATGAGAGAGACATCTCATTTAGGCTGAGATATGGTGATAGTTATGACAAAGAAGGTTTACGTTATGTACAAAAAGATTAAAATGACATTCAGAAGAGATAAATATTACACATATCATTATTTTAGGCCCTTGGAATTTGAGCGGGGAGACCATGTTTTCCTAAGAGTCTCCCCATGATGAGGATTTTGGAGGCTTATCTTATGATTCAAGCTATCCTCATGGTTCATCAGTCCATTTGAGATTTTATAGAGAATTGGAAAGGTTTCTTACCACCTCAATTTATCCCAAAATCTAGAGAATGTGCATGAAATATTCTCTATATCACAGATAAGGATATATTTTCATGGTACCTTCATGTCATCAAATGGGTAGAGTAGTACATCGAGGATGGACACTTTTTTAGATCACCCAATGGTGATCAAGGATTGATAACAATGGAACCTATGTGGACGGACCATCCCAATGGTCCATGTGTTGTGGCCACACAAACAAAAGTGCAGGAGAGAACATGGGAGTGGGAGAGTTAGTCAGGGACTCAGTATCCTGTGTTTTTTTAGTTTTACATTTAGAGGATGGAACATATTGAAGGATGGAATGAGGTGGCGACCCCAGTTTTTCATTGTAATACTATTACTGATTTCTAAATATATTTCTAAACATAATCAATGACATAGAGTGAGATGATGAGGCCGGTGTGTAAGGAATTAATTCTATAAAAATATTAAATATATTTTATTTTACATGTGTACAGTCTCTTAATGAAAATGTATTAAATATTAAAGGGAAACTCAGATAATGAAAATGATACCACGATTGCATCTAAAATTATCTTTTTACCCTATGTGCGACCTAAAATAAACTGCTGTGGGGAATTCGTAAATATCAACAATCGGATGTACATTTAGTGAGTTAATTATATAATTAATGTTTATTAATTAATTCATTTGACCTAAAAAAATTTCTTACAGATAAATCATTGTTTAAAATCGACCAGGTCTAGCCTCATAAACACAAGGATGATTCAAAAGCCTCCATTCTCTTTTCATTTGTGAAACACATTGGATGATGACGAAACTCTAAATCAGATCAGGTCACGATGCAGAGAAGAAAATGAAATCCTTTGATCATTTGATATCATGTTATTAGATAACCAATAATAAAATTTTTAGGTAGTACTTGTTAATATAATGTTTACATCTTTTTTATTAAATTAATTCATCATATAAATCCCTTATATTCTGATGCACCCATTGAGGATCCATTCTTTCTCTTATGTACCAATTTAATTGGTTATTCAATGTTTATAACCTGAATATCCCCATTCATGATTTTTATCCAATAAATATTGGTCAATTATGGTTTAACTTCTGTTATAGTGCCTTTCTCCATCAATTTCTTTAGGTTATTCACTGGTTGGACCCCACAGTCCTAGTTCGACATTTTCAGGCAATATTGAGCCCTAACGGGCCCCCATAATCATGAAGAAACAATGAAAGAGACGTGGATTGATGAAACATTGACGTATATAGAAATAGTTTTGAGTGTGGGGTATGTTTGATGATCGGAGACTGAATAATCATAGGTCGGAGTATCTGAGGTGAGTAGTGCGTACGATGAAGCCCTACAGATCGACAGAATCAGATTTCTATCCACAGAATGGACAGAAATAATGAATGATGGATAGATCCAAATATTTTTGGATTCATTGAGACTAAATCAAAGTATAATTTCTATATTTTAGACATAGATCAATGATTTTGATAACTATGAAAAACCATACTACATGTTGTTACTATGACGAACATACGACATGTATCCCCCATGCTATGATAGCTAGGGGTTTGAAAATATATAAAGATGGAATGTCATGTCTCTATCCTATATTCTATATACCTTATCCCATGATGGAAAAGCTATGTGGTAGAGAATATAATAAATACCCCATGTGGGAGTACATAGCCTGGCACACTGCTCTGTACCAAAGTACACTGACATAGGGTCAAGTACACAGACACATCCAGAAGGACATAGTTTGATCCTAGATAGATTGTATAGTTTGTTTATTCCCACATTACCGTGTGTACTTCTACCTAGATTTTTATCCATGTAATGGTTAGGGACACAAAAAAGTGTTGTAATGGTACTACACATCGTGTACTAATTTTATTCTTTAGATAAAACTTCAACCTTCCCTATCTCTAATATTTGAATTTGGATTTTTTCTTGAAAGTATCCTATACTGAGTGGATTTTCATGTAAAACATGATGGTTCTCTTGTTTCTGTATTTTTTATATGATGTGGATTGTTTTATGAATGAATATTAATTCAGTGATTCTCGATGATGAAAATGGTTACACAGGATCACAAGAGTCATCTTGAGTGGAGCCCTTTAACTGGACTGGGCATGGGTCCTAGGTGACTTTGAGAGTAGAAACCTCTATCTATTCTGTTCATGGGCCATATTATGACTGTCGAGTGGAACCCTATTACTATTCATGGAAGGGGTCCTCCACTGACTCCTGAATGGAACCGTGTACGTGGTCAATGCATGGGTTCTCCATCGACTCCTAATGTAAAACCCTCCAACCAACATAGGGAATGGGTCCTCCATATAATTATATACTGGAACCCTCAAGATGGGTTGGTCATGAGTCCTTTAACACAGGAGTGTAACCCTCTTACTATGCATGAAATGGGACCTCCATCAAATATTAGAGTGGATCTCTCCAATTGTGTCAGGGAATAGTTCCTCTGCCTAGCGATTGTGTCCCATCAGCTATGTGTCATACTAGTGAGGAGTATTTTGATGTTTACATTTACTTATGGGAAGATGAATGAGATTTTGGGAATCATTTATGGGATTTCATAACTATTAGAAATTATTTTCCTAGGACAAGATGTGATATGGATATCCACATTTTCTTATGTTTGTGATTTTTTGAGTAGAAATATATATATAAATATATCCATATCATTGTAATTTGGTACTCTACTTCCCTGGGTTACGAAGATGAGCATTGTGTGACACATTCATTCTATTTTTCTCTTGTCATGGTTGGATTGTTTACTCTCCTGGTATGGGTGGAAAAGACTCAACATATATTGAGTCCACTAACCATGTCATTCCCACTACTCTTGGAAAATCATACTCTTTATCTTGCTTTGGGTTGAGCTACATATTATGTACTGTAAAACTATATTTCTTTTCCTATTGAATCTCTTAATTTTTTCCCTTAATCTTTAGGGGTTTCTTACCATGTATGGATATACTAGCCATGATGGGATTTTCCCTCTGTTGTTATGTCTTATACAGACGACGGATAGGTCGGTGGTGACATTAGAAGAACATAGAGAGACTTGGTGTTGTGGACAGCATATGGTGGTCTAATCTTGGAGATTAAGAGTTACGCTCTATCAGAAGTCTACTTTTCCATTTCTATTGGTTTGGGATGTGTTTCTCTTTGGGCGTGTATTTTTTCCATTATTTTTTATTTTACACTACCACACCCTTTTAATTTCAAAAACAATTACATGAATGGTTGTTTCCCTAGTGTTTATAATCTTTTACTAATATTATTCTATACTTTTACATAGATATGAATGTGTGAGTGTGTGTAGGTACATAGGTAAAGGCCTCCAATTTAGGACATGACTTCTGGTTCTTGTCCCCACCACTTGGCCAATGGAGGTGGGCTTGGGGTAGTTGGAGTTCAATCCATGGCCATGGTCGAGTCGTGATATTGCAACTGAAACATCTCACCATTGACTTGATATCCTTATCTTGTTCTTGGATTGTTTTAGACTATTTTCATTGTAGTCATAAACCTCCTGACCAAACATACCACATCAGTAACAATTTCTGGATCCTTATAAACATTCACCAATATGTATTTTTTCACATATGGGATAAGTCTGTAGATTACCAATAAATTATTTGTATTATTATTCTACATATACTAAAACCCTGCCCATTTATTACCCTTTTAATATCAAGGTAAATATGTTTTGGAAAACAACATCCCATATTTTTTAGAACAATGGATACTTTTCCCATAACTTTTAATTTATCATGTATCCAAAGCCTTAAAAGACTTGGTTTATGTCATAAGTAAAATAGATTAATGTTTCTATTAGGGTCTAAAATAAAATCAAGAACATACTGGGAAAATAATGTGATGTTTTCTTTATATGTAGCCACATAATCATTATCCTTTTTATTTAATTCCTAGAATTGTTTCCCTATACTAATATCATGATCATTAGGGAAATATGTCTCAAAGAAGATATTATTAAATTTTTCCCATTCAATAGTTTCAAGCTCATTATTATCTCTAGTAATAAAAATAAAATACCACCATTAATCAACTTGACCATAAAAATGATAATGGTAAATTATTACCTTTTTATGTTCCAAACATCCCTTGACTTAAAATATCTTTTGCAGGGTATCATTCCATCCTTCAGCAACCACAAGATTGTATGATCCCCAGAATGATAAGGGATTTTTTCTCATGAAACACTCCACTATAGACATTTTTCTTCATGGTGGATTGGGTTCCTCTCTATCATGGATACCACCTTTATTTATAGATTGGTTTAACTATTCCATCACTCTAAAAAACTATTCTATTCTAATTACATCAAACTCAGGATGTTGATTTGGAAGGATATTTTCCTCATGATGTCTTCCCACTATAAATCCATTATTTCATTTATGAAAATATATTGTAAAATAAAATAATTTAGATGAGGAAACATGGTAATAATAAAATAATACATCATTCCAATATATCAGTAAGGGAGAGTCATTCAAGGTCATGTTAATGTCATTATACTAACCTATAAATTCATTTAAACAATCATCTAATACCAATTATAAGGACACATCTTTAAACATTAAATAATCATGATTATTAGGTGAATAATTAATTTTATTACATTTGAGGATCTTTTTAGGTTTATACATTTAAAGAATTAGGTCATAAATCATACATAACAACCCCATATGACACAAGTCGACACTTCCCATTAGTATCCACTTTCCCCATAATATAAAATTTTCAAATAAATTATGATTTCCTTTCATGTAAAATATCCACAGCATTCATTGTGAAATCTTACTTCCCCTTACCCTTCCTTAAACTATGTGAAAACATATCAAAACATGGGATGGGAACAAAAATTTCAGTAAGGGGAAATAAAGGAAATACATTGTTTTTCTAGAAAAAACATGAAAACTCATATAATACTTTCCTTTATCGTGAATTTTCATTGAGCATATGAAATAAAACATTTTCACATGAAACCACACACACTTTTTCCTCAAAAGAAGCCTAAATACATATCATGAAATTAAAAACACTTTTATAACATAGAGAATCATATTCACAACCCATTTTATACATTTTTCAGAAGAAACTAGAGACTAGTTAAATTCATAGGGGAAAACCTTTAATAATATTCTTTTTATTTCATATTATTATATGGAACATTACCCAATACATTGGATCTCGATCTAAGAGAACCCATTACTTAATATATAATATGATCACCAGACACAATTTGGGTTTCCCCATTATATTAGTTAAGATAGGCCCACCCAGAACTATATAGACCACCACCATCATATAAGATGTAATAATCCCACCTAGTGTTATATGGGTGGCCCTATCTTATAAGCTATAATGGGTCACCAAACACTATAAACACACAACCTCCTCTAATGTATATTTATCAAGGAGGATATAACGAATAAAAAATTAATACATGCACTTTTCCATCATTAATCATTTTAAAAACAGTTTTAATGTCTTAACCAAATTAGTTTTGGATATCAAAATACCCTTTTCATTTATAAACCCATTTTGAAAACCAAAATACTCTTATATTTTTAAAACAATTATCAATACCAAATTACCCAAAAATGGTTAAAGGGTTTTTGAATGATACATTAAAGATTGAAAAGGAATATAGTAATAAAATAACGATAACGATGATATAAAAATTCATTTTCATCGTAAACGTTAGAAATATAAACTTCATTTTTCCTTTTTTCAAATCATTCGGTACAAAAAACATGAAAATGAAACATTCCAAAATTAAATTAAATATAGTAACAGTGATATAAAAATTTCTTTTCAAAACTTTTATGTCCATATAGAAACTTTTTAAAAATAATTATGAAAAAATGGACATGAGAGAGAATGTTTTGTAATCGAAAACATTAAAATATTAAATTTTTTAAATAAAAGTTACTTATCAATTTGGAATGACTTGAATCGTAAGACTCATGATATAATAAAATAAAAAGAAAAAACTATTATTATAATAAATAAATTCATCATATAACACATCAAAGGGGTTGTATATACACCTTTCTAAAGAATTTTGGAGCGTTAAATAAAAACATGCCTCAATGAGAGGAAATTGAGTTGAACTCTCTTACCTTGAGTAAAAATTGTCACGTGTGTCTTTATATTTATTAATAATTAAAATATGATAATTATTTATTTTATTTTGAAGCTATTTAAATTTTATTATTACTTTTGTTTCACTTATTAAAATTTTGTTTTCAATTAATTAGTAAATTAAATTTAGGTGAGTTGTTTGGGCAATATTTGGCTTATGTGTAAAAATGTCATTGGACGGTTTATTGTGGTCAAAGAGGTAATTAATTAGACATACCCATAATAAAGATCAGGAAATATTTATCAAATTTATGAATCAAATATACTTTTAAGACCAATTATGAAATATGTTTTTGAGAAATGAAGTATGTAATAATCATGAAGACAATAAGTCATTCGTATGCATGTGTAATGTTTAAAATTTTCAATGATCAGTATTGAAAAGAGGTATGTAATATTTTATGTTTCCATAATTATCATAATATAATATATCCCATATTTGTTCCCTAAATATACTTATATATATCATCCATCTGGTGTGGTCATTAAAATATGCTAATATCTCTTCATGAAGGTGGTAGTCAACACATTCATGAACGACTATGTAATTTCTCGGTGAGTGAAAAGGTATGAAAGATAATTATATATTATCATTTCAAAATGATATATATATCATTGATATGATAATAAATTCATTTATATTACATATATTTATTATCTTTACCCTTTTCACTTTCCATGTAAAACGTTAGTGAAAAATGAATCACATCACTTTGTAGTAGTCTACCATATGCAAAAACAATGTTATATTATTCCCTACATAATTAAAGGTAGAAAATTTATATTTAATAAAATGAATCTGTATGTATAATAATGTTATAAATAAAATATTTATACTTTATATCCATCATCATAACCATCTGTGAGAGTTCGTATTTTAAAATTTTAATAACATTAGTTCACGAGATGGTAGTCCACCGTATACACAGATAATGATTCTGTAACCCATTTTATGGAATATAAGAAGAATTTATAAAATTAAATCGACATAATAACAAATAATTATATAAAATATAATTACTTTATCATATAAATATATTCATTAATGATTCATTGTGGTGGTGGATGAAATAAAATCAAAATATTCATTGGCGAACATAACCTTTTATTCAGATAAATTCTTTTGGTTTGCCGAAAATTAATATTAGGTTATATTTCTTCCCAAAATAATGATTCTTCTATGAGAGGATAAAATTTTTTTTATTGGTTTCAATAGGGTTTGTTCTAGACAAATTGATTGAGAGGTCTGAAGAAGTGAAGGGAGTGATTTTCCTTTTATAACTGAGGAGGTGTGGATTTTTTTAAATACCCAAAAGTATTCACATTTGGGAAGACAATATTAACTAATGTGGCTCCATAATTGATTAATAATGGAGGGTATGGTTTATGTTTTGATAAAAACCTACAAAATATAATAGAATCATATTTTTATCATATTTTTTCATAATATTTAAATCTACTCAATTTTACCATTTTAATTTTTACCACGGCAACATATGTCCTTTTCTTTATATAGGTAACTTATACTTTATGAATAAAATAAAATTATATTTAATAGATAAAGAAAAAATTTTGATTATAAATTTTATATCCAATTTATTAAATAAAAATCCAATGTTTCTAGAAAATTAATTTAAACAAAAATGCATATAATGTGAATTTTTTTTAAACCATCACTATACTAAAATAGTTTTTACTATTTAGTGGTAAATAGTATAATTATAAAATAGGAATTTATTCATGAATGAAAATAAAAATTTAAACAATTACAGATTACATAGTATAAGATTATACTTTTAGAAAATCTAAATCATTAAATAAAAAATAAATTATTACAAAATAACATTAATATCAATTTTGACATCATTAATTTAATTTTAATTGTATAAAATATCAATAAACTGATCTAATTCAGTTTTATTATTTTAAAACCTATTTAATATCTTATATTAAACTACATAATTAATGTAAAACAATAATTCATTCAATTTACATCACTTTTAATATTTTCAGTATCATTTATTTTATTAAATTATTAACTAAATAGTTCACGCATTGATGTTTCTTAAGAATTTAAAGTAATTATTTCTTCTTTGAAAATTTCAAATAAATAATCATGATAAAAAAACTAATTTAAATTTTAAAATTATATTTACTACAGATCATATGATGATTTCCCCTTTCTTAAAGTTTTATAGATATTAAACTCATGGAAGATTTATTTTTCATCTATTTCTTTACTTAACTTATTATATGGGTCACATTCATGGGAAAATGTACCAAAAACTCATAAAAATAGAGAATATGGTTATAAGGTTCTATATATATATCTGATGGGTTTCAGACTGATTTTTAAGTCATTTTAACCCTTCTATTATGGTACCCCCGATACACTGATTTTTACCTTATTGACGATAAATAATTTTAACTATTTTCACTAACAAGGATGGTAATTAATTAATTTTAAATTATTAGATAATAAAAATTATGGTGATTATGAATATGGTACCCATTTAAAAAAAATTAATATAAAATATTGGTAGGATTGTATTTAAAATATATCTCCAAATCATGATGAGAAAGAGGGTTTTCAATGAGAAAAGTGTTATAGAGTTTATAGATTTTTTATGTCACAATTCAATATAAAAAATATTTCAACAACCTAAATTTTATTAATGGGTATATAACTAAAAGAATTTTACATAAAACCAATTTATAATTTTATTTAGCTTTATAAATAAAATAAATAATGAGGTATTTTTCAATTAAAATTATGTATTTTTCAGTTTTTATCAAAACAATTATACTCATTTAAAATGCTCCAAAAATTAAACAGAAGATAATTTGGATATTAAGATTTCAAAAAAAGAATTTAAATTTATCAAATTCATTTTATAAAATTTCCAAAAATTATATATGTTATTTCTTTACAAAATTAATATTTTTTTATAAATTAATGTATTTTTGAAAAATAACATTACATTACTAAAAATTGATTGATTTTTTACTAAACATTTTTCAATAATTTTAATTTATTAGAATATATATATATCGAGTATTTAAAACTATTCATTACCACGAATTTAATGGAAATTTTTTAATGGTGATATATTTTTTTGTGTTGTTTCATCTCGGTGTTGTGTGTCCTTCATGTTATCGAGAATAAAATTATCATGGTTGTGTGTACCAAAAGCTATTGAGGAAATTAAATTTATTCAAAATTAAATATATATTAATGTAATGGTATGTTATATTCTCTTCTAAAATTGATTTAATATTTATTATATCCTATCAAACATATTTTTATTTTTTAAAATCACAGGGTGTTATAGTTTATCTATTGTTTGAATATTTGAATTGTTAATTCATATATGTGTTTATTACTTTTTTAATATTAATCAAAATATGTTTTCTTATTTTTGATGATCATCGGTTTTATTTTAATTTCGTTAAAATATAATTTTGGAATGTCATACCATTCATATAAGGAAATAACTATTTGGTATAATATAAGGATCAGTAACATTCCACCAGGGCTCAGATTTGATTTTTGTTATTATGTGACACCTCACGATTTTAATAAGTTTTTCATTTTAGAAATATAATATATTGAACAGATTTTATCACATTAAAAACTAAACTAAAATTAAACATGAATAAATATGACATTTATAAAATATGTGTTGAATATGAGGGTATAAGTTAAAGTAACTAAATTATGAAATATATGTATAAAGGAGAATTTATAGAATCTTATAATAGGAGTCCTTATTATAATGGCGATTTTTTTTGTCTTAGAAGGGAAATAAATTCTCAATGATATTCAGTAGATCAATCCCATGATAAAATTTAACAAGTGAAACATGGCTTAAATTTTTTTATGGGATATGTTCAATCTCATGGAAATAAATATGATATTCATGCCAGTTAAATCACCACCTTTGGTGACCACTATTTCTAATATTACACTATGATCTTATGTTAATTTTTTGAGATGTTTTTTATAAGATGGATGAATAATATAACAATATAATTATTAATGTGATGTGTATTCTCATCATTATTTTAATGATATTTTTCGGGTATGAAATAATAATATATTCAATTTATAGATGCAAAAAAATATAAAAGTAATTCCATTATAAATTAATTTTTTTAAAACAAACATTGATAAGTTTTATAAATTTATTCATGTTAAATGGATTCCATAATAGGATTAAAAAATTACATATAGGTAATAAGTTCAATTTCATTTATTATTAAAAAATAAGATAAACAAGTAAAAATTAATCCCCAAGGAAACTTTTAAATTGATTATAAAATGTTTAATCAATAATTACTGTATCAAAATATAACAAAACCTCATATCTAAATGGTTGGATGAATGATTAATTAAACTGACATAATTTTTAATCTATAGTAATAAATTTTGGATCAAATTTTTATGTAAATGAAATATGTTTTGTTATATAAAACATATTATTTTCCAAAAGGCCACCCCTCTCACCTATAAAATTATCCCTTCACTACCGCACATATACTAACACCTAGAGCCACATAGATAAATAAACTCTACCAAAAAACTATTTATACCTCTTTCAAATGTTATATAGATTCTATTCTCACCAAAATACCAATCTAGGAAGGCTTATGGTGTGGTCTATAAAAGGATATCATAGGAAGAGTTATTTAATTTAACCAATTTCATTCATGTTTCATTCTTATTACACCTCATCCAAATTTATTATTCACATAATTATATAACAAAATAAGTGTCATTTTTGTAATAAAATTTTATTATGTTGATGGATTAACCAATATCTACCTTAATCAAAATCATTATAATATTAAAACGTCATTCATGTTATGGTCGGACTATCATATCCCTGAACGATGTAATTAATTTATCATTTCCACATTTTATGGAGAGTTATAAAAATGGATTTAATGAATAAATATGATATTAACGACATAAGTAAGATTTCGGATATGTAAATTAGTCATTCTATTTAAACTATTAATAATAATTATTGATTATAAATTTAACCTCTTAAAACAAGAACACTTATACACTTTGCATAATTTGAATGAATTTTTTAAAACCTATTGAAATGTTAAAAAATTATACAATAATGATAAGGAAAATATATCTAAATAATTATAGATATTATGAATCTATTATGTAACTCTTTTAATCACAATTAATATATCAAATCAGTTAGGTAGAACTAATCAAACTACCCCAAGTGGGCGATGTTAGAACAAACTATACAAAAAATTAATGATATAAGATAATATATTGAAATTAATATTTAAATTTACATAAAAATTGTAATAAATACATTATTTCATAATCCTAATTTTGTTTTTCAAGAGGATAAACACAATCACCATTCAAGTCTATACTTAAGGTATATGTTCTCAAACTCAATGATAATTCATTTAGATAGGCTCCTTATTATTCACATCTTTTATAATATATAGTGTAAATACTATCATATTTTTTTATTATATGCCTAATAATTTGTTACTCATTATAGATTCTTATGTATATAATCCTTCCCTTTTTCTTTTCCTTCAATATATACATTACTTGATTCATAAGGCTTGTTGTTAACTTAATTTATTCCCATTATGTTCAAAACCTTTATTCCTGAGCTTCATAATTATATGTTCCTTTATTACATCATATGATTATATTTAATTGTATTACCAATTTATTTATAGGGTTATAATTATTTCTGGCATTTCACCTTCCTTCAGATCACAAGTCTACCATTTAGTTTCTTGTTTATGGACTCAACCATATATCTTCTTAATGGTCTCAAATATTTCTCCACCATCTCTATATTAATTTCACTATTTTAGGAATTTTTTTCTAAATAAATAAAATAATAATTTTGAAAATTTTATAATATCTATGAATTTATTTAAAAAAATATTCAAAATATTATTTTTAATGTTTCCCACATGGGTTATTTTTCATTTTCTTTGCAAAAGTATGAAAAGAATCACATTTTTAATGTTTACAAAATAATATCCATTTCTAGATTTTATAATAATTTTCATTAGTGAAGCTTCCTCTCTAATTGCACATGGTTTTTCAAATAAAATAATATTTCATTTTTTCTATTATTTTTATATTTTTAAAAAATGTTTAATATTTTAGAAATATAAAGAAAGGTATTTCATTCCACTTATGAATATTTTTATACTCCACTCCACATTTCTTATATTTGAAATCATCTATTTTATAGTTTTAAATATATAGAATTATTTAAAAATAATGGTTTTCATTGTAATTTTTCAAACCTTTAAATGAATCATTATATGTGACCAAAGAGTTTGTTTTTATAACCATGTAAAACGACATTATATAATTTAACATCAATTTTCCTCTACAAATCTATGATATCTATTTATTTATGAGTTATGTTTTCTGTTTTAACCACTAAATTATTTTATGATTTTATCATGGATACCTATCCTTCTCGATAAGGGTTATGTGTAGAATCTTCATCTTAAAAGAACTCATCAATTGGCTGGATACTGATGATACTAGTACCATTATAATTACTCTAAATACACAAAAGGATATTGACTAGCAGTGGTGGTTTTAATTGTTACCATAGGGAGACTATTTCCCACGAATAGAGTGAAAAATAATATATGAATAACAAAACATAAACCAGAATAATAAATAATTGGAGTACATAAAATAAATAAATAAATGAAAATGTTCTATGAAATGAACATGCATAAGAATAAAATCATTAAGACTCATGGTCATGCAAGTGTAAAACAATGATCACCCACTAGGATGATCTCATATATATTCATTAAATAAAAAAAGACCTTGTAGCACTGTAGACATCCTCGACCATCATATCATGCAATATATGAAACATATCTTAGTTAACATGATCAATCATGATTTACCTAGCCTCTGACCAAACTAAACTAATGATTTGTAATGCCGGATTAGGTTCTCATGATATATATTCACCTGATTAGAGTGTGATTATAACTCACTAGCTAATCACCAACAATATACCATACAAAAAGAGTAAATTTATATCATGTGTGTAGGATACATTTTCATCATAATAAATAATTATAGTAGGATTACTTCAATAAATAGCCATTATCAAACATTTCATTCTCACATGACTCTTATGATTAACTATACTTCCTTGGACTAGAGTTAGAGTTCCTATATGGAAGTCACATTATTGTTTCAGACAATGTCATTCCCAATAACCATATAGTATTAAGCATAATATTTGGATCCTTGGGAGTATCCAAAAGCATTCTAATAGTATCATGTATAAATCTGATCCTAATGAGGTAGCACAAAGAGATCAATTTTAATCCCAATTCATCGTCGATTCATAGTTAGTATTCCTAGTAAATTAATTGTCTTTATAAATATTCATCAACTCTTAGTAGGTGGTCAAATGTAATCTATTGAAATTAGGTCAGATCAATAACTCAAATGAGTTAATACTATGCAATAAAAATTCATAAATGACATCACTGATCCATGTGTGGTTAACCTAAGAAATATATTGTCATTGAGATTAAACCCCAATTCCTAAGAGGTAATACATTGAATTCAATATTCATTTGGAATCATCACTAATAACTTTGAGGTAATATTTGGGGATTAATAATATCTAGATTAATTTCATATCCAAATATCTAGTTCAAGGCATCCCATTGATCTCATATATCTCCGTTGGAAGTGTGTCCCACTTAAATAATATCACATAACAGGGGTTTGAATCTAAATAACATGACCTTTTATAATCACAATTATAAAATACACACACTATCAACTCAAATTCTAAGGTGGATTCTACAATCATCACTACCCATTTTACATAAAAACCATCTTAGGGATTATTATACCCCTAAGAAATCCTTTATTGTTTCCATGGTAACATCATAGGTTGGTCACTGCAATAGGGCTCAATTACCCCACTCTCATCTCTGAGGACAACACTCATCACTTAGATAGTATATCATCTTTTATAACTATCTCAATTTCTACACAGCCTCATTGAAATCATAAGACAATCATCATTGGATGTGGTCTTAAAAGATGGAATGATGCTTATATCTCTTCATTAATCATCTCACGTCATTCATCTCATCCTAATCTATCCAAAAACAATATTAGGAATTCCCAACTAGGTACTCTCATCCCAACGAGGGATGAAAACTCACCCCATGCTCATATCTATTGTCCAAATGAGATGAATTCATCTTACGGTAATCTCACATACTTTTAGGGTAAACCAATCCTAATTAATATCATTCCTCTACTTGGAGGATACTTAGGGAAAATAACTAGGAAACATATGTTCATTGAAATCATTTATCTATGAACACGTTGCGTATATATATCAGAATTAATAACTGTATAATAAGTTAACTAACCATCTATATCAGAGCAGTTATGCTAATGAACAAGGTTCCATCATGGACCTTACAGCTTATTCAGTAATGGTATTTCATTTAAATCGACTAATTATCATTAATAATATTATTTATCAACCTTTTTTGTGAGAACACATGTCACATGAAACTATAAAAATTCACAATACAAAAGTGAAAATGTATATGGACCAGCTACCTTAATTACAATTTTATTTCATTTAAGTGTTCCCAGTAAATCTCAACAAAATCTCATCCTATTCCAATAGTCATAACCTATAATCATAAGTCCCTTACTCATGGATAAAATTGAATTTAGTTAATTAAAATCATGAATAATTTATTAAAATAGTATAATATAATTTATAATTAGATAAAATTAAACATAAATACCTAATAACTCTCTTTGTTATCCAACCAAAATAAAGCAACAATAGATCTCCAAAATCTCATTTCATGATCCAATCACATCATGATAAAAATACCTAACATATTATATTGATTCAATATCAAATTTAATTTAATTTTGTCAAAAAATTCAAATAATGACTTATATTAGCATACCACAACAAATACATCATGCAATGATGTGTAGACCTCACCTCAAAAATGTATTATATTCAACACATGAAAAATCACAAACATTATCACCATATTATATCATGATCCTATAGAATCAACACTAAACCCATACATAGAGTTTCTTAATTCATAGAAGAATGAAATATTGAATAATTATTACAGAAATAAAACTGATAGACCTTCTAAAAATCACCAAAAATAACACTAAGAACCCTCTAAATTCAAAAATAAATGATGGAGGTAGAAGGGAGGGGTAGATAGATCATGCACATGTGGAGGAATAAAAATAGATGCTACCCTATTAAAAATTAAGAATTGTTAAATGGTCCTTTCAAATATTTTTAAGGGATGTTTTTTCCCATTATTGGATAAACCTTGCACCAACCATATACCCTTTAGTATACAAGGCCATCACTCTCACACAGTTGGGTTGCACTGTTATCCAATTGATATTCTAATAATGAAAAAATTCCCATGAACACAATTTGGTGGTTTTTCATGATTTTTCTACAACCATGAACCAACCATCTGCTAATCCGAAGAACCATAACAGTCCAAATGATTTTCTATAAAATCATCATGGTTATCCCTTAATCACTCTCTATCTATGATAACCAACAATATTATTTAAAATCCTAAATGAAAAACTATACATGTTTAGTGTTTTGAAATATTTATCCTAACCATGAACAACAAATAGTTAACCGTGGAGGATAACCTCTAAGTCATCCTAAATTTTACCTAAATCTCGTAAGACTATCCTGGGAACCCAACAACCTATTAAGCCTCAATCCATATCCAAAAACATCAACTCGGTATACTATAACTCTTGTATTATTTTTATAAAACAAAATTCATAAAATCCTCTAGGTCTCAAAATTCAAAATTTCAAATTCCCTATTTAATTTTTAACTCATAAAGAAGTTGAGTTGTAAAACATATCCACCATAACACTATTCATCCCTTGAAATCCTCAATGGGTTTTAAAAAATTAATTATAACCTTATTGGTGGCCAATAAATTCTATATTTATCATATTCTATCGTCCCACATTAAATGAGCTCTTGTTGGGAACTCGCAACATGGGACTCAATATTTATCAAAGGCTGAGATATCAATCATCACTCTTACCAAAACAATGCGAAAAAACTTAATTATTCATGTCATTAAAAATAATCCATTGTGTAATTATAAAATTCAGCCATAGGATTATTGAACACCACACTATAAGTCTCTTCTCATAATAGTTGATTCAAATCTATAGTGCACCACACCATCAAAATAACATACTAAAACACAATTCTAATTTCCCAATGACCCACCCAGTGATGTTTCTACCTAATTTCAAAAAAAATTAATCAAAACACCATTTAGTAATCATATATAATACTTCTATAAAAAACTCTAGAGTTTACCTAATGATCCACTCATATATTCCCTAGGAAAAATTTAAAACACTAAAAAAATCACTAGATCATCCAAACATCAATATAGAATTTCAACCGCAAATCTTTGTGTAATTCCATGATTTCATCTTCTATCAAGAAAATGACCACCTTGGTCACACCCAAGCATCACCACAGATTCAATCTGACTCATTCTCGGGTCAAATCCAAACCATCCTAATATTGATTCCAATACTTGAAATTCATCCAATACCTCATATAAATTCATAATCTTGTGTTAGAAATGGGACCATATAAATCAGATTCATCATCTCACATTCATCTAAAATCCACCTAGTCCAACTAATGACTAGTAATACCACAACAATGAACCTACCAAAATGAGGTTCATACAACCACTACTCACACTCCATCCATGGACACACATAATGATTTGATGTGGAAATACCATTAATACATGGGTGATAATAAAAGACATTGCCCAGCACCCATTCCCATCACATGGGAACTTCATTCATGGAATTTGATGAATCTACAAGTACAATGAGGGTCACACAGTCTAGGGAAAATGTATCACTCCCCAAAATATGGAATTACTTATACAACTCTTTGATAAAATCCTCAATAGGATAAAACATCACGCAGGTTTCACTCCTCCTAATCCATGCTTTTCTACAATCAAATATGTGCATTATTCCATTATTTTCATATCCTTATCACATAGTAGAGACTCCTCATCCACATCAAATCACTTGGTCTCCTATCCCATAATCATTACATCATTATTACACATTGAAAATATGTCTCGATGCATTACCTCAGGTTGATCCCATCTCGAAATCCTAGTCCATATCTGATGTCGCCTCTCACCATAGAGGGAAAATTCCCGTTTCATCATAACTATTAGGGAATAATGCATACAAATGTTCCATCAGACTCATCACTCCTCAACCAAAACATGTTCTCCAACATATTAAAACATCTAATGGAACTGTGGATTACTGTTTGATGATGGAATGATCTCATCCAGGTCAGAAGGTTTTAAGCACCATACCACCAGATCATACATTTTAACTAATGTTTACAATTGTTTCAAATCACAAAATACAAGATCACATAACTAAATACTAAAAATGATTGCAACATGTAAAAATCATCGAGCCAATAACACCCACCAATTCTTCTTAACAAAAATTTCATATTTCTCCTCCGCCATCATATAATACATGATCAGCCTCAAATAAAAAACATTCAAATATCTGAAATATCAACCCATGATCTATCTATATTAGATCCTATTGTCTAAGATCAAAATATAATATATCATCAATAATATATATATGAAATTTTCTAGGCCATGAATCCTATCGATCATATCCTCTGATGCCAAAACTGGTTATAAAACCCCCCAAGTGTTTTATTTCATGAAGGCCTAATGTGCTGCATAGTTTAATACCTTATACCGTGTATCAACTTCCATGATCCTATCTAATAATACAAATAATTAAACCTTACTTATCAAAATTAGGTAATACACAACCCATGTTAACCCATGGTTGATTAACCTTGTATAGAAAAACACATCTTATCTGTAATGAAAAAATCACCAATATCGAAAGTTACAGCTCAAAATAACTATTGTCTCCCACCTACTTCATTGGTTTAATCTCCCAAATTCCATAGCCTATGGGAAACACATCTCTTTTACCACCCTAAATTTCACAAAATAACTCATTATCAAATTAAACCCTTCCTAGGGCCATAAACATACCATGCATCGTAAAATAAGACATCATCCTTCTATGGAAACAATCCTCACAAAGAATATGTATACAAGCCTACCCCACAAGGATCACAATATCATCAAGTTATATAAATTTATATAATTTCATTACCCTATGAAAATAAATATCCACGATTCCATATTCTTGGAATTTGGTTAAGTATAAAGTCACCAAAAACAGTATGGGAACCCCCATATTAGTTATTGTTGATACATTAAGTAATAAAAACTATTTTTTCAAGGGATCAGAATCATAATGAAACACATGGTGGCTTTTTCATAAAGGAAAACAATGTATGCACCAACTTACTAATCTTCACTATAAATCCCTTATAATATGAATTGCATAGTCATCATCATAAAGAATCTCTCCATAGAATCCAAATGACCTATCATTATAGAAAATAAATTTTTCTTCAAATGAATATAATTACACCAAATATTTGTATACGATACCACCATATAATTTAATATTTCCACTTTGTACAGTTTAACCAACATTGTTTTTGATATAATTCACCTATAGATAGAAGTATTACATTTTAATCATGCCTTCCAAATATGATTTAAAAACATAGACTCTTTCAAACAAACCAATAGACTAAACCAAAATTAATAATTGAATCTAAAACTCTGGGTTCATAACATGAGGATAGATCACACAACCGTAAAATGGGGAACCCTAAATTTAAATCTTATATCTATGGAAACACGAAATTTCTACTGGAAATGGTGTTCATGACACACCGGTCAAATATTCATTACATGATCTAATACATACTTTATCTCTATCCAGCTTCACCAAAGATAGGTAGCCATAAAATGTAGAAAAATACTAGGATATCAATCACATAAAATCTCTGATAAAACAATGTGAAATCCGGATGTTACTCAAAATTTAGGGTTTTCACTTGTCACACTACTGGGACCTTTGGTGTGTCATGTGTATGCCAAAGACTATCAACTAGCAATGATGTTATCGAGTGTTACCATATAGAGACTATACCCTGATAATAATTATAAAACAAAGTAAAGTGATAAAATAATTAATCAACACTACTTTATTAAATTAACATGAAGAATCATACAATCATACATATTCATGGTCATGAAAATATATAACACTATTCACTGACTAGTCCAATCACATGTAAAATAAATAATATATTAAATGATATGAAGGCCCAACTTCTTTCATTGATCCTCACCTCATCTAGAATATAAATTCTATCCTAGCTATCTATCTCGATCATGGTACACTAGGCCACATCATAACCTAAATCTATGAGAATTGGTGTCTGATCAGGTATTTATATATCATGGTTTCCAACGGAGGATATGAGTGAAACTGAGTAGGGAAACACAAATGAATTCATGTATTCAACCAAAAAAATATAGTGCACATTATCAATTGATATTTTTTCTAGATAAAAATATAAAGTTTGGAAGCATAAATATATAACCACTATCGATCATCAGGATATAACATTACACCTAGGACCAACTACAATTTCATTGGCCAGTGTCAATGTGTCTCGTATAATGTGATTGAATCATGAACTCAATTACTTGGCCCAATGACCATATAGTAGTAGTTTTAAATGATATATCCTTTGAATTATCCAAAGTAATAACATTAGTATCTATGATAAATTTGATCCTTATGAGGTAATTCATGGTGATAAATAGTCATCTGATGAAATTTTTTATTCATAGAAATTGATCCTATGCAATCAATATTCATGGTGTGTCATCACCAATTCCAAGAAGGTAATCCAATGAAATATATAGTAACCAAGAATCATCTTTGATGCATAAAAATTAATCCTCGACAATTAATTGTCATAATATGTCATCATTTATCCCCAAAAGGTGATCATAGGAATTCTATAATCATTAGGTTTCATCTCTAATTCCTAAGAGGTGATCTTGAGAAATTAAAATTCGTCCAGAGTCACTATAGACCCTCAAGAGGTAATCTTGATTGATGCATAATAGTTGGGTCAATCCCATATCAATGAAGCTAATCCATGTAATCCCTAAAATCTCATACATCTTAGTGGGAAATTCTCTACACCAAAATCTTCTCACATAACCTATGATAGACTCTAATTTTAATTTCCTCTCATAATAAATGTTATAATGGGATCACACCATTGAATTGGGTTCTATGGATAAACCCACAATCATCATTACTCATTTTTCATACAAACACTCTTACGAGTCCTCCTAGGTCACATTATAGCATAATGACCCCACATGTTTTATAATCTCCCATTATCATCACTCTGGATGAAAAATAACACTTGGAGTGTATGGATCCCTACTACACTATCACCATTACAACACAACCACATTGGCATCATAAGACAAACATCACCGAACAATGTCTCGAGATATGGAATCGTGATCATCTTGCCTCTAGGGTAGTCTCAGGTCAGTCTACTCACCCTAACATATCCATAATCTACCTAGTTCATACCCATTGAATTACTTTCATCCCATTTGGGGGGGGGGGATTTCCACATTCTCTTCTAAACAATTGTAATTTCATTAAGGAATCTCAAGGTTATCTCATGGACTACCCAAGAAAACAAATCACAATTCATCACATTCCTATGCTTTAAAGTCATTAAGGGAACCTATTCAGGTCCCTTATGTTTATTGAAATAAATAAATTATCTCCCCTTTGGGAATTTATATAACAAATTATAGATTTATAAACAATTCCTCTTCTATTAGTGGTCGAGGAATCAATCAAGTTCATAAGGATCCATTTTCACCCTTTTCACGTTTTTTAGTCTATGAATTTATATTAAATTAAACATTTTACATTAATTATAAGTTTTATCAACCTCTTTGGTGATACCTAATGTCACATGAAATAAAAAATGTTCAAAATACAAAAGGATATCTGCATAAGGACCACCATTCTCAATAACTAAATTATTTCATTTTTGGGTAGACTGAAAAATATTTCCCATTCTCGTCCAAGTCTAATGGACTTCTCCCATCATCCCAACTCCCTAATGTATTCTAAACAAACTAATTTAACTACTAAAAATTATTTATAATTAATTAAGTAAATTTGAAATAAATATTCTGAATAATTCAACTAGAAATAAATGCATAATTACTCAGTTGGAGCTCCCAACATAGGGAAACCACAACCAATGGCATGCCAATGCCTTATTTCTTGCTCCCAACACATCTCACTAAAAATCACTAACAATATATATAGATTCAATGTACAATTTAATTTAACTAGGACATCATGTAACCACATATAGCCATCCCCTAGAATCATCCATTATCCTTTGAATAATAGAGCCTCATCATTATCAAATGATTACACCATTCATCAAAGGAATCAATATTGAATCCTTATTCTTGGTCATCCAAATCATATTAGGGAGCAATATATAACAAGAACATAGGCAATAAGAGGAAGATGCATAAATAAAATTAATTGAATCCATGCTATGAAGTTCTAAAATCCAAGGATAAATAAAAGCGTTAACGGGAGTGGTGGATGACCTATGCATATTTAATGGAGAATTAGGCATGGATTACATCTTAAAAATTTCTGATGGAAAATAGTAATTTTACCAAATTTAAAGGGACATGTGGTTTGGTGTCTTGATTGGACAAACCCAGCACCAACAATGAAACCTTCACTATAAAATGCTATTAACCATAAAAAATAGGACCACAAGGATAGGTAAACCATATTCCAATGATGAAAAATTCCACTGAACATAATCATATGGATTGTATACAACCCTACACAAACCATGCACCAAGCCTCAAATTCATTAAAAACAATATGGTTTCCACTAAAATCCGAATTGTTAAATAGTATCCATGTTCAAAGCATCAAAACTGACCATTACCTTTTGAAAATAAATTTATGAACACTAGATTCTTTACATGACACATAGTTTCCCAAAAACCATCTACCGCATTAGAAATATTTCAATACCTATGAAATTTTACTTGAAGGTGTTTAGAGTCACCCAAGTATCCAACCCACCTCTGTAGACACAAACTATATACAAAAAAAGTAAATAAGAATGATATAACTCTCAGAATCATGATATGAAAATAAATTATAAAAATGACCCATGTCCTAAAATTCAAAAATTAAAATTACTTTTTTTATTAATAACTCATGAAGGGTTGTTTTACATTATGTTAATTATCAATCTTCATTTATATCATGAATACAATTTTATCCTTCATGTCCATTTTATATAATTTCATGTATGTATTCTATATCTCTTCCATTATTTATATAATATGTTATCCATTATATACATAATCCTTCACTCATTACTCTATATGATTTTATTTTTAAGGGTTCTTACAAATAATGTAATTATATTTTTTTATTGGGGAAATATTTACAATATGTAAGCATATTATTTCAACTATGATGTTTATTGATGACTAATTAGGGTTAGTCGTGTTTTCTATTTTTTACTCATTCCTTTATAATATTAATTCATTGCACATACTTAGTGATGATAAAGTCCTATAAATATATATCCCATTGATGTATAAATAGGTTGCATGATATATAATTTATTGGATTTGTAGGAAAACCTTACCCATTTGTGTAGGATTTCTTTAAAGACACTTGGCATTCATTCATAATATTACATATGATAAAGTGAATATTCATTAAATTATATTATGATTCACACCATAACTATAATGTTTTGTTTCTTTGGAAACATAGATACATAAAAAACAAGATCTAAATGATCTACATCATTTGAAATATATTTCCTCCAAAATATAACCCTACTTAGACACATCACACATACAACTTTTCGTCATATCCTATGGAAAATAATAAATAATAAAGGGTGAGCACGGAAAAAATGTAAGGGTAAAAAAAAGAGATTTATCAATGATCATTTAAATATAACATGTGCATAAAGGGTGTGAGAACATTAGATTAACACTGTAAAATCCTACTGGGACATTTTTAGGTCATAAACATGAGTCATGGAAAAAATCATGGAAGATTATAGGACCTGGATAATAATGTAATCAAAGAACATGAGCCATGATAACATAGATTTGGAATAATAACATTTCAAAAAATAGTGGCATAAGTGTAGAATAATCATAATCAAAGAAATATTTTAACATAGAAAGTAATTTCTTGAATTTTATGAATGTTACTGACCAATATTTTTCTTTTAATTAATTTTTTTGGACTTTATAAGGTTTTCTAATGATGTCATAGAGGGAATGAGGGTGTCAGGGGCTTGTTCGGAGCCTCGAGCCCCATGTTTTGGAAAATCAGACTAAGCCACATGGTTAGGAGAGAACATACAGCCATGTCCACATGGATTCCCTAACTGTGTTGTGTGTTGTAGTGGGGTGTTGGTGGTGCATTATTTATCTACAACTATGAAACAATAGAAACATCTTTTATGAGGATTCATAATTTTGGGATAATGGCATTCGCACTTGTTTTAGGAATGTTTAGTAAAACCGTGATTATAAACCATGTGGTGCATCTTGAGTAGAGTCAGGGCACATGGTTGGCGCATGGTTTGGCCAACCATGTATCCAAACCATGAACTATGTTGGTTATGTTCCATTTTTCCTTAATAAATTTAAAACCTTATAATCCACTATTCTCCCTTATATTTTATAGTGGATGAACTATATTCCCGTTTTCTATTTGTTTTTTCCCTTCCAAATATAATAATCATCATTAATCCTTCATCCCTTATCCCAATCCTTCCCCATTAGATCCATAGGAAAGCGTGAAGTAAGATCTACACTACTATTTCTTCCATTATTAGTTTTTATTCTCATTTTTATATATATTGGTGTGATATATTTTGACCTATTTTTATGTAGTTTGTTGGTTTCAATGAGTTCGTTCATTATAGATCGATTCAGTGGACAAAAAAATATTATTTCCCTTTTAAGAACATAGGGTATGTGGTTTAGTTCCTTTCCCTTAGTTTCATCACTTTTATAAAATGCATCATTGTTCCATGTTTCGAACCCTTTTGATGATGTCAATAATTTGATAAATAATTTAAATTGATTTATTTTCCATGAAAATTAATAATATATCTTATGGTGAATCACCATAATGATTTATATAATTGACTTAATCAAACCCAATTCGTGTGTTCTACCTTATATCTTATGGGCTCAAACATCACCCTAATTATTTAAAAATATTTGAAATGAATTAATTATTATTAAATGTAAAAGAGATTATCAAACTCAGGAACGTGTACAAAAATCCAAATCACATTATTTAGGACATTCCATCTTTTAAAACATATTCTCACTCACTTCACTTGTGTAAGATTCCTATGCTCAGACACACCTATATGTCGAGGAAGTAGGTATTTGTGGACAGGTTTCCCATGTGGAACCCAGTCCAATATGATTACTTATTTCTTCTTTTCTTTCATATATTATTAATGGAAAACTATTCATTTTATATTGCATGAGCTAGATTATCTATACACTATTGGTGGTGGCCTACATATTATATTTTAAACCCAACATGGCCCTCCTTTACTATCAAATTAGACTTCATGGTTGTAGTTATAGATAGTTTTTAGAGGCGAGCTTACAATGTTTGATACCGATTGCAAGGATGGAGTTCAGAACCAAGGGACCAAGCCTATGCTCGTTATACTAGTAGTCGCTACTTTTTGATGTTTTTTGTAATTTTTTAGAACGTGTTATATGCAAGTATTCCTTATTCCCCATGTAAATTTTTGTATAGTTACATGAAATCATGATCATTATATATTTTTTATTTATTTATTTTTTATATTCTGCTAAATTTTTATTTTTATTGCATGATTAATTATTATTATTCCAATGTTATCTCTCTGTTATTATTTATTCTGCTATGGTGGCTTACTAGTCGAGCATCATAGTGTCTAATACTATTATTTATTATTTATTTTATACTAATTTTTTACTTTGTGATTGATGGGGGAGTAGTAACCCCGTAGACACACCTAGTCCCTCACTCTTAGTCAGCAACCTCTAGCATTTGTGGAGGCATGATTCAAGTCTTGTGGCCCATCATATCAGGGCACTATTTAGTTGAATATTGGGTGGGACACTACAAATTGGTATTATAGGATTATTTTTCTTTTTATCTTACTGACTGGGTTAAAAAATTACTAGAAATAAATGGGATTTTTTAGTGATCCTATACCTTGGAGTAGCCAACCTACATATAGGAGAAACCCAAATTTTTTTGGATTGGTTTCTTCTTTTGTTGGTTGTCCTATTACAGTAGATCATGTTTTACCATTTGGTGATACACTTGGTTTGTGTAGATTCTATTAATGATGTTGTTATAATGAATTTCATTACCTTTTCTCAATGATATGAGGGTGAATAATTCATGCATTATACTATGCACCATAGGAATTGAATGCCATGAATTATTATATGACATATATATTTTTGTGTTCATTGCCTATAATTCATGTGCTTTCCATATGTTCCTTGACTATTATTCCATGAGTTGTGCAAGTGTTTATTTCATGATGATGTAATTGGTTAAATTAAAGTTCCAAAATTATTATAAATTGTTTTTTACTAAATAGATTCCTGATGACACCTTAATTAACCACTTGTGGAACTTTAGTTTGGTTTTATTCATAAATTACATAGAAATTTAAGGGAAAATGAATCCTAAATTTGATATTGAATTAAATTAATAAAATAAATATGTGTGATCTGTTACATCATGGTATTGAATATATATAACATTCTAAATTTAATTGACATGCCAACTTTAGTGTATGAATGTATGGGGAATATAAATTCAGAATTGGTGATGCAATTAACTGATTTGTGATATATATACCTAAATAAATAACAATGAACATAAATTAATAAAATTTTAAAAATATAAATATTACTTTAAGAGAATATTCCAAATGAAAAATAAAGGGTGGTTTCCTCTATATATTTAATTTGACACTCCATATATTGGAACCCATGTTATAACTTGAGACCGTGACTCTGACCCGATCTAGTAGTAGGATGTAGGTTGTGTCTCTTAATCCTTTGGTGAGTTGTTACTTACCAAAAATAATTAAATCAAGGAGCAGTGTGGGGGTTAGACTCATTTTTAGAAAGGTAGTGTTCATGTTCTATCTATTATCGCTTTCCCTATATTTTATAAATGTTATATAAGGAGTGTTTTTATCAGTTGTATAGCTACAACACTTTGATGTCCATAATCCATAAAAAAATAAAGTGGAGAAGAGCACACTCTGAGGGTTTTTCTCCCTGAGGAACCTCTTATGAATATTTCACTGGGCTTCAATTCTTAGTTACATGATAGTTTCTCTTGGTTTTCTCAGTCAATGAATGGTAGTCCTCGACCTTCCCCTTCTATGAAAAGCTGACCCATGATTTTTAGCAACTTCATCCTCCCACGTTTTCAGGGGATGGTAGACCTCGAGCTCTATAATCATTGTAAAAGGACTTGATGAATATAAAAGAGCATATTGTGATGACTCGAAAGAATATGGTCAATATTACCACATATATGCTACGTGACTCCACTAAGTGGTGGTGGAAGATCCTCACGTTGGCTGGTAAATATTAAGGTATGGATTTGGTGGACTTCTAAACACCCTTATTTGACTTCTTCTTTCCTAAAAAAATGAATGTAGACCATGCTTGAGAGTTCACGAATCTACATAAAGATGACATGTTAGTGAGGGAATATTCATCTCGCTTCACATAAATGTAGTGTTTTTTACCTACCATTTATGGGGATGAGCTGAAGACTATGAGGAAATTTTAGAATGGGATTGCCTAATCTATCTAGTCATGGGAGAATGGTTTATGGTTAACCCTTATTCCATATATAGAGAACATATCCCTTATCACTATGTGCAACCTAGGGGAATTTGATAATGTGATCTTGGGTGATTCCACTTATAGATATGAATGTGTTTTATATAGTGGTGGGAAATATTATTTAGATAGTGGATGTGGTGGAAGTAAAAACAAGGTGGCATGTAATGACAATGATGTGTTGTGTTATTATTGTGGTAATATATGACATATGGAGCCTCAATATACAAGGATCTGAATCGAGCATCGATCTTGTGGAATGATGGGTCACATTCAGCACTTCTTCCAATATTTTTCTCCAACTCCAAAAAATAAGATTTTTACTAGTTCCTCTCTCTAGTACCCAGTCAGTGAATGCACATCAATTGGGATTTATTCTTCAACTGAATGATCAGGATGGGGCAACAGTAGTTTTTGCAGTGATCAGGCCTCATAGGTTAATCATTAGTAGAGTAAACATGCTCATGATAGTCAGGTAGAATCTAAGGTCCATGGTTCCGGATATATTTTTGTAGTAAAAACTATTCTTTAGGATTATAGTTAAGGGATATCTATGATTAGAGGTACTATTTGTGTCACCTCTACTTTAGTATCTACCTTTTTATATAGGTGCATCACACTATTTTATATCTACTGAATCTATGGAGAGTCATGACCTATAAATTGAGTACTGCAGTGTTGTTATGAATCTTAATGAACATCTTGGGGTTCAATCATAGAATGAAAGCCAGTTCAGGGAGTTCCCACTTGATATTGGTGGGTACCAGTTCTTGTGGGACAACATCGTACTCAACACGACTGGCTTAGATGTCATTCTCTGTATGGATTTTCTAATCCCTTGTTGTTCCAATATTTATTGATATCACCCGCGGGTGTCCTTAACATCACTCGAGGGAAGAATAAATATGCACATAAGGGATTTTTATATCCCGATTAACAGATATTGACCATAGAATTTGGGGCTATGTAAGGTGACAACCCAGGTAGAGAGTCTCTTTTTGAGTGACTAAGGAAGGCAACTTGTGGAATTTTGTCTTATTATGGATTGTTTCAGGGACTTATTTATTGGATTTTTACTTTGATTACATCATAAATTAGAGGTTCATTTCACCATGGAACTAGTTCTAGGTGTGTCACCGATATCCATTCCTCCATTTAGGATGGTACATACAGATCTACAAGAGCTGAGGAAGTAATTGGTTGATCTAGAGGTATAAGGTTTTTTCCGACCCAAAACATCTCCAAGTGCTTCACATACCTTTTCACCCATAAGGTAGTTGGTACCCTTATATTGTGTGTGGATTACCACTAACTAAATTAAATAATGGTGAATATATGGAATCCACTACCTTGTATTGACAACTTATTAGACCATCACCAAGGGGAAATGGTTTTCTCTAAGATCAATTTGAGTTCATGCCACCCTCATTTTCATATGAGGATATCAGATATACCATGTATATTTTTCATGAAAATGTATGTATTTAATGAGAATCTAGTTATATTTTTTAACCTTATTAACATTCTAAGAGTTGTTATTTCTCTAATGAATCATCTTTTCCTCCTTTACATGGATTCATTTGTGGTAGTCTTCATAGATGAAATCATAGTGTATTCTCACACCATAAATGACCATTACAACCATCATGAGATAATGATGAATACAATGAGACAAAGCTATCTACATGCTAAGAACATTATATATCACTTTTATATAAAAAATCACTTCTTTAATCATATCATATCTAAGGTATGTGTATCTCTTGACATTGAGAAGGTGAGCATTATGGTTTCCCGGCAGCATCCCAAGAATTTATTTGATGTAAATTATTTCTTTTGGATATATTGATATTGCAATATATTCCTCCATGACTCCTCACACCTAGAAACTTATATGTGGGCTTGACGAATATGGTTGTGAAATTTGATGGGACCGAACCTTATGAGAAACTAATTAGAGTTAAATGGGAGAGAGACTTCAGTTCCAATCCTATTTCTTCTAAAACAAGGTAGAAGTAATATATTCTCTTTTTGTGCTTTAGATATCATGGTGAGTGATGTTTTCCATAAGTTTGTTCTAGATATCATGTACGGATCCTGCCAGATGAGACCTCATGAGCTGAATTACTCTATATATGACCTCGAGCTAATAGTTGAGGTTCATGCTCAAAAATGTAGGAGGCTCTATATATTTGGTGAGTGTTTTTTATTTACATGAATCATAAGATTATCAAATATATATCCACATATAGATAATTTTATATGATGAAATATAGGTTGGTTGAATACCTTCAGTTGTTCGACTTCGGGGTTTCTTATCCAACAAGAAAGCGTAACACCATGGATGATTTGAGCCATAAATTGCAAATCAAGACACACGAAAGGGAAATTGTGAATGTTAGTTGGAGGTTTTGATTATTGAGATTCTCTTGGAGGTTCATACATGGAATGAGAAAACATTTTAGTAGCTCCAGTATTCATATCCTCCCTTCTGGATCGGGTTCAGATGGGGCAGTTGTTTGATTTCGATGGCCTCATCCTGAGGTGGTGATACAATGGTGAGAACACACCTCCCGGTTGGGTTGTTGATAAGAATTAGATCTTATTATATCATGGGAATGATTGGGTACCATTGGATGTATGAAATGAGTATATGAAGGAATAACATGCCCTTATTTTGGATGTTTACCCTGGTCTTACAGGGATTTACAAATCCATTTTTCATTAATATTGGTGGCCATGTATGAAGAGAAAAATTGTGGGTTTTTTTACTTAGTGCTTCCCCTACCAATATGTGAATGCGGAGCAATACTAACAAGTATGAATTATATACCCAATATTAATTCCTATGTATAAATGGAACAATTCCCCCGTTGATTTCATGATGGACTTCTTGGGATCCCCTCGAGGAAGCGATATGGTATTAGTGATCGTCGATAGGTTTACCAAGGTTTCACAAATTCTAGAGATCTAGGTGGGATTCTATGCTTATTATCTTGGAAGGATTTATATTCGAGAGATATTGAAACCTTATGGTGTACCACATTCTATCATATAATCTATAAACACCTAGTATACCTCATGGCTCTTGTAAGTACTACAGAAGGAACTGGGTTCAATGGTGATCTTGAGTATATCATATCACCACAAGACCGATAGGTATTCTAAGTGTATGGTATGAATTATATAAAATATTCTCCAACAACTTATCCTTGATTTTAGAGGTTATTGGGAAATTCATATCCCTCTTGTTGTGTTTTCCAGCAAAAAAGTTATTTCAAGAATCAATTCATAGGGATCTATATGATGCCCTTTATGGCAGGTCATGTCATTACCCTCTATGCAATTTTCAGATAAGGGAAGAAGATATACTCGGTCCGCATCTCATTTAGGATACATTAAAGCATGTTTTGAAAATTCTGAATCATATAACTATAGCACAGAGAAGTAATACATCTTATACCAATCATCACCATAGACCACTGTAGTTTGGGGAGGGACGTCGGGTCATTCTACGTGTATTACCTATATTTGTTCACAGATGAATCCAAAGATAAGGAAGGATATCACATCGATATGTAGAGAATTTTGAGATAGTGTAGGGAATCATGTTAGTAGCATTTATTTTTTAGTTACCATAGTGGTAATATTCCATGCATGACATCATCTGCGTATCCCAGTTTCAATTGTATCATGATAACCCATATCATTAATTTCACCCTGAGGATATTATATTGGAGGCACGTGAATCCTTTGAAGAGCATCTGACATGTATCACTGATCAGAGCATGGAACCTTTACGAGGATCTTTATTTCCTTTGGTCTGGGTGATTTGGAAGTATGGACGCATTCAGGATGAGGCCAAGGAGTAGGAGGCTGATGTACATTCATAGTGATTGGAACTCTTCCATCTCAAGGAGGGCAGGTTATAATGTACTGGATTTTCTCAAAGGTATCGGCCATTTATTTAATTCACTTTCTTGACAGATATAATATTTTCTAATGATTTATTTGAGGTCGCATGGGTGTTTGGATCTTATTCAGAGCCTAGAGCCCCATTTTTTGGAAAATAAGATTGGGTCACACAGTTACAAGTAATCATGATACCCATCACACAAGGTGTCCATAACCATCTAGTGTTTGATATAGGGTCAAGTGTTCTACATTGTTTTTCAACAACAATGTGACCTCGTGTGCATGCGTGTTTGTGGTTTTAGACTTTTAAAATAGTGCAATTTAATTCAATTTCTGCACGATTAGTCAAACTAAGTTCCAAAAACATGTGGGGTACCCCTTCAGTAGTGTAATGGTTCATGGTTTTTCCAACCATGTTTCCAAACCATGTGCCCCTATCTGTGGGGGTGATTTTCCATTTCCCCTTAATGAATTTAAAACATTAACCCAACTTTCTACCTTTTTATGTCTACTGGATGAACTATGCTCCCTTTTCTAGTGGGTTTTTCCTCACCTATTATATGGATCATCCATCACCCTCTATCTATCATCCAAATCCTTTGTTGTTAGAAACTTTAGAAAGCATGATGTTAGACCCACACTCCTCTTTCTTCTTTTTGTAGTTTCTCTTCTCTTCTATTGTGTTATTTTTGTGTGACCTCTTTTCCCCACATTTCATGGAATTTATTTATTTCATTGATTTATTCTATTCTATATTGATCCAATAGATAAAAATGAATGACTGGTAGTTTTCAAACCTAAGGTACACATTCTAGTTAATTTCAATTTGTTTTGTGACTTTTATAACATGATCTATTTTTTCACATGCTAGACCCTTCCTGTGATGCATCTAATTTGTTAAATGATTTCAATTTATTTTTTCCCCATGCCTGTTAGGAATATATCTAGTGGAGATTCACTACCTATTTTGATATTGTAGAATTAAACTACCCTAATGGGTGTGTTATACCTTATAGTATTTTCCCCATTTTCTCTAAAATGACTTAACACCGCTTTAGGGTTGTTTCTGTATAATTAATGCCTTGATATAATTAATTAAGTTGGATTAAATTATGTATTTTGAGTTAGGACCTACACCAAATTCCTTAAATGTTTTTATTAATAACATTTTTGGACAATAAGATAATCATGTTGTAATTGTCCACCCTGTCAAATGGTATGGTAATGTTAACCAAATCATACCCTCACTTGTTCTGAGGGATATATAAGTGTTTAAAACTTATAGGCCCTTTGGATGGGCTAGCAGTGCCTTATATTTAGAAATTTTTAATTAACTGTAAACATGAAATGTGAGAAACTATCTAGGCCTGGGATGGGATTGCCATGAATTTTCTATTTTACCTCTAGATGTGTGACATCGGTTCCCCATTGGAGACACCATGGATGGTCTCTTTGGCGCATTGGTTGTACCATGTTAAAAGAGAGACTACAACCCCTATTTGTGATACCCAGGATAAACATAGAGTTTTTTCTTAATGTTATCAAACAATTATAAGAGTGAAACATGGGATATAATGCTCGGTTCACCATGAATGGATTCAAACTGTGTTTTGACATGTATAAATTCGCTAGATCATTAGATGGGATTCCCTAAGGATCACCTTGGATGGGCTTAGGGTGCATCTTAATAATTTATAAATATGTGAAATGAATTAAATATTGAGAAATGTAAAATTGAATCTAAAACTCAGGGACATGTCTGCCAAGCCAAATCACATGTTTGGGAAAAATCAATCTTTATATTAATTTTTTCACCTACTTTACATGGGAAGGACTCATTGCTCTAGAAAAACCATACACTATCCATTGTAGCTATAGGTTGATAGAAGTTCCAATTGTAACCTAGTCCTATATTCTTATTTATTTAATCCCATATTATATTTTTTAAATAATGGAACACTGTTCATTTTATATTACATGATCTAGATCGATCTAGACACCATTGATGGTGGCCTTTTGAGTATACATCACACCTCTCGTAGAGAGTTGCTGTTACCAAGCATACTTTATGGTTTTCGGTATACATAAAGGAAATTTTCATGCTTCTAGTGTTTTAATTCAATTACTATGATGGATTATGTGAGTAAGGGATCGAGCCTATAATCATGATTCTTGTAGCTACTAATTTTTTTCCTTTTTTATTTTTGATACCATGTGTTATATGCATAAATTACGTGTTCCATGTGTACTGTTTTTGTATAGTAACATTACATCATATTATTCATATGTTTTACCTATTTCAATTTAGTTTCCAAGAGTTGATTATTTATCTTTAATGATTAATTATTATTTCTCCTATGTTATATGCCTATTTTTACTGCCTCCACTATGAAAGGTTACATTACAAGAAACAAAGATTCTTATTTTGATTTTTATTATTTCTTATATAATACTATGCTACGTTCTTAAAAATAAGTCAATACACTCCCATTGGACACACACTAGCCCCCCACTACTAGTCGTCCGCCTATGCGGTTTGGGGAGGTCTACTTGTGGTCTAGTAGGCTGCCATCATGGGTCACTACTAAGTGGAATCTAGGTTGGGACCCAACAAGGATACACACAAATACATTCATAACACATTATGATTGGGTTAAATTATTATGTTCCAATTTTGGGTTTGGGATAACCTCTCATTTACCATATTTTAATCGTTCAGTAACACCCTTTGTACCATCTATTTTTTTTAGATGGTATAACCTCTACTCTACCCTTTCAGATTGTAGAAAATTAATATTTACCCAATGTGTTGGAGGGATATATAAATATGGAAACACCCATAATAAATTCATTTATTCACTTATATTTATTCCCTAAGATCATAAAAAATCATCATAACTTAACCTAGGGAAAAGAAATTGGGTTTCATAAAAATTTCATCACCATAACCATAATCCATCAAAATAATAAAAAATATAGATTAATTCATTCATAATCATAGTAAATCATAACTAAAATAAAATTATGTTATAATAGATGGGAAATTCCAATAAATGATTTTTTTATTGATTAAAATTCCCATTTCACATTTAAATCACATATAAATTCTAAATATTTCACTATTATTTAATGAAATAATTTTATTTTATGAGAAACATGTAAAATTGTAAAATAATCTTCCATGTATTTAATTATCATGGCTTTGGGAAATTCTACTCATGTTTTTATGTTAATATAATGAATACATTCACATTTTTAGTAAAAAAATAAAAGGTACCTCATAACATCACAAGCATCCACGGTTCGCTCCTCTTTGAATAATAAAGTAATGTGTGTTATACGCAACTTCGTGTTCTAACCCACACCACAACCAATCAAACTAGCTGTTATGAATTGTAATACCCAATTTTTGAAATTTTATAAATTTTATCATTCAAAATGGTCTTTATTTTGGGATTTGGAATATCAAAATTATCTTAGGGTGAATTTATGGTATTTTTCTGAAATCATTCAATTTTTGATAAATAGTGAAAAAACACCGAGTTATAGTTTAAAACCGAATTTTTGTTAAAATAATTATTCATTTTATTTAAATTTAATTAATGTCAAAATAGATTTAGAATATCTATTTATGTTCAATTTAATTCATTGTAGTTAGTTTAGAATAATTTTATATATATATAAATTTTATTGAAATTTTCATCGTCTTTTAGCGACCTCATATGAAAATTTGCAAATTCACATAAAACATAATTTTACCACTTCAGTGAGTGGAATTTCGAAAATCCAAGAGACATGGTCAATTTCATGGAGTAAAATTTGGTTCAATAGGATAAATATATTTTTTGGTGAACAATTACTTTTTACTTTTATTTACCACAGTTAAAAGTAAATAGGGTAATTAAAGGTAAAAATTATATTAATATTACCCTAACACATGTCCTAATTCTATTGGTAAAGTTTATCTCGACCAAAAACAACCTTTGGAATAAAATATTATCATTTAGGTCCACTTGGATTAGATTAGGACAATTATTATTATTTAATTCATAAAATAGTTAAAAGAGTTAAAATCAAGGTTTAATTACTAATAAATTTTTAATATAAGGTTATACAAAAGATAAATTCGATTTTATATATTTATTAGAAAGATAAAGATATTTCCTACATAATGGTATTTTATTTATAATTTTTAGACATTAAATAAGTAAATTTATTTATGACACAATGGTGAGGCAGAAATTCCTTAATTAATGAAATATTAAAATAATTGATATTATAAATATCCAAATAATTGTAATTTGAGACTTTTTATGAATTGGACTAATTTTATAGGTTAATATTACATGTTATAATTGATTTTTTTTTGATTTAATCACGCTGTTATGATTTTCACAAAAATAAAATACCAAATAGTGTAAAAATTGACGTAAAAGGGTTTTTAAAACAAATATTATATTATTAATTGATATTGTATTCATAAAAATCTATGGTTCAGGAAAATGACTTATATAATGATAGGTGTATCATTAATGGACCACTTCGTGGTCTCTTGGATGTATATATTATGTTTTTTAACTATATAATATAAAATTTAAATAGACAAGGTAAATGTCAAACTAAATAAATAAGAGTTAAAACTAAAAGATAAGGTTAATATAGTGACCCAAACCTGTCTAAAACCAATTGGATGAATGTTTTGAGACTTATACACACCTTAAAAGTTAAATAATCAACTTTGGATCCATTAGAAACCGAATATGAATTTATTATAAAATAATATTTCTAGCTTTTCTTAATGTGCCTCTCACCGCTCTTATAAAAGTTCACTCCCACTTATTTCTAACTCAAACATTAAATGACTTTTTTCGTGTCCAAAACATACCCAAATACACTCTCAACTTCCCTCACTTCAACCTAGAGTCCTTATATTGATCATAAATCCAACTTAAGGAGCCATTTTGATCAAATCAAAAGGAAGAATTCGAAGAAGTGGTAATGTTTTCACCACCCTCTTTCAAGATCCTTTCTTCTTTAACTTCTTATTTATTTGTTATTTCCATTATAAAATAATAACTCCAGTATCTTCTATATATTGGGATGTTATTATAAATATGGTACAACCATATTTAGTATTTTATCAATCCTTTGAATGACATGTCACCACATGTCTGTATGTATCACTTACCGTCTCCACGTCGTGGGGTAATTGTTATTCAATATATTATTATTTTGATGGGTATAATAATGATGTGTAATTCATTTAAATAATAAATATAACATGATAATTATTCTGTATATATGATATAAAATCAAATTATATATTATTTTAATTTCATAAGAATGATATTGTCGCTCGTGCGTACATACGGACTACCGTCCCCACGAACGCGATGAGATTCATTCCCCATCGTATCCATTCAAGACTAATTCTCATTTTATGATTAAAATAATGAATAAGAACTTTAAATCATTCTATATATTAATAAGATAAAACATATCCATAACAAACACGTCTTATTTAAAAAAACATATAAAAGAAAATGAGTAATTTAACATCCGAAATGATGATAATACTAAAATATTATTAACAATGCATTAATATAAGATCATATATGATATCATAATTATGTATATGGTTTTTGTATAACATAATAACAATGTTTTAACTATTATACAAGAGGTTAAAATACCATCAACTAAGGAAAATTACAAGCTAAGGGTTTATTTCACAATCTCATCATTATCTGAGGTTGTTTATACTTAATTATCTACTGGGACCTCTTTATCATCCACATCCATGTTTCTTAAAAAGTATTTCAAATCATTATTTCAATTTTATAGACTATGGTTTATAGTCATTTATACCCTTTTTGACATTTTATAAGTAGTTTATAAAGGAATCTTTCTGTGGTTTTCCAAACAAGGTCTTTTTTAACCTTTTTGACAGAATTAAAGTAAGAATGTCTTTTTAACTTATAAGGTGGTTGTACCTATTTTCCGTCATTATAAAATCGTCAAAGATTCTCATAAAAGATTATAATAATATTTTTTAAATTAAATGTTTTATTTTATAATTATGTAAATTTTAAATGATTTCAAAAAAATGATATATTTCTCACAAAGAGTTTTGATTTCATCTATGTCAACATCCTTTGATGGGTTTTAAGCTTATTTGAAGTTGATTTATTATGATAAAAAACATACATATTCTATTGAATGTTCTGTGATATGTTTGACTATGGATGTGTTATTTTTATACACTTCATTTTTTATGTAAAATGTATTGACATTTTGTATGCTAGTTTTAATTTGAATGTTTATGTTACGTTTAAACCTGTTTATATGAGGAATGAATTAGACTTAATAAGTGAATGGTGGAGCCCACAATATCTCCTCGATGCATCAGTAGGTCTCATGAGACAAACTAGTGTCTTGGACAAGGCCTTGAAAAAATCTTATTTTGTAGTCTTGGCACAAGGCCTTGACTATGTGGTTATGATAGTCTAGAATTATGCATTCCATCATTATGAAAGTGGTTATTGATATTGCATGTGATTATTCGACTAGTAGAATAACCAGGTGAATAAGTAAATGGGATTATATCATTTTATCGTTGCCATATTATGCTGAAGTTCAAGATTAAAAGGCATTTGTTTTAGTTATACATTGCCTTAAATGTTTATTATTATTTATGAAAATTTTCTCTATATTTGTATCCTTACCGGGCATTTGAGCTCACCCCTTTTTTGTTTTATTTTTTCCAGGATGTGAAGAAGTATTTTATGAATGACCTGCATGGATAGTATGAGGGGATATGAGTCTGGAATATGTAGACTATGTTGTTGTAGTTTTCATTTTATGATGTAATGTAATATTTATGAATTTATCAAGTGATTCCAAGGATACTAAACTAATCTATCTTTCGAGACTTGATCTTTTGTGGTCTTTCCAATGTTATGTAATAAATCACTGAATCTGGGTAACTGGGGTCAGGGCATCACATACCTCGTTTGTAAAATGGCTAGTACATTTCTTTGTAAAAATATAGAAAAAATTAAATCATTGGAATAAATTAATTTAAAATATAATATAAAAGTATAAGTAATTTGAAAACATATATATAAAACATGGTTTTAGAAGAAAAAAATTGACCGAAGAGATAAATAAATATTTTCCATTAAAAACATTCATTCAGTTCAATGAGTACTTAATGTGTGAAAGATTAAATTAAAAAATGTATTCCAAATAAATAACATATGTATATTAAAATGAAATTGATTAATCAGGAAATTATTTTATTATTTTATTTAATGTAAATTCAAGGAAAAAACATCCCAATTAGAACGAGATTGAAACCTAAATCTCTTACCTCAAATTATAATTTCTTAGAAGGTTCTCTAACCACTTCTATAATAAACTTAAATTTTTTATAATTCTTTAAAAGATTCATTTAAATACTTATAACTTTATATTTTATCCACTCATAACATTTCAATACCAATTTATTAGTAATTTATATTTAAAATCATTTTTTCTAGGTGGTAAATATTTTCTTTATCATAAGAATTTATGTTCGGTAGCTTCATTCCTTATACATTGATCATGGTTTAATCATATGTAGAATGTTATTTTTGATATAAATATTTTATATATTCATTAAATATATAACAATCCATAAAATGTAGATATTGAAACATTAATTACACCATTCATGGATATTGTAGCCATATATATGCATTAACGTTGTTTTCACTTTTTGACATATAGATTAAATGAAAGTTATATAATAAATAAAATTTATATAATCATTATAATATAATATATATCATATATATATTTGAAATACATATTAATTGTCATCCATATAAATATTAAATGGAAATCGACTACTATCACTTCGTGGAGGTGGTAGTCCACACATATGCGTGAACAACATTGTTGTCTTCCAATGGATAGAAATGTAAGAAGGTATATATGATATTATATTTACCAAAGAATAATAATATTATAACTTTTATATATGAACATAAAACACAACATAATAACCATCCATTACATATATTGAAGGAAAATGAATTTAAGATATTTATGTTAGAATTTAATCCATTCGTGGAAATAAATCCATTTATTAGGTTGATTTTGAAAACATACCTCGTGGATTTATACATGTTTTACCCGTTCTTCCCTTATCAAGGTGAAAACTATTAACCACTATTACTATCCATAATGGAAGAAAATAAAAGTAGTGTATTTACAAAATATTAACCTTTGTATTCTTAATATGGTATTCATTTTTCAATTTCAAATATATTGACAATTGACAAGTAAATTTTTATTTAAATGTGTAAAACACAAAAAAACATTTTTTAGGAAAATATGTTTTTAACCATAAAAATTAACTTATATCAAAATCATTCATATTTATGATTTGATCTAAATTAATTATATTATTATAAATTAATTGGATAATATTTTAATTTAATACTAAATCCAAAATATAATTTGACCATTAACCTATTTAACTTAATGAAAATAAAATTTAGTATTTTTAAAATTTATATTTTTTAATATTCAATAAAAATCAATCATTTAGAGAAATGAAGAGATTTTACCATATATTATATTTGATATTCTCTTTTAAAAAATAATTTTAATATATTAATGAAGCTTTACAAAAATTGGATGAAATTAGTTTTAATATTTTCTCATAAAAATCAATAAAAATAATTTTGAGGAAAAAGAATTTTTAAATCATATAATGACTTTACTAAAAACTAAGCACATATTTATCAATATATTATTGCTATCTAAATCATTTGAAAATATTTTTTTAATAAAAAAATATTCTGATTAACTCTTTAAATTAAATAGCTTGATTAAAGTGGTATGTTATATTATGGTTCATTTATACTCTATGTTATGTGTATCATAAGCTATCAATGAAATTAAATTTATTTAATGTGTAATATGTCGTAAAATATTAGGGTGAAACATTATAAAAACCTTAAAATGAATTTCACCCTCCAAATTCCCTGACTCTAACATAACCAAATGTGGATTTATTTGTTTCATGGCATCCTTTAGATCCCAAGTCTATTCTTTAAAATTCTTAATTCCTCTGGAGAACGTTGACTTGGTGTTTTGTCTTGTTTCGAATCACTTTATCTCAATGAGCCTTGAATTCTACCCGTTGAATTTATTAGGAAATATCATTCTCTAGAGGTAAAAATTATTATTTTAGTACATGTGATGGATCAATTATGTGATTCATCGGAAGAGATTCATTGAAAATTTCATGAACCTAAGAGCTGTTCGATGGAAGCACAATGTAGTAAGAACCCATCTATATTCGACCAAGAATATAAAAGGGTCCAATATGCCAAGGCCATAGCTTTAATTTCGTTTTGAATCTAATAACCTTATTCCATGAAGAAATTCATAAAAATTACTTATCACCATCATCAAACTCAATATTTCACTAATGAATATCAGTATAACATTACTATAAAATATGACAGGGTTTGATGTGAAACTAGATGGACTGTAATTTCTATGTTATTTCGTTTTCTAGTTCAGATCCTAATATATTTTAGCCTCTATGGGGTTTGGGTGGCCTCCTAGTGGTTGGGGGTTGTTCGGAATTGATCAATAAGAGGCGTCCAATGTAACACCCCGAGATTTTATGAGATATATTATTTTTAATTTCATTGATGTATTATATTATACACTACACCAAGATTAGCTCATAATATACACAACACTCTATTATTTTTCAGTATATGCAACAATATTCTTGGCTCGTGTTACACACAAATTCAAGTTTGTTTTGTGGAAATTATTCTACGCAACATTAAGTATAGATTTTGTTTAATGTATAAATGAAATATGTTTTGATTATGTTATACTGAAAACCAAATGGAGATTTCATTACACGCAGCCCTAACTTGGATTGCATTACACACAATCAAGACCTTCTTCTATAGCGTGTGTAGTACGCAATACTATATTTCCCTAAACGAGATATTATTATAATATTATTATGAACTAGACATTATGAATAGTATTACCCACATTTTTTAATTTATTAAATTTCATCATTCAAAATAGACTTCATTATTGGATTCGAAATATCAAAATTAGCCTAGGGTGAATTTTTGGTGTTTTTATGAAAACATTCAATTTTTAATGAATAGTGAAAAACATTGAGATATAATTTAAAACCGAATTTTTATTTAAATAGTTATTTATTTTATTTAAATTTTTTAAGCTCAAAATTGTTATATAATACCTATATATTTTCAGTGTAATTCATCGGAGTCATTTTATATTAATAAATATTTTATTGAACTTTTCACCATATTTTACCCACCTCCTTGGAAAATTTGAAAATTTACATAAAATAAAATTTTACCACTTCTGTGAGTGGAATTTTGAAAATCCAAGAGGCACAGTTATCATCAAGGATAAAATTTGGTTCAATATGATAAAAATAATTTTTGTGAATAGTAACTTTTTACTTTTATTTACCACGGTTAAAGGTAAATGGGATAATTAAGGGTAAAATGATATTATTATTACCCTAACACATGTCATAATTCTATTGGATAAGTGTATTTATACCAAAAACAACCTTCGGAATAAAATATGACCATTTAGGTTCACCTGGATTAGATTAGGACATTTATTATTAATTTATTTAAGGAAGGTTTAAAATAGTTAAAAACAAAGATTAATTACTAATTAATTTTTAATATAGGGTAATACATAAGATAAATTCGACAATAATTATTCATTTGAAATATAAATATATTTCCTATATAATGATATTTTATTTATAACTTTTAGACATTAAATATTTTAATTTATTTGTGTCACAATGATGATGCAGTAATTACCTTATTAATGAAATATTAACATATTTGATGTTATAAATACACAAATAAATTTAATTTGAGACTTTTTATAAATTTCACTAATTTTTTAGGTTAATATGAAATGTTATTATTGATCCAATTAACGTTTTTTGAACTAATAATGTTTTTATTATTTTCAAAAAAATCAATTACCTAATAGTGTCAAAATTCACATAAAATAGTTTTTAAATCAAATATTAAATTATTAATTGTTATTATATTCATAAAAATATATCCCTCAGCCAAATTACATATAAAAGTTTATATAGTTTAATAATGAACCACTTGAGGTTCTTTTGGCTTGTTATAATTATATTAGTAACCATATAGTGTAAGAAAACAAGATGACACTGTAAAAGTTAAATTATTTAACATAGTGTTAAATCTAAATGATAAGGTCAAAATATTGACCTAAACATGTCTAAAACCTATTGTTTGAGATTATTTCGACCCATACCTACTTTTGTTTTTAAATAACTCAATTTTGAGCTATTATAAACCGAATATGACTTTATTATAAAATAATATTTTATGTTTTTCCAAAGGTGCCCCTCTCCTCCCTTATAAATAGGGCACCACTTCCCTCTTCTTTTCACACCCTTTTGAGCCTTGAAGCTCAGACAATCCTTTCCAATTACTTTTATCAACCTATCTAGTTATATTATAGAGGTTCTGGTATTCTCAAAACACCAACCCTAGTGCCCTAAGAAGAAGATTAAAAGAGGTGCGTCGAGGAAGAGGTAATCTTTTCTACCGACTCTTCCAAGTTTCTTTCTTCTTCTACTTCCTCTTATTTAGTTGATTCATTATAAAGTAATAACATAAGTTTTACATATATACGTATATGTTATTATAAATATGAAACAACACTATTTCACCTTCTATCCATCCAACAGAAAATGAAATCACCGAGCATGCGTACGTACGTAATACCGTCTCCACACTGTAGTGTAATTTGTTTTTCTACCACCACCTTACATGGATGGGTATAATGGTGTAAATAATAATTATATATTATTATTATAACATCATAATGATTCTATGTTATTATATCATCCACTCCAATTCCATTCAATAAATATGGAACGATATAATCACTCGTGCGTACGTACAGAATAGCGTCTCCACGACGCGATGAGATTCATTTTCCATGTTAACAATTCATGAATGATTATAAAGTATAAATAAAAAGTAACCATAAAATATATGACATAATAATTTTACTGGATTTATTTATATATATATGTATGTCATCTACCTAATTCCATTCAATTCAATAAGGAAATGAAAAACAGGGTTCATGCATATATACGGCCTACCATCTCCATGAACGGTGTATTTATTTCCATTTATCAATATATTATATTTATTTATATTCTGAATATATATTATATATAAATCATGTTTTTAATTATGGAATTATATAAATCAGGATATTATAATAATATCAAGAACAAAAATTCCAAACACGTATGATAAATAAATCAATTTTACCCATATCGCTGCTTTAAATTGGTATTTACAAAAGAACAGGTAATATAAAGTCATATGTGAACAATAAATGATATAATAAAAATTAATAGGATTATATAATAAGTCAATGACATTATTTAAATCGTTATACAGGAGGTTCAGATACGTACAAAGCATATGGGACCTAAGGTAAGGGATAAATTTTCCAATCTCGTTTTTATCCGAGATTGTCTATTCGTAAGTATTTACTGGGGTTATATTTATCATCCATGTCCCTATTTTATAATAATATCTTTATGTATGTTTAAAATCCTTTTAACCATTTTTTTTTATTTTACTACATGGTAAGTAAGGAATCTTTCTTTTCTTTACCATACGAGGTACTTTTTGAATTTTATGAAAAAATTACGAGAAGAATGTTTTTTAAACTTATACAGCAAGAACAGATTTTTACGGTTTCAGAAATCATTATTTTCATGAGGCTTAATATACAAGATATCATGACTATTTAAAAAAAATCCTTTTCATTTAAAATTTTCTGTAATTTTGTGAAAATTAAATGTTTTTGAAGAATAAAGGATGTTTTTCTCAAGAATTCATTTTAAGTGTTTTATCAAAACCATTTTCCAACTAAGATGACATCATTTCGTATGTGTATGTTTCAAGTATAATATCTAAATGATTTACATGGTTCCACTTTTCTTATGATGAAATGATATCCATTTGTGTTATAAGGATTATTTTATGATGGGTTGATGTTTATGAAACCCATTTTTATTCTTTGGGTTATGATGAATGGTTTATGTTTATGTTGGGGAACAAGTACGAATGATTTTATTATTATTTGGGTTCGACCTATATCTCCCTCAAATTCCTTAGGTAACGATTTATATCTCATGAGATAGACATGGATGTAATGGTAAGTTAATCCGGTTCAGTGTTACAGGACTGGAACGAGGAGTGAACTCAATTCAGAAAGGGACTTTGTCCACTAAGTTGGTCTTGGCAGCATTGCCTTGGCTACTATGGAAATCATGTCATGTGATTAATGGTTTCCAAAATTACATGTTTTAATCCCATGATATTTTATCATGATTGATGAATCTATGCCTTATGCACTGCTATGTTTTATGTCATTTCTCAATATTATGATGGTTAAACATTATGTTCGAGTTTTTAAGTTCAAATGTATGTGGTTTGTTTTATTCTCTCCATGTTTTCCCCTACTGAGAATTTGATCTCATCTTTTATATGTTTTCTTTTCCCCATGATATAAAGAAAAGTTTTAGGTAAGAAAAACAAATGGTAAGATCTTTATGGGAGATGTTGAAGATCTTTCATAATGATTAAATGATTTTGATCCGAGTTTCCAAAGACACTAAACTATTACGGTCCTTGTGTGTTTGTTTTTGTTATGTATTAAGTATTCAAAAAAATTAATGTAATGTACATGTACGTCAATCTTCGGTCTCTACATTTTGTATCAGAGGTTCAGTATAGTCAACCTTTGGAAACTAGGATGCGAGAACTTTAGTGAGATCCCTAGAGATATTTCTAAGGTATGTCTAAGGATGTCCCTAAGGTTAAGTATACTTATAGGTTATAGTCCTAGAATTAGGGTAAAAATATTAGAATTAAACCTAAGATTGTATATAATGAAGGTACCCCCCCTTATTATGTTGTTTTCCTAGCATTATTTTTTCCTCTCATAATGTTTTTTTTGGGGTTTAGATGATGGCTGGTACCCGAAAGAACCGTGTTGATCAATGTAATGGACAATGCAATGATTTTCCTCTTGAACAAACCAATTTTATGGGAGATGGAGTGAAAAATCTTATTTCTATACTTACTCAAGCTATGAATCATTCTGGACTTCCAAATGAGTAGAGAAGGGAACAATATTCTATTGAGTATTTCATGAGGCAACATCCACCTTCTTTTAGTGGGTCTTCTGATCCATTTGTTTCCGAACAATGAATCAGTACCATTGAAAACATATTTTCCATACATTAATGTTCAGAACATGAAAAATTTATTCTTTCTATTTACCATTTAGATGGTGGAGTAGATCAATGGTGGAATCTAATTAAGAATACGAGGCCCCCAAGATGAAATTGAATCCATGGAATGGGATGAGTTCAAGAACTTGTTTTTCAATAAGTACTTCCCTTGTATTCATCGAACAAAGTTGGAGAATGAGTTCACTGAGCTTAATCAAATGGATGTTGAACCTGTTTTTATATACGAGGTGAATTTTACAAGTCTTGAAAGCTATGCATCTGGCTTTATCATCCAACTTAAAATTAATGATGATCGATTCTTCAGTGGATTAAAACCATGTTTTCAAAGGGCATTAGCGATAAGAGACATCAGTAGCTATGAAGAAATTGTGTGTTGTGCAATCAAGGTAGAACTGGAAATTGGTGTAACATATCCATCTCATGGTTTTGAAATGAAACGAAAGATAGAGTTCAAGGAAAAACCTCAGAATAATGCTGAAATGAAGGTGAATGTGTTTTTATGCTCAAAGTGTGGAACGAAGCATGGTGCAGATTGACTTTAAGGGACTAGAAAATGTTTTAAGGGTAGAAAAGAAGGTCATCAAGAAGAATAGTGTCGATGTAAAAGAAAAAGGGTTGCTAATGATTTGAATAAAGAAACGACTATAGAGAACGCACCACCAACACTAAAATTCTTCAAGTGCAAGGAAATGGGGCATTGTGCTAACCGATGCCCTAATCCAAGGGTTAATGATGATCAACATAAACTACTTCATAAGGAAAAGGACAAGGGGAAGTCACATGCGATCAGTATTGGCGATGTTGAATATGACAACGATGTAGTGGAATGATTATGTGTTTATGTAACAGGATTCCAAAATAATGACGGGGAATCTAATTTATAGTACTGTGGAATATTGGAATATCTATATATTGGTTTATTATGGTTTTCAATAATTATATGGTAATGGAAAGCATGAAAATAATTCAAATATTTTGGAAAGTAGATGATATGATAAGGACAAAATGAAATGTTTATTAGTATTCATGAGCTCATGACTGATATAAAGACAAAGTGATATCTTGGTTTGAGTATATAGATGTTTTGGGATTTTGGTATGTTGAAAGAGTTAACTTTTGAAACCACTCATGTTTTCACTATGGTTCTATGGTAATACATGATTAAGGTATTAACATGATTGGAATGTGACCAACAAGATATATCATATAATATATGGGGGATAAATGATGGTATTCAAATGCTGGGTAGAAACATTTCTAGTAATTGTTTTCTTTATACTATGATCTTGGATAGAGGTATTTTGGATAATACTAATGATTGGAATGGATTATGTTTGACATAAGTCGGTATTGTTTAAGGCTAGAAACTTTTTCGATATTATTTATGGAATGTAATAAAAATTTAGTTTTAGAAAAGGGACAACCTGCAAGACGGTTGACAACCCGTCGCGTCGGACAAGGTTGTGGGAATCGAACCCACTACCAAAGTGTAATAGGACTTTATCACCTACCACTAGCCTACAGGAAGTCCCTGGATAGTAGAAATTAGATTTAATTTACTAAGTGGAATGACATATAGGAAGCATATATGATTAATCTTTCTATAAATTCACTTATGTATATTTAATAACTTTTGATAACCTTTTGTTTGAGACAGATGGAATGATCTATCATTCTATTTCATGATATCCTAACACTTCACGAATGAAAAATTCAACTTCATTTCTTTAAGTGATGATGTGGAAATTGTTCAAGGCAATAACAACGATGAGATTGTAACAAAATCAAGTATGTATTTCTTTTAATTCAAAAATTATTCAACTTTAGGGAAACCATATTGAAAACCAAAAATGTTTTCCTAGTGCTCTTATATCCAAGGAATTAGATGGTACCTTATATCACCCCAAATTTATGGCTTTGTGATTGTTAGATTTTCCATAGCCATGTTCTCTACCACTCGCCATCAGAACTTTATGGTTAGTTTTCTCTTCTGTATCCATATTTTCACCTATGTGGAAACCCAGTGATGAGTTAATTTGGGTAACTGATATGTTTCATACTCACTTTATAAAATAAAGTTTTATTATTCCTTTTTACGATGTGGGTTTCTATGGAAGAAGCTTTGATGTAGTAAACCATTTATAACCACAATGAATTTTTATGGAGAAATTCATTTTAAGGGGGGTATAATGTAACACCCCTAGATTTTATGAGATATATTATTTTTAATTTCTTTGATGTCTTCTATTATACATTACACTAAGATTAGCTTGTACTATACGCAACACCATATTAGCTTGAACTATAAGAAACAATATACTCGGCTCGTGTTACACACAAATTCATGTTTGTTTTGTGGAAAATATTCTACTCAACATTAAGTATAGATTTTGTTTAATGTATAAATGAAATATGTTTTGATTATGTTATACACAACAACAAATAGATCTTTCACAACACGAATCCCTAACTTGTCTTGCAGAACACGCAATCCAGACCTTTTTCGATAGCGTGTGTAGTATGCAATACCATCATTCAATAAACGAGATATTATTATAATATTATTATTAATTAGCCGTTATGAATAGTAATACCAAATTTTTTAAATCTTATAAATTTTATCATTAAAAATGGACTTCATTTTTGGATTCAGAATATCAAAACTATCCTAGGGTGAATTTTTGGTATTTTTCTGAAAAATTTCAAATTTTGATGGGTAGTTAAAAACACCGAGTTATAGTTTAAAACTGAATTTTTATTTAAATAGTTATTTATTTTATTTAAATTCATTTTATGTCAAAATTTACATATATAATACATATATAAGTTCAATGTAATTCATAAGAGTAATTTTATAATAATAAAAATTTTATTGAACTTTTCACCGTCTTTTACCCACCTTCTAGGAGAATTTTAAAATTTACATAAAACATAATTTTACCACTTCTGTGAGTTAAATTTCGAAAATCTGAGAGACATGGTTAATATGAAGGAGTAAAATGTTGTTCAATAAGATAAAAATAATTTTTTGTGAATAGTAACTGTTTACTTTTATTTAAAATGGTTAAAAATAAATAGGGTTATTAAGGGTAAAAATGATATTATTATTACCCTAACACATGTCCTAATTCTACTAGATAAGTTTAATTAGACCAAAAACAACCTTAGGAATAATATATGACCATTTAGGTCCACTTGGATTAGATTAGGACATTTATAATTAATTTATTCAAAGAAGGGATAAAATAGTTTAAATAAAATTTTAATAACTAAATCATTTTTAATATAGGGTTATACATAAGGAAAATTATACTACAAATATTAATTAGAAAAATAAATATATTTCCTACATAATGGTATTTTATTTATAATTTTTAGACATTAAATAATTTAATTTAATTATGACAGAATGATGATGCAGTAATTACATTATTAATTAAATATTAACATAATTGATGTAATAAATACCCAAATAACATTAATTTGAAACTTTTTATGAATTAAACTAATTTTCTAGGTTAATATGACATGTTATTATTGATTTAATGTACTTTTTTTGAACTAATAATGTCGTTATGAGTTTCAATAAAATCAATTAACAAATAGTGTCAAAATTGACATAAAATAGTTTTTTAAAACAATATTATATTATTAATTGTTATTATATTCCTAAAAATAATAGGATCGGAAAAAAACTTATATAAGGTTATTTATTTTAATAATGAACCACTTGGGGTTCGTTTAGCTAGTTATATTATGTTTATTAACCATATAGTGTAAAAAAGCAAGAAGACACGGTAAAAGTAAAATTATTTAACATAGAGTTAAATCTAAATGATATAGTTAAAATAGAAACCTAAATTTTTCTAAAACCTATTGTTTGAGAGTATTTCTACCCATCCACACTTTATCTATGAAATAAATCAATTTTTAGCTATTATTAACTGAATATGTCTTTATTATAAAATAATATTTTACGTTTTTCCAAAGGTGCCTCTCTCCTCCCTTATAAAAAGGGAACCCCTTCCCTCTTCTCTTCACACCCATTTGAGCCATGATTGTCATCAAAACCCTACCAATTCCTCTTCTCAACCTATCTTGTTATATAATAGAGGTTATGGTATTCTCAAAACACCAACTATAGTACCCTAAGAAAATGTTTAAAGGTGGTGTGTCAAGGAAGAGGTAATCTCTTCTACCGACTCTTTCAAGTTTCTTTCTTCTTCTACTTACTCTTCGTTAGTTGTTTCATTATAATTTAATAACATCAGTATTAATTATATAATGATATGTTATTATAAATATGAAACAACCCTATTTCACCTTCTATCCATCCCACGGAAAATGAAATCACCGAGCGTGCGTACGTACGGAATAACGTCTCCACGCCGTGGTGTAATCAATTTTTCCACCAACACCTTACTTGGATGGGTATAATGGTGTAAAGAATAATTATATACGATTATTATAACATCAATCTGATTATAATATATTATATCATCATCTCCAATTATATTCAATAAATATGGGAACGATATCATCGCTCGTGCGTACGTACAGATTATAGTCTCCACGACGCGATGAGATTCATTTTCCATGTCAACAATTTAAGAATGACTATAAAGTATATATATTAAGTAATAAAAAAATATATGAAATAATAATGATACTGGATTTATTTATATATATATATATATTTCATCTACTTAATTCCATTCAATTCAATAAGGAAACGAAAAACAACATTCATGCGTACGTACGGCCTACCGTCTCCATAAACTGTGTATTTCTTTCCATTTATCAATATATTATATATATGTATATTCTGAATATATATTATACATAAATCATTTTTTACATTATGGAATTAAGTATATCAGGATATAATAACAATATCAAGAATAACAAGTCCAAACACATACGATAAATAAAATGATTTTACCCAAAACACTGCTTTAACAAGGAATTTACAAATGAACGGGTAATTTAAAGTCATAAGTGAACCATATATGATATCATAACAATGAATATGATTCTGTAATAAGTCAATGACATTATTTAAATCAATATACAAGAGTTTCGGATACGTACGAAGAATATAGGACCCAAGGTAAGGGGTAACTTTTCCAATCTCGTTTTTATCTGAGGTTGTATATTCGTTTGTATTTACTGGGGATATATTTATCATCCATGTCCCTATTTTGAAAAAAATGGTTTCATGTATGTTTAAAGTCATTTTAGCTATATTTTGACTTTAACTACATGGTATCTAAGGAATCATTCTTTTCTTTACCATACTAGGTACTTTTTTACCATTTCGGAAAAAGTACAAGAAAAATGTTTTGTTTAACTTATACGGCATGAAAGGATTTTTACAGTTTCATAACTCCTTATTTTCAACATGCTTAATATACAATATTTCATGACTATTTTCAACAAAATCCATTTCTTTTAAAATTTCATATAATTTTGGGAAAATAAAATGATTTTGAAGAAGAATGGATATTTTTTTCAAGAATTAATTTTAAGAGTTTATCAAAACCATTTTCCATCTAACATTACATTATTTTATATGTGAATGTTTTAGGTATAATGTCTCTATTATTTACATAGTTTTACTTTTCATATTATGAAATGATATCCATTTTTTTATATGGATTATTTTATGATGAGATGATGTTTATGAAACCCATTTTTATTCTTTGGGTTATGATGAATGATTTATGTTTATGTTGTGGAACAAGTAAGAATAATTTTATTATGAGATGGGTGGACGCTATATCTCCTTAAAATTCCTTGGGTAATTATTTATATCTCATGAGATAGTCATGGCTGGAATGATAAGTAAATCTGGTTCCTTGTTACAGGTCTGGAACGAGGAGTGAACCCGATTCAGAAAAGGACTTTATCCACTAACATGGTCTTGGCAGAAATGCCTTGGCTAATATGGAAATCATATCATGTGCTTAATGGATTACACAATTACATGTTTTAATCCAATGCTATTTTATCATGATTGATGTATCTATGCCTTATGTACTGCTATGTTTTATGTCATTGCTCATGATTTTGATGTTTAAACATTATGTTCATGTTTTTAAGTTCAAATCTATATGGTTTGTTTTATTCACACCCCACTTAAAGTCCTTGTGTGTTTGTTTTTTTGTTATGTATTAACTATTCCGTAAAATTAATGTAATTTCCATGTACGTCAAGCTTTTGGTCTCTACATCCAGGGTGGGTCTTGAGGGATTCAGGGGAACAAACAGTGCCAGATGGAACTCGGTGAGGGTGGATGCAGATGGAAGGTCATCTTGATGATAATGATTTTTGAGTCAGGACAAACCTCGGTTTATAACATGTGGAGGTATTCTTCTGGGTGGCAATTATCATTACGACAATTGTGGTAATCTTAGTTGGAGGTGGTTACTGGACTATTGGGGGATTATGAAGGATTTGGTGTCGACTCTAGTGGTGGTGGGTGTTCATGCGATGAAGGACCATATTCGTGTCAGTGGATATCAACTTAGATGGAAGGAGAAAAACATGGGGTAGTGTTTTGGGATTTTTAGAATAGTGATTATATTTATGGGAAAAAATATGGGCCTCAAATTCCTTCTATAAAGATCATAATGAGGTTTTTAAACAAATAACACCAACATTTACATATTTCCTAGATGGTATCACCTCTACCATAGGTACCAAGTATTGTGTATCCCTGCACGAAGAAATGTTAGTTGTTCATTCATTCATGGTTCAGGGATAGGTTAATTGTACTAAAATATATTGTGGAGGTTCTGTTCTAGTAGTCTCTGGTCTATGGAGCCATATATGTCATGTACTAACCCAGAAGCCTACTTTTCCTACAGGTCATGTAAGGTTCCCCCTCAACTGAATTAAAAGGGGAATTCTCTAAAAAAAATAAAAAATAGGTCTTCATGATTTTAGGTTATAGATGGATTATTAAGGATCCATCTAAATGATCATGTGAAATCTATTACTGTAAACAAACTCAACTAGAAGAAATTATTTATCTAAAACTCTATTAAAATCAATATGAAAAGATCTTATCATATTATCTATGGATTGAATGGTTCTCACAGACTAACTATATATGGGTGATAAGAAGTATGGAAACTCAAATATGTACCCAAAAGATACTTAATATTTTTCTAGAATGTTAGTATAAGCCTCTGATCTCAATTAGATACAATAGAATGTAGTACAATACACAAATAGAATTATACAAACTAAAATATGAATTCAAAAGGTGATTGACTGTAATAGAAATAGAATTATGTATTTTAGATTTGTTTTAGAATCTAACCAAAAAATACATGGTGATGTTTTCCCATTTTAATTTCATCACCGAAAATGGTTTTACCATCCCCGTATACTTTCATACCTTAACCTTAACCTGTTGATATACAAAGAAATGATATACAAACTCTAAAATACATTACTTCATTTTGTATCATATGATATACTCTTTCTGGTCATTATGCTTCTTCATACTTCAAATATGAGCAGAGAATGTTGAACTATGAGCATCATCCAATGGCTCCATATTTATGTATGTTATTGACGGTACACATACTTGGTTCTCAAACCTTATCATTCTATTAGAGTCAAGGATGGAATTACAAAAAATTCTCACATTATTTTATAGGTTTATATATTCCATATGGACCCCCTTAATATTCACATAGATAGATGGTTGAACAGTCAATTAGGAAGATATTATTTCTTGTATTCCTTTAGGATTCCTTAATCCATCCTTTGAAATTTTAACCATATTGGATCTTTTGTGATCCTTATCATATATAATCTAGAAAAATCATTTCGACACAGACTGTAGTATAAGGAAAATGTAATTTAGTTTTATTTTTTCAATTACCAATGATTTAAAACATACCAATGAGTTTAAAAACATTTCTAAAAAATTAAGGTAATAGTATCTTCGCTAATTAACTATGCATTTTTTACATAGCTACTGATATGGTTACCAATGCATTTTGAAATGTATTTAACTGAATTTTTTTATTAAATTTTTTTAAATGAGGGTAAATACTATTTTAATGACCATTTTTGAAAGTCATATTTCATTATTTAATATGAATTTGTTATAATGTTTTTAATTATGTTTTTTAGAAATTTAGGTAATTTCATTCAATTTTCTTCTGTTTTTCTTAATGTGGGTAAAAATGTTATTTAATAGTTTTGTATGGCCGCAATGCCCCAGACATCCCAGCACCATGGCGGCCAACCCACACCTCTTAGGGATCCTGACACCCCACACCCTTACTACTATCATGCCCCATCCACTACCACATGGTGTCGCTGGTAATGTTGTTACTGAATGAGACGATGGCCCTACTACCCCTGCACAAATCCTAACCACTCCCCTACCACTTCCACTTCATGAAGAGACATCTACCCAGGATGACCCCTAACATCTCACCTCTATGGTCCACCATGGCCTTGCATTGATCTCGACCCCTACACTACTATCACCATCACACGGTGCTGCTTTCGATGCTTTATGAGTCAATGGACCCATTTCTAATATTACTTGGACACTCCACTAAATGATGTTGTTCATCCCCACAACCTATTGATACTGACCAAATACCCTGTGTGAGTCCCAGCCCCATATTTACTTATTATGAGTTGTTCATCGCCCATTGAGTTTCAATGTGGGACTATAGCCAACACAAACAGTTTTATAATATTAATATATTATATATGTTGTTAATATATTATTAATATATATATATATATATATATTAATAAAACACAGAAATATATATTTATATATATATCAGTTCTGTTTTAATGTAATAAAATATGTTTTTAACAAAATATATATTAATATAATGAAACTAATTTATTTACTATATTACGTAAATATATATATATTTATTTATGGTATATACTATATATTAATACACACACAATTATATATATATATATATATTATATATTATATATTTTATTGTTATAATATTTTTTGTTATATTGTTATATTTATTTTTATTATATTGTTATATGTTTATTGTTATATATCATTTTTATATTTTGTTATTATTTATTATTATGATTTTTATTATATAGTTAGACAATGTTATTTATTGTAATATTATTATTATATTGTTTAGAAAATTACATATTTTTTTCTATGTGTTTTAATTTTGTTTTAATATATATATATATATTGTTATATAGTTCGTGTTATATTATAATATATTTAATGATATTTAAATATTATATATATATATATATTCATTCTTATAATTGTTTATTATATTCTTATATATTTGTATATTTATTTATTTATGTAATATATATTGTTATATATTAATTATTATAGTGTGTATATTATTATATATATGTCTTTATATGTTGTTATATATTGTCATATATATATATATATATTTATTTATTTATTGTTACATATTGATATATATATATATATCATTGTGTATATATATGTTATATATTTTTATATATATTTTTATATTTTTTATGTATCGTTATATATATATATATTCCTTAAAATTTAAAAAATTTATATTTTGTTATATATATTATATATATTATTATAATTATATATAATTATATATATATATATGTATAAATTATATTATATATATATATATATATTAGATATTTATTATTATATGTTGTTATATATTGAAATATATTTATATAAAATATTATATTTTTATATGATTTATTATATATATATTTATCTATTTATCTATTTTATATATATATAAATTTATGTTCGATATATATATAGGTTTTATATATTTGTAATAATTATAAACAATAATATATTATAAATATATATATATATATAAATAGATATTATTAGCTTCATTTTTATAAAATCACTGATAAATTATCCACATTTTTAATCAAATGTATTTAACATAGAAATAAATACTGTTTTAAAACACTTCTTAAATGTGGCTATTTTGGAAATTTTTTCTAGAAAACATCACTAAATTAAACATTTGAATTTTTTTTGAAAATGTTACAAAAAATGTAGCTAAATGTAATTATTTATATAGTAGCATCTACCACCTTGTTCACATTCTTATTTTGGTAATGTTTTGATCTTCCATGATCACTGATAAACTCCAACCATCATTGGTGGCACATATTCTTCTCTATCTGAGGAAAAATAAACTGAAAAAAATTATGATCAATGTATATATCACACCGTTCTCCATAAAGATAATTCCTCTATGACTTTATTGAAAAAAATCAATACAAATTAATACAAATCATGATTTGGTTTATATTGCTAATGGAAATATAATTTTTATTGGGAATAAGGAATATACCCTTTCATTATGCATGAGGGAGAATCTATGTCCCTTCTTCGATGCATCACTATAGATCAAAAACCATTTTCCATTATAGTGAAATATATTCACAGTTTAACTAACTATCCATAGCTTTATTTCTAAGAAATTGCCTTCGCATTTCCTTTCCAAAAGGAACTTGTGTCCCTTATGATCTAACATGGCTAGTGGATTTGATTGGTATGATAAAAAAATTCATCAAATAATTGAAAATATAATGTAAAATAAAAAACAGTGGATCTTGGTACATTGGTTTGCCACTGCCAATGTTCAATAACATCCGTCGTTGATGGATTTGTTATTATACCCTCAATTGAGATTTTATTACCCCAAAATGATATTTTTTTTTCAAATATCACACATGTAAAATATTAAATACATATTTTCTTTCCTTAATGTCCTTGATACAATCCTTAAGAGATATATTTTTTCTTATATACTCTTATGATATATAAGAAAAACCTTTAAAAAGATTACCAGAAATTGATCAAGTTAATATCAATGACTCTCTTCATTAAATCCATGAAGAAAATGTGGTAATTAGTAAAACCAAATAGAATAACTATAAGTTCATAGCATTCATACCGTGTGTGGATGGCTATCTTGGGTATGTATTTTATTTTAACCCTCAAATAATTTTATCTTGATTGAATATAAATATTTAAAAAATATTGTGGTCCTAATAATTGATCAAAGATATCATAAATACTTGGAAAATGATACTTAATACTCATAGTGATCTTATTATGTTTTCAATTATCAGTGAAAATTCACATTGATCTATATTTAATTTTAAAAAAAATAATAGGTGCACCCTAAGGTGAAAAAATTCATTGAATGAATAACAGATCTTGATTATCCTACAATTTCATTCTTAATTCCAAATAATCAATCATGGCTATTATATATGGAGTCTTTGAAATAATATTTTTATTAGTTATGAGTTATATCAAATAGAAAACTTCATCATTTAAAGGAATTATAAATACATTATTATATAAAAAAATTAATAAAATCCCATAAAATTTGCATATCAATGATTTTTAATTTCTCCCAAAAAATCTGAGATGAACTCTCCTTTTAAATTTAGAATGAAGAACCATAACATGTATTCCATTTCCATTAGATGTACATATTTATCGACACATAAATATATGGTCATAGGTTTCTTTAGAATATAAAACACGGCATCCATTCCTTGGAAATTAATGTGGTATTTATGTAAATAAATCAAATCCATTCCTATAATAACGTCAAGTTCAACTTGGGGTAGAATAATGAAAATTGAAGGAAGAACAATCCCGTAAACATAAATTATAGAATAATCTTAGACCTGATATGTGATCATAAAACCATTACAATATTTCACTTCTAATTAATCATCTATTCATTTTTTTGGAATTTTGATACCCTTATAAAATTTTTCATATATGAATGTATGGGTATATCCATAATCATATAATACATTATCATTTCTAGATATATGGTAAGTTTACCTTTAAGCACATCATTATCATACCCCACATCAGTAATAGTGATCACATGATATTTCCATTTTTTATTTGGTCTTAAGAGATTTAAGATATTTATAGTCATAATTATCCTTCATATTTTAACACATGTTATCCTAATGACCATACACCTTTCATTTGAAACACTAGAGTGTAGGTGGTGTTTTTATGGTGATTTTTCTCTAATAATAGATAACTTCATCCAATTAATTCAATAATTGATTTCCCAATGAATTTGCATTCCATACATTAATCATTTATTAGTCCTGTTATGAAAATTCCCTCAATGCATCCTTCAACACTTTGAAAATAATTTTTTCCTCATATTCTTCCATCCATGTTTCTAATTTTTATAATTTTTTTTTCATTACATATTTATTTGATTATCTAAAGCATGAGATTTATGGATGAATCCAATATCAAATTCAACCATTATAGCACAACAGACTATTTATTCATAATGAATGAAGTCCCTTATAGATAACACCATTAAAAACTTATTTTTATGACCCTAAATAATTATTCAATTCTTTATTGTAGTTCATTGATAATACCAGGAGTGTACTTCATGCGTCTTTTCAAATATTCATCAAATATACTAATTGATTCATCATTTTTATTCTATAGCTCAAGGAACTACTAATACATTTTAATGTGATTACATTACTCATTAAAAAATAAACTTATATCACCCTATAAAGTCAATTTCTACCAGTTTCCTCATTTTCTTGATGAGATTCTACCACTGATCTGGCTCACCTTCAAAATGATAGACCTCTAAAGTTGAATTTTAATGATCTGAACACTAGAGAACAAAAAATATCTTTTTAATTATATTATTACACTACTCAAAAACCCATCCATCATCATAACCATTAAAATAAGTTATATTAATCTTTATTAAAGATTCAATAGAACATGGTTCCCTCATTTAATTAGTTATATTCCATGTATAATTCATATCCTAAGATATTTTTGTAATAGAAAAAGTGGTTTTTTACTCTAGAGCACATAAAATTTCGTTTCTTTGAAGTAGACCACTTCATTTTACAACACATTCAATATTAAAATGGTTCCTTTATGTTATATCAATTTACTAAAACCAAAAATCATAGTCTGAGAAGTAATAATCATTGTGGGAAACCACATAGTAATGAAAAATAGTTTAAATGACGTATAAATCATGGACCCATATTTTAAATATATAAAACCATTGTTTTATATTTGGACATTAAGTTTCATTATCTATTAAAATTTTCATGATTATTCATAACAAAAATTACAATTAACCCTATCATATCCCTCGAGAGTGGAAATGTAGGTGCACTATAAGGAAAGACTCACAAAGCACCATAACGATCATCGAGATATAATCATCTAACTATTTTAGGGATATTACCCCTAGATACATTTACTACAAATCCAGATACACTGTTAGTATTAATATATGTTTTTTATAGTCAAACCACACAAATTTCTTTACCATTACTTTGGAAATTATCTTGTACATAGGATTATACAAAGGGATTTCACTAAACATTTAACATCCTAGTTTCCAAAGTAAACTATACCTTTATCTGATTCAAACTATAACAAAACATAATTTTTATACAAAAATATAACATATTTTTATATTAGTGTTTCTTACATAAAATTATGTTCAAGATAAGAAACATAAAGTTTCATTGTCTTTGAAAACATGGATACATACAAAGATAGTTCATAAAAGATATAAATTTTCTTCCTCCTAATTCTTCCCAACTATTACTCTTCGTAGAAACATCATACATAAAACAACCCATCAAATTCTTGTGAAAATAAATCATAATTAAGGGTTATCTAAGATGCTCAGTAAGGGTAAACAAGGGGTATATCAATTATCATTTAAAAACATTATCATAAAGGGTATAAGAAAATTATGTTACCCTTTAAAATTCATAATAAGAAATTATTAGATCAAAAGCAGGATTCTTGTAAAAAATATTGAAAATTAATAAGACATGAATAGTAAATGAATCAAAGAAAATGAGCCATGAGAAGAAAATATTTTAATAAGATCATGTCACAAAAGAATGGGATAATCATATTATTAAAAATATTATTCCATGGTTACCCACCAAGACATTCATAACATGTTTTTATTGGGATAAGCACTCATGCACAAACATCATACATGGTATAACCTCTCATACTACATCTTTTAGTCTAGGGATAACCTCTCGTTTACCCACTTTTGGGCTTAGGATAACCTCCCATATACCATTCAATCCCATAGAATATAAATATTTACCCAAACCATTTAGTGGATATATAATTATGGCCCCACCTACTATAAAATCATAAATCCCTTTGTATGTATTCCATAAGATCATAAAAACATTCATCATAACATAACCTATAGAGATGAACACAGGTTTCATTAATATTTCGTCATCATAACCACAAACTATACATAGAGTGAATAAATATGGTTTCATTAGATCATATCCCAAGTAAATAATAATTAGCATCAAATAATGTTATCATATATTAAAATTTCTTTTAAAATATCATTGGAATATATTTTAAGAAAAATACCATTTTAAATATTTAAATACATATTTAAATATAATAAATCCAATATTTAGGGAACATTTTTCATTGTAAAAATAATGGAAACCTATAATGTATTCTTTAATGTAGTAAGTGGGTATTATGGAGTGTAATTTTTCCATGTCATCATTCATTTCACATTTTCTGAAAAAACTCAAAAGTACCTCATTCAAAACACAACAAGAAGATTAATTTGAAATCACTTTTAAAAAAATTCTATCATTAGTAAAAAATTATTTAAACAATAATATAAAAATATAAAAATATTTATGAAAACATTTTTAGAAAACATGGATATGGATGAAAAAATATATATGATTGAATGTAGACATAATGTTTTTCCCTTAAAACCCTTATTTCTGTATCTTGAGTTCTTAAAGTGGTGAAAATTAATGAAAAGAAAGTATTCTAAATAAATAAAAATATTAGAGTTAAATTAAATTTATTTATCAAGAAATTATTATATAATTTCAATCAATATAAATTCACGCATAAAAATCACATTTAAAATGATATTAATGCATAAATCCCTTACATCAAGATTGACTTTCTTAAAAATCCCACTAACCTCCTATATATAGAATTTAAATTTATTATAATTTTATACAATACTAATATACTTAAAATAAATATCATATATGATCCACTTATACCTTTTCTATACCTATTTATTAATAATTCCAATTTTAAAAAAAATCTTAATGATATTTATTTTTTTATTCAAGTAAATTTTTGTTCGGTAGCTCTAGGCCTTATAATTTATTCATAGTTCCATCATCTCAATATTCTTATTTATTATATAAATATCACATATATTCATTATATATATAATAATACATAAAAATCTAGATAGAAAAATAAATTACACCATTCATGGCTATGTTAGGTTATACGTATGCATGAACAATGTTATATATTTTCAATTAATAGAAAAAAGTTATGTAAATAAAAAATCACCATTAAAAAATAATTATTATATCATATATATCATATCTATTAATTATGTAAATCTTTATTTACATCAATATAAATTGAAAATGTAAAATTAATTACACCTCTTCATTGAGTTGGTAGTCCACACATATGCACGAGCGATTTAATTATTTTCCAATGGATGGGGATGTAGGAAATGTATCTCTCTGTGAATATGGTTGTCCACACGTACACACGAGTGATACTTTCACTTAATATTTAATGGGAAAGTTGGCGGATAATTGTATTTATATAATAATAATTAAATTTAAATATTATAATAATACTTAATTATTTATCTTATTATTAAAACCATATATTTGTAGGACGTGGAATAAGAGATACATTAAAGGACATCATGTATGAAGATTACCTCCTCTTAGGTATGACACCGTTATATCCCTTCTTACATGCCCATATAATTTTTTTTCCTGAATACCAAAATAAAAAAATTAATGTATAGTGATGTTGCGAAGATAATATTTTAAGGTTCTGCCATACTAGATGGAACATTGTTGTGTAAATAAAAGAGAGAAGGTGTGTCCTTTTATAAGGTAGGGAAAGGACACACTTTGAATAATGAAAAAAATTTAGATATAATTAATGTATTTCTCAAGAATAATTATTCAATATTTCCCTAAAATTGAATAATAATATAGGAATGTCAACATAGAAACATCCAATTAAATTTATATAGTTTTTTGGGTCATTTTAAACAATCTATTTTTTTAACCCTTCTGTTAACGGATTTAAACCATAACTATATTAAGGATTTCTTAAATATTAAAGGTTCATCATTTTACTTAATAAATAATAATTATATCAAAAAATGGAAAATGAAAAATATATAATTCCATTTATCATCATACGTTTTATATTTAAATTTACTTATTCTATTTAATTATTTATATAAAATATTATTTTTCTTAAAATATAATTAATGACATTTGTGACACTATACATTTAATTTTACTTTAATTACATAAATAAATTAATTTAATTAGAATATAAATTTTTAACAAATCTAAAATATATTATATTATTCTATTTAATACTTTAGGAACATTAACTCACTGAAAATTATAAATTTAAGAGTTTTAAAAAATATTTACACGGTTTATATGTTTCTTACACAAGAACCATGTAAGCAATGTGAAATAATTTAATGTATTTATTTCAATAAAAAAATTATAATAAATTTATACTATATAAAAAATTAATTCATATTTCAAATAAATTGTTAAAAAAATCCCCCTTGTTATCCTTACATAATAAATTTGTGATGTTAAATTCATCTGACTGTAATTTTTTTATTTATCATTACTTAAAATAATATAAATTTTATTATAAAGGGAAAATAGACCAAAAACACATATATTATATTTTGTGATATAAATAATCAAATTTATTCTATCTTAAGAAATAATTATAAGTTTTAAAATGATTTTCAGACCTTATATCTTGATTTTAACCCATTTTCACCCATTTTCCTAATATTGAGGAGACAAAAATTTACCATTTTTACTATTTATAATGAAAAAAATAAAAGGACCTATTTATAGAATCATAATCTACTGGTTCCAAATATTGTATTCAATTTTAATTATTAAGTATATTGAATTGTGAGAAATAAATTTTAATATAAATTTAAAAAATGAAATGAAAAAATGATTTCGAAAAAATTTGATTTGAAGAAGAACAATTAACTTCAATAAAATTCATGAATATTGTTGATTCAAATTTAAATAATTAAATTATTATAAATAAAATTAAAAACATTTTACTAAGATACCAAATAGATAAAATAATTAAACTTTTAAATTACATGATATAATAAAAATAAATGATAGCATTCGTATATTTTGTATCTTTTACAATTCACATAAAAACAATTATTGTAGAAAAATCATAAATTTTTACCCTAAGCTAATTTTGATCTACTAATTTCAAATATAATGTTCATTTTTCAAATAAATTTTCTTATATTTGATGAAAATATTTTTTATTATTTTCTTATAAAATAAAATACCAGACATTTTAAGGAAATTGTTTTTTAATGAATTTAATGACTGTAATAAAAATTTCATGGAAATTTATCAATATAATTTCATTATCTGGAACTTTTTTATATAATTTTTTCAAAAATTTATTATTCCTATTCATAATAACAATTTAACAACTAGGTTAAAATGGTATACAATATTATAGTTCATTTTGACTCGTGTTTGCATGTATCACAAGATATTGACTAAATTAAATATATTTAAAAAGAAATATATCATAAAATCATAGGGTGTTATTATTTCATGGGATAAGGCCTTGATGGAATCTTTATTACATCCATTATTATGCATTCAGTAATAATGAAATCATTTATTATTTTCCCTATGATTCATTACATTGTTATATTATCCATGGATACAATAATTTTTCATGTTTTTAGTTAAATGATATTTTTTTCTTAATTCCATTAAAATTATCCATGCCTTATTTATTCTATGATAAAAAAATTTACACTACCTCATATTGATTGTTTTATCTCACCCTTATTGTGAATACTCTAACTTCAATATCCTAAATTTGATTGTTATGTTATTATATTCTCACTAAATATAAGTAATCATATCTCAAAGGACCTAATAGTTTAGTAGTCTTGGTAAACTAAATACATACATAAATCTCGGATATATTTTAAAATAGAAAATTCAAAATTTTAGTTTCATTGATAAGATCATTATTCTTTCAAACACAAACATGATTAAAAATTATTGTACATTTCCTTGTATATTATAGAATGTGGAAAAATAAGGGTGAGTTTAAATGTTTAGTAATGGTTACTTAAACGAGAATCTATCCTATGTAAATAATGAATCATCGGTATAAAAAGGTAAATAACTGGAAAATTTTTAATTTAATAATTAACCTGATCATAAATAATAATATTATCATAATAAATTATGATAAAATTATTCCATACAAATAATCACTTCAATATGAAGCTTATATTTGAATATTTTAACTATTCAAATAATCACATAATCATCAATAACTAATTTCATTAAGATGGACTACATAATTTCATACATCCTAAACATACTATTGAGGGATTATTCCATTACATCCTATATAAATGTTTATGTCCTCATCCAAATTCCTAAACTATTTTGTCTCATGACACATACTAATGTGTCAAGGGTCCATAATGAGCCCTAAAAATCACATAGTAAGTTAAAATAATTAATTATCAATTTTACTAACGATAAATATTCAGTATTAATAAATATTTTTTTAAATGTATTTGTATTATTAGGATTTCCCCATTAAATCCAGTATAAAAAAAATATATAAATAGTATACTATTTTATAAATACGCAAACCAATGATGCAAATAATATGGATATTATTAATGAAAAATGATGAGAGAAAATTAAGTGTTTCATGATGAATTTTATAGATAAAAATTTAATCAAGATGAGATAGATGACCATTAATTAATCAAAGAAGTTTTTTATGTAATATAAGGTCAATTTTATGATAGAAGAATATGAATGTAAAAATTTTAAAAAAAATATTTCTTAAATAACATTCATTTTAAACCCATTGATAACATATAGAAGAATATTAATATCATAAACAGGTTTTCACAATAAGAAATTCTATAATTATTGTATATATTAAGAAGAAACATTCATTTTTAATTTTTTAAATGTAATTTAGATTTAAACATTTTGGAAAACATTATAAACATTATTTATCAAAAAATATCTCTATTGTGTAAAATATATAAAATATCAGGATTTCCCGAATCAATCAAGTAGCAAAAAACCATATGTAAAAATGTTGTATGGTTTAAGAAATAAGAAAATTCATGATGAAAAGAATATGAATATTTTTTATGAAAAATGATGTCAAGAAAGTGAATGTTTAAGGAAGAAGTTAATGATTAAATCATTAATCAATATATAATATATGACCATAATTTATCAAGAAAATATATTTTTTTTCAAAAATTAAGTCTTGTAGGATAGATGAACAAGAAAGTGGAAATTTTAAAATATATATTTATTAAATAATATTCTTCTTAAAAACATTGATAACTTGTATAAGGAGCTAGTCATTATAAAATGATTTTGGTGGTTGAAAATTATATTAATTTTGTATACATTATTATGAAACATTTTTTATACTTTTTATAATGAATGTTAAATATGATCCTTTTGCAAACCATTAAAATTATTCCATTAAAACCATGTTAAAAACTATTTTTGGTGGTAAAATTATTTATTTTCAAGGATATAAGAACATGATGCTGTAATTTTTAAAATAAATATTTATAACATAATTTTTCTAAAAACACTGATAACTTGTAAAGGTATATAAACATTGTAAAAGGGTTGTGGTGGTAGTAAACTCTATTATTTTTGTATAAATTGAGAGGAAACATTCCTGTAGAATTTTTATAATGAATATAAAAAATGATACTATTTGAAAAAATTACAATGATTCAATTAGAAACATGTAAGAATTAAATTATAACATAAAATTTCATTAAGAAGTCATTTAAGTAAATAAAAAATAGTTTTTAATGAAATTTTGAAAATATGGACATAGAAGTAAAATATATTTGATCAAAGGAAAATCAAAATTGAATTAAAAATAAATTATTTTGATAATTTATGTTTCAAAGAGATGAAATGTTATAAAAAAACATGTAAACTCCTGAAATATTAAGATTATAATAAAATATATGAGTTTTGTGAACGATATATTATAAGATAACATCAATGAAAAATAAAATAAGTCTCATAAAAATGATATCGTAAAATAAATTTTCGTACACTTTGGTAACATTTAAATTGTATCCCCTTGAACAAGTAAAGAAGAAATGTACATTTATTCATCATAGATAAATATATATTCATTTAAAATGCATAAAGTGGTTATATACACACCACATAATATTAAATAGGTTGCTAAAACAAAATATCTCTAAATAGAGGGGAAATTGAGGGAAAATCCACTATAAATGTTGTATCATTGAATTAAAAATTATTCTATGAAGTGATTATGTGTAAAAAAATTTAATCCACACAAAAATGCTATAAATAAAACATAACCAAATTTTTGTATTGACCCTAGCACTAGTAGATTGGAGTTGGTGTCTTCATTATTAGTTTGGTAAGAGATATAAGGAATCACATTCCAAAGAACCAAATAGCATAATAGTCCTGGTAAACTATATAAATACATGATTCCAATAATACTTTTGAAAACATAAATTTTAACATTTTTTTAGAATAAATTTATTCTATCTAGCATATCCATGGATATCAATAATAATAATCATTATGGATTCATGGGAAATGAAAAATATAACGTTGAGCTCAAATTCCAAGTAATGGTTAATTAAAGTATAATATTTCATGAATAAATAATCATAATATATATTTAAAGGTAAATAACATAACATAAATTCCATTTAGTAAATAAAAATGAAATTTAAGAACATCCAAATATAATATCAATTTGAAAATCTCATGAAAATAATTAATATAGAAATGTAAATAACTTAAAACTCAGGACATTTAATCAACAACTTGACTATCATACCTAGATAAAGAAAAATAAATATGGAAAGGTAAATAAATTAAAACACATTACATTTAATAAGGAAACTATGAATGAAATGAACATAGAGATAATATCATTGTGAAAATATCATGGATGATAATAAATTTATTGTTAATGAACGATATTCTTCATTATTTTAAAACATGATCTAAGGAATCATGATACCTCAACCATAAATACCTTTTATAATATAGTTTAAAACTATCAATAAAACTCCATTTAATGATGGATTACTTATTTGTCACATGATAACTACTAATGTGTTTAGGGGATATATAATAATAGGCCCCACCCATCATTATAGGTCTAAATAATTCCCCATATCAAATAGTTGATTTGATTCAGAATAAAATGTGTCTTGTAATAAAATGTCTATATTGAGTATAGAATAAAAATTCATCAACATTTCCCTAAAAATAAATATAAAATTCAATTTATAACACTCAATATATAAGTGAAATAAAGTTTTAAAATAAATATTTCCATGGAAAATCATACGGATAATTAGAGGATGATTAATTTACATTGATCACTGGAAAGTAAATATATCAAGGGGAAGTTAATGACTATAAAAATGATTAATGTAATAGAATATCAATATTATTCTTGGGAAAAACAATCATAAACCATATTGATGTAGAATTAGGATGGAATCAATACAACATATAATCAGTGGAGTATATGTAAAATAAAGGGTTGTTGTCATTGTTGAAAACAAATTACATAACATATCTTTTAAAAACATTCTTGATGAAAATAAAATTTTCATTTTAAAAATCAATTGTTCTTAAAAAAAGTATGGAAAACATTTGTAAATAAAATTTATATGAAAAAAAATTTATAACATATTAAGTATTTTATAAAACCTTGAGTTTGCATGATTGTAAGAAATTCAGTACATACCAAGTATAATAAAATAGAGATTACTTACACCTTTTTTAGTAAAATAAAAATGAGAATCATTTTGAAAAATATATAAATATTATTCGAGACTGATTTTTTAAAATGTAAAAATGGGTGATAATTTCTTCAATTAATCATTTTAAAAAGGTTAAAAACACTGTTTCAAACATTTCTTGGAAAAGTGATTTTGGAAATAAATATATTTTCAACTGAATAGAGAAATGAAATCATAAATTATTAAAAATATATCAACTATATTAAGAACCAAATAGTGTATAAATGGTATAATTACTTGAAAATTTCATGAATAAACATAAAATAATAAATCTCGATTAGAATGATATTGTGAAATAAAACCCTACAATGATCATAGGGTTAGAGAGAAAATTAATCAATTTATTGATTATGTGTATCAAATTTAAATACACATTAAACAAGTTGAATTTTAAATATAATATAATATAATAAAAAGGCATTATGCAAATAATCATATAATATCAAGGATGATGATGTTGTAATTTAAGACAATGAAAAAAAAATTGAGTTCCAAAATTTTTTATCACTTATAAATTTTGTTGTCAGATCACCTTGGATGGAATAATTAAATTTTAGAGATAAAATAATATGAATTATTTCTGAATCATGATATAAAATGTAAATATTGTAGTATATACACCATATACAACAAATTAGGTCCATAACATTATAGTATTCCCCCAATGAAATGAAATTGTTATGAAATAACTTACCCTCAATTAATTTTGGTTAAAAGTTTCGTATACTAATTTATAATAGATTTAAAGACATTATTATATTTTTATTAAACTATATTAATATTTATTATGTCTTATATGATCCTTTTATAACATATTATCACTCGTTCATTGATAATATGTCATTACTTTTATTATTTTGTGTGTTAATTGCCTTGTTTTATCATTTTTACTTTGTCAGGAAAGTTATATTTATTTTTAAAATTATATAGTTCTATACTATTATGAATAAAAGTAGTTAAATAATTAGCATACTTATTCCTCAATTATACTTTCATTGTCAATCATAAAATAAAGTTATGAAAATTGAAGTTTGTTATGATTATAAAGATGGTAGGTCTTCTGTACACATTAGTAACATTCACTCTTAGAAATGGGTTCTATGATAACAGATCTATACCCAAGGTTTAGAAAACCCAGGAGTATAAACCAATTGATCAGACGTATACACATGGTGTTTTAAAAAAACATGGTATATCCTTTTATATATCATCTTAGGCTCCCCCACACCCACCCACTTTGATAATCCCTATTCTCCAATCATATGAGCTCTGGCCTCCCCGACCTCTCCTCCCATCCACTCATCGCCTCCTCCTCGACCTCAACATCCCTACCTCTATATCAATCTCAACCTATAGAAATCTTCCCCCTATAAGACCTCCCATCCTCCGCCTCCTCCTCGACCTCCTGGCCTCCACCTATCGGCCCCCGCCTCCATCCCTTCACCTTCCTGCCTCTCCATCGGTGTTTACCTCTGCCTCCCTTCCTCCACCTACCAGAATCCACCACCACCCACCAAATTCCAATTCAACCTCCATCTCCAACATATCTCCCTCACCTCCTTACCTAAAACTCAGCTTCATTGTATCCCTATCTTTGGATCCCTATCTATAAGCCTCTGGTGGCTGTCAATCGGTTGTGGGAATGTATTTTGTTTGTATATATTTGGGGATGTCCAAGTACTAACCATAATTCCATTTCCTAATTTTTTTCATTGATTAAATATTTCATAATTGTTAATAGATATTATTTATGAATATAAATTTATTGATATTTTTAAAAAGGTTTACCTCTATTAGTTCTCCCTACAATATGAATTTTGAATTTCATTATTCTCTTATCTTTTATCTTATATTTTCATCCATTACATAGATTTTAGGTGACATGAATACTCAAGTTAGTTTTTCCAAATGTATGTTTCCTTAATATACATTTTGTTTCCAATTTTACGCAATGTTATGATCTGAAGCAAGATATTATATTTCATTAGGTTTCATATTATATTTTAATATGATATTATAGTTTATATTGTACTAAAATTGTAATTTAAATTTCAATTTATATTTCCATTGAAATAATTCTTTATAATATAGATTATCTTGAATTTTATATTGAATTATTAGGTAATGAATTTTAAATTTTATTACATTTTACATTAATCTTTGTATTAATATACATGTAATTTCCTTGAGTAAATGTAAATTTATTTCTCGTTACATTATCATGTATTTAATTTCAGTTTATATTCAATATACATTATAATTCATTTACTTTTTATACAATCTATTTCTATAAATTCGTATAGTTTCCTTCACTAAACATTCATGAAATATTACATGTTAATTATGTTATACATTTACCATTTTTCAAACCCATGTTTTTTTTCTCTTTTAAGTAGCAGTTTTATCATCATAGAATGCATTTGTTGAGCATCAGACTTAATGGGAAATAAGGCATTCTAACAAGGTAATGAAATTGTAACGACCCAAACATTTATTAATGAAAATTAATCTAGATCTAATTACTTGTATTATTATGTAAAATGGTTGTATAAAACATATGAAATTCCTTGGTTTTATCTTTTTGTCATTTAAAATATAGCTAAGAATTTTTATTATTTCTAATATAGATTTTGAACAGTGATCACATGATTAGAATAAATACATAGCTTTAACAAATCCAATTTACTCATAAAAAGGAAGATATGACCTCATCTAATAGAATTCCTCCATATGAAGACCACTTTTAAGAGCTCGGAAAGGAGGTAGCATCACTAGACTTCACTCTTAACCAAGTCCAAGCCGAGATTCGACATGTTATTCTTTAACGGAACTCCCTACTATATAAGTGGAAGTTAATAAGGATTACCCTTGAGAGATGCCATCTAATTCACCCCAAGACATTTTCACCATCACACACCTTACCTTTAGGTCTTGTACAGGTGTTATAATTGGTTATGTAATAATACCCTAGCACTATGATTATGTGATTTGTTTATTTTATAAAGAATATACATTAATTTTATTATTGTTACTTTGTAAATGTGTTTTAAAGAATAATAGTATTTTTGTTTATATTCAATTAAGAAATCTATTTTGATGAATTATTGCATTTTTGAATTAAATAATTCTTTAATAAAATATTATTAATAAATAAAGTTTTATTAAATATAATTGATCTTATAATTTTTTATGAATACAGTTATAATTTTTTTAAGGTTTGAAAGCTTTTTTTATCGAAACCCTTTATTTTTTAATAAATTTCAGTTTTTATTTTAAAATTAAAAATTCACATTTTTTATGAAATTATTTAGATAAAATAAATATCATATTTGGATTCAGTGTGTTGAAATTATCTAATGATGAATTTTTTATAATTTTTCGAGATAATCGAGTTTTCTGGTAAAAATTAAATATCGTTTAAATATATAATGTTTTTTATGAAATCATAATGACCCAATAGTTATGTAATAAAATAAAATAAAAGGTATGGTTAGACAATATATTTTTCACCTTTCAAATAATGTGATATTATATTTTTTTGATTAATGTTATTTTTCTGTAGTGGACCATGCAAGACTTTTCAAATATTTTAACTTTTTAAAATGATTTCCTTGATAGTGTGACTCACCTCCACATAATAAATACTAATATATTAATAAGTTCATTAATTTCACCTATAAATTAATTTTTTCCACCAAAATTTGGAAAGATCCATGGGGAAAAACCATGGAATAGTTTGTGGTTTTGATTATTTTAATATGTCGTGTCCAAAACCTAAATAATAAATAATTCCATCTCCTTTTCTATATAAACCCACTTAATCTCCCATTCCTCGTCACTCAAACCATTTTTAGCTCGACCAAACCCTAACTACTATCTCTATAATCCTCCCAAGGAACCCCAAACTCCCAAAAAGTCTCTCTCAATCCTCTCCCAAGACATTGGGATCACACTTCCATGTAATGGATCCTCACATTCCTTTCGTCCATATTTATGTCCATGTTTCCTTATATTGTTATGCCATATTATTTTCAATTAAAAATTTTGGCGTGTGATTGATTACCTCACCTAAAATTCCATACTTATGTATGAATTTTTATATACACATTTATCTCTCATTATTTCCTCTCATGTACACATGTTACCATGCCGAAATTCCTTAAGGGATTCCTCTCTCCATATTTACATTCAAGAAATTATTTTATGTTATGAATCTAATTTCAATTACATATATTGTGATATTATATTCCATGACCCCCTTAATTTTATTCCATGTATAAATTATTAGATACCCTTTTATCTCTCATTAACCCATTTTATGATTTCAATTTGACGTTGTTATGCTGCCAAAGTTACACCAAAATTTCAATGCCAAATTCATCGGGTAAGAGAATATCATATCCATTTCTCTATCAAGGGTACACACCATTATTCACGGAAACTTGTTTATTGAGGACATGAATTTATTTATTCCACATCTTTTATTCATTTAATAAATTATGATTTTTATTGAATTTATGTTGTATGATCTATCCGACACACATATGCATGAAATGAAATGATTAAGAAGGGTGCATCCAAATAATGGTCCAATGCATTGGGTAAAGAATAGTATCATGATAAACCATGTGAAATGAGGTTTTACTCAATATAATTCATGTTTAATGAGGTTTTACTCGTTCTAATTAAATTATAATGAGTGTTAAGTCATATAACATGTGTAATTAGCCTTGTATCATGGTAATACCATGTTAAATGTTGTTACCACATCTCAAATTTATGCTAATAATGCTATATCACGCCTTTATATTCATGTTTCTCTTATGCTCCATTGATATGAATATTTATTATCATGTATTTTATTCTTCATTTTATGCCTTTTGAATCCCTTACTGGTCTTTATTTCCCATCCTTTTCTTATGTATTTCCTCAGGTTAATCCCAGGAAAAGCTAAGTACAAATGGAATGTTGTGGTCAGGTAAAATATATTTCAGTAAAGATTTTTTATTTATGTATTTAGTTTTGTTGTAAATTTCCTAATTTTTTAAGACACTAGACCTCTCAATCCTCAACATTTTATTAAGTGAATGTTTTTCTAATGAATTATATTTATGTGTGTAAAAAAAAGAAGGATAGTTAAAGTTGTATCAAAATATAGGGTTAGTTATTTGTGGGACTATGATTAGAAAAACCTAATGAAAGCCTTAGGGTTAAGACTATGTATAATAAAAACATACCCACATTTTGGTGAGTAGAGATTAAGTGGTTTATCGAGAAAATACATCGCTATTTGGATACAAACAAGTATAGGTGGATCTATCACAGATATATCTAGGGGTAAAACCCGAAAACACCATTTTAGGATAGACTCAAATGGGGACTGATCAATGAAAATAGGCCTTGATAAACTCTTGGTTTGACGCCCCTGAGGGATATGATTTGGTAAATTCATAAGCTTACTAGGATCCATAATTAAGTGAATAAAAATATTCCCCTAAGAATATATTTTGGGACGCAGATCATTGATAAAATTAATTAAAAACTAAAAATTAATAAGATAAGAAAATAAATAAAACTAATAAGTTTTCCCTTTTTTCATTTTATTCCCCTTTTTGTGTTACCCATAAATTTCATTCTATTTTATCCAATGGTTGGTAATAGGAGGTCTCATTCTACCAACTTATTTGAGGATCAATGTGATCAATGATCCAATGAGATGCCAATCTGATGGGAGTAGGAATCCGAAAATTTGTCAAGATACTCTCTCTTTTAACTCATGTTCTGAATAGAAACATGGGTTATGTGAAATTTCCACCCCCCACCAAGAAATATAAATCCATAATCGAGATCTCCATGAGACAAAGTACACCTATTTTATTGGATCGTCTGATTCATCAATCATCGAACAATTGATCAATTCCATTGAGAATATCTTCTCCATCCTTAAATGATATAAAAAAGAGAAGGTTCTTATGTCCTCTTATCATGTAGAGGGTGGAGCTAATCAATGTTGGACATTGATCAAAAATACAAATCCTGAGGAAGTGATTGATGTGTTGGAATGGATGGATTTCTAGAAAATGTTTTTTAATAAATATCTTCCTCGCACCCTTTGACATATGATAGAAAGGGACTTCCATTTCCTCAAGGAAAAAGAGGAAGAATCCTTTAGAGAATATGAGTAAGACTTCAAAATGCTTTCATGATATTCCTCTTGCTTTAATGTTACCCCTGAATGCAAGGATGACTGCTTGTTTGGTAGGATAAAACCTAGCCTACGGAATTCCGTAGTGATTCGGGACGTCGATACCTATGAGGAAACTGTTTCATGTGAAATTAAAGTAAAAATGGAGATCAGATAATCCTAGTGATATCATATGGATAAGAAGTGGAAATTTGACTTTAATTATGGAGGTTTTATGTATAAATCCAATGGTGCAATGAAATTCCAGCACCCCACATTCCAATGGTGCAGAAAGAAGCACCCCAGAAATTGCCTAAAGGGGATGAGGAAATGTTGTAGGTGTGGATGATAAAGGAAACCTAGCTAATAAATACTGACAAGAAATTTCTAAATCTGCAAAAGAGGATGGGAACTCTTTATTAACCCCCCACACATTTTTCATTGCTTCTACTACAAATAAAGAGGGCACTTTGCTAACTAGTTCCCTACAAAAAGGGTTTTAGGACACAACCAACAACCTCCAAGGTAGCAAGGGAGATCTTTTTCAATCACTACCACTTAGGAGAACTTTGGAAATAATGTGGTGAAAGGTACACTATTTATTCATTCAATAATAGAAAACTTATTTTTTGATTCTAGTTCAACACATTCTTTTATATCCTAAAATTTTTGTAAAGCAATCCCAAAACCACCACAAATCATGGAAGTAGAGATGTTGGTGAGAATAAAAAATGTGGAAATCATTACATACCCTAATTATAACTCATCCCTTGTCAAAATTTTTGGATTGAAACTCCTGGAAAACCTCTTCATACTCCCTCTAGTGTAATTTAATTCAACTCTTGGCATGGATTGGATTTCCCTATATAGAGGTAACATAAATTTCCATGAGAGGGATATCACAATATATATGATGAATTGACCATCGATTATATACCAGTGCATGGAGGAGGATGAATATTATTTAGCACTATCTTCTCAAGTATTGATGTTACTTCCCTACGATCATACATATCTTGATTAGATGATTGAGTCTAAGGAATCAATCATCCTTGATGACATTTATATTTTGGGGGAATTCAATGAAGTGTTTCTATAATAATTTCCTGGTATTCATCCTATAAGATATGTTGAATTATAGATTTATCTTATGCCTGGGTTGTTTATAATATCCAAGACTCCATATAGAATGGCTTTTGTGGAGCATGATGAGATAAAGAATCAACTATAAGAGAATCTAAGTAAAAGCATTATAGGCCCTAGTGCTACACCATGGCGATCACCACTCATCTCCATCATGAATAAGGATGGTTCAATGTGAATTTTAATTGATTATCACGATCTCAATAAACTCACTATAAAGAACAAGTTTCCTCTGTTACTAATTGATGACTTGTTCTTCCAGCTATGTGATGAACAATACTTCTCTATGTTTGTTCTGCGATAGAGCTATCACCATGTAAAGGTTAATAAGAAGGATATCCTAAACACTTCTTTTAATACAATGTAAAAGCACAAGAATTCATAGTAATTCCTTTCAGACTCGCTAATTCTCCAGAAATATTCATGTACATTATGAATATATTCTTTAGAGATTACCTAGACAAATTTTTGATAGTCTTTATAGTTGATATTCTAATATTCTTCTAAACCAAGGATCCACATGAGGATTATCTATGTATTGTATTAGAGACCTTGCAAAATGGAGAAGATATATGGAATATACAAAATGTGTTGTTTATGGTCGAAGGAACTCTAATTATTGGGTTATATCATCATAGTAAATAGGATATCTATGGATCCCTCCAAGACAAATGAAAATGAGGTATGGATGAGGCCAACATCTATGATAGATATCTATAGCTTCCATGGGTTAGCTAGATATTATCACAGATTTGTGAGAAAATTCTCATGATAATAAAACCCTTTTACCAAGATAACTCTGAAGGGAGTCATGTTTTCTTGGAGTGATGAATGTGAAAAGAGATTCAAGGAGTTTAAAAGAATTCTTATCATTGTGCTCATTCCCACACTACCCACAAATGGAGAAATTTTGTGGTACTTAGTGTTGATTTGAAGAAGGGAATGGGATTTTTGTTTATGCAAAATGAAAAATTCATTGGCTATTCTCAAGTCAATTGAATGCTCATGAGAAAAACTATCCAACACATGATTAAAAGTTGGCTGCAATAATCTTTACTTTAAAATTTTGGTGACAGTACCTTTTTGGGAATAAATGTGAAATATATAGAAATCACAAAATCCTCATGTATATATATACACAAAAAAATCTAAATATTCACCAACAACGATGGTTAGAGAAGATCAAAGACTGTGACAACTCAATTCACTACCATCTGGGGAAATAAAAGTAGGTGGTAGATTCTCTTAGTAGAAGGGATACATAAACTCTTTAATTGATATTAATTGAAAAGGATCCAATATTCTTAATTATGATGAATATGGACATGGGAATCATAAGTAAGGGAATATCATTAATACATTCACAAAGTATTTTTCAACTGTATATTTTGGAATTATTAGAGGATGCTCAAAAGGATAATGTGAGAATTCATAAAAAAAAGTGGAAACTATCAGAAATGGGAAGTCCTCAAAGATTAATGTTAATGGAGAAGGGATTTTGAGATTTAGGACAAGACTATGAGTTCCAAAAAATTTGGAGTTAAAGAAATAACATTTGGATGTTGCACATAGTTCAAATTTCTCTATTCACCCAGAAATAAAAAATATGTAACGAGATCTTGGAGAGAATTATTGGTGGTATAACATGAAGAAGAAGATTATTGAGTATGTGTCAACGTTGTGGGTATATCATAACGTGAAGGTTGAGAGGCATTAGTCTAATGGTATGATGGAACTGTTACCCATACCAACATGAAAATGGGAGAACATAACCATGGAATTTTTTACCAGACATCTTAAAACAATCAAAGGAAACAATGTTATCTGGGTTTTTTTGGATTTCCCTAAATAGAATTCAAACTTCCTTACAATTCTAGAGGACTTATCATGGATAAACATGCATTTACATACATTAGACATGTGGTATGGCTACATGAAGTACCCCTGTCGACTGTATCTGATCGAGATCCAAGATTCACCTCTACATTCTGGAAGAGTCTCCAACACATTTTGAATACTGAGATGAACTTTAGAATGAATTATCATCCTCAAACTGATGGACAATATGTACAGGCTATCTAAAAAGTTGAGGACATGTTGAGGATATGATCAATGGACTTCGAAGGAGGATGGGATCAACATATTCCTTAGGTTTAGTAAACTTACAATAATAGTTTCCACTCAAGCATACAAATGGATCCTTATGAATCCCTTTATGGGTAGTGGTTCAGAACACTAGCATGTTAGGATGAAGTTGGGGAAAGAAAACATTTATGTGTAGAAATGGTCAAAGAAATGATGGAGAAGGTTACGACCATCCAGTGGCATATTAAAGCTGCTCAGAGTCGTCAAAAGAGATAATCTGACAATCGTCGATGATACCTAGAGTTTGATGTTGGAGACATGGTATTCCTACAAATACCACAGTGTAAAAGAGTTATTATATTTGGGAAGAAGGGAAAGCTTATTACTAGGTACATCAGACCTTTTGAGTTCCTTGATTACATTAGAGCAGTGGCCTATCGACTAGCACTTCTGCCAAACCTATCATAAGTACGTGATGTATTCCATGTATCACTCTTGGGAAAGTACATATGTGACCCATCACATGTACTTAATCCATATGTGGTACCATTGGAGAATGACCTCTTCTATGAAGAAAAGCCAGTAAATATCTTATATCATAGGTAAAAAGTTCTATGAAATAAGACAATTCTCTTCATCAAAGTCTTGTGGAGAAGCCACAGGTTTGAAGAAGTAATGTGGGAACCAGAGGAATTGATGGAGCAGAATTACCCCCATCTGTTTTAGTCTGGGAGAAAGAAATTTCAATTGTGATATTTCTTAAGGGGGGATGATTGCAACGACCCAAACATTTATTAATGAAATTTTTTATTAATCTAATTAAATGTATTATTATGTAAAATGGTTATATAAAATATATAAACTTACTTGGTTTTATGTTTTTGGATTTTAAAATACTTTTAATAATTTTTATCATTGCTAATATAGTCGTTTTACTATGATCACATGATTAGTATAAATAGACAGCTTTAACAAGACCAATTTACATAGAAATTGGAAGTCATGGCCTCATCCAGTAGAATTACTCCATATGAAGCACATTTTTCGGAGATAAAAAATGAGGTATCGTCAATGGGATTCTCTCTTGACCAATGTCAAGCCATGTTTCAACACATTAAGCTTAAACGGAACCGCCTACGGGAGAAGTGGATTTTAATAGAGATTATCAACCATGTCATGTTATCCAAGACACCCCAAGAGTTTGTCACCATCGCACACCTTACCATTAGGTCTAATGAGGGTTTTATAAAGGGTTATGTAACAAGACCCGATCACTATGATTATGTGTTTTCTTTTTTTATAAATAATATACATTCATTTTATTGTATTTACTCTATAATTGAATTTTAAAGAAAAAATATTGTTTTTTGTTAATATTAAAATAATTTTTTTTTGAATTAAATGATTTTTTAATTAAATAATATTTAAATATATTATTATTAATAAATTACTTTTTCCTAAATATAAGAAATCTTATAATTTTTTATAAATACAATTGTAATTTTTATTATGGTTTGAAATTTGTTATTGTCAAAACTCGTGAATTTTTGATAAATGTATTTTTTTGTTTTCAAAGTAAAAAATAACATAATTATAAAATTATTTATATAAAATTAATATTTTTTTGGATTCAGGACATCAAAATTATGTAACAGTAAATTTTTCATAATTTTATGAGAATGCAGAATTTTTGGGTAAAAATTAAATACCATTTAAATATATAATGTGTTTTATGACATTATAATGAACCAATAGTGACATAGTAACATACTATAAAATGGTTGTTATGCTAATATATATTTTATCTTTAAAATACTGTGATTTTATATTTATTTATTATTTTTATGGTGCCTTAGTGGACCCTCTAAGACTTATAAAATATTTTAGCTTTTTAAAATCATTTCGCTGAGAGTGTGACTCACCTCCACATAATCAATCATAAGATTTTAATATTTCAATCCATAGGCCTTATAAAATAATTTTTTCCACTCCAAATTGGAAGACAATATGGGAAAAATCCATGGCAGGGTTTTTGGTTTTGATTTGTTTAATGTGTAGTGTCCAAAACCGAAATAATAAATAATTCCCTCTCATTTTCTATATAAACCCACTTAATCTCCCATTCCTCATCACTAAAACCATTTGGATCCCAAAACACCTTTTCCCTAATATCTCTATAAACCTCCCAAGGTTCTCTAAGCTCCCATGAAGCCTCTCTCAAGCCTCTCCCATGCCTTCAGGATCACACTTCCAAGTAAGCCATCCTCACTTTCTTTCCCGCCTTATTTACATCCATGTATCCTTATATTGTAAATCCCTTTAATTTTTTGTTAAAAATGTTGTGGATTGATATATAACCCCCCTAAACATCCCTACACAATTTTTAATGGTGATATACCCATTTCTACCTCATTAATTCCTCTCATGTACACGAGTTACCATGCCAAAATTGCATAAGGGATTTCTCTCTCCACATTTACATTCAATCAATTCTTTTATGTTATGAATCTAAAATCCATTACATGTTTTGGGATATTATCTTAAATTCCCTATTACTATCTAATTCATTAATAAATGATGATATACCCCTTTATCTCTCATTAACCCATTTTTTGATTTCTATATTTACATCGTTATATGTGCGAAGTTACACCAAAATTTCCAAGACAAAATCATCATGTAAGTGAATAGCATACTCATTTCTCTATTAAGGGTATTCAAATTTATGCACATTTACTTTTTTATTATGTACTAAAATTTATTTATTACACATCTCTTATTCACGTATTAAATTATGATGTTTAAAGAATCCGAGTTGTATGATATATGTGGCACACTTATTCATTTAATGAAATGATTAAGAAAGGTATGCCTTGATAGTGCTCCAATTCAATAGATAAGAATAGGGTCATTATATTCCATGTGAAATGAGGGTTTACTAAATATAATTCAAGTGAAATGTGGCTTTAATCCTGAAAATTCAAGTGCAATGAGGGTTTACTCATGCTTCATGCTCAGTGAGCCTTGGATCATTCAAATATAATGTTAAATGTTGTTGCCACATATCAAATTTATGATAATCATGATATATCATGCCTTTATGTTCATGTAGCTATTATGATCCATTGATATTCCTATTTCCTAAAATTTATTTAATTCTTCATGCCTTTCCTTTTTACTCCTTTACTGGGAATTATAAATCACCCTTTTCTTAATTATTTCCTTAGGTTTTGTCACGACCCATCCTTGGGGCCCGTGCCGTGACTACCCCAAGCCCGCCTTCCATAGGCCAGGGGCTGGTGACTATCACCAAGGCGTAAATCCCGGAAAAAGGGAAGGCATTGCCTTTGAAAAGTAAACAAGCACCATAGAGTAAGCAAGCAAAAAAAGTAAACACTAGGTAAAAATTGTAACAAGCTGTGCTGAAAGTAAAAGGGGCCGGAAATACAAGCCTAACTGTAAAGTACCACTGAAAGGGAAAAACATCAACTGAAAAGAAAAGCCACAGCGTCGAGCGTCCTCTTAAGGTCCCACCTGAAGGGTGGGTACAGATAGCCTCCACAACTCCTCGGTCCAGCCGTCCACTCCGAGTACGTCCCGCCCAGTGGTCCACCTCCAGGTACCGTCCTGCTCCGCACGCCTCCACCACGATCAGCGCTGTCTGTCGTCTGCAACTAACACAACGAAGTGCGGGCATAGCCCGTGCATGGGTGAGTATAAGCTACTCAGTAGGGACCCCGAGACCCCCGAAGGTCTCCCAGAATCCACAAAGGATAATCCACAAAGGAGAGATACAATCACGAAGTAACATCCGACACGACTTAGGTATATGCCCATACATATACCTAAGTCATCAATTCCAGCTTGGCTCCAACATCCGAGCCCAAGAACAACCCAATCCACACAGGAAAGAAAAACGTATACCCACACAGGATAGAACAACACAATCCACAAAGAAGAGTAAACAGTAAATCCACACAGGATAGCTCAACATAATCCACAAAGGAGAATAAACAGTAAATCCACACAGGATAGCTCAACACAATCCACAAAGGAGAGTAACACAGGATTCAGCTCACACAGGTATATTTTTTCGAATGACGATAAAGATGATCACTGATCCATCTAAGTCATCAGACCCAAAAAAGAACCGATATGTAACTAACCCCCGCAAAGACCCACACAGGATCGGGCCCACACAGGACCTGTAGGTGCTTGCTCACACAGAACCGCTGAGCGCTGACCCACACAGGATCGGACCCACACAGGATCGGGCCCACACAGGACATGTATCACTGACCCACAACGGATCGCTGAGTGTTGTAGTCGTCGCAGTCCACTGAGGATCTCTGCACAGTCGTCGCCGCAGTCCACTAAGGATCTCTGCACAGTCATCGCCGTCGAAGTAGCAGTCGCAGCCAGCTCTAGGGTTCTTGCACATAGCAAGGTCGTTCGGGAGGGTCCGCTCCACGAGCCGAGAGGCTGATACATCAACTGACACAAAGTCCAAGGTTGATGTATCCAAAAGTTCTGTATCGTCAACAGGAACTCAACTTCGCAGACAGTGCATCAATCGGACACCCGGTCTGAGAGTTATTGGCTTTTTCGTCCCAGGGGCCCGGTTGGTTTTTAAGGGAAAACCAACCTGACCGTACTCCACCTGCGTCCAAACCTCGGGCGGAGTATGCCAAAAGATCCGTCTCACTTATTGTAATCCACCAAAGCTGACGGCACGTCAATCGGACGTCTGTAGCTCAAGATATGAGCGTTTCCGCTCCGAGGGCCCGGTTGGTTTCGTGTACGAACCAACCCGGCTGAACCCAAAGTATTCTGAAACCTTGAGTGCGATATAACGAAACGACCGTCTCAATCCAAGGATCGTGTTACCGCTGACGGCACGTCATTCAGAGTTGCTCCGGTGGTCCGATTTCCTTCCTGTCTGCGCCGTTGTTCCTCCCAGGTTCCGTTCTTCACTACGGGATCATCAAAATTCCCTTGCATCACGTTTTACCGTCGCCCGCCAATCCGCACAACCATGAAGAACGACGGAGGGTTGTCGGGCCGTGTTCGTTTGGCCCGTACCCTCCGAATTAGATAAAAACATCGGGAGAAATTATTCAACACATGAACCAACAATTTTAATAAAATAAAATAGTTCATATGAATCCGGTTCTTTAATTTTAAAGAAACGTTCACAGGAATATAAACTATTCACAACAACCTCTACCTCATCAAGTCGTCGTCCATGGGTTCTTCGCGGAATTGGTGATTGTCGCGTCGTCGCGGTATCTGGCGTCGTGTCGTCGCGGAAGTGTGTCTTGTTGACGAACACCGAGGTTCATGAACAAAAAGATTTAATTAATGATAATTAAATCCTTCTGAGTTAAAAACCACAAAGGAAAATTTAAATGAAATCCAAAACCCTCACCTCAAAGGATGATTGAAGGTTTTTGTATCGTATTAAGGAACGTCACCGAAGAACATCGCGGAATAGGAAACGTCGGCGTCGCGGCACACAGAGTCGCGTCGTCGATTTCTGTGGGTTCGGTGTTCTTTGTCGGTGGCCGGCGTTCTTCGCGTTCTTCGTGTTCTTCGCATTCTTCGCGTTCTTCGCGAAGAAGGGTGAAGGCACAAGAACCTCTATCAAAAACCTCTCAACGTGTAATCCTCCAAATGTCGTGTTGGTCTTATTTTATTATTACGCCAACAAACAAATAAGAGGTATGTAACGACCCATTAATTCGTATAAATTAATTCAACGAAAGAAACTTCCCATTTAATTCATGAAATAAACCCCCCAATTAAATGGTGAGTTAAGAATTAAGAAAACGCGTCAGTTGACTTTCATAATGGTGGGTTTTCGCGGGTGCGTTACTTAACGGAAAAGAAACGGCGGGGCTCGTGCGGGCCCCACCTCGAAAATATCCTACCAAGAGGGTAGGATGTTTTTGGATAGTACCCTATCCATTTCAACTCAGTTTAAGTGGCTTTCATGTGGCTTAAAGTGGCTTAAGTGAAATAAAATAAAGTTTGTAGAACAATTATTTTATTTCTTAACTTTAAGCCCGAAAATTAAAAACCACACCCGAGCAAACGCAACTCCAGAAGAGGAGTTTCTAAGAAAATACCGGCGCTGCGATTTCATCGGTGCACTCAGAATTCGATTCCAGGAAACGGTTCAAAAGATAGAAAAACCCAATCGTCCGTTCACTGAACGTACTCGAGCCAAACTTCGGAAAATGATTCCGGGCACACCAGGCATCAGAATCAGGTGCCGTCAGAAACTGCGATCTTGTAAAATTCCAAATAAAATTAAGAAAATAATTTCCTTGAAATTTACAGGTCTTTACATTACTCCCACCTCAGGGCTTTACGTCCCCATAAAGTTACATCAAAGACTAAGGAAACAAATGTGGGTAATGAGCACGCATCTGAGCCTCCCGCTCCCATGTACTCTCCTGGAGGTTCCCGTACTACCATCTGATGCGCACAAGAGGAATCGATCGCCCACGTAGGACCCGCTCCTGTCGATCCACTATCTCTACTAGGACCTCCTCAAATGTCACCCCATCATCCACGTCTAGCTCCCTATAGTCAATGATGTGCGTCGGGTCGTGCACGTATCTCTTCAGCTGATATACGTGTAAGATGTCGGGCACCCAGTGCAACTGAGGTGGTAGAGCCAGGCGATAATCCACCTCGCCAATCCTGCTGAGGACCTGGAATGGTCCAATGAAGGTTGGAGACAACTTGTCGCCTCGGCCAAATCTCCGCAAACCATGTCGAGGTGAGACACACAAGAAGACGTGGTCACCATCCTCGAACATTAGTGGCCTCCGCCTCCTATCAGCCTATGACTTCTGCTAGCTCTCAGCTGTCCTCATCCTCTCCTGGATTACCTGGACCTTCTCTGTCGTGGCCTGGACCATCTCTGGTCCCACGAGTGCTGACTCCCCAGGGTCTTTCCAGCACAAAGGAGATCTGTAAGGTCTGCCATACAACGCCTCGTATGGTGTCATCCCGTTGGTGGAGTGGTAGCTGTTGTGGTACGCGAACTCCACCAAGGGTAGGTGGTCCTCCCAGCTGCGACCAAAGTTGAGGAAACATGCGTGGAGCATGTCCTCAAGAGTCTGAATGGTCCTCTCCGTCTGACCATCCATTTGAGGGTGAAAGGCGGTGCTCAGACGTAGGCACGTCCTAAACGCCTCCTGCAACCCCTTCCAAAGCCGGGAAGTAAAACGAGCATCCCGATCGGAGACGATAGTCGATGGCACACCGTGAAGCCGTAAAATCTCCTGAACGTAGAGACGCCCCAAGCTCTCCACTGAGCCCTGCTCTCTGATGGACAAGAAGTGTGTCGACTTGGTTAGTCAGTCAACAATCATCCAAATGGAGTCGTGACCTCTGGAAGTGTGTGAAGTCCAGTTACGAAGTTCATAGATATCCCGTCCCACTTCCACTTCCGGACCTCCAAGGGCTATACCAAGCCTACTGGTACCTGATGCTCTGCCTTCACTTGCTGGCAGGTGAGGCACCGTGAAACGAACTCTGCCACAGTCTTCTTCATGCCCGGCCACCAGTGCTGTCGTCTGAGATCCTGGTACATCTTCACCACTCCAGGATGTAACGCCAAAGGAGAAGTGTGAAACTCTCTCAACAACTCCTCTCATAAAATGAATGGTACCAAGGTACGTCCTCTGAAAAGGATGTCGTTCTCTACTCCAAGGGATAAACCATCAGGTGCCTGTCCCGAGGATATCTGTTCACGCCGCGTCTCACAGTCGGCATCCCCACGCTGTGCCTCTCTGACCCACTGTAGTAGTGGAGGAGTGACTGTGAGAGACTGAATGAAGGCTGCTCCATCCCTATCCATGAAGGATATCTGCAAGGCGGCTAGATGCTCTGTCGCCTCCTCAAGTAGTTGGATGCCCGTCCTCCTGCTGAGGGCATCAGCTACCATGTTCCCCTTCCCAAGAGTATAGACTATCTCAAAGTCATAGGCCTGGAGGAACTCGAGCCATCGCCGCTGTCTCAGGTTCAGGTCCTTCTGAGAGAAGATGTACCTGAGACTCTGGTGGTCAGAAAAGACTGTAAAGAGCTCTCCCATCAGATAGTGCCGCCAAGTCTTCAGTGCGAAGACCACAGCTGCCAACTCCAGGTCATGGGTAGAGTAGTTCTGCTCATGTGGCCTCAAATGGCGTGATCCATAGGCAATAACGGTCCGCTCCTGCATCAAGACACATCAGAGTCCGGTCCCTGATGCATCCTAGTAGACTACGTATCCAACTCCCTCCTCAGGAAACCTCAAGATAGGTGCGCTGGTCAATCTCTGTCTCAGCTCCTAGAAGCTCTGCTGACATCTGTCTGACCACACAAAGGGTTTTTCATTCTTCATCAAGGTGAGAGTGGCGCCAAAACTCTAGAGAAGTCCGGAAAAAATCCCTGATAGTATCCGGCTAGACCTAAGAAACTCCGCACCTCCGTCACGCGCCGGGGTGGCTCCCAAGCTAGCCCTGCCTCGATCTTCGCGGGATCCACTGCAACTCCCACATTAGAAATGGCGTGCCCCAAGAAGTGGACCTCACGTAACCAGAAATGACACTTTGAGAGCTTTCCATAAAGCTGGTGTTCTCAGAGTGTGTCTAGTACAACCTGAAAGTGGTAGTCATGCTCCTCCTCCATAGTCGAGTACACCAAAATGTCGTCGATGAAGACCACGACAAATCGATTGAGGTATGGCTGGAAGATCTTGTTCATGAGGATCATGAACACTGCTGGAGTATTGGTTACTCCGAAAGGCATAACCAAGAACTCATAGTGGCCATACAGACACCTGAAGGCCGTATTTTGCACGTCCTCATCTCGAACTCTGAGCTGATAATAGCCTGACCTGTGGTCTATCTTCGAGAACCACCGTGCTCCCTTGATCTGATCGAAGATGTCATCTATCCTCGGTAGCGGATACTTGTTCCTCACTGTCACTTGGTTTAGGCGACGATAATTGACACACAGTCGCAAGCTCCCGTCCGCCATCTTGGCGAACAATATCGGGGATGCCCAGGGTGAACCGCTGGGTCGGATGAACCCCTTGCCCTGCAAGTCCTCTAACTGTACCCGCAGCTCTCAATGCTCAGCGGGGGCCATCCGATATGCTGGAGTGGATATCGGGGGTGCCCCGGGGTACAGATCAATATAAAATTCCACCTCTCTGCGAGGAGGTCGCTATGGAACGTTGTTGGGGAAGACGTCTGCATACTGATCCACCACTGTAGGAAAACTAGGACTCTGCACGTCCACGTCTCCAATGATGAGGCTGGCCAACTGATGAGTGATGGGTTGTCCCCTCCTCTTCGAGAGCCCATCATGTGCTACAAAGGCCCCCTTCTTGCCGGTGAAGGTGAACCTGCTCCCGTCGGTGCACATACATCGCACCTTGCGCCTAAACAGTCAATCTGATCATGGACTGTAGATAACCAATCCATGCCCAAGATGACGTCGTAAGGCCTCGACGCCGCTAAAAGAAGATCCCATCCAAAGCTCTCGCCTCCTAGAGTAAGCTCACACTACCGACACTAGTGCGTAATCATCGAGTCTTCTCCCGTAGGGGTCTCTAGCCGTAAGGATCGAGCCAACGGCTCTGTCGGAATCTCCGAGCTCCGAACAAGGGCATCGACTATGAAAGAGTGACTCGCTTCTGTGTCTATAAGAACTGCAGCAAAGGTGGAATTGACACGGATCGAACCTCGAATCAACTCTGGCGCGCCGTGGTCATAGGCCTCCACTGCCTGGAGTTGTGCCTGTCTCTGCCCGCCAGCTCTCTGTGGTAGGGGCGAGCCTCCTGGTGGTGGTGGTGGAAGAGCCTCAAAGCGTCTCCCACCACCAGCTGCTCGGCCAGCTACTCAGCCTCATCCGCCTCCTCCCTGCAGACCGCCACGGTTGAACCTCTGCCTCTGCCTGGGTGGCCCCTCCACTGTCTTTTTCTCCTCGGTACGGCGGGTCGGGCAGTCATGAGCCATGTGGCCCTGCCCGCCGCAGGCGTAGCACTGCCTGCCTCTCAGAAGACTGGCTCCGCGCTGTGTGCCCCGCACTGCTGATCCAATGTCCTGAGGTCGTCTACGAGAGGGTCTGGTCTTCCTGGAACCCTAAGTCAACCGTCGGATACCTGCTGCCGAAAACTCTGCTAGATGCCACCCTACGGTAGGTCTCGCTGTGGACTCTGCATGAAAGATCTCGATCAGAAGGGCTCGCTCCAGTACTCCTGCCTGGGTCGGGATGCTGAGGGAGATCAGTGATGCCCTCATCTCGTGTCTCAAACCCTGCTCATAGGTCCGGTCCTGGAAGAATGGGTCCCGTACCATGTCGGTCGAGTAGCGAGAAAGATCAGTAAACCTCGCCGCGTACTGGGTGACCGTCAAGCTTCCATGCCGCAGCTGAAGAAGCTCCTGATTGCCCACCGCACGGAGGGTGGCCGGGATGAACTCTGAGCGGAAGAGGCTCTCGAAGTCCGTCCAGATGAGAGAGGCCTCATCATGCTCCTGGAGCATCAAGCTCCACCATCGTCCTGCTGCTGCATGGAGTAGGCTCACCGCAAGGATCACCATGAGGTCTGCTGGTGACCTCACTAGCCTGAAAACTCGTACGACCGCCTCCAGCCAGTCCTCGGCTGCCTGGGGGTCCGTCTCCCCATGAAACATGGGTGGTCACTGGTGCTGGAACTCGTGCAGAGCTCTGAGGTGACGTGCATCGTCAGCGGTCGGTGCTGGAAGCATCGGGGGCTCGGCGGGTAAAGGTACCGCCGGTGCCTCTGCTGTCAATAGGCCTTGTACCGAGGCCTCGTCGCTCGGCGGGCTATCGTCGCGCTCTACTCTTGGAACCCTAGCTGGCTGCCATCGTGGGGCCGTCCTGAAAAGGAAACAACTGTGCCATGGTCAGGACAGTATACCTGGTGAATTGACATAAGTAATAACAATGAAAACGTGAAACACACATGCAATCAATGTTTTCGTGCATTAAGTTGGAAATCATAAGTCAGGGTCCTGGTGTACAGATACGTCGGCCGCCGCACCAACACTGGACTCCCTGTACTGTTAACCACACCCAATACGCTAAACACTATTTCTTCACATAGAAGAAAGATCAGAGTCTGCGGTAGAACCGACCACCATTGATACCAATTTGTCACGACCCGTCCTCGGGGCCCGTGCCGTGACTACCCCAAGCCCGCCTTTCATAGGCCAGGGGCTGGCGACTAGCACCAAGGCATAAATCCTGGAAAAAGGGAAGGCATTGCCTTTGAAAAGTAAACAAGAACCACCGAGTAAGAAACCGGAAAAGTAAACACTATGTAAATACTGTATCAAGCTGTGCTGAAAGTAAAAGGGGCCCGAAATACAAGTCCAACTGTAAAGTACAACAGAAAGGGAAAAACATCAACTGAAAAGAAAAGCCACAGCGTCGAGCCGTCCTCTGAAGGTCCCACCTGATGTGTGGGTACAGATATCATCCACAGCTCCTCGGTCCAGCCGTCTGCTCCGTGTACGTCCCGCCCAGTGGTCCACCTCCAGGTACCGTCCTGCTCCGCATGCCTCCACCACGATCAGAGCTGTCCGTCGTCTGCAACCAACACAACGAAGTGCGGGCATAACCCGTGTAGGGTTGATTATAAGATACTCAGTAGGGAACCCGATACCCCCGAAGGTCTCCCAGAATCCACAAAGTATAATCCACAAAGGAGATATACAATCACGAAGTAACATCCGACACGGCTTAGGTATATGCCCATACATATACTTAAGTCATCAGTTCCTGCTCGGTTCCAACATCTAAGTATATGCACAACCCAATCCACACAGGAAAGAAAAACGTATACCCACACATGATAGCACAACACAATCAACAAAGGAGAGTAAATAGTAAATCCACATAGGATATCTCAACACAATCCACAAAGGAGAGTAAACAGAAATTTACACAGGATAGCTCAACACAATCCACAAAGGAGAGTAACACAGGATTCAACTCAGACAGGTATACTTTTTCGAATGACGATAAATATGATCACTGATCCATCTAAGTCGTCAGACCCACAAAGGATCGATAGGTAAATAACCCCCGCAAAGACCCACACAAAATCGGGCCCTCACAGGACATGTAGGCGCTGGCTCACACAGAACCGCTGAGCACTGACCCACACAGGATCGGACCCACACAGGATCGGGCCCACACAGGACCAGTAGCACTGACCCGCAAGGGATCGCTGAGTGCTGTAGTAATCGCAGTCCACTGAGGATCTCTACACAGTCGTCGTCGCAGTCCACTGAGGATCTCTGCACAGTCGTCGCTGCAGTCCACTGAGGAATTCTGTACAGTCGTCACTGTCGAAGTAGCAGTCTCAACCAGCTCTAGGGTTCCCGCACACAGCAAGATCGTTCGGGAGGGTCCGATCCACGATCCGAGAGGCTGATACATCAACAGACACAAAGTCTGAGGTTGATGTATCCAAAAGTTTTGTATCGTCAACAGGAACTCAACGTCGCAGACGGTGCGTCAATCGGACGCCCGGTCTGAGAGTTATTGGATTTTTTGTCTGAGGGGCCCAGTTTATTTTTAAGGAAAAACCAACTCGACCATATTTCACCTGTGTCCAAACCTCGAGAGGAGTATTCCAAAAGATCCGTCTCACTTATAGGAATCCACCAAAGCTAATGGCACTTCAATCGGACGTCCGTAGCTCAAGATATGAGCGTTTCCGCTCTGAGGGCCCGGTTGGTTTCGTGTACGAACCAACCCGGCCAAACCCAAAGTATTTCGAAACCATGAGTGTGATATACCGAAACGACCGTCTCGATCCAAGGATCGTGTTGCCGCTGAAGGAACATCATTCGGAGGCCCGTAGCTCATGTTATGAGGGAAGGACCGAAAATGGTCCGAAGAAGGGGGGGTCGGGGTCCGGGCCGACCCCGCCCGACCACCCCCCCTGGGTCGGCCGAACCGGGTCGACCCGACCCGGTCCCACCCGGCCGAACCCGACACGGTCGGTCGGACTGGCCTGGCTCGGCTCCGCCGCGCGGCCGAGCAGCTGGACGTCGCGGGGCGCCGCCACCGCGGTTTGGAGGTGTCGCGGCCCCGGTTGGGGCCGCGTTTGTTCAACAGGATGCGGCATGTCGCCGCGTCCCGTGCGGGCGAGCCGGACCCGCGTGGCCGCAGGTCCGCTGGCCGCCGCCTCCGGCTGCCGGCACCGCCGCGCCGGCGACCCGCGCTGCCTGCCGCTTCCACGGGCCACTGGAGTTGCTCCTGTGGTCCGTTTTCCTTCACGTCTGCGCCGTTGTTCCTCCCAAGTTCCGTTCTTCACTGCGAGATCACCAAAACGCCCTTGCGTCACGTTTTTCCGTCACCCGCCAAATCCGAACAACCATGAAGAACAGAAGAGGGTTGTCGGTCCGTGTTCGTTTGGCCCGCACCCTCCGCGTTAGATAAAAACAACGGGAGAAATTATTCAACACATGAACAAACAATTTTAATAAAATAAAATAGTTCATATGAATACGGTTCTTTAATTTTAAATAAACGTTCACGGGAATATAAAATATTCACAACAACCCCTACCTCGTTAAGTCGTCGTCCATGGGTTCTTCGCAGAATTGGGGATCGTCGCGTCGTCGCGGTATCCGGCGTCACGTCGTTGCGGAAGGGTGTCGCATCGACCAACTTCGAGGTTCAAGAACAAAATGATTTAATTAATAATAATTAAATCCTTCTGAGTTAAAAAGCACAAAGGAAAATTTAAATGAAATCTGAAACCCTCACCTCAAAGGATGGTCAATGTTTTTTGTTGCGGATTAAGGAACGTCGCCGAAGAACGTCGTGGAAGAGGAAACGTCGGCGTCGCGGCACACAACGTCGCGTCGTCGATTTCCGTGGGTTCAGCATTCTTTGTCGGTGGCCGGCGTTCTTCGCATTCTTCACGTTCTTCACGAAGATGGGTGAAGGCACAAGAACCTCTGTCAAAAACCTCTCAACGTGTAATCCTACAAATGTCGTGTTGGTCTTATTTTTTTATTACGCCATCAAACGAATAAGAGGTAAGTAACGACCTATTAATTCGTAGAATTAATTCAACGAAAGAAACTACCCATTTAATTCACGAAATAAACCGCCCAATTAAATGGTGCGTTATGAATTAAGAAAACGTGTCAGTTGACATTAATAATGACGGGTTTTCACGAGTGTGTTACTTAGCGGAAAAGAAACGGCGGGGCACGTGTGGGCCCCACCTCGCAAATATCCTACCAAGAGGGTAGGATATTTTTGGATAGTACCCTATCTGTTTCAACAAAGTTTAAGTGGATTTCAAGTGGCTTCAAGTGGCTGAAGTGAAATAAAATAAAGTTTGTCGAACAATTATTTTATTTCTTAACTTTAATCCCGAAAATTAAAAACCACACCCGAGGAAACACAACTCCGGAAGAGGCGTTTCTAAGAAAATATCGGCGCTGCGATTTCATCGGTGCCCTCAGAATTCGATTTCGGGCCCCTGTTCAAATGTTAGAAAAACCCGCTCGTCCTTTCACAGAACGTACCCGAGCCAAACATCGGAAAATGATTCTGGGCACACCGGGCCTCAGAATCAGGTGCCGTTAGAAACTGCGCTCTTGTAAAATTCCAAAGAAAATTAAGATAAAAATTCCCTTGAAATTTACGGGTCTTTACAGGTTAATCCCATACAATGCTATGTACAAAGGAATGGTGTGGTCATGTAAAATAATTTCTCAATAATGATGTTGTATTTTATGTATTAAGTTGACATTTAATATTTCAAATGTACTAATACACTAGAACTGTTGATCCCCAAATTTGTACTAAGTTCATTTATATGTAATGAATCATGTTTTTGAGTGTAATAAAGAGCATGGTTCTAATAGATATATTTTTTTCATTTGCATGAACAAATTGGGTTTTCCTATGATTTATGATTACATACCATGCCTTCATGAGTTACTCAGTGATAGGCATTTTTGGTTATTGATTTATATAGCCATCAAAACATTTTTCTGATTTAATTAATAAATTAATCGATATTTTTTCATTTTATGGTTTCTGAAATGTTAGTACACAATAAGGTATATATGGTTATTGGTTTAAAAAAATATATTGTACTGTTAATTAAAAAACAAGAGTATATATTTATTTTTATACACAGAATGTGATATATACGATTAATGAATATTTTTAAATAATCATGATTTTATATAAATTATAATCTTTTTATTATATAATTTTAGAAAATAATTAATTAAATTCTTCAGATTATAAATTTTAATTTCTCTATGTTTTTATATTAAAATTTTCTACTTTAGGCTCATACAACCATATTTTCCCCTTCATCTCTCCAAGTTGATTGAACAAAATATTCACTGCAATATTAATTTGTTTTTGATGTATTGATGAAGGAAGATATTCAAATTATATGGGATGACATTGAGAATGTCTTTACCTTGTAAAAGATACTTTGTTTTAAGATTGTGATAATGAAGGTATTTTTTGATTTTCCTAGAACAAGATATAGTATACGGGTATGCGATGGGGTATCTATATTCTTATAATATTTTTCTAATTCTTATTTCCATTTTGAAACAAAAAAAATCACGTTCAACCTATTTGTGAGTTTTTATTCTGATTATATTTCTTATAGAAATACTTTAACACACACAACTCAAAATTTATATTTCTTACTATTATGATTCAACATATGTTCAATGGAATTTTTTTATATTGTAATATTTATTCTGTTACAAAATATCTATATGAATTTTCAAATTTTTTTGTTGATATATAGAATTGTATATGTGCTATATTTAAATTTATAGTTACAAGTTATTTGTAAAAAATAATGATATGAATTTTAAATGTTTCTTCAGACAAATTAAATCTACACATTTTAGTTATCATAATCATTCTTCATGGATTCTTAAAAATTAATTATTAATTATTTACATTCTATGAGACGATTCTTTCCATTTTTACCTATGAATATTTTATCAATATATTTTAAAATATTTTTTCACATGTTTTCCTTTTAATTGATTACTTTAAGTATAACTTATTAACTAGAAAAAAATATTATATTTTTCCCTATTCTAATTATATGTTTACTTTCAATTCATTCATTGTGTGGTTCAATGTCTTAGTTTCATATGCACAATGAATTCTTGTGGAGGTAAGATTTATTGAAATTAATCAAATATATATATATGAAATATTTTTTTGACATATTACACCATGTTTTCTTATATTCCTTTTCCTTTGAGTTTTTCAATAACCCCTATCACCCCACCTCAGTAAATTGTGCACCTTTTTTCCCCATTCTTCTCTTGTCTTTTTCATTTCAATCATATCAGAGTAAGGGAAATTTTATTTATTGGTTCTGTGTGATGACTTCTAGTTAAAGAATGAATTATTGAAATTAATCGAAATTTTCTTTATTTTTTGATAGTAATCAGAAATAAGTAACAATCAAAAATCTATCGGTTTTTTCCACATTGATTTATTTCATTGTTGGTGTTACGCGACGACTTCTGGTGGAGGTAATATTTATTTAAATTAATTGAAATTTTCTGTGTGAAATATTATTTTTATAAGATTTTAAATACATTTTCCATATTAAAAGTATAAAAAGTATGTCTTAGTATACACTTATTATGAATTACATATAGGCTACTATATTATGTTATAATGTTTTGATGTTTTATTATCTTTAATTTTATTTTATTGATATGTTTTTTTTTGTGGTGGGATTGTTTCTATAATCCTGTTAAAAAAATTAGTTTAGAGACACCATATTATTGGGTTCTTCTATTATTTTCCAAATACTACACTTGTTAGATGACCATATTTGGTCACCTAGTACCTTACCCAAAGTATTACATGTCTTAAAAATCAAATAGTTGATCAAATAATTAATAATTATATTTCTCACAAAATTTTTAACACTTTAAGTTTTTTTAAAAGATGGTGACTTGAATTGGATTCCAAATTCATGCCCCATGAAGAGTTTATTAAAATCAAAATGTAGAATTAAAAAAATGAGGTGAAAAGAACTTACACCACAGGGGAGTTATCGGGAAAACAAGTAAGGAAGATCAAACATGCCATATTTAAAAAATAAAGACTATCAAAAAGTAGGCAGCATGACCTTCCTTCAAGCGAGCAGGTGTCCATCCATCTCTAGCTTTCCTTAGCCTTCAAATCCAAAGGATGTACTTCCTTGAGCGCCACATCAAAATTCTATTGTATCCAAACATCAAACAATTAAACCAATGCATACCCAAATCCACAGCACATCAAGAAAATATCCAGCCAAAGTAAATCATGATCGAGAAGATAATAAGCTGACAGCCTGGAACAAAAACCAGTCAGCATTCAACAAGCACCCCTCAGCTGAACTCCAAAACCTGAAACAGGATTCAAAGAATTGAAAAATCCAAATCTGTAACAATAATAGAAGGAGACTAAGGTTTTATGTATGGTCACATAACATAGTTACACTATTACTTACAAGGTTTTAAATAGTTAATCCCATTCACAAGACCAGATTTTTTCATTAAAATATATTTCAGGGTCTGTATAATTTTCCACACTTTAATAAAAAAACCTAATAGGTGAGCCTATGACTAAAATAACCAGTAAAAGGTGTAAACTCACTAGACCTCTCTACCTATCTCAAAATTTACCACCCTATATATATTATGTTTTATCTCACACCAGGACATCCATTTAGAGTTCATCATATCTAATTACCAAAAAAATTATATGGTAAAATGGATATACATTAATCCTAAAATTATCCAAGAATGTATGGAATGTTAGTTTCAATGCTAATAGGGTATACCTAATCTATCAATCAAATTTGATCCCCCATGGTATCTTTTTAGGTCCTCGATCCTGAACACATAGGTATTACAAAAATCACACAAAAAACAAATAAAAAATTTCATAATATGTTATTTACCACCTATAATATAACATAATGTCTTAACCATCCATTTCCATAGACCATTTTATCCCCATATGTGATTTTTCAATGAATCATTCAATTATTCCCACATTAGAAAATTTTTCTAGAACACATTATAGATGATTAAAATAATTATAAATATACTGCGTCATATCTTAGACTTGTTTTATAGATCTTATACTTGTATAAATTTCATCAATTGGTTGATGGATTGATGTGTAATGGGAATCCAAAATAAAGATAGATAAGGGAATATATAGGGGGAGTAACTGCTACTTTTGGAAATATAGGGAAAGAACAAATGACCCAAATATTTCAGAAAAGTTGTCCATAATGCACTGTAATACCTCTAAATAAATCATGTGTTGGGAATCACCACTATATTCCTACATGCAAGGGAAGTGGCAAAATTATACTACATACCATTGAGTATCCAAATATTATTCTATTGTGCTTCCAGTGTGTTTTTTGTAACCCTCCTAATAGATTTTAAATCCATAATACCCAAAATATCAATATGGGTATTTTATATCCAAATTTCTACCTCTAAAATTTCTATTTAAGAATCCCATGAATTGAAAATATTTCTTCCCATAGTAGTCAAATAACATTTCATTGAGTTCCACTATTTTTTCATATTCCACTTATATTTTTCAAAATTAGGCATTGTACACTCACCAATATAGAAATTCTCATTCTCAAGAAACACTGTTGCATATTCATAGTAACCAAATTCACCAGTAGGATCTGATGCTTCTATTTTTTTTCAATACTATACTTGATAAAACCATGATACTATTTTTAATGATCTAGATATATTGTATTTTAATTTAAATGTATATCTCTCTAATCTAATATATACACTTATCACTTCCTAAACATTTCATTAAACTCCACATATACCATTATGAAATCAATTACACTTGAAAATATCTTATAAACACACCACTATACCTTCTTAGAATTAAACCATGATAGTCTTATGCCCAAATTGTTATGTTTTACCTAAATCTAACTGAAAGGACACAATAAAAGAAGAAAGAGACGAATCTTATGAATTATTTTATTAAATATATTTCTATTACAATTAAATGAAAGGACTAAAAATACATCTATAAATCTGAACACATGTGACTGTAGAATAAAGATGAAGAGGAAAGAAGAGAGTGATAGAGAGGGGGACAGATCCTCAAAATACCACTTCTGTTGAGATAGGAGAACCCTACCAAGCCCACACCTCTAGTAGCTTCCAAGCTATTTCCAGCAATTGAATAGTGTCCTCCCAAGTCTTACATGAAAAAATCTAATATTAAAAATGATGAACCAAATTGGACCAAATATAATGAATTCAAACCTATATGAGCACAATGGAAATAAACTAAACCAAACCGGTATGAACCCAATGTAATCAAACTGAAATTATTAAAACCTAAATGAATGAAAATTTCCAAGCTAATATTAGAAAAACAAGGAGAACTAAATATAATGAAAATTTATAAAACACAATTCTATTGAAAGAAACCAAACTAAGATAAAAGTTGAGAAAAATTATAATATACCATTATTTGGGAGAGGAATTATTAATTTATAAGAATTTATTATTTGATCGAATCATTTTGAAACATAGATTTATTTTCCCCTCGCTTGAAAGAACATTATATTACCCACGGGTTGTGGTCCTTATATGTTGGGTGGTGACATATAAAGTCATAGTTGAATGGTATATCATATTTTAGTTTTTATTTTATTTTATTTATTTCATCATCCAATTAGAGCTTTTACCCCTTTCTATGGTCATAGGGTAGTTATATTCTGTGGAGGAGGATAGAAGTTAACTGGAGGTGGCTACATGGTTTTCTTTGTAGGGGAGGAAGATTAGGGTAGTGGAGAATATAATTAATGTTTTTAATTTTTTACACCTTTATAGCATGTTACATTTTTTTATTTTCTTTTCCTTCATCATAGATGTCCGATGTACGGATGTGTCATGCCGAAGTCTTATTTATTTTCTACTGTTGTATTAATTAATTTTTTATGTGCGAAATTGTTCCCAAGTGGTGATTCCTTGATGCCTGGACACTTGTGCTAGCATGTGGTCATACCCCATCTACCTTTCTCCAACCTAGTCATTCTATATTAGAGTCTAACAGGGTCATTAATTTTTCTGAATCATGGGAGGGCAGAAAAAAAGAATAATTTAGGAGGGATTGGGAACATCTTCACAGTTATACACTTCCATTAGTTTGGTTCATATATATTAGCTATCAAATCGAACAAAAGACAGAATCCTCGGATCAAATAATCCTAACCTAAATATAGTTTATTCCTGTTATCATGTTTTATATCTAATGATTCATCTATTATGTATTCCAAGGAGGAATCAACTATAGCTTTTCTCAAGAATATTTTTCCCCAAAAATAGTGTAACATTGGAAGTTTCTTCCCCAAACATAATGAAATATCCTTGAAACATGTATAATCTTGACCGAAAAACATCATAACCTTCCATTTATGGAATGTGATCCATGAAAACATCATCAGGATATGTTTCAATAAAATACATTCCCTATAGATCATATAAATGATTTCAACCAAATGGATATATGTTTTATGACACCATTCGAGGGTGCGAGGGTATTCTCCTCACACTAGAGGGAATATCACCTAATATATATTTCAAAACACCCATAAATCTACAACCTCCCATATATTGTACCATCATATGATCTACTTAATCATTCTAGGATTACCTTGAAAAACGTTTGGACTCACTTTAGATTTGTGATCTCAGGGGAAACACGTATACTGGAAACCACTTTTTTAATGAATCTAATTATTTTTAAAATGGATCATGTGAGATCCCCTAACATGTACATGTTTATATTCTCCCTTAACTCTTCCATATTTACATGACAACCATGCTGCAAACTCAATCTTATGGTAATCTTATTTTAAAACATGGCACCACCCTTCTGAATCATTCTTATAGATATGGAAACCTTTTCCACATTAAACCATAATTATGAATCCCATAACATGATTATTATTCTTTATGATGCATCTTATTCCACTATTTATCTAATACTAAAATCATTATTTAGATGATCTAGGATCATGAAACACACATAATGTTTTCCATTGACTATATGGAACAACCACTCCTATAACCTTTAGCTTTATATAATATATACACACTACCCTTATAGACATTAGGTGAATAGATACCTATAGTAAATATTCCCTGAATTTATATGGGTAACAAAACACTTGGTTTCATTGATATCCACCCCCTATCACCTATGTAATTTATGGAACCTCTAAAAAATGTACCTTCTATGAAAATATGTTCTCATTATAAAAGATTATCCACAACTCGAATTTACATGGCTTTGACTTTACTACCAATGTCTCCTTTGAGTAAAATGTCACATTTATTTTAACTAAAACCATCGAAAACAATAATTAGGTTTGTTTTCATAGAATCTAATTATACGAAATACCCCACTTTTGGTTGACTCAATGTCCAAAAGAATTTATAAACCCCATAGGTGTAGTAAGACTATTGTCCTATAATATATGTATCTTCTACCATCAAACCATCAAAATGGGAATAACCCTTGGAACACCACCTTTAATATATAAGTGGTATAACCTTCATTTATATCACTATTACCAAATTTTTATGCTTCCAACATGAATAAAAAGTTATATAGATGAATGAAAACCTTCTATAACCAAATAACTAGATCCAATTCCTATATTCGTAATTGGAACACCAAGATATTTCTTACATGAGCCCATATATCTAAAAAACTGATGATGTCATTGTTCAAAACCTGTAAGTCTTATGGTGCTCTAAACTATAAGATCTATCTTACCATCACCAATTTATATTCCTTGAAGACATCATTAAATCTATCGATGAAACCAATGTAAAAATTTATAAACTCTAAGAAAAACAACTAATTTAATTTAATTTTAAGTGTATGTTGAGGTTGATAAAATAGTAATGGAATATAAATGAATTAAATTGTTTACAACCCGATAAAGAATCCAAAATATTGAAGTTGTTTTGGTTTTGAGAATAATGAGATGAGTGTACCATGATTTTTTGGTATAGGATTATGAACATAGTGAGGTAAAGGTGTTTTGATTTTAATTTAAATGATGTCATTACCAAAATATGGTGAGCCTACTATCATTAGTTATCACCTTACATTTAATAAACCCAATTTTCCTCTACCATTGATTAATATTGTTTTCATATATGATTTTAGAACAATGTTTAAACCTTGATACCCCCAAACTAATTCATTTTTTGTGACATAAGGGTAGATAGTTAATTCACATAGTAGGAAAACCTGTATCTCTAAATAATGATCAACAGGAGAGAGAAGGGAAATAATTAAGATGAATGTATAATATGCGATAACCCATTTAAATTTAAATCTAGCACAATCACCTACACTACACGCACTTTCCTTAAATTATATAGGTTGGTACAAGATCTATTTACATAATAATTCTAGACAATTGGGGATATGAAAATAAAGATGACTTAAAGATAGATCACTCCAAAATCAACAACTCTACCAAGATCAGGATATATTCTTCATGTCTTCATTTGGGGGTGACGTCCTAACCCCCTGTACAAGAACCTTCTTCTTTAATTTTTTACTGATACCCCCTCAAGTTAATTCACTTAAATTTCAACTATTGAATATTTCCAATATCATTGTTTTATTTTTATGAATTTGAAACAATCAATACCTCCATGGAGGTTCTCCTTACATATTTTAGCATTGGCTATGTCTTCTGTTATTTATAGTAACTTATAACTTCCTATGTGTGAGCAATACCCATGCACATTCATCTTCTTCAAATTCCCTAATATATTCATGAGTTATACAGATATCTTGAAGAGATTGTGTATTTGATTTATGAAAATAGCCATGGCCTATGGTCTGGATAGGGCCCTGTAGTGAAAATACCATTATTCTAATATATTTTATTTTTACTATTCATTTCATGTATACAGGTTATAGCTAGATGTTTTTGGCTGGAAGAGGTGCTTCATATTTACAGGTTTTGGATGGAAGGTTCTAGCTAGAAGAGGTTCATGATGGAACTATTGTTTTCTTGGGAGAGGAGTATATAACAAAATTTTATAGATCATTTGGTATAAATATTGTGAGAATAGGGTATACCAATGGTTCTATATACCATTCATATGTAGTTTATACCATAGTTCATGAATCATTGGTATATATATACCAACAGTTTCATTAAAATCATTGGAATAGAGGTATGATGGACATGTTTACCAACCATTCAAGAACCATTGGTATAAATATATTCCGATAGTTTCATTAAAACCATTGGATTAGAGACATATATTGGATATGTATACCAATGATTTATGAACTCTTATTATACATATATCCCAACAATTTTATTGAAACAGTTGGAATAGAGTAAGCTGAGACAACCCTATACCAACAGTTTCATAGAAACCTTTTGTATATGTATATTGTGACACCCAGTAGGCCAATGGTTCCTAGGACCATTTGGATAGCCTATCACAATGGTTTTAGAGGATATAAAAATGATTTCAAACCATTGGGATAGATAAATTTTTTATAGTTATTTCTTTCTTTCACCGATCATAATGAAATGGTGTTAAGTAGTGGTTTCTCAATCCATAATTATCATAATATAATTATTACCATATTATATATATATATATACCATCCATGTACTCTGTAGATGAAAATAGAGTAACGTTGCTTTGTGAATGAGGTATTCCACACGTACATGAACGAACTTATCGTATTTAAGCGAGTCAAATGGTAAGAGAGAAAATGATATATTATATTTAAATAATGATAAATATTTCCTAAATATCATTAATATTTCATTTATATCACATATAATAATTAAAATTATCCTTATAAACTTCCATGAATATTTTTAGTGAATGACGAATCACACCACTTCATGAGGAGGAAGGCTAACATAAACACGAGTGACATTATCGTATGAACTATGGAATGGAACATTAAAAATTATATATGATATAATTACACCATAGGTATAATTAAGTTATAAATATCATATATATACATTATATCCATCATCATACCCAACAATTATAGGTATTAATGGAATAATGAATGACATCGTTTCTTGAGGTTGTAGTCTGCCGTACAAATGAATGATGATTTTGTAACCCATTTGATTGAAGTTTGGATGGTTTTAGGTCATTACCATAAAATAAAAAAAATTATGATTTTATGTAGGATACTAATTTTATTATATCATCATGTTGTAATAACAATTTAAGGAGGTGTAAGAATAAATAAAATAAAAACAGTCCTTTAATAATGTTACCTATTCTTCGTGAATCACACTTAGGATTTCACCAAAGTCATCTTTGTTATATTTTTTCAAAAAAATAAGGATTTTCAGATTATATGAGGTAATTTTTGAAATTATTTTGGTAGTTATAGGCAAATAAAACTATGTTTATGGTGTGAATAATAGTGGACAGGGGTGTCCTTTTATAAGAGAGGTGAGTGACACAGTTGATTTTTTTGAAAGGATTCAATCATACCATCATTTGTATCATTTTTAATGATTATAAAATGTTCCATCCTCCATCTTAGAATATATAAGGATGAAATATGTAAAAAATTGTTTTGGATAAGTTTTTATTTCATTTTTACACGTATATTCTTATTTAAAACCTATTGTAATTCCATTTTTAACTTATTCATGGAAAATATATTTTTCAATATTCACTATTCATTTTGGTAAAAACATAATTTTACCTTATTATAAAATATAAATTATTATAATTTAAATTTTGGATTATTTTTCTGAATTCCATTTTTTCAAATTTTGTTTAAATAATTAATAAATTTTAATTTAAAATAAATCTCACAAGTGCAATGAAAAATCAGGTTTTCCAAAGTGAAAATGTTCAAAAATATGAAATGTTTTTAAATCATAATTCAATATAAAAATGATACCAATTACCTGAATTTAATTTGGTGGTATATAATTTAACTAATGATACTTTAAATCAAATTGTCAATATAATTTAACTTTAAAAATAATTTAAATGATAAAAGTTTTTCCCATTTAAATTAATTATTATTCATTATTCATAAAAAAAATTAAATATTTCATAAAAATCACAAAAATTAACTCTAAGATAATATTAATATTATAATTTAAAAATTGAATATAATTTTACAAAATAAATATTCAAAAAAATTTAAATATTATTTCCAAATTCTCTATGAAAAACAAGAGTAATATGTCTTTTTTGAAAAATATAGTTTTTTTAGAAAACATTAATTTTTTATTTAAATGATGATTATTTTATTTTTATTAAATAGATAACCATAATTTTATTACTTTTTTTATTACTATTTAAAACCTAAATTTTATCATCTAGGTTATAATTATATTCAATATTAACATTCATTTAGAATTTGGGTTGTTTATTCTACTTGTAATCAAAGAGATTAAATTTAATCAAATATATCTCATCAGTTTTTTAATATTTTTGTTGTAGATTGCATAAAATAACCAAAACAATGTTTTAAATTTTTTTATTTCGGGGATTTATATTCTCCCCACATTAAATTAATTGATTCCTATTAATTTATTCTTCTTCTCGATAATCTAGGGTTTGATATTTGATAATTATTTTTTTCAAAACACAGATTTTAAAAAGGTTTAATAAAACAGACTATTAATAGCGGAGAAAGAGGATTTCAAATGTCACATAACTTGGTTTATAAGTAAGGGAACTTTTTTTGTATGTGATTATGTAGACATATAGTAAAAGCAAAAATAATTATATAATATGGTAAAGGGAATTGATTATAAGAAGGTGAATGGTCAATTAAATGTTAAGGGCCAAAAAATAATAAAACATTGATGATTTAAATTACTATTTGATTCATTGAGTATGAATGTAATTGGATAATATCTTTAGTCTCTAAATCTATTTCCTAAATTTTATTTATTCTTTTATTGTCTTAAAATTTAAGGAAAAATACTTACCCAATACATTTGTAGTTTATAAGAACAATTTCAACCTTTGGTTGTGCTTTGAACAATTTCCAGTTATTCACTCACTCCAAGATACAGATATATAAAATTCAATTTTCTATTCTATAATCATTAAAATTCACTTTTAAATGATCATAATATATATTAAAAAGTTCTAAGTATTCCCATAAACCTCTATATATTTTCCAAATCCAATATGGTAAGCACAAGTTACCAAATATAATAAATTATTCTATTAACCACAATGGTTAAACCAATGGATTATCGTTAATATTTACTCATCATATTGTTTAACTAAAAACAATTACACGTTTCCCAGGGCATAAAATTGGATATTAGTAGGCTTTAAACATTTATCATCCTTTTTCCATGTGTTCATGCCCCAAATCCTTTCAAGACATGATGGGTTGTCACCCGGTATGATGTTTGTCCCTTTTCTAAAATTATATTAATATAATTCTTATATTATAACTAAGATATATGATGTATATCCTTGGAATATAATTATTCATTAAATTACCTTTTTAATATGGTTTTGGATACAATGTTGTTTTTAACAGTGTCTAATATTCTTATTTTACTATTATTAAAATTCCATTAATGAAAATATTAACCATAAAGGCTATCAATACCTTTAAACATATTTATATAAAATGTAATGGAATTATTATTTAAATAATGTTAGTATTAAATAATATACATTCCAATAGTTTCTCTAAAATTTCATCAATCTTGGTGGATTATAATCACACAAAACCTCAAAATGGTGTTTAAGAATTAATCGTATAATCTACCTTAAACTCATAACTCATGATGGTATCCATAACACTTAATTTAATGAATACAAATATTGTTTTATGATTTATCAAAATCCTTATATGTGTCATTATTCTTATAAATAAATTCCATTGGTTAAAATATTTTGATATTTTCATTTTTTGAATCACAATACAAAAATAATAATATGTTTTATTTCAATATAGGTCCTTCCTAGTCTGAGGTTTAACCATTGGTAGAAGGAATTTATTTGGATAATGTCATGGCTTCCCCCATTTAAGATAAATATGTATAAATGTATCCTTAGGGTGGGATTTATTTCCTTTCACCATGCTCTTATTTTTCATTAAAATTTATTATATTTATGCCATTTTTCCACACATAATGAATTTTCCCATTACTTCAATACACATTATATGGTTTCACATTCCACATTTCTAAAAATAAGTAAATGGATCCTTATTTATGTTGTGTTCTCCACTACTGGAGCTCTTAGAAACATACATTCATCCCTTCTTTAGTGAGTCTATGAGTTTGTTAATATATAAGATATTAATAATATATCTGGATGACTAATTATGATAAATCCTGAGGTATTTCACTCCTATCATCATCCCATATTGATTTTCATAGTCACCTCATTTTCCATAATGTTCATTGTTAATCTAATTCCTTTACATTCTATCCATTAACACGAATCAAAAATTTTAGAGTGGGAAATAATAATCATACTGTGAAAATCATATAATAATTAATAGGCCTAGTTTCATGAATAATGTGATGATCATGTCAATACTAATGCACCCTTTTGGAGTTATTACCCCAAAGTATATATTTTCCATAACCACATCAACTAGTTGTATAATAAAAGGGAGTATTTCTAGGAAATACTACATAATCTCTAGAATTTGAAAAAAGTATTATGAACTTCTATACTTATCCTCAATCTATATAATAGGGTCATGATCCCTAATATATATTTTTGCTAAATCAAGTTTCCAAGGTTTCTATTAAGCTTCCTATGGAAAAAAAATATAGACTCTGACCCCAGTAGCCTATAGTTGGTGTTTTCATTATTACAGTATTATATGATTCAATGAACTACATCCCAAAAGACCGAATAGTTTAGTAGTCATAGTAAACTATTAAAATATATGATTCTCATAAAAAAAATTCAAACACAAATTACAACATTAATTTTTTAGAATAACATTATTTCATCTACAATATCACAGAATATCAATCATATGAAACTTCATAGACATCAGGAAAATGAAACAAAATAAGGGTGATATCAAATGATCATTAAGGGTTAAGTAAAATGTAGTCTGTCATGAATAAATATGCATAACCAATATGTAATGGTAAATAATTGAACACACATTCCATATAATTAAAAAAAATGAGAAGGATAAGCTTCCATAGATTACATCAATGTGAAAATCTCAAGGATAATAATAAACTTGGAGAGGTAAATAACTGAAAACACATGTCATTTACTAAAAAATGTGACTATCACAACTATATAATCCACATTTAATGTGACAATGTAAATAAAATAAAGCACTTGTGATTTAGTCAAAAAATTGATAATGAAATGCCTCTATATATAATATCATTGTGTAAATTTCTTAGATAATAATAACTCAATTCTTAATGAAATCAATTATTAATTATTTGATTCTGTGATATCAAGCATCACAATTCCTCTATCATCGAGACCATTCATAAGATGGTTTAAAACAATACATAAAACCCCATCTAATTCAAGCATACTTATTTTTTCCTTAAGGAATAATGATTCATTAAGGGTATATATTATACCAAGCCCTGCCCATAACTATAGTTCTAGATCATTTTTCATATATAGAATAATAGATTTAATTCATGCATAATGTTTGTTTTTATGAAATATCCATATTATGTATGAATATGTATTTATCAATATTTCCAAAAATAAATAAATAACATTAAATGTATAATGTTGTATGTAAAAGTGATATAAATTTTAAGAAATAAAAATATCTATGATAAATTATATGGATAATTAGGGTAATTTTAATGTCTATTGATCATAGGAAAGTGAATATTTCAAGGGAATGTAAATGACTAAAAAATAAATCAGGGAAGTGAATGTCTATGTTTTCCATGGTCAAAATAATTATAAACCATCCAGAGAAATAATAAGTATGATATAAATAAAATATATCATTAATGGAGTGTATGTAAACTAATGAGCTATTTATAGTGATTAATAAAAATACCACAAACTATCTTAAAAAATCATAGGAAAATATCTAACTATTTTTTAATATAAATATTTCAAAATAAAAGGTCAAAAAACATTTTAAAAATAATTTTATGTGAAAATAAACTTTAAAAAAAATTAAATATGTTTTAAAATGTTGAGTGGTTCTGATGGAAAGAAATTTTATACATGACGATTATGTTAAAACGAAAATTCCTTTCACATCTTCCACAAAATCCAAATGAGCATTAATTTGAAAAGGATATGATGAATAATTATAGGAAAATGTAATGTCTCGGACCTCTCAGGCCCATTCCTTTGTCAAAAAGAAGTTCATGAAGTGTTCTGGAGTGTAAAATGGACTTTTCCCACACTTTTCAGAATTTTGTAAGTACACACCGTGTAGTGTGAGTACATGCCATTTATCCCCTCGCCGAGTATACCCCGTGTTGATGGCTGTGTCCTTGCCATGTGAAATAAATGGGTACATGCCGTGTACCCAATACTACACTCTATGTAGTCCCTCCCCACGTATGCGTTACCTACAAACCATGTCTTGACCAGTCAACGGCCATGTGCCTTGTTGTAGTCGTGTCCTTGCTATGTGAAATAAATGAGTACACACCATGTATCCAATAATACATGATGTGTATTCCATCCCTGCATATGTGTTACCTTCATACCGTGTGTTTACTAGTCAACGTCCGCATTTCGCATTGAAGGCCTTATTGGGAGCCGCGTGGTGATCGTGGGAAATAGCCAAGTACACGCCGTGTAAAATAAATTAAACGCTGTGTACTTTTTTTTTCACGCATATAAAAGGAGGGGTCCTCTCCTCCTTTTCTTCTTACTCCTCTCCTCCCCATTCCCTCGAGCATAGCTCTCCCAAGAGACTCGAAGGCTCCTTTAATCCATAACATCTTCGTCCGAGCTCCGATTTACGATCCGTCATTGGCCACGGGATCGTAACGACGAGGCGGAACATCTGGGGTTGGATTTATTGTCTTCCCATTGGCCTTTCATTTCCAGTTCCAATAGAGGTGGTTTCTCCGGGTTTTTCCAGAAGCGACAGATGTCGACGGACGTCTTCTAAAGAATATCCGGGGGGAGCATTGTTATCAGAACCTGTTGAAGTATGGGTCTTACCTTCATCTCTCTAAATTGTTCATCATGCAGGGTGGGTGTCCTCTTGTTTACATGAAATACTTTTGAACCAGTTTAACAAAGATAACAAATATCTTATATAACGGGGATGGGAAGTCTTTGAATGTTGTTACATAATTTTTATATCATGTGATATTATGTTGTGAATTGAATAAGCTTATGCCTACTTAAAATAATGGTTATTGGGGGACTTTGCATGCACAATTAAATTATTCCGTATATTTCTAGACAGTTTATGGATGGAAACTTCATGGAATGTGGAAATTAGTTAATCACGTAAATTTGTATGATTAAATGAAAATTTGGATCCCTTATGTGATCACCCCAGTTGAACTAAATTGAAATAATAAACATGTGGGTGTTGTTGGGGTTAATTTATGTGAAGGGGGTGTTTCTGTGGGTTGTTGTGGATTGGGTGAGCAGCGGGGCTGCAGTTGTCTTGGTTGTGGGTTGGTGTGAATGCTATGTTAGTGATTGGCAGTGGGGCTACGATGAATGGTATCAAGGGATGATGATGTACGGTGTGGTCAGGGTTATAGTGGTTGGAAGCGGGGGTGCAGGGATGGGTTTTAGTGTGTATGAACTATGGGTTGTGACTAATAAATAAATTTAGAAGAGTTAATGAATGGTGGGGCATGATAGTGGAATGGTAATAATAGTTAATGGGGTTGGTTGGTTAATAATAAGGACGTGGTTTTGGTGCTTGTGTTTTCCAAAATTGATTTGTGGATGGCAGGGATATGATTTACGAATGATCGATGTGGTTGGTTGTGGATAGATTCCAAGTAGTTAAGGAACTAATAAACAGATTCTATTGAAACATGAAAACCTAAATGGGGATGGGGTTGTTTGTTGTATGCATGCTTCGTAGTAGCAGTGCCGAGGAACATGATCAGTTCTCTGTTTAGAAGCCATAGGTTAGGATGAGTGTTTGGTATATATATATATATATATATCTTTTTGTTTTATCACACCCCACCCATGTTGAGAACTTAGTGTTGAACACTCCGATTTCATGGGAGTGGGTGCTTTCCCCTTAGTTACTAGCTCCTTCCTACTCCTTTTTCCCTAGGCTGCGATGGCTTGAAACGACCTTTCACCCAAGACTCTTCAGGTAGTTTTTGATTGGGGTGGTTTATCCCAACACTCTTCGTGCAAGTTTTAATATTTTCCAATAACCTTAGGGATGAGGCCCAGGTGTGTGCGGGTGTGATACGTGGTTTTGAGGCCCAGGTGTGTGCGGGCGGGATACGTTGTTGTCAGGCCTAGGTGTGTGGGGGCGGGATACATTGTTGTGAGGCCCAGGTGTGCGTGTGCGGGATATGTGGTTGTGAGGCCCAGGTGTGTGCGGGTGGGAAGAGTGTGGTAGCGTTAGGACCTTCGCCGTTAGGAAGAGAAGCTAACTAGTGGTGGAAAATGGTGTGGGGTACCCAATACACTTGATCTTATATACTACTACTACCTGTGTTTTGTGTTTTTTGTGAGCGTGGCTGGTGAGGTTGGGTGGATAGAATTCCTTGTTCGGTTTTGGTTTCTTCTGTTGTTCTCACGGGACATTAGGATGTCTCCCCACTTGTGCACGAGAGCTTTAGGTTTCCCTACTGAGAATACTTGTATGCTCACCCTATGTTTACTTTCAGATTTCCAGGAGGACTACCAGGGCCGTGTGGGGCCCTACTAGTCGGGACAGTTGGAGTTGCTGCAGTTTTTTGTATTTGTTTCTTTTGGTATTGTACTTTTTGAGCATTCTTGTACATGGACCTGGTTTTAGAACTATTTATACATGCATGTGGGATTGGTTTGGGTTTATTTCTTTACACATGTTCTTTTCCTTTTTGGTGGTTGACTTTTCCTATCTCCAGATATTAAATTATTAAAAGGGTAATGCCTCCCATATTATTGAAAACTCATACCCTTGGTGCTAGTCACCACTCTAGGGCCTTCTGGAGGTGGGACTCGGGGGTCATTATCTCCTTTTCACCATTTCCATCTCTTGAGGGGCATCTTTTGTGGGAGGGGGTCATGACAGAATGGAATCAGAGGTGAGGTTGGGAGATATGATGGAGTCTGTAGTTAGGCACTATGAGGATTGCATGGGATGGTTGGGATAATGTTTTGGTTAATCTTGGTGCGTGACATAGGCCCGGGATGACCGGCTTGGACATGGGATTTTAGGGCCCCCGTGATCCGATGTAAGGACTCTATGCCGACCGAACGACCAAGTGAGACCACATTGATTGCAAGTTAGAGACCCTAGGGAAGGTACATGCATCATCATGATTGTGTTTTACTTGACTTGGGCGTTCTGGGAATGAAATTGAAATAATGTGATAAAATAAAACATTGATAATTTTCCTTACTACTTGGGCTTAGGCGATCCTTGTTTACCGTACAGTTATGGCACTTGGACATCGTCCCCAGGTGACTCAGATGGCCGAGGCTCAGCAGATTCAGGTAGTCGATCAGTTGAGGATTGACTGAGAGAAAGAAGATAGCTAGTGGCAGAACACTCTCCATTCTTTCCAGCAACAAACCCTCAAGATGTACGAGGGTAGTACATTGGATACGGAGACAGAGGGATGGCTTGAGGAGATATGGATCTCTTTTACCCAGGTCCATGCTCCGAGGGAGTACTGGATTCCCCTTTTAGTCAGTTAGCTGAGATGTGTGGTGCGACAGTGGTGGATGCTCTACCTCAGAGAGAGGATAGAGGCAGAAGATCATTGGGCTGACTTTGAGAAGGAATTCTGAGAGGAATTCCTTGCATCCATGACCAAGGCGGAGAAGTGGCAAGAGATACTCTACCTCCATCAGGGGATTACGTCAGTATGAGAGTTGGGGATCAAGTTCAAGGATCTCTTACACTTTTCTCCGGTTCTCTTTCCAGATGAGGAGTCTCGGGCGAGATGTTTGGAGAAGGCGCTTCGTCCTTCGCTCCAGTATGTCGTCACCCCCTTAACCCTTCCAACGTACATGGTGGTACAGAAGAAGGTAGAGGTTGTAGAGAAGATTCACTCAAAGGGAGGTTCACCACGTGAGGGGTTTCAGCCAGGTTCGTTGAAGGGGAAGGTAGTAAGTAGTAGGTCCCCAGCGATAGGACCTTCCAGGTTCAGGCCAGTGGGGAGCAGGCCCCAGCGGTTCCAGTTCAAATCTTCAGGTCCTCGTCCCTTTTCCACGAGCCTAGGACCGAAGTGTTTCTCTTGTGTAGGTTTCGGGAACATTTAGAGTCAGTGCCCGACCCAAGCTCAGTACGGTAGAAGTGGGCAGGTTGAGTGCCCACCTCAACAACACCAGTTGCTTGCAAGGCCCTTCCAATAGCAGCATGACCATTCTCCTCCGAGGGAAGACTTTGTGAGAGGAGGCTGACCACAGGGTGCTCCTCAAGGACCTCGACCAGGGCCTAGTCGGGGAGGTGGATGACATCAGAGAGGCAGAGGAGCTGGGTGTGGATAGTTGCACGCAACAGAGTTGGCAGCTTCATCAGGACTAGAGGTGGTGCGAAGTACGATTTGTTTTTTCAGCACTCTCGTTTCATCCTTATTCGATTCGATAGCTTCACACTCCTTTATTTCACCTAGTATAGCCCATGCTTTGGGTCTAGATGTGGAGAGACATTCTGTACCACTAGTGCTGAGTACACTAGTTAGAGGCCAGACCAGTGTATCTTGTGTTTTCCTGGGATGTGGGCTGACATTGGGATCACATCGATCTAGTGGGGATCTTTTTTTGCAACAGATGCCCTCGTATGATGTCATCTTAGGAATTGACTTGTTGTTTTTTGTTAGTTCCGTTATCGACTGCTTTCGAAGAAGATTTGTTTTCTCCGACATGGATGGGCAGCGTGTATCTTTTGTTATAGAGAGGAGATATCAGGTACGAATTCAGCATGTGAAGCCTCTATTTTCCATGTTTGGCGGGTTATCTTTGGTTTCAGCTGTTACAGATATGATGGATGTCCTAGAAGATGTTGGGGATTTCCTCGAAGTTTTTCCCGAAGAGGTTGTGGCTCTACTCCTCGACATGATGTTGAGTTTGGGATAGACTTAAAGCCTGGTTCCCATCCGATTTTGATTGCCCCTTATTGGATGGCACCTTCGAAGCTGTGGGAGTTGCGGATTCAGATTGAAGATCTGATGGAGAAGGGTTTTGTTTGACCCAACGTGTCACCATGGGGTGCTCCAGTTTTGTTTGTGAAGAAGGCAGATGGTGGTCTCAGGTCATGCATAGACTACCGATGGTTAAATCAGGTAACATTCAAGAACCGTTACCCCCTTCCAAGGATATATGATCTATTCGACTAACTGAGGGGATTAGGTTGGGTTTCTAAGATTGATCTATGATCGGGATATCATCAGCTGGGGGTGAAGGATAGTGACATATCAAAGACGACTTTCATGTGTAGGTATGGGCACTTCGAGTTTGTAGTGACGTCGTTTGGAGTTATGAATGCACCATCTGTGTTCATGGGACTTATGATATTTGTTTTCCAAGAGTTTCTAGACCGGTTCATCATTGTGTTTATTGATGATATCTTGATCTACTCAAGAACAGAGGAGGAGCACATTGAGCATCTCAGGGAAGTCTTATAATTCCTTCGACACCACCATATTTACGGGAAATTGTCGAAGTGTTAGTTCTTGAGACAAGAAGTACACTTCCTTGGGCATGTGGTGTCTCAGCATGGAGTGTTAGTGGACTCGTCGAAGGTGGAGGTAGTTGTTTCTTGGGCAGCACCCAAGAGCATGGCAGAAGTTCATAGTTTCTTAGGGTTAGAAGATTACTATTGGAGGTTTGATTCAGACTTCTCTCGAGTTGCTGCTCCATTGACTGCATTGACTAGGAAGAACTAGGTCATCATATAAAGCAAGAAATGATAGAAAGCTTTCGACTACCTGAAGGAGAAGTTGGTCAGTGCTCCTGTACTCAGGTTTCCAGAAGAAGGGTTGTTGTATGAGATGTTTTGTGATGCTTCTGGCCTTAGTCTGGGGTGCATGCTGATGTAGAAGAAGGGTGTGATCTATTATGGGTCTAGGCAGTTGCGCCCTCACAAGCGTAACTATGCCACCCATGACCTGGAACGTGCAGCAGTAGTGTTCACACTGAAGTTGTGGTGACATTACCTCTTTAGGGAGCACTTTGTGGACTTCTCAGATCACAAGAGCTAACGTTATATCTTCTCTCAACATGACCTGATCTTATGGTAGTGGATATGGGTCGAGTTCCTCCAAGACTATGACATCAATATCTCTTACACTAAAGGTAATGGTAACATTGTGGATGATTCCCTGAGAAAGAAGTCGCGTAAGGAAGTGGTTCAGGAATCCACAGATACTTGGAATGTGATGGGAGAGTTAGATGCCTTGCACATGGATGCAAGGGTATAGGGTGTTAGTGGAAGTTTATTTCAGATGAAGGTGAAATCCTCCTTGTCGCAGTAGGTGGAAGAGTCTCAGTGGGGGGACTCCGAGGCAGAAGTGATGCGGGATCGTGTCGATCAGGGAAATGCTCTAGAAGGACGGACATAGGACACCCGACATCAGATGCTTTTCCATGGAAGGTTGTTTGTCCTGGAGGCGATGTGTGCGTGAGTTCCTTGTGAGTTCTATAGTTCAGCCTTGGCGGTACATCTGGTAGAATCAAAAATGTACCGAGGCCTGAGAGAACAGTTTTGGTGGCCCAGGGTGAAACGTGTAGTGGCGGAGTTTGTGGCTAAGTGCCTAGGGTGTCAGCAAGTATAGGCTAAACACTGTGTTCCAAGTGGGTTGTTTCGTCAATTAGATATCCCCAAGTAGATGTGGGATGACATCTTTATGGACATCGCCAAAGGACTACCTAGAGCTCAGGGAGGTTATGATGCTATCTAGGTAGTGCTGGATCGACTGATGATATCAGCTCACTTCGTAGCAAATTAAGGATTCGGTCCCAGTGAGAACCTTAGCACAGAGTTATGTAGATGATGTGGTGCGTTTTCATGGATTTCCAAAGACTATCAACTCAGAATGGGATACTCGCTTTACCTCACGAGTCTGGAGGGGGTTACAACATGCTTTTGGAACCCAGCTATGCCTTAGCACTGCTTTCCACCACCAGACCGATGGGTAGACAGAGCAGACTATCCAGACATTGGAGGACATGTTGCGAGAATGCGTTCTAGATTTCAGAGGATCATGGGTACGACAATTTCCTTTAGTAGAGTTTTCTTACAGCAATAGCCTCCACTCTGCTATTGTCATGGCATCGTTTGATGCTTTGTATGGAAGACCATGTAGTTCACCCATTTGCTGGGCAGAGGTTGGTGATACAGGAGATCTTGGTCCAGAGGTTGTGTAGAACACCACAGAGAATGTCCATCTTGTACGTGAGAGGATGAAGGTGGCTCATGACCGACAGAAGTCTTATGCTGATCTTCGGAGGAGGCCCTTGGAGTTCGAGGATGGAGATCATGTGTTCTTGATGGTTTCCCCTCTACGGGGGAAGCGGAGGTTTGGGAAGGGGAGTAAGCTCTCCCCTAGGTTCATCAGACCTTTTGAGGCTGTGAGGCGAGTCAGCGAGGTGGCAAATCAGATGGCCCTTCCAGCTTAGTTGGAGAAGGTTCATGACGTCTTCCACGTCTCCCATCTTCGTCAGTACATACATGATGACTCTCACATTATTGACTGGAGAGAGTTAGATACGGGAGACGACACGACCTTCGAGGAATTACTAGTCAAAATCGAAGATTTTAAAGAGAAGGTACTCCATGGATGAACCATCGCCTTGGTTTGTCTGCTGTGGAGGCATGGCGGCCTCGAGGAGAGAACTTGGGAGTGGGAGACCCATATGCACGCTCAGTACCCAGAATTGTTTTGAATTGTGTTTTTCCTAGTTCTTCTGATCTTTGTTTTGATGTTATACTATTTACCTTTGATATATAAAATTCTTGGCTTCTCAGTTATGAGACCTTTTTGTTTCCTTGTTCTCTGGAAGTGTGTATCATGTACGGATGTGTGCGAAAAAGGGAAAAACTCGTGCCTTAATAGAGATGCATTAATGAGGATGCGATTGAACCTATTAGGGTGAGTCAGTGCTACCTAAAGCGGATAATATCTTGACATAGAAGAATTAATTTCCCCAAACCACATGTTCGGGCAGTGTGTTGGTTGTGTGGTGTTGGGGGTAGTGCATGTTTAAAAATCCTAACGTATAAAGTGGGAAGACCCAATTCGTAATCAAGACGCATTAATTAGGATGCGATTAAAGCCATGCAGGCGAGTCAGTGCTGCCTAAAGTGGATAATATCTTGACATAGGAGAAGGAATTCCTATCACATATAATTAGGGTTGTTGGATGGGTTCCTGTTATAACGAGAGCCATACGAGTTATCTTGTTGGCTTTCTCTGGGTTGGATTTTGAATTCTTGGGGACGATAATTTTTTTTGAGGTATCTAATTTAATGGCCCGGACCGCTCCGGCCCATTCCTTTGTCAAAAAGAGGGTCCTAAAGTGTTCTAGAGGGTAAAATGGACTTTTCCCACACTTTTCAGAATTTTGTAAGTACACACCATGTAGTGTGAGTACACGCCATGTACCTCCTCGCCAGGTATACCCTGTGTTGAAGGTCGTGTCCTTTTAATGTGAAATAAATGGGTACATGTTGTGTACCCAATACTACACGTCGTGTAGTCCCTCCCCGCGTACGTGTTACCTTCAAACCGTGTATTTACCAGTCAACTGTTGTGTGTCATGTTGTAGAAATGTCCTTGTCATGTGAAATAAACGAGTACACGCCATGTATCCAATACTACATGCCATGTAGTCCCTCCCTGTGTATGTGATACCTTCAAACCATGTGTTGACTTGTCAACGGTCGCGTTCCGTATTGAAGGCCATGTTGGAAGCCACGTGGTGACCTTGGGAAATGGAAAATTAAACACTGTGTACAATAAAGTACACGTCGTGTACTTTTGTTTTTCACACCTATAAAAGGAGGGGTCCTCTCCTCTTTTTCAACTCACTCCTCTCCTTCTCATTCCCTCGAGCAGTGCTCTCCCAAGAGGCTCGAAGGCTCCTTTAATCCATAACTTCTTCGTCCGAGCTCCAATTTACTATCCGTCAGTGGCCACGGGATCGTAACAACGAGGCAGAACTTATGAGCTTGGATCTATTGTCTTCCCATTGGCCTTTCCTTCCCAGATTATACCCAAGTATGTTTTTCCGGGTTTTTCCAGAAGCAACGGACACCGATGGATGTCATTTAAAGTTGACCCGGGGGGAGCATTGTTATCAGAACCTATTGAAGTAGGGGTCTTACCTTCCTCTCTCTAAATTGTGCATCATGTGGGGTGGGTGTCCTCTTGTTTATGTAAAACACTTTTGAACCAGTTTAATAAATATAATAAATAGATTACATAACAGGGATGGGATGTTTGTGAATGTTGTTAGATTATTTTTATATCATGTAATATTATGTTGTTAATTGAATAGGATTATGCCTACTGAAAATCACGGTCATTGGGAGCCTTTTCGTGGGCAATTAAATACTACCCTATATTTCTAGACCGTTTATGGATGGAAACTTAATGGAATGTGGAAATTGGTTAATCACGTAAAGTTGGCTGATTAAATGAAAATTTTGAACCCCTGTGTGATCACCCCGGTTGAACTAAATTGAAATAATAAACATGTGGGTGTTGTTGGGGTTAATTTATGTGAAGGTGTTTTTTTTGTGGGTTGTTGTAGATCAGGTGAGCAATGGGGCTGCAGTTGGCCTGGTTGTGGGTTGATGTGAATGCTATGTTAGTGATGGGATGTGGAGCTGCAATGAATGGTATCAAGGGATGATGATGTACATTGTGGTCATGGTTATGGTAGTTGGAAGCGAGGCTATAGGGATTTGTTTGAATGTGAACGAACTATGGGTTGCGATTAATAAAGAAAAGTGCAAGAGTTAATGAATTGAGGGGCAGTATAGTGGAATGGGAATAATAGTTAATGGGGTTGGTTGGTTAATAAGAAGGACTTTGTTGTGTTTCTTTTATTTTCCTAACTTGATTTGTGGATGTAAGGGATATGTTTTACGAATGACCGATGTGGTTGGTTGGGGGTAGTTTCCCAGTAGTTAAGGAAAAAATAAACTGATTCTATTGAAAAATGAAAACATAAATGGGGTTGGGGTTTTTTGTTATATGCATGCTTCGTAGTAGCAGTGCTGAGGCACATGCCCAGTTCTCTATTTAGAAGCCATTGGTTGGGATGAGTGTTTGGTATATATATGTCTCTGTATCTTTGTGTGTTTTCTCACCCCACCCATGTTGACCACTTAGTGCTGAACACTCCCATTTCATGGGAGAGGGTTTTTTCCCGTTATTTACTAGCTCCTTCCGACTCCTTCTTCCCTGGGTTGTGATGGCTTGGGGCGACCTTACAACCATGACTCTTCATGTAGGTTTCGATTGGGGTGGTTTAGCCTAAGACTCTTCGGGCAGGTTTTAATAATTCCCAAGAACCTTTGGAATGAGGCCCAGGTGTGTGAGGGTGGGATTCATGGTTTTCAGGCCCAGGTTTGTGTGGGCGGGATACGTGGTTGTGAGTCCCATGTGTGTGGGGGCGGGATACGTGGTTGTGAGTCCCAGGTGTGTGCGGGTGAGATACGTGGTTGTGAGGCCCAGGAGTGTGCGGGCGGGAAGAGTGTGGTAGAGTCAGGACGTTCGCCGTTAGGAAGACCAGTTAACTAGTGGGGAAAAATGGTGTGGGGTACCCAATACTCTTGATCTTATATACTACTACTACCTGTTGTTTGTGTTTTTGGGGAGCGTGGCTGGTGAGGTTGGGTGGATAGAATTCCTTGTTAGGTTCTGGTTTCTTCTGTTGTTCTCACGGGACATTAGGATGTCTCCCCACTTATGCATGAGAGACTTAGGTTTCCATACTAATTATACTTGTATTCTCACCCTATGTTTACATTCAGGTTTCCAAGAAGAATACCAGGGCTGTGCGGGACCCTACTAGTCAGGACAGTTGGAGTTTCTGCAGTTTTCTGTACTTGTTTCTTTTAGTATAGTACTTTTTGAGCTTTCTTGTACTTTTAGCTTGTTTCATAACTATTTAAACATGCATGTGTGATTTGTTTGGGATTATTTCTATACACTTGTTATTTTCATTTTTGGTGGTTGACCTGTCCTATATCCCGATATTAAATAATAAAAAGGGTAATGTCTCCCATATTTGTGAAAAAACATACCCTTGGTGCTATTCGCCACTCCGCGGCCTACTGGAGGCGGGACTCAGGGGGTTATTATCTCCCTTTCATCATTATTTTAATCTTTATAACTATCCATGAAAAATGGTTATCGAATATGAATTACACTACTATGTGGAGAATATAAGTTGTGTGTACGCCCAGATGATATTTTTGCCTTCCATTAGATAGAAAATATGTTAAAACGGTATTCCCATAATAATAATAAAACTGTAATATATTTATGATAATGAATTATTATTTTGGGATGGATAAAATAGATTTAGTGTAAGTATAAGAATAAATAAACTTAAAAGATTTGGTAATAATGATTACCTCTTATTCAGTCGACATCATTTATATACATTCAAAAAGACCATTGGAATGCTCAATTATTAATATAAACACATAAAGATCATGTATAGATAATTTTATTAGATAATTCGGTAGTCTGTGGTTGATATTGGTTGCTCATGGTGGTGTAAAGAAGATAGTGGTGGGGATTCATTTATAATTGAGGTCATTGAAACACTTCTGATTTTTCAAAAATTTAAAATAATATTCAGTCACTTTCTAGAACCAAAATGACACATATTTGGATGTGATAATATTATGGTCTATTTAAAATAATAAAATTAGGTTTAAGAATGTTTTTAGGTCATTATTATCATTATAATTTTATAATAACCCCTCAGTAAACATGTTCTGACCATAACCATGGTAACAAATTTTTCAGTCTTAAATAATTATAATTTAATATATATGGTAAAAATTAGTTCATGAATGGAAAAGGTATTTTTTTACAATTTATCATCATACATAACCACATGAATAAATATATTTTAAAATAATTAAATAAAATATTACTTTTCATAAAATATCATTATTTTCATTTTTTACATTATTCATTGAATTTGGATTTATGAAAATAAATATAAAAAATCATTAAATACATAAAATATTTAACCATGAATTATAAATTATTTCTGACTATAAAATTATTTCAACCTCATAATTGATCCAAAAAATATTCCTTCTAATGATTTTATAAAATTTTACATTTATTTTTCCGCTCTTTGCTCAAACACTATCTCAATGTCTGGTATGGTTTTAAGGTAATTATACCTTTACTAGAAATTCAGAATAAATTAAAATAATAAATATAAAATTATATTATTTGAAACACACATTTATTTTCGTTAATAAAAAGTTTGTATCCCAATTTTAATTTAAAAAATAAACTCGAATGTAATAGAGTGAGATTTTAAAATTTTTATTTACTTAAAATAATATAAATTCCATTTTCAAGGAACAATCCCACCAAAATTCCATAAATTAAAATTTGGGAGATATATATTCAAATTTGTCCCATTAAATGTATTAATTTTAAGCTTAAGGTTTTATTTTGAGACCATGTGTCATAGTTCTAACCCTGTTTTACACATTCTTCTTTTACCTAGGTGGATAATATTTACCACATTTACTATTCACAATTAATAAAAAAAATGGAATTTTTTTAAAAAAAATTGAACTTCATAATTTTAAATATTAAATCAAGTTTTCACGATTCAGTATCTAGAATTGATATAAATCAATTTTAATATAAATTTGTAAAGTGCAAGGAAAAATATTTTTTAAAAACCAAATATTTTTTAAGAAATAAAATTATCTTTTCAAAAAAAATTGGAATATTATTGATCTAAATGTAATTAATTATATAAAATGGATCATATGCAACTTTTTTAAAGAATAAAATATATAATTAAATTTTTTAGATTACTTTATTTAATTAAAATAAATGAGAGTATCTGCAAAATCATTTTTTTAGTATTTAGTAAAAATTAAAACATTTCCAAACAATCTCATAATTTCACCGTATTATAATTTTGAAAATATTATTTAACAAGTGGTGTTTATATTAAAAAATAAAATTTCTAAAAGTGAAATATTAACTATAATTTCTGTGCACAAAATTCAATAATCATTTATTAAGTAAAATTCATTTTTGAAACATAAAACAACTTCACTAAAAATTGAGTGTTAATTTTTAAATAATTAACCAATAAATTTGTATTCAGTAGGAAAAAAATACATGTATTTCCTAAACCATTTACTCATATTCATAACAATAAAATAAATGACTAAGTAAAATTTAAATAATAACAATTATATAATATATCTCAATTCACTTATAGCTCAGGGTTTTTTTGTTAAAAAAGGTATCAATATTTTAAACCCAATTTTTATCTTGTTAATATTTTTTATTTCTATTTCTCCATGTTATAAGGTATATTAACATATATGAAATTTTAATATTGGTGTTCTATGTGTATAATTTAATTTGATATGTTGAAGACACAATATTAAATAAGGAATCAACGATTTAGTTATAATAATACCCAATTAATGGAAAAGATATGAGTTGTCTTATTTTAATGATTATTTTAAAACTCTAAAAATATAATAATTATGTTTATTTGGGGTGTATTTGTATCAATATTTTTTATTGATATTTATATTACAAACAGTTATTTTTGGGTTGATTTAGTCTATATTAAACTAGTATTTAAAGGACATGTTTCTAGCACAAAATATACGAATATTCTTCTTGGTTGTTACCACTGAAATCATCAAAAAAAATTTATGAATCATATATATTAGGTGTTAAAAATATGTTTTAATTTATATCTACCATATGAATTGATATTGGGATTTATGGTTTTTGAGTAAGGATTCACTGGACTTGTAAAATATTTTATATAATAAATTTGATAATATGTTTACATATCACACCATACTTATTATTATGTAATATTTTGGATTCATATTATTCTAAAAAATTGTATGGAATATTTTTTTACACATTACAAACAAAAAATATATATATATTTTTACATAAAATTATCTTTTTATTTGGGTGTGTAAAAAATAGTAGTTGTATAAAGTATACTAGATTAACAAAATTTTAAAATATTTATATGGTTGGAGGTATAGGATTCTAAAAAATAATTATAAATATCTATATATGTATGAAATTCATTAGAAATTATCGTGAAAGCATAGAGCCTTAAAAATAATAAGTGTGATATTCTTTCGAATGTGAGTACTTATTATAAAGCCTAGAGTATTCCCTTGGGTGTGACATAACTCATTATTGTGCTTCTATATCCTTGTCCATAGAAAGTATATAATGTTTTATTCATAATGTTTATAAATATAGGATTTTTTTAATTTTTTATATCTCATTTCATAGTTTTTTTCTCAAGATGTTTTATGGAGAGATTTTGAACATGATGAATACGCAGGGATATATAATGTTATTTTAATAAGAAAATAGTCATACAACATATGATAATATTGATATTTCTAAAATTAAACTTCATATATAAATTATAAAATTGTTTTTTGTATGTAAATTTGGGTTTTACATATTATGCATAAATTATTTTTTTGGGTTTTGAGTTCTAAATTTAGTCATTTCAGGTTTTTAATGAAATATTTGCTGACATATCATGATGATATAAAAATATTCTCAATTATTTTTTTCTAGGGTTTTACACCATTAATAATATAGATCATTGATGGATATAATAAAAGATGAACCATTTATACAAGATGAGTTGAAGATCCTCATATTAAGGTAGACCGAACCTTAATGCTTTGATAAATCAACTTGTTTTGGGAGTTTTTTACTTGTATGTTCTATATTATTTACATGAAATTTATTTTAATCATCATTTTTTATTAATATCATATTATAGATTAATATTATTATGTTTATGATATTTTATTATCATTTATATTTAATATATCATTTAATTACTAATGAAAAATATTTAAGGGTTGGTCTCACTATCATTAAGAACCATTATTATTTTATATTTCTCTCTGACCACACTGATCTTTAATTTTCTCTCAATATTTCTTCACCTTTTATTATGATGTTGGGGAGATTAATGTTAGTCATCCATGTTGTTATTGGATAGGATTTTAAAGGGAATTTAAGAAACATATATGTGTTTGAAAATATTGACTCAATGGTTGATGAGGAAATGGATGAAGTAATAGGATTAGTTTATGAAAGGTATGATTAAGTGATAGTTATCTGGATCATTATGTCTAATAAGATGTTAATGGGGGAAAAATTATCTATCACATATTTATTGTTTTATTTCATGGGATTATATGGAAACCTGAATCATTGATATGTGGTCTAGCTTAGTCGAAATAGTGACTACCGACATGGATTGACTCTCTATAGTAATGGTGGGGCTTGTTAGGGAAATACTATGGGTTTGGTGAGTGGCTAAATCTTGAAATCCCCATGATTGTGGAGAAAATGGTGAACACATTGGATCTGAAAAAAAATTAGTTTTTCACAATCCATGTTGTTATAGATAAAACAAATTTAATCATTCTATTATAGGGGATAGGGATTTTAAAGGGTGTTAAATGTCCCATTCAACATGTTTCACTTTTTGCATAAAATAGGGATAAATATCACACAATGTGTACTTGTTTAAGGACACAATATATTTTTCAAACCACACAATCGGGGGTGTAGTGAATTACATGAATATCCACCTCACTATACCCACATGGCAAGTAACTGAAGCCAATTACATTTCTGATACATGACATGACATGGTCCATAATTACCTGCATGACATGCAGTCTAAGGTAATACATTGTTCCATGTAAATGGAACTCTTTATATTATAAGAGACATGAATCTATTCCACTTTTGTAAAATAACATCTAATATTGTAGTCACACATTCCATGCCACCTATAAGGGATGCATTTTAGGTTGATATGACATCAAAGGATGATAGTAGTACATGTATGGATGTTGAATGATGCTCAGATTCTATCTATGGAATTGTAAATTTTGTGTGTTGTGTGTTACTATGTTTTATTTTCACCATTCCTTATAGTTCATGTCTACATAAATAAATATTTCACAATTTGTGATTGAATATATAGAGTAGGACTATGTGATCCACCATGACATCAAAATTCATTTTTATGATTTTTAGGTTTCTAAAAGATCATAGATCTTCATAGATAATGATAGGGTAATTAAAATAAAATAAGGAGTTCATTTACCCCCACCCCATCCACCACCCCCTATGATATTTCAGAGTATGATCCTCCTAGTATATGGTCTAAGTACATAACTAGGAACAATCTAAAATTTAGAAACAATATCATACACAATACATAGAGTCACCCTCATCCCCCATTTATCAAGGAATATAATCCCATTTTGGTCCTTTACCACGCTCAATTTTTATATGTATCTATTTATAAGGCAAAGCACATCATCTATAATGATATACTAATGGAAAGGTAATGAAAAATGTATAATTAATGTATTTTAGGTACATCCCCATATATTATGGAATGGATTTTAATTTATGGAGACAATAGTCTCTCATGTGTTGGGGAATGTTTCTCTTAAAGGTTCAATATTTCCTAGATCAATAGGTATTTATTTCATAATGTGTAGAACCCATTATAATTTCTAATAAGTGATGATGAATTTTTAAAGAAGGGGTTACTCGATTATTTCAAGTTTTATGGCATGTGTGGAATACTTTGATGCCTTTGATAAATGACTTATAGTTGGTCTATTAACATTATCTGTTATGATTCTTACATAATTCTATGTGTCTCTTATTATATATGATTTATGACCCTTCATAGAGACTATATATAATGACTGGTACTCCACTAAATCCCTTTTCTCCCTAACAAAAAATAATTTATCTCTTATTTCATGTATTTGAGTATACATGTTGTTTTATCATTACGTTATGTTTTATTTATTTTTTGTACTCACCCTTACATAGGATTTAATCCACCATGTGTTGTGTTTCTATAGAAAAATCATAGTTTATAGGTGATTGCTGTGGACATGGATTTTATAATGTTGTCACTTATTAAGATGTAGTGATGCTTTATAATGATTATAGATAGTATAAATATTTTCTAAAGAGTTATTATAAGTTATTTTTTCTACCCCCATTATATATCCATCATTTTTTGTGGAATTACCTTTTCAATATGCTTTCTATTTGGTTTTTCCTCTATAGGATTGTTTAAGATAGTTTATTTTATATACATACCTTATTATCATTTAGATTATTTATTCATATATCCCATGTAGATATTAGTTACTGTATATTCTATATATGTATATCTGTTGATGGTTCAATATAGGGTAAGTCTACCCTTGAGTGGTTTTCCTTCATAGTGATAGTCACAAAAAATTAGCCGAAATATGTTGGGAATAGTGTGGCACACTTAACGTAACAAATATACTAGTTAGTGACCGGGTGTAAATACTCATACCCTAGTATCCCATAGGTAGTGGTAACTTTATTACATTATCACTAGGTATAAGGAATCATATCCCGAAGGATCAAATAGTTTAGTAGTCTTGAAAATTTGACACAAACATGATTCACACATTATAATTGAAAATATAAAATACTACATAGAGTTTTCTTTATATGAACTACTATTCCTTATATAATATCCATTTATATCAATCATAATACACTTCATTAAATCATATAAAAAGGAAACCTAAGAAATGGGTGAGAATAGATGTTCAATAGTGGTATATTTATAATAGAATATATCATGAATAAATAAGTCATAATCAATATGAAAAGGTAAATATCAGAAAAAAATTCGTTTAATCAATAACTTGAGCATGAATAATAATATGGAAGGAATAAATGATGATAACAAAATACCATATAAATAATCACATGATCTTGAAACTTATCCATGGATATCATAAACAAAAAAATAAACACGTGTACATCAAAATAAAATCTCATACTAAGGTAATGCATAATTTCATACTTCATAATCATAACTTCAAGTACTTGTGTTGAGACATATTCCATAAATTGGTAAGACCTCAGCCAAATACCCAGTCATGTTTGTCCCATGAGTCCAATTGATGCATTAAGGGCCTATAAAGATCCCCACTCCCCACATTCTAATTATATTAAATTACTCAAATGAAATTGGAGAAACATAGTCAATATAAAAATTTTTATTCAAAAACTAAAAAATGAAATATTAATAATTTACCCAATCAATAAGAATAATCATAAAACATTTAGAGTAAGATAGAGAATGATAAAAAAAATAATACATCCCTAGTCAAACTGATCATAATACATCCAATTAAATTAAATTTATTGTATCATTAAAACATATTCCTATTAGAGGGTAATTAAAATAATGGTTTCTTTCGTTAATTAGTATAAATATAAAATAATTCATTAACAACATTCATTGGGAAAATAACCATTTCAATTTTATAATAATTTCTAAAAACTAAAAAAAATTAACATATTTAAAAAAACCTTTTCAATAAAATTATGATTCATTCTTGAAAATACTCCTAGTAGAGATGAGCGATCATTAAGGTAGAAAACTTTGTTCATGCTGTGTACATTAAAACAAATATTCATTTAAGCTTTATGGTAAAAAGTCAATAAGTACCTCATTTGATAAATGAAAAAAAAAGATTAACTTTAAAAAATGATTTCAAAATAATATCATGTGTAAAATAACATTTAAAAAATATAAGAATATTAAAAACAATATTCCAATTTTTTTTTGAGTACATGGAAATGGGAGGAAAATATTCCCAACTAAAGAAGGTATAAAATCGATATTTTTTAAAAAATATTTCTTTTTCTCTTTTGAGTACATAATAGAAGAGAGTGAAAGGGAAGATTATAATATAAATAAATATAAATAGGTCAATAAAATATATTTTATTTAACATATACCGATCAAATAATTACCACCAAATAATACTTGAAAATTAACATCCCTTAATAATGATAAAAGTGTGAAATAAATCCTTAACTTAGAACAGATTTCATTCATAGGTGTTTGGAACTCCAATATAATAAATATAAATTTATTGCACATATATTATATAACAATAATATTATATATAATAACTTATATTATTTACTTATAAATCTTTATCTATTATTTATTAAATTTTTTTTTAAAACTCTATTTTGGGTGATAACTGGTTCATTTGTAATGTCATTTTTGGTTTGGTGGGTTTTTTCCTTGAATACTACATTAGGGTTACATAAAATAAATTATAATAATAATGATATAAGTATAATATATATTCATTATATTCAGATTTATTTTCATCCATAAATTTTTGGGACACAAAAATTAATTACACCATTTAGGGAAATGGTAGGCCATACGTACAAGTGAATGTTGTTTCCACTTTTCTCAACGAATGAAACAGAATAAAAGTAAATAACAATTCACCTTTATAGAATCATTTTTATGTAATATATATTCCTTATAAAATTATTTTTACCATAAATTTCAAAATAAAATTAAAAACATATCACATTTCTTTATGGATGTGGTAGTCCACATATATATATGAGTAACATCATCATTATCCAATGGATTGGGAGGTAATAATTTTTATTTTGATATTTTGATTCTTATAGTATAATTATGTCATAAATATCATATATATGAATTAATTTCATAATTTTATACCTATTTAAGAGGTTGTGATGTAAAAATAATTACATTAATTAGTGAGGTGGTATTCTATCATACACATGATCGACAATTTCATTTCCTATTTTATGGAACATGGGGTGGATTTAGGTTATTAAACTAACATATTAACATATAATTATATTTATTATTATTTTATTATAATTTATCATAGTTTATTATAGTTTATTGTAATTTTATCATATTTTATTATTATTTTTATGGTTAGTTGAATATATAAAATGATTATGCACAGTTAAGAACATTACACTTTCTTCAGAGAACCTCATTTTACTAAAACATAAAACCTTCATAGAATGGTTTTATACCCAAAAATGGTACTATAAATCATGGTTATGGAATTAAAGAAGGTATTTTTTTCAAATATTTTCTAAATAAAATTTTATTTAATAATGGATAATATTTGAGATGGGGTGTTCTTCTATAAGTGGGGTAAGGGAATTTCATGGAAATTACTTGGAAATTTCCCAAAAAGATTGAATATAATGAATTCATTCCTAAGAAAAATGCTTCCAAATTACCTTATCGTCAAATTTTGTATAGGCTAAGGCCCGAATATGTTAAAAAATTTGTATTTTTAAATTTAAATTGTCAAAAATTCCTTTATCATTTGGTTTAACCCCCCCCCCACAAGTAAACCTCATCTAACAATAACTTGGGTAAATATTTTTTTTACTATTTTAACTTTCACTATGACCAAAAATTAAATTAAACATATTACATGATATTAATTATTATTATTAAAATAATGGAATCTATTTTATTAAATTAAATTCCCAAACTATAATAATTTAATATGATCCTAAACTCACAAACCCATGGAAAAAACAGTTTTCCAAAGGATAAATTTTCTTAAGAACAAAGTGATTCTATCTCCAAGATAAGTATATAATTTATTCTAATGAACTTAATTAGATTAATTATAATATAATATTACTATTTATTATTTTAAAAAAATTAAAAAATAAATTAAAATTAAAAACACTTTAATTTAAAATGCAATTTTTAATAGAAACATTTTTTAACTATTTATTAAATAAATGATCTTTTTAAAAATTTACCTAAAATTAACTAATATATAATTTCGAATTTATGAATTTTAACATTGATTTTATTTTTTAAAATATATTTTCTAAAATTTAAAAATAAAACTAATATAAGGGCGAAAAAGGTTACTAAGCCTATTTTTTGAAAAAAAAGATTCTCGAAAAAAATTCATTTTTCATTCCAATGGACTTTATTTTCACTTATAATCTATGGAAAACAAATGATTTTATTTATAAATGTGTCAAAAAATAATTTTCATTATTTAATTTACCCCATTAATACCCAGAAATTAAAAGTTTATGTCATAACAATATATTATATCACGCTTCATTTAGAATTAGGATTGTGTCCACCATAAGATATCAAAGTTATTAAATTTATTTTAGAAGAAATATATTATAAAAAATCAGGGTTTTACATTCATTCATACTTCAAAAAAATAATCCTTAAAATTTATAGAATTTAAACTTTTGAACAGATATAGGTATTCATTCTTATTAATTTCTTCTTATTCCAATGTCACATATACTATATTATGGTTTTTACATAATACCTTTACCATATGAGTTATCTAATTCCTCAACACTCGATCTCTAGTGTCCATAATATTTATATGTTCTTCACATTAAGAATGATCAGTATCTAATTGAATTTCATCAGTATTGAGAACATACATTCTGCCTATCATTTAATTAATTAATAATGATATATAGAACACATTATTAACATTATATAGACTTGGTGGCTTTACTAAATGGTAACCCACATCTCTAATTCTTTCTAGGATTTAAAATATTAAAGTAAACATAGGGCTTCATTTACCTTTCTTAAAAAATATAAAAGAATCTTCCATTGAGATAAATGTAATAAAACATGATCTCCCACATTAAAATATAAACACTTCATTTGGGTATCAATATAGATATTTTCTAGTGTTGAGGTTCTTGGATAGGGGTTTGAATAGTCATTAACTTTTCTATTTTCACCTTTATAAGTTCTAGGACTATAAGATTCCTTTTACAATCATTATCCCCAAAATTTGGTGTATGACATCGATATCCATATAATGCCTCACAGGAAACCATTTTCATACTTAAATGTAAGATATTTATATAATTAAACTCTGCCTATGGGGAATAATAATTCCATATACATTAAAAGTCAAGATAAAATGACCAAAATATTTATTAAAATGTTTGAATATTAATGTTTGGACAATCTATTTGTTTTAGGGTTATATGAATTTCTCAAATTAATGTTGGTATCAAGAGACATATAAAAGAATGCCCCAGAATTTCAGTGTAAATAGTGGATCACGATCATAAACAATTAAAGGATGTAGTTTGGGAATTTTTTTAAAATTATTAATACAGTTCCATACATGGAACTCTAGAGGTAAATATTCTCTTATATAAAAGAAAAGTGCTTATATGACGAGGTGATAAACAATAATCCCAATTTATTCATTCATTCTAGGAGTATTTTGTAATTGAATTACAATTTCCATAGTACTTTAATCCCATATTAAGTGGGAATGGGAAGAGGTTTCATGAATCCTCTTGGATGTTGTATCTCATCCTTAGCCTAATGACAAACCAAACATCATGATACATAATAAAAAAAATTACACTTCATATTATCCATCAAAAAGTATTTCTTCAAATAAAAATAAATATTAGTGCTATAATCAATTGTAGGGAAATTCAAGACATGATAATCATTCAAAAATTACCTTTTTAGCACAGGTATTGATAGAAAACATAGTCCATTTCCATATTTCCAAATTCCATATTAACAAGTGATGTATGTTCTTTTTACATCATTCATAGAAGTAATTTTATTTTTAAAATTCTCATCATCCAATTATGAACGTTTTATCTTTTCCAATTAATATGGTATCAAAATCATTTGAAAAAAATATTAATATTTTGTATTTGAATATTTACTATATCTAATAATATATGATCCATATCGATCCAAATTTTGGTTAGTAGTACATGCTATTTCATTATTAATGTATCTTCTACCTTATTTTTCTTTCCAGATTGGTAGTGTATTGAGTAATCATAATACTTGGGTAGCTCAAGACAACATAGTTTACTCATGTTGAACTCTTCCATGAAAAATATTTATTTCAAACTCTTATGATCTGTGTATATTTCTCTTATTACTCTATAGAGATAGTGTCACCATATATTCAATGAAATTATTATGGATACTAAACCAAGATCATTGGTTGGATGGTTTTTTATGAATCACATATTTACTTCATCAATAGGAAATAATATTATCATTCTATATATGGTTATAACCAAGCCCCTTATTTTATGAATAATTATATATCACAAATTTATTATTTAGTAATAGTAGATTAAAATTAAGGGAATTCACCAATAACAAATTCTATTATTCAAAACATTATTCAGATTCATTTCTTCATATGAACATAACACCTTTCAAAGTAACCATTGATAACAGATCATCAAATTCAGAAATATATTTGAAAAATCATTGATAGTAACCTAAAAAACTAATGGGGATACATACCATAGTTATTCTCAATGGTTTAGTCATTGTTGTAATGTATTTTTATTCACAGGATCAAATGATATTCTATCATTATAGAAAACATGGATAAAAAATTAAACTATTAGAAGCGAGAATTCACATGTGATAAATTTCCTATATATAAGGAATTTCTTTTATCAGTATCTAGAATAATCTTTAAGTGATTATAATAGTCATAACTACTATTATATTAAACAAAGACGTCATCAATAAATATAAAATAAATTATGAATGTAATCATTTAAGGCACTGTTAATTAGATTGATGATGATAGATAGTTAATTATTCAATCCAAATGAAATTATATGGTACTCATAATTTTCATACCACAATTGAAATGTTTTATTTTAAATATATGTCTTCCTTAATCATATTTGATGATCCCCATAATGAATATCAATCTTTGAAAAATATTTATTCTTGGAATGTTGATCGAATAAATCATTATTGTGAGGTACATGATACTTGTTTTTTATTTTAGTAGCATTGATTTACCTAAAATAAATTTTCAGCCTCATATATTGTTATTAATTCTTGACATAAAGAATAGGGAATCCCCATAGTGAAACACAATGATTTATAAATCCTATTATCACATAACTATTCAATTTATTTCTTCAACTCTGATAATTCAACAACTGCTATTTTGTAGGGGTCTTTGATATTGGTCTTGTATTTGAGATTAAATCAATAGAAATCTCAACTGCATTCTCTAGTGTAAGTTAAGATAATTACTCAGGAAATAATTATTTTCATTAAAATATAATAGGTACATACTCGATTTTTAGATTATCATTTCAATATTTAGAGTATGTTTTCTCTTCTTCCCCATTAATCTCATTCAAAAGAGCTGCTGGGGTTGGATATAGACATGAATAAAATAGTGAATTCTACACTCTAAAGATATATAATTATACAAATTCATTGTGAATAATAATTTATTTTTCTTTATAATAATTTTCTATACTATATTATAAAATATATTTTGTACTACAGAGTATATCAAAATCAACTATATGTATAATAATGATGCTGAAAAATAGGTCATTTTTAGGAGTCATAATGGGAACCAAATAACCCTTCCTTTTTTGTGATAATTAAACTATATGTTTTGACAAATAACTCTATTCTTAAGGTTCTTGGATAATTTATAATTTTCCGGGAAAACATGGATGATATAAAATATTGGGAAGATATATAATTAACAAAATAATTAAAAAAATATGATATGATTAAATTTCTTTCTGCTGCAGCATTAGGGACTTCAATATTATGTGTTTTTAATCCGTAATATTCTATTTACTTCCTTTACCTTTTCTATGTAAAATATCCATGACATGTGGGATATTAATTTTCATAGAGTCTAAAATCCTTAGAGTTAAAGAATTAAATGTCACGACCCATCCTCGGGGCCCGTGCCATGACTACCCCAAGCCCACCATCCATAGGCCAGAGGCTGGAGACTAGAACCCATGTTGTAAATCCTGATAACTGGGAAGACATTGCCTTTATAAAAGAAACAAAACACCATAGAGTACAAGCAGAAGTAAAACACTAAGTACAAAAAGGAAGTGTTGAAAAGTTAATGGGCCAGAATACAAAGCCAATCGAAAGTACATATTCAACTGAAAGAATGTAAAACAAAGACATGCAACTGGAAAGAAGATAGAAGCATCTCTTGGGTCGTCATCCTCAGATCGTACATGAAGGGTAGGTACAGATAGCGTAGCTCCTGGATCGTCCACCACGGATCCTACATGAATGGTAGGTATAGATAGCCTCCACAACGCTCTCGCCCGTCAACCTCCTCTGAGTGTCACCTCGTTGTGAAGTCCACCACTGGATACTGTCTCGTCATGAGGTCCACCTCTGGGTACCATCCAGTCCTCGAGCACTCAGCCTCTGTCTAAACTACCCGTCGTCTACAACCAACACAACGAGGTGAGGGCATAGCCCGTGCACAGGTGAGTATTACGATACTCAGTAGGGACCCCAAGACCCTCAAGTTCTCACTAAATCATACAAGGATAACAACAAAGAAGATCTCAACAGATAACCATTACATTGTTATATTCCCATACATATACCCAAGTTATCATGTAACCCATCTCAATCATGTGGTAACACAAAGATTTATGAAATCAACGGATAACCATTACCCATGTATATTCCCATACATATACCTATGTTATCAAGTGAAACATCTTAATCATGAGGTAAACACAAATGTCATAGACTCAGCTCAACCAATATTTTATTCATGATGTCGAAAACATGGCTGCAAGAGAACTCCTCCAATGTCGAGTACAGTGGGCCTGCCACTACAACCATGCGCCCCCCACTAACCTTGGACTGCTGAAGTACTCCACCTGTCGAGTACTGTGGGCCTTCTGCTGCAACAAAGAACATCCCACCATGTGTCTGCCACTACAACCAAGCACACCCCCTCATAGCCTACAGAGGTACTCCTTCTGTCATGTACCGCGGGTCTGCCGCTACAACCGATCACACCTCCACCGTGTGTCTGCTACTACAACCACGCACACCCCACTGGGCTATCCAAAACACACTGAGTCGATCGATCATCAGTCGTCAAGTCTCAGCCAGATATTAAGATGTACTGTGGTCCTGCCGCTGAAACCATGCACATCCCACCATGGGTCTGCCACTACAACCAAGCACACCACCTCATAGCCTACAAAGGTACCTCTTCAGTGGATTACCGCGGTTTTGCTTCTACAACCATGTGCACCTCCATCGTGGGTCTGCTGCTACAACCAAGCGCACCCCATTGGGCTATCCAAATCACTCTGTATGCTCGTCTCTGGAAGGATCCTCTCCACAAGATAATGGTCAATACTCCAAGTTTCACTAAGTCCCACAATGAAGTATCTCATAGGGCCGCCTCGTCATAGTGGTCTCACCGCAACAGACGACACGTCAATCGGATGCCCGGTCTGTGAGTTATTAGAATTTTTGTTTTAGGGGCCTGGTTGGTTTTGTGTGCGAACCAACCAGACCATATCTCAATCGTACCCCAAACTCTTATAGGGTATTCTCATAGGTACCGTTTCTCAACGTGATCACAAACGCCACTGACGGTTCGTCAAACGGACATCCGGTCTTAAAGTTATCATCTTTTCTGTTTAGGGGCCCAGTTGGATTTCAGGTACAATCCAACCTGGCCACTATCCAAATGCACCCAAAACTCATGCAAATTATTCCAAAAGTTTTGTCTCATCAATAGGAATCCAACAGAGTCGACGACCCATCAATCGGATGTACGGAGCTCATGATATAAATGTTTCTGTTCCGAGGGCCCGATTGGTTTCATATCTGAACCAACCCAGCTATACTCAAAGTTTTCCGAAACCTAATGTGTAATATAACGAAACGACCGCCTCGATCCAAGGATCGCATCACAACTAACGGTACGCCGATCGGAGGTCCGTAGCCCAACATATGGGAAAAAGAACGTAATAGGTCCGGAAGTGTGGGATTCGGGCCCAGACCGACCCGGCGCAAGACCCCATAGGTCGGCCCGAATCGGATCGACTCGAACTAGGTCTGGGTCTGGCCGTCTTGGGCACGGCCAGGCCTTGCCTGAGCAAGGCACTGCCCGGAGCGCTGGCGGTCCACTGGCCAGCTCGGTGTAACCGAGCTGGCGGTCAAGGGGGGGGGAGGCAGGGATGCTCCCCCTGTTCAAATAAACGTGGCCCCCACATGGGGGCCACTCCACCATCCGGCTGGGTGTTTCAATCCCCCGGTCTTCCACCCTGACCGGCCGACCTGCTCCGGCTGGCCGGATGCTGCACCACGGGACCAGCATTGTCCCGTGCCCCCAGTTCTGTCGCCGGCGGCCGGATGTTGGCCGCCACTCCTTGCATTGTCGCGGCATAAAGCTGTGGCCCTGGTCCATCCGGCGTGGCGTGACGGCGCCGTGCCCCTCTGCCGCGGCGCCGCTCCGGCTGCAGTGTTTTCATTTTTCTCCCGTGCGGCGTGATGGAACCACAACCTTGTTCGATTTCAATGGTGCGGCGCGACGGTGCCACATATCCTTACCCATGATCCCGCACGGTGCGACGACACCGCGCCATCTCCGTTCCAAACCACAACAAGTTTAATCCACAGAATCATGGGAGGAGGGCCAGCCGTGTTTGTGCGGTCCAGCCCCCTCCCGGTAATTGATTTCAATCTGTCCAATTGAAATGAGGAACTACGATGGAAGAATTCACGAATAAAAACAATAAATCCCCTACCTCGTCGTGTTTTTTGAGCGAAGGTTCGTCGCAGAATTTTATCATCACAGAAGAAGACATCACTTTAGAATGGTGTCGAATCTATCATTGTCGAAGGAGGAGTCATTTTTGTAGACAATGCTCCTCACTAATGGTACCTTATCCATTGACACATAGGAAGAAGAAGAGTTGAAGGCGTGAAGCATTCTTCACCGGGAAAAGATGTTCCTCATTGGATGGTTGGTGTTCTTAGTTTTAAGAGACGAATACCCTTCTCAATTTCACTAGATCTTCCCCTAAAATCCAAACACAACAAGTTCCAAAATAATCTAATAGCCAAGCCATTATTTTATTCACCCATGTTATTCAAAATTAAAACAACTTAATTATATAATTTAATAATTATAATTCATTGATTAACATGTGTTGGCAACATTAAAGTGGAAGAGAGAGGGAGAGGAAGAGTTTCCACAATTAATTACATGGAAAGTTTAAGAGGGGTTTCAAGGTGTTGATGGAAAGTGAATATTTGGGGGCTCATGTGGGCTCCACCAACCTTAGATATTTTTCCATGGGATGTTAGGTGGGGTGTGAGCCCCACCTCCAGCTTCCTTTTAGAGGGAAAAACTTCCACCTAAAATAAAATTGTTTCACAAAGATTATATTTAATTTTTATTGAATCCCCGAATTTTTAACTACAACATACGTCAAAAAGAAACTGCGGTAAAGGTCCCCTGAAGAAAATACCGGCGCCGTGAGTTCATCGGTGCCCTCAGATTTCAATTCCGAGCACCGGTTAAAAAGATGGGAAAACCTGCTAATTCGTTCACTGAACGTACCCAAGAAAAACTTCAGAAAATGATTCCGGGCACACCGGGCCTCGGATTCAGGCACCGTCAAAAACTGCGTTCTTGTAAACATCCAAATAATATTAAGAAAAAAAATTCATTGATTTTTACATTTCTTTACATTACTCCCACCTTAGGGAATTACATCCTCGTAAGGCTTTAACACAAACTAGGGAAACAAAAGTGGTACTGAGCACGCACCTGTGCCTTCCTCTCCCATGTGCTCACCTAGAGGTTCCCGTACTGCAAATTAAAGTGCATCCATGGAATCTACCATTTACGTAGGACCCACTCCTGTCGATCCTAGATCTCTACTGGAACCTCCGTGCATGTCTCCCTGTCATCGACGTCTAACACCCTGAGGTCGATGATGTGTGAAATATCATGCACGTATCTCCTCATCCGAGGTACGTGTAAGATTTCATGCACCCAGTGCATATGAGGTGGAAAGGTGAAGCGGTAAACCACCTCGCCTACCTTGCTGCGGATTTAGAAAGGTCCGTTGAACCTCGGAGATAATTGTCGCCTATGCCACATATCCATAAACCTCGTCGAGGTGAGACCTGTATAAGGATGAGATCGTCATCCTAGAACTCTAGAAGTCTCCCTTTCCTGATTAGAACTGAAACTCAAAACTCCTGCTGCCACGTGGGTGAAGTTGGCCAACTCAAGAGTGATCGGCTACACCTTACTATGCATGATTTTATCTTGTGCTTCCCGGGTTTTCCTTTTAATAGACCAATGAAAACCTCATCCCAACGTTGTAGATAAACCACAACCATCATGCCTAATACAGTCAATCTGAGCATGAACTGTGAATCCAATCCATACCGAGACCAACGTCATAAGGCCTCGATGCTGCCACCATGAGTTTCCAACAGAAACTCTCGCCTCGTGGGTCAGAACACACTATCGGCGTAAGTGTGATTATCGAGTCTCCTCCCATGGTATCTCCATACATGAGGGTCAAGTCAACGGCTTAACTGGAAACTCTAGGTCTGGGACAAGATTCGTGGAAGGAACGAATGATTCGTATCAACGTCTCTTAATATGGCAGCTTGTAGTGGATACAAACTGTCCCTCAAATCATTCTTAGAGCCATTGGGTCACACTCCTTGACCACATGCGGCTACTCTCTTCCCCTTCCATCCAGCTCCCTGAGCCTTGTGGGGACAACAAAGGCGGGTGGTTGTAACATGTTGAAATGTACACCACCTCATGATGCTCTTCTAACTTTGGCTCCACATCTACTACACTACAGATTTATCTATCCATATCATTTCCTATTTTTGAAACATTCTCCCGCCCATGTCTTTCAGAATGGCACCAGTTCACTGCGTTCAAACTTATAACATTCTCTAGCTGTATTCATTCAGCCAAAGAACATTCAACCACAAGGTTCTCTCTAGCACCCTAGCATAAGTAGGAATGCATAGAGAAAAGGTGTTGGCTCGGATGTTCGAGCCCTAAATCACTGATTTGATCGCATTCATCGAGTACCAATAATGGCTTGGTTCACCCTGATGAATTATTAGCTACCTACATGTCATCCTGCCGATGCTGTATAAGCTCTAGAAAACTCTCAGCCACCTCCTCAAGCCAGTCCTCAGCTTCCCATGAGCTAGGATCGCCTTGGAACTTGATGGTATATGATGTTGGAACACATGTATGGTAGTAAGTCTACATGGGTCACCTACGGGTACCGCCGGTTGTAACTGCAGACCAACAGGTAGTGATGTATAGCTAGAACACTACTCGAAGGCGCTACCTCAGGCATCAGTCCACATACCGAAGCCTCATCACTATGCGGACCATCCTCATGGTCATTCACTGGAAAAAAATAGTAGCCAAGTCCACCATCCACTCTACTGATGTCTCAGCTAGGCGGAAAACTCTAGCAATCGCCTCCAGCTAGTGCTCTGCTGTCTGGGAATCTGCCTCATCTCATAACTTCGGAAGCCACTGCTACTGGAAGTCGTGAAACATGCTCTACCAGTGTGCACAGTTCGCTAGTACGGCTGGTGGCATCTACTGGCCAACAGGTGGTGGTGCTGCTGGTACACTACCCGAGGGTGCCAGCATTGAAAGAGGGACCTGCACTAGAGCCTCATCGCTCGGTGAGCCGTCATCGAGTACTCTCTCAGAAAAACCAACTGACTGTCTACATGGAGACATCTTGAACAGATGCAACACGCTCAATGATTTATACATGGTGAGCTGACTTGGTTTGAGCTGACTTTAAAACATTGGAAACACACACGCAATCAGTGTTTTCATGTACAAAGTCGGAAATCAGTTGTCAGGGTCCTCGTGTACGGATACGTCGGCCGCCACACCAACACTGGACTCCCTAAAATGATGACCACACTCGGTACCCTTAACACTATTGCTTCACATAGAAATTATCAGTGTTATAAGTTCTGCAGTAGAACTGACTCCTCTGATACAAATTTTTCACGACTCGTCCTTGGGGCTCATGCCTTGACTACCGCAAGCGCGCATTCTATAGGCCAGGGGCTGGCGACTAGCACCCAGGGAATAAATCCCGATAACTAGGAAGACAATTCCTTTATAAAAGAAACAAAACACCACAGACTACAAGCACAAGTAAAACCCTTTGTACAAAAAGTAAGTGCTGAAAAGTAAATGGGCCAGAATAAATACCCAATCGAAATTACAGCTACAATTGATATAAAGTACAACAAAGACAAGTAGCTAGAAGAAGATAGAAGGAGCTCGTGGGTCGTCCTCCTCGGATCCTACCTGTAGGGTAGGTACAGATAGCGCAGCTCCTGGATTGTCCACCACAGAACCTACTTGAAGGGTAGGTATAGATAGCCTCCACAATTCTCTCTCCCATCACCCTCCTCCGACTGTCGCCTGGTCGTGAAGTCCACCACAATATATTGTCTCTTCATGAGGTGCACCTCTGGGTACCGTCTAGTCCTCGAACACTCACCCTCTGTCTGCGATGCCCGTTGTCTGCAACCAACACAACGATGTGTGGGTATAGCCCGTGCAGGTGTGATTATAAAGATACTCAATAAGGACCCCGAGACATTCAAGGTCTCACTAAATCCAACATGGATAACCAAAATGAATATCTCTATAGATAACCTCTACTTAGGTATATGCCCATACATATACCCAAGTTATCAAGTAACCCATCTCAATCATGAGGTTACACAATGATTTATGAAATCAATGGATAACCATTACCCAGGTATGTGCCCATACATATACCTAAGTTATCAAGTGACCCATCTCAATAAAGAGGTAGACATAAAGGTCATACCCTCAGCTCGACCAGGATTTTATTCATGATGTCGAAACCACGGCTGTTGGAGAACTCCTCCTCTATTGAGTACAGTGGGCCTACCTCTACAACCAAGAGCACCCTACTAACCATGGACTACTGAAGTACTCCACCTGTCGAGTATTGTGGGTCTGCTGTAGCAACCAAGTGCATCCCACCAAGGGTCTGCCGTTACAACCAAGCACACCCCCTCATAGACTACATAGGTACTCCTTCTGTCGAGTATCGTGGGTCTGCCGCTACAACCAAGCGCACCTCCTCCATGGGACTGCTGCTAAAACCAAGTGCACCCCACTGGGATATCCAAAACACACTGAGTAGATCGATCAGCAGTCGTCAAGTCTCATCCAGCTATTAGGTAGTACTGTGGGCCTGCCGCTGCAACCATGCGCATCCCACCATGGGTATTCCGCTACAACCAAGCGCACCCCCTCATAGCCTACATATGTACTCCTTCTTTCGAGTACTGTGGGTCTGCCGCTACAACCAAGCACACCTCCTCCATGGTTCTGCTGCTACAACCAAGCGCACCACACTAGGCTATCTGAATCACTCTGTACGTTCATCTCCAGGAGGATCCGCTCAACGAGCTACTGATCGATACTACATGTATCACCACGTCCCGTGAATAAGTATCTCAAAGTACCTCCTCGTTATAGGGGACTCAACGCAACAGACAGCGCGTCAATCAGACTCCCGGTCTGTGAATTATTAGTCTTTTCGTCCTAGGGGCCCAGTTGGTTTCGTGTGCAAACCATCCCGACCGTTTCTCAACCATATCCAAAACACTCATGGGGTATGCTCACAGGGACCATTTCTCAACGTGATCACCAACACCGCTGAAGGTTCGTCAAATGGACATCAGGTCTGAATGTTATCATCTTTTCCGTTCCAGGGGCCAGGTTGGATTTCGGATACAATCCAACCTGGACACTATCCAAATGCAACCAAAACATAGGCGAAGTATGCCAAAATTTCCGTCTCATCAATAGGAATCCAACAGAGTTGACGGCACGTCAATCGGATGCCCAGAGCTCAAGATATAAACGTTTTCGTTCCGAGGGCCCTTTTGGTTTCGTATCCGAACCAACCCGGCCATACTCATTGTTCCTTGAAACCTTGAATGTAATATACCGAAACGACCGTCCCGATCCAAGGATCTCAACACATCTGACGGTTCTTCGATAGGAGGTATGTATCCCACGATATGGGCAATAGACCATAAGAGGTCCGGAAGATGGGGTTTCGGGCCCGGACTGACCCGGCCAGAGACCCCCTGGGTCGGCCCGAATCGGGTCGACCCAACCCGGGTCCGGGTCCGGCCCGCATGGGTGCGGCGAAGCCCGGATGGCACGGCCCGGCCCTGCACGCTGGCTCACTGTCACGCTGGCGGTCCGCATGCCAGCTCGGTGTAACCGAGCTGGTGGTAAACAACCTTGTTCAAATAAACACGGCCCCCCATGTTGGGGCCGCTCCACAATCCAGTTGGGGGTTTCAAACCCCCGGTCTTCCCCCCTGACCGGCCGGCCCGCTCCGGCTGGCCGACTGCTGCAACATGGGACCGCCGTGGTCCCATGCCCCCTGCTCTGACTCCGGTAGCCAGAAGTTGTCCACAAGTCCCTGCTTTACCGCGGAATAAAGCTGTGTCCTTGGTCCGTCGGGTGCGGCGCGACGGCGCCGTGCACCTTCGCCGCGGCCCCAGTCCGGCCAGAATGTTTTCATGTTTCTTCGGCGCAGCGTGACGGGGCCGTAACCTTGTTCGACCTCAATGGTGCGGCGCGACAACGCCGCACATCCTTACCCATGATCCCGCGCGGTGCGACGGTACTGCGCCATCTCCGTTCCAAACCACAACAAGGTTAATCAAAAGAATCAAGGGTGGTGGGTCGGCCGTGTTTTTGTGGTATGGCCCCCTCCCGTTAATTGATATCAAGTGGCCCAATTGAAACGAGGAATGACGACGAAAGAATTCACGAATAAAAACAATAAATCCCTTACGTCGTCGAATTCTTTGAGAGAAGGATTGTCACAGAATGTTATCGTCGCGGAAGAAGACGTTGGGGAAGAATGGTGTTGATTCGGTCGTTGTCGAAGGAGGAGTCGTTGTTGTAGACGATTATCTTCACTAACGGTACCTTCTCCCTTGATGCGTAGGAAGAAGAAGTGTTGAAGGCATGAAGCATTCTTCACTGGGAGAAGATGATCCTCATTCGATGGTCGGTGTTCTTAGTTTTAAGAGTCGAACACCCTTCTCAATTTCACAAGATCTTCCACCAAAATCCCAACACAACAAGTGCCAAAATAATATAATGGCCAAGGAATTATTTTATTCCCCAAGTTATTCAAAATTCAAGCAACATAATTATTTAATTAAATAGTTAGAATTCATTGATTAACATGTGTTGGCAACATTAAAGTTGAAGAGAGAGGGAGAGGAAGAGTTTCCACAATTAATTACAAGGAATGTTTAAGAGGGGTTTCAAGGACTTGAGGGAAAGTAAAAATTTGGGGGCTCGTGTGGGCTCCACCAACCATAGATATTTTTCCATGGGATGTTAGGTGGGGTGTGAGCCCCACCTCCAACTTCCTTTTAGAGTCAAAAACTTCCACTTAAAATAAAATTGTTTCACAACAATTATATTTAATTGTTATTGAATCCCCATATTTTTAACTACCACATATGTCAAAATGAAACTGCAGTAAAGGTCCCCTTAAGCAAAAACTGGCGCCCCAAGTTCATTGATGCCCTCAGATTTCAATTCAGAGCACCAGTTAAAAAGTTGGAAAAACCTGCTCATTCGTTCACTGAACATACCCGAGCTAAACATCGAAAAATGATTATGGGCACACTGGGCCGCGGAATCATGCACCGTCAGAAACTGCGTTCTTGTAAAATTTAAAATAAATTTAAGAAAAAATTTCCCTTGATTTTTATGGGTCATTACATTAATAGCTAGAAGATTTTTTATTTCCCTTGAAATTGTGATCATGGTGTTTTTCCTCCACACTTGTAGAAAAATTCTATTCCTAGAAAGTATGATCCTCGGTATTTATTTCAAAAGTTATTATAAGTTTGAAATTCAACCCATCCCTTTCCCCCTTCTGTATTTCCCTTTCCAAAATTCTCAATTAACTTTTTCTTATGTTTCTTTCAATTAAATCTATATGAAAAGGATAAATATTTATTTGTACTGAAATAAAAAGATTTAATGTCTTTATATGATGATAATTTTTGTGATCCTACGACTATTTGATGTATTTCATTAATCACATCAATAAAATGAGTAATATTTCTATTTGGATTACATACGTATCCTGTAGCATGAATTTATAGCCTTAAAAATTTGTCTTCAAACATAGAAACATTTTTTTCTTAATTTTTTTGTCTCATTAATTTCTTCTCTATATCTACTCATTGTCCTGGCGGAAATATTTTTCAATGAATAGTACCTTAAAATACTTTCGCAGCTTGTTTTGTATCTTTTCTTTATATTTTTGTTTTGAATGAATAACTACTTCTAACGAGTATCCCCTAATATATGAAAAAATTCTATGACAAACTTCTCTCAATAATTACTTCTCCAAGTGATAAATATCTTTTCTATGGAACTTATCAATCACTCTACAATAAACAGATTTGTATACCCACTATCATATATAGGTTTTTTATGCATGAAATGGTCTAAAATTATTACATTTTGTTTTGGATATATATAATGATCCATATGAACTAGATTTCAGGTCATAACTAGTTTTAGCTTCTCTAATATAGTAATAAATTTTCATCTTCATCTTCAAATTTATTATCTTCCATAGAAGGGAATACCTATATGGATTGTGTGCATTGATATGGTTATCATTCCTTCTATTATGCACCATATCTAAATTATTGAATATTTTAGATTATATTATACCATTATGAAAAATAATAGTCAATTCTATAAGTAGTGAAACACATAACAAAAATGAAAATCTCATTCATAGATAATCTCATAATCACACACTTTGTTTCATTATGTATTTTTTCAAATCATGTATTTTTTTCAAATCCGTCATAATTTTTGGGATGAAAATGTGAATTAACCTAAACATATAACTAATGATTTTAAAACACTGTGTGTAACACAGACTATTTTCACCCACTAAGTGATGATCGATTCAAATCCAATTACCCCCTTTTGAGATTTATCACTTATCAGAACTTCTATATAGAGCCACATCCACTTTTAGTATTTATATATGGATTTTTTTCTAGGAAAACCACATAATATTTACCTTAAAAAACATTCAGATGATTTTCATATGCTTTGAATTATTCTCAATGATATTCATAGGTTTATATTCACAAATCAATGTTTTCCTAAATCAAGTTCCACTTATTTATACTAAAAGTTTTCTCATACCAACTATAAATACCCTAAAACTAGTTGTATAGATTTGGTTATTAATTAATTATATTGGTACTATATAAAAGGAATAGAATCCCAAAGGATTAAATAGTTTAGTTGTATTGTAATAATAGATACAAACATTAATCACACATTAAAATTGAATACATAAAATACCACATAATATTTTATTTTTGTAAACCATTACTCCATCTACTGTATCCTTTCATATCAATCATAATTCATTTCATGGAATCATAAGGAATGGAATCCTAATAAAGGGGTGAGATCAGATTCTTAGTAAGGGTATGTGTATAGTGGAATCAATCATGAACAAATAAGGCATAATAAATATGTAAATGTAAATATAAGAAAATAATTATTTAAAAAATAACATGAGTATAAAGAATAATATGGTAACATATCCTTTCTCTACTAACAGGTATGTATCTAAACTTATCATGATTTTCTTTTTTTTTCTATGTTGGGTCGATTATAAAATGGGAGGATAATTATAATGGTGAAGTCATAGATTTTTTAGAATTTCGGACACAAAATCTACAGTTTTCAGAGCCTGGTAAAGATATACATGTCATGTAATTTTATAACATTACATGTAAACCATATATAAAAATATATATATATCTATCAAAAGACAATGGATTTTTCAGTGTATATATGACTTATCAATTTCATGATATGTAATTACAATACACATCATCTAAAATCATATGGTTGTGTTTATAAAAAGGAATCCTGACTAAAATCATCATTTTTTTATCTGGGATTCCTTTATCTCAACCAAGAACCATCCATAAGTGATTTTGGGAGCCTCTAACACCTTCAGACCTTTTATTTATGATTAATCATTATTGTGGTCACAATGTGTCATTATATGTAATTATTCTCTGTGTCTCATTGTCTCTTTATCTTTTCCTTCCACGTAGTTTGATAAGTTATCTTGAGGTTGAAGGATTTAAGCTCTGATTTTTTTAATAATTTTTCTATGTTTAGTTCATAGATACTCTATTCCTTCTTTGTTATTGGCGAGTTCCATCGCAAGCATTTCATTTATATGAGGATATGGTAGGTGGTTCTATTATAATGCCCAATTAATATTAAACATATTTATTTTTTTAAATTTAAAATTTTCTAATTTAAATGAACTTTTTTGGATTTGGATTATATGGATTTAAAATGGTTACTGGAAAAACAAACATCTGGTGAATTGAGTTTTTTCAGATAAAATGGATTTTGGCATTGAATTGAAAATTGATAATTTTTTAATTTTTTAATTTAAATTCCATTTTTGAGGTAAATTTATTCAATTAATATTTGTTAATTTAATTCTCTAATTATTTTTTAAGTAAAATTTTGAATAACCCCAATTCTGGTGTATTGGGGATTATTTATGAAATTGATGGTATTTTATGAAAAATAAATGTTAGGATTTAATTGTGGAACTGATTACAATATTTCATAAATTGGTTTCAAGTACCTGTTTTTTAAATAATGGAAAAAATTGATGTTAATTGTAGGGTTTAAACTTGGTAAAAATTAATTTTGTTGACTAAAAACTTGTTAAAGTTTTAAAGAGGAAATTGGATTATTTAAAATTGGGGATTGGAATTAATTTTACTTTAAGAAATTGTGAAATAAATTTCACATAAATTTTTTTACATGGACATATGAAATCCTGGGCTAGTTAATGTGATATGTTGGACAACCCATTAAAAATTACAACATTCTAAAACCTCATATCATCACATCATAATTCTTCAATTGATTTTAATGATTCCCATTTTCCTTAATCCTATAGGGGAGTGTGTACATACTTGATGTTTCATAGTATTGGTTACCTATAGCTTGTAACTATCATACATATCTGGAAGATGACCATCTTTCTCTCTTGTTTGTATTCAAATGTATATTCCATTATTATAAACCGTTTTTTATGCCTTATGAATTTATATAAACTATTTTATATAAATGTGTTTATTTATATAATTTTGTGAGAAATATACATTTGTGTAAAGAAAAAATTTATTGAAGGAAAATTCAATCATTTTAAATTTATTTCCATCATTTTAAACGTGAAGCAATAATTTCTAAAGTATTTCCATCGCTTCAATTGTAATTCTTGATTTATATGAAAATATTATTGGTATGCTAAACCTATTTATTTTAAAATTTAAATCAAATTATTAGTTAATTTGATATTAGAATATTGTTATGGAACCCTTGGGTGAAATACTAGTAGGATTTGGCACACAACCTAATTTTGCCTTCGGGTGTTTATGGATTATCTCAATCTCGGTTCGAGAAAGGGTAAAGGCTCTCTTGGAGGTGGATCTAGATATTGAACGTTTGACTTGGTGAGTTGTATCTTAGTTGGGACATGGGATGTTTTCCCTGTTCTAGTACATTGTTTGTACAACATAGGGCTTTAATTACTGTTTGAATCCTAGTACATTACTCTTATTGGAGTCTCCTTGGATATTAATACTATATTATTTTATTTTACTTCAATAATGTTTGGGAAAAAACAAGTCCCATTTTATTTTTGTGTGATGTAAAGTGATAATCGTCAAACCATGGGGATTGGGAATGCCCATTGGGATATGTCATTATCAGCTTGGTTATTAGGTTTCCATTTTATCCACATTGGTTCGTGAAAAATGTGTAACAAAGGGAGGTTTGGGTTGTGTTCTTATGCAAGTTAATCATGTTGTTGCCTATGGATCTCATAATATCAGGGTACATGAAAAGAATTATGTGACCCATGACCTTGAACTCACAGTTGGTATGAACATTCTTAAGAGATGGAATCATTATTTTTATAGAGAATGTTTTACAATGTTTTTAGACCACAGAATCTTGAGTAATATCTTATCTAAAAAAGATTTAAATCTATACAAGAGGATTTGGTTTAATACCTATAGTATTTTGATTTGGACCTCAACGATACACTGGAGAAAAGGGAATTTCATTGCATATATTTTAATAAGGAACCATACTAACTAGGTAGTGAAAGAATATTTGGAAGAGTGGAACTTGGTGGCTTATTTTTAATAGTTTCGTATTGGTGTTCTGGATAACGTGGATGAAGTTTCTCTACCTACAGTTTAGTTGACATAAACCCTTCACAAAATGATTCTTCAGGATCAAAAAATTGATTATGAGTTCCATATAATTTGGCACACTCTTAACGGTGGGGAGATAGTTACACAATGGTCATTTTCCAAAGAGGGAATTTTGTGTTACTGGAATCACTTTGTGGTACCGTATTTAGTAAGGAAGGATCTGATGGAAAATACCATAACACATAGTGGGCAGCGCACTGAGGGACCAAAAATATTATCTTTGACATACAGTGGTATTTATGGTGGCTAGTTATGAGTCATGGAATTGTTGAGTTTGTTTCTCATTGTTATATATTCTACAAAAGAAGGTTGGGCACTAGAAACCTTTGGGTTTGTTTTAGCCACTTCAATTACCTACCTAGAAGTGGGTTGATATTTTAATGAACTTTTTGGTTGGGTTTCAATGTATCCATAGGAAGAATAATGTGATATGGGTTGTGATCAATTGGTTGAAAAAATTTGCTCACTTTATACACATTCGTGACACATTCAAAGTTGAATTGTTGAGATATCTCTATGTGAAATGGATTATTAGTTTTCATGGAGTTCCACATACTATAGAATATGATAGGGATCCTAGGTCCACTTCTAATTATTTGAGAGGCCTTCATGTGGCACTGGGATCTCACGTCAGTTTGAGTATTGCATACCATCCATAGTCAGATGGGTAGACAGAAAAAGATATTCATATTCATGAGGATATGACCCACAATTTCATTCTTGAATTTGGTGGAGCTTGGGATGGTCACTTGGGGCTGGTTCAGTTTTTTTATAACAATAGTTACCAATCCATGATCAAAATGGATCTTTTTGATGCCTTGTATGGTCAGTTTTACAAATCCCTATTGTATTGGTTAGAGATTAGTGAAAGTTTCTAGGATGGACGAAGATTGGTCTAATAGATTATAGATAATATTTAGGTGATTCATTAGAGTATTTGGATGGAAAATGTCCCATATAAGTCTTAGGTTGATCATTCTCAAAGGCCTTTGGGAATTATCAGTTAGTGACTAAGTGTTCTTGAATGTTTCACCCTAGTTGGGTCATATATGGATTGGGAGGCAAGGGATGATTACTCTATATTTGGTTGGAAAATTTGAGGTTTTCAAGAATGCGGGGAATGTTTCTTACCATTTAGACCTACCACCACTACTAACATTGATAAATAATGTGTTCCATATATCTCGGTTCCAATAGTACATATATAATACAAATCATGTTCAGAGCTGGAGTGATCTTGAAGTTGAAGTTGATTTATCCATGACTGAGATGCTTGTTTGGATATTTTATTTTTATACTAAGGTACTTCTTGGGAGGATGATACCTTTATTTTGTGATCTATGGCTGCACGGTTCTGATTATCATGAGATGTAAGAGAGGGTGGCACTGATGATAAATCATTGTCCTCAACTTCTTGTCATTGAATATTTTTCATAGGATTTATGAGGATAGAATGTTTTCATGGTGAGGATTTTATAACATCTCGTTACTCTTCTGACAGGTAAATTTATAAACTTTTCATTGTTTCCTTCTTTCTCAATTTCTAGGTAGGACTGAGAATGAAATGTGATGATTCTTATAATAGTGATGCTAGATATTTTTTGGAATTTATGGCATGAAATTAATTGGTTCTGGGGCCTGGTGGAGATTTACACGTCATGTAATATGGTCACATGATGTGTAAACCATAAATGAAAAAATATCCATTTCATAAAAAGGAAATAGATTTTAAAAATATTATGAATCTTATCAATTTCATTATTTGTAATTGGGTTATATGCCATTTATAGTTCCGAGGTTGTATTTTTAAATAGTAAAACATTCTAGAGTATTCATATTTAATCCTCTATGATTTATTGATCTCTATCTAGAGCCTTCCCCAACTGATTCTAGGATCATCCAACCCCTCCGAACCTTTTTGTTCAGAGATTGATCATTGTTATGATAATGGTGTGTCATTTCGAATAGGAATTCTCTCTATCTTCTTATATTTATCTCATTTCTTCTTGTGTAGATTAATATATCATCTTGAGTTTTATGGATCTAAGAACAGTGTTGGTGAATATCATTTCTCAGTTGAGTTCCTAGATCCTCTAGGCCTTCATTCCTGTTGGTGGGTTTCATCATCGTATTTCTGTTTCCATGAAGAGATGGTTAGTGGTTTCATTATGATTCCCAATTTATATTAACACTAATTACATTGTTTAAATTTGAATTTTTTGAATTTAAATGAAATTTTGGGATTCGGGTTATATGGAATCCAATGTTTGGTTGAAAACCACTAATCAAGTAAATTGGGGTTTTTGAGAAAAAGGATTTTGGCATGGAATTGGAAATTGTTGATATTTAAATTGATTAATTTAAATATTGGTTTTAATGTAAATTGAATCAATTAGATTGTTGAATTAAATTGTGGGATTGGTTTTGATCGAAAATTTTGAAAACCCCCAATTCCAGTGTATTGGGGGTTTATTATGAAATTGAAGGTATTGAATGAAAATTAAATTGTAGGATTTAATTGTGAAATGGTTTTTTAAATTGAATGAATTGGTTTCAAATCCTTGTTTGTGAAATAATGGCTTAAAATGTTTTAATGGAAACCGTAGGGTTTCAACTTTGTGATAAGTCGTGGTTTTTATTAGAAATCCAATATGACTTTTAACAAGGAAATTAGAAAATAAAAAATGGGGGATATGATTTAATTGTATTATAATAATTCATGAAATTAATTATCTACATTTGTTTTTATACAAGAACACGGAAGCCTTAGGTATTTTTGTGTGTTAATTTGGACAACACTTTACAACATACAATGTTTTCAAACCTCATAACATCACATCATTATTCCTTATGAGATGGTGATGTGTCCCCTTTAACTTTGGACTAAAGGGGGATTTGTACATACTTATTATTTCATGGTGTTGGTTTCATATATTCTTGAATTATAATACCTATTTGGTAGTAGACCATGTTACTCGGTTGTTTTTTATTTCAAATGTATATGTTGTTTTTATAAATTTTCTTACAGACCTTTAGAATTTATATAAACTGTTTTATATAAATGTGTTTTTTATCCATTTTGTGAAATGTTCCATTTTGGAAAATCATCCTTTTATAAAAGGAAAATTCCATCATTGGAATGTACTTCAATAAATTTGTATGTGAATCCAAAATTGATAATGTATTTCCATCTTTTTAATTGTAAATCATGATCTTTTTTAAATATGTTTTTTGTATGCCAAACTTATTTATTGTTAAACTGAAAGAACATTATTGGTTAATGTGATATTGGAATATTTTTATGGAATATTTTTTTGAAATACTTCTAGGCTTTTTCCCACACCCTACTTGTGGATTTGGTTGGTTATATATTATATCCTTCCAGGTTCGATAAAGTGTAAATGGTCTCTTGGAGGTGGATATAGCTGTTGAACCTTGGACTTAGTGAGTTTTGTCTGAGTTTATCCATGGATTTTTCTCCCTATTTTGATACATTGGTTATAGTACATTGGGATTTAATACCTATTTTACTTATTTACTAGTGTAATTTCTTTGGATTTTCATATTGTCTTGTTTTCTTTTACTTCCAAAATGTTTGTATAAAAATCGTTACCGCTTTCAAATTTTGTGATGTCAGGTGCTAGTCGTCGGCCAATGGGGATTTGGAATTCCCCTCGGGCTATGTTAGTGCTAGCATGGTTATCATGTTACTAGGTTACATGGGATGGTTCATGAGAATTATGGCAAGAATAAATGAAGATAAAATAAATATATATAAATAATCACATGATCTTGAAAATTACACATAGATATGATAACTAAACAAATAATCACATGGATGTCAATAAATAATATAATAATGAGGGAATGAATAATTTTGGAAATCATAAACATATAATCAAGGCCTTTTGAAATGGTATCATACAAAAATGTGTAAGGCCTCATCCAAATACACAAGCTAGTATGTCTCATTAGACCTACTAATGTATTGAGGGGTATATATGTCCCCACCAATTATAGAATATGTCCAATTCATTCCTCATACGAATGAGAAGAAACATTATAAATGTAAACAAACATATGAATAATATAGAAGGTAAAAATTTATTAATTTCTCCAATCATGAAACATAATCATAAACCATCTAGAGTAATATAATGAATGGTATCAAAATAATACATCCTCAGTCAAAATAAACATAAAAAATCTGATGAAATAATAATGATGGTATCATTAGAACATTTATCCAATGGAACATATGTAAAATAATGGTTTCCATCATTGATGAATATAAATACCATAAAAATTTCCTTCATAACATTCTTGGGGAAAGTACACATTAAACATTGAGAATTAATTTTATAAAATATATATTTCTAAAAAATTAGGAAAAAAATTGTATGGAATAATTATTGTAATTATGTAACGTAATATTCAAAACATTGAGGGTTCCTGATGGTGGGAAATTAATTTAATTTTGATTATTTTAAAATAAATATTCATTTCACCTTTCATGTAAAAAGACAAACTCATTCAGAAAAAAATGAACATATTCATTTTAGATCATTTTATAACTGTTATATCACGGGTAAAAATGAATTATAAAAGTATTTTAATAATATTAAAAGAATTATTCAAAACAATTTTTTGAAAACGTAGACATGAACTAAAACTATTCTAGACTAAAGAGGGAATAAAATTATTTTTCCTTATAATTTTTTTTTTATTTTTGAATACGTAAATGAAAAATGAAATGAAATATTTTAAGGTTAAAAAATAAATAGAATATGGTAAAATATAATAGCTTTATCATATAAATATAAAATAATTACCCAATTGAGACTTAAACATAAATAACTGCAAATAATGATGATATTGTGAAATGAACCATTACCTCATATCGGATTTCCTTTGTACTTGTATGAAACTCCTGTATAATAAATATTGATTTATTATATATATACTATTAAGAAATAATCAAAGATAAAATACCATATATTATTTACTTATATATTTTTCACCATTTTAATTGGAATTATTTTGTAAAAAAATTGTTTCATGTGATAACTACTTTGTTTTTTCATGTATACTTTGGTTCCAGATTTTTTGTGCTTATACATTAATTATGATTCCATTATATCCAGAATTTTTTCCATGATTTTAATATTATATATATTCATTAAATTCATATTGATATTCATCCATAAATGTAAGTAACAATAAAATTAATTACACAATTCGAAGGAACGGTAGGTAATACATAGATAGGAATATTATTCCCACTTTCTCAATGGATAGAATAAAAGAATTTTAAATATGAATAAAAATTTATAGAATACGTTTTATATAATATATGTATTAATTAAATATTTCCTTATTACAATCCATTTCTAAATTAAATTAAATGTTTATCACATCGATTTGTAGAGGCGATAGTCCAAATGTATCCATGGGCGACGTTATTATTTTCCAATAGATTGAAGGGTATAGTGGTATAAGTGATTTTATAATTAAATAAGTACAATTATTTAATTAAAAATATATACACATTAAATACATGATTTTATCTCCCTTTTAGATGATGTGATAGAAAATTAATTACATCAGTTCGTGAGGCCATACTCCGTCGTCCACATAATCGGCGATTTTGTTTAACATTTGATGGGAAATGGGAAGGGTTTACCATATTCCACTAACATAATAACATATCATTATAATTTAGATACTATTTTTATTATTTTATCATATTGGTAGAATATTTTTACGGTATAGGAAAAAATTAAATGAAGATTCATGGTTATGAACATTACATATTCATCTAATAACCTCCTTAGGTTAATAAAAAAAGCCATCCTAGATTGGTTTTATGATAAAAATATAGACTCGAGTTCCTATGGATGGATGTAAGGAATTGATTTGGGAAAATAATGGATTAATACAAAGGGTATTTCAATCTATAATGGATTTTAGATTGTGATCTTCTATAAGTACAGGAAGTGACGTTCTTGATTTTTTTTTGAAATTTCCCAAATGAATACAAAATTATAATCTCATTGCCAAGACAAATGCTTCAAAATGAAAATTGAATAGAATTTGTGATAGGATAATATCTAAATATATATATCATTTATAAGTTTTTTATATTCAATTATAAAAATTAATCTTATATATTGGATTCCCCCACCCATGTTAAAATCGTCTTAACCATAACCAGGGTAAGTAATTTTTTACTAGTCAAAATGACCAAAAACTATTTTGACCCTATTTAATAATATTTATTATGATGGAAAAAATATTTATTCCATTATAAATAATTTAACTCACAGAATTGATATAATTTAATTGACAATTAATCACACAAACATGTCGAAAAAAATGTTTCTAAAGGCTAATTTTTATTAATAATAAAAATTATCAAATCTCAATAATAAATTTATTTAAATGAACATGGATTAATAATAATATAATTTATATAATTTAACTTTTAAAACAATTCTTAAACCAAATGTAATTTTTTAAATTCTTTAAATCACATGTTTGATTTCAATAAAGCAGAATATTTTTCACTAATCTTCAAAAAAATCATCTTTTCAATAAATTATAAAAAATTCAGTATATAATAATTGTTATATGTTGGTTAAAAAAATTATTTATTCAGATATATTTTATAAAATTGGAAAACAAATTAATATAAGTGTGAAAAACGTGATTAAATAACATTTTAGAACAAAACAAATCAGAAAAATATTACTTTTTCATTGAAATGATTTTGATTTTCTTTTATAAAAAATTAATAACTATTGAATTTCTTTTATAAAAGTTTAAACCATATTATTTCTCAATTTAGTTATAACTGTTTACATCCACCAATTTAATTGATATGTTAAAGGTTATATTATATCATTGTTCATTTAAAATATATGTTGTGTGTACCACAAGTTACTGAATAGATTAAATTTAATTAAATAGAATTGTATTGTATTTCCTTGGGGAGTTACACATGTTCAATCAGGCTTTGTTATATTGGAATCAATGCAGTGGAATCCTGGGGTGGATTTTATAGTTTTGTTTATTGTGGGGTTTACTAGGGAATTTATGGAAGTCATGTCATTGTGTTATTAAGTTTAGTTTTCAAACCATGAAACCTATAATTGGTTAGAAAGGTAAAAAATCCACTCTGATAAACTTTTGATTAATGTGAAACATTGAGGCACTAGTTTTGGGGTTCTTTCATAATGGTCCATGCATAATAAAATGGTATACTTTTTTCTCATGTCATTCCTATATCAAATCAACCATATATTCTCTAATAATAATAGTCTCATCTGATTGATGATGAATTCCACCCCTAAAAACACATATTAGATGTAGAGGTAGGGTAATGGTAAGATTATTTTGGTGATTAATGCTCCCATTTATTTAATTTAAATAACTAAAAGTTTATGTAGGGATCTTATTTAGAGATATATCTTCCCTATTAGTAGAGGTAATATACCCCACCAATTGTAAAAAATAATAAACCATTATATGAAGTAAATGTTGCTGCCCCTATGTATTGTGGGACTACCTATATAATGAGTGTGAATTTTTAGTTCTGGTTATGGAGGCCTCCATTATTTTTATTCAATCCTGATCCCCAAGTGAATGAGTATTGGTTATATTTAGTTACAAACATTTTCTACCTATGTTGGTATCTCATTTAATAGATAATTATTCTTGTATCAAGCATCCTTAAATGTATGAATACTTATTATTGAATGTTATTTCCTCAAATTCATCATGGGGTACTTTAACATTGTTTTAGTGTTCATGGAAGAATTATATATGATATTGTTCTATATGGTTTGAATTTAGTAAATGTTAGACCATCATATCGATATCGTGACCATCTCTAAGAATGATTAGAGATCTGTTGAACTCATAAGGTACTCTATATATGTGATTCATGATGGATTACTCGAAGATTTAATTTTAGAGTAAATCCTCTATAGTCACAAGGTTAGAGATATATTCTTATGCATTCCAATTAATATAAGATTTTTTGAGATATTTTTTTTATTGATGACCCTAAATAGGGTTCAGTTTTTTATTCTTAGGTGAAATTATTATCCTTTGTACATTATCACATGAACACATTAAAATTAGTATTATTGTTTCTTTTATTTCTGAATCATTTTATTATGATTTCGATATTTCAATAGATTCACTATCTTTATCTTTTCATCTATAAAATCTATCTAGTGTAAATCCCCCACTCACTCCCATTTTATAACAACTTGTCTAAATTAATAGTATAGATTGATTTATTATCTGGTATTTCATCTTGGAGGAGATAATATATAGTCATGTTACCCTCAACATGTAATGTTTATTCATAGTCCAAACATTGTTGGGTTTCAATCATTTCCAAGAGATATTTAATAAGTAAAATGAGTCACGATTCACTTTCAATGGAGAGTGGGAAACCTATTAAAGATGAGTATGTATAACCTTTAGTGTTATATCTGATTACTCTAAATTTGGATCTGATACCTACATATGATATGGTCATTATAAAGGATAAATATCCTAAATTGGTGGAAGGTTAAATAATTTTTTTTTGAATTATAGGTCTTCCCTTAAGAATAAATTTACTTCTTCATCGACCTTTGTTCTGATACCTCATTTCATCCAATAGCCCAAAAACCATAATTTTTTTTATTTTAAACATAACCCCCTTATAAGGGATGATGAAAGAAACTCTAACAAACTTTATAGACATAGGAATATCATGACCCGAAGGTCTATAGATAAAACCCAACCTGACAACATGGAGTACCCGACCCCAGCATTTGACCGTGAATATCCTTCAACCATTACATCATTGTACAGAAAGCTTATGTCCTGTGTCAAATCAACTACCTGATCCAATGGCTGACGCCATACCATCTCAAATTAAAAATCTATAAAGCACTGCAAAGATGAATGACATGCTCTCAAACCTCCTCCAGGGCTTTCACCATGAGATCTGTCCTGGGTGCATCTCTATTCAAACAAACCACCTACAGAACCATTGCAGAGAAAACATCTTCAAAAAAATGAAAAGAAACACAATGCTGGAATAAAAGCCATAGAAACCCGCCAATCCATGGGAAACCTCAGACACCATATATATCAACCTGAAGATGTCGACGAACTTGGAACGTATTGTTGAGTGTTTATCACCAATGACTAGAAGACCCCACCAGACATAAATGGAGTGTAACCGTTGAAAGGGACTTAGCCAATCAGAACCAAAAACGCCACCCTGGGCACGAATTAATTAATTTCTAAACTAAAGAAGAAGCCTCACAAGATTCCAAATTGGTCGATCCATGGGAAGTGAAAGCACCAACAAGTAGGTTATTTTACTATAACAAAGACAATGCAATAACACCATCCAAACAATGTGAACATTATGACCTTTAGAGTTATGGAATAGGTTCTTAAATGTTGAACCTCATATAGATATTATTTCTTCTAGGTTTTGATGATGATATTTAAATAAAATAATTAAGGAATCACAATAGACACTATTAGTTCTTAGTCATGAAATATAGAGTTGAAGATATCCATGATATGTACAGGTGATTTATTAACATGTTTATATTGGTATTCATTGATGACCTCAATATGTAATTTAGTTCATAGAGAAATCATTTTGAGTACTGTGGTTTGTTCTTGTCTTACATTAGAGGAATGGACTATATTATTCCCAATCAAAATTGCAATTTATATTTTGAGAAATATATTATTCTAAGGTATTTTATATAGGAGGGCGTATTAAAATATTTAATCAATGGATTTATATTCTCTTATGACTTTTGTTATTAGAGTGTTGCAATAGAGATTTATTAATATTGCCATTTCTAAAAAATTTCAATCTCATCTTATAGAGGATATAGCTGATTGCATTTAATTTGTGTAGTTGGTTTTGATTATAGAGGGGAACATATCTTACCATTAATTAAATATGGTTCCCCCCACATACAAATTCACTAACTGAGGGATTCTTAGTTTTTATACAATGATCATAGGATCCTACATGACCAATTATTCACAATTATTTCACTTGATATGAGTTATGAATTTTTTTAATATATTATCCTCTTATTGGTTTTGATAGTGTTACTCTAATGAATATTTTCTCAATTTTCGTAATAATAATAAACAAACTATTTTTTTCTCATTATAGAATTACATCGGTCCCTTGTGGGGTATAATAAGAACACGTTTTAGTTTTCTCCATCATATAGTTTCTTTTTCATCATGATAAAGAAGGATACATTATTAGTTGTTGTTTTGATCACTCAATATTTTCCATTTGTTATCCTTTGGTTTGGATTTTATATAGAAGGGTTATCTATATTTTTCAGCACTATCCTCTTTATATAATAGTTTAATTACTCACTCGGGATCCAATGTTTTATTCTATGGCTCTTTGTGGAGGTTAGTAGAGTTTCAAGGTATTTTCCTCAATTTCATCCATCTGATATTGAAAACCCACAATGTAATATATGGTGGTGGATGTGATATTTTCAATATTTTTATGTATATATGTTTGTTTTTAATTATTTATAGGGTAATGATTAATCTAGATGATATTTCTGTCTTCGGGTATAGTGTTATCGATGATGATGTGTTTTATTTAATGACACATAACAATAAGTGAAAGCACATATCGAGCAACATATGACCTTGAATCTCTTATAGGTTCAATGTATCTCTTGTAAACCTACTATTATGGATTAATTATAAATTATTTTTCTCATGTATCATCCCTCTTGGTCTCTCATTAAAGTTTGGGAGTGTAATTATTCAATAATAATTGATATTATTATAGAACAACATCCATTTTGATTTCAATGGTTCATAGGTTCAAGTTGTTCAATAAATATAAGAGATCTATGGAAAAAATTGTAAATTGATCATGTAAACACTCATATGTTTTGATATTATTCATTTATTAATTATTTTTCAAGAAATATGCATGTGGTAATTAATTTCTAGGAGGAATTTGAACCCCATGAAATAAGTTCTATATCAAAGCGATAAAGAAAAAGAATGTTTAATGTGTCTATGTTTCAGTTTTAAAAAACAATTTTAAATCCCTGAGATGTGAAATATGTATGGGTGAGGTTATATTATTGGTTTATATGAGGTAATATTATGAACATAGTTATTTAGAATCCCTTATTGTTTTCTTCTAAATGATTAAAAATTATTAGTGGGGAGAAAGTAATCTCATGCATTGTTCGATTTGGGACAGACATAACTCATTCTTGAGATTCAAGGTCCCATTGTATAAAAAATGCAAAATTTTAAATTCACCCTAGTAAATTATCCTAAAAAATATAATTCTTCTATTGAACTTATGTTATGGTGTTTTCTATTAGGATAAGTTTTAGTGACATTTTTAGCTAGATCAATTTATGGTGATGTATAAAAAATTAATAAATATTTATTTATATCAAGAATTATATTGTTTATAATCATAAAAAAATATACCTAGATAGAAATTATGATATTTTTTTATATCTAAAATAGGGTATATACCTTGGATGTATAATTTATGGGTTTTTATTTTGGATCCTAGATTGAGATATTATGGGTTCGTAAAAGAAATGTTGGTTGGATTATCTTATTTGTATAAAATCCATCAACAAATATATTATTTAGGGTCATACAATATTTTTAAATGTGTAACCCTATGTAGATATGATGATATATTATTATCTTGAAGGGGTGATGATAAACCGCATGTTGATGTTGAGTGAACCTCAACACTTCATCAAATCACCATGATCTAAGAATAATAATTTCCAATTTCCTTGTCCTCTTTGATTAATGTATTATAATATTTATTTTTAGATTAATATTATATAATTTATTAAAAAAATTATGTTTTGGTCATTTTTATTATAATCATTATGTGGAATAATGTTAGATGAATAATTAACAAAGAATAATGTGTGTCCACTCAATCATCGACCACTATTATTACTATCTATTATGATATGGATACATCCCTCTTAGTTTATCTCTCTCATATCCTCCAAATTTCTCATGATTGTGGAGTGAATAAGTATCATCGACCATGTAGTGGCTTACAGTGAGGTTAAAGGGTGATGTCGATACTAGTATACGTCAGAAAATAGTGAGTAAATTTTTTAATGATTCTATGGATAATAGAGGAGTCATAATTCAGGCATGATAGTAATAGAAATATGTATCATGGGTGATATTATCTATAGTGATATAATTTAGGGATATTATAGTGGTATTTATGGGGTATATTGGTGAATTTCAATATAGAAAGAATGTTGGTATGGCAACCCTACTTTTATTCCAAACATAAACATGATTTATTACATAAAACATCACTTGATACAACAAAGAAGATCTAGAGGTTTAGTGTCTTTGGGGATTAGGATCATTACATAAAACCTTAAAACCTGAAATACAACATCTTTATTGAAAACATCATTTACATGACCACTACATTCCCTCGTACTTAGCATTCCATGGGATAACCTGAGAACATGCATAAGAAAAGGTTGAGCTATAAAGCCCAGTAAGGGAGTACACATGGAATAACATGAGGAGTATAATACATGTTAGAAAATAGGCATATCAATAGAGCATAAAAGAAACATGAACATAAAGGCATGATAAAGCATGATAATCATAACATGGAAATGTGGCAACAACACTTCACATGGAATTACCACGAGCCAAGGCTCATTGCACATAGATCATGAGTAAATCCTCATTGCACATGAAGCACGAGTAAACCCTCATTTAACTTGAATTATAATGAGTAAACACTCATTGCACATGATGTATCATGATACTATACATTACCCAATTCATTGGATCTCTATAAGGGTGCACCATTCTTAAACATTTCATACAATGCATAAGTGTACCACATGGATCATAAAACATGGATTCATAAAAAATAATCACTTATTCCATGACAAAGGAATGTGGAATTAGTACATGAAACATTATAACTAATACGTAAATGTGCATAATGGTGAATACCCTTGATGGAGAAATGAGCTTGGTATTCACTACACAATGGCATTGGCTTAGAAAATCGGTGCAATTTCATCTGCGTAACGACGTGACATAAGAATTCATAAAAAATGTTGATGAGAGAGAAAGGGTTTCCTCATGATATCTACATCTAATGGACTGTAAGGAGTTAATATAGATACATTTCCCAATAATTGTAAAGGAATTTAGATTCATGATACAAATGTATTGCTTGAATGTAAAAGAGGAGAGAGAAGTTCCTTTCAGAATTTCGGCATAGTAACAGGTGTACATGGGAGACATTTAATGAGAGATAAAGGGGTATCCCATCATTAAAACATAAATAGGGAAGTATGAGGGAGGTGAGAAAACATACCCCAACATTCATAATTGAAATTAAAATGGAAAAACAACTTAAAGAAAATTGGACAAAAATGAGAAAGGAAGAAAAAACCCTTACTTGGAAGTGTGCTTCCAAAGGCTAGAGAGAGGATTCTGAGAGGATTCATGGGATCTTGGTGATCCTTGGGAGGATTCTAGAGAGATTAGGGCAGAGGATGGACGAACTCCAAAGTCTTTGAGTGAGGAGGAAGTGGGAGCTTGGGTGGGTTTATATAGGAAAGGTTAGGGAATTCTTTATTATTTAGGTTTGGGACCCCTTATATTAAATTAATCCAAACCACAAACCATACCATGGTATTTGCCCATGGTTTTTGGAAAAGGGAAGAGGAAAAAAATATTTTATAAGGGCACGGTCCGAACTTCTTAAAATATTAGGGTTTCTTATGTGGATGTGAGTGAAATTCCCATGGAAATTAATTTCAAAAGACAAGGTGTTTAATAAGTCTTGAGCAGTCCATTAATGCTTTGAAAAGTAATCCAGAAACCCAAAATTACATTATTTTAATGGTAAAACATATATTTTCCAAATATAAACATTATATTATTATATTACATCAGTATTGGGTCATTATAATGTCATGAAAACATTATATATTTAAACGGTATTTAATTCTTACTCTAAAATTTGACTGTCTCAGAAAATTATGAAAAAATCACGGTTGGATAATTTCGACAACCTGATTCCAATAATAACATTTATTTTATCTAAATACTTTTGTAAATATGTTAATTTTCACTTTTAAAATAAAAACCAACATTTATCAAGAATTCACAGGTTTTGACAAAAATGGCATTCAAACCTTAATAAAAATTATAATTGCATTCATACAATTACATGATCATTTATATATAATAAAATTAATCTAATAGTAATAATAATTATATTTTATTAAAATATTATTTAATTCAAAAATACCTTAAGTTAATAAAATAGATTTCTTAATTAAATAATAACTAAATACAGCATTTGTACTTTAAAAACTATTTACAATGTATTAATAATGACAAAAAATTATATTCATTATTATATAAAAAATTAATGTACATGAACATAGTAATATCAATTAGTTACATAACCCCTTAAAATAGCCACATAAGACCTAAGGGTAAGGTGTGCGATGGTGACATGCTCTTGGGGTGGCCCGGATAACATAGCTCGAGTGGTAATTTGTATCAACTTCCACTTCTCCCATAGACGGTCCCATTTGAGATTGACATGGTGAAGCTCAGCTTGGGATTGGTGAAGAGATAATCCCAAGGAGGCCACCTCTTTTCCGAGCTCTGAAAAATGGTCTTCGTATGGGGTAATTCTACTGGATGAGGCCATATCTTTCTTTTGCTATGTAAAATTGGATGTGTTAAAGCCCTATATTTATACTAATCATGTGAACACTGTTCAACGTCTATAAAAGTAACAACCACAATTCTTATCATAAAACCAAGGAAGTCAACATTTTATAAAAACATTTTATATAAAGAGACATTTAATAAGATCAAGAGTGATTTTCCATTAATGAATCTTTGGGTCGTTACAATATTCCCCCCTTAAGAAATTTCTCCCTCTAAATTTTCCTTTTCCCACACTATAACCAATGTGGGTAACTCACCTCCATCATATCCTTCGATTCCCAAGTTTCATCTTCAAACTTGTGGTTTCTCCACAACAACTTGATGAGGGGCATTGTCTTATTTTATTGAACTTTTTCTCTATGATCTAAGATCTTCACTGGTTTCTCCTCATAAGAAAGATCATCTTACAATTGTACCACCTTAGAAAAGGGTACACATGAAGGGCCTGGTATGTACTTCCTTAAGAAGGATACATGAAAGACATCATGTAATTTGGCCATGGCAGGTGGAAGAGCTTGTCGATAGGCCACAACCCCGACACGATCAATAATCTCGAAGGGCCAATGCACCATGGACTTAACTTCCCTTTTCATCCAAACCTCATGACCTTCTTCCACAGAGATATGCATAGAAACATCGTATCTCTAACATTAAATTCAAGGTCTTGTCAACGATTATCTACATAAATCTTCTGTTTACTCTGGGCTGCCTTGATATGCTGCTGAATGGTTTTCACCTTCTCCACCATTTCTTCGACCATTTCTGGTCCATGCATCTTACGTTCACCGACCTCATCCCAACATGCCAGTGTTCTGCACCTTTTCCCATACAGGGCTTCATATGGTGCCATTTGGATGCTCACGTGGAAACTATTATTATTAGAGAACTCAACCAGAGGAAGTTATTGATTCCATCATTCTTTAAAGTCCATTGAGAATGCTCTCAACATTTCCTCAAGTGTTTGGATAGTCCGTTCGAATTGGCCATCAGTTTGAGGATGATAGGTCGTACTGAAGTTTAGTTCAGTATTCAGAGCATGTTGAAGACTCTTCCAAAACATAAAGGTGAATCTTGGATCTCCGTCAGACACAATAGATAGTGGTACTCCATGCAACCTTACAACTTCCCTGATATATATCTGTGCTAGTTGATCCAAAGAGAAATCCTCCTGAATAGCAATGAAGTGTGCAGTCTTTGTAAGAAAATCCACAACATCCCAAATTGTATTGTTTTCTTTGGATGTCCTTGGAAGTCCATTGACAATGTCCATTGTGATGTCCTCCAATTTCTATTCTGGTGTCGGCAATGGTTGCATCATCCCCTTAGACTTCTGCCTCTCTTTCTTCATTAGCTGACACACCAGGCACTTTGATGTATATTCAGTGATCTCCTTCTTCATATTATCCCACCAAAAGTTTTCTAGGAGATCTCCATACTTCATTGTGCTCTGTGGGTGAATAGAAAAATTTGAACTATGTCCATCATCCAAAAGTTCATTCTTCAGCTCTGGACTTTATGGAACACATAGTCTTTTCCCAAACCGCACAATTCCTTCTACATTAACATTAAACTATGAGGATTTCCCTTTTTTGATAGCTCCCACTTTTTCTTGAATTCCCACATCATCCTTTTGAGCATCCTTTAACCTTTCCAAAAGAGACGGTTGAGCAATTATTTGTGAAAGGATCGATGATGTCCCCTTCACTATGATTCCCATGTCCATCTTCATCAAGTCTAAAAATATTGTATCGTTCTCAATTCCCATCATTGATAGAATCGCTAGATACTTTCTACTTAGGGCATCTTTCACCTTGTTCTAATTCCCAAGGTGGTAATTGATTGAATACTCATAATCCTTGATGAGATCAATCCATCTTGTCTGAGGCATATTAAGATCTTTCTATGTGAATATATATTTAAGACTCTTGTGGTCAGTATATATCTCACATTTCTCTCCATAGTGATAATGCCGCCAGATTTTCAAGGCAATGATCACCGCCGCCAACTCCAGATCATGTGTTGGATAGATTCACTCATAGATTTTAAACTGCCTTGAGGCATAGGATATCACTTTATCATTATGCATCGACACACATCCTAAGCCCTTCTTCGAAGCATCACTGAATACCACAAAAAGTTCCCCACTTCTGGGTAAAGTTAGAAAAAGCACTATGAGAAGCCCCTTTTTCAACTCCTTGAAGCTTTATTTGCATTCATAACTCCAAGAAAACTTTACTCCCTTTCAAGTTATTTCGTAAGAGGGTTGGACAATCGTGATAAATTTCTCACAAATCGTCGATAATTTCTAGCTAACCTCAAGAAGCTACAGATATCTATTACCGATGTTGGCCTCGGCCATCCCTCAGTTGCATCTGTTTTGGAGGGATCCATAGATATCCCATTGCTTGTGATGATATGGCCCAAGAATGAGACATCCTTCAACCAGAACTCACATTTATTGTAAATTGTATAGATCTTATCCTTGTGCAAAGTCTCTAGTACAGTTCTTAAGTGGTCCTCATGATCCTCCTTTGTTTTGGAGTATATTAGAATATCATCTATAAAGAATACCATATATTTGTCTAGGTAATCTCTAAATATTCTATTAATCAGGTCCATAAAGATTGCTGAAGAATTGGTGGGTCCAAAAGGCATTACTATGAGTTCATAGTGCCCGTATCTTGAAAGAAAAGCAGTCTTGGGTACATCTTCCTTCTTCACCCTTACTTGATAATATCCCGACCGCAAATCTACCTTGGAGAAGAATTGTGCTCCTTGCAGCTGATCAAACAAGTCATCAATTCATGGGATAGGATACTTGTTCTTTATTTTGATTTTGTTAAGTTTACGATAATCGATGCAAATCCGCATTGACTCATCCTTCAATTAGATGAAGAGGATTGGTGCACCCCCATGGTGAAGCACTTGGGTGTATAAACCCTTTATCCATATTCTCTTGTAGTTGATTCTTCATCTCTTCAAACTCTAGAATAGCCATTCTATATAGAGTCTTGGATATTGGTAAAGCCCCAGGTATATGTTCAATTGAGAATTCAACATCTCTTCTGGGAGAGAGACCAGGTAGTTCCTCGGGAAAAACTTCAGCGAATTCCCTCACAATAGTCATTTCTTCAAGGATGGTTTCTTCTTTGGAATCAATCATCTGAGCTAGATACGCATGCTCATAGGGAATTAATATCTATGCTTGAGATGATGTAGCGAAAGGATATTAACCTTCCTCTTTACACTTGTAAAGAATCGGGGGTCGATTCTATATATGGAGTGTAATTTCCCAATCCCGACAATTTATGTTGACTCTATATAAGGAAATCCAATCCATGCCAATAATTTCATCAAATTCCACTAGAGGGAGTAGGACGAGGTTCTCCGGGAAATTCAATCCACAGATTATAACATGAGAGGACTTATATTTGTGGGATGCAATGATTGCCCCATTTGTCGTACTCACCGACAACTTCACTTCGATGATTTGTGGTGGTGCTAGGATTGTTCTACTAAACTTTAGAGATATAAAAGAATGTGTAGAACCTAATTCATAAATTACGTTCGCTATTATTGAATGAATACCTAGAATACCTGTAACCACTTCATTATCGGGGATCACTTTTGCAGAAGTGAGGGAAAAAGCTCTTCCTTGTTTCCCTTGAGGTTTTTGGTTTCCCCAAAAAACCATTGGATTAGGGCACTGATTTGCAAAATGACCCGGTTCTTTTAATTTTTAGCATTGAACAACGTGTTGAGGTTCGAACAGAGTGTTCCTATCCTCCTTCATAGCCATGGGTCTTTCTTTCCAATAGTTAATATCTAGGTGCCCTTCTCTTCCACACCTGAAGCATTTTCTCGTCCGCTTAAGGCAATTTCTAGGGTGCTTCTATTTTCACTTTTGGAAAGTGGGGTGCTGGATCTTTATAGAACAATTGGATTTATCCATCAGACCACCAGTATCGAATTTCACCTTATGCTTCTTGTCCTTATTATACACTTGTAATTCCCCTATCTCCATTTTTACCTTTAGGGAACATCGGAAAATTTCCTCATAGCTTTCGAAGTCACAGATCGCTAATGATTTCCGCAAGCTAGGCTTCATCCCACCAAAGAAGCGATCAACCTAGCATTCGGGGGTAACGACAATGCCAGAAGCGTATCGTGCAAGCCTTGTGACGTTTTTATTGTACGCTCATACAGATTCTTCATCTTTTTTGCTTGAGGGAAAGGAAGTATCTTTCTATCTTAAGTCGGAGGGTGCGCAGAAAATATTTATCGGAAAACCTCTTCCTGAAATCCTTCCATTCCAACGCCTTGATCTCCTCCTCATGATTTTTAGAGACCCTATTCTTAACGTACATGGACATTAAATTACTTTTGGGGAATACATAGTACATAACAAAAACACACAAACAAGGACCGTAATAGTTTAGTGTCTTTGGAAACTCGGAATATAATCTTCTAATCGTGGTGAATGATCTTCAACATCTCCCATAAATATCTTCCCTTTTTTTACCTAAATACTTTCTTTATATCTTGGGGAAAATAAAAAATAAAAGGGTGAGCTCAAATGCTCAGTAAGGGTAAACAAAAGAAATATCAATCACATCATATTCATAAGAACATAACATTTTGGAAATCTTAACCTGCAAAAGAGATCATAATATCATAACATGGGATAAATAATAGTAGTGAAATGTAATCCCAATAATCATAACTTAATAATTATACTTTGTGGAATACACACATAATCATAGTGAATCATTTATTATTAGTCAAGTCTCATTACCAACACTATCTTAGTAGACAAAGTCCATTTCTGAACCGAGTTCACTCCTCGTTTCAGTCCTGTTTCACTGAACCGGTTTAACCTTCCATTCCAGCCATGTCTATCTCATTTGATATAAAATCTATACCCAATGTATTGGAGGGAAATGTAGGTCCCACCCATCTCACAATGATACCATTATTTTGTGTGCCACAATATCATAAACCATACATCCTAGCATAACCCATGTAATAAAAATGGGAATCTTAAAAATCGTGACATGATAAAACAATTCATATAAGATAAAGGAATTCATGAATATATTTCCATCGCAACATAATCAAATAAATCTAATAATAGGGATATAAAAAAACCCTTTATTATCTTATATGGAAAATAATTTTGATAAAAAACTTGAACTCCATTCTTGAGTAAAATATCCTTTCTACATTAAAAACACTTTTCCTTTCTTAACATGCCATACAATTCTAATCTAAAATAAGTTTATTAAAAATAAACATGAAAACATGTAAAGGAATCTTCTTGTAAATAATGTTTTAAAAATATATTTTTTTAGAAGATGGTGGCAGGAATTGGTTCCCCAATTCATGCCCCCGAAGGAATTTATTAAAAATAAGAGTAGCATTACAGACTCGAGGTGTAAATGACTTACACCAGCAGGGAATAAAAGAGATAAAAAATAAAGAAATCAAGACAATCCAGCAGCAATATGCAGCAAGCCAATATCAAATCAAGCCTTCGTCGTCAAAAATCCTGGAACTTGTTGGTTTCACCACCACAGTTTGGCGCATCATTGTAGCGCAGCAATAAGTGCCTTTAGATTTATCCCCACAGGCCCTGGATGGGCATGAATTATTCCTTCTCCTGACTTGGTTAATAACTCCTGGTGTCGTGCTTGTCCAGTCGGCCACATCATGAGGCTGGAAATGTGGTGTTGGGAAGCTAGTTGATGGCTACCCCTTGGCAGGCCAAATCTGTGATAATCAGCAGCAATATGCAGCAAGCCAAAATCAAATCTAGCCTTTTTCATCAACAATTCCAGTACTAAATGAGGATGGAGAGAAAATTTATAGAGGAAGAAATTCATACGGCCTCCAAAGAAAAGCCAGCCAAAAGAAAAAATTCCATAGAACTTGTCCTCCACCAAGGGGATCCTGAATCAAAATGAGTGAGATCTGCACCTCAGCTCATACTCAATCAGAATACCATTGACCAGATCAGAACCGGTTCCAAGAGAGAAGATAAAATAACTCAGAAGCTCAGAAGCAAACCAGAATATTGAAGCCCAGGACAACTAGAAAAAACTGAAATAAAAATCTGCAGACCAGAGTAAAAAACCAGCAGAGAATGATCCTTGAAAGTGGCCTCAGACAGACCAAAAGAGAGCAGTCTTTTACTGAAAATCCTTTGAATTGATGGAAATCAGAAAATCTGGAGAATGGGACAGAAAACTCCAAAACAGGGTTAATCAAGACAAAAGCATCAAACAGGTCATATTCAATTTGATTTGCTGTTCATCCTTGATTTTTCAATGGAGATGGATCTTTTAATATAAAGATATTCCTCCTTTGAAATCTTACCTTCCTGAAGCTCCTGCTGAGCAATCTGCTGTTGCGTATCCATATGATTGATCCATTCCTGAAGATCATGTTCATCAAAATGTGGCGAAAAGTAGTACAGAACAGTACTAGAAAGTGATTCTTGAGGCTTATCATGAGGATCGTTAGCAGGTTCTGATTTGGGAGTCTCCACTTGAGTCTTCTCTTGGGAAGTTTCTACTTGCTCAACTTTAGAGATGTCCACTGATCTAGTAACAATGGTACGTTCTATGTTTGAGTAGTCTTTGCGTCTTCTAGTTTTTCTTGGATGTGGAGTGATGTATCCATCCTCATCTACCAATGGTTTTTTTACCTTTTTTAGCCATATTATTTAAGAAAGATTCTTCCATCTGAATAGGTTGGTCAGCTTCCTCAGCAATGGAGTCTAATACATCATGATCCTCTTCCCCTGAATTTTCATTAGGTACAACGGAATTCTTTTTGTTCTTGAAGGGGAAGGGGATTCTGAGGTTCAGTTTCCTTAGAAGCACTAGAGTGCTGGGATCCAATAGGTTCAATCCTAGAGGGAGTAATTGTATTTTCAGTAACCGCATTAGTAAAATCTGAAAGTTGATTTTCAGAATTATGAGCATGATCCAATCCACTCGCACAAACATTTATATCAACTGGAGCCTTATGACCATTTTCAACCCAGGTAGGTTTTTTCACCTTGGGACAGCCCTGATTCTTGCAACAGAAATAGATTACACCACGGCGTGGAGACGGTATTTCGTACGTACGCACGCACGGTGATTTTGTTTTCTGTTGGATGGATAGATGGTGAAATAGGGTTGTTTCATACATATAATAACATATCAGTATATGAGTGATACTTATGTTGTTACTGCATAATGAAACAACCAAAGAAGAATAAGTGGAATAAGAAATAATGTTGAACGAATTGGTAACGGACATTACCTCTTCTTTGAAGTGCCTCTTTGAGTCCTCCTCTTAGGGCACTAAAATTGGTCTTTGAAGATGACCAGGACCTCTAGGATGTTTCTAGGGAAGTGGAGGAGAGAATTTTTCAGGGTTTTTCCGAGCATGAAGGCTCAAAGTGGTGTGAGAAAGATAAGGAGGAGGTGCCCTTTTATAAGGGAGGAGAGGGGCACCTTTGGAATAACAAAAAATATTATTTTATTATAAAGTCATATTCAGTTTTTAATAGCTCTAAATTGAGTTATTTAGAAGCTAAGGTGGGGATGGGTCTCAGTCCTCTCATCCAATAGAATTTTGAAATGTTTAGTTTTGTATTTTAACCTTATCATTTAGTTTTAACTTTAAGTTAGATAATTTTACTTTTGCCGTGTCTTTTTGTGTTCTTACACTATAAAGTTAATAAACGTACTATAACAAGCCAAACGAACCCCAAGTTGTTTATTATTAAAATATATAACCTTATCTAATTCATTATTTTTAAACATATATTTTTAGGTATAAAATAACAATTAATAATATAATATTTTTTAAAAAACTATTTTATCTCAATTTTGACACTATTTAGTAATTGTTTTTTTTAAATTATAACAGAATGATTAGTTAGAAAACAGTTACATAAATCATTACTAACATTTCATATTAAACTATTAAATTAGTGTAATTCATAAAAGTCTCAAAATAAATTTATTTGGGTATTTATAACATCAATTATGTCAATATTTCATTAATAAGATAATTACTGCATCATCGTTGTGTCATAAATAAATTAAATTATTTAATATCTAAAAATGAAAAATAAAATACCATTATGTAGGAAATATTTTTATATTTCTAATTAATATTTATAGTCGAATTTATATTATGTATAACCCTATATTAAAAATTATCTACTTATTAAACATTGATTTTAACTATTTTAACTCTTCTTTAAATAAATTAATAATAAATGTGCTAATCTAATCCAAGTGGGCATAAATGGTCATATTGTATTCCTAAGGTTGTTTTTGGTCGAATTATACTTATCCAATAGAATTAGGACATATGTTAGGGTAATAATAATATCATTTTTTCCCTTAATTACCGTATTTACTTTTAACTGTGGTAAAAAAAGTAAAAAGTTACTATTAACCAAAAATTATTTTCATCTCATTGAACCACAATTTACTTACTGACATCAGCTGTGTCTCTCAGATTTTTGAAATTCCATTCACATAAGCGGTAAAATTATGTTTTATGTAAATTTGCAAATTTTCCAAGGAGGTGGGTAAAAGATGGTGAAAAGTTCAATAAAATTTTTATATATCTAAAATAATTATAAAATGACTCCAATGAATTAAATTGAACTTATATAGGTATTATGTATCAATTTTGACCGAAAATAAATTTAATTAAAATAAATAATTATTTAAATAAAAAGTCGGTTTTTAAATAGTAACCCAGTGTTTTCACTATTCATCAAAAATTGAAAGTTTTCAGAAAAATACCAAAATTTCACCTTAGGCTAATTTTGATATTCTGAATCAAAAAATGAAGTCCATTTTGAAATATAAAATTTATGAAATTTCAAAAAGTGTGTATTACTATTCATAACAGCTAGTTTTTACAACATATTGTTGTTTAGCGAAACTCGGTATTGCATACAACACACGCTATCGTGGAAGGTCGCGATTATGTATAGTGCAATCCAAGTCAGGGATGCATGTTGTGTAATCTCCTTTTGGTGTATCGTACAACACAAGACATTAATGAAATTAAAAAGAATAATTTTCATAAAATCATGGGGTGTTACATTCTACCCCCTGTAATATGAATTTCGCCCTCAAAATTCGTCGTGCTTATAAATGGTTTACTACTCGAAAGTTTCTTTAATAGAAACCCACATCGTAAAAAGGAATTTCAAAACCAATCTTTAAACACAAAATTATGAAACATAATGGTTACACAAATAAACTAATCACTGGGTTTCCACATAGGTGAAAATATGGATATAGAAGAGAAATCTAACCATCATGTTCTGATGGAGAGTGGTAGAGAACATTGCTATGGAAAAGCCAATAATAACAAATCCCTAGATTTGTGATGATCTAAGGTACCATCTGATTCATCAGATATAAGGGCACTAGGGCGACATTTTTGGTTTTCAATATCATTTCCCTAAAGTTGAAAATTTTGAATTAGAAGAAATACTTGCTTGATTTTGTTTCAATATCACTGTTGTTGGTGCTTTGAATAATTTCCACTTCATCTCTTAAAGAAATTAAGGTGAATTTTTCATTTATGAAGTGTTAGCAGATCATGTACTAGAATGATTAGTCATTCCATCAATTTCAATCAAAAGGTTAGAAAAAGTGATCAAATATACATAAGTACATCTATGGTGACATTAATCGTATACGATTCCAAAAATGAACTTATACTTCATATATCATACCGCGTAATAAAATAAAACTAGTTTCTACTAACCAGGGACGTTTTGTTGGCTAGTGGTAGGCGATAAAAAGGCCAGTCGCACTTCGGTTGTGGGTTCGATTCCCACAGCTTTGTCCGACGTGATGGGCTGTCGCCCGTCCTGCAGGTTGTCCTTTTTCTAAAACTATATTACTATAACATCCCAGCATTAATATCGAAAAAAAGTTCTATCCTTAAACAATACTAAATTATTTCGAACATAATCTATTCCAATCATTAGGGTTATCTGAAATACTTCGGTCTAAGATCACAGTATAAAGAAAATGATTACGTGAAATGTCACATAACAATCACGTGAATGCCATCTTTTATCTCCCATATATCATAATATATATCTTGTTTGTCAAATTACAAACATGTGAATACCTTAATCATGTATTTTATTGAAGAATGAATACCCATTGAACCTTAGTGAAAACATGAATATAGTTAAAATTTAACACTTTCCACATACCAAAATCCTCAAAATTCTTCATACTCAAACCATGATATCACTTAGTCCTTATAACAATCATGAGCTCGTGAATACAATCAAACATCTCATTATCTTCTTATCCCTTCATTATGCGCATACCATCTGCTTACCAAAAATATCTCAATCACATTCCATGGTTAAGAGTACCATAAAATTATTTAAAACAACAATAGACCAATAGATAAATATTCCAATATTCCACGATACTATATAAATCATTATTTTGGAATTCCATTACATAAACACTTAATCATTCCACCACATCGTTGTTATATTCAACAACGCCAATAGTGATCGCATGTGACTTCCCTTTGTCCTTTTCCTTAAGTGGTTGCTCATGTCGATCATCATTAACCCTTGGATTAGGGCATTGATTAGGATAATGCCCAATTTCATTGCACTTGATGCTTTTAAGTGTGGTTGGTGTGTTCTCTGCATTCTTTTCTCTATTCACACCATTAGCAACCCTTTTTTATTACTTCGACACTCAGCTTATCGATGACCTTATTTTCCACACTTAAAACATCTTCTAGTCCCTTTAAGACAATCTCCTCCATGCTTCTTTCCACACTTTGAGCATAAGGAAACATTCATCTTCTTTTCACCATTATATTGAGATTTCTACTTGAACTCCATCTTTCATTTGTTGTCAAAACCATGAGATGGATATATAACACCAACTACCATTTCTATCATAATAGCACATAGCACAGTTTCTTCATAGCTACTATAGTCTCTTATAGCTAATGCCCTTGGAAGATTTGGTTTTAAGCCACTGATGATTTGATCAAATTTACATTCAGGTTGGATGAAATATCCAGATGTATACCTTGCAGGCCTTGTAAAATTCACTTCGTATATACCAACAGATTCATCATCCTTTTTCTTTAGTTCATTAAACTCCTTCTCCATCTTTGTTCGAAGAATACGATGGAAGTACTTATTGAAAAATATGTTCTTGAAATCATCCCATTCCATGGACTCAATTTCATCTATTGGCCTTGTATTCTTGATAAGCTTCCACCATTGATCAGAATCAAATTCCAAATGATACACTGCTAAGATGACTTTATCATGTTCAGAAAATTGAATAACTGAAAATATCTTTTCATTAGTACAGATCCATTTTTCATCAACAAGTGGATCAGATGACCCACTGAAAGAATGTGGATGTTACCTTATGATGGACTCAATAGAATATTGTTCCCTTCTCTGCTTATTTGTAAGTCCAGAATGATTCATAGCTTGTATAAGTTTAGAAATAAGATTTTGCACTCCATCTCCCATAACATTTGTCTGTTCAGGGGGACAATCATTGCATTGTCCATTACATTGATCAACACAGTTCCTTCAGGTTCCAGCCATCATTTGAAACCCAAAAATAATAGTGTGAGAGGAAAAACTCATGATAGGGAAAACAACATAATAAAGGGGGAGTACCTTCAAGTTCTAACATCCTGGGTTACCGTAATTCTAGTACTATAACCTATTCTTATACTTAACCTTAGGGAAATCCCTTGACATACCATAGAAATATCTCTAGGGATCTCACTAAAGTTCTCGCATCCTAGTTTCCAAAGGTTGACTAAATCTTTCCTCTGATACCAACTGTAGATAACCGAAGCTTAACGTACATGGATATTACATTACTTTTTCAGAATACTTAGTACATAACCAAAACACACACACAAGGACTGTAATAGTTTAGTGTCTTTGGAAACTCGGAATATAATCTGTTAATCGTGGTGAAAGATCTTCAACATCTCCCATAAAGATCTTCCCTTTTTTACCTAAAACCATTCTTTATATCCTTGGGAAAAGAAAACATAAAAGAGTGAGCTCAAATTCTCAGTAAGGGTAAACACAAGAATATCAATCACATCATATTCATAAGAACATTACATTTTGGAAATCTTAACCTGTAAAAGAGATCATAATACCATAACATGGGATAAATAATAGTAGTGAAATGTAATCCCAATAATCATAAAATAAAACATGAAACTTTTTGGAATACACACATAATCATAGATTATCATTTCATATTAGTCAAGACTCATTGCCATGACTATCTTAGTGGACAAAGTCAATTTCTGAACCGAGTTCACTCCTCGTTTCAGTCATGTTTCACTGAACCAGTTTAACCTGTCGTTCCAGCCATGTCTATCTCATGAGATATAAAATCTATACCCAATTTATTGGAGGGAGATATAGCTCCCACCCTTCTCATAATGATACCATTATTATGTGTGCCACAAAATCATAAACCATACATCATAGCATAACCCATGTGATAAAAATGGGGATCTTAAACATCGTGACATCATAAAAAAATTCATATAAGATAAAGGAATTCATAAAAATATTTCCATCACAACATAATCAAATCAATGTAATAATAGGGATATAAAAAACCCTTTATTATCATAGATGGAAAATAATTTTGATAAAACACTTTAACTCCATTCTTGAGGAAAATATATTTTCTACTTCAAAAACACTTTTCCTTTCTTAACATGTCATACAATTCTAAATTAAAAGAAGTTTATTAAAAATAAACTTTAAAACTTGTAAAGGTAGATTCTTGGAAATAATGTTTTAAAAATCCATTCATTCCGTATAAGTTAAAAAAACATTCTTCTCGTACTTTTGTCGGAAAAGTCAAAAAGTACCTCGTGTGAAAAATGACAAAAGAATCTTTTCATATCTTTTACTAAAAACTCACTAAATGATAAAATTGGATTTAAACAGTTTTAGGTGGATGGAAATAATATTACATATTGAGGAAACATGGATGTGGATGATAAAATACACCCCAGTAATTTCTGACGTATAAACAATCTCAGATAAAAATGAGATTGTGATATTTCCCTTACCTTAGGTCCGATTTGCTTTGTAAGGGTCCAAACCTCCTATATAATGATTTAAATAATTTCATTGAATTATTGAAGAATCATAGTCATTTTTATGATATCATATATAGTTCACTTATGACTTTCTATTACCCGTTCTTTTGTAAATTTTAATGTTAAAGAGCGTTTTGGATAAAATCGTTTCATTTGTCGTCCATGTTTTGACTTTTAAAATTTCATATGATTACTTAGATCATGATTACATAATTTCAGAATATAAAACATGATTTATATATAATATTTATTCAGAATATAAATATATATAATAGATTAGTAAATGGAAAGAAATACACCGTTCATGGAGACGGTAGGTCGTACGTATGCATGAATGCTATTTTCGTTTCCTTATTGAGATGAATGGAATTAAGTATATGAAATACATATATATACAGATAAATACAGTATCATTATTATGTAATATATTTCATGATTACTTATTATAAATACTTTATATTCATTCATGAATGGTTAACATGGAGAATGAATCTCATCGCGTCGTGGAGACGGTAGTCCGTACGTACGCACGAGCAATGATATCATTCTCATGATCATGGAATTGTATTGGAGTGTATGTATACTATTTAAGAATCAATATCACTTTAAAATAATCATATATAGTTATTATTTACACCATTATACCAATCCAATTAAGGTAGTGGTGTAAAATAGATTACACCACGGCGTGGAGACGGTATTCCGTACGTACGCATGCGCGGTGATTTCGTTTTCCATAGGATGGATAGATAGAGAAATAGGGTTGTTTCATAAATATAATAACATATCAGTATATTAGTGATACTTATGTTATTACATCATAATGAAACAACCTATGAAGAAGAAGTGGAAGAAGAAATAAAGTTGAATGATTCGGTAACAGACATTACCTCTTCTTTGAAACGCCTCTTTGAGTCCTCCTCTTAGGGCACTAAAATTGGTCTTTGAAGAAGACTATGACCTATATGATTTTTCTAGGGAAGTGGAGAAGAGAATTTGGCATGGGATGGCCGAGCTTGAAGGCTCATAGTGGTCTGAGGAAGAGAGGGAGGAGGTACCCTTTTATAAGTGTGGAGAGGGGCACCTTTGGAATAACAAAAAATATTATTTTATTATAAAGTCATGTTTGGTTTTTAATAAATCCAAATTAAGTTTTTTAGAAGATAAGGTGGGGATGGGTCGAAATCCTCTCATACAATAGAATTTGGACAAGTTTAGTTTACTATTTTAACCTTATCATTTATTTTTATCTTAAGTTATATAATTTTACAATTACTGTGTCCTTTTGTGTTCTTACACTATAAGGTTAATAAACATACTATAACAAGCCAAACGAACCCCAAGTTGTTTATTATTAATATATATATCCTTATCTATGTCATTTGGCTGAACCATAGATTTTTAGGAATAAAATAACAATTAATAATATAATATTTTTTAAAAAACAATAATATGTCAATTTTGACACTATTTAGTAATTAATTTTTGTTAAAATCATAACAAAATTATTAGTTCTAAAATGTTACTTAAATCACTAATAACATGTCATATTAACCTAGAAAATTTGTGTAATTCATAAAACGTCTTAAATTAAATTCATTTAGGTATTTATAACATCAATTATGACAATATTTCATTAATAAGATAATTAATGCATCATCGTTGTGTCATAAATAAATTAAATTATTTATTGTCTAAAAATTACAATTAAAATACCATTATGTAGGAAATATTTTTAGCTTTCTAATGAATACTAATAGCCGAATTTATCTTTTGTATAACCCTATATTAAAAATTATCCACTTATTAAACTTTAATTTTAACTATTTTAACCCCTCTTTAAATAAATTAATAATAAATGTCATAATCTAATCCAAGTGGGCCTAAATGGTCATATTTTATTCCTAATGTTTTTTTTGGTCGAATTATACTTATCCAATAGAATTAGGACATGTGTTATTGTAAAAATAATATCATTTTTACCCTTAATTACCCTATTTACTTTTAAGCGTGGGAAAAAAGCAAAAAGTTACTATTCACGAAAAATTATTTTCATCTCATTGAACCACATTTTACTTACTGCCATAAACCGTGTCTCTCGGATTTTTGAATTTCCATTCACAGAAGCGGTAAAATTATGCTTTATGTAAATTTGCAAATTCTCTTAGGAGGTGGGTAAAAGACGGTGAAAAGTTCAATAAACTTTTTATATATCTAAAATTATTATAAAATTTCTCCAATGAATTACATTGAACATATATAGGTATTATGTATCAATTTTGACCGAAAATAAATTTAAATAAAATAAATAATTATTTAAATAAAAAGTCGGTTTTTAAATAGTAACCTAGTGTTTTCACTATTCATAAAAAATTGTATGTTTTCAGAAAAATACCAAAATTTCACCCAAGGATAATTTCGATATTTTGAATCCAAAAATGAAGTCCATTTTGAAAGATAAAATTTATAAAATTTCAAAATGTGGGTATTACTATTCATTACGGCTAGTTTTTATAACATATCGTTGTTTAGCGAAACTCGGTATTGCGTACAACACACGCTATCGTGGAAGGTCGCGATTGTGTATAGTGCAAGACAAGTCAGAGATGTGTGTTGTGCATGTTCTTTTTGGTGTAGTGTACAACACAAGATATTAATGTAATTAAAAAGAATAATTTTCATAAAATCTCCGTGTGTTTCAGGCTTCGTATTTTTTATCAACATCCACCATTGATCAGCTTCACCATCCACAAGATAAGCCGCCAGGAGAACCTTCTCATATTCAGAACATTGGAGGATGGATAATATCATTTCAATGGGGTTGATCCATTGTTCAGCAATCGTGGGATCAGATGATCCACTAAAAGTAGGAGGCCTTTGTCTCATGAAGCTCTCGATAGTGACTTGTTCTTTCTTAGGGGGTGTTTAACGTTCCTCTTGACCCATGATTCTATTCAAAACACGAGTTATCTGAGAGAGAAGCGTGACAAAGTTCGCGATTCCCGCTCCCGTTGGATTGGGCATCTCATTAGTACAGTGATCACACTGATCTTCACAATGGTTGTTAGCCCGTGACCTCCTATTACCAGCCATTGGCTAGAATAAAAGGAAATTTAAGGGTAACACATAAAGGGTAATCCAAATAAAAAAGGTGTTGAATTATAAATAAACTTCTATTTCCTTACTCAAGAGTCTATAGGCTTCAATCGTGGATTTTCATGATCTACTTTCTAACATATATTCACAGGGGCATTTTTTGTAATTCCCTTAATAAGGGTTCATAATATGATTTTGCATTTATCAAAACATAAACCCCAGGAGTGTCGTAACAAAGAGTGCAGCAAGGCCTATTTTAGTGCCCCAGTTCCCGTTCGAGTCTAGCATAAAGCGGTGTTTTCGGGTTTTACCCCTAGGATACATCTGTGCTAGAGCCGCCTCTAACTGCTCGTATCCAGACAGGGATGTATTTGTTTGACAAACCACTTACTTAGTACTTACCAAAACATAGGGATGTTTTTATTATACTTAGTCATATATCAATGGATTTACTAGGGTTTCCTAATACCAAAAATTACTAAACCTATCCTCTGATACCAACTATGAAAAACCTGCTTTTATTACAAACATAAACATGATTTATTACATAAATCTTCACTTCATACAAAAAAAGATCGAGAGGTTTAGTGTATTTGGGAATTATGATCATTACAAAAAACCTCAAAACATGAAATACAACATCTTTATTGAATAAATTCTTTACATGACCACTACATTCCCTTGTACTTAACAATGCATGGGATAACCAGAGGACATGCATAAGAAAAAGGTGAGCTATAAAGCCCAATAAGGGAGTACAATGGAATAACATGGGGAGTACAATACATGTTAGACAATAGGCATATCAATAGAGCATAAAAGAAACATGAACATAAATGCATGATAAAGCATGATAATCATAACATGGAAATGTGGCAACAACACTTAACATAGAATTAGCATGAGCCAAGGATCATTGCACATAGAGCATGAGTAAATCCTCATTGCACATGAGGCACGATTAAACCCTTGTTGCACTTTAATTAGCATGAGTAAACTCTGATTGAACAAGCAGTATCATGATACTATACTATACCCAATGCATTGGAGTGCTCTGAGGGCGCACCCTTCTTAAACATTTCATTTCATGTATAAGTGTCCCACCTAGATAATAAAATATGGATTCATAAAACATAATCATTTATTCCATGATAAAGGAATGTGGAATTCATACATGAAAATTTATAATCAATAAGTAAATGTGCATAAAGATGAATTCCCTTGATGGAGAAATGATCATGGTATTTACTACACAATGGCATTGGCTTAGAAAATCGGTTCAATTTCGGCAGTGTAACGACATGACATAAGAATTCATAAAAATGGTTGATGAGAGAGAAAGGGGTTCCTCATAATATCTACATTTAATGGAAAGTAAGAAGGTCATAAAGATACATGTCCCAATAATTGTAATTTAATTTAGATTAATGATACAAAAGTATTGCTTGAATGTAAAAGAGGAGAGATAAGTTCTTTTTAGAATTTCAGCATAGTAACGGGTGTACATGGGAGGAATTTAATGAGAGAATAAGGGGTCTCCCATCATTCAAACATAAAGAGGGAAGTATGATGTAGGTGAAAAACCATACCCCAAAATTCATAATTGAAATTAAAAGGGAAAAACAACTTAAAGAAAATTAGACAAAAATAAGAAAGGAAGAAAAAACCCTTACATGGAAGTGTGCTTCCAAAGGCCAGAGAGAGGCTTGTGAGAGGCTTCATGAGAGCATGGGGCACCTTTGGAGGATTCTATAGAGAGTAGGGAAGATGTTTTATAAACTCCAAAGGCTTTGAGTGAGTAGGATGTGGTAGATTGGGTGGGTTTATATAGGAAAGGTGCAGGAATTCTTTATTATTTAGGTTTGGGACCCCTTATATTAAATTAGTCCAAACAAAAAACCATACCATTGCTTTTCCCATGTTTTTTAGAAAAGGGAAGAGGTTAAATATATTTTATATGGACAAGGTCCGAACTTCATAAAATATAAGGGTTTCTTATGTGAAGGTTAGTCACATTCCCATGGAAATTAATTTAAAAAGACAAGGTGTTTAATAATTATTTGAGGGGTCCATTAATTCTTTGAAAAGTAAGCCAAACAAACCCAAAATCAAATTATTTTAATGGTAAAACATATATTGGCCGAACATATAGATTATAGTAATTTATTACATCACTATTGGGTCATTATGATGTCATAAAACACATTATATATTTAAACGATATTTAATTTTTACTCAAAATTTTAACTATCTCAGAAAATTTTGTAAAATTCACCGTTGGATAATTTCGACATCCTGATACCAAAAAATAAAATTTATTTTATCGAAATAATTTTCTAAATATGTTAATTTTCACTTTTAAAATAAAAAAATACATTTATAAAAAATTCACAGGTTTTGACAAAAATTGATTTCAAACCTTAATAAAAATTATAATTGCGTTCATACAATTACATGATCATTTATATATAATAAAATTAATCTAATAATAATAATAATTTAAAAGTTAATTTATTTGAAAAATCCATTAATTTAATAAAATAGATTTCTTAATTAAAAAATAAATAAAAACACCATTTGTACTTTAAAAACTATTTACAATGTATCAATAATGACAAGAAATTATATTCATTATTATATACAAAAATATTGTACATGAACATACTAATATCGATTAGTTACATAACCCCTTAAAATAGTCTCTTAAGACCTAAGGGTAAGGTGTTCGATGGTGACAGACTCTTTGGGTGGCTCGGATAACATCGCTCGAGTGGTAATTCCTCTCAACTTCCACTTCTCCCGTAGACGGTCCCGTTCGAGCTTGACATGGTGAAGCTCAGCATGGGCTTGGTCAAGAGCGAATCTAAAAAATTCCACCTCATTTCCGAGCTCCAATAAATGGTCTTCATATGGGGCAATTCTACTGGATGAGGCCATCACTTTCTTTATCTAAGTAAAATTGGATGTGTTAATGCCATTTATAATAAACATGTGATCACTGTTCAACGACTATAAATGTAACAGTCACAATTATTATCATAAAACAAATGAAGTTGAGATTTTATAAAAACATTTTATATAAATATACATTTAATAAGATCAAGAGGGATTTTCCATTAATAAAACTTTGGGTTGTTACAGTTGAAATCATTGGGCTTCTGTAGGATCTCATTGTGATTATTTCTTGAGAAGAAATAGGGGTGTGGCTCCAACCCTAAGATGCTCTCCTCCCCCTGGTGATGATAGTAGACCATGCGTCGGCCCCTCCCCCCTCGGTGGGAGAGGGAAATTTGTTTCCAATCAGGAGGGTAGGGCCATCATTTCATCCCTTCTCCAACCCAAAATTTCCCCCTCCATTCCCAAAAGCTACATTAATCCATAATATTCTGGTTCTCATTGAGGGCCTCCCTAATTTTCATATTTCAGTCTCTGAATTCACAGAAACCTCTGCCCTCCTGAATCTCATGTTGTTTGATTTCTTCAAGATGACAAGACCTTTGGTTGATGTGTTTTATAGGTTTATCTTTGGCACATGGGATCTCCATGAATGGGCAATTTTGGATCTCATGACATTCTCCAAATCATGATTCAATTTTAATTGGATTCAGAACTCATCATGGTTTGGTCGAGTGCTCCGTCTATCATCAATCGGTCTCAGTTCATCCCCTTCTGATGGTCCTTCAAATTCCATATGAAATGGGATTCTCCGTCTACTGTGGTTTGAGTTTTTCCCCAAACATCCATTGTCGTTCTAAAATAATTCTATTATTCACTTGCTCGATAATCTCGTAGGTATATTTTTGAGCTCGGATAGTCGCACCGAATTTTTTTGTCACTCGGTAAATCCAAGGGTTTGTGTGGAATTAGACAAATCTCATCTACCTTTTGATTATGTTTGGATTATGATAGGTGACGAATATAGGTGTATCCAATGGTTCATCTATGAGAGCTGGAGAGACTTATACTCCTCATGTAGTCATTTGGGTTACACTTTAGAGGTTTGTCATAATGGACTCCCACATCAGTATATCCATCGTCGGGGAACCCAGTCTGCAGCAAGGAAGAAGGATTGTGTAAATGGTAAACCTCCTAAAGATAGTGTAGATGCTGTTCCAACACAGTTGATTACCAGTGAAGGTGGTGGTAGGGAATTTTAGTCATCACGACTCATGGAGAAGGACCACCCGCAAGGTGATCATAATAGGTCAGTCGAGGTTACATATGGGTCGGAATGGGGGAAGAATGCTATAGTGCCCCAAGATGAAATGGCTGAATCAACCAAGCCTGAGGGAGGCTCATTACATCATGCTAAGGATCGGGTGTAGACCCAGGTGATGGGGAGTAAGGATACAGTGGGGTATGAGGCAGACAATGTAGAGGATTTCCCTACTAAGGCATCTAGTTCGGATAGTGTTTGCTCGAGGAGGGGAATGGAATCTGAAATTGAGGTCATCCATCAAATCGATGGGGAATTTTCCCTTGATCAAGCTGATCGGAGTGATGGTAGACAATCCTTGGGTGAGACCCATGTGGTAGGTGTGGAATTGGATCCCAGGAGAGCCTCTTGGGGGGAGGTGGACAAAGATAGCGAGGGCCTTCGCAGGGGAAGGCATGGTCTTCATTGGATGCAGAGGTCCTGAACAAAGCTGGTAATAATGGGATTTATTCTTCAGGGAACCAATATTCTATTCATGTGAAGTATATCTTTGATAGCCTTGGTATAACTAGGTAGGTTGTGGGGGGACCATTGAAGCTAGTATAAGTATTTCTGTAGTGGAAATCATCCCTAGGAGTAACCGCAGTAACAGGGGGAGAAAGGGTAAGAAGGAATACTCCTCCTTGCCCCCCCCCCCTTTGAAGACTCAGCTAGCAAAAATGAAAATAGATGATAAGATGGAAAGTGAGGAAATGTGTAAGAAATTAATTAGCCAACCAGAACGTTCCTTATATTTGATTCTATGTTTGGAGGATGAGGTTATGGTGCAGGTGTTCTATCTCAAAGCCTCTGATGAGGAAGTGGAAAATATGATGGGTCGAGGTATAGAAATGAATCTATGTGAGGAACAATATTCTTTGATTGACAAATGGGACACGATACTGGTTGGGGTTTCAATAAAGTGATGTTCAGACTCAAGGATTATATAGAGGTCTTGGATAAACTAACCTCTGCATTTGAGGTCCTAATAAGTGAGGTACTGCACACTCAGGTAACTGCTATTTCCTGGATGTTTTTTAGGGATATGTATTCTAGAATAATTATTTTTTTCTTAAATGATGTTACTTTAATCATTTATAGTTAATACTTGGTTTCTCACTCTCACTTTTTCTATTACTTGAGATTCGGTTTCAATTACCAGTTTGTGTGATGGAGATGTTTTGGGTGTTATGATTCTTGCATTTTACATAGTTCTACTTCAGATGGGGTTCAGAGCATGAGGCCATCACTTCTGCATGGAACATGGAGTAGAATACTAATAGGGTGTGTCCTGGACATCGGTTTTAGGCCCGTGCATCCTTGCACGAGACTGGTTACCGAGTGCTCATGCTTGGTGGGGGCCAACTCATGATGTAGCTCCTAGGGCATGCAGTGCATGTTTTGTTTGGTGTCTTCTATTTTGTTGTTTTGGTTGTATTTTGGACTTGGTGGTTCCCACTTTTTTGCTAAAAGTTATTTGATAATAAAATAAAATATAATATTCAGTCATTAGGCTTATCTTGTCTTGTGAAAATCAAAATTAGTGGTGTAGATCAAATCAAAATGATTAAGGTGGGGTGTATCAGGGAAGTATACCTATTTGGATTAGTAGATGGATATAGAAATCCAATTTTTTGATGATAAAATGCTGTATAAATTTGATTTAGAGATGATTAGGTGATCTCACAACATGATTTTGGAGACAAAATTATATTTATTATCTCTATGTAGATAATACTATTCCCAAAAAGAATTATATATCCCTTCATGAATTATTCCGTACCACATTGGTTTTTTATACAACATATAATGTTTCTATAGATTGATAAATATTAACATTTTTATGTTGTTTTGTTACATTTCATGTATAAAGACCAATATATATCACATTGTAGTGAAGTACATGCCCATCCAACTCTTCTAGTATGCATAGTGTATAGACTAAACACACACTTTGTCTTACACATTCATTGATAAATACAATTAGTATACACATGTAATGTTGTTGAGATCAATACTCTATGTATTTTAATAGAACTCCCATGTAATATGTGTGACTTCAATTCATGACTCTATGGTACATCCAAGTATAACACTAAGTACTAACAAATAATGTAACCTTTTATGCCATATATGTTGACATGAACTGATGGGAATGAAATAGTTCATGTATGGATTCCAACTAATGATTACACACCATTTATAGTAGATTACATGTTGTGTATTGTATTCTCATACTTGTTCTAATAGCCTGGTATCAAATGTGTTATATTTAGCCAATTAAAAGGATCATTCTAAGTTATTCCTTGTTAACTGCATGAATGTCTGATCCATGTTTATATTAGAGGGAATTTAAAAAGATTTTTTAAATAGGTTGGAGGGATATAGTATTGTATATATAATAATAAGGTTAAATAGATGAGTTGAAATCATACATGGAGTTCCTGTACTCCCCAATTTATCTGGGCATTGTCCCCTTTCTAAGGGGTTTAGTTACTCCACTATAGACATACTCATGGAATGGAATAGTTCTCTATATGATAGATATAGTTAGTAATCCCCTTTGTGATGTTGTAATCCCCCTTAGCGGTCTATTACCTCCATTTGTAAAAATATTTTTTCCTCGGCAAGGGGATAGTCCAATTGTATAGTTAGAGGGAAATCGAATGTGGATGATGGAAGAAAAATAGATAGAGATTATGTACTTATCCATTTTTAAGAGTAAAATACACCAACTATGGAATCAATACCCTGTTTATTGTTGGGAGAAAATAATCCTTAGAAGTTAGTAGTCCCTCGGTTAGTATACATTTCCTCAAATAGTAGCATTCCCCATTAAATTTTCAATGAGTGGCATATATGTTTTAAAGGATTGGTAAACCTAGTATTTCAAAACATAGTAAAATTTAGGTATACTTGGATTCCATAGAGATATGAAACACATATGGGTTATTGATATTTTTATTTTACATTATTGAAGATATTATGAGTGTCTCAATTTAAATATTAAAATAAATCCTTTATAGAATTTTTTTTATGTTTTGGACACCCTTATATCAATGTGTTCCCAATTTGTAAATCAAATCTTGGTTTTTTGGTTTTTTTAATTCATAAAGGGTCTCAACTGACCTGTTATTTATGTATTACCTTTTTATTTTTTTAGAATTCTATAAGGTGTTTCTATACACACAATTATTTATAATTTATGCCCATACATGTTGTGTTTTTGTATACAGCCACTAATTATGAGTTGTCCTTGGTGAATGTGAACCTGACGGTGTTTGCTCATAGTCACGTGTAGTGGTGCTTGATGATTTTTATAGATTCTAGAGATTTCATCCCATAATTTCTTGAATCATGGTGGTGTTTTTAGTTACATACATCCATAATTCTTAGTGGAATTATCATTTGTATATTATTTTTTTAAAGGATTTCCTATGTCGATATTTCCCTACATATTTGGTCTGATGTACATATGTTTTGGTCTGATGTACATATGTTTTTAGAGTGAAGAAATCAACCTAATTGCTAGCCTATAAAAGGTCCAGGTGGGTTCAGTCATGTCAATTTTCAAGACCACAATCTTAGAAATGGACATGTTATGTCTGTGACACACCAACATTGATACCTAAGTACAAAAGCACAAAAATTAGTGCCAGTTGGCCTTAAGTGCATTCCATTAATTTCCAATGGATGAAAACATGTCCTTAACGACAAAATAAATCATCAAGGAACATTTATTACATTGTAATACTTAAATAAATTTGGTTAAAAGGCATTTAATTATATCAATATTTTATCAAAACTATAATGAATCATCCTTAAGAATTCAATATTATAGTGATTTCAAAATACAATTCAAATTATCATAATTGTGAGCATATTTTTATTATACATTATAAGAGATTGAGGACTAAATTTTATATAGTAAACCTAAACAGTAAAAGTGGGAACTTTTACTTAGTATCAATTTTTTCGTAAATAAAATGTCTTTAAAATAAAACATGTTTTCTCTTTGTGAAAAATATTTATAATTTTCCCCTTGATCACATCCTTGTCCTGAATCTAACTTAAACCCTATGTTGAAACATTTTAAACATGGGATGAGCCCAAAAAATCAGTAAGGGATATTTATAAAGGAAATTGTTAATCCAGTGAAAACACATAAAAACATTTTCACAAAAACATACCTTTTCACCCTTTATAACATGTCATATTTTTAAAAAATATAATTATCATTCCTTTAGAAAAAAAATTTGTATCCCTAAAAACACATTAGTAGTAATATAAAATACATATAGGTAAATTGGGACATAATTGTATATATATATATATTACCAATGGAGTAAACAATATGGCCAAACTCCAAATTCGGAGTACCCAATGCATTAGAGGTTATAATATAACAACTCTTCCATGGTTTATCAAGGAACTACTCGTCATTGGTTAATAATTTAAAAGTTCATTATAGGTTTTTCATGGAACCACTCATCGTTATTTTACAAAAGTATCTAAATTCAAAATAATTAATTCCTATGAATCATAAAATAAACATAAATCATGATTTTTTTCATTATAGAAACATTCCTTGATGAAAATGAATTTTTCATTTTGAAATCACTCATTTTGAAACAATTACACACTTATAATGAAAAAAAATTCATTAAAAGTTACAATATAAACATTTAATGTGAGCATAAAAATATAATGGTGGAATAATGGTTTGAAATTCCATTCATTGAATATATATAATAAAAAGTATTCCTTTTGAAATGTTGTAAAAAACATTAAAATAATTTTTTTAAATGATAGTCCCTTTCGTAAAACCTTATAACTATCCCTTTCTAAAAAAAATTATGAGGAATTAAAATGATAACTTTTTAAAAAATTCCTTTACACACAAATACAATCATAAAATTAATTATAAAAACATGAACATTAAATAGAAGGATTTAAATAATAAATCATCAAAACATTTAAAATATGCTTTTTAGTTAAAGAGTCCCTGGAAAATATCATATCATTGAAGTGAGTGATAATAAATGAATTGATTATACATTTCCTCTTTAAATCCACATAAAAAATTCATAAGATAATAGAAATTCATTTCAAATACAATATTATCATGACATAATCAATTATATAGATGGATGACATAAAGAATTAAAATTTGGTTAAGATTTCACTAAACATATTGTAATTAGTTGAATCTTATACCCATGAATAATGAAATTTAACCAAACATTAAATATCATGATAATAAATAAATTCATGATATAAAATTTCAATAGGAAAATATGTATACACATCATATAATATTATATGTTCATAACATCAAAATATGCCTTAGTGAAAGAAAATTAAGACAATGTTCCTTACTAAAATTTTCCAGAATAAATGTCATACATAAAGATTCATAAAATGGTTTAATGAGATCGAAAGTTGTATCTAATCATTTGAAAATAAAGAGTATCATAATAGATATAATAATAATTGTATCCCATCATTGTTAATTGGAAATAAAATGCATAAAATAAAGAAGTCTTTTGAATTGAAAAGACGAGAGAGAGGTGTCCCTTACCTTGTGTACAAATGTGTTCTGCACCTTATCATAAAGTATTAGACAATAAAATTATATTCATTAATTACATAATTCTAAAACTCTTACAAATAAATTTTAATTATTATAGTTTTATTATTTTCATTTATGGAAATTTTTGTGTGTTATGATGTTCAATTTCATTGTTCTGGGAGTGTTCATTTCATTGTTTCATGGATAGTTCACTTGAGTATAATTATGGATGATCTTTTCAAATGGGAAAACTACAGCAGAAGTTTAATTAAATATAATTGTTGTACTTACATATGTTTAAATGGTCTCATATATCAATTTTTAGGATAGTAAAACTACTTCATAAGTGTAATAAAAATGATTCAATTCACTTACATAAGTTTAAATGGTCTAATATTTCATTTTTCCTGATATGAGTGTGATTCATTTGATAAAATTTCAATGATAAATGTTTAGATTATTTTTTTGGTTTTTTAACCATCACAAATTAATTTCATTTTATTTAATATTATTTTTATATATTTCCTACAAAATATTAAATAAGTTAAAATATATTAATTAAAATCTGGTTTGACCTCATTAATATTTTTATGACCATCCTTGAAGGTGGTAATGGAAAATGAAAACTCATTATCTGTAGTGATGGTTTGCATCCATAATTTCGATAATGATTTCATTTCCTTAAATAAGAAGATATGGTAAAATATACTCATATAAGTTATCACATTAGAAATATAAAATTATAGAATCTAAATGATTTTTTAGTTATTATCACTTTATGTATGAATTTGGTTAGGAGAAGGTAAAAGATGAAAAGAAATTAAGAGATGTGTTTTGAGAAAGTTACCTCTTCAATAACACTTCCTCGACGGATCCCTTAAAGAACATGGAATTGTTATTTGGGTGAGACCATAAGAATATAGATGGGAATAGAGTGGGGATGATAGGGTTTTTCAAATATTTTAATATATTAATGTCTTCATAGGATAAATGGTGTTTTTAGGATTGGTATTTATAATTGATGATGGATAGTTTATGTGATTAAATAATGATTATTTTATATTTAATTCCAACCACATTTGGGTGGAATTAATTCAAAAAAAAAATTAATGTTAATTAATTATTTAAATGATTTTTTAGTTATAAAAAATTTAACCACCGATTTGATGTTATTTTGAAGGTATTCAAATATTTTATATTTAAACATTAAGTTGTTTCATTATTTTACCTATATTGTGGTAAATATTTTTTTCCCATGGTAATAAATTAATGAATAAAACTGAAATTTTAATTACTACATAATTTGGAACATATTTTTTAAAAAATGGAATCTATTTTATTAAATTTAATTCAAATATTTTTAATCAAAACCCACAGTTGTGGTGAAAAATCAAGTTTTCAAGAAGTGTATTTTTCAAGGAAAAGATGAATTTATATTAACTGTATAAATAATAATCATCATTGTAAGAGACTAAATTATTATTTAATGATATATTATCTATAATATTATTAAAAAACATTACCCACTAGGGATTATTTTAATTAATTAAAAAGGATAAGCATTATATACTTTAAAATGGTTTTTAGAGAATCCTGTTTTTAAATCCAAAAAAAATTATTGAAAAAAACAGTATAAAATTTATTAAAAAGAATTTATGTGGAATAAATATTAATAAATAAGAATTATGTCACTTCAAATAAAATTAATATCATAATGGTTCTTTTAAATTGTTTAATTTTTTGAAAATAAATAAAATGTTTAGAAAAATCGGTATTTTCACTATTCACTTAAAGCCCAATAATTTTCATAAAATCCAAAATTTTATCCAAATTGAAACCTAATAATATAATTTAAAAAATGAAATATATTTTATGAAATTAAATTTTAAAAGTACCAATAATTAATTATAACATTCACTCATAAATGGCAATAAAATTCATTTTTTAGGAAAATGTATTTTTTGGAAAATAAAATGACATTATTAAAAATCGGAGAGACTATTTAGAAAATATTAATTAATATTATATAAATGAATATAATCGTTATATATTTTATAATTCCATTTATACTATTCATTTTCACTAATTTAATGGCTATGTTATAAATGTCACATTTAAATAATAAAATTGTGTAGTTTGTTTCAACTCAATGTTACGTATCTCATATGATATCAAACATAGTATTTTATTTTAAAACTCTTAGGATGTTAGATTCTCTCCCACCCCCTACCGTAAAAAAATTTCTTCACAATTTGAAATTGAGATCAAAAATTCGGGATTTGACATTTCAATATAAATTTTTTGAAATCCGATTCATAAAAATAATCAATAAAACTTCGACTTCAAAATTTAGAATGGAAAGTAAAAAAGGTCTCCTGAGATAACACATACTATGCTTCCATATAGTAAAACATGGACAAGGAACAGAAATTATAACACCCAATTACTGATATGGAGTAATATATAAAAAGTGTGTGATAAAGATAACCATCACAAATTCTTGTGTCCGTGATAGGTTAATGGGACATTGATTTATGGGTAAGAAAAGTAAAACAATAATGTTATTATTTCAAAAGAAAAATTTATAAAAATTTATGAAATCAATTACTACCAAGACAATAAACATAATGAAATATAATTACATCAATTCTAGAATACAATTCTCATATATTCTCTAAATGATGAGTATTCAAGATGAATTTCTCATACCTGAATATTCAAAATCAAATTTTATGGATCAAAAAATCTATAAAGAAATAACTATATATTCCTACTATATTAGGTAATTAACAAAAACCAAAATAGATAGTATAATATAATGTAATTATCAAAAAATAATAAACCATTATATGATGAAAACCAAATTTAACCCCCAAAATTCCACAGTAATACCAAAATTTGAACATATATTTTTCAATAAATAACAATCATTAAAATTACTCAAAATATTCTAGACTAATATTAAAACAATGAATTAAAAAGTATTTTATCAAATAATCATCCAAGATAAATTTAATATTTTTCTTCAAATAATATCAATTACTCTTAAAGTCTCAATCCAAAATATTTTATCCATAATTATATAATCATTAATATATAATAATAATTTGATTAAATAAACTCTATATACATAAATAATATATGTTTCTAAAATACAATTCATCCTTTATTTCAAAAATAAAGTCTAATAGTATTATATTTAGCTTAATCATATCATTTTCCAAAAATATTGAATATCCTCTCAAATAAAATTAATCACATCATCGCCAAATAATTTTTACAATGCCATGGTTATCTATAGGATAAATAATATGTTCCCAAATAAAAATTATTTTTCATCAATGAAATTATTTAACTAAAAATAAAAGTATCATACTAATCGGGACTTCATGTAGTTCAGTGGTTGGCAACACAACCTTATCACACTTCAATTGCGGGATTGATCCCCATGACCATTCCATATGTGATGGGTTGTCACATGGTATGTGAGATGTCCTTTTCAAAAACTATACTAATGTAATTCATATAAATTACTATAAATGTTAGAAACATCATAAAATATAACCTTATTATATTTAACCTCAATATTTATCTCATACCTTTCATTTTTCATCCCAGAAGACTAAGAACCCATAATTACCTCAAATTCAGAGATCATATAAACCAATTATATTTCCAATACATTTAAACAAGTTCTAACCAAAAGTAAACAAATTCTTCCTCATATAACCTTCTTCATATCAAAAACTTATTGGTAAAATGTGCCTTAAAAATGTTCATCTTTTTTTTCAATTTTCAATGGTATCAATTATTTATAACATATGTTTACAAATTTATAAATATAAAATTTATTATAGAAAAATCAGTGTTCGATGATTCTTATAATATTTATAAAATACCACCATAATTTCAAAAACTCAAGACATAAACATAACCCTCATTCAACTTTTCTAATTAAACCATTACCAATGATTCAAAGTCTTATTCTTTAATACTTCATTCCTACAATCAAATATGTGAATTATATACGTATGATTCATCAATATTAACCAAAATGCTCTATATAGAAGGAGAATAAGATAATAATTCTTTCCTTAAATATAAACATCAGAATTTATTTGATATCTCCTTAATCTTCAACATCCAAAATGTAAATGTTCCAGTCCATTTTGTTTGTTCCCCTTACAAGGGAGTTGGTAAAATTAAGATTTTGAAATCAAGTTAAATAGATGTCATAACCCATAAAATTTTTGATGAAAATAAATTTTGATATATAAGTCAAATAGTTTCCCATAAAGATATTAAAATAATTTGAACATGATTTTTCTATAATAGTGATAATCAAATAATCCTTAAGGGATAAGAAGGTTGTGAATGATCACTTTCCTTCTATCTAGTTAAATGATACATAATCTTTAGAACATCATTAAAACATGAAATGAATTATTACATGTTAAAAACTAAAATATCCCCTTAAATATAATACCCACAGAAACTATATATTACAATAACCTTCAAAAACATTATACCTAAATCGATTACCATTCCAAAATCCAATCTCAAAAATATCATTAATCTTGTAGAAATATATAACTTTAAATAGAAAAAGGGGTGTTTAAGACTTAGAACATATAATAATATTTAAATTTAAAAACATGATTCTGAAATACATATCTCTTATGAAACCATCCTAATATCTAATTTTATCTAAACCTTACTTATATAAAAACTATAAGGACTTGGCCTTAAGAATTACATATTATAGTGATGTTAATCTAAAATTCACATTATTACAATCTCGAGGATCTTCTCTATTTAGAGTGATGGAGAATTAGGATGAAATATTACATATTAAACCCATAAATTAAAATTGAAAAATTAAACATAGTATCCATTTTTCGTAAAATAAACGTATTCAAAAGAAACTTGTTTTCTCTTTATGAAAAATCGTCATAATTTTCCCTCTGATCTCATCCTCGTTCTTAATATTCATTAAAAACAATGAATAAAAATTTAAAACATGGTATAAACACAAAAATATAAATAAGAGACATAAATAAAAGAATATTTTATCCTAGTTAAAACCCATAACAACATTTTAAGAAATCATACCATTTTACCCTGAAAAAGGAATCATTTGTTCAAAGGGATCATTATATTACCTTTTTTAAATCAATCGATGTCAATGAAAAGTCATTTCAGGGAATATAAAATATAAGTAGGTAACTTGGGATAATATTTCCTATATCACTCCTATAAATGGATTTAATAATATCGTCAACCACTAACTCTGGAGTACCCAATGCATTTGAGGTTATAATGTAACCATCGATCCTTGGTTTATCATGGTACAACCCATCCGTGGTTAATACTGTAACCACCCTTCCATGATTTATCACAAAACCACCCATAATTAGTTTATAATGGAACCAATATTAATAATAAACAATTCCCAATAACCATATCATAAAAATAAATCATGAAATATTTCATCATAAAAACATTCGCTTGAGAAAATAGACTTTTACTTTCGAAACCAATCATTATGAAAAAACTGCGCATATACAATGGAAAAAAATTCAATAAAATTAACTATATAAACATTTAAATTAATAATAAAAATATTAAGTCAAAATTATGGCATTAAATTCAATTAATGTCATTAATATTATAAGAACATTCATTTTTCCTTAAAAAACACTAAAATAATATTTTTTTTAAAGTCCCTTACGTAAAAACCTAAAAAGATCCCTTTTGAAAAAATTTGATATAAAATATAAAATTTCCATTTTAAAACATTCATGTACGTGTAAATATATTAATAAAATTAATTTCAAAAGCATTGTTATTAGAGAGAAATATTTGTAGAATAAATCCTTAAAATATTTAAAATGGTGCTTTTTGTTTAAGAGTCCATTGTAAATATCATATCATTGAAGTAAGTATTAATCAATGAATTTATTATATGTATATACTATAAATCCACATAATAAAATTTCAAATAAAATATGTGGTAATAAAAATCCATTTCACCGTCAATCTTATCCTGACATAATCAATGAAGTATAAGGTCAACCTAAATAATAAAAATTGGATTAAGAATTCCCTTACCATAAGGTAATATTTTTAATCATATGCCCCATGAATGAATGAAAATTAAAATAAATTTAAATATAATGATACTAATTATATTCATGATATTAAACATTAATGGTTCAATATATATACACCTCAAAAATTAATATAGGTTCATTACATCAATATTTTCCTCAAGGTAAGAATATTAAGAAAAAGTTTATTACTAAATTTTTGTAGCATAATGCTAGTACTTACAGATTCCAAAAATAGATTATAGAGAGATAAAGGTGTATATAATAGTTTTAATATCAAGTATAAAGTGATAGGGATGTGTAAAATTATATCCCATCATTATTAATTGTAAATAAAATGCATAAAATAAATAAGTCAGTTGAATGGAAAAGAAGAGAGAGAGGTATACCTTAACTTGTGTCCGAATGTGTTCTGAAATTGGCCATAATGTCATGTATATTTAAATTAGATTAATTAATTACATAGTTTATAACATATTCTACATATATTTGATTTATAATAATTTTATTATGTTCATTTATGAACATTTTGGTTAGTTATGATGTTCAATTTCGTTGATTTGGGAGTGTTTGTTTCATAGTTTAATGGTTGGTTCAATTGAGAATAATTAAGAAAGTTCATGTAAAATGGGAATAATACTACATAATTTGGATTGAAATTTTATTAATTAAATTATATTTTTTAAATTTTAAAATATATCCACTTCTTTCTGACATTAGGATGATTTATTTGATAAAATGTTAATGAACTATGTTTAGTTTATTTTCACAATTTTTTCGACCACCATGAATTCATTTCATTTTATTAAATATTAAGTTTATATATTAGTTCCAGACCATTAAATTGGTTAAAATATAATTATTATAATCTTATTTATCCATAATAAATTTTTTATGACCATATTTTAAGGTGTTAATGGATAATAGAAACTCATTATCCATTTAGATGGTTAACCGCCGTAATTTCGACATTTGTTCCTTTTCTTTGAATAAGAGGGGATCATAAAAGTGAGGAATATATGATAATACATTATATATATAATATTTCATTATATACTAGATTATATACTTAATATTACTTTATGGATTAATTTTTTGGGGATAAGTTACAACAATAAAAGATTTTAATATATGTGGTTTGATAATGTTGCCTCTTGAATAAGAACTCATTGAAGGATCCCATTAGAAACATTGAATTGGTCTTTGGGTAAGACCATTATAACATAATAGTTGAAATAATTGGAATAATAGGGTTTGGAATATATTTTAATACCATCAATTCTAGTGATTAGAGAGGGGGTGGTGAGGAGTGGTATTTATACTTGAGGAAAGGCAGTTTTAGGTGATTAAATATTGATTATTATATATGTAAATACGACCTCATTTTGGTGGAATTAATTAAATAAAAATAGGTTGGTAATAAATGTTTTAATTTAATTTTTAGGTTCTATGAACACATAATCCAATATTTTAATTTTTTTATTTTTAGGTATTTGAATCATTTACCTTTTAACATTAACAGGTTTCATTATATTACATATGCCACAAAAATTATTTCTTTTTACCATAATAACTTTTTTATTCATAAAAATGAATATATATACTTACTAAATGATTTGGAAGTTATGAATAATAATATTTAATCCATTTTACCAAATTCTTTTGAAATAAATTTATGATTTAAATTCAAAACAAAACCCAGAGACATAATGAAAAAAGTGGGTTTTCAAGTAGCGTAATTTTTAAAAGAAAAAGATTTTATATTTACTCTATGACTAATAATAATAAATTAATGAAAATAAATTAATATTTTATGATATATAATCTATTAATTTCATTTAAAACATTCTGAACTATATTTTATATTAATTAATTTAAAAGTATAAACATTATGTGCATTTAAACAGTTTTCATAAAATTTCTATTTTTAAAACGAAAAATAAACTTATTCTAAAATATAATAAAAATATGATTAAAAATAATTTTAGTTTATTAAATATATCAAAATAATACTAATGTTACTATAAATCAAATTAAAAACATAATGGGTCCTTTACAAAAATCTGGATTTTTTCCTATTCTCTGGAAAAACACTATATTTTAAAAAATACCAAGATTTTACCCAAAGTAGAACATGATATTAAAATTTAAAATAAATTATTTTTTAAATTATTTATATTAAATAAAAAAAATATTTATAATATTCACTCTTAATGTATAATAAAACCCATTTTTGATGAAAATGTATTTTTGAAACGTAAATTGAATTTACTAAATTTTTGGGTGATTATTTAAAAATAATTAATAAATAAATTAACAATGAGTAAGAAAATTATATATTTAATAATAACATTAATTATTATCATTATCTATAATTTAATGGATAGGTTATAAAGGTCAAATTTAAATAATAAGATTTTGTTGTTTGTTTAAGATTAGATTTGTGTATCTTGTATTCTTTTGAAGTTATTAATATATATTAAAAATAATATGATTCTAAAAAGTAGTAAATTTTATAGTTAAACGTCCATGAGATTCAAAATAACTCTCACTAAGACATAATTTCACATGCTTGAACCAAATATATATGTGTTTATCAAGTCTATGACACTAACTCTTCTGACCAAATGTCTAACTAGTATCTAAAGATCTCCCCTTAGAATGTATGAGAATTTTTGTTTCTTTGAAACATGACCAATAATGTCAATAAGAACACAAAATATCATATATATGAGTTGAGTGTGAACTCAATATTAATTTCCCAATGTCTTAGAAAAATATCAATGAATTATTTAATTTGATAATGAAAATTCTAATAAAAGATAAAAAAAATTAATTCGATTTTTTTTCAAATTGATTATTTATAAAACCTTTAAACCAAAATATAAAATCAATGAATATATTATGGCTTATAAATAAGTCATTTTCATATAAAACCCATAAAATATGGTAAAGATTTTATATCTCATTTTAAAATTGAAATTTTACTTCAAAAGAATCCATTTTTAAAAATGACATGTTTTTTCCAAAAAAAATTCCAATAAAAACTCTATGTTTTAAAAAAATATTTAAAACACTATGTTTCCCTGAATCCCACTATAAGCCTCTATTTTATATAAAATACATTCATGATCAATTATTTATCATCACAATCAAATCAATTTAATCCAATTATAGTTAACATACCCTTGTGTGTACTATGTTTTCCCTCATTCACATTTCCCACATTAATCATTCCAATTTAACATAAAAATTAATGTGGTGTTTAGTTTTTTACTAAGATTATTCCAATTATGGATCACCTAAAAAGGTACTATTTACCTCTCTTATTTACTATGAATAAATGATTGAGGTTATATAAATTTTCTCAAAAAACAAAATTTATCATTCAAATTCACATTGAAGTATTATTCAATAAACATTATTTCAAATATATATCTCAATTACAACCCATGTCTTATGTATTTTCACAAAATCAATTTATCGTAATTAAATATTTCAAATAAAATATGGTTTTATCTAAAAACATGGATAATCAAAACAATTAATGATCATAAAAATCAACTATAAATAATTAATTCACAAATATCATAAAAATTATCAAATCTACGTATGAAGGTATTAATTCTAGTATTATTTTAAAATTATGAAAATGGATATAATTTTAAGGTAAAATATTATGTATTCTCATAAAAAACCCCTTGAATCGAAATTATATATCTAACAAAAATAAACCTTATTATAGTGAAATTAGATATATAATATTCCAATTTTTCTTAATCCATTATAGAATGGCCACATGATATTATTTTTACAATACTTCATAGTATCTAAGATGTGGAATGAATATTATGTAACATGGGAATCAGAAATATGGAACTCAATAGTTTATATGTGTAGATGAATAATATTCATATGGATATTATTATAAACAGTTACATAGCCATGTTCCACATTGGCATGTCAAAAATCCAGTTTAGCACGACCCATTCAAAATTTAGTAAATATATTTTATTTATACCCCAAACATAATGACATAAAAAGATTGAAGTTTCTATAACAAAAACACTTCACAAAATAATTTTTTATCTGACATATGTATATATATAAATACAGACATTCTATATGCCATAATTTTATTCCACTACTTTACCCCCAATAACCATTCATCAAATCCATAATTTGGAATTATATAATTTATTAATCAAAACAATGGAGAGAGTTTATAAATAAGATCATGTCATAAAACACTTTTAATTTAAAACTAACACATATTATTCTATATAAATATTGTATGGAAACCCAAATTAAAATGAGACAAATAATCTCATTAATTTCTCTACATCCCATATAAAATCTTTATAATTCATTATAAAAATCATCCTCAATTAATACTCTATTCTATCAATTTCATAAACCATAAAATCAAATTCCATTCAAATCCCCAATTCCTTCAAGATAATACCCATGTTGTACTGCCGCTATTAATATCCATCTAACAATATTTCATTTCTTTATTTCATATTCATAATAAATCCATTTTTTCAGGTAAATTTAAAAATCAATAAAATTAAATTCTAAATACTAATTTTCTAAAATTTGTTTGAAATTAAATCCATAAATAAAATGATAATAAATTATTTAAAATAACATATCTATATCTATTATTAATGAGAAATAAACCGACTTATTTCTAGGATTTGATTTTCTAAACTACAGAATAATATAACTTTAATAATCACATGATTTGAAAATAAAATCTTCTCAAAAAATAATAATATATGTTCACATTTTAATCTCAAGAAAACATTGACAAATTTTCTAATTTCATTATCTAAATCACTAATTATAAGATCTTGGGCATTCTTGGAGGTAGGAAATTGGTTAAATTTTTGTTAAACATGATTTTATATGGCCAAAAAAGTTGTACACGGGTGTATGGGGGATTTTTAGAGTGTTTAGTGGGCGTGGGACATGAAAGGTGGATAAAGAAGTCCAAATAATGTATAGTTCATGGTTGGAGGATGGTTAGTACAAATAGTGGTCCTGGCCAGGGGAATATGTGGAGCCAAACCTCCACTAGAATAAAGGTTAGCACATGGCCTCCACATGGTTTTCCAAACCATGATGGTTTTCCAAGAAACTGTGTGACTTGGTCCCTCTTAAAGATAGTTAGATTCATGGTTGTGCACAGTTTGGCCAACCCTATGGCCAAATTATTTGGACCATAAAAAGTGGGAATTTCTAATATTTTATCATCAATATTTAAGTGTTCTAACCTGATTTTCTCCCATATTCCTCCCCCAATTGCTTGGGTGGTTAACCAAACCATCTTATAATTCCAAGATATGATTCCACTTCAATTTTTAGTTGTTTTGAGTATGGTTTGGTGATAATTGAAGCATCATGTGTGTCTAAAACTCTTATTTCATCTATATTTTGAAATATTTCTGCTAGAATTGTTCCTCTTATTTCAAAGTGCTAAAACCCACTTTTCCAGTTGATTCATTGATGGGTATTTGATAGTTGATTGATTTCTAATATTGGGATCATTTTAAGAGATGGATTTTATTCAATCATGAGGTGGGTGTTCTTATTTATTTTTTCCATACTCTTGTTGTGTTATATGAGAATGTAGTTGTGTTATTTTTCCAACTTGATGTGTTTTGATGCCTTAGGTTTAGTAAAGTTATTTAGAACTTATATTGAAAAGTGAGACCATTCACAGACAATTTTGGGTTTGTTTATGATGTGATACCAAACCTAGGGCTACCCATGGGGTATGTTGCACCCTTAAAATGGTGAAATAAATTGGTAAACATTCGAATAGGTGAAATTTGAGAGGGAGTGGGTTGTAAATGGTAATCATGTATGTTTTCTTGGTTAAAGGGTAAATTTAATTGATTAGATGTCATATTTTTTTAAATTCCCAATGAGATTTTTTAATGGTTTAAAATATTTATTTATTTTTTACCCATCTATGGTTTATAATGAAGGAATTGATTTTTTTAAAGTGATTAATGTTTTTAAATGAGGATTTGAGATCAAATGATATTGAAAATGGGGTTGTTATTAATGGATTTTAAATGATAATTTGAAATGGGGTGTGTCCCCTTTCTTGTGAAAATGATTTATTATTGTTTTGAATAGTTGGAAATAGAAATGAAAGTCTTTGGGCATGTTTTTTCTCAAAGAAGAATCTCATTTTTAAATGGGTGGATTTAATATTTTTTTTCAAATTAGTATTTTTAATGGTGTTTTATACAAAAATATATTTAAGGGTCTGTTTCAACCATAGCAATTAAAATAATGTGTGGGTAGGAGATGTAGAACCCATAATGACTATATTGGCATGATAAAAAAAATAATGTACTAAATGATGAATTTTCTTAGTGGATGATATAACATGAGGGTGTGTATGGAAAAACGGTATATGTATAATGTGATATGCCTTGTAAGTGAGATATGAATGATGAGTTTTGTTTGTAAATGATAAAGATGTTTAATTATTATGGTTTGTGTTTATTAAATATGTTATGATTAAGGATGCATATTCATATGGATTTATTATACTGTGGTGAACTAAACATGAGGATCTACACCAACAGATCGGGTTAGACTAAGGAACTAAACACCACCCATATAATGCACCAGTCTGGTAGTCGGACTAAGGTTGTATTCCCCTAATCATTTCATAGGATGTAATTACCCTGACCAAGGATCCAACATTAATTTTATGTATTATGGATTCAGGATGTCAAAATGAGGCTCTTTACAATCCAATGAATTTTCATGTCATGGGTTGGGATGTCAGAATAAATCTCTATACTTCCCAGAAATGAAGACATGACTTGATTAATAGTCCAAGTCTCTTGGGTATATTGATAAATTATGATTAGTGATAGACCCCTTATGATTTAAAAGTGTGTAATCCTAATTATATATCTCAGGCTTCACAAGAAATAGGAGCTAGTTTAGTTGGTTGGTTGACCCAAGATAACTTTATGGATAAAATGGTATGTTAGTAATCATTTAAATTGGAAAACTATTTCTTGGTAAAATTTGGTTAAATGGGTAATTGTAAAATGTGAATCATTTTCTGTTCATTTTCATTTTTAATCTTGAAATTTTACCCCTTCATTAAACATTGAAAAGACTGGTTTTTTCTTTAGAAACCATTCGTGGTGGCTTATTAAGTTGTACTCATAGCCTACTCAGGCCTCCATGGAGCATGGGTACTCGAGTAGAAGCTATTTGTTTCTATTACAGGTCTGGGATAGGAACCCGGTTTTTGGTTTATATAATGGTTATTCGGTTGGAGCATGGGATTTCAGGATTGGGTTGAGACTCAGTACTATGTTTGGGATCTTTTTTGGTTTTAGAACTACGCAATTAATTTTTATGACTTCCTAAGATGTTGTGTATTCATTATATTGTTATAACACATCCTACTTGTATAATTATATGATTTTTCTCTATGGTGTCCTTTTAATTGTTCCTGATGATCATTAAATCGGTTGATATTATTTATTTTCTGGTAATACATTAATAAGTGGGTATAGTCTCAACAATGTTTCTCCATAGACTCATGTTACTAGTCGGCAGCCTACGGAATACTGGGAGGCATCCCTTAGGTCATGTGATGACCCAGATCGAGGTACCAGATATAATGGCCACCAATTCAGGGACATTACAATGTTTTATTATACCCATTTATCTTTTATTACTATTTTGTTCATGGTAGACAAGATAATAAGATTTTTTAGGGCATGGTAATGAGATCATGTCTGGGTTCTTCAGACCCAGATTGGAGGAAAAACACAAGTTTCCATTGGTGTGAAATGATGTTCTATTTTTTGATTTTACAGTTGGTTGATATTTACACCTCAAGTGGTGAACATGGATGTGATGTAGTTGATTTATGTCATTTTTTATTCTGGACTAGTATAGAAAGAGAGGGTGTGTGGTTTCATACATTATGATAGTCATATAATACTGATAGGCCATCTTTATATTTCTTATTTTTATTGTTCATTGGGATTTACATAATGGTAGTATAATTTTCTACCTTTGGACTATGACGTTTTATCTTTCTTTGAAATTTTTATTAATTAAAATTTCATGAAATGTGAATTTGAATAAATTTGTCTCTATTCAAATGTAGGTTTTAAAAAAAAGTTTTATAAATTCTAAAATCTTTGGATTTGAAAGGGAAATCATCGAAATTTTAAAACCATGGGTTCTAAATGGTAATGTTTAATTTATAATAGAAATGGAAAATGATGGCACTATAGGAACCCATGAAATTTTTACCCTTATGGTTTTGATCGGACCCTATTTATGGGTGATTGGTAATGTGAGAGTTCCCTAGTTTGAGACCATAGTTTTATTTCATGAGGCTTTGTTAGTTTTTTTACATAGTAAATGATATTTTGTTGTTGTTCCCTCGATACGGTTCTGACCTTGGGTTTTTTTGATGTTTTCCGGTAATATGGATGTGGAAACTCTGTTGGGTTAAAACCATGTGAGGCATGTTTTTGATCCTAGAGTGGGTGTTAGGATTGTGGGGATGATGTGTGTGTATGGGTATCCTTGGTGTGAACCATAGAGTAAATATTTTTGTGGGTTTGTTAGAAACCGTGTGTTTTGGAATGGGGGATGGAGTGTCTCCCATGAGCAGCAAGTTGGTTAAGGTCTGAAGTGTGTGGTCTATAGGGGGATCTAGTAGCCTTTTCTTAATGTAACTCCATTATAGTAAGTTAGTAACATTTTACCTTTTATGATGACCTGTAAGAAAGGTCACATGAGTTTTCTAGTTCTTTTGTGCATTTATAGAATTGGTTAATGTTTTAGACCGTCGATGTGGATCATGGAGGGTCATGTATCGTGTGGGTTTGGCTTGAAGTTATTAGTGGGGAAGGTAGATTGTTTTGTGTGATGTGACATGAGTTGGTGTTATGAGTAGACAGTCTTGGTAAATCTATTGTATCCTTGTGGGAGGTTGGACTAGCATTATTGGTGCCTTAGGGTGTGAGGAATTATTGGGTGATTCAAATGTGGAATCAATTCATAGTTGGTGATATTAGATTTGGTAAAAGTGCATGGTTATGCCTTATTTAATTATCAAGGAGATGTTGGAGTTCTTATGGTTGAATGCATGGTCTGTTTTGGAAGAGGCTATGTTATTGAGAGACTTTTCCTATGGCTATTATGGTGTTTGATGTGAAAATTGATGATGATTTTGTGTAAACAAGACAAGGGTGACCATGGAATGGGTGGAAACTTTTTGGTATAAAAGAGACACCTAGGGAGGTGGTGTTCACATGTTTGGGATTGGTTTCACGAATGATTTTGTTATAATGTTGACAATTCCTCAAGTCCACTAAGGATGAATAGACATGAAGCATGGTTAGAAATTTATGTGGGGGGGGGGTTGGGCATAGCTCTGGTTAGGTAAATCTCATGTGAGCTAGAATTGGGTATAGTTTTTGTTCATGGGATGGTGTGATAGCTCAAGGGTTCTAGGGAGTCCCACATGTGAGCATGTGTTGGGAAGGAATGATATCATTGTGGTGGGTTAATTGGTGGCTCAGGAAAAGTGTTTTTCATTAATCTATGCAATAGAAAGTGGTATGAATTGGTTATGAATGATAATGATCTGTTATGGGTTAATGTGGTGGTTGTTCTATTTCATAATTGATCACCAGGGCCGTTTTTGAAGGACTCATGTGGTGTGATGGAAATGGTAAAAAAGAAATTTTTTTATCATGGTCTATTAGCTAAGGTTTATAAAGTGGTGGTGATTTTTTGTTAGAAATCCCTTCATGATTTTGGTTATTTATTGCTGAGGAGATGTTGAAGGGAAACACAGTCTAATACTTTTGGAATTTTATGTTTCCTTAGGGTGAAAGGTGACATCAGTGATGGATAGTTTGTGGTGGCATTCTTCGAAGATTTTTTAGAATACTATTAACTAGTGAAGATCATGTCCAATATCTTGAAACTGGACGGGGTAATCATAGAGAGATCATTATTTACTCCTAGCTACCTAAAAGTGTTTTGTTTGGAAACAAACCCTCTTAGAGGTTACACTCATAGACGAAAATTTGTTTAGCGGGGTAGTGGGAAGTTCACCATATACTAGTTGTGGGAGAGGTCCTCCGGATGGACCAGATATCGAAATATTCCACGAGTTTAGCTCTCATAATTAAAAAATGGGTAGCATTTGGTTATGTTTGGTTGTTCTGGTGGAAGCTAGAATGACACATACAACTTTTATGGTTAATACTATGATAAAAACATGAGTCACAGTGGTTGTATTTACATTAGAAAATTAGTGATAATGATGCTTCTAAGGTGTGGATTTGTATATAAGTCACCTATGTGTAGCGAAGGATCTGGACTGGATATGGGGGCATCTGGATACTGATAAGAAACTCATGGGGTATTTTTTTGGTTCCATGGAGAATTCTACGTTTTCCTTCGATGTGGTAGTAGATTGATCTGAGGGGTGTCTTTGGGATTGGTATGGTTTTAAGAGAAATATGAGTATTTTCATCAGAAATTTTTCGTTGGTGATGTATATATAACAATGGTTTACAGAGAAAAAGAATATATTATGGATATTTTTACTAGAGGTTGGGAATAGACATTGGAAGGTGCATGCAGATGATGGAGTCACACGATAAGGGAAAAGGAATCACGTCCTGGTATAGGGGTGATAAGCCAACAGTATATGTTGAGAGCCAACAGAGTGAGTCAACTGAAATGGGATGACTCATTTGGGTAGAAGGGGAACAGAAGTTGTGGTCTGTGTGCCACCACTAGTTAATATTGGAATGGTAAGTGCATCCCTATAATGGGAATCCATTTTTTTAAGAAGAACTAATTATTCCTTATTTGAGATATGGATAATGAGAGCATGGCCAATTCAGGTAGTTTTTTCAACAAGGATGAAAACCATAGTTGGGTGGAGTTCTCATGGATTTTGGGTGAGGTGAGTTGGGAAACACATCAGGTAAGTTGTGAAAGTTGAGTTGAGGTTATGTTGGTCTTTTTCAATGAGGTAAGTGCTCCCCAATAGAAAGTGGTGATGGGGATATAAATTGTATGGTGGGGATCAGCATAGTGGGAAAATGGTCAGTTGATGAGGTGAGAAATGTTATGGGATGGATGGTATTGAATGAGTATCATATTGGTGTTTTGGGTAAGGTAATGATCGTTATCTTTGGGTTAGAATAATTGAGTACCTTGGGTAAAGGTTATTATTTGGTTGTACTACAAATGGTCTGAAATAGTACGAGGCCATTGGGGATCAATTTCCATTCCAATGTACGATGGGAAATATGGTTGGAATATGTGTGTTTTGATGGTCACACCAATATTAGTTCACCATTAGAATTTTACAAACTAGGTGATATGGTGACAATATATTTAGGCCATGATTTAGGGAGTGGATCGAACTGATGGTGTTTCAATTGGATCTCCAATTGTATTGTACTTATTTTTATTATCCTCTTGTACAATGGTTATGTGACATTACATAAAACATTATTTTGTGTTTTATGTTGGTAAAGATGATATTATGTGGATGAATATTCACGGAACATTGAGTTTGTGATTATGAATAACGGTGGTGGGAATGTTTTGGAGTAGGAATATTTCGTTGGACCGAGTGTTGTTATAGTACTGTTTAGTTCAGGGAGAAATATGGAAGACATCATTTGATAGGTGGGGTCATGAATGACTTTTGGACCAGGATTATTAGGGATTCATTATAAGTTAGGGTGATGGATGTGTTGTTATAATGTGTGGATGTTTCAAGGTCTGAAATTTATTATAGGTATGTTATTGTTCAAATTTTTCCTAAACATACTTTTTTATGGATTATGAAGTGGTTCATGGTGTATGGAGAGTTTTTTTAGTGTTTATAGGTTATGGGATATGAAAGGAGAAGAAAAGACACCAACCATTGTATTGTGCACATTTGTTGCATGGTTAGTAGAAATATTGTGCCTAGCTAGGTGAAGCCATGCATCCCAACCTCCTATCAGGAATATGTCGGCACACAGGCTCTGCATGGCTAAACAATGTGTGGGTGCTCTATGAAACAGTGTGGATTGGCCCCTCTTAGATAGAGGGAGACACACAGTTGGTTCATGGTTTGCAAAACCATGTGGCCAAACCATGTGGCCCTTAAAAAGTGGTAATTTCTTGTTTTCCCCTCTAATGATTTATGGTTTCCCACCCTATTTTCTTCTATATTCATCTCCCAAAATCATTAGAGATGAACCAAATAAGAATTCCATGTTATAAAATGTAGATTAAATATGATTTCAATTTTTTATTTTGAATGGTCTTTTATTCCAATATGAAAATTTTAATGTTAGTTGGGTCCATAGTAATAAAAATTACATGTGTTTTAGTGATATATAACCCCTAAAAACTATGATGGAATGTTAAAATGGTTATTAAATGAAATAAATGATGAATTTTCTTATTTGATGTTATATCATAAGTAGGGGTTTAGGAAAATGTTATATATTTTTATGGTATATTCCTTATAAGTGAGACATATCTGATGACTTGCATATGTAAATAAAAATATATGTTTAATCACTATGGTTTTTATTTTGGTAACTATTCTATGGTTAAAGAATATTGTGAAAATTTATTGATGGTAGTGTTGGGTATTGAACATGTGGATCTATACCCACGGGATAGTTTAGACTAAGGATTTAATCCCCACCCTTATAATGCATTGGTTAAGGAGTCACACTAGGATCTATTCCCCTAAAAGTTTCATAGGATGAGACTACGTGGATTGAGGTTCGCACATTAGTGTTATGTATTGTTTAGTTGGGATGTCGAATAAGGGATATATTCTATCAAACATATGTTCATGGAATGGGTTAGGATGTTCTACATATGCTTTATTCTTCCCATAAATGTGGGAATGACTTGATTACTATACCAAGGCTCTGAGGTATATTGATAAATTGTGATTAGTAGCTTCCCCTTGTAAATTAAAAGTTGGTAACCCTTATGCCCCGACTTAGGATTCCAGTGTAACTGGGGATTTTTTATTTTTTTAGGTTGACCCTAGAGAACTTGATAGATAAAATGTTATATTAGTAATTGTTTAAATTTGAAACCTTCTTCTTGATAAAATTTTGTTAAATGGGTAATTGTTAAATGTGAAATGTGTTACATTCGTTGTTAGGTTTATTCTTCCACTTTTAACCATACATACACTATTTTATGGACTGGTTGTTGTATTAGAAAATGTCAGTCATGGCCTAATGATTTGTACTCACATTGTACTCAGGCCTCCATGGAACTTGCGTTCTTGAGATGAAACTATTTCTTATGTTAGAGGATTACGATAGGGACATAGTGTTAGGATTATATATGGGATATTGGGTTGTAGAATCGAATGTCAATACTAGGTTGGGACTTTTACTATGACTAGGATCTTATTTTGGTTTGGGTAATATACATTTTATTTATATGACTACCTGATGTGTAGTTTATTCATCATATTGTTTCAATATGTGCTACTTGGTTGCTTATTGGATTTTTTTATATGTTGTCCATTTATTTTTTCCTAATAGTTATAATTTTTGTTGCTATTATTTATATTATTTTTTTACTCAAATATGTGGGTATACTCTCCCCAACATTTCTCCATAGACCCACGCTACTTCTGGTCCTCCTATGGCATACTAGAAGGTGTCCCTGAGGTCATGTGACTACCCAGATTGGGGAATAGGATTTAGTGGACACTGGTTCGTGAAGGATAAAATATGTAAACTCGTACACATTTGTGTTGCAATTCTTTACACTATAGGAATTTTCATCCCTGTTAAATAAAAAATTATTCTTATCCTCAATACAATTTGACCCCCATTCCATATGTGAGATTACCTTTCCCATGTAACTTATTAAATAATCTCGTTTTACCATGAAACTCTTAATAATTCTAATATTTCATACTCTGGGAATAATTTTCATTGAATCTATATTATGAATCCCAAATTTCATTTAATAAATTTTTGGTTTCAAATCCAACATCTATTTATTCAAAAAATAATTTTTTCAACGAAAATTATTCTAGACATTATGAATTTATATACAACATTGTGAAAATACCAACTGATAGGATAATTCAACAATCCACTACATGGTATAAAATGAACATGCATACTATAAAATTAATGTTTATTACTTTCTAAACCAATGGTGTTCATTCCTTGGTGACACATTCAAAAATACATGATTCACAACATAAAACATCATGGTTTTTCATCATCAATGATTATTATAGTACTTATACTAAATCTGAGTTCAAATGAAACAATTATAAATTAATTTAAATTGATTTATTATCTCTTTCAGTAAACTATGGATTCTTTTACCATTCCTAATCCCACAAAAATATGATTCACATGGATGACCACATAGTGATTCAAAAGGTTTTATATGGATTTGAAAATGATAAATTCAATAATAAAATAACTCAAACAAGGATAAATAATCCTCTTAATTGTTTCTAAATTATAGAACACATATTCAAATAATATCTTCTAGAATTTGAAAAAGTCATTTTGGTTACCCATCTACCAATGTTTCTTAAGTTAAACTCATCCACAATTGTGTCCCTAAATCATTTTAAAGTCTCTTATAAAATATAAATATAAACATGTCCTTATCCAAGGAAAATACATCAGAATACCATGGTGTCTACCATGAAATTTCACATAAATTTTAAACAGATCATTAACTGAATAATTTTCCCAAATATCTAGAAAATGGATTAATTTTATAGGATAGTTCACCACTACCCAAAAACCCAAATTACATTATTATAACCTTCGTAACTGAATCACAAAATAAATGAAAACATCTTACGACTTTCATGTTAGATAATTTCATTATTATAATAACTACAATACTCATTTTATGATAAATTGTACTTCAAACTCTTATAATCTATATTCCTAATAAATTCCTCACCAAAGAAGTAATGCCTCTAGTTTCTCAATGCCTGAATATTATAATATAACTCAATATATTTATTTATATATTTTTTTTGGGACTCAACGACTTATTCCCATATTCCAACACTCAACCTTTTTATATAAGAACACATCCTTACACTAATAATGTTTTTCATTGTCAACAATATAAAAAAATTCAAATTCAAGAAGTAACAAAATAATGACTGGTTTATGTCAGTTTTTAAATTCCTCAAATAATTCATGTAACTTTTAATTATTAGTAAAATTCACGCCCATCAGATTTAATATCATCAAAAGGGCATCGTATTTTTAAGAAGTCATGAATGAATATCCAACAATATCTCATAAAACATAAATAACTTCATATCCAAAATAAATTATTGAGTATTCCACTATACATAACCAACCCTAACTTCATTGGAACAACCCAAATTTCATTTTCTAAAAAATAGGTTAAATAAAATTTAATACAAGAATACAAAAGTTAAATTTCAATAAAATCTGTTACAAATTATACCTATAAAGTTTTTTTAAATAGTTATCTTGTTCATCAAAATACCATTTGTGTTTCATGATTATAATAATATATCATCTTAAAATACCACCATGAAGGAATCAAATTTTTATGTATTTTCTCACTAATTATTATATCATTTTATTTGAAATTGTAATTCTAAATGAAATTATCAAAAATCAATATTTCCCATATCATTATAAAAATTTATTTTTTATAATTTAATCTATTATTACAAATAAATGATGATATAAAAAATAATTTTTATCCATGGAGATGTAATGATCTCCCTTCATATAGAAAAGAATCTCATTAATCAATATAGGGGATATTTTTTATTTTTTATCACCAATTTTATAAACTGATAATCAATGGATAAACATAAAAGAACAAAAATGCTAATAAAAAATAGAATTGGTGTTTCCCAATGAGAAACACATAGTTGATTAATCCATTATACTCAAATTAGTTTATCTAAATCTATAGTATAATTTACATGAAAATAAACATATTATTTGATGGTAATAAAATATGTGTTTTTATATATTAAATGAATGAAAAACATAATATCACTACTTAGTGATAATCTTGATGTTATACTCATGAAAAACAACTCATTCCATCAGAACAAGAGAAAACATCACTTATCAAATCACTTTATTGATATATGTAATAACTATTCTCAATGGAAAAATAATGATCCAAAATGACTATCTATTGGAAGAAATTTAGTAGAATGAATATCCCACTCTCACGTCAATGTGTGGTAGTCTCATTCTAGTTACATAAAAATAAATTCAATAATAATAGTTTATTTTAACGTTTAATTTACTCATAAAATAAATCTCGATAATCAAATTAAACATTTCAATCCAATGTATTGAAATTTCAAGTGAGTTTTCAATATCACTTATCTTTATCAATAATGATGAGAACCTATAAAATTGTCAAATACTTTCACAAAATTGTGTATATATCAAAACATAATGAGACATCAAAACAAATATTAAACCTAATTGTTAAAAAATTGATGCATAGATTAATTAATGTGATTATATAGAATTAAAAAATACTATCATAATAATATAATCATTCAAAATGGTACTATTATGTATGTAGGGTTTTGCATAAATTTTTTCCTCCTCTGATGCCTCATTATTAGTAACGAGTTGTCCGTAACTATTCAAATCCATTAGCCTTTTCTCTTTGAGAGGACTCTTACTCTAACATGATTCATTGAATCACTCTTTTTCTTTCAACCCACTAAAATTATTTACTGCAACACTTTATAAGATGATCCACCGTTATTTTTTTATAAAAAATTCCATAATAATTCTTTAAGTGACCCACTATCCAAAAATATATTCATGAAATGGTTGGGATAATTATTTTGATGTTTAATGTTAAACATTTCCTATCAATAAGAAAACTATCTTCCTCTCTCATAAATAAGAGTGATAATATAATACTAAATTTTTTTATTCAAAATAATTTACTCTCCCTTTAATATCCATTGAAATAATTTATTCCTCCTACTAGAATATTAACCATTTGTGTGGGAGGAATTTAGAAAACTTTCAAAGGGTGGTCACCGATAATTACAATAGAGACCTCAAAATATTAGTTTCTAAACTGCTCAATAAATCCCCCCAATGAACCCTCACTACCATAAGGTAACCACCCATAAAATATCACCCTCGTATAATCCCCCATGTGAACATTTCTCTTAAAACCCACCATTTACCCCCTTATTCGGATCATTCCCCATTCCCCTAATCATTTACCCGCACAATGAAAAACCATACCCCCATGCACTCCACCTACCATAAAATATATCCCTCACCCCCAACCGACGAATAAACCCTTGAACACCCTCAATATCCCCCATGTTATTGATTTTCATAAACCACACCCTCAAACATTTTACAACAAATTTTGAAGCATCTAGAACCCTTGTGAGACTCTTCTTTGTCTGATGACTATCCAAATGTTCTATGACCTTTATTCTATTAATTTTTTAAGCCTACCACCCAAGTGTGTTTGATAAAATACATTTATAAACTATATCCCATTCTGATTTTTTAGTTGTATTAATAAATTTTTCTTGTAATAGGGTTTTATTCATTTTTTGGATTTGTATTTGATATTCCGTGTTTTTTTTGAAGAGTATCTGAATAGATGATATTTTCATAGTGAATCATTTTATATCATTAATATTGATTCTTTAACATAGATTACATTCTCAATTATGAAATAGTTATCTTCAATGGATGTTGTCTTCTACTAGGTATAAATTCATTATACATTATCTATTTCTTCTAACATATTTTAAAATAGAATATTGTCTCTTATATAAAGAAAATAAACATTTATATCTATAATTTTAAAATTATTTTTTAACTTCTTTAATATTTATGTGTATTAAGGTTCATTAAATCAGTTCTAAATTAAAAAATTAATATTTGTTTATTGATTTATTGAAAAAAATATTTCATGAAATTTATCATTTATTTTATTATTTTTTACTATCTATATTTTTAACCAATAATACATGTTATCATTTTCTTGATATTTTCTTACTCTTATTAAGTAATTATAATAAATATTTTTAGAAATTATTTTGTTCGACATTTATATTTTAATAATTCATGTATTAAATTATATCTATATTTTTATATTTTATCAAATTAATTTTATGGGTTGGTATAATTTTCCATCCAATGACATTACAGTTTTCACATTTTTATTGTTGAAAAATAAATTTGTTATTTGTGTAAAAAATAGTATTTTCACTCTTTTACATCACTTTTAAAATATCCCTTTTGACTACTGGTTCACCTTGTATAAAAATTATTCTCATAATACTACTATTATAATTGTTTTATGAAACAAAAATTTATTTTCAAATATATTACAAAAAAATTTATTCAAAAAATATAAATTTTAAGAATGAATATAATTATACCAACCTCAATATTTTATTAATATTAATAATTAAAATTTATATATTTCAATTATTTGTTCTTCAAAGATAAAAATATAGATGTAAGATAAATTGACATACCAAATATATTTTCTATTCAGTATTATGATGATATTAATAAATTAATTGATTTGACAAGTGGATTTTAAAGAGAATTGATTGATTTACCATAAGGGAAAATGTACAAATAGATATCTCCTATAATGATATACTATAATTATTCGTCTGTGTATAAATAGGATTTAAAAAATCTTTATGTTCTAGTAACATTTGGGGAACATTCTTTTCCTTATGACAGACCATAATGTATTAATATACATTTTAATCTATGAACATTTCACCTAATGAATGTAATGTAAATGATAAAATATATCAGTTTCAACCATAAGATTGTAACATCATGGAAAATTATGTTAGAGGGAGTAATCCTATATCTACTTTAGATGGAGAAGAATTGAACTTTTTAAAATTATTTAAGACAGATATATTAAATTACATCATCTATGAACTAAATTCCATAAATTGGCATTCATTATTGAATGGTTACACTTTAATTCATTTAATCAATGTATATACCCCTCTGTAGATATTATTTAGGTACTAATAGGGAATTTAATCCATGATCAACTGAAGATTATGGAGTTATTCTATTAATATTTAAAGTTGACCCAAATTCTTGGATTCACTTATGATTTAATTGATACATTCTACAACAAATATATTTTTCATAAAAGAGAGCTCATAAGTTAGTACATGTACTATTTCTTACTAATCTCAGTAGAAAGAGAAAATGATTAATCAATATAGTCATATTTTCTCTTGAAATATTAGTAATTGATGGAAATATATTTAACACCATTACATTTTAAAATAAAATTATTCTCGGTAGCATATTCAACATGAAACCCTAATTTTGAATGAACTATATCATAATATTAAAATATAATTATTTAAACTATACCATTATAACCTTGATATTAAATTTGTGGTTATAAATAGTATTAAAAAATTTATGAAATGTATATAAATTTACTATGCGGTGTAATTTTATTGAAAAATTCCTAATAAATAAAAATTAAACGTTTTATAATTTTTTTTCTTCTTTTAAAAAAATCATTTAAAATGATATTTATTTCTATTTTAAGAAAATATTATAATTAATTTATAAAACTATTGAAATTCTATTTTATAAAATGAATATAATTTTTGAAATTGGCATACTAAAATTAACTTAGGGGGATGTTTTTCGATTTTTAAAAAATGTTATATTTTTCAATAAATAAGAAAAATAAATATTTCTGAAAAAATGTCATTGATTTTAATAAAGTATATATTATAAAAGTATCATAATTATTTTAATTTATGTTAAAAATTAAAAAAATAATTTTTATTATTAATTTAGTTAATTATATTTAAATAATCTTTATATGTAATTTTCACATGAGTTTATTTTTAGGGTTTAAAACTCATTTTTCTAAAAACAATTCGAAAGTGCCTAAGGATTACCCATGTTAAATAACTCAAATAATCCTAAATAAATAATTATTAAAATTAAATTTATAGATTATATATCTATATTATTTATTTTTAACTCATATGATGATGATTTCTATTCATACATGTAATATAAGATCATCTTTTCCTTGAAAATTATATTTTTCAAAAAACTGATTCTTCATCCCGTTGGCAGATTTTACATGTAATTAAATTCATAAACTTATGTGAATTTAAATTGTTAAAATAGATTAAATATTTTTAATCATCATAATTTATATGGTAAAAAATGTTATACATAATATTTTTTTAATGAATAGTGAAACATAAAAAACAAATTGTTAACTTGGTATAAAAATTAAAAGGGAAAAAGCGGTTAAAATTATAAATAAAGAGAATAAAGTGTTTTTTCTACATTATGGGTATTTATTATCCTTATATCTTCTAAAATACATTATTTTTAATTTTTTGAGGCACCTGTTTTGACATTGAGATCCCATTATTGAAAAAATTTGGGTATTTAAAATAATGTCACTCCACCTCCCTTATAAAAGGGAAACCGCTCTCTTCTTCTTCACATACATCCAGAACCTATTGGTTCAGAAAACTATTCACAAATCCCTTCCCAATAACCTAATATATATATAGTCCATATTATTTTCATAAATCCAATCTATAGAGTATATATGTATAATCCTAAAGAGATGGTCTGAAAAAGATGTAATGTTTTTTACTGAGAATATTTTCTTTGAATTTCTTGTTCCAGATCCTTAAAATATTAATAAATATTTGTCATATAATAAAATAAATAGATACCATATAAAATTATTTTATTATTTTAATTAAATAACCTAGATCCATCTCCAATTCCATTAAATGGGAAACGAAACAATCGATCATGTGTACAGAGGACTAATACCTCACAAACCGGTGTAATTTTTTTCGATCACTACATATCAAAGATGTTAATGATGATTAATTTAATATTTATATATGATATTAATGAAATATTAATTATTATTTAAATATAATATATCATATAATTTCATACCTTACCATCTAATGAAAAATTATAACGGCGTTCGTGTGTACGATGGACTTCTGCCTCCCAATGCGATATGATTCATTTTATATTACCACATTAAATTGATGATATAAATAAGTGTATTTAATTAAATAATATAGAATTTATGATAGTTAAATCATTATAGAAATATAAAAAACACTTTTCCCATTTCTATCATAACTATTTAAAAATTAAATCATTAAACATGTGTGCGTACGACTTACTATCTCTTTGAGTATAACATAGTTCATTTTCCATAACCACAGTTCATGATTATTTTTACAAGTAAAAATTATTTATAAATGAAATAATTATTTAATGATTAATTTTTTTTATGGGGGAATAATGGACACTTTGACAATGTTCAATGCATTGATGTCATTTTGAAATTATGAACCAAGCGTCCTCAAAAGACCCAACGTGGACATATATAATAATGTAATTAAATAATCCATTAAAATATATGAAGTAAATGGTTTAATTATAAGTTATTAAACCTATAAAATTTTATTATGAAAAAAATTATTTATATTAATTTTTTATACAGGAGATAAAATACATACATGAAACATTCTGGAATCATGGTAAAGGATTTATCTTAAAACATCCTTCTTTGGGGCACATGTTCTTGTATGACCCTAATTTCATTTAAATGGTGTATTTACTACCCATTTAAATATTATAACATCAAACCTTTATACTTAATTATATTTTAAATTCTAATTCATTTAATTTATTCATGGGAGTAATGATTTAAATGTTACCAACTCCGTATGGGTATATGTTTCAATCTAATTTTAATCTATAATTTTTTTTCAAGGATATCAATTATATGAAATTTTTTGATAATTTTTATAATAAACCCACTAAATATTCTTAATCTCTATTTATTCAAAAAATTTTCATTTAATATTACCATTATCTACTCTTTGGTATTAAAATTATTGAGAAAATGTTTTTAAGAAAATAACACATTATTTCTCTTCTTAGTCAAAAAAACAATTTTCTTATAAATCCATATTTTCTAAAAATATATTCAAGAAAATTTATAAGAGACTAAAAATTATTTATTAAAGAAATTTTAACCATTTTTACTATTTATAAAATAATCAAAAAATTATTCTTGTCGTTTTCCGAATGAGGTAATTTTTAACCTTTTTATAACAGTGTTAAGGTGATGTTTTTAATCATATATGGTTGTATATAATTAACTTATATCATAAAAAATAAATTATTTCATATAAATTTATAGGTTATCATGTTTATTTTTTTAAATAAAATGTTTTTATAATATTTTTTAAATGTTTAGATTTTAAATAAGTGATTTCAAAGTGAAAATGGTATTTTCCTTATGAAATATTCCATCTGATATTTTAATGAAACTTTATTCATTGATGAAAACAATTGATGTTATAGATTAATTATAAATGATTTATATTTTTCTCTCACTTATGATACTTCACCATCTCCCTTAATTTTAGGTGTTAATACATTCCTTATTTCCATCTCTCAATTTCCTTACAATTTTTTTTAATTTTGATTTGAGACAAGATTATAAAACCCATTTCATTAAATGGTTAATTATTATTATTATTATTCCTTATGATTTATTATCTTTTTATGGTGCACATTATCATGAACATGTTATGATGGGTGTTCCAATATATTTATTTGATTCATTGGGTAATGCATTCATCTCATGAGGCATTATGCAAGGGATTAGGGAATAAACATAATCAATTATGGAACTTTTTAAACCATTTCATATTGTCTTTGACATTATACATCATTCATGTTTATTCCATCTTATATATTTATTCTAAATTTCCAATGATTTTATGATCTTATCATTTAATTTTATATATATTTTTATCCCATATTATTATTCATTATCCATATCTTTTATGATATTCTGTTATAGTTTTGACTCATTAGTTATGATTCCTTATCATTATTATTCAATTATTGGGATATTTGTATCACCTCTTTTTCTATATATTCTCTATATTATATCATGTAGTTTATGATCTTTAAATGATTTAATATCTGATTATGTATAATAAAAAAAATATTACTTTAGTATCACTTTTATTAATTATGAACTTATTTTTCCAAATTAATTAGGCCTTGCAATATTAGGGTTTTAACTAATGGATTTTTATGTTAAAAATCATGTAATAATATATGTAAAATCATGGGTTACTATAGTTGGTATCATAGAAAATGTTCAGTTAACCTTTAAAAACTAGGATAATAAAACTTTACTGACAATCCTACAGATAACTCTAAGTATAATTATAAGGAAAAGGCAATGTATAGTAAACCTATCCTAGAATTTTGGTGAATTATTGAGTGAGTGGGTTTAAGGAAATTATATCTCTCTCGGGATACTAAAATTCAATTTGGAATTAGGATAGTTTTACCTAGGGGTAATAAAAATGAAAATGGCACAGTAAGTTTTTCTCTATCATCATTCGATGCAAATAAACAAGCCTTTCTGCAAACCTAGTTTGACATTATAGGGGGATATTCTTTCTAAATTCACAAAAAATTTAAGAACCATTATTACAAACTTGAACTATTTGTAAGGTTATAAAACAAAAAAAATGTTAACATGAATAAACTATTTTGAAATGTAGGGACTCATAATTCAGTATATACGTATGTTTTATTAGTTATTATTTATAGGTTTATAATTTTTCCCTTTTGTATGTTAATAAGTTATCCTATTCGTTATTTTAATTTTTTTAGTTAATTAGGAGAAATATGAGAAATCAAGATAACATTAAATGTGATTGGAAATGAAATGATTTCCTTAATGATATAGCTAACCTAAAAGGAAACAAATTATACATATTGTAGTCATGATTAATTACCTATCCCAGATTATAAATAAAAATTAGAATATATTTGAATTTACAATCATATAAAAGAAGATAACGATAGATTATTGTGCATGTTCAGTGTTAAATAAGATAATGAAAAGAATATTAAATTTCATACATGCCAAAAATATGGGAATAAGAATCGTGAAAAATTACTTAAGGGAATTGGAATATTGTTTATGTCTTAAAAAGGATTCCATAAAGAATATAATTAAAAAAAATAAAGAGCCCAGTTTACAAGATACGGGGAAATAAATTTTAACCTATGGAACTTCTAATAGTTCAATGAAGTCAATGTAGATAACTTGGTCATTATCTAATTAAATTTGAAAATAAAAGGATTAATTCCTAAGGTCTTATGTTAATAAAATCATTGATGTGGAATGTTTTATGATTTTATGATTTAGAATTATTGAATCATGTTGTTGAATTGTTTTTAATGAATGGTTACATGAAACATCTAACATTTATTATGTAGATGTTTTTCTTTAAAGATTTTCCGGAATATTTTGAATTTTATTAATTAATAATAAAGGTGATTTAATAGTAATGAGATAATTTATAGAAAAACAAGTGATTGAGTAATATATAATATTTGATATTTTCTTGATATTAAAGTAATTATAGTCAGTCAAAATTATTTTATTTTATTGAAAATAATGTGTTGGATAAGAACCTTTTATGTTTAAAAAATATTGATGACTAATTTTATTTTTTAAGATCTTCACCATATTTTTTAAAATTTTCTAGGAATTATATTATTATATTTCCTAAAAAATAAAACTCTATTGTCATGTGACAACACATTATATCGGGAAAGGGTGATGGGATTGAACCCACAACCAACCGATGGTAAGGGTATAGTTCTTACTGCTGGCCTATGTGATGTACTAGTAATAATTACACTATATTTTCTAGAAATATATGATGTAAGAAATATTATTTCAATTTTGGGAAACACATTTTAGGACCAAGTGTTTTTTAATTTTCAATATTTTTAAGTGATTAATAATATTTATGGAAATATTTGATTTGGATAAGGTATATATAAATATTAGTCCTGAAATGTAATCTAAAAAAATATTATTTGGGATTAACACACATAAATACTTGAATGTTGAGGTTATTTGGGATGTAGAATTATTTATCTATTTAATTATTCAATTTGGATATTGGATTTGGATATTAATTTGAATGTGTATTTATTTATGAAATTGTCTTAACTTGTGCTAACAATTTATTGTTCCAGTTAATATCAAAATGTATGAGGAATATCTATATGTCCTTTTGTGGAATCATGTTATCCATTAAAGGTAATTTAGTTCCTTATACATAAAAATTTCATCTCAAATGTTTACAATTTAAAGAAAATATGAGATTATGGTGGAAATGATTAATTTGTGAAATTATACATTTCCAGTATGTATATTTCCTTATTTCCTTATTCTAGATGATAAAAGTATCACTTAACATTAATAAAAGGATAATGGAATAAAAATGATATTCATTTTTGAAAAATTGATGGTATCTTATCTCATAAAAAATGGGGTTTAAAATTGCCACCAAAATTGTTTTTATTTACAAGTAAATGTTTTAAATTTCCAAAAATGTTCTCCCATATGGAAAACTTTTATGTTTTATTCAACAGAACCTTAGTAGTTCCCTATCTTTCTTATCAAAAGGATGTTTTATTGACCCTTTTTATATTGTGGGCTTTCCGAAAATGAATTTTGGAATGTAAAACCCTTTATTACTAGTAACAAGTTTAAATTGAAATGAAATAATTTATTTAAGGGGTTAGTATCTAATTGCCCAATATTTTCATATAACACTATGATTGATAGAATATTCATCATGAAAAACAAAATTCCAAAAAACCACGACATTGTTTTTAAATTAATATTTAAACGTTATAATCATGACCATGCCCTTAAATTTGAACGAATTAATAGTATTAACTACATTACTAACAATATATATAGATCCTACATAAGATAATTTAATTTACATATTTTTAATAAATAAAAAACACAACTTTTAATAATGATATTTTATTATAAAAAATATATATTTTCCATCCTAAAAGATTTTTATTTATTTATTAGAGAACATATTAAAATTTATTTATGGAAATGTAAGAAATTTTTTTTCATTAATTCAAAATTAGTTTGTAAATAAAAATATCAAAATTAACTTAGGGTGATTTTTTTTATTTTTCAAAAAAAGATTGACTTTTCTATTAATAGTGAAAAATACAAGTTTTTATAAAACCAACATTTCATTGAATAAATGAAAATATTTTAAAAGATCCATTATAATTTTAATATTATTTTAGATAAAAATAATTATTATTATATTATATTAAATCCAGTAAATTAAATTTGAATCATCTTTATTGTAGATTTTAGAAAAGGTTTTTTAGGCTTTAAAAAATAATTTTTTTCAAAACATTTTTAAAGTGTATAATGTTTCACTATTTTAATGAATTAAAATAAGTAATGATTTAATAAAAATTTATATACTATATATAAATATTTTTTAATTAAAATTAATATAATTATGATTTATATTCTTATAATTAATATAAAATCATTTTTTCATTTAAAAATTCATTTTTCGGAAACCCTCTTTTTTGTCGTGCTTGCGGGTCTAATTTTAAATTAAATTCTACCAATTCCATGAACATAATTTTATAAAATTTATTCCATGTTTTTAATCTTAACAATTTATATTATATAATATGTTTTTGTTAATATGTTGATCAGAATGAATAATAAAAACATTAAAAATATACTTACTGTGGTAGATATACTAAAATGGAAAAATTGAGTATCCTTGGAGGTAAAAAGGATAAAATATTTAAAAAAAGTTTAATTTTAATTCTAGATCATTGTATTAGCTTTATATATCATCTAATACTTAAGTTTTCTATTTTGGAGGAACTTTTCTTTAGATTTACCTCCCATTATTGAATACATTTGTGTATTTGGAAGAATGCCACTCCTCTTCCCTTATAAAATGGAACCCACACTCCTCTAACTTCCACGCATTAAAACCAAATAGGTTTATTAAATAACTATCCAAATACCATAATTATTTTCCTTTACATGTCCTTCAGCCATAATTTTGGACATAATGATATTATTGAGAGACTTTATTTATAATCCTAAAGAGGTGGTTCAAAAAAGAAGTAACATTCTCAACTGAGAGTCATTGCAATATTTGTTCATCCACGTCCTTAAAATATTACTCAATAATGATCATATAATATCATAATTAAATACCATATCAAATAATTATATCATGTTAATTAAATCCCCTAAATCTATCTCTACTAACATAATATGGGAAATGAAACCATTAATCTTGGGGATGGTGAACTACCATCTCATGAACCGATGTAATTCATTTTTCATCATAGAATCTCACGAACATTGATGATGATATATTTAATTTTTATATTTTATGTTAACGATATATTAATCTTTATTTAATATAATATATTATATGCATTCCCTCATTACCATCCAATGAAAAATGATAATGTCATCTATGTGTGTGTCGGACTACCGCCTCACGAAGCGATATAATTAATATTGTTCTAAATGTATATCTCCTAGTATCCCTATGTTTAGTATTTTTATAAATAAAAATCATGGGTGATAACGAATAGTTATTCCCATTCTATGGTTTTTTGCTAAGGTTCTCTAATCCTAATTCCAAAATTAACTAAACCATTCTCTATTTCGAACAATAGAAACCTAGCTTTTTATCACATGAATATTACATCATTTTAAATACCAAAAACATAAAAATGATAAAAATCCAGAATCCAAAGGTTTAGTGTCCTAGGAAAATTAAAATGACTACATAATTAAAAATAAACATTTATTTAATTCATTATTCTTAATAATGTTATTGGCCCTCATATTCTCCTTAGTATAACTATTCACATGAGGATATACATCAAAATAGGGGATGATCATAAATCCAAATATGGAGATGAATAAGATACATGAATCATGGGTGAGACTAATCAACATAATAACATATTTATAATAATCATGATTGGATGCATCAGAAAATAGAATAGACTATTTAAATTTATAAAAATGAAATATCATGACTTAGTGGTTAAATACTGAACATAGTTGTGAATAAAGCTTGCATCATGTTCATGCCTAACAAATGTTCATAACCATAACATCATCATTGTGAACAAAGATAGCATCATGTTCATGTATATTACACCTTATTACATGAGATGGATCACATTACCAAATTTATTGGAGTGATATATAATTCTAGGCGCACCCATCAGATCATAATATTTACATATGCTATATAATTTTGGGTTTACCTGTCACATCAAAGCATTTATATTATCATGAATTACACATATAATGTGTATAAATATTGCACATAAAATAACCGATGGAAAGGATTGGGTTTCATTTCACTAACCATAAATTAATGTTTAAAATTTTGAGATCCCAAATTGAAGAGGGAATAACATACTTGGTATAAGAATCATCAATATTGAGTGAAGAATAAAAAATATCATGAGAAGTAAAAGATATATTTTTAGGAAGAAGAGTTGTTTTTTAAAAAAGAATATCATTTTTTTATAAAACCAGATAGGAAAAATGTATACCCTCGAAAAAATATTGATATAAAATTAAATGATATTTAAGGAACATTAATAGAACATCCATACTAAAAATGGTGTGAAAGAGGGAAAACCCAAATAAAGAGAGTTGGGTTTGAGAATCCCCTAACCTTTTGTATGAATGATTTCTTCACATTATTAACCTTCTTAATCAAATTAAATTCATTAATTAAAAAATAAAAAAAAATTAAATTAATTTGTTTAATTATATTTTTATTTACTTTATATATGGGATTTTGGATGAGTTATAGAGTTTAATTTCAGCATTTTGGAAGGTTGGTTTTCTTGGTTTTCAGGATCGGTTTTTTTGTATATGTGTACAGATATTCAAGTAAAATTTTTGTAGTTATACATAATTTAAATTATATTCTATTAATAAACATTCATATGAATAAATTATCTTATATATAATCTGGTTATATTATATGATGACAAATCATTGGATAAATATTTAATGAAAATAATTGAATTTGTTTGGTTGATATTACAACCATCACAAACTTGTATCATTTAATTTATTATCATGTTTATATATTGCTTTTAGAAAATTATAGAACATATAATATCTATAATAAAATCTTATTTAAAAATAATTATGGTTTTCTTATAATCCTTGATGTCGTTAGTGAAAATAAGAATTCAACATCCACAGTGGAGGTAAATTGACACACCACTGACGATATTTTCATATTTAGAATAAAAGTATAAGGGAGGAGATTAGAATATGAGTTATTATATAAACATAAAACGATTATAGTACATAAAAGATACATGATTTTTCATTAATCGTGTATAAGTGGAGGTGAGTATAAGAAAATAAAAGAAACAAAATTGAAAAGAAAATAAAACGAAAAAGAAAGGGGATTTTACCTCTTGAATATCTCCTACTTGAGAACCTCTTTGGATGAAAGGGTTTTGTATTCTGATGAGACCAAGGGCTCTAGATGTGGGATAGGGCTTGAGAATAATATTTTTCAGAACATGAATAATATTAATGTTTTGTAATGGGTGAGGGTAAGAGGTGCTAAGGGGTAGTATTTATAGGGGAGGAGAGAGGTGTTTTCTCATTATTTTATTCATTTGTTTATTATTTTGTCTCAAGACTATGGATAGTTTGACACATATAACTAAATATATTAAAATAATGAATGAGTGTTTGATATTTTTGGATTACTTTATCCTTACCTTAAAAATGAATCAAAAATACATGTTGTTAGTTTTTATGTAAATTATCAAATTTTACTATTCCCCAAAAATTCAAGTATTTTAGAAAAATCCAAAAAATTCACTTGAACCATTTTTTAAAGTGAATAATTAAAAAATAAAACCCATTTTATGAAAATAATTTCTTAAATATGAACTTTGTTAATTTTAATTGCAATTATCATTTACTTGTAAAATAACGATTTTAGAATTGTAACTGATTTTATTACACTTTGAAAAATTAATCAAGGTCCCATAAAATTATATTATAATCATAAGGGAAAAAATTTTAATTTAGGAATATATTTTATGAAACTAAATTTAAATTTAAATATTTATATAAAATTATAAAATTATAAATGAACATTTATATTTTATAAAAATACCAACAATTATTAATAACTTTTGAAATATTTATTTCTTTATATTGTGGTATAATATTATAATGTTATAATTTATAATATTCATAAATTCTATTTATACATTCATATATGAGGTTACTATTCTATATGATTAATAATTATTCCTAATATTCATGTTGTTATTCCAAGGGTTAGGTTATTATTCTATTGGGATAGGTTCATTAATTTATAGAAATACTTCTTATTTCAATCATTAATTATTTATAAATTTTTTATTATGTTCTCAAAGTGATTTTATGTGGTTTATACTCTATGAAATTATTATAAGAAGCGAATTTTCATTGATAAAAATTTGGGGCATTACAATTATGAATTTATTTTTATCATGAAATAGTGTATATTCTAGAAAAAAATGGTTGTTTGTATCAGTGTCCAATATTTGAGATTTAGTACCCAAATATATGTGTTCTTTTATAAAACCATTCATCATGTTGTAGAATGTGTGAGTCCAATCATTCCTCAATTATAAAATATGATACACTTCCCCCATATATTTCCTCTTATGACTCATAAGTTGACATTATTCTCCAAGGATATGATATATATTGATTATGGGGGGAGGTTCATGTAAAATTGAAATTTAATTTTTCATGGAGTAATTTTATTATAATCATAGCCATTGTTAAATTCTTTAAAGACATGATAATTTTACATACTGGTTAGAGGAGTTTTGATAATTGAGAATATAAAAATGATAAAATATTTATAATTATTACAAGGTGAGGGTGGAAGGATTTCACTATGAACCAATTTAATGTATGACATAAATTGTAAAATGAGTCCTTATAGACATCATTCAGATATAGTTGTAGGATTTTGTTTTGTTTTAGTCAAGTGAAACAGTATTGTTCAAATTTACAGCTATTAATATATAAACAATTATATTTATTTATGTATGTTAAATTAATACATTAAATTTAGACTATGTCTGGTTTCTATTTACATAATTGGTAATTGTAGGGAGTTCCCACCATATTTGAAAATCAGCAAGTGACATAGAATTGAAATAATTTGTGTTTATAATTTATTTGTCATTCATATATTTAAAATATGTATTATAACATGAATATGTATAGAGACTCCTAGTTTTCAAAGATAGATATCACATATTGATATGTTAATATTCATTACATAACATAACAATCCACACCATAATAGTAAAGGTCTAGTTAATTTGGAAACTATGATATATACACAACTAGTTCATAGCTGAACTACATCCTATCAAACTATTTTCATAATAAATAGAACCCTTCGTAGATATATCATAAATAATACATTTCATCCTCACCAAAGAAGTAATGCCTCTAGTTTCTCAGTTCATGAATATTATAATATAACCCAATATATTTATTTATATAGTTTTTTGGGACTCAACGTCTTATTCATATATTCCAACACTCAACCTCCTTATATAAGAACACATCCTAAGACTAATAATTTTTTTATAGTACACAATATTAAAAAATACAAATTCAAAAAGTAACAAAATAATAACTGCTTTATGTCACTTTTTAAATACCTCAAATAATTTATGTAACTTTTAATTATTAGTAAAATTCACTCCCATCAGATTTAATATCTTCAAAAGAGAATCTAAGATTTAATAAGTCATGAATGAATATCCAACAATATCTCATAAAACATAAATAACTTCATATATCAAATATATTATTGAGTATTCCACTATACATCACCAACCTTAACTTCATTGGAACAACCCATATTTCATTTTCAAAAAAGTAGGTAAAATAATACTTAATTCATGAATACAAAAGTGAAATTTCAATAAAATATGTTACAAATTATACCTATAATGTTTTTTAAAATAGTTAACTTGTTCATAAAAATACCATCATTGTTTCATGATTAAATAATATATCATCTTAAAATACCACCATGAAGGAATCAATTTTTATGTATTTTTTCACTAATTAATATATCATTCTATTTGAAATTGTAAATCTAAAAGAAATTATCAAAAATCAATATCTTCCATATCATTATAAAAATTTATTTTTTATAATTTAATCTCTTATTACATATAAATGATGATATTAAAATTAATTTTTAACCATGGAGATGTAATGATCTCCCTTCATATAGAAAAGAATCTCATTAGTCAATGTAGGGGATATTTATTATTTTTTATCACCAATTTTATAAACTGATAATCAATGGATAAACATAAAAGAACATCAATGCTAATAAAAAATAGAATTGTGTTTCCCAATGAGAAACACATAGTTGATGAATCCATTATACTCAAAATAATTTAGCTAATTCTTTAGTATAATTTACATCAAAATACACAAATTAATTGATAGTAATGAAATATGTGTTTTTATATATTAAATGAATGAAAAACATAATATCGCTACTTAGTGATAATCTTGATGTTATACTCATGAAAAACAACTCATTCCATTAGAACAAGGGAAAACATTACTTATCAAATCACCTTATTGATATATGTAATAACGATTCTGAATGGAAAAATAATGATCCAATATGACTATCTATTGGACGAAATTTAGTATAATGAATATCATACTCTCACTTCAATGTGTGGTAGTATCATTTTAGTTACATAAAAAGAAATTCAATTATAATAGTTTATTTTATCATTTAATTTACTCATAAAATCAATCTCGATAATCAAATTAAACATTTCAATCCAATGTATTGGAATTTGAAGTGAGTTTTCAATTTCACTTATCTTTACCAACAATTATGGGAACCTATAAAATTGGCAAATACTTTCAAAAAATTGTGTATAAATCTTATCTTAATGAGACATAAAATCAAATATTAAACCTAATTGTTTAAAAATTGATGCATAGATTAATTAATGTGATTATATATAAAAAAAATACTTTCTTAATAATATAATCATTCAAAATGGTACTATACTGTATGTAGGGTCTTGCATAATTTTTCCCCCCTCTGATGCCTCATTAGTAGTAACGAGTTTTCCATAACTATTCAAATGCATTAGCCTTTTCTCTTTGAGAGGACTCTTACTCTACCATGATTCATTGAATCACTCTTCTTCTTTCAACCCACTAAAATTATTTACTACAACACTTTATAAGATGATCCACCGTTATTGTTTTAGAAAAAAATCCATAATAATTCATTAAGTGACCCACTATCCAAAAATATATTCATGAAATGGTTGGGATAATTATTTTGATGTTTAATGTTAAACATTTCCTATATATAAAAAAATTGTCTTCCAATCTCATAAATAAGTGTGATAATATGAAACTAAATTTTTTTATTCAAAATAATTTACTCTTCCTTTAATATCCATTGAAATAATTTATTCCACCTACTAGAATATTAACCTTATGTGTGGGAGGAATTTAGAAAACTTCCAAAGGGTCATCACCGATAATTACAATAGAGACCTCAAAATATTAGTTCTAAACTACTCAATAAATATTCCCTATGAACCCTCACTACCATAAGGTAACCACTCATAAAATATCACCCTCCTCTAATCCCCCATGTGAACATTTCTCTTAAAACCCACCATTAACCCCCTTATTAGGATCATTCCGCATTCCCCTAATCATTTACTCGCACTATGAAAAACCATACCCCGATGCAGTCCCCCTATCATAAAATATATCCCTCACCCCCCCCCCAACCGAAGAATAAACCCTTGAACTCCCTCAATATCCCTCGTGTTATTGATATTCATAAACGACACCCTCAAACATTTTATAACCAATTTGGAAGCATCTGGAACCCTTGTGAGACTCTTCTTTTTCTGATGACTATCCAATTGTTCTATGACCTTCATTCTAATAATTTTTTAAGCCTACCACTCTAGTGTGTTTGATAAAATACATTTATAAACTATATCCCATTATGATTTGTTAGTTGTATTAATTAATTTTCTAGTAATAGGGTTTTATTCATTTTTGGTATTTATATTTGATATTCCATGTTTTTTTGAAGAGTTTCTGAATAGATGATATTTTCATAGTGAATCATTTTCTATATTTAATATTGATTCTTTAACATTGATTACATTCTCAATTATGAAATAGTTATCTTCAATGGATGTTGTCTTCTACTAGGTATAAATACATTATACATCATCTATTTCTTCTAAAATATTTTGAAATAGAACATTGTCTCTTATATAAAGTAAATAAAGATTTATATCTAGAATTTTAAAATTATTTTTTAACTTCTCTAATATATATGGGTATTAAGGTTCATTAAATCAGTTCTAAATTCAAAAATTAATTTTTTTTATTGATTTATTGAAAAAATATTTCATAAAATTTATCATTTATTTTATTATTTTTTACTATCTATATTTTTAACCAATAATATATGTTATAATTTTCTTGATATTTTCTTACTCTTATTAAGTAATTATAATAAATATTTTTAGAAATTATTTTGTTCGATATTATTGTTTTAATAATTCATGTATTAAATTATATCTATATTTTTATATTTTATTAAATTAATTTTAAGTCTTGGTATAATTTTCCATCCAATGATATTACAGTTTTCACATTTTTATTGTTGAAATATAAATTGGGTATTTGTGTCAAAAATAGTATTTTCACTATTTTACATCACTTTTAAAATATCTCTTTTGACTCTTGGTTCTCCTTGTATAAAAATTATTCTCATAATACTACTATTATAATTGTTTTATGAAAAAAAATATTTTTATTTTAAAATATATTACAAAAAAATTTATTCAGAAAATATAAATTTTAAGAATGAATATAAGTAAACCAACCTCAGTATTTTATTAATATTAATAATTATTATTTATATATTTCAATTATTATTTTTTCATAAATAAAAATATAGCTTCGAGATAAATTTACATACCAAATATATTTTCTATTCAATATAATGATGGGATTAATAAATTAATTGATTTGACAAGTGGATTTCAAAGAGAATTGATTAATTCCCCATAAGGGAAAATGTACAAATAGATTTCTCCTATAATGATATACTATAATGAAACATCTGTGTCTAAATAGGATTTAAAAAATCTTTATGTTCTAGTCACATATGGGGAACATTCTTTTCCTTATTACAGACCATAATGTACTCATATACATTTTAATCTATGAACATTTAACCTAATGAATGTAATGTAGATGATAAAATACATCAGTTTCAACCATAAGATTGTAACATCATGGAAAATTATGTTAGAGGGAGTAACCATATATCTACATTAGATGGAGAAGAATTGAACTTTTTAAAATTATTTAAGACATATATATTAAATTACATCATCTATGAACTAAATTCCATAAATTGGCATTCATTATTGAATGGTTACACTTTATGTCATTTAATAAATGTATATACCCCTATGTAGATATTATTTAGGTACTAATAGGGAATTTAATCCATGATCAATTGAAGATTATGAAGTTATTCTATTAATATTTTAAGTTGACCAAAATTCTTGGATTCACTTATGATTTAATGGAAACATTATACAACAAATATATTTTTCTAAAAAGACAACTCATAAGTTAGTACTTGTACTATTTCTTACTCATCTCAGTGGAAGGAGAAAATGATTAATCAAGATAGTCATATTTTCTCTTGAAATTTTAGTAATTGAGGGAAATAGATTTAACACCATTACATTTTAAAATAAAATTATTCTCGGTAGCATATTCAACATGAAACACTAATTTTGAATGAACAATATCATTATATTAAAATATAATTATTTAAAATATACCATTATAACCTTGATATTAAATCTGTGGTTATAAATAGTATTAAATAATATATGAAATGTATATACATTTCCTACGCGGTGTAATTTTATTGAAAAATTCATAATAAATAAAAATTAAATGATTAATAAAGTTTTTTATTCTTTTAAAAAAATCATTTAAAATGATATTTATTTATTTTTTGAGAAAATATTATAACTAATTTATAAAACTATTAGATATTTTATTATATAAAATGAATAAATTTTTTTAAATTGGCATACTAAAATTAACTTAGGGGGATGTTTTTGGATTTTTCAAAAATGTTTTATTTTTCAATAAATAAGAAAAAATAATGATTTTTGAAAAAATGTCATTGATTTTAATAAATTATATAGTATAAAAGTATCATAATTATTTTAATTTATGTTAAAAATTAAATAAAACATTTATTTATAATTATTTCAGTTCATTATATTTAAATAATCTTTATATGTAATTGTCAAATGAGTTTATTTTTAGGGTTTAAAACTCATTTTTCTAAAAACAGTTCGAAAGTGCCTAAGGATTCCCCATGTTAAATAACTCAAATAATCCTAAATAAATAATGATTTGAATTAAATTTATAGATTATATATCTATATTATTTAATTTTAACTCATATGATGATGATTTCTATTCATACATTTAATATAAGATCATCTTTTCATTGAAAATTATATTTTTCAAAAAACTGATTCTTCATCACGTTGGCAGATTTTACTTGTAATTAAATTCATAAACTTATGTGAATTTAAATTGTTAAAATAGATTAAATATTATTAATCATCATAATTTATATGATAAAATATGTTATACATAATATTTTGTTTTTAATGAATAATGAAACTTAAAAAACAAATTGTTAACATGGTATAAAAATTAAAAGGGAAAAAGCAGGTAAAATTAGAGATAAAGATAATAAAATGTTTTTTCTACATTATGGTAATTTATTATCCTTATATCTCCTAAAATACATTTTTTTTAATTTTGTGAGGAACTTGTTTTGACATTGAGATCCCATTATTGAGAAAATTTGGGTATTTAAAAGAATGTCACTCCACTCCCTTATAAAAGGAAAACCTCTCTCTTCTTCTTCACATACTTCCAAAAACTATTGGTTCGGAAAACTATTCCCAAATCCCTTACAAATCACCTAATATATATATATAGTCCATATTATTTTCATAAATCCAATCAATAGAGGATATAGGTATAATCCCAAAGAGATGGTCTGAAAAAGATGCAATGTTTTTATCTGAGAATATTTTCGTTGAATTTCTTGTTCCATATCCTTAAAATGTTAATAAATATTTTTCATATAATAAATTAAATATATAACATAAAAAATTATATTATTATTTTAATTAAATAACCTATATCCATCTCCAATTCCATTAAATGGGAAACGAAACAATCGATCGTGTGTACAGAGGACTACTACCTCACAAACCGGTGTAATTTGTTTTCGATCACCACATATCACAGATGTTGATGATGATTAATTTAATATTTATATATGATATTAGTGAAATATTAATTATTATTTAAATATAATATATCCTATAATTTCATACCTTACCATCTAATGAAAAATGATAACGACATTCGTGGGTACGATGGACTTCCGCCTCCCAATGCGATATTATTAATTTTTTATTACCACATAAAATTGATGATATAAATAAGTGTATTTAATTAAATAATATAGAATTTATGATATTTTTATCATTATAGAAATATAAAAAATACTTTTCCCATTTCTATCATAACTATTTAAAAATGAAATCATTAAACATGTGTGCGTACGACCTACTATCTCTTTGAGTATAACATAGTTCATTTTTCATAACCATAGTTCATGATTATTTTTAAAAGTAAAAATTATTTATAAATGAAATAATTATTTAATTATTAATATTTTTTTATGATTTAATAATGGCCACTTTGACAATATTCAACGCATTGATGTCATTTTGAAATTATGAACCAAGCGTCCTCAAAAGACCCAATGTGGACATATATAATAATGTAATTAAATAATCCATTAAAATATATGAAGTAAATGGTTTAATTATAAGTTATTAAACCTATAAAAATTTATTATGAAAAAAAATAATTTATATTAATTTTTTATACAGGAGATAAAATATATACATGACACATTCTGAAATCATGGTAAAGGTTTTATCTTAAAACATCCTTCATTAAGGAACATGTTCTTATATGACCCTTATTTCATTTAAATGCTGTATTTAGTACCCATTTAAATATTATAACATCAAAACATTATACTTAATTATATTTTAAATTCTAATTCATTTACTTTATTCAAGGGAGTAATGATTTAAATGTTATCAACATCGTATGGGTATATGTTTCAATCTAATTTTAATCTAGAATTTTTTTCGTGGATTTAAATTAAAAGAAATTATTTGATTAATTTTATAATAAACCCACTAAATATTATTAATCTTTATTTATTAATGATAATTTCATGTAATATTACCATTATCCACTCTTTGGTATTAAAATTATTGAGAAAATGTTTTTAAAAAATAACACTTCATTTCTCTTCTTAGTCAAAAAACAATTTTCTTATAAATCCATATTTTCTAAAAATATATTCAAGAAAATTTATAAGAGACTAAAAATTATTTATTAAAGACATTTTACAAATTTTTTACTGTTTATAAAATAATCAAAAAATTATTCTTGTCATTTTCCGAACGAGGTAATTTTTAACCTTTTTATAGCAGTGTTAAGGTGATGTTTTTAAACATATACAGTTCTATGTAATTAACTTATATCATAAAAAATAAATTAATTTCATATAATTTTATAAGTTATCATGTTTATTTTTTTAAATAAAATGTTGTTATAATATTTTTTAAATGTATAGATATTAAATAAGTGGTTTCAAAGAGAAAATGGTATTTTCCTTATGAAATATTCCATCTGATATTTTAATGAAACTTTATTCAATGATGAAAACAATTGATGTTATAGATTAATTATAAATGATTTATATTTGTCTCTCACTTACGATACTTCATCATCTCCCTTAATTTTATGTGTTATTACATTTCTTATTTCCATCTCTCAATTTCCATACAAAATTTATTTTAATTTTGATTTGAGACAAGATTATAAAACCCATTTCCTTAAATGGTTAATTATTATTATTATTCCTTATGAATTATTATCATTTTATGGTTCACATTATCATGAACATGTTATGATAGGTGTTCCAATATATTTATTTGTTTCATTGGGTAATGCATTCATCTCATGAGGTATCATTCAAGGGATTAGGGAGTAAACATAATCAATTACGGGACTTTTTAAACCATGTCATATTGTCTTTGAAGTTATCCATCATTCATTTTTATTTCATCTTATATATTTATTCTAAATTTCCAATGATTTCATGATCTTATCATTTATTTTTATTTTTATTTTTATCCCATATTATTATTCTTGATCCATCTCTTTTATTATATTATGTTACAGTTTTGACTCATAAGTTATGATTCTTTATCATTATTATTCCATTATTGGGATATTTTTATCACATATTTTTCTATATATACTCTATATTATATCATGTAGTTTAGGATCTTTAAATGATTTAATATCTGATTATGTAGAATAAAATAAAAATATTACTTTAGTATTACTTTTATTTATTATGAACTTATTCTTCCGAATTAATTATGCCTTGCAATATTTGGGTTTTAAATAATGGATTTTTATGTTAAAAATCAAGTAATAATACGTGTAAAAGCATGGGTTACTATAGTTGGTATCATAGAAAATGTTCAGTTAACCTTTGAAAATTTGGATAATAAAACTTTACTGAGAATCCTACAGATAACTCTAAGTATAAGTATAAGGAAAAGGCAATGTATAGTAAAACTATCCTAGAATTTTGGTGAATTATCTAGAGAGTGGGTTTATTGAAATTATATCTCTCCCGGGATACTAAAATTCAATGTGTAACTTGGATAGTTTTACCTAGGGGTAATAAAAATGAAAATGGCACAATAAGTTGTTCTCTATCATCACCCGATGCAAATAAACAAGCCTTTCGGAAAACCTAGTTTGACACTATAGGGGGATATTCTTTCTAAATTCACAAACAATTTAAGAACAATTATTACAAACTTGAACAATTTGTATGGTTATAAAACATAAAAAAAATGTTAACATGAATAAACTATTTTGAAATGTAGGGACTCATAATTCAGAATATACTTATGTTTTATTAGTTATTATTTATAGGTTTATAATTTTTCCCTTTTGTATGTTAATAATTTATCCTATTCTTTATTTTAGTTTTTTTAGTTAATTACGAGAAATATGAGAAATCAAGCTAAAATTAAATGTGATTGGAAATGATATTATTTCCTTAATGATATACCTAACCTAAAAGGAAAAAAATTATACATATTGTAGTCATGATTAATGACCTATCCCAGATTATAAATAAAAATTAGAATATATTTTAATTTACAATCACATAAAAGAAGATAAGGATAGATTATTGTGTATGTTAAGTGTTAAATGTGATAATGAAAAGAATATTAAATTTCATACATGCCAAAAATATGGGAATAAGAATCGTGAAAATTTCCTTAAGGGAATTGGAATATTGTTTTTTTCTTGAAAAGCATTCCATAAAGAATCTAATAAAAAAAATAAAGAGCCCAATTTACAAGATACGAGGAAATAAATTTCAACCTAAGGAACTGCATATAGTTCAATGAAGTAAATGTAGATAACTTGGTCATTATCTTATTCAATTTCATAATACAAGGATTAATTCCAAAGGGCTTATGTTAATAAAATCATTGAAGTGGAATGTTTTATGATTTTATGATTTGGAGTTATTGAATAATGTTGTTGAATTGTTTTTTGTGAATGGTTTCATGAAACATCTAACATTTATTATGTAGATGTTTTTATTTAATGATTTTCATGAATATTTTGAATTTAATTAATTGATAATAAAGTTTATTTAATAGTAATGAAATAATTTATAGTAAAAAAAATTGATTGAGTAATATATAATATTTGATATTTTCATGATATTAATGTAATTATAGACAGTCAATTTTTTTTTGAATTTATGGAAAATAATGAGTTGGATAAGAACCTTAGATGTTTAAAAAAAATTGATGGCTAATTTTATTTTTTAAGATCTTCACCATATTTTTTAAAATTTTCTATGAATTATATTATTATATTTCCTAAAAAATAAAACTCTATTTTCATGTGACAACTCATTATATCGGGAAAGGGTGATGGGATTGAACCCACAACCAACTGATGATAAGGGTATAGTTCTTACTACTTGCCTATGTGATGTACTAGTAATAATTACATTATATTTTCTAGAAATATTTGACGTAAGAAATATTATTTCAATTTTGGGAAACACATTTTAGGACCAAGTGTTTTTTAATTTTCAATATTTTAAAGTGATTAGTAATAATTTTGGAAATATTTGATTTGGATAAGGTATATATAAACATTAGTCCTGAAATGTGATCTAAAAAATATTATTTGGGATTAACACACATAAATACTTGAATGTTGAGGTTATTTGGGATGTAAAGTTATTTATTTATTTAATTTTTCAATTTGGAAATTGGATTTGGATATTAATTTGAATGTGTATTTATTTATGAAATTGTCATAACTTGTGATAACAATTTATTGTTCTAGTTAATATCAATATGTATTAGGAATATCTATATGTCATTTTGTGGAATCATGTTATCCATTAATGGTAATTTAGTTCCTTATACTTCAAAATTTCATCTAAAATGTTTATAATTTAACAAAAATATGAGATTATGGTGGAAATGATTAATTTGTGAAATTATACTTTTCCAGTATGTATATTTGCTTATTTCCTTATTCTAGATGATAAAAGCATCACTTAACTTTAATAAAAGGATAATGCAATAAAAATGTTATTCATTTTTGAAAAATCGATGGTCTCTTATCTCATAAAAATGGGGTATAAAATTGCCTCCAAAATTGTTTTTATTTACAAATAAATGTTTTAAATTTCCAAAAATGTTCTCCCATATGGAAACCTTGTATGTTTTATTCAACAGAACATTAGTAGTTCTCTATCTTTCTTATCAAAAAGATGTTTTATTGACCCTTTTTATATTGTGGGCTTTCCAAAAATGAAATTTTGAATGTAAAACCCTTTATTACTAGTAACAAGTTTAAATTGAAATGAAATAATTTATTTAAGGGGTTTGAATGTAACTGCCCAATATTTTCATATAGCACTGTGATTGATAGAATATTCAGCATGAAAAACAAAATTCCAAAAAACCACGACATTGTTTTTAAAATTAATATTTAAACGATATAATCATGGAAATGCCCTTAAATTTGAACGAATTAATAGTATTAACTACATTACTAACAATACATACAAATCATACAGAAGATAAGTTAATTTAAAATTTTTTAATAAATAAAAAACACAAATTCTAATAATGATATTTTATTATAAAAAATATATATTTTTCCATCCTAAAAGATTTTTATTTATTTATTAGAGAACATATTGAAATTTATTAATGGAAATGTAATAAATTTTTTTCATTAATTCAGAATTAGTTTGTATATAAAAATATCAAAATTAACTTAGGTTTATTTTTTTAATTTTTCAAAATAAGATTGACTTTTCTGTAAATAGTAAAAAATACAAATTTTTATAAAACCATCATTTCATTGAATAAATGAAAATATTTTTAAAGATACATTATAATTTTAACATTATTTTAGATAAAAATAATTATTATTCTATTATATTAAATCCAGTTAATTAAATTTGAATCATCATTATTGTATATTTTAGAAATGGTTTTTTAAGCTTTAAATTTTTTTTTTAGACATTTTTAAAGTGTATAATGTTTCACAATATTATTGAATTAAAATAAGGAATTATTTAATTAAAATTTATATACTTTATATAAATATTATTTTTATTAAAATTAATATAATTATGATTTATATTCATATAATTAATATAAAATCATTTTTTCATTGAAAAATACATTTTTCAGAAACCCTCTTTTTTGTCGCGCTTGTGGGTCTAATTTTAAATTAAATTCTACCAATTCCATGAAATTAATTTTATAAAATTTATTCCATTTTTTTAATCTTAATAATTTATATTATATATTATGTTTATGTTAATATGTTGATCAGAATGAAAAGTAAAAACATTAAAAATATAGTTATTGTGGTAAAAATACTAAAATGGAAAAATTGAGTATCCTTGGAGGTAAAAAGGATAAAATATTTAAAAAAAGTTTAATTTTAATTCTAGATGATTGTATTAGCTTTATATATCATCTAATACTTACGTTTTCAATTTTGGAGGCACTTTTCTTTAGATTTACTTCCCATTACTGAGTACATATGTGTATTTGGAAGAATGCCACTCCTCTTCCCTTATAAAATGGAACCCATACTCCTCTAATTTCCATGCATTAAAACCAAATTGGTTCATAAAATAACTATCAAAATACAATAATTATTTTCGTTTACATGTCCTTCAACCATAATTTTGATCATAATGATAATATTGAGAAAAATTATGTATAATCCTAAAGAGGTGGTTCAAGAAAGAGGTAACATTCTTAACTAAGAGTCATTGCAATATTTGTTCTTCCACGTCATTAAAATATTACTCAATAATGATCATATAAGAGAATAATTAAATACCATATCAAATAATTATATCATTTTAATTAAATCCCCTAAATCTATCTCTACTAACATAATATGGGAAACAAAACCATTAATCTTTGGTATGGTGAACTACCATCTCATTAACCGATGTAATTCATTTTTCATCATATAATCTCACGAAGATTTATGATGATGTATTTCATTTTTTTATTTTATGTTAATGATATATTAATATTTATTTAATATAATATATTATATGCATTCCCTTGTTACCATCCAATAAAAAATGATAATGTCATCTATGTGTGTGTCGGACTACCGCCTCGTGAAGCGATATAATTAATATTGTTATAAATGTATATCTTCTAGTATCCCTATGTTTAGTATTTTTATAATTAAGAATCATGGGTGCTTACAAATAATTAGTCCCATGCTATGGTTTTTTGCTAAGGTTCTCAAATCCAAATTCCAAAATTAACTAAACCATTCTCTATTTCAAAAAATAGAAACCTAGATTTTTATCACATGAATATTACATCATTTTAAATAACAAAAACATAAAATTGCTAAAAATCCAGAATCCAAAGGTTTAGTGTATTAGGAAAATTAGGATGATTAAATAATTAAACATAAACATTTACTTCATTCATTATTCTTTATAATGTTATTGGCCCTCATATTCTCCTTAGTATAACTATTCACATGAGGATACACATCAAAGTAGGGGATGATCATAAATCCAAATATGGAGATGCATAAGATACATGAATCATGGGTGAGACTAATCATCATAATAACATCGTTATAATAATCATGATTGGATGCATCAAATAATGGAATGGACTGTGTAAATTTATAAAAATGAAATATCATTACTTAGTGGTTAAATACTGAACATAGTTGTGAATAAAGCTTGCATTATTTTCATGCCTAACAAATGTTCATAATCATAACATCATCATTGTGGACAAAGATAGAATCATGTTCAGGTATATTGCACCTTATATCATGAGATGCATCACATAACCCAATGAATTAGAGTGCTGTATAATTCTAGGTGCACCCATGACATCATAATATTTAAATATGCTATATTATTTTGGGTTTACCTGTAACATCAAAGCATTTATATTATCATGAATTACACATATAGTTTGTATAAATATTGGACCTAAAATAACCGATGGAAAGGAATGGGTTTCATTTCACTAACCATAAATTCATGAGTAAAATTTTGAGTTCCCAAATTGAAGAGGGAATAACATACTTGGTATAAGAATCATTAATCATGAGTGAAGAAGAAACAATCTCATGAGAAGTAAAAGATATATTTTTGGGAAGAAGAGTTCTTTTTAAAAAAATCATTGCATTTTTTATAAAATCAGATAGGAAAAATGTATAAACTAGAAACAAAATTGTTATAAGATTAAATAATATTTAAGGAACATTAATAGAACATCCATACTAAAAATGTAGTGAAAGTGGGAAAACCCAAATAAAGAGAGTTGGGTTTGAGAATCCCCTTACCTTATGTATGAATGATTTCATCACATTATTAACCTTCTTAAACAAATTAATTTAATTAATTAAAAAATAAAGGAAATTTTATAAATTAATTTGAATAATTATATTTTTATTTAGTTTATATATGGGATTTTGGATTGGTTATAGAGTTTAATTTCAGCATTTTGGAGGGTTGGTTTTCTTGGTTTTCAGGATCAGTTTTCTTGTATATGTGTACGGATATTCATGTAAAATTGGTGTAGTTATAAATAATTTAAATTATATTTTATTAATAAACATTCATATGAATAAATTATATTATATATAATTTTGTTATATTATATGAAGAATAATCATTGGATAAATATTTAATGAAAATAATTTAATTTGTTTGGCTGATATTACAACCATCACAAACTCGTATCATTTCATTTAATATCATGTTTATATATTTCTTTTAGAAAACTATATAACATATAATATCTATAATAAAATATTAATTAAAAATAATTATGGTTTTATTACAATCATTGATGTCGTTAGTGAAAATTAAAATCCAACATCCACAATGGTGGTAAATTGACACACCACTAACGATATTTACATTTTTAGAATAAAAGTATAAGGGAAGAGATTAGAATATGAGTTATTATATAAACATAATAATAACATAGTACATAACAGATGAATTATTTTTCATTACTCTTGTATATGTGGAGGTGGGTATAAGAAAAGAAAAGAAACAAAATTAAAAAGAAAATAAAACGAAAAAGAAAGAGGATTTTACCTCTTGAATATCTCCTACTTGAGAACCTCTTTCGAGGAAAGGGTTTGGTATTCGGATGAGACCAAGGGCTCCTAGATGTGGGAGAGGGCTTGAGAATAATATTTTTCAGAACATGAAGAATATTAATGTTTTGTAATGGGTGAGGATAATAGGTGCTAAGTGGTAGTATTTATAGGGGAGGAGAGAGGTGTTTTCTCATTATTTTATTCATTAGTTTATTATTTTTCACAAGACTATGGATAGTTTGACACATATAACTAAATATATTAAAATAATGAATGAGTTTTTGATATTTTAGGATTACATTATCCTTACCTTAAAAATGAATAAAAAATACATGTTTTTAGTTTTTATGTAAATTATCAAATTTTACTATTCCCCAAAAATTCAAGTATTTTAGAAAAGTCCAAAAAATTTACTTGACCCATTTTTTAAAGTGAATAATTAAAAAATAAAATCCATTTTATGAAAATAATTTTGTAAATATGAAAATTTTTAATTTTAATTGAAATTATCATTTACTTGGAAAATAACGATTTTAGAATTACAACTTATTTTATTACACTTTGAAAAATTAATCAAGGTCACATAAAATTATATTATAATCATAAGGGAAAATTTTTTAATTTAGGAATATATTTTATGAAACTAAATTTAAATTTAAATATTTATATAAAATTATAAAATTATAAATGAACATTTATATTTTATAAAAATACCAATAATTATTAATAACTTTTGAAATATTTATTTCTTTATATTATGGTATAATATTATAATGTTATAATTTATAATATTCATAAGTTCTATTTATACATTCATATATGAGGTTACTATTTTATATGATTAATAATTATTCCTAATATTCATGTTGTTATTCCAAGGGTCAGGTTATTATTCTATTGGGATAGGTTCATTAATTTATAGAAATACTTCTTATTTCAATCATTAATTTTTTATAAATTTTTTTATTATGTTCTCAATGTTATTTTATGTGGTTTATACTCTATGAAATAATTATAAGAAGGGAATTTTCATTGATAAAAATTTGGGGCATTACAATTATGAATGTATTTTTATCATGATATAGTGTATATTCTAGAAAAAAATGGGTGTTTGTAGAGGTGTCCAATATTTGAGATTTAGTACCCAAATATATGTGTTATTTTATAAAACCTTTCATCATGTTGGAGAAGGTGTGAGTCCAATAATTCTTCAATTATAAAATATGATACATTTCCCCCATATATTTCCTTTTATGACTCATAAGATGACATTATTCTCCAAGGATATGATATATATAGATTATGGAGGGAGGTTCATGTAAAAATGAATTTTAATTTTTCATGGAGTAATTTTATTATAATCATATCCATTGTTAAAATTTTTAAAGATATGATAATTTTACATCCTGGTTAGATGAGTTTTGAGAAGTGAGATTAAAAAAATGATAAAATTTTTATAATTATTACAAGGTAAGGGTGGAAGGATTTCACTATGAACCAATTTAAAGTATGACATAAATTGTAAAATGAGTCATTATAGGCATTATTCTCATATAGTTGTAGGATTTTGTTTTGTTTTAGAAAAATGAAACAGTATTGTTCAAATTTACATCTATTAATATATAAACAATTATATTTATTTATGTATGTTAAATTAATACATTAAATTTAGACTAAGTATCGTTTCTATTTACATAATTGGTCATTGTAGGGAGTTCCCACCATATTTTAAAATCAGCATGTGACATAGAATTGAAATAATTTATGGTTATAATTTATTTGTCATTCATATATTTACAATAATGTATTATAACATGAATATGTATAGAGACTCATAGTTTTCAAAGATATATATCACATATTGATATGTTAATATTCATTACATAACATAACAATCCACACCGTAATAGTAAAGGTCTATTTCATTTGGAAACTATGATATATACACAACTAGTTCATAGCTGAACTACATCCTCTCAAACTATTTTCATAATAAATAGAACCCCGGACTAGATAAATATGAAAAAATGAACTAAAAAATGTATATAAATTTAATTAATAGATTAAAATAATATTAATTATATTATTTAGATATAAATCATAAAATATCATTATCAAAACTTAATCATAAAAAACCATGATAAATAATGAGGTTGTAATATAATACACTTACAACTTTGGTATATTTTTAATTATATCCCCAAGTAATAAATAACCATATATTTAAATTTATATCCAAATATTTTCATGAAAAGAATAAAAAAAATCATTATTGGATTTTATATACAACACACAAAAGAAACAATTGGTGAATATGGCATGTGTCCCACAAAAATAAAAGTGAGATGAAAATCCCTTTGCTCAAGTCTTGAATATCATCATACCCATTCTAATATCCTATAAAATAAATATATTTTTAGTATAAATATATTACAGAACCATACATCTACATCTCATACCATATATTATTTACTTATAAAATTTTCTTTCAAGTTTATTAACAATTCTTTCTTAGAATAACATTTCATGTAATAACTACTTTACTTTTCATGAATATTTTTGTTTAATATGTTTGTTAATTTTAAATTTATCATGGTTCCATAATATCCAGAATTATAAAAATTATATAAATATCATATATATTAATTATACATGTATTTATATTAATCCATTAATGTAAGAGATAGAAAATGAATTACACCATTCAAGGATACATTAGGTTGTATGTATACTAGAATGTAGTTTCTATTTTCATGATGGATAGAAAAAAACAAAGATAAATATTAATATATGTCTCAATAATAATTTTTATATCATATATATTTATTAAATATAAAAAAGATGTAATCTATATAAAAATAAAATGAAAAATGTGTCACATCTCTTTTTGGAGGTGATAGTCAACACATACTCGTGAGAAACATTATCATTTTTCAACACATTGGATGGTTATAAAGTAGATATGGTATTATAATTTCATAATTTTAAATATGTATTAAAATAATAATAAAATGTCAAATCTATCATTATATCTATTCCTGAATGGGGGTTAGGTAAAATGAATTACGTCAGTTTGTGAGGCGATAGTCCGACATACACACGATCGATAGTTTCATTTCCCAATTGATGGAGGAGGAGATGTATATTGGTTTTTAAATTAACTTAATAATATATATATATATATGGTAGAAAATTTTATGATTAAATAATAATTGTTAAATAATATTTAAATGGGTTTTAAGAATAAATAAAATAAAAATTCTCAGTTAAGAATGATACATATTCTTCGGACAACCACAATATGTTATATCCAAAATACATCATTGAAGGGTTTTTAAATAAAAATAAGGACATTAAAAAGTTTTCATAGAAGTGAAAAAAGATATTTGGGAAGTTATTTCCTAAAAACATCTGCTTTTAGAGTATTAATAAGATATTATAGGGGTTCCATTTTAAAAGTGGGGGAGGGGTTGCACTTGGAAATTTAGAAATAAAAAAGTTTGTCCAAAATTTTAAAAATTCCATGAGTATAAAAATGGATTATCATAAAACATTATATGATATATGGTAAAATTAAGTCCATTAAGTTTTATTTTTAAAAGTTTTTAGATCATTTTAACACTTATGTTTTTAGTTTAACCCCCATTAAAAATGCTTCAACCACTACAACAGAAAATTTTTTTCTTGTTGTTTCAATTCATTATGAAACAAAAATAAGTTGAAATTATTATATAATATTATAAATTATGATTCCAAAAATTTAATCATTCTTACTATTTTCAAGACCCATATGTGGATAATTATAATTTAACCTATATATGCAATGAAAAAAAGTTTTCAAAAAAACATTTTCATAAGTATAAAAAGTTTGTAAATAAAAATTCATAATAAATTTCATTAAATTGATGTAAATTGGACATTTATTAATATAATATAACTATTTTTACTTGTTTATTAATTTATAATAAGATGTAACATTGAAAATTAATTAAATAAAAAGATAGTTTTCAATAAATATCAAAAAAATTACTATTCATCGAAAAATTAATCATTTCAGAAAATTTTTAAATATTCACAGTAAGATAATTTTGATATATTGATTTAAAAAATAAAGTATATTGTTTAAAATATATTTCATAAAATTTGAAGAAAAAAAATTATTTGTTCACAAAAAAATAAATAAAATCATATTTTGTTAAAAATGTATTTTCATGGAAAATAAACACTTTGCCAAAAAATATATACTTTTTATCATTATTTTTTTTAAATAATATGATTATAATTAATTTTAAAATACTGGTTATTCAAATTCATTCAACCAAGTTTACTGGATAGTTAATAGTGGACATGTTTAAATAGTAATATTAATAGTATATTGCAGTTTGGTAATCCTTGGTATTACATGCAACACAAGATATCAAAATTAAGTCTATTGGAAAAAAATCATAAAATAACAGGGTGTTATACTATATACTCATTAAATTAAATTTACCACCAAAAATTTATTCACTCCTATACAAAAAAATTTAACATACTTATGCCTCATCATATCCCTGGGTTCCCATGTAGTTTACTCAAATTTCTAGTTTTACCACAAATCTTTGACTAGGTGAGTGATCTTGTTTCATAGAAATTTCTATATATGATCCATAATATCTAATGGTTATTCCTCATATGAATTATCTTCCTATAGAGATATTTACTTTGATTTCATTACATGTGATGGTCTCGGTATTCACTTCCTCATGAGAGATACAAGGAATGCATTATAAACTCGATATATGTTCGGTGGGAGTGCCAAGTGACAAGAAACTATCCCTAATCGATCATGAATATTGAAAGGGACAATCTAACAAGGTATTATCTTTCCAATCATAATAAAAATCATAACATTATTCCATTGAAAAGTCCATATATATTCCTTCTCACTATCTTAAAATTCCTGACCAGACCGATGATTATCAGTCTATATTTTTGGTCAGCTCTAAGATGCATTGATTGCATTTGAATGGATCAAATTTTATCTTCTATTTACTCAGTGGTCTCAGGTCCCAATAGCTTTGTTTCTCCAAATTTATCCTAGTATGTCGGAGTTCAACACTTCATTAACTATAAGTCTTCATAAGGTTCTATTTGAATACTTGAATTAAAGTTTTTTATAAATGAAAACTCAACTTGATGAAGGTGTTGATCCCAAAAAACGTTAAAATCCATAGAACATGATATCATCATATCATTAATGGATTAAATTATTTCATCATACTAAACATATCCAAAACTATTATACATAGTGATGAAACTAAATTACATATCTAGAGCTAGAGTAATACTTTTCTAGAACATCGGGGTAAACCTTGAATCTCTATTTGATATAATAAAATGTGGTACTCCATGTAACCAAACTACTTATTTAATGTATATCATGGAAAGGCTATCTGGTAGAAATCATATCTAATAATAATTAAGGGTACTGAATTTTTAAGGTGATTGTAGAGACCCAAATCATGGCGTACATGGACAATACATTACTTTTTCAGAATACTTAATATATAACAAAAACATACACACAAGGACCATAATTGTTTAGTGTCTTTGGAAACATGGAACGTAATCTTCTAATCGTGGTGAAAGATCTTCAAAATATCCCATAATGATCTTCCACTTTTTGTTTCCTTACCTAAAACGTTTCATTTAATCCTGGGGGAAAGGAAAACATAAAAAGGGTGAGCTTAAATTCTTAGTAAGGGAAATCATAGATAACATAAAACAATCCATAAAAATTTGGAAGCAAAAACATGAACATGAAATTTAAACATCAAAATCTTGAGCAAAGACAGAAATTGTGGAAGTACGTAAGGAATATGTCATAACGGAACATAAACCATGATTAAATATAATGGAAATAAAACATCTAATTGTGTAAAAACTTTAGCACTAGTTATGATTTCCATAGTAGCCAAGGCATTGCTGCCAAGACCATCTTAGTGGACAAATTACCTTTCTAAATCGAGATCACTCCTCGTTTCAGTCCTGTAACACCGAACCAGATTAACATACCATTCCAGCCATGTCTATCTCATGAGATATAAATCATTACCTAATGCATTGGAGGAAGATATAGGTCCCACCCATATCATAATGTAATCATTTTTACTTGTGCCACAAAATAAACATACATCATTCATAATAACCCAACAAATAAAATGGGTTTCATAAACATCATCACATAATCCATTTAAAAGAAATGGATGTCCTTCATAATAAGAAATGTTAAACCATGTAAATCATATAGACATTATACATGAAACATACACATATGAAATAATGTCATCATAGATAAAAAATGTTTTTGATAAAACATTTGAAATGAATTCTTGAGAAAAATATCCTTTCTTCTTCAAAATCATTCCCTTTTCAGAAAATGTCATGCTATTTTAAAAGATAAGGATTTTGTAGAAAATATTCCTGAAATATTTTGAAGGAATAATCATTAAAATAAGGCTTTATGAAACTGTAAAAATCCTTTCATTCCATATATGTTAAAAAAATCATTCTTCTTGTACTTTTGCTAGAAAAGTCAAAAAAATACCTCGTAACGTAAACAAAAGAACGATTACTTACATACCATGTAGTAAAAGTCCAAAATGGGTATAAAAGAATTGAAACATACATGAAAAATTTTTTAAAACATGGACATGTATGATATAAATAACCCTAGTAAATACTTACAAATAAGCAATCTCAGATAAAAATGAGATTTGAAAAATTATCCCATACCTTTGGTCTGATATGCTTCGTACGTATCCGAACCTCCTCTACATTGAAGTGCCTCTTTGAGAACTCCTCTTAGGTCATTAAAATTGGCCTTTGAAGAATACCAGAACCTATAGGATGTTTCTATGGAAGTGTAGAAGAGAATTTGGTAGGGGTTGGCCGAGCTTGAAGGATCAATGTGGTGTGAGGAAGAGAGGGAGGAGGTTCCCTTTTATAAAGGATGAGAGGGGCGCCTTTAGAAAAACTAAAAATATTATTTTATTATAAAGTAATATTCCCTCTTTAATAGATTCAAATTGATTTATTTCTAAGATAAGGTGGTGATGGGTCGAAATCCTCTAATCCAATATTTTTTATACAGGATTAGGGTTCTATTCTAACCTTATCATTTAGATTTAACTTTAAGTTAAATAATTTTACTTTTACCATGTCTTTTTGTTTTATTACACTATAAGGTTAATAAACATACAATAACAATCCAAAATAACCCCAAGATGTCTATTATTAATATATATAACCTTATCTATGTCATTTGGACGAACGTTATATTTTTAGGATTAAAATAACAATTAATAATATTTTTTTTGTTTTAAAAACTATTTTATGTCAATTTTGACACTATTTGGTAATTGATTTTTGTGGAAATCATAACAGAAGGATTAGTTCTAAAAAAGTTAATTAAATCAATAATAACATGTCATATTAACATGTAAAATTATTTTAATTAATTAAAAGTCTCAAATTACATTTATTTGAGTATTTATAACATCGATTATGTCAATATTTCATTAATAATATAATTACTGCATCCTCATTGTGTCATAAATAAATTAAATTATTTAAAAATTAAAAATTAAAAATAAAATACCATTATGTATTAAATCTTTTTATCTTTCTAGTTAATATTTATAGTCTAATTTATCTTATGTATAACCCTATATTAAAAATGATTTACTTATTAAACATTGATTTTAACTATTTTTACCATTCATTAAATAAATTAATAGTAAATGTCCTAATCTAATCCATGTGCACCTAAATGGTTATATTTTATTTCTAAGGTTGTTTTTGGTCGAATTACACTTATCCAGTAGAATTAGGACATGTTTTAGGGAAATAATAATATCATTTTTACCCTTAATTACCCTATTTACTTTTAATCGTGGTAAATAAAAGTAAAAAGTTACTATTCACCAAAAATTATATTAATCCCATTGAACGACATTTTACATATTTACATAATCTGTGTATCTCAGATTTTTGAAATTATATTCACAAAAGTGGTAAAATTATGTTTTATGTAAATTTGCAAATTCTCCTGGGAGGTGGGTAAAAGACGGTGAAAAGTTCAATAAATTTTTTATATATCTGAAATTATTATAAAATGACTCCAATGAATTAAATTGAACAAATATAGGTAATATGTATCAATTTTGACCTAAAATAAATAATTATTTAAATAAAATGTCTGTTTTTTAATTGTAACCGAGTGTTTTCACTATTCATCAAAAATTGAATGTTTTTAGAAAAATACCAAAAATTCACCCTCGGCTTATTTGGATATTCTGAATCCCAAAATGAAGTCCATTTTGAATGATAAAATCTATAAAATTTCAAAAATGGTGTTTTACTATTCATAACGGCTAGTTTATATAACATATCGTTGTTTAGCGAAACTCGGTATTGCGTACAACACACGCTATCATGGAAGGTCGTTATTGCATATAATGAAAGACAAATCAGGGTGGCATGTAGTGAAAGACTCCTTTGTTGTTGTGTATAATAAAATAAAACCATATTTCATTTATACATTGAATATATATATATACACATACACACTCAATGTTGTGTAGAATAACAACTATCAAACAGACATGAAATTGTGTGTAACACGATCCAAGAATAATGTTATGTACGCCGCAAGCTAATGCAGTGTTGTGTATAGCACAAGATAATCTTGGTGTATCATACAACAGAAGATATGAAAGAAATTAAAAAGAATATATCCTATAAAATCTTGGGTTGTTACAGTGATCAACTAAGTCCCATATATAATTATTCCATTTAGATTTGGGGACTCTGATAACAAAATCCACAATGATATTTTCCCATCTCCATTTTGGTAGGGGTGATGGTTGTAAAATACCATTATAATTTTTTCTCTTATACTTAACATACTAACATACCATGCACTAAGATAAAAACTCTATAATATATCTCTCCATTTAATACTACTAAATATACACTTTTAATTCTCTATAAATATTTTTAATTACAGGATGAATGGAGAATGAATAACTATAATACTTCTCTCACATCTACTTCTTCAAATCTGGTATTGATAGAACACATGTGGGGTCCATGAACTATTTCATTCCATCATAACCAAGGTTAAAATCATAAACATTTATAACCTTATTTGGTATCTCAACATCTTTCCTCTTCACCTATTTAATGTTCACTTGGATAGAGTGTTGAACACTCATTACATAGCAACAATATGTAAATAACCCGACCCCAGTATTTCAAAGCCGGTGGCTTGAATTAATAAATTAGCATAGATACAATGCTCGATTCCCAAAAGACCGATCAGATTAATAGTTTTGGAATCCAATTTGCATGCATGAACTTAACATTACAACTTTAAAGTAAAAAAAATTATCTTCATTGGAAACACCCACAAACTATTATAATAACCCATCAAATCATTCGTAATATAAAACTTGTCATCCTAGGGAAAAATAAAACAAAAGAAATGGTTGATATTAGATGCCCTGTAAGGGAATGTAATAAAGTGGAAACTATCATAAATAAACATAACAATAATTAATGGATAATAACTAAAAACACATTCCTTTAAAAATATACTTGAGGATAATATGGTATGAATAAAATATGATTAAATAAACTTATATAAATAGTCATATGAGAATGAAACTTATCTATGGACATTATACAAGTCGAATAATCGCATATATTACCAATTACTGATATCATAATGAGGTAATGCATAATTTTGTACATCATAAACATACCATCAATTCCTTATCTATAATGTTTACATAAATGGTAAGGCCTTGGCAAAAACCTAATCTAGTTTGTTTCGTGAGACCTGTCGATGCATTGAGGGGATATATGGGGCCCAACCCATTACTGAATAAGTCCAACAAATTCCCCATATTATGAATAAAATGATATATTTAAATAAAAGTTTTCCTTAACACATTGAAATATTTATATCAAAATCCTAGATGAAAGTACTCAAATAAAATCATTGTGAAATTATTGAGATAAATGCTAATTTTCTTTGAAAAGAATAATTGTTTTAGAAAAATCATTTGTATTTATCATAAAATTCATAATTTAAACATGTATATAACATAAAATAAAAGTAAGAAAAATTAAATTATATTTTAGTCATAAATGATTCCCAAATGAAGTAAAAACATGTAAAAATGGTTTTGTAATAAAATTAATATAAGTCTCTTTAGTGCAACTTAAGGGAAAATATTAAAGAGTATTTAAAATGATAAAAGGATTAAGCATTTTTAGAAAACAAGAAATTAACAAAGATATATTTTCATTATAAAGTGAGTGAATTTTAAAAAATAGTGGTGTCTTAAAATAGATTATGGATAGAACATGAAAATGGGTAAGAAATCGAGACGTTCCATTTAATCAAGCATTCTTAATGGGAGTAATTGAAAATGGAACCTCATAAAATAAGTATTACCCCATAAAATAAGGATGAACTGATCTAGATAGAATTTTTTTTGTCACATTCACATAAATTAGAACAATTATATTAAAATGAATAAAAATTACATTGGGGTAAAGAGAGATAAATCTTATCCCGAAGGAAAATGGAGGTTAGGGAAGAAACTCTTACCACTTGGTAATCAATTGAAATATTTGACGAAAAATTATTAATCATCAAATATATGTTTGAATAACATGAAGATAGATATATTAATGATATTATATATCAAATATTAGTATAAATACACCACATACATGTAGTAATTTTCAAATAATGGATTTATCATAGAAAAAAAGTGAGATCATAAACTCATTACCTTCTGTATGAAAGTGTTTTTAAATTGAACTTAATATCCTAGAATATGAAATTAGATTCATTAATAAATTAAATATGAAAAACTTAAAAATTTATTTTATTTAAAATAATTTTATTAAATTCAATTAATATCTTTTTTATGAGTTATAAGATACAATTTTATCATTCGAGAGCATTTAATTCATTGGTTTTCATGATCAGTTTACTTTTATATGAGTATATAAGTTCATGTAAAATTGAAATAGATATACAGAATTGATGTTATATATTATTAATAAAAATATATAGGATTAAATTCTTATATAATTGTAACATCCCAGGTAAATAATGAATGTGACATTTTCCTATTTATAAATATTTTTTGAATTAAATATTAATTTTTCTTTAAAGGGGATGCTATTTATTATAGCATAATCAACATACAACAACATGTTTCTTTAAAATCATACATTTCACACAACATTGAGTTATATTAAAATATAACAATATAATATTATTATTTTAAATGTTAGTTAATGTATAGTAATTTTATTGAAGGGAATGAACATAACAAACTACAATATGATTAAAAATGTTTGTCAAATGTTTTTACTATTATCCAATAAGTTTTAGAGGCTTTAAATAATAATGAATCCAATTTTAAACATGAATACTCTAATATTCTTTAAAAGGTCAATTTTCCGCCATTTCATGGGAAACCCTTTTTAAATATATATTTTTTCATATTTATATGTTCTACATGATAAAATAATTTTTTTTATAATTTGGACATCAAAATTTACTTTGGGTAAAAAAATTATTTTTCTGATAATGTTCATTTTTTAACGAATAATGAAAAATACTATATTTTAATTCAAAACTACCTTTAATTCTAATTTATTTATATAGTTATATTTTTCTATTAATTGGTTTTATTATTTATTTGGATTATATTATTACCATTTAATCTTGTATTTGTCATTAGAAGTAATTATAATCTTAATTTCGACATAAAGAAAGGTAAATATTTTGAATGTAATTTTTTCTAAAAAAACACTTTTTTTTGTTTTGACAATGGGAATAAATATTAAATTAATTTCTGCGACATCTGTATTTTGAATAGAGAAAAATAAATTCTATATTTCGAATCAGGATGTCAAATTTTTTTAAATTTTTAACTTTTATTTTTAGACATTAAGAATATTTAGTTCAGTAAATATTTTATTTACCATGGTTAAAGGGTCAATCTAATAAATAAGTTTGAAAATAATATTATTATAATATTAAATTACCCATACACTTTTCCTAACCCTATTGGATGATACATGTCCGACCTTGTGCATCCTTGGGTCTATTTTGGGAATTAATGGAGCCACTTGAGAGTGATAATGACACTTTATATTAATTCATTTAAAGTAAGGAAAAATATTAAATAAACATGAATCTTTTTACAAAATAAATTTTTATATGATCTTATATAAGTTATCTATATAACTATAAATATTATTTGGAAATATAAAATGATTTCCTACATCATGGTATTTTATTTATAATTTTTAGAAATTGAATAAATAAATTTAATTATGACATAATGGTGATTTAGTAATTGTTTCATTAATAAATCATTCAATAAAATGATATTATAAATATTAAAATAAATTTATTATGAACCACTTTAATCCATACAATAATTTAATAGATTATTATGACTTCTTATCTTAGAATTAATGAAGTTTTTTCAAAAAATCTAGTTGTTGTATATTTTTTAAAAAAGTAAGGATATGAATACTATTACAATTGACATAAAAGAATTTTTAAATAAATCAATATTTTATTAAATGCTAAAATAGTCCTAAAAATATAATATTCGTCCAAATGAAATTTATTTTGTTAAAAAGGTCATTAATGATCAATTTTGGTTCACTTGGCATTTTATGGTAAATATACTAACCATATTGTATGAATAAATAAGAGGACATGGTAAAAGTTAATTAAGTTAACAAAGTGTTAAAAAATTATGGATTGAAAAATATCCAAAACCTATCCAATTATTACTGGTTGATTTTATTTAAACATATATACACCTTATATTCTAATTAAATATTTTTTGGACCTTTAAAAACTGAAAATCAATATATAATAAAATAATATTTTTAAACATTCCTAAAGAACCCATCCACCCTTATAAAAATCCATCAACTATAACCCTTACTCACACCTCTCAAGTCCCCTTGAATCATCCAAACTCATCCCATATAATCTCTCAAGATCCCTATATAACTTCTAGAAGCCATACTATAGGTAGAAAGCACTTCAAGAATGCATTTTGGTTCAAACCAAAGAGAGTTACCCGATTTAAAGGTAACAACTTCCCCCAAGTTCTCTTCTTTTATATTACTTCTTCACTCCCAATGATCTTATTATTATTTAATTACATAAAAGACTATTATCCTCACTATAAAAGGTTGTTTTTATGATAATTATTCAAACTACACTTACAGACACCCCTTCTAATGGATACAAACATACCGATTCTGTGTACGGCAAACTGTTGCCTCACGAAATGATGATTGCTCCATTATCTCCTAACACATATCATGGGGACCATTATGATGTAACTGTATTTATATGTGATATATTATATATATTGTATCAATGCTTCTTGATTTTTCATTTATATCATAGCTTTATGGTTTCCATAATGGGTAAATACAATTATTGCATTTCAGGAAGTGCGGACTACCGCCCCCTAAATGTTATATGTCTCGTTCATTCCATATCTGGAACATGTAAAAGATGAAGTTACTAAAATTATATATGATATTATACTGGAATTTTAATTTACCTATGTATCATTAAGTATTAATTTCATTAAATACGAAATAGAAATGAAATTAGCATTCATGCGTACGTACGACTTACCGTCTCCCTGAATTGTGCATTTCATTTCTTTTCTCCAAATGTTATAATATTATAAACACACATCTATACTAGGTATATATGATATATATGATATCTAAATCATGAATATCATTCTATAGATAATGTAATTTAAACCACATGGGAAACTTTTAATTATGTAAATTACATTTTAGACTCATGTACCAAGTATCGACAAAACGACTGTTATTAACTAAAATGATTATGTAATGTTTATAACATGGTAATAAGTACTATAAAAGGAATAATAAACATGAAAATGGTTCTCAATAAAGTAAAAATTAAATTTATTTGATTATTCATGAGATTAAATAATGAACTAGTCAAGTCAGACATGAGGTAAGGGACTTCGTCTCAATCACCTTTCATTAATGCATATTTTGATTTATACAAGAGATTATTTTATACAGTTTATAAATACCATTGAATTTTCATTTAATTCAAAGGAAATATTTTTCTACATACAATTTTTCTAAAATACAAAAAGTAATTTTTCTTTTCAACATCCATGGTTACAACGACCTTTCCGCCACCGCGAGGATTTTTTGATATTTGGATTCCTTTATAAGTTGTAGTGGTTTTAAAAGGAAAATAAATACCACATACACATTTTACATATTTTGGTATTGAAAATTGTTTTAAGAATAGATTGATTATTTCAATATATTTGATATTTTGTTTTTTGATTTCAATGTGGAAATTTTATATTTCCTTTATGGTTTTTATATGTTATGGTTCATGGGCATTATTTACGTATAAGGGTGGTTCTGTGAATAGACATAGGCGGGTGAGCTTGAGATACCTCTCCAATGAATTGGGTAATTTGGAGAAGGTAAATGATAATATTTATTCTAATAGATTTAGGGAATATATTGTGATGTGTATTCCAAATGTACCTCCCTACATTGCTTTGAAAGCTACAATGTAAGTATGTTATAGATGCCACAAGTTACCTTTATGATTTATGATTTCCATTTGTTATTTATAAATCTTATGATTTTTTGTGGTTAGTTAAATATTTAAATGTGTGATTTCATTTATTTTTATGTATTGGTGGACTAATGTTTTCATTCATTGTTTTATAACTCTTGCTGAGCTTTTTATGGTCATCCCATGTTTTTGATATGTTTTTCACATGACATAAGGGAGGGTAAGATAAATTAGGAATTCAAGAAGGATTTTATCATGAAAATCTCTCTTTTTTTCATTTAAGAGTTTTTATTTTATAAAAAATTGATACTGAGGAGAAGAATATACTTTATAACAATTGAGATGTAATGAAATAGTTATGGCCTAATTCTATAAAACTCTAAACCTAAAATGATCCTCAAATTGAATTTTTAACATAAATCAATTTTATGTGCTATTTAAGTCCAGGCTCTTACAGCTAGTATCAGAGGTCGGTTTAGATAACTTTAGAGGTTAGGGTATTCTCTAGGAATAAGAGACATAACTACAAAGGATTGTATTTTAGAAAGAGTTATACAGATTTTAGATAAAGTGAATGAGTTTATGAAAATATTAATAATTATATCATAGTTTTTACCATCCTCATAAAATATTATATGATGATTTTTCTGATATACTCACACTGGGCTTTTTGGTTTTAGTAAATGGATAGATATAGCCGGAACCAAAGTAATAATGGATATGAAGGAAACAGTGGTGGTTTTTTGAATGAGATACTGAATGAAATGGGAGCTACAATGAGAACTCATGTGGTTATTCTTAACCAAATATGTGGATTCATGATTGACCACCTAAACCATGGTGTTTTTTATAAGGCATCATATATGCATGAAACGAATCCCAATGGGAGATTCGGTAATAACCATAAAGTTAAGTATTTTCAAAAACCTATTTTTCAAGGATGTGGAACAAAACACTTCGGAAAATGCTTCCAAGGGATGGGAATGTGATTCAGATTTGGTAGGAAGGTTTTAATGCAATAAACTGCCATGGAAATATGAAGTGTCTGATTGACTCCAGTAATGGGAAAGAAGTTCTTTCCAAAGAATCAAATGAATTTTTTAAATGTGGTGTGCAAGGTCATTATTCAAATAGATGTCCTACGAAGGTTTGGGAGTGGGACCAGAAGAATTGTAAAAATACACGTTTACCAATAACTAATGAAATTCCAATTAAGGATGAAGAAACTAATAATGGAAAATGAAGGGTATGTATTATTTATTTGCTATTGTTTTGAAATTATTGAATCTTAAGATATTATTCATGATTTTTTTTGGGAAAAACTATTACATAATATGTTGTAAAATAATGCTTAATGTATCAAGAATAACGTTGAATGAGTAAGAAGTCTACATATAAGGGATTCAAGAGTTGTGGTATATTTTAGGATGACTAAATACTTAAAATTATTAATGATCTTTTGATGATGGGATTACTTTGGAATACTTTTTCTAGTATGTGTAAACCTGAATTTTGATATGTGAAAATGTTATTCAGGGAATAATTATCTTTTCTTTTGTGTATATATTTATAAAGAACCATTTGGGTGTATATTATTATTGAATTTGAGGTAATTATAGGTTATTACTTATTAGGATGATAATTTATGGTATGAGATAACATTTGTGGTTAAAATATTATATGGTTATTTTTGAGGAATTTATCTCATTTTTTGAAATTTTATAAAATTATACAGTTTTTAAAAATGACAACATGCATACTGTGTGAAAACCCATCGCGTCAGACAAAGTTGCGGGGAATAGAACCCACAACCAAAGTGAGATTGGGATTTATTTCCTACCACTAGACTACATGAAGTCCCTGATTAGTATGACTTCTTCATTTTAGTTAAAAGATTTTATAGATCAATAATAAGTTGATTGGGGTTATTATTTTTTATCAAATAGATATCCTTAGTATTAGAAAATGATTTGGTGACTAAGTGATAAAGGTTATTTCGAAAGGCGTTTTCTCTTTTGGGAACACTATATACATTTGGAAAATAGAATACTATGGGATTTAATTTGAAGAGTAATGATTGAATTTTATTTTGGAAGAATCTATGTTTTTTTGTGGACATATGGTGATTTGGGTTATTTATGGAAATCATTAACCTACCATATAGAGTATTTGATTAGTTTCATTACACTTTAGTATGAGATTTTATGAGTATCCAATGTTATTTGGAGACAAATATTAATATTGTTGTGGAAAACTATGTGAAAAAGTCCTTATAAATTTTGGGTTTCAATATTAGATTGGATTACATTGGTGAATTTTAAGGACGATTGTTTATTGAATGGTATTTATTAAACATTAGGTATTTTTTGTCGAATTTTGGAGATTAAGAATAGTATTTCTTTTTGTAATGTATTATCCTTTTGGATATTATATGCTCTCGTACAAACCATTTTGGTTTTGGTTAATGTCTAAAGATAAGAGAAATATATAGTTCATCTTTTGGGAATATGTCATTCTTTATAAGTTGATTTTGGGCTTTTGATGTTATCAAGTCATATTGAATACTCATCGTTTGTATAAAAGAAGAGTTTGTGGTAGAAATTTATTAAAGGATAAAATTCTACCTGACAAGTAAGTATGTGTCCTTATGTTCCTAGTCAAGATCATAAATAAATTCCTCAACATTATGAAAATGAACCTAAAATAAAAACGATGTCTGTTTAATTTTTCTACAGGAAAACCAATGACCGTTTAACCCATCACAAGTTTGTGGTTATCTTGTTGTTAACATTCTCCTAATCATGTTTTCTATCACTATCTATCAGAACATGACACTTATTTTATCCTCCATATCCAAGTTTTTATAGAATCCTAGTATGTGTTAACTTGGGTGACCATTGTACTTATCTTCTTTCTTATAAAGTGATAGTATTATTGACTCTTTTTATAATGTGGGAATTTTAATGATTTTTCTGAGCCTAAATTTAAAATATTGAGAACGCAATTTCCAAAAGGGTGGAAGGATGTAATATCTCAGGTAAGTAAAGAATGTGACATTTTCATATTTATTAAAAAAATTGAATTAAATATTAATTTTACATTAATTTGGAATCTATGTCGGATAGAGTACTCAACACACATCAATAATTTTCTTTAATATCATATGTTTCACTCATCGTTTAGTTATAATAAAAAATAATAATATAATATTGTTATTTAAATGGTATTTAACGCATATACATTTTATTTGAGGGAATGAACAGAACTAACTACAATATGATTTCAACATAAAATTAAATTTTTTACTGTTATCCAATATGTTTTAGAGGCTTAAAATAAGAATGATTCCAATTTTATTCTTGAATACTCTAATATTCTTTAAAAGGCCGATTTACTACCTTTTGATGGTGAACCCATTTTAAATATACTTTTGTTTCAATTTTATATGTTATATTTGATTGTATAAAATTATTATTTATAATAGGGACATAAAAATATACATTGGATAAACGTTTGGTATTTTTTCGATAATGTTCATTTTTTAATGAATAGTAAAAAATACTACATTTTAATTCAAAACTGTCATTTAATATAATTTATTTATATAGTTATATTGTTACTTAAATTTGTATAAAATTATATTTGGATTATAGGTTTTCTATTTAATATTTTGGTGTTCATTTTAAGTAATTTAACTCTTAATTTGGACATAAACAAAGATAAATCTTTCGATAATTATTATTTCTTAAAAACACGTTTTTTATTTTGACAACGGGAATAAATTTTAAATTAATTTATGCCACTAAACTGTATTGAATTTGGAAAAATATATTCCATATTTGGAATTAGAATATCCAAAATGTGTAAATAATTAACTTTTATTTTTAGACATTTGGAATATTTACTTCAGTAAATATTTTATTTACCATGGTTAAAGGGGAAATTTGGTAAATACGGGTGAAAAGTAATATTATATTAATACAAAATTACCCTTACACATGTTTTAACTATGTTTGATGATACATTTCAAATAATGGTAATCCTTGGATCAATTTTGGGACCCCATTGAGCCACATGGGAGTGATAATGACACTTTATATTAATTAATTTAATTTAAGAAAAAAAATATCATAAACATGAATATTTTTATTAAACAAAATTTTATATGGGGTCATATAAGTTATATCATAGACTATAAATATTATTTGTAAACAAAAAAAATTTCTACATTATGTTTTTTTATTTATAATTTTTTGTCATTAAATAAAAAAATTTAATTATAACACAATGGTGATGTAGTAATTGCTTCATTAATAAAGGATTCAAATAAATGATATTATAAATATTAAAATAAATTTATTTTGATCATTTTTATTCCATACACAAATTTTAAATATTATTATTACTTGTTATCGTTGATGTAATAATGTTTTTTCTAAATAATCATGTTTTATTGGATTTTATTAAAAATTAATGATATGAATAGTGGTAAAATTAACATAAAAGAGTTTTTAAATTAATCAATATTTTATTAAATGATAAAATATTTGAAAAAACATATTTTCGTCCAAATGATATATATAATGTTAAAAATGTCATTAATGATACATTTTTTGTCTCCTGGAATTTTTTAGTAACTATATTGACCATATAGTATGAATATATAAGAGGAAATGGTAAAATTTAAATAAGTTAACAAATGGCTAAATAAAAAATATAAGGAGTAAAAAATATCCAAAAACTTCTAAATTTTTATTGGATGATTTTATTTAGACATATATACACCTTATATTCTAATTAAATATGTTTTGATCCTTTAGAAACAAAAAATCAATATATAATAATATAATATTTAAAAACGTTCATAAAGAGCCCATCCTCTCCCTTTTAAAAAGCATTCACCTATAACCCTTACTCACACCTCTCAATCCCTATTGGCTCATCCAAACTCTGCCAAAAAAAAGATCTCAATATCCCTATATTCCTTCTAGAATCATTACCTAAGTCATAAAGCACTTCAAGAAAGCCTTTTGGTTCAAACCAATGGAAGTCACATGATTTAAAGGTAACGTCTTCCCTCATGTTCACTTCTTTTATTTCACTTCTTCACTCCCTATGCTCTTATAATTATTTTTTAAAATAAAAACACCATTATACTCAATATAATATTTTTCTATGATAAGGATTAAAACCACACTTGAATAAACCTCCATCTAATGGATACGAACATACGGTTTCTGTGTATGGAGAACTACTGCCTCATGGAACGATGATTATTTGATTATCTCCTACCACCTCTCATGGTGCCCATTATGATGGAACATTATATATATGTAATATATGTTATATTTATATTTTCTCTATGATTCTTTATGTTTCATATATATCAGACCTTTATGGATTCCATAATGGATAAATATGATAATTTTATTTCAAGAAGTGCAGACTACCGCCCCTATAAGTCAGATGACGCATTCATGTCATGCGTAGAATGTGTAAAAGATCGAGTTACTTAAATTATATATTATATTATACATTAATTTTAGTATATCTATGTATCATTAGGTATTTATTCCATTAAATATGATATAAAATGAATGTAGTGTTTCATGTGTACGTACGACTTACCATCTCCATAAACGGTGCATTTCATTTCTTATCTCCAAATTTTATGCACTATTATAAATGCATATACATAATAGATATATATGATATATATTATATCTAAATCATGAATATAATTTTGGAGATAATGGAATTTTGACCACATATACAACTTTTAATTATAGGAAGTTCATTTTTGACTCAAGTACAAAATATCAACAAAACAACCGTTATTAACATAAATGATTATGTAATGTTTATAAAGTGGTAATATGTAATATAAACGAAATAATAAACTTGAAAAAAATTCATAGACATGTATAAATTTACTTTAGTTTATTATTTAATATATTAAATAACCAACGAGTCAAGTTGGACATGAGGTAAGGGACATCGTATCAATCTCAATTCATTGAGGCATATTTTGACATATACATGACTTTATTTTATATGGTGTATAAATACCATTGGATTCTAATTTCATTCAAAGGAAATATTTTTCTATTTCTAGTTTTATTAACCAAAAAAATTAAAGTTTTTTTAACGTACATGGTGACAACTAACATTCAACCGCTGTAAGCATTATTTGATATTTGGTTTCCTCTAGATTCCATAGTGTTTTTATAAGGAAAATAAATACCATACACTATTTTGATGTTTTTTGGTTTTGAAAATGGTATTAATAATGTATCTATTATGTCAATATATTTTTAATGTTATATTGTGATTGCAATGTGGAAATGTTATATTTCCTTATTACTTGTTTTATGTGTTATGGTTCTTGGAACGTTTTTATGTATATGGGTGTTTTGGTGATAAACATAGGGCGGGTGAGCCTGAGATAGCTCTCCAATGCATTAGGTAATGTGATGGAGGTAATCGTTAATGTTTCTCATAACAGATTTAGGAAATTTAATGTGATGGGTATTCCAAATGTAACTCCCTACGTAGCTGTGAAAGCTACAACGTTATTATATTATGGATGCCACAATTTACCATTATAATTTATGATTTCCATTTGTTATTAATAAATCTTATGATTTTCTTATGGTAAGTTAAAGATTTAAAAGTATGATTTTATTGATTTTTATGAATTGATGGACTAATGTTTTCTTTCCTTGTTTTAGAAACCTTACGGATCTTTTTATGTTCATCCCATGTTTTTGAAATGTTTTTCACAGGATATAAGGAAGTGTAAGAGAAAGGAATAATTGAAGAATATTTTTATCAAGAAAATAACTCTTGTTTTCTTTATAGAGTTTGTATTTTATAAAAAAATTAATACCGAGTAGAAGTGTATACTTGGTAATGATTGAGAGGTAATGTAATTGTTATGACCTAATTCTCTAAAACTCTAAACTAGAAAAGATACTCAATGTATATTACATACTTAATTCATGATTACATAATTTTTATGGTTGGGTACTTATAATAATTAATTTGTTTATTTAGGGTTAGGATGAATCATTATATAAGGTGTTAGTGATAATCTTTTAGTTTATTTTTGGCTGTTTTTGATCATCAAAAACTAGTTTTGTTTTATTATTTAGCATCATGTATATATAATGGATAAATAACATTACATAGGATGAAATACATATATTATAATATGTTTTAACCATAAATAAATTTTATGAACATACTAGAAGGTTTTAATGTAAAATTAAAACTCTTCGTCCTTGAATGTGATAAATCAACACATCCTGGATTTTTTTTTATTTTTAAAACAAAAGGAGAGGGAAGAGAATTGATTTTGGATTATTACCTATGCACAATAAAAATAAATTATATAGATGATACAATAGATATCATTTTATCTTACGATAAGTAAGTGAGGATAAAATAATAAAATATAATAAGTTGATATTAAATTAAAATAAAAAAGAAAGATGTTTTTACCCCTTGATTTTCTACTCTTTAGAGCCTCCTTAGGGAAAAGGGTATAGTATTTTGATGATACCAATGGATCCTCAATTTGGATAAGGGTATATATAAGTTGTTTGGGATGAATTTTTATGTGTCTCGATGTTTTAATGGTCTGAGGATAAGACGTGGCGAGTGGTGGTATTTAAAGTGGAGGAGCGGGGTGATTTTTCGTTATTTTATTCATTTGTTTATTATTTTAGCTCAGTAATATGTTTTTTTTATAATTGTAACTAAATATATTCAAATAATGAATAATATTTCTAGATTTTGGGCTTACATAATCCATACATCATCTATTACTCCATAGTTCACGTGTTTAGCATTTATTGTAAATTATCATATTTAACTATTCATCAAAGATTCAAGGGTTTTAGAAAAATCTCCAAAAATTTACCCTAACCATATTTTAATGTGTATAATTAAAAAATGACTCTATTTTATAAAAGCAATTTTTTAAATATGATAAATTTAATTTCTATTTTAAAAACATCATTTATTTAAAAAATAATGATTTTAAAATTATAACTAATTTTATGAAACTTTGAAAAATTGATTAATGTATCAAAAAAATCTCTTATAATCATAATACAACAAAAAAATTAAATGATGAATCTATTTTATGAAAATAAATATTATTTAAAATAATTATTTTATATAATAAATTTTCAATGAACATTTATGTTCCAAAAAATTACTAACACATAATTTATCATTTTTTAATAAATATATTTATCTGTTAAATGATATAAATACAAAATATATTCATTTATAAGGTACCAAAATTTTATTTATACTTTCATAGGTGAAGTTACTATTCTATTGTTCACGTTATTATTTCTAATGCTAACATTACTATTCCTAATAACACTTTACTATTCATCAAAAAACAATCCAAAAAATAACAAATAATTTACAAAAGTAAATTTTTAAATATGGATTTCCAAAATAATGTATACTTTTTTAAAACATAATTTCTAAAAGTATCAAAATTCAGATTTAAAAAAAGTTCACAATTAAAATATGGTAAAACCGCTTTAAGAAAAATAATCTTTATGTGTAAAATTGGATTTATTATTTTCTTATGCCTATAACAATATTTTGGATGAATGTAAAAATATTTGATTGAATATATAATATATAAATTTTATTAATATATTTCAAAAATAGTGATTAAAATTTCAATTTTGGCCATAAAATTTATTTTTATTAAAATACATCCTTTACGTTCAATTAGATTTCATTTCAAATTTAATGATAACCAATGAATTATTTTTATATATGTGTGTAATCTATTTTCATTAATTTTACTTAACCAAATTTATTCCCTCTATTCCCAACATCTTGTATATAACTATAACATTTAAATAATAAATTTAAATCATTTGTTAAGCTTGTAAACTATCGAATAAGATAACTTTAAAAAAATACAGACCGTAAAATCTTGCCGCATTTCATTCTCCCCTACTTAAAAAAATTTCTTCGTCATAATTTAAAATTTTACATTGAAAAAAGAATTTTGATTCTTGAGAATCGCATTTTGGGAAACCCACAGTAGAAATATGGTTAATAAAATATCGTCTTAATAAGAGGGAAGGGGGAATGTGAATTTCACAACAAAAATAGGCTTTCAAATACGATAACCTTAGTATGAAGTGAAAACCTAAACATGGACCAAAAATATGACTATCATGTTCTGATGGAGAGTGATAGAGAACATATTCATTATAAATTTAACCTTCACAAACCCGTAAATATTGTGATCAGTTAAAATACTATAGATTTTCTATTATGAAAATTAAATGGATATGACTTTTTCCAAAATAATTTTCCAATAGTAATGGAATTCATTTACGTCATAGACTAACAACATAAAGAAACATAGTTAATTTTAAATTAAATCTTCATCAGTTAATCAATTTCTAACACCAACTCGTATTTTTTTTCTAAATGATGATTATTTAAGATGAATTTTTCAAGAATAAAAAATTAGAATTAACTTCAATGGATCAAAAAATCCATAAAACTATAACTATATATTCATCATGTTTTAGTACCCAAGAAATGATTAATATAAGATAATATAATTCCACAAATATAGTAAACCTTTATATAGTGAAAAAAAACTTTAATCACTAAAATTAAAACGTAAAACTCAAAGTTCAACATAGATCATTCAGAAAATTACTATCATTCGAGGAAAATATTCTATAATATGACCCCAAAATCTGAATTATTTGTTCATATATTCTTCTAAATGAGATCAAAAAATATTTATACAATAAATTTAATTTCCCTTATCATGTCATCTCCATGAAATTATATAAATTTACATAAATAACTTGAATATTTTTAATTAAACAAAAAAATCATATTTAACTCAAAATACTATTTGAAAATCATTCCTTAAAATATTCACATTATAATAATCTTATTGGATTCCCACAATAAATAAGGTCATCCGAAATAACATTAATCTCTTATTCACCAAATCAATTTCACATCGTAATGTTATCTATTTGATAAAAAACTCCCTATAATAAAAATAAGTTGTATACATTAGATATTTTAACAGAAAAGGTTATGATAATATAGACTTCACATCATCTAGTGGTAGGTATTTCATCCTTGCAGACCTTTGATTGTGGGTTCAAACCCCTCTGCCTTTTTAGACGTGATGGTTCGAAACATGGCCAATGGGTTTTCCTTTTTCTAATACTTTATTAATACAAATTACAAAAAAAATATAATGTACATCCATGAAATAGTTTTAATCACTAAAAATAATATTAACTAGGTTTTTAATACAACCCTGATACATAAATACTTTATCCATTTATTTCTATATACGTCCTTCTTTGGTTAATATTTTTTCCTATATATGACAGCATTGGCTAGCGTAATGCCCTTGTTCCACACATTTACATAAATGGACTACAAATGGATTGTTAGGATTATTTTTATTTCCTTTCATCATACTCTTCATTTTTTTTTCTATGTAATTCGTTGAATTTGGTCTTCCTTTCACATAAATAAAACATTTCTCTATTCCGTTGAGGCACTTCCCTAGATGTCTCCTTATAAATTTCATGCATGATGGATATCGAGCCTTCTTTTATCCATGGACTCCACCACAAGATCTCTTAGAAAACTCCATCCATCTCTTATTTTGTGGGTTCAGGAGTTGGTTAATTTATATGTTGTTAATAATATTTCGTGAAAAATGATTAAGCATGACCATGATATCATTCACTCCTATCAACATGCCATTTTTTTTCTCATACATGGCACCAAGTCCATCATTTTTAATGTTAACATGACTCCTCTGGGTTCTGTCTGTTGATTAAACCAAAAAGCATAGTGTGAGTAACAATATTCTTGGTGAGAGAAATGTATAATCATGTGTACAATATCATGATGCCTTATTTTACATCTAAAACACACTAGATTATTTATTTTTATCATATATAAAAATATTTCATAATGGATTGTAAAGAAAATTTGAATTATTCTACGATTTTCTTCTAGGAGTGTCAAACCAAGTGCGCAGTAAGTCCCGTTGTTTTGTACTAGGTTCCCCAGAGTTAGGCCCGAGACACCATTTCTATGTTGTTACCCCTAGGTACATCTGTTCAATAACCATACCCACTTGTAGTATCTAGATAGTGCTGTATTTCTAGGTTTGGACACATAATCCCTACCATAATAATATTCTACAATGTTGTTCTATTTTATCCTCAATGTATACCATAGGGTTGTGTTCCCAAATATTGGTTTTCTAAATCATGTTTCAAATGAATCTTTTAAACTTTCTTTGATACCAATTATTAACACCCGGACCCCAGTTGTCTAGATACAGTTCCTTACAGTAATACATTGGCATAGATAAAATACATGAATCCAAAAGGACCAATCAATTTAGTAGTTTTGGAATTCATATTAAATACATGAATATTAAATAACATCTTGAAAGGAAAAACATCATAGATTCTCCACTGGAAACACCCGTAAACTCTTATATTATCCCTGTAAGTTATTCATAATATACATCTTCACATCTTGGGGAAAAATAAAACATAATAAAGGGGTGAGCTCAAATGCTCAGTAAGTGTAATCCATATAGTAGAAGATATCATAGATAAATATAAAAATACATCATGGTGAATAATTAATATCACATTCCTTTAAACATATACATGATCATAATATGGTAATAATAAAATCTAATTAAATAAATCCATATATATAATCATAAGAGAATTAAAATTGACGACATATATCTTACTACTCTAATAATAACATGGCTCATTAATTATTAATATCATAATGTGGGAAGGCATATTTTCAGACATCATAAACATACCATCACTATCTAGATACTACAAGTGGGAATTCATATTTTCTCGTCATGTTTGACTCATGAGACCTACTGATGCATCGAGGGGCTATAATGGACCTATACTATCAATAACTAAGTAAAAATAATCTTCATATGTTGTATAAAAATATGTATTTAAGTAAATGTTTTTTATACCGCATTTAAATATTTGAATCGTAATAATTAATGAAATTACTCTAATAAAATCATTGAAAAACCTTGAGAGAAATACCCTTTTTCATTGAAAGGAATTGTTCCAATGGGAAATTTATTTTAATTGTCATAAAAATATTATATTAAACATGTAAATCCCCAAAAATAAATATGCAGGAAAATGAAAATGTATTTTAGGCATAAATTATTTCCAACTGAAGTGAAAACTTGAAAAAAGAGTTTTTAAAAATCGTTATAAATAAGCCTATTTAATGTGGTTTAAGAGAAAATATTAAATAATTGTGTTTTTAAAAACCATAAATATACCAATATAGTTTTTCAAGTAAAAATGAGTGATTTTGGAAAAATAATAGTGTCTAAAATCATATTATATAGAGACCTTAAAAATGGATAAGAAATCAGGAAGTTACCTTTAATCGAACTTGCTTAATGAGAAGAATTGAAAAGGAAATCTTATAAAAAATATATTACCACATAGATAAGAATTATATGATCTGTATACATGTGTTTTGAAAACTTACACATAATTTAGAATAATTATATAATAATAATAATTTCATTGAGGTAAAGAGAGAGAAATCTTATCCTGAAAGAAGAAGGATGTTTAGAAAGAAACCCTTACAACTTTGTAATCAATCGTATTGTATGACTGAAATTTAGTAATCATAAAATTAATGACTTAGTACCATGAATAAAAATATATTAATGATATTATATATCAAATTTAATTATTTATAAACCACATAAATGAAATAATTTGCGAATAAGGGAAATCTCATAGAAATAAAAGTGAAATGATAAACATCTTCCCATATGTCTGAAAGTGATCTGCACTTTCACTTAATGTCATAGAATATGAAATTAAATTCTTTAATAAATTAATTAAGAACTAATTAAACATGTATATTATTTATTATAATTTTATTAAATTAAATTATGAACATTTATATGAGTTATAAGATACAATTTTATTGTTCAGTAGCGTTCCTTTACTTGGTTTTCATTAACGATTTATTTGCATATGAGTATGGAAGTTCGTTTAAATTTGGAATAGATATCTAGAATTTAAGGTATATTTTATCAATTAAAATAAATAAGATTAACTTTTTATAAAATTCATTTATTTATTTTGGGTGAGGATGAATCATTTGATAAGATATTAGTGATAGTCGTTTAGATTATTTTGGCGGTTTTTCGATCATCGCAAACTAGGATAGATTTATTAATTAACATCATGTATATATAAAGGTTATAGAACATTAAATAGGTATTAATAAATATATTATAATATTTTTTAACCATAAAAAACGGTTTTATGACTATCCTTTAAGGTGTTTATGGAAATTGAAAACTATTTATCCTTGAATGTGACATCTCGGAATATGTTTTCATTTTTTGAACAAAAGGCAAGGGAAGAATTTGTTGATGTATTTTTCCCTTAAGATAATATAATTATAGTATATAGAATATACTAGCGATATCACATTTCTTTTGGATAGGTTGTTGAGGATAAATCAATAAAAGAAAACAAATTTAAAATAAATTAAATGAAACAGAATGAGGTGTCAACCACATAATTTTCTCCTCCTTGAGAAACTCCATAGGGAAAAGGGTTTGATATTTCGATGAGACCAAGGGATAAAAGATGTGAGTAAGGTTCTAGGTAATATTTTTGAGTATAATTTGTACAATGATAAAAAATTTAATGGTTTGAGATGAATATGCAGTGAGGGTTGGTAATTATTGTTGATGGGAGGGTGATTTCTCATTATTTCATTCATTAGTTAATTATTTTGGCCCAGGACTATGAATAGTTTGAGATTAATCACTAAATATATTAATATAATAAATTATATTTCTATATTATGGTCTTAAATCATCCATAAATCATCTATGACTTCATAATTCATGTATTTAGGATTTATCTTAAATTATCGTATTTTACTATTCACAAAAAATTCAAGTATTTTAAGAAAAATACCATAAAAATCAACCCTAACACATTTTAATTTTTTATAATTTAATAAAAGACTCCATTTTATGAAAATAATTTTATAAATATGAGAAATTTAATTTTTAATTAAAATAATCATTTATTAGAGAAATACAGATTTTAAAATTATAAATGGATTTATGACACTTTGAAAAGTTAATTATGGATTCATAAAATTAATATATAATTATAATGACGCAAAATATGAATTTATGAATCTATTTTATGAAAAAAAAATTATTATTTTAAATCAAAATTTTAATTATAAAATTTTAAATGAACATTTATGTTTCATAAGAATACCAACACTGAATTTATCATTTTTTTAAAACATTTATTTAATTATACCATGATATAAATACAGCATATTTTTATTTATAAGGTACCCAAATTTTATTTATACATTAATAGGTGAACATAATATTCTATTGGTCATACTATTATTCCTAATGGTAACATTATGATTCCAAATGTCAAATTACTATTCATAAAAAATAAACTTATCACAAAATTACTAAAATTTTAACCAAATTAAATTTTGATACTAAAATTTTAAATATAGTGTTTATTTTAGAAATAATAATTTATAAAAGTGTAAAAATTTATATTTAATACAATTTATCAATTAAAAGGTTGTAAAACTGCATTTAGGAAAATATAGCCTCTATATGTGTTAAATTGGATTTAATCTTATCTTATGCCTCTAAAAATATTTTGGATGAATGTGAAAATATTTTATTGAAAATATAATAAATAAATCTCATTATTATATTTCCTTAATAGTTCTTTAAATTTCATTTTTTCGAATAAAAAAAGTTTTTATAAAAAAATATTTTTATGTTTCATAGGTTTTCCATTATAATTAATTGATAACCAGTGAATTAATTTTATATAAATGTGTAATATATATTTCCCTAATTTAATTAATATCATTAATTCCATTATTTATGAACATCTAGGAGATAAATATAATAATTAAATAATAATATTTAATCATTTTTATGCTCATAATCTATTGAAGATGTTCATTTTAAAAAATGAATAAGGTAAAATATTGGGGTGTTACATAATATTTCTCCCCTTAATTCAAAATTTCTCGATCCATAAACTGTATATCCTTAAATATTGGATCATTTTTAATCTTCATCATGGATAATCTTACATAATCATTTTGACTCAATGCATCATCCGCCTTTTTTTTCTTTCTCTGGTTGGTATTATATCGAGCAGTCATAATCATTAATCAGTTCAAACCATATTCTTTGATACATCTTAAACACCTTCTATCTTAATATATAATTTAATATTTTTGGATGATTATACATATCAAACCCTTAAATATAAATATAATTGCTCTATATTTTAGGAAAAACTACTGTACCTAACACCAAATCATAAGTTGCTTAATTTCTAACATGGACCATCAAATACCATGAGGCATACGTTATCACCATAACATTATTCATGATAATGAGTCCTAATATATTATTTAAGGAATCACTATATATTTCATACCCTAATCATCTATAGGTAAATTTAAGCATTGGTGCACTAACTAAACTTATCTTTAGTAAATTCAAATTTTCCTCACATTTATCTTTCTAAAAGAACTTTTCTCCATTACAAGTTAACTTGGATTGTGGATTGGAAAACCATGGAAAATTTTAAATAAATCATCTAAAATTTCTTGAAAAACTAAGAAAACTATGGATATCAGTCACCATGGTTGGTCTGGGCCAATGTTCAATATCCTCCATAATTGATGGATCCACCGATATACTCTCCATTGGGATTATATTTACAAAAAATAATAAATTATTTAGACAGAATTAAAACTTGGTAAATTTTTAATATACATTCTACTTTATTATGGATTTTTGTACAATCCTTATGTGATATTTAGGATCTTCGTTTACCTTTTAATAGATAATAATTTCATATATAAAGACTACCCTAAAAAATTATATTAATCTCTATAGACTATATTTATTAAATTCATATATATTATATGGGAATTACTATGACTAATAGGAATCAGTATATATTCATAGTGATCATACCTTTTACGAAATATTATCTTTGGTATATTCTATTTCTTAACCCATAATTTATAACATCCATAAGGAAGTTCAATCTTGTAAAATTATTTAGCTCCACATATATCATCATACAAGTAATCAATATGTGGTAGAGGATAATTGTTCTTAACTGTAACCTTGTTCATTTCTTGATAATAAATGGAGAGACACATAGATCTATCTTTCTTCTTAATAGAAAGAATCAGTTCACTCTCTGGTAATAAACGTGGAATAATGAATCTCATGTCAAGACTCTTCTATATTTTCTTCTTCATTTATAACATCTCAATCAGGAACCTTCTTTAGAGAGTATTTAAAAAAAATTATCTTTAGATATGACTTCTATTGATAAATCAAATTAATTATTTAGTGGAATACTATGAAAATAATCCCATTCAACAAACTCTCTTAAAATAGGCATATCAATGCTATTTAGTTTCTCCCAGACCGTCTGAGATAAAATCCCCTTATAAATCAGAATCAAGACACTTACAATTGAAGTAATTTTTTTTTAAAATTTAATAATTATCATCGCACTAATATAATATCATAGTATAGTTTGTAATATCAAACATGGAATCTATTTCATATCAATTTATGTGGGATAAATGAGAAAAATCCAATCCATTCTTAAGATATAATCAAATTCATCCATAGGGAAAATAATTATATTTCCATGTAGCATGATCCAATAAACATTAACTAAAGAATAATCATAGGATTGAGATGATATTATCATGTCGTTATAAATTTTCACTTCTAAATTCACGTCTAATTATTGAGGATATGAATTAACATTCATAGAATGTTTTCTTTATATAAGGTACTTTATTTAACTAATTCTCATATAAGGTACATTAATTTTACACCTACCTATCATAACCCTAAATTTATTTTTCTATAATCAATCTATTTCTTAAATCAAGATAGTTATCGTAACCATTTTATATCATTAATTGGAGTGATTAATCCTGAATAATACGTCCTAGGATGTCTAAATTATTACACATTATTTTCAATATATAAAACCTTATTATTTATCTAGTTTATTAATGGTCATCATTTATTCAAATAATTCAAGATCATTCATAAAGTGTTCATGAATTTCCAAAACATAACCCCTGGTTGTTTTAAAATAGGTCTTAAATAATCCTAGTTTTTGTTTACTAGGTTTCAATCAAGTCAAACACCAATGCACCCCTTTTGGATTTATTTATACTCGGTACAACTATTCAAGATCCACATACACCTGTCGTATACAAATAGTGATATAATTATTTATAACCCACTCTTCTAATAATTCAACAAAATTAAAGGGCATTTTACTATACTTTGACTTATCCTTAGGGTTATCACTGAAGATTTCTCATCCTAATTTCCAATGGATAAATAAAATATCTATGACAGTGTCTATTAAAACACAAACTTTTCATACATATATATCACATCATAACAGATGAATATTCATTACATAACATAAAGATAAATTCAAAAATCATATAGGTCTAGTGTATTTAGAAACTTTGATACATAAACAAATCATTTATATGTGAAATATATCTTGAGCCAGTATGTTATTAATTACTAGCACCCTTTTTAGTCATATCATACATAATACATTTCATTATAAACTACGGAAGGGAAACATAATAAAGGGTGGGATTGGTTCTTAGTAAATAAAACTAAGGGAGATATCAATATAACATAAGCATGTGTGGATGATAATAATATAATAACATTAAAAACTATACCATACTTATCATAAATAAAAAACATGATTCGTGGAATAAATCTTTCTATTTAAAAAGTTATAAATCAGAATATAATTAAACAGTATAACCCATGAGAGAATCACATTGTCAAAAGACATAGATTTTTTGAATACACATACATATAAAAAATATTATGTCAAGTATACCCACCAATATATGAATATAATTTTATGCTTTGTATTACAACCCTTTTACTTTCATTGGTCATTTAATAACCACTCGTGTAAACTCTTTTGTTCCTAGTATAACTATCTGTGTACCCGCTTTTGAGTTTTGGAAAACCTCCCATGTACTCTTTTAGGTCATAAAACATTAATCATTTACCTATTCATTGATGGGAGACATATATCCCACCAATCTCATAATTAAAATCATACATATGAGTGTCATGAGAACATAAAGCATTCATATTATACTAACAATTGAAAGGAAACAGGTTTTATCAAAATTTTATCAACTCATTATATCATAATTTATGGAAAATAAGCAGTTTCTATAAACATCATCTCAAAATTACCATAAACCATACAGATAAATAATAAGGATACGATCATGGGATATTATCCCTAATAAATCCAAAATAACATCAAATTATGTAATCTAATATGGAAAATTATCTTAAATGATCACTTAGAATAATTTTTCAGGAAAATAAACATTACAATTTGACTATTTAAGATCTAATTTTTTTTAAATATTAATGAAAAAATTCATTAAAAATCACTACCACAAAACTGGGCAAGGCATGCGCCTGCCTTTATCAGCGCAAACGGAAAAGCACTGATAAAGGTCCTCCCCTTTATCAGCGCTAAAAAAATGCTGATAAAGGGTACCCCTTTATCAGCGCTTTTGTTAGCGGTGATAAATGTTGTATTTATCAGCGCTTTTCATTTTAGCGCTGATAAATACACCCTTTATCAATGCTTTTTACTAGTGCTGATAATGGGTCCCGCATATTTGTTAAAAACCCGCGGGTCCTCTTCCTCCTCCCTGCACACAATCAAGCTCTCGCGGAAGCCCTCGTCTACGCCACTGCCGCCTCCTCCTCCTCCATCGCCGCGGACGCCTCCTCCTCCTCTGCTTCTGCTCCTCCTCCTCCTCCTCCACCGGCCTCATCGTCCTCCTCCTTCGGTGCCTCCGCCCTGCCTTGGCCCTGCATCTGTGCCGCTGCCGCCGGTGCCTCCTCCTCCACCGCAGCCTCCTCCTCCTCCGCTGGTGCCTCCTCCTCCTCGGTCGGTGCCTCCTCCTCCACCGCGGCCTCCTCCTCCTCCGCCGGTGCCTCCGCAGCCTCCTCCTCCTCCATTGTGCGGTATGCTATGCCCAATAATTGTAATTTGCTTTGTTTTTTGTTTTTGTTCTATATTTAAACTATCATTATTTGTCTGAATCAATTTTATTTGAAGTGGGGGGGATGCAGGTGTTGCGGGGTGTAGTGGGTGGGGGGTGTGCAGGTGGGGGTGTTTAGGTGGGGGAGATGTGTTGTAGGTGAAAATGTGTAGGTGGGGGCGTATAATGGGGGGGTCTATTGGGTGTGAGGTGGAGGTCTGTACAGGTTGGGGGTGGGGGTGGGGATGGGCTATGCAGGTGGGGGTGGGTGGGACATTCAAGTGGGAGGGGGGGTTGTTCATGTGGGAGGTACGGAAGAGAGTGTTCTAGTTGGGGGGGGGGTCTAGGTAGGTGGGAGTCTGTTGGTGGGTGAGGTTGGGGGTGTAAAAGTGGGGGGGTGTGAAGGTGGGGGGGGGGGGATGGGGGTTGTGCAAGTGGGGGGTTGTAGTGGGTGGATGGGAGGGGGGATGTGCAGGAGTCTGCTGGGGGAGATATGGGGAGGGGGGATGTGCATGTGGGAAGTCGACACTTCCATAGTTTTCCAATAAGCACTGGTAAGTCATCACTTCTAGAGATTTGGATAGGCCTGAGGCCTCTTAGGTTTTGGTTCCTGTCTATTTATCTTGATGAGTAAAGAATCATATGATCTAAAAGTGACATCAACTATATATGATTAATTCTTTCTCCCACAAAACAATTTTCTAGAAATAATATATCTTTGGAAGGTGAGGGAGCCTTTTAAAATTCTATCATATAGAGACCAGTCAAGGAAAGTATGCATATATATCCATCTAGAGTAGGGACCTCTGCGGTCGCCGCCTCCTCCTCCTCCGCCACGGCCGTCGCCACCTCCTCTACTCCTGCTCCTCCTCCTCCCCCTCCCCCGGCCTCATCCTCCTCCTCCTCCACTGATGCCTCCTCCTCCTCCGCTGGTGCCGCCGGTGCCTCCGCGGCCTCCTCCTCCTCCGCCGGAGCCTCAACGGCCTCCTCCTACTCCGCCGTCACGCCGCGGTCAAGCCGCGGTCACGCCGTGGTCACACCGGTGCCTCCGCAGCCGCCGCCTCCTCCTCCTCCGCCGCGGCCGCCACCTCCTCCTCTGCTCCTGCTCCTCCTCCTTCTCCTCCACCGGCCTCATCCTCCTCCTCCTCTGCTGCCTCCGCTGCCTCCGCTGCCTCCGCCCTGCCTCTGCGCTGCCGCCGGTGCCTCCTCCTCCACCGCGGCCTCCTCCACCTCTACCGCGGCCTCCTCCTCCTCCTCTGCTGCCTCCGCTACCTCCTCCTCCTCCTCCGCGGCCGCCGCCTCCTCCTCTGATCTTGCTCCTCCTCCACTCCACCGGCCTCATCCTCCTCCTTGTCCGCTGCCTTCGCTGCCTCCGCCCTGCCTCCGCCCTGCCTCTGCGTTGCCGCCGGTGCCTCCTCATCCATCGCGGCCTCCTCCTCCTCCGCCGATGCCTCCTCCTCCTCCGCCGGTGCCTCCAGTGCCTCCACGTATCCTCCTCCTCCGCGGTCATGCCGCGGTCATGCTCCGGTCACGCGGCGGTCACGCCGCGGTCACGCCAGTGCCTCTGCGGCTGCCACCTCCTCCTCCTCCGCCGCGGCCTCCGCCTCCTCCTCTGCTCCTTCTCCTCCTCCTCCTCCTCCTCCGGCCTCATCCTCCTCCTCCTCCGCTACCTCCGCTGCCTCCGCTGCCTCCGCCCTGCCTCTGTGCTGCCGCCGGTGACTTCTCCCCCACCGCGGCCTCCTCCTACTCCGCCGATGCCTCCTCCTCCTCTGCTGGTGCCTCCACGGTCGCCTCCTCCTTCGCGGTCACGCCGCATTCATGCCGCGGTCACGCCGCGGTCACGCCGCGGTCACGCCGCGGTCACGCCGCGGTCACGGCGGTGCCTCTGCGGCCACCGCCTCCTCCTACTCCTCCACCGGCCTCATCCTCCTCCTCCTCCGCTACCTCCGCTGCCTCCGCCCTGCCTCTGCCCTGCCTCTGCGCTGCCGCCGGTGCCTCCTCCTCCACTGCGGCCTCCTCCTCCTCCGCTGATGCCTCCTTCTCCTCCACGGGTGCCGCCGGTGCCTCCGCGGCCGCCTCCTCCTCCGCGGTACCGCCGCGGTCACGTCGCGGTCACGCCGGTGCCTCTGCGGCCGCCGCCTCCTCCTCCTCCGCCGTGGCCTCCGCCTCCTCCTCTGCTACTGCTCCTCCTCCTCCTCCTCCACCGGCCTCATCCTCCTCTTACTCCGCTGCCTCCGCTTCCTCCGCCCTACTTCTGCGCTGCCACCGGTGCCTCCTCCTCCACCGCGGCCTCCTCCTCCTCTGCCGATGCCTCCTCCTCCTCCACTAGTGCCGTTGGTGCCTCCGCGGCCACCTCCTCCTCCGCGTTCACACCGCGGTCACGCCGCGGTCACGCCGCGGTCACGCCGGGGCCTTTGCGGCCGCCTCCTCCTCCTCCTCCGCCGCAGCCACCACCTCCTCCTCTGCTCCTTCTCCTCCTCCTCCTTCTCCACCGGCCTCATCCTCCTCCTCCTCCGCCGCCTCCGCTGCCTCCGCTACCTCCGCACTGCCTCCGCCCTGCCACTGCGTTGCCGCCGGTGCCTCCTCCTCCACCGCGGCCTCCTCCTCCTCCACCGCGGCCTCTTCTTCGTCCTCCGCTGCCTCCGCTGCCTCCTCCTCCTCCTCCGCGGCCGCCACCTCCTCCTACGCTCCTGCTCCTCCTCCCCTCCACCGGCATCATCCTCCTCCTCCTCCGCTGCCTTCGCTGCCTTCACTGCCTCCGCCTCCTCCTCCTCCTCTGCTCCTCCTCCTCCTCCTCCTCCTCCTCCACCGTAGCCTCATCCTCCTCCTCCTCCATCGGCGCTTCCTCCTCCTCCTCCTAGTCCCCTGGCTCATCATCCTCCTCCTCCTCCTCTGCCTACTCTGATGCCTCCTCCTCCACCGCGGTTTGAGAGGTGCCTCAAGTACTCAGGTGAGTCTCACAAGATTTATTTTAGTTTTATATGATGTTTTTTGGAGATTTTTCAAATGAAACATGGTTTTGTGTTCATATTTTTTGAGAAATAATGTATAACCTTGAGCATGAGGAGGTTTTCAGTCCCATTTCTAAATCACATAGTCAAAATTCATGGTTAGTGAAGGTTAACCATGGGATATCTTAGAAGAAACCATGTTAGGTGGATTTTAATTAGGGATTAACATACCATTTTTTCATGATTACATACAAAACATGTGAAATTTTGTAGACTGAGGCAGTTCCAATTTACATAATTAATGCATAATTTGGTAAACTATGTTGACCAAATATTTGAAGGGGTTTTCTTGTACAGTGCCACCATTTTAACAGCTTATTGATCCAAACCTTTAATGGTTTTCCTTTCTAAACATTGGTTCCCAATATATTTTTTTTATTTTGGTATTTATTTATTCCTTTATTTCCTTGAAGTAACTTGTTTTTTATCTAAATTATACTCATATTCCTTCTACATTAACCTATATACATATCCTATGGATTTTAAATAGGATGAATATAAATAAAGAATTGATGAATGCCAATCGGTAGACAAAAGAGTATGTAGAAGGTGTGAAAGAATTTTTCAAGTTTGCAATAGATCATGCATGTGACTCTTCTCAAATACTTTGTCTGTGTTTACGCTGTTGTTATTCAAAACAAATTAGTCCAGATGAGTTGGAAGAACACTTGATCTATCACGGAATAGATCAAAGTTATACATGGTGGAATAAACACGGGGAAACAACGAATGTAGGTAGTGATTGGGGTGACACTGCATTTTATGGATCATCTGATATGATTACAAACATGAACAATGAAGATGACCATATGGAGGATGTGATTACAGATGTGAATGACGATGAAGATCATATTGAGAAAATGACAAAGACCATCGAAGATGATCTTCGTTATTGCCCAAAATTGTTTGAGAAGTTAAAAAATTTGGGCAAAGACGACATTTTATACTGGTTGCACTAAATATACAGCATTGTCAGCCGTATTGAAGCTGTATAATTTGAAAGCAGATAAGGGGTGGAGTGACGACAGTTTTATGAAACTACTTTCCCTCTTGAATGACATGCTCCCAGAAGACAATGAACTCCCGAGCCGAACATACGATGCCAAAAGAACGCTACGCTCTATGGGTATGATCTCTGAAAGAATACACGCCTTCCCGAATGACTGTATACTGTTTCGCAAGGACCACAAATCACATAAAGAATGCCCAAAGTATGGTGCTTCTCGATACAAGAAAGATTAATCCATTCCTACTAAAGTTGTATGGTACTTTCCAATCATTCCAAGGTTTAGACGCCTATATGGAAGTGAGGAGACTGCAGAACAATTATCATGGCATGAAGATACATGAATTAAAGATGGGATACTACGTCACCCGGCAGACTCTCCTCAGTGGAAGAGAATTGAGCATGAGTATCCTGAATTTGGAAACGAGTCGAGAAACCTTCGCCTTGCGTTATCTATAGATGGAGTGAATCCTTTGGGTTTTCAAAGCAGCAGTCACAGTACATGGCCGGTTATGTTGATAAATTATAACTTACCACCGTGGTTATGCATGAAACAAAAATACATCATGTTATTTATGCTTATATCCGGACCAAAACGACCGGGTAATGATATTGATGTTTATTTAGCTCCATTGATCGAAGATTTGAAATTATTGTGGGATTCAGGTGTTACATTGTATGATGCTTACAGAAAGGATGATTTCACTTTGAGAGTTATGTTGTATGGGATGATAAATGACTTCCCAGCTTATGGAAATTTTTCAGGATATAGCATTAAAGGAACTCAAGGCTGTCCCATTTGCGAAGAAGGTACACAATCAATTAGGTTAAAACATTCATCTAAAACCATGTTTATAGGACATCACAGATTTTTACTGTGATGACATAAGTACCGTTCTTGGAAGACATCATTCGATGGAAGTTCAGAAGAATTTACAACATCGTCTCCACTAACAGGTGATCAATTGTTTGATAAAGTTAAAAATTTGGACACTAATTTTGGTAAACTTGCTTCGAAAAACCTTACGAAAATCGTTTGGAAAAAGAGATCAATTTTTTTTTGAATTAAAATACTAGAATTGTCTGTATGTATGACATTTTTTTGATGTTATGCATGTAGAAAAAAATGTATTTGACAGTGTTATCGGCACGTTGCTAAATACATCTGGAAAAAAATAAGATGAATTAAGGCTAGGTTGGACATGGTTGAGATGGGAATACGAGAAGAGTTGGCACCAGTAAAGGGTGAAAAACGAACATTTCTTCCTCCTGCTTCTTACACTGTTTTTAGGCAGGAGAGATATCAGTTTTGAAACTTCTTGAATGACGTAAAGGTTCCAGAGGGGTATTCGTCAAATATCAGTAACCATGTGTCAATGAGCGACTTGAAGTTAAAAGGTCTGAAATCACATGACTGTCATGTTTTGATGCAAAATATCATTCCAATTCCTTTACGTTGCATTTTCCCCAAGAATGTCCGCCATACATTAACGAAACTATGTTTCTTCTTCAAAGCTATATGCAGCCATGTTATAGACCCGGCGAAATTGCCAGCTATGGAAAAAGAAATTGCCGTCATATTATGTGAATTAGAAATGTTCTTCCCGCCTTCATTTTTTGATATGATGGTTCATTTGATGGTCCACTTGGTGAGATAGAGATTCGACTATGTGGTCATGTACATTACAGATGGGTGTACCCCATTGAACGGTATATGAAGATTTTGAAAGGGTATGTCAAAAATCGAAGTCGGCCAGAGGGTTGTATTGAAGAGAGATATATTGTTGAGGAAGCCATTGAATTCTGTACCGAATAATTTTCTAGTGTGGAAAGCATTGGCTTACTGAAATCTCGTCACACAGGGCGGTTAGAGGGTGACGGAATTTCTGGAAGAAAGGTTTTCACAATAAATATTATAGATCGGGAGCAGGCGCACCTTTATGTTTTGCATAATAGTTTGGACGTTGACCCATATGTTGAAATCCACAAAGAAATTCTTAGGCAATTGAATCCATCAAGGTATGAAAAATGGATATCGAATACACATAATCGAAAGTTTATAGGATGGTTTTGAGATCATATTTTTAAGAAGTCAGATGAAAATCTAATGTCTATTTTGCAATGACTTCGATGGCTAGCCGGAGGACCAAGTGTGTATGCATTATCTTACAATGCTTATGTAGTTAATAGTTATACATTTTATACTAATGAACATGATGAAGACAGTACCATGCAGAATAGTGGGGTTACACTTGTGGCTGAAGCGATGCTTGTTTCTGGTGCTAAGGACAGAAATCCAATTTATGCAAATAAGTCATACTTTGGCATCATCAAACAAATATGGGAGTTGGATTACACGGAATTTCAAGTTTCAATATTTCAATGCAAGTGGGTTGATAACAGGAGCGCTGTTAAAATAGATGATTTGGGATTTGTGAAAGTTGATTTCAGTAAGGAAGGGGAGAAAGACAAACCATTTATAATGGCATCACAGGCAGTGCATGTATTTTATGTTCCCGATCCCGCAAACCGGAACTGGTCAATTTTTCTGTTATCGACCAAAACAGCTGAAGGGTCAGATGAAAATTCAACGGAAGATGATCCTTTCATTGGAATTTCGCAATCATTTCGCAGTGGTCCCAATGTAGACGACGTTTTCTTTGTCATAGGAGACCACAATGAAGGGATATGGATAGTTGATAGAGGGGTAAAATCCCTTCAGCCTTTTAAAAAAAATGGAGTTCAATAATCAGGTTATTGATTTTTATTGTAATATAGATCGTGTTACATTATGTTATTATCTGTTCGATGCTTCTTTTATGTGATCTAACTTCAATTTTAAACATGTTCTGCAGATAATGACTTCTTCACCTATTGATGCACCCAATCCCGAGACACAACACATCTCTCAACCTGTTGCAACTGGTCCCACTGCTGAGAGACAACAGGTCTCTCAACCTGTTGCAGCTGGTCCCACTGCTGACGTACAACAAGACTCTCAACCTGTTGCAGCTGGTCCCACTGCTGAGAGACAATAGTTCTCTCAATCTGTTGCAGCTGGTCCCACTGCTGACGTACAAAAGGTCTCTAAACCTGTTGCAGCTGGTGTTAATGCCGAAGCTAGTGCTTCAGAGAAACATAATGATGATGTAGAAACTGAGGAAATGGTAGGCGATGAAACCCCAACAACCCAAAAAAACAGGTGCGCCGTAGTTTGATAGTTTTTGCAAAAATCCTTAAGGCAAAATCAAAAGGCATCAAATATGAGGTGGGATAGAATAAGCTAGTCCAGCATGTAAATCCCAACAAATCCATGTTTAGTAGATACATTGGAATCGTCACTCGACAACGTGTGCCGATTGACGTAGAGTCGTGGCATCATGTTGTCAGCGGGTAGAAAACATTAATGTGGGAAGAGATTACGGTAACATTACGATATCATCAATTTAATTTATTAAAATAAAATAACATATTGAAATATTGACTAACCCTTCATAATCTCTTCCAGAGTGCATTTATAGTAGATGTTTCGCACAAAGAATATGTTTTCAGACAGGCAGGAAGGATTCATATAGGCATTCTCACCATTTTAACGAAAAATCATCTGAAAGATGCTGAAGGGAAAATCAAGCCGCACCCGCCTCCTCTTTCTGCACACATGATATCCCAAGGAACATGGGATGCGTTTTGCAACCGTCGTGCAGACAAGAATTTTCAGGTACATTGTGTTTGGTTACACATTGTGTAACGTTGCTTGTATTCATCACATTGATTGATAGGTTTTTATTTATGAAACAGCAATAGAGTGCTGAAAATAAAGAACGGGCAGCAAAACCAGCGTAACCCTACCGTAAAGCAAGGTTGGGGTACGCTTCAATTGAAAAACAATTGGTATGTATTTTAAAAGTACTGTAATAATTTTATGTGACATAAAACAACACTATAAACATGTTTCTCTGTTTATAAGCAGATTGATGTGGCAAAATCTCAAGACACTTCCATTCCACGTCATGTGCTATGGAAGGAGGCTCGTGTTAATAAAGAGGGGAAACTGATAGATGAAAACACACAAAAAGTGTGGGAAACATGTGTAAGTATGACATAATATAAACTTGTTTTTTTTAAATCACTATTACAAAACGATGATTACTTATTTTTTCATATTTTCTATTTGACATAGTCACAGGAAACATCAACACTCACACCAGATGCAGACATACTTTCAACGACCTCAAAACAGCCAGAGTAGTATGGCCGCGTCAGAGGTGTGGGTTTTGGGGTGTCACCCCAAACATATTTTATGAAAAAAACAAGAGGATTAACAAACTAAAGAATTTCATGTAATGAGAGATAGAGTAGCTACCCTTGAAGAACTAATCCAAACTCAGGGAGAGATGCCAAAGAGTTTGATGGAGGAGAGGCGAAGAGAAAAAACAACTAAAGAACAACCCCTACGAGAAGATCCACCCCTCACCAGCTTTGAGGCGAGCCATTACCCTCAAAGACCTGACTTAACCGAGGTAATCAATGTTATAATATTCATTTTTTTGATATGTGAATCACATAGACACTGATACCTTTCATTTAATGATATTCTGCTTGGTGAAAATGACTGTGATTTATATCTGTCAACTCCCACCCATCGCCTTGTAGCGAGGGCTACGGTGTTCAATATGCAGAATGACACGCTACACTCTAGACCACCTCCAACCGGTCATGTCAAAGTGTCGATTAACGTAGCTCATGAGCCGAGCACCGAGCTACACATTCCAAATGACGATGATGACATTCATACGGTGGAAAAAGATATTGGAAAATTCGTTTCATGGTCGTCGAATCTTGTAAAAAAACACGTCGAGCAGGAGGTATTCATTTCCAGTTCATTTTTCCAGCAGAACCTTTAACATTAAATTAGAAAATGGCTGAACCAATGAATGTTATTACAGAAGGATAAAATGGAGAAGCTACAACGAAAGAGAACATCCAATATTGGATCAACCAACCGATCAAAACGATCTACCGAGAGCACGTTCACCCCGCCCGTTCTATATCCACATTTAATATCATTGGAAGCTCATGTGGATACGAAAATGAAAGACGGAAAGAATCATACAATTGTTTGTGAAAAATATATGTACGGAGAAGAAACAATGGATTTCGTTAGTGCAGACGTTGTTTCTGAGATCATCACATACGACTGGCTAGGCGCCTCAGTTATAAATGTATACATGAGGTATGTTTTCATGATTTGATTTTACAGAAGCTGATATACTTTGATAATTATGGATAAATACATCTCATATTTTTCACAGGAGTATATATGAAAAACAATTGAAGGGATTTTCCCATGACTACAAATTTGGACTCGTTATTCCTCACACCATTTCTACACAACGAACAAAAATAGATTCTAAATTTTAGGCTGAATTAATGTCAAATCTGCTCAGAACGTTTCAAAGAAAAATTACGACTGACAGGCTCTTTTTAATACCAACGATGCAAGGGTAAAACTCTAAATTTTAATCATATAAATAATATTTTCATTTCTATCAGTACTTATTTCTTTTTTTGTTTTTAGGGAACATTGGATGCTCATTGCAGTCAATTTGGATACTCCAAATATTTATTTTCTGGATTCACTGCATGGATATCCAACTAACCGACCACACATGATGGCGATTTTCAATTTTTAATACACTAGATCCAAAAGTTTAGAACTAAATATCTAGATATATAATTTATATTATCTTTTAATGAGTATTTTGTTATGATAGGGCAGTGTATGAATATCGTCTAAAGGCTGGAATGAATCATGGGCGTACGGACGACAATGCCCACATGATCTACAAATGGAGAAGTATCTGGGTATATATAATTATATTTCACTATCCAAATACATATCAAAACAAATTACTTATTTTTCTCGATGTTTCTGCAGTGTCCAAAACAAACAAATGACAAGGACTGCGGTTATTATGTTTGTAAATTTATGAAAGAGATCGTATTTCATGGACAAACTAGCATCCCTGAAGAGGTATTTTTGAAAATAATTACTACAATATTTAAAATAATTATTAATCCTTTGTGTATTTTATTTTTTCAGTACTACTATGACTGTCGCAAAAACTCCTATTCAGAAGATAATATAAATGTCTTTAGAAACGAATGGGCAGCGTACCTGATCGAAGAATGTAAACAAATAGGACAATGAAGGTGAATTTCTAATACTTATGTTATCTTTATATGGTCATTGATATCTCCCTTTACACTTATTGAGCATCTATGATCTCCCTTTCTTATGTTTCATATCCTTAGATTAGTGAATTCCTACTACTTAGTTTGAAAATGACATAAACTTCGGAAAACAACACCAATGACACATGGAAAACCAAGAAAACGCCTTCAAATTGTTTTGATACATTATTAAAATGATCCACGAGTCATTTTTGACACGTACGAATTGACCGCACCTCAATCCGACGCACGGTGTGACCGGTATGGCTAAAATTGTCTGATATCAGTTTGAAAATGACATAAACTTTGGAAAACAACACAATTGACATACGCCAAACCGAGAAAACGCCTTCGGATTGTTTTGATACTTTAGGAAAATGATCCACGAGTCCTTTTTGACGTGTCCGAATCGACCGCACCTCAATCCGACGCACGGTATGACCGGTATGGCTAAAATTGTCTGATATCAGTTTCAAAATGACATAAACTTTGGAAAACAACACCAATGACATACGCCAAACCGAGCAAACGCCTTCAGATTGTTTTGATACTTTATAAAAATGATCCACGAGACATTTTTGATGTGTACAAATCAACCACACCTCAATCCGACGCACGGTGTGACCAGTATGGCTAAAAGTGTCTGATATCAGTTTGAAAATGTCATAAACTTTGGAAAAAAACACCAATGACATACTCCAAACCAAGAAAACGCCTTCGGATTGTTTTGATACTTTAGGAAAACGATCCACGAATCATTAGTGACGTGTAAGAATCGACCGCACCTCAATCTGACGCACGGTGTGACCGGTATAGGTAAAATTGTCTGATATCATTTTGAAAATGACATAAACGTTGGAAAACAACACAAATGACATACTCCAAACCTAGAAAATTCCTTCGGATTGTTTTGATACTTTAGGACAATGATCCACGATTCATTTGTGACGTGTATGAATTGACCTCACCTCAATATGACGCACGGTGTGACTGGTATGGCTAAAATTGTCTGATATTAGTTTGAAAATGACATAAACTTTGGAAAACAACACCAATGACATACGCCAAACCAATCAAACGCCTTACGATTGTTTTGATACTTTAGGAAAATGATCCACGAATCATTTGTGACGCGTACAAATCGACCACACCTCAATCCGACGCACGGTGTGACCGGTATGGCTAAAAGTGTCTGATATCAGTTTGAAAATGACATAAACTTTGGAAAACAACACCAATGACATACTACAAACCAAGAAAACGCATTCGGATTGTTTTGATACATTAGGACAACGATCCACGAGTAATTTTTGACGTGTACTAATCGACTGCACCTCAATCCGACTCACGGTGTGACCTGTATGGCTAAAATTGTCTGATATCAGTTTGAAAATGACATAAACTATGGAAAACAACACCAATGACATACTCCAAACCGAGAAAACGCCTTCGGATTGTTTTTATACTTTAGTACAATGATCCACGAGTCATTTGTGACATGTAAAAATTTATCGCATCTCAATCCGACGCACAGTTTCACCGGTATGGCTAAAATTGTCTGATATCAGTTTGAAAATGAAATAAACATTGGAAAACAACACCAATGACATACACCAAACCGAGCAAACGCCTTCGGATTGTTTTGATACGTTAGGACAACAATCCACGAGTCATTTGTGATGCGTACGAATCGACCACACCTTAATCTGACGCACGATGTGATCGGTATGGCTAAAAGTCTCTGATATCAGTTTCAAATAGAGATAAACTTTGGAAAACAACACCAATGACATACACCAAACTGGGCAAATTCCTTCGGATTGTTTTGATACATTAGGAAAACAATCCAAGATTCATTTTTGACGTGTACGAATCAACCGCACCTCAATCTGACGCACGGTGTGACCGGTATGGCTAAAAGTGTCTGATATCAGTTTCAAATTGAGATAAAATTTGGAAAACAACACCAATGACATACGTCAAACTAAGAAAACGCCTTCGGATTGTTTTGATACATTAGGAAAACGATCCACGAGTCATTTGTGATGTGTACAAATCAACCGCACCTCAATCCGACGCACGGTGTGACCGGTATGGTTAAAATTGTCTGATATCAGTTTGAAAATGACATAAACTTTGGAAAACAACACCAATGACATACGCCAAACTGAGTAAACGCCTTCGGATTGTTTTGATACTTTAGGACAACGATCCAAGAGTCATTAGTGACGTGTATGAATTGACCGCACCTCAATCCTACGCACAGTGTGAACGGTATGGCTAAAAGTGTCTGATATCAGTTTCAAATTGAGATAAAATTTGGAAAACAACACCAATGACATACGCCAAAACGAGAAAATGCCTATGGATTGTTTTGATACTTTAGGACAATGATACCGAGTCATTTGTGACGTGTAAAAATCGACCGCACCTCAATCTGACACACGGTGTGACCGGTATGGCTAAAATTGTCTGATATCAGTTTGAAAATGACATAAACTTCAGAAAACAACACAATTGACATACGCCAAAACGAGAAAACGCCTTCGGATTTTTTTGATACTTTAGTACAACGATCCACGAGTCATTTTTGATGTGTACAAATCGACCACACCTCAATCCGACGCATGGTGTGACCGGTATGGCTAAAATTGTTTGATATCAGTTTGAAAATGACATAAACATTGGAAAACAACACCAATGACATTCGCCAAACAGAGGAAACGCCTTCGGATTGTTTTGATACTTTAGGAAAACTATCCACGAGTCATTCGTGACGTGTACGAATCGACTGCACCTCAATCCGACGCACGGTGTGACCGGTATGGCTAAAATTGTCGGATATCAGTTTGAAAATGACATAAACTTTGGAAAACAACAACAATGACATACTCCAAACCGAGAAAACGCCTTCGTATTGTTTTGATACGTTAGGACAATGATCCACAAGTCATTTTTGACGCGTACGAATCGACCGCACCTCAATCCGACGCACGGTGTGACCGGTATGGCTAAAAGTGTCTGATATCAGTTTCAAATTGAGATAAACATTGCAAAACAACACCAATGACATACGCCAAACAAAACAAATGCCTTCGGATTGTTTTGATACATTCGGACAATGATCCACGAGTCATTTGTGATGTGTACGAATCGATCGCGCCTCAATCCGACACACGGTGTGACCGGTATGGCTAAAATTGTCTGATATCAGTTTGAAAATGACATAAACTTTGGAAAACAACACCAATGACATATGGAAAACCGTGACTGGTAAAGCTTTTCATTAGATAAAGTATTAGTATTTATTAAATGAGATAAATCAATCAAAAACATATTGATTTTACATTATTCCCTTTCATTGTTATGAAAATGAAAACTTTTGAGTTTAAAATTTAATATTTTAGTTTCACATTTCCATATTAATGTATTCTTTCATATTAATGTTTTAATTTCTTTCATTATTTCATTACTAACATAATATTTGTTTTCTTATATAGGGGTATTTTTTTCCTTGAGTTCGGATGCTTTGTTCGGCAATAAATACCATCGAGAGCGGATCACAGATATCAAAGGATGAAACATGAATGTTTATAACTGTTGTTGAATAATTGTAAATGTAACCATGTAAAAAAATGTTTGAAATGTATATAGCAATGCATTTTTTTGTATTCATGATGTTAAGTTAATGTATATACCGTTGTCAGTCAAAATATTTTGTGCGGGTGCTATGGTGTGCATGTGTGCATGTGCTACTTTGTGCGGGTATTCTGGTGTGCAGGTGTGTAGGTACTGTTTTTTAGGTGCAGGCGATGAGGCCTTTATCAGTGCTTTTTTAGCACTGATAAAGGACACGTTTATCAGCGCTAGAGGAGCGCTGATAAAGGGACCTTGTATCAGTGCTCCGAGAAGCACTGATATAGTTGACCTTTATCATCGCTCCACCACCCGCTGATAAAGGGGACCCCCCCTTTATCTACGCTGGAATTAACAACGCTTTTCTAGCACTGTTAATGCTGGTTTTTAGTGCTGATAAAGGGGCAGGTTGTAGTAGTGAATAACCACGGAAACTTTTAAATTATGATTTAAATCAATTTTGAATCATAATGGAATATAATATGCATCATATCGTAATTGTTAAAATTGAAATTCCTTTCAAATTTTCTATAAAAATTAAAAAATCCCTATTCATAAAAAGAAAAGAAGATTAATTTTGAACCATATTGTATAAACATGATAATGGGTAAAAAAATCTTAAAAAATAATTTGATAATATTAAAAACTTTATTTAAAACATTTTTATAAAATATAGATGTGAAAAGAAATTTTTTTTGACCGAAGAGAGCGATAAAGTCAGTTTTCCTTAAAAAATATTTCTTACCATTAAGTAGATAAAAAGAAGAAAATGAATAAAAAAATTTATTTTAAAATAAATATCATTATTAAAATAAAATTAATGTGTTTATTAGATGATATATCATAGTATTTTATCATCATAATTTAATTATTAACATAATTGATAAACAATAGGGTTGAAACATAATACCCCTGCAACTTTGGTGAATTTTAAATCATAAGAACCATGAATGAAAGAAAATTAAATGGAATTTTATATTCCATATATTAATTTTAATAACCATAAAAATTATTTTTTGGAATTATATACACCACACAATGGAAATAAGTGGTGAATATGGCATGTGTTCCATATAAATAAAAGTATGATGAAAATCCATTACCTTAGGTCTCGAATTTATTCATACACATTTGAACCTCCTCTATAATAAATATATATTTATTATAAATATATTATATAAAAATAATCATATGTATTTCACCATTTTTTATTTACTTACGGCCTTTTATTACCCATTTATTAACAATTCCTTGTTAAAATCATGTTTCGGGTAATAACTACTTTATTTTTCATGTATGTGTTTGTATGTTAATTTCAAAAATTTAACATTGATCATTGTTCTATAATATTAAGAATTTTAACCATGATATAAATATCATTTATATTCATTAAACCTATATTTATATTAATCCATTAAGGTTGTGTATCGAAAATGAATTACACCGATCACAGAGATTGTAGGTTGTACGTGTGCATTAACATTGATTCCATATTCTCGGTGGATAGAACTAAATAATGGTTAATATTAATTAAAATTTATAGTATAATTTTTATATGATATATATCATATATGTTTGTAAATTATATCTACATTACCATACATGTCAAAAAAAAGGTTGACAGCGCTTCTTGTAGGCGGTAGTCTACACATATGCACGAGCAACGTTTTCATTTATAAGCATATCGAAAGGTATGAAGTTAGATATTAAATTATAATTACGGCAATATAATTATCTTATAAATATAATATTCATATGTTAAACCCATTTTTATATCAATCTGTGAAAGGTAGTAATGGCAAATGAATTAAATAGGTTTGTGAGGCGGTAGTCTATCACAGAAACGATTGACTGTTTCATTTCCCATTTGATGCAGGAGTATAGAAATATAAGTTATTAAATTAATAAAACAAATTAAAAATATAATGTAGATACCTATATTATCATATAATAATATTAAAATAATATTTGGATTGTTTTTAAGGAAAAACATAATACAAATTCATAGTTAAGAATGATACATCTTCTTCAGAATACCTCCTTAGGTTAGCACCAAATTTATTATTATGATGACTTACTAAAAAATATAAGGCCTATTGAAATTGGGTATGGAATAGGTAATATATTATTTTAGGTTATTTCTAAACCAATATACTTTGTAAATGTGAATAATAGAGGAGAGGGTGTGCCCATTTATAAGTGGGGGAGTGGACATATTTGGGATTTTAGAAAAGAAAAACATTTACCCATGGTTTACAGATGCTACATAGATATAAAATGTATTATTCTAAAATATATATGATATTAGTTATAAATTCATCCATAAATGATTATTTAGAAGTTTTTTTTGTCATTTAAACACTTATCTTTTATGTTTAACCCTAGTAAATTCATTTTGAACTTAACAACAGAAGTTATTTTCTGTTGTTTTACTATTCATTATGATGAAAATTAAGTTGAATTTTTATATGATAATAATTATTCTTTTTAAAAATATGGAATTCATTTCACCAAATGAAAATCACAAAATTAAAAAATTTAAATTTAAATTTAAACCTGTAAATGCTAAAACAAACAGTTCTCCAATGAAAAATATTACAAAAGTATAAAATGTTTGTATAAAAAAACTCAATATGAATCTGATTTAAATGATATAAATTGGATTAATAAAAATATAATTAAACTAATTTTAATTTTAATCCATTTAAAAAAATATGTGTCCAATTAAATTTTGTGTTTGAAAAGTCATTTTTTCAACAGAAATCAGTATTCTTAACTTTTTATCAAGAAATTAATCAATTTTGATAATTCTTAAAAATTAAATCTAAGATAATTTTTAATTATTGATTTCTAAATTGAATTTAATTTTTTTCATTTAAATTATAATATTTTAAAAAATTACTTTTGTTTTTTTATAATAAGTAGTGAAAACATTTTTTTCAAATAAATTTTTTTCGAAGCATATAAAGACTAACAAAAAATTATTTAATTTTTAACCAATATAATTTCATTATATAAATCTATTATGATTAATTTAGAAAATTTAGATATTTAAATTCATTATTCCATGTATAATGTATATTTTATAAAGATCATGTTTAAATAATAATATTAATTTTACATTGTGGTTTTTGGTTTGTGGTTTGTTAAAACTCGATGTTGTGTGTAACCTAAGCTATCAAAATTAAATCCATTTAAAAAAAATATTTCATAAGATCTTAGAGTGTTATAATATGATTAGGTAATTGGTGCTAATATTCATTGTAATTTCACATGTTATGTGATCCCATCAATCGGATGTTAGTATGGGTTAGGATTCATTGGGTGGGGTTATCAAGATGTTTTTGACATTACAGTAATGAAATTATTTTTTAACAAATTTTATTTTTATTTTTGAGAAATTATTGTTATTTTTTAAAACTTATATATTTATATTTAATGGGTTAATTTTGACATTGATATATATTAGATTCTAGAGGATTAGAAATATAGAATTATGTGTAAAAATGATAATTTTTAGGGTGTGATGGGTTGTGATAATCATGGTTACCCATTTACCTATGGCACAAGGCTCCCATGGAATGAAACTTTTAAAACGGGGGTGATGGATGCATGTATAAATTTTGTGATACACGCACTTCATGGGTTAGATGATATAGTAAGGATTTTTTCCAATAATTTGTATGGTAAAATGTTTTATTTATTAATCGAGTTTGAGAATATATTATTATATATGTTGTATTATATAGATATGGTGATGCCATAACATCATGTAGATGGTGAACAAATGTTAGTGACACTAGTAAAAAATAAAATAAATTACACTCATTGATTTTTGTTGATATTTTTATAAATATATAATATTTTTATATGTTTTAGTCTCCAACTATAGCTAATAAACATAATATTGAGTCAATAGATGATGATTTAATTGATAAACTAGATGTATGAGGTATTTTTTGTTACTTTCTCAGTTTTTAATGTTTCATTTTAGATGTATAATTAAATTAAATTTTTTTCATTTAATGTTTATAGTACAAAAAAATGTCTCATATTGTATTATAATAGTTAAAAAATTAACATATGTCCATTTTGTTCCAAAAAATCATCAAGGAACAAAAAAAATTATTATTGAAATGTAGAGATCAATAGTGCATCAGTCCGAATATTTATTTCCTTGAAATGACAGAAAGATCCTTAATATTATTTTAAAACACTACAATAAGTGTGTAACAGTGAAAAACATAGAGAATAACCTCATATTTACATGGTATCATATTAACGTTTTCTTGTAATTACTTTTGATGTGTATGAGAAGTTTGTACATCAATATGATATGTGGTGTGCTTAGGCTAACGAAATTAGTAGTTCTTAAATAATTAGCATCCATTAAAGACATGTTCCAGAAGATCAAAAATAAGAAAGAGACATCTATTTTATATTAAATAAAATGAAAATATATATATTTTTATTTTATAATTATAAAATATTATGGAAAATCAATATGATTTTTTATTTTTCTAATATGACTGGAGATTCATTTTTTTTGTTTTAAAACACAAGAACACATGTGTAATGGTGAAACAAATAGAAAAAACATCAAAATGACATGTAATCATACGAAAAATTCCTCGGAATTATTTTTTATGTGTATGTGTACATGACACATTTATCTAATATGTGGTGTGTGTGGACTGACTGAATAAGTAGTTTTTAATTAATTGAAAAACTATAAAAATGAACACAATGGGAAAAACTAAGTAAACGGCCTACGATTTTCATAAAATCATAATAAATCAAGTGTATAATCATTTTTTAAATGAAGAAACTAATAATTTGTAAAAATGATTTTTTTCACCAGGATGAAAAAATTGAGTTTTTAGACTTTTAAAAAACTAACATATGAGTATAATAGTTAAAACCATATAAAAATCCCTTGTATTTATGTGATGTCATATGAAAACTACCTTGAAATTATTTTTGGTGTATATGAGTAGTTGAAACAATAGTGTAATGTGTGTTGTGCTTCAATTGGCTGAACAACCAATTTTTAATTAATTTAATGTCTTTACCAATGTGTTTCATGTGGTGAAATATAAGAAAATGAATTTCAATTATCATAAAGTCCTATAAAAAACATTATGTTCATTTGTTAAATATAGGAACATATAGTTCCTAAATTTATGTTTCATCCCCATGATGTCTAAAAATTTAATTATTTGTTAAAAATTATGAAACATGAGTGTAACGGTCAAACCGATATAAAATAACCTCAGATTGACATGAAAACATAGTTCAATAGTCATGGAGTAATTTTTGGCATTTATGAGTACATAGAACATTAATCTAGCATATGATGTGATTCTAAAAATTGAATAATAAGTTATTAAAGAATTTTTAGTCTCTAAAAGCATGTGTCAGGGGTGAAAACATAGAAAAAATATTATATTCATTATCTATACTAATGCTCGTAAATTTCCCCCTGTGTGTCACATCCACTAAAATTTACCCATACATGTCACCCTCCTCTTCACTTACACTCATACTACCCACATCCCCTTATTAATTCCCCTCACACCCCCTAAATATTCTCTCTCCCCCTCCCAATTCCCAATCTCCCACCTTGATTCCCTCTCTACCTTCGGCTCCCTGACTCCCTTTCTCCTCCACTGCCTATAACATTGCCTCTACCTTGGAATCTGTCCTCATTGATGCCTCTGCTTCCACCTCTATTGATGCCAACTGTACATCGATCCATGACTCTTACACTACCTCTACATCGATCTAATGTTTATACACTTCATCTTTATTGATATCCACATCTAACGTTGCCTTTAACTCAGCCTCTGCCTCCACCTCCTTCAATGCCTATGACGCTCCCAAACCCTTCTCATTCAACCCCATGTCCTCAATCAGACTATGAAATACATCGTCCTTAGAAACCCATATTCAACAATTCTAGATTTTATCTCATTCAGATTCCAATATAATCTTTTTTTTATTTCCCCAATAGGTACATTCCTTTTGTTCCATCAACAAACTATGTCATCCTTAGCATACATATTTGGGAGGCATCGTCAATTTTCATCAATCTTCTTTTTCAATCTATCTTCATCTTTACTTCCGGATGTATCTTATCAGTTCATGATTTATCATTTTAATGTGATAATAACAGAATTTATAATTTTTATGGATACCATACATCATGGAAATCATCATGCATGTAACCAAACCACTCTTTCCCTATGAAGTAATATATCTACATCTTATCTATATATTGATGGAATATTTCAAGATTCATGTCATATTGGTTTTTTTGGGGTTTCCCATCACCTAATAACATACACATTTGACAAAATATTCTATGATTCGTATCATAATAGTTTATTTTTGGGGTTACACATCTCATAATAACATAAATGTTTGGATACATTATTTTCATCTAAATTAATTCAGATTCGTGATATATATGTATACATCTGTGTGTCTGGCGATAGAAAATGAGACCTCATTTTTAGAACTGGTTCTCAATATAACCCACAATAAAAAATCATACACCATTATAGGGATATGTTTGATTTTGAAAAATATGTCATGCTCTTATCATCCATATTTCTTGTGTTAGTTTTTTCAGCTTCTACCGAAGAAGTGGCTTGTAGACATTGAAAAAGAGCATTCTTGCGTCAATTTGTCCTTCCATCTTTTATGTAAAATTATTTTTCATTTTTATATTTATTCCATTCATTTGGGGTTTTTAAAATATCAATTATTTTGTACAAGAACCATTAATGTTTATTTTAGAGTTGAGTGGGAAACTAGATACTCAGTATACTATAGACTATATTGCAAGAAATGGAAATATTAGAATTTCATACCCTCTTAAGTAAAAAAAATATGGCACTAGGGTGGTTTACTTCAATAAAGTCTATTGAAAATGTCTCACAAGGTTAATTTCCTAATTTTCTATACTAAAAAATATAATTCACATTATTTTATTTGATATTTTCATGAAAACAAAATGATTTATGATTCATCGTGGTTTTTTATGATTAATTATCTTTGGTACATCATTCAGTTACATGCAGTTAAAATACACATACAAGTGAAACCATTGATCATATCATTTATGTATGGCTACAATGTTTTCAATTTTTTTGGGTAGACAGGATTAGAATTATATACACAAAGGTAATAATTATAATTATATGCAGATGGTTTTTGATAAATTCTCAAGCACTAATGGCAAACACCTCAAATATAAAAAATAATAAAGTCAAAGAAGATTTTTTTGACCCGTTCTTATAATAGGTTTATTGACCCAATCCGAAACACCAACAATATAAAAATAAGAAAGTCAAATAAGTTATTTCTTATGTGACCAATTTCAATCTTTTCAGCATCTTGTACATCCTTGTGAATTGAGACGAAGCATAGATGAATATATTCCATCTCATTATCCAATATGGTTGTATTTATTATTATCCATGCATAAGACAGAATAGATCTAGCAGCAACATGGAGAGAATTAAAAATCTTCTCACTGAAAATAGATTCCGTAAGAAATTTCATAAGGACTGGAATTCCATCAACAAGGCATAGTTTTCATCAAAAAAATTTATTTATATAGAGTCATATATTCTTCAGATAAGAGTAATGGAAAAAAATATGTTTTTTTCCTTTAAAATCTACCCAACATAAAACATGGGCTGAGGGAAAAGAGAACCGACATTATGGAGCTGGTCATCCATTGGCAGCTACTGCTTCAAAATTCATTAAAGGAGCATAGCAGTTGATGTAGCCATAAATGGTTTCCTATAACTTTCTAACCATTTAGACACATTATAATTATTTTTACATTTATCCCTATAACTCTACTTTATAATGAAACGTTCCACAAGACTTGGCATCTACAGTGTCAATAAATTGATGTTTTTTCACCAGGTTGATAAAGTCCGTAAGAAGGAAGTCCTGATATACTTTAATGATTCTGCTAATATTAGTAATGGTAATCATTTCCAGATTCTACGGTATGTTTTATTGAGCCTATATTGGACTATAAATCAATGGTACATTCCTAAAACTAAATTAATATTCACTTTTTACAACCATTTATAGAAATACATAAACTCTTTATAAGAGGATTTGATGGAATGGCCGAATAATGACATCACATAATGAGGGTATCTTTTTTCAAAACGTGGCAAAAAACCTCCCTTACAGGAAAGATAGTTATTTCCTATTTGAGGTTAATAGGTTTCATGAATAATTATTTATTAATAACATATATAATTTGAGGATATATTTCACCCCAATAATGCTCATATCAATATGATTAATGTACTCTTTCTATGTGGTAGTTGGCTTTGATAAATTACCTAGAACAAAATTGTGATAATCACTCTCTATGTTTCAGAATAAAATAATTTAATTCAACACTTTTCATTGAATCAAAATACTTTAAAATTATATTTATTACAAACAATACACAATAAATTAGTGAATTTCATAATTTTATAAAATAAAGGAAAATTTAACCTATATAAAAACATAGTTTTACATTATAGATATTTTATTTTAGTTTCACTTCAAAATTTACAATGTTCATAAAATATAATAAATTATTCTATCTCAATTATTTCCATCCCTTTCCTTGCATTGTGTTTCTTCTATTGTTAACTCCCAAATAAATAACTTCAGCAATATATTGTCACCATTTTTAGGTAATTTCCAAAAATCATTAGAATAAATTTATTTTTTCTACATTGTAAATATTAAAGTCACATATGATTAATATTATCCAATATTTTTAGTGTTATTTTTGGATTTTATGATAGCTCTAATTATGAGTAGTACAGTTTAGATTATTATATACATGTTTTTAATACTCAAATGTATCAATTATATTAGAGTTAGACCTTACAAAAACATAAATCTTGGGAAAATTTATACCATTTTTCCATTTAACATTTAACCATTAATATTTGTAATAATGCCCAATATTAATGAATATTTTATTATATAACTCCATGACTGATGAAGAAATAAACATAAAGAATAATTAAGGTGAAATGATATTTTTAGATTAAGTATAATGTTATATTGTGAATCAATCTCAGGTTAAATACATAATGCTTTCGGTAACTATAAATTGAGGTGAATATTTGGTTTAACACCAAGATTGATGTAGACATAGTGCGTTAGTCGGAGTGGATACTCAAGTGGGGGGTGAATTGAGATCCGATAAACATTTATGTTAAAAATATTTCTTATAAAATCCCCCTATTTAAAAATAAGTTAAACTGTAGTGAATTCATACAAATTGTAAAGGTTAAATTAGTTTCTCAAATATTGATTAGGTCCCAGTTAATTTAATCAAAAGATTAACTTAACTATTGAAACTAACTTACTGGTTCACAATAAGTATAAACACTTTATAATTTAACTATCAAAGTAACTTTAAAACAATTTGCATTTCAATGTAATTAGCAGTGGAATATAAAATATATAGGTATACTTTAGACTTAATCTAAAATGCACAGTAGATATAACAAATAGGTTCAGTCTCAAGCTGAGTCTTAGTCCTCTCAAAAAATTTATATAAATTTGATCCACACCCTGGATCAGGGAAAACAACAGTACAAAAGATTGTCCAGGTCTGAATACCTCTACCACTGTTCTTCATGGGAAACAAACAAGAGCACAACGGCTATCCAAGTCCTACTTGAACTCTACCACTATCCTTAGTGGGATACAAGACAGTGTAGAAAGATTGGAGTGAGGATTTTGTATCCTCCAGTTCAGCCCATGAGAACTTGTGAGTAAATAAACTACAGAGTACACATAATTCTCTAAATGTAAATAAAAGAATCACTAAGAGAGTATATGTGAGTTTAGAATGTTCTAGTGATTTGAAGTGTAGCTCTGGACTCCTTTTGATTTGTTATAATTGACTCTGAGTCCTTCTCTGGTTTTTGTCTGAAAAATAGAGGGTCGTTTTCTTCATGTTCAATTTGAACAGTTTGAGTGCATGAACATCATTCGTTGTAGTTCTTCACTCCTTGAAAAAGGTGAATCTTGGGTTCTTCTTCATGAATATTGGCTTCTTGTATGTTCAGTGTTCTTCGAGTATAGAAGTAGTCTTTCTATATGCACTGCTTTACAGCATTCTTTTTCTCATTGTGTGTACTCTTCGTGCAACTACTTATTACACTTTTCATGCCCTTGATACAGTACTCTTTTTCTGGCCTTTGCCATTCCTTTTATAGATTTCAGCTCCATCAATGGGAATGATTACCATTTCATGGGTACTATGTATGGTTCCCTGAAATTCCAACTACTATCATTAAATAACATTAATTGCATTAAAAATATCAAATATAACTGTTTCGTAATAAATAAAAATATTGAGAGTATAGAGTATAACTGGTCCATCTTTCATTAGTATCTTTTGTCAGAGAAGTGTAACAGTGGCCTTTGTATATCAGTGATCCCTATCGATTGCTCATTGATCTTGTACTGGTAGCTCCTTGTATCGATAGCTATTTGATCTTGTATCGGTAGCTCTTTGATCATGTATCAGTAGCTCTTTCATCATGTATTTGTAGCTGTTACTCTTTGTATCGGTAGCTCTACATAAAAGCGACTTCATCTATCGGTAGACTTTGCTTCTATAGATAAACTTTCCGTCTATCGATAGACTTTTCTTCTATCGGTAGACTTTGCTTCTATCGGTAGCTCATTTTGTATCGGTAGCTTCATAGTGGTAGACTTGTTCATATCAGCAGACTTACTCTATCTGTAACTCTGGTGTAACAGTAGCTTTTATCTGTAGCATGATGTATCAGTGACTATCTATATCGGTAGCTTCGCTTCTGTACCAGTGATATAAGTATCAGTATACTTATTCATATCGATATACGTGTTCTATCGGTAGCTCTTCTTCAATCGGTAGTTTTCTGTATCGGTGACCTTATCCTTCGGTGACATGTGCTTACCAGTGTACTTACACATATCGGTAGCTCTGTGTATCAGTGATCTTAGCTTATCAGCGATAATGTCTATCGGTAGACTAAGAACCTATAGACCTGTATCAGTAGCTACAAGCATATCAGTGACTTAACACTTGTCTGTTTTTTCCAAAACATATCCTATTGAGTTAGAATTATATCAAAAATCTTATAAACATAGATAAACATTGATTAACTTATTTCAAGGACTATTTTAATATTATTATCATCTGGATAATTTCATAGACTGATGGAATTAATATCTACATAAACAGTATTTGGGATTATCAAATTATGTAAAATTATAATTGGGATTATCAAAACAGGTGCGGTCAAGAATCTCCCCCTTTTTTATGATCACAACTTCTGATATTACAATCTCAGAATAATCAATAATGTATCAGATGATATATCATAAAATTCAATTGAATGGGAGAAACAATATAAGATGTGAAATATATAATGTACTCAGGTAGAATTAAATGAAATGTTATCAAATTTACAAAGCATAGTAGCTCTCCCTTAATTAATATTTCTCCCCCTTTCGCATAAAAGATCATAAGCCTAGATATGTTTCGCCATAATATTTCTCCCCCTTTTTGATAATCAAAAAGTGGGACAAGAAGGAAAAACACATGAAAAGAGATATACCATATGGTAAAGGAAAGCATGATCAGATATATTCCATGGAGAAAATAGATTAAAAGAGAAATAGAAATGAAACAAAAAGAAATATAGGTAATTACTATCAAAAAATCATAGCCATTGGTCAATCCACATACTTAGAATGAGATTTACCTTTTGGATCAGAAGAAGGTTCAGGTGAGGTGGATGGAGGTGAAGGATTAGGAATTACAGAGATGATCAGAGGTGGATGAGCTAATGAAACTGTTCTTGGCCTGTACTTAGTAGTTCTTTGAGTGATCATAAGAGTAAGGCTTCGAATGGAATGGGCTAGAATCATCTGAACTAGAGAATCAGTAAAGGCAGATGTAGGTAAAGCTGGAGGTATAATCACTGGCCTAGCATTGACATGCAATAAAGGCAACAAAAGATTTCTTAAATCCATAATTATTCCTCATCCTCTATCCATAGAAGATATGAAATCATCCTTGTTCTCCATAAATTTTTCTAGGTCTAGAGTCAACTCTCTAAGATTGTTAACTTGTTCTCTGAAGGCTTGATTGATAAGAGGGAGCTTCATGTTCTCTAGAATAAGCTTGAAATGATTGTTTAGTTGATGCTTGTTGTACACCCTTTGTAAATAATAGTCTACCTTGTCTTTCACTTATTTTTGAGAGGCATAAGCTTCTGTCATATAGTATTGTACTATCTTAATTATTTATCTAGTTGAATATCTAGTATAATTCACCACTTTGGTTAGATCGGATGAGTCCATAGAACCACTGGTTGATGCTGAATTAAGATCCTCCTACATCACAGATCCAAATCCACAGAAGGTCTGGATGGAATAGAACCAATAGAAAAGTTTACTATTTCCTTGAAGTTTTTGGTTAACCCACTAATAAGATTTTTGACTTGGGAATCCTGTGTGCTAATTTGATCTGTCGTATAGGTTTTAAATCCTTCAATGACTGAAACCATCTACCTTATAACACTTTTGACATAATCTAAATACTTGTCATCTTGAGATCTAGAACTCATATAAGATTGTAAAGAGATTACAGATTTCAGTTGAACTTCAACATCATTTCTTAGACTAGATACTTGAGTCTGGAAAGCTGTAACTTCATCCACAATTTCTGCCACAGAGGTAGAGATATTATAGCCAAGAGAGAGATTAAAAGTCTTTTCCAGATTGCTGATCTCTTCAACAAAACAATGCATTAACTTGGAAATAGAGGCACTAAAAGACTCGTTTAGCTCATTCTTTAAGGATTCAGGATCAGCTATGATGATCATATTTTCAGGCACAACATCAGGTGAAACCATAATAGGTTCTCTTTGAGATACTATACTCGATACTAAATCATTTATAATCGATTCAATGGATGACACCAGTGAAGCTTCCATTTTCATTATCTCTTCCACAAAACTGATTTTGAGATCAAACTTTAGCTTTTCTAGATCATGAATTTTGACCAAATATTCAGGTAACAACTTAGTCTGAATAACATAATTTGTTTTTGGTCTTTTGAAGGATGCCTCAATATCAGAATCAGGATAGTCTATGCCTCAAACCACAAAACCTATGTCTTCTTCCCAATCATCAATCTCAATAGCCACTGACACACTGCCAAGCCTGGTTGATTCTCCCCCTCAACTAGTGCATTCACATGTACTGCAACAACATTCTCAGTAGGTCTCTCTTCCTTAGAAGAATCTTCTACAATCAACTCAATAACTGAAATAGTCGGAGGCTCTTCTAGATTAGGTAAAGGTCCTTCCATCTCACCCACTACATATTTAACAACCACAACTGAGCTTCCAATCATTGGAATCATACATAAGCAAAAAATAATAAAATGCTTCATATTCATTCTCTATTTCTTATTCATTCTCACGAACTAGTTATTCTTCCTCATTACCAAGTGTTTCTTCTTCTAATAAAGTATCCTTTTATGAAGATACAATTTTAGCAACAGGACTTGGAGGCAAGTCTGGATCCCTTCTATTATCCATGGAAGTCTCTTCTTCATCAGACTAATCACTGTATTCAGGTTCTTTTTCATCAGGTCCTAGACCTAGTTCCCTCACATCCTTAATCCTTGAAGGATGATCCACAGGATTGAACTTATCATAAACCTTCTTGTAATCTTTGACCGATTCTCTTCTCCATGGATTATAGTTTATCTTCATGTATTTGAAAACTGTGTTTGTGATACAAAAAATATTCTTTACTACCACTGTATCATCTTGAGAATCAGCTACTCCTTTCACTTTGATAATTATTGAGATCAAGTTGGCAAAGAATATGATATTTTCTTTTGATTTTTGTCTAATCATATCCTCCATTTGAAACATTATCAATCTGTACAGATTCACTGTAACAAAATGTCTCAAAATATGAAGGAGAAAGATATCCTGATAACATAAGTTAGCAAAGTCCCCTCTCCTTGGAATTAAGACATGCTGAACAAATTTGAACAACAATCTATTCTCTCCATCCATTTTAGCAACTACCAATTGTCTTTGCTTACCACTACTAGTGAGCTCCTCTAAAGCAGTCTCATAATAAAATATTTCACTTGTAGGTGGTACTGATCTTGAGAAATATCAAGGAACACCTTTGTGTGGAACCTTGAGGCATTCATCCCACACAACGTATGGAAAATATATCTCCTTTCCATTCACAAAAGAAATCATTCGGGTCTCATCTTCTGATTTCTCAAAGGTTACAAACTCATGGAATTTTTTCACTAGCTTTGTATAGTAGGGGCCATTGTTGTTTGAAAACAAATCTACCCACTTCATATCATCGAGCACCTCGAGAACTAATGATTAACTAGATAGTGGCCATTCCACACACAACTCTTTCTTGATTACAATAGCTCTATTTTGAAAGTGTGGGTTTACTGGTCGCCTTCCTAACCTTGTTCTACTGACACTGTTAATTCCTTCTTGATCGGACTTCTACTTCTTCGCATTGGGCTCATCAACATCATCTCTAATAGTCGGACGTTTTTTTTATCTCTGGTTTGAGGTACTTTGGCTTTCTGAAAGCTTCGGGAGATAAGGCTTGATGGTAAAGGGTTTGAGGATCAGTTGATTGAGAAGTAACTAGGACATAGTTTTATCATTTAGGAATCATAAAATAAATAATTAAAATATGATGTATAAACTATTCAGATTCTGGTGGCAGACAGAAGTTTAAAACAGTGTGTACTCATCGGTATGGTTTATCAATGAGAATTCATATCAGTGAGGTTTATCTATCAGGGAGGTCCATCGGTGAGGTATCACATTGGTGAGGTACATCCGTGAGGTTTTCACATCAGTGAGGTTTTCTACCGATCAAGGTTAATCATTCCTAACTCATGTCTAATGTAACATAACCTATCCAAACATAAAGTTTTGGTGAAAACGTCATCGAATTCATGTTCTGTACCTATAAATTCAAGAGTAATATCACGTTTTTGGTAATGATATCTTAAGAAATGGTTCCTTACATAAATTTTTTTGGTTCTAGAGTCAGACACAAGGTTCATTGAAATTCTAATTTCACTAGTGTTATCAAAGTTAATAGAAACATGCTTAAAATCATATCTATAGTCCAAAAGAGTGTGTTTCATCCATTGAATTTGTGAACAGCAACTACTAGCTACTATATACTCTGTTTTGGCAGTAGATAGAGCTGGAGAATTCTTTTTCTTACTACACCATGATATTATGGATTTTTCCAATAAGTTACATGTTCTAGATGTGATTTTTTTATCTAACTTGCGACCCGAAAAGTGAGCATCAAAATAACTCATTAATTCCAAAGATTTTCCTTATAGATAAAACAAAACCAAATATTCAATATGATTAAGATATTTAAAAATTATTTTAACAAGAAGAAAATGTGATTCTTTAGGATTAGATTTAAATCATGCACACATACAAACACTAAACATAATATCTGGTCAACTAGCAGTAAGATAAAGTAAGCATCTAATCATACCTCTGTAATTGGTTTGATCCACTGTTTTCCCAGTTTCATCTACATCTAATATACAGAAAATAAACATAGGAGTATCACTTATCTTAATACAATCAAAACAAAAAAAATTTATAATATCCTTTGTATATTTACAATGATTCAAAAAATACCATTTTCATTTTGAAAAACTTGAAATCAATGAAAATATTTGAGGTCCCCAATTAAACTCATTTCGAATTCATTTTGCATACTCTTTGAAAAATTAGTACATAAAGAATTTTTGGAAGATCTAAAAATAATATCATCAACATAGATTTTTACTATCAAAACAACTTTATAAATTATTTTAATAAAAATATTTGGATCAGAAATCCCTTTAGTAAAACTATTTGATATATGAAAATTACTAAGTCTATCATACCAATCTCTTGGAGCTTGTTTTAAACTATATAAATCTTTAGAATGTTTAAAAACATGATTTTGAAAATGAGGATTAGTACATCCATGTGGTTTTTCGAAAAAAACATATTCAATTATAAAACCATTTAAAAATGCACTTTTGAAATCCATTTGATATAACTTGAAATTCAGATGAGCAGCATAGAAATGTAAGATCCTAATGGCTTCTAATCTAACAACAGGGGAAAAGGTTTCCTCATAGTCTATATCTTCCTCTTGATTATAGCCTTGTGTAACGAGCCTAGCTTTGTTTCTAATTATATTTCCAGATTCATCAACATTGTTTCTTAAAAGCCATTTGGTTCCTATTTTCAATATGTCCTTAGGTATTTCTACTAATTCCCAGACATTGTTTCATTCAAATTGATTTATGTTTTTCTTCCATATCCATTACCCAAAATTCATCATTTATTGCATCATTGATATTTTTAGGTTCTAACTGTGAATGAAAGGTTTGATGTTCAACCTGATTTCTTATAGAAGCTCTAGTCTATGTCCCTCTATCAAGATTACCTACAACAGCATCTAAAGGATGATTCCTTATAATACTAGTTGATCTACTAATGGTAGAACTAGAAATTTCAATCTCTTCTCTAAGTTCAGATTCTATAGAAGCATATTCTGGAATATGTCCGGAACTAGATGTCTTTACAGCAGGTTCTTTAGTTTTATCATTATGGTTCAGAACAGTCAACTCTTCTTCAAGATTTTCAAGAGAAGACTTAGATTCATGTGGATCAGCTTCATCAAACTTGATGTGAACAGATTCTTCCACACATTTAGTTCTATTATTAAATACTCTATAGGATTTTCTAGTTATATAACATCCACAAAAAATTTCTTCATCACTTTTGGGTGCAAACTTGTCAAGATTATCCTTCGTATTAAGAATAAAAACAATGCAGCCAAAGACTTTGAAGTAATTAACTTTATGTATCCTATTATTCCATAAATCATAATAGGTCTTCTTAAGAAAAGGTCTAATTAAGACTCTATTGATAATATAACACTTTTTATTTACAGCCTCAACTGAAAATTAAATTGGCTAGTCATATTGAATCAGCATAATTCTACCAATTTCTTGCAGGGTTTGATTTCTTCTTTCTATTACACCATTCTGCTGAGGTGTTCTATGGGCAGAAAAGTTGTGGCTATATCTATTGTGTGAGAAATAAGATTCAAACTCATGGCTTTCAAACTCATGGCCATGATCACTTTTTAGGGTTTTAATCTTAAGACTAGTATGTTTCTTTATAGAATTGGAGTATTTAACAAAATAAGAACAAGCTTCACTTTTGTGAGCTATGAAGTATATCCAAGTATATCTAGAAAAGTCATCTACTAAGACATTGACATAATGCTTCCCATTTAATCTTGATACTCTAGAAGGTCCAGAAAAATCCATGTGAACCAACTCGAGTCGTTGAGAAGTTGAAATTTCTTTCTTTGATTTAAAAGAAACTTTATGTTTCTTTCCCTTTTGTCATGGATTACAATCTTTGTCAGCTGGGAATTCATGTTTGTGTTGGTCTCTAACTACATTCTTCCAAGTCAGTTTCATAAGTGAATTAATGTTGCAGTATCCTAATATTATGTGACACAGCAAAGATTATTTATGAAAATCATTTAAACAAGTAACATTTTGTTTAGCTAAAGAATTCAAATCAACAACATAAACATTTTCATTTTCAAAGAAAAAAGTACTAAAACATTTTTGGAATTAAAAACATTACAAGAATCATTTTCAAATTTATCACTAAATCCATGATCACATAACTATGAAATACATAACATATTATATTTATTTCCATTAACAAATAAAACTTTGGAAATTAAAACTGAATTAGTGTTACCAATTTGTCATGGGCAGATGGTCTTTCCTGTAGAATTATCACCAAAGGTGAAATAGCCTCCATCAACCATTATTACGTTTTTAAAGCATGAATAGTCTCCAGAAATGTTCCTTGAACATCCACTCTCCATGTTCCATACCTTCTTATGAGAACTCTTCAAGCAGGTTTCCTCAGATGTGTTTTTCATAAAACACATGTTAGCACGATTCTTTTCAGAATCAGAAACTTCAGATTCACTTGTGATGTCTTCTGAAGAACTCCTTATAGAATTCATTGCTTTATTATACTTGGTGCCCTTGTAGTCATGTTTCTTATTGAACTTCAATTTTGGATAGTCTAATTTTACATTTCCTTTCCTCTTTCATTCATAGCAGATAACTTCATCACATTTATGAGACTTTTTCCAGTCCTTCATCCAAGTACCTTTGTTGTCATATTTTCCTCTGTAGTTTTATTTTCTGATGAATTTATTCTTCATATAGAATTTCACAAATCTTCTGGCTATCTGAGCCATCTCAGCATCACTATCAGAGTCTTAACATTCACTTGTTGAGATTTCAGTTTGTATGTGTACATTATCCTTGTCCTTCCTCCTTGTAGAAATATATTTAAAAGCCACAGACATACTTTTAGGTTCATCATCTTCATCCTCATTCACCTTTATTTCTTCCTCATACATCATAATCTTAAACATTAATTCTTTAATAGGTAGTGTGCTGATATTGCATGATTCTCTAATGAAAACAGATGTGCCTCTCCATCTTTCTGGTAAACATCTTAATATCCTCATAATTTGTTCCTTTGCTGAAACATCCTTTACAAGGGAGCTCATGGTGTTGAAAATCTCATTGAACCAGATATATATATCATAAATGGTTTCATCCACCTTCATCATAAAGTTATTATATTTAATAGTATAAGTATTCAGCTTCATTTCTTTTACATTAGTCGTTACCTCATGGGAAATATTCAAAGTGTCACAAATTTCAAAAGCAGTTTTGCAAGCAGATATTTTATTAAACTCTTCATCTCCTAAAGCACAATATAGGGCATTCATATCTTTACAATTATTATTGTAATATGTCATAGTAGGTTCATCCCAAATAGTTCTAATAGTCTATGGAATCTTATATTGAGTTTCTATGGTAGTCCAGATGTCAATTCTAATACTCTCTAAATGAATTTTCATCTTAAGATTCCAATAGACATAGTTTGTACCATAAAAGAAAGGTGGCATGTTAGTATCAGCACCTTCTAGTGTATTGTCCATATCATGATTTTAGAAAATATATTTAAAGAGATAAAATTTGGAACTAATAGAAATTTAAGTTCTTTAAATATGTAACTAAAATCACAGTTGAAAAGAAGAGTGTTCAAAAATCTGTATTAATAAAACATCCTCTGATACAAAATTTTGGTCAAAGTGGATACTCAAGAGGCGGGTGAATTGAGTTCCAATAAAAATTTCTGTTAAAATAATTTCTCTTAAAATCCCCCAATTTAAAAACAAGTTAAACTGTAGTGAATTTATACAGATGGTAAAGGTTCAATTAGTTTTTCAAAGATTTATTAGGTCTCAGTTAATTTAATGAAAAATTAAATTCACTTATGAAACTAACTTACTGGTTCACAATATGTTTAAATACATGCTAATTTAACTATCAAATTAACTTTAAAACAATTTGTATTTCGAAGTTATTAGCAATGGAATATAAAATATATAAGTATACTTTTGACTTAATCAAAAATGCATAGTAGATATAACCAAGAGGTTCAGTCTCAAGCCTAGACTCAGTCCTCAAAAACAATTTATATAAATTGGATCCACACTTGGGATCAGGGTAAACAACATTACGAAAGACTATCCAGGTCTTAAGACCTATACCACTTTTTTTCGTGGGAAACAATCAATAGCACAACGGCTATCCAGGCCCTACTTGACCTCTACCACTATCCTTAGTGGGATATAAGAGAGTGTGGATTTAGTATCCTCCAGTTCAGTCCAGGAGAAATTGTGAGTAAATAAACTATAGAGTACACACACTGCACGAAATGTAAATAAAACAATTACAAAGAGAGTATATGTGAGTTTAGAATGCTCTAGTGATTTGAAGTGCAGCTCTGGACTCTATTTGATTTTTCAAAATTGGTTCTAAGTCCTTATTTGGTTTTTGTCTAAAAAATATAAGGTCTTTTCATCAAGTTCAGTTTGAACAGTTTGAGTGCGTGAAGATCTTTTGTTTTGGTTCCTCACTCCGTGACTAAGGTTTAGCTTGTGTTTTTCTTTAGGAAGAATGGCTTTGTGTATGTTCAGTTTTCTTCGAGTATGGAAGTAGTCTTTCTGTATGCACCTCTTAACAGCATTATTTTTCCTATTTTGTGTACTCTTTATGCAACTACTTTTCTACACTTCTAACGCCCTTGATACAATGCTCTTTTTCTGGCCTTTTTCCTTCCATTTATAGCTTTCAACTCTGGCAATGGGAATGATTACCTTTTCATGGGTACTAGGTACGGTTCCCTGACTTTCCAAAAACTATCATTAAAAAACATTAATGGCAATAAAAACATCAAATATATCTGTAGCTTAATAAATAAATAATATTGAGAGTATAGAGATTGACTATTCAGTCTTTCATTAGTAGCTTATGTCGAAGAAGTGTAATGGTGGCCTTTGTATAGCAGTGAGATCTTATCGGTAGCTCTATGATCTTTTACCGGTAGCTCCTTGTATCGGTAGCTATTTGATCTTTTATCGGTAGCCCTTTGATCATGCATCGGTATCTCTTTGATCATGTATCAGTAGTTGTTACTCTGTGTATCAGTGGCTCTATATACAGGTGACCTCATCTATCAGTAGACTTTGCTTCTATCGATAAACATTCTTTATATCGGTAGACTTTGTTCTATTGGTAGACTTTGCTTCTATCGGTAGATCGTTTTGTATTGGTAGCTTCATAGCGGTAGATTTGTTCATATCGGCAGACTTACTTTATCGGTAACACTTTTGTAACAGTAGCCTGTATCAGTAGCTTGATTTATTAGGGACTATCTTTATCGGTAGCTTCGCTTCTATACCAGTGATATAAGTATCATTAGACTTATTCATATCGGTAGACTTGTTCTATCGGCAGCTCTGCTTCTATCGGTATCTGTCTGTATTGGTGACTTGATCCTTCGGTGACATGTGCTTACCAGAGGACTTACACATATTTGTAGCTCGGCATATCAGTGATCTTAGCTTATCAGTGACTATTTCTATCTGTAGACTAAGTACAGATAGACCTGTATCAGTAGCTACAAGCATATCAGTGACTTAACACTTGTCTGTTTTATGAAAAACATATCTGATTGAGTTAAAATTATATCAAAAATCATATAAACATAGATAATCATTGATTAACATATTTCAAGGACTATTTTAATATTATTATCATCTTGATAATATCATAGACCGAAGGAATTAATATCTATATAAATAGTATTTGGGATTATCTATGTAAGTAAAAGTATAATTGGGATTATCAAAACAGGTGAGGTCAACAAAATGTAATCTTTGGTTTCCTATAAAGGGAGGTCTTAGTATTATGAGACTTCATTATGTATGGATTCATTCCAGTATTTATATTATTTCATAAACTGAAAACATATATATATTTGAAAATAATATCATGTATATAAGAAAATTAGTCATAATCTATGTTCTTACATCTTCAATATTAAGTAATATATGCCTTTAGCTATATGAATACAGTGCATAAAATCAAAATAGTCCACGGGTAAGAACATTCATAATAGTTCAATGATTTAAAACAATATTTATCACTTGTAGTATGAAAATAAGATTACTAGGTGCATAAGTCACTTTACATAATTTTAAATCTCAATAAAAAAACATTTAGTTACTAAAAAAAATTGATTCAACAGAGGATTTATAGTATCTGTCAAAAAATCAATTATTTATCACTAAGAACAGCTTTTATTGTATCACCAGTTTCATTATTTTCAAAATATTATATCTTAATATTCATGTATTGACTCAAACTATGTACAAATATACACATTGAAGCATATTTGGGAGAATAATACCTACTATATAATGGAATATAATTTTTTTTTACTTTTATTCTTGTTGTAACCAGTCATAGTGTACACAACATGAATTCACTAAATAGTACATTTTTATTCAGTAGAATTCATCTTGAATTATTCATATTCATTCCTTAAAATATTCTAGGTATTAACGTAACTGCATTTACTATATTTAGAATTTTATTCTCTTTATAACCTTAAAAACTATATAAACTTATATAATATATAAAATCATTTATTTACTTTGGTTTTGATGAATTACTTCCTTCTTAATTCTAAATACTTCATATTTTTCATCTTGAATATATTGGTTACCTAATATATTTTATGGACAGAGATTTACAACATGATTTTGATGATGAAATCTTTCCATATTAACAATCTGAAAAAACATTAAAATTTTAATCTCTTATTTCTTGATGTTCATTGTATAAATATTTTTGTTTTGTCACTACGAGTAAACTAGCTTCATTTCATTGAAAATCAGGTCTTGTGTTTATGTAAACATTTGTAATCATTATTATATTCCCATTTAATTCATTCATTATTTTTTTTGAACTTCAGGACAACATTTCCTCTCATTTCACAACCATTCTCAACTATCCTTTTTATTTGGTTCTTCACATGCTTGGGCTAAGAAATGAAGATCACCGATTAGTTACAAAAAATGATTAGGGTAACAACCTATTAGTGATATTGTCAATGATAGTAACACCAAATTAGTAAGGAAATATTTTTTTTCAAAAATGTATGAACTTATATGTGTTTTTGTACTCTATATGCACTTATTATCTACAGAGCATCATATTTTTATTTATTTTTTGGAATAAAAATGTCCCTCAGGAGATGAATGGGGCTAAGATTTTATTAGGAAGTGGTATCTAGCACATAGTGTCTTGATCTGAATGTAGAGATGATGGGAAATGATGGAAATAACCACCAATGTTAGGAATGTAGCATCTATGCATGGCTAGTAGAATAATGGGAAACAAAATGGAAAAAATTATGAAGGTGATAGTTCAAATTGAAAAATTCAAGGTTCTATATCTAGAATTGTGAAATACAAGGAATGAAAGCACTGAGAATATTTATATATGTATTTATGTTTATGAGTTTTTTTTACTATAAATATCACACATTGTGTATCCTTTTGACTAATTTCATGTATCTCTTCATTTTAGCAATGTTCTTTGTATAGATATCCCATAGGGTGTGAATGCAGGCCACAAACCATGTTTTATGGAACCACATAGCCTAGTGAGTGGAAGAGTATAGGCCCAACCTCCCTATTTGACATTGGTTGGGGTACAAATTATATTACATGGGTAGTAGTACATGCCCAGGAAATTCTATGACTAGAAGAGAACCTATCATGTACTATGTTTTATTCGTTATGTTTGACATTTTCATACCAATATCATCATGAATTGAATGAATTTGTTTATATGGGATTTTAGTCATTATTTCAAGCCATTTTCCCCTACCCTAATTTTTTTAATTACATATACATTATGCAATTATACTATTGAAATTCGTTAAATAATTTAGATCGTGTTTGAAAATATCCATGGGTAAGGGTTAATATAATGTGAATTCAAAATACCTTTCTTTAACTTCCTCTACATCATGCTTCTATTGATATTGATTTTCTTTGTGTTTGAGTATTTTATTACTAATAGTATATACTCTCACATTACTCATTTATTTTATCAAATTATTTAATGTAGTTAAATCATTGTGTTCTCAATTGTTTCTGTAATGGTTACTAAAATATGTCATTAAGTCACAAATAAATTTAAAGAAAAATGTTTTTAAAGATAATTTCACTAAATGTTTAATAATCTTGGTCATGTTTTTTATTCATTCCATATTTTTAAAATTTTCATTTTATAAAATATAGTTTACTATATTTCAGGTACTTTTGGATAACTGGTGTACACCTCATAATCGGTATTTTTGGCATTTTCTTACCACAATCATTTGGAATTGAATGAATCTTTTATTAAGAGTGGATTCGAGTTATTGTTGCAGGTTACTTTTTCCATACCCTATTTTTTAATTACATGTATATTATGCATTTAGAATTTTCAAATATTTAAATAATGAAGATCATGTGTGATAATATCCACCATTCAATGTCAAAAATGGTGAATTAGAAATTACTTTTTTTCCTTCCAACTACTCAGGTCACTAAAATTTTAATACTTCGGGTCATGTTTTTTATTCATTCCATTTTTATAAATTTTTCTTTTATAGCATATAGTTTATTGTATTTTTAGGAATTCTTTGATCATTGGTGCATGCCTCGTAATCAATATATTTGATATTTTCTTCCACTGTCATCATGATTTGATTGAATCTATTATTAAAAGGTGATTCAAGTTATTGTTGAAGGTTATTGTGGCTCATGAAAAAGTTGAACTAGTTATTGGTGGATATGTGTATAATTATCAATAATTCTTCAGAATGAGTGCCTTGCCTATTAATTTTCAATTAGTATTCATATATCAATATTTATTTTCGTTATTTATATTTGGATTTATTTTAGTATACTTAATTCCCAAATACTAAAAACTCTAGAAATGTAAACTAATTAAACATCAAAAAAACAGAAATAATAACTACTATTTTTTAAAATATTAAATATTAAATGAATTTAGTTGACCCTTGTTATTGAAAATAACAAAAAATTCATTATATTCTCTTGATTAAATAATAGTTATTTCATCTTAAATAAATTCTTCCAATATTGCTATCATTACAATTTCACATTAAGAAATATGGAACAACCATGTGGCCAAAGAGAATATCCAAAAAAATTGAAAAATAACAATGCATTATAATTAAGGAACATTTAATACTATCACTTTATATTTATCATATAATTTATAATTAATTATTGTTTTATTCCTTCATAGATGGATTACCCTGGGAATGATAATTTTTTAGTGATAATTAAAGAAGTTATAATGTTGAGGGATACCAAAAATCATGAAAATCGTCATGGATGCAACCAAATATCTCTTTCTAAAAGAAATAATCCTTTAACAGCTTATCTATACATTGAAAGAAGATTCCAAGCTTCATATAATACAGGTTTTTTGGGGGGGTTTCTCATAACCAAAGAACATAAATATATGAATACATATTGTTCATCTGAATTCATGTAGCTTTGGGATATATATATACACACACATGCACACATTTTTGTGTCTACAAATAGAAAATAAGAGTTCTAATCTAGCACTAGCTCTCAATTTTACCCATAGTAATGGATCATACACCATTATAGGGTTTTGTTTGGTTTTGAAAAATGTTTTATGCTCTTAGCATTCATATTTTTTTGTTAGTGTTTTTCTTGTTTATCCAAAGAAGTGGCTTAAAGGAATTGAAAAGGTAACTTTCTTGCATAATTTTGGTCATCCCTCTTTAAAAAAAATTATTTTTCATTTTTATATTTATTTCATCCATTTGGGGTTTTAACTATATATTCTTTTCAATATGAACAAATAAATTTTATTATATAGTTTCAATGACAACCAGATAGTTAGTATACTATAAAATATATTTGAAGAAATAGAAATATTATGATTTCTTTCCCTCTGATGTCAAACAATGATGGGACTAGGGTGTTTACATTCAAAAAAGAATAGGTAAAATGTGACACAACATTTTTATTACTTTTCTATAGTAAAATATATAATTTATTTTTTAAGATCTTTCTAGGAAAACATGTTGATTTTTTATTCATGTTGGTTTTTTATGATTGATTTCCATTCGGACATCATTCTATTTCATGAAGATCAAATACAAATGAACTTGAAACCTTTGATCGTATCATTTTTAAATGAAAAAAAATGTTTTCAATTTTTATTATGGGTATATAGGATTGGAATGATATACATAATGGTAATAATTATAGTTATATTCAGTTGGTTTTGATAAATTTCCTGGAACCAACTTGTGTTAATTCCTAATTTTATATAGTAAAAACTACAATGCGTTTTATTTTTTAAGAGATTTCAATGAAAACGTTATAATTGTTTATTCATGTTGGATTTTTATGATTACTTTACATTAGGATGTAATTCTATTACATGATGATAAAATCCACATGCACGTGAAACCATTGATCATATCATTTTTAGATAACTACAATGTTTTCAATTTTTCTTTTGGGAAGATAGTATTGGAATGATATAAACAATGGAATTAATTATTTATATATGAACTTAGTTTTGACAAAATAACAATTTCCAAATTTTTCTAATCTTTGTCAATTTTAAGAATACAATACTATAATTCGACATAGATCATTGAAACATAATACTTTACACTTATCATTATTAGAAACAATACACAAAAAATTGGGGATTTTGATAATTCTACAAAATAAAGAAGAATACAACCTACACAATTTTTTTCGTTTTACATTAGAGATGTTCTTAGTTTTTTATCACTTACAGACATAAAATATACAGAGGATTATAAAAAAATACATGTTAAACCATCTTTGTGATAGAAACAGTACATTTAATTTCCTAATGTAATTATAAAGATGCTTGATTTTGTTTCACACTTTATATATTTTTTTCATAATGTGAACTCACTATAATATCTCTCTCTATTATTTTCCATATAATCTTAAAATTCATATTCATAATCATCCTTTAAATTTATGGGGGATTTATACTACCACTCTCACACAATTCATCAACAGACTCAACACATTAATAGTCTACATAAGTTACAAGCTGGCGAGATAATTGTAAAGTTGAAACCCTGGATTGAATCATCTATTTCACGGAGTTGAGTGAATATTAAGAATATTCCATGTATAGTATTATAGAATCATTTTTAAGAAGAAAGATTCTTATCTATAAAAGAACTCATTCCAACACTGCTCCCTTTGATTTCATTATCTAATGTATAAATTTTTAATTATTGTAAACATATGAAACATTAAACATTGTTGATGTATTTTGAATAGCTATTTCATCTTTTGTGAATTGAAAAATGACATAAGTCCGTGATAATCATCAAAGAGTGATTTCTTTAGCATAATATGAACTGAATTAGCACTTTGAGTCTTTACAAGAAAAGAAATTACATGTTTCTCAAGGATATTTATTTTTAATCTCTAATTTACTTTTGATTCCAAGATTTTCAAGATTTAAACATTCTCTCTTATTTTTTTAGAATTATAATTTATTTGGTTTTTTTATTCCACAGCTTAGAAAAATCACAAAATCCTAGGTAATGGATTTTGCACCAGTCCACATAGCAAGATTTTTCTAAAACAGTTCACAAAAATAAACAGTTGTTTAACATAATGGAAATGAAGGAGAGGCGACAATGGAATCTTCTGTAGAGTGGTGAAGAGGATGTTGTTTCAGCTTAGAATGCTCATTTTTTAATAGGCAGTGATTCCTAGTTAGATTTCCATGAATTTTTATTATTTATTGTTTCACGTGTTTCTTTTATATAATTAACTAGATGTTTAATCAGTGTGTTAATCTCGTAACATTCCATAATTATGATCACTACTGTCAGAAACATATTATTTTCATCATCTATTCCATTTAGTACATTGTTTTTAGTTATCATGTCTATTTCATTTTTAGATCATCCCTTTTTACTCTTCATGTCATCCTTTATTCATTAAATTTGTTATTTCTAGGTTTAATACTTGTTTATTTCCACTTTTAATAAAGAAAACTGTATAAAATACAAATAACTTATATTATATTAAAATTTATATCACCACTTCATTTATTTATTAATACAATTATCTTAAATAATTTAATTGAAAATTTATATTAAATCATTCAATCTTATGAATGATATTTTGTAATAATACATAACCCACTAATAATTTATATTAGATCTATTATATCTATTATATATACAATATGATGTTCTTCTCCCCACATGTCTCTTTCACATCAACCAACCCATATGTATCTTACTCTCCTTCCCCTCAACATAATTCTTCCTACTCCCCATTTCTCCACACTCTAGAATCTTCCTCCACCCAATTTCAACCCCTCAATCCCACCACAAATCCCTCTTCCAACATGTTCCATCGTTCTTCCTCTGTGTTTCACCCTGCGAGATTCTTCCACCCCATTTCATCCCCAAGATCCCACCCCAAATCCCCTAATGGATTTTATATTCCTGAACTGTCACCCAATCCTTTGGTAGAAATCTCTATTTTCCAAATTCGTGAACCCTCACCCAATCCTATGGTATGTGTCTCCTCAACACCTCTTCTCTTATTTTCAGGCCCAGATATCGCCCTGAATTCCTTCTCTATGTTCCAGTTTAAATCCTCCGATATGTTTCCTAATCAAATACCAATTACGATTTAATGAACCACATTTAATGTGATTAGGTTTCCCAAAAATCACCCATGCATCATCATCAATCTAATCAACTACTATCAAAATTGAAAAACCTTAAAAATATCTCTAACATGCCTTCAATCATTTATCGCAAGCTCTCCTCTTGCCTCCACCTCCACCTCTTCCTCCTCTGCCTCCACTTCTACATTCCCTTTCCTCATTTTCCTTGATCTTATTCTTTCCAATTCCCAAGCATTTCATCTATGTCACCACCTGTAATGGTTATGATCTATCTAGTCTATTCCTTTGCAAAAATATGGTGTTAGAGGTGTTCTAGGAGGTCCAAATGACTTATCCCCAACACTTTTCAAAATTTCTAGTTATGTGAATAGTGTTTCATGAATGGTGAGTTATTTCCAATAGTTTGTCAAACGTTGAGAATGGTGAGACATCTAACGGTAGGTGATATAGTGTTTCTATAACGGTGAGACATCTAACAATATATTCTATAGTGATTCCAGAATGGTGGGTCATCTAATGGTAGGTGATACAATGTTTTGATAATAGTGATTCATCTAATGGTAGGTGCTACAATGTTTCCATAATTATGATACATCTAATGGTAGGTGATACAGTGTTTCCATAATAGTGAGTCATATAATAGTAGGTGCTATAGTGTTTCTAGAAAAGTGAGTCATCTAAAGGTAGGTGATACAGTTTTTCTAGAATGGTGAGTCATCTAATGTTAGGTGATATATTGTTTCCAAATTGGTTAGTCATCTAATGGTAGGTTTTATAGTGTTTTCATAATGGTGAGACACCAAATGGTAGGGGCAACAATGTTTCCAGAATGGCGAGTCATTTCAAAAAGTTTTTTAAATTTCCATATTTTTCCAGTTTTTCTAGTTTTTCTATTTTAACGTCTCTCTTTGATGTAAAATTAGTTGAATTCCATATTTATGTGGGGTTTAAGCCATTTAAATGGCTAAAAATTATATCTTTTACTTTTAAAAAATATGGAGGCTTTTAATTGGTCAAACCATGTCGTTTGATGTGATCCACATTAACGGAAATTCTAATCCATTTCAAATCCAGTTAATCTCAAATATCATACTTAATATTTGGGAACCTTACCTTATTTTTTACCGTTTATTTTCTCTCGGTGTAAGGTACCCCAAAATATCATTCCCATAGAAGTGGCGTTATCAAACTATAATCCTTGGATCATTTCCCCAGGAAATTTCTTCTTGTTGGAAGTACTCCCCCTGTTTTGGTGCAAGCAGCAAGTGTTGATCCATCTTCGATAGAAGATATTTTTTGTCTCTATTATTATAGGTTCTTCAATTTTTTTCCTCTAATTTTTCTTTGACATAATATGTGATGTGTTCTCCATCTTTTAATTAGAGCTTTCATGGATTTTGGTTGATGTCGGTGTCCTCGTATAGATGCAGTTCTTGTGGGAGAGGTGATCGTGATCTAGTTGTTGATCCATTCTCAAGCGAATAACATCAGTAAAAATTTGAGGAATGGGATACATGGATTCGCTATTATTTTTACATGAAGTACCAAAGTTATCATGTTTTTTTTTCAATAGATCACAATGGAATTTTCATAATATATATTCTAACCAGATTACAAGAAATAGTATCGATCATATGTTGTTTCCACTTAATTTTATAGATATTGTGATATCTATGCCTTGTTTTTAGATTGTTTTTATTAATGTAAATTGGTAATGAACCTAAATATGGTAATAATTGTAAATTTATTGGCTAAAGATAAGAAGGCATGTTAATGAATCCAGTTATTATTGTAATTTGATGTTAATAAAATTAATGGAGAGGGGAATGTTTAATTGAATTGATTGATAAACCTGAAGCATATTGATTCATATTTTTTAAAGGTATGTTTAATAACTATTAAATTAAATTTTTTAGCTATTATATCTTGTTTTTTAGATTTCCCATAGTTAGAACCTATTAATAATGAATTGGTTAATTCAAGATAAGTTAAAGAATCAGTTGTTTGATAAAAGATAATTCCAATTAGGGTTCTGAGTTACCCTCTTGATTTTAAAGGATAAGAGACTTATGATTTATAGTATTGAGTTTTTAATTATTTATGAAGGTTTCATGCCATGTTTAAGTTCCAAGATCCCAATTGTTATGATGTTTGTTTCCTTCCACTTTTGTTGGTTTGTGAGCCTGGAATGGCTGAGCTTGGAAGGCTATTTTGCTATGTGGGGAAGGGAGGCCTAGTTTTTTTGGTATAACATGATTCCTATAGTGTTTAGATACATTGGTTGATGCATATGGGTATTGGTAAGGACACTTTAGATGATTAAAAGTGTTGAAGTTGGGATTACTTGATTTTTTTTCTTGTTGCATGCTTTTTTTTGTTTAACTGTTATACATTCCCCACTTCATTAGGCATATGGTCTTGATTACCCTCCTTCAAAAAGGGTTGAATATTCATAGGTTATTCCATTTTCTTTTCGTGCATAGCTTATTGAAGAAGGATGGTTCTATACTCCTACTCTAGGTTGCAAAGACTCGGCGGGTAGTTCATCTACTAACCGTGTTGAGCCCCTTGTGTTTGGTGGCTTATAATTCATTCTTAAAATACCTATAATTATGGAAAAAATTAATTTTTTTAATAAATTATTGAATAAATTATATCTAACCCTTGGGTTTGTATCTTTATGCGATGCAATGTTGTGGTTACATTAGAGGGTCTATGAACTCAAGGTTGTTATGCCTGGTGGGCATGGGACTTTGTTTGAATGATAATGTAATGTAATGTGGAAATTTTATTGGTTGATTAATTGTTAAATAATTAGTTAATGTAAAGTAAAAAATAATAAAAAGTTACAATATGATTTAATAAATCTCCTTAAATGGTTGTGTGATTATAGGATATCTAGTTTTAGAAGTGGCAGTCGGTTATTCAAGACACGTTAGCTGCAGTTGGGTCTATGAAATGATTTTCTCTTAGTGTGGTTGTAATCTATATTATATCATGTAATTTTTGTGTATATATACACTACACCACCCTATTGGTTAGGTATACTAACTCCCTATCTATTCTGAGCCTTGGTAAGTGTTTTCCCCAACATCCTGGTGGGAGGATGGATGGATGACTTCCTACATTGACCCTTATCTCTTATTTTGTTAGTTACTTCTGTGGGTATACACGGTGGTTAGTTTTCCACATATATGTGTGTAGAGGGATGTAATGTCTTGTGGTTATTTCACAGACATATATTATGTATATAGTTTCCTATGTACCACTATTGGTATAATGTGTATAAGGTGTGATATCTTGAGGATCCTTACAAAGTGTATGGGTTATAGTGGCTTGAGGTGTAATCATGATGTATAATACACATTATGTGGGCTGTGGAGGATCCCGGAAACTACCTGGTTACTTCTGCTTGTCTAGATGTTGTGGTGCTTTTCTCGTGTGTCTGCGGTCAATCCTTATGCTTCATGAGGTGTAGGTTCTGGTGCTCGCCTTGTTGCCTTTGGACCATCCTTTTTGGAGAGAGATTGATTAGGACGTGTGATGTTGGGGAAAAGTGGTAAACCTTTTTTCAAGTGATAGGAGGGTACACTTGATATTATTTATTATAATATATTCTCTTGTATATGATACCTGGTGAGAGTATCCATGTTGAAGCTGAGAACATAGCATACCTATTTAAGATACGGGTTTGTTTCATATGTTGTTCACTATGCTTTAGCAAGATTTATTACTTTTTAAAGAGAGGCTCTAGGGAGGATTCTACTGAGTATACTTCTATACTCACCCTATGTATATACAAACTATTTTTATGGTAACAGTGAGGAGGTTGGAGAACATGTTGGTCACTACTAGATTGGTGTTTTAGGAGATTTTTGGGCTTCTTGGTCACCGGCGTTTTACTTTATTTTGGTACATTCAGTTTTAGTAGTTTTTTCCAAAAATTACATATGTGTACTTGGGTTATTTTATTTTGTAGTATGAGAAAGATTTTTTGGTGTCTATATTATCTCTCTCTCTCTTTAATGTGTTCTTTTAGAGGTTATTGCCCCATGTTTTTGTGTTTATTATACCCATAGTGCTAGTCGCTAACCCGAGGCCTACATGAGGTGGGACTCTGGGGTCATGATCTCTCTTTTGAAATTACCGGACCAAGAAGGGTAAACATTGTCTGGAGGGTTTCGTGACATAGTGCTATCAGATGTATAGTTGAGGAATAGGATGGAGTTGGGAGATATGCTTAGGTGAAGTTGCATTGGATAGTAGTTAAATGGTGTTAGTGAATTTAAGAAAGTGTTGTAAACACTAGAGACTAGATAAGACAAAAGTATTTAGTGACCCTTGTGATTTGAGGCACAAACCATTAAATTTTTCATGGCTACTATATGAGTTGATGATATTTTTAGGCTAGATACTGAGGAAAAGATCATGCATCATTCCTCTTTTCACCTATGTTTTAATCGGTAGACCATTGATTTGGTTAACCTAACATGAATAAAATAAAAAATTAATTAATTTTAAATTCTTCTATATTCAATGTTTTGGAGTTTTGAATATTTTTCTATTTTTATGTATGGATCTAAGTAGATGTCATCATCAGGTTCGCATAGAATATGTCCACCAAGCTTGGCCAGCATATTGTCCTAGATTAGAGGATGACGATGATGACACTCGGAGGAGGACACTATGAGATTTTCAGTGCTAGAGTATTCAGAAGTATGATGTCTCCATTTCAGATGTAAACATGGAGTACTGGTTGGAAGAGGTTGAGATAGCTTCCATTTCAATCTGTGCTCAGAAGGAGCACTGGGTATTATTGGTTGTGATGATGCCTCATGCGAAGACAAGGTAGTGGTGGTTTTGGTTACTCATGTATTGCGAGGAATTAGCGGTCTCATGAGAGAAGTTTTGAGTAATGTTCAGATCTGAGATTCATTCTTCGACCATGAAGGTGGCCAGTCCCTAGGATCTACTTACCTTTCGGGAGGGAATCATCAGTGTGTGAGATTTTGGGATCAATTTATATAACATTTTATGATAAGATTCGGACCTATTTCCATATTAAGTGGATAGTGCACGAAAGTTCGATGAGGATTTCCATTAAAAAATTTAGTTTCAGGTCACCCCGTTTATGTTGATGACATATCTCAAGGTGATGGATAAGGGAGAAGGTCATTTAGAAAATGTTAACCAGAACTGTATCATTATGGGAGGGTGTTTTCATGATTACTCATGAAGTAGATCTATTGTATGTGTTCCCTTTTTTAGGGAAGATGATATTTCATTCAGATGGGGGTAGGTCCCATCCCTAAGCATCTTGTTTCTCTAGGGGTGACTGTTCTCAGGCATATATCAAGGAATCAGAAAAAAAAAAATCTTTTGGAGTTTGAGGTCATAATATGTGACAATTCTCTACCTCCTAGAGTAGTCATCATGATCCAGTTGTTCCACTTCATGTTCATCCGTTCAGGTAGTTCTAGCTGAGGCAGTATTAGCAGGTTTCACCAGCATTGGATCAGTAGAGAGTGGATGTGGTAGGCATAGGACATCCCTGGGATTCTCCCCATCCTTATAGAGTATAGCTCGATCGTGGTGGTGGTCCTTATTAGGGTAAGAGAGGTCATGGAGTATGTCCTGGTTAGCTTCATGCTTTGACAATACCAATGCCAGGTGAGCCAGATGTCATTCGAGGTACCCTTTACATGTTTTCTACATGGGTGTATGCCTTGTTTGACTCAAGAGTGACACAATCCTTCATATCACCTTATCATTTCCATGCTTGGGTACTTGAGGTAGATAAAATTACAGTTCATGTGTTTCTGACTACCCCATTTGGAGGTCGAGATGACTAATTTGAAGAATGTAGAGACTTTGAGCGATTGATGGGGTAGAAACTCTCTTGGGGATATTTACTATGTTTATGGATACGACCACATGATGTAATACTCAGCATGGATTGGTTTTATTATGTAAAATCTATTTTTTATTTCTTTTAGGGGTAGTTGGTTTTCTTCGAAGCCAATGTAGAGCCTGTAGTTTTTTTGTGTGACTAAGACCCTCATATTGGTCAGAGATAGGTTCCTTCCTTCTCATCCATGATGTTTGAGCAGATGATGTGTTCCTAATAGGATTAACAAATGATGTTTCCTAGGGTAATTAAAGAGTACCTCGGTGTCTTTCTAAAAGAGGTTGTATCATTACCCCCTCTATGGGAGAACAATTTCGGGATCTAACTATAACTATCAGTGTATCATATCTTGATGTCTCCATATAGGATGACAATTTCAAACTTGCAAGAGATGTGTATACAGCTCGATGGTATGTTGCAATGTGGTTACATTCATGCAAATGTGTCACCGTGAGGTTCACATGTTTTTTTCATGAATATGGTTGATGGTAGTTTGCGATTGTGTGTTTTCATGGGCATTATGATTTCTTATTGATGTCATTTAGTGTGATGAATTATCTATTTGCCTTCATGGGGTTGATGAATGTTGTGTTCCATGATGTCATGGATAATTTTTTAGTGGACTACATTGATGTCATCCATGTGTACTATACATCTTATGAAGAGCATATAGAGCATCTTTGTGATATTTTGGGAGTTCTTCATAAATATTATCTATTTGGGAAGTTTTTGAATTGTGATTTTTTTGATCGAGAAGTCCGTTTATTGAGGAAAATTTTATACCAATAGGGAGTATCTATGGATCCGTCGAAGATAGAATCAGTTGTGTCTTGGGAATCCCCCATGATAGTGGAAGAGTTGTGAATTTTTCTTGGTCTCACAGGCTATTACAGGAGGTTCGTATCTTATTTTTCTCAGTTTGTGACTCCTCTGACAGCATTGACCTGGAACGATCAAGAATTCATGTGGATTGATCAATGTAAAGAAGATTTTGAGAGTCTCATGGAGAATTTGGTCTGTGCTCCAGTTATATGTCTACTAATAGAGGGAGTTAAATTTGATTCATTATGTGATTAATCACATTAGGGGTTAGTCTTCATTATGATGTAGAAGATATCAGTCATTTATGATGGGTCTTAGTAGTTACGTCCCCATGAATGTAACTATGAAACCCATGATCTTGAGTTGGTGATAGTGGTGTTTTCGTTGAATTTGGGGATACATTACATCATTGGTGAGCAATTTTTGATTTTATCCAATCATAAGAGTATGAGGTATGTTTTCTATCAGCGTGACTTGAACATGAGACATCATTGAGGGATAAAGTTCTTATAGTATTACTACATCGAAATATCATATACATCATGTAAAGGGAATGTTGTAGCTGATGTACTGAGATGGAAGTCATGTAGTGATGTGGTGCATGAATTAGCTGATTCATGGATGGTGATGGAAGAAATTTCTGAATTTTATCTGGATATGGGGTAATTTTGGTGTAGAGGTAGTTTTTTCATGATGACAGTGCAGCCATATTTTGTGCAGGAAGTCAATGATTCCTAGTTGGGAGATCTTGAGGTGGAGGTCTGGAGAGACCGAGTTGTTTGTGGGGAGGTCCCTGAAGGTTTTTTCATGAGATTAAGATTTCTACCATGTTTTTTGGTCCTTTCAAGTTATTTTCTTAAGTCATATCCATGGTGTATTGGGTAGCACTTCACCCACAGATGATCTGGATACAGATTGTTTTTCACCTATCGCAGCTTTTTCGTTATCTTCATGATGACTCTCACATTGTCGATTGGGTTCATATTGATGTTAATAATGATGCAAACTTTGAGGAGTTTCGTGTACAGATCTAGGAAAAAATGGAGAAGGTGTTGCGTGGATGTGTTTTCTCCTTGGAATGTGTCTTGTGGTGGCACAGTGGTTTTGGGGACAATACATGGGATCATTAGTAACAGATACTCACTTTGTACCTCGAGTTATTTTTATGTTTACCTATTTTATTGTAATTATTTTTATTGTGGTTATAGACCGTTAATATTTAAGAGATGGATTTATCTTTTTGATTGTTTTGTATTTCTCTCTCTTGAGATTTATCTCTCCTAGGAGAGTGGTTAGGGGCGGGTTATAGTTTTTTCATGGTTTCATGATGTTCTTTGGTTGAAGCTGTTGAGCTCCTTAGGTGGGGAGATCCTTGAGAGGTATCTCAAAGGGGGTTTACTTGACCTTTTTTTCCATTTCTTCTCTGGGTTGGTTTTGGATTCTCTAATATGATAATGTTTTGAGAGGTATCTGAAATATTGGCTCAAACCTATATAGTTCCTTCCATTACTAAAATCTAGTCTTTGATGTGTTCAGGGAGGTCAAGGTGACTTAACCCCAACACTTAGGAAGATGTATAGATCTATGAATATTGTTCCCAGAATGGTGAGTCATTTCTAATAGTTATAAAAGTTCCATAATGGTGAGACCTCTAACAATAGGTTCTATAATGTTTCCAAAAACTGAGACATTTAACAGTAGGTGCTACAATGTTTCCAGAACGGTGATTCATCTAAATATATGTGCTACAATGTTTCTAGAATGGTGAGTCATCTAGGTATTGGTGATATAGTGTTTACCAAATGATGAGACATATAATGATAGGTGCAATAGTTTTCCCATAATGGTGGGTCATCTAACGATAGGTGCTAATGTGTTTTCAGAATGATGAGTCATCTAACGGTAAGTGATATAATGTTCCCAGAATTGTGAGTCGTCTAACTATTTGTGCTACAGTGTTTCAATAACATTGAGGCATATAACAGTATGTTCTATGGTGTTTCTAGAATGGTGAGTCATTTCCAACAGTTTGTCAAATTTTAGTATTTTTTCATGTTTCCTATTTTTTCCTTTTGGAATATTTTTTTGAGGTAAAATGAGTTGAATGACATATTTAAGTAGGTAAGAAGTCGTTTCAAGGTCTATAAATCACATCTTTGATTTTCTTTAAAAACAGAGGCTTTTACTTGGTCAAATCATGTGGTTTAATGTGATCCACATTAATGAAAATTCGAAGCCGTTCTAAATCTATTTAGTCTCAGATCTAGTCATTTATAGTCATGCACCTTCTGTTATTTTATTACTTCTTATTTCTCTTGGTGTGAGGAACGCTGATACTTCTTTCCCATAGGTTTGGTGTGATCGAGCTGTAATCCTTGGATCGCTTCCCCCAAAAGTTTCTTCCAACTTCATGCACCCTCCTATTTTGGGGAAAGAAACAAGTTTTGATCCATATTTGATAGAAGGTATGTTCAATACCTATTCATGTGAGTTAATTTATCTACTTCCTACCATTTATCCTTTCTGTGTGATGGTACGTGTTCTCCATCCTTCCAATGGAGCTTTCTTGGCTGTTGGTTGATGTCAACATCCTCGAATGGATGCAGTCTTTGTGGGAGAGGTGATCATGATATGGTGGTTGATTCGTTCTCCAGTGAAGAATATCAGTAACCTTATAGGGTATGGGATTCATGGCTTCCCTATTATTTATACGTACAGTAATAGGGTTAGCATGATTTATCCCACTTTATCAGAATGGAACTGACATAATAAATATTCAAACTATATTAAAATAATTGATATTGATTCAATTTTGTTGCCTCTTGATTTTCTAGATATTGTGATATATACACATCTTTTTTGTATGTTTTAATTTATGGAAATCCGTAAAGATCATAAATCTGGGATAATGTTTATTAGTTGGATAATGATAAAGATTCATGATAATGAATCTAGTTGTTGTTGTAATTTGATGTTAATAAAATTAGTGTAGATAAGAATGGTTAATTGAATTGATTGATAAACCTGAAGCATGTTGATGATTTTTTATTAATGGAATGTTAATTGACCATTTAATTAATTTGTGATATATATAATATGTTTCACTTTAGTTTTCCCATAGATGGAACCTGCTAATAAAGAATCGGTTAATTCAAGATGGATTAAAGAACCAATTTCTTGATAAAATATAATGCCTAGTAGGGTTCTGAGTTACCCTATTGCATGTAAAGGCAAAGAGCCTTATTATTTAGAGATGTGAGTTCTCATTATGTTTAAAGGTTTTATTTCTTTTTTAAGGGACATGAGATCGATTTCTATGATGTTTGTTTCATGCCACTTGTGTTGTTCTATGATCCTGGTATGGCTGAGCCTGGATGGATTTTGTGATATGTTGGGTAGGTAGGCCCAATGGTTGTAGAAGAACATGACTTCTATAGTGATGATATACGTCTGTTTATACATATGGGGGTAAGGGAGGACGCTTGATATGGTGAAAGGGTTGAAGCTAGGCTTACATGATGATTTTCATAATGAATGCTTGTTTATTGTTTATCTTTTATACCTTCCCCACTCCTTGAGGAAGATAGTATTTATTACCCTCCTTCCAAAAGAGGCGAAGATACATGGGGTATGTTATGTGATATCTGTGTTTGGCTTCTCAAGGAAGGATGGGTCTATGCTTATGCTGTGGGTGGAAAAGACTCGATGGGTAGTTCCTCTACTCACCCTATTGATCCCCTTATGTTTGGTAGCATAGAATGCTTTCATATAATATCTATAATTATGGAAAAGTGTTAATTTTGTTAAGAAATGAATGAATAAATGATGTTGAACCCATCGGGATGGATATTGTTGGGATCAATTTTTGTGGTTACTTTTGAGGATTTGTGGACTCAATGTAGTTATTCCTTGAGGGCATGAGAATTTTTTTGAATTCTAATGTAATGTAATTTGGAAGTGTTAATGGTAGATTAATGGTTAAAGAATAAATTAACATAAATTGAAATAGGTAAGAAGGGATAAGATTATTTAATAAAGATCTGTAAATCATTGTCTGCTTATAGGATATATAGTCTTAGAAGTTGCATCATGGATTCAGAGAGGCATTATATATAGTTATGTCTAAGACTTGGTTTTTCCCATAGTTTTGTTGTGAGATGTATTATAACATGTAATTTTTGTGTTTCTATATGCTACCCCACCCTATCAGTTAGGGAGACTAACACCCCAAGGATTCCAAACTCTAGGTGGGTGTTTTTTCCAACATCCTAGTGGGTGGATGGATTGATGAATTCCCCCTTTGTCACTACTCTCTTATCTTGGTACTAACTTGTGATGGTATGCACGGTGGTTCATTTTTCCCATATATGTGTGTAGAGGGAAGTAATAGATTGTTGTTATTTCACAAAAATATATTTTGGATAGAGTTTCATATGGACCACTATATGTATAACGTGTATAGGATGTGATGGGTTGAGGATCCTTACTTAGTGTATGGGATGTAGAGGCATGAGGTGTAACACATGTTGTATGATATAGGTTATGGTGGTTGGGGGGGATCTCAAAAACTACCTGGTTACTTCTGGTTGTTTGGATAGTGTGGGGATTTTTTTAGGTGTTTGTATGCAAGCCATGTGTTGTATTAGGTGCAGGTTGTGGTTCTCCCCCAGGTGTCTTCGGACCATCCTTTTTAGAGAGAGACGGATTTGGAGATGCAACATTGGGTATAAGGGAAAAACTAGGGGGAAGTCGTAGTGGTGTATCCTTGATATTATTAATTATATTATATACTCTTCTATGAGAAACTTCATGAGAGTAGCCATGGTGTGGCTGGGAACATAGAAAACATGTATAGGTAACGAGTTAGTTTCCCATGTTGTTCACTATGATTTAGCGTGATTTATTACTTTTCCATGATAGGATTTGAAGAGTATCCTATTGGTTATAATATTATACTCACCCTATGTATATATAATCTTTTTTTAGGTCACTTGGATCAGTTTGGAGATCATGAATGTCACTACTAGCTTGGGGTTGTAGGAGTTGTTTGGGCTTCGTGGTCACTTTCGTTTTACATTTTTTTAGTACATCTAGTTTTCCATTTCAATTTTAGGAGTTCTTTCATGACATTACATATGTGTACATGGGATATTTATTATTCTAGCATGATCAAAATTTTTTTGTTGTCTATCTTATATCTCTCTATCGCATGTGTTCTATTATAGGGTAATGCCTCGCATTTGTGTGTCTATTATATCCTTGGTGCTTGTCTCCAGCCTAGAGCCTACTGAAGGGGAGACTCATTGGTCATTTTCTCTCTTTTCAGATTTATGACTAAGTAGGGTAAACTTTGTCAATATGGGTTCTGGATAGAGTGGTATCAGAGGTCTGGTTGATGGATAAGATGGTTCTGGGAGTTAGCACATGTGAGGATGCAAGGGATGGTAGGGAAATGGTGACATCCATGTTTAGAAAGTGCAGTAAACAATGGATACCATCTAAGACAAAGGTATTTAGGGCCCCCTGCCATCTAAGGAACGAACCTTTAAGTTTAAAATGTCTACTAAATGAAGTGGTGCTAGTTTTAGGGTACATACCTAGGAAAGGATCATACATCATTATTCTATAAAACAATGTTCGAATGGGAAGACCTTGGGTTTTGTTGAATAAAATGAATAAAAACAATTAATTAATGGTAAATTCTTCCATATTCTAGGTTTAGGAGTTCTAACAGTTTTCCCTTCTCTAGGTATGGATTTAGGTCGACATCCTCTTCAGGTTTTAATAGAGTATATCCAACAGGCTATGCCAGTAAATCGCCGCATAGTAGAGGTTGACGATGACGATGCTTGGAGGAGGACACTCTAAGAGTTTCATCACCAAAGTCTATAGATGTCTGGTGGTTCCATTTCAGATATATTCATGGAGGGACTTTTGGAAGAGGTTTAGATAGAATTTAGTTCTATCCATGATCAAAATAATCACTGAGTATCATTGGTTTCGATGATGTTGCATGGGGTAATGATGTAGTGGTGGTTCTTCTTCCTCATGGATCACGAAGAGTCAGCAGTCCTATGGGATAATATCCAAGTGTTGTTAATATATGAGTTTCTTTCTTCACCCATGAATGTGGATAGTCTCTAGGATTTTCTTACCCTTCGATAGGGAATCCTCGGTGTGAGAGAGTTTAGGATTCTTTTCCTAAACCTTTTGTGATATGCTTCAGAACTATTGCAAGATGAGGAGGCTAGAATGAGGCATTTTTTTAGAGTCTTTGCATCTATATATTTAGTTCTAGGTCACCCCATTTATGCTGATAACATATCTCATGGTTTTGGTGATGGAAGAGGCCATTGAGAGAACATTAGCTAGAACTAGATAGTCATGAGCGGAGATTCATCATGATTCCTAATGAAGAAGAGTCATGGTCTGAGGTTTCTAGTTTTTAGGGTAGAATAGTTTCTATTCAGCTGTGGGTAGGTCCTTGCCATAAAATTTCTTTTCCTCGAGTGCGGAATTTCTCAGGGATATACTATGGGATTAGGTGCTTTTTTTTTCTTATAGAGGATATGGTATTTAGTAGTGATAGTGTTAGATCTATAACAGCAGTCAGCTTGTGCTAGGTGATCTGCTTCAGGTTCCTCTATTGAGGCCGTTCCATCTGATGCAGGAGTAGTAGGTTTCAGCAGCATTGAATTAGTAGAGAGTATAAGGGGTAGGAATTGTACAGCCTTGGGATGCTCCCCGTCCTCATAGTGAATCACAGGGCCATGTTTTTAGTTTTCATCAGGGTCATAGAGGTCATAGAGTAGGTCATGGTCAACATCATTCTTTAGCATTGCTAGTGAAATGAGAGCCAGACATCGTTCGATGTACCCTTTTATTTTCTTCTACTTGGGTGTATGCCTTGTATGACACAAGATTGATTCACTCCTTCATATCACCTTCTCATTTCCATGCTTTGGTACTAGAGGTAGAGATACATTCTATTCCCTTGGAATTAACTATTCTAGTTGGAGTTCAAGATGACTTTTGTGAAGTATGTAGACACTGCGAGCTAGTGTTGGGGTAGAAACGCTCTTGGTAAGATTTCATATGATTATAGATACAACCATATGATATCATACTCTTCATGTATTGGTTTTATTTAGTGTAGTATATTGTGAAATGATTCTATAGGCAGTTGGTGTTTGTTGATGCCAATAGAGAGCCAGCAGTATTTGTTGGTGACTGAGACCCTCGGATGGGTTAGAGGAATGTTCCTTCCATGTCATCCTTGATGGATAAGATGTTGTTGATTTCATAAGAGTTTTAGAAGACGGTGTTTCCCAAGTTCATTGATGAGTACCCTGATGAAATTATAGAAGAGGTTGTAGCATTACTCACTCCACAATAAGTCATGTTTTGGATCGAACTACAGCTAGGCATGTCTTCTATCTCAGTTTATATATATACTATGACATCTTCTAAGTTGAAATATCTTTTTATATAGATGTATTGTATTTTTTAGTGTGTTTTTATTCATATTATTATGTCACCATGGGGTAAAATAGTTTTTTTTCGTGAATAAGGATGACGGAAGTTTGAGGTTGTGTGTCGATTATCATCGCTTGAACAAAGTTATAGTGAAGAACTGCTATCCAATTCTATGGATTGATGACTTGTTCGATCAATTGAAGGGTGAAATTTTGTTCCCAAAGATTTATTTGTGCTCCATGAATCATCATATGCATGTAAATGAAAAGGATAACTTGAAGACAACTATTTCTTATCGTCATAGGCATTAATAGTTCTTTGTGATGTAGTTTGGTGTGACGAATGCTCTAACTATGTTCATGGGGTTGATGAAAATTGTGTTTCATGAGTTCCTATATTGGTTTGTGGTGGTTTTAATTGATTTCATCCTTGTGTACTCTGCATATGATTTGGATAACACAGAGCATCTATGTGTTGTTTTGTGAGTTCTTCATCGACAGCAGTTGTTTTGGAAGTTGTTGAAGATTGAGTTTTGGGATTGAGAAGTCCACTTCTTGGGGAATGTTTTATCCCAATAGGGAGTAATTTTAGATATATCAAATATATAATTAGTTGTGCGTTGGTAATCCCCCAATATAGTGGAAGAGGTATGAAGTTACCTTGGTCTAATATGCTATTACATGATGCTCGTAGCCGATTTATCTCAGGCTACAACTCCTCTAACATTATTAAACTGGAAGAATCTAGTGTTCATGTGGACTGATCAATTTCAAGTAGTGATATATTATCTAAAAGACAAGTGTGTTAGTGTGATTGTTCTTTTTCCACTAGCAGAGGGAGTTCAATTTGATGTTTTCTACAATGCATCACATTTGGGGTTGGGTTGTGCTCTGATGTAGCTTATATCAGTCATTTATAATGGGTCTCATCATTTGAATCCCCATGAACATAATTATTCCACCCATGATCTTTAGTTGGAATTCATGGTGTTTGATAAGATGTTTTTGAGACAATACCCCATCGGTAAGCGCTTTGTGGTTTTTACAGAACATAAGAGCCTAAGGTGTGTTTTTTCCCAGTGTGACTTGAACTTGCGAAAGCATTAGTGGAAGAAGTTCTTACAGGATTAAACTGTTGAAATCTCATATACACCGTGTAAATAGAAATCTATAGCTGATGTGCTGAGAAGGAAGTCATGTAGTGATGAAATGTGTGAATCAAGTGATTCTTCAAGGGTAATGGAATAACTTTCAACATTACAACTGGATATGGGAGATGATGAGGGTAGAGCTTGTCTTTTCCAGATGAATGTAAATTCATCTTTGGGGCTTCAGGTGAAGGATTCCCATTTGGTGGATCACGAAGTGAAGGATTAGAGATATAGAGTTATTTTTGGTGAGGCCTTGTAAGGTTTGGTCATGGGAGTAAGATTTCTACCCGGTTTTTTGGGCCTTTATAGGTGATGTCTTGAGTCATTGTTTTGACTTATTGAGTAGTGCTTCCCCCACAGGGAGTCTAGATACACAATGTTTTTCATGTGCCACAGCTTTTCCATTATCTTCATGATGACTCTCTCATCATTGATTGGGACCAGATCGATGTTAACAATGATGTGACCTTCTAGGAGGGGCTAGTAGATTTCCAGGATAGCATGGACAAGTTCTTGTGTGGGTGTTATATCCCCCTAGCTCGTGTTTTGTGGCAGAATCATGGTGTGAAGGAGATTACTTGTGAACGTGAGTTATAGATATGATTCAGGTACCCAGAGCTATTTAATGTTTATTTATTTTCTTGTAATGACGTTTGTTGTGGTTCTAGACATTTCATGTTTATGAGATTGATTTCTCTTAAGGCTTGTTGTGTCGTTCTCTCTTTTGAGATGTATCTCCCTTGATATAGTGGTTAGGGGTTTTTTATAGTTTTCTCAGGGTTTTGTGATGTTCCTTTGATGAAGCGGTTGAGCTCCATTGGTGGTGAGAGACTTGAGAGGTTTCTCAAAGTGGGGTTTTTTGGACATTTTTTTGTATCTTCTATTATATGGTTTTAGAATCTTGGGGACAATATTGTTTTGAGACATATCTGATGTAATAGGCTGGACCTATGTTTTTTATTCCTTTACAGAAATACAGTGTTTGAGGTGTTCTGGGATTTCATTGTGACTTATTACCAACACTTTTTCAAATTTCTAGTTCTATGAACTGTGTTTCTAGAATGGTGATTCATTTCCAATAGCATTTCAAATTTCTATAATGGTGATACATCAAACGGTAGGTGTTGTAGTGTTGTCAGAATGGTGAGACATCTAACATTATGTTCTACAATGTTCCAATAATCGTGAGTCGTCCAACGGTAGGTTCTACAATGCTTCTAGAAGGGTGAGTCTTCTAACGGTATATGTTATAGTGTTTCCAGAATGGTGAGATTCCAAATGGTATGTGATAAAAATTTTATTGAATGGTGACTCATCTAACGATAGGTGATACAGTGTTTCCAAAAGAGTGATTCATCTAATGGTACAATCTATAGTGTTTCCAGAATGATGATTCATTTAACAGTAGGTGCTACACTGATTCCAGAATGGTGTGTCATCTAATAGTTGGTGCTACAGTTCTTTTAGAATGTTGATACATCTAACAGTCGGTGCTACAATGTTTCTAGAATGGTGTGTCATTTCCAATAGTTTTTCAAATTACCATATTTTTTCAAATTTCCTAGTTTTTCATTTTGAAAACATTCATTGATGTAAAATGAGATTAATGCCATATTAAAGATGGTTTGAATCAATTTTAAGGGATATAAATCATATCTATGATTTTATAAAAATTAGGTGGATTTTAATTGGTCAAAACGTGTGGTTTAATATGATCCACATTAATAGAAATTCTATTCCATTTCAATTCCTATTAGTCTCTGATATAATCCTTCAAAATCAAGAACATTACCTTATTTCATTCAATATCCTTTATCTCAGTGTGAAAAACCTCGATACATCATTCCCATAGGAGTGGTGTGATCGAACTATAATCCTTGGATCATTTCCCTTGGATGTTTCTTCCCGCTGCACGCTCACCCCCTATTTTTGTGCACGCAGCATGCGTTGATCTATCTTCAGAAGAAGGTATGTTCTATCTTTATTCTTATGAGTTATTAGATCTATTTCCTCCTGTTTTTCCTTACTATGTGATGGAACATGTTATCTATCTTTTTAATGGAGCTTTCTTGGATATTGGTGGATGTCTGCTTCCGTAGATGGATGCAGTTGTTGTGGGAGCGGTGATTGTGATCTGGTGGTTGATATGTTCTCGGGAGAACAATGTCAGAAACATTTTGAGGTAGGGGATTCATGGATTCTATATTATTTTTATGTGTAGTAGTTTAGTTATCATGTTTTATCCCGTTGTATTAAAATGTAATTGATATAATAAATATTTAAACCAAATTAAAAGAATTGGTATCGATCATATGTTGTTGGCTCCTGATATCCTAGATAGTGTGATATATATTCCTTACTTTTTATCATGATGTTATTAATGGAAATCTGTAATGAACATAAAGAATGGATTATTTGTAAATTAATTGGATTAAGATATAGAGGCATGTTAATGAATCAGGTTGTTGTTGTAATTTTATGTTAATCAAATTAATTCATAGGAGCATTTTTAATTGAATTGATTGATAAACCTGTATCATGTTGATGATTTTTTATATGAGGCACGTCAATTAACTATTTAATTAATTTTTTATAACTATGATAGATTTTTTTTATGTTTTCCATAGTTGGAACTTACTAATAATGAATTGGTTAATTCAAGACATATTAAAGATCCATTTTCTTTGATAAAATATATTCCCTCATTGGGTCTTGAGTTACCCTATTTCTGGTAAAGTCTAAGAGCCTTATTCTTTGGAGTTATGAGATCTCATTATGTATGATGTTTTGATGCCTTGTTTATGGGCCAATATCCAAATTTCTATGCTGTTTGTTTCATGTTGCTTGTGTTGCTTTGTTAGCCTGGGATGGCTGAGCTTGGAAGTCTATTGTGGTATGTGGGGTTGGGGGGATCAATGATAGTGGTACTGACTAGGCTGGCGAGGTACATTAGTTTTTGCATATGGGTCTTGGGGAGGATACTAGATATGATGAAAAGGGATGAAGCTGGGATTACTCAATGTTTTCCTTATTGGATTCTTGTTTTTGTTTATCTATTATACCTTCTCTATAGGTTAAGGTAGATGGTCTTTTACCCTCCTTCCAAAAGAGGTGACTATGCATGGGGTATGCCACACGATTTCTGTTTTTCTCTTCTCGAGTAAAGATGGTCCTACACTTCTACTGTGGGTAGAAATAACATAGAGGGTAGTTCATCCACTCACCCTGTTGGCCCCATTGTGTTTGGTATCATCGAATGATTTCATAGAATACCTATAATTAGGGGAAAATGATAATGTTATTAATAAATGATTCAATAAATAATGTTGAACCCATGGGGTTGGAACCTTTTGGGATAAAATTTATTGATTAATTCTTAGGATTTTTGGACTCTGTATTGTTATTTCAAGAGGGCATGGGACTTTTTTGGAATGGTAATGTAATGTAATGTGGAAATGTCAATGGATGATTAATTGATACATAATTAATTAATTTAATGTGAAACTGATAAAATGGGACAAGATGATTTAATAAATCTATTTAAATGGTTGTGTGCTTATTGGATATCTAGTCTTTGTAGTGGAAATCGAGAGTCTAAGAGATGTTAGATAGAGTTTTTTTTAAGATTATGTTTCTTCCATAGTGTTTTTTTGATCTATATTATATCATGTACTTTTTTTCTATATGCTACCCCACCCTATCGGTTAGGGAGACTAACACCCCAGGGATTATGAGCCCTGAGGGGGTGTTTTCCCCAACATCCCAATGGGAGGATGGATGGATGTATTTCACTTTGGTCCAGCTCTCTTCTCTTGGAAGTTACTTATATTGGTATGCATAGCAGTTATTTTTCCCATATATGTGTATAAGGGGATGTAATATCTTATGTTTATTTCATTCACATATTTTTTGGATAAATATTATTATGGACCACTATAGGTTTAATGTGTATTGGTTGTGATGGCTTGAGGATCCTTACTCAGTGTATGGGTAGTAGTGTCTTGATGTGTAATAACTGATGTATAATACACGTTATTTAGGTTTTTTTGGCTCTTCGAAACTATCTGGATACTTCTGGTTGTGTGGATGGTGTGGTGATTCACCTAGGTGTCTATGGATATGCCTTGAGTTGAATGAGGTGTAGGTTGTATTTCCTTCCTAGGTGTCTTTGGGATAGCCTTTTTGTAGAGAGATGGATTAGGATGTGAGATATTTGGGAAAAGAATAAAAATAGTGGAGAAATGGTAGCATGGTACCCTTAATATTATTTATTATATCATATACTCTTTTATACGATACTTGGTGAGGGTAACCATGGTGAGGTTGGGAACATATCATACCTATTTAGGTGAAGAGTTAGTTTCACTTGTTGTTTACTGTATGTATTACATTTTCATGATAGGTTCTAGGGAGGATCTTATTGAGTATACTATTATACTCACCCTATATATATATACTATTTTCAGGTCAGTTGGAGCATGTTAGAGATCATGTAGGTTACAACTAGCTTAAGGTTGTAGGAGTTGTTCGGGCTTCGTGGTCATTGTTCTTTTACTTTATTTTGGTATTTGTAGTTTTCAATTTTAGTTGTATTAGTTCTTGCATTACATTACATATCATTACATGGGTTCTTTTATATTTTATTCTAAGTAAGAGTTGGCTGTTTTTATCTTATCTCTCTCTTTTGCATGTGTTCTCTTAGAGGGTAATGCCTTCAATCTGTGTGTTTATTATACCCTTGGTGCTAGTCACCAACCCAAGGGTAACTAGATAAGGGAATCATGGGTCATTATATCTCTTCTCACATTACAATCCGAGGAGGGAATCACTTTTTATGGAGGGGTTGATGAAACCACCATTCATAATTCCACTTCCATGTGTAATGAGCAACCCACTCACTTCATTTCTTCTTCTAATTTCTTCTCACTCTCCCAATGAGTGATACTGATTTCATAGATCATCACCAAAACATTTTGAGGTGTGTATGAAAATTTGTGATTATGTAATCAATTCATGAAAAATCACGTGTTGGATACTAGTTAAAAATAATCAGAAAACTATTTTATAAATATTTACAAAATGTTGAAACTAATGTTGCAACAATCCAAGTTGTTGTTTTCCATGGATGACTAGAGATGTATATTTTTTATTTTAAATAACATTAACATGGATGTAATGGTGTGAACCTTATATGATAAACTAATATTTATTTTAAATCACAGGAAAACTATATGGGAAATAATATTTAGGTGCACTATTAGATGAAAAATAAATCTGATATGTTGTGTATGTATATTGATTAAATAAGAAGTTCCTAAAAAGTGGGTAGTCATTAAAAATATGTGAAATTGGTAAAAACTAAGAAAATGTATTCCAATTTATATTAAATAATAAGAAAAAACTATATATTTATGTTTCAAATATATGAACTCAAAGTGAATCAATGTAATTTCTTTTATTGTGATGATCGAATCTTCTTTTTCCAATTTTAAAACACTAAAATATGTGTGTAACGATGAAAATTATATCAAACAATCACTGATTGATATGAAATAATTAGATAAATGTCTTGGATTTTTTTTTTGACAAGTATGAGTATACGGATTCTCAATATGACATTTAGTGTACTCAAGATGACAAAAATAATAGTTCATAATGAAATAAGAACACATTGACCTTTAGTGTAATGGAAGTAAATAATCTTTAATTAAGGTATCAATATTTTTTATCAAACTATAAGGTCATTCATTCATCAAGAAGAAATCCCTCAATCAAAAAGATCATAATTAGCTCTGTATTTCTAACCCCTGAATCCCTCAATCAACCAGATCAGAATTAAGAATCGTCTTATCCATGGAAGCCCTTGATCTAAAACTAGATCAGTGTCAACAGACCTCTAATCCCTATAATACCTTGATCTAAACCCGTGTCAAACATAAAAAATAAAAATGAAAAACCTATTAAGGAATTTACAATCATTACTCGTATTTCATTATACAAACAAATCTTTAATGATTAATAAGGAAAAGGTAACAAGATGTTATTGAAGAATAAACTTTTGTTGGGTTGAGTCATAAAAAATCAGCTCCAACCTCCTTGAATTCACCTCTATTTATATGCACGACTCCAATGGTAATAATCTGTGATTCTCAAAGTTGGATAAAATAACCTCAAATGAGATCTACCTTTATGGATCAGCATGTTTTCAACATCTTCATGTCATTTAATTTTGATAGCATTAACACAACTCTGCAAAACACTTTCATCTAGAAGAAATAATTATGACCATATGATTAAAAACATTATCATTTTGATGAACTAAAATATTTTTTTCTAATGGGTCAAAAATAAATTAGTCTAATTTTCCAATCTTGGACAATATGATAGACTAGATTTGGTATATCTGATGGACTAAATTTGGTCTATCTAGTGGTCTAAACTCAACCTGTCCAATGGACGAATCTCAATCAATCTGATAGACTATATTTTGGGAAAAATTCTTATATTCTCTTGTTTAAAACAATTTCTTCAACTGATAAAATAACCTTTTTTGTAAATAAAAACTAAAATAGTTAAAATAAATTTAGAAAAACATAGTTTCTAAGAATGTTTCCTGTGATTTTCAATGATGAAAAGTTTAGAATGTAAAATTTTTGACATAATAATCTCCCCATTTTTTGAGTGCAAAAAAAACAACACATAAGGATAAAAACTAATAACATTTAAAAACATACAATCCATTTATATTATTAAGAACATCATTTTAATATTCTAGTAAAAAACAATTCTCCCCCTTTCTTTCTTATCTCTAATATTTATGCAACTCTATATTTTTTCAACAAAAATTCTCTGAAAAAATTAGAAAACTAGTGAGTTAAGAAATTCTTAAATATAAATTCTACCCCAAAATAAAATCTCTTAATAAATTCTCCCTATTTGAGATTTCCAAAAATAATAAGGGATATATAAATTATAACTAAAATATTAGAAAAAAACTAAAATTAAAAAAAATTAATTAAATAATCATTCAATAATATAGAATGAAAAATAAACCAACTATGATTGAAAAAAAAAATAAAACATAAAATAAATCGAGAATGATTCATTTAAAAAAATATTTAATCAAAATATTTTTTTTACAGCATTAAGAGTTCTGAGAAAACTATTCATTTTTCTTCTAAATTTTATTTACAATGAATTTCATCTTCATAAAGACGTATTGATTATTATTTTCCAATGTTGTTGATGATTCTATATTTATAATAGTTCTTTCCTGAACATGAAAGTTTCAAACTTATTTCTCCAAACCAATATCCTATTATTAAAGAAATTGATTTTTTATATTCTCTAATTTCAACTTCACAACTTATTTTTCAACATAAGAAATACATTTTATTTAGATCCACGATTAATAGATCTTTAGATTTTGAAAAATTATTTAAATGATAAGAAAGATTTTAATTCTCCAAAAATCATAAGAAAACTATTAAATTGAATTAGTTATATCCAAATATGACTTATTATCATCTTCAATTTTCTCATGATGAAAATTTAAGTGTCTTAATATTTGTTTGAAAAATCTTATAATGTGTTTTATTTTTCTCTTTTATGACATAGAATAGCTTTGGAAGGATTTGAATTAAAATTCATTTTGAACAATGGTGTCAACATGCCGATTCGACGCATATGAATTTTATAATACATTCAATATTATTTGGATGTGTTTTATTCATGATTAAATACTGGTAAAATATAGAATAGAATTAATGATATTTTTTAATGCCTCATTAAAAGAAGTGAATCTCATTTCTACCCTTTGAGCAGATCCAATGTCTAGAGAATTTGTTGAATCTTATGACACATCATATACAAGTCAATGATAAGTATCATAAATTAATTTCTATTTTTGATTCTCATTTTGTTTCAAAACATCTGAAACTACAACAATGTCAATATACTTATCAGATTCACCCTTTCTATTATCTATTTTTTTCTAATTCATTATCATAACTTTTCACCTTCTCATAAACTTTCAACATCATATCATTTTCGAAATTTGAAGTAAAAGAGGGTGTCTCAAAATAACACCCTTCTTGTTATTATTAATACTATTATTATTACTATTGTTCTAAATATTATTTTTATTCCTATTCTAAATCTTTTTCTAAATCATTTTATAATGTCTCATTACTTCTTAAAAATTCTTTTGAATATTCTTTCACGCTTTGATGAATTTTTTTTTCAACATGTTTTGAAATAAATTTTTCAATTTAAAAAACTTCAATTTTTTATTTCTCAATAAAAAAAGGATCTTTTAAAGTTCCAAATTATTCTAGTTCCTATGGAGTAGGTTGAGAAATATTGATATAAGGAGGTATCAATTGAGTAACTGAAAATGTGGAAATTCAAATATCTCTTTCCTTATCATTAATATTGAAGTCTATTTGAGCTCGTTCCACTTTTTTGATAAGACTTTCAATAATATTAGCTTCATCAAATATTTTATTTTTATTATTCTTATTCATTCAGAACTTCATGATAATTTTATATAAAATTTAATTCCCCTACCTTATTAATAATAAAATTTGGATCAACAAGTTTGTTTTTCATATTTTTTCTTTATTAATTATTTATGCGCCTCATCATACATTTCCTTTACATTATTTTTCATCCGGGGAGGGTTTTCTTTTCTCTAGAATATTCTATTTTAATTGAATAACTTCCACATAAAATTCATATTTTTCTGATTTATCAACATTTTTCGTCAAATTCGACACAAAAAAACAACATCATTCTAGTAATAGTTTCTTTACCGATAAAATAAACTTTCTCTTTTACTGCGACTTCACTATTATTATTATTCATCACAGTTATTAAATTTACCAAAATTTTGTTGAATAAATACAAAAATAAAATATACCCAAATTCATTGAACTTTTCCTAACTGATTAAATAAAGATAAAAAAACTTCAATAAAATAAACATCCTCATATTCATCAAAAATTGGAACACAAAGAAGTCCAAAAAATTCAATGTATCTTTATCCCATTTCCTTGGGAGAAGATACCCTTGTATGCAAAGAGTAATAACTATTTAATTTGGTGTTAAATGAAATAATTTCCTTATCTTTTCATAAGATGGAAATAAATAATCCTTAGCCTTATATTATAAAAATTATCAATCTAGCCTGGAAGCTTGTGAGTTACTATATAGGCTTCCCCTTCCAAATAAACTTCTACAAAATAATCCACTTTTTAAATATTACTCTTTTATAAATAAAAAAATATTAAAATTAATTCCATCCAATTCATATTTAACACTAAAAAACATTTAGGTATATAATTCATTCAGTATCTTTAGATAGTGAAGATCAAAATCTTCTTTTTAAATAAATACCTTTTCACATCCCTTAAATCTAAAAAAATACATCCTCAATGAATCGGTCTTATCAACACATGAATTCTATATCAATATTTCTTTCACTACTTCTATTTTTAAAATTTATTATATACTAGAAATTTTTAAAAGACTATCAAATATTATTAATAAAATGAAGAAATATCATCAGATGAATGCCATAGAATCAGATGCAGAATATATTTGAGGGCCGAGGGTCATGATTATTTTGAGAGTTCGATGTGGGATGTGGTCACCCACACTTGTGTTTATTGGATTAGAGATCAAATTTTTACATCTAAAAATATAAAGGATCGTAATAAAAGCCATTTATCAAATTACATTTTATATTTATCCTAAAAATATTAAAAATTAAATCTAAACTCCTCAGGGATTAAAAATAAATTTTATATTAGAAGAAATTCATTTCATTAAATATTTTTTATTATTTTTTAAATATAAGAAGTTCTAAAAAAAGATTTTAAATACTAAAAAATAGAAATCACCTCTCGAATAAATCATTATATGGGACTGTTTTTGTGGTAATTTTTTTCTAATTTTTTCTGAAATAATTTTTTTTTATGAAAACTCGAAAAAAAAATTAAAAATACTAAAAATATTATATATATGAAACAATTATAACAATAAAATTATTATTAAATAATAAAAAACTTAAAAAAAAATGAAGAAATAAATTTTTTAGAAAAACCAAAAAATTTAAAAAAATTAATGATTTTAGGAAAACCAACAAAATATATAATCCCCATTTAATGTAAAGATAATTTTAAATAATAATTAGAAATATATGATGATTTTATATTAACTATTCTTAGCTTATGTTTAATATATTCAAAAAATTCAAAATTTGGAGGATCAATAGATATATCGTCAAGTTGTTCTGGCATTCCAATGAATTGTAAAATAATATCTCCTTTTGTTTGTTGTACAAAACAAAATGGTGTATTATAACTATATTATATGATTGTGAGTGATATACTAGGTTTTTTATTAAATCTATAGACCGGGTGTGGTTAGAGAAAATTGATGTTTTATTAAAACATAAGCCAATGATAGTGAGTGTGTGTTTCATCAATAAAACTTCATCAAAGAAACTTCCAGCTGCCACATATTCAGATTTAGTAGTGGAAAGTGCTTCTGAATATTGTTTATTACAACAATAAGAAAATAATACTTCTCTTTATGAATTAAAATTTCCATATGTACTTTTTCAATCCATTTTAAATCCACTAAAATCTGTATCTGAAAAACTTTTCAGCTGAAAATAATTTTCAGAGGAGTTGAATATGCCTAGATACATAGTTCCTAAATGATATTGAAATTTTGTTTTATAGACATAAAATGGTACTCCTTTATAATATCATGATATCTTTTACAAAAACAACACATAAAACACTAAATATGGATGGATAACTTTTATGTATAGTAAACTAACAATCATTCCTCTAAAGATCTCTTTATCAACAAGTTTAACACGTTCCTAAATATATAAATTATTTGATGTTATGAAAAAATTAATAATACTTTTAGTATATTCATATCCAAATTTCATAATAATATCTTTTATATAGTTATGTTGGTATTTGAAATTTCCTTTTTCTTTTTTTTTTAAATTTGAAAAAAAATTAAGTTCGCCTATCATGTTCATCTAAAAATCAGATTTCATGAGATCTGTAGAGGAATTTGTAAGATATTTGTATATTGATCCAACAATAATTTCATTAAACTAAAGTAGAAAAATTAATTTGTTCATATAAACCTTTTCAATAAAAATTATCAGATCTACATCTCCTGTAAAACAAATTTCTAACCAAATTCCAACTGATCTATGATACAAGGCTCTAAGATATTATTTATGTCCATAAATTTTCATAGTAAGATTCAATACATGGTATTGAGAATTTTTTCAGAACCATGGGTTTTTTCTATATAAATACCTCTTTTACAAATCCAGTAATTATATCACTCTTCACATCCATTGGAAAATATATGAAATTAATAAATTTTGTATATCTATAAGAATATAGATTGCATCATGTATAGATTCTAGAGCATAAGTTTCTTAAAAGTATATACACTCTGGTTGGTTATTACCCTTTGCGAAAATTCTATATTTATTTATAAATATAATTCCATTTTCGTCTCATTTATTTGGAGAAACCCATTTTACAACAATAATAAGAGAATATTTAGGTTGTTCAACGAAATTCTAAACTAGATTACTTTCGAATTAATTAAGATCATGTTTCACTGATTTTAACCAATTTTAATCACATAAATACTTTTTAGGAGTATTTAGTTCGAATTATGATAAAAATAACCAATATTAAATTTTCATTTATTAAGAAACTTCTTGTTCAAACTATTTGATCTATATCCACAAGGATATGATCACTTGGATGATTCTTAAGAATCAACATATTCCTTGGGGTTTTTATACATTATACTTCTAAAATAGATTTAAATTATTCTTGAGTTATAAATTTTAAATTTTTTTTTATCTCTCATAATAATAACATTGCAACATGGCTTGAAAATAAATATTTGAAACCACATCCAAATATGTGAACTGAGTTTTTTTGAAAACAAAAGGATAAATTTCATCAAATTTAACATCCACTATTTCCTCAATAGTTCTTCTGTTTTTTTAAACATTATATGAATTACTAGTTTCAGTATATTCTTGAAAATTCCTTAATTATATTTTAGAGTGAATTATGTTAATTATATATATTATTTAAAATGATAAATGTTCATTCAATAACATTAAAGTAAAAAAGTTTTGGATTTATTTTTGTTGAAAACGCATTAGATGTTTTATTAATAAAAGGGATTATTATAACATGATTTATAATATAGCAGGAATTAATAATTATTTATCCCAAAAATTATTAGTAATTGAATATTTAATCAACATAGTTCTGTTAATTTCTTGAATAATTGTATTTATTATTTCCTCTACACCATTTTACTGTGGAGTTCTAGCTACTCAGAAGTTATGTATTGTACTCTTTTAACAACAACAAAAATAAAAATCAGAATATAAAATTATCCACCATGATCACTATGAATAGTAATCAAGGACGTATTTTTTTTATTTTTAACATGTACTATAATAAATTTTAAAATTGAAATGTTCTTTTTACTTCTTTTCTACAATGTATACCCATGTATATCTAGTGTATTCACCAACTTAATCATATACATAATATTTCCCCCAGTACTTCTAGTTTCATTAGGACCAAATAAATATATTTTTAGATGATATATATCAAAATTAGTTTAAACATCACTAATATATTTAAAACATGACTTATGTTACTTTTAGAAATGATAAGGATGACAAAATTTATAATAATCGAACATTATCTCTCATAGGTTTTAACTAGTCCTTTCATAGAGAGTTTATCTGAGGATATAATATTATAGTGTCCTAATATTATATTATGGAATCATGATTGATCTTACATTTTACTAAGAAAATGTATATATTGTCTCCTAAGTTCACATAACTTTCGTTTGTATACAATCTAATGATAATTATTAGAAAGAATAAATTTATATTCTAAACTATGAATAGTACATTTATCATTCTAGAAGTTAAAAAGATAACCCTCATCAAATATCTATCTTATGAAAAAAATGGACTTAAGAAATAAAACAAATGAAACATTTGAAATTATGGATTTTACATCAAGAAAAAGTGTTACATATTCCAATAATTTCTCCTTGAGAGTTGTCACCAAAGGTAACATTTCCACATTTCATTTTATAATCCTCTTGAAGAAATCCTTATTCCCAGACATATGCTTATAAAAAACACTATCCATGTACCATATATTGTTTTTGGTATACTTTTTATTTTCCTAAAATTAAAAAACATCAGTATTTTTTATTAATTTCAGACACATTTCTATGTGGTTTTATCTATTCTTAAATTTTATCAATATTTTATTAATAATAGTAAATTTTGATAGTTATTTTTCCAGACTTGAATTTTTAGATTTTAATTTCCCAAATAAATTTTTATCCTCAATATAAGTTTTACTATAATTGTGTTTTTCAATATATTTTGAAAAATTAGTTTTCTCATGTCTATATTTCAATAACTCTATTAAAAAATATTTTCCTCAATATTATATTTCTATAACTAATTTTAATGATTATAAAATTTAGTAGTAAGAGTAGATATTATTGGGTTCAATTTATAAAATTTTCCATTAGTAACATCATGTTTTTTAGAAACATTTCATTTTTGGCTTTCTAAATGATTAGAAAATACAAACACATCCTTAAAGCTATGTAAATAATTATTTTATATAGATGAAATAGAATCGTCATTTTAAGATATAATATTATTATTAATTTTATTATAAGGATAATTATTATTCAAAGAAATATTATTCAAGGTTTTATAGGATTCCTTATACATGAAACAATTATTTTTCTTTGGAACTTCAAAAAAAACAGATATTATTCTAATCATCACTTTCAATATCTGGAAAATTTCTTGATGAACTATCACCTATACTCACACTCAATGTATCTGATACTTTAATAATTATGTTACCCTTCTGTCTATAGAAATTATTATAATTCCACTCATAATTTCTATCCTTACTATCTTTTCTATTAAGCTTGAGACAATTTAGTCTTATATGAACTACTTTCATACACTCATAATATATCATTTCAGAAGAATCCTTCTTCTCACTTTCATCATTAGAAATAATCTTATAATAATATGTAAAATTATTCTTCCAATCAATATTATTTCTACTCTTAGTAAGACTAGATAAATAATTCTCAGATCATTCTGATGAACTAAAATATATTTTGACATGACCTTTATTTTTCATTGAAGACTTAGAAACATTCTCAGCATATCACACTTTCTTAAAAACATTTGAAGTAGAATAAAAATATACTCAATTTTATATTTAATGTTTTGTTATTATATATTTTCAATAAAACATCATACTATATAAGAGAACTAATAAGATCACTTAAACTCAAATTATTAATCTTTTTTGTGCCATTAATAACATTTCCCTTGGATTCCCACTCCTGTAGCATAATCTCAATGAAATTTTATACTAAAATTTCATATTTAATATCATTATCAACCATAGATTATAAAATATTAATAATTTTAATTAACCTATAATTAATCTTATCAATATATTCTCAAGGTAAAAAATCAAATGCTAGATAATCATCTCTAACCAATTATCTTCAAATTCATATAACTTTAGAAGTAGAAAAATGACTAATCTACAAAGTATTCCAAATATTGTTTCATAATTCATAATATGAAATTTTACTATATAAATTTCTTGACATAGAACATATGTATTTCTTACTTAGTAATTTTGTTGATATTCAAGCTTCTCTTGATTCGATAATATTGAATATTCTTTCTCGGGTATTTTTAATAACCCATCTCTTCAAAAAGTTATAACTCATTTTTTTAGTATAAATACTTTTTTAAATCTTTGAAAACATAAAATATGTCCCAAGGAAGGTCCTAAGAGAATATAGGGTTTTTCTTAAGCCTAGATCTCCAATAAATGAAGAAATAGGGAATGTCACACAGTTAGTATTAACTTTGTGGGGTAACCATGTAGAGAACCTTATGAGAAGTAGGGGACCCACGGTTTGTCTAATACAGTGATACCCATGGAATAATCCATTTTAAAAAACTATAGAGGTTGTATAGAGACATTTTTCATCATTTTTGCACAGTTATGGAAATTGTGTGCCTTAACATTGTGGGGTATCTCCCTTAGTAGTGGGCTGAGCATGGTTTGGAAAAATCGTGCATCCAACCATGTGCCCCTAGTTTTCAGGGTTAATTTAAATTTTTTCCATTCATTAAACATTTAAAACCTTTTATTATTCTCCTCTCCCATTTCTAGCAGATGATCGTCCCTTCTCCTCTCATGAGATCTCATCTCCTTCGACTTAGGTTCTTCAAAATATACCACGTTCGAAGCCCGAGTAATGAAATGTGGAAGGAATTGGATATCTAGAGGTATGATAACAATTCCTATTCCTTACATTATATGTTTATTTTATGATATTTTCATCTATTTAGGTTCAATCTCTTTCCCCCTATTTGTAGGTTGTTGTATAGTTTCATCGATTTATTCTAATATACTTTGAATCTGAGGGTACCATCAGACAAAGAGTATTCAATATCCCTATGGAAGGTGGTGTCATCATTTTCCCCATATTTTTTTGTGTTTTAATAGCTATGTAATTGTGTTTCATGATGGAATTTTCCACACCACAACCTTAAAGAGTTTTATTCATATACAATTCGTATACACACCTTTTTATACTGTTTTTTTTTCATTTTTTAGTAAATTTAGGATTCCAACTTCAATCACAGACACCCCGTGGGTGTTCCGACTTCAGTTTCCCCTTTATAATTATTTTATTAAATTCTTGTAACACCTTCTAATATTTCAAATTGAAATTTAAATAGAATTTCCCATTGTTAAGTAAATGCTTATAGAACCCAATGAACCTCCTGAATGCTTGCACCATCTTATAAATGGATCATCCCATGTAGGCAGTTTTCTAAATGATAATGACATATTATAAATTCCTAATTCATCCATATAAATGTAATTTCCATTTTTTGGTTAATTAAATTGATTTTTTAAATTTAATAGATTATTCATGGTGGCTTTCATTATTTAAATGAATTAAATGGTTACATTGAAATGACTTTTAAAGGGTGGAAATGCCACACCGATAGTTTGGAACTTCATCAAATTCCATATATAGATTTTAATTTTTTATTTATATTTGGGATTGAGTAATAAAATGCATGTGAGGTAATGCATCATGGATAATATTATATATATATATATTCCTCTTCTATAGGCTGTGGATGATGTTTAAGGGTTCTATTGGGAATGATGTCCCATGTTCTCTTACATTGAGTGTTGAGCCTGAAATCTCGCACCATTCACACTATTTGGATGGTTTACATGACACAAAATGTCCCATGATTTTGTGTAGACATAATGAAACACCCACCATCTCGAGTAACGAGCATACTCTCTCCCACTCATTGTGAGATATAGGGCATGTACCCTCTGTTGGAGCTTATAGTCTTGTTTAAACTGGTTATGGATTCCTATGTTATGCCCCATTCTAGCCAACACCTAGTATTCTAGGTATATATCTACATTCATAAAAAATTACTTAGTGCATAAAGGTGAATAATATATATAAAAACAATATATATGTATTTATATATATTATTACTATATATATTGTTACTAGTTAGACCTTCATTCTGATCTGATTTGTAGAAGGTAGAGCTGCAATGTGTCCTATGGGAACCTGAAAGGGAACATATTTTATTATTTAGCATTTTTTAATATTCTATATACCTTAAAACTGTTATTTGGATATATACACATCTTGAGTTACTTCTAGACACCACAGGGGTAGGTTACTGAGATTTTATCTCACACCCTACTCAGGATGCCTTTGGTATCTGAGTAGATTACTTTTCTATAGGAGGGATAAAGGAAATCACCCTACTACAAATATTTGACATATTTTACCTACAGTTGGAACATAAGATCATAGGACCAAGAATATACCCACGATTCTAGTGGAGCATCATTTTGTTCTTTTTTATTTTTGTTTATCATGATTTTATATGATTTTCCCCTGTTTCCTTTTTTATATCATCATTCCATGTATTCAAGTATATGACACTAACTAGTAGATTTTGATATGATAACTCAGTTTCTCGGTTATTTACTCTTTTTTGGTTTATTTATTATATTTTTTGTGTCTAAGTTCCACTACAGTGGGTAAGTGTTCCAGTGTTAATTTTGTGTCTGCTTATTAATATTCTTTTGTTGTTGTGTAGTTATTCTTATACACAATGTTCCACAATGATAAGACATTATAATCTCCCCAATGTACCAACTTTACACCCTCACTGCTAGTCGACATCCTTTGGCATATGGGGAGGTTTTCTTGAGGCTCTGTGACCCACCATCTCGGGACATGGATTAAGTGGACCCTAAGACGGTATGTTACAAATTGGTATTAGAGCTTCTTTTACTTTTGATTAACATTTGGGTATTAGACATGAGACTAAGAGCTAAATGAATTTGGAAATAAACATTTTCTAGGACGTAGCTAACCCATGTACAGTGGAGACATAAAATTACCTAGGATGGGGAATTAGAGTGATTTATTATGCTAGTTATGGTTGATACGGCTTCATCATTGGGTGACAGACATGTCTTATGATTCTACGGATATTGGTATTATTGAAATTATGATTAATTTTACCTAATCTTGAAGAAATGAGGGAATTTAATTTAATTTGACATTATAGAAATAATAGAACAAATATATCATGTTTTTTTATTTCACGACTATTTCTAGTGTTAATTTTCTAATTTCATATTATTAGGTACTTTATTATCTATGGAATTATGCTGAATTTTCTTATAAGGATCAAAAAAATGTTTTGACACATAAACTGTCTGCCTTAACCTAATTGTTGTTTCCTACATAGTTTAAATTCGAAACCTTAAGTAATAAGTTAAGGTACGTTGATCCATGGAACATTGGTCACATGGCCTACAAATATTTATTGTACATGGTAAGTGGATTCCATATTTTGTTTTATAAGAAGTATAGACCCTTATGGGTCAGAAATGGTAATCCATCTAATTCAACCATTCAATGATATTAAAATATTTTAAAGTGAACAAATCTAAAATGGAGATGACTTTTAAAGTGAAAATAGTCATATTATATGGGTGATATGAGACTCATTCATGAACCTGACCTTGGTAGTGAGTAGTTGGTCTGTCACTTACATTATTATATCCTACTACTGTTTTTCTCTATTACCCAGTCTTAGCTTTAAGAGCAGTCAGAGGGGTATAGTCTGTCTATAGAATGACTATTCACCTATCCTATTTTTCTGCCTACAATAGTTTCAATTGTGAAGATCTATTTTGAGGTTTGTGTTTGTAATTTTAGAATGATGCCTCCATGACGTCCTCCAATCTCATTCCATGAAGGTGCTGAATATCATACAGTTGAGGTGGTGCTCCTTGATCTTCCCATGATTCCTCTTATAGTAGAACCTATGGAACCTATTATAATTCTATATATGGGAACTGACGCCCAATTCTGAGAGGTATTTCTATGGATGTTTCAGAATATGAAAGATGTTTTTTTACCAACCCCGAGCATAGAAGAGTTGACTCATGAGTTCCAATACTGGAATCCTCCCACTTTATTAGGGGTTGGAGGACCTCACAATCTTGACTCGTCGCTTGAAGATGTTTTCTCTATATTCGGTCATCTAGATATGCCTCCATATTAGAGGGTAAAACTTGCAGTATATATTCTATGAGATTATTCCAAGAGTTGGTGGGATTTTATTACCCATGTAAATCAGCATAGAGATATGGTTTGGGTATACTTCTAGACTATCTTTTACAATTATTTCTTTTCGGGTACTCTGAGGTCTAACTGAGCAAAAACATTTATGAAGCCGCATCAACATTTTATGTCTATCTTGGAGTATTCTGCTCTATTTACTGAGTTGCAGCGGTTATCTCCTAGTCTATTGGGTGATGATATTATAATCTCTTGTCATTTTGAGAATTGGCTGCTATATTCCATCCATTCATAGTTTAGTGTATTTTGGTTGACAACTAATTCAAAAATCGTCAACTAGGGACTTACTGTAGGGTGGAATTTTAAGGAATATTATGGGGTAATTTAGGGTGGTTCGACACCTAGATATAATGGTTCTTATTCTTCTATAAAAATAGTTTTTTGAGGATACTTGGGGAGGTTATAGTATTCAGGACCCTGGTGGTGAAAACATTGTAATGTATCACCAGTGCAGGAAGTAGAGACATAAAAAACATTAGTTATTATGAGATCTGGTAGAATGTATAGGATTTGGGAGTATGGGACACATCATGTTCTTATGAAGTATATTTACATCATTTCTTAGTGAGTTGGGATCTACTCCTACCCCATGTTTTGGGGAGGGGATAGTAGGATCTCTCAAGGCAGGCAGCTAAAGTACCACCAGCCATTCATGTGGAGGCATTGTTCAAGGTATATGTAATTAGAATCATGATTATCAATTCCAATAGTGTGGGCCTACTCAAGGATGTCAGACTATCACACAGATCCACGGTATGTGCCATTTACATGTAGTTTAACATATTCTGGAGGAGTGGACCACCGAACTTTATACTGTATGAGGTACTATTGTAATAGCGTCCACTTCAGTGTCTACTTTATTTGACCCATGTGTATCCCATGACTTTATATATAAGATGATCATGGAGATTTTTGGCCTCAAGATATAACATTTCAGTTGTGTGATGATGCTTGATACCCCATTAGGTATCCGATTAGAGAGAGTAAACCGTTATAAATATTGTCCCCTCAAGATAGGTGGATACCTCTTCAAATGAAATCTTTTGATCCTTAACATGATGGGAATTGATGTAATAATTCGTATTGGTAGGATAGTTTACTATTTATCCCATATTGATTTTTATCATCAGAAGGTGACTTTTAAATCAAAATAGGGTGGTAGTCACATGGATATTGGAGAATGTGATGTGAAAGATATGTAATTATTACCTAAGAAAAAGTGGTTGGGTAGTGTGAAATATCATATCACCAGTCCTTTCCTATATGATTGGGGTTTGTGACCCACTTTTGTTTCTCCTGTAGTTGATCAATTTAGGGAATTATTCACAACGGAATTTTCTTGGATACCTCATATAAGAGAGGTAGAATTTATCATTGAGATTGTTCCAAGTGTATAACTAGTGACCATTACTCCTTATATGATCACACCTATGGAACTTATGGATGTCATGAACTAATTGGAGTATTTGGAAGCAAAATGATTTATACACCCCCATCACTTATCCTTGGGGTTAACTGGTCCTTTTTTCATGAAGGTTGATGGTACCTTCAAGATTAGTGTGGACTATATATAGTTGAATTATCATGAAGTGAAAAACTGCTATCCATTATCTAGAATAGATGACCTATTTGAACATTTCTGAAGAGTCAGTGTGTTTTCAAAGATATATTTGACTTGAGGGATATCATCAGGTGCATGTAAGGTCATCAGAAATACCATTCATATCATTCAGGAGTAGTGATGGTCTATATGAGTAACTAGTCATGATGTTTGGTTTTGTGAATGTATCTATAGTTTTTATGGCTCTAATGAATTTGTTTTTTCACCTGTATCTAGATTCATTCCTGGTAGTCTTTGCTGGTGATATATTAGTGTATTCATTTTTCTACATGACCATGAAAACCATATTGATATCATTATGAATATACTGAGAGAGTGTCTTCTCTATTATAAGATCAGTAAATGCCACTTTAGGATAAAAAAAGTTCACTTTTTGTGTCACATTATCTTGAAGCCAGGGGTCTTAGTAGACCCAGAGAAACTAATATTTTCAGTTTCTTATGAGAATCCCAATAATATATTTGACATCCAAAGTTTCTAGGGACTTTCTGGATATTATAGATTCCTCATCCAAGATTTTCCATGCCTTATTACACCCCTTACGAGCTTGAAAAAGAAGGATGTGACATTTTTATATTAAGATATGTGTGGAGGATCCTTTTAGAATTTAAAGGGATGATTGAATTAACCATAGATATTGATCCTTTTAGAGCTAATAAGAAGATATATTTCTTACTCTATTGGAATCTCATTTCATATTGGGATATTTTTGGATGGAGGACGAGTGATTCATCATGTACAAGTCTCATTAAATGAGGCCTCATTTGTGGAATTACCATATGAACGTTCTCGATCTAGATTCTCTAGTTCATGCTCTATACTTTTGGAGAAACTATTTATTTTGAGAGAATTATATAGTATACATTGATCATAAAAGTTTCAATTAAATCTTTACACTAGGGGATATTAATTTCAGGAATCATATGTGGGATGATTACCTATACTCATTTGATTTCAAGCTTTCCTATACGCCTGGTGATGGCAATGTTGTGGCCAATGATCTGAAATGGAAGACCCAGATATAAAAAAAATTAGGAGGCTAGTGTAAAATGTAATATAATAGATGTATTCCTAGAGATTTACATTGAGGCTTAGGAGGAACATGGTTAGACTATCCTCACAGCCTTATTAGTGGAATCTACTCTCCTGTACCAGGTATGTATGAGGTAAAAATATAAACCTGATGGCCTTGTACAAAGGGAAATCATCTTATATGACGATACATATTCAGGTTGGGCCATGGATGAAGATGATACTCTTCTATACCAGGTATGTGTTTGGGTCCCAGCTGTCATCGGAGAGGATATAATGTGGGAATTTATTTCCTCAACATGGGTAGTGCATCTCAGTTTCACCAAGATGTACCAAGATCTATAGTGCTAGTATTGGTGGCCTAGTATAAAAATATATATTTGTATCTTTATCACTCAATGTTAAAATTATTAGCAGGTGATGGTGGAACATCAATGTCTGATGAGGCTTTTACAACCATTGTCCATTCCCGAGTAGAAATGGGATGATGTTTTTATGGATTTAGGGGTTGGATAACCCAGACCACCTCATAGAAATGATACAGTGTGCATTTTCATTGATCATTTTGAAAAATATCATAGATTTCTTACCTATGCGAGAGAAATTATCAATATATGATCTAGGGAGGCTATATTTCAATGATGTCATACATCTATATGGTGGTCCTTGAACTATGATTTCTGAAAGAGATGTTCACTTTGCACCACTATTATGGCAAGTATTGTAGAAGGTCTTGGGTATATTGGTGCTTCTATGTATAGCATGTCACCCTCATATTGATGCATAAATAGTGCATACAATTCTATTTCTAGAAGAAATTCTCCATGCATGGGTCATTAACATCATGGCTTCTCAGGAGAAACAGATACCTCTTTTTGATTTCACTTATAATAATAGCTTTCAGGCTACTATTGAGATAGATCCTTATGAAGGATTATATTATAGGCCTTTTTTTACATATGTGAAAGCTAGAGGTAGGGGATGTATATTTTCTTGTACCATGTCTTTTTTAGGATACTATAGAGTATGTCTATTAGATCACAAATTGCATGATGACGACCCAATCTAGATAGCAGTCATATGCCAAAAGAGGTTGGTGACCTATTGAGTTTGAGGTGGGAGATCAAGATTTCTTACGAGTCTCTCCCATGTTGGTGGATATAAGTATTTGGAGGTAGGGTAAACTCTCTCCTCAATTCTTTGGACCCTTTGAGGTTGTGAAATGGATTAGACCAATGGAATACCAGTTATCACTTCCTCATAGATACTGGGAAATGAATGATTTCTTTCACATATCTCAGCTTCACTGATATTATCAAGACCCATCACATTTCTTTCATCCTAATGAGGTCGAGCTTGATGTAGATACTTATTTTGAGGATTATCCAATTCGTATAGTGGAACAGAGAATGAAGAAACTCCATGTTAGCTTAGTTCTTTTGGGACGGGTGATATGGTAGCATAGATGAGTACAAGAGAAGACCTAGGAATGTGAAGCTGATAAACAATATTAGTGGTTACAATTATTCATAGATGATTCCTTCTTACCCTCAAAATACCAACCCGAGGATGAGTTTCTTTAAGGATGGGAGGTTGTAACGACCCTTCTTTTCATGAAGGTATGACTCACTTTTTTTCAGTATAAATCCTTTATTTAATCTTTGTAAACATTAACTATAGCCTAAGGAAGGTCACAATAGCATATAGAGATTTTTCAGAGCCCAAAGGTCTAATAAATGGGAAAAAATGGTAGATTTCATAGTTATAAAATGGTTAGTACTAACTGTGATGCGTAACCATGTAGGGAACGTTATGAGAAGTAGGGGCAACACTATTTTTCTACAACCATACAACCCGAGGTGCATGCCCGTGAAAAATAACTATAGAGGTTGGACAGATGAATTTATCATGGTTTGCGCATGGTTAGAAAAACTAGGTGCATTTTTTGTGTGGGGTCTCTCACTTGGTAGTTGGCTGAGCATAGTTTCTTCATGGTTTGGATAAACCATGAACCCCTATTTTTGAAGGTGATTTGTATTTTTTTCATTAATCTTTTAAAACATTTTCTTCTTCTCCTCTCTCATTTCTAGTGGATGATAAGCCTTTTTCCTCTCATGATCTACCATCTTCTTAAACCTAGTATGTTCAATATCACCCATGTCCAAATTCAAAACCATGATCTATCTAGAACTTTGGATTACTAGAGTTATGCTCTTGATTTCTCTTACTTCCATTATAACTTTATATTTGGATCTATTAATCTATTTAAGTGCAATCTATTTTTCCATATTTTTAGGGTGTTCAGCAGTTTCTTTAATTTATCTCAATCTACATTGAATATGTGTCCACCATTAGATGAGGAGTCTTCAAATCCCATATGGTTGGAAGTATCATCATTTTCACCAAAAGTTTTGGTTTTTTCACAGCTACACGATTATGCTCCAGGCCATCCGTCACTCCATCTCCCTAAAAATTATTTCCTTATCATAAATTGGTATACACAACATATTATACTTACAGTAATCATTATTTAGTAAATTGAGGATGCCAAACTTGGTCATAGACACCCCTTGGTTATGGCAGTTTGAATTTACCATTTATAATTAATTGATTAAATTATTGGAATTCTTTCTAATAATTTTTCTTGAAATGTAATTGAAATTTCCAATTGTTATTTAATGTTTTATTGTACCCAAGGAACCTTTTATGATCTTGGACTGAATTATAAAGAGAATTTCCCATTTAGGTAGTTTTCTAAATGACAATGACATCTTCTATGTTCCTCATTGAGCCTTAAAAATAAGATTTACATGTTTTGGTTAATTAAATGGATTGATTAAATTTTATGTCTTCTTCATGGTGGATTTACTTAATTAAATGAATTAAATGGTTACATTTAAATGACTTGTAGAGGTTGGTAAGGCCACACTGATCATTCCATGCTTCATTGAATTCCTTAAATGAATTGTAATGCCTTTTTTGTATTTGGGCTTGAATAATAAAATGTATGAGAAGTAATTCTTCATGGATAACATTTTAAATATAATTAATGCATTTACCTAGGTTATGGGTGATAGTTAAGGCATATTTTGGGAAAGATGATCCATTCTACCTTAAATCGAGTGTTGAGAATGACATCTCACACCATTGAAATTGTGTGGATGGTGGGAATGGTGCACCACATCCATTGCTTTGGGTGTTGACATGACGGAATGAACACCATATCGAGTGAAGTGAATGATGCATCCCACTCATTATGAGATATAGAAATTTTAGCCTCTATTTGATCTTATAGGAACCTTTAGACTAGTTATGGATGCCTGACTTACAGCCTAGACCATCTAGCACCTAGTATTCCAGGTTTATGGCTACTTACACTTTCATGTACTTAGTGCATATAGGTGAATACAATATATAACTATACTATATAAATTATTACTATATATATAGTAACTGATCACACATTCTTTCCGACCTGAGATAAATTAGGTAGAGCCACCATGTGTCCTATGGGAGCCTGAGAAAGAGGGTATTTATTTATTCATCATTGTTGACTACGCTATATACATGTAGATTATTGTTTGGATATGAAAATTTCTTGGATTACATCTAGAAACTGATGGTGTTGGCCTACTTAGACTTTATATCACACCCTAATCAGGCCATCATTGATACCTATGTATATTACTTGTCAGTAGGAATGGATAAGGGAAAGCACTATACTATAGATATTTGAAGTAATTTACCTATATTTTAAGCATAGGATCAAAGTACAGATCATATGATCAAGATGCCAGTGGATTGGCTTATTTTATTTTTTTATATTTGTTTAGAATGATTGTATATGCATATCCCCTATTCCCCTTTACTATAACATCAAACTAATAAATATTGTATATGAAACTGCTTAGTGGATTTTGATATTATTACTTAGTTTCTCAGTTTTTTACAATTATGTGGTTTATTTAATATATCAATTGTATATACATTCTACTGGGGTGGGATACTAGGCCAGTTTCACTTTTTTCTACTTATAAATATGATTATATTATTGTCTATTTTTTCTTATACACGATGTGACACTCTCATAAGAGGTTTTAGTCTCCCCACAATACAACCATTACACCCTCACTGCTAGTTGCAAGCCCATGGTATACGTGGTGGCACACATGGGGTTATGTTACCCACTAGTTAGGAGCATGAGTCAATCAGAACCTGGGTCGAAACATTACATATTTGATAATTCCAAATAATAATAACAAATTTATCTACTCCAATGTTTAAAATATTTGTTTTCTAAAAAAACCCTGATTTTGATGCACAAAATTTTATAAAACACTAGGAAAATATGCCACCTTAGACATCTTCTTCAGAAAACTTCAACCATACTCATTCACTATCATCTAGATTTTTCAACAAACACAATCACACCCCAAAACACAAAGAGGGAACTTTAAGGGATTTTTTCCAATAATATCTCCCTTTGGGTTTGTTGACTGCTCATCATAATTTGATACCTCATTAAATCTTCTTCCATATTCAACCATCATTTTCTTCTTGTGATTAAGATAGTGATCAATGGTTTAATTAACACATACTCTAATCCCATGTGATCCATGCTTGGTGTGAGAAACAAGATTATAATGAAAATTAAATCATTGAATCACTTCATTCCATTCCAAAACCCATCATATTCTTTCATCAAGAAACTCACCTATAATGATATATAATCTTTGATCGATAACATCAAGAATCATCATATTTAATACTCCCCAAATCTTGTTGCTCCAATTTTCAGCTTCTCCCCCTGTCTTGATTAAGAAAATTTCTCCCATTTTAAAGGTAAAATTTATCCCCCTTTTTCAATGAACCCGAAGGCCATTCCTTTTAGGTCCGCAATAGGGTAAAGAACACATGTTATCACATTAGGAAAAAACACACCATACATATGGGTAAGGGTCCCACATCCATACTTTTCCATGTGCGGGGGGTCGACTGAACTCCCAAATCCATTCAATTCCTTTTAAATGATTCATTGGGTAAGAACATTGTCATAATGTCTACAGCCTGTAAATATATAGGCATGTACTATATATTCATAAGACTTTACTCCACCTTCTTCTAGATGAAATGATACTTTATTTCAATGTTCTTTGTCCGTGAGTGACAGAATGGATTTTTTAAATGATTTATCGCACTTGAATTATCTCAATAGATTTGGATTAGAGACATCACTTATAATCCCATATCATAATGCTACTGCTTCATCCATAATAATTGTGTGCATGGTTGAGTAGTCATAATATACTCAGCTTCTCTGGTTCTCGATGAAATGGAATCTTGTTTCATGTATAGATATGAAATACATAATACACCAAGATAGAATTCACCACCTGATGTTTATTTTCTATAATTTGTTGTACCAGCCCAATATGCATCTATATATCCCAATAACTCTTATTGATATTTTTCATTATACATTAAACTAAAAATCATCATGCCCTTAATATATTGAATTATTTTTTTTTACAGAAATCAAGTGAGTTTCTATGAGATTGCTTTGATAATTTACTTCTTTACATGTGAAAAAAAAATTTTGGCCATTTAATTGTTAGTTACATAAGGCTTCCAATGATTTTACTATATTCGGTGACATTAACTACTTTTCATTCATCATCCTATGACAGATTCATCTGTATAGCCACAAGAGTTTTCATCTCCTTATAATTAAGCATTCTAAATAATCTCAAGACATTCTATGCATATTTGGATAGATAAATAAATGTTTCATTCTTCCCTTGTGTCACCTATAAACTGAGGAAAAATGTCAATTCACCGATCATCAAAATTTAAAATTCAATTTTCATTGACTTTGTGAATTTTTTGCATTGAGATTCATATTATCCACTAATTATTATGTAATCGACATATGTGACCATGATCATACTTTTTTTACTATCATGGTTGACATATATATTGTAATCAACTCCACCATATTGAATGTTGAGTTTTTTTAGAAATTGAACTTGCCTTAAATACCATGCTCTTGGTGTTTTATTCAAAAAATAAAATTATTTATTCAACCAACAAACTTTATTCTCATCTTCAAGAATGTGAAAAACATCTGGATACTCAATGTAAACTTCTTCTTCCAGAACCCCATTTAGAAATGTGTACTGAACATCCATTTTGAAATCATTGAACATTATTTTCACTGTTATGGCCAATAATAATTAGATTGTCTCTAGCCTTGGAATAAGTGAAAATGTTTCATCAGCATCCATGCCCTCTATTTTTGAGTACCCATTTTTAAACTATTCATTCTTTGTTTCGAATAACTATGCCATATTCATTCATATTATTATTTAATACCCATTTAGTATTGATGACATTATTATATGTTGGACTTTAAACAATATCGTAGGTTTCATTCTTCTCTATTTATTAAAGTTCATAATTCATAGCAAGAACCTAATTCTCATATCTAGCTACTTTATTAACACACTTAGGCTCTACTTGTCATAAGTAAGACGCTTATTGTAGAGTCTTTATCCTCTTTGTGTGCACAAGTGTTGTCTGATCCCCAATTGTGTTCTTTCTGTCATGTCCATATTATCTCTTCTTTCTTTGTGAAGATAATGAATTGTACTCATAATTTTCATTATCTGAATCTTTTTTTGAGTCTCCCTCTAGAACTAGAACTTCCACTAATCTCCGTATCTATTCATTATTATCCTAAAAAAATCATCATTTATTTTCTAAATATTTTTGTCATTATCTATTATAGTTAAATCCTGGATTTCAAAAAAAATCCAACTACTTATAAAATCATTTATAATATTTTCTATTCTATGAGTAGGAATGAAATATACATTCATCTCCACGAGATTCAAAATTTGTGTGATTCACCTTATTGATAATGAAACACTTACTTATGATGAATAGAAAGTAATTCAATGTTGGATTATTTTCATACCATAGCTTATATGAAGTATTCTCCTATTTTGGCCAAAATAAACATTTTTTTGATGTGTAGACTGATGTCATTAAGAATTATTTCCAAAACTTCTCGGTTAGGTCTTTCTCAGTGAGAATTGTTCTAGGCTTATTCTATATAATTCTGTATCTTCTCTCAAAAACTCCATTATGTTATGGAGTAATCAATACTAAAATATGGTTCCTTATTCCATGTTTCTCAAGATAATCATCTACTTTTATATTCATGAACTCAGTTCCATGGTCTATTCTGATCTTTTGGATTTTATTACCAAGCATATTTTTTAATTCCCATTGATATCTTTTAATGAAACTGAACATATCAGAGTTGTGGATGATGATTGATACCCATACCTTTATGATAAAATCATCAATGAAGCGAACATAGCATATCCTCCCATCAATTGATATTGGGTAAATAGGTCCACACACAACAATATGCACCAGATCAAGAACTCTTGTTGACCTTTCCTCTTTTTACTTATATGTATTTCAAATGATCTTCCCTTGTTGACAAGCATCACACATATGAGTAAAATCACGTGATAACCTAAGGAGGTCACGAGCAACAAAATATTTCATGAGATATTCCATGGAGGTTTGGATCAAGTGTCCATGTTGTTTATGTAATAAATAGTTTTCCTCTTCCTTGTATAGAAATCATATATCCTCTTGTCCACTCAAATGATATTGATTTCCTTTCATAATATTTCCATGCTAAATAACATCACCATCCTTTACCTTGGTGACACATAATTTCTTTTAAAATATTATGAAATGTCCTGAGTCACCTATTATACTGACACTAAACAAGTTTTAGTTAAGACCTTATACAACTAGACATTAGTAGGTTCATGTATTTTCCCTCAAACTTTGATTTTCCTAAGCTAACAATCTTTAAGACTTATTCATTACCAAATCTTACTATAACATCCATATCATACATGATTATGGTTACAATATCTTTTTTACCTTTCATATAAGAGTTTCATCCAATGTTTATAATATATGTTCTACTTTAATATTATTCTTTAAAATAAATCTCTTTAACCACTACTTGTTCAACTATATTTAACTTTTTCATCCATGTTTTTGACTTCATACCCAGTACAGATTGATTGTCATGATCTTCCTTGAAGTATGATGGACTAGCCTCATCATGTATATATGAAAATAAAATTTTCATTTTTATCTCATTTGACGATACCTTTAGATACTATTTATGACAAAATTCATTCTCCTTCGGTATATTTATTTTTATTGTTGATGAGAAGTATCTTCCCATGTTCATCAATCCTCCACACAAAAAAATAATAACCATCAAATGATTTCCTAATAAATTGAGCCTTGTATCACTGTTTATGGTGGTCTTGTTCTCTTTGGTACACTTTTCTACCGAATAAACATTTTCTGAGAGTCCTATCTTTCCACAACAACAACATCTAATGTGAGGTTCATTCTTGTGTGGTAATATTACATTATTGGTTATCCCTTGGGATCTCTGAGACTTATAATTATAATTTATACTTGAATATATATTCAAACATAGAGTGGGAGATTGTGGTCTGACATCAAACATTACTAGTTTCCTTTTGGGATCAATACTGACACAATCAAACTTGGGTCGACCCTGAACCGGTCACTTGAACCGGTCTGCGGCATGGCCTGAAGGGCATTCCTGATCCCCAGAGGCTGGAAACCAGTGTCGGGCTTCAAAATTTTAAACTTTGAGAATGATCTATCCCATGATCCAAAACAAATAAACAAGAAAACAGATAAATATAAATAGATGATAAACATAATGTGAGCAACAGAAAGATAATTAAACCGAACATACCTCCACATGACCTTTTAAGTCCCCTCTCGACCAAAGGCTGACTTTGCTCCAATAAAGAGCAACTCAGTCAAGAAAACCTGAGCAATTAAATCCTACAACTGAAATGATAAAATAGGCGTGAGCCATAAAAATTCTTAGTAGGGGTGAAAAAATAAACCATAGAATCCAACGATTCCTTTCCCTAAGAAATCCACCAAGACATGTTTGAAATAAAATTATAAAAGTAGGGTTTTCAAATTTGAAGATAAGAAACATGTTTTTCCATTTAAAAACAAAACACATGTTGCATACCATTTTTCAAAATCATTTGTCATTTTATAAACAAAATCCAAAATAGAATATACCAATGTGATGCTAGAGTAAAATAAGTAAGAGTGAAAATTGGAAATAAATTAGTACTCCGAAATTAAAAAAGCAATGAAAATAATCCAATAATTATGGGTGATCCTAAACACACCTAGAATTCCCCTGGATGTAATCGGTTTCGGAACCACCTATCAGAGTATGTTGAAGCTCCTAAATCTATAACCAACGAGCCACCCTAACTAACCAATCCAGTGAAAAAGCCCTCCTGGCCTAACATCAAATCTTGGGGTACCAACCTGTCTAATCGAGGTTGGTTAGCAACCATCACTCGATTTCTAAAAGACGCCCAGGAAACCATTGTGGTTAAAATAATATTGTGTAAGTATGATTCCCTCGCTTGCATGACTCATCTCACCACACATGCCAGCCCCAAACACGGGCACTCCTTACGATAACCCATAAGGGATATCCCCCCTATAGGGGTACCCCATTATATATATACATATATATATATATATTACATATCATCAATGGTGCAAATCGGGCCTTCTTTTGATGAAATTATAAAAAGCATTTGATATATGTTTCAATAGTCTAAAGTTTTTATATGGGCATATAGTAATCAAAATGTCTTCATTTCAAAGAGTAAATGAAAACATTACATTAAACCTAAAAGTACCAAATGGGTCTTCATGACACACCCATGTCAAAATCATTATTCTAAAAACATTTAATGTTCCAGCTAAACACATACAACATTCGAAACCACATCCCTTAATAATATAATGGTCAATAATCACCCTTTTTTCAATGTTCCAAATGGGACCTTATCCTTTCTAGACACACAATAAAGCATTTTCCAAGCCCAGATGGGAAAAATTCTTAAAAAAATATTTACAATCATTTAAGGGAAACACAACAAGGAGTAAACCTCATTTAGTAAACAAGATTTTTTTTGGAAATAAAAGGATTTAAAGAAACATCATTTCAAAAGTTCTATAATCATTTGTGAGAACATCCATGTGTGCACCTCATGCACCCAAGGATGTTCCAACATCCAATGGCACAATAAAATCCAAAGACAAAATTTGAAAACTAAACCCAAATGAATATTGAAACAACTTGAACCCATGTTTCATATTTTAATCATCATTCACTAAATCATTTAATAATTTAATAAAACCCTTTTCAAAAGAACTCAACAAAGGATTACATAAGGATCCTGTCAACATCACACACAAATTCTATTTAAACATCTGATGCATTTTCAAACATTTCAAAAACAAATTTTGTACCTTTTAAAACGTGACTCATATCGCCTCAATAACCAAAATATATACTTTCATACTTAATAAAAACTAACAAATATGTCAAAATAGGTTTTCACCCAAACACACTTCACGCCATACATATATTCTGTCAAAAATAAAATGAACACAAGTTTTATCTTCTTAAAAAATATTTTTACACCAACCAATTTAATTAAAGAACTGGCTATGTTAATTTGACATGAGAAATAATTTACCAAGTTATGGTTTTCACAAAAATACTCAAAAAGAATCAGATAATTCATAAAAAATATAATTTCAGAAATTTTAACCAACCTAAAAACACTCTAATTAATTAAATATTATATCAATGATGGTGAAAATGACATAAAAATACTAATTCAAAACATGAAAGTGTCTATGGGTTATGCGGGAAAGGAAATATTCAGAAACACCTACCTCAATAGTGAGCGACTACGATGAAAATCTGACAGAAGGTAGAACAATCCCTTGTGGTCTAACTACCCATTTTGAACAGTGATAAAAACACACGACACCCAACCCGCGATTATATTAGGATTTATCAAAAGTAAATGAAAAATCAAGATAGAGTTAAGGAAAAATAAATAAATATTTAATTAATTAAAATAATAATTAAATAATTTTTAAGAATAAATAAATGAGTTAATTAATAAAAAAACCAATAAATAAATAATAAAAAATAATAATTAACTAAATAAATGAACAAAACAAATAAATAAAGAAATAAATAAATAAAATAAAGAAATAATGAATGAATAAATAAATAAATAAATAAATGATTAAAAGAATAAATAAATAAATGAATGAATTGAAGAATATACCAGAGGAGGCCGCTGCCGGCCGAAGCGATAGAGGAAGCACGAATGAGTCATGGTGAGGCTGGCGGGGTTCGAAGCAAGGATGGTAGGGGGTTTTGGCCTGTCGGTGAAGGGAAACATCGAGGGGGGTCGGAGCACGGTCTGGCTGGTGGTTCGGGGTGAGGTGATTAGCCGAGTGGGGTTCGAGGAGGCCGTGATTGGCTACTTCTAGAGCTGATATGAGTGGGGAGGCTGGCTAGAGGCTAGTCGGCACGCTGGAACATAGGGGGGAGACAGTGAGGCTGGGATTCAAGTGCTGTGTGTGGGGAGCGGGGCGGCTATAGGAGGTCGGGGCTGGGGAGGCGAGGTAGGGATGGTGACCTGTATAGTGAGTAAGGCGGAGGTGAAGGTGCAGTGTGTAGGGGGAGAGGGTGAGGCGGGAGATAGCGTGGTGGTACGACATGTGCAAGGGGGAATGGTTCTTGAGGGGAGAGGTGAAGGGCCGTTGGTGGCCAACCGGGTGTGCTGAGGTGGCACTGACAAAGAGTTGCGGAGTTCGGGACGTGAGCGGGAGGCCGGTCGAGGAGCAATAGGGGGCACTGGTGAAGAGCTACGGAGGCCGGGACGGGAGCGAGTTGTCGGCCAGGGAGTAGCACAGGGCGCCAGTGAAGAGCTGTAGAGAAGGGGTAGGAGGGGGCTGGTTCACACAGGGAATAGGGAAAGGGGTGTGGGCCACAACATAGAAAAGGAAAAAGAGGGGGCTTCGAGTAAGCGGGTAGATAAGGGTTAGGGGTTGTTTTTATGATAATATTATTATTAAAAATAATTAAAATAGTATTATAATTAATATTTATATTAATAATAATAATAATAATAATAATTCCACAATAATAAAAATAATAATAATAATAAAACCAAAAATAAAAAAATAAATATAGGAAATATTAATAACATTCATTAACAATAAAAATAATAAATATCAAAATAATAATAATGAGAATAATAATAATGAAAACAATAATAATATATAAAGAATAATAATATCATTAATAATTTTAATTTTCTTATTAATAATCATTATAATAATAAAAATAACAACATATTATTATTATTATTTAACATTCTTTTATTTCAAAAAAATTTATTCCATTTATTTTTCTTATTTTAAAAATTGGGTCACTGCGCGCACGTCGCACGACTTAATAAACCATGTGCAAGTTGTGCGCCTCAACCCAGAAAACTAGGGCATCTGCACACACACCTAGGGAATTCACATGGCTACCGCCCATCGTGTGTTGAACACACACAGGTCCAAAACCCGCTAAACACATTTAACGCCAATAATTTTTGATATGTGCTCTACCCACACCTCAACGAGGTTGTCTAATGCCCTGAAAAAATAAAAATAAAAATAAATTAAAACGTCAGGGTTTGATAATTCTCCCCACCACAGACACTTTCTGCCGCCAGAAAGTCGTGATGGCATATGTTGGCCAAGAAATAAGTCCATTCCTGAACAGAACCAGAAGAACTGATGAAAACTAAGAATCTTGGGATGACCTTACTCTACAAAGGTCACACCCAACAGATTCGAGAGAAAACTGAAGCCCAAGGTTGAGCAGAGAACACAAAGGACTTCTCCCCACCCCAAGAACTAACTAAAGCATACATTTTACACCCAAAAATACCACCCCATAAAGGGGGTGGGCGATGCGGGAACTCCCAACTGATCCAAACTCTCTCCTATATCACGAGAAAAACAACACTTCCACTAAAACATGGAACTCTCGACCCCTAAAAATAACACCAAACACTAGAGAAAAACCTCTGAGCAGAACTTAACTCAAGCAGTGAACCTGAGAATAACCACAACATCAATCCTTCCACAAGCCCTTATATCTCTAAATGAACACAGCCAAAACGATAATAATCAACACAAGGTCCAAACACACTTTTAAGAAAAATTCAAGATTCAGAAAACAACATTTCAACAACCAGGACCGCCAGGATTAAAACAGGATGATTCCATCATAACTTCACGACAAAACAGTGAACTTAAAACAACATCAAAACCATAATAATAGAAAAAGAAGGATGAAAAGACTTTTAATGTTCCCCTGCAAACAAAGAACACAAATCCCAAACCAAAACATCACACCCCTTGCAACTCCTCACTATGTGCGAGCTTCAACCCAAGACCTATGGCTAGGGATTTGATGGAAAAAGAATCTTCTGCCTCACAATCATGCACTTGAATCCCTCAGTCACATCATCATCATCAGGTGACGCTTCCAGTAAAACTTTTCTAGATGACACTAGCACCAACCACGATGAGCTGTCTTCAGAGGGATCCAACATGACTGCTTCACATGCCCGAACTGGCCTCACTAGTGGAAAACCACGGAATGGTCCAAAGAACTGGAAGCTAGAATCACTGCAGAGGACTCTTTAGAAACAGTTTCCTTTAGAACACCCTACTCACTAGATGGGGAACATTTTCATGTAACCGGAAACACTGGATTTTCAACCATCGGTGCTTCGGAGACCAACTCAGCTAAAAATGTCCCATCCAACAACTTCTCAAAACAATGGTCCCTGGAAGGGAGGACCCCCTAAATGATCTTTGGACGAAGACCTATGATCAAGGAAGAAGTATTTATCGATTTCGGTGACACTAATTTTGGAGAAAAGTATACAAGCTCCTTGTAATGGTCAACATATGCCTTCACCATCTGTTACCATTATTGAATATTCATGAGTTCTTCCATTTTCTTCTTCTTTACCTCTTCAGGTATAAACCATCAGATGAAGATAGATTAAAATACATCCCATATCATCCCAACTCGCATTGATAGTGGGAAAACTAACTCCCACTCATCCAGATCTAATCCTTCAAACAGACCCAAAACAACATGCACTCTAACAACTTCAGGGGTTCCCAAAACCCTGAAGATGTGCTTAACCCCTTCAAGCCATTCTGCTTCTTCTAATAGACCTCAATCACTGTGAAGGATATGCAAAGTCCGAGAAGGATCCAAAACTAGGATTTACTTATCAAAAACCTTGGGGACCTTTCTAGGTGTAATTTTCTGAACAACGTATAAAACATAGAGCCAAAACCAATATCAATCCAAAGAAACATAAATGAAGATTCCATCCAAAACCAGCCAGCTAAAAGAAACCAGGAAAATATAAACACAGTCAAAATTCCCATTTCCATTTTATGTTTCAAAACACCCTTATTTCAAGGCCACTTTCCAAAATCAAAACCCACTTTCCAAACCAAATTCAATTTTAAAAAAACATTTTCCCTTTTTTTAATTACTTTATAAAAACAAGGTCAAGCCATTAATTCCAAGTACACACCCCAATAATCCCATGAACTGTTTCACATGTCTTCATCCTCTTTCATCCATACGCACCAACACGTACTTCCCATTAATTCTATCACATGTGAAAATGTTCATAATTTATACTCGTGGTTTCACCCAAACCTTATCTCCACAAATTCCAAGAAAACGCCGGATTTTTAGACCAAGAGATTTCACTTTTAAAAATCCATTTAACAAATTTAAAGTCATTTAAAATAAATAATTCTAATTTCAAAAACCCATTTTTAATTTTTAAAAGTGTACCTACACCAATAAAAACCAAGATGACACTCAACATGAATCAAATCAACAAGGGGGGGGGGACTAGTAGTCAAGCTTAACCTGGAAACATGGTAGTGGGCCATGCCACAAGTAGGCGTCAACGACTAGGTGGAACTTAAAACGTGTACTAATACTCCGCATGGGTCACTAATCCATGTGAAATCACGTTGTAACATCATCTTGCCTCCATTGTCATCCCTAAATATAAGACAAACTAGAATGAGACAATAAATCAATTCCCAAAATACCCCTGGTGACTCGAGGTTCAGAACGGGTGAGGGTTCATGATGTCTTTCTCGTACCAACCTCTTGAGTCCCGAAAATCCTAATCTCCATCTACTGGACATCCAAAATTATAAGGGCCACCTCTGATACCATTTTGTGACAAACCAAACATGGTGTACATAGAACCGGTCACCCAATCTGGTACAAGACATGGCCCAAAGGGCATTCCCGATCCCCACGGGCTGCAACCAGTGTCGGGCATCAAAATTTTAATCATTGGGAATGATTTGGCCCCTGAAAAAATCAAATAAATAGGCACATAGATAAATATACAGAGCTGATAAAAATAATGCTAGCAGCGAAAAGGGAATAAAATGGAAAATACCTCCACGTGACATTTTAGGCCACCTACCAACCAAAGGCCAATTTTTCTCCAATAATGAGCAACTGAGCCAAGAAAACCTGAGCAAGGAAAACCAGCAACTGAAATGATAAACTAGGCATGAGCATTAAAAATGCTTAGTAGGGATTCCAAAATAAACCACAGAATCTAATGTTTCCTTTCCCGAAGAAATCCAACAACAGAAGTTTGAAGTAAAATTATAAAAGTTGGGTTTTCAGGTATGAAGATAAGAAACATGTTTTTACCATTTAAAAACCCAACACACACTGCCTTCAATTTTCCAAAATCAGTTGTCATTTTATAAACAAAATCCAAAATAGAATATACCAATGTTGTGCTAGAGTAAAACAAGTAAGTGTGAAAACTGAAAATAAATTAGTACACAGAAAGTAAACAGGTAATGAAATAATCTAGCAACCATGGGTGATCCTAAACATCAGTAGAAGACCCCATGATATACTCGGTTTCGAAGCCACGTATCGGAATATGGTAATGCTCCTAAGTCTATAACCAACACGCCGCCCTAACTGACCAATCCAATGGCATAGCTCGCCTGGCCTAACAACAAATCCAGGGGTCCCAACCCCTCTAATCGGGGCTGGTCAGCAACTGTTACTAGAAATCTAAAAGACACTTAGTAACCCATGGTGGTTACAAAATTACTATGTAAGTAGGAGGCCCTCTCATGTGTGAAACATCTCATCGCACTTACCTACCCCGAACACGAACACTCCATACAATAACCCATAAGGTATATCTCCCCTCTTGAGGTTCGCCAGTATATATATACATATATATATATAACATATCATAAAAGGTGTAAACTGGGGCTTCATGTCATTAAATCATTAAAACCATTTAATACCATTTTCAAAATAATAAATTTGTTATATAGTCATACAATAATAAAATCGTCATCATTTCAATGTGTCAACACAAACATTACATTAAAGCTGAATATTCTAAATGGGTCGTCATGACACACCCATGTCGAAATCATTATTCTGAAAACATAAATGTTCCAACCAGACACATACAACATTCCAGGCCACATCCCTTTATTCCATCTTAGTAAAAAATCCCCATTTTTAAGTTCAATGCACCAAACGGGCCGTTATCCTTTCCAGACACACACTAAGCGTTTTCTAAGGCCCAATGGGCCAAATCATTAAAAAAATATTTACATTCATTTATGGGAAACAAACCATGGAGTAAACCTCATTTAAGAAAACAATAATTTTTTTTGGAAAACCAAGGATTTAAAGAAATATCATTTCAAAGGTTCCATTATAATTTGTGAGAACATCCATGTCTGCACCTCATGCACCCATGGATGTCACAACATCCAATGGCACAATAAAATCCAAAAAGATGATTTGAAAACCAAACCCAAATTCATATTGAAACACCTTAAACCCATGATTCATATTTCAAACATCATTCACTAAATCATTTAATAATTTAAGAAAACAATTTTCAAAATAACAAAATAGAGTCTCACATCAGGATCCTATCAATATCACACACAAATTCTATTTAATCATATGATGCATCTTCAAACATTTCAAAAACAAATTTTTCACCTTTCAAAACAAGACACATACCGCTCCCACAACAAAAAGAACTAATTTTATACATTATAAAAACTAACACATATCTCAAAATAGGTTTCCACCCAAACACACATCACGCTATATAGATATTATATCATAAATAATACAAATACAAGTTTTATTTTCTTAAAAACTAATTTTTCACCAACTAATTTAATTAAAGAACTAGCTAAGTTAATTTGACATGAGAAATAATTTTCCAAGTTATGGTTTTCATAAAACTACTCAAAACAAATCAGATAATTCAACCGGAAACTAATTTCAACAATTTTAACCAACCCAAAAACACTCTATTAAATTAACTATAATATCAATGATGGTGTGAATGACATAAAAATATTAACTCAAACCATGCATGTGTCTATGGGTTATGTAGGAAAGGAAATAGTCAAAAATGCCTACCTCAATGGAGAGAAACCGCGATGAAACACTGATGGAAGGAAGAACAATCCCTTGAGAACTAACCACATATTCTAAACAGTTATAAAAGCACATGACACCCAACCCGTGAAAGTATTAGGATTTATCCAAAGTAAATGAAAAAAACAAGATAGAGTTAAGGAAAAATAAATAATTATTTTTTTAAGTAAAAGAATAAATAATTACATAAAATAATAGATAAATGATCCAATGAATAAAAGAACAAATAAATAAATAATAAATAAAAGAATAATTAAATAAATAATTGAATAAACATATAGATAAACAAATAAATAATCAAATAAATAAATAAATAAATGAATGAATATATATATATATATATATGATTAAAAGAATAAATAAATGAATGAATAGAAGAATATAACAGAGGAGGCCGCTGCCGGCCGAAGAGGGAGAGGAAGCGCGAAAGAGGCGCGGCGAGGATGACAGGGTCCGAAACATGGAGGGAAAGGGGGTTTTCAGGCTATCGGTGAAGGGAAACACCGAGGGGGGTCGGAGTACAGTCTGGATGGAGCTGTGGGATGAGAAGGTTACCCGAGTGGGGTTCGGGGAGGCCGGGATTGGCTACTTTCGAAGCTGATGAGAAGGTGGAGGCTGGCTATAGGATAGTCAACAGGCTGGATCATGGAGGGTCGATCGAGAGGCTGCGGTTCTGGTGCTGCGTATGGGGAGCAGGGCGGCTACAGGAGGTCATGGCTTGGGAGGTGAGGCAGGGACGACGACCTGTCTATGGAGTAAGGCAGAGGCGAAGGTGTAGCGTTCAGGGAGAGAGGGTGAGGCGGGAGCAGGCGTGGTGGTGCGTCATGCGCAAGGGGGTATGGTCCTTCAGGCGATAGGAGGAGGGCCGCTGGTGGCCAACTGGTTGTGCTGAGTGGGGGCTGGTGAGGAGCTGCATAGGTCGGGACGTGAGCGGGTGGCCGGTCGGGGAGCAGTAGGGGGGCACCGGTGAATAGCTGCATAGAAGGGGTAGGAGGGGGCTGGTTTGCATAGGGAATGGGGAAATGGGTGTGGGCCGCGACACGGGACAGGAAATAGGGGTGGCTTCAGGTATGCTGATAAATTAGGGTTAGGGTTTTTTTTATAATACTGTTATTATTACAAATAATAATAATAGTATTAGTAATATTTATATTAATAATAATAATAATAATACCAGAATAATAATATTTATAATATAACCAAAAATAATAATAAAAAAATTCAAAATAATAAAGCAAATATTAATAAAATTCATTAACAATAAAAATAATGATTATTAAAATAATAATAATGAGAATAATAATAATTCAAACAATAATATATAAATAATAATAATGTCCTTAATAATTTTAATTTTCTTAATAATAATTATAATAATATTAATAATAAAAACAGAATATTATTATTGTTATCAAACATTCATTTCATTAAAAAAAATAATTTGTTAATTTATCTTGTTCTAAAAATCAGGTCATTGCGCGGTCGTCGCACGGCTTAATAAACCACACACAAGTTGCACACCCTAACCCCGACCACATGGGCATCCGCACAAACACCTAGGGATATCATGCGGCTACCACTCATCGTGCAGTGACCATGTACAGGTCTGAAACCCTCTAAACACATTAAAGGACAACAATTTTTGAACTGCACTAAACCCACACCTCAACAAGGTTAACAAAATCCCTGAAACAATAAAAATAAAAATAAATTAAAACATTGGTGTGTGATAAATCCCCATACCAGTTGTATCATTTTGATTAATCATTTTCCTTTCCTATAACACCTTTTTCTACTTCACTAGGACTCTAAATTCTATTTTTCCTATTTATGTTACATGTGTGTCCTGCTTTGTTGTAATCAATAGTTTCTCCAGATATTTCACATTTCATCATAAACTAACAACCTACTCTTCAAGATCATTGATGTGTTTGATTAGTCATTTTCCACTATTAGTCAAACTATCGATCTCCCTTTTTTGTTCATCAATTTTGATTTTTTACTCAACTACCTTTTCTGAGCTTTCTGGAGTTGAAGACTTTAGTTTTTTAATTTTATTCATTCACTATAGACTTCTCTTCTTCCTGTTGCTACATATAAAGTTATGCATCATGGACCACATTTTTGGATTTCTTTATTTTTCCACTATAAACATCTATCTCTTCAAGGGATGATTTTAATTAATCTAAATGTTCATTTATCCCTTCTACATCTAACTCATCACTGTCGCTTTCTTCCTCTGTTTGAGAATTTCCCACAATAGCCACCATAGCTTATGTTTTCTGATCCTTGAAATCCTCTGACTCTTCTGTCCCATATTCTTCAGAACTTTCATCTTATTTTGAAAGTAGATTCTTTATTTTTTGAATAAATTCCTCTTTACACTTCTACTACCATTCACATTGGATGAATACATATTCTGAGTAATTTCATCATTATCTTCATCATCTTGTTTAAACTTCTTAGGAAATGTTGCTAAAAATTTTCCAATCGTTCCACATCAAAAGTATGAAAGTTTAATTATATCATTGAACATTCATCATCCTATTTTCATATTTCAAAAGAGAAATGACATGAAATCATACAAATTTTTTTCCTCCTGACTACCTTCAATAGAGAGAATATTTATGGCCTTAAATTCTACTTCTTTGGACTTCCCATTTTTTACAACAACATTATCATCATTTAAAATTTCATATACAACAAAATTTTTGTTCAAGTTATTCAATGTCAACTCATTCATATCTTTATCATTCAATACATAAAACTTTGAGTTATACTAGGGTTGATGTTTTCTCAAGATGCTATTGAAAATCATTATATCTTAAATAATTTCTCTAAGACAGGTCATATATTCCACAATAATATTCACCCGATCAAATAATGTAACAAAAAATTCATTAGGGTGCATTTTAAGATACTCATATTTTTTCCATGGAACCAGCAGCTTTTCTTCTCTAATTTTGATTCACCCTCATAGATGTTCTACAACTTTTACCACATAGCATGTGATGTTTTACATGATATAATTTTCATATGAATTTTATTGGAATGTTATCCCACAAAATCATTGATCCATTTTTCATCATTATTCAATTTCATTCTATCAGCATCTAATAAAGTGAAACTCTTGATATTGGCAGATATTCCATGCATAGATTCTATAAACACATTAATTCCCAATAATAAAAAGTTGTGTTGCATTCGATTCTTCCATAGTTGAAAATTATTTCCATCGAATATCAGAATCCCTTTGTGATTGAACGCCTAAAATTATTTTACTAAGAGAGAACCATTGACTTTAAACATTTCCCTCTAATACAATTTGTTATCCCAATTAGGTTAAATAACTTGAGAGGTGATGAATCATGGTAAGACAGTTTAAATAACTACCCATTCTGATCTTGTTTCTTCATTAAACAAAACATTCTTCTCTCTTCTTCTCATATAAATATATAAATAGAAAAAAATCATTCATGAGACACGGTGACTTTTACTTGGTTTACCCTCACTAGGCTACACCCAAGGAGCATACAATGGAAATACGCTGATTGTACAAAATCCATTAAGTCTCACTACCAAATTAAAAGGTTCAGGTTAGATCATTTCTATGCCCATGCTCACTACCTTTTCATGATTTAGGGTCTTCTCACTACATTCCCAAGTTTCACTCGCTATATATATTTATCTGGATCATTGTCGGTGGAAATGATCATTGTATTCCAATAACATTTATCACTACACTTGGAATGCATCCAATCACAATTTATAGACCTATAGGTACCTTCAATTTCATGAATGAACATATCCCCAACTCTAGATAAATACTCTATTGAGGTCCCAATTTCACCCATAGATGATTTCCACTTTTCTGTGAACTATTAGTTTGTGGAAATTACTTTCGCAAACTGTTCCACTATGAACTTCCTTGAGTCCTCCACATACTACCTTGATCCCTCCATGAACTATGCTGCACTATTTGGTGTGAATTCCTCACAGAACACCTCTTCTCTGTGTATAATCTCTCCTCCATGGACCACATTTCCTCCATGTACCACTTCTCCTCCACAGACTATCCCTTCTTCATGAATATATTCTTCCTTTGCAGACCACCTACTTTTATATTGACCATTTCAACAGTGTGTATCCTTTTATTTTCAGAGATATAGAGCCCCGCAAAATCCTTTTGTGGAATCATCCCTTGTGAACTATTCTCTTTCATAGACCTCCACGTGAAATTCTTTTTAAATCATCCAAAATCTTCTCAATGAAATTAAATTTTCTTATAAAAATTTCTCTTACTAATGATGGGATTATTACTCCTTATATAGGCAGATAGATATGAAAATATTTCTAATCTATTTTACATAAATATTTTGCAGCATTCACTGCATACTGCTCCTTCTGTGAATAATTTTTCCTATGCAGTTCACATAACGTCTTCATTACTTCGCAGTGGCTAATCTATTTTCCGAATGATTCCCTTCACATATCCCTAAATCACCACCTATTTTTCATATACAATGAGACATCCCATGTATTTCAATCCTTCTACAAACATCCTACCACCCACGAATCGTAAGCCTTCTTGAGAACTAATTTCCCTATATGCTCTGCGTACTATGATTCATGGTCCACATAGGACTACTATGCAGAATCCTTCCATTGACAATTTTCCAAAGTGTTTCCGTGTACCACCTTTTGTAGACTGTGAACTTTATTTCATTGTTTGTGAACTATTTAATCCTATGAAAAATATATTACTTTTCCAAAAACAATGTAACACCTGAGACTTTAACCAGAAATATTTTTATTTTTATTTTATATAAATCATCAAATGAATCTTTCCCTACACATAACACTAGCCTTGCATTCTTTACACACAATCGCTACATTCCTTGATACCTTGAGTCGTACGCAATACCGAGTTTCACTAAACAACGATATGCTAATAAAACTAGGAGTTATGAATAGTAATAACCAATTTTTGAAATTTTGTAAATTTTATTTTTCAAAATGGACTTCATTTTTGTGATTCGGAATATCAAAATTATCCTGAGATGAAATTTTGGTATTTTTCTGAAAACTTTCAATTTTTGATGAATAATGAAAACACTTGGTTACTATTTATAAACCGACATTTTATTTAAATAATTATTTATTTTATTTAAATTTATTTTAGGTCAAAATTGATACATAATACCTATATATGTTCAATGAAATTCATTGGAGTCATTTTATAATAATTTTAGATATGTAAAAATTATATTGACCTTTTCACCGTCTTTTACCCACCTCCTAAGACAATTTCCAAATTCACATAAAACATAATTTTACCATATCTGTGAATGAACTTTCGAAAATCCGAGAGACACGATTGATGTTATTAAGTAAAATGTGGTTCAATAAGATGAAAATATTATTTGTTGAATAGTAAATTTTTACTTTTGTTTCCACGGTTAAAAGTAATTAGGGTAATTAAGGGTAAAAATGATATTATTATTACCCTAACACATTTCCTAATTCTATTTGATAAGTTTAATTGGACCAAATAAATCATTAGGAATAAAATATTACCATTTAGGCTCACATGGATTAGATTAGGACTTTTATTATTTAATTATTTAAAGAAGATATAAAATAGTTAAAATCAATGATTAAAAAGTAAATCATTTTTAATATAGGATTCTACATAAGATAAATTCGACTATAAATATTCATTAAAAATATAAAAATAATTCCTACATAATTTTATTTTATTTTTAATTTTTTGACTTTAAATAATTTATTTTATTTATGACACAATGATGATGCAGTAATTTTATTATTAATGAAATATTTACATAAATGATGTTATAAATATCCAAATAAATTTAATTTGAGACTTTTTATGAATTCCAATAATTTTATATGTTAATATGACATGTTATAATTTATTTGATTAACTTTTTTCGAACCAATATTTCTGTTATGATTTTCACAAAAATGAATTACCAAATAGTGTCAAAATTGACATAAAATAGGTTTAAAAAAAATATTATATTATTAATTGTTATTTTATTCCTAAAAATCATTGGTTCAGCCACATGACTTAGATAAGGTTATATATATTAATAAGAAACAACTTGGGATTCGTTTGGCATGTTATAGTAAGTTTATTAACCTTATACTGTAAGAAAACAAGAAGACACGATAAGAGTAAAATTATTTAACTTAAATTTAAATCTAAATGATATGGTTATAATATAAACCTAAACTTGTCTAAATTATATTGGATTAGTGTATTTAGAACCATACCTACCTTATCTTAGTAATTTATCAATTTGGAACTATTTAAAACCGAATAGGAGTTTAAGATTAAATAATATTTTCAGTTTTTCCAAAGGTTCCCCTCTCCTCCCTTGTAAAAGGGCACCTCCTCCCTCTCTTCCTCACTCAACATTGAGCCCTCAAGCTCGGCCAACCCCAGCTAAATTATCTTCTCCACTTCCCCAGAAACATCATAGAGGTCCTGGTCTTTTTCAAAGACCAATTTTATTTCCCTAAAAGATGTCTCAAAGAGGCATTTCAAAGAAGAGGTAATGTCTGTTACCGATTCTTTCAACATTATTTTTATTCCACTTCTTCTTCTTTAGTTGTTTCATTATAAAGTAATAACATCAGTATCACTCATATAATGATATGTTATTATTAGTATGATACAATCATATTTTACCATCTATCCATCCTACGGAAAATGAAATCACCACGCGTGCGTACGTACAGAATACCGTTTCCAGGTCGTGGTGTAATCTATTTTCCACCACCACCTTACTTGGATGGGTATAATGGTTCAAATAAATAACTATATATGATTATTGTAAACTGTTATTGATTCTTCAATTGTATACATACACTGCAATAAAATTCCACGATCATGGGAATGATATCATCGCTCGTGCGTACGTACGGAATAACGTCTCCACGATGTGATGCGATTCGTTCTACATGATATTCATTGCATAATCATTATATAAATGAATTGAATAAATAAATATGATATATAGTACACTAATAACATTCTGTAAATGAGGTATCTATAACCTAAGGTTAAGAATTAGTATTTATTTGACAAAACACGCATAAGAACAAAAAGTAATAAACACCCGAATAACAAGTTGCAATGAAATATTACAAATATGAAGCTAAGAATATGACCATATATGATATCATAACAATGATTAAGATTATGGAATAAGTCAATGACATTATTTAAATCATATTATAGTAGGTTTAGACACTTATGAAGCAAATCGGACCTAAGGTAAGGGAAAATATCCCAATCTCATTTTTATCCGAGATTGTTTATATTTTGTTATTTACTGGGGTGTATTTTATCATCGACATACATGTTTCCTCAATATGTAATATTTTTTCCATCCACCTAAAATTATTTATATCCAATTTTACCCTTTAGTGAGTTTTTAGTAAAAGATATGAAAGGAATCCTTTGTCATTTTTCTTATGTGGTACTTTTTGACTTTTCCGACAAAAGTACGAGAAGAATGTTTTTTAAAATTATACGGAATAAATGGATTATTAAAAAATTATTTACAAGAAGATTTATTTACATGTTTTCAATTTTATTTTTAATCATCTACTTTTAGTTTAAAATTTTATGACATTTTAAGAAAGTAAAAATGTTTTTGATGTAGAAACGATATTTTCCTCAAGAATGGAGTTCAAGTGTTTTATCAAAATTATTTTCCATCTAAGATAATATAGGGTGTTGTTTCTATCCCTATTTTTACAATGATTTGATTATGTTTTGATGTAATTATTTTTATAATGTCCATTTATCTTATATGTATTATGTTATGATGGAATGATGTTTAGTATTCCCATTTTTATTACATGGGTTATACAATGATGTATGATTTTTTATTTTGTGGCACACATAATAATGGTATCATTATGAGATGGATGGGACCTATATCTCCCTCCAATGAATTGGGTAAATATTTATATCTCATGAGATAGACATGGATGGAATGGAATGTTAAACCAGTTTAGTGAAACAGGACTGAAACGATGAGTGAATTCTGTTCAGAAATGGACTTTGTCCGCTAAGATAGTCTTGGCTATTAGTCTTGAATACTAAGAAATGATTCACTATGGTTATGTGTGTATGCCACAAAGCTTCATGTTTTAAGTTATTATTATTGTGATTATATTTCACTACCATGATTTATCCCATGTTATGAAATTATGATCTCTTTTGCAGGGTAAAATTACCAAAATGTTATGTTCTTATGAATATGATGTGATTGATTTTTCTTTTGTTTACCCTTACTGAGCATTTGAGATCACCCTTATATATGTTTTCTTTCCCCAGGTTCTGAAGAAGTTTATTAAGTAAGATATTCCAAAAGGGACTATAGATATGATGAAATAAATGGGAGATAGTGTAGATTCTTTATGAAGCAGTTGTTTATGTTTCCCAGTTTATAAAGACACTATACATATACGGTCCATTAATGGTTTTTTTATATGTTGTAATAAGTATGCTTCAATTTTGAAGTATTAATCCAGTATGTAAATTATGGGTCGTTATAGTTGGTATCAGAGGGATTTTATAGTCAACCTTTGGAAAGTAGGATGTGAAATCTTTAGTAATAACTATAAGGCTAAGTCTAATCATAGAACACAATATTAGAGTTTTAGAAATGACCATGAAAAACCTATGATAAGACCTTAAGTGTGAAATTTTATTCTTGATTATGTGTTTTTTCTATTATAATTAGTGTTTCTCACACTATTCTTCTTGGTTGTAGTCAATGGCTACAACCCGAAAGAACCGTGTTAATGCGGAATGTGACGGGAAATGCAGTGATTGTCCCCCTGAGCAACCAAACGTTATGGGAGCTGGAATGCAAAATCTTTTAGAAATGATCACACAACTTTCTCAAGCTATAAATCATGCAGGACTTCAAAACGAGTAAATGAAGGAGCAACATTCTGTTGAATCCTTCATGATGTAGCGTCCACCTTCATTCAGTGGGTCTACTGATCCATTAGTGGCCGAACAATGGATCAGTACAACTAAAAAGATATTTTCAGTCCTTAAATGTTCTGAACATTATAAAGTCATCTTAGCAGTATATCGTTTGGAAGGTGATGTTGATCAATGGTGTATCTTATTCAGAATATGAGGAAAAGGGATGAAATTGAGTCCATTGAATGGGACGAGTTCAAGAACTTATTTTTCAATAACTACTTCCCTCATATTCTTTTAACAAAGATGGAGAAGGATTTTATTGAACTGAAACAAAAGGATGATGAATCTGTTCGTACCTATGATGAAAATTTTACAAGACTTTCATGGTACACTTCTGGTATTATTATCCAACCTGAGAGTAAGATCGATCAATTCTTTAGTGTCTTAAAACAAATTCTTCGAAGGAAATTATCCATAAGGGACTTCAATAGCTATGAGTAAATCGTTTGATGTGCTCTCCAACTTGTGATGGATATTGGAGTAACCCATCAGTCATATGGGTTTGATAATAAGAGGAAAATGGAATTCAAAGGAAAATCTAAAGAGCACACTAAAAAAAAGATTAGTTTTCACTTATGCTCAATGTGTGGAAAGAAACATGGATGAAGTTGTCTTAAAAGGACAAGTAAAAGTTTCAAATGTGTAAAGGAAGGTCACCAGGCATTTGAATGCCGCATTGATGAGAATAAGATGTCTAGTGATGCGAACAAAGAACAGGATACATAGAGTGAACCTCTTACACTTCAATGTTACAAGTGAAAGGAAATGGTTCATTATGCCAATCAATGCCCTAATCTAAGGGTTGTTAATGATGATCGACGCCAACAATCTCTTAAGGCTAAAGACAAAGGAAAGTCACATGAAATTTCTATCAATGATGTGGAGTACGATAACGATGTGGTGAAAGGTACACATACCATCCACTCTAAAGAAGCAAATGTTTTATTTCATTATGGATCCACCCTATCTTTTTAATCTGAATAATTTTTTAAGGGTATCTTCGTATTACCTCTATAATTAGAAGTTGAGTTAGTTGTGACAGCCCCTAATGGCACAACATTCGCATCAAACATTTATAATTCTTCTCTGATTAAAGTTTGTGGTAATGTTTTTCCTGAAAATCTTGTGATCCTTGCTATGGTGAAATTTGATGTGATTCATGGCATGGATTGGATTTCTCTATATGGAGATTATATCAATTGCAAAAAAAGGGAAGTCACATTTCATATTCCAGATCAATCAATGATCGTCTATCGATGCAAGGATGAACATAACCTTCAAGTGGAAATTTCTTCCATATTATGGGTCTTGATTCCACTAAATGAAGGTTATTTATCTCAAATGGTTGGAGAGAAACTCACGATTAAGAATATTCCCATTGTATGAGAGTTTGATGATGTCTTTCCGGAGGAATTACCGGGTCTTCCACCAAGTCGTGAAGTAGTGTTTTCAATAGAACTCATATCGGGTGCTTTTCCTATTTCAAATACACCTTATAGAATGGCCCAAATTGAGTTGTAGGAATTGATGAAAAAACTCCAAGATAATATTGATAAGGGATTCATATTACCTAGTGCATCACCATGGGGAGAACCTGTTCTGTTTGTTCAAAAGAAATATAGATCAATGATACTCTGCATTGATTATCGAGAACATAACAAGATCACTATTAAGAACAAATATTATCTCCCATGCATTGATGACTTATTTGACCAAGTAAGTGGAGCTCAATACTTTTCCAAGATTGATCTTCATTCTGGGAATCATCAATTATGGGTAAAAAGGGGGGATATACCAAATACGACTTTCCGTACAAGGTATGGACACTATGAATTTATAGTGATGCCATTTGGTCTTACTAATTCCCCTCTATCTTCATGGATCTAATGAATAGAGTCTTTAGAGACTATCTTGACCAGTTTGTGGTAGTAGTTATAGATAATATTCTTGTCTATTCAAAGAACAGGGAAAAACATGAAGATCACTTGAGAACTGTATTGAAGACCATGAGAAAGGACAAGCTTTATTCCAAATTTACCAATTGTGAATTTGGGCTTCAAAATGTTTTTTTTTGTGTCACATAATCTCAAAAGAGGGGATATATGTGGATCCAGCAAAAACAGAAGTTATCGAAAGATGGTCGAGAACAACAACTGCATCAGAGATCCGAAGTTTTCTTGGTTTTGCTAGATATTATCGACGTTTTGTGAAATATTTTTCACGATTATCTAATCCACTCACCAAGTTGACTCGAAAAGGAGTTAGGTTTGTTTGGACGGAGGAACATAAAAATAATTTCAAGGAGTTTAAAAGAAGGTTATCCAGTTCATCTATGCTCACACTGCCTTGTAGTGGAGAAAGGTTTGTGATCTACAGTGATGCATCCAAGAGTGGATTGGAGTGTGTTCTTATGAAAAATGATATGGTGATAGCTTATGCCTCACGAAAGTTCAAAATCCATGAGAAAAATTACCCAACTCATGATTTGGAGTTAGATGCGGTAATATTTTCATTAAAGATTTGGAGGCATTATCTTTATGGAGAAAGGTATGAAATTTATACTAATCATAATAGATTAAAATATATTTTCACAAAAAAGGAGCTGAATATACACCAAAGAAGATGGTTGGAGCTGATTAAGGATTATGACTGCTCAATTCATTACCACTCTGGGAATGAAAACAAGGTGGCATATGCATTAAGACGACAAGACCATGCTAGCTATCCATGATGAGTTTCACAAATGATCCAATATTTATGGATTTACAAAGGATAGATCATGGAATTATAATTAAATGGGAAAAATCGTATCTTTCTCAAATGAATGTTCAACTATCTATACATTTGAAGATTAAAGAGGCATAGAAAGAAGATGTCGAGTTACAAACCAAGGTGAGAAATGTTCCTGAATTAAACCTTGATTATGATGGGATAATAATGTTTAGGAATCAGGTTTGTGTTTCTCCCATCCCCGAATTAAAGAAGCAGCTGCTGGATGAGGGTCACAGTTCTTCATTCTCTATTCATCCTGGAGGCACAAAGATGTATAGGGAGCTGAAAGAGTACTTTTGGTGGGATGGAATGAAAAGAGATGTTGCTGAATATGTCTCTTGATGCGTGGTTTGTCAGTATGTTAAAGCTGAGAGATAGAAGTCTAAGGGGATGTTCAACCATTACCCATAGCAGAATGGAAATGGGAAAACATCACTATAGACTTTGTCACTGGACTTCTTAAAACATCCAAAGGAAATAATGCTATCAGTGTCATAGTTGATCATCATACAAAGTCTTCACACTTCATTTCTATTAGATAGGATTTCTCTCAAGATCAGCTTTCCAGGATATATGTAAAGGAAGTGGTAAGATTGCATTGAGAACCACTTTCTAGTCTATCTGATCAGGATCTGAGGTTTACCTCAATGTTTTGGCGAAGTCTTCAGCATACTGTGGATACAGAGTTGTGTTTCATCACTTCTTATCATCCTCAGACAGATGGTCATTCTGAGAGGACAATTAAAACTTTTGAAGATATGTTGAGAGATTGCTCTATGGATTTCAAAGGTGGTTGGGATCAACACCTATCTTTGGTGGAATTTTCTCATAATATTAGATTTCACTCCAGTATTCAGATTGATCCTTATGAAGCTCTCTATGGAAAGAAATGCAGGACTCCAACTTGCTGGGTTGGAGTTGGGGAAAGAAGGCTATTAGGACCTGATATTGTTGATGAAATGGCAGAAAAGGTCAAATCCATTCAACAACACATTAGAGAAGATCAGAGTCGACAAAAAAGTTATGTCGACAACCGAAGAAAAGACATAGAGTTTGACGTGGGTGATAAAGTGTTATTACGAATATCTCCCTGGAAGAGGGTCATGAGATTTGGAAAGAATGGAAAGTTGATCCCTAGATATATCGTTCCTTTTGAAATTCTGGAACGTGTTGGGATGGTAGCTTACCGATTGGAACTTGCACCGAATCTCTATCAAGTTCACGATGTGTTCCACGTATCTCTCTAGAGAAAGTAAATATCTGATCCTTCACATGTACTCATCTCAGAAGTTGTACCACTGCAGCAAGATCTTTCTTAGGAAGAACAACCGATAGAGATTCTGGATCATAGCGAAAAAGTCTTACGGAACAAGACCACTCGCTTGATTAATGTTTTATGGAGGAACCACCAATTAGAAGAAGCTAAATGGGAGTTTGAGGATATGATGAGGGAGTGGTGCCCTCATCTGTTTGTTACAAGTAATGAATTTCACGGGAGAAATTCAATTTAAGGGGGGTAGAATGTAACACCCGAGAATTTTATATGAAATATTTTGTTTTTATTTTATATGAATCATCAAAGGAATCTTTCACTACACACAACACTAGCCTGGATTTCTTTATATGCAATCGCGACATTCCTTGATAGCTTGCGTCGTACGCAATACCGAGTTTCACTAAACAACGATATGCTATTAAAAGCAGCCATTATGAATAGTATTAACAACTTTTTGAAATTTTGTAAATTTTATTTTTCAAAATGGACTTCATTTTTAGATTCAGAATATCAAAACTAGCCAAGGGTGAAATTTTGGTATTTTTTTGAAAACATTAAATTTTTGATGAATAGTGAAAACACTGGGTTACTATTTAAAAACCGACTATTTATTTAAATAATTATTTATTTTATTTAAATTTATTTTAGGTCAAAATTGATACATAATACCTATATATGTTCAATGCAATTCATTGAATTAATTTTATAATAATTTTAGATATATAAAAATTTTATTGAACTTTTCAACGTCTTTTACCCAACTCCTAGGATAATTTCCAAATTCACATAAAACATAATTTTACCACTTCTGTGAATGGAATTTAAAAAATTTGAGAGACACAGTTGATGTTAGTAAGTATAATGTGGTTCAATAAGATGAAAATAATTTTTGGTGAATAGTAACTTTTTACTTTTTTTCCCTGGTTAAAAGTAAACAGGGTAATTAAGGGTAAAAATGATATTATTATTACCCTAACATGGGTCGTAATTCTATTGGATAAGTTAAATTCGACCAAAAAAACCTTAGGAATAAAATATGACTATTTAGGCCCACTTGGATTAGATTATGACATTTATTATTAATTTATTTAAAGAACCGATAAAATAGTTAAAATCAATGTTTAATAAGTAAATAATTTTTAATATTGGGTTATACATAAGATAAATTCGTCTATAAATATTAATTAGAAATCTAAAAATATTTCATACATAATGGTATTTTTTTTGTAATTTTTAGACTTTATATAATTTAATTTATTTATGACACAATGATGATGCTGTAATTATATTATTAATGAAATATTGTCATAATTGATGTTATAAATACCCAAATAAATGTAATTTGAGACGTTTTATGATTTCTAATTATTTTATATGTTAATATGACATGTTTTTATTTCTTTAATTAAATTTTTTCAAATTAATATTTCTTTTATGATTTTCAAAAAAAAATCAATTTCCAAATAGTGTCAAAATTGACATAAAATAGTTGTTTTAAAAAATATTATATTATTAGTTGTTATTTTATTCTTAAAAATATAATGTTCGGCCACATGACTTAGATAAAGATATATATATGAATAATAAACAACTTGGGGTTTTTTTGTCTTGTAATTGTATGTTTATTAACCTTATAGTGTAAGAAAACAAGAATACAAGGTAAAAGTAAAATTATTTAACTTAAAATTAAATCTAAATGATAAGGTTAAAATAGAAACATAAACTTCTATAAATTCTATTGTATGAGAGGATTTAGACCCATATATACCTTATTTTATAAATAAATCAATTTTGAGCTATTTAAAACCGAATATGACTTTATAATTAAATAATATTTTTGGTTTTTTCAAAGGTACCCCTCTCCTCGCTTATAAATGGGCACCTCCTCCCTCTCTTCCTCACACCACATTGAGCCTTCAATCTCGGCCAACCCCTGAAAAATTCTCTTCTCCACTTCCCTAGAAACATCTTAAGGGTCCTGGAATTCTTAAAATACCAATTTTAGTGCCCTAAAAGGAGGTCTCCAAGAGGCGCTTCAAAGAAGAGGTAATGTCCGTTATTGATTCTTTCAAATTTATTTCTTCATCCACTTCTTCTTATTTAGTTCTTTCATTATGAAGTAACAACATAATTATCACTGTTATACTGATATGTTATTATTAGTATGAAACAACCCTATTTCACCATCTATCCATCCTACGGAAAACGAAATCACCGCGCGTGCGTACGTACGGAATACCGTCTCCACGCCGTGGTGTAATCTATTTTCCACCACCACCTTACTTGGATGGGTATAATGGTTCGAATAAAAAACTATATATGATTATTGTAAAGTGTTATTGATTCTGAAATAGTATACATACACTCCAATACAATTCCATGCTCATGGGAACGATATCATCGCTCGTGCGTAAGTACAGAATACCGTCTCCACAATGTGATGTGAATCGTTCTACATGATATTCATTGCATAATGATTATATAAATTAATTGAATAAATAAATACGATATATAGTACACTAATACCATTCTGGAAATTAGGTATCTATATCCTAAAGATAAGAATAAGAATTTATTCGACAAAACACACATAAGAACAAAAAGCAAATAACACCCAAATAACATGTAGCAATGAAATATTACTAATAAGAAGCTAATAATATGACCATATATGATAACATAACAAATAGTAGGATTCTGGAATAAGTCAATGACATTATTTAAATCATTATACAGGAGGTTCAGACACTTACAAAGCAAATCGGACCTAAGGTAAGGGAAAATATCACAATATCATTTTTATCCATGATTGTTTATACTCTGGTATTTACTGGGGTGTATTTTATCATCCAAAACCATGTTTCCTCAATATGTAATATTATATCCATCCAACTAAAATTTTTTAAATCCAATTTTACCCTTCGGTGAGTTTTTAGTAAAATATATCAAATGAATCAATTGTCATTTTTCATACGAGGTACTTTTTGACTTTTCCGATAAAAGTATGAGAAGAATGTTTTTTAAATTATACGACATGAATGGATTTTTAGAAAATTATTTAAAAGAATATTACATTACATGTTTTCAAGTTTATTTTTAATCAACTTCTTTTATTTTAAAATTTTATGACATGTTAAGAAAGGAAAAATGGTTTTGATGTTGAATGAATATTTTCCTCAAGAATGGAGTTAAAGTGTTTTATCAAAATTATTTTCCATATGAGATAATAAAGGGTTCTGTTTATATCCCTATTTTTACATTGATTTGATTATGTTATGATAGAATTATTTTTCTGATGTCCTTTTATCTTATATGGATTATGTTATGATGGCATGATGTTTAACATTACCATTTTTATTATATGGGTTATGCAATGATGTATGATTTTTGATTTTGTGGAACACATAAAAATGGTATCATTTTGAGATTTTTGGGACCTATATCTCTCTCCAATGCATTGGTTAAAAATTTATATCTCATGAGATATACATGACTGGAATGGCAGGTTAAACCGGTTCAGTGAAACAGGACTGAAACGAGTAGTGAACTCGGTTCATAAATTGACTTTGTCGACTAAGATAGTCTTGGCTATGAGTCTTGACTACTAAGAAATGATTCCCTATGATTATGTGTGTATTCCAAAAAGCATCATGTTTTAAGTTATGATTATTTTTATTACATTTCACTACCATGATTTATCTCATGTTATTAAATTATGATCTCTTTTGCAGGTTATGATTTCTAAAATGGTATGTTCTTATGAATATGATGTGATTGATATTTTTTTTTACCCTTACTGAGCATTTGAGATCACCCTTTTGTATGTTTTCTTTCCCCAGGTCAGGAAGAAGGTTATTAAGTAAGATATGCTAAAAGGGACTATAGATATGATGAAATAAATGGGAGACAATGTAGATGCTTTATGAACTAGATGTTTATGTTTCCTAGTTTCTAATGACACTATACCTATACAGTCCTTTCATGGTTTTGTTATATGTTGTAATAAGTATGATTCAATTTTGAAGTATTAACTATGTATGTAATGTATGGGTCGTTATAAACAGACTCCCAATTTTGAGGTCCAAAAATATATAAAACACTGGAAAATTGTTCCACCATAAACACATGATTCTACAAAAACCAATCATACTCATTTGTGGCCATGTGTCTTTTTAAACTAACACAATCACTCCCAAAAACACTGATAGGATTCCCTGAGAGATTTTTTCACAACATCTTCCATATAAATGTTATTTATTTCCTCTAATTTTCTCCTTTCTCGTTTTGAAATCAAAATTTGTTTTATTTTATTTTTATCTTCAAATTTCACTTTACCTATTTTCAAGTGAAATATTTTTAACAATTTTTGTGATATGGGTTTTAATAAAAGTTATTCTCAATACTAAAGTAGTTTTATTTTTATGATCAAATTTGTTTTATTCCCCTCCACATTTCTCATGAAACAATTTATGTATTTTTTATGTCTTAATTATTATAATTTCTTTTAATGTGGTATTTAAAAATGTGTTTATGTTAGTTTATTGAAAATTATTTTACAATGAGACTTTTAACTTCTTCTTTAAAAAATGGTTAAGAAATGTTTTCTAAAGACACTTTTATGTTTTACTTTTCTTTTCCTCATAAACTCTAAAATATATAACCCCTATAGATTTATTCTTTATGAATCTTCCTATAAATTCCTCTATTAAATAATCTTTTTTGATGATTCAATTTTGGTATCAACTGATTTACTTTTGATATCATGATTATGGTATTCCATTTGGAAATGATATGAAACGAATTTTCTTTAAATGGATTCTCATGATTTGATGAATGGTTGATATCTTATGGCAAAAATATATATGAATTTTTATGGGTGTGGTTTTATATATTCCTCTATTACATTGGTCATATTTTTATATATCATGAGAAAATAATTTTATGTGTGGCCATAGTGATGTTAGATATTTTCAGAAGATTGATATTTAACATGATGTGATTTCCTCCTCTCACAAGATTGAGCATGGAAACAATGTCGTTAGCTAGGTTACCTATATTGATCATAGACATGACGTAGTTAACTATGTTCATAAGATTCATTTTGGGAAAATGTGTCTAACTGAGTTCATAGTTTTTTTATTTTCTATGCCTTTGAGAAATGTTTATGTTATATGCCTGTGAGTATTATTTATAGTTCATGTTTATTATCTCACAATCTCATTCCATGGTGCATGTTTTTTAATTTGATATTATAAGTCAGTATAACATGAAATTTAGTCAAATGGTATTTTTCAATGTTCTCTTAATAAGACATTTTTGGGACGCTCATATTTTCCCATATGATTATGATATAACCCCTGGATGACATGTTAGTAAGGTTTTGACCCACTAAAAATTTGATCTTACCCTTTTATTATGTTTAAATTACACATATTATAAATATGGATATAACCAATGAGGAGGATAGAAGGAGGTTTATTTCGGTTCAATTGAGGAAAAATTTTCAAAAGTACTACAAAATAAATTTCTTAGGTAGCTAGTACATAGAGACACTAAACCTTTTTTTAAAGGGATAATAAAATTATTTGTGACATATGATTTTTAAATTATGGAAAATATATAAAATAATGATCTATTTAAATTGGGTCATCTCACGTGGTAACAAATATGGTATGTACAAATTTATTTATTTCACCAGATTTTGGCATGTGGGTCAAAGTGCCCTCATATATTATGAAAAAAATATAATTATAATATAAAGGTATATTGGTTACTTGATTATTACACAAAAACTAATTTTATATTCATAATTAATATATAATAATTAATTGAAACTAATTGTTTTATGTATTTATACATCATCATAGATGATTTACTATTTATATATAAATATATTATTTTATCACATTCCATTAATGGTATGGAAATATCTTTCATCCTAAACTCATGATATTATAGTGCATTATTTTTCCAATTTATATATGTTTATATACACTTTATAATTTATCTATCTATAGAAATTGGTTGTATTTTATTAATTATTTATAAATAAAGTTTATTATTATACGTATAATAGACTATACTTCATAAATGGATATTTTCACGGAAAAACACATCACATGATCTCAAACCGTGAAATATTCTAGTGAAATTTTCAATGATTTTGGATGGTAGGGACTTGAATTATTTTCAAAGAATTCAATTCTATCCTCTCCACATTTTAGATAAAAATTTATACTTATAATTTAATTCTCACAGGGTGAAATTAAGGTTTTGGAAAATGACTTTTAATAAGATCTTGTTAGGTTTCTCCATGGTGGTATGAATAATAACCCCTTGAATTTCCACATGATTAAGTTAATCAGTTTTTCTTCCCCAATTATTAAACATTTATATAATGTTATTATTATTCATAATTTGGAGTATTTTGAGGAACTCAGTAGATACTAGAGACACGGGGTCTTTAATATCATATTATTTGAGATTGTGGTATAAAAATAGTTATCTTCAACTCTGTAAGGGTGAAACCCATCTATGATATTTTTATGGGTTTGGTTATCTAGTCATCCTCTATATCAATTTTGATATGAATTTATCTTACTGATGATCATCACTCTTTGTATTCTGTGTAAAATACACTCTTTCAAATTGAATATCTTATTCATTTCAATGGATATCATAAAGAAATACACTATTTCAAATTGAATATCTTATTCATTTCAGTGAATATCTTAACCAGATATCTCTCTTTCTTATATAAATAATTTAATAACTATGGGCGTTGATCATTAGTTTTTGTTCATCCATTTAATTTTTGGAAGACCGTAAGTCTTATGAATAATAAAGAACATAATGCTTGTTTTTATGAGAAATACTTAATGGAATTTTTCCCTTATGATTGAGTAAGGGATATATATAAGTGTATATCTTAATGTGATTATATAGGCCCTCTATGGGTTAAAAAATAAAACATATTGAGAATTTTATGGTTGTTATGAGTATGAATGTTTTATATGATTTTAATGGGTCCTTATATCGTTATTTATAGAAGAATTTTGATCCAGATTCATGGGAAGATCATTGTAAGACTTAGTCATAAAAGGGCTCATGCTCCCTCCGTGGAGTTCATACGGTTATTGATATAGATGATAAAAACAATCTGATTTATGAATTCAAATTTCATTTAGTTTTAGTGCATGTGAATTTGAATTTTATAGGTGAGGTTAATTGAACTGAAGCCACTCTTTGTAAAGAAATATTGTTACTATGGTAGATCTGGAATAGGGTAATAACAGTGGAAAATATGATGGTATAGAAGATTAGTTCTATGATATTTTGTGGCCAATCAATTATATATTTAGAAAGATGATTATGATTAACCCTTTTAACCCACTAAATTTATTATAAACAAGTTCTATCATTATAAAAATCACTGTGGGAATTATTTAATTTTAGACTCTATGGGATTTACATTATATCATGTGAATAAATGAAGGATTTAAAAGAACAACACATGAATAGAACGATCTATAATTACTAAATTTATCAGAAAAGAACATGGTAGAAATGTTTTAGACAAGACAGAAACATGAAGTTTATTTTATGATACTTCACCTCAACTAGACTCCATAGTTTACTTCAAATCCTAAAGGGCTGTTCAAGGTCATATTTTTCTTCATGTAAATATATAAAATAATTAATTATTGGAGAATACTAAAATTTTCACTATTAAAGATTCAAACAAACACATGTCTTCCATTTACAATAAATGATGTACTTTTTTGAAATTCATCAACATAAAAAATATAATCATGGAATAGGTTTTATGGTGTTACTGAAAATTACCAGAATATTTCAAGGACCCCCATTCAATAACCCTAAATTTCAATAATGAGTATCTCTTTAGGGAATCATTCATATAATTTAAAACAATTCAATTTTTTGATGAAAAATATAATTTTATATAATGTATTTTATTCAATTTATTTAGATAAAACCACTTGTAATAAGGTATTCCTCCAACACAAATTATGTTTCTAGTAATTTCCCTTTCTGTACAAAAACATATATGCATTTCAATGTAAATTTAAAAATATTTTTAGAATATATTTTATTTCTTAAATTGGTTTTTCAAAAAAAAACGTTTTACATAAATCATGATTGTTTGACATCTATTTTTTTATTTAATATTTTATTTATATATATTTTATTAATATTAATTTTATATTTAAAATATTTTTTCTAGAATATTATTTTTTGTGATATATTTCTGAAATGTGACCACTGAAAAAAATGTAATAACTTGTTATATAAAATTAAATGTCATATAGTATTTTATAGAGAGATATTAAAATCAAATATTCATCTAAAATATTAAATAGTATAATTTAAATTAATTAATATATTAAGATGAAATTATAATTATTTTAATCTATAAATGAGTTATTTAATAGTTTTAAATTAATATACAATTATATGTTCATGTTTAGATAGAGTAAAACATTTATTTTGTTGTTAAGTAACATTTTTTTCATTAAAATAATACTTTATAAAGTTTTTATTATTATAATTTTGAAATTAATTATTTAAATTTGGAGTCATGTTATCATAAATTGCATATTAAATTTAGATAAAGTATTCATTGTATAAACAACATGGTCATTGAAATTAAAATGTATTAGTTGTGAATGGTTTTCATCACACAAAAAGCGAATTGAGAAATATTTATTTAAAATATAATTTTCTTATATTTCGAATTAAAAGTTGATAAAATGGATTATGTATTTGTAATATTGATTTTTAAATTAATTATGAGGATAAATATTTTAATTTTTTTAATTAAAATATGGTAAAAATAGTGAAATATGGTATTATATTGATTACGAGATATATAGAGTATATAATAAATATAGTTATTGTTGTAGGTATTTGCATGTGTTATGTTTTAGCTCCCAAGAACATTGAACGTAAAAATTAAGATATAAGTTTTTATATAATAAATATTATTTCCTATAATGAATTTTGTAATTATAATTCACCCTATCAAATATTATGAGACTTAGGATCTTCAAAAAAATGAGATTTTGGCTTATATATACATTTTTTATAATTAATCCAAATTGATGACATGTTATAAGAGAATAAAATTATAAAATAATTTTTATTAAAAATGAAATATTTTTTCCAAATCAATTGATAAAATATGAGGGAAAGATTTCCGACACCGTTCAATGGTATATTCTATTGAATAAAATATTCATTTCAAAATAATTCTCAAAACACATATAAAAAAAATAATATATGGTTGTTAATTGTTTATTTATAAAATATTCCCACTAAGGTAAATATTTCTAATTTAATAAATCAAATTATTTTCGGTCCTAGAAATATATTTTTTAGAAAATATATCATCTTAGATGCTAGAGAGAGTATTTTTAGAATTAGATAAGTTCAAAATGTAAAAAATAAATGATTATACCCGTTTAATTGAAAGTTAAATCCATAGTGCATCCTAAACTAGATTAATATGTGTTGGTAAATAATTGTATTAAAATAAATATATATATTTAAATTGTCTTACCAAATTATCCCAAATGAATATTAAAAAATGAAAAAGTTCTAAAATTAGGGTAATGAACACAGAAAGAGTTCAGAACAGAAAACAGATGTTATTGAAAATATAAAATTGGTTTTTTTGAAGTAAAGATTATTGCATGTAAAAATAAAGGATTTGAAAATGAGGATTATGAATCATATTATCACCATTATTCAAACGAAATTTCATTATATATGTTAACCATTAAATTAGTTTGTTATGATGATTTCTTGAACCAACTCAGGTCAATCTAACATTTCACCCAGGACGAACCACGAAAAGGTCCAAAGGGAGTTCTTGATCCCCATGGTCTATATACAAGCACCAAGGGTAGGATATATAATTAAATAATATTGATTTCTCCATCAAAGTATTAACTAAAATTTACTATAATTATTATCAAAAAGATTCCATGGTGTGTCCATATGTTGGACAACCATGCACAATAAAATAACCAGATTAAAATATAATAAGTAACCAAACAAGGAATAAAAAATATAAATTACCATAGGAACATATAATAATAAACATAAATCAAGATACATAATGGATACAATTACAAAAAAATATAAAATTAAAGAAAAAATGAAAAAATTACACATCAACCAACCAAGATAAACCTTTAAACCCAAGTTGTCATTAAATCATCAGCATGTTACCGAAAGTCACCCTTATATCCCATAAGATCCAAAAATTGGTAAATTTCTCATGTTATCCACATTATAACATAACATTTATCTTCCAAATTAATTTAAATAAAAAAAAAACTAAGTTGTGTATGTAGGGTGTGAGATACATGAGCCTAATGAGTTTCCATAAATATAAAATTCATTGAAATTCATTTTATAATTCAATCTATAAATGTTAGTTTGAAATACATATAATGAAAATAATATTTTAATCATTTATAAAATACAAACAATTCTATACACATTATCATACATTTATATAAAATGGGACTACACTTTGAAATCAAGAGGATTAGATCATGGAAATTCATTTGAAAAAAAGTTTATAAATGAATTAAAGTACTGGCTTTATTTCATTGGGAATAATTTTTGAGTTTAAAATCCATGATGTACCCATTTTTTATTCAAAACCCATTGGATAGATGGTTTTAAACTATTAAAGTAATAAAAGAGATTCCAAAAAAACATGTTGTGGGCATGCATATGGAATAAGTCAATACAAAATGTATGAAACCACACAAATAAAGGATAAATTACCATATCAAAATGAATATAGACAATAAATTTAATGACCCATCCCAAAGGGGGTCGTGTTTTGACTACCTCAAGCCCATCTCCAATGGTCCAGGGGCTGGTGATTAGCACTGAGTAGGCATTTCGCACAAACGGTATGCATTATCTTAACATACCTATACACATGGACACATCTCCAAGACACACAATGATGAAATTTAAAACAACTAAAAATCTTCATGTATACAACTAAAATCCCAAAACTAGAGTACAAATGAAAGTAACGTAAAAGTAAATTTTTCTTAATACAATCCCACCATAATTTCATGTGAACAAGTCAAAATAAAACTATAAAGAGTTTAACCTACTCCAAGGGAATGGACTATGTCAAAGTTATGATCCTAGTAAACACCTCCGCCTTCCCAGATCTAGTTATGTTCCACCCTCACCTGGTTCTTATAGGACACTGTGAGAAGGGAATCCATTTTCCCAAGACACAACATGTGTAAGAAAATACCGTGTATGGTTGAGTATAACAATACTCAGTGGGGGAATGCCAAAATAACTAAACACCAAACACCAAGAATAGTCAACTCAATTCAAGATGTGACACTATATAACATATACAAGAAGAAAATAGAAAGCATAGATATACTAACGAAAGACTCCACACCATCAAGCATTCAAATCCAATAGTCATCCCTAGGATTCTGATTAAAGCAACTCTCGTTCAAGGAGAACACACTCCTCGATCCATGCAACCATCGGAGACACTCGACAAAGAGGTATTTCTCATCTGGTCCCCAACCAAAAAGAACATATTGGTTAAATAATATTATGATACACAGAGAGGGGTTTATTCCCATAACCACTGCGGGGCACCATGAACTCAATCTAGATCAACCTGTTATGCAGGGGATCGTATTCCAATGATTCCATAAACCCTATGAATATAGCTCACTATATAAAGGATAAACATATTACTCAGGGAGTTCACACAGATTCCACAAACTCTACTAGGTATTAAAGAGTATTTCACTCCAGTATCTTAGATGAATTTTATAACTCTATCTAAGACTCTCCCTCTAGAATGGATTACAATCCAGTGATGTGGATGTAATTTCACACAGGACCCTTGAGGAAAGGACCAATGGAATGAAATCAACTTACACTAGTAAAATAAGAAAAAAAGAGCCAAAAACCTAAATAAGGCACCAATTATTTGTATTAGTCCGAAATTCTTAAAGTCATGGTCATGCTTCCACTGACAGTATTCTATTTGGATGCTCCATTTAAGAGTTTTGACCATTTGAAAAAGCTTCATGCGTAATTGATTGGGGCCTGTAGACTATCCACTACAGCCGGTCCACCTACCGCATGTATATGATGCTCATGGACTGACTATCATGATCAATCCATGTTCCACATAAAAATACCGCTATGGTCAACTACCCACATAATGGCTACACGCTCACTGTGCTCATGGTAACTCGAGTTGTTGTGGCACCACAGTCAACCATTGTGGTCAATCACCACAGTTGAACGCAATGGTGATCTACCCCGGTTGCCTCAGATCTGACCTAACCCACAGATCAGTCCCGACGTAGTGGCTTGGCCCAACCTACCAGCCCACTTCACATCCACCATCACTCCCACATCTGTAGATGTGTATGTCTCTATATCGGTTGCATGCTGCTCCGCTTCCCACATGAGGGCCACCACTGGCACCGCTTCCGCACACCGGTGGTCCCATATATAGACCATCACACCTCCTCTGATATCCTTAAATCAAAATTATCATAGATATAATCTTTTTGGGTCCTTATCTACACTAATCCATCCTCAGTTGTCAATTCAACTCAAATCCAGGGGTATGATCATGTTTGAAACCACTAAAAACATCGAGAATAGACCACGAGGATCCAAATGGAAATGAACGTGATGAAAAAAAAGTAAGAAATGAAACAAAGTATTATCATCATTGTCCAATCACACTAGACCAACAATCAATAATGGTGGATTTGGGTTAAAAACCATATCAAATAAATACCATGGAATAAAACCCTTCCCAAAAAGTGATAGATCCACAAATCTATCCATTACCCATTTGATTTTCATTCATCATGGAATTTAAGAACGTGTAATAAAATAGTTAAATCATATAGCCTACCTTGATATGAATTGACCACTGATGAAGAAAAAAATTGGGTTGTGATCTTTGGTGAGATCCTTCAAAATTGATATATGTCTTTCGTTGATCCTTGACCAATCATCATTCATCAGAAAGGATTCCAAAAGATCTCTCAGAAAGATCCCCTAGAAGTTATAGGGTTATATGTCTAACCTTGAAATTATAACATAAGGATATACATAATGAAAAATTCACTACTTCACTGCATTAATAAAATAATTTAATTATTTTATTTGGTTTACGCATGTGATAGTTTTATCACAAACGACTCACGCCAACCAATTGTAGGTCGCGCCAAGAGTAAATACTCTATTATGAACTCAAAGGTTCCCTATTATTTTTGATCTAGGAACCCTTTTAGGAGTTATTCCACTTTATCAGGAAAAATTATTGTGTGTGCTATTAAATATTTAAATATTTTCTTAACATTTGTTTCAGGAACACCAGGCATCTGAATCAAAATCTGTTTTAGTGACTTTTCACAAAAATAATCCATATAATATCCAAATGTTATAAATAGAAAATTTGAGATATTAGATTCTCCCCTCCTTGGGGATTTATGTCCTTGAAAATACAAAATAAGGGACAATCAAAGATATGGGGGTACCAAGCATGAATCTGATCCTCCCACTCCCATGAGATCCCCTCATGATTCTTGTGCTACCACCAAACGTGCACCCAAAAAATCGATCATCCATAAAGTATCCTCTATTACTGAGCCTCGATATCCACTATGTACTTAGTAAAAGTCATTTTATACTCATTGTCTAGCTCTACCCTATCGATAATGTGCGATGTGTCATGCTCGTACCTCCTCAACTGCAACATGTGGAAGACGTTGTGTACCCGGTCTAACTGCTGAGCTACAGCCAAGTGGTATTCCACCTCTCCATCTGTATATAGTATCTACAAAGGATTGAAACTACTAAAAAACCCACCTATAAAAGTGATGGAATTTATCAGTGCTTGAAAAATTCCCTGATAATGTTCATCTTTACCAACACTAAAATAATCACTGATAAAGTGAACCCTTTATCAATTCTAAAAAACACTAATAAAATGCACCCTTTATCAATGATTTTTTATCACTGATAAAATTTAACTTTTATCATCACTTTTTTATACCTAATAAAGGAAACTTGTATAAGATCTTCATTTATAGCACTGATAAACATTGTCCTTTGTCAGCGTGTTTTTAGCACTGATAAAAGTTTCTCTTCATTGGTAAATTTTTTGCACTGATAAAGATCCAGAATAAAATGAAAAATTAAACAATTAAAAATAAAATGAGTAAATGAAGAAAAATATCAAACATTTTATTAAGAAAATAATTATTGAAAAATTGAATAAATTTAATATATATATATTACAAATATTAATAAATTATATATATTAAATATAGATATATAAAATGAAAAAGTATAAAATATTTAAAATTGTAATTAAAAAAATATTAATGTATTATTCATATTTAATGTTGTTGGATTTTTCAATTTAACCAATATTAAATGTCACAATTTTTATTTATTTCACATACATACATATATATGTGTGTGTTTGTGTGTTAATGCATTTTTATACACAAACGCACACACAGATATATCTACACAACATATAAAAACACATACACCTAATATTTATGCAATTTATTCAAATTTTAGTATATTTTAGAATTTCATTATAACATGATACATTTGATATATATTATGCTTTTAATCGGTCAATTTTTTATAATACTATTTTTAGGGTATTCATTTTTAATGGTTTTTATTTTTTATTTTTTATTTTGAATTTGATAATTTTTATTATTTATTTATATTTACTTATATATTATGTTTTATTATTTTCAATAAGTATAAATTCACTTTAATATATATATATATATCCACGTTTTTTAATAACTTATATTTAATTTATAAAACATATCCATTTATTCAATATTTTTGAAGTGTAGTAGTTTTGAATTATTCAATTTCACACATTTTTAAAATTCATGTTTTTAGGATACTATTTCCATTAATAATGTTAAAAATATATTTGTAAGTAAATATTTAGAAATAAATAATAAATTTATATTTACTATACTAATAATTATTATAAATAAATAATAATTATTATTTTTAATAAGTATTATTATAATTATAAATAAAAAATTATATATATTTTAATAAGTATAAAATTATAATAAAGTTATTTAAATACTTATAATTACAATACTTATAAAAGCGCTTTTGTACCACTAATAATGATCAATCTATTTCCGCACTAAAACTTTAGCACTGATAAATATATTTAATTGGCCTTTTTGATCACTGATAATGCTCAAGATTTATCCATACTGATAAAAGACATATTTAATAGTGATTATAAATTTAGTATTGATAAAAGGGATCATTGTTGGTGATTATTTGAAAGCACTGTTTAAAGTGTCCCCAATCTATTTAAAAACCTTAACTAGGACTCAGTAACTCGTGATTCTCAAGCTATTGTAGAACTCCTCTGCTTCCAGTGCGACTCCTCTACGTTCCCTCAGATTAATCAAGACTAGAACCCACTGTAAGTTATTTTTTACTCTTCCTCTATCTATTTTTGATGTTTTGGGTTCCTATTTTTGTATTTTGGAACTGTTCATAAACATGAAAAACCCTACATCTCTTCTTATCACTACTAAAATACAACAAGTGTGGTTCTATTTCATCATTTTCTCCTTTCATATGTATTTGGCTATCAATCCAACTTTTTCCTAGAGACACACATTTATGGTTTACTCTCCTCTCAACATTAACAAGGATACCTCTCATCCCCCCTTGGATTTCTATATATTTGAATAATATAGGGTTCCAAAATCTATATATTTTCTTTAAAAACTTCATCTCATATACTAGATTATAGATTATAAAGGATTAATTATTAGGGTTTTTAATGATTAGTGGATACCAATTTTGGTCCCTCATTTATGGGTGATGAATATATAGGGACCAAGGTAAGTTTAAAAAACATTAAAACAAGTTTTGTGGATCTTGGTCAATCATGTAAATTTTTAGACCATGAAATGGGTAATTTTGATTTATGATTTTGATAAATAATGGTTTAATTAATTCGAAATAATATTTAATTAATTATTCATGTTCCAAAAAATTAGTTTATTGAAGCATGTTGTGAGAGTTTTTTTAATTAATTCAGGATTATTATTAATCTTTAACCATGGGTTGCAAAGTGTGATGGGGAATTTCATTGGTGATAATACTATACTCAACAAATTTTTAAAAAAATTTCTAGATTCGATAGAGTTGAGAAATCATTGGGTAAATGGACTTAGAAATACACAACAACATATAAAGTGTGTATTTACCAAAATTATATGAGTTATCCATGGTTAGATAGTTGGTAAAGAAAACAATGAGATGTCATTTATTAATAGATTTAATAAGAAAAATATTGAGATAAATATTTTACAGGATGAAAAAATTTTAAAATCCATATAACTTGGTGAATAACTATAGGGAGAACAAAAAATGATTTAAATATACCTTTTAGGGATTGGATCTCTATGTCCTATAAGTAATGATATTTCTTTATCCATGTTCAAAATGTAAAAACTAGATATATAATCCCCCTATTGTAATTTACCAATTGTTTCATTCCATATCCAAACCTCTCTTCTTATTTGATCACTATTTATCACTTGGTTAAGGTGATAGCACTCCTTCAATGATCATGGGTCCTCAAGAATATTTATATGATTGAAAGCTATTATAATCTCATCAAAGGCTAGAATACGTAGTTTTCTACTTTAGTGTTATAAAACAATCATATTCCATTGAATCTTAAATATGTATTCCACTAATACTATATTAAAAATATGTCATATGTGTTTTTTTCTTTGTTTCCATTAACATTTATCCTTGAGATAAATCAGTCATTTTAAGGTTTTGTATCCCTCTAATGATCATATGATGATACCCTAAAACTCATAAGTGGTATTAGAGACATATTATTCAAGGAAACAATTAATTAATCTATTATTTTTTCTAATAAATAAATTTTATATTGTATTATTTCAATATCATATAATATTATATGAAGGATTTCATTGTTCAGCAATAGCTTATGGGTATTATATTTCAATTGAGGATGCTTTTTGAGAGATTCCATTAGTTTAGGTTTCTTCGACATTTTAATACTTAGACACTTGATTTTCATCCATCTCTTGATGATGGATTAGACCCCCTCATTAAAACTAGACTTCCTCCCATCATCAAGAGATGGAAGGAAATCAAGAAACTAAAGATGTATTAAAAAAGGTAGTAAAGGTTATTTGTACTATATTATTGATGTATTATATCTATGTTAAAGATTTCACAAAAGATGCATGAAATTGTGTAATTTTATCCGTGGAGTGTATTTCATATTTGTTATTCAAGAAAAATTAAATGTTTTAGTACTCATTTAGACAATGGCCTCTAAACATGATGATATTTCCATTTCCAAGGTAGAACAGACTGTTGATGATGAAACAGTGGAATTATTAGGGGCTAAACAACATGATGATGAAAAAAATGAAATAAGAACAACAATGACACAAAATCAAATTTTTGAATAAAATTATCAAGGTAAGAAGTAAACTTAAAAAATTTGAGGTTGGTTAGAATCAATACGGCCAACCTATTGACCCTAATAAGTCAATGTTTATTAGTTATCTTAGGGTTACAATTAGAATGAATGTGCCAATTGATATTGACTGAGGGTGTTGTATCCAACTTATAACGAAGGAAATCCTTTGCAATGATATATTGGTAATGTTACAATATACTTTCTCTATATTACTGAAAATTATATAATGAATCATAGATTTGGTTTTCATTATTTCTTACAGACATCATTTATTTTAGAAGCCTGTCATACGAAATATTTCCAAATGGAAGCTAGAAAATCCAATAGAGGCTTCTAAACTCTTCTAATGAAGTTACATATTAGGTATGTTGAGAGAAAATCAAGCCCCAGCCACCACTTTGTTATGCACACATTATAAAATAGAAAACATGGACTACTTTCAGTAGTCACCACGAAGAGAAATCAATTCAGGTTCATTATGGTAGAAAATATATTATTTTACATTATTTATTTTAACCAACATGGTTCAAAAAATTTAATTTATGAAATATAAAAAGAGTTATAAATATAAATAATGTGCATCAAAATCAGTATACCCCTATCGCCAAGGAAGAATGGGGTACAATTCATTAGAGAAGCAATTGAAATGTATTTTAAATCAAAAATAAAATTTTAATTATGTGATATGAACTAACATATGTTATTTTTTTATATTTAGATTTCTGAATTAAAATCTATATTCACTTCCATCTTATGTAATGTGCTATGGAAGGAGGCTCATATAAATAAGGATGCTACAATAGTTGATAAAAAACAAAATAAGTACGTAAATCATGTCTAATTATGAAATAATTGTAATTATTTATGATTTATAATAATATTGCATAAAATAAATATGATCATATTTTTTTATATGCTTTAGATACCAGAATAGGAATGGCCATACCAGAAGAAAAGTGGCTTTCAATAGCTTTGATGCGGCCTGAATAATATGTTTGTGTTAGAGGATAAGGTTTTGGAGTCTCCCATAGAATTTATTTTGAGAAGATAAAACCACATGAAGAAAACTATAATATGATGAGATGAATGCATAAACAAATATACTCATTGCAAGATGTTATTTTGTGGTCTGGTTTGGCAGAGTAGTGTATAAGAAAATATTAATCTGAACCAATGGTGGAATAATGATCCGCACAAGATCCAAATGATCCAACAAAATTTGAGGATACTTATTACACCCAAACCATACCTAGGGTAATCAATTTATTCATTAATCTTTCTCCTAAATTTTAATGAAACAACTTCCTATAACATTACATTACTCAAACTCTATAGGGTGTAATTATATGTGATGATTTTCTGTCAAGGCCCACATACAGGTTTGTTGTGAGGGGTACAATGTATAATATCCTGGGAGACTAGATATAAAATATACCCCTCCCAAAAGATCACTCGAGAGTGGGAATTGAGGTATCTTATGAGATGAATGTTGAGTTTCATGTTCCACTTGATGATCCATATATTACAACGGTCAAAGATAGAATTAGAGCTTCCATAGCAAAGCCACCAAAACTTTTAAAGATACCTAAGGTAGAACTTTAACAAATTTATTTATAATGACCCATAATTTACATACATTGTTATTGCTTCAAAATTTTTGTACACTTACTACAAATATATAAAAAAACCATGAAAGGACCATATATGTATACTGTATTTAGAAACTGGGAAACATAAACAACTGGTTCATAAATCATCTACACTGTCTCCCTTTTATTGTATCATTTCTAGAGTCCCTTTTGGAAAATCTTACTTGATACCCTTATTCCTGTCCTGGGGAAATGAAAACATACAAAATGGTGAGCTCAAATGCTCAGTAAGGGTAAACAAAAGAAATATCAATCTCATCATATTCCTAAGAACATATCATTTTGGAAACCTTAACCTGCAAAAGATATCATAATTTCATAACATGGGATAAATCATAGTAGTGAAATGTAATCCCAATAATCATAACATAAAACATGAAACATTGTGTTATACACACATAATCACAAAGAATCATTTCTTAGTAATCAAGACTCATTTCCAAAACTATCTTAGTGGACAAAGTCCATTTCTGAACCGAGTTCACTCCTCATTTCAGTTCTGTATCACTGAACCGGATTAACCTGTCGTTCCATCAATGTCTATCTCATGAGATATGAATCTTTACCCAATGAATGGTATGGAGATATAGGTCCCATCCATCTCATAATAAAACCATATTTATGTGTGCCACAAAATCATAAATCATAGCATAACCCATGTAATAAAATTGAGATTCTTAAGCATCATGCCATCATAACATAATCCATATAAGATAAAAGGAAATCATAAAATTAATTCTATCATAACATAATCAAATAAATGTAAAAATAGGGATATAAATATAAACCTATATTATCATAGATGGAATTTTTTTTGATAAAACACTTGATAGTAATTTTTCAAGAAAATATCCTTTCTACTTCAAAATAATTTTTCCTTTCTTAACATGTTATAAAATTTAAAAATAAAAGAAGTTGATTAAAAATAAACTTGAAAAAATTTAATCTAAGCTTCATGGAAATAATTTTCTATTAATCCATTCATGCGGTATATGTTAAATAAAAACATTCTTCTCTTACTTTGGCCGGAAAAGTAAAAAAGTACCTCATTCTAAAAACGACAAAAGATTCCTTTCATATCTTTTACTAAAAACTAACCAATGGGTAAAACATGATTTAAGAAATTTTAGGAAGATAGAAATAATATTTCATATTGACTAAACATGTATTTGGAAGACAAATATTCCCTAGTAAATTCTGAAGTATAAACAATCTCTGTTAAAAATGAGATTGTGAGATTTTCCCTTACCATAGATCCGATTTGCATCGTACGTCTCTGAAAATCTTGTATAATGATTTAAATAACGTTATATACTTATTACATAATCATAATAATTTTTATTATATCTTATATGGTCATATTTATAGCTTTTTATTAGTAATATTTCATTGCTACTTGTTATTCTGGTGCTTATTGCCTTTTGTTCATATGCGTGTTTTTTCGAATAAATTCTTATTATTCTTTTTAGGTTATAGATACATTATTTACATAATGATATTAGTGTAATATATATCATATTTATTCATAAAATTCATTTATATAATCATTATGAATTAACGATCATGTAGAATGAGTCGCATCACACCGTGGAGACGGTAGGCCGTACGTACGCACGAGCGATGATATCGTTCCCATGATCATGGAATGGAATTGAAGAGTATGTATACTATTTCAGAATCAATATCACTTTGAAATAATAATATATATTTATTATTTACACCATTATACCCATCCAAGTAATGTGGTGGTGGAAACCAGATTACACCACACCGTGGAGACGGTATTCCGTACATACGCACGCACGATGATTTTGTTTTATGTAGGATTGATAGAAGGTGAAATAGGGTTGTTTCATATTTATAATAACATATCAGTATATTATCGATACTTTTGTTATTACTTCATAATGAAAAAACTAAAGAAAAATAAGTAGAAGAAGAAATAAAGTTGAAAAAATCGGCAAGGTACATTACCTCTTCTTTGAAACGCCTCTTCTTAACCTCTTCTTAGGGCACTAAATAAGGTCTTTGAAGAAGACCAGGACCTATAGGATGTTTCTAGGGAATTTGATAAGGGAAACTGGCTGGATTTGGCCGAGCATGAAGGCTCAGAGTTATGTAAAGAGGAGAGGGAGGAGGTGCCCTTTTATAAGGGAGGAGAGGGGCACATTAGGAAAAACATAAAATATTATTTTATAATAAAGTCATATTCAGTTTTTAATAGCTCAAAATTAATTTATTTCGAATATAAGGTGGGGATGAGTCGAAATACTCTCAACCAATATATTTTAGTGAAGTTTATGACACTATTTCAACCTTATCATTTAGATTTAACTTTAAGTTAAATAACTTTACTTCTTCTGTGTCTTCTTGTTTTCTTACACTATATGGTTAATAAACATACTATAGCTACCCAAAAGTACCCCAATTGGTTAATTATTAATATATATAATGTCATCTAAGTTATTTGGCCTAACCATAGATTTTTAGGAATAAAATAACAATTAATAATATAATATTTGTTTTAAAAACTATTTTATGTCAATTTTGACACTATTTGGTAATTGGTTTTTGTGAAAATCATAACAGTATGATTAGTTAGAAAAAATTAATTAAATCAATACTAATATGTCATATTAACCCATAAAATTAGTTTCATTCATAAAAAGTCTCAAATTACATTTATTTATGTATTTATAATATCAATTGTGTTAATATTTTCTTAATAAGGTAATTACTATATCATCATTGTGTCATAAATAAATTAAATTATTTAAAGTCTAAAAATTATAAATAAACAAAAATTATCTAGGGAATATATTTATCTGTCTAATGAATATTTATTGTCGAATTTTCTTATTTATAACCCTATATTAAAAGAGTTTCAGTTATTAAACTTTGATTTTAACTATTTTAACTCTTCTTTAAATAAAATAATATTAAATTTCCTAATCTAATCCAAGTGGACCTAAATGGTAATATGTTAATACTAAGGTTTTTTTGGTCGAATTAAACTTATCCAATAGAATTGGGACATGTGTTAGGGTAATAATAATATCTTTTTTTATCATTAATTACCCTATTTAATTTTAACCGTGGTAAAAAAGGTCAAAAGTTACTATTCACCAAAAATTATTTTTATCTTATTGAACCAAATTTTACCCCTTGATATTAACCGTTTCACTCGGATTTTTGAAATTCCACTCACAGAAGTGGTAAAATTATGTTTTATGTAAATTTTCAAACTCTCATAGGAGGTGGGTAAAAGACGGTGAAAAGTTCAATAAAATTTTTATATATCTAAAATTATTATAAATTGACTCCAATGAATTTATTTCAACTTATATATGTATTATGTATCAATTTTTACCGAAATGAAATTTAAATAAAATGTCGGTTGTTAAATAGTAACCTAGTGTTTTAACAATTCATAAAAATTTTTATGTTTTCAGAAAAATACCAAAAATTCACCCTAGGATAATTTTGATATTTCGAATAAAAAAATGAAGTCCATTTTTAAAGATAAAATTTATAAAATTTCAAAAATTGGGTATTACTATTTATAACGACTGGTTTTAATAATATTTTAAGAGCATATCGTTGTTTAGTGAAACTCAGTATTGCGTACAATGCAAGCTATCGAGGAAGGTCGCGATTGCATGTAAAGCAGGAGAAGATAATGTTGTGTGTAGTGAAAGACTCCTTTGATGATGTATATAACATAAAAACAAAATATTTCTCATAAAAATATCAGGTGTTACATTCTACCCCCCTTAAAATGAATTTCCCCCTCGAAATTCATCACTTTGTAACAAACAGATGAGGATAACTCTCCCTCATAATATCCTCAAGCTCCCATGTAGCTTCTTCTAATTGGCGGTTCCTCCATAAAACTACCACCAAGGGAGTGGTCTTTTTCTGTAGGACTTTTTCGCTACGATCCAGAATCCCTATCGTTTGTTCTTCATAAGAAATACTTTACTCCAGTGGTACAACTTTTGAGCTGAGTACATGTGAAGGATCGGGTATGTACTTTTTCATGAGAGATACATAGAACACATCATGAACTTGAGAGAGATTCGGTGGAAGCACCAATTGGTAAGCTACGTTCCCAACATGATCCAGTATTTTGAAAGGACCGATATACATAGGGCTCAGCTTTCTCTTCTTTCCAAATCTCATTACTCTCTTCCAAGGAGATATTCATAAGAACACTTTATCACCCACTTCAAACTCTAGGTCTTTTCATCGATTATCGACATAATTTTTTTGTCGAATCTGAGCTGCTCTTATGTGTTGTTGAATTAATCGGACCTTTTCTGCCATCTCATCAACAAGATCAGGTAATAGTAGCTTTATTTCCCCAACTTCATCCCAGCATGTTGGAGTTCAACATTTATTTCCATAGAGAGCTTCATAAGGAGCCTTCTGAATACTAGAGTGAAAGCTATTATTATACGAAAATTCCACCAAAGGTAGGTTTTGATCCCAACCACCTTTGAAATCCATAGAGCAATATCTTAACATATCTTATAGAGTTTGAATTGTTCTCCTAGACTGACCGTCTATCTGAGGATGATAAGTACTGCTAAAACTCCACTCTGTATCCAGAGTATGCTAAAGAATTCTCCAAAACATTGAGGTAAACCTCAGATCCTGATCAGATATAATGTAAATTGGTACTCCATGTAATCTTACAACATCCTTTACATATATCCTGGCGATCTGATCAAGAGAGAAATACTCTCTAATATAAATGAAGTGTGCCGACTTCGTACGACGATCAACTATGACCTAAATATCATTATTTCCTTTATATGTTTTAGGAAGTCCAGTGACAAAGTCCATAGTGATGTCTTCCCATTTCCATTCAGGTATGGGTAATGGTTGTATCATCACCTTAGGCTTCTGTCTCTCAGCTTTAATATGCTGACAAACTATTCATCGAGAGACATATTCAACAGTATTCTTTTCCTGCCATCCCACCAGAAGTAATCTTTCAGGTCCCTATACATCTTCGTGCTTCTAGGATGAATAGAGAATGATGAACTACAAGCCTCATCTAGCAGATCCTTCATTAATTCAATGATGGGAGGAATACAAACTTGATTCCTGAACCTTATTATCCTGTCACAATCAAGGTTAAATTCAGGAACATTTCTCACCTTCTTTTGTAACTCTACATCTTCTTTTTGTGCCTATTTAATCTTCACATGTATTGATGGTTTAACATTCATTTGATAAAGATAAGATTTTATCCTTCCGTTATAATTCAAACATCCATCCTTTGTAAATCCATAAATATTGGATCTTTTGTGATCCTCATCATGGATAAGCTTGCATTGTCTTGTCAACTTAATGCATCTGCCACCTTGTTTACTTTCTGAGGGTGATAACGAATTGAGCAGTCTTAGTCCTTTATAAACTCCAACAATCTTCATTGGGCCATATTCAGATCTTTTTGTGTGAAAATATACTTTAAACTTTTATGATTGGTATAAATATCACACCTTTCACCATAATGATAATGCCTCTAAATCATTAATGCAAATATTACCGCAGCTAACTACAAATCATGAGTTGGGTAATTTTTCTCATGGATTTTCAACTGTCGTGAGGCATAAGCTATCACCATATCATTTTACATGAGAACACGCCCCATTCCCTTCGTGGACGAATCACTATAGATAACAAACCTTTCTCCATTACAAGGCAGTGTGAGAAAAGGTGCACTGGATAACTTTATTTTTAACTCCTTGAAATTCTATTCACATTCCTCCGTCCAAACAAACATAACTCCTTTTAGAGTTAACCTAGTGAGTGGATTAGACAATCATGAAAAATCATTCAAAAAACGTCGATAATATCCAGCCAAACCAATAAAACATTGGGTCTTAGTTACTGTTGTTGGTCTCGACCATCTTTCGATAACCTCTATTTTTGATGGATCCACAGATATCCCTTCTTTTGAGATTATGTGACCCAAAAGATCAAATTTTTTAAGTCAAAATTCACACTTGGTAAATTTAGCATAAATATTCTCTTTTCTCAGGGTCTAAAATACAATTCTCAAGTGATCTTCATGTTCTTCCTTTCTCTTTGAATATAAAATAATATCATCTACAAAGACTACCAAAAACTTATCAAGATAGTCTCTAAAGACTATATTCATTAGATCCATGATGATAGTAGGGGAATTAGTAAGACCAAATGGCATCACTATAAATTCATAGTGTCCATACCTTGTACGGAAAGCAGCCTTTGGTATATCATCCCTTTTGAACCTTAATTGATGATACCATGAACAAAGATAAATCTTAGAGAAGTATTGAGCTTCGCGTAGTTGGTCAAATAAGTCATCAATGCGTGGGAGATGTAATTTTTTCTTGATAGTGATCATGTGAAGTTCTCGATAATCAATTCAGAGTCTCATTGATCCATCTTTCTTCTTAAAAAACAGAACATGTACTCCCCAAGGTGATGCACTAGGGAATATGAGTCCCTTATCAAGATTATCTTGGAGTTGCTTCTTCAATTCCTACAACTCAATTAGGTCTATTCACTAAGGTGTCTTTGAAATAGGTAAAGAATCACGTACGAGTTCTATTGAGAACTCAACTTCACGATTTGGTGGAAGACCAGGAAATTCCATCGGAAAGACATCGTAAAACTCCCGTACAATGGGAATATTCTTAATCGTGAGTATTACTCCAACCATTTGAGATAAATAACCTTCAATTAGTGGAATCAAGACCATAATATAGAAGAAATTTCCACTGGAAGGTTATGTTCATCCATGCATTGATAGACGATCACAGATTGATCTGGAATATAAAATGGGAATTCCCTTTATTGGAAGTGGATATGATCTCCATATAAAGAATGCCAATCCAGTACAAGAATCAAATCAAATTACACTATAGTAAGGATCAAAATCTTTGTAGGAATCACTTTCCCACAAACATCAGTCGGAGAAGAATTGTAAACTTTTGATGTGACTTTTGGGCCATTAGGGGTTGTCACAACTAACTCAATATCTAACTGATGAGGTAGTATGGCAATACCCTTAGAAAATTCTTCAGAAATAAAAGAGTGGGAGGATTGAAAATTAAATAAAACATTTGATACTTTAGAGTGGATGGTAAGTGTACCTTTAACCACTTCGTTGTAATACTCTACATTGCTGATAGAAAATGCAAGTGACATTCCATTTTCTTTTGCCTTAAGAGTTTGTTGACGTCGATCATCATCAGAAACCCCTGGATTAGGACATTGATTAGTATAATGACCCATTTCCGTGAACATGTAACATTGAAGTGTAAGAGGTGCACTCTATGTAGCCTTTTCTTTGTTCCCATCATTAGACATCTTCTTCCCATCATTGCAGCATTCAAATGCCCGATGACCTTCTTTTCCACATTTGAAACATTTAATTTTCCCTTTAAGACAACTCCCACCATGTTTCTTTCCACACTTTGAGAATAAGGGAAAACTCATCTTCTTTTCAGTGTGCTCTTTAGATTTACCTTTTGAATTCCATTTTCTCTTATTATCATATACATATGACTGATGGGTTACTCTAATTTCCATCTCAACCTTGAGAGCACATCGAATGATTTCCTCATAGCTATTGAAGTCCCTTTTGGCTAACTCCCTTCAAACACTTGGTTTTAAGCCACTAAAGAATCGATCGATCTTACTCTCAGGTTGGATAATAATCCCAGAGGCGTACCTTGAAAGTCTTGTAAAATTTTCTTCGTAGTTACCGACAGATTCATCATCCTTTTGATTCAGTTCAAGAAACTCATTCTCTATCTTTGTTCGAAGAATATGAGGGAAGTACTTTTTGAAAAATATGTTCTTGACCTCGTCCCATTCCATGGACACAATTTTATCTCTTGGCCTCGTATTCTTGATAAGATTCCACCATTGATCAACTTCACCTTCCAAACGATATACTGCTAAAATAACTTTATCATGTTCAGAACACTGAAAAATTGAAAATATATTTTCAGTTCTATTGGTCCACTATTCAACCACTAATGGATCAGTAGACCCGTTGAATGAGGGTGGAAGCTGCCTCATGAATGATTCAACAGAATGTTTCTCCTTACATTGCTCGTTTGGAAGTCCTGCATGATTCAATGCGTGAGAAATTTGTGTGAGTATTGCTATAATATTTTTCATTCCAACTCCCATAACGTTTGGTTGATCAGAGGGAAAATCATTTCATTGCTCGTCGCATTCCGCATTAACACGGTTCCTTCGGGTTCTAGCCATTGACTAAAACAAAGAAAAATAGTGTGAGAAACACTAATTATAATAGGAAAACCACATAATAAATAACAAAATTTCACACTTAAGTTCTTATCATAGGTTGTTCATGGCCATTTCTAAAACACTAAGATTGTGTTCTATGCTTAGACTTATCTGTAGGGTTCATACTAAGGCTTTCATATCCTAGATTCAAAAGGTTGACTATACCTTTCCTCTGATACCAACTATAACGACCCATACTTTAAAAACATTATCATTTCATCAAAATTTATGTACACTTATTATAACATATAACAAAACCATGAAAGGACCGTATAGGTATAGTGTCCTTAGAAACTGGGAAACATAAATAACTGGTTCATAAATCATCTACACTGTCTCCCTTTTATTTTACCATATCTAGAGTCCCTTTTGGAATATCTTACTTAATACCCTTCTTCCTAACCTGGGGAAAAGAAAACATAAAAAAGGGTGATCAAAAATGCTCAGTAAGCGTAAACAATAGAAATATCAATCACATCGTATTCATAAGAACATATCATTTTGGAAAACTTAACCTGCAAAAGAGATCATAATTTCATTACATGGGATAAATCATAGTAGTGAAATGTAATCCCAATAATCATAACATAAAACATGAAACTTTGTGTAATACACACATAATCAGAGAGAATCATTTCTTAGTAGTCAAGACACATTGCCAAGACTATCTTAGCGGACAAAGTCCATTTCTGAACCGAGTTCACTCCTCATTTCAGTCCTGTTTCACTAAATCAGATTAACCTTCCATTCCAACCATGTCTATCTCGTGAGATTTAAATATTTACCCAATGCATTGTATGGAGATATAGGTCCCACCCATCTCATAATGTAACCATTCTTAAGTGTACCACAAAATCATAAATCATCGCATAACCCATGAAATAAAAATGGGATTCTTAAACATCATTCCATCGTAACATAATCCATATAAGATAAAAGGACATCATAAAATTAATTCCATCATAACATAATCAAATTAATGTAAAAATAGGGATATAAACAGAAACCTATATTATCTTAGATCTAAAATAATTTTGATAAAACACTTGAACTTCATTCTTGAGGAAAATATCCTTTCTACTTCAAAAGAATTTTTTAATTCTTAACATGTCATACAATTTTAAACTAAAAGAAGTTGATTAAAAAAACATGAAAACTTGTAAAGGATGTTTAATCTAAATAATTTTCTATGAATCCATTCATGCCGTATAAGTTAATGAAAAACATTCTTCTCTTAATTTGGCCGGAAAAGTCAAAAAGTACCTCATTCTAAAAATGAAAAAAGATTCCTTTCATATCATTGACTAAAAACTAACCCATGGGTAAAATTGGATTTAAACAATTGTAGTAGGATAGAAATAATATTACATATTGAAAAAACATGGATGTGGATGATAAATATTCCCCAGTAAATTTTGATGTTTAAACAATCTTGGTTAAAAATGAGATTGCGAGATTTTCCCTTACCTTAGGTCTGATTTGCTTCATACGTTTCTGAACCTCCTATATAATGATTTTAATAATGTTATTGAATTATTACAGAATCGTACTCATTGTTATTATATCATATATGGTCGTATTATTAGCTTCGTATTAGTAATATTTCATTGCTACTTGTTATTCGGGTGTTTATTGCTTTTTGTTCTTATGTGTGCTTGGTCGAATAAACTCTTATTCTTCATTTTAGGTTATAGATACCTCATTTATAGAATAATATTAGTGTAATATATATCATATTTATTCATTAAATTCATTCAATTAATTTATATAATCATTATTCATTGAAGATCATGTAAAACGAGTCGCATCACATCATGGAGACAGTAGGTCGTACGTACGCACGAGCGATGATATCGTTCTGATGATCGTGGAATTGTATTTAAGTGTATGTATACTATTTCACAATAAATATTACTTTACAATAATCATATATAGTTATTATTTACACCATTATACTCATACATGTAAGGTGTTGGTGGAAAACAGATTACACCATGGCGTGGAGACGGTATTTCGTACGTACGCACGCGCGGTGATTTCATTTTCCGTAGGATGGATAGAAGGTGAAATATGGTTTTTTCATATTTATAATAACATATAAGTATATTTTTGATACTTTTGTTATCACTTCATATTGAATCAACTAATGAATAAGAAGTATAAGAATAAATGATGTTGAATGAATCGGTAACGAACATTACCTTTTCTTTGAAGCGCCTCTTCTTAACCTCCTCATAAGGCACTAAAGATGGTATTTGAAGAATACCAGGACCTCTAGGATGTTTATATGTAAGTTGAAAAGGGAATACTGAATGTTTTGGCCGAGCTTGAAGGCTTAATGTTGTGTAAAGAGGAGAGGGAGGGGGTTCCCTTTTATAAGGGATGAGAGGGGCACTTTTGGAAAAACATAAAATATTATTTTATAATAAAGTCATATTCAGTTTTTAGTAGCACCAAATTGATTTATTTCGACGCAAAGGTGGTGATGGGTAGAAATCCACCCAACCAATAGATTTTAGACAAGTTTAGGTTAATATTTTATCCTTATCATTTTGATTTAACTTTAAGTTAAATAATATTACTTTTACCGTGTCTTCTTGTTTTCTTACACTATATTGTTAATAAGCGTACAATAACAAGCCAAACGAACCCCAAGTTGTTAATTATTAATATATATAACCTTATCTAAATCATTTGGCCGAACCATTGATTTTTAAGAATAAAATAACAATTAATAATATAATATTTTTTTAAAAACTATTTTATGTCAATTTTGACACTATTTGGTAATTGATTTATGTGAAATTCATAACAACATGATTAGTTCGACAAAAGTTAATTAAATAAATAATAATATGTCATGTTATCCTATAAAAGTATTTTAATTCATAAAAATTCTCAGATTACATTTATTTGGGTATCTATAATATCAATTATGTTAATATTTACATAATAAGGTAATTACTGCATCATCATTGTGTCATAAATAAATTAATTTATATAAAGTATAAAAATTATAAATAAAATACCATTATGTAGGAAATATTATTATCTTTATAATTACTATTTATAGTCTAATTTATCTTATTTATAACCCTATATTAAAAATGTTTTACTTATTAAACTTTGATTTTAACTTTTTTAACTCTTATTTAAATAAAATTATATTAAATGTCCAAATCTAAACCAAGTGGACCTAAATGGTCATATTTTATTCCTAAGTTTGTTTTTGGTCGAATTAAACTTATCCAATAGAATTAGGTCATGTGTTAGGGCAATAATAATATCATTTTTACCCTTAATTACCCTATTTACATTTAACCGTGGTAAAAAAGGTAAAAATTTACTATTTACCAAAAAATATATTTATTGTATTGAGCCAAAATTTACTACTTGATATTAACCATGTCTCTCGGATTTTCGAAATTCTACTCACAGAAGTTGTAAAATTAAGTTTTATGTAAATTTTCAAACTCTCCAACGAGGTGGGTAAAAGATGTTGAAAAGTTCAATAAAATATTTATATATCAAAAATTATTATAAAAGGACTCCAATGAATTAATTTGAAGTTATATAGGTATTATGTTTCAATTTTGAACTAAAATAAATTTAAATAAAATAAATAATTATTTAAATAAAACGTCGGTTTTTAAATAGTAACCCAGTGTTTTCACTATTTATCAAAAAGTGAATTTTTTCAGAAAAATACCAAAAATTCACCCTAGGCTAATTTTTATATTCCGAATCCAAAAATGAATTCCATTTTGAAAAATAAAATTTATAAAATTTCAAAAAGTGGGTATTAATATTCATAACGGTTAGTTTTAATAATATTTTAATAGCATATCATTGTTTAGTGAAACTCGGTATTGCGTATTATGCAAGCTATCGAGGAAGGTCGTGATTGCGTGTAAAGCAAGACAAGCTAGTGTTGTGTGTAGTGAAAGACTCCATTGATGATGTATATAAAATTTAATCAAAATATTTCTCATAAAAATCTCGGGTGTTACATTATTCATATGAGAAACATGTAATAGTTTATAAAAAAAGGTCCAAAATATGGTATGATGTTACAAATGGATGATGAGGTGGAGAAACAAACGGTCGAATCAATAAAATCTAGTGAATCGACCAAGAATCAAATCCAGAGTACCTTCTCTCTAAGAGTTCTAGAGATACATTTATTAACCTGAAAACATCATGTGGAGACCATATTTAAAGACAAAGTTATGTCTTACATGCACTATGAAGAAGAAATATTTGGAGTTTCCCTTACAAAACGAAATAGTCTCAAGTCACTAAATGAGATTCTAAAACATGAATGGTTGGGTGTCTCAATTTTGAATACATACATAAGCTACATTTTCATAATATTTATATCCAAATAGTGATCTAAATATGTTTATTAAAGTTAATAACTATTCATATTTTTTATAGGAATTTATATTACAATAATATAAAGGGAAGATCATGTGAAGAATGATTTGGATTTTTTAATACCAGTATCATTTCTAGTAAAGAAATTACTTTGAAAAATAAATAAATAAATAAATAATTATGATTTTCTCAAAGTCTTTAATAAAAAATCATCAGATGACAGACTCCTTCTGATGCCAACTATCATGAACCAAATCTGGTCTCCAGCAATACCGACAAAAAACACAGCCTGTAACAAGGCCCGAAGGGCGTTGCCTATCCCCACGGGCTGGAAAAACTTCTTGTGTATCATTAATTTATGTTTGGGAATGATTTAACCAAGTATGAAAGTATAAAACATTATAAACATTCCATAATATAAATCTGAAATTTTTGAGCCAAACAAGTCTAAAGAAAAAACCATAACTAAATACATTGGTTTTAAGACAATAAAAGTTGTCCAAATACAAATAAATAAAAAATAAATGCATCCCCAAGGACACCACATTACAAGGGGTCATCACCCACAATCCATCTCCACAACTTCGCACCAAGGATGAGAATTGACACCCTGAACCGCCAACACTCATAGCCATCCCTTCACCTGAGTTATGCATAATAAAGTCTATTTACACCCAAGGTGTAACGCCCCGACTCCAGTTGCCCAGAGTCGGTGCATTACTTTGTAACATTTTCATGATCACAAATGATCAAGTCTCAAAAGACCGATTAGTTTAGTAGCCTTGAAAACACTAGATACATTCATAAGTCCTTCATTACATCATAAAGTAAAAAAAATACAATAACATGGTCTTCATAGTCCACACTCATATCCCTTTCTGACTAACCCTGCAGGTCATTCATAAAATACTTCTTCACATCCTGGGAAATATTAAAACATTGAAAGGGGTGAGCTCAGATTCTCAGTGAAGAAAACAAAATTATGAACGCATTCATAAATAAACACAAACTTTTAAGGAAATGTGTAACTGAAACAAAATCCTTTTAAACATGAACTTCGACATAATATGGCAAAAGTAAAATGAGATAATTCCATTTACTTATTCACATGGATATTCTACTAGTCGAATAATCACATGCAATATCAATAACCACATTCAAAATTATGGAATGCATAATTCCATACTATCATAACCACGTAGCCAGGGCCTCGTGCCAAGACGACAAATAAGATTTTTTCAAGGCCTCGTTCCAATACACTAGTTTGTCTCATGAGACCTACCGATGCATCGAGACGCTATAGCGGGCTCCACCCGTCACTTATTAAGTCCAATGCATTCCTCATATTAATAGGTTTAAACATATCATACACCATAACAAAATCATATCACATAAAATTTTCATAAAGGAAATATAAAATTTCCACATTTCAATCAAAAGATATCAATACAACACATTGATATAATAAAAACACTTTCAAAACCATTTTTAAAACCAAAATAAGAGAAATTTAAAACATGATATTTATTTTTCATTTTTGTGAAAAAGTATGGCTTGTAGAGGAAGATGAAACTCAAATAATAGTCACAGCTGTGGAGAATTCATTTTCCCCGTATAAGTATGAAAAAAACATTCCTTTTGTTGTTTAGTAAAAATGGTTCGTATAAAAATATTCCTATTGAATAAAAGTAAAATTCAATGGGGTTTATACACCGTATAAATGAAAGTTGTATATAAAACCAAATATGCCTCAATGAAAGGAGATTGAGACAAAGTCCATACAAAGATCATTTTTTAAAATAAAGAAGATCTATTATGTGTATTCACTATATTTACACATTAATAAAGTATAAATACAAGATAGGACATAATAATATCATGACATAATTTGAAAGTAGGAGATTAACCCAAAGAATGGAAATTGGGTTATGAAATTCCCTTACCTCGTGTCCGACTTGAATCGATCGTTCTTTAACATCCTAAATAATAAACTAGAGTCAATTTATATTTACTTAAGAACCTTTTTCATGTTCATTATTCCTTTTATATCACGTATTACCATGTTATAAACATTATTTAATTATTTAAGTTAATAACGGTCATTTTGTCGATCTTTGGTTCTTGAGTCAAAAATAAAATTCTAATAATTAAAATTTGTTCAAGTGGTGAAATATCCAATATATCAAAAATTATATTCATGATTTAGATGTCATATATATCATACATATCCAGTATATACATTCATTTATAATATTACATAACATTTAGAGGTAAGAAATAAAATGCACTGTTCATGGAGACGGTAAGCCGTACGTACGGATGAACGCTACTTTCATTTATATTTAATATTTTAATAGAATGAACATAATGATATAAAGGTATAATATAATTCCATTATAATATAATTTATAATACCATTTACTCCATCCTTTATACATCCCACATATGGTATTAACGATTCAAATCACTTTGAGGGGGCGGTAGTCCGCACATCCTAAAATGAAAATACCACGTTTACCCATAATGGAAATCATAAAGGTATGACATAAATGGGAAATAAATAAGCATAAGAAAAACATAAACATAATATATATCATATATAAATATATTTACCTCTTAATGGCCACCTTTGAAGGTGTTATATGAGTGTTGAACAATCATCTTTTCGTGAGGCAGAAATTATCCATCCACAGAAACAGTATGATCATTAACCATTAGATGTAGGTGTATGTAAGTGTAGCTATAATCCTTCTTATAACAACATCCTAGTATATTTAAAATACTGGTTTTTTTACAAAAGAAATGAATAAAAAGAGCTTAAGGGGTTGGAGAAGCAAAATAAAACAAAACAACATTAGAGAAGACATTACCTTAAAATCGGGTAACTCTTTTGATTTGAGCCAAAGGATTCCTTGGGAAGAATTCTGCCCAATGTGAGGCTTCTAGGAGTAAGGGAGGGAAGTTTAGAGAGTATTTTGGCAGAGTTTGGCCGAGAAAAAAAGCTTTTATGGCGTGAGTAATGTGGTAGTGGTGGAGGCCATTTATAAGAGGAGAGAAGGGGTACTTTTGGAAGGATTGAAATGTTACATTATTATAAAATGATTTTTCGGATTTTAAAGGTCTCACACTAATATATATCGAGGATAAGGGGATAAGGGTTGGAAATATACTCATAAAATAGGTTTTTTACAAGTTTAAGTCTTAGATTTTACATTATCTTTTCATTTTATTTAAATCGTTAATTAATGAGGTAATCACTGCATCATCATGGTGTCATAAATAATTTAATTTATTTAATGTATAAAAATTATAAAACAAATATCATGATGTAGGAAATCTTTTTATATTTCTATGTAATATTTATAGTCAAATATAAGACTTTTATAACCCCACTTAAAAAGTGTTTTAGTAAAACAACTTATGTTTGTGACATTTTTATTTTAACTTTAAATAAAAGTTATTTATGTCATTTTCCTACCAAAGTGGCTCCATGGGGTCCCCAAGTTGACCCTTGGTTGTTCATGGTCGGCCATGACACATCCAATAGTGGTAGGACAAGTGTAAAAGTCATTCCATAATTTTATAATACTATTTTTACCTTAAATTTCACTAATTACCTTTAATCGCGATTAATTAAACTTAAAAATTACTATTCACCAAGAAGTTATTTTAATCCCATTGAACCTAATTTTACTTCCTAATGACAACCATGTATGTTGGATTTTGGAAAATCAAATCACAGAAGTGGTAATGATTCATTTAAATGAAAAATCAGTTTTTTTACTACCACTTAGTGGTTTCACTATTTATCAAAAATTGAAGTTTTTCAGAACAATTTATAAATTTCATCCTAATCAATAATTGATATTCCGAATTCAAAATTGATGTCTATTTTACAAAATTCCAAACATATATGTTGTATTAATTAATTTTATAATTAATTCATGCTGTCACAATAGATAGCGCGTTTTTAAGAAACAATATATGTCAAAAGATTGAAAATTGTTTATGTCCAATTTAAAAGTGAAAATAATTCTAATGAAAAGAATTGGATAATATGGTAAAAATATATTCTAATTATACTTTAAAACCACTCAATATTATAATTTATCACTACATATTATTTTTTTAAAAAAAGTTGTTTTAAGTATTTTTCATTATTCATAAAAAATGCAAGTTCTCAGAAAATTACAAAAAAAATCAACATAGGATAATTTTGATATTAGGAATACAAAAATGATGTCCATTTTGAAATATAATATTTCCATAATTTTTTAAATTGGGTATTACTATTCATAACGGCTACTTTGATTAGTCGCGGTGTGTTAGAACTCGAACTTGCGTACAATGCAAGCTATTGCATTTTTGAAAGAGGAGCGTATCGTGGTAGCTCAGGGTGTTACATTCTCCCCTCCTTCAATAAATTACAACCTCGCAATTAGAAAATGTTCTTTGAAAATAAATGGTTCAAAATATAATATTCCTTCGTCAAAAACCCATATCAGAAATGGGGTTAATAAAAATATAACTTGAAAAGATAGAAAGATAAGTACATAGGTCACCCGAGATAGCCCATACTAGGATTATATGAAAATATGGATATGGAAGAAAAAAAATCAGAATGTTCTGATGGAGAGTTGTAGAAAACAGGATTATGAGAAACTTAATAATAAGAAAATTACAAACTTGTGATTGGTTAAACGATCATTGAATCCCCAGTTGGAAAATTTAATCGGCATAGTTTTTGTTATAAGTTACCTTTTATAAAGTGGAGGAATTTATTTAAGAGATTTACTAAGAATGTAAGGAAATATTCTTACGTGTCGTGTATTCTTTCATTCTTTAATAATTTTTTACCACCATCCCATCTTTCACTCCAAATGGTAACAGAACTCAAAAATATTCTATTTATCCAAATTGTATAAGGTTCTAAATATTACCACATACCATTTAGAGTAGGAAAAATATTTTGTAATAACCAGGGACTTCTTGTAGCTAGTGGTAGGTAATAAAGGCTTGTCCCACTATTGTTGTGGGTTCGATTCCTACTGCTTTTTCCGACACGAAGGGTTATGCATCACCCTATAGGTTGTCCTTTTCCTAAAACTATAGTATTCTAATATTCCAAAAATAATTTTCAGAAATTTTTTAACCTTAAACAATACTATCCCAATATCATCTTAATCCATTCCAACCTTTATAATTATCCAAAATACCGCTGTCCAGACTTTCTCTAATAGGTCTCTAAATTCCAAAATCAATTGTAACATCAGATTCCACAAACAAAGTAATGTTTCTCTTATTGTCACATACTAAAAATATGATTACCTTTATCACATTAAAACCTTAATGAAAAAAACAAGTACTGCAGTACAATCCATATATAAATCACATTATTATTATAACCAGAATATAATCCTTGAGTCCAAAAGCACCAATACATTAACTATTCCACTTCAACTATAGTAACAACATAAGATTTTCCTTGATCCCTTGGCCTTTTATGAGGTAATATTCCCTGATGCTTAGGACATTAATTTTCATAATTCCCAATCTCTCTACAATTATAGCATTCCACATTGACAGCAACTTTCTTTCCCTTGAAATCATGAGCTTGGTGTCCTTTTTCACCACACTTGTAACATACTCCCATTCCATTCAAGCAAGTACCGAGGTGTTTCATTCCAAATTTACTGTAGGACTGATATTCAACTCTTCCCTTCTTCCCCTTATATCCATTTCCAGATTGATCAGATGTTCTCTTCTTTTCATGCTTTGCATTAATGTCATAAGACTTAGAGAATTCCTTTTCCGTCTTGATAGCACACGAGACGATATCTTCGTATGACGAGAAGGTTTGTGAGACTAATGCTCGACGGAGAAATGGTTTTAACCCATCAATGAAACGATCAATATTACTTCGTGGGTTACGTATATAATCTGAAGCATGCCTTGCTAACCTTATAAAGTAAGCCTCATTCTTTGAGACATTCTCATCCTCCTTCTACCTCAGACTCAGAAATTGCCTTTCCCTATCTACTCGATAGTCATGTGGAATGTATTTTTCTAAGAAAAGATCTTTGAACTCTCTCCATTCCATATTTGATACTTCTTCATCTTCCTTTTTGTTTTGAATCAGCGACCACCATTGATCGGCATCTCCAGTGAGGCGGTAGACTGCCATAACAACCTTCTCCCTTTCGCTAATCCCCAAGGCATGGAATATTTTTTCTAAGGAGTTTATCCATTGCTCAGCTACTAATGAATTTGTACCCCCATTAAATGTTAGCGTTGTTGCCTCATGAAATGGTCTAACATTGAGCCTCCACATTTTGGATCAGGGTGCTCCATACGATTAAGGTTATTAGTCATAACCTGAGTGGGTTGTCCCATTATGGTAATAAGTTGATCAACACCAGTTTTATATCTAGATCCACAATAATTATCTTGAGCGGGAGGGCAATACCTACACGGAGTGCGAGCATTGATACGGTTTCCATTCCTTCCACTAGGCCCCATTTCTAAAAAATGGAATAAACTAGATTAGATTATGAATCAAAATACTTAATTCCATACTTGTAAAATACTTAACATAAATTGAACTATTTATGGATATAATCCATAAAAATATTTTCTTCAAGGAATTATATAATCATAACCCTTCATAGTGGTTTGTAAAGAAGATGAGAATTATACTAAGCATATCCCCCAGGAGTGTCGTAAACAAGATTGAATTAAGGCCCATTGTCGTGCACCAGTTCCTGTTCGAGTCTAGCTCAAAGCGGTGTTTTCGTGTTTTAACCCTAGGTACATCTGTACCAGAGCCGCCTCTACCTGCTCGTATCCATACAGGGATGTATTTCTCGGAAAACATACAAAATCTCTACAACAACAAAATTATAGGAAGTTCTTCTATACTAATCCTCAAATTCTATCTTTGGGCTATGTGTTCTAATCAGAGTTTATCTAAATTTAGCTTCCATGGTTATTACAAAACTTCCTTTAATACCAACTATAATGCCCCGACCCTAGTTGCCCAGATTCGGTGCATTACTTAGTACCATTGGCATTATCACAAATGATCAAGTCTCGAAAGAACGATTAGTTTAGTAGCCTTGGAAACACTAGATACATTCATAAGTCATTCATTAAATCATAATGTAAAAAAACTACAATAACATGGTCTTCATAGTCCACACTCATATCCCTTTCTGACTAACCCTGCAGGTCATTCAAAAAATACTTCTTCACATCCTGGAAAATTTTAAAACATTTAAAGGGGTGAGCTCAGATGCTCAGTAAGGATAACAATATTGCGAAAGCTTTCATAAATAAACATAAACATTTAAGGCAATGTGTAACTAAAACAAAAGCCTTTTAAACTTGAACTTAGACATAATATGGAAAATGTAAAATGAGATAATTCCATTTACTTATTCACATGGATATTCTACTGGTTGTATAATCACATGCAATATCAGTAACCACTTTCATAAAGATGGAATGCATAATGCCAGACTATCATAACCACGAAGCCAAGGCCTCATGGCAAGACCACAAATAAGATTTTGGAAAGGCCTCATGCCAAGACACTAGTTTGGTTCATGAGACCTACCGATGCATCGAGGAGCTATAGCGAGCTCCACCCGTTACTTATTAAGTCCAATGCATTCCTCATATGAACAGGTTTAAACATATCCTAAACCATAACACAATCATATCACATAAAATATTCATAAAGGAAACATAACATTTCTACATTTCAATCACAAGATATCAATACAACACATTGATATAATAAAAACACTTTCAAAACCAGTTTCAATACCAAAATAAAAGAAATTTAAAACTTGATATTTATTTTTCATTTTTTTAAAAATGTATGGCTTGTAGAGGAAGCCGAAACTCAAATAATAGAAACAGTGGCGGAGAAGTCTTTGTCGCCGCATACATAAGAAAAAGAACATTCCTTTTTTCATTTAGTAAAAACGCGTCGTATAAAAAGATTCCTTTTGAATAAAAGTACAAGTCAAAAGGGTTTATAAAACGTATAAATGAAAGTTGTATATAAAACCAAATATGCCTTAATGAAATGAGATTGAGACGAAGTCCTTACAAAGATCATTTTTTAAAATAAAGTAGATCTATTATGTGTATTCTCTATATTTACAAATAAATAAAGTATAAATAAAATATAGGATATAATAATATCATGACATAATTTGAAAGTAAGAGATTAACCCAAAGAATGGAAATTGGGTTAAGAAATTCCCTTACCTCTTGTCAGACTTGACTCGATCGTTCTTTAACCTCCTGAATAATAAACTAGAGTTAATTTATATTTACGTAAGAACCATTTTCATGTTCATTATTACTCTTATATCACTTATTACCATGTTATAAACATTATTTAATTATTTAAGTTAATAACGGTCATTTTGTCGATCTTTGGTTCTTGAGTCAAAAATAAACTTTTTATAATTAGAAGTTGTTCACGTGGTGAAATATCCATTATATCAAGAATTATATTCATGATTTAGATATCATATATATAATATATATCCAGTATAAACATTCATTTATAATATTACATAACATTTAGAGGTAAGAAATGAAATGCACTGTTCATGGAGACGGTAAGCCGTACGTACGCATTAATGCTACTTTCATTTCTATTTCATATTTTAATATAATGAACATAACGATATAAAGTTATAATATAATTCCAGTATAATATAATGTATAATACCATTTAATCCATTCTTTATACATCCAACATGTTCTATTAACGATTGAAATCACTTTGAGGGGGCGGTAGTCCGCACTTCCTAAAATGAAAATATCGTGTTTACCCATAATGGAAATCATAAAGGTATGAAATAAATGAGAAATTCAGAAGCATAAGAACACCATAAACATAATATATATCATATATAAATATATTGACATCTTAATGGCCACTTTTGAAGGTGTTATATGAGTGTTGAATAATCATTGTTTCGTGAGGCAGAAATTCGCCATCCACAGAAACAATATGATCTTCAACCATTAGATGTAGGTGTGTGTAAGTGTATATCTAATCCTTCTTATAAAAACATCCTAGTATATTGAGTATACTGTTTTTGTTTCAAAAGAAATGAATAAAAAGCGTTTAAGGGCTTGGAAAAGAAAAATAAAACAAAACAACATTAGAGAAGACATTACCTTAAAATCGGGTAACTCTTTTGATTTGAGACAAAGGCTTCCTTGGGAAAAATTCTGCCCAAATTGAGGCTTCTAGGAGTAATGGACGGAAGTTGAGAGAGTATTTGGGAAGATTTTGGCCGAGCCAAAAGGATTTGAAGGTGTGAGTAAGGTGGTAGTGGTGGGGGCCTTTTATAAGAGGAGAGAAGGGGCACTCTTGGAAAGATTGAAATATTATATTATTATGAAATGCTTTTTCAGATTATAAAGGTCCCACACTTATATATTTCTAGGATATGGGGATAAGATTTAGAAATATACTCATCCAATAGGTTTTTGACAAGTGAATTTATTAGAGTTTACATTATCATTTCATTTTATTTAAATCGTTAATTAATGTGGTAATCGCTGCATCATCATGGTGTCATAAATAATTTAATTTATTGAATGTCTAAAAATTATAAAAAAGTATAATAATGTATGAAATCTTTTTATATTTCTAAGGAATATTTATAGTCAAATATATGACTTGTATAACCCCACTTAAAATTTGTTTTAGTAAAACAACTTATGTTTGTGATATTTTTATTTTAACTTTAAATAAAAGTTATTTATGTCATTTTACTACCAAAGTGTCTCCATGGGGTCCCCAAGTAGACCCATGGATTGTCTGGTTCGTCCATGACACATACAATAGTTGTAGGACAAGTGTAGAGGTCATTCCATATTTTTATAATACTATTTTTACCTTAAATTTCACTAATTTCCTTTAATCGCGATTAATATAACATAAAAGTTACTATTCACCAAAAAATTATTTTAATACCATTGAACAAAATTTTACTTCCTAATAACAACCATGTATTCTGGATTTTTGAAAATAAAATCACATAAGTGGTAATGTTTCATTTAAACGAAAAATCAGTTTTTTAACTACAACTTAGTGGTTTCACTATTAATCAAAAATTAAAGTTTCTCAGAACAATGCCAAAATTTAACCCTAAGCAATAATTGATATTCCAAATTCAAAATTGATGTCTATTTTAAAAAATACCAAACATATAAGTTGTATTAATTAATTTTATAATTAATTCCCGTTGTTACAACAAATAGAGTGTTTTTAAGATACAATATATATCAAAAGATTGACAATTGTTTATGTCCAATTTCAAAGTGAAATTAATTCTAATGAACACCATTGGATAAAATGGTAAAAATATATTCTAATTATACTTTTAAACCACTCAATATTATAATTTATCACTATAAATTATTTTGATTAGAAAATTTGTTTTAAGTATTTTTCACTGTTCATAAAAAATGCAAGTTCTCAAAAAATTACAAAAAATTCAACTTAGGATAATTTCGATATTACGAATAAAAAAATGAAGTCCATTTTGAAATATAAAATTTCCATAATTTTAAAAAGTGGTTATTACTATTTATAACGGCTACTTTGATTAGTCGCGGTGTGTTAGAACTCGAACTTGCGTACACTGCAAGCTATTGCATTATTGAAAGAGAAGCGTATCGTGGAAGCTCGGGGTGTTACACAAGGGGAGTAATTAGGTTGTGATCCTAATCCCAGTAGGATACCACTCTATGATTTCAAATATCATGCAATACAATTTGAAAAATAAAGAAATTTTAAAATGAAAATAAAAGCAGTGATAAAATCCATGAAATGCATGTTTCAATTGAAAATTGTTTTCAATAAATTTTTTTCCAAATGATCACACATTTAAATAGAAATTATATATACTTTAAATTACTTCCAAAAACTCTCTAATAAATGTTCAAATACCACAAACACAATGAGCTATAAAATTTGGAACATCACAAGGCACTAGATAGTCTCAGGCTCGATGTACCTCAGACCTCAGTGTAAAGTAACCATAGTTAAATTTGTTCTCATGCATGAGAAACCAGTAGGTAAAATATATATAACCTAATGGTTCACAATAATCATCTACATAGTTTGGTTATATATTTAATTGTCTAAATTCAAGGTGAAATAGGGACAGAACTCATCTGGTCCACTAGTCGTACTAGTACACATCTGCCACGCCTTGGTACTCGGGCTTCCCCCTTTATGCTCAAACAATTTCATCATTCAACACATATAAATTTTCATGTAAAACACCACTACTAATCATATACACCCATTATATTAGCTACACACATTTTATACCATTTTTAACACACATCAAAACACATTGAGTTTCAATAAAACCAACTTCTCCAAATCATTCCTTATTTGGAAACCAAAAGTCTTTAAACCCCCCACTTTAACAGTATGTGCATACTCAAATTAACCAAAAAAAATTACATCACCTTAAACATTTCATTAAACCCATTACATGAGTTACAAAAAAACCCCAATAATCATCACATAGAATAGCCATGTAAAGAACCAAATTGAACACTAAATTGGTACTCAAAAACAATTTTCTTAACAAACGTGACCCAAAACCAATTTCATAGAAACAACAAAATAAGTAAAACATTGAAAAAATTATTTTCATCCCTATAAAGTTCAATAAAATCAACTAAATAATTTAGGATAGTCCTTAATGAACAAACAAAATATTTATATGAAAAACCCTCCAAATTTCACATGGAATTGGCATTAAAATTTCACTAGCAATACAAACACCACAAAATTCATATTTGCAGAATTAATCTAATTAAATATGCATGAAAATATCAAAAATACACCATGATAATCACATATATTTCATTAAAATTGGTATCACCTACCAAAGTAATGAAAGCCCTTGAACCACCGTGTGAAAATCAAGTCGCATCACCGCTGCACCAAGAAGGACTTAGAACAAACCTACAAACATAATAATTGACCAATAAAACACATTTTTAAACCCATGGTTCGATAACCTACCCCATTTTTATTTGTTACTTCAAGAAAAAGGGAAGAATCCCTAATCAAATTTAATGAAACCCTAAGAAATTTCAAAGAAGAATGAAATAAACTAACTTATATGAGGTATCTTAATGTAATATCCCCAAATACACCAGTAGCTGAAATTTAAAATACCCACAATATAAGGGTGGTTTGATAAAGTATGAGGAGGTAATTAAGGAACTGGAATGGTGGAAAAAGAGTGATAATTGAGAGTGTTATTATGGAAATAACTTACCTCCTCAAATCTGACCGATCTTAGAAACCCTAAGATGGTATGGACTCAATCATGATGTATATGAGATCTAAAGTGGGTGAGAGGATACAGGGTGTGCGTCTGCGTTGAATGGAATTGGTTGAGGCATAGAATCACCGTAAAATCCTTAAAATTGAATATTTTATTAATTAGAAAAATATTTTTTAAAACTGTAATTGGTCTTCTGGGCAGGCTCAATCCCTCAAATAAAAACCTATATACACCTTGGTTTTGGATTTATAAAGGCTAAAAATTGTAATGATGGTGTTAATATGTCCGGGAAGGCCATTTAGAAATTATAATGTGTGGAAAATATTATAAAATTAAAAGGTTATAAAAGAAACAAAATTTATTTCTATATCTGGAATTGGGCTCACGGTTTGGCCCAATTCATGAAAACTCACCCATTCCCCCATAAAAGATTCATAAACCCCAAAAACAAAGCATGAATGGAAATTAAATGAAAAATACCTTTAAAATATTTCATTTATGTAACCCCTACAATGTAGGGGTAAAAATATATGATCTAATCACATAAAATATATTTTTAATTTTTTTCATTACTTACTTGTTTTTGTTTTTTTAGGAAGCACTAGATGCTAATAGTAGCCAGCATAGACACCCAGAATATTTATTCTTTCGATTCAATTCATGGATTTCCATCCAAATGAGAATACACGATGTGTATTGGGAATATTTAATACACTACAATAAAAATTTAATAGATAAAATTATAATTATATTTCTAGTCTATATTTTAACGAGTATTTTGTTATGATAGGGTTGTCCCTAAATACAGGCTAAATCATTCCCTAAGATAAGTGTCTGACAAGATAAATCCTATAAATTAATAAAAATGGAATTAAATTATGGTATATATAGAACTATTTAACTATGAAAACATTTCAAAACAATTTACTCATTTTGGTCAATGTTTATATAGTTTCTGAAACAAGATAATGCAGTCGATTGTGGATATTATGTTTTCAAATTTATGAGAGAATCATACAAAATGAAAAGACCAGTATCCCCCAATAGTTAATTTAATAATGTAATTACAATTTCGTAAAATATATTTCATAATCATTTGTTTGTTTATATTTTGTCATTTGTATTATTATTTCTAACAGAATAGTTACTCAAAAGAAGAAATCAATTAGTTTAGAGATGAGTGGGAAGTGTACATTTTGATGGAATGTGTACTAAAAAAATTAATGTGATTTTATGCTATTTTTCTGATCTAGTATGATTTATAACCTTTGAAATATATTTTTGGTTTGAATAATTAGGGTCATAATGATTATATATTATTTTAGATCTCTTTATGAAGGAGAAGATTGATAGAGGAATTCAATTTTTTTATAAGCGTTGACTTATAAATAATAAAATTGTTGGTAAAACACAGAGTTGTATGTGGATTTGGAGGTTAATACAGAGGCATAGTCGGAGTCAGAGACCGACGTCGAGGAGGAGGTAGAGGTGAAGACCGAGGTAGAGACTAAGGTAGAGGAGGATAAAAAGCAATGACTTGAAAACAATAAAATTTTTGAATAATGAAATAGAATAATGATCCTACAATAATTCTGTTTGAGAACAATTTTTTAAAATTTTACACAACACTTTTCACTTAAAATATGATCCATGTGCATATTTCAAATTTAAAATAACATGTTAGTGAAAAAAAAATACTCAAAATTGAGAAAATGCATTAGTATTATTTTAATACTTTAGAAAAATGATCCATACAACGTTTTTAATTTATAGGCATCAGATTCACCTGAATATGATGTACAATGTGACCGATATGACTCCAAGTTCATCTTTTTTATTCAAAAGTAACATTAATTTTAGAAAAAAAACAATTGATATACTCAAAACTATGAAAATGAATTCGGATTGTTTTGGTAATTTAGGAAAATAATCCATAGAACGTTTTAAACATGTAAGGATCATCCTCACCTCAATTTGATGCATAGTGCGATTAGTATAACCCCAATTGAGCTTTTTTATTCAAAACTAACATTAATTTTAATAAAAAACTGACATAATCAAAACTGAGCAAACGCATTCCAATTTTTCTGATACTTTAGTAAAATTATCCATGAGTCATTTGGGACGTGTATCATAATGGTGTACCTTAATATGATGCATTGTGTGGCTCCAAGTGTGTCTTTTTATTCAAGATTGACATTCATTTTAGTAAAAACCAACTAACATACTCAAACATATAAAATTCATTCATATTGTTTTGGTACTTTAGAAAAATTATCCATAAGTCATTTTTAATGTGTAAGGATCATCTGTATCTCTATTAAACACATAGTGTGGCTGTTATGACTCCAAGCGCATCTTTTTTATTCAAAAGTGACATTAATGTTAATCAAAAAAACAACTGACATACTAAAAACTAATAAAACTCATTCTGATTATTTTAATACATTCTTAAAAAGATCAATGAGTCATTTGGTACATTTATCATTCATTTTCACCTCAATATGATGCATGGTGTGACTGGTATGACTCCAATTGAATGATTTTTTTATTCAAAATTGACATTAATTTTAGTAAAAAAACATCAGACGTACTAAAAACTGATAAAATTCATTCTGATTGTTTTGGTACCTTAGTAAAATTATACATACATCATTTTTGATGTGAATGGATCTTACTCACATCAATGTGATACACATTGTAACTATTATGACTCTAAGTGCATCTTTTTATACAAAAATGACATTAATTTTAATCAAAAAAACTATTTACATTATCAAGACTGAGAAAACACATTATGATTGTTTTGATACTTTATGAAAAGGACCCATGAATCATTTGGGGCATGTATCATTAAGCCTCGCCTCAATAAGACACACAGTGTGACCAGTATGACTCCAATTTTATCTTTTTATTCCAAATTAGAATTAATTTTAATCAATAAAAAACAATTTGCATAATCAAAACTAAGAAACCACATTCTGATTGTTTTAATACTTTTGTAAGATGATCCATGATTCATTTGGGACATGTATCATTAAAACACTCCTCAATCCGTTGTACAATGTGATTGGAATAACTCCACAAGCATCTTTTTAATTCAAAATTGTCATTAGTTTTAGTAAAAAAACAACTGACATACTCAAAACTATGAAAATGATTTTAGATTGTTTTGGTACTCTAGGATAATTATCCATATGTCATTTTTGACATGTAGGTATTAGTTTCACCTCAATTCAACACATGGTGTGACCAGTATGACTCCAAGTGTGACTTTTTTATTCAAAATAGACATTAATTTTAGAAAAAAAACAACTAACACACTAAAAAATGAGATAACATATTCAGATTGTTTTCTTTAGAAAAAAAATCCATATATCATTGTGTGATGTGTAGGGATCAGTAACACTTCTATATGATGCACGGTGTTACTGGAATGACCCTATATGCGTCTTTTTTAATCAAAAGTGACATTAATGTTAATCAAAAATTCAACTGACATACTAAAATCTGAGAAAACACATTTTGTTTGTTTTGATACTTTATGACAATGATCCATGAGTCATTCAGGATGTGTATCATTTAACATCACCTCAATCTAATGCACAGTGTGACTAGTATTAATCCAAGTGTGTATTTTTTATTCAAAACTGACTTTAATTTTAATCAAAAAAACAACTGACATACTCAATAATAGTGTTCTCTTTTTCTTTTATTTATGTTCGAAATTTTATTTCATTTAAATTTATTATTTTTATCTTATTTTGGTAATTTGGGTTATTGTTTCTGCTGATGTAGTTTGTTGTTGCAGTACACTTCACCTATTTCTAGTGATACAGTGTGATGTAGCATCACACTGTAGTTTTCAACTTTATTTTCACTACTAATGTGCTGATAAAGGACTCATTTATCAGTGATTATACATGTGATGATAAAGTATATCTATATCAATGCATTAAAAAATCACTATGAAATCATAATTTTAACATTAAAAAAAAATTCATTGATAAATTATAATTTTATTAGAAAAAATAAAAGAGCTGAGAAAAGATTCAATTTATCTGTTCTTTTAAAAGTGCTGATAAAGTTACTATTTATCAGTGCTAAATAAACAAATTGATAAATGGTATCTTTTATCAATTAAATTATTTGTGCTGATAAATATAACATTTATTAATTATTTTTTTATCACTCATAAAAGTGATGGAATTTTAACAACACAAAAGTTATTAGTCCTTTTATATTGCTCAAAAAGGCTTATTATAGCATTGTTAAAAGTGCGTTTTTTTGTATTTCAATAAACCTTAGCGATATCTCAGTGCCCCGATCAAATAATCGTAATCCCCATCATGGTTAAACCTTAAATAACACACAGTATCCTTACTCGGACTCCAAAGGCCTCTATCACCTATCATTATAAGACTTATTATGGATCTGTGTAGTCTTCATCCACTCCTGGATGATGTTTACCTTTTTTATTGTAGCATGCACCAAATCTAGTCCCATGATTTCTGACTCTTCCAGGTCATTCCAAAAATGTGATGACCTGTAGGGTCGCCAATATAAAGCCTCTAATGGTTCCATACCGATGGTGGAATGGTCGTTATTTTTGTACATGAACTTCATAAGTGGTAGGTGATCCTCCCAACTACAGTCAAAGTCTAACATGCAAGATCGTAGCATGTCCTACAGAACCTGAATGGTCCACTTAGTCTGGTCATCCTTCTGTGGGTAAAATGTTATGCTATAGTACAACCAGGTCCCAAATTCCTCTTGTAATCCCTTCCACAACCAATATTTAAAATTATCATCATGATCAAAAACAATTGTTGATGGAACTCCATGGAGTCAATCTATCTCATGTCCGTAGAGGTGACCGAGATCTCTATTGAACTCTGCTCTCAGATAGATAGGAAGCGGGGTGACTTGGTGAGTTGGCCAATGATCACCCAGATGGCATCATGTCCCCTATATTTACATGTTAAACCCATCTCGAAGTCCATTGATATCACAATCCACTTTTATTCTGACACCTTAAGGGGTTGAGCTAAACCCGTAGGAACCTGGTGCTTAGCCTTCACTTGCTAACAAGTAATGCATCGAGAAAAAAACATTGAAACTGATTTGTTCATCCATGGCCAACAAAAATGGTGTTGGAGGTCCTGGTACATCATCTATATGCCTGTATATATGCCAAATAACCTCCTCTCGCAACGCCACTGGTATTACTATACATCCTTTGAAAAGAATGACATGCCCCCACCTTATTAATATCCATCATGAGCATGCCCTGTAGAAATATAACCACTTAGGGTCTCATTGATGGTATCCCCAAGTTGTGCCTCTATGAATTTTCGTAATATAGTTGGGGTGAAAACCATAAAATTAAGGTAACCTTCTTCATCTACATTAATAAATAATATCTATATCGAGGCTAGCTGCTCTGATTCCTTGTTCAGAAACTATGAAATGGATCTCTTATTAAGAGCATCTTCCACCACGTTTCCCTTATCAGAAGTAAATAAAATCTAAAATTAATAGTCATTGAGAAACTCTATCCATCTCCTATATATCTTGTTAATATCTTTATGAGAAAAGATATATTTGATACTCTTTTGATCATAGTTGATGACAAACTGCTTTCCCATGAGGTAGTGTCACCACATATTTAATGCGAAAAATACCCCTGCTAACTCAAGATTCAAGGATCAAATAGTTCTATTAATATGGTCTCAACTGGAATAAACCATATAAAATCACATATTTCTTAGACATTAGGACACAACCCAGCCTAGTCTCTGATACATCACATAACACTACATAATCAACACCCTTATCTAGAAATTTCATGATGGGAGTGCTCGTCATCCTTTTCCTCATCTCTCAAAAGCACTATCAGCACTTTTATATGGATGTGAAAGGCTTCATCATTCGATTAAATGTAGTCATTGGGGATTAAACTCTATATAATTAAGGTATGGACCTCTGATATTAACCTTCTAATTCAAGTAATTTCTATAGATCAGTAACACTCTTTGGTGGATCTTGAGAAAGAATTTCCTCAACCTTCACTAGATCCACTACAACTCCAACCTCTAAGAAGATTTGTACAACAAAATGGTCCTCTTGAATCCAACACTGGAAATTAGAGAGATTCTCATAATGTTAGTTCTCTTAGAGTGTGTCTAGGACTATCATTAAGTGTCGCGTGTGTTCATCCTTAGACACTGAATACACTATGATGTCGTCGATGAAGACTACCATGAACCGATCAAAGTAGAAATAAAAGATCCATTTCATGTGTCCCATGAACACTTCTAGGGTGTTTATCATGCTTAATTGAATCACCAAGTACTCATATTGATTGTAACAACATCTAAAGGTTATATTTTGTATATCATCATCTCTTACTCACAACTGGTGATAGCTTGATCTCAGGTCAATATTTGAGAACCATTAAGCCCCTTTAAACTAATCAAAGGGGTAATTTATCCTTACTAGTGGATACTTGTTCTTAAAGATAAATATTTTTAACCATAATTAATCTACATATAACCTAATTCTTCCATCTTCCTTCTTTGAAAGTAAAACTAGGGCTTCATAGGGAGAAACACTAGGTCTCACGAAGTCCTCCCTCTACAAGCCCTCCAATTGTATCCTCAGATCATGAAACTCTAAAATATCTATCTAATATGTTGGTGAAGATATTGGTATCATCCTAGGGTAAAGATAAATGTAGAAGTCTACCTTCTTATGGAGAGGTAAGTTTGGAACATCTTCTATAAATATGTTATCATACTCCACCACCACTACAGAAAATTGAAGACTCATAACATCCACTACACTAAGGGTCATTCTAACCAACCGATGAGTAATTATTTGCACCCTCCTACACATGATTCCATCCTACACTGCCTTGATTTCCATTTCCCCCAACAAAGGAAGAGTTTGTCCCATCATAGTGGACACACCACACTCTTCGCCTAAAATAGTCAATCAGATCTTGAACTATGGATAACCAGTTCATACCAGGAATGACACAGTAAGGCCTTGATGCCACTACCAATAGATTCTAACCAAAACTATCACCTCCAATAGTTAGTTCACATTGTTGGAACCAGTGTGTGATCATCGAGTGTCTTCCAGTATGAGTCTTTATGAGTTAGGTTTGTGTCAATGGTTCAACCCGAATCTCTGAGTCTTGAACAAGATTTGTGGTGAGAAAAGAATGACTAGAACCTGTATCAATCAATAATGTATCAAATGTATGAAATACAAAAATCATACCTCATATCATCCCTAGATCATCAGGGTCATATGCCTTTGTATCATGCAACTAGCCTCATCCCTATCCACCAGTTCCCTAAGCCGGGCATGGACCACTATGGGTACTGGTGGTAATAGGTCAAACCTCTAACCAACTTCTTCTAACCTACATAATCTTAGGACACATATGCCTACCTAAATACCACCCTAAACTTGTCATTGTCTTACTCTAGGCAGTCCCTCAACCATCTCTTTGTTATCTATACAACGGGTCGACAAATGTCCTTCCAGATATCCTGGAATGTCGCATGTGAAACATCGTCTATCCCTTTGCTGATTCAACCCACCAAGGGAGTCATTAACCACTATCTTTGTATCCTCATATCGCCTCCTCAAGTACCTCACCTACTTATATCCCTATGACTATCATCACCTACCTTTCAATGAGATCTCAGCTACTAGATACCCACTTCTAGCTCCCACAACTATTGTCTTCTCTACAAGAAAACATTACACTTAGTAGGATCACTCAAGTACCCATGAATAAGTAGAAATGTTAAGGTATAAAATTGTTTCCCTAATATCCTAGCATAATCCATGATCGAATATCTGAGCCCTGATCAAATGTTTGTACGGCCTACCATCTCAATGAATAGTGTAATTCATTTTATTTTTATAAATATAATAGATTTCCCTAAATACATGTATAATGAGTATATATGGTATTTATATCATAGTTAAAATTATTTATATGATGTAACCATGGTAAAAGAAAAAGCAATGAAAATAAAAAACAAAAACATACATGAAAAACAAAGCATTTATTTCTCGAAACAATATTTTAACACAAAATGTTAATAAATGGGTAATAAAATGTCATAAATAAATCATATATGGTAGGACATAAATTAGTATGGTTCTTTAATAGATTAATAATAAATATATATTTATTATATATGAAGTTTGAATGTGTATGATTAAATTTGATACTTAAGGTTATGGAGTTACGTCTCACTTATATTTTTGTGGGACACATGTTGTATTCACCACTTGTTTCTTTTGTATGGTGTTTATACTATCCATGAACGTCTTTCATGATTATTATCATGAAAATTAGGGGATATATATAACCATTTAATATTATTTCTTTCATAGGTTGGATTATTCAAACATTACCAAAGTAGTATGGGTTTTATAATACCGTCTCATCATTTATCAGAATTGTTTAAGATTATGCTTCTAATGATGAAATGTTGTGATCTATCTCTAATGAAACTAATTTATTTTCTCATTCTATATTTATTTCTATATAGTACATTTTTACCTTTAATTTTTTCACTTTTATGTACTCAATATTCAAAAAGAATTTTTTTATGAAAAATCAACTTCATTTCTCTCTTCGGTCGAAAATCCTTTTTTATCCTTGTCCATGTTTTATAAAGATGTTTTAAAGACATATTTTACAATTCTCAAATGAATTTTTAAATAAATTTTTATCCTTATTTTAATTTTTTACAATTTTTTAAATAGAATTATTCTTATGGTTTTATGAATAAGGAAATTTTGAATTTTTATTGAAAATTTGATTTAAATCGTCGCTTTAACATGTGTGGAATGAATGTTATTTCCCATAGTCTTCGTAGATAAATGATTTAAAACATACATTAAATTTTTCCATGGTTATTTCCATGTAAATGTTTTCACTAATATTTCATAAATTTTTAGATTTTAAATATGTGTTTCAAATTTGAAAGGTTATCTTACTCAAGTAATTCTCCAAGTGATCTTCTAAAATCATTTTCTATCTAATATGACATACTTTGATGTTACATAAGATTTAATAAAGATATGATCCGATGATACCATCCTTGTTATTTCTTTTTATGGTTTATGATTATGTTTATAGGATGTTTATAAATCACATTTCTCTTCAATGACTATGTGTATGCCACAAATCAATGTATTATTCTAATGATATACTCTCATGGATTACGTTTTTTTATTATTTTATGATTAATGTCCTATGAATAAAAAATATTTATTCCATGAATCAATTTTATGATCTATGATATGTATGGAATTGTTTTTGAATGTTATTTTCATGTTCTCAAACACTTATTCTGATGTTATATTGGCATATCCCTTGTTTACCCTTACTGAGAATCTGATTTCACCCTTTCTTTTGTTTCCTTTCCACAGGTTATGAAGAAAGTTTTTAATTATGGTATTTCTAATAAGGTTTCTAGTTGTGAATAACTTAGTGGGAGATAATGTAGTTCAACTATGAACCAGAAATTTAGGTGTCCATGATTCCAAAGGCATTAGACCTATATGATTCTTACATGGATCCCTATGTTATGTAATAAATATTAATCTATTAATATTTCACATCTATATATGGAAATTTTGGGTCACAATAGTTGGTATTAGAGAATATTTTAGTTATCCTTTGGAAACATGGATGAGAAAACTTTAGTGAGAACCCTTGCGATAAGTCAGAGAATAGAAAAATTTCCTAGAATTTTAGTGAATGATAGAAAATTTTGCCTTAAAAAAACACATCCAAATTTGGATACTAAAAGTTGATGTGGCATGGGTATGGGTTTACCTAAATAAAAATACTCTAAAAAGGATTCATTGGTATTTGACTCGATGAACCCCCTAATGAATGACAACATTCCTTACTATACACCTGATTTGACATTTCTTGAGGATATTTTTTGAAAATTTTCAAACTCTTTATAAACCATTATAAAGGATATGACTAGGTAATGACCCTAAATAACCTTGTATAAACCTAAGGTGTCTTATATTGAAAATAATGTGTTGTGATTTGTACATCCTATGAAGGATTTTCCAGGATTATTCACTCTGACTCATGATGCTTGATGGTTATGCTCGCCATCTTGGTTTTAAAAATGGATTGAATATAAAATAATAAATAGGGGGTGGTGGAAGGAATGCCAAAATATTGAAGTATATTATTTGATAATTATTTATATAAATTCCATCATATCATTCAGATAATATCGTAAATTTAGTTTCTTTCCTCAATGAATATATGTTGAATTACTAGTGACAACCCTTAATGGTATGATGATCGCATATCAATCTTATGATTCTTCTATAATTGAATGTTTTTGAAATGTTCTTCCTAAAAATATCTTTATTCTCCATCTGGTAGAATTTGATGTTATCTTAAGAATTTATTGGCTTTTTCAACATAAATCCTATATCAATTGCTGAGGAATGGAATTAATTTTCAATATTCCAAACCAACATAAGATAAACTATAAATGAGATAATACATATTAAATTCTGATCAAATAACATCAATTTTATGGGTATTAATTCCTATTAAAAAGGGTATTTTATCATAGATGGTTAGGGAGAAACTAAGCATCAATGGTGTGATTATTGTAAGGGACTTTGTGGATGTCTTTAGATAATATTTGACAGGTTTTCCACCAAATCATGAAGTCGAGTCCTAAATATAATTCATACAGATTGATTATCTTATTTAAAATACTCCCTATCAAATATCACTAATTCAGTTATAGGAATTGAAGAAGAAACTCTAGGATAATCTTAACAAGGGATTCATTCATCCTACTCTATCACTATGAAGTGCCTATATTTTTTTTATGAATAAATATGGACTGATGTAAATCTTTATTGATTATTAGGAACTGAAACATATTACAATTAAGAACATATATCATATACCTCATATTGATGACTTGTTTGTTCAACTGCATTAATCTCAATACTTTTCCAATATTGACCTTCATTTTGGATATCATTAATTGAGAGTCAAGAAGTAGGATATACCCATGAAATCATTTACATAAGTTATGAAAACTATGAATATAGAGTGATTTCATTTGGTCTTACTATTTCCCCCTCTATCTTCATAGATTTAATGAATAGAGTCTTTAGAGATTACCTTAATCAGTTAGTGGTAGCCTTTATAGATGATATTAGTATCTATTCAAAGAGAAATAAATATCATGAAGATAACACGTGAATTTTACTAAACACCCTAATGAAGGAGAATCTATATGAAAATTTTACCATGAGTTAATTTTGGATGAATAAAGTTTAAATTTTTAGACTTATAATCTCAATAGAGGGTATATCATTGGTTCCATCAAAGATGGAGGATATTGAAGGCTAAAAATGACCAACCATTGTGAATGAGATCAATAGTTTTCTTGGTTTGGTATGATATTATAGAAACTTTGTCTAAAAATTCTCAAGAACATCCAATAAACTTTCCAAATTTACTTAGAATGGAGTCATCCTCAATTGGAAAGATGAATGTGAGGAAAATATAAAACAACTAAAGAAAAGGATTGTCATTGCACCTATGCTTACATTAACATATAGAGAATAATGTTTTGTTATCTATATTGACACATCATAGAAGGTGTTGGGAATTTTCTCATAATGAATGATAAGGCGATAGCATATGCCTCCAGATAATTGAAGGTCTAGGAAAAAAATTACCCAACTCATGATTTGGAATTAGTTGTTGTAATTTTTTCACAAATGATATGGAGGCATTATTATTATGGATAACATTGTGATATATATACTCATCATAAAATTTTAAAGAATATATTCACATAGAAGGAGTTGAAAATTATCCCGATCATAGTTAGAATATATTAAGGATTATGAACATCTGATACATTACCACACTAGAAAAGAAAACAATGTACAAGACAATTTGAGTCAAAAGGCTCATGCTAGCTCATCCATTGTATGGATAAAAAAATATCCCATATTAATGGAATTATAATGGATGGATCAAGAAATCTTGAATGAAGGTGAAAAATATTATCTTTCTTAAATGATTTTTCTACCATCTATATAATTGAAGATTAATAAGGCACGAAAGGAAGATGAAAACATAAAGAATAAGGTTAGAAATGTTCTTGAGTTTAACCATGGTTATGATTCAATAATAAGGTTTTGGTCCTATATATGTATTCCATCAATACCATATTTGAAGATGGGTATGTTGGAGGAGGATTACAATTCATCATTATCTATTCATCTGGGAAGTACAATGGTTTATAGATATTTGACCGAGTATTTATGGTGGAATGGAATAATGGGAGATATAATATAGTTTTCATCTCGATGCTTTGTATGTTAGTAATTTATGTCTTAGAGAAAAATATTTAATGGGATGTTACAAACATTACCCATAGCAGAATGTAAATATGGAAAAATAACCATGGATTTTTTCATCAAGAACCTCAAAACATCTAGAGGACACAATTTTGTATGGGTTGTAGTCGATCAGCTTAAAACTCATCACACTTCGTTGAAATTAGAGATGATTTATCTTTGGATCATATTTTTAGGATATAAATTAATTAATTTTCATGATTTCAAGGTGTACAAAATTCCATTATATCTAATAGGGATCCATGATTTACCTCAAATATTTGGAGATGTCTTCAGTAGTCTCTACATATGGAGGTGAGTTTCAGCACTGCGTATTATCTTCATAAAAATGCTCATTCTGAGAGAGTAATTAAAAACCTCTATAATATTTTGATATCTTATTATATAGAGTTTAATGGTTGTTGGTATCAAAAACATAATATATTTTAGTTTTCATATAATAATAACATTCATTCATAAATTCAAATTTCTCCTTATGAATCCCTCTATAGAAATAAAGGTAGAACTCAAACATGATAGGATGAAGTTAGAGAATGAAATATATTGGGTCCTGAGATAACTGAGGAAATGGAATAGAAAGTAATATCCATTCAACAGTACATCAAGGCAGTTCGTAGTTTATAGAAAAAATATGATGATAATCATCAGCATTATCTAGTATTTGAAGATGGTTAGAAGGTATTTTCAATGATTTATAAACATATGAAGGTAATTAGATTCAATAATAATATAATGATTTTCCTAAATTGTATTGATACTTTTGAGAATCTTGGCTAAGTAGGGATGGATTATTCTCACTTAGTTCTCCCATCCAACCTCTATCAAGTTCACAATGTGTTCCATTTATCTCTCATGTGGACGTACATTTCTAATCCTTCATATGTACTAAACTAAAATTCTGTACCAATTGAGCATTATTTTTCTTATAAGTAATAACCAGTGGAGATTCTAGATCATAGAGGGAAAATTCTATGAAATAAGACTACTCACATGGTATAAGTTTTTTGGTGAAATAACCAATTTTAGGAAGCTATATAAATACATGAGGATATAATGGGGTGGAAGTACCCTTAGTTGTGTGTATCAATGTGAATGAATTTTGAGGTTGAATATATTTTTAATGGTTGTAGAATATAACACCCTGATATTTTATGAATTGTTTTTTTCAAATAAATTAAATTTTTATGGATTACATTACACACCATGATGAGCTTTAACAAACTGTAATATACTATTCATATTATTATTAAAAAATTACCATTATAACCTATTAATTTAATATGTCAGAAAGAATATGAATAACTACATTTTTTAAATAACATATAATTTTTATATATATAGAAAGAATATTGATAAAAAATAATTAATTTTTAATAATGTCATTATATGATTCGAAAAAAAAATTCTCAAAAATAGTTTTCATTTAATCTTGTGAATAGATAATAAAATTAATTTTTGGAACTTTTAGTTGAAAAATAAACATCATTGTTAAAATCCAAATGTAAAAATTATATTATAGTGTTTTGTATTTTAAATTTTAGGAAAATATTAATTTTTAAATGAATAGTGAAAAAAACATAATTTTATTTAAAATTTCATTTTTGTAATGAATTTATAAAGTAAATTTTGTTTTAAAATGGCTTAAATGTAAAATGTGTTCAATTATATTATTATTATTCCAATTTATATCATTCTAATCAAATTCATATTGAATTTTTATATAAAAGTTTTTTATGCCTATGAAAAGTTTTTTCTTTTGAAAATTATTTTTCATCGCGTCTACAGATTTACTTTTAAATTTAATTCTAACACTAATGTGATTTAAATTTGATAAAATGGGTTCTATATTTGGAAACATATTAATTAATAGTATTTAATATGTCTAACTTAATTTTTATTCATACGTAATAGTAAAAACAATAACAATTAATTAATGTGGTTATCGTTAAAATGGGTTTAACAAGGGTTAAACTAAAAAGATGAGGGTTATAATGATCTAAAAACCTATCAAATTAATATTTTATGGACATATTTTAACCATATATCATCTAAGATTATATAATGATCCATTTTTTATCCTTTTTTTATTGTAAAAAATGTGTATAAATTTTTATTTCAAAATTACTATGTATGTCCTCTTCCCCACTTATAAAAGGGAACACCCTCTCCTCTCCTCTTCAAACTCCCAAAGAATTTTTCATTGCAATACCTAAAAAAATATATTAATTAATTCTATTTAAACTTCCTATATTAATTATCATTATGATGAAAACCATCTAATAATTCATTTGGTGCTAACCTGAGGAGGTTATCTAAAGAAGAGGTGTTTTTCTTAACCAGAGTTTTTTATTTTATTTATCATTCCACCTCCATAAAATATTATTAAATTATAATTTTATAATAAATTAATTATATCCCATATACTAATATATTATTAGGTTAATTGAATAACCTATATCTATTTCCTCCTCCATCAAATGGGAAATGAACCTGTCGATCGTATATAAAGTGGACTACCGCCTCTCGAACCGATGTAATTTTTTTTTCATCTCTACCTTTCATGGATGGATATAATAATGGATTTAAAATATTTATATGATATTTATTAAATAATTATACTTCTGGAAATATAATATTACAAATATCTTTTTACCTTCCAATTGGTTGAAAAATTATAACATTGCTCGTGTGTACGTGTGGACTATCGCCTCCATGAAGTGATGTGACACATTTTTCATTTATTTGAATTGAATGTTATTGAGTTAATATTTAATGAATATATATAATATATATGATTTAGAAATTATTATTAAGATATTAATTATTATTTACATTTATTTCATTAAATATATTGAGAAAATGGTAATATTGTTCATGCATACATATGGCCTACAGTCTCTATAAACGACCTAATTAATTTTATATATATAAAATTAATGGATTACTCTACATAAATTTACAATTAATATATATTATATTTATATCATGTTTCTATTTATTTATATTTTTTAAATATGATAAAAGTAAAATGAACTAAAATACCTAACCAAAACATACATGAAAAACAAAGAAATTATTACCTGAAATGTTGTTTTAATATGGAATTTTTATACAAACAGGTAAAACATTGTCATAAGTAAATCATATATGGTATGATATATATGATTATGGTTCTGGAATATATATAAAATAAACCTTTTATTATTATATAGTATAGTTTTATGTTTACAATGAAATTCAAGACTTGAGGTAAGGGATATTCATCTCAGTTTTTTTTCTTCTGAGACACATCCCATATTCATCACTTCTTCCTTTTCTGTGGTTTATATACTACATGGAAATGTATTTTATGATTATTAACATGAAAATTTTGGGATATAAATATCTTTCTCAGGTTATTTATTTCATGGGGATTATGGTTCAAACATACAAAAGTGGTAAAGGATTTATGATACAACCTCATTGTTTATTAGGATGGTTTATGGTTATGCTTCTGATTATGAAATATTGTGATAAATATCTCAAGAAAATAATGTATTATCTTATCCTATGTTAATTTATATAGATTAATTGTTTCCATTTCATTTCAATATTTTTATGTACTTAAGATACCAAAATAATGTTTTTATAAAAAATTAACTTTATTTATCTCTTAAGTCAAAAAAATATTTTCCTTCCATGACAATGTTTTCTAAAAATGTTTTAAAGAATATTTTTATTATTATCTAATTATTATTTAAATAAATTTTATAAATTTTATAAATTTTTTCAAATTTTTTAAGAGGAATACACTTTTAATTTTTTAAATAAAGAACTTTTTACTTTTTATCAAAAAAATGAAAGTAATATTAAATTTAACTTGTATGACATGAATGGTATTTCAAATTTTTATGAATGTTAAATGATTTAAAACATACTTTAGAAGTATAAATGGTTATTTTCAAATAAAAATTTTATGTTTATGTTTAAAATATTTTTATTAATCGTATTTCTTTTAAATATATTATGGTATGATGAGTTGATGAAGTTCATATAAAACATGTTTCCTTCAATTGGTTAGGATAAGATAAATGTGTTACGATATCATGGAACACATATATACAGTTTTTATTATGTGATGGTTGTGACCTATATATACCTCCAATGCATTGGGTAATGATTAATCTTCTATGAGCTCAATTAGTACATGAGATGTTATCCCAATACAAAAATATGGTACATGGGAAGTTATCCCACATGCAAAAGAAGTTATAAGAGAGGTTATCCTAAGAGGGAATAAAGTACATGGATGGTTATCCCAATTCTAACATTTTATTAATGTATTGGTGGGTATCCTTGACATATGATTTTATATGATTATGTGTATTCCAAAAAAAACTATGTATTCTTCCAAGGTTATAATCTCATGGATTGTTTGTTATTATTATTTTATGAATCATGTCTTATAAAATATCATGATTTATTCCATGACTCAATTTTATTATTTATTATATGTTCGGTGTGGTTTTTGAATGTTATTATCCTATTATCAGGCACTAATGCTCATTTTATATTAATATCCCCCTTGTTTACCCTTAATAATCATCTAAGATCACCCTTTAAAATGTTTCCGTTCCACCATGTTATGAAAAAATGTATTATGTATGAAATTTTGTAGAAGGATCTATTTATGAATAACATAGTAGGAGATAATGTAGTTCACTTGTGAAATAGTTTTTTGTGCATCAATGTTTCCAAATGCACGAGACCTATATGATTTTGTAGTGAATTGTTATGTTATATAAGTAATATTGATCTATTATGATGTAATATCCATGTATGAAAAGTGTGGGTATCTATAATGTTATTTGAATCATAACCATACTATTCAATTCATAGTAGTTTTTAGTTAGTGTGGTGTAATCCAAGGATAGGTACATCATGTCAATGCCTAGTAGTATATGCCCCACAATACAACCTAAGAACCCAGGTTGTCATAAAGATAACTAAGGGAGGTTAGGAAACATTTTAAAACACAAAAATCACATATAAATAACATTTCACAAGTAAATTTATCACAAAATCAATACATCCCCTCACCTCCATACACCCTTTAACAAGAATCCCCTCTTTATTCACATATGTATAAAACCATAATCAATTTAATATCAAAATATACATAAAACCATGTAAATAATTTTGAAATGGGGCTTAAACTAACAGTGTATCTTTTGTTATAAAAAAAATTAATACAATATGGAATACATTTCATTATTTTTTGTTATTCTTTGTGTCTGTATAGGAATTTAAAATTCAGAGGAATTCGGAATTTTTGTTCGGTGGATGAGATGAATTTTTTACCAGTATTTGGAATGAAATTTTGAGAGTTGAAACACCTTAATGTTATTTTTTAGAATAGGAATGGGGCTTAGAAGGTAGCTTTACTGCTCAGGTAAGTCATGAAAGCTTTATGTTAAGATTTTATAGTTTTAGAGGATTATGTCCATGGTGCATGGTTTAGTGTGCATAGTTTAATAAAAACCAGGCGACACCCTAAGTGTGTGGAGGTTTGATTTCATGTTTTATAGAATATGGTTTTAGAGCTAGGTTATCACATAGTATTTAGAAAACTTTGTGGATTCAATGGTAAATTACGTAGATTAGATTGGGTTGCAGGCTTGGTACTGGGTCCAAATAGAATATGTGAAAGATTGTAGATTGAGACAGTTCCAATTCACAAGGTTGGAATATTGTTTAGAAAACCATGAGGCCAAGAATTAAATCTCCTTAAAAGTGTATTTTTATCCTTTTAACCCTATGAAAATTAAATTGGGGTAGCCACATTTCTTCCTCTAATCCTTACATGTGATCTTGAAAATCCCCACCATTAACTACCTTATCCCCACTTTGGGTAGGGGTGATTTTGGATGTGTTTATCATTAATTATTAGTATGTATCACCCTCTTATTAACACTATTGATTTATTTATTTAACTTTTTCTAATTTTCCTTTCTACAGTTTAGGATTTTATTGGAAATTTCACCTGATCATTGTGAAAGCACCTTATTCTAATGGTGTTTCCCATTTGTTTGTGATGAGGGCATCTTGAGAAACCATTTTAACCTAGTAACACAACATTTCTTCAAGGTGTGATGGTTTCATGATGTTTCCTAGGTTATTCCATAAATTTAAATTACTAAGAAAAGAGGTCTTTAACAATGATGGCATTTATCAGTGCTATAAAAATGTGTAGATAAAGGGTAACCTTTATTATCACATTTTGGTAGCGCTCATAAATGGTACCCCATATCAAAATAGTATTTTTATCGATAACAGTGGGTACCATTTATCAACTCTTTATTTTTAGTGTTTATAAATGGTAGAATTTATCGCCACTCTTGTAGCACTAATAAAGGTTTAGAAAAAATGAAATAATTAAAGAGATAAAAATTTAAAAAAATACTATCACTTTTATTAGTTAAATAATTTTTGATAAAAATGAATAAATTGAACATATATATATATATAAATTATAAAAATTAATAAATATTATATTTTAGAAATGAAAATATCTATAACGAGAAAAATTAAATAAATTAAAAACTAAAAATCATTAAATTAAGAAAAATATTAAATATTTTATTATTAAATAACTATTGGAAAAATGAATAAATTTAATAAACATATATATAGATTATAAATTTTAATAAATATTATATATAAAATATAGATATATAAAATGAATAAATTTTAATAATTAAACTATAAAATAATGAATAAATTGTAATGATTAAACTAAAAAATTAAAAATGAATAAATTGAAAAAAAAAATTAACAAATTATTAATGAAGAAATTATTAATAAAAATGAATGAGAATAATATATATATATATTTATTTATTTATTTTAATTATAAATAGTAATAAATAATATATATTATATATAAATATTTTGAAAATGAATAAAATATAATAAATAAAAACATATTAATGTCTTATTCATTTTTATTGTTTTCTGATTTTTTTAATTTAACATATATAAAACATGTGTTACATTTATTTCACATACATATATGTAATATATTCATTTTTTATATACAATTGACACACACACAAATATTTACACAATTAATGAAATCTCATATAGAAACACATGCACCTAATATATATGTAATTTATACAAATTTTAGTATATTTTAAAATTTCATTATAACATGATATATTTAATATATTATGTTTTTAATTGGTCAATTCTATTTATTAATTTTAAATATTTTTACAATTAGTTATTATTTATTCATTTTTAATTTTTTTGGTTTTTAATTTTTTATTTTTTATTTTATATATGAATTTAATCATTTTATATTATTTATTTACTATGTTTTAATATTTTTAATATGTATCAATCTTTACTTCAATATATATATATATATCCATATTTTTTTAATAAATTATATTTAATTATTAAGACTTACCCATCTTTACAATATTTTTAAAGTGTACTCATTTTTTATTATTCAATTTCACTAATTTTTAAAATCCATGTATTTAAGATTATATATTCATTGATAATTTTAAAAATAATTTTTTAAATGAATATTGATAAAATAATATATTTATAAATTTATAAATTTATAATTATTATAAATAAATAAATATTAATTTCTAACAAAGTATTTATATAATTTTAAAAAATTAATAATATATATTTAGATAATTATAAAATTATAATAAATTTATTTAAATAATGAATATAGTATATTTAAATTTATAATAAATTTATTTATATAAAGATATTTGTTGAGGCTAAAATCTCAGTTTATTTGGGGAAAGGGGCTACATTACAAAGAAAAATAGGCAGCATACAATGCGGGGATGTACTCGATGAGACTCAAACTAGAGGCCCCATCGAGAACTATAGGTGTAGCTACCACTCAACTGCATCTTTGAGGGCTATATATATATAAATATATATATTAAAGTATTATTCATTTATTTATAAATTTATAATTATTTATTTAAATAATTAATAAATTATAATAAATATATTTAAATAGTGAATATATTTATATTTGTATATATTTATTAAATATATTTATATTTATATAAATATTTACAATGATATCAACATATTTATAATTATAAAATTATAATAAATATATTTAAATAATGAATATATTTAATATATTTATATTTATACATATTTACTAAATATATATATATAATTATATAAATATATATAATGATACAAATATATATATAATTATAAATATATTTATAATTATGTATTTTTTATATTTATAATATTATATATTTATAATTATACATAAAAAATATATAATTTTTTAATAAATTATTAATGTAATTATAAATACATATTTATACACTTAAATAATTCTAAAATTATAATAAACAAATATATAATTATATAAATATATTTACATATTTTTTTATTTATAATTATTATTATAAATCATTTATTAGTGGTAAATTTTTACAGCTAATAAAGGTTCCATTTATCGGTTTTTATAGCTGATAAATATAGAGCTTTATCAGTGTGAAACAAGCACAGATAAAGATTTCTTTTATCAGTGTTTAATATTAGAGCACTGATAAAAGGGATCCATTTCAATGTTTTTTTGCAATAGATGATATAAGTTTCCCTGATCTATTTAAAATAACCTTAACCATGACTCATTCAGTCATGATTCTCAATCTCTTATGAAACACCCCTACAACCAACACTACTTCCCTACATTCTCTCAGATGAATCATGGATAAAATCCATGGTATGTTATTTTCTTTTATTCCTATCTCATTTTTTGGTTTTTTGGGTTCTATGGTTTGTGATTATTTATTGAATTGACCATGAAAAACCCTAAATCTCATCTCTCTCACTCACTCACTTACCAATACCTACACAATACCACACTGACTCTATAAAATCATTTGAGCTTCATATGAGATAACTAAAAACTGCAACTCAATCCTTTTATGTAACTGATGGTGATTTTCTTGATATTTCTGTTATATTATTTCTTGTTATATTTTATATAGTATGGATTTTCATGTTTTCAATCTTGTTTTCATAGTATGGCATGCACATGGAGATGAAAAAAAATACGACAATAATTATAATTATAAATATATGTGTGTCTATTGAACAAATCATCTTCATAAAATTTAAAATAATGATTGGTGTCGATTTTCACTTAATTAATATTTTATGTTTAGTGACACATAAGTGATGTATATGAATAAATAAATGGGGTTTTTTCCAATGTCATGAAATGATATAATTTTATGGTGGTTTCTATATGTTTTCTTTTATTTGATTATTGATTTTTTCCGTAGAAAATTTAAATAAGAAAATTAATATAATTTCATATGCTGAATATATTATTTAATAATGAGATGAGGACATACCACATGTAAGAATTATTAATGTTGTTAAGTTAAATTTGGGAGAAATTAGATAAAATTTAGGGTTTCTTAGCACTATTATATTAAAATTATGATTTTAGTAATTATTACCATAAATGAATTTATAAATATAGTATGGTTAAATGGAAAAGTGTTTGTTGGGATTAAATTGTGGTTGGTAGTATGTTGTGATGTAAATTGAATTATATTTTTGAAATGTAATATGTTAGAATCCATAGTTAAAATTTCATTTTTCATATTTTTTAATATGAGTGGGTTTAGAGTATACATGGGATAATCATAATTTTTTTAAATAACATGTGATGGTTTTTATTTTGTTTTTGAAATGAATTTGTCTTTTGTTTTTTGATCTAATTAGATGTAACAAATAGTTTCTCATTAAATATATAAATTACTTCATGATTTACTTTATGTATAAGTTTATCTATATTAATTTTACAATATTTAGATTATGTAGGATATCTAATAATTTATATGGTTTGTCTTTTAGATTATTTTTTGAAAATAGATAATTTATTGTATATTAATAATTGAAATATATTTTTCATGATTTAAATAATTCAATATTAATTTAATAACTCCATTGATAATGGTTTTAGACTATTTTTGAACATGATAAATGATAGTTAATGGTTTTAATTATGTTATATTTGATAATTCATGGGTTATATATAATTTTGATCAATTATTTTATATTACACGTACTATAATAGAAATATTTTATTGATTATCATGTTTTAAAATTCAATTAATGGATTTGATGTTTATGAATCTAGATAAGGTATAGTTTTTATATATGTATTAGATATTTTATTTTTGAGATGAAATGGTCCATAATATATATATGTTTATAAGAAAAATATATTCTTCAAGTTATTTTACTATAATCCTACATTTTTTACTGATTGGTTAACTATTTTTTCATGTCTAATAGTTTCTTATCTACAGTATTTATGTGAAAATTATTTTATTAATCGTAATATTTAACTATTTTTTATGAAATTTTCATAAATATTGACTTATAATATTTTCTTTGAATAATCACTTGATATTTTCTGAAATGATTTTTTATATACCTTTTAATGTATAGGTATAATATTTTTCTACAAGAAATACATGTGTGGGTGTGATAAAAATAATTTTTATCATATATTAGAATATTATGGGTATTATGTGGGGGATAGGTATGGTATGTTAAATTTTCAGTTATTATAGACATGTTAGTGATTCATTGAGTCCTATGGTGTGGGTCCTGTGACATTTGTGTTGTTGTTTATTCTTCATTATGGTTATTCAGATTTTAGGTCTAACTAATGTATTGTGTCGCCCATTGTGTGGTTCTTTCCTAAGGTAACCAATTATGTTAAGACATCCCCATATATAAAATTCACTTACTTGGAAAAATTCCTATGTCATATCCATTTCAGGAATTGGATGCAATAGGTACATGTGATTGTTATCCCTAAGTGATATTCTTCGATGCTAGGGTTCTGAGGATGAATCTCATGGTACATATGATGTGGTTATTTCAAAAGGGAGATAAATAATTTTTTCTCCTACTATTATTAAAATTTGATCCTCTTATTAGTAAAATGATTTAAATTTTAGGGAACAACCATAGTATAAACTTATGGCCTGATTAGTATAATTCACTAGTGTGAAATGTAGTTGGTACATTTGATTATCATGGTATTCTGGTTAGTACACAATGACTTGAATTACTTGTATATTTTTAGTGTTACTACTTTGACCATATGTTGAGTAATTTTTTTTTTGAATTTTCTATTCCTTTGGTTTCGGAAATCACAAACTCATTCTTAAATATACAATATCTAATACTGTTTTTCTAAAGAATTTTTATGATGTTTTTATAAAACATATACTTTTACAATAATTTTTCGATTACAATTATCATAATCATCTTAGAATCAAGAATAATTGAATTCGCTAGAACCAATAACAAATGAATATATATCCAAATAGGTTATCATAATTACATCCATTAGAATTACTCCTATTTTAATCCTGAATATGAAAAATGCTTTTACCATGTCCATCAGATTGAATCATGTTTTAATCCTAAATACAAAAAATATTTTATCATATTGAAACATTTTAATCTGAAACACTGTATTGAAAAAATGATTATGTGTATTTTTTTATGTAATAATTAAAATGATGTTGTGGTTTTAGTTATAAAATAATCATTCAAGTTCCAGGTTTCTAGGTCCTCCCAAAAGTTGTAGAGAAAATATGACCATTGGAGATCAAGATGACCGTTGGGATGCATACCTATAAATATATGGTCATTTAAAGATATGTGTAATGATTTTTGATATCAATTTTCATGTGTTTGTGTGTGATGTAATTTTTATCTCATTTTTCTAACGATTAAAAGCATGAATATATTTTTCGTAGAATATTGTATTGCATTAGAGATAGTCTCTTTCTTAAGGAAACCTTGTTAGGTTATCTACTTAAAAATATATTTTAATGTTTGTGCGATTACGATTTTTGTGATTATGATCTAGGTATTCTGAGGCTAGGAAGAAAGACACTAGTGCAGAAAACATTTTTTACGTCACCATTTTTTACGTCGGTTATATAAAACTGACGTCATAATATGTAAAACGAGGTTTTTTACGTCGGTTATTTAATAACCGACGTTAAAACCTGTGTTTAGTACACCTTTAACGTCGGTTATTTTTATAACCAACGTTATTAATCGTGCGGCTTCGTTTTTTATGTCGGTTATACATTAACCGTCGTAAAAAACAGAAGTGGGGGGTGTTTGTTACGTCATTTATTTAATAACCGACGTAACAAATCGACATATGTACGAGTTATTACGTCGGTTATTCAATAACCGACGTAAAAAACGCGGTTTTTGAAGGACTATTTACGTCGGTTATAAAATAACCGACGTAAAAAAAGAATCGGAGGAAGGTTTTTACGTCGATTATTCAATAACCGACGTTATAAATGTTTTTAAAAAAATTATAACGTCGGTTATTGAATAACCGACGTGATAACTCATTTAAAAATTTACCCAGACCCGTGTATTGTCATTCACGAGTTTACCTTCGACAGTCGCGACTCGTCTCTCTCGCGCGTAAACCCGAATCGGCTCATCCATTTCGTTGGTTTAGATTCGTTTTGCGATCATCGTTTCTCATATTTAATCTCCTCGGATCAATCATCTAAACTCGCAGCACTCAGGTAATCCTCCCACTCGTTCGTTTTTTTTCGCGGATAGTATATATATATGTGTTGTAATTTTTTTGTTGAAACTAGCTAAGATTCTTCGATTGCGAACCCTTTTAACTCGTTTTGGCACCATAATCTTATTTATCATCCCTAGATCTATTAGTTCGACTTGCAATATTGACTAATTTTATGATTTCACTAATTTTTCATCGTTTTCTATAAATCCCCGAGAGGGTTGGGGCGTGTCCATTTGGATGGGTTGCCCTTTTACAATTGTTACTACTTTATTCACACACAACCATGGCATAGGTGCATGGATTTGGGATCACATCACCATTTTCACCCCCTGCAAACAAAGTTTCACGAGGAGGACTCGCCAGATTTCCCCTCGGCATGTTAAAAATTTTAGATACCCTCTTTTCAGCAAGTAAAAAATTAACTAGATTTTTCTTCACTACTTATCCTAAACAAATAAAACCACCATTATTTCTAGAAACTCTACTAGATCCATTGCATACATCAACATACATATTTGGATCTGAAAGCATCCCTTAAGCCTTATGTTCGATGCTAACATCCTTTACTGATCTATAGAAAATATGATGGTCTGCTAAGCTCTCCATTTAAAAGTCAAACCCCACCAATTATTCATCCTCATCATGAGAAAATGGCACAACTTCTGAATTTCTGATTCAATCTCTTGGGTCACTGAACAAACATTAACTCCTTCAAATTTACACCTGGAATAGACAACCTAATGTCGAGTTCCTTCTCTATCTATTGAAACTCAGTTCTTACTCCACACATAAAAATATTCTTTGAATGGCCCAACTTCTTGTTATGGTAAATTTTCAGTGATTCCAGGGGGGTGGGAGTGCTATCAAGAGGGTTGGGGGGTGTCTAGGGGGGTGTCCAAGGGGGTAGGGTGTGGGGGTGGTGTCCAGGAGGGGTGGGGGGCTGTCCAGAGGGGTCGGGGGGTGTCCAGGGGGGGTTTACAAGGGGGTGGGTGGGTGTGGGGGGATGTCCAAGGGTGTGGGTGGGTGTTGGGGGGTGTCAAGGAGGGTGTCCAAGGGGGGGGGGGATGGTGTTTAGGAGGGGTGGGGGGGCTGTCCAGAGGGTTGGGGTGTCCAGGGGGGTGTCCAAGTAGGTCGGGGGTGGGGGTTGTGTCCAGGAGGGGTGGGGGTGCTTTTTAGAGGGTTCGGGGGCTGTCCAGAGGGGTCGGGGGGTGTCCAGGGTGATGTCCAAGGGGATGGGTGGGTGTGGGGGGCTGTCCAAGGGGGTGTCGGCCTGTTCAGAGGGGTCGGTGGGGTGTCCAGGGGGGTGTCCAAGGGGTTGGATGGGTGTGGGGGATGTCCAAGTGGGTGGCGGCCTCTCCAGAGGGTATTTGGGGTTGTCCGGGTCGGTGGGGGGCTGTCCAGAGGGTTGGGGGATGTCCAGGGGGGTGTCCAAGGGGGTATGGGTGGGGGGTGGTGTCCAGGAGGGGCGGGGGGCTGTCCAGAGGGGTCGGGGTGTCCAGGGGCGGTTTACAAGGGGGTGGGTGGGTGTGGGGGGCTGTCCAAGGGTGTGGGTGGGTGTTAGGGGGTGTCCAAGGGGGTGTCCAAGGGGGTAGGGGGTGGGGGTGGTGTTTAGGAGGGGTGGGGGGCGGTCCAGAGGGTTGGGGGTGTCCAGGGGGGTGTCCAAGCAGGTCGGGGGTGGGGGGTTGTGACCAGGAGGGGTGGGGGTGCTTTCTAGAGGGGTCGGGGGCTGTCTAGAGGGGTCGGGGGTGTCCAGGGTGGTTTCCAAGGGGATGGGTGGGTGTGGGGGCTGTCCAAGGGGGTGGCAGCCTGTCCAGAGGGGTCGGTGGGGTGTCCAGGGGGGTGTCCAAGGGGGTGGATGGGTGTGGGGGGCTGTACAAGTGGGTGGCGGCCTCTCCAGAGGGTATTTGGGGTTGTCCGGTGGGTGGGGGGGGCTGCCCAGAGGGTTGGGGGATGTCCAGGGGGTGTCCAAGGGGGTAGGGGGTGGGGGGTGGTGTCCAGGAGGGGTGGGGGGCTGTCCAGAGGGGTCGAGGGGTGTCCAGGGGGGTTTACAAGGGGGTGGGTGGGTGTGGGGGGCTGTCCAAGGGCGTGGGTGGGTGTTCGGGGGTGTCCAGGGGGGTGTCCAAGGGGGTAGGGGGTGGGGGTGGTGTTTAGGAGGGGTGGGGGCTGTCCAGAGCGTTGGGGGGTGTCCAGGGGTGTGTCCAAGTAGGTCGGGGGTGGGGGGTTGTGTCCATGAGGGGTGGGGGTGCTTCCTAGAGGGGTCGGGGGCTGTCCAGAGGGGTCGGGGGGTGTCCAGGGTGGTGTCCAAGGGGATGGGTGGGTGTGGGGGGCTGTCCAAGGGGGTGGCGGCCTGTCCAGAGGGGTCGGTGGGGTGTCCAGGGGGGGTGTCCAAGGGGGTGGATGGGTGTGGGGGGCTGTCCAAGTGGGTGGAGGCCTCTCCAGAGGGTATTTGGGGTTTTCCGGGTGGGTGGGGGGGTTGTCCAGAGGGTTGGGGGATGTCCAGGGGGGTGTCCAAGGGGGTAGGGGGTGGGGGGTGGTGTCCAGGAGGGGCGGGGGGCTGTCCAGAGGGGTCGGGGGTGTCCAGGGGGGGTGTTATATCTTACTATATTTTGTTTAAAAAATAATATTCAAGAATATTTTTTTAAATACACATCGATTTGTTTTATATTTCAAAATTGTTTACATTCAAATTATGATTTTTTTCATATAAACATATATTTTTCTTATCTAAAAAATATATATATTTTTGCTATTTGTTATAGGTAATAATGAGTCAAAGTTGGATTACGGCACATCGAATGAGCAATGAATATGAGGAAGGTGTTGATGCCTTTTTGGAATTTGCTAAACGAAATGTTCCAAGTAGTGACATTTTTTTTCTGTCCATGCCTGAAATGTCTGAATATGAAGAAGTTGAAATGTAGAGAGATAAAAGATCATATGATTTGTCATGGTTTCAATCCGAGTTACAACCCTTGGATTTGGCATGGTGAAACTGGACAGAATGTCACTGATGATAATGAATCGCAAGATGGTAACTCCGATGGAATTGAAGAAATGATTCACGATATTGTAGCAGAACAAATTGAGATAGAACCGACAGTTGCACGTCTATATGGTGATGCCGAAAAACCATTATATCCTGGTTGTACAGATTTTACGGTTTTGTCGGCAGTGTTAGGATTGATTAACCTGAAGGCGAAACATGGATGGAGTGACAGAAGTTTTACAGAGCTGCTACAATTGATGAAAGACATTCTTCCAAAAGATAACGATCTTCCAGATTCACATTATAAGGCCAAAAAAATATTATGCCCGATGGGATTGGGATACAGGAAAATACATGCCTCTCCGAATGACTGCATTATATATAGGAAGGAATATGAATTTCTGAAAGAGTGTCCTAAATGTGGGACATCACGGTATAAGGTGAAAGAAAAATCACAAGCTGATGTAGAGATTACAAAGCTCCCTTCAAAGGTATTTTGGTATCTTTCTACAATTCCTTGTTTCAAACGTTTATTTGCTAATTCACATGATGAAAAAAGGTAAAGATGGCATGCTGATGAGCGGGTATGTGATGGAAAAATACGTCATCCAGCTGATTGTCCACAATGGAAGAAAATTGATGCCTAGTACCCTACATTTGGAAATTAAATTAGAAATCTGAGACTAGGCTTGTGCACAGATGGAATGAATCCATACCGAACCCTCATTAGCACACATAGTTCATGGCCTGTTTTATTGGTAATTTACAACCTCTCTCATGAAGTTTGTATGTAGCGCAAATAGGTCATGTTGAGTATCATGATCTCTGGTCCAAAGCAACCTGACAATGATATTGATGTATACATGTCACCGCTGATTGATGATTTGAAACTGTTATGGGCTGATGGTATTAGGGTGTATGATTCTTATAAAATGGAATATTTTCAACTGCATGCAGTGCTTCTATTCACTATAAATGACTTCCCAGCATATAGAAATTTGTCTGGATACAGTGTTAAAGGGCATAAAGCATGTCCAATTTGCGAACAACAGACGTCATATTGTCAATTGCATCATGGGACGAAAACAGTTTACATGGGTCATCGAAAGTTTTTGCCTATGGATTACCCTTATAGAAGACTAAAAAAGGCATTCAATGGCTCACAAGAATTTGATACTGCTCTAAAACCTTTATCCCCAGATTTGTATTTTGAGAGGGTGAAAATCATTGATGTGACATTGGGAAAGACACAGAAATCTGGTAATGATATAAATATTTGGAAGAAAAGGTCAATATTTTTTGAGTTACCATATTGGAGGTATCATGAAGTCAAACATAATATTGATGTCATGCACGTGGAGAAGAATATCTGTGATTCTTTGATCGGAACATTGCTAGATATTAAAGGAAAGACAAAAGATGGGTTGAATGCAAGGTTAGACCAACTATCAATGGGAATACGTTTGGAGTTAGCTCCCACTCCTAAAGGAAGACGAACATTTCTTCCCCCGACTTTTCATACATTATCGAAGAGGGAGAAAAGTAGCTTCTGTCAGTGTCTTCATGATATCAAAGTGCCTCAAGGTTATTCTTCATATGTAAAAATTTTTGTCTCATTGAAAGACTTGAAGTTGATAGGTATGAAATCACATGATTGTCACGTCATGATGCAACAAATTCTACCAGTTGCACTGCGTGGAATATTGCCCATCCGTGTCAGAAAGACTATAATGAGTTTGTGTTATTTTTTCAATTCCATTTGTAACAAGGCGATTGATGTGAATGCTTTGAACATTTTGGAAAAGGATGCAATTTTTATACTTTGACATTTGGAAATGTATTTTCCTCCAACTTTTTTTGATATGATGGTGCATTTAATGATTCCTCTGGTTCGAGAAATAATGCTTTGTGGACCTGTATATCTTTGTTGGATGTATCCTTTTGAAAGGTATATGAAAATATTAAAGGGATATGTTAAAAATCCATATCGACCTGAAGCCTCCATTATTGAAAAGTATATTTCTGAGGAGGTAGCAGAGTTTTGTACGAGCTACTTGGATACGGCACAACACATAGGTTTGCCTCCATCTCTCCATGAACGGGTTAATAATTAGGGAAAGGGGATTCGTGGCTTGAAAGTCAAATCACTGTCAGCTGAACAGATGAAGAAGTTAGAATCATACATCTTGAATAACATAGCTGATGTTCAACCGTATATCACATTGCATATTAATGAGTTGAAACAATGTCATCCAAAGAAGAAAGAAATGTGGATTTTGAATGAGCACAACAAAACATTTTTGACATGGTTTAAAAAGACCTTGCTTGGTAGATCAGATGTATCAGAGACATTAAAATGGATTGTGGGTGGTCCATCTTTAAATGTGATAACAAGGTCCGCTTATGACATTAATGGCTATACATTTCATACGAAAGCTCAGGACAACAGAAGTGCAGTTCAGAATAGTGTTGTATTGGTGTTTGCAGAAGCAATGCATTTTTCAAGTGCTAAGGACAGAAACCCAATTTCAACATCAAGTGCATATTATGGAGTGATTGAAGACATATGAGAGGCTGATTACATTAAAATTAAAGTTCCTGTTTTTAACTGTAAATGGTTTATCGGTAACAACAGTGTCAGACACGATGAATTTGGAATGACACTTGTTAATCTGAATAGATTGGAAGACACAACTGATTCTTTTATAATGGCAACACATGCCAAACAAATTTTCTATGTAGTAGATCAATAAGATATGCAGTGGGCTGTTTTTTTACAAGGGAAAAAACAATATGTTGGTGAGGATGAATTTGATGAAGATGATGATTTATGTGAGATCCCTACTTCCATGGAAAGATTAACAGAACATAATGATGAGTATGTTGAAGACATGGTTTGTGCCATAAGGAACGATCACGACGAAGGAATTTGGGAAAACAATCGAACTGTACATTCCTAAAATTACAGGTAACACATGTTTATTTCTTGTTTACATTTAGTTTTTTCATATAATGTTAGATATTGTAAATTTTTTACTTATTAAAACATGTATCAAACCAAAATGATAAAACAATAAAAACCGTAAAGAGGAGAAGTCATGGGCGCACCAGCTGGCCGGTGGTATATCACCGGTTGGCCGGTGGTCCAGACAGCAAAGCTCTTTCTGGTCCACCGGCGGGCCGGTGATGAGCCAGCGGCCGGCCGGTGGTCCAGACAGAGAGGAAGGCTCTCTGTCTGGTCCATTGGCCGGCCGGTGGTGATCCAGTGGCCGGCCGGTGGTCCAGAAAGAGCAAGGCTGTCTAGTCCACCGGCCGGCCGGTGACACCAGGCAGTGGGCAAGTCCACTGCATGTGTCCTCCGGCTGGCTGGTGAGCTCACACCGGCTGACCGGTGGACTCAGTGAGTCCACTTTTCAGCTTTCTTGGGCCAACTCTTTGGCAAACTTTTGCCTATCAACAAAAACACTTGAAAACAAGTTAGAACATAATAAGAGTGATTGTGATCATTAAAATCCAAGAGAGAGGGGTACAACAGACTGTGTTTACCATGTTTATCATTGTTTAACATGCTTACCATATTACCAATGTTTACTATTATGTAATTTAGTACACTTTTCTATTTTCTGATTAAGTAGTATTACAATATTTGAATTTGTATATTTGTGAACTAATGTTTGTTTTTTTGATTTGAAGGTAAATGATAGATCAATCAGTTGATCAGCCACATGATTCTGGAGATGAGCATATTGGTCATACATCTGGGGAGGAACATTCACATGCTCCTATTACGAAAAAGAGTTCAAAGGTTGGTAAGAGTGGGTGCACACGTTTACCAAAATTATCACTTGCTCGTACGAAGGAGGAGAGGATAGTCGTGGAGTTTGATGATGATGATCTTCCTAGAGGTCCAAATGCTAAAGATTTTAAGGGTTTTGTAGCAACTCAGGCTAAGAGCAAAGTAAGCATTATATATGATGATTGGAGATGTTTGGATAAGGCGATAATTTCTCAGCTATGGGAGACCATTTTGGTAAGATCTTTTGCTATTGTTTGACTGTTCTTTAAATGTTTCTAGTATATATAATATTTTTAACCTTTTTTTTATCAGATGACATTTGATATTCCTGACACTGGAGGAGTCAGGAAGAAATGCTTATCGTTGGCTGCTAGGAGATGAAGGGAATTCAAATCAACCCTCTCATCTGATTTCATTTATGGTCATAGGAGTCGTGAGAATCCATGTCATATATATCCTTTTATAGATGAAGACACATGGAGACAATTTTTTGAAAGTAGATGAAAAGAATCATTTTTGGTAAGGGCAATGTAAACTTTTATAAGCTTTCTTATATAAATGATCTTATTATTGTTTTTTTATTGATTACTTATTCTTAATTTAGAGCAAATAAGGAAAGCTCATCAAGAGATCCAATCTAAAAATGTATACCCTCATAGTTTATCTCGGGGAGGGTATGCATTATTGGAAGAACAAATGATGGCAGAAAAATTTCAACAACTAAGACCTGAGTCTTCAAGCTCTGGAGAGGTGGCCCCTCCATCCCCTCCATCTAGACATGAGAAATGGAAAAGAGCTCGGAAGGGCAAAAAAGGACAATATCTTTCGGAAGAATCGAGACTCGTAGTTGAGAGGATTGTAAGATATCTATTTTATTTATTTAAGTTTACTATTTTCGTCATATATTTCCAATCATTATAGAAATTTTCAATTAATTATTACAGGACTCTCTTGAGGAGTAGAGTTCACAGGGGACATTTACACCATCTGGGAGGGATGATATTTTATCTGTGGCATTGGGAAAGCCCGAACATCCTGGCCGTGTAAGAGGATATCCGGTAGTTGTATCGGTAAGAAAAGTGTTTCCACGTTCCTCAACTTCTAACGTTGAAAGAGTTTATAAAAAAAATAGAATCCTTGGAGGATGAAGTCCATAATATTAATGCGACAATGGAGGAAAAGATTAGAGCATCGGTGCAGTTTATGTTTGCAGACTTGCAAAGACAATTTCAGGGTGCAGCTCCCACTCCACCTCTCCCAGTAGCTCCCACTCCCCCACCTCAGCCTGCGGACCCCATTTTTTGATCCTCCTCCTCCGCCGCAGCTACCTACTTATTGTGAGTTGTATTTTGATGATCCTCAACATCATATAGTTGCATATGGGATGGTATATTGTATAGGAGATACAGTTCATCATCAACAGTTAGAGGTAGAGAATCAGAGGGTCACTGTACAGGATATTATAGATAGATCAGCTCGGATACCATTACCTTCAGATGAGGTTGACGACAGTTGGACATAGTATCGGCCATTTTTTACTTTTTCCATCCAGACTTCTTCGACTCATTACCATAGAGGTATGGATGTTATATCTTTTATTTTTTAGTTTTATTAATGTTTTATCATTTGGAAACTAATATATTTTTCAATTTATTTTTACAGGAATACTTCAAAGGTAAATAAATATTGTATAGACAACAACAAAGACAGATAGCTATGACATCAGATGCAGATACTAGCAGTCTTGACAAATTGTCAAGATATTCAAATTTGTTGGCGGATCATTATGACTTTACAATGGAAGCTCATGTCTGTGGACGTGAACTAAGTGTGGGGATTATGAAAACTGATATCATGGAGTTTGTCACTGGAGATAAGTTGGGCATCAACGTGGTGGAAATTTTTATCATGTAAGTCTTAACACCTTTTCCTTGCGTTATATTTATTAAAAATGTATACTTATTTCTGCTTTGTATTAGGTATCTATATAAAATTTGTGAGAGGAATGAGCTGACAGATGTATATGGATTCGTGGACCCACAATTGATTTCCCCTGAAGCATGTGCATTGGATGAGGAACAAAGAATGATTTATATTGCTGATAGATTTGAAAAGAATGTAATCACATAGTGTTGGATGATGGCTTTTTGTGAGAGGTATAAAACACATCCCTCTCAAAGAGTTAATTATCTTTTAACATAAAAAACCAATAACGTTAAATTTCCTTTTATCAGGGATCATTGGATGTTAGGGGTTTTTTGCCCTAGGGAGAAAGCACTTTATTGCATATGCTCTCTCCATGATGATGTGCGAGAAAGTTTTAAGAATATATTGGAAACGTAAGTTTCAATTTCACAATAGTTTTATATATTATAATGAAATTTAAATTTACCCCATTCGTATTATTTTCTAACAGGGCATGGGTCCACTTTCGAAAAAGAGCAAAGAAAAGGAATTTCAAGATCAAATATGTACATGCGAAGGTAAATATCCATTTATAATTTGTACATTTTGATTTATTACATAAAAATAATATATTGAATTTACACTCATTCAAACATAAATTTCATGAGCAACAAGGCATCATCAAATGCGGATATTACATGTTAAGATTTATGTATGAAATAATAACAACTGGGACAGTTCTGAGTTTTGAACTGGTAAGATTTCCTCTTTCTCGTAATATTTCAATTTGATTTATTCATTATACACGTTGACTACTATCCTTTTCATTTGTAGATTTTTGATGACCCTCAACCCTTTACTGCTGAAGATATCAAACACTTACAAGTGGAGTGGTCAAATTATTTTACAGGTTTGATTGACTTTTAGTTGTTTGTAATGTAAAATGTAATTTTGAATATTGTCAATGTAATTGTGTATTTCGTAGTCGTTTAGGTTGGATTTAGTTTTTTTTTGAAGTTGACAGTGTATGTTTTGAATGTTATATAAGTGAATGTTTAATTTTTCTCTACTTCTTGTTTTGGTCTACTGTTGATGGTTTTTCTGGTCTGGATTTTGGTATGGGGGGAGTGGTTCCAAGGGGGTGGGTGGGTGTTTCGGGGGTGTCCAAGGGATATGGGAGGGGTTTCCAAGGTGTGTTTGGGGCTGTCCTAGGGGTCGGGGGGGGTGTAAATGAGGGTGGGGGGTGTCCAAGGGGTGGGGGTGTCCAAGGGATATGGGAGGGGTGTCCAAGGTGTGTTTGGGGCTGTCCAAGGGGTCGGTTGGGTGTAAATGAGGGTGGAGGGGGGGGGGATGTCCAAGGGGTGGGGGTGTCCAAGTGGTGGGGGGTTTCAAAGGGATATAGGAGGGGTGTCCAAGGGGTGTATGGGGCTGTCCAAGGGGATGGGGGGGGGGGGGGGGTTCCAAGGGGTCGGGGGGGGGGTGTCCAGGGGGTGGGGGGCTGTCCAAGGGGTGGGGGGTGTCCAAGGGGTGGGGGGTGTCCAAGGGATATGGGAGGGGTGTCCAAGGGGTGTTTGGGGCTGTCTTAGTGTTCGGGGGTGTAAATGAGGGTGGGGGGCTGTCGAAGGGGTGGGGGTGTCCAAGGGGTGGGGGGGTGTCCAAGGGATATGGGAGTGGTGTCCAAGGTGTCTGGGAGTTCTATCCAATGGGCCGGTTGGGTGTAAATGAGGGTGGGGGGCTTTCCAGGGGGTGGGGGGTGTCCAAGGCGTGGGGGGGTGTCCAAGGGATATGGGAGGGGTGTCCAAGGGGTTTTTGGGGCTGTCCAAGGGCTCGGGGGGGGGGGTGTCTAGGGGTCGGGGGTGTCCAAGGGGTCTGGGAGGGCTGTCAAGGTGTGGGGGGGGGGGTGTCCAATGGGTGTTTGAGGCTGTACTAGGGGTCTTGGGGGTGTAAATGAGGGTGGGGGGGGGGGTTGTCCAAGGGGTGGGGGTGTCCAAGGGGTGGGGGGTGTCCAAGGGATATGGGAGGGGTGTCTAATGGGTGTTTGAGGCTGTACTAGGGGTCGTGGGGGTGTAAATGAGGGTAGGGGGGCTATCCAAGGGGTGGGGGGTGTCCAAGGGTTGTGGTGGGGCTCCAATGTGGTGGGGGAGGGCTGGCCATGTTGTTAGGTGGGTATAAACGAGGGTGGGGTTCAGTTGGGGCTTGGGGGAGGGCTGGCATGGTTATTTTTGTTGTTTGGTTTCTGGTTGCTTTTTGGTGAGAGCAGTGCAATTATTTTAAAAAAAGATATATCGCTTTCACGTCGGTTATTTTATAACCGACGTGGTAAATAAATCGGTTGGGGTTTATCACGTCGGTTTTTTCGAAAACCGACGTGATAAACCTTTCCCATGCCTTTTATCACGTCGGTTCTTAATATAACCGACGTGCTAAAAGGCCTGGGAATCGATTTACCACGTCGGTTATTGGATAACCGACGTGCTAAAACGTTTCCCAGTCCTTTTTATCACGTCGGTTATTTAAGAAACCGACGTGATAATAGGCCCGGGGAAGGGTTAATCACGTCGGTTATGTCATAACCGACGTGATAAATGATATCCCAGGTGTTTTATCACGTCGGTTTAGAAATAAACGACGTGATAAACCCCCCCCCCCCCCCCCCCCCTCACGGCATATTTATCAGGTCGGTTATTATATAACCGACGTGCTAACCCCCCCCCCCCCACCCGCGGTTTATCATGGCGGTTATATAATAACCGCCGTTATAAATCCCCATCCCCCATCATTTTTCACGTTGGTTATTAATGAACCGACATGATAAACACCGTGATGTTAGGGATGTTACGTCGGGTTTTAAATAACCGATGTAAAAAACGTTATTTATAACGTCGTCTGTATTAATGTCGCCTAAAAACCGACATAAATAATGAAAAATAACTGACGTAAAAAATGATTTCTGCACTAGTGAGAGTCGTCAATCACCTTATTGATCGAGGGCATCCAATGATAGAAATACTAATCTGACCACCGTATTGAGGGATTCCTGGGATAGGCAGACAGATCAAAGATGATCATCATTTTGACGGATTACCCATGTATGAGTATTACACACTTTCTTGAAATTATAAATCAAGGTACCTTTATTGAAGGATACTAGATACCCTTCTCTTTGGGTTAAAATAATCCCATTAAATTGTATTACTTTTTTATTTACAAGTTCTTTTCATTTCAGCTACAATTATAATAGAAAGTGAATTATTTTATATTCACCTATCAATTTTATTTCATTTATCATAAAAACATTAATTAGGATTAAATTTATTTACTCTATATTACATTTTGAATAAAAATTTACTCTTATTTCAATTTTATACACTTTAATATAGAATCATTATTTTTAATACTCTGATTTATCAAAACCATTGTGATTACGATACTCTTCGTAAATATTATGATAAATCACATTCTATTGTGAATATGATTATATTCTGTTTACTGAATATGATTCTATTTACTGGAATCAGGCATGTGGATTGGATATCGGAATCGACTTGTTTATAGTATTTTTACCATCAGAACCAAGGTCCCAATACGATGACAATTTTAATATATAAATGGTTTTGTGAATATGATTTCTTTAATTCAATTAAATAATGTTTCTATTAAGGTTAAAAATGAACATTTCTAAACTCAGAATTCACCACCCCACACTTGTGTTAATCAATCTACAAATACATTTGTATCGTAAAATTGGTATCAGAGCCAAGTATTTGTAATACTGAAACTCACATTTGGTATTAGGGTATGATTACACTACTAAAACATTTTTAATTTTTTTTTTATTTTCCATGTTAGATGTAAACTTTTTTTAAAAAAAATTAAACTAATGTGTATTGTGGGAAAAAAATTTAAAATATGGAAGGTTTAAATGTCGACTCCATAGAAAATCTCAATCCAACCAAATCGCCAATCTTTGATGTTAATGAATTTGAATATGGGAATAATATAATGAATAATTATTTGTCCACACTAATGTTGACATTTTTTTAATTCTCAATGAAGATTTTAAAATTCTTGACAAGGAAGCCAAAGAATTTAAAAATCACTAAAATAAATAATATTAGATTAATTACAAAGTGAGAAACAATTTACTATGTTATATAACCAGAAGCATCTATAGACAAATTTCATCTTTTGGAGCTGCCCATTGAATCTAGAAGAAAGTGTAGATTACTAATTTTGGAACATCAATTGTTGTTGAAACTTTAATATAATTTCACAGAGATTATTATCAACATATTGAATTTCCTTATGAGGAATATGTTATAAAGGTACAATTTAGATTCTTGATAATAAAAAATAGATTATAATCTATGGATGAAAAAGGTTGGTATGATGAAACTCTTGTTGAAAACATAATTTATATTATTCCAAATGAGTGGTAATATAAGAGTATAGTTTTTGATGAGTTAAGAAATATTATAAAACGTAGTCTTGATTATTGTTTTGGAACTCTTCTAAAATATGTGGAAAGATTGAAAATAGGTACTATAAATGTGAAAAATAATAATGGTGGAGTTGCTTTCAATACTGTTATTATTTATACCAAATATCCAACACTGAAAAATATTACCAAATCTTATAGAAAGAAGAAATATATCATTAAAACTGACTCAAGTGATTTTGAGCATTCTGGGAATAAGTTAACTAATCTTACTCGAAGGATGAACAAGATTGTAGGTAAGAAAGAAATTAAGGATATTTATAGGAAATGTAAGATGGATATAAAGGAAAAGAAATACTATGAAGTTACATGTTATGAATATAATAGAGATTGAAATATTAGAACTGATTTTCCAATGTTCAAAAGGAAATACAGAAAATAAAGGCATTAACAGAGAAATCTGAAATAGTTTTACAAGACTAAAGTGAAGAAAGTATTAAAAGATAATTAATCGTGGAGTGCCAATGGAGGAGATTCAACTGAAGAATCTTCAAATAATGAAATTTTTGGACATAATAATATTGGTCTCTATGCCCGAATATATTTTGAAAATCTATGTAATATTGTTAAGGGACACACTTATGAATCCTTAATAGATATGTATTTTAATGAAAACTATCCTGATGAGAAATATTGTATTTCATCGGATGGAGAAACTTCTTTAGAAGAAGATAATACTTTATATTCATATGAAAAAGTATCTATATTTTCTAAATTACTAGAAAAAGAAAATTTAAAAGTTAGTAAGAAAATTGCAAATTTAAATACTCGAATAAATGTTTTGACAAAAGAAGTATTAGATCTTTAAAAATATCTTGATAACAAATATTTTTAAATTAATTCTATTTCTAAAAACATAGAAAAATAAAATTCTAACAAGGATAATATTTCTAATGATTTTTTCAAATATATTTCCGAGAAAACCATTTTAGAAACAAAAATCTCATTTAAAACAAATTATTGTGAAGATAAGGACATAGTGGTAAAAATAAATTTTGAAATTTTTTATTTAAAAAAACTTTTATCGAACTTTACGTCTACTAAGGAAGGATTTGATAAAATGTATAAAAAATTCCATACACAAGGTAATTGTTCATGAATTAGATATACTCATTCAAATCCTTCTTTTAGTAACAATTTCATTATTCTAGAGAATTCCTTCTTTTGCACAAAATTTAAAAGTGGATGTCACTGGAATAAAAAATTATTTAAATAAAATTCAATCTTTAGGATTTCACAATATACATTTTTCAAAACAAATGTTGATTCCTATGATTTTGTTTTCTAATATTTCTAGACCCATGAAGGTTTGGATTCCAAAAACCTTATTTATTTATTTTCATGAAGACAAATGTAGAACCAAAAACAAGAATATATGGTACATGGATAGTATTTCTTCACTTCATATGACTAGTAACAAAGACACATTTCAAAATTTTATTGAAATAAAAGGTTGAAGAGTAACTTTCAGAGATAATTCTTAAGGAAATATTGTTGGTATAGGTAATATTGTTCTTCTCAAAAAAGATTTAATTTGAAATGTTTAATTTGTTAATGTTCATAGAAAAAACATTATAAGCATAGGTCAATTGTGTGATGAAGTTAACCTTGTTAATTGTAGGAATGATAAATGTGTAGTACATAATTACAAGGCTGAATTCATTCTTCTTACTCATCTTCATGAGAATGTTTACATACATAACATAGAATCCCTTAGGAGCCAAGTCATTCCTTGCCTTACTTTAATAAAAGATCAATCGTGGTTATGGAAAAGAAGGTTAGGACATTGTAAACTTAGAAACTTATGTAATTTAACTATGAAAAAACATGTTAAGGATCTACTGAAACTTAAATTTTATTCTTTAAAATTTTATGGTCCTTATCAATATGGTACGAAACTGTAACACCTGAGACTTTTACAAGAAATATTTTGTTTTTATTTTATATTATTCATCAAAGGAATCAATCACTACACACAACACTACTTTGTATAGCTTTACATGCAATCGTGTCCTTCCTTGATAGCTTGCGTCGTACGCAATATCGAGATTCACTAAACAACGATATGCTATTAAAATATTATCAAAACTTGTCGTTATGAATAGTAATAACAACTTTTTAAAAATTTTAAATTATATTTTTCAAAATGGACTTCATTTTTGGATTTGGAATATTGAAATTATATTAGGGTGAAATTTTGGTATTTTTCTGAAAACATTCAATTTTTGATGAATAGTGAAAATACTAGGTTACTATTTAAAAACCGACTTTTTATTAAAATAATTATTTGTTTTATTTAAATTTTTTTTTGGTCAAAATTGATACATAATACCTATATATGATCAATACAATTCATTGGAGTCATTTTATAATAATTTTAGATATATAAAAATATTATTGAACTTTTCACCGTCTTTTACCCACCTCCTAGAAAAATTTCCAAATTCACATAAAACCTAATTTTACCACTTATGTGAATGGAATTTCAAAACACTGAGAGAGACGGTTGATGTTAGTAAGTAAAATGTGGTTAAATAATATGAAAATAATTTTTAGTGAATAATAACTTTTTACTTTTTTTTACCACGGTTAAAAGTAAATAGGGTAATTAAGGGTAAAAATGATATTATTATTACCCTAACACATTTCCTAATTCTATTGGATAAGTGTAATTCGACCAAAAACTAACTTAGGTAGAACAAATGTCCATTTAGGCTTACTTGGATTAGATTAGGACATTTATAATTAATTTATTTAAAGAAGAGATAAAATAGTTAAAATCAATGTTTAATAAGTAAATCATTTATAATATAGGGTTATACATAAGATAAATTCGACTATAAATATTCATTATAAATATAATAATATATCCTACATAATGGTATTTTATTTTTATTTTTTAGACAAAAATAATTTAATTTATTTATGACACAATGATGATGCAGTAATTATCTTATTAATAAAATATTGACATAATTGATGTTATAAATAACCAAATAAATGAAATTTGAGACTTTTTATGAATTCCAATAATTTTATATGTTAATATGACATGTTAGTATTTCTTTGATTAACTTTTTTCGAACTGATATTTCTGTTATGATTTTCAAAAAAATCAATTGCCAAATAGTGTCAAAATTGACATAAAATAGTTTTCAAAACAAATATTATATTATTAATTGTTATTTTATTAGTAAAAATATAAGGTTGGACAAATGACTTATATAAGGTTGTATATATTATGAATAAACAACTTGGGGTTCTTTTGGCTTTTATAGTATGTTTATTAACCTTAAAGTGTAAGAAAACAAGAAGACACAGTAAAAGTAAAATTATTTAACTTAAAGTTAAATCTAAATGATAATTTTAAAATAGAAACCTAAACATGTCTAAATTAGATGAGATGAGAGTATTTCGACCCATCCCAAACTTAGCTTCGAAATAAATCAATTTGGAGCTATTTAAAACTGAATATGACTTTATAATTAAATAATATTTTTAGTTTTTCCAAAGGTTCCTCTCTCCTCCCTTATAAAAGGGAACCTCCTCCCTCACTTTCTCACACCACTTTGAGCCTTAAAAATCGGCCAACCACAGCCAATTTCTCCTCTCCACTTCCCTAGAAACATCCTAGAGGTCTTGGATTTCTTCAAAGTCCAATTTTAGTGCCCTAAAAAGAGGTATCAAAGAGGCGCTTCAAAGAATAGGTAATGTCTGTTACCGATCCTTTCAACTTTGTTTCTTCTTCCACTTCTTCTTCTTTAGTTTTTTCATAATGAAATAATAAAATAAGTATGAATATTATACTAATATGTTATTATAAGTATGAAACAATCCTATTTCACCATCTATCCATCCTACAGAAAACGAAATCACCGCGTGTGCGTACGTATGAAATACCGTCTCCACGCCGTGGTGTGATCTATTTTCCATCACCACCTTACTTGGATGGGTATAATGGTGCAAAACATAACTACATATGATTATTTTAAATTGGTATTGATTCTTAAATAGTATACATACACTCCAATACAATTCCAAGATCATGGGAACGATATCATCGCTCGTGCGTATGTACGGAATACCGTATCCACGATGTGATGCGAATCGTTCTACATGATCTTCATTGCATAATAATTATATAAATGAATTGAATAAATAAATATGATATATAGTACACTAATAACATTCTGGAAATGAGGTATCTATAACCTAAAGATAAGAATAAGAATTTATTCGACAAAACACGCATAAGAACAAAAAGTAATAAACACCCGAATAAGAAGTAGCAATGAAATATTACTAATAAGAAGCCAAGAATGTGACCAAATATGATATCATAACTATGAGTATGATTCTGGAATTAGTCAATGACATTATTTAAAACATTATACAGGAGGTTCAGACACTTACGAAGCAAATCAGACCTAAGGTAAGGAAAAATATCACAATCTCATTTTTATTCAAGATTGTTTATACATTGGTATTTACTGGGGTGTATTTTATCATCCACATCCATGTGTCCTAAATATGTAATATTATTTATATCCTTCTAAAATTGTTTAAATCCAATTTTACCCTTCGGTGTGTTTTTTAGTAAAATATATGAAAGGAATCTTTTGTCGTTTTTCATACGAGGTACTTTTTGAATTTTCTGGCAAAAGTATTAGAAGAATGTTTTCTTAACTTATAAGACATGAATGGATTTTTAAAACATTATTTCCAAGAATCTTCTTTTACAAGTTTTCACGTTTATTTTTTATCAACTTATTTTAGTTTAAAATTGTATTCCATTTAACAAAGGAAAAATGTTTTTAAAGTAGAAAAAGTTATTTTCCTCAAGAATGGAGTTCAAGTGTTTTTTCAGAATTATTTTCCATCTAAGATTATATAGGGTTCTCTTTATATCCCTATTATTACATTGATTTGATTATGTTGTGATGGAATTAGTTTTATGAATTCCTATATCCTATATGAATTGTTTTATGATGTCCTGATGTTTAAGAATCCCATTTTTATTACATGGGTTATGCAATGATGTATGATTTATGATTTTGTGGACCACATATGAATGGTATTATTATGAGATGGGTGGGACCTATATCTCCCTCCAATTCATTGGTAAAATATTTTACATCTCATGAGATAGACATGGCTGGAACGACAGGTTAAACCGGTTCCGTGAAACAGGACTCAAACGAGGAATGAACTCGGTTAAGAAATGGAATTTGTATACTAAGATAGTCTTGGAAATGAGTCTTGACTAGTAAGAAATGATTCTCTATGATTATGTGTGTATGCCACAAATATTCATGTTTTAAGTTATAATTATTGTGATTACATTTCACTACCATGATTTATCCCATGTTATGAAATTATGATCTCTTTTGCAGGGTAAGATTTACAAAATGTTATGTTCTTATGAATATGATGTGATTGATATTTATTTTGATTACCCTTACTGAGCATTTGAGCTCACCATTTTATATGTTTTATTTCCCCAGGACTGGAAGAATGTTATTAATTATGATATGCCAAACGGGACAATAGGTATGATGAAATAAATGGGAGACATTGTAGATGCTTTATGAACCAGTTGTTTATGTTTCCATGTTTCTAAAGACCCTATACCTATATGGTCTTTAATGGTTTTGTTATATGTTTTAATAGGTATTGTTTAATTTTTATGTATTAACCATGTATGTAAAGTATGGGTCGTTATAGTTGGTATCAGAGGGAATGTATAGTCAACGATTTGAAACTAGGATGTGAAAGCCTTAGTAAGAAACCTAGGATATGTCTAGGCATAGAACACGATCTTAGTGTTTTAAAAATGGTCATGAACAACCTATAATAAGACCTTATGTGTGAAATTTTATTCTAGATTATGTTTTTTTCCTACTATAATTAGTGTTGCTCACACTATTCTTCTTGGTTTTATTCAATGGATGGAACCCAAATGAACCGTGTTAATGCGGAATGCGACAGGAAATGCAATGATTGTCCCCCTGAGCAACCAAACGTTATGAGAGATGGAATGAAATATCATGTAGCCATTCTCACACAACATTCACAAGCTATGAATCATTCAGGACTTCCAAATGAGAAAAGTAAGGAGAAACAATCTGCTTAATCCTTCATGAGACAACGTCCACCTTCATTCAGCGGGTCTATTTATCCATTAGTTCCTGAACAATGGATTAGTACTACTGAAAAGATATTTTTAGTTCTTCAATTTTCTTAACATGATAAAGTCATCTTAGTAGTGTATTGTTTTGAAGGAGATGTTGATCAATGGTGGAATCTTATCAAGAATATGAGGCAAAGAGATGAAATTTAGTCCATGGAATGGAACAAGATCAAGAAATTATTTTTCAATAAGTAATTACCTCGTATTCTTTGAACAAATATGGAGAAGGAGTATCCTGAACTAAAGAAAAAGGATGGTTAATCTGTTGTTACCTACAAAGAAAATTTTACAAAACTTGCAAGGTACCCTTCTGGGATTATTATCCAACCTGAGAGTAAGATCGATCGATTCTTTAGTGGCTTAAAACCAAGTATTCAGAGGGCGTTAGCCACAAGGGACATCAATAGCTACAAGGAAATCAATTGATGTGCTCTTAATGTTTATATGGAGATTGGAGTAACCCATCATTCATATGGGTTTGATAAGAAGAGGAAAATGGAATTCAAAGGAAAATATAAATAGAACATTGAAAAGAATATGTGTTTTCCCTTATGCTCAATGTCTGGAAAGAAACATGCAAGGAGTTGTCTTAAAGGGACAAGTAAATGTTTCAAATGTGGAAAGGAAGGTCATTGGGAATTTGAATGCTGCAATGATGGGAAGAAGATGTCTTGTGATGCGAACAATGAAAAGGCTACACATAGTGAACCACATACACTTCAATGTTACAAGTGCAAGGAAATGGGGAATTATTCCAATCAATGTCCAATTCCAAGGGTTGTTGATGATGATCAACGTCAACAAACTCTTAAGGATAAAGACAAAGGAAAGTCACATGAAATTTATATCAGTGATGTGGAGTATCATAAAGAAGTGGTGAAAGGTACACTTACCATCCACTCTAAAGTAACAATTGTTTTATTTGATTCTGGATCCACCTAATATTTTGTTTCTGAATAATTTTCTAAGGGCATCACTGTATGACCTCAAAAATTAGATGTTGAGTCAGCTGTGAAAACCCCTAATGGCACAACAGTTGCCTCAAAAGTTTATAATTTTTCTCCGATTGAAGTTTGTGGGAATGTGCTTCCTGCAAATCTTGTGATCCTTACTATAGTGGAATTTGATGTGATTCTTGGAATGGATTGGCATTCTTTATATGGAGATCATATAAATTTCTAAAGAAGGGAAGTCACATTTCATATTCTAGATCAATATTTGATCGTCTATCGATGCAAGGATGAACATAACCTTCCAGTGGAAATTTCTTCCATATTATGGGTCTTGATTCCACTAAATGAAGGTTATTGATCTCAAATGGTTGGTGAGAAACTCATGATTAAGAATATGCCCATTTTACGGGAGTTTGATGATGTATTTCTGAAGGAATCTCGGGGTCTTCCACCAAATCGCGATATTGAGTTTTCAATAGAACTCGTACCGGGTGCTTTACCTATTTCAAATGCACCTTATAGAATAGACCCAATTTATTTTTAGGAATTGAAGAAGAAACTCCAAGAGAATCTTGATAAGGGGTTCATACGCCCTAGTGCGTCACCTTGGGGATCACTTGTTCTGTTTGTTAAGAAGAAATATAGATCAATGAGACTCTGCATTGATTATTGAGAACTTAACAAGATCACTATCAAGAATAAATATCCTCTCCCATGCATTGATGACTTATTTCACCAAATACGCGGAGCTCAATACTTTTCCAAGATTGATCTTCATTCAGGGTATCATCAATTAAGGGTTAAAAGAGAGGATATACCAAAGACGGCTTTCCGTACAAGGTATAGACACTATGAATTTATAGTGATGCCATTTGGTCTTACTAATTCTTCTGCTATCTTCATGGATCTAATGAATAGAGTCTTTAGAGACTATCATGATCAGTTTGTGGAATTATTTATAGATGATATTCTAGTCTATTCAAAGAACAAGGAAGAACATGTAGATCACTTGAGAATTTTATTGAAGACCCTGAGAAAGGATAACCTTTTTGCAATATTTACCAAGTGTGAATTTTGGCTTAAAAAGTTTCATTTTTGGGTTAAATAATCTCAAAAGAGGGGATATCTGTGGATCCAGCAAAAATAGAGGTTATCAAATGATGGTCGAGACCAACAACAGTAACTGAGATCCGCAGTTTTCTTGGTTTGGCTGGATATTATCGATGTTTTGTGAAATATTTATCATGATTTTATAATCCCCTCACTAGTTTGACTCGTAATGGAGTTAAGTTTGTTTGGACAGAGGAATGTGACGAGAATTTCAAGGAGTTGAAAAGAAGATTATCCAGTGCACCAGCGCTCACACTGCCTTGTATTGGAGAAAGGTTTGTGATCTACAGTGATGCATCCAAGAATGTATTAGGGCGTGTTCTTATGAAAAATGATATGGTGATAGCTTATGCCTCACGAAAATTAAAAATCCATGAGAAAAATTACCCAAATCAGGATTTGGAGTTAGCTGCGATAGTCTTTGCATTAATGATTTGGAGGCATTATCATTAGGGAGAAAGATGTGACATTTATACTGATCATAAATGTTTAATGTATATTTTCACACAAAAGGAGCTGAATATGCTGCAAAGAATATGGTTGGAACTGATTAGGGATTACGACTGCTCAGTTCATTACCACCCTGGCAAAGCAAACAAGGTGGCAGATGCAATAAGTCGACAAGACCATTCCAGTTTCTCCATGATGAGGATCACAAAAGATCCAATATTTATGGATTTACAAAGGATGGATGTAGGAATTATAATGAAAGGGGAAAAATCGCATCTTTCTCAAATTAATGTTCAACCATCTATACATTTGAAGATTAAAGTGGCACAGAAAAAAGATGTAGAGTTACAAAAGAAGGTGAGAAATGTTCCTGAATTCATCCTTGATTGTGATGGGATAATAAAGTTCTGAAATCGGGTTTGTGTTCCTCCCATCCTCGAATTAAATATGGAGCTTCTGGATGAGGCTCATAGTTCTTAATTCTCTATTCATCCTGGAAGCACGAAGATGTATAGGGACCTGAAAGAGTACTTCTGGTGGGATGGCATGAAAAGAGATGTTGCTGAATATGTCTCTCGATGCCTGGTTTGTCAGCAAGTTAATGCTGAGAGACAGATGTCTAATGGGATGTTACAACCATTACCCATACCTGAATGGAAATGGGAAAACATCACTACGGACTTTGTCACAGGACTTCCTAAAACATCCAAAGGCAATAATGCTATCTGGGTCATACTTGATCGTTTTACAATGTCTGCACACTTCATTTCTATTAGAGACAATTTCCCTCTGGATCAGCTTTCCAGTATATATGTAAAAAAAGTGGTAAGATTGCATGGATTACCACTTTCTATTATATCTGATCGAGATCTGATGTTTACATCAATGTTCTGGCGATATCTTCACCATTCTCTGGATACAGAGTTGAGTTTCAACACTGCTTATCATCCTCAGACAGACGGTCAGTCTAAGAGGACAATTCAAACTCTAGAAGATATGTTGAGATATTTCTCTATGGATTTCAAAGGTGGTTGGGATCAACACCTACCATTGGTGAAATTTTATTATAATAATAACTTTCACTCTAGTATTCATATGGCTCCCTATGAAGCTCTCTATGGAAAGAAATGCAGGAATCCAACATGCTGGGATGAAGTTGGGGAAAAAAAGCTATTAGGACCTGATCTTGTTGATGAGATGGCAGAAAAGGTCTGCTTTATTCAACAAAACATAAGAGAAGCTCAGAGTCGACAAAAAAGTTTTACCAACAACCAAAAAAAAGACTTAGAGTTTGAAGTGGGTGATAAAGTGTTCTTACGAATATCTCCCTAGAAGAGAGTAATGAGATTTGGAAAGAAGGGAAAGATGAGCCCTAGGAATATCGGTCCATTCGAAATACTGGATTGTGTTGGGAAGGTAGATTACCGATTGGCGCTTCGACCGAATCTCCCTCAAAATCACGATGTGTTCTATATATCTCTCCTGAGAATGTACATACCTGATACTTCACATGTACTCAGCTCAGAAGTTGTACCACTAGAAGAAGTTCTTTCTTATGAAGAACAGCCGATAGAGATTCTTGATCGTAGTGAAAATGTCCTACGAAACAAGACCACTCGCTTGGTGATAGTTTTATGGAGGAACCACCAATTAGAAGAAGCTACATGGGAGCTTGAAGATATGTTGAGAGAGAGGTATCCTCATCTTTTTTTTACAAGTGACGAATTTTGAGGGAGAAATTCATTTTAATGGTGGTAGAAAGTAACACCCGAGACTTTTATAAGAAATATTTGATTTTTATTTTATATAAATCATCTAAAGATTCTTTCACTACACACAACACTGTCTTGGCTTTCTTTACATGAAATCATGACCTATCTTGATAGCTTGCGTCATACACAATACCGAGATTCACTAAAGAATGATATGCTATTAAAATATTATTAAAACTAGTCGTTATGAATAGTAATATCCACTTTTTGAAATTTTTTAAATTTTATTTTTCAAAATGGACTTCATTTTTGGATTCGGAATATCGAAATTAGCCTAGGGTAAAATTTTGGTATATTTCTGAAAGCAATCAATTTTTGATGAATAGTGAAAACACTAGGTTACTATTTAAAAACCGACTTTTTATTTTAATAATTATTTATATTATTTAAATTTAATTTAGTTCAAAATTGATACATAATACCTATATAAGTTCAATGCAATTCATTGGATTCATTTTATAAAAATTATAGATATATAATCATTTTATTGAACTTTTCACCGTATTTTACCCACCTCCTAGGTGAATTTCCAAATTCATATAAACCATAATTTTACCACTTCTATGAATGGAATTTCAAAAATCTGAGAGACACAGTTGATGTTAGTAAGTATAATGTGGTCCAATAAGATGAAAATAATTTTTGGTGAATAGTAACTTTTTACTTTTTTAACCACGGTTAAAAGTAAATAGGTTAATTAAGGGTAAAAATGATATTATTATTACCCTAAAACGTCTCCTAATTCTATTGGATAAGTTTAATTAGACCGAAAACAACCTTAGGAATAAAATATGACCATTTAGACCCACATGTATTAGATTTGGACATTTATTAATAATTTATTTAAGGAAGAGACAAAATAGATAAAATACAAGTTTAAAAAATAAATCATTTTTAAAATATGGTTATACATATGATAAATTCGACTATAAATATTCATTATAAAGATCAAAAAAATTTCTACATAATGGTATATTATTTGTATTTTTTAAACAAAAAAGAATTTAATTTATTTATGACACAATGATGATGCAGTAATTACCGTATTAATGAAATAAAGACATAATTGCTGTTATAAATAACCAAATAAATGTAATTTGAGACTTTTTATGAATTAAAATAATTTTCTATGTTAATATGACATGTTAATATTTATTTAATTAACTTTTTTCGAACTAATATTTCTGTTATGATTTTCACAAAAATCAATTACCAAATAGTGTCAAAATTGACATAAAATAGTTTTCAAAACAAGTATTATATTATTAATTGTTATATTATTCTTAATAATCTAAAGTTCGGCCAAATGACCCAGATAAGGTTATATGTTAATAATAATAAACAACTTGGGGTTCGTTTGGCTTGTTATTTTATGTTTATTAACATTATAGTGTAAGAAAACAAGAAGACACCATAAATGTAAAATTATTTAACTTAAAGTTAAATCTAAATGATAAGGTTAATATAGAAACCTACCCTTGTCTAAATTCAATTTTATGAGAGTATTTCGACCCATCACTACCTTAGTTTCGAAATAAATCAATTTGGAGCTACATAAAACCGAATATGACTTTATAATTAAATAATATTTTTAGTTTTTCCAAAGGTTCCCCTCTCCTCCCTTATAAAAGGGAACCTCCTACCTCTCTTCCTCACACCACATTGAGCCTTTAATCTCGGCAAAACCTGGCCAATTTCTCCTCTCCACTTTCCTAGTAACATCCTAGAGGTCCTGGTCTTCTGAAAAGGCAAATTTTAGTTCATTAAAAGGAGGTCTCAAAGAGGCGCTTCAAAGAAGAGGTAATGTCCGTTACCGGTCCTTTAAACATTATTTCTTCTTCCACTTCTTATTCTTTAGTTGTTTCATTATTAAGTAATAACATCAGTATCACTCATATTCTGATATGTTATTATAAGTATGAAACAACCCTATTTCACCATCTATCAGTCCTACGGAAAACAAAATCACCGCGCGTGCGTACGTATGGAATACCGTCTCCACGCCGTGGTGTAATCTATTTTCCATAACCACCTTACTTGGATAGGTATAATGGTTCAAAAAATAACTATATATGATTATTTTAAAGTGGAATTGATTCTGAAATAGTACACATACACTCAAATACAATTCCATGATCATGGAAACGATATCATCGCTCGTGCATATGTACGGAATACCATCTCCACGATGTGATGTGATTCGTTCTACAAGATCTTCATTGCATAATGATTATATAATTGAATTGATTAAATAAATATGATATATAGTACACTAATACCATTCTATAAATGATTTAACTACAACCTAAATATAAGAATAAAAATTTATTCGACAAAACACGCATAAGAACAAAAAGTAATAAACACCCGAATAACAAGTAGCAATGAAATATTACTAATAAGAAGCCAAGAATATGACCATATATGATATCATAACAATGAGTATTATTCTGGAATAAGTCAACGACATTATATAAATCATTATACAGGAGGTTAAGACACTTACGAAGCAAATTAGACCTAAGGTAAGAGAAAATATCACAATCTCATTTTTATCCGAGATTATTTATATTTTGGTATTTACTGGGGTGTATTTTATCATCCACATCCATGTTTCCTCAATATGTAATATTATTTATATCCCACTACAATTGTTTAAATCCAATTTTACCCGTTGGAGAGTTTTTAGTAAAAGATATGAAAGGAATCTTTTGTCGTTTTTCGTACGAGGTACTTTTTTATTTTTCCAGCCAATGTACACGAAGAATGTTTTTTTAACTTGTATGGCATTAATGGATTTTTAAAAAATTATTTACAAGAAGCTTACTTTAAAATTTTTAATGTTTATTTTTAATCAACTTCTTTTAGTTTAAAATTGTATGAAATGTTAAGAAAGGAAAAATGTTTTTAAAGTAGAACAAATATTTTCCTCAAGAATGGAGTTCAAGTGTTTTATAAAAATTATTTTCCATCTAAGATTATATAGGGTTATGTTTCTATCCATATTATTACATTGATTTTATTATGTTGTGATGGAATTATTTTTATGAATTCCACTATCCAATATGAATTGTTTTATGATGTCACGATGTTTAAGAATCCCATTTTTATTACATGGGTTATGCAATGATGTATGATTAATGATTTTGTGGATCATATAAGAATGGTATAATTATGAGATTGGTGGGACATATATCTCCCTCCAATGCATTGGGTAAATATTTTATATCTCATGAGACAGACATGGATGGAACGGCAGGTTAAACCGGTTCTGTGAAATAGGACAGAAACGAGGAATGAACTCGGTTCAGAAATAGACATTGTCCACTAAGATAGTCTTGGACATGAGTCTTGACTAATAAGAAATGATTCTATATGATTATGTATGTATGACACAAAGCTTCATGTTTTATGTTTTGATTATTGTGATTACATTTCACTACCCTGATTTATCCCATGTTATGAAATTATGATCTCTTTTGCAGGGTAAGATTTCCAAAATGTTATGTTCTTATGAATATGATGTGATTGATATTTATTTTGATTACCCTTACTAAGAATTTGAGCTCACACTTTTGTATGTTTTCTTTCCCCAGGCCAGGAAGAAGGTTATTAAGTAAGATATGCTAAAAGGGACTATAGGTATGATGAAATAAATGGGAGATAGTGTAGATGCTTTATGAACCAGTTGTTTATGTTTCCCAGTTTCTAAATACACTATACCTATACGGTCCTTTCATGTTTTTGTTATATGTTGTAATAAGTATGCTATAATTTTGAACAATTAACCATGTATGTACATTATGGGTCATTATAGAAACATAATTCAATCATTAAATCAATTAGTGATATCTCAACTACTGATGCTTTATAGTTCGTGCAGATGTATATTTTGGTCCTATAAAAAATAAATGTATTGGGGAAAGTACTATGTATTTTTTTAGTTGATTATTACACCAGATGTACATGGGTCTATTTTATAGCAAAGGAATCTGAATTCTTTTTTCTTTTTAGAAATTTTGTAGACAATGTTAAAATTTAGAAAAAAAATCCCTCGATAACTATCCATAATGATCATGGCGGAGAATATGTAAACCCTAATTTTGAAAATTTGGTAGTAATAAAGGCATTGCCCATAACTTTTCACCACCTATAACTCCTTAGAAAAATGGTTTTTTTTTCAAGAAGAAATTGTATTCTTCGTGAAATAACAAGAACCATGTTGAGTGAATACTCAATTGCTAATCATTTTTTGGATGAAGCGGTTAGTACTGCTTACTCTACTATAAATCGAGTTTTTATTTGACCCTTTATTAATAAAAACACCTTATGAATAATTTAAAGGATGAAAACCAAACTTTACATACTTTATAGTATTTGGACAAAAAGTATTCATTTTGAATACAAAATATAACTTACTAAAAAAATCCCAAATCCATTGAATGTATACTATTAGGCTATTATACTACTTCTATGGCATGTAGATTTTTTAATAAATATTCATGTAATATTGAATACATAGTACTTGTTAAATCTGACGAAACTGATCCTTTTGTATTTAAACAAACCCAACCAACATCCACAGATGTGTTTTCCAAAATTTATTATCAACCATTGTTGGAAGATTATCCTCTTAAGGAAAATAAACATGAAATTGTTTCTAAATTATTTAAGGAATAATATTTCATTCCTTATGTTGATTAATATGTTTTACAGAACCCAAGTCATTTGTTTCATAAGAATCATTCTAGTGATAATATCATTGGTGATGTTAATAAACCTGTTAGGATAATATGTTCCTTCATTAATGATGTAAAACATCTAACATTAATTTCATCATTTGAACATAAAATTCCTAATGAGTATTTCAGTGATGAAGGTTTGTTTGAAGTCATTCAGGATAAAATAAATGAATTAAAAAGGAATAAATTATTCACCTTGGTTGAAAGACCTTAAAAACCTCTGTAATTGGTGTAAATTGTGTTTTGAGATGAAAAAAGGATGAAAATTGAATAATCATTAGAAATAAATAAGTAATATTTGATGAAGGTTATAATCAAGAATAGGTAATAGACTATGAAGAATCCTTTGATCTAGTATCTAGACTTGAATCTATTCGTATTTTTTATCCTTTACATCATTCTTTAATTTAATATTTTTCAAATGGATGTAAAGTGTATTTTTTTTAATAGATAGGTTTAATAGGATGTTTTTTTGAACAACCTCCCAGTTCTCAAGATAAAAAACATCCAAAATACGTTTTTATACATACCAAATAATTATATGGACTTAAACAAGTCCATATATAATGGTATGATTTATTAACAAGAAATAAGTTTAAAAAAAATTATGTTTAGGGAACTACTGATCCAACTCATTCTATAAATAAAGTAAAAAAACATTATGGGTCTTCAAATTTATTTTGATGAAATTATATTCAGATCAACTCAAAAATATTAAATAGATTCCTTTTTGAATCATATAAAATCTTAGTTTGAAATTAGTATGATGGGTAAGTTAACATTTTTTCCTTATTTTTTAAATTTCTCAAAAACCATAAGGTACTTATATATACGAACATAATTATATTAAAGATCATATTAAAATGTATGGATACTATAATAATAAATGTTTTTTAATCCAATAATCACATCAAATAAACTTTATCATAATGAAACTGGGAAACATATTGATCAAACAACTTTTATAGGTATGATCGGAATTTTTCTATACTTAACAACTAGTTGACCAAACATAATGTTTTATGTATGATTATGTGAAATGTATTAATAAAATCAAATGAAATTCCATTTAAATTCAGAAAAATAAATTTTTCATTTTCTAATGGGAACCATGGATTTTGGACTTTTCTATTCCGCTAGAAATGTTTATAAATTGAATGTATTTATGGATACTAACGTTGGTGGTTATAGAATGGATATAGAAAGTAATTCTAGAACATTTAATTTCATAAGATATTCACTAGTTTATTGGTCTTGTATGAAATAGCATTTGGTAGCACTTTCCACTACAAAAGCTGAATATATGGCAGCTGCATGTTTTTGTGCTTAGGTATTGTGGATACAACACACACTCACTAACAATGGGATGAGTTTTAAAAAAACTAAAATACTTTGTGATAACACAAGTTCCATTTTTCCTAGTATAAACCCATCACATCACTCCTCTAAAAAACACATATATATTAAGAATCAATTTTTATCAATCACACACACACAAAAAAGATATCATTTTACAATTCGACGTAATGCAAGAATAACTTGTTGATATCATTAAAAAACCATTACCTTCCAATAGATTTGAATAAATCAAAATGAATATAAGAATGAACACTATAAATTAATTTTTCATACCTACTTCTTGTTTAAATCAACTTCTTACATTAAGATACATCTTTTTCTAAGGGGTGTACGTATGATTTATTTTTACAAAATTTTTAAACTTTCAATGTTTTATTTTTTAAGAAAATCATAATTATTCTTCCTTAATATAGTATATTTCAAAATCAGATTTAATTTTTTTAGTTTTGAAAATTTTTCATATTCAAAATTGGATTTTATTTCCAAATCGGATTCGGGAAAAAATCATATTTGAATTCCAAATAGGATTCTAAAAAAGATTCAGATTTGAATTCTTAAGGGGATTCATAAAAATAATCAGATTTGAATTTATAATTGGATTTATAAAAATAATCAGATTCAAATATTCAATTGGATTTATAAAATATATCTTATTCAATTTAAAAATCTAATTGTTTTTTTCTTTCGAGTATTTATTTTCAAAATCCTTGTAATAAAAAATTATAGTATTTAACTATCCTATTTCTATCTATCGAAATATATTTCATTTCAAAGAAGAATAATTTATCATATCGAAGTCTCTACTCTGAAAGGTATTCTTATTTATTTTATTCTTTAACAGTATTCCATTTTAATTTTTTCTCTCTTGTTTTTTGTTATTATAAATGTTTTTTAAAAAAATTAAATTTTAAATTTTATTCACTCAATATGATAAAATATTTTTAAAACCACAAGAGTTTATATTTTAAGAAAATATTTATCTAGATATAATCTTAACTATTAGATTAGAAACATTGAATTTCAGTTTTCATATTAATCTTGTTAGATCAAATATCTCTCCAAGAAGACACCTTTGATTAAAATTACAAAGGATGAAGGAAAAAAAGACTATAATATAAGCAATTCAAATTTATGATAGGAATTAGAATCTGATTTCAATGAAAATAAAGGTATTCAAAGAAGATATCAATATAAGAATAATAATTCAATAATATTTAAAATCTCATAATAAGATCAAATCTCAAGGAATTGATTATATTTATCATTGATTAAGTATTTTGTTTAATATAATTCCATATTTTCCAAGTCCTAAAAACAATTGATATGATGATGTAAAACCAATATAGGGATCAGAATTCAGAAAAATCATTGAAATATAAATTAATTTATTTGGAATCATAATTTTAAACATACAAATAAAAAGTATAAAAAAACAAAAAAAATGCAACAAAATCATTAATTGGGCTCAAAGAGTTAATGCGGTCATAAATATTCATGATGAAAATCTTGGAATATTTAATAAAACCATGGATGAAACTGAATTTTCTTTTAATAGAATCAAAAGGGATGTAGAAAACAAATTAAATTTTCTTGAAATGTTCAAAAATGAAACCAAAAAGAAGAGTAAAGAGGTTTAGATTTTCAAAATACATTAAAGTGTTTTCTCAGTGAGATCCTTGCTCTGAAGAATTGTTTTCATAATTTCCAAAAAATAATTAAATATCAGAAAGATCAAAACAATCTTTTAGAAGAGAAGAAATAACATAATGAACAATTTCAGATTCAAAAGGAAAGGATTTAGTAATTAAAAATGAAAAACAATTCTCCAGAAGATCTTTTGGAAAAAATGGAACAAGACAAAAAAGAAATCAAGAAGCATAGAATAATTTTCAAATCATTGATTCCTCCTAAGGAAGACTAATTTTTCTAAAAATATTTTAGTATTTGTTCTATTTCTTAAATTTGAATGAAATAATTTTTCATCTACATTCACTTTGATTGAATGTGTTCAAATTATATTTGGTTGAATATTCATTAATATATTTTTATATGATCAAGTATTCTTTTTCATAAAGATTATTTTCTATGAACCTTTTCAGTTACCTCAAAGATTATTCTGATTCATTTTTGAACATAAAAAATGGGGGATTATATAGAAATGGGGAGAATTCTAAAATGGGAGAATACTACAATAAAGGGATATTTTGTTAAAAGGGTATAATATTTAAAAAAAGAAGAGAATATGATCTTTATGGGGGTTCTCATCCTAAGGGGGATTTATTTATATTCAATATTATATTCAAAAGATTTTATAATCTTAGGGGGTATACAAGTATGAATTTTTATTTCTGAATACGATAGTTCTTAAAAATAATTTTGGTCTAGAACTTTTCATGCTATTTTATATTTATGTTTTGTAGTTTTTTAATTCCAAAAAGGGATATATTTTTTATTCTATAGTTTTTTTTTGACTTTTACATTCCTTTTTTTGAAGTCACAAACTAATTATTAAATAAAAAATATCTAATAATTTTATGTATAAATTATTTTTACAATGTTTTTATAAAAAATATACTTTAAAAATACTTGATCTGTTACGATTATCATAATCAGCCCGGAACATAGAATAATTGGATCGACTAGAACCAATGACAATCAGATTCATATCCAAATAGTTTATCATAATGATATCCATTGAATAAACTCATGTTTTAATCCTGAATATCAAAAACTATTTTATCATATTCATCAGATTGAATTATATTTTAATCCTCCATATGGAAAACTGTTTTATCATATTAAAACATTTTACTCTGAAATAATGTATTGAAAAACTTATGTAATGTATTATAATTTATGTAATAATAACAATTATTTTGTAGTTTCTATTATTAAATGACCATTGATTTTCTTGGTGTCTAGGTCCTACTAAAAATTGTGGATAAAATACAACTATTGTTGATCAATATAACCATCGGGATGAATGCCTATAAATACCTAGTCATTTGAAGACATGTTTAAAGATTTTTTACATCAATTTTCATGTGCATGTCCACTGTGATTTTTCTCTCATTTTTCTATAGTGTAAAAGCATCAACAACTTTTTCATAGACTTTTGTATTTCTATAGAGAGAGTCTACTTCTTAAGGAAACCTTTTCAGTATGTCTCCTTAAAAATATTTTGTATTTCTTTGTGGGATTCCAATTTTTGTGATTGTGATGGAGGGATTACAAGGCTAATATGATAGAGGATATTCTCACCATATTAATCTAGTGATTTCAGGGATGACATGATAGATCTAATCATCATATCAAAGTCTTTCAAGGATAGGCACATGGAGAAAATTCAATCATCATATCAAGGGATTACCCTGGTGTGGGAAAGACATGCTTTATTGAAAGTATAAATCTTGTTTCCTTTATCCAAGGTTATTTGATAACCTTGCCTTTGTGTTAAAATAATCTCATTTAATTGTATTACTTTTCTCTTCACATGTTATTTTCATTTTAATAACAATTTTAATAGAAATTAAATTATGTTATATTACCCTTTATATTTGTATTCCATTTATCATAATAGAAATAGTTATGGTTAAATTCAGTTAATATGTATTACATTGTGAATAAGATTTTACTATGAATATGATTCTATACACTCGAATATAGAATAATTATTTTTAATACTCTGATTTATCGTAACCATTGTGATTATGATACTCTTCAAGAATACTCTGATAAATAACTTTCTACAATGAATATGATTATATATTGATTAATGTATACAATTAAATTTAATAAAATAAAACATTTTTATTTCATATCTTAGTTGACAGGATTACGATATTTTTATCATCATAACCAAGGGCCTAGTCCAATTATAGTTTTAATATATAAGAGGTTTTTTTAATACGATTTGTTTATTTATATTAAAAAAATTCTCTTAAGGATAAAAATAAAAAAAATTTAAATTAAAACTCACCCCCCCTTGTGTTAATATATCAACATATACATTTTGATCCTAAAATATATACTAAAATATATGAGTTGTTTTATATTTTAGGGGCCCTATTATTATTTACTTATTTTTTTATACTCACTCCCTACACATGAATAACAAGAAAATGCACTTTTATTGTCTTTATAGTTTAGGTAAATTATTCATAATTAATTTTTTATGTGTAGGAATCAGTTTCACATTAAACCAACACATGATTGGACTTTTATGACCCAATGTGTGTTTTTTCAGTTTAAAATGACATTTTCTGTAAAAAATGCAATTAGCATACTTAAAACCTATAAAAGGCATTCATATTTTTTTATACTTTATTAAAATGATTCCTAAGTAATTTGGGACATGTAGTAATTATATGCACCTCAATCTGATGTATAGTGTCACCGGTATGACTCCTTGTGTGTCTCTTCATTCAAAATTGACACTATTTTTATTAAAAAGGAAAACTAACAAACTCAAAACCAAGAAAACACATTTGTATTGTATTTATATATTAGTAAAATAATCCATGAGTCATGTTTTACGTGTAGTAATCATCCCCAACTCAATCTGATACACAATGCACCCTGTATGGGTTAAAGTGTCCATTATCAGTTTAAAATTGACATTTTAGTCCAAAAAGTGTCACTCGGTAAAAAAATAAAAAATAATTTAATTTTATTTATAATTTAGGAAAAAAAATCATAATTCATTTTTTATGTGTTGTAATCAGTATCATGTATAACCTACACATGATGTGACCTATATAACTCAAAATCTATGTTTCCGGTTTAAAATGACATTTTAGTAAAAAATATAAGTGTTATACTCAAAACTGAGGAAACATAATAGGAGTGATTTTATAATTTATTAGAATAATACATAAGTAATTTGGGATGCGTAAGAATCATCCACACCTCATTCTAATTCATAGTGTGACCGTAATGACTCCATGTACATCTTTTTATTCAAAATTGACATCAATTTTAGTAAAAAAGACAACTAATATTCTCAAAACAAAAAATTCATATTGTTTTGGTACTTTATTAAAACTATCCATATGCAATTTTCTGCCAGTAGAAATCAGAATAACCTCAATCTGATGCATGATTTTACCGGTATGACTTAAAGTGTTCGTTATGAGTTTAAAATTGATATTTTAATAAGAAAAACCAATACTCACAGAAGACTGATCCAATGTGATCAGATTTTCTTGATATGTTAGGAAAAAAATTTATAATTAATTATTTGAAATTTTTGAATTGTTATCACATAAAACCCACACAGGATATAACTGGTATCACTCAAAGTGTTTATTTCTACTTTAAACTGACATTTTAGTAAAAAAACACAAGTGGAATACTCAAAACTGAAGAAACACATACATATTGTTTTTATACTTACAAAAAATAATCCATAAGTCATTTGAGACATGTAATAATCATACTTACCTTAATTTGGTTCATGTTTTAACTGGTATGACTCTATGAACGTCTTTTTATCTAAAATTTAAATTATTTTTAGTAAAAAAGACAACTGACATACTCAGAATCAAGAAAACTCATTCATGTTATTTTTTTAATTTAGGAAAATTATCCATATGTAATTTGTGAAGAGTAATAATTAGACTCACCTTAATCTAATACACGATGATCCTAATATGTCTTAAAGTGTCTTTTATCAGTTGAAAATTTACATTTTAGTTCAAGAAGTCTCACTTACTAAAAACCAAGAAAGCACACTCAGATTGTCTTAATAATTTAGTAAAATAATTCCTTATTTATTTTTTATGTGTAGGAATCATTCTCATGTAAAACCCACACACCATGTGCCCATTATAACTCAATGTTCATGTTTCCAGTTTAAAATGAAATTTTAGTAAAAAACAAAAGTGACGTACTCAAAATATTGAAAACACATTTTTATTATTTTAATGATTTAGGAAAATTATCCATATATAATTTGAGACATTTAGAAATCATTCTCACCTCAATATGATGCATGGTGTGACTGGTATGACTCCAATTGTGTCTTTTTATTCCAACTTGACATTAATTTTAGTAAAAAATACTACTAATGTACTCAAAATGGAGAAGCTGTATTCGGAATTTTTTTATACTTTATTAAAATTACCTATATGTCATTTTTGAAATGTATTAATCATATCCACCTCAATTCAATACATTATATGCCTAGATCGACTTAATTTATATGTTATCACTTTAAAACTGACATTTTTGTTCAAAAAGTGCCACATACTTTAAATAGAGAAAACACACTTGAATTATCATGATAATTTAGGAAAATGATTCATAATTCATTTGTGACATGTTGAAGTTAGTATTATTTAAAACCTATGCATGATGTGACCAATATATCTCAAAGTGTTTGTTTCCCGTTTAAAATGATATTTTCGTAAAAACACAAGTGATGTACTCAAAATTGAGGAAAAATAGTCAGCTTGTTTTTATACTTTCGAAAAATAATCCAGTTTTCATTTTAGACATGTGGGAATCATCCACAAATAAATCTGTCACACGATGTGACCGGTATGACTCCAATTGTATCTTTTTATTCAAAATTGACATTAATGTTAGTAAAAAAGACAATTGAAATTCTCAAAACTGAGAAAACATTGCCATATTATATTGGCACATTAATAAAATGATCCATAAGTCCTTTTTGTGTTTATTAATCACCTTACCTAAATCTGATACATGATGTTCCTATTATAAGTCAATGTTTTCATTGTCAGTTTAAAATTGAAATTTTAATACAAAAATGGGTCACTCACTAAAAACTGATAAAACTCAATTATATTTCCGTGATAATTTAGAAAAATGATTTATAATTCATTTTGTATGTGTATGGATAAATCATACATCAAAACTACAGATGATGTAACTGGTATAACTCAAAGTGCATGTTTCCAATTTAAAATTACATTTTAGTAAAAAAAAGTGGTGTACTCAAAAATGAGGAAATGAATTCAGGTTATTTTAAAACTCTAGAAAAATTACCCACAAGTCATTTTATAGATGTTTTAATTATCCTCACCTCAATACGAATCATGGTGTGATTGGTATGACTCAAAGAGAATATTTGTATTTAAAATTGACATTAATTTTAGAAAAAATACAACTGGCATACTCAAAACTGAGCAAGTTCATTCATATTGTATTGTTAATTTCAAAAAATTATACATAAGTCATTTTTTGAAGTATATAAATCATATTCACCTCAATCTAATTCATGATGTGCTTGGTATTACTCATAGTATATTTTATCAATTTAAAATTGACATTTTAGTTCAAAAAGTGTCATTCACTGAAAACTAAGAAAACACATTCAGATTATCCAGATAATTTATGAAAACAATGCATATTAAATTTATGAATTTAAGGAATCATTCTCACATCTAACCCACACATGAGGTGACCATTAAGACTCAAATTGCATGTTTCCAGTTTAAAATGATATTTTAGTTAAAAACACAAGTGCCGTACTCAAAACTGAGAAAACACATTCATATTGTTTTTATATTTTCTGAAAATTATCCACAGGTAATTTGGGATGTGTATAAAATAGTTTTACATTAATCTAACATATGTTTTTACCGGTGTGACACCAAGTGCGTATTTTTATTCAAAATTTATATTAATTTTAGTAAAAAATATAAGTGACATACTCAAAACCAACACAATGCATTCATATTGATTTTTTAATTAATTAAAATGTTCCATAAGACTTTTTTATGTGTGTGAATCATTCCCATCTCAATACAATACTTGATGCGCTTGGTATGACTTAAAGTGTATGTTATCACTTTAAGATTGACATTTTAGTTCAAAAAATGTCACTCACTGAAAAGTGAGAAAACACACGTAAATTGTCTTTATAATTTATTGAAATTAAACAGAAATATAGGAATTATTCACATGTCAAACCTATAAATTATGTGACAGATATAACTCAAATTTAATGTTTCCAGATCAAAATGACATTTTAGAAGAAAAAAAAGACAACTGGCGTGCTCAAAACCAAGGAAACACATTCGAATTGGTTTGATACATTAGGAATACAATACATAAGTCATTTGGAATGTGTTCTAATCATTATATCCTAAATATAATTCATGTTGTGACTGGTATGACTCCAAGTGTTTCTTTTCAATATATAAGTGTCATTTTAGTTTAAAACACGCATCACATTTCCAAAGTCGACCAAACGGGCCTAGATTATTTTCTCATCACTCTATATTTGATTACTTTATTAATTTAATTATAATTTTTATTTTATAATCATTCAATTAATTTTCACATAGATAATTTTTAGATATGAAAAATAAATGGTGTCACGTGCAAAAATCTACCGTAATGCAATATGATACACAGTGTTCCTGGTATGACTCAAACTTTAGTTTAAAATTAACACCTTTTATTTAATTTTTTTCTTTATATTATTACTAACATAATAATTTTTTTCTATAGGTGTGTTATTTTTCTCAATTGGGGTGGAATGTTCTTTTATACAGGTGCTTTCTTTTTCTCTAAAATTGTATTTTTTTCTTGTATTTGTTTGGTAAATTTTAATTCATTTAAAATATGTATTTGATTTTGATTTTGAAAATTTATTACAATAACATGTCTTTACAAAAATGTACATATCAATTTTTTTAATTTGAAACCCTTGTTTAATCATGGTAAAGGTATATTATGGCCTAAAGAAGGAATGAGGAGTGTCTGGGGCTTGTTCAGAGTAGAGTTCCAGAAAATTGGCTTACATTCTGGGACGTACGGTTTGGGGAAACCGTGCCTCCCAATCCATACAAATTTTTTGAATCCTTGAGGCTCCAGACATGATAACCTATAGGCTACATGGTTTCTCTACAACAGTGTGAGCCAAAGCACATGACCATGCGAGAACTGCAGGTTTTTGGACAGTGGGTTTTTGTGAGTTTTGTGAAACCATGTGCCTTAACTATTTATATTGTATCCTTTAATTTTTTCATGACAACCATTTTATCATGGTTTTACCAAGCCATGCTCTTTGATATTTTGTTGTGAAATTTCATTTGTTTTCCTCCACTTAAGTTATAATATAATTTTCTCTCTTCCCTTTCTCCTTCAGTAATCTACCCTAGTCTCTCAACTCCTATCAAAGTTTATCCTGACATTATTCATAATATATAGATACAGTATCTTTTCCCCTATTTTCAAGGCATTAGACCATTTCTCATATTTCTCACAACCTTATTAAAATATGGGGCTTATATCATGTGAGGCATCAACTACATCCTTGAGGTAGGTGATCACATTGTTTTCATATAAGGTGTTGTCATTTCATAACTATTTTCATTTTGTTGAATTCCATATTTTTCTGAGAATCCCTTTTCTGTTTAGTTCTTCATGACTAATTAACTCTTGTACATAGATACATTTTCGATTATCCTTACTTGGTGTTTTAGAGGTTTTATATACCATATATTTACACACCATGGGTTTTCCACATAGAATTGTCATTTTGGTAAAAATTTTCAATGTTCCTGGAACACAATTTGGCTTTCAACATGGGTTTTAAATGAAATTTACCTTGTTATATGAGTATTACATGCGGCCCAAGGAACCTCCTAGGTGAGTAATGTCTTTTATAGTTGTAATTTCCAAAGTGGGAAATCACCTTAAGGATAATTTCATCCTTTAAATGGCCCTTTTATCTTTTAAAATGGTATTTCCCTGTCTTAATAAATTGAATGAATTGGTTAGGGTGTATGGATTGTATAGGATAACATATTCAATATAGTTGAATACTTTAAATGATTTGACTATGATACCTTCCAATTGACACCTAAGCCTTATAATTATTCTTTTTATGTTTTGGTAAATTTAATTTGTTGATTTAAATTATTAGGATAATGCATTATGGGTTGCCTTTCTAAAAATGAATCAAATGGTTTAAAATGGAATGACCTAAAGGGATGGTAAGACCATTCCCTTTGTTTATATTTTATGAAATTCTTTATATGAAATTTAATGATTTATATGGATTTGAATATGGTTAATGAAATGCATATGAGGTTATGCATTGTCTATTATTATATAAAAAATTATTCCTCTTATATGTATATGGTCTATATAAAAGAGATGGATAAGAGGTAATGCCTCATTCCAATTATAATTATAATTCTCCTTTATAAAGGTTGTGACACAATGGTAAGGTGTGTTGAGAATGAAAGATAATCACACTCCTTGAATCTAGTATTGATTTCATGGCTTCTCACACAAGTGACACTATGTGGGTGTTAAGCTGTATGTTCCATGTTCTATGATTCAAGTGGTGATATGATGGCTCGCTCACCATCCCAAGAAATATTTCATAACATCTATCTATCTTCTTGGGATGTAGGGTATGTACCCTTTGTCTTGAGGTTATAGACTCATTATACTAGTCATGGATATGTGAGTTAAGCCCCAGTCCAGCCAATACTAGTATTCTAGGTAAATGGCCATTAAGAATCCACCCGCACCTGGTTCATATAATTGATGAAATATATATAATTATAATATATATATTTCTACTATATATATAGTGAATGATAAAACTCATCTATCCCATCCATTAGATAATGTAGATAAACCCTCCAAGAGTCCTTTAAAAACCTGAGCAGATAGTTATTTTATTATTTATGCATTGTTTTACTTCTCTGCTTATACTTGAACATGATTTAGTTATGAGCACTACTCATATTATATGTAAACACCATTGGTGGTGGCCTACTGAGATTTTTATCTCACACCCTACCCTGTCCACCTTTTGCACCTGATAAGATTGTTTTATTATAGGTGTGGATAATGGAAAGTTCCCTTCTGTAGGTTGTTGGTAATAGTTATCTTATAGATAGAGCATAGGAGTATAAGACCAAGCATTCCCTCAAGATGCTAGTTGATAATTTTTTTTATTTTTTTATTTTTTATGTAAGTATGATTTTATGCATGTTCTTATTTTTTATCATTATCCCATACATCATGTACTGACACTTCCATAGAGGGTTTTGTTATATTATTAGTTATTTGCTTCTTTATTCAGCTACTTATCTATTTAGTTACTTTTTATGCATCCATAATTTATTGATTATTTATTTTTAATTATTGTTCTGATATTTTTTATTATTGGTTGTATTTACTGTCTTACTATGAAATGAGGGTATATTCTCCCCACTGTACCACCCTTACACCCGTGCTGCTAGTCGAAATCATCTAGTATACAGGGAGGTGAGCTTGAGTCCATGTGCACCACTAGCTTGGGGAACAGTTTAAGTTTACCCTAGTTCAAGGTGTTACAAAGTTGTATCAGATAGGTTACTTTATTTAATATTTCGAGATAATAGATTTTAGATTGGGAAACACATGAAACTTGTTCATAATCCCTTCTTGGGAGTCCAGAACCAAAGTTCGAGGTAAAGGCCAAGATTTCTTAATTATAATTATTGTTCTTATTTTTCCTATTACTATTGATATCACATCACCATTTGTTTATGCACATGATTTATGATTTTATCGGTATGGGTGTGATTGAAATTATGGTTTCTTTATTAGGATCATTGAGATGAATGATTTGTATGAGGACATACATCACTATAGACATAGTGGGATGTATATGACATGAATTTTTCAATTCCATGTTTATTCTCATCATGCATTCCAATATTATATATTGATTATGCCTTGAGATGTATTGAATTATGCTGAAACTTCTTGCACTGTTTGGAAAACATAATTGATACTTAAAGTACCTACCTAATCATAACAGTGTTTTCCTGAATAGATTAAAGTAGACACCTTAAGAATTAAATTATGGCTTGTTGATCCATGTACCATAATTCACATGCTATAGAATGCATTATAGTGTGGGTCAAGTGGATGCAACATTTTGGTTCATAAACATTATGGGCCCTTATAGATCGAAAAAATGGAAAATCATCTGATACAACCGTCTCAAAGTGTTTTAAATGTTTTAAAAAAGCACACTTTTAAGTTGGAAATTAATTTTAAATTGAAAATTCCATCATGTATATATACTTGACATAGAAAATTACTTCCAAACCAATTTTTAGTAGTGGGCAGTGGGGTATCTCTTGTGTTTTTATGGCTATTATGGTATTTTCCTACAACTTAGGCCTAGATTTTGAAGTAGGGAGAGAAGATTAAACACTTATATTGGAATAAATTACTCATATACTAGTTTCTAAAATTAAATCTTCTCAGTTTATTAAATATATTTTGAGGCGTTCATTTGGAATTGTAGAATTATGCCGCCACAACATCTTTTGATTGCATTACCTTAAGGTGGTTATGACCATAATCTTGAGGTGGTATGTCATGAGACTCTATTGATTCCTATTATAGAGACAATTGTGGATATTCTTTCTATTTTAGATGTGGGTGTTGATTCCCAGTTTTGAGAGGGATTCTTTTGTGTGTTGTAGTCGATGCAAGTTATTGGTCGACCTGCCATGATCATAGTAGAGTTTACTCATGAGTTTTAGGAGAAACATCCTCCCGCCTTCTTAGAGGATGGAGGACCTCATTATATAGAATCTTGGCTCGAGGATATCCTATATATATTCTTGTATCTAGAGATACCACCAAATTTTAGGGTCAATATAGGAGCCTATATACTACATGATTCATCCAAATGGTGGTGGGACATTAGCACCCAGTAGGATTGACATTGTTATATGATATATGATAATTTTTACACAATCTTATATGAATAATTATTTCCCCTAACTCTGAGGGATTACAGATCTAGAGAATTCATAAACTTGTAGGAATGGAACAAGTCAGTTATGAAATACTCGGCCAATTTTACTAAGATTCAGTCGTTCTCTCCCTCTAAAGTTGTTGATTATCTAATGACTACAAGGCTAATCGATTATGGTCTAGTATATTCCATCTGGTCATAGGTTAATGCTTTTGGGTTGACTACCATTAGTAAAACTTTCATCTAGGACCTTATTACATAGAGAAATTTGACGGATGCTAAATGTGCAGGTCAGGGTTTTTTAGCAACTAAATCTTCCACAAGTTCTTATTCTTGTAGAATGTGATGTTTTGACGATACTCGTGGGGGTAGGAGTAATCAGTATCCTCATGCAGATAATTTTATTATGTGTCACATGTGTGGGATTCCTAGACATATCAAGTCTTAGAGCTTACAGGATCCAGTCGAGTTCAAAATTTGTTGTAGGATATGCTATCTACATTTTTCTATATGAGTTTACCTCCAGTTCTAATCAAGTGGGGATATACACCTACTCCTCGATCAGATGTGGGGCCATTAAGGTCATGTATATTAGGTATATAGAATACCACCAACCAATTAGGCAGAGGTGGATGATGAGGTAGAGGTGGCCATACCTGTGATTCACAGTTTTAGCAGAGTGGTCTTGCTCAAGGATATGTGGAAGTTACTCAGGGCCATGGTACATGCTAGTTACATACAGTCCAACCTACATCATAATAGCAGAGTGTTATACAATCAACTATATCAGGTACTTTTCAATTATCCTAAACATTAGTCTCTGTATTATTTGATAGAGGCTTGTCTCGCTCATTTATATCTAATAAAATCACTAAGATTTTGGGCCTCAAGATCGAGTGCATTAATGGCATTATGATTCTAGATACACCTCTAGGTATCCATTCATAGGGAGTTCACTATTGTAATGATTATCCCCTTTATGTAGGTGGTTACATTTTCATATGAAATATATATGTCCTATCCATGAAAGGATTTGATATAATCACTAAGATTGACTAGTTAGTTCCCTATCGAGATCATATTTATTATTATCATCATAGAGTGACGTTTACATCACTAGAGAGACTTAAGCATGTGCATAAAGGAGAATTGAATTAGAGTGTGGCTAGAGTTGGCCCCAAGCAGCAGAGGCTATGAAATGTGATAGATCTAATCACCAGTATTTCCCTTGATGTCCATAGGTTACCACTTTCTAACATTCCTCCAGTAGTGGAGTATTACATATATTTTTTTCTTGAAAACTTGTTTGGTCTACCTCTTGTAAAATAGGATGATTTTACTATTTATCTTGTGCCAGGAGTAGCACCAGTGACCATTCCTTTGTATAGGATGGTACCTAATGATTTTATGGAAATCAATAAGAAATTTGAGGATCTAGAGGCTAAAGGAGTTATATTCCCCAGTACATAACCTTTGTGTTCACTAATATTTTTTCCAATAAGGAATATGTTACCCTCAAGATATGTGTGGATTACTTTCATTTAAACCAACCTACTGTAAAGAATTGGTAACTTTTTCCTCGAATAGATTTACTATTTTACATTAATGAGGAGTGAAGTTGTTTTCAAAGATAGATCTGAGGTCAGTTATCATCAAGTTAATGTGAGGAATTTAGACATACATTAAAAAACATTCAAAATAAGGTATCATCAGTACAAGTCCCTAGTTATGTCAATCAGACTCATGAACCCACCTACAATCATTATGGATCTTATGAATCGAGTTTTCCACCCATATTTGAATTCATTTATGGTGGTATTTTTTAATGATATCTTGGTGTTTTCACACTCTAAAAATGGCTATGAAACCTATATTGAGATTGTGATGAATACATTGAGAGAGTAATAGATCTATTATAAGCATAGTAAATGCCACTTCATAATCGAGAAACACTACTTCCTGGGTCACATCATCTTGTATTGAAGAGTTTTAGTATACCCAGATAGAGTGAGAGTTGTAGTTTCCTAGGATAAGAACAAGAATTACATTTACATCCATAGATTCTTAGGGATTTCAAGATATTATAGACCCTTCATCCGGTATTTCTCACGAATTTCATTTTTTCTTACGGGATTGACAAAGAAGAGTGTGAAATTCGTATTTTCATATGCTTGTGAAGAATCATTTCACGAGTTGAACGGAAGACTGAATTCAACACCAATACCAATTCATCTAGATCTAGTAAGAATCTATACTATATATTGTGATGCATCAGGTATCAGTCTTGTAGCTATTTTGATATAGGATGAGTGAGTCATTGCATACGGGTCTTGTAATTTGGGGACTCATAAGTGGAATTATACAACACACAATCTTGATATCGCTGTTATAGTTCATGACATACGTTTTTGGAGACACTATCTACTTGGATTAAGATTTTTGGTATTCACATACATGTACATCTTTACACAGTGAGATCTAAATATCAGATAATGAAGGTGGGTTAAGAACCTATAGTCATTTGATTTTGAGCTTTCCTACATGCGAGGGAAGGGGAATTTAATGGTTTATTCTCTAATCCAAAAGACATAAACACATGTGGTTGGGGAATTTAGTGGATAATGGAATCATATTTCTTTATTCTCAAAGATTCATGGTGAGTTTTAGGAGGACCATGGTTAGACTATCCTCTCCGGCATATCATTGAATTATACTCTTCTATAATGGGTAAGTATGAGACATTAATCTAATATGGAAGTCTTTGTTCTAAGAGAAATCATTTCATAGGATGATACATATTCGGTTGAACTATGGATTGGGATGATAATTTATCATTCCATGTGCTAGTATGGGTCCCATCAGACATCAAAGTGGAACTGATGTGGGAATGAAACTCCTTGGTATGGGCAGTTCACCCTAGTGTCTCCAAAATATACCGAGAACATTTATGACAATACTAGTTTTCTGATATGAAACATGATATTTTTAGCCTCATCACTCTGTGTTCTGCCTATTAGTATGTGAAAGAGGAACATCAGCATCCAACAGGGCGTCTACAATCATTGACCATTCCCAAGTAGAAATGGGATTATGTTTCAATGGAATTCATGATTTTTCTACCCAAATCACCTTAAGGAAATGATGTGGTATGAGTTTTCATTAATCATTTTAATAAGGTCGCTCACATATTACCTATATGAGAGACCTTCTCGGAAGATGATCTAGGAAGGTTGTATGTCAGGGAGGTTGTATGTATTCTTGGAGCTCCACTCTTCATCGTTTCTGATTGAGACACTCGCTTCATGTTGTGGTTCTAGTAGGGGATGTTTAAGGCATTGGTTATTCATGTACCTATGAGAAAGTCCTATCACAAGAAGACCAATGGATAGATGGAGTGTAAAATTCAGGTGATTGAGGAAATTCTATGTAAATGTGTCCTTAACTTTGGGGATTCCTGGGAGAAACACATTACCATCACTATGTTTTCCTATAACAACTTCCTCCAGGGTACCATCAAGATGGATCCTTATAAAGCCTTATATGGTAATCCTTTCAATTCACCTATATGTTGGATAGATGTAGGTTAAGCAGTTGTTCTTGGACCATGTCTCGTTCAAGATAGTACATAGCTTGTCCAAATGATCATAAAGTGAATGTTCAGAGCTCAATTTAGAAAGTAGTATTATTCCAAAATATGTTAATGAACTCTCGTTTTTGAGGTTGGAGACCAGGTTTTATTGTGATTCTTTCCCATTTTATTGAATATATGTATTTTTAAGTAGGGTAATCTCTCATCGAGGTTCATTAAACACTTTGAGGTTGTCAACATGAATCAGACTAGTAGCTTATAAATTGAAACTTCCTTAGAGATATCATTCAACACATTATGTCTTTCATGTATCTATAATTCACCAATATTATGTTGTCTTGTCACACATCTTTTAACATAATGATGTTAATATTGATATGGAAGATTACTTCCTGGATTATCCAATGTCTATTGTTGATCAGAGCGTGAAGACACTCTGAGAAAGGTAAATCCAATTGGTATGGGTATGGAAGTGATGATTAGTACAAGATAAGACCTAGGAGTGGGAAGTCAATATATTATTTCAATGGTTGAAACTATTTACTGATAGTACCAATTTACCCTCAGAAGTCCAACTCAAGGACAAGTTTCTTTAAGGAGGGGAGGTTTTAACAACCCGTATTTTCATGAAGGTATGGATAATTTGTTTTTTAATTTGAAATATTTTCATAATAATTTTAATGGTATAATATATACTAAAGAAGGTTTGTGCAGAGATTGGTGTTTTTTTAGAGCTTGAACATTTAGAAAAATGGGCAACAGAACAGGTTGCACAATTTGGGAAAATCGTGCCACCCAAGCTACACAGTTTGTCTGAAATCATGAAGATACAAATATGAACACCTATATGATGCATTGTTTCTCTAAAACCATGTAATCCTAGGTGAACATCCATGCAATAACTACTACTTTATGGATAGTTGGTTTTTAAATGGTTTGGAAAACTATACGACTTAACTATGTGCTGTGTATCCTTCAATTTTGGCCTAAGAACCATTTGCGCACGGTGTGTAAAAATAGTTCTCTTTAATTTTTTGGGGTGAAATGAAATATTTTCCCTATAAATAAGTTATAAGATTATTTTCACTCTTCTGTTTCTCCTTCTTTTGATATCCAAGGGTATTCTCATCCTTTGAGATCATTTTCTCCCAATCCTTGGCATGAAGATAACTCTCACCTCTGGTGTTCATTCTTAGATTCATCAGAAGCTACAAATTTGTTTCAGTAAGATACCGTAGACTCTCAAATACTATCAAATTTTATCTTTCCATTCATCATACTATTTAGATGCATGATCATTTTCCCTATTTTTAGGGTATTGGACTGTTTCTCATATTTCTTTCAACCATCTTCAAATATGAGGATGATATCAACTAAGGCATCATTTTGGTCCTTGACGTAGGTGGTCACATTGTTTTCCCATCATGTTTCACATATTTGTAACTATTTATATTATTCTACATGTCACCTTTTTTCGATCATCACTTTTATGTTATGTTATTCATGCTTCATTTTCCCCTGTACCTATAGACATTTTCATTGATCCTTTATTGATGTTTTAGAGGTTTTACATACCATATATGGCTACCCTTTGGGTGTGACACTTAGAATTGACATTTTGTCCAATTGGTTCAAAGTTCCCATAATATAATTTATATTTAATCTTGGTTTTTAAATAAATGTTCCCTTGTTTTATGAGTATTACATGGGACCCAAGGTACCTCTTAGGTTCTTATACCCTTTTATAGAGGAATTTCCTAAATGGGAAATTTCTATAATGATCATGTCATCATTTAAATAACCCATTGAGGTTTTTAAATAGTGTTGCCTTATATTAATAAATTGAATGAACTAGTCAGTATGAATGAGTTTTATAGGACGGATTATGCAATATTGTGGAATCCTTTAAATTTATTGATCGTGAAACCTAAAAATTTACAATTGATCCTTGTAAGTAAACTTTTAATTTTTTGCTAAATTGAATCTGTTGATTTAAATGAAATGGAAAATGCATGATGGGTTTCCTTTCCTAAAATGAGTCAAATGGTTTAAAATGGAATGACCCCAAGGGATTGTAATTAGATGGCCTTTTATTATTTTATGAAATATTTTATATTAAATGTAATGATTTATATGGATATGAATATGGTTAATGACATGTATAAGAGGTTATGACATATTTATTATGATATAAATGATTATGCCTCTTCTATGTATATGGGATTTATAAAATATATTGATGGGAGGTAATGCTACATGATATTTATAATTATAATGTTCCTTTATAGAGGCTCCAACACGATAGTAAGGGGTGTTGTTCATGGAAAATAATCACACTCATTATATCAGGTGTTGAGTTCATGGAATCTCACATCAGTGACACTATATGGGTGTTGGGATATATGCACCACATTCCATGATTTGGGTGATGAAATGATGGCTCACTCACCATCTAGATCATTTTTGTGTGATGTCTCACTCTTTTTGGGGTGAAATTCAAGTACCCTTTGGCTTGAGCTTATAGGATTGTTAGACTAGTCATGGATATGTGAGTTATGTCTATGTCCTTCTAGCACTAGTATTCCAGGTATATAGACATTAGGCATATGCACACACTTATTTCATATAGGTCGATGAAATATATACAATTATACTATACATATAAATATATTACTACTATATATAGTGATTGTTCAAACTCTTCTATCCCAGATATGAGTAGAATCTAGTAGACCTTCCAGGCATCCTTCAGGAACCTATGCGAGCAGTTATTTATTTATTCCTTTATTGTTTTACTGCTCTACTTAAACCAATACTCTTTTTTGTTATGACAACTACTCTTATTACATGTAGACATCGTTAGTGGTGGACAAAATATATTTTTATCTCAGACCCTACTCATTCCTCTTTTGGCACCAAATAAGATTGTTTGAATATAGGTGTGGATAATGGAATTCTCCCTTCTATAGTTTGTTGATAATTCTTAGCTTCTATATGGTTCTAGGAAGTAGAGGACTGAGCATGCACTCGAGATACTAGTGGAGAAGTATTCTTTTATTTTTTTATTTTTTGTGTATCGTAATTGTTTGTCTATTCCACTTTTTGTAACATCATTTCATGCATCATGTATTGACACTTCTTTAGAGGCTTTTGTTATATTATTAGCTATTTGTTTCTTTCTTACACTACTTATCTATTTAGTTACCTATTTACACTTCTATAGTGTATTAATCCTATTTATTTAATTATTATTCCTCTATTGTTTATTATTGGTTGAATCCACTATGTTACTCTTACATGCAGGTATAGTATCCCCACTATACCACACTTATAGCTACATTTCTAGTGGGTAGCCTCTAGTATACTGGATAGTGTACTTGAGGCCATGTGATCCATCGAAATGAGGCATGGTTTAAGTGGACCTCGGTTCAGGGTGTTACATTTAGGGTGTTTTTTATGGTTCTATAGTTTTTTGTAACATCACACTATAGTATTCCCTTTTATCAATTCTTCTTAAAGAACTGATAAAGTGTCCCTTTATTAGCACTTTCATAAGAACTAATAAATGATACCTTTATAAACACATTTTATAGCACTAATAATGGTTTATTTTATCAGCACTTGTAGATGCACTGATAAAGGGTCCATTTATTAGTGCTAAATAAAAGTTGTAATAAATGGTGTCTTTTATCAGTATTGTGGTAGTGAGTGATTTGTTATCATTAATAAAGGTCTGTTATAGCAAGGTTAAATGCCTATTTTGTAGTAGTTTTAAATGAAATTATTTATTTGAATTGATACCATGTGTTATGAATTTACCTAGTATGGGGTTCAGAAATTTCTTGGGTAGTTATCATGTGTTTGGTTGTGTTTTTTTTGTTGAGAAATTTGAATAGGCTTTGAGAAATTACTGACCTTTTAGAATTTAATTTATTAACTAATGTTAAATTAGTTAAATAATAATTTGAGAATTTTGTATTGGGTTAGGGGCTTGGAATGTTATGCGAGATTAAAAGGGGATTCATGGGCTTGGAAGGTCCTTGAAAGCTGTTTTCATCCCTTATAAATAAATATGAATGATTCATAAAAGTGTTAGGTGGTCCATTTTATTTATCCCATTTTCCTTCCTTATTTTTTGAGCACTTGATGGGTGTGGCTAGGAAATTTTTACTATTCTTGAACCCACTTAAAATTAAATTATTGGTATGAATACATTCCAAATCATATTTTATTTCACTAAAGATGGAAATGGTTCAATCGATGATTCTGAAATGGAATTATACAACAACTGATAATTGAAAATGGACTTTACCTTTCTAATTGAACTAGATCAAATGTAATAGTAAGGTATGTTTTTATTTGGGGAATTTAGTAATGAATTTTTATTAAAGTGGTTGGAATATGAATGGATAATTCTGTTTTAGTGTTTGAAAATGGATTTGGATTTAAAATAGTAAAAGTTTAAAGGAAATGAAAAGGGTATTTAGTTTGAAATAGAAATGGGTTGGGGTAATTGATCGCACATATTAGTATTTTATAAATTAGTTTGAACTGGTTTTTTTTCATGAAATCAACATGGTTTTTTGAATGAAGTTTTGTAATGGAAATTAGATTGTTTTAGAATAGAAAAACTAAATTGTCCGTTATGACTTATTTTTTATATTTTTTTATAATTAAAATAGTGATGTTTTTCCTTTTATTTTTAAATATATGGATTTTTTATAGAAATTGATGGTTAAACGTAGGCTAAAAACATCCACTGAGATATTTTTTTTATCGATGGTTAAACACGGGGTGAACATAAACCCTGATTTTTTGCAGCACTAGAGATGGGAATATTACCTCTAGTGCCACATTTTTGGACCAAGGATGGGAATATTTCAACAGGTTGAGAGTTGGTTTTCATTGTCTTTGAAACATACTCATAGAAACAATAGAACTGGTTAAAAAGGTATGAATTATTCTTGGAGTGAGACCATCCTTAAGTTCATCATTTATTTTATGCATTTATATTTTAGGTATTATTATTGTTTTAATTTTACTTGTAATTTTTGTCATGTTCACTATTGTATACACTATTTATAGACTTGTTATACTTTTAGGGATTCCACTTTTGGTGTCCTACTGAGTTTTACTCACACACTACTTGGGTCCCCACTAAAAATTTGTAAGAACCTAGTTCATTATATAGGTACATAATCTTTTACATTTGAAATTTTTTTAGTTTAAATTCTTAATTATGGAATAATGTGAATTCACTTTTAGTTTATGGGTGTAACGGAGATGTTTGGGGTTTTTTCAAAGCCCAAAACCCAATAAATTTGGGGATGGGGAATAGCTAGGTCACTTGGTTAGTAGTAATAATGCAACCCAAACCACATGGTTTGATGAAAATGTGTGGGGATGGAAAGTGGGATGGAGGAGCCTGTATGGTCTGAAAAACCATGCGGATGGAGGAGCACACCTGTACGACAGCCTATATAGTTTTAAATAGTATACTAAGGCATGAATTATGCTCATTTAGGAAAACTATAAACATTAATCTTGTGTGGTTCCCCTCCGTACAGGGAATGGTGAACGGTTTGGCCAACTGTAAAGCCAAACTATACGACCCTGGCATTTTTTGGGAAATTACAATTTTTTCCTTAATTAATGTTATAACCTAAAATCAATTCTCACTTCTCACCTATTTGAAAAATCTCAAGTGTGGGATCTCCCTTTGAAGAAAAATCCATAGGTTTTGATCTAATTCCTCCATCTGAACTCAGTACCGAGCATCATCTAACTCATTGGATTCACATCAGTGAGTAATCAATTCCTTTTGTGTTTTTGTTCATTTAACTTTAGATAGAAGAATTTTTTTTGGTTAAATAGAATATGCACTATTTTTTGGGATCTATCTTTTTCTTCATTTTTCTATCACTCTGTGTCGAATCAGGAGATGATATTGGATGATCACTATACTATAGAAAAACATCAGGTGGTCTCATGTGTTTCCCTTAAAGTTGACATGTTTATAGATATGTCTTGTTGTGAGCCCAAATTTCTGGTAGTTTCCCTTGAAATAGAATTTATTCCATGATTAAAATTAATATGTATGACCTATGTAATTAATGAGATGTGATTATAAATTATTAAAGGTAATGAATTTTGAATTATAACCACCCCTTGGGTGCATTGTTTAATTAATTGGACCACCATGGGTGTAATATGAATTGTTTACCATTTCAGTGTGTCATTTACCCCTTGAAAAGGGATTTTTAATGATGATTTATAAATTGTAATTTATTTGATTATAGAGAGGGAATGGAAGATCATATATTGAGGATTTGTCCATGTCATTTCTTGATTATGCATGAGTTTCATCTTATAATGAAATTCTCAAATGAGTTAATTAAGGGACTAAGTATTCTATGCTTAGACCATGATTTGCGACACCTTATAAGGTGATATTTAAATGAAATGATCATGGTAATTACCCTAATGTAGATAAATGATTTTGGTTGAATTTTTATTATATTCCTTGGGTGACACATGGGTTCTTATATGAACACCATGGACAGACACATTTTCTACTACCTTGGTTATACCCATGTGGCACTTGGACTCCCAAATGGAATGACAAGGATGAAATCATGGGGGATGACTATCATATGCTTGCATGATACTTGGACTCCATATGGATTTCCAAGAAAGAACAGAGAGAGATGTTGTTTATATACACCATCAATGACACTTGGTATCCCTTAGCAGACCTACAAGGATGGTCTTAGTGAGCGGTGAATTCATACCAAACCTAGAGTGATACATAGGTTCTGATGAGGTTCTCCATAGATGGGTTTATAGGGTTTTTGGTTCCTGTTACTCTTGGAGTGATACATGGATTCCAAATAAGGAATTACAAGGATGAGCTCAATTTTTTTAATTGACTGATTAATGAAATGATTTATATGACAAATCTACCAAACCAAAGAACACGCTTGGATTCAGTCAATGTCATATACCATATTGAGGGTTTGGTTAGGCAAATATTTATCACATATCATTATGAGGGATGATGGGATACACGTCATGTCCTGAGACTCAATTACAAATTGATACAATATTGGTGTTTTATTTAGATAATTTCCATCTAAGTCCAAAGAAGGTAGCATCCATGTGATATAGGACCTCCTGGGTTGTTTACATACATCACTTATTTTACATATTCTATTACTACATTCTCATTTTTGTTGTTATATAGTCATTAACTTTATGTAATTAGCGTCCTTTAGATGATTACATACTAGTATTGTATCTCATACCCTGTTTAGGTTGATGGTTGGTACCCGGACAGACTATTTGGATGCAGGTATAAATCAGTAAAAGAACCCATAGTTTGAAGTTTGGATTTTTTCCATTCATAAGAGTATGGGAGCATGAGACCAAGATGAGGCTCATGATGCTATCTGGAGATATTTTTTTGGTGATTTTAGTCTTTTTGGTCTTTTTTGTATTTTGATACATGTATTGTATTGATTCCTTGTATACCTATTTATGATATTTTTTATACAAATTACATGACATGTATCATCATTATTTTACATATGAGATTTATTTTTTCATTATTATCTATTCCTATTGTTTATCTATTGTATGAATATTATAATGATTGTTCTATCTAGTCTATATGTTTCTAACACTGTGTTACACTCCATTAAGTGGGAATATTCTTCCCATAGACACACCCTAGGCCCTTGTTGCTGGTCATTGTCCTCTTGCATCCATGGAGATATGCTTGAAAACATGTGGCCAACTGGGCACAAGGTACTATTAAGTAGCATAGGGACCAAGACATTACAAATTGGTGTTAGATCCTTCACTTCCTAGTTTGATAAACTATTTTGAGATAATATAAGGGGATAAGAAGAAATGGGAATTTTTTAATGAGTTTTTCTTGGGTGTAGCTCACCCACGAACTAAGAAATTGCCAAATTGCCTCAAATTGAAGTTGTTTTTATCTGGATTGTGACTATTATAGTTGATTTGATTCCACCATTGGGTGATGAAATTTAATTTTGATGTTATTATTGACATGATTGAGGGTTTTATTATTTTTCAAGCTAATTAGATGATGGTATGGAACATCATGAATCATTTATAAACCTTCTATAATTAACATTCCATGTATTATTCCAAAACATATAGGGTTCATTACATGTTTTCCTGATTTTTTTATATAATGCATGATATTTATACTAGATATTTTGAAATATATTTTGTTTAGGGAATTGAGAAAAATTGTTGGTACTCAGAGTTCCTATCATAAGATAATCAGTGTTTTCCTAATTAGGCTACAAAATAAACCCTATGCATCCAAGTGTGCTATGTGGAGTCATGGACCATGAGTCGCATTGACTGGAATGTGTTATGGGGTGTATTCGGTGGACATGATATTTTGGATCATAAGGAATATATTCCCTTATGAATTGGGAATGAAGGTCCATTTGGTTCAACCATTTGAAATGAAATGTACAATGAATCTAAAATTATAATTTAAGATTGAATTGATAAATAGATAACTCGAACTAGACCTAGATTTTGAGAGGGAAAGAGTAAGTGTCTCTAGTGACTTTTGTGATTTTTCCTTTTTACCAATCCAAGATTACGGAGTATGACGAGTGGTGTAACAAATTTATAAGAAGGTTCTGACTTACCCTGAACTTTTGATATATGAAATTTGGAATCGTTCAATTATGAGTCTTTTGATTGGAATTTTAGAGGCATGACACCATAATAACTTCTAGTCGTATGACTAGAGTGTGGTGATGAATATTCTCTATAGGTAGTGGGTTATGGTCTACCTATGGATCCTCCTATAGTTCGAGATATGGTAATTTTAATTTGATCAGACACTGGTGTTAATTCATATTTTTTCAAGGGGTTTCTTCGCTTCATGAAAAATTCTCATGGAGCACTGAAGTTAGCCTCATCTATGGATGGGTTGACATGTGTGTTCTAGAAACAACATCCTCCCACATTTTCAGGGGATGTAGGACCATAGGATATGATATCATGGCTAGATTATATGTTATCTATCTTCAAGTAAATTGATACACCTCCTAATAGGATAGTAAATATCAATACTTATATATGTTTAGTTCCTCCAATAAATGGTAGGATTTCATTACTCATATGGATCATCATCAGTAGATGGATTAGATGGATTTTTATATGGACTTCTATGATTAATTCCATACCAGGAAGTTGCAGTCCAATAAATCCTGAGAGTTCATACACATGGAGTATGTAGTGTTATCAATCATGGATCAATCGGCCCATTTTGAAAAACTTATGTACTTTGCACCTATTCTGATGGGTGACAAGTTTTATAACACTAATAGATTCAAGGATGGTATCAGTTATGGAATATGATCATAGTTGAATGTATTTTTTCATACTATCTTTTCTAGAATAGTTAATCACGTGCATATCATAGATTATAACCTGAGAGAGGCTAGGGGTGCGAGCCAGGGCAGTTTGGCACCTATATCTGGTACTGCATTGGTCATCAGTAGGAATAGACATTTGGATCTTCCATATAGTGATATTAGTAGCTAGAGAACATTATCAGATATCCAGGTGAGGTTCCACTAGCGTGGTATATCGGGACATATGAGACCTCAGTGCATGAGTGACCCAGTCGAGTGTTGATCCTATGGAAATATGGGACATCTAAATCACTTTTTCCAAACTTTTCCTCTAGCAGCTCGAGATAGAGGGCTTTCACAGACTCCATGGGAAGGATATGGGTTAGAAAGTTCTCATCAAAAATGGATATGGGGTATATTCAGATGATCAGACTATAAGGTGGCGGTAATGGGTGTGGTAGTCAAACCCCATATTTTCAGTGAAAGTGGAGTCAATCTACTCAGGGTAGAAAGGTTGTCTCACAGGGCCACAGATCATCCTGTATATATGCAGTTCAAGTGAAACCTAAGGAGAATATCCATGATATTCTACTATGAGAGTTACTTTCTAGTATCCTCTAATTTATTATCCGATAAAATTTATATAGGCACATCTCATAGCTTTATATATGTTACCATTGTGGGGATACTTGGACTCATGATTAATTGTTATAATGTATTTATGATATTTGATAATCTTTTGGGAATTAGAACGGAGGATTTACATAAGTGGAGGGAGTTCCCCCTTGATATTAGTGTTATTCACTTCATTTAGGACCTCTTTTCCTTCAATATAATGGGTTTTTACATCATTCTCTAGATGGACTAGTTGGTTCCCTTTCATGCTTTCATTTATTTCTATCATCGAAGGGTGGCCTTTACATCAATAGAGGGTGGAGATTTTATTCAAAATGAAAATTGTGTGTATATGAAAGATGATATGGACCTCAGTATTATGGGATTTGTGGGATGATATCCCAGATTGTGATTTTTTATCAAGATAATCAAGGAATACATCATTCATATTTCCCTCCAGTGGTTGATCACTTCAGGGAAATATTCCCATATGACTCTTTAGGACTACCTCCAGTGAGAGAGGTATTGTTATCTATAGAGATAGTGTCAAAATCATCACCAGTATCCATTCCTCCTTAAGGATGAAAACTACTGGGTTTTATGATCTCTAGAGGTAGCTAGTGGATTTAAAGGAAAAGGGGTTTATCTGACCCAGTACTTCTCTATGGATTTCACTAGTTCATTTGCAAAAAAAGGCAGGTAGAACCCTTAGGATATACATGGATTATCAAAAATTGAGAAAAATGATGGTTAAGAATTGATATCATATTCCACAAATAGATGATATCTTTGACTAACTCTAAAGATATTGAGTGTTTTATTAGATTGAATTAAGATCGAGTTATCATCAGAAGCATGTTAGACCATAACACATACATCAAACAAGATTTCATATTAGGTATGGTATATATGAGAATTTTTTATGTCATTCAGTCTCATGAATGTGCCAATAGTTTCATGGAACTGATGAACCACGTTTTCCATCCTTATATAAATTCATTTTTCATGGTATTCATTGATGATATCTTGGTGTGTTGTCACACATGGCATGGACATTCCAAATATATTGAGATCATATTGGATACATTGAGAGAGAATTTTATATATTCTAATCATACAAAGTGACACTTATTGATGGATAAAATTCTCTTCCTAGATTACATTATCTCAGAGATAGAAGTATAAGTTCACCCATGGAAGGTGAGAGTTATAGTTTCCTGGTATCATCCCAAGAACGTCTTTGAGATACGGAGTTTCTTAGGGAGGGAAAGATATTATAGGAATTTCATAATGAACTCTTCATGCCTAGAAATTCCACTCATAGAATGGAATGAGAATGGAATGAATTTTTTGTAGTCAAATGCATGCAGTTCATCTTTTCAAGAGCAGAATGGGAGATTGGCTTCACCACCAAAACTGGTTTTTCTAGAGCTAGGTAGGAGTTACATTGTTTACTATGATGTTTCAGGTATCAGGTTAGGAGTAGTTTTATGTAGGAAGAGATATTCATGGTGTACCAGTCCCAACAATTGAGGTCAAATTAATGGAATTAATAGATGAATGGTCACGAGTTTTCTGCAGTTTATCATGATTTGTATTGTTGAAGAAATTACTTACTTGAAACCATTTTGTGGTGTACACAGACCACAAAATCCTCAAGTACATATTTATATAACATGATCTGAATATGAGGCAACAAGGTCTGGTTGAGTACCTATAGCCTTTGGTATTTTATATTAGCTATATGCTTGGTAAAGTTAATTTTATAAATGATTCATTGAGTAGGAGGACTCAGAGAAAGGAAATTCAGGATGCAAGTAGTGAGTGGAATCTTATGGAATTATCCTTTGAGATACACTTGTATGTGAAGGAAATTTATGGGAATACTTCTAATTCATTTATATCTATGAACTCTTCCCATATGGATTGTGTAAGGATGAGGTATCTATTGGTTTCAAAAGGTCTAGTCCTATGGGAGAGTGTGGCAGGTGAGGACCCGCCTCCTAGTCGGATCATAGGTGAGGATAAAATTCCACCTATGTAGGGTTGTGTAGGGGTTTCAGCAGACCTGTGCAAGGAGATAATGCATTACTTTCGTGCGTCATCTTGGTTAGTGAACCCTGCCATCACCAAGATGTATCAGAATTTACCTAGCCAATACTGGTGTTTGGGTATGAAAATAGATTTAGCTATTTTTTCATGAGGTATTTCACATATTAGCAGGTGAAGGTGAAACATCAATGACCAGCTAGACTTTTGTAGTAGTTTCCCATCAGTGAGTTGAAAAGGGATGATGTGGTAATGGATTTCATGACCATGTTACTGAGGTCACTGTGAGGAAATGATGTCGTCTGTTTTGTTATTGACCGGATCAAAAACATTTATCATTTCTTAGCAGTCAAGGAGACCATTTTAGTAGATGGTCTTGGGAGGTTTTATATTTATGAGATAGTATGACATCATGGGGTCACCCACACTATCATTTCAAATAGGTATTCTTGTTTTACATCTCATTGATTGTAGGATTTTTAGAGGGTACTGGTTACACAGGTACTTCTGAGCACAACATACCACCCTCAGACTGATGGAACATCAAATTGTATGATACTGGTGCTTGAGGACATGCTGAGAGCATGTGTCCTGGATTTTGGGGGATCTTGGGAGAGGCACATACCCTTGATTGACTTCTCCTACAACATTAGATTTTAGTATACTATTTATATGGTTCCTTATAATGATTTGTATGTTAGCCCATTCCAATCGCCCCTATGCTAGTTAGAGGTAGGAGAGGTAGCTATGCTTGGGCCTCATCTCATATAAGAGACTACGATGTAGGTTCAGTTTATTTGTACGAAGATGGCTGTTCCAAATTTTTAATTGAAATATTATTTCCATCACAATAGATATCCTATAGAGTTCATGTTAGGGGATCAGGTCTTTTATTTATTTCAATGGTGCAAGGACATAGATGGATTAGGAGACATGGTAATATTTCAACATGATATATAAAGAAATTAGAGATTCTGGAGAGAGTTAGGTCGGTAATCTATCGGTTGTAGTTACCTCATAGGTACCAATCCATGCATGAAGTCTTCCACATATCTCAGTTATGCCATTACCATCCAAACTTATCTCATGCTTTGAATCCCAAGTAGGTTGAGTTACAGGTATATGAATCCTTTGAGTAGCATCATATTCAAATTTTAGATCATGGTATGTAGGTTATCCATGGCCATTAAATTCCTCTAGTACGGTTAATATGGTATCATAGACACATAAACGATTAGACCAGGGAGATGGAGGCTCATGTACGAGCTCAGTGACTACAATTATTTAGAAATTATGCATCACCAACCTTTAAAGGGAAATTCAGGGATGGATTTATTTAAGGGTGAAAGTTTTTAATAACATAGATCTTTCTTGAGGTATAGAATCTTTCTATTTCAATCAATTTTGGGTTTAAATGCATAATTATGGCCTAATGTGAATACCCTTTTAGGTTATGTATAGGTAGTGTACAGGGATTATTTGGATCCTGGTACCCAATTTTTAAGGATAAAAATGTCCAGTCATACGGTTAGTAGTAACCATTCACCCCAAGATAAGTGGTTTAATGAAATAGTACGGGGATAAACAGTGAGATGGAGGGGGCCGTACAGTTTGAAAAACTGTGTGGATGGAGGCACATTCCCATACAGTATCCTCTGTAGTTTTTGAAAGTGGGCTGAGACCTGGTTTTCAAATGATTAGGCAAGTTGTGCACACTAAATGTACAAGGTGCCACTCCTTACAGTAGATGGGGCACAGTTGGCACACGGCTTGGCCAATTGTGCTTCCAAACAATGTGACCCTGAAATTTTTGGATAAATTACCATTTTTCTCTTAATTAATGTTATATCATAAAATATATTATCACTTATCACCCATTAAATAGAGCTCAATCATGGGAGCTCCCTTCGAAGGAAAATCCATAGATTTTGATCATGTTTCTTCACTAAAACATGGAATCGAGAACCTTCATACACATTGGATTCACGATGGTGAGTACTCAATTCCTTTTGTGCCATTCTTCATCTAACATTAGATTGATGAAGTTATTTAGGTGCAAGCTAATATTCCATATCTTTATGTTCTTCATCCATTATTTTTTTTCTCCCAATCTTAGTCAAATTAGAAGATGATACTGGACGATCACTCTAATTTGGACCTACGATAGGTGGAATCATGCTTGTCCCTTAAATTTGAGGTATATATATATATATGTAATTGTGTTTCATGGATGATTTTCCATGTGTTTCCATATAAAATGAATTTATTCCTCAAATAAAATTGATAGGTATGACCTATGAAATTAATGAGACCCTTTGATAAATTGTTAATGGTTACGAACCTTGAATTAGAACCACCCCTTGTGTGAATTGTTTAATTAGTTGGACCAAAATGGGTGGAATTTGAATTTTTTTTGCAATTTTAGTGTGATTTCCCCCTTGTGCAGCGATGTTAAATGATGTGTTATAAAATTTAATTTAATTTATTAAAGAGAGGGAATAAAATTCCATGTACTAAGGATTTGGCCGTGTAATTTATTTCATAATCTTGAGCTTCATTTTATAATAAAATGACCATGTGAGTTAATTAAGGGACTATGTATTCTACGATTATCCTATTCTTTGAGACACATTATGATGTGACATTTAATGAAATGATCAAAATGAAGACCTAGAAGTAGATAAATGATATTGATAGAATTTTTATTATATTCCTTGGATGACACATGTGTTCTTATATGAATGACATAGATCGAATCATTTGGATATTACTTTTCTTATGCCTGAGTGACACTTGGACTCCCTAGTGGAATTCCAGGGACGAACTCATAGAGTTTTATTGTAATACGCCCAAGTGATACTTGGACTCGTTATGGATTAATAAGTATGGAATTAGAGGGAAGATGTTTATATGAGTAATGGGTGACACTAGGGTTCCCTTAGAGGACTTCCAAGGATGGACTTAGTGAGCAGTGACATTATATCCCACCTATAGTGATACCTAGGTTCTGATGATGATCTACATGGATGTCCTTGTAGGGGGTTTGGTTCATGTTATTCTTGGAGAGATACCTAGACTACAAATTAGGAATATCAAGGATGGGCTCAGGTTCTTAATTTATTGATTAATGAAATGATTTATATGACGCGTCTAAAGGAGAACGCACAATATTGGATTTGTTCAGTGTATTATACCATATTGAGGTCTTTGTTAAGAAAAATCTAGATCACGAATAATTAAAAAGGATTCTAGGCTACGTGATAGGTCCCGATAGTTAATAATAAATTGATATAGGATAAACTGTTTAATCACAGATTTTTTGGCTAATGTTGAAGCAGGTAGTTGAGGATGGGTGTCCATGCGAATCCGGACCTCATGGGTTGTTACATAAAACACACTTTTTACATATTATTTTACACTATACATATTTTTTTGGTTATATATTCATTGACTATATAAAATTATATACCTTTTAGTAACAATCATCTCAGATTGTATCTCACACCCTATTCAAGTTTTTGATTAGTACGTAGACAGACTATTTTGATGCAAGTAGGGATCAGGGAAAGAACTCATAGTTCAATGTTTGACTTTCTTCCAAGTTAGGTGTAGGGGATTATAGGTCTGTGTTGAGGCTTTTGTTTCAATCTGGAGATGGTGATTTGTGGTAATTTTTATTTTGATACATGTATTGTACTAATTCCAGGTATACCAATTTTGGTTATTTTGTAGACACATGACTTGACATTTATCATTATCATTTTACAAAAGAGATTCAGTTTTGAATTGTAATCTATTATGGTTGTTTATCTATTTTTTGACTATTATAATGGTTATTCTAGTTGAAAATATGGTTCTATCATTGTGTTACACTTTGGTAAGAGCTCATAGTCTCCCAAAAAACACACCTTAGTCCCTCACTGCTAGTGGGAAACCTCTGTTGTTTGGGGAGATGCGCTTGAGTCTATATAGACAACTGGGATTGAGGAACTATTAAGTGTCATCTGAGACCATGAAATTAAAATATGGGTACCAAAGAAACTCTCACTTTTTCCAAGTTTAAGTTGGTATAAGACCCAATGAAGTTCTACAGGCCGGATAATCCATGGTAATGGGGTGAATTAGTCGTTTCTTATTATGAATTCTCATATTCTAATTCAACCTCTTGAACTTTTTATGGTTCTTGGTCTACTTAGTGATATCTCAAAGCCACACCTCGTATACAAAAATAATGATAGATAACAAAAAATGTGGTATTTACAAGGTTTATCATAAAATCCAACTCTTTTATAAAACTATTTATTCCCCTTAATTTCCGATTATACACTATATATAGGTTTTTACATTCATGGAAAGTCTAATTCCCGTAATCTTTAAGTCCTAAAATGTTCACACTAGAGATAAAAAGTTCTCACCTACACAAGTGTCCAATACAAGGTCCCGGTGTTTTTTCTCTTACTATAGAGTTTAATTTGAGTCTTCCACTTCTCTTAAAATATGATCCAATAATTGGATTGCCCATTTATTCTTCAGAGTGATATTTTTTCCATGATCTTGTACGATCAATATTTATTCCATAAATAATTATAAATTCAACATTATTTTTTGTCTCAGGAATCCTTCTATATCTAGTGATATCTAGATTCTCCTAAATTTCATGGAATACATAGGTATGTCACCTTCAAGGGACTCATATATTCAGCTCACCTTCTTCTTATCATCAACACTAAATGCATCGATCACTTATATAATCTTATTATCATCACAAAAGTTCTCAATTCTCTATCACATTCTTATTTTAAACCTTCACCATATATTTATATTCACAAAATAATCATGACTTTTTTTATTAAAATATCACAGTTAATATCTCTATATTTCAATTATGGAAACCACGTGATCTTCAGTAGCATGATCATCTCATTCAAACCAATCATCTGATTCATGATTTATCAATATTTTAAAATAATTTTAATTCTAATTAAAATATTTATATAAATCCCATGAATACTTAAGCTTTAATGTTCCATGTAATATATAAATATCTATATCCTCAAATCATTCTTCTCTAAAAACATATGAGATTCCACATCATCATTGTAACACCCCAATGTCTTACAAATAAATTTATTATAGAATGCATTCAACACTAAGTCTATGTGAAAAAAACACTTTAATATTTATAGGAGATAGTTACAACCTAGTCATTAGATATATTTTTTATGAATTTGTGGTTTGAATTTTGAAAAACTAATATACAGGGTTGCGATCAGTAAGATATTTAGAGTCTCATATGATCAACTTACATTTTTAGGGAATAGTAACATAAACTTATGAATAGTAACTTAACCTTATGAATAGTAACATACCCATATGAATAGTAATTTAACCTTTTAAATAGTAACCCAACCCCTGTGGGTATTAAAAAAATATAGGCACCATATAAATGAGAGTGAAAATTTTAAAAAATAATAATTAAATGTTGATAAATGTTTTGAGTAATAAATATATAATTGTAATATTAAATTAATAAATTTATTTAAAAAGTAATTAATTTTCATAAAATTTATTCTTCAATAAATATTTGTTTTTCCTATGAATTTAGGATAATTTTATGAGACCTTGGATAATTTTATAATGTATTATAAAATCAGTTTAAAAATAAAATTTTGTAATTTTCAAGTTAATAAAGATTTAATTTTAAAAAAATTATCTTCTTTAGAAAGTTATTTTGATAAAATGTAGGTCATTCTTTAATTATGAAAATTGAAAATAATTTAGAGTTATTTTTTATTATTTTTCCGAAATTCTTGAACTTTTTGGTGAAAAGTGAAATTCGGTAATTTACGAAATATAAAAAATTAATTAATTTATACATCATGCTTGAGTAATGGTAGATTTAAATTACCATTGGTTAGAATTAACATGCACTTATTACTACTTTTAGTCAAAATAATAAAAAATATTCATATTTTGGAGCCAAAATAATAAAATAATTATTAAAATAATGGACAAACCCTCCTCTCCTCCACTATAAAAACCACCCCTCCATTCCTCTTCTCTTCCCTCCTATAAAGCCTTGTTCCTTGTCCAAAATTTTTTAAATTCTCCTCCCAATATCCTCACCATGTTCATAATCCGTTTTTCTCTTCAAAAGACCAAATCCCTTCACCTAATAAGGCTCTCAAGGAAGATAAATTCAAGAGGTAAATTCCTATTTCCGTTTCATTTATCTTCTTTGAAGATTCTTTCATTTTTTTTATTTCGTCACCTCCTTTCCTACAAATATTATGATATTTATAGTACCTTATATATAATGGAAATTATTTATTATAATGTAATAGTTCATCATCATATATCCTTTTCCCTCCTTTTATACTATAAATGAAAATATCATCCAAGATGTGTTAATCGCGTTCAAGGACGATGGGTTTTCGACTTCAATTATCATCTTCAATTCTAGTCATGAAATCATTGTTATGGTTGAACTAGATCATAATATATGTAACATATCCTATGTGATGTTCTGTAATTATTTTTTACACATGGTATTAATTTACTGAACAAAATGAGTTCGTGGGGATCGAAAACCACCAAATTAATCCAAACGTTTATCATTAAAATTTCATCTAATGAATCATCCTCACCCAAAGTAACCAAATGAATTATATGATCATTTAACCATATTTATTAATATTAATAACATGTAAAATAAATTATGAAATTCAACTCTCATTTTACATTAACTTTCATACAAGAGAACTAATCATGAAAACTAATGAAACAAGCACTCACAAACGATGATGTTGAATCTATTAACCCAAAAAATGACCATAAATGAACTTAATAAAATTAAAATAAATAAAATAAATGCCTAATATGTTCTTAATTAAATTATTAATAATTATAATTTCATATTCAATGACCTTATGTTCAATAATGGAACATATTCAAACATAAGGTAAGGATTTTCTAATCGAACATCCATTTTAATTCGAGTTACTCTTATTCTCTACTTACCTCAATTAAATTCATATTTTTTTCTTATGTAATACTCATAAATTCTATTTTAATGATATATATATGTGTACAACTATAATACCTCTTTATTTTATGGGTATTTACATCTTTTCAAAGGGTCTTTCAAAAACGACTCCCTAAAATAAAAGCCGGATTTAAGAGAATTTATCAAACTATTACCTATGTTCAAGTACACTATATAATAAGTTTTTATCCATAATTATTTTTCTAGGATTACTCCTTTTATTATGAGAAAACTATATTATTTAAATTCTGGTTTTATACAAATATTTTTCTAAAATAACTCTTCTTTTCAAAGTAAAAAAGTATTTTTCTCATGAATTACTCAATGATTTTATAGGGATAATTTTTTATATTTCAACACTCTTGTTGAATCTTATGTATTATTGGGACTAACATTTTTTGATATCATATAAATTTTTTTATTGAATTTTTTATTATTATTTTTACTGTGGATGTGCTATCTTGAAACAATTCAACCTATTACTCAAAATGGTTAGTTTTTATATTTAATGATTGAGGAAAGTTATTTACATTTAATATGTTAGTTTCAATATGAATGTATATTTTTTTATCCCTATTTATATAAGGAATTAAGTGGACATAGTAAGTGACATGTGGGGCCCACTATATCCCCTTGATTCATCGGTAGGTCTCATGAGACAAAACTAATATGGACTTCACCAATGTCTTACCCATTTTTAGATATGGTTTTGTAGGCCTTAATCATTTTCAGATGTCTTGGCTGAGGCCTTGATGTTATGTTTCAGAATGTACGGAATTATGAAATCCCTCATTTTGAAACTAGAGATTTATATTCCATGTGATTATTCAACTAGTATAATATCCATGGTTATTTTTTATATAATTATATAATTATTTTTTATTCCTTCCATATTATGCTCAAGTATATTTTTAAAGGCAAGAATAATTAGTTATTCATCATGCCTGGTGTTTATATTTTCTCTCACTGTATTATTTACCCTTACTATGAATCTGAGCTCAACCCTATCACATGTTATATTTTCACTAGGTTGTAAATATGTATATTATTAATTAATTACAAGGATAATCAAGTAGATTGTGTGTGATTCAAAACAAGTTAATATGTTTTATTTCCTTTCAAGTTGCAATGTTGAGATTATGTACATATCTAGATTTCCAAAACTATAAAACTATTTGGTCCTTGTAGATATGAATTAATTTTTTATATGAAAATGTATAATTTTAAGGCACCACCTTTGGGAAACTAGGTTCAGGTCCTTACAATCATGCAATTGGTAACACCACATAATCAGTTAAGTAGAAATTAGATATTTGACTCTAAGTAGGCTATATAGAAATCAAAAATGTGGTTCCCAATCAGTTATCTAGAAGTTAGTTATGTGGTTATCAATCTATTATATAGAAATTAGTTATTTGTTACTCAATTAGTTACAATAAAATCATCTATGTAGCAAAAAACAACATGATTCTTAATATTTTATGTGGAAATCCGTTGTGTGATTCTCATTAAACTTTGTAGTAATTTGGTTATGTCGGAAAATTAGCTACATGGTTAATATTGAAAAATTGATATTTTATCAAAAATATATACATGGTTATCAATTAGATTTAAATAATATTCACCTATGTGATTCAGTTATGAGGGAAGTTTCGATACATCACTTAAATGGGTATCTAACAAAAATCATCTATGTGGGTCTGGAAAATTCTTGGCACCTTTTGATTAAATAGTAAACTTATTTAGCTAACATCCAAGCCTTATTAAACACCTAATCACTTATCAGGGATGTTTTAAACTGTTATATTTCATTCAAAAATGCATGTCTTTTATTATTTTGAAGATAAAATCATCTATTATCACACTTTTACATATTGTAAGGAAATTCTATACTTGAGGTATTCAAGCTACGGACTTACACTTTATTTTACATAGAACATGGAAGTATCCCAATAATCATATGGACTTACATGTATTTATTATCAATAATCAAATCAAATTTTTTCACGAATCTATAATAATTCTACAAGAATTATTAACAACATATATTGAACAATTGACAACAAATGAAAAACTCACTTAGTCATAACAATATATCCGTTTGAATTTTTTAGAAATACTAATCATTAATATCAATATGGTAGTGTGGATGTATTATTTATTTCTCTCCCTTATTGATAATAAAATTTCAGGTTAAATGTTGGGGACTTATAAAATATTTATTTTCGTTATATGTTACTCTCATACTCTTCCCTATTTTTTAATGATTAATGATACCATATGGTACTCTTAGAAAAAATACATTAGTAGGTATACTCTATGTCGATCTAGGAAAATTCAATTTAAAAAATAAGAGAGATACAGCTAAGATTTTCTATGCTATCTATCAACTTCTATACATGGGATATCATTCTCAGATACTATGATTTCTCACTATAGGGTTTATTCTGACAAGAAATACATGATCTTTCACACACTTTTAAAAAACACATTATAAATTTCATGTGCACAAGAATAAATCCCACTTTGTCTCATCTTGTCATCAACCAATAAATCCCTATTAATAATTATTATTAATTAAACTAATAATGATATATTATAGTGTTATTGGTACACCTAAATATCTATTATTACCAGGATTTCTAGATAATTCAGGATTCTTATGAAAAATACTTTTACATCCTAATTTATCAATTTTTCTACCCCTCAAGGGGTGAAATTTTTCAATTTTATTGTAGTTAGAAGACCATATAAAGAACAATCTATTCATGTGATCTAGTAGTGATATAATCAAACCTAATCATCCATTCCCTATATGTTAGTTCCGAACACAGAAAATAATAATGTATAAGGAGGGACCTATGGATTTCTCATAAGTAAATTTGAGGATAAAATATTTTTCTCAGCCTAGGCCAATATTTCCATCCAATATCAGCCTATCCTTTTTACGAAATCTCAATTTACATTGTATTTATTTGATTACATGACGACTTAGGTGATTTTATGTTAATTTTAATGATATCTAATAGTATAATAAGGCATGTCAAGCATTTTTTTATGCACTGACTTCTTTAACCTTTCACACAAGATATTAGCCACCATTAAACTTCTATTAAAAAAATCTTATTTTATTAATTTTTGTTCTTGTGATTTTTTAGTCAAATTTTTTTTTTTGATTACTTTTCATAGAATACTCATGTTTCTATTCATTTTTCTTCTGATTTTGATCAGAATGTTTTCTTCTATTTTTATATTTTTTTCCTATTTCTCATGTCTTTCAATGATTTTCATGAATTTAAATATTATGAAAAAATTACATATCTTATTTTCCAAACATCCAAAAACACCAATTGTAGCCTATGAATCTTATTCTCTTATTTTGTTGTATATTCTGTTCAAATTTTATAGAATCTAAAGCTTAATATTTTTTAGTATAACCACCACTCATTTCAACACTTCTTGTAGAATATCACTTTATACATCTTTTCTCATCCACCCTTGATGTTTTGGGTTTATAAGTATTTATTATTATCAATAAATTCTAATTATTTTCTTTTAACCCTATACTAGAAATTTAAATAGAAGTAGTACAAAAGAATATTTTTGGGTGATAGGATGACATCTTCTTGGGGAATGTATCCATTTCATAAGAGGATGATCCCATTTTATTCTATTAAAATATTTATCCTTCTTAGAGTCATGAATCTCAATATAAACTTGTGTGGAAATATATCTTTTTTTACATAACTTTTGATATTCCATCTTTTGGGGATTCATAATTCTTCAATCCCACCTATAACGTAAAAGACTTCATATTGTGGGAGTTATTTTCTTACTCAACATATATTATCCTATAATACCAATACTCATTCATATTATTTATTTGTTCACAAATTTTTCATGATTCATGTAAATAATTATCATTATCCTTTACCTTTTTTACTTTGACATCTAATTCAGATTCTTTAAAATACATTGATGCTTTGTTCAATTTTTTAAGTACATGAAATTTTTATAAAAATAAAATCGTATAAACAACTTTCTCATTGGAATACCTTTTTGATCCTTTTTATAATAATGAATGTATTACTTTGTCGTATCCATCAGGTCTATGAGAGTGATTCAATTTATAAACATCTTACTTATTTCATTATCTAGTTATTTAAATTCATCTTATAGACCTTCTTTATCTAAAAAATCACTTGATAATACAAATAATATAATTAATAACTTATTTGGGAACATTCATCATATGTTCCTCGAATTAAAAATGAATATCATTAAATGATATATTATCATCATAGCTTAATCATGATTCATTAGAATAATCACAATCAAAAGAATAATTTCTAAATATTCCAATATCATTAATTACATTTAGTGGTGTTTCTCCAATTATTTTTGGATTACTATTCAACTTACTTTCCACTATTTTCATTATATTTTTCTGAGTCATGGAAGAAATATCTAAAATTTATCCTCTGGAGAACCTTTCATTCTATCCATCTAAAAAATCCCAAACATTTACTTAAATATGTGCATAATCAAATATATAAAAATAATCTAGGAAAAAATTGGATCTTTAGATTGAACCTTATCCAATAGAACTTGGAGTTCCCTAGTCTATATAAACTAATTATTTGGGTGAATCATTGGTCCCTTTTTATGGATTCCATTATTCTAATTCAACATCTTGAACTTATTAGGGTTCTTGATCCATTCAATTATATATCAATGACTCACCTTGTATGTATAAATAATAAAAGATAACACAACGCCCTATATTTACATGGTTTGGAATAAAAATATACACCTTACTACAATAGTTTATTCATCCTGATTAAAAATTATTCGATATATTAATGTGGTTACATCCAAGGAAAGACCCATTCCTATCAACATTGAGTCCCACAATGTTCACACTCTATAGATCCACTATAGATTACATGTTCCCACCTACACAAGCACTCAACACAAAGTCCCACTAAGCTTTATCCTACGTCGAAGTCCCACTAGAGTCTTACACAACTCTTCTAATATGATACAATTAAAAACATTCCTACTTATTTTCAGAGTCATATTTCTCCAAAAGCCTGTAGGATCAGGATTTCTTACATACTTTCTCAAGAACTTTAGTAGCAGTGTTCATCTCAATAATCCTTCCAGATCTAGTGTGATCTAGATTCTCCTTAATCTCTTTGAATAATCAAGTATGTCTCCTTAAACTGACTTCTTGGTTCAACTCACTTTATTTTTCTCCTCAATACTAAATTGATCAGCCTTTTAGATGATATTACGATGATAACCAGGGTTCTTAATTATTTCTCACACTCATATTTGATACCTACAACATATATTAATATTCATAAAATCATCCTAAATATTATTATCAAAGTATAATATATAATATATTCATATTTTTTTATGTAAAGCCCATATTCATCAATAGTATAACCATATCATTCAAATCAGTTAGCTGATTCCCTATTTATCTCTCATTTAAACTCATCATAATTCCCATTTAAATATTAATTTAAATCCCCTTATCAATCTAGATTTTATATTCCATGGTGTAAATAATTATTTTCATCCATAAATATTACTTGTTGAAAAAATCCTATAATTCCATTTCTTCATGAAATCGGATAAGTCGATCAACCAGTTGTGTGCTTTTCATCGGTTACATAACAATCAGCTACATGTTACTGAGTCTGTTATATGGAAATTGTCTATGTGGTTATCAATTTGTTACATATAAATTGGTTGTGTGGTTATCAATTGGTGACATAGAAATTGACTATTCAGAAATCTACTACATGAATCTCAATCAACTATGTAATTATTAGCTACATGATTTTCAATTGGATGCATATCAGTATGGATATGTCATAAAATCTGTTAAACGTTTCAGATTCAACATTGGATACATCACTAAAATGATTATGTGGTTCCTAATTGGCTACATAGAATATTCTAATATGTGGTTCAATTATGTTGGATGTTCAGTTTCATCACTGAAATGACTATATGACTGAAATCAATTATGTGGATTAATAAAATTTCAAAATTCACTCAAATAAATGTTAAACATCCCTATCTAACTTCTAGACAATCTTAAATACCTCAAAAATTCTCAAATATATTGTAGACTATGATTATTCATCAACAAACACATGTATTTGATTATTTTAATGATAATTTCATCAATCATAACACTTTTTTACACTGTCTTGAACCTTTCTATTCAAGTTCTTTATGTTGCAAAACCACAGTTCCATTTCCATAAAACATGTTGGTAGCTTAATCATTTTATTGACTTATATTGATGTTTTATTAGACTCAACATCAAATTATTTTTTGGATCCCTAATAATCCTCCATGTGTCATCAGAAATGTATATTAAACCACTAAAAACAAATGAAATACTTAATTGGGCACAAAAATATCTCCAATTGACTTTTTTTCAATACAAAACCTCAATATTAATATATGTATTTAGATAGATTCACTCTTTCTCTCCATTATTAAAAAAAATTAAAATGTTCAGTGTGAGGGAATTCTTAGTTATTCATTTTATTTTACATTAACTCTCATACTCTTTATAATTTTTCTTAGAAAATTATGATACCACATGGTAATATTAGAAAAGAGGCTTTATTTGGTCTACTTGAAGTCTATATGGGAAAACTAGTGTAGAAAAAATATTTATACAACCAAGGATGTATATATTTCCTATAAACTAACATAAATGTGATATCATGAATAGATATTATCAATTATCAAGATATGTTTTGTCAATGTATGAAATACATAATCCTTCATATACATTAAAAAACACATAAAAATGTTCAAAAGTGAAAGAATAACTCCCCCTTTGGATCAACTTATCATCATCCAAGTACTCCCCCTTAATAAATATAATTAATATAGTTAGGTGTAAATCCTAGATGGATCATACAAGGATACTATATGGGGGTTGGATTAGTGTACCCAATTTTTTTTGAGTTTATACTTTTGTTTCAATTAGACACTCTTACTCTAGAACTTATGCCCTAATTGTGAGGAATGGATCTAATATGTTCTGTCAAAAATCACATACACATCTAATATAGATAGTATATGATAAATTATAACAGATACATTTTTACAAGGTTTGACCTCAATGTAAAACCCAAATCCTTTATGTGATCAACTTGTGGTGGTTTCACAGATTTTCTTATCTCTATTAATTATAGTGATTATAAGTTAATTACAATATGCACCAATGTTTAGACAAGTAAAATACAGTTCATGTAAATGATAAATAGTGTTATTTATACTATTGTAAGTATTTCTTCAAAAGAGTTTCTATACTAGAACCACCAATTCCCCTAAGATAATCTTAATAAACATCCAAATAATATTTATCTATTAGATCAATGATCTAACCACATCAAATTTAATATGATCTTATTCCTCAGATAGTAGATCATTAATAACAAAATTAATGTTAGAGTTATTTGATTTTTTTCTATCCTTCTATATTATCTCACTGTCAAAATGATTAGCGCTTGTTGAATGAAGATTAATCCACATTTCATTCTTCACAAATTTTCACATTCTCAATAAGATACTCCTTCTATTAATGATGTTCTCCACTTCAATTAATTTGTATAAGTGGATCACACAAATTATTTATTATTTTATGGAAGAATTATACTGAAAAATTAAACTAAAACTATTTATGAATCTTTTATTTATTTATTCATGAAATACTTTATACACATTGATATAATTCAGAGGCTTATAAGGACTATAAACCCTTACACATTATGAATTATTATCCGTAATGTTTTATGTGCATATTATCACTGTCTCACATAAAAATCCATGATATTTTCATGGGTCTCTTAAATTTATGTGGATATGTTTTATGATTTAATGCATGTTCATAGTCTCATGCACGAGTTCCCCTTAGAATATGTAGTACACCTTCTCACCAAGAATATGAAAAAGTACATACACCTTTTTATTACTATATGTTTCTTCTTGGAATTACTTATAAAAAATGAACCAATATATCTCCTTTATTATTAAATTTATGAGTATGGTTTTACCTCAAATAGACTAGTATATTTCAAAAGTTTTTGGATCATGATATACCAAGTACGCAGTATTCCTTCCCTTCATACTGGATGTACCTTTGTGCAAGTAAGTGTGTGATAATTATTCTCTACCCAATAGTGAACAGTTGTGTGAATCTTATTATTTTTTAATTATTTTAATTCATTATAGAAACTAATATCATTAACAAGAATAAATCATGAAATATTGCCTTTACATGACTAGGGTAGCTAGATGATCTTTTCTTCACACAAAAAACGATTTATGGATGCCCTATTTTTCTAAAAAAAATGAGAGTACTATCTTAAGTGGTAGAAACACCTCCTCAGTCAAGTATGATCTTCTTTTATAGATAATAATGGAAAAAAATTCATTGATATTAATTCCTCATAAAACAAATTTAAGGTCCCACACAAAATTTAATGTAAATCCTTTTATTTATAACACCAAATATCTCATCACTTCTTAGAATATTTACATGCATGTTTTCTTTAACTAATTAACACCAATTGAAACTGAAAATAACATTGTTTTCATGATAATATGTCATATTCATGTGATTCACATCACATTCATATCATAATCCCATAATTTCTTCTAACTTATCCATGTATCACATATGCATGTACAACCTCTACATCTTCATTTTCATTGGAAAAAATACCATAACCTTTGAATTATAACATGAACATAAGAAATTGATTGCATCCATGTGCTTAGGGTGATTGATTATATGATTACATCAACAGAGATAGTTTTATATATGAATATTAATGATCAGTGATGTAATTTGGTGAAACCCTCCGGTGAAGGGTGGAGGTAGAAGATGATCGAGATCATAATCAGGTGGATTAGATAAACTGGATTGGACATATGATATTGTATATGGAATTTTCTAAATTTGGTAATAGTACATGAAATTCTTCTAAACCACATCACATTTAGATTTATTATAACTCCACTTAATTAATATCTATGTTCCTTATATATCTTGATCTGGAATTGAGGTTAGAACTTAGAACACTGCACACACTTTCCCATCACCAGGACAGACCACTCCTCTACGATCCACCCAAGCACGTCTATGTGTGATCAACATTCCCCATTCTCACACCTATCCATGCACACTCATATATATATATATATATATTCTCTTCATTAAACCTCCATTCTATCTCAGTTGTATGGATCTCCTGTGTGGTTGAGGTCTCCTCCCACGATGTGGTTGATCAATCTGGACTAAAAAAACTTATGGTTTTCATGTTTTTTAATAACATATAAAAAATATATGTGTTTGAGTTCTAATATATAACTATGATATAAAAACCATAATCTCAAAATCAATATTTAAAATATTTATTTTTAATATTACCTATAAAAAACTATGATTTTTTCGTGGACTACTATTCATTCATGTCCTTTGTAATTAAAACCCTGCAAGAAATAATTGAATATCACATGGTCCTCTTAACTTACTCGTGCATTTAAATGTTTACTTAGTCTTAACTTGTTTTAAAAAAAATTAATTCTACTAATAAAATTATTACATTTCTTTAAACATAAAACCAGTTTAATAATCTTCACAGATAAACATAGAGAATTGTCTTAGTAAATGGAATCGAATAAATCCATAACAATTATCCAAGCATCATCATTATCCTCCTTAAATATGTCTCAATATATTTCAATCATTAATCAATAATAACATCCTAGTTGATCATATATTGACTTCAATTCCATATTATATATTAAGATAATATACAACCATATTAATCAACCATCCATGTGAGATTTTCAATCTCCCCCTCTGGTGTTCTTGTCAATGTCATTTAATTAAATAAATTCATTGTATCTGCACCCCCTTATTGAAAATAAATTCAAAGGATTCATTTGGTAAACCTTTAATGAGAATAATAATACCACATTTTTCTATGTCAATTTATCTTTATCTACTCATATATAAGTATATGTAAGATTTCCTGGTGTAGAAAACCCAAGTGATTTCACGCATACATCAATGGTGTATATTAATTGATTCATTATGTGATAAAATTTCAATATTTTTCATCATTGTAAAAGTATAAAATAAAATATATATCCTTAACTTCACATTACAAATACCTCATAAATTTCAAATGTAGAAACTAATTCACATCCCCTTTCTATGAGATTACTCATCAACCAAGACTCCCCATTTCTATGAGTATACTCATCAATAAATAATCCCCCTTGTGCACATATTTTATATAATAAAGTAAAGATAATATGTTTAATTGGGGTACCTATATTTACAAACTCTATAGAGATGATCTAAATATCAATATATTCATGGAAAAAACCATAATGAAATCCCATTTATGTTGTATCCCTCTCAATGGGTTCAATCCTTTCATTTTAACTGGTGGATAGTTTTATCATATTGTCTTCAAGGTGTTCATATTGATAATATTCCATTACAAGAAAATAATGTTTTTAAAATATATTGAATAATCATTCTAACTTATTTTATTCTACTTTTTCATTTAGTTATCCTTTTGAGAAAGAGATATACCTTAAATTACCAAAAAAGTAAGAAGAAAAATATAGAACAAGTATGGGAATAAGGTAGAATAATATATGATATCTTTAATAAGTAAAACATGTCCGAGTGTTTTCTCTAATCCTAGAATCTCTTTTCCTTATAGCTCAAAATTATCTGGTACTCATCATGCTTCTCCCTACTTTAATATTCAATTAATTCTCCGTAATGCCCCGACCCCGGTTACCCAGAGTCGGTGCCTTATTGAGTAACATTATCCTGATCACAAATGATCATGTCTTGAAAGTCCGATTAGTTTAGTAGCCTTGGAAACATTAGATACATTCATAAATTTTACATTACATCATAAAGTGAAAAATCACAATAACATTGTCTCCATTGTCCACACTCATATCCCCTTCAGAATATCCCTGTAGGTCATTCATAAAATATTTATTCACATCTTGGGAATATAAAACATAGAAAGGGGTGAGCTCAGATGCTCAGTAAGGATAACAATATAGCAGAAACATTCATAAATAAACATTGACATTTAAGGCATTGTATAACTAAAACAAAAGCCTTTTAAAAATGAATTCCAGCATAATATGGGAAAAATAAAATTAAGTAAGGCAATTTACTTATTCACATGAATATTCTACTAGTCAAATAATCACATGGAATATCATTAACCACATTCATAATAATGGAATGCATAATGCCAGACTATCATAACCACATAGTCAAGTCCATGTCCCAAGACTACAAATAAGATTTTGTCAAGGCCTTGTGCCATGACACTAGTTTGTCTCATGAGACCTACCGAAGCATCGAGGATCTATAGTGGGCTCCGCCCGTCACATACAAAGTCCAATTAATTCCTTATATGAAAAGGATTAAATATATCACAAACCAAAACATAATTGTATCACATAAAACATGCATAGTGGAAACATAACATTTCCACATTTCAATCACAAGATATCAATACAGCACATTGATATGATAAAACCATTTTCAATACCAATATAAAAGAAAAGTAAAACTTGGTATTTATTTGTCATTTAAAAAAAAAAGTTATGGCTTGTAGAGGATGTCGAAACTCAAATAATGGTCACGGTGGCAGAGAAGTCGTGGTTGCCGCATAGGTATGACAAAAAAACATTCCTTATTGTCATTTAGTAAAACACTTCATATAAAAAGATTAATTTTGAATAAAATTAAAATTCAAATGTGTTTATACACCGTATAAAATAATATTTTGTATAAAACAAAATATGCGTCAATGAATGGAGATTGAGACGAAGTCCCTTGCCTTGTGTCCGACTTGACTCGATCGTTCTTTAACCTCCGGAATAATAAACTAGAGTTAATTTATACTTGGTTAAGAAACTTTTTCAAGTTCATTATTCCTTTTATATCACTTATTACCTTGTTATAAACATTATTTAATTATTTATGTTAATAACGGTAGTTTTTTTGATCTTTGGTACTTGAGTCAAAAATTAACATCTTATAATTAAAATTTGTTCATGTGATAAAATATAAATTATATCCAGAATTATATTCATGATGAAGATATCATATATATCATACATATACATTATATACATTCATTTATAATATTACATAACATTTAGAAGTAATAAATGAAATGCACTGTTCATGGAGACGGTAAGCCGTACGTACGCATGAACGCTACGTTCATTTCTATTTCGTATTTAATGGAATGAAATAATAATGATGTAAAGGTATATTATAATTCTAGTATGATATAATATATAATATAATTTACTTCATCCTTTATATGTCTCACATATGGCATTAATGATTCATATCACTTTGAGGGGGCGGTAGTCCGCACTTCCTAAAATGAAATTATCGTGTTTACCCATAATGGAAATCATAAAGGTATGCCATAAATGAAAAATACAGAAGCATAAGGAAAACATAAACATAATATGTATCATATTTAAATATAGTTACATCTAAATGGAAACCATGAGAGGTGTTAAAAGAAGATTGAACAATCACCGTTTTGTGAGGCAGTAATTCACCACCAACAGAAACATTATGTTCTTTAACAATTATATGAATTTTTCTGTAAGTGTAAATAAAATAATTCTCATAACAACATCCTATTATATTATAGATAGTGGTTTTGTTACAAAATAAAGAAATAAAAATATTTTATGGGGATGGAGATGCAAATTAAAACAAAAGAACATATGAGAATACATTACCTTAAAATTGGGTAACTCTTTTTGATTTGAGCCAAAGGCTTCCATGGGAAGACTTCTGCCCAAATTGAGGCTTTTAAGAGTAATATAAGGAATTTTAAATAGTATTTGGGGAGAGGTTGGCCGAGAAAAATGGCTTTGAAGGTGTGAATATGGTGGTAGAGGTGGGGGGCCTTTTATAAGAGGAGAAGAGGGGAACTCTTGGAAAGTCATGAAATGTTACTTTATTATGAAATGATTTTCAGATTTTAAAGGTCCCACAATGATATATTTCAAGTATAAGGTGATAATGGTTCTAAATATACCAATCCAATAGGTTTTAGACAATTTTATGTCTTATATTTTACCTAATCTTTTCATTTTATTTAAATTGTTCATTAATGAGGTAATCGCTTCATCATCATGGTGTCAAAAATAAGTTTATTTATTTAATTCCTAAAAATTATAAACAAATTACCATGATAAAGGAAATCTTTTTATCTTTACAATGAATATTTATCATAAAAAATTTAAATTTTATATCCCCATGTAATAATTGTTTTAGGAAAACAACACATGTTTGTGACAATTTTTTTTACATTAAATAAAAAGTTATTAAAATCATTTTCTTACCCAAGTGGCTCCATGGGGTCCCAAAGATGACCCATGTAATTTTACTTTTTGGCCATGACTCATCCAATAAGGGTAGAACAACTATATAGGTAATTTCATCTTATTATAACATTCTATTTACCTTAAATTACACTAATTACCTTTAATCACATTTAATAAAACTTAAAAGTTACTATTCACCAAAAACTATTTTCATCTCATTGAACCTCATTTTACATAATAATTATGACCATGTATGTCGGAGTTTTGAAATTCAATTCATAGAAGTGGTAAAGTTTCATTCAAACAAAAAATTAGTTTGTTAATTACCACTTAGGGGTTTCACTATTCATCAGAAAATTGGAAGTTCTCAGAAAATTACAAAAATTTAAAATTAGGATAATTTCAATATCCTGAATACAAATATGAAGTCCATTTTGAAATATAAAATTTATATAATTTCAGAAGGTGGGTATTACTATTCATAACGACAACTTTGATTGGTCGCGGTGTATTAGAATCTCGAACTTGCGTACAATGCAACCTATTGCATTATTGAAAGAAAAGTGTATCATGAAAGCATGGGGTGTTACATTCTCCAATACTTCAATAAATTGCATCCTCACAATTTGAAAATGTTATAAAAGGATGAAAATAGAAAATACCTTTGTGGAAAACCCATATCGGAAATAAGGTTAAAAAAATTTTCCTTAATAAGATGGAAAGAGAAATAAAAAGTCACCACCAAATTATGATCTCGATTAGGAGAACATTGGTGGCAATTAGAGACACATAATTGGAGAAAAACGTAAATATTTGTTGGGAATGATTGAGGTCATCAATCTCAAATAAGTGTAAAATAGAGGGCGACAAAGCCTTCAATCTATAGTGATTTAAAATATCATCAGTTCAACAAAACATAAGATATTAGGATAAGACATATTTTTTATTATCCATTCCCTAATTTTTAAGAATTAATTTATTCATAAAATAAGATATATATATATACCTGACAAGTAGAAATTCATCCTTCAACTAATTTATACCACAAACTCATCTTTCACTCAAAAAGATAGTAGAACTAAAAAATATTATATTTATCCGAATAATATAAGGTTCTAAATATTAACACATACCATGAAAAAAAATATTTTGTAATAACCAGGGACTTCCTGTAGGCTAGTGGTAGGTAATAAAGGCCTATCGCACTATGGATGTGGGTTCGATTCCTGCAGCTTTGTCCGACGCAATGGGTTATCCCCTGACATGCAGGTTGTCCTTTTCCTAAAACTATTGTATTATAATATTGAAAAAATAATCTTTAGAAATGATTTAACCATAAACAATACTATCTGAAGTTCAACTTAATCTATTCCAACCAATATAGATATCCAAAATTCCTCTGTCCAGACATTCTCTAAAAGGTCTCTATATTCCAAAATCAATTGTAACATATGATTCCCCAAATAAACTTAAGTTTCTCTTATTGTAACATACTACAAATATGATTACCTACGTCATATTAAACCCTTAATGAAAATTAAAAGTACTGAAGTGCAATCCATATATATATTTCACATTATTCTTATAACCATAATATATTTCTTTGTCCAAAAACACAAATACAATAATTATTCAACCTCATTTGTAGTAACATCATAATCTTGGCCTTTATCCCTTGGCCATTTCTAAGGTATGTTTCCCTGATTATTAGGACATTCATTTTCATAATGTCCCATTTTTCTACAATTGTACCATTCAACATTGATATCCTCTTTCTTTCCATTGCAATCATGAGCCTGGTGACATTTTTCTCCAAATTTATAACAAACTCCCATTCCTTTTAGGAAAGTACCGGGGTGATTTTTCCCACAATTATCGCATAATGGAAAATCCTTCTTTCCCTTTTTAGCTTTATCTGTCTCTTTTTCCATCGTTCTCTTCTTCTCATTCTTCACTTTGTTGTTATAAGACTTAGTGAATTTCTTTTCTATCTTGATAGCACACGAGATTATATCTTCGTATGTTGATAAAGATTGTGATACTAATACTCGAAGGAGAAAAGGGTTTTAACCCATCAATTAAATGATCAATCGTACTTCTAGGGTTACGTATATAATCTGTAGCATGACTTGCTATACTTGTGAAGTTAGAGTCATACTTTGCAACATTCTTGTCCTCCTTTTGCCTCAGACTCAGAAATTTCCTTTCCATATCCGCTCAGTGGTCACTAGGAAAGTATTTTTCTATGAAAATCTCTTTGAACTCCCTCCATTCTATATTTGATACTTCATCATCTTCCTTTGTGTTTTTAATCAATGACCACCATTGATCAGCATCTCCATTGAGGTGGTAAACTTCCATGATAACATTTTCCCTTTCATTACTCCCTAAGGCATGGAATATTTTCTCTAAGGAATTTATCCATTGCTCAGCTACTAAGGGAGTTTTACTCCCATTTAATGTTGGTGGTTGTTGCCTCATGAAGTGATCTACCATTGATCCTCCACATTGCGGATCAGGGTAATCCATATGAGTAAGTTTATTATTCATAACCTGAGTGATTTGTCCCGGTATGGTGAATAGCTGATCATCACCAGTTGTATCACCATCTCCATTATAATTATCTTGAGAAGGAGGGAAATCCCTACATGGATTTCATGCATTGATACAGTTTCCAATCCTTCCACGAGTATCCATTTCTAAAAAATGGCATTAATTAGATCATTTTATGAATCAAAATACATAATTCAATTCTTGTAAAACACTTAACATAAATTTAACAGTTTATGGATATAATCCATAATCATTAAATATTTTCTTTGAGGAAGTATATATTCATAAACCCATCAGAATGGTTTGTAAAGAAAATGATAATTATCCTAAGAATATCCCCCGGGAGTGTCCTAACCAAGAGTGCAGAAAGGCCCGTTGTTGTGCACCAGTTCTTGTTCGAGTCTAGATCAAAGCGGTGTTTTATGGTTTTACACCTAGATACATCTGTTCTAGAGTTTCCTCTACCTACTCTTATCTAGATAGGGATGTATTTCTCGGAAAACTCACCAAATCTCTATAATACCAAAATTCTAGGAAATTCTTATATACTAATCCTCAAATTCTATCTTAGGTCTATGTGCTCAAATCAGAGTTTTTCTAAATATAGCTTCGATGTTTAGTACTAAACTGCCTATAATACCAATTGCAATGCCATGACCCCAGTTACCCAGAGTCGGTGCATTATTATGTAATATTGGCCTGATCACAAAATATCAAGTCTCGAAAGACTGATTAGTTTAGTATCCTTGGAAACACTAGATACCTTCATCAATTTAACATTACATCATAAAGTGAAAAAACACAATAACAAATTCTACATAGTCCAAAATCATATCCCCTTTAGACTATCCCTGTAGACCAGTCATAAAATATTTCTTCACATCCTAGGAAAATAAAACACAAAAAGGGGTGAGCTCAGATGATCAGTAAGGATAACAATATAGCAGAAACTTTCCTAAATAAACATAGACATTTATGGTAATGTATAACTAAAACAAAATCCTTTTAAACTTGAACATCAGCATAATATGGAAAAAATAAAATGAATTAATGACATTTACTTATTCACATAGATATTCTACTAGTATAATAATCACATGAAATATCAATAACCACATTCATAATAATGGAATACATAATTCCAGACTATCATAACCACATAGTCAAGGCCTTGTACCAAGACTACAAATAAAATTTTTTCAAGGCCTTGTGCCAAGACACTAGTTTGTCTCATGATACCTACCGATCCAAAAAGGAGCTATAGCGGGCTCCACCCATTAAAAACTATTTCCAATGAATTCCTTAAATGAAAAGGTTTAAACATTTCATAAACCATAACATAATTGTATCACATAAAACATGAATAATTGAAACATAAAATTTCGACATTTCAATCACAAGATATCAATACAAAAGATTGATATGATAAAACCATTTTCAATACCAAAATAAAAGTAAAGTAAAACGTGGAATTTATTTTTCATTTTTAAAAAATGTTATGGCTTGTAGAGGAAGTCGAAACTCAAATAATGGTCACGGCGGCGGAGAAGTCATTGTCGGCGCATACGTATGACAAAAAAACATTCCTTTTGTCATTTATTAAAAAACTTCATATAAAAAGATTCCTTTTGAATAAAAGTAAAATTCCAATGGGTTTATACCCTGTATAAAATAAAGTTGTGTATAAAACAAAATATGCCTAAATGAAAGGAGATTGAGACGATGTCCCTTACCTCATGTCCGACTTGACTCGATTGTTCTTTAACCTCCTGAATAATAAACTAGAGTTAATTTCTACTATCTTAAGAACCTTATTCAAGTTCATTATTCCTTTTATATCACTTATTACCATGTTATGAACATTATGTAATTATTTAAGTTAATAATGGTCATTTTGTCGATCTTTGGTACTTGAGTCCAAAATAATCTTCTTATAATTACAAGTTGTTCATGTGGTAAAATATCCATTATATCCAGAATTATATTCATGATGCAGATATCATATATATATATTACATATCTAGTATATACATTCATTTATAATATTACATAACATTTAGAGGTAAGAAATGAAATGCATTGTTCATGGAGACGGTAAGTCGTACGTACGCATGAACGCTACTTTCATTTCTATTTTGTATTTAATGGAATGAAATTATAATGATATAATGTTATATTATAATTACAGTATAATATAATATATAATTTCATTTACTTCATCCTTTATTCATCCCACATATGGCATTAACGATTCAAATCACTTTGATGGGGCTGTAGTCCGTACTTCCTAAAATGAAAGTATCACATTTACCCATAATGGAAATCATAAATGTATGAAATAAACGAAAAATACAGAAGCATAAGGAAAACATAAACATAATATATATAATATATAAATATAGTGATATCTTAATGGCCACCATGAGAGGTTTTAAAAGAATATTGAACAATTGTCGTTTCATGAGGCAGTAATTCACCACCCACATAAACATTATGTTCTTTAACCATTACATGAAGGTGTATGTAAGTGTAAGTCAAATAATTCTCATAACAACATCCTAGTATATTGATGATATTTATTTTTGTTACAAAATAAATAAATAAATAGTGTTTAAGGGGTTTTAGAAGAAAATTATAACAAAAGAACATAAGTGATGACATTATCTTAAAATCGGGTAACTCTTTTTGATTTGAGCCAATGGCTTCCTTGGGAAGACTTCTGCCAAAATTTAGGCTTCTAGGAGTAACATAGGTAAGTTGGGAGAGTATTTTGGAAGTGTATGGCCAAGCCAAATGTATTTTAAGGTGTGAATAAGGTGGTATAGGTGGAGGGCCTTTTATAAGAGGAGAGGAGGGGAACTCTTAGAAAGTCATGAAATGTTACTTTATTATGAACTGATTTTCGGTTTTTAAAAGTCCCAAAATGAAATATTTAGGGTATAAGGTGATAAGTATTCTAAATATACCCATAAAATAGGTTTTATACAAGTGTAAGTCTTAGAGTTTACCTTATCTTTTAATTTTATTTAAATTGTTCATTATTGAGGTAAACGCTGCATAATCATTGTGTAAAAATTAAATTTATTTATTTAATGCCTAAAAATTATAAAAAATTACCATGATTTACTAAATATTTTTATCTTTCCAATGAATATTTAGAGTCGAAATTTTAACTTATATAACCCCATGTAATAATTGTTTTAGTAAAACAACACAAGTTTGTGACAATTTTATTTTTACATTAAATAAAAAGTTATTAATGTCATTTTCTTACCCAAGTGGCTCAATGGGGTCCCCATGTTGACCCATGGATTGTCTTTGTCAGACAAGACTCATCCAATAAGGGTAGGTCAAAGTTAAAAGTGATTTTTTTATTATTATACCATTATATTTACCTTAAATTACACTAATTATCTTTAATCGTGATTAATTAAACTTTAAAGTTACTATTCTCCAAAAATTATTGTCATCTAATTGAACCACATTTTACTTACTAATGACATCCATGTATGTCATATTTTTGAAGTTCAATTCACAGATGTGGTAAAGATTCATTTAAAAGAGAAATTAGTTTTTTAACTACCACTTAGTGGTTTCACTATTCATCGGAAAATTGGATGTTCTCAGAAAATTAAAAAAAAATTCAAGTTAGGATAATTTTGATATTATGAATACAAAAATTAAGTAAATTTTTAAATATAAAATTTATAAAATTTCAAAAGGTGGGTATTACAATTCATAATGGCTACTTTTATTGGTCGTGGTGTGTTAGAATCACAAACTTGCGTACAATGCAAGCTATTGTATTATTGAAAGAGAAGCATATCATGAAAGCATGGGGTGTTACATTCTCCATCACTATAGACTCTTTAAATTAATTCATCTTCATTATTTTCAATTATTTATCCTCAAATAATCCAGAAGTGTAGTAGATTCCCCTGGTTTTCTTTTTCTATCATTATCATCTCTTCTTGATAAGGTATAAGATTCATATAATTTCTTACATTATGACAATTATACTTTCACCTTCCACATGAATTTTTTCTAAAATAAATGATTTTTTATTTGTTGATAAATTTTTATGAATGTTTATTTTTTATTAATGTGGAAGAACTTGTTTTCCTTTTACCTTTTCACTAGCAAGTGATTCATATTCATTCTTTTATATTTATTTATTATCATAAACTTGATCTAGCCAAATAATGAGACATTATTTCTTAATATCTTCTACTTTAGATATTCTATATGAATTTTTTAATCATTCCAAGTTACCTTTATTTGGTAATTTAACAGAATCATCTTTAGTAATATCATCAGCAAATCATATCTTCTTATTTCTATTCTAGAATGATTTTATTAATGATATCATCTTACTTTCATTCATTTTAATTTTCATGGCCTATTTTTAGATTTCAATTATATGACCTATCTTTAAAAAGTATATGTATATTTTCTTGTAATATATATAATTCTTGACATCATTTTACTCGATCTTATTATGAGTGGTTTTTTTAGTTATTTTTATTTTTCGAACATCTTTCTTTATATATTATTATCCCAAGGCAGTTGGTTCTATTTTCTTTATAACATATATCTACTGGATATGATTTCTTATATTCTCAATATCATATGAGTTATCCAGGATGATGCTTACTAAAACAATTATTATTTGTGTCATATAGTTTTTAATACTTATTAAAATATTCAAGACATTTGAATCATTTTCTAGTATAATGATTCATTCTATTTTGTAAAATATTCTTCTGTTTATTAGTTTTATTTATTTATTTATGTAAACTAACCTTTAATAAAGGCCTTTTGTAATATTCTTACATTTCCATTTTTTTCAACACACATAAACCATATGTCCAGAAATCTAATTGAACCAATAGTAGTAAATGAATATCCTTCTCTTTCTTGTATTACCAGTTTGAAAAGATTTAGTACCATTATATTTCTAAGTGTTAATTTCCTTATTTAGATGGTCATTTTGGGATTTAAATTTTTTATATTTCTAGTATCTGTCCTTAGTTCATTGGTGGATTTTTTGGTATCTTTATTCACCCATATCTTCCAAAATTTTGGATTTGAAACTACAATATCATATGACACTGCTTTAGTAGAAAAATAATTAACTAGGATATGAGATACCTTGTTCAATGATGTTATATAAGGAACACAAAGAGATTATATTAAGCTATTATTTCTACCAATATAAGTCTTGTGACTCTCGTAAATAGTTTATACAGTAACATCCATTTTTGGATATTGATTTTATTCATATGCTTGGGTGGAAGAATTATTATTTGAATCTTTGGAAGTATCAACATGTGTCACCTTTGAATTTATAAATTTATCCTAGTTTTCAAGAAATTTCATGTTGTTTTCAAACATATAATTTTTAAATGATGTCATCTTGACTTACAATTGTAATTTCATTTTATTAATACAATCTCTATGTTGTTTAATACCTTCATTAAATTATTTTTCAATATATTTGTTTCTTATAGATTTAATATTCAATTGTGATTCCGTGAAACTATTGGTATCTTTATGTGATTATTCTAGTGAATGGATATTTTTAATATACTCTCTATGTAACATATCCTTTTCTTCAACAAAAATATCAATCTTGTTGACCTTATACGTGTTTTCATCAATATGAGCATCTTTGGACTTTAGGGAAACATTATGTAATATTTTATGTGCATGGATTAATTAAACAAAAATATGTTTACATATGATTCTATCATAAACATGGCATTATAATTACTCATAATTTAATTAGATATCTTCATTGAAAATAGTTACATATTCTTCCTTTTCTTCAACAAGGTATGTGAGAGCATTACACTTTTTGAATTTCTTACCTAGTGAATCCCTTATCGTATTAGTTTACTCTTCATGTTATTATTTTCCATTAAGAATATCCTTGAAAAATCAATGTATATATGTAAACACTTATTTATAAACATTATTCATATATCTTACAAATTGAGAGTAGTTTTCTTTAATGGTTTTGATAGGCACATCTTCTTTATACTCTCCACATCTCAAAAAATCATCTTCATGAGGAACATTGTTAATATATTTTCTATTAGAGAATTTATCACATTGATCTTATTCAAATTGTAGCTGATCTTTATATTCTTCCTTTGAAATTTTCTACAATCTCTTTTCTTCCTTCTTCTTTATGTTTTGAATATTCTTGGAAAAGAAATTTTTGTATTATTAAATAAGAGTTAAATATAATTATTTCACCTAAGACACTTTGGTGTAAACAAAAAATACACACTTTATATAATCATTATAAAATAAAATTGGAATAAAAAAACATGATCTAATCAGAGGAATACCTACACTCCAATACCAGATGTATTGCCTAGATGAATCATGAAGGGGCACTGGGAGGGGGGTGAATTAGTGTGCCCATATTTTACCAAGTTTAATCTTTCTTTTAAATTATCCCCTCTTACTTTTGAACCTATGTCTCAGTTATTATAACTATGTATATTTTCTTATATAAATAATCAAATACACATTTTATAAAGATAATAAATGTGATATAAATTCATAGTTATTTTTACAAGGATCAGCCTCAATGAGAAATCCTATTTCTTTTCATGATAAATATATTTTTGTTTCATTTATTTTATTGTCACTGTAATTTTTAGTGATTAAAAGTTTTGTAAAATTTTCACACAAGTTTATAAAAGTAAAATTCACATTATATAAAGGATAAATGATGATATTTATATTGGTACCCCTAGATCTTTAATGGAGTTTTTTATAATAGAGCCACTAGTTCGTCAAATATACTCTCAACAAACTTCCAAATAATATCTCCCATTAATCTCAAGGATGGTATTGAATCAAATTGAAAAATATATAATTCCTAAAAAAATTGATATTCAACAAAACAAGTAATTCTATTGGTTTTGAATTCTTTTTGTTCTATTCTATCAACCCACTATCAAAAATACTAGTTCATATTTAATGCTGGTTAATCCAAATTTCCTTTTTTCCATTATTATAAACTGATTGGGAATATAGTACTATTATTAAATTTACCATCGTCAATTAATGTGTAAAAGTGGTGAAAATATATTACATAATATTTTGTAAAATTATAATTGTTCAAAATTAAACTCCATATCTTCATGATTATAAGTTGAATTTATTCATGAAATATTTTATATAAATGTGATGTAATGAATGGGATTCTCATGAATTTAAAACCCAATACATACCAAATTATTATCCTTAATGTTTTAGGTGCTTATGTTCACTGTATCACATAAAAATACACATTGTTTTCATGGGTGTATTCAAGGTTTGTGGATGTTTTCCATGATTTCATGCATGTTCATTGTATCATTCATTAGTTATCATTTATATAGTAATTATTCTTTTTCACCGTATATATGAAATAGGAAATAAAACTTTTGATGACTCATGGTTACGTCATGAAAATAATTCATGAAAATGTACAATGATTCCATATGCCTTCTATGAAAGTGATGAGGACTTGTTTACCTCAAAGAGTCTAATATATCACACAATATCTTGGAAATGGATTTATTAAGTGCATTTTATTCCTTCCCTTTACACTATGTATTCATTTGTGCATGTAATTTTGTGAGGCTTCTTATTCCTGAAATATTAAACAATTTCATGAATCTTCTTATTCACAAAATCATTAAAAGATTCATAGAAACTCCTCTCATTCACCTTAAAATAGCACATGAGATCTTTTCATGTAACTAGGGTGGACCATGGAACACTTCTTCATGAGATTAAATATTTGGGGATGCTCTATTTTTTTGAAAAAAATATATCTATTTTTAATATTCAATAAAACGTCTTCAACTATAAATGATCTTATTTTATATTTGAGACTCACCACCTTGGATCTGATCTTAATTTTGTGTCAAACAAATTTAATTTTCCCCAAAAAATTATGTTTCAATCATATTGTTTAAAATATCTAAGATATTTTTATTTCTTAAAATATTTCCACATGTGCTTCCTTCTATTCTTTGGTTGCAATTGACACCGAAAATAATGGCATCTTAATGAAAATATGTAACATGCATGTGATTCATATCACATGAATCTCATACTATAATACTTAACTCTAAATAATCATGCATAATGAATTCATGAACATCCTCTATAAATTCATTAGAATTTAGAATAATAACATAAACATCAAATTATCACATGCATTAAAGACACTGATTGGAATAATGTACTTTCGGTGGTGGAGAATATGAATTAATCACCGTATAAAAACTATTATGAGACAATATTAAGATTGAGGATGAACTCCAACACAACCATCATGTTAAGGACAGAGGTAGAAGATAATCGAGTTTGTGATCATATGGCTCAGATAAAGTGGATCAGAGGGATGAAAATATTTATGAATTTTTTTTAACGCGAGGATAATACCCACATCACATATATCTCACATAGCTTTAGCTTAATTCAACCACTTATTAAAAATTATATGTGATCCTTCCATATCTTGAGCTGGCATCGGGGTCAGTACGCAAAACACTACACACACTCACCCATCATTGGGCCATGCTAGAACTCCATAGTCATCCTCGGATCCTCCACATGTGCATAACAAACCCCATGTACACACCTATGCATGCAACAACAGGCCTAAGTACATTCTCCATAAATTATTCCACCATACCAATTAAATCGTTAAACTCTCTCTTATGGTTGATCTCTCCCCCCACAATGTTTTCGGAAGATATGGCCCATAAAACTATTTTGGCCATATTTTTTTATAACACTTATAAAAAATATATATGTGTTAATTTCATCATGAAAATTCAAAATCTAGACCACAATATCACCATATATATTTCTCATAATCCTTTTTAATAGTCCTTAGGCAAGAATATGAATGATGTTTTTCATGTACATTTATTTTTTCATGCCCCCCATAATTAAAACTCCTTATTAAATAATTGAAAATTTCATAGTCCTCATCACTTCCTCATTAAAATAAAATGTTTCATGGTATTCACTTGTTATAAAAATTTTAAAATGTACAGATACAATTAGAATGTTCCTTTTAACTTAAGATTGATTTAAAATTATTCATAAATAATTATTGAGAAATTTTATATAAAATGACAAATGATGAATCCATAAAAATTCTAAAATAATAGTCATCATCCTTCATTAATGGTTCTCAGATTCTATCAATTATTAATCAATAATCACAGATTAATTAATCATACATTGAGTTTTATTTCTTATTATATCTTTAAAAAAACCATAATAATCAACCATTAACATTGTATTTTCATTAAGAATGAGGTATGAGGGTGCGATTATAATACCTCATAATCTATTATTACCAAGTTATATAGAAATTTTTAGAGTCAAATGAAAAAAATATTTGTCATCTTTCTTTCTCAATTTTTCTCCCCCTCAAGGAGAGAATTATTTTAAAATTTCATCATATCTATAAGAATCCATCAAGAAGAATATATTCATGTTTCATGTATGTAAAATCCTAAAACATGGCCTTTAATTCCCATTATGTTAGTTCCAATACTCTAAAATAATATAAAATATATAGGGATCTCATGATTTCTTAGAAGTTACTCTACGGCTAAGAACTTCATCTCAACCTAGGACACTCTTTCCTTCCAATATCATCCTTTACTTTGTTTAAAATCTCCTTTTACATTGTATTGATTTGATTTCATAAAGCCTCAGGTTCTTTCAATTTATTTTTAAATAGATCAAAATATCTTGCAATCCATGTCATTCATTTTTTGATGCATCTTTTGATTTATTTCACCTTTCACAAAAGACACTAGCTATATGTACTCGTACCTAAAGAATACATATTCTTGTATATTTAGAAAATAATTCGTTTTATTTTATTCCCAGTGAAATTTTTTGTTTAGAGTTTTAGATAATTATATCATAACTCTTAAATAATTAATTATTACATCACAAAGTGTCCACTTCCCCTCAGTATCCATTTTTTCTACACACAAAAAACCATTAAGATAGAAAACTTTGTTCATTCATGAAACATCTTCACAATTTTCATTTATTTCTCCTCCTTTTCCTAACTCATGCCTAAAACCGTATGAAAAATAATTTAATTCATGGGATGAACGCATAAGGTTTATCAAGGGACATAAAAATAATGAAAGAAAATGTTAGTCCATTGATGCTCATAAAAAAAATTCTTTTTTTTAAAATTAAACTTTGGGCTCAAAATATAAATTTTCATTCCAGAGAACACACCATATCTTTAAAAAATTATCATAAAACATTTTATAATGAATGTTAAAGGACAAAATATAATTCATAATGTTTTATTTTTAATAATGAAAAATTCATATAAAAATTCACAAAGTTATACATTTCACCCATAAGAATTATCAAATACTTTTCATTAGAAATAAACTCACTAGTATACCTTGTGAAGAAATAATATTTATAGAAAAAATAATATAAATGATAGATAAATATTGTATGGAACTTGGGGAATCAATTTTTATATCACTCTTAAAAATGGAATAACTAATATGGTTGACTTATATACCTAATGCATTAGAGGGCTATCACAGACTAACCCATCCTTGATTTATAACAAAACCACCCATCCTTAATTTATAATAGAACCAACCATACTTGGTTTATAATTGACCTACACTTCATCATAACAATTACTAAGAACCATAATAGAATCATAACATATAAAATCTTCCATCTTAAAAAATTACACTCATAAAAATATAATTTTCACCCATAAGAAAACATTTCCGGGTATTGAAATATCCATTCAATTTTAGGAACCTTTTTGAAAATAACGAGAACATAGGGAAGGAGGGTTTTTAATTGAAGAAAACATGGAAGATTATAAAGGAATTAAAATATAAAATAAAAATTATAAAGGAAAGAAATTTTTTTATCACCGTATAAGATTAAATAAAACATTCCTTGTTTTTTGTAAATAATGTCAAAACATACACATAAAATACGTAAAAATCATCAATTTGAAAAAGTTTTAAAAGAAAGTAAAATGATACATAAAATTTACTTCAAATTTATTTTATGACCATATAAAAATAACCATTAAATAATTATTTAAATATATATACAAGGAATAATAATAATTTTAAGAAAATATTTAAAATGTGATTTTAAAAAGGTCTCTTACTTTGAGACAAACTCATCACGTATGTTATTTATCATCCTGAATAACAAATGTATGTTAATTAATTTACTTCGTATGATATATTTTCTTTTTAATTGTTCATTTTCCCATGTTATAATAAATAACTTAATCAATTAAATTCACTTTTGAGGGTTTGATGATATTCTACTAATATACTCTAAATGACATTGGTAGGTTGAATATGGTCAATGTTGTCATTATTCCTTCAAATACTGAATAATAATCATGAAATAATTATCATTTTTATTAATCAATTAATCTTTCATAACCATCTATTATATTTGGTTATGAAAAATAACTCTGTCACAATCTTGGAGATGGTAGGTCGTACGTACGCATAAGAAACATTCCCAATTTTCAATAGTCGTTATGGGAAGAAGGTAAGCGTTATTTTATAATTACATAATTATAATTATTTTATAAATACCATATTATTTCTTTAAATGTACTTATATATGTCCTCTAGGTGATTTTTGTGATTTTCTGATGAAAAACGAATCATGTACCATCATAGAGTTGGTAGTCCACATGTACGCACGAACGACATTATCATTTTTTAGTGAATGGAAAGGTAAGAAAGAAAATGGTATGTTATATTTTCAAAATAATAAATATGCCATGATTATAATCTATAAATATTAAATCTATGATTACAACCATTTATAATATAAGGTGATAGAAAATTAATTGCATCGGTTCACGAGACGGTATCCCACTGTACAAACGAACGATGGTTTGCTTTTTAATTTGATTGAAGAGGAGATGGGTATAGGTTATGAAATTAAAATAATAACATATAATTATATTTAATATATTTATGTTTTTATTTCAAAAATTATAAATAATATTTTATGAATTTATAAAAATAAATAATATGAAAACACTTTCTTAAGAACTATTATTCTTTTTCTGCAAATCTCTTAAGATTCACACAAAATAATTTCTTTGGTTGTTTTTATGATGAAAATGGGGGGTATAGGATGTGAATATAGTTTATAATAAGTTATTTGGTTAAGGGGTGGATTAAATAAATTTTTCTTTAATTTTAAAGATAATATAAGTATAAGATCCCTTTTATAAGAGAGGGGAGGGATACTCTTGTAATTTTTAAAATATTAAATAATATATATTAAATTTCATATGGGAATGGATACGAATAGATGATATTAAAATATAAGATGAGGATGTGTCTAAATATGCTCATCCAATAAAAATTATACATGTTTAGATGATGTTTTCACCCTTATCATTTTTTACCCTTTTTAATCCTTTTTGAAAATTATTATGGTACTACTGATTTTACACTTTTGGGGTTAAGAAAATCAAAATAAAAGAAAAATTGGACAATAAATAGAACATGGTTGATATTATAAACAATATCCAAATCAATATTCCAAACATAAGATTTTTTGGGGTTTTAAATTATTTAATAAAATATTTTTTATTATAAAATAACATTAATGTAAATTTTCAAACTATTTATTTAATTGGACTTTTAAAACTACAAGAAAAAAATTGAATTAGAATATAATGTACTAAAACGTCTATAATATGTCATTTTTATCTAAAGAAATTGTGTAAAAAATAATTCATTCAAATCATATTACTTTTATCATTTTAAAAATCATTTATATTAATTTTCTATTAATTTAATAAATACTGTATCAACATTTCATAGGAATTGGTGGTAGTTATTTCTTGAATAAAATTTATAAATAATTTAACATGATAAATACAAATAATTTATTTTTCAAATTAATTCTTATAACCTTACATCCCTTCTTTTTATCCCTATGTCGAAATTGAAAGATAATAAAACAAAGAAAATGACCTTTTTAACCTTTATTTACAAAAAATATTATAAAGGTCAAAATCATATATATATGAAAATAATTCATATATTTTCATTTTGGATGATTATGGACGAAATTTATTTATACAATAAAATTAAATCAAGTAATATGGTTACTTTCTAGTTTTTATCAGGTTTTTTTTCTTAATTAACAAATTCTACCTTTATCGTGGAATCAAAATTAACTATAATTACAATTTGTAATAACTAAAAATAGAAGACACATATTTACCAAAATGGGATCTATTTATTACAAATATGGAATCCATTTTTTAATATTCAAAATACATTACTGATATAATTTAATTTGAAATTAAACCTGATAAATGGGATGAAAATGGTTTTTAATAATAATTCCTTCTTCAGAATAAATATATTTTTATGCAAAATTAAAGTATAAAATTAATTAAAATACAATAATTGTATTTTTATTAGTAAAAAGGTTCTTTTCAAATCATAAACCAATCCCAAAATAGAATTTTACATTGTAAATACATTAAAATAAAATAATATTTTTAATCAATATTCTTCACTTTTCATTGAAAAATCCAATTTTTTTGATAAATATCAAAAAATTATTAAAAAAATATTTTGGAATGATAATATAAAAAATGGAATGTTTTTTACAATATACCATTACCAAAAATTTTATAAATTCATTGTGTTTTCCACTAAAAAAATGAATAAAAATCTATTTTTAATAAAACGTGTTTTTTGAAGAAAAAAAAATGAATTTACTAAATATTAAGGGTTTATTTACTAAAAATTTATTAATAAATTTGTATTAAGTAGAATTTTTATATATATATCATAAATTATTTAATCATATTCATACCAACCAATTCAATGGGTAGGCTATAACGGTCATATTAAAATAATAATATTTCATTGTTTGTTTAGGATCAGTGTTGCGTGTTTTATATACTATCAAACATAGTTTTTTTTTAAATATCAGGGTGTTACATCACCCTCCCCCCCATTTAATAAATTTCACCATCAACATTTGAACTTTATCCTAGTATTAAAAGGTTTTATATCTTAAAATTTCATTTTTAAAATACCACATTTTATAAATGAATAATAAAAGTTATTATTGATAATAGGGAAATGGAAATATGAAGGTCATGTATAATAACACATAAATAGGTTTACAAATAGGAAAATATTAGTGGGAAGTGAAAATTTTGATATGGAATAAATATATAATATCCTAATAATGATGGAGAGTGAAAGAGATAACTGATCACAAGAAAGTGAATAATTTTGGTAATGTCAACAACAATAAAATCATAAACTAAAGAGGTGTGAAAACGGCCATCAATTTATTAGAAAAGAAGGCAACATGATAATATTTTTGTATCAAGATCCTTTTCATAGAGTTAAGGAATTACATTATCACCTATGTCACACAGAGACCTTTGTATTTATTTTATTTTATTCTTTTCTCGACTATGGATATTTCAGGTTGAGGTTTAGGTTGAGCCCTGATTTAAATTTTTGAATTTTGGAAATATCAGGTGAGTTTTGTCATGTGCACAGTTCACACATGGTTTGGGAAAACCATTCTAGTTGACCCAGGTAATCGTGTGTCCAGTCTTGGGGTTTATTGGTATGGTGCATGAGTTATGCACGGTTTAGAAAATTGTGCATAAAAAACATGTGAGGTTCTTTCCATTTGGATAGTGGCTACCGCACAGTTTGCATACGTTTTTTTCAAACCGTGTGGCCAAACCGTGTGAGCTGTCCGGTTTCATAAAATTTTGAAATTCCAAGTTTCCCCCTTCAATTTTTAACCTTAAATTGGTATTATACTTCCTTGTTAGACCTAGGTGTTCCGGGGGTACTTTATGCTCCCTCTCCCTTGACCTCCTTCCATTTTATAATCTCCTTGAAGGTACCAAGGTATGATTCCTTTAGTTTTTTGTCAATTTATCCTTCTATTATCCTCTCCCTCTCAACTTCTTGGTTTTCTTTAGTGGGGTTTCCCTCCTAGAAAAACCCTAAGGTTTATTTTTGGTTTAAGATTCAATTTATTTGATGTTTTTGTGTGTGGATCATGTATAGAGATTAGATCATACTTCCCTTAAAGCTCTGTCGCATCTGCACGTCATCAAGGAAGGTGTTCTTATCCATTCCCTTTCTGCAACATTCCATTTTATGCGTGTGAGTTTCTAAATAGTATATAAATGTGATTTTTATGTTCATTATGTGTTAATATAATTTTTTTTGGTGTTTTCATGGTGTAAAATGGGTGTGAATTGATTTTCAAAAGGTTTCCTTGAATATTCTTGTGTGCGCATGCATGTAAGGTGTTTGGTAAAATTCCTATTGTTTTCAAAAATTGAAATTGAGTAATTTTTGTGATATTTGGCCTTGGTTATATTTTGATAACTTTTTTTTAATTATAAATTGGGTGTCATGTGCGGTTTGGGTTCCTTTTCATGTTACAATGATTTTTGGTACAATGATTTGGAAAGATTCTTCTAGATTTTAAATTCTTGTTGGTGTTGTTGTAATCCTGTCAATTGTTTTGTTGGTACGGAAACATGTGGTGTTTATTTAATGATGGTTTTTGGGTGCTTTCATGGATACATGAATTGTAACATTCTATTTTTTCACATACATGTGTTCATTGGGTTCACACATGGATGTGAACACAAATGATAATAGTCTCAGATAAACTTTCTCAACTTGAAAACCCAAATTTGAAAACACTCATCACTCCTCCATATTTCCATATTCAAATAATTTATGATTTAATAATGGTCCTTTGGTTTCAAATGAATCAAATGTGATTTCAAATGTTATTTTAAATGTTTCTAATCATTTGGTACGTTATAAAATAAGGTTGGTTTCTAAATGATATGATTGCATGTTTGGAATCTTTAAGTATGTTTTGTGATATTTTTCACTTTGATTAGAAGTGGTGTTGGAAATGGAATAATATTTAAAATATAAAGGCCTATTTGGAATTATACATATGAAATTGGTATTTGATATTATTTCAAAAAAATTTGGGAACATTTCTTAAATATATTTGAATGGGAATAGTGTAAGGCCTCGTTAGCACTTTGTAATATTTTGAAAATGAATTTTGTTCTTTGAATAAAAAATTCCTAGTTGTAATCATAGATTTTTTTTGAGAAATGGCTTGAAAGATTGCGTGATTTGATGACCCGATTGGATCTTTTGTATGAATTGTTGTTAGATGGGAACCACTGTGGAGGATTTTCCTGATGTGGGTTATCGCATGGGTGGTGTTAGTGTTTGGGGTAGGCAAGTATGGTGGTGGAAGGTAAGGTGAGTCACATATGCGAGGGACTCATCCTTTCACCATGTACTATTACCATGGGTTTATTGGGTGTCTTTTAGAGGGTTGTGTGATGGATTCATATCAACCAATATTACATAGGTTGTTACCCCTTGGATGTCCATAGGCTAGGTAGGATTGTACTATTGGATATGTAGTTACAACTACAAGTAAGTTATTAAATATGGAGTTTCACCATGTGGTGGAAAGTTATTCCAATCTGAGTACATTTGGGGAACACTCTAGGGATGTTCTGGAATATAATATAATTATCTATATATATGTTTTATTTATTTCTATTGCACTTTGGATATTATACATGCTTTCTTTTACCTACCTATTTTAATTTCATTTGATATACTAAATAAACCTATTATTTATATGGTATTTTGGTTTGGATTTTAAATGGGTTGTGGAAAGTGAAACTAGTTTTTAAAAATAAATTTTTTTATGTTGTTTTAAAAAATATGATTTTTGTAATGTTTTTTTTGGTAGATTTTAAATGATTAAAAACCAATTTTTAGATTTGTATTTAAAATGAGTGTTGGTGGATTGTTTCAGGAAAGGAAATGTTTGGATTATGTGGTGGATTCTTACTGAGATTTTAAAACTCACAGCCTACTTGTTCAATTTGGATTCGGCAGACCCGAGCTGTTTTGCAGGTGTAGGTTTCTGGTTTGGTAGCTCTCCCTTGGAAGAGGTTTGTCTTGTAGTTGTTGGTGACAAATAGGTCACGTGGAGATCTTGTAGCGTGGTCTAGTTTTAGTTTTTACTGTGTTCATCAGTTATTTTATCATGAATCATTTTGTATTTTATTGATATTAGTTATTGTTAGTTCTTCATCCCATTTGGTTTATTTAATTGATCTTGGTTTTTTTGGAAAAAAATAATTCTCATGGTTATTACATTGATGCCTGGCACTTGTTGTCATCCTGTGGGGATTGAGAATTCCCTTCAGGACAATACATAGACCGGGATGGGTGTTAGACCAAATAGTATCGTAGCTTGATTCGTGATAAAAAATTATCAGAGTTGGGTTCTTGTTATTTGGTGTGTCAGGTAGTTGTATATTAGGACTTTTGGCACTCGAGAGATAGGTACGGGAAGCACAGTAGGAACTGTTTCTTATTCTGATCCTCGATTTCCCAGGGTTGGTCTAGGATTTGATTCTTTTGTTTTTGTTAGGGATTGAGGAATTACAATAGAGGTGATCTAGTGTCATTTCACGATCTCACATAGCGTGGTGACCCATGTGGATTCTGAGTGCATAGTTCATGGTCCTCTTAGTTATTGATGCTTGCTTGGGGCATGTCCCACTAACCATTTCATCGAGTTAGGTATAGAAACATGTTCATTAATATGGTATTTTGGTTTATGTTGTTTTTTTATTTGGTTTCGGATTAGAAAGAATGGATTTTAAAAGAGAAAGTGATTTGAATTGATAAATTGATAAATTATTGGGTTTGATGATAATTTGGTAAGTGTGACCCTTGGTATTCCTTATGAATGTTTTCATATGTGTGGGATGTTTATAAAGTGCATAGTGTCATGTGTGCATGGATGATATAAGAGGAGGTGGATGAACACATATGTGACAGTTCATAGAATTCCATGGTCATGTATCTGAAATGAAAGGTTTGGATTGGTTTTTAAAAAGTGGTGTTGAATGAGAAAATCATTTCAGAAATTGGTCTTTCATGAAAATTGGGTTATGTTTTTGAAAAGTGGCTTTTGGAAATGGGTAGTGGCCTTGGAAGAAGGCAGTTTTGATGATTGAAATGAAATGGTGATTTTTTTTAAATAGAATTTCAAGTTGTGCTTGTATTTTTTGGCTTGTGATCCTCTTATTTTGACTCAAGATACTATTTTTGTTTGTGTTTTAGGTTTTTATTGATTTTGATTTTTTGTTCCATGTGTTGTTCAGAATAATCCACCAAAAAAGATACCCAAAATTTCTAGTTGGTATTGCCCAATTTTTGATTCTTCATGATTTTCTTTTAACTATTATGGTTATTGAGGTTTGTTAGAGGATAGAGAAAGGATTTATGAAGTCAAGAGTGTCATCAAATCATTGGTAAATCCCATCCATAAGAGTGTTTGTTGTTATGGATTTGTTTAAGGGTCCAACATTGGACCAGTGGAAGGTAATTGCTCTGTCATCAATGCGAATTAGGAAGAAATGGGAGGTGATTATGACCACTTTCATCCAAATGTTCATACTTGATGTGGTGAAAATGAGGACGGTGGATGAGCTAAAAGAGGTTTTTCAGGGCCAATAGTATATGAAATCTAATTTTGAACACATTAAGGAGTTGTTTTCCTTTTATCTAGAGGTATCCTCATAGAATCATTTAAAAACCTGCCTTCTCATTTAGGTTCTTCATCTAGATATTTTTGGAAAATTCCTCCCATATGGTGAAGTTTGTTTCAAGAAGTTGATAGATGATGCATTTTTACAAGATTTGGTTCTCATGACACCTAAAGTGGTGGTTAAACCATGTGATGGTTCCCCATATGGTGAGAGTAATGTTCTATAAGAACCAGTTCCCAAGGAGTCTCCCTTGTCGGATATGGATTGTCATTCGTTGTACCATTCCCTTGTGTGCCACCAATGTTACATGTTTGGGAATCCAAATCCATCTTATCTCAATCATCATAATATTTTCCATTGGTGTGGATATTTAGTTCATTTGAAGAATTTTTTTAGGATTAATTTCTTAAAGATGATTTTTTGATTGAAGGATGTTATTTTTTAAATATGATGCAGTTGATGCTTCAGTCATCAAGGCTTTAGTCACAGGAATCGAAGTGAAAATCGTGTATAGCCAAGAATTTCCAGGGTGTGGGGGAACCTTGGCCCGATTTGTTTCACCAGTGTTGGACTAGATACTATTTAAATTTCCTAATTAATCTTTCTTATTATTGTGACTTTCTTTTATCTATATAAGGAGGTAGGTGATGCTTTTTTATTTTGGTTTTTTTTGTGCCTTGGATGTGAATCATTAAATTTTTATCCTTTTATTGATCGGTTATATTTTTTGTTGTGATTATTTGGAGATATTTGTGCTTATGGGAATCATTTCTTATATCTTTTTTTAGGCTCATTACTCAGTTAGGGTTTTTTTTCATAGGTATCCCCTTGTGTTGATAGTTCCTGTTTTGGGCACCCTGGCGTAGTGTTGGTTTGATATTAATATTGGTGGCATTAGTTAGGTTTCTATGGAAGGGATAAACCTCTCATGTTCTCTCATTGTTATTGTGTTTTGGTTTTCTCTAGAATTAGTCGGGTGTGAATTTTGATGTAGAATTTCACCTTGAGTTCTATAGTTTCTTTCGGTTGTCATTAGACTTTAAATTGATTTTTTTTTGTTTTAGCGGGATGACTTTTTGGGGGAATAATGTGTTTGTGGATAGGAGAATTCTCTTCAGATAAACTTATTAATTATTTAATTTTATTCTCTATTTAGGTTTGGATTTTTTTTTCAAGTTGATCCCCAATTTAAATTTTGGAATTTTGGAAGTCTCAGGTCTGTTTTTCACATGTGCATAATTTGCACATGGTTTGGGTAAACTATACGGCTTTTCCCAGGTAACCGTATAGCTGGTCTTGGGGTATATGGATATGTATCATGGGATTCACATGGATTGGGAAACCATGTGCAACCACGCATGAGGTTCTGTCCATTTGGATAGTGGAAATCACACGGTTTTCCCATGGTTTGTCAAACTGTGCATCTAATCAATGTGATCTTTGGAGTTTCTTAATATTTAGAAATTCCAAGTTTTCCCTCCACTTTTTTAGCCTAAATTGGGATTCTTCTCCCTTTTTTAACCTAGGAACAATAGGGGGTCCTCCAATATCTCTCTCCCTTTACCTCTTTCCATTTTTGAAGCTGTTTGAAGGATCCAAGGTAATATTCATTTGGTTTTTCGTCAATTTCTCGTTCTCTCCTCCCTTATCCCTCATGTTTTTCGTTATTCATAGTGGGTTTACCCTCATGTATGAACACTAAGGGTTAGGGTTTGAATATGATTTGATTTATTGGATTTTAGGGTCCTCATATCGTGTCTCAGTCTTGGATCTTCCATCCCTTGAATCTTCATCACATCGACACGTCGTTGAGGTAGGTGTTTCCATCCATTTTCATTCTAGGACATTCCATTTTATGCTTTTGAGTTTATAAATTATATATAAATATGATATATATGTTCATGATGTGTTATTAATAATCAATCTGGTGTTTTCATTGTGAAAAAATGGTGTGAATTGATTTTCAAAAGGTTTCCTTTAATACGATTGTGTGCACATGGATGTATAGTGTTTGAGAAAAGGCATATTGTTTTCTAAAAAAGATATTTGACACTTTTGGTGTCATTTTTCATTGGTTATATTCTGATCACTTTTTTTTAATTATAAATTGGGTTTGATTACTGGTTTGGGTTTCGTTTCATGGTATAATGATATGTGGTATATTGTTTTGTAAATATTCTTCCAACTTTTAAATTCTTGTTGTGGATGTCGTAATCCTGTGAATTTTTGTTTTGGTTTGAAATCATGTGGTTTTTCTTTAAATTAGTTTTTTTTGTGATTACATGAATAATTGACTTGTTACATTTTATGTGTCAATATAAATGTGTCCACGGGGTGCACACATGGATGGGAACACAAATTCCAATAGTCTTAGATAATCATTCTCAACATTAAAACCCAAATTTTAAAACCCTTACACTTTCTTCTTATTTACTTTTTAAAACACTTTATTATTTACAAATGGTCCATTGGTTTCAAATAACTCAAATGTGATTTCAAATTTTATGTACAAGTTTATGGACCATTTTGTAATTTATAAAAGATGGTTGTTTTTTAATGATATAAATGCCCATTTTGAATCATTAAGTATGTTGTGTGTTATTTTTTTTCTTTACCTTGAAGTGGTGTTGGAAATAGAATAGTATTGGAAATATAAAGACATTTTTGGCATTGTACATATGAAAGTGGTATTTAATATTATTTTAGAAATGGTTTGGAAATGTATTTTAAATATATTTGAATGGGAATGGAGTAAGGCCTGAATGGAACTTTGTAATATTTTGAAAATGAATTATGGTCTTAGAAATACAAATTCCTGGTAGTCATCTTAGCATGATTTTGGGAAATGGATTGAAATATTGTGTGACATGAATTCTCTGTTGGAAATTGTATATGAATTGTTGTGAGATGGGAACTCCTATGCAGGATTTAACCAATGTGGGTTATTGCATGTGTGGTGTTAGTGTTTGTGGTGGGAATGTATGGTGATGGCGGGTAAGTTGAATCACGTGTGTGAGGGACTCATTCATTCACCATGTACTATTAACATGGGTTTCCTGGGAATATTTTAGAGGGTTATGTAATGGTCTCTTATCAGTCCGGATTATATGGGTTGGTACCCCTTGGATGTCTACAGGCCATATAGAATTGTGTTGTGAGATTGGTAGTTAGAACAGCAAGTATGTTATTGACTATTGAGATTCAACATATACCGACAGGTGAGTCCGGCCTGAGTCAATCCAAGGATCTCTTTAAAAAATATAAAGAACATCCCATAATTATTTTTCTATATTTTTTATTTATTTTTATTTCACTTTAGATATTTTCCTTGCTAGATTTTACCTATCTATTTTAGTTTCCTTTTTTTTCTGCAAAACCTTGTTTGGTTATTTGTTCTTGATTTTGTATTTGGGTTTGGTTTTGAAATGGTTTGTGGAAAGTGAAACTAATTTTCAAAAAGGAATGTTGTGTGTGTTTCTTTTAAGAAGAAAGAGGTTTTATGGAAATATGTGCTTGGTTGATTTGAAATGATTGAAACTCTATTTTCATATGTGCATTTCAAACTACAGTTTGTGGAATGATTTGGGAAAGGAAATGTATGGATTCAATAGTCGTTGCCTAATGAGTTGTTAAATCTCACACCATACTTGTTCCATTCAGTGTTGATAGAACTGATCTATATTACAGGTTGAGGTTTCTAGTTCGGATTCTCCCCCCTTGGAATAGGTCAATCTTTTAGTTCATGGTGACCAAGAGGTCATGCATAGATGTTGTGGCATGGACCATTTTTAGTTGTGTATTTAGTTTTTAGTTTCTATTATGTTTATTAGTTGTTGAATCATGATTCAGTATATAGAATTATTGATAATATTTATTTTTGGTTTATTTTCTTATTCAGATTATTTAATTAATATTTGGTTTTTTGGGAAAAATCATTCCTATGGTGATTACTTGGATTCTTTGCACTAGTTTCCATCCCATGGGATTCAGGAATAACCTTCAGGATTTTCTATGGACTGGGTCAGGTGTTGGGTTGGATGGCATCTTGTATTTATTCATGACAGTATATATGAAGAATATATGTAAATTTACTTAAATGATAACTATAGTTTCATCCTTTAATCCATTTTGAACCTAATCTCATATTTTTCTACTAATGATAAGTATTAAAGATGTATATTTATTATTCCTAAAGAACTAAAATCTAATTTTAAGGGATCACATAATTCCACAAAATTAAAAAAATGTATTCCATTATTCATTATACATTAATCAAAATCAAAATAGATATCCCAAGGAAAGATAAACCCCATATTTAAAAAATATTCCTATGATTAAATAAAACATTAATCACCAAAACATCTATAATAACACCCAAAGTTCAACTAAGATCATTCGATAAATAATTATCCTTAATGTTAGTAAAAATATTCTAAACTAATATTGAAACACGAAAATCATAAGTATTTGGTCACAATTTTTATGATATCATTTTAACATTCGCTCCCATTAACATTCGTCACTAATAAAGTCACATACAAAAAAATGTAAATGTACTAGTCATATAATCTATAAAATATGATAATTATTCCAATAAATAATCCAAATCACCATAAAGGCACATTAAAATCATATATGATTCCAAAATATAATTAAACCTTTATTCTCCAATAAAATCTAATAATGTTATGTTTACATTAATCATACAAGGTCCGCAATATAATGAACTTTATCACAAAATCACTTCTCAATCCCATGGTAATCTATATGATAAAACATATGTTCCTATAATCAACATAATCTTAATATGTCACATCATTTTTTAAAAATTTCCTACTAACCAACACATAATGTAGGCTAGTGGTAGGCATTGCACCCTTTTCACCCTTCGGTTCTACGTTCCATCCCCATAGACTTGTTGGATGTGATGAATTTTCTTTTTTTACTAAAACGATATATATATATATATGACATGACCCGTCCTCGGGGCCCGTTCCGTGACTACCCCAAGCTCGGTTTCTATAGGCCAGGGGCTGGCGACTAGCACCAAAGGTGTAAATCCCGATAACTGGGAAGGAATTGCCTTCATAAAAGTAAACAAAACACCACAGAGTACAAGCAGATGTAAAACAATAAGTAAAAAGAGAAGTGCTGAAAAGTAAATGGGCCAGAATACAAACCCAACATAAATTACAACTACAACTGAACAAAAGTACAATAGAAAAAGAAAACAGTTGGAAGAACGGAAGCCGCTCCTTGGGTGTCCTCCTCGGATCCTACCTAAAGGGTAGGTATAGATGGCGCAGCTCCTGGATCGTCCACCACAGATCCTACCTGAAGGGTAGGCACAGATAGTGCAACTCCTCAATGCTCTCACTCGTCAACCCCCTCCGAGTGTTGTCTCGCCGTGAAGTCCACCTCCGGATACTGACTCGTCGGGTGGTCCACCTCTGGGTACCGTCCAGTCCTCTAACACTCGGCCTCCGTCAGCACTTCCCTTCATCTGCAACCAAAACAACGAGGTGAGGGCAAAGCCTGTGCAGGGGTGAGTATAACGATACTCAGGTGGGACCCCGAGACCCTCAAGGTCTCACTAAAACCAACAAGGGTAACCAAAAGGAAGATCTCAACAGATAACCTCTACTTAGGTATAAGCTCATACTTATACCCAAGTTATCAAGTAACTCATCTCAATCATGAGGAAACACAAGATTATGAAAATCAACGGATAACCACTTCCCAGGTATATTCCCACACATATACCTAAGTTATAAAGTAACCCATCTCAATCATGAGGTAAGTATAAAGGTCTTAGACTCAGCTCAAACCAGGATTTTCATTATCGAAACCGTAACTGCTGAAGAGCCCCGTCTCTGGAGTGCACAGTGGTCATGTCACGACTCCGAGGTACTGCTCACTAATCTAAGACTACTGAGGTACTCCTCCTGTCATGTACTGTGGGTCTGCTGCTACAACCAAGCGGTTCCCACCATGGGTCTGCCGCTACAACCAAGCGCTCCCCCTCATAGCCTCAAGAGGTACTCCTTCTGTTGAGTATCGCGGGTCTGCAGCTAAAACCAAGTGCTCATCTGTCGTGGGTCTGCCGCTACAACCAAGCGCTCCCCCTCATATCCTCAAGAGGTACTCCTTCTGTTGATTACCGTAGGTCTTCCGCTACAACCAAGCGCTCCTCCACCGTGGGTCTGCCGCTACAACCATGAGCTCCCACTCATAGCCTCCATAGGTACTCCTTTTTTTGAGTACCACTGGTCTTCCGCTACAACTAAGCGCTCCTCCTCCATGGGTCTACCACTACAACCAAGGGCTCCCCACAGGTCTATTTGAAATACACTGAGTCGATCGGTCAAGTGGTCGTCAGGTCTCAGCCTGCTACACAGTCTTCGTACTCTGCACGATCGTCTCCGAGAGGGTCCGCTCCACGAGCTACTGGTCGATACTACAATTATCACAAGTTCTATGATTAATTATCTCAATGGACCGCCACTTCATAGGGGTCTCAACACAACAGACGGTGCGTCAATCGGACGCCCGGTCTGTGAGTTATTAGCCTTTTTGTCCTAGGGGCCTCGTTGGTTTTGTGTGCGAACCAACCCAGCCGTATCTCAATTGTATCCCGAACTCACATAGGGTATACTCATAGGGACCGTTTCTCAACGTGATCACCAACGCCGCTGACGGTTCGTCAAACAGACGTCCGGTTTGAAAGTTCTCTGATTTTCCGTTCTAGGGGCCCGGTTGGATTTCGGGTGCAATCCAACCCGGCCACTATCCAACTACATCCAAATCTCTAGAGATGTATGCCAAAAGTTTCATCTCATCAAGATGAATTCGACGAGACAGACGGCGTGTCAATCAGACGCCCGGTCTGTGAGTTATTGGCTTTTTCGTTCCAGGGGCCCGGTTGGTTTTTAAGCCAAAACCAACCCGAACTTACTCCACCTGCGTCCAAAGCATGGGCGGAGTAATCCAAAATGTCCGTATCACTTATAGGAATCCAACAAACTCGACGGTATGTCAATGAGACGTCCGGAGCTCAAGTAATGAGCGTTTCTGCTCCGAGGGTCCGGTTGGTTTCATGTACGAACCAACTCGGCCGAACCTAATGTACTCCGAAACCTTGAGTGAAATATACCGAAACGATCGTCTCGATCCAAGGATCGCATCGGCGCTGACGGTGCGTCAAACAGAGGTCTGTAGCCCATGATATGGGCAAATGACCGAAGAAGTCCGAAAACGGGGGGTCTGGGCCCGGACCGACCCCGCCCAACCCCCCTGGGTCAGCCCGAACAGGGTCCACCCGACCCGGGTCCAGGTCCGACCCGGCCGGCGCGGCGCGGCCCGGCCTGGGCGCAACCCGGCCCGACCGGCGCGGGCGCGACCGAGTCGTCAGGCGGGTCGGCTCGGCCGGTTACGGCCGAGCGGAGCGGGGGGCATGCTGCCCCCACGTCATGGAGTCGTGGCCCCACGTGGGGCATCCCTTTCCAACGGACATGGCTGGCTGCCGCGTCCGTCTTTCGCCAGTCCTACGTGGTCGCGGGATGGCCAGCCCGCCACCGTAGCTGAAGTCGCTTCGGTTATCAACGACGGCACGCCTGGCACCGCTGCCTTCCGCCGTCGTGCCAGCGTGGCACGCCGGCGGGTTGCTCCGCGGTCCACCGGACTAGTTCCGGTGGTCGGAAATTCACTCTGTCTTCGCCAAAGGCCCTCCCGGGGTCCGTCCTGCACTGCGAGGACCTCACATCACCCGTGCGGCTTGTTTCTTTGATGTCTGTCGTTTCACACACCAAGAACGGAAGGGGCGGTGGGTTCAGACTTGTTCATTGGTCCGTACCAACCACATTAGCGGTTTTGAATATTTCACAAAAAAAGTTCAATCGTACTCTGCGGGTATAAATCACAATGATTTAAATGAAACGAACCCCTATCTCGTCATTGTTGTCTAACGTGAGTTCTTCGCGGAATTGATCATCGTGGAAGAAAAGGATCATCGTCTCGCGGAAGGGACGTCGATCTCCGAGGGTTCGGAGTTCTTCGTGTTCTTCGCGTTCTTCGCATTCTTCGCATTCTTCGAGAAGGGGGATGAAGAACTTAGAGTTTCTCCAAATCCTCTCAACAAGCCACCCACATTTGTTGGTGTTATTTTATTCTTATACTAACAAACGAAAAACAAAGTTAAGAAACGAACCATTGATTCAACGAATTAATGGTAATGACTTAACTGCCCAATTAAAAGGGGTGTTAAGAATTTAAGAAAACACACCGGTTGACTTTCATTTAAAAATGGTTTTCGCGGGTGCGTTACATAGAGGAAAAGAAATTGTGGGTCTCGTGCGGGCCCCACCTCACAAATATCCTACCAAGTGGGTATGATATTTTTGGTTCCACCCTATCCTCTTAACTTAGCATAAATGGCTTTAAGTGGCTTAAAGTGAAATAAAATAAAGTTGTCACACCTCTTTATTTTATTTCTTAACTTAATCCCAAAAACTAAAAACCACACCCGAGCAAACGCAACTCCAGAAAAGGTGTTTCTAAGAAAATATCGGCGCTGCGATTCCATCGATGCCCTCAGAATTCAATTCCGAGCAATGGTTCAAAAGTTAGAAAAACACATTCATTCGTTCACTGAACATACACGAGCCAAATTCAGAAATTGATTCCAGGCACACCGGGCCTCGGAATTAGTTGCCGTCAGAAAATGCGTTCTTGTAAAATTCGAAAAAAATAAAGAAAAAAATTTCCGTGAAATTTCTGGGTCTTTACAATACTCCCACCTCAGGGATTTACATCCCCGTAAAGATTTAACACAAATTAGGGATACAAACGCGATACTAAGCACGCATCTGAGCCTTACGCTCCCATGTGCTCACCGGGAGGTTCTCGTACTGCCAGTGAAAGCGCATCCGAGGAATCAACCATCCTCATAGAACCTGCTCCTGTCGATACTTGATCCCCACTGTAACCTCCGTGAAACTCACCCTATCGCCATCGTCCAGCTCCCCATGGTCGATGATATGTGAAGGGTCGAGAACATATATCCTCAGTTGAGATACGTGGAAGTCGTCGTGCACCTGGTGCAACTGAGGTGGATGGGTCAAGCGGTAAACCATCCCGCCTACCCAGCTGAGGACCTAGGAATGGTCCACTGAACCTCGAAGATAACTTGCCTCCTTGTCCACATCTCCGTAATCCTCGTCGAGGTGAGACCGTATAAGGACATGATCGTCATCCTCGATCTTTAGAGGTCTCCAATTACTGTTTCAAACTGGAACTCAAAATGACTACTTCCACGGGGTTAAGTTTGACTGACTCAAGAGTGATCGGTCGCACCCTCCTGTACATGAGTTTATCATGTGCTTCCTGGGGTTTCCTATTCACCAACCAAGGAAAACCCATTCCGACGTCATAATTAAACCACAACCTTTTTTCCTAATACAGTCAATTTGTATTTTAACTGTGATTGCCCAGTCCATACTCAAACCAACGTCGTAAGGCCTCAACGCTACCACTAGGAGATTCCAACCGAAACTATCGCCTCGAGGGTCTTACCACACTATCGGCGTAAGTGTGATTATCGAGTCTTCTCCCAAGGTATCTCTAGACGTGAGGGTCATGTCTACAGCTTACCGGAAACTCTAGGTCTGGGGCAATATTCATGGAAGGAAGGAATGATTCGTATCAAAATCTGTTACTACGACAGCTAGTAGTCAACACAGTCTATCTCTTGAATCATTCTTAGAGACATTGGGTCACTCTCCCTGACCACAAGTAGCTACTCTCTTCCCCTGCCCTCCAGCTCCCTGAGCCTGGCAGGGATAACTAAGGTGGGTGGTTGTAGTATGTTAAAACGTACACCACCTCATGCTGATCTCCTAGCTCTGCCTCCATGTATTCTGCTTCGTAGACTCATCTATCCTTTAATCGTCCTCTTATTGAAACATTTAACATGCCTGAGTCTCTATGACTGGTGCGAGTTTCCTGTTTTTTACTACACTGTGCAGTGTTTATCTGCTCCTGGAAGATCTGCACCTTCTTTTCCTACGATCTGAAAGAGCTGCTAAAATTTCCCCATTTCCGAAAAGAGAAACTCAGTATCATCCCCTGGATGAACCACACCCATTGCCTAATATAGTCAATCCTAACATGAATGATGCATTCATGCCATGAATGACGTCGTAAGGACTCAACGTAACTACCAAAAGATCCAACTGTCACTCTCACCTCCAAGTGCCGAGTCACACTGTTGGCATCAGTGTGAGGTCACTGGGTCTCCTCTAGTAGAAATCTCGAAAGTGAGGGTCAAGTCAACAGTATTAACCAGGACCACTCAGTATCAACCAAATAAAAGGATTGGAAGGAAAACAAAGATAAGTGTCTTTTTCTTATTGCATCTCATAGTACAAAGACATGAAAACAACAGCAACATGGAACTAGAAGTACAAGGTACGTATCCTCTAGTTCTGCTCCTGTCCACTGCTCTACTGTTGGTCAAGCACCCGCCACTACTTCAGCTTCAGTGGCTCCTCCATAGCCTGCGGATAAACTGTACGAGGAGTCAGACAGTCTCGTGCCAGGTGACCCTTCTTGCCGCATTCATAACACTTCCTGCTCCTCGTATGACTGGCTCTGGTCCTCTTGGACCTCTGCATCATCTGTCTACTTCCCATAGATGACTCAGCTACTGATCGAAAACCCTGCGGCAATGGTAGAAGCTCCTGTACACACTCGGGGTGTAGAGATAATGGCACACACACCACCCTGAAAAAGGTCTCGAAGTCTTCCCATGTGAAGTACATCCCGTCGCAAAACTATAACAAGTGGATCCTCCACCTGCCTGCTGCTGCCTGAAGGACTCTGGCAGCAAATACCACCATGAAGTCTGCAGGTGTCCTCACTAGCCTGAAGACTCCCACCATAGCCTCCAGCCAATCCTCAGCCTCCTGTGGGTCCGTCTCTCCCCGGAACCTGGGTGACCTCTGGCGCTAGAACTCGTGTAGTGCGCTCAAGTGTAATTCACTGCCTACTGCTGGGGCTGGTGGCATCAGTGGCCCAATGTATGGTAGTACCACTGGTGCCTCTACTGGTGCCTCAACTGCATGAGGGCTTTTTACCGAAGCCTCGTTGCTCGACAGGCTGTCAGTACGCACATCCCTCTGTGCTCTAGCTGGTAGTCCGTGAAAAGGCATCGTGAATGAAACATCATGACACGGTCAAACGATTATACCTGGTGAGTTGACCTGGTTTGAGATGATATTTAAATAAAACTTCTGGAAACTCACACACAATCAGTGTTTTCGTGCACAAAGTCGGAAATCAGTTTTCAGGGTCCTAGTGTATGGATAAGTCGGCCACCCGCACCAACACTGGACTCCCTGAACTGAAGACCACACTCGGTACCCTTAACACTATTTCTTCACAGAAAGAAAATGTTAGAGTTATAAGTTCTGCGGTAGAACCGAATCCTCTGATACCAATTTGTCATGACCCGTCCTCGGGGCCCGTGCCGTGACTACCCCAAGCCCGCCTTCCATAGGCTAGGGGCTAGAGACTAGCACCAAAGGCGTAAATCCCGATAACTGGGAAGGCATTTCCTTCATAAAAGTAAATAAAACACCACATATTACAAGAGGAAGTAAAAAACTAAGTACAAAGAGAAGTGATGAAAAGTAAATGGGCCAGAATACAAGCCCAACTTAAAGTACAACTACGACTGAACTAATGTACAACAGAAAAAGACAACAGCTGGAAGAACGAAAGCGGCTCTTGGGGTGTCTTTCTCGGATCCTACCTGAAGGGTAGGTACAGATGGCGCAGCTCCTAGATCATCCACCACAGATCCTAGATGAAGGGTAGGCACAGATAGCATAGCTCCTCAATGCTCTCGCTCGTCAACACCCTCCGAGTGTCGTCTTGCCATGATGTCTACCCCCGGATACTGACTCGTCGGGTGATCCACCTCCAGGTACCGTCCAGTCCTCTAACACTCGGCTTCTGTCAGCACTGCCCGTCATCTGCAACCAACACAACAAGGTGCGGGCATAGCCTGTGCAAGGGTGAGTATAACGATACTCAGTAGGGACCCTGAGACCCTCAAGGTCTCACTAAGACCAACAAGAATAACCACAAGGAAAATCTCAACAGATAACCTCTACATAGGTATGAGCTCATACTTATATGCAAGTTATCAAGTAACTAAACTCAATCATGAGGAAACACAAGATTATAAAAATCAATTGATAACCACTGCCCAGATATATTACCATACATATACCAATGTTATCAAGTAACACATATCAATCATGAGGTAAGCACAAATGTCTTTGACTCAGATCAAACCTGGATTTTCATTATCTAAACTGTAACTGCTGAAGAGCCCCATCTCCGGAGTGCATGGTGGTCCTGTCATGACTCTGAGGTAATGCTCACTAATATAAGACTGCTGAGGTACTCCTCCTTTCAAGTAATATGGGATTTCTGCTACAAACAAGCACTTTCCACCATGGGTCTGCGGCTACAACCAAGTGCTCCCCCTCATAGCCTCAAAAGGTACTCCTTCTATTGAGTACCACGGGTCTGCCGCTACAACCAAGCGTTCCTCCGCTGTGGGTCTGCCACTACAATCAAGCACTCCCCCTCATAGCCTCAAGAGGTACTCCTTCTATTGAGTACTGCGGGACTGCCGCTACAACCAAGCGCTCCTCCGCCGTGGGTCTGCCGCTACAACCAAGCACTCCCCCTCATAGCCTCCAGAGGTACTCCTTCTGTTGAGTACCGCGGCTCTGCCACTACAACCAAGCGCTCCTTCATTATTGGTCTGCCGCTACAACCAAGCGCTCCCCACTAGGCTATCTAAAACACACCGAGTCGATCGGTCAAGCAGTCGTCAGGTCTCAGCCGGCTACACGGTCTCCATACTCCGCACGATCGTCACCGGGAGGGTCGGCTCCATGAGCTACTGGTAGATACTACAAGTATCAAAGGTTCTATGATGAAGTATCTCAATGGACCTCGTCGTCACAGGGGTCTCAACACAATAGACGGCACGTCAATCGGACGCCTGGTCTGTGAGTTATTAGCCTTTTCGTCCTAGGGGCCCGGTTGGTTTCGTGTGCGAAACATCCCGGACGTATCTCAACATTATCCCGAACTCACATAGGGTATACTTATAGGGACTGTTGCTCAAAGTGATCACCAACGCCACTGACGGTTCATCAAACGGATGTCCGGTATGAAAGTTATCAGCTTTTCCGTTCCAGGGGCCCTGTTGGATTTCAGGTGCAATTCAACCCGGACACTATCCAACTGCATCCAAATCTCTGGAGAAGTATGCCAAATGTACCTCCTCATCAAAAGGATGTCAACGAGACAGAAGGTGCGTCAATCGGACGCCCGGTCTGTGAGTTATTGGCTTTTTCGTTCTAGGGGCCCGGTTGGTTTTTAATGTAAAACCAACCCGATCGTACTCCAACTACGTCCAAAACTCAGGTGGAGTAAGACAAAAGATTTTTCATAGTTATAGGAATCCAACAAAGTAGATGTTACGTCAATCGGATGTCCGGAGCTCATGTTATGAGTGATTCCACTCCGAGGGCCCGGTTGGTTTCATGTACGAACCAACCCGGCCGAACCCAAAGTACACTAAAACCTTGTGTGCGATATACTAAAACGATCGTCTCGATCCAAGGATCGCATCGGTGATAACTGAGCGTCAAACGGAAGTCTGTAGCCCATGATATGGGAAAAAGACCGAAGAGGTCCGAAAACGGGGGGTCTGGGCCCGGACCGACCCGGCCCAACCCCCCTGGGTCGGCCCGAAGCGGGGCGACCCGTCCAGGTTCCGGGTCCGACCCGGCCGGCGCGGCCTGGGTGGCCCGGGCCGGACTGGGCGTGACCCGGCCTGGCCGGCGCGGGTGCGGCCCAGTTTTTAGGCGGGTCGGCTCGGCCGGTTACGGCCGAGCGGAGCGTGGAGCGTGCTGCCCCCGCGTGATGGAGCCGCGTCCCCACGTAGGGCCGCCCTTGCCAGCGGATGTGGCTGGCTGTCATGTCCGTCCTTCGCCTGTCTCATGCAATCACGGGACGGTCGGCCCGCCGCCACAGCTTCAGCCGCGGTCCTTCTCCACGGCAGTGCACCGGGCGCCGTCGCCTTTTGCCGTCGGCGCCGCTGTGCCGGCGTGGCGCGCCGGAGGGTTGCTCCGTGGACCACCGGACGAGTTCTGGTTGTCGGAAATTCACGCAATCTTCGCCAGAGGCCCACTTAGGGTCCATCCATCACTGCGAGGACCTCACATCGCCCGTGCGGCTAGTATTGTCGACGTCCGCCGTTTCACACACCAAGATCGAAAGGGGTGGTGGGTTCGGACTTGTTCATTGGTCTGCACCCACCACGTTAGCAGTTTTATATATTTCACAACAAAAGTTTAATCATACTCCATGGGTATAAATAACAAAGATTTAAATGAAACAAACCCCTACCTCATCATAGTCGTCGAACGTGAGTTCGTCGCAGAATTGACCGTCATGGAAGAAGAGGATCGTCGTGTCGCGGAAGGGGTGTCGCATCGTCGCAGTACACGGCGTCGCGTAGACGATCTCCAAGAGTTATAGAAAACACATAGATTTAATCGCACCATTTAAAACCATGATGAGGATAAAATCCACAAGGGAAATTAAAAGATCTGTAATCCCCTACCTTAATCGGTTGATGATCGAAGATTGTCGCGGAAGAAACTTCGCGGACGGAGGATCTTCGGCGTCGCGGTACACGGAGTCGCGTCGTCGATCTCCGAGGGTTCAACATTCTTTGTGTTCTTCGCGTTCTTCACGTTCTTCGCATTCTTCTCGAAGGAGGATGAAGAACTTAGAGTTTCTCCAAATCCTCTCAACAATCCACCCACATGTGTTGGTCTTATTTTATTCTTATGCCAACAAACAAAAAACAAAGTTAAGAAACAAACCATTAATTCGGTGAATTAATGGTAACGACTTAAACTGCACAATTAAACGGGGCGTTAAGAATTTAAGAAAACACACCGGTTGACTTTCATTTAAAAAGGGTTTCACAGGTGCTTTACATAGAGGAAAAGAAACGGTGGGGCTCGTGCGGGCCCCACCTCACAAATATCCTACCAAGTTCGTAGGATATTTTGGGTTCCACCTTATCCTCTTAACTTATCTTATGTGTCTTTAATTGTCTTAAAGTGAAATAAAATAAAGTTGTTGCACCATTTTATTTTATTTTCTAACTTAACCACAAAAACTAAAAACCACACCCGAGCAAACACAACTCTGGAAAAGGTGTTTCTATGAAAATACAAGCGATTCTATTCCATCGGTGCCCTCAGAATTCGATTCTGAGCACCAGTTCAAAAGATAGAAAACCTCGTTCGTTCGTTCACTGAACGTACCCGAGCCAAACTTCGAAAATTGATTCCGGGCACACCGGGACTCGGAATCAGGCACCGTCAGAAACTGCGTTCTTGTAAAATTTCAAATAAAATTAATAAAAAATATCGTTGAAATTTCCGAGTCTTTACAATATATATATATATATATCATATAACATTCCCAAAAATGATGAACATCCACAAAAAATAATTAACCATAAAATAAAATTTTAACCTTTATTTTTTCTATATCGGTCATTTTGATACAAAAAAAATATTCATAATTGAATATCATTATCTTAAAATCAAGAACTTATTAACACAAAGTTTTATTTATTTATTTATCATATAAATCAAAATTAGTGTCTAAAAATTATTACCTTTTTGCTAAAATACTTTTAAAATTTATTTATTCTATCATTTGTTTCGAAATTGAAAACAAATTATGCAATAGAATAATTGTTAGGTGTTTCTTGATTCTTAAAATATTTAAAATATAGTATAATTTCATTGATAAATATATCCTTCATTAATTTTTATTTTTAATCCTTTAACAATGAATTGTTATCATATTCCTTGTTGCATTATTACTACAATAAATGATATGGAATATGTCATTAGGATTAATCAATATTAAATCAATCATGTTTCATACTTAGAGCATAAGAAAATAATTTACACCATAAATCCAGACATTAGAGTTTTATTTTATGTTATTTATTTCCACCTTATCTTCTGGTATGAATTATATATCTCCAGAAATTATGTATTCAAGTCCTATGTGGTATTTCTCTTGTTGAATGATATAAATGTGTTGAGATATTGAAATATAATAAAATAAATACCATAATCTATAGATATATTGAAAAAATGAACAGTTCTGGGATAGATCAAATAGTTTCTTACAAGTTATTTTTATGTTCGAAAAACTTTCAAATTTATTTGAACAACTTTTTCTATGATAGTGATGATTAAATCGTCTGGAAGGGATAAGAAGGTTGTGTTATATACTTTTCATTTCATCTTGATAAATTATCTTTAATCTATTTATAAGAACATAATTTAAATATTAAATGAATTATTTTATGTTAAAATGAAAATGGTCCTTGTTAATAAAATACCCATATAAATTCTATAATACTTTAAATATATCATAACCATAATAACATCAACATTAATTAATTTATTAACTTCATAATTTATCTCATTACTTTTATATTATGATTTTTTTATTAATATCATTCTACTGAAATAATCTTCCACGCTAAATCTAAGGGTTACATATACCTGAACCCAATAAAACATCTCTCAGAAATACCATTAGTCAACTTAAAATATAATTTAAAAACTTAGAAAAAAAGTTTTATTTTGTTTAACTTATGATCACACATAGACTTATTATACAATTATGGTATCCATAAATCTTAATAAAAACATATTAATCTTCAATTTTATCTAAATACTGCTCTGATTCCAACTATAAAGACCCAAACTTAATATATATATATATATATATATTATAATGTCTTTAGACAAGAATTCATTTTCTTTCATTTTGGAAGGTATTTTAGGTTTATATTTCTATAGAATTAGTTCATCACACTTATATAAATATATATTATATCAAAAATTGGACACATCCACTTCCTATCAATTTTTTACATAAAAAAACATTAAGATATAAGAATTTTTCCTTTCATGAAACATATTCAAAAATTTCATATTGGACTCATCCTTGTCCCTAATCATCCTTAAAACCCTATTAAAAACATTTTAAAACATGGTATGATCACAAAAGGATAATTAAGGGAAATAAAATGAATAAAATAAAACCATTATTCCATGGATACTCATAAAAATTTACCTTTTTCAAAATAAACATTAGGCTCAAAATAAACATTTTCATACCCAATAAATAAAATTAGTGAAAAAAATATTTTAATTAATCATTTCATAAGGGATATTAAAATTAAATAAATAAAACACATAAATGTTTCTTTGAAATCATGAATAATTCATGAAAACGTTTCCACTAAGTTATATTTTTCACCCATAAGAAGTCACATGTTATTATCTATAAACATAAACTCATTTGTTTACCATAATAAATCATAAAATTAAATTTAAATAAATAACAATAATAGATAAATAATGTAGGTAACTTGGGAAATCATTTTACATATCACTCTAACAAATGTAATAACCAATTTGATTGACTTCCACTCTCAATGCACTGGAGGGCTATCACAAACCCACATCTCCTTGGTTTATAATTGAACCACATGTCCTTGTTTTATAACAAAACCTAACTTTATTGGTTTATAATGGAACCAAAATTCAATATAATAATTCCAAATAACCATAACATATTTATTACAAATAACATATTTAAATTTCTAACATTACACTCAAATAAATATTTTTTTTACACAGAATAAAACATTTCCAGATAATGAAATATAAATTACATTTTAAAACCCTTATTGAAAATAATAATAACATATGGAAGTATGGTTTTTATTTTAAGAAAACATGTATTCTTATAAATTAATCCAAATATCAAATAATGGTTGTGGTGGCAGGAAAAGTGGTTGCCATCGTATAAGTTAAAATTAAACATTAATTTTAACTTTTGTAATGAAATTCCAAATGTTCCATATAAAATATGTAAAAATATTTATTTTGAAAATAATTTATGTAAATTTAAAGTATACATAAAATTATTTTTATAATTCTTTAATTTCTATATAAAAACATCTATAAATTAGTTTTCTTTTATATGGATATGGATGGAAAAGAGTTCGAAAGGAAACATTAAAAGATGATTTTTTTAAACGAATGTATTTGTCCTCGACTCTGACTCATCACATATATTATTTACCTTCTCGAATAATAAAATTATTTTAATTAATTACTTTATTATGACCCTTTTTCTGTTTTTAATCACTTTACCATGTTATAATCAATTTTGTTCACATTAGTCATTTCAATAATATTTGTCTCATATGTCTGAAATGACGTCCGTAGGTTGACTGTGGTTAATGTGGTCATTATTACATCACATACAGAATAATAATCATGAAATAATTATCATTTTTATACATAAATTATAATTTTAAAAGCAACCATGAGAGATCGTTATGAAAAATGAATTACATTACAATAATGGAGACGGTTGGTCGTATGTATGCTTGAGTAATGTTTCCATTTTCAATGATCATTATAAAAATAAGGTAAATATTATTTTATCTTTAGAGAAATATAATTATATAATTATTAAAATATTATTTCTTTAATTGTTATTATATATAACAACCATGTTATGTGGTGATAAAAAATTAATCACATCACTTTGTGGAAGTGGTAGTCCACACATACCCATGAATGACCATATCATTTTTAATTTAATGGAAAGGTAATGTTTTAAATGATATTTCATATTTTATAATTTTAAATATTTATTTAATATCATATAAATACATTATATACATCATTAAAACCTTTCTTAAGAGTAGTTTATGAAAAAATAATTACATCAGTTTGTAAGGCGGTAGTCTGTCGTATACATGAATGACAGTGTCATTTCCCATTTTATGGAAGAGGATATGGATATAGGTCATAACATTAACCTAATATCATGTCATTATATGGAATATAATGGTTATTTTATTTCATCAGGGTTTTATATGATTTTAATATCTTGGAAAAATAAACAAAATGAACAGTGTTGGTTATGAATTATACCTCTTCTTTAGATAACCTCTTAAGGTTTCACCAAAATCATTACTATGTTAGTTTTATGATCAAGAAAAGGACTCTATGATATGGGGAAAATTTTAGGACGGTATTTGGGAATGTATTATTTCTTGAGGTCTGAAAAAAATGAGAAGCGATGTTTACTTTTATAAGAGAGGGGAGGGGCACTCTTGGAATTTATTAAAATACTTAATTAATATAAATTAATTTTCATATTAAAAGAGAAAAAAATTGTTAATATTCAAATAAAATAAGTTTTTTAGTTTAAATACTCGCATATTATAAAAACTAGACAATTTTAGGTGGTGTTTTCACCCCTATCTTCTTGTTTTAACCCATTTTTACACTTTTTTACAATTACCATAATATTAATGATTTTACATATTATGGGTAAAAAAAATTATATAAAAAAAGAAATTGGGTAATTAATGGGAAATGGTTTATATTATTACCCATATCCCAATAACATGGAGAAAAATAGGATTTTTTGGAGTTTTAAATCATTTAATAAAATATAATTTATTATAAAATAATATTAATGTAAATTTTGGAACTATTCATTTAATTTGACTTTTAAATCCACAAGAAAGCAATGGAACAAAACTATAATGAATTAAAAACATTATAATAAGTCATTATTATCTAAAACATCATATAACATTATAATTAATTAACATTAAATTACATTAAATAAAATTATATCATTTATTTTATTCTTGTATTAGTTGAATAAATATTCAATAAATGTTGCGTAGGCATTTAAAGTATTTTTTTCATTAATAAAAACTATAAATAAATTACCACGATGAATAAAAATTATTTTTATTTAAAATTTAATTTTTTTTAAAAATCATACCTTCTTTTTATCACAATTACAAAAATTTAAAAATAAAAAAATGAAGAGAATGACATCTTTGAATTTTCATTACATAATTTATTAGAATGGTAAAAATCATATCCAAATGACAAAAAAAAGGTCATATATTTGATGTATAAAATATTATGCATGAAATATATTCATCAAATAAATTAATTCATGTGTAATGGTTAATTTCCAATCCTATCATATTATTTTTAATCTAAATTAACCCATATTACCTTTACTATGGTAATAAGATTTAATTTTTTTACTATTTTTAATGAATAAAAATAAAAGGGACATGTTTAAGAATTTTAAAACTTTTTATCCAAAATATTAATATCCATTTATGAGGATTCAAAACATAAATGTGATATAATTTAATTAAAAATTAATCCTATAAAGTACGATGAAAAACAGTTTATCTGCAAAATTCCTTTTTAAGAATAAAAATAATTTTATACTAAATTAAATTATTAAATTAATTAAAAATACCATAATTATATTTATATTAGTAATAATTATCTTTTTTAATTTTAAAACTAATCCATAATATAATTTTTATTTGTAAATACACTAAAATAAAATACAGTTTTCAATCAATATTTTTCATTATTCATTGAATATTTAAACTATTTAGAATAATATCAAAAATATTCTAAGTAAATTTTGACAAGATGATTTCATAAATGGTATCCATTTTATAAAATACAATTTCCAAAACATCCATAAATTCATTATATTATCCACTCTCAAAAAGATATAAAAAATAGAGAAAACATATCTTTGAAGTATAAAATGACTTAACTAAATATTGAGTGATTATTTACTAATAATTTATAAATAGATTTATATTTATTATGACCATTATAAAAATTTCATATAGTATTTAATCCTATTTATACCTACAATTTTAATTTATATGTTATCATAGCCATATTAAAATATTAATAATTCATGGTTTATTTAGGCTTGATATTGTGTGTCGTATAAACTATAGAACATAGTCATCTTTTTTTAAGTCTCAATGTGTTACACTAGAAACCTTTAAGATTATTTTAACTAGAATATTTTTTATTTAATTTTTTTATAGGGATTTTTTATTCAAAATATTTCTTTTTTTTACTCTTCAAGTCGTACTCATGTTTCTTTTTTTTCTTTTTCTTTTTATCAGTAGGTTTTATTATCTATTCATATTTTTTACCATTTTTTGTGGGTTTATATGATTTTCATTAATTAATATAGTATTCTAGAATTCCATATCTTTGTGAACAAACTTCTATTGGAACCAATAATAGCCTATGAATATACTTCTCTTCTTTTATGGTATAGTCTATTTAGATTTCATAGGTTTTGAACCTTTATGATTTTGAGTAAAACCACCACTCTTTTGGAAATTAAGGGGCGAATATTCATAAATAATTTTATATCCACCCTTGATGTGGTGTGCTTATGAGTATTTTTCACAATCCATAATTTCTTATAAATTTTTAATTGACCTATACTATTTATTGAAACAAAATTAGTAAAAATTAATTTTTTTGGGTTATGGGATACCTTCTACATGGAATATGTTTCCATTTAATTATAGAATGATATCATGGTCATCCTTTAAAAAAATTAGTATTCTTGGAGTCATTACTCTTAATGTAAACTACTGTGGAAATATCTCTTTTTCTAGAAACATGGGATGTTCCATCTAGCGGTGATTCCTGATTCATCAATATAACCCAAACTCAAAATAATTCATGTAAAAACCTATATGTGATGAGTTTTTTAGTCCAATTTATAAAAATCATGGTTATTGATAATAGTTATCAAGTGGTTTTGTGGAAATCATAAGGATTTAATGGGAAACCTTTATCTTTGTTTGGTATAGAGGCTTGGTACACAGTTTGTGCATGATTGTAGACAACCCTCGTGAAATGTTATAGACCAAGACAGCACCAAGTTTCATAGTTGTTGCATGATTTATAAAACCATGAATCCCAAACAGGTGAAAGAGATGAGCTTGTATAGATCCAACCAAATGATTTTTAAAACCATGAGTCTCATTAAAAATGGTTTTTTACCATTTTATGTTTTCGATAATAAAATGGGCATCCTCATTTCTTCTCCTCCTCATGTGCAATCTAGCTAACCCCATCCCTTCACTATCTTCTCCACACTATTATTTGGGTTGATTTTGGATACATGTATCAATGATTCTTATTTTGTATCAACCTATTCCAACCTATATTGATTATCCCCTTTCATTTTTATTTTTATTTATTCAGTTTATTTTTTTATTTATGATTACTATAGAGTATAGTGGACTCACTATATTATCATGGGGTTTAACTTCTTGTGATGATGGAATCACGATATTCCATCTGCACTCTTTTTCTCATAATTTCATCAATGTATGACATCCTAGGGGGTGTTCATAGATTTTTACTTATATTTAAAAGGAATTGATTATTTTAATTGATGCCACCTGTTAGATATTTTTTCCGTTATATTGAATGGGGGAAGGTCATGGTTCATTGCAATGTATTTGGTTCCATTTTTAGTGTGATGAGGCCACTGATGAACCTTTAAATGGTTATTCCCATTTTATAAGTAATGTTAAATATTAATATCAAATGTTTTGATTCATCATTTTGTGGTTGTATGGATTGAGTTATGGTCATGGAATGTGGTGTGATCTTATAAGAGGTTGTTAGAGCTTTGAGGGGCCTTGAAAGATACTATTAGACCTTTTTAATAATATGAAATATTTATAGTGAGGTTGGTAGCCCCTTTAATTTATCCCATATTCTTAGATTTTTTTGAGTTCTTTTAGGGTGTGTTTAGGCCATCTTTTCCATTATTAGTCCCAAATTTTAATTAATTTATTTGTGTAAATAAATTTATAATCAAGTTTAATTTTTTTAACATGGGAAATGGTTGAATTAATGGTTATGAAATAAAATTTCACAACCATAAATAATTGGAAATATATTTTTTCACTTTTAATTGAATTAGAATGATGGATTAAATAGAATTTCAAGGTGTAGTTTTGATAAATAGATTGGTATTAAAGTGGTGTGTGTATAAATGGGTAACCTGGTTTGTGGGTTTTAGAATGGTTTGGATTTGATGTAGAATTTGAAATGATAAAGGATATTTAAATGAGTTGTGTTTGAAATGAAAATGGGGAAAGGTAATTGATCTCATGTGTTGGTTATTTGGAAACGAGTTGGAAATGGTGTTTGGCCTTAAAATCAAAATGGTTTTGGTAATGGTTTTGGTAATGGATTTTGAGTAACTGAGATACTTTTTTGGAATGGAAAACTAAATTTTCCTTGGAGGTTTATATTCTGTATGTTGGTTTTATAAAAATGTAATTTTATTTTCTTTCTATTTTGATGTACCTAGATTGTTGTGGGCATTGATGGTTAAACATAGGGTGAAAATGTCCCATGAGTTGATAAAATATCCTTGGGGATTTGTATATTAACATTTAGTGACACTTTTTTATATTAGGGATGGTTATATTACCCCTAGTCAGAAGATTGTTGGAGTGGTCTTCATGATGTTCTCATAGACACCTTGAAACTGACAGATGTAGGTATGTAGCATTACTGAGCTGAACTTGACCTCCTAGTTTGTTGTTTATTTTATGTACTTTTTTCTAGATTTATTTATTATATTTTTTATTTTTACCATGTGAGTTATGTCATGCACTCATTACATAATGTTAATTTTTTGTAGAACATCATTGGTGGTGGTCTTCTAAGTTATACTCACACCTTGCTCAGACCACCACTGCACTTGGGTGCCTGAGTAGCCCTCACTTTTTCCATGATCAAGTAGGTCTAAAACATGGGATTATGTTTTTTATGGTTTATTAGGGTGTCATATATGTTATCTAGAGTCTGAGAGGTGGTATGGATTGGAGTAGAAGAGGATCCCAAATTTATTTAGTTTGTTCTACGTATGGTCTTCATATGTTTCTAGACTAGTGGGTGGTATATTTATATTCCACATGTCAACATTTTTTTCATGTTTAATTTATTTTTTCATAATTCATACACTTAAGTGTATAATATTTATTTATTTTATCTATGATTTTTCTCTATGATACGAGGATTATACACTCACAATAATATCTACATAGTCTCTCACTACTAATTGGATGCCTATAGAATTTTCGAAGGTGTTCCTGAGGTAAATAGATATTGTTGGTCAAAGCATAGGTCAATGTTTTAGAGTAGTGTGACAATTATTGTTTCTATCCAACATAGAGAAACTAAAACCCATCTTTGAAATATAATTTTTAGTCGACTCTTGGATTGGAAATGTTAATTAACTTATGTGGTATAATAGATATTGAATTAACTTTACCAATATGTCATAATATGAATTAAACATCAATTAACTATATAAAATTAATGTAACAACCCTGACTCCAGTAACCCGGAGTCAACGTATTACATTATCACATTGGTATAACATACAAGTAATCACATATTTAAAGGATGGATTATTTAATAGTCTTGGTAAAATAGACATACACAATATTCCCATATTAAGTTTTAAAGCACAAATTGCATCTTTTTCTGATTATATCATTATTCCCTCTAACATATCCTTTCATTTCCTTCTTAGTAAACAACCTAGATTCATGGGAAAGGACATAAAATATGAGTAATCTCAAATACATAGTAGTGGTTAAATAAAATAGAAGCTATCATGAATCAATAATCATAATCAACCTAGAAGGTAAATAATATAACACATAAGACATTTAAATAATTTGACTAGAATAATCAGTATGAAAAGGTAAGTAACTTAAAACACATTCCATACAACCAAAAACATGAATATCATAACTGGACATGAAATAATCAATATGGAAAGGTAAATAACTAAAAACACATGTAATTTAACCAATAAACTAATAATGAAACGAATCCAGATATAATATCATTATGAAAATATCAAGGAAAATGATAAAAAAATCTTAATGAATTAAATACTTAATTATTAGACATCATGATATTTGGCATCATGATACCTCTACTGTCAAGACATTTCAAAATATAGTTTAAAACTGAGGGTGGGTATACACTATAAACCCATTTAACAAAGGATTGACAACTGGTTCATCTCATGAGACTACCAATGCATAAAGGGGTTATATATAACTGGGTCCCAACTGTATATACATGTCTAAATAATTCCTCATATATTTAATAGTCAATTTAATTCATGAACAATATACCTTATCAAAAAATATCCATATTGAGTAAAGAATATGGATATATAAATATTTCACAAATCAATCAAACAAATTTCAATGTAAAACACCATATATATAAATGGCATATGGTGTAAGAAATAAAAATATCCATGATAAATAATATGTATATTTAGGGGAAATTTAATATCTAATGATTATAAGAAAGTGGATATTTCTTGTGAATGTTAATGAATACAAAACATAATCAAGAAAGTTAATGAAAATACTTTCCTTGGTCAAAATGATTATAAACCATCAATAGAATGAATAACAATGGTATCAATACAACATATGTTCAGTGTATTACAACTTAAATAAAGTGTTATTATATTTTATGAATAGAAATACCATATAAATATTTTTAAAATCAATCTTGAGAAAAATATCATTTTTAACATTGAAAATCACTTTTTCAAACTAAAATTTCCATAATATTAAGGTCTGCATTTTTAAGTTAAAAACAATATTTTATACTTTTAATGGATTCTTCAAATAAATTAGATGTTAATATGGAAGGAAATTATGTACATCTCATATAAGTTAAAAAACATTCCTTTCACACTATTGTAAAAATGGGTAAAAATCTCTTTGTTCAAAAAGTGATAAGAAGATTCCTTTCAAACAATTTTTTAAAAATTAAAACATGGGTAAAAATTTATTTAATAAATCATTTAGATAATTTTACAACATTTTTGAAAAAAATTTACAAAAACATGGATTTTTTAGAAAAATTATTTTCTAATGAAGAGCGAAATTATGTCAGATATTTTTAAAGACATTTGATCTTTCATTTCAAGTACCAAGGAGTAGAAAAATGATTCTATTACTTGGAAACATCCTTAATAACAAAATGATATGAAAAAATTTTAGGGTTTTATTATCAAATGATCAAATAATTTCCTTCACCCCAAGATCAAGCATAGACAATCCGGATTAAAATGAAATTATGAAATAAACTCTTACAAAGATCATAACATTAAAGTAATAATTAACTAATGAATTGATTATGTGTATAAAATTTAAATCCACTGAAAAAAAATTTAAATACAAATATAGATACTTAAAATTCATTAGACACATAATCTTAGAATAATAAATATAATGAAGAATTAATATAACCCAATGAAATTAAATTGAGTTATGAAATTATTTACCTCTTGGTATATTTTAAGTAAAAATCGCTTTAGATGAAATAATTCAAATTGAAACTTTAAATACAAAACAATATTAGGAAATCATGATATTACATGTAAAATATATTAGGTTCATAACATTAAAATATTCCATAATGAAGGTAAATTGAGACAAAGTCCCTTACCTCTCCCTTAATTTGAGTTTCACATTATTTGACCTCTAGAATAAATGTTTTAATAATGTTATTAATTTTTACCAAAACCACAATCATATTTATAATATCATATAACAACCTCTTATAACATTTTACCATCTTTTTCTAATAATATTTCATTATTTTCATTGTTTTAGTAGTTAATTTCCATATTTTCTCTTTCGTGCTTTGTCGTGAAATTATGGTAATTTAATGTATGATATAGATCCATCATCTACAGAATGATATTAATTTTATAAATATCATATTTAGTCATTTTGTAAATTTTTATAATTATTCCTGATGTATATACATGGAAAATTAATCACATCATTTCATGGAGATGGTAGGTTATACATATGCATGAGCGACAATATCATTCCATTAATGAGTGAAAGTATTAGTAAGTGGTTAATCTATTATTATTTAAAAATAAATATCATCTCATATATTCATTAAATGGCATGGAAAGTAAGAAGAAATATTTTATATTATAATTAAAAAATTATAATAATATCATAAATATAATATTCATATGTTAAATCCATAATTATTTCTATTCTTTAAAAGGTGGGGATGGAAAACGAATTACATCGGTTCGTGAGACTGTAGTCTTCTGTACACATGATCGACGGTTTTGTTTCCTATTTTATGTAATAGTATATGGATATAGCTAATTTCATTAACATTATGAGGTTATTATAAAATAATTTGTTGAAATATTTGGTGGTGGTGTAAGAAGAAACAAAATAAAAAACGCTCGTTTAAGAATGTAACCTCCTATTCAAACAACATCTTTAGGTTTTCACCAAAATATCCCCTTGGTTGGATTTCTGATCAAAACAAGGAATATATGATGTTGGGAAGTGATTAATGAATTTATTTGGGAAGGTATGTACTGAACAAAATGTATTTGTAAGTGCGAACAGGTGAAAAGGGGGCGTGACCTTTTAAAAGTGAGGGAGAGGACACACATGGAATTTTGTAAAAGATTCAATTATACACATGTTTTTATCATGATAAAGATCTCAAAAGGGGTCATTATCAACCCTTATAGGTTATGAGGTCGAAATATGACCATATAATGGGATTAATTTAAGGTTTTTGGTCATTTTTAACCCTTATCATCTTAGTTTAACCCCCGGTAAATCAATTTTTACATTCACCGCAGTAATTACTTGTTTTTTACTTTTACTATTAATACTAGTAAAAAAAATTTGATATTATTATATAATATAATTTATTTTGATTCCAAATATAGAATTCATTTTTTCCAAATTCAATTTAATAAAGTGGCAGTGTCCAGTTTAAAATTATACCCACAGACGTAACGAAAGAGCGAGTTTTCAAAGAGAAGATTTTCTTAAATATGGAATGATTTAATATCAAAATTAAATATAAAATTGATTCCAATAAATTAGATTAATTAAAAAAATGAACTTATTTTACTTTAAAACCATTTTAAAATGTAACACAAACTTTTTAATTATTTAAATGAAAATGCAGTTTTCAAATTAAATCAATATTTTTCAACATTCATCGAAAATGAATCAATTTAGAAAAATATAAAAAATTAAAAATAATATAATTTTGATATATTGTTTTTAAAAATGATTTTAATATTATTAAATAAATTTTCTAAATGTGGTAAAAATTAATTTTAAATTATGTGTGTAATGCTCCACTAACCTGTCTTTTAAAAATAATATAGTTTTTCAGAAAACTATTATTTTTCTTTTAAATGATTGATATTATATTTTTAATAAATATATTACTATAATTTTCATAATTTAGTTACTAATGTTCATACATTCCAATTTAACAGTTATGTTATAATGGTATGCTATATTATAGTTCATTAAGACTCAAGGTTGTGAGTTCTGAAAGACATTGAAGAGATTAAATTTCATGAAATATATTTTTTGATTGGTTTAAGCTCCTTGTTTTATTTTTAAATTGATATGAAATAAAAAAAATTTATTTCAGAATTTTTTTTTCACATTCTCCCCACATTAAATTAATTGTATCCTCATAATTTTATATTGTGCTCAGAAATCATGGGATTGATATTTGAAAATTACTTTGTTGAAAACCCATATAATAAAAAAGGGTTAATAAAAATCCTACTAATAATACGGAAAGGGAAGTACAAAGTTCATATGTAATAATACATAAATAGGTTCCTAAGTAGGATAACATTGGAGGAAATTTAAGATGCGTTCATGGAAGAAAAGTATATATAATTATAGAGGATGGTAGAGGTCAATGATCACCATAAAGTGAATGATCAATGGAATATTAAGGATCATAAAAACATAAATATGTAATTATTTAAAGGAATATTTGATTCATAGGATATTAATTCAATGTGATAGAATATTTGTTTCAAGATAATTTTCATAAAGTTGAGGAATTATTTTACTATCTAAGAATATAAGGGAACATACTCACTTGATATGATTCTATTTTATAAGAATAGTTTCATCTTTAGGTTATGCTTTGATAAATTTTTAATTCATCACTTAATCCATGAAATGAATATCAAAAATTAATTTTTTATTCATTACGCACTAAAATTCACTTTTAATGGATTATAAGTACCATAAAAAAGTGATAACGATTTTCAACTATCTCTAACTATTTTCTAAAACCAATATGGTTAGCACAAGTTATCCAATATAATACATTAATATGTAAACATATATAGTAACACCATTGGTTGACCATAAATATTTATTCATTAAAAAACATAACTGAAAACAAGGAAATATTAACCAGGATATCACATAGGCTAGTGGTATGTGTTAAAATTTTATCATCCTTCAGTTTTTGGTTCAATACCCACAAACTTTTCTAAAATAAATAGGATTACCTTTTTAAAAAAATATATTAAGATATTTCTTATAAAGATCCCAAATTATAATGACACAAAATTATTACAACATCAAAGAAAAGTTAAACCTAAAGGTTACCAATCCCATTAATATTATGTCCAAAAAATGTAAATATGTTCTTCCTCAAATATATTTTTTATATATAAAACAAATGGGTTGTATTACCATAATTGTTTTCCAAAATTATCCTTAATCATTATATATTCCAACCTCAGAATTTAAAAAAGGGTAAATATGAACTTGTGATCAACCGTAAACTCATATACTGATGATGTTAACCATAAATCTTGGGTAAATGAAGACATATATGCTTGTGAAAATGTAAAAAAACATTATATAATTATTAATTCTTAGAACCAAAATACCTTTGGTAAAAAAACTTCTACAGTTTAATTCTTTAATCCCTATAAATAAATACTTCATACATTTTATTTTAATATAATTCTTTTATTGGTATAGGTGTTAATCTTTCAAAGTGGGTATTGTCTCAGATAATTCTAAGGTTCTCCACATTTAATATAGAAAAGTATAATTGGATACCTAAGATGAGATTTATTTCCTTCTATCATACTCTTCACTTTTTCCTTAGTAATTCATTTTTGTTTGCCCTTATTTTCAACACATTAAATATTTACCCTTTCCTTTTAGACACTTTACAGGGTTTCTCTTTATAATGTTTTGTTAAAAATGTGAATAATCTTAAATATATCCCTCATGAGTGTCAAACCTAGTGTGCGGTAAAACCCATTGTCGTGCACTGGTTCTTCACACACAAATCCTGGAATTTATTTTGTTTTATCATTTTCTTGGATTTGGTTTTTTTTGGTTGATGTTTAGGATGATTTTCTGATTTGAATTTTCTATTTTTCAGTAGTTTTTGGACATATTCAGGGTTAGTATGAGAGGTATGGGTGAGAGGTTCATGGTAGTGTAGTTTTAGACACCCCTAGTGTCACTTCTTTGCGGGGTGTATTTATCGGATGGTTTATCCCCTTGAATTAGAGTGGTTTAGGGGTAAAAATGGTGATTTTTTTTAGCATTTACAGGTCTGAAAGTTAAGGTGCACAGTTAGTTTAACCATGCATCCTATGTGTACAGAGGTCACATAGTTATGTTTCATGTTTAAACTAATCATGCAGCCTAAGTGTGGGGACAATGAATCTATTTGCAGCGGGGAATTGCACGGTTTGCACATGGTTTGTAAAAATGTGCAAGTTAACTTTGTAACCCACCCAAAGAAAGATATTTTTGGAATTTTTTCTTCTTTTTAAGCGGGGTTTCTTCTCTTGGAAACCCCACTAGTATTCCCCCAATTTGTAATCCTCCGATGGGGAATTTTGGTTCATCTAAGCCCCTCCAATTGAATTTCAAGGTGGTTTCTTGGGGATTCTTCACCTGTATTGAATGGTTAGGGATCCTCTATCTTTATCCTTTGGTTTTTTTTCCATTTTTCCTTTCTCATCTCTTAGTATCGTGGTATTTTCTTGGTTGGATCCCTCTTTGCCAAACCTTAATGGTTAGGGTTGATGTGTGGTTCAATTTATTTGATGTTAGGTTGTACAGATTATCTCTTGGGGCATATTCAACCTTCTCATGGAGTTTTTTTGCATTCACACATCATTTAGGTATGTGTTTCTATACATTTCCTTTGCATAAAATTTTATTTTATGATTTAGATTTCCTAAATGGTTTATTAATTTGTATCTCTTTCTTTTGATTTTTTACTACAAATTGAATCAGTGTTTTCATGATGGTAAATTAGTGCGAAATGGTTTTCAAAGGGCTTATTTATCTTTGTTTTTATTTAAATACACATAAAGTGTTTGATAAAATGGCATTTAATCTTTTAATGAGACTTTGGGAGCTTTAGGTGGTGTTTTCCCTTGGTTATGATTTTTAATTATGGTGCAGTTTTGAGATGGGTGTTGTATACGGAAATTGGTGACTTTTATGGTGTGACATTTATATGTGGATTATTGTGTTGGTTTAAAATCAAGTGATGTTTCATAAAAAATGGGTTTTGCGTGATTTTATGGATACTTGAAGAGTTTCATTGGATGTTGGAGCATTTATATGTTCATGGGATGCACATAGTGATGGAAAAAAATGATAATGGCCCTTCGGAATGATGTTTCCTTTACCCATGGTTTTTCAAAGGCATCACCTCCCTTCCCTTATTCTCTTACCTAAAATAGTTACTTGAATTATAAATAGTGAATTTGGGGCATCAAGTTTTTAAATGTGTACTCTTCATTAAAATATGCTTCCAAGATTGTTTTAGAATGCTCAATATTTTCAATGCTTAAAATTGGTTTCCAAAATGGTTGTGGGTAAGTGATGGGAAATTAAAAATATTTTTGGTGTTTTTAAAATAGTTTTTCAAGTTTACTTAAATGAAAATGGGTTCGTATGGGATTTTAAAAAGAGTAAATTTCATGTTTAGTTATGTTTGGAAAAGTGTATGGTTTTTGGTATGAATTTTAGATTGAATGGTGGTTTTTTTTAAAAAGGGTTTATTTTAGTTAAACATGGTCTCTATCTTGTTTTAAAATATGTGGTTCATTGGTTGTTCTATTGGTATTTTGTTTTGTAAGTGGTTTTGGATTTGAAATGTAAATGCTCGTTTAGAATTTTTCACATGAAAGTGGTGTTTCATTGTGATTTTAGAAATGGTTTAGAAATGGATTTGTAAATTTATTTGGATTGAAATTGATAAAGGCATGATTGGTACTTTTTTTCCCTTGGGAAAGTTAGTTTTGATATGATGTAATGTGAAATCCTGATTGGCATCTTTGCATGTTTTTTAAAAATGGTTGAATTCTTGTGTGGTGTTAAGGCCTGATTAGTATTTTTTTAATGGTTTGGAAAGTGGATTTGAAATCTTATGTGATGTGATGGCCCAGTTGGTACTTTCCAATGGAATTTTTGGAGATGGGTGCATCTATGGAGGATTCCCGATGGAGAGGGGCATCGCATAGGTGGTGTTAGTGTCTGGGCTAGGAAATCACGGTGGTAATTGGTTTTAGATGAAACAATTGTGTGAGTACCTTACTATTCTCCAAGTACTGTTATCATGGGATTCATGGACTTCATCTAGATGATCGAGTGATGGTTTCTTGTTGACCCTGATTTGACAGGTTGGTACCCCCTATATTTTTTGAGAGGCCGGGCGGGACATGCCACTGGATTGGATAATTTAGAGTGGATAGTTGGTTATTGATTGTGGAGTTATACCATATGTCAGTAGGTGAGTCTGAACTGAGTACATTGAGAGAATGCGTATAGAGATATTTAAGAAATTCCCATGATTTGATTATCCATATTATCTCTTTATTTATGATGCATGTTGGATATTAGCCATGTTAGTCTATTGTTGCCTATTTTTTTCATTTAAATTTTGAATAGATTTATTTCGTTGATCTGGTATGTATTGGTAACTGTGATTTTGTTTTTAAACTCAATTTCGATGTGTTGAACCATTTTTAAAAGGTGAAAGCTACGTGTTTTGTTTTCAAAAGGGAATTTGTGGAAAGATTTATTTGTTTTCTTAAAATAATTAAAATTATATTTTCTGTATATATTTTGAACTATTGTTTGTGGAATATTTTGGGAGACAAAATTCATGGAATCTATAGTGATTACCTATTGAGTTGTTTAAGATCACACCCAACTTGTGTCTCTCGACATCGGTAGATTGAAGATGTTTTGCAGGTTTGGGTTTCTGGTTTGGTTTTCCATTATATTAGATTAGTATTGTGGTTGGTAGTGACCAAGAGGACTTTTGAAGATCATGTTTTGAGATTCAGATTTAGTTTTGTATTCAGTTTCTGTATTTTTTTCATCATTTGTTGTGTAACATCCCAAGTAATTAATGAATAATAGATATTTTTATCTATGTATATTAATGAACTAGATAGTGTTTTAGAGGCATAAAATGAAAATAAATCCAATCTTAATCATGGAATACACTAATATTTTTAAAAGATTGTTTTACTGCCTTTTAATGGAAAACCATTTTCAAATCTATCTTTTGACAATTTTATAAGCTATGTTTGTCAAAATAAACTTATTCTTTATGATTGGGACATCAAAATTTACTTTGTGTGAATTTTTGGTATTTTTCTGACAATGTTCATTTTTTTAATGAATAGTGAAAAATACTGCATTTTACATCAAAACTGCTTCATAATCTAATTTATTTATATGATTAGATTATCTCTTGAATTGGTCTTAATGAGTAATCTGAATATATTTTTACCATTTAATCCAATGGTGGTCATTGGAATCAATTTCACTTTGAAATTAGACTTAAACTGGTGTCAATCTTTTGATATTTATTGTTTTATAAAAACTCGCTATTTGCTCTGACAGCGGGAATTAACTATTAAATTAATTAATGTGACTTATATGTTTTGAATTTTGTAAAATAGACATCATTTTGGAATTCGGAATATCAAATATAGCTTAGGGTGAATTTTTGGTAATTTTCTGAAAAACATCAATTTTTGATAAATAGTGAAACCACTAAGTGGTACTTATAAAAACCGATTTTCCGTTTAAATGAAATTTTTCCATCATTGGGTTTTGAATTTCAAAAATCTGACATACATGGTTTTCAGTAAGAAGTAAAATGTGGTTCAATGAGATTAAAATAATTTTTTGTTGAATAGTAACTTATTAAGTTTTTAATCGCGATTAGAGGTAATTAGTGTAATTTAAGGAAAAAATGATACTATAAAAATGTGAAAACACCATGACACTTGTCCTACCCCTATTGGATGAGTCATGTCCGACCAAGAAAACCCATGGGTCGATTTAGGGAACCCTATGGAGCCTCTTGGGTGAGATAATGACTTTAATGATTTTTTTAAAATAAAGGTGAAAATGACACTAACATAAATTGTTTTACTAAAACAATTTTTAGAAGGGGATATACTAATCATAATTTTGTCTATAAATACTCTTTGGAAAGATAAAAAGATTTCTTACATCAGGATATTTTTTTTATAATTCTTAGACATTATATAAATTAATTTAATTATGACATCATGATGATGCAACGATGACCTCATTAATGAACAGTTTAAATAAAATGAAACGATAATATAAAATATAAGACTTAAACTTGTCCAAAAACTATTGTATGGGAATATTTCGAAGCCTTATCATCTTATATTAAAATATATCAATGTGGGACCTTATAAATTCGAAACACTTTTGAAAATAAACTAATAGTTTCATGATTTCCAAAAGTGCCCCTCCTCTCCTCTTATAAAAGGCCCCACATCTACCTCATTTCACACACACCTCAAGCCTTTGGATAGGCCATCCCCTGCCCATTTACTCTTTCCACATCCCTCTCCTCATCCTAGAGGATTCACTTTTGGCAGAATCCTTTCAAAGGAATCCTTTAGGCTCAAATCAAAAGGAGTTACACTTTTAAAGGTAATTCATTCTCTCATGTTCATTTATTTTATTTTCCTTCTCCAACCCCCTAAACTCTTTTTATTTACTTATTTTGTAACAACAAAAGTATCATCAATATAGTAGGATGTTGTTATAAGATTTATTCTATCTACACTCTCACACAACTACATCAAATGGTTAAAGAACATACGGTTTCCGTGGATGTCGAAATTCTGCCTCCCGAAACGATGATTGTTCAATACTCATTTAACACCTTCAAAGGTGGCCATTATGATGTCACTATTTTTATATATGATATATAATATGTTTATTCTTTCCTTAAGCTTCTCTATTTTTCATTTATGGCATACCATTATTGTTTCCATTATGGGTAAACATGATATCTTCATTTTAGGAAGTGCGGACTACCGCCCCCTGAAAGTGATTTGATTCGTTAATACCATATGTGGGATGTGTAAAGGATAAAGTTAATGATATTATATATGTTATTATACTGGAATTATAATATACCTTTATATCATTATGATTCTATTCTATAAAATACGAAATATAAATGAAATTAGCGTTCATGCGTACGTACGGCTTACCGTCTCCTTGAACGATGCCTTTCATTTCTTACCTCTAAATGATTATGTAATATTATAAATGCACGTATATACTGAATATATACAATATATATGATATATAAATCATGATTATAATTCTGGATATAATGGATACATGAACAACTTGTAATTATAAAGGGTTTATTTTTGACTCAAGTACCAATGATCGTTAAAACGACCGTTATTATCTTAAATAATTACATAGTGTTCATGACATGGCAATAAGTGATATAAAAGGAATAATGAACTTGAAAAAGGTTTTTAAACAAGTATAAATTAACTCAAGTTTATTATTCAGGACATTAAAGAACGATCGAGTCAAGTTGGACCCGAGGTATGGGACTTCATCTCAATCTCCTTTCATTGAGGCATATTTCGTTTTATACACAACTTTCCTTTATACGGTGTATAAACCCCTTTGACTTTTATGTTTATTAAAAAGGAATATTTTTTATACGAAGCATTTAATAAACGAAAAAAGGGAATGTTTTTGTCGTATGTATGCGGCGACGACGACTTCTCCACCGTCGTGACCGTTATTTGAGTTTCGACTTCCTCTACAAGCCTTACCTTCTTTTTAAAAGAAAAATAAATACCATGATTTACTTTTCTTTTATTTTGGTATCGAAAATGGTTTTCATAATGTTTTTATATCAATGTGTTGTATTGATATCTTGTGATTGAAAGGTGGGAATGTTATGTTTCCTTTATGCATGTTTTATGTGATATGATTATGTTAAGGTTCTTGGGGATTATTATGAAAACGGGTGGTTCCGTGATAAACTAATGGTGGGTGAGCCCGATATATCTCTCCAATGCATTGGGTAACGCGAAAGAGTGAAACGTTAAGGTTTCTCCGAAGAGATTTAGGGACTATACTATGGGTATTCCAAACGTAACCAGGAAAGTTACTCCCTACGTAAGAATGTTATGAATGGCTCAAGTTACCTTTATGTCTTATGATTTCTATAATTTATTCATGATTTGATGAGGTATGTTAAAGTGCTTATGTTTTATGGGTAAAGTATGATCTCATCCTTATGTATATATGTACCCATGTTTCCTTTCAATATTTTTATATCCCTTACTGTGCTTTTTTTGCTCATCTCAATATTTTCTGAAATGTTTTTCAAAGGTCATGGGAAAGGTACATGATATGATGATAGTGTCAAGGAAGTGTCAAGAATGAATCCATGTTTTATTTTAAATATGTTTCCATTGATGGGAATGAAGAATACTATCTTTATGTAACCACTTTGTTTATATGTGGAATGTAATGCAAGTTTTATGATCTAATTCTCTAAAACACTAATCCCGAAAAGATTCTCAATGTGTAATCTTTTAATAACTCAAGATTAAGTAAGGTTTAAGGCTGGGGCCTTATAGTTTGTATCAAAGGTCGGTTTAGATAACTTTAGGAGTTATAATTCTATTAAATTATTATCCAAAAATATTTTTTTTGAAATGATATAGAATTTGAAGATTACCATGTTGCTTCATCTAAGACATGTTTGTTCTGAATGGTTTTCCGCAGCGGAAATAGGGAAGCAGTGCTAGGAAGGAATACAGAAGGAAATAACCTTCCGAATCAGCATACCGAGATGGTCGGAATTGAAACTGAATAGTTTGTTGCAGTGATGGCACAATTGACTCATGCTATAAATTGTGGTGGTATCCATGCACGAGATCAGCCAGACCAACCGCAGAGGAACATGTTAGTGGTGGAACATTTAATGAGGAAACATGCCCCATCATTCAGAGGATCATCTGACCCTGTGCTAGTTGAAGGGTTGATTAAAGCACTGGAGAAGATTTTCGATGTCATGGGGTGCTCCAGTTTTATTTGTTAAAAAGAAACATGGTTCAATGAGACCTTCATTGATTATAGAGTCTTAAATAACATCACTGTTAAGAAAAAATATCCTTTGCCTCATATCGATGATTTGTTTGATCAGCTCCAGGGAGCTCAGTTTTTCTCAAAGATTGACCTGAGATCGGCATACCATCAGCTGACGGTAAAGGAGGAAGATATTCCGAAGACCACGTTCCGTACGAGATATGGCCATTATGAATTTGTAGTAATGCCTTTTGGGCTATCCAGTGAACCTGCTGTATTCATGGACTTAATGAATAGAATTTTCCATGAGTTCTTGGATAAGTTTGTGGTGGTTTTCATTGATGATATTTTGGTGTTTTCTAAAAGTAAATAGGATCATGAAAGACATTTAAGGGTTATCTTGAAAACCTTAAAAGAAAATAAATTTTATGGAAAATTAAGCAAGTGTGAGTTTTGGTTGCAACAAATTTCGTTCCTTGGTCATATTGTTTCTAAAGATGGAATAACTGTTGATCCTGCAAAAACAAAAGTTGTGAAAGATTGGCCATGACCTACAAATGTAACTGAGATTCGTAGCTTCCTTGGTTTGGCAGGCTATTACCGAAGGTTTGTTAGAAATATTTCACGGTTATCTAGTCCAATGACTAAGCTAACTCGGAATGGTGTTAAGTTTATCTGGACAAAAGAATGTGATAATTTTTTTTAGAAATTGAAAAAAATATTGGTGAATGATCCAGTTTTGGCACTACCTTCCAGGAATGGTGAGTTTGTTATATATAGTGATGCTTCATTGAAAGGACTTGGTTGTGTCCTAATGCAGAATGATCAGGTAATTGCTTATGCTTCACGACAGTTAAAGACTCATGAGGTAAATTACCCTACACATCATTTGGAATTAGCTGCTATTGTTTTTGCTTTAAAAATTTGGAGGCATCATTTGTATGGAGTAAAGTGTGAAATATATACCAATCACAAAAGATTAAAGTATATATTCACTCATAAATAGTTGAACATGAGACAAAGTAGATGGCTAGAATTAATCAAGGATTATGATTGTACAATTCATTACCATCCGGGAAAAGCAAATAAAGTGGCTGATGCTTTGAGTCGAAAAAGTAATTCTTCATTAGAAATGTTTCGGTTGGAACGTGATCCTTTGGTTAAGGATTTGATGAACATTGGCATAGAAGTAGTTGGTGCCGGAAGTTCTTCTGTTTTGTTTCAGGTATCAGTGAGATCATCTCTATCTGATAGAATCATGAAAGCACAGAAGCAAGACAATGAGTTGCAGAAAAAGATAGAGCTGGTTTAGAATGGTAATTCGCCTGAATTCAACAGTGATAATGATTGAGTTTTGAGATTTGGGAAGAGATTGTGTGTTCCTTGTGATTCACAGTGGAAGAGTGAGTTGTTATGTGAAGCTCATAGTTCTCCGTTTTCAGTTCATCTAGGCAGTACAAAGATGTATAGAGATCTGTGGGAGTATTACTAGTGGGATAGAATGAAAAGAAATATTGCTAATTTAACAATGAAGTGTTTCACATGTCAACAGGTTAAAGCAGAGCGGCAGTTACCGAAAGGGATGCTTCAGCCTTTACTAGTGCCATAGTGGAAATGGGAGAATATATCCATGGACATTGTTGTGGGATTACCAAATACATCTCGAGGTAATAATGCAATCTGGGTTATTGTTGATTGCTTGACCAAGTCTGCTCATTTCCTTGCTATACGAGATACTTTTTCCCAAGATCAATTTTCCCGTTTGTATCTTAACGAGGTAGTCATGTTACATGGAGTTCCTCTCTCCATTGTATCTGATCGTGATCCCAGGTTCACTTATAACTTTTGGAAAGGCCTTCAGAAGTCGTTGGGTACTGAATTAAATTTTGGTACAGCTTTTCATCCTCAATCAGATGGGCAGTCAGAATGAACAATTCAGACCTTGGAGGATATGCTACGTTCTTGCTCTATGGATTATCAGGGAAGTTGGGACCAACATCTTTCTTTGGTTGAATTTTCATATAATAACAGTTTTCATTCCAGTATACAGATGGCACCATTTCAGGCATTATATGGGAAGTGGTGTCGAACTCCAGCTTTCTGGGATGAAGTGGATGAAAGGAAGTTGATGGGACCAGAATTTGTAGAAGAGATGGCAGAAAAAGTTCAGCTGGTTCAGAAACACATGAGAACAGCTCAGAGCAGGCAGAAAGGTTATGTGGACAACAGGGGGAAGGATCTCTCTTTTGAGGTAGGTGATCATGTTTTTCTCAAGGTTACTCCTTGGAAAAGTGTGATGAGATTTGGTAAGAATGGAAGGATGAGTCCAAGGTTTATTGGACCATATGAAATTCTGGAGAGAGTTGGATCAGTTGCTTACCGAGTGGCTTTACCTCCGAGTTTATCTCATGTACACAATGTTTTTCATGTTTCGATGTTGAGAAAGTACATGCCAGATCCATCTCATGTTTTGAGTCCAGAGATAGTTCAGCTGGAAGAGAACCTATCTTATGAGGAAAAACCGGTCCAGATTCTTGACCACATGGAGCAAGTGTTACGGAATAAGGTTATTAAGCAGGTAAAGTTTTTTTGGAAAAACCACATGATGGAAGAGGCAACATGGGAATCTAAAAATGCAATGAGGGATAAGTACCCCAATTTATTCGATAAGTAAATAAATTGCGGGGACATAATTTTCTAAAGGGGGGAAGGATGTAACATCCCAAGTAAGTAATTAATAATAGATATTTTTATCTATGTCTATTAATGAACTAGATAGTGTTTTAGAGGCTTAAAATGAAAATAAATCCAATCTTAAGCCTGGAATACACTAATATTTTTAAAAGATTGTTTTACTACCTTTTGATGGCAAACCATTTTTAAATATATATTTTGACAATTTTATAAGCTATGTTTGTCAAAATAAACTTATTCTTTATGATTGGGACATCAAAATTTACATTGTGTGAATTTTTGGTATTTTTCTGACAATGTTCATTTTTTTAATGAATACTGAAAAATACTGCATTTTACATCAAAAATGCTTCTTAATCTAATTTATTTATATGATTAGATTATCTTTTTAATTGGTTTTAATGTGTACTCTGAATATATTTTTACCATTTAATCTAATGGTGGTCATTGGAATCAATTTTACTTTGAAATTAGACTTAAACTGGTGTCAATCTTTTGATACTTATTATTTTATAAAAACACGCCATTTGCTCTGACAGCGGGAATTAATTATTAAATTAATTAATGTGAATTATATGTTTTGAATTTTGTAAAATAGACTTCATTTTTGAATTCAGAAAATCAAATATAGCTTAGGGTGAATTTTTGGTAATTTTCTGAAAAACTTCAATTTTTGATGAATAGTGAAACCACTAAGTGGTACTTATAAAAACTGATTTTCCGTTTAAATGAAATTTTTCCATCATTGTGTTTTGAATTTCAAAAATCCGACATACATGGTTGTAATTAAGAAGTAAAATGTGGTTCAATGAGATAAAATAATTTTTTGGTGAATAGTAACTTATTAGGTTTTTAATCGCGATTAAAGGCAATTAGTGTAATTTAATGTAAAAATGATATTATAAAAATGTGAAAACACCATGACACTTGTCCTACCCATATTGGATGAGTCATGGCCGACCAAGACAACCCATGGGTCGATTTAGGGGACCCTAGGGAGCCTCTTGGGTGAGATAATGACTTTAATGATTTTTTTTAAATAAATGTGAAAATGACACTAACATAAATTGTTTTACTAAAACAATTTTTAGAAGGGGTGATACTGATCATAATTTTTTCTATAAATACTCCATGGAAAGATAAAAAGATTTCCTACATCATGATATTTGTTTATAATTTTTAGACATTATATAATTTAATTTAATTATGACATCATGATGATGCAACGATGACCTCATTAATGAACAGTTTAAATAAAATGAAACGATAATATAAAATCTATGACCTACACTTGTCCAAAGACTATTGGATGGTAATATTTCGAAGCCTTATCATCTTATATTCGAAATATATCAATGTGGGACCTTAGAAATTCGACACACTTTTTAAAATAAAATAATAGTTTCATGATTTCCAAAAGTGCCCCTCCTCTCCTCTTATAAAAGGCCCCCACGTCTACCTCATTTCACACACACCTAAAGCCTTTGTCTCGGACATCCCCTGCCCATTTACTCTCTCCACATCCCTCTCCTCATCCTAGTGTATTCCATTTGGGCAGAATCCTTTCAAAGGAAGCCTTTAGGCTCAAATCAAAAGGAGTTACACTTTTAAAGGTAATTCATTCTCTCATGTTCATTTGTTTTATTTTGCTTCTCCAACACCATAAACTCTTTTTATTTACATCTTTTGTTACAACACCAGTATATTCACTATAATAGGATGTTTTTATAAGATTTATTCGAGCTACACTCTCACACAACTACATCAAATGGTTAAAGAACATACGGTTTCCATGGATGGCGAAATTCTGCATCCCGAAACGATGATTGTTCAATACTCATTTAACACCTTCAAAGGTGTCCATTATGATATCCCTATTTTTATATATGATAAATAATATGTTTATTATTTCCTTAAGCTTCTGTATTTTTCATTTATGGCATACCATTATTGTTTCAATTATGGGTAAACACGATATCTTCATTTTAGGAAGTGCGGACTACCTCCCCCTGAAAGTGATTTGATTCGTTAATAACATATGTGGGATGTGTAAAGGATAAAGTTAATGATATTATATATGTTATTATACTGGAATTATGATATACCTTTATATCATTATGATTCCATTCTATAAATTAAGAAATAGAAATGAAAGTAGCGTTTATGCGTACGTACGGCTTACCGTCTCCATGAACGATGCATTTCATTTCTTACCTCTAAATGATTATGTAATATTATAAATGCACGTATATACTGAATATATACGATATATATGATATATACATCATGATTATAATTCTGGATATAATGGATACATGAACAACTTGTAATTATAAAGGGATTATTTTTGACTCAAGTACCAATGATCGTTAAAACGACCGTTATTAACTTAAATAATTACATAGTGTTAATGACATGGCAATAAGTGATATAAAAGGAATAATGAACTTGAAAAATGTTCTTAAACAACTATAAATTAACTCAAGTTTATTATTCAGGACATTAAAGAACGATCGAGTCAAGTGGGACCCGAGGTATGGGACTTCATCTAAATCTCCTTTCACTGAGGCATATTTCGTTTTATACACAACATTCTTTTATATGGTGTATAAACCCCTTTGACTTTTACGTTTATTCAAAAGGAATCTTTTTTATACGAAGCATTTACTAAATGAAAAATGGGAATGTTTTTGTCGTACGTATGCGGCGACAACGACTTCTCCGCCGTCGTGACCGTTATTTGAGTTTCGGCTTCCTCTACAAGCCATGCCTTCTTTTTAAAAGAAAATTAAATACCTTGTTTTACTTTTCTTTTATTTTGGTATCGGAAAAAGTTTTCATAATGTTTTTATATCAATGTGTTGTATTGATATATTGTGATTTAAAGGTGGGAATGTTATGTTTCCTTTATGGTTGTTTTATGTGATATGATTATGTTGAGGTTCTTGGGAATTATTATGAAAACGGGTGGTTCCGTGATAAACTAAGGGCGGGTGAGCCCGATATAGCTCTCCAATGCATTGGGTAACGCGAAGGAGTGAAACGTTAAGGTTTCTCCGAAGATATTTAGGGAATATACTGTGATGGGTATTCCAAACGTAACCAAGAGGGTTACTCCCTACGTAAGAATGTTATGAATGCCTCAAGATACCTTTATGTCTTATGATTTCTATGATTTATTCATGATTTGATGAGGTATGTTAAAGTTCTTATGTTTTATGGGTAAAGTATGATCTCATCCTTATGTATATATGTACCCATGTTTCCTTTCCATATTTTTATATCCCTTACTGAGCTTTTTATGCTCATCCCATGTTTTTTTTTGAAATGTTTTTCACAGGTCAAGGGAAAGGTACATGATATGATGATAGTGTCAAGAAAGTGTCAAGAATGAATCCATGTTTTATTTTAAATATGTTTCCATTGATGGGAATGAAGAATACTATCTTTATGTAACCACTTTGTTTATATGTGGAATGTAATGAAATTTTTATGATCTAATTCTCTAAAACTCTAAACCGAAAAAGATCTGCAATGTGTAATCTTTTAATAACTCATGATTAAGTAAGGTTTATGGCTGGGGCTTTATATGTTGTATCTGGATTGGTTTGTATATCTGTTTATGTTTAGTAATTGTTGTTTTTTATTCATGTTCAGTTTTGTTTTTGATCCTCATTTCTCATTAGGATAAATCATTCCCATTGGATTATTTTGATGTCCTGCACTAATTGCTAACTCATGGGGATTAGGAACACCCATAGAGCCTTGTCTTGGACTAGTCCGAGTGTCGGGATGGATAGAATCTCGGCTTCATTCTTAAGAAACTGGTATCAACGAAATCTGTTGTTATTTGGGGTGTCAGGTAGATCAGATATTAGAACTATCAAGACTTAGGTGGTTGGTACGAGAAGGACATCATGAACCCTTGCTTTTCCAAAGCCTCGTGTTTTTAGGTGTAGTCTGGGATTTGAGTCTTTTGTTTTGGTTTTTGGGTTATGTATGAGGAATGAAAATAGAGGCGATCTGGTTTCATGTTTTGATCTCACATGGAGTAGTGACCCATGTGAAGTCTGAGTGCACAGTTCAAGGTCCTCTTTGTTTTTTATAATTACTTGTAGAATGGCCCACTAACCATGTCACCGGGTTATACATGGACAGTAGTTCCTCACCCCAAGAGTTTGGTGTGAGTTGTGATTTTTTATGATTTTGGTTGGTGTGGGTTTTTTTTAAAGAAAGATGTTTTTTGGTAAAAGGGTCTTTCAAATGGGAAACGGTTTTGGGAAAATAGTTTTTAGAAGGGAAAATGACTTTTGGGAATGGTTTTTGTTATAAAAGTCTAACATAATGATTGAGTTGGATTGGTAAAATTGGTTTTGGCATTTGAAAAGTGGCCTTGTAAGAAGGCGGTTTGGAATTGGAACAAATAATATGGTTTTTTAAAAGAGGATTCTTTTTTGGTTTATGATTTTTGGAATGTGAGCATGTTGTTTTGGATTGAGGTGTTATCTTTGGTTATGTTTAAGGTTGTTGTTTATTTTGGTTATATGTTTTTATTATGTCAAAAATATGCTACTGAGAAAGGTCCACAAGTTTTCTAGTGTGTATCTTCCTATTTTTGGTTCTTCCTAATTATTTCATATCTTCTATGGCGATCGAGGTCCATTAGAGGCTTTTAAATGGCTTTATGAAGTTGAAAGTGTCTTCATATCATTGGGAACTCCTGAAGCTAAGAGAGTGTGTGTTATTCTGGGTTTATTTGAAGTTCTGTGTTTGGATCAGTGGAGGGTGACTGTTCTATTTTCATTTCATGTTGGGATGTCTTTGGAAGTGATTAAGTCTACTTTCGATTGATTTTTTGTGCCTAATTTGGTGAAGATGAGGAAGGTAAAGGAGCTCATGAGTATTTAGAAAGTTCATCGGATGGTGAATTTTTATATTGACCACTTCAAGTAGATGGTTTCCTTTTCTCTGATGGTAGCACCACAAGATCAGTTGTAAGATCCTTTTTTCATTTTGGGTGTTCATTATGAGATCTATGATTGAACCCTCTCCTCTGAGGATCATCATTTCATGAAGTTAGTGGTTGAGGAATTCTTAGCTGAATTGGTTCCTAGAGTGAAATTAGTGGCGGAAGATGCTCATGAAGGTTCTCCTTCAGGAAAGAGGTTTGTTCTAGAGTAACATGTTTCTAAAAATCCTCATTCATCATTTTCACAGTCCTATTTTTCAAACTGTTTGCTTTTTGATCCCAATGTGGTCAGTTCGTGTATTCAAAGTCTTCTTGTCACAATCCCCCAAGGGTGTACCATTATTTTAGCTTTTTAGGTCATTTAGATACGTTTTTAGGAAGTGATGCCCAAGGAAAAATTCTTGATCGATGTGTAACAGATCATGACCTAGCGGCAGTAGATGCTTCAAGACATCAGTGTTCCATTCATAGGCCCCATAGTGAATCTTTTCACACATTTAGGAAATCATTGGGGGTGCTTGAAAATCTAGACTGGATTTTGTCTCTAGAGTTGGAGTGGAGATGGTCAATGTTCTTTGTTGTAGTTTTCTTTTTCTGTTGTAAGATCTATATTATTGTGAGAATCATGGTTGTTTTTTTCTTTATAATTTTAATGGTTTTTCCTTTTCAATTTGAGTCTTTGATTAGTAGTTCTTTCTTGTGTGTTCTTATCTTTTTAAGGATTGGTTAAAGTTTGATTTTATGTTTTCTTTGGAGATTATTGAGTCATGTGGAGTTGATGAATTGTGTTCCTATTCGATTTTTGGTCTCGATATCTTCCATGAGTTTCTCCTTAGTGTGGGAGGTTATTTGGTTAAGATTGGTCATTTCTAGTTCCAATGGTGTTTTTGTTTTACTTCTGTGGAGAAGTTTGGGTTAGTTCATGTTGGGAGTTCCCACATTGGTTGGCCTTGGGTGGTGTTGTTGAGAGTCTCAATGTTGTCCACATTAGTCATGTCCTTAAGGAGTGGATAACCCTCCATCTTTTCATGGTTATTTCTATTATGGTTTCTCATAGAGTTGATCGGGTGTGGCTGGTGGAGTGAAATTTCATCCTATGGTTCGTGGCTTCATTATCCTCGGTTCAGATTTTGAATTGAGTTTTATTTATCATGTGGAGGGGTAACTTTATAAGGGAAGAAAGTGTTTGTGGTGAATAGAATTTCCACACCCCGATCATGAAATTTATTTTTTATCCTTCTCTTGGATTTGGTTCTTTTGGATGAGGTTCGAGTTGAGTTCATGGTTTGAATTTTTCAATTATGGGAGTTTTTTGGTGCTTTTGGAATTATTCATGGTTAATGTGATAGGAGTAGGGAGAAAATTGAATGTTAGGGGAGTTTGTGACACCCCTATTGTCACATATTTCTAGGTTGTATTTGCGGGATGGTTTAGCCCCTTGAATTAGATTTATTTTGGGGTTAAAAGTGTGACATTTGGGAAATTTTTCTAGGTAGCACATTTAATGTGCACTGTTAGTTTAACCATGTAGCCTATGTGTTCACAGGACGCATGGTTAAGGCGCATGGTTAAACTAACCATACATCCTAAGTGTGTAGCCCATTAAACTCTTCATAGTGGGAAATTGCATGGTTTGGGCATGGTTTGTTTAACCATGAGAGCTAACCTTGCAACCCACCCAAAGAAGGGGATTTTTTCATTTCTCCTTATTTTAAGTGGGGTTTCTCCCCTTGGAAATCCCACTCAGGTTATCCCACCTAGATACATCCCATGGGGCATTTTGGCTCCTCTAAGCCCCTCCAAGTGGTTTTAAAGGTGGATTATTGGTGAGTCTTCACCCAAATTGAAAGGTTATGGATATCTCTCTTTATCCTTTGATTTTATTCCATTTTACCTTTATTCTATCTTAGTTTCATAGTATCATCATGGTACTTTCCCCCTTGTACGAACCCTAAGGGTTTGGTTTATGTGTGGGTCAATTTCTATGATGTTAGGGTGTGTGGATTGTCTCTTGGGGTGTATTCTACCTTCTCTCGGAGTTTCATTACATTCGCATGTCATTTAGGTAGGTGTTTCTATCCAATTCCTTTCAAGAACATTCTATTTGATGCTTAATCATTCTTAAATAGTTTCTAAATGTGTTTTCCTTTTCTTTTGACGTGTTATTATAAATTGATTTGGTGTTTTCATGATGCTAAATTGGTGCAAAATGGTTTTCAAAGGGCTTATTTAACTATTTTGTATTTATATGCATATAATGTTTTTGATAAAATGTTACTTGATATTTTAATGTGAAATGGGGGATTTGGGTGGTGTTTTACCATGTTTATGTTTTGTAATTGTGGTTGGGTTGTGATTTGAGTGTTGTATGTGTAAATTTGTGACTTTTATGGTGTGACACATATGTGTGGCTTATTATGTTGGCTTAAAATCAATATATGTTTCTTTAAAAATGGTTTTTTGCTTGTTTAATGGATACTTGAAGTGTTTTATTGGATGTTTGACCATTCATATGTTCACAAGGTTCACATAGGGATGGGAAAACAAAAGATAATGGCCCTTAGGGAAGATTTTTCCTTGAACCATGGTTTTTTAAAGGCTCATCCTCCCTTCCCTTATTCTTTTTACTAAAATAGTTTTTGATTTATAAATGGTTAATTTGATGCTTCATGTTTTGACATATGTATTCCTCATTAAAATATGATTCCAATATTTTTTTAGAATGCTCAATATTTTAAATTCTTAAAATTTGTTTCCAAAATGGTTGTGGGTGTGTGATCGGTATTTACAAATATTTTTTTATTTGTAAAAATTTTTTTAAAGTTTACTTGGATGAAAATGGTTTCGTATATGATTCTAAAGAGGGAAAATTTTATTTTTTTGGTATGTTTGAAAATATACATGAGTTTTGGTGTGAATTCAAGGTTAAATGGTGATTTTTTGTTTTAAAATGGGTTTCTTTGTGTTAATCATGGTTTCAAGATTTTTTTTAAATGTGTGGTTCCTTGGTTGTTCTATTGGTAGTTTTTAGTGGTTTTATAAGTGGTTTTGGATTTGAAATGAAAAGGCCTGCTGGGTATTTTTCATATGAAAATGGTGTTTCATGGTGATTTTATAAATTGTTTAGAAATGGATTTGTAAATGTATTTGGATTGGAAATGTAAATGGATAAGTTGGTACATTGTGTTTCCTTCGAAAAGATAGTTTTGATGTGATGTGATGTGAAATCTAGATAGGAATCTTTTCATGTTTTGGAAAAATGGTTTAAATATTATGTGGTGTGATGGCCCGATTAGTATTTTTTAATGGTTTTAAATGTGTTTTTGAAATATTATGTTATTTGAAGGCCTAGTTTGCACTTGTGAATGCCATGTTATGATATGTTAACCTATGTGGAGGATTCCCCATGTAGAGGGGAATTGCATATGTGGTGGTGGTTTTTGGGCTAGGCATGCACAGTAGTAGTGGGTTATAGTTGAACCACACATTTAAGGACCTTCCCATTCACTAATTTCTATTTTCATGGGATTCATGGATGTCATCTAGAGGGTAGATTTATGGTTTCTTTTTGACCCCGATTAGATGGGTCGGTACCCCTGAATTTTCTAAGAGTCCAGGTGGGACATTCCACTAGATTGACTAGTTTAGAGAGGCCAGTTGGTTATTAACTATAGAGTTATACCATGTTACATTAGGTGAGTCAAAACTGAGTACTTCTAGGGACTTATTTTAGGGATTTTTAGATAATGACGATGAACTAACTATATGTATGTCCTATTTATTTCTACTGCATGTTGGATATTAGCCATGCTAGCCTATTTTTACTTGTTTTGTTTCCATTACTTTCATTATATCTTTTTTTGGTGATCTAATATGGATTTTTAACTAGGATTTGGGTTTTGAAATGGGTTTTGGTTTGTAGAACCATTTTGAAAAGATTAAAGTTGTGTGTGTGGTTTTAAAAAGTGTGTGTGGGTAATGTTGTGTTCAGTTTCTTAAAATTATTAAAAGACTATTTTATGTATGTATTTTAAACTAGGCTTTGTGGAATGTTTCAGGAAAGGAATTGATTGGACTCTATATTTTTTACCTACTGAGATTTTTAAGATCACGCCCTACCTGTGCCACTGGGCGTCAGTAGAACCAATCTGTTTTGAAGGTTCAGGTTTCAGGTTCGATTTACCTTTGGATAAAGTTGGTCTTATGGTTGGTGGATTCCCATAGGTCACATGGAGATAGTGTTTCATGTTTCAATTTTGGTTTTGTATTCAGTTTTTTTGTTTTTTTCATCAGTTGTATTATATTTATTGGTTTGTATATTTGTTTATTTTTAGTTATTATTGGTTTTCATTGATTTTTCATTTGTTTTTTTATCCTAGTTTTTCATTGGGATAAATCATTCGTATTGGATTATTTTGATTCCTGACACTGTTTTAAAGCCCAGGGGGATCGAGAATGCGTTTCAGGTATTTTCTCATACCAGGTCGGGTGTTGGGTTGGACTGCATCCTAACCTAGTTCATGAAAAATTGGTAATATAGAAAGCCAATGTTATTTTAGGGGTCAGATCGATCAGAGATTAGGACTATTGAGACTCGATATATTGGTATGAGAAGGATTTCATAACCCTATATTTACCCAAGACTCGAGTTTCTAGGGTTATTTCAGGATTTGAGTCTTTTTTTTTGTATGGATTAGGAATGAAATCATATGCGAGCTATTGTTAGGTTGTGATCTCATATAGTGTAGTGACCCATGTGGATTATGCGTTCATGATTCAAGGTCCTCTATTGTTTACTCTTACTTAGGGAATGTCCCACAAACCATGTCAAAGGGTTATGCATGGCAACTTGTTTCTTACCCCAGTAGTTTCGTGCATGTTGTGATTTGGTTTAATTTTGGTTGGAATGGGATGATTTTTAAAGGGAAATTGTTTTTGGAAAAAGTATCTTTCAAAGGGGAAATGGTTTTCGTAATAACAGTTTTCAAAAAGAAAAATGGTTTTTGGGAATGGGTTTTGTTATAAAAGAAGAAATTGATTATTCATTTGAATTGGAAAAATTGTTTTTGGCATTTCGAAAGTGGCCTTTGAAGAAGGTAGTTAGGAATAAGAATGAAAAATATTGTTTTTGAAAAGAGGATTTCAGTTATATTTGTGATGTTTGGATTTTGAGCCTTTTTTTGGATTGATATGTTCTTTTTGGTGAGGATTTGGGTTGATATTGATTTCTATTCTGTGTTTTTATTTTGTTCATAATATGTCACCCAGAAAGGTCCTGAAGGTATCTAGTAGGTCTCAACCTATTTCTGGTTATTCATAGTTATTTTCTATCTTCTATGGTGACTGAGGTCCGTTACAAGTTATCGAATGTATTGAGGAAGTTTAGAGATTCATCATATCATTGGGAACTCTCAAAGCTCTAAGAGTGCATTCTATTCTAGGTTCATTTGAAGGTCCAAGTTTGGATCATTGTAGGGTGATTATTACATCATCATTACAAGTTGGGGTGTTTTGGTATGTGTTTAATAGAATTTTCATTCGATGGATTGTGACTGAGGAGGTAAAGATGGGGAAGGTAGAAGAGATCATGATTATTTAGTAAGGTCAATGGACAGTGAAGGATTATATTGACCACATCAAGGACCTGGTTTCATTTTATGTTGACGTATCATCGTAGGATCAGTTGAAAGATACTATTTTCATTTGAGGTCTTAATTATGTGATCAATGAGTGATCCCTCTCCTCTAAGGATCTTTATTTTGAGATTTTTGTGGTTGAGTAATTCTTAGCCAAATTGTTTCCAAGAGTGTAGTCAGTGGTGGTAGAAACACATGATGGTTCTCCATCTGGCGAGAGGTCAGTGCTAGAGGAACTTATTTATGAAAGCCTCTTTCATCAGTTTCGTCATCCTTTTTTTCATATTGTTCACTTATGTTCTCCCAGTGTGGTTAGCTCAGGAATTTGAAGTCATCTTATCGTAATACTCTAAGCATGTGCAATCATTTTGGTTGTTTGGGTCATATGGAGAAGTTTTGTAAGAATTGTTTTCCCAGAATGAATCCATGACCGATGGGTACCAACTCCTGACTTTGGGGTAGAATATTCATCAAGACATTAGGGATCTATCCATAGGCCCCATAGTGAATCTTTTTATGCAGTCATAAAATCACTGGGGGTGTGGGAACCCTCGTCTTGACTTTTATCTCCATCGTTGGAGTAGAGATAGTTAATGTTTTTTTGAGGTTTTCTTTGCAGTTTTATGTTCCTTTTTCTGTAAGAATCTTGGTGGTTTCATTCTTTTGTAATTCAAATGGTTTCGACTTTTTAATGCAAGTATTTTATTAATAGTTATTTCTTGTGTGTGATTATATTTTTCCGGATATGTTCTATTTTCAAGTCATTCCCGCTTTATAGATGCTCAAGTCTTGTGGAGTTGATGAATTGTGGTCTTGTTCACTATTTTGAACTAATATCTTCCATGATTTTCCCATCATTGTGGGTGGTTTTTTTGTTCAGATTTGGTGTTTTTGGTTTCAGTTTCATTTTTTATTATCTTCTGCGAAGAGGTTTGGGTTAGTTTTTGTTGGGAATTCCTGTGTTGGTTGACCTAGGGTGGTGTTGTTGGGAGTATCAATATTGGTTGTTCTAATCGATTTTTTATGGTTGGGAGGACCATCCTCCTTTCCACTATTATTTCTATTGTGGTTTCTCTTAGATTTGATTGGGTGTGATTGGTGGAGTGAAAATTTTCCCTATGGTTTGTGGTTTCATTCGACTTCCTTTGGGTTTTGGATCGTGTTTTATTTATAAAATGGATGAGTGACTTTTGGGGGGGAAGAAAGTGTTTGTGGTCGGAAGAATTTTCCCACCCCAATCATGGATTCTCTATTGTTTTATCCTTTTCTTGGAATTGGTTTTTTTGGATGAGGTTCGGGTTGAGTTCCAAATTTGAATTTTGTTTGTTTTGGGGGTGTAGTTTGTTGACTTATTCATGGTAAATGTGAGAGGTATAGGGAAAATTGGCATGGAAGTTGAGTTTTGACATTCCTAGTGTCACATAATTGTGGGGTGTATTTGTAAGATGTTTTGGTCACATGAATTAGAAGAGTTTTGAGGTGAAAAGGGTGAAATTTGGGGACTTTTTATAGGTCACATGGTTAATGTGCACAGTTAGTTTAACTATGCAGCTTATGTGTGCACAAGTCACATGGTTTAGGAACACGGTTAAATCAACCATACTGCCTATGTGTGTAGCCTGTGAAACTCTTTACAGTGGGGAATTGCATGGTTTGTGGACAATTTGTTTAATCATGGGAGCTAACCATGCAACCCACCCGACGAACGGTATTTTTGGAAGTTCTCCCTCTTTTTAAGTGGAGTTTCTTCCCTTAGACACCCCACTCACATTCCCCCAACTTGGATGCCTACCAGGGGGAATTTTGGTTCTTCCAAGCCCCTCTATGTTGATTTCAAGGTGTTTTATTGTTGATTATTCACCCGGATTGAAAGGTTAGGGATCCTCTCTCTTTCTCCTTTGGTATTCTTCCATTTTCCCTTTATACACTCTTGTTTTCTTATTATTTTCTTAGTGGTTTCTCTCTTGGATAAAAAATAGGGGTTATGGTTGATGTGTGGTTTCATTTATTTGATGTTATGGTCTGTGGATTGTCTCTTGGGGTGTATTATTTCTCCTCATGGAGTTTCATCGCATTCACACATCGTTGAGTTAGGTGTTTCCATTCATTTCCATTCCAAAACATTCTATTTGATGCCTGATCATTCCTAAATAGTTTAAAAATGTGTTTCCTTTTCTTGTGATATGTTAGTATAAATTGATGTGGTGTTTTCATGATAGTAAATTTGTTTGAAATGGGTTTCAAAGAGATTATTCAACTATGTTTGTATTTATATGCACATAATGTGTTTGATAAAACGTCAATTAATATTTTAAAGTGAAATTGGGTGCTTTGGGTAGTTTTTCCCCTTAGTTATAAATTTAAATTGTGATTTGAGTGTTGTATTTGGAAATTAGTGACTTTTATGGTGTGATTCTTATGTGTGGCTTGTTGTGTTGGTTTAAAATCAAGATAAGTTTCTTTAAAAATGGATTTTTGGTGATTTCATGGACACTTGATGAGTTTCATTGGATGTTGACACATTCATATGTGAACGGGGTGTACATAGGGATAGGAAAACAAATGATAACGGCCCTTGGGAATGATGTTTCCAAAAACCATGGTTTTTAAAATGCTCCTCCTCCCTTCTCTCATACTTTTTCCTAAAATAGATTTTGATTTTTAAATGGTGAATTTTTTGCTTTAAGTTTTAACATGTGTATTCTTTATTAAATTATATTTCCAAGATTTTTTTAGAATGATCAACATTTTAAATGACTAAAATTGATTTCCAAAATGGTTGTGGGTGTGTGATGGGTATTTCCAAAGACGATTGGTGTGGGAAAAATAGTTGTGCAAGTTAACATGAATGAAAATGTGTTTTTATGTGATTTAAAGAGTTTAATGTACATATCATGTTATGTTTGCAAAAGTTCATGGGTTATGGTGTGAATTCAAGGTTAAATGGTGATTGTTTTAAATTGGTTTCTTTGAGTTAAGCATGGTTTCATGAATTTTTTTAATGGGTTGTGTCTTAGTTATTCTATTGGTATTAGATTTTAAATATAAAGGGCTGTTTGATATTTTTCACAAGAAAGTGGTGTTTCATGGTGATTTTAAAAATGGTTTGGAAATGGATTTTTAAATATATTTTTATTGGAAATGATAAAGGATCAATTAGTATTTTTTTCCTTGGAAGAGTTATTTTTGATGTGATGTGTTGTGAAATCTCAGTTGGCATATTTTCATGTTTTGTAAAAATGGTTGAACGCTTATGCAGTGTAAAGGACCGATTGGTATTTTTTAATGGTTTGTAAATTAGTTTTGAAAGATTATGAGATTTTTAGGCTAGGTTGGCACTTTTGAATGACATGTTGTGAGACGGGAACCACTATGAAGTATTCCCCTATGAGAGGGACATCACATAGGTGGTGTCAGTGCTTGGGCTTGGAAAGAGCGGTGGTAATGGGTTTTTGATAAACCACGCATGTGAGGGTCTTCCCATTCACTAAGTACTATTCTCATGGGATTCATGGATGTCATCTAGAGGGTCATGTGATGGTCTTTTATCGACCTCGATTAGATAGTTTGGTACCCCCTAGATTTTCTGACAGGTCAAGTGGTACGTGCCATTGGATTGGCTAGTTCAGAGTGGATAGTTCGTTATTGACTATGATAGTTCGTTATTGACTATAGAGCTGCACCATATTTCATCAGGTGAGTCCAAACTAAGTACATATAGGGACTTCATCTAGATATGTTTAGGAAATTCCCATGATTTCACTATATGTGTGTTATGTTTATTTTTACTGCATGTTGGATATTAGCCATGCTAGTCTATGCTTTCTTGTCTTGTTTCCTTTACATACATCATAGCTTTATATTGGTAATTTGGTATGGATTTGTAACTGGGATTTGGTTTCTGAACTAGGTTTTTGTGTGTGGAACCATTTTAAAAAGGATAAAATTTCATGTGTGGTTAAAAAAAAGAATTTGTGGAATGCTATGTCTGGTTTCATAGAAGGATTAAAAGACTCTTTTCTATATGCATTTTATACTGTTTTTTTGGAATGTTTCAATAAAGAAAACGCATAGTCTCTATAGTGATTATCTATTGAGATATTTAATCTCACACTCTACTTGTTCCACTCAGTGTCTGTAGACACAATTCTTTTTGCAGGTTGAGGTTTTTGGTTCGATTTTCATTTCGAGTAGTTTGGTTTTATAGTCGGTGGTGACCAAGGGGTCATGTAGAGATCATGTTATATAGTTCAGTTTTAGTTTCGTATTCAATTTCTATTTTTCATCAACTACTATATCTGGATTGGATTTTATATTTTCGATGTTTAGTTATTGATGGTTCTCTTGCATCTTTATATTGGTTTTTTACCTTGGTTGTTCATTGAGATAAATCATTCCCATTGGATTATTTTGATTCCCAACACTAGTTGTCAGCCTGTGGGGATTAGGAACGCCCTTCGAGCCACGTCTTGGACCGGGTCGAGTGTCGGGTTGGATGGCATCCCGGCCCGGTTTATGACACAGGTGATGATTAATTCAAGCCTAATGCACCATTTCTGAATATATTACCCCTCGGTTCATCAGCTCCAAAATCATGTCTAATTGTATTATCCATACAAGGATGTATTTCTCATAAAAATGACATAATCTCTAATTTGAAAAAACTTTAGGAAGTTCTTCTATACATATACTCAAATTATATCATAGGGTTATGTTTCCCAATCTATGTTTTCTTAAATATAGTTCTCAATATTTCTACTAAACCTACCATTGATACTAACTATAATGAATCTGACTCCAGTAACCCGTAGTCGATGTCTTACTTTATTACATCGTCATAAGATACAATAAATTTCATTCCGAAGAGCTGACTAGTTTTGTAGTTTTGGTAAAATATATTCATAAAGTATTCCAATATTACATTTAAAATCAAAATAATATATTTATTCTCTCTATAATATCATTTCATATCATTATGAGTACAGTTACTAGATTCTTAGGAAAGTAAAAAAAATAAGGATGATCTCAAATGCTTAGTAAGGGTTAAGTATAATGGAAGTTATCATAAATAAATAAGAATAATCAACATGGAAAGGTAAAGAAATGAACATGAATGAAATTTAAATAATTTGACAAGAATAATCATTATGGAAAGGTAAATAATTGAAAACACTTGTCATTTAATCAATAACATGACTATCATAATTGAATGTGGAATAATCAGAATGACAAGATAAATAACTGAAAACACATGTCATTTAACCAATAAACTGGGAATGAAATGCATACAGAGATAATAACATTGGGAAAATATCATGGATAATAATAATTGAATTCTTGATGAAGTAAAATCATAATTATTGGACGTCATGATCTCATGAATCATGATACCTCTACTATCAATACCTTTCACAAGACAGTTTAAAACTGATCGATAGGTATAACCTGAAAACATATTTAACTATGGTTAGAAAAATAATTTGTCTCAGGATATTACCAATTCATTAAAGTTATATCTATTACCAGGCCCCAGCTATATTTTCATGTCCAAATCAATCATCATATATTGAATAATCTATTTAATTCATGAATAATATGTCTTATCAAAAAATATCTATATTGAGTAAAGATTTAAAATTTATCAATATTTCTCCATCCAATCAAATAACATTAAATATAAAATATTGTATATAAAAATGATATATGTTTTAAGAAATATGTATGTCCATGATAAATAATATGGATATTTAGGGAAAATTTAATGTCCAGTGATCACGGGAAAGTGGATATTTCAAGAGAATGTTAATGACAATGAAAATGAATCTTAAAAGTGAATATAAATAATATCCTTGGTCAAATAGATCATAAAAAATTCATAAAAATAATAAGGATGATATCAATACAATATATCTCCAATGGATTATATGTAAAATAAAGGGTTTTTGTCATTAATGAATAGCAATATCATAAAAGGATATTTAAATTCATTATTGAAGAAAATATCCTTTTATCCTCGAAAATCAATTCATAAAACTAAAAACATTGATAACATTTGGAAAAAACTTTTCATTTAAAGATATAATTTTTAATTTTATTAAGTAAACATAAAATAAATGAGAGTTCATGGCAACAATAAATTTTGTACATGCCATATAAGTTAAAAAACATTCCATTCAGACAATTGTAAAACGGGTAAAAATCACCTCATATAGAAAGCGATAAGGATATTCCATTCAAAAAAATTATAAACTCTAAAACATGGGTAAAAATATCTTCAATAATTCATTTTGATAATGTTAATACATTTTTTAAATCATTTTCTAAAAACATGTATTTGGAAGTATTTTCACTCGAAGAGATAAATGAAGTTAGATTTTATTAAAAACATTTTCTCAATCATTTTAAGTACCAAAGAGTGTAAAAATGGTACGATTACTTGAAAAAATCATGAATAACCAAAGCAGAATAAAATTAAATGGTTTTATGATCTAGTGATCATTATGTTCATTCAATAGAAGTTCAAGTATAAACTATCCTGATTAAAATGAGATTGTGAACTAAACCCTTACAATGATCATAACATTGAAGTGAGAATGAAATAGTAAATAAATTATCCATATAAAATGTAAATGTAAAAGAGAAAAGATTAAGTACAATAATTTATAGTCAAAATTCATTACGTACTTAATTTTAAAATATTAAAGACACTGATGAAGTAAAAATAACCCAATAAAAATAAATTGAATTATGAAATTCATTACTCATTGGTATCATTTATGTAAAAATATATTTGGATGAAATAACTAATATTATAACATAAAATAAAAATAATTTTTAATAATTCGTGATACTTAATGTATAATGGGAATTATATACGCAATATAATATAAATTAGGTACATAACATTACAATATGCCACAATGAAGTGGAATTGAGATGAAGTCCCTCGCCTCACGCTTCATTTTAGTTGAACATGTTTTAACCTCATTTATAATGGTTTCAAGCATGTTATTCATTTATAAAAGAACCATATTCATTTTTATAATATATTATATGATCCTATTATAACATTTTACCACCCATTTGGTAATAACATTTCGTTATTTTCATTGTTTCTAGTGTTAATCGTCTTGTCTTCTCATTATTACTTTTCCCTGAAAGTTCTAGTCATTGGTTATATGATATACATAAATAATATCCATAATGATATTAATGTTTTAAATATCATAATTAATCATTATATGCATTTTTAGAATCATTCTTTAATGTTAGACCTAGAAAATGAATTGTATCGCTTAGTGGAGATAGTAGGTTTACTTACCAATGAGAAATTATATCATTCCATTAAGGAGTGAATGTATAAGGAAGTGTGTGATATATTATTCATTAAAAATCAATATAATCTCATATATATCAAATATATTGTTTTACTTTTCAGGTAAATTGTGTGTTAAAAATGAATCATATCTCTTCATGTGGTAGTGGTCATCTATACACACGAGTGACGTTATCATATTACAAACTGCATGGAATGTGAGAAGGTAAATGTGATATTATAATTCCAAAATTATAATAATATCAGAAATAAAATATTTCTGTGTTAAATTCATCATTATATTCAGCCATGAAAGGTTGTTATGGAGATTGAATTACATCAGTTTATGAGACGGTAGTACGTCGTACACATGATCAACGGTTTTGTTTCCCATTTGATGGAAGAGAAGATGGATATAGATAATTTCATTAAAATAATAAATTCTCAGTATATTTAAGATATTTATAGTATTATATAAGCATAATTTAATAATATTTTAAATATATGGAATAAGAAGCAAAAAAATGCTTGTTTGAGATCGTTACCTCTCATTCAGACAACTTCATTGGGTTTGCACCAAAAGCCTTACCAGGATGGATTTATGATAAAAACATGATCTAGGATGTTGGGAGAGGAGTTATGAAGTGATTTTTTTCATCTCTTGTCCAATCCAAATGGCATTGGAAGTGTGAAGAGGGAAGTAGCGGTCTTTTATAACACATGATTTTTTTGAAAATATTCAATTTCACCCATTTTATAATGACAAAAGCCTCCAAAATGGATCATTATTGACCCTTAGTGGTGATAAGGTTGTAATCTGTCGATAAATTTTTTGTTGTAAATGGCTGAGAGTCATTTTTACCCCTTATCATCTTAGTTTAACCCCTCGGTAAATCAGTGTTTACCTTAACCGGGGTAAATAATTTTTACATCTTTTGTTATTCATAATGGTAAATAAATTAAGTTGAACGTATTAAATAATATAAACTATATTGATTAAAAATAGGGAGTCAATTTTTCCAAATTAATTTCAATTAAATGGAAGAATCCTGTTTTAAATTATACCTTCAACCACAACAAAAAAACGGGTTTTCAAAGAGAATATATGCATAATTATAGAATGTTTTAATATCAACATTCCATGTGAAATTGATTCTCATGATCTAAAATAGTTAAATTTTAATAGAATTGAACTAACATTACATTAAATTAGATTTAAATTATAATTTAACCTTGTGAATTACTTAAAATGAAAATGTGGTTTTCAATAAAAATCAGTATTTTTCATTATTCATCAAATAATAGAACATTTTAAACAAATATAAAAAATTCATCCTAAATTAATTTTGATATGATAATTTCAAAAATGAAGTTCATTTTATCAAATAAATTTTCTAAGAGGTAAAAAAAAATTTAATTTATGTGCCAGTAGAATAACTAAATCATCTTTTAGAAATAATAAAATTTTTTAGAACACATTTCATTTTCTTTTAAATATTTCTTATTTTATTTCTAATATATAAATAAGCATAGTCTCCATAAATATTGTATTAATATTCATACCCTTTAATTTAATGTTTGTATTGTAATGGTATACTATATTACAGTTAATTTAATATTGGAGTTGCATGTTCCACAAGCTATCAAAGTGATTAAATTTAAATAAATATATTTCATGGGTTTTTTAAGCTCAGTGTTGTGTGTCACATATTATATCAAATACAATTTTATTCTTTTAGAATTTTTGGGTTGTTATAAATAACATGAATATATTTCAACAAATGTATGTAACATAAGTACATGTCTATGTAATTAAATAATCCCAATAATGAATACAACTCCATCCAAATAACCCCTTAAACCATTCCAATAGTCCTTAAATAAAAAATTATATTGTTTTAAACCATTTAGAAATATAAAACCCTTCATTATTAACAAATTCCTTTTTAAATATCCTCATAGTAATTTTAACAAACACATATATGCATTCAAGTTTCTTCTTGGGGTATATAACATAGAACCCTTTGAAGAGAAAGTTTCATATCCTTATTGAAAAACCCAAACACAAGAAAACAAATATGTATTCATAGAAAATTGGAATTTATAAATATATTTTAATTGTAATATTAGTTTAGAAACATCAACCACACAAGGAATGAAAAATAAATATAATTTCATAGAACCACCCATCTCAAGGGGATGAAATCAATTTGCTTTTAATTTTAGAAGGAATATTACAAAATGGAGCAACCGCTACAAGCCCTAGATGAAAACCTCAAATTTTAGACCAACCCTATCCAAATATTTAGACACTATTGGAATTAGGGTTACAGGAAGTGGAGGAAAAAAGAATAATATAAGAAGAAATAGGAGGAGGAGAAATGGTTGAGAAAGTAGGGTTTACCTTGAGGATACCAGAATTAATCCACCTATGAACATTGAGTATGGGCATTCATGTCAGTCGAGAAATCCATCAAATTTTCTATCTAGATAATGGTTGAAAAGGGGGGCTATTAAAATTAACATTTACTAACCAAAATACCCTCTTTCGAGAAGATCACATGGTTTACTTGTATAATTTTCAAACCATGAGAAAACAATGTGAATACCTCTAGATTTAAACTGAACCATACCCGTACGCATTACCTACATGGATAAAAAACCATGAAACCTATAGAAATGGGTCAAAATTCAAATATTTTCAACACAAACACCTAAAACCCAATCGAACATATGTTAGTATAAATATATAATCTTAAAAGTGACTTTGGGGTGTGAAAATTAGTGTAACACCCGATGAAAAGATATATGTAAAATACTAAATGTATTATGTTAAAAAAGTGAAACTTTATTTTATAGAGAACATTTGATATAAAATTTATCATCTAGTGTTCTTGGATTACTGTAGTGTTTGGATGGGTGACCTTAAGGAAAGTTCCATAGGGTATGTGTGAGTGAGGAAAAAGAACACTAAAAGAACAAGTGTTGGATAATAGAGATAGTCATTAGTCTGATAAGTTCCCTCATTGGGTAATGTCATGCGGTTTTTCAGTAAAGTAAACCAAGGTATTAAATGAGACTCAGGGGGTCATATGACTTGGTTCATGGCCTGGGGAGGTTTGGTCATGAAAATTGAATTGAGTTTCTCTAAGATCAAGATTTTGAGAAACATATTCCCTGAAAAGGGTATCATGGTGAAAGATTCATTGAGTTGGAAATCAAATCAAAATATAATTTGGGTGGAAAATAATTAATTAATGATTATAAAGATATTAAAAAATAAGTAACTTGACATAGAGTAAGTGGATAAATGATTTTTCATATATCAGTTATCAATATATTTTTAATTAGTAGAGACTATAGTTAAGACTCAAATGTGTTTTGAACCATGAGGAACCATAAATCCTTGTGAAGAATAATATTGAGTTTAGAATTCCTTATATATTAAATGGAAGGTTATTTGGATTCCAACTAAGGAAATAAAAAAAGAGGTCTCCACATGAGTTATAACTATTTTTTTTATTTTGGTACAACTACAAATGTGATATACAATGAAAGGAAGAAAATACACATAAATTGTTTGCATGTGGACTTAACCCACACCCGTGCCCAAAACCCGTCCCCACCCTTACCACCCCACCCGAGCATGGGGGGGAACAAGTTTTTTTTTACACCACACTATCAATATAAATCAAATATATTAAGGTGATATCTGTATAAGTGAATAAAGATAATTTTCAACAATTTGAGGAAGTGTTTTCATCCAAAAAGGATCACCCCCTCTCGCTCTCCGTTCTACCTAGGGTTTCCTCCGGAAACCCTCTACTATGGGGTTGGTGGCGCATCTGAGAGACGTTCCTATTCCATTCCTTCATTTTTTACCAAATTTTCACCTCCTCCATCCATCTTCCTGCTTCATGATATGGTTTTCAATCGTGACTATGAAGACTTATTTCATATTTCATGGTTTTTCGGTTTCCATAGTGTACATATCTTAGGGAGGATTTGTTTTTTTTGACAATGATAGTCACTGCTGAAGCCCCCATCCACTTCAAGCCTACTCTGACCACGTATTCCACTGCGCCTCTCTAGGTCAGATCTAGAGGGATGGTAACACAGTTGTTTTAGGATAAGTTGTTTGATGATCAAGGGTTTTTTAGGCGGTGATGTGTCATCTCGCCCTTGTATTTGGCTACTGGTTCTAGTCTCGTTGTGATGCCAACATTCGGTGCCCTTATTTGTTCAAATCCCTTCCATGCGCTCAAGTTCCCCTGCACCTCTCCGAGTTAGATCTGGATCGGTGGTTCCACAAGGGTTTTGGGAGGTGGGGTTTGGTGGATGACGATGCTCCCCACACGACCTGATTCGGTTTGCTTATATATTGATGCTACAGTTTCTCTTCCTGTTTGTTGAGGGTTGATTTCAAAGGTGACTAAAACAACAATGATGGAAATGTTTGTATTTTCTTGATTTATCCCAAAAGTTATCAGTGAAGGTTTATTTTCTCCTTCTACTATGGTCGTTCTATTTGAGTCTTGCTCGGTGAAGTTGTTCTTGGTTCCCGATGACATGGTTGTTATGTTTTACAGTGGCTCGACAGACTCTGATGGTCTCTGATGATTGGTGTGGTGTGCAGACGGTGATGAAAAAGGCAATGTCGACCGTTGTTTTTCATGATGATGATGGGTGCAACGGTACTGAGTGGTCGAATTGATGATGATGACAATTGTGATGGGGATGACAACATGATGGATGATGTGGACCCGAATTGATGCAAGAGGGACTCGTGGCTCAGAATCTCACAGCTCGAGGTGTTTTTTCAAATTTTTATTTCATTATTTTGGGTGTTGGACTTTTAAGTTTTGAATTTAGTTGCTCAATCGATGTTTTTTGAATTTTGGAATATGATATATGGTGTTATTTAATTTTTGGTATGTGTGGTTCCCACTAAACCTTAAAGTGGATTTTAGAAAATAAAAAAAAAGATCAGAGAGATACAATATATTTTATATTTAAGAATAAATAATTCAATATATTATAATATATGTTTTAGAAGAAAATAAATATGTTTCATAATGGTGAAATATAATTTTAAAATAATATATTACAATTATTTAGGGATGTATAATATTTAAGTGGAAAATGTGAAGTCAAAGTGGTGAAAATTTTCACACAAAGAAGTTATGTAAGATTTATTCAGTTATTGTGTAAGTTTGAAGGTAATTTCTGAAGGATTTGATGGTGGTGAACATATTTAATATAATTTCATAACAGTTCTCTGAATGCTCTAAAGTCTAAACAATAGTGAACCAGAATTTTTGAAGGTTTCATAAGTGAGTCTTGTAATAGTGGAGTGTGCTAAAAAGATTCATGTAATAATGAAGATAATATTTCATTATAATCTATTTAACGGTTAGTAGAATTCTATGAAATATAAAAACAAAATCTATAATGTCTACATAATATTTTATAGTGTGATACACTACATTGAATGAATAAAAATCAGAAGATGCATAAGTGTCGAAAAAAACATTATTGTTATAAAAAATGTAACATCATTCTTCAAAATTCACCACTTATTTATACCATGATTAAATGATATTTTAATCATGTTATAATCTCATTAAAATTCTTGAGACCATGGTGTCAAATTTAGAGTGGTTTCATGTTGAAAATGTCTCTCGTGAATGGATAGAATTCACTAAGGGAGTGACTCGGTGAATTAAATTCCATTTACATATCCACATGAAACAACCATTGAAACCTATTAAATTGAATTAAAAAATACATAGACCAAAAACCACACACAGGCACAAAAATTCCAGGAATAATATATTTATTGCAAGGTTAACTGCTCAAAATGTGAAGCTGCTTTCGTGGCATGATCCAGTGAAACCCATGATTACACATTCCACTATAATCATTATGTAGATTAAAAAGGATTGTCATTTTACTCATGATAAACAATGCTCTCCATACTTGTGGAATATCCTACTATACAAAAATATATTTATAATCAGAAATTTAAGAAGTAGATAGTTTTCGCTTGTGATAAACTAACATCAAGTTGTTGTGATTCATTCTATTTCTCTTATTCCACTTCTTCCCCTCCCTCTTTAATTACCTATACCTGAACAACTAAAATCTCTCTTCTATCTCTCATTCTACACACTAAATCTGAATTTAAAATTCAAATTAAAGTATAAAACATCTAGTTCAACCAATCACACTCCTTTTGAAACCCTCACAAATCTATCTGGGCCTTCTAACCACCCTTATATATGATTGAGGGGCCTAAATATAGCATCCCGCCTTTTTTATTACATATATTTTTTTTACATTTTAAAAACATAGGATATTTAAAGTCTATTATCTTGGATATTAGGAATAATATACATGAAAACAACATAAAACATTCTTCTAATACATTTATAAGATTTCATCATAAATTCATCCAATGTGCAATTACTTCATCTCATAACATGAAGACATATATCAAAGGAAAGGGTGAGAATAAGGCCTAGTAAGGAAAACAAGTGAGGCATATAATAGAAATAATAACATAAATTATAACTTGAAATTGTGGGAACATCATTTAATTTTGACATTCATGAACATATCACCACGATCCATCCCCAAGGTGTCATAAAAATTCCCAAGGTTATTCACCAAGGTATCGTAAAACCTTTCATCACTAGAGATTAAATTATTTAAACAATGCATTGAATCACTATTATGGTGAACCCTTAATATGTATTTATTTTCAGGTGATATACAAAGTTCATAAAAAACATTTCATAAATAACCCAAAAAGAATAAAAGAAATGGGTTTCAATTCAAAATCTTAATGTTTTAAAAGTTCTTAAAAACTTGATCATTATATCATTTGTAAGCCATGGAAAAGGAATGAGGGTTTCATGTATGTCAATTATAGAATAAAATATATCATTTTTATGTATTTATGAATACCCCTAGAAATAAAATAGGTTTGGGTATTCATATAAATAAAATAAGAGAATTTTTTGAGAGAGAGAGAGATTTTGAGATGAAATTTCTATAGCATAACAACTATATAACATGGTTTTAAAAAACATTAAAAATAGATGGGATAAGGGTCATCCCTTCATAAATAACTCATAATATTTTATAGGTATATAATACAATTTAAATAAGATAATGGTATGGATTTTTGAATGACATACCACATGAAAAGGAATCTTGAAAGAAAAGTGAAGATGTGATTTCTTTTACCAAAATTTGATAGCCTATTTACGTCACTTAAAAATTCAGAAAATCAGTTGATGAGCGCGGAAAGGGTCTCTCAACATTTGGACAAAAAATGGACAGAAATATGGATATATAGGTACATACCCCCACATAATAAAATGTAAACTAGAAGACATAACATATAGGAAGTCATGACAAAATGATGAGGGTGAAATGTTCCCTAACCTTGAGTAGTAACTTCAAAATATTGAATATTGGGACCTTGGGGGGGCTTGAGGGAAACTTGGGAGGACTTATTGGGGGGTAAAAATACTATATCTTCCTTGAGGAATAATTTAGAATTAAACTAATGAAGTAATGGGATGGTATTTATAGAAAAAGTGAGGGAATATTTTATTAATTTCCAAGGGACACCTCATCAGTGGTATTTTCAAAACCATGGACTTTCCCATGTTATTTTTCCATTTTATTGGTCACTTGGGACACCTCTTGACATATATTACTATAAATAAGTCAACCAGAATTATTAAATCATTACTACATCATTAATGATGTGAATAAACACACCGAAACTCAAAACTGTATTTTTACTATTCACCAAAAAACAAAACATTTTATTAAAATCTCATACATTCACCCTAACCTAATATTGATGCTATGAATTTAAAAATGAACTCCATTTTATGAAAATAATTTTACAATTATGAGATATTTAATTTTAAGTAAAAACACTATTTACCCCAAAAAAATACTAATGCTTAACTAATAATTTATGAAACAGTTATTTACTTATGATATTATATCAAATTATCATTCAAGATGACTAAATTATACTTATACTTAATCAAGTGAGGTTTCTTATTCCATTTTTCATATTACTAATCATAAGGGTAATATTATTATTGATAATTTACTATTCACCAAAAAATAAGTTGATCATATAAGAATATAAATATCTTAATGATCACAACTATAGAAGACCATTTTTTGAAAATAATTTCACATTATTAATTATTTAAGGTAAAAAATTATTAAAATACCTTTTTACAATATTCAATAATAATATTGAACTTTTATAAATTCATCCTATATTTATCTTGAAATATGAAATTCTCAAATTTTTCCATAATAAGAAATAACAATTTTATTTATACAAATGGATTACACAAAGTAACTAGGGCCTCGTTACATAGACCCTTATAACACCTGCATAGAACCTAAGAGTAAGGTGTTTAATGGTGATAGAATCTTGAGGCGGCTCGGACAACGTTGCCTGAGTGGTGATTTCTATCAGCTCGAACTTATCTCGTAGGCGATTTTGCTGAAGCTTCACATGTTGAAACTCATCGTGGGATTGGTCTAGAGAAAAGCATAGGATGAAACCTCCTTTCTAAACTCTGACAAATGGGATTCGTATGGCCCGAGTCTACTAGATGAGGCCATCGATTCCTCTTTCTGTATTAATTAACCACTATCACTTGTATTTTTAAACCATAATCAGAACCATTAGATTATTGTTTCCAATGGTCATATAATATTTGAAACTCAAAGGTGTCATTTTAATTATACTCAATTCATTAATTAAAGGAAATAGTTTTGTTGGCTATAAAATAACATAACACACAAATTTATGAAACAAATATTATTAAAAATTTTGAGTCATTACATTCATTCCCCCTTATGAAATTTCTTCCTTGAAATTTTAACTCATACCCTATGAAGAGAAAAGGTGGGGGTACTTCTAAATCATAGACTCCTCTGGTTCCCATGAGGCTTCTTCACATTTGTGCTTCCTCCACAACACCTTAACAAGGTGGGTAGTCTTGTTGTGTAGAACCTTCTCCCTACGATCCAAGATCTTCATCGACTGCTCCTCATAATAGAGGTCATGATCCAGTTGTACCACCTTTGGATTTAGTACATGTGAAGGGTTAGGTATGTACTTCCTCAAGAGGTAAATGTGTAATACATCATGATCTTGTGCTAGATTTGGAGGAAGTGCTAGCCGATAGGCAACTGCTCCCACGCGATCAAGGATTTCATTTGGGCCAATGTACCTTAGGTTGAGCATCCCTTTCTTCTCAAACCTTATGACTCTCATCCAAGGTGAAATTCAATGAAATACATTGTCACCAACATGAAACTCTAAGTCCCTTCGATGGTTGTCATCATAGGTCTTTTTCCGACTCTGAGTAGCCTTAATGTGTTCATAGATGGCATGAACCTTTTATGTCATCTCTTGCACAAGATCATACCCAATGAGCTTTCTATCACAGCTTCATCCCAACAAGAAGGTTTTCTAAATCGCTTCCCATATAGAGCTTCATAGGGTTTCATTTGAATGCTCGAGTAGAAGCTTTTGTTGTAAGAGAACTCGACTAATGGGAGATGTTGACCTCATCCACCTTTAAATTACATTGTGCATGTTCTCAGCATGTACTCGAGTGTCTGAATAGTCCTTTAAGATTGGCCATCAGTTTGGGGTGATAGGTTGTTCTGAAATTCAATTCATTGCTTAGAGCATGTTGAAGACTTCTCATGAATATTGATGTGAACCTTAGATCACAGTCAGATACGACAAAAATTGGAACTCCGTTATGTATTACTACTTCCTTCACGTAAATCTTGGCATCTTGATCAAGAGATAAATCTTTACGAATAGAGATAAAATTGGTAGTCATGGTGAGACAGTCCAAAATAACCCATATTGCATTGTTTCCTTTGGATTTTTTTAGACGACTACTGAAAAGTACATAGTAATATTGTCCCACCTCTACGATGGTATGGGTAGTGGTTGTAATACCCCTTTAGGAAGTTGTCACTCGGCCTTCACTTGCTGACATGCTAGGATCCTTGAAGTGTAGTTAGCAATCTCCTTTTTCATATTATCCCACCAATAATGATCATGAAGGTCTCTATACATTTTTGTACATCCAGGATGTATAGAGAATGTAGAGTTATGAGCTTCATCTATCCGATCCTTCTTTATTTCTTAAATAGATGGAACACATATTCATGTATGAAATTTTAGTACACATTCTTGATCAACATATAACATAGGAAACTTCCCATCCTTCACAGCCTCAATCTTCTTTTATAAGAAAGAATCTTCTTTCTGAAATTTCTTGACATTCTCTAGTAATGACGGTTGAGAAATCATTTGGTTTAGGGTTGATGATGTACCTTCCCTTATAATTCTCATATCAAGTATTACTAGGTCATTGATCAAAGGATCTCTTTGAATCCTCATCATGGAAAAAACAACTAGGTCTTTCTTATATAATGCATCTGTGACTTTGTTTGCTCTTATGGGATGATAATGAATTGAAAAATCATAGTCTTTAAAAAGTTCCAACCATATCCTTTTTCTCATGTTTAATTCCATTTGTGGGAAAATATACTTCAAACATCGATGGTCTGTGTATATATCACATTTCACCCCATAAAGATAGTGACTCTATATCTTTAGAGAAAAAATGACCGCAACCAGCTCCAGATCATGCGTAGGATAGTTATGCTCATGATTCTTCAACTGGAGGGATGCATAAGTAACGATTTTTTCATTTTTCATGAGTATGCACCCAATACCTTTCCGAGATGCATCACTAAAAATAATGAATCCTTATCCACTTGAGGGAAGATTTAACACAGTTTCAGTAACCAATATCTTATTTATATCTTGGAAACATTAATCGCACTTCGTTGTGCAGATGAACTTGAACCCTTTTCGAGTAAACATAGTAAATGGATCATAAATTCATGAAAAGTTTTTCAAAACCCCCCTATAATATCCAAATAATCCAAGGAAACTACGAATCTCAATTATTATTGTAGGTTGGGGTCAATCCTCTGCAACCTTTGTCTTTGCAGGATCAACTGTGATTCCTTTATTGGTTACAATGTTCCCCAAGAAAGAAACTTGTTGTAACCAAAATTCACATTTGCTGAACTTTCCAAAAATCCTCTCCTTCCGTAGTGTTTTAAAAATAACCCATATATGATCCTCATTCTCCTCATGACTTTTGGAATATATCAATATATCATCATTAAAAACTACCACAAAGTTATCAAGGTAGTCCTTAAATACTCTATTCATAAAATCCATAAAAATAGCATGTGCATTAGTCAGTCTGAAGGTAATAAAAAAAAACTCATAATGCCCATATCTTGATTGGAAGGTAGTTTTTGTAATATATTCTTTCTTCACCCTCAATTGATGATAACCAAAACGAAGATCAATCTTAGAGTAGAATTGAGCCCCAAATAGTCGGTCAAATAAGTCATCAATTCTTAGAAGATGGTATTTTTTCATCATTGTGATCTCGTTTAGTTCTCTATAATCAATACATAGCAACATTGATCCATCCTTATTGTTCACAAAGATAACATGTGTTCCACAAGGAGACACACTCGGTTGGATAAACTCATTCTCCAAAAGATCTTAGAGTTGTTTCTTTAATTCACCCAGCTCCACATTTTGCATTCTATACAGCGTCTTTGAAATCAAGTGATATATAGGTATGAGTTCAATGGATAACTCTACCTCTCTTTTTGGGAGAGGTCTTCGTAACTCCTTAGTAAATACATCAATGTATTCATGGATGATGGGGACATTTTCTATCATTATACTATAACTTCCTTCTTCTTCTTCACCGATCAACTCCATAAAGAAGGATATATGATGTTGTTATAGACAAAGATCGGGTTGAGATATCTCTCCATGGAAGATAAATGTTTGTTTCCCATTCAAGACTACTGATATTACATTGCTTCTACATTTGATATAAAGATTATACTTTGAGAGTCAGACCATCCCTAGTATAATGTCAAATTTTAGCAGGGGAATTACTACTATATTTTCGATAATATTGTGCTCACTAAAGTAAATAATAGAGTTTCTAAACAATGATGATGCTTGGAAAATCCAACAAGGAGTCTTGACTAATAACTCTACTTTTAGAAAATCGGGGATGATTCTCAATTCCTTGAAAACTACGAGTAAATAAAGGAATGCATAAAACCTGAATCAAACAATGTACTTGCTAGATTTTCAAGAAAGATAAGAGTACCTACCACCACATCATTCTAAGTTTCAACATCAGTTGTTGTGATACCAAAGAACGACCTTTCTCCCTTGGCCATTGCTGGGGCTGATGGTGGTTCCCCTCCATTGCCCTCAGATTTGGATAGTGATTGGCCAAGTGTCCAAGTTGTACACACTTATAGCATTGGACATCAGGTAGGGCATGCACTATATTCCCTTTTTTGTTAGTGTTGGGAAGTTGAGGCTTCACCTCACTACGACAATTCAACGCAATATGGACATCTTTTCCACACATATAGCACTTCCCCCTCCCGAGCAATAAGTTTCCAGAATAATATTTCCCACATTTATTACATGTGGGATATTGTACTTGATCGCCTCCACATCCCTAATCAAATTTCCTCTATAATCTTGGCTCCATCGATATTTTCTTATCATTGGATTTATGATACCACTGCGTCTCACCAAACTTTAGTTCGACTTTCATCGAACTCCGCATGATCTCCCCATAGCTGTCATAGTCTCGGTTGTCTAGATTCTTTTTCATATGAGATCATAGTCCACCAAATAATCTATCAACCTTTTTATTAGGATCCATGAAAATTTTTGAGGGGTAACGAGAATGTCTCGTGATGTTCATATCGTAGTTTCCAACATATTCATTCTCCTTATGCTTCATCTCGAGAAACTCCTTCCCCATTTTTGTTCTCATAGAATGAGGGAAATACTTATTGAAGAAGACCAATTTGAACTCTTCCCACTCCATAGCTTTAACCTCCACTCTGGGCCTCATGTTTTTAATCAGTTCTCACCACTGATCATCTTCCCCCTTTAAACGGTAAACAGCCAGGGTGGACTTCTTTGGTTATGAACAGCGGAGCACAGAAAAGATCTTCTCGATAGAGCCGATCCACTATTCATAATTAATGGGTTTATAGATCCAGTGAAGGTTGGTGGTTGTTGCTGCATAAAGGAATCAATAGAATGTTGTTCTATTCACTGTGTGATTGGTCTCTCAGATTGATTGAAGTTATTTCCCATAAATTGAGTCAGTTGATTCGTCATTCTTATGAAAGTTTCCATTCCAACTTCCATCGAAGGGTCGTCAGTGCATGGTCCATTGCGGTCACCATTTGCATAGTTCCATCTATTTCCCACCATTTTCAAAAAGAATAAAACCATAGTTTAAAGATTATTTCATTTATGAATCTTTTAATTATAAATGATTCTTATGTCTTATAACTTCATGCTTAAACAATTACATTTATCTATAAATCCTTCATAATGATTCATAAAAATATTGTGATTAACCAAACATATCTCCCTAGAGTGTCAAACCAGGAGTGTAGAAAAACATGTTATCGTGAACCAGGATACCCTAGGTCAAGCCCAAAACTCTTTGTCGGAGTTTTCACTACTATGTACATCTGTGCAAGAGCCACATCCACTTGTTCGTATCCAGACATGGATTTATTTTTTCAGAAACCACTTACTTAATATTTCACCAAAATACCAGGAAGGTTTCCTATATTTAAAATTTTTAATAGGGTTATTCCTAAAATTTTCATATCCTAATTTCCACAAATAACTAAACTATACTTTGATACCAACTATAGCATCCCTCCTTTTCTATAGGGTTCTTCCTAAAATTTTCATATCCTAGTATCGTGGAAATCATGAACTATGTACATGAAAAAAAAACATAAAAAATTCTTCTAATCCACTCGTAAGGCTTCATCATATGTTCATCCTATGTACAATTACTACATCTTATAACCTGGTGACATAAATCAAAGAAAAGGGTGAGGAGAATGCCCAATAATGAAAACAAGTTAAACAGTTTACATGCGATCTTGAGCGATATCAATAAGAACATGAGGGATATCATAAAAAATGATAATGAGGAATATCATATCAATAATAACATGAATCATAACTTGAAAATTTGGCTAAAACATTTCATTTAGACATTCATGAACATATCACCAAGGTCCATCCCCAAGGTGTCATAAATATTACCAAGGTTAATCACCAAGGCATCATAAAACTTGTCATCTCTGGAGATTAAATTCTTTACTAAATGCATTTGAGTGCTATCAAGGAGCACCCTCAACATGTATTTATTTTCATGTGAGTCACTTAGATCATAATCAAAAATTTCATAAATAACCCAAAAAAAATAAAAAAATGGGTTTCATTTCAAAATCCTGGCGTTTTAAAAGTACTTAAAAACATGATCGTTATGTCATTTATAACCCATGGAAAAGGAATGAGGGTTTTATGTATGTAGATTCCAAAATTAAATGTATAATTTTTATGTATTTATGAATACCAATAGAAACCAAATATGTTCTGTTATTCATATAAATAAAATAAAATAATTTCTTGAGAAAGAGAGAGAGACTTTGAGGTGAAATTTCTACAGCAAAATAGCTGTATAACATGGTTTTATAAATTTTAAAAAGTAAGGCTAAAAGGGTCAAACACTCACAAATAACTCATAATATAGTATAGGGAAAAAATTAAGTTTAAATAAGATCATGGTATGGATGTTTTGATCACATAGCACATGAAAATGAATCATGAAAGAAAAGAGAAGATGTGATTTCTTTTACGAAAATTTTGCAGCCTAACGGTATCACTTAAAAATTCATAAAATCAAATGATGAGAGCGGAAAGGGTCTCTCATTATTTGTAAATAAAATGGATAGAAATAAGGATATAGAAGAACATACCGCCACATAATAAAATGGAAACTAGAATACATAACATAAAGGAAGTCGTGACTAAAAGAGGAGGGTAAAAGGTTCCCTTACCTTCAACAGTAACTTAAAAATATTGAAGGTTGGGACCTTGGGGGGAATGAGGGAACCTTGGGAGGACTCCTTGGGAGGTAAGAAGACCAAATAATCGTTTATAATGAATTTGGAATGACATTAATGAAGTAATGAGTTACTGTTTATTGAAAAAGTGATAGAATGTTTTATTAATTTTGAAGGGACACCTCATCAGTGGTATTTGCAAAACCATGGGTTTTCCCAAGGTATTTGACCATGGTATTGGTCACTTGGGACAAATCATAACATATCTTCCTATAAAAAAGTCAACCAGAATTATTATATGATGATTACATCATTAATGATGTCAGTAAACACAGCGAAACTCAAAATTGTATTTTTACAATTCAACAAAAAAGAAAACATTTTATAAAAATATCATAAACTCACCCAAACCTAATAACGATCCTCTGAATTAAAAAATGAACTCCATTTTATGAAAATAAAATTTTAATTATGTAATATTTAATTTTTAAGTAAAAACAATATTTACCCGAAAAAATACTTATAATTAACTAATAATTTCTGAAACAGTTACTTACTTATGCTATTATATCACATTAGCATTCAAGATGCCTAAATTATATTTATACATAATTAAATGAGGTTACTTATTCCATTCGGAACATTACCATTCATAAGGGTAATATTATTATTTATAATTTACTATTCACCAAAAATTATGTTGGCCTGATTAGAATCTAAATTTCATACTAATCACAACTGTAGAAGACCATTTTTTGTAAATAATTTCACATTATTAATTATTTAAAGTAAAAAAAATTAAAATACCCTTTTTTTCAATATTCATCAAAAATATGGAACTTCTATATATTTATCCTCTATTTATCTTGATATTTGAAATTCACAAATTTTACCATAATAATAAATAACAATTTTATTTATAAGAAAGGATTACACAAGGTAACTAAAGTCTCGTTACATATCCCCTTAAAACATCTATATAGGACCTAAGAGTAAGGTGTGCAATAGTGATAGAATCTTGGGGAGGCTCGGAAAACATTTCTTAAGTGGTGATCTCTATCAGCTTGAACTTCTTCTATAGGCGATTCCTTTCAAACTTCGCATGTTGAAGCTCATCTTGGGCTTGGTCCAGAGATAAGTCTTGTGATACAACCAACTTCTTAAGCTTTGACGGATGGGATTCATATGGCCCGAGTCTATTAGATGAGGTCATCAACTCCTCTTTCTATATTAATTAACGATAATCACTCGTATTTATAAACAATAATCATAACGTACAGAATATAGCTTCCTAAGGTCATATTATAGTCAAAACCCAACTATTTCATTTTAATTATACTCACTTAATTAATTAATGTATATAGTTTAATTGAGTATAAAATAAAATAACAAAAAAATTTAGTAAATAAATATTATTCATAAGTATGGGTTATTACACTAAACGATCAAGTTGGACCATCCCATAAAAAACTATGTGGGCCACATGAGTAAATAAATTGAATTCTTAGTTATGTCATGAATCACTGTATGAACCTTCATATAACAATGTGGTTATCACATTAATAGAAAACCCAAATTCTTCATGGAATGACCACTTTCTTTTCATCCAACAACTCCAAAACCGCCTCTTCCATTGTGGTGTTACTATCTTCTCTATGGTGTTGTCATTTTCACCTTCAATTCGAGAGATGCACCTAATTATCATGGCCTAGTCATTGAAGTGGGATTTATTCTTCACACCACAATCTACATCTCCAGAGTGTGACCTCTTTTTTCTCACACTTTAAATTCCTCATCTATACAGCTTACAGTAAGTCTCTTCATTTCACAACGCAATATGTTCTTCTCTCAAAACAATTGTAACATGAAAAATCACAACCTTTGTATTGTGACATGGATTCATGTCATGAAGGTCCAACATTAAAAAATCATCAAACATAACTTCAATCACAATATAAACCCATTGGTTGTGGACAAATTATTTCTATCTTACCACACATTGCGACATGATCAAATACATCTATGGAGTGGATGTTCCTATAGCAGAAAAAACAACACCAAAGCTCTCTCCTCTTAGTTTCAAGGATCTTCTATACTTTTTCGAGAATCCAAGCTAGAATCACCTCACATGAGTCAACATGGTTCATTTGAGTTTCAATGTGATTCATTCATTGAACAATTGTGTTAAGATGCTGACTACAGAAGACAACACCTATCACATCCACTTCAATTCAATAAAATCACCCTTTAGAAAAAACATTTGGTCATTGGGATCCATCATCTCCCGGACTAGTAAACTCCACAAATACTCAAGTCTCAATAATCTTCCCCTATCTTTTTTTATCATCCATCAAATTAAATCAACCAATGGAGCCACTATATTGTTCTCAATTATTAAACATAAATCTCCATTTAAACTTATCAATGATGCATCATTCAATCATTATAAACCTACATGAGAAAAGTTGATGTAGGAGACAGTAAATATTAATAGAAAATAAAATTTTCTACTGGGTTCACTTTCATTCACTTACCAAACAGCCCTTCATCCTTGACTTCTCATTCTTCCTATAACGACCTGAAATTCTAAACTAAGTTACACACCAGACCAAAGAAAAACCCCAACATATTAGAAGAAAATATGGAGGAAATAAGAATCGAAAAACCGAACATCAAAGATCCCGAGAAGTCGGTGTTGAATATATCAATGTCAGGTGTCTTCAAAGAATAATCGAAACAACACAGAAAATCTGAATCTTAGATTGTGTAAGGGGAAAATGAGTAGCTCTATTGTTCTGCAACGCCAACCGATAGAAAGGATGAGCCGAAATCCACCTTTGGGTTGACTCACTGAGATGCTACCAAGAAGAAACCGAGTTGGCGCCCACATTATCTGATGATGAGGTGAGCTATAGACGACAAAACATACCACCAATCGATTTGGTGGAAGAAATTCGAAACTTCAACCAGAATTCAGGTTCACACACCGATTTAGAGAAGATGACCATGCCCTAGCTTTTCTAGGATCAAGCCACAACTATCAAACTAACACTGATGTTTCCTTATTCAATAACTCACCCCTGCACTATTACCCCAATGAAGCTACTGATTGTTCAAATATTTTTATGTGACTCAGGTTCACTAAATGCATTGCACAATTCCAAAAAAAAATTATTTTAAGCTTTCAAGGTGCCCTAGAGTCTAGAAAGAATGAAATTGAATCCTAGCTGAGGGAAAGGCTGAGAAAGGGGAGCATATTTCCCCCAACTTCATCCTACATTTTATTTTTGTTGTATGTATAAATCAAAAAAATACAAAAGTAAATGTGATCATGGGAATAGATCAAATATTCTAACAGTCTCAATCAACAACCTCAACCATTAAACTTGCCACATGGGGATCATCATCAATCCAGATCGCGGGTGGTGCTAGTGTGGAATCCTCAGAAGAAATGAATTCGGTTATGAAATCTGGACTAGGCTCATTTCAATGAAATATTTTTTTTACGTTGAATGTGGCACATGGAGATCATGGAAAAAATTTGGTGCTATGACAGTTTGCTAGCAGAAGAGTATTAGTGTGTGTTATTTTTTTAATATTGGAGATGGATCTGATAAGAAAACAACCCAGAGATCAGAGGAGGCTGAAAATACTGAAGAGTCGAACTGATCAGAGATCCATTAGAGGAGTTGGCACCCTCACTGGTGGAGCATGGGAGGACTTTGAGATCTTATGTTAAGAACATCCTTTCTCTCCTTGTTTCATTAATTTTCATTGCTAAAATGTTTGTTGTGAACTTTATGAATTTTTTTGATAATCTAAGACATATTATTGGCTGAAAAGAAAATAGAATAATGAGATTATGTTGGTTATTAATATAATTTCAACTATTTTCATTGTATTGTTGGATCCTACCGTTATCTTTGTTCTTCCATTAGTGAACATTTTTGAAATGTCGGAAACCAATGAACATTATTCCGGATTTCAATTTTGTAACAACTTGGTCATCTATAAATCCTTCTGGGAAGAGGAATGCTCATCAAGGTAATCTCATTAGGATTAAATGAGAAAATTATCTTAGTGTATCATCATTCTATAGATTGGTGGATGCACAACCACAAAACTGTGTTTCCACAGTGCCACCTTTTAATAGTGCTAAAAAAATCACAGATAAAGGGGGGTCTTTATTAGTGCTAAAATAAAGCGCTGATAAAGTGCACTTTTAATAGAGCTTAAAAAAGAACTGTTTAACGTGACCCATTATCAGCGCTTTTTTTAGCACTGATAAAGCCTACACTTTATCTGTTCTTTTTTTAGTGCTGTTAAAATAGACCTTTTATCAACACTATTTTTAGTAGTGCTTCAAAAAAATCTTGAAAAATTATATATTGTTATATATGTATATTTATATTGATATAAATATAATATATATTTTTTAAATATGTTTTAGATAATTATAAATCGACTATTACATTTAAATATATAGAAAATTTAGTGAAAATTACATTAAAATATTTTTAAAAATATTAATAACTAATAATTTTCTAATTATCATCGATTAATTATAATTTAATAACAATTTTATGACACAAAAAATAAATAAATAAATAAATGATCTAAAATAAGTTGAAAATGTAACTCAAACAGGAAACGGTGATAACTTTTAATCCTAGTGTCTGTATGAGCTCTACAGCATATCAAATAAAATCTTGCGACGTGATCTACGTGCTAGTGGCCGAAAAGAACCTTGGATCACATTTTTCAAGTCCCAAAAAGGTCTAGATGGCCTCCAAAAATGTGTTTTCAGTCGGGATACCCCGATTTTTTAACATTCAAACTTGTATATCTTCTGATCCGGATGTCTACTAGGCCTGTACCACATATCATATGAAATATAGTCTTATATTAATATACGAATATATATATATATATATTAATATCTGAATAAATATATATGTATTAATATAAGTAAATATATTTATATTAATATGAATCTATATTAATATACGAATAAATATAACTATATACATAAATAAAAATAAATTTATATTAATATACCATTAAATATATCTATATTAATATATGAATAAATATATAAATATATATTAATATAACTAAATATATTTATATTAATATGAATCTCTATTAATATATGAATAAATATAACTATATATATATCATTAAATAGAGAAAAAACGAAATGGCTTCGTGGTAATGGTGCAGACTCGAAAAGGGGGAGGTCGCGGTTTCATGTTTGGGTGGATACAAGGAGGGGCGCGCAGGCATGTGGGGGACGGTGCGGGTAAGGGCAACGCACCGGAGAGTGCAAGGGGGTCCGCCTATCGCTGATCAGGGGGGGTCGGACATTGTTAAAAGATCCCGCCTGATTATATATTCTTTTTAACTTGTTTTTTACTTTTATCAGTGCTTAATAAAGCGCTGATAAAAGGCGTTATTTATCAGCGCTAAAAAAAGCACCGATAAACGACATTTTTATCAGTGCTTATTTTTGGTGCCCATAAAAAAACCCCTTTTATGAGTGCTTTTTTTAGCATTGACAAAAGAGGCCTTTATCAGCACTTTTTCGAGCGCTGATAAAAGGGACCCTCCCTTTATCTTCGACTTGATTAACATCACTTTTTTAGCACGGTTAATCCCCTTTTCTAGTGATGATAAAATCCATATTTGTAGTAGTGATGTTTGTAAAGTCCCCGACCTGGGTGCCACTAAATCAGTGCCCCAAGCCAGGTCGTCACATTACCTCGAGTGTGCCTCTCTCTATGCTAGAAGTTGCTGACTAACTGTGAGTGTCTAGACAAGTCACATGGGTAGATTATACCCTATTACTAGAGTAAGCCACAACAAAAAAAATATAAACTATGAAGATAACATGATCTAATAAATGAAACAAGCATAAATAACCATTTCCCAACACAGTAAAAACCTCAACTGAGAGTATATATGTTATGTCATGCTACAGTGCCAAGTGAAGAAAAACACAAAATAAAGACATACAGTGGAACTGTAACACCCCATGTTATTATGGACCAATTTTTTTCTTTTTTTTTTCCTTCGAATAAATTGAAATTGTCATTTATATCTTGCAATGAACTAATTTAAACATTCCTTTCACACTAAACCAACTTGTCGTATGCTACACGCAACACAGAGTTTACATACGATACACACAACACTGAGTATAGATTTTTTTCAATGTATAAAATAACTACGTTTGGATTATGTTATACACAAACCCAAATTAAGCATTCACTACACACAACAATAACATCTATTGTGTTACACGAAATAGTAATGTTCGTCGATATCTTGCATTGTACGCAATACCGAGTTTCAATAAACAGCGATATATAATTAAAATATTATAATTTAATGGGATGTAAACAAGCCGTTATGAATAGTATTAACCACATTTTTAATTTTATACAACATTAACATTAATCTTATGTATTTTTTAGACATGATATAATAACAAATTCATTTTTTCGGATGAAAAAAATAATGTTTAAAAAAATGCAGTTTTGCCCCCTTTTGATGGCGCACCAATTTCAAATCTAGTTTTTAACACTTTTATATATTCTATTTGAAAAAATAAATTTCTTCTTTGGAATCGGGACATCAAAATTTACTTTGGTAGATTTTTTGTTATTTTTATACTAAAATTCATATTTTAATGAATAGTGAAAAATACTGTATTTTAATTCCAAACTGTCATTTTATCTAATTTATTTATATAGATAGATTGTCTTTTTAATTGGTTTGAAAAATTTAATTGGATTATGTTTTTATAATTTAATCCAATTTTGGTCATTGGAAGTAATTTCACATATAAATTGGACATATTAATCTTTTGATATTTTTTACTTCTTAGAAACTCGTTTTCTAGTTTTGACAACGGGAATTAATTTTAAATTAATTTATATCAATTTTTTGTTTTGAATTTAGAAAAAATGTTTCCATATTTATAATCATAAAGTCCAAGTTATGTAAAAAGGATCCTTTTATTTTTTAACATTATGAATAGTAACTTCAGTAATTATTTTTATTTACCATGGTTAAAGGGTGAATTAGGTAAATAAGGTTAAAAAATAATATTATAATAATATAAACTACCCCAACACGTGTAATAATCCAATTGGACATGTCATGGGTGACCTAAAAATCTTTAGGCTGAAATTTTGGCATTTGAGAACCACTTGGGTGTGAAAATGACATGTTATAATAATTATTTTAAAGTAAAGAGAAATATAACATAAACATATATCTTTTTACTAAAACAATTTTAAGGTGGGCTTATATCATTTATATTTTTGACTATAAATATTAATTAGAAATCTAATAATATTGATAAAATCATGGTATTTTATTTGTAAATTTTAGACATTAAATAAACACGTTTATTTATGACATAATGATGATGCAATGATTACCTTATTTATGAGATATTCAAATAAATGAAATTATAAATATTATAATAAATTTAATTTGAACATTTTGATGCCACAAAACAAATTTGGATGAAATTGACATGTGGGGGATGAGTTAATGCCTTTGTTTAAAATTAATCATGTTGTTATGACTTTAACAAAAATTAATTACTAAATAGTGTCAAAATTAATATAAATGAGTTTAAAAAAAATTCTATTTTATTAAATTATATAATTGTCCTAAAAATCTAATATTCTTCCAAATAACATATATAATCTTTAAAATTTAATTAATGATCCAATTTTGGTTCGCTTTTATAGCATCCTGCGTATATATTACATAACATTTCATTACATTTTACAAACAGAGGATCTTTAAAGTCTAGTGTCCTGGAAATCAGGAACATAAAACATGAGAAAAATATAAAATATTCTTATAAACCACTTGTAAGGATTTATCATAGATTCATCCTATGTACATTTACAACATCTCATATCTTGGTGACAGACATCAAAGGAAAGGGTGAGTAGAAGGCTCAGTAAGGGTAAACAAGGGAGTCAATGTAATTGTGATATCAATAAGAACTTGAATAAAAACATGAAGAAATGAGCAATGGAAGAATAGGAATATCCTATAGAAAAGAACTTGAAACATAGCTTGAATATGTGGCTACAAAATTTCATTTATACATTCCTGAACATATCACCAATGTCTATCCCCAAGGTGTCATAAAAATGACCTAGGTTATTCACCAAGGTATCATGAAACTTGTCATTTATTGAGATTAAATCTTTACCCAATGCATTGGAGCGCAATAAGGGCGCACCATTAAAATTTATTTAATTTCATGTGATCCACATAGATCATAATTAATCATTTCATAAATAACCCGAATAGATTCAATGAAATGGGTATCATGTCAAAATCGTAACGTTTAAAAAGATCTTAAAAATGCGATCATTATGTCCTCTATAACCCATGGAAAGGGAGTGAGGGATATATATATATATGCCAATTTCAGAATCAAATAGATCATATTTATATATTTATGAAAACCCAAAGAAACTAAATAGGTCTGGGTATTCCCATAAATAAAACCAATGTATTTCTAGAGAGAAAGAGATAGAAATTTTCAGGCAAAATTTCCGCAGCATAACGGCTATATAACAAGGTTTTAGAAAACAATGAAAATAGAGGGTACAAGAGTAACCCACTAATAAATAAATTATAACACATTATAAATACAGGATTAAATGGAGATAAGAACATGTTATTTTAATTTGAATGACATAACACATGAAAAGGAAACATGAAAGGAAAGAGAAGATGTGATTCCTTTTACGAAACATTCAGCAGCCTAACGACGTCACATAAAAATTCTGAAAACAAATTGATGAGGGAGGAAAGGGTCTCAAAACAATTAGACATGAAATGGGCAGTAATTAGAACATATAAGAACATATTATCAACAACAATAGATGAAAACTAGAATTCATAACATTAAAGAAGTCATGGCTTAAAAGAGTAGGGTGAAAGGATCCCTTACCTTGAAGAGTATCTTCGAAATATTGAAGGTCGGGACCTTGGAAGGCTTGAGGGAACCTTTGGAGGACTTCATGGGAGGTAAAGAGATCATAAATTCATTGGTGAGGATTTGAAATTTAAATTAATGAGGGAATGTCTTGGTATTTATAGGAGAAGTGAGGTGACAAAGCATTAATTGCCAAGGGACACCTCATCAGTGGTATTGGAAAAACCATGGGCTTTCCCCTGGTATTTTCACGTGTTATTGGCCACTTGGGACACCTCATACCATATATTACTATTCATAAGTATACCATTGTTATTAAATAATTATTACATTCTTAATGATGTCATTAAACACCTGAAACTCAAAAACTGTATTTTCACTATTCACCGAAAATTCAACTTTCTCAGAAAAATCCCAAAATTTTCCCTTAACCAAATATCAATGATCATATTTCAAAAATAAAATCCATTTTATAAAAATAATTTTCTAAATATTTTTAATTTAATTTTCAAATAAAAACACTATTCACTGAAAATTCAACTATTTCAGAAAAATTCCAAAAATTCACCTTAACCAAATATCGATGCTATGATTTCAAAAATGAAAATAATTTTATGAAAATAATTTTCTAAATATTTTTAATTTAATTTTTAAATAAAAAATACTATTTAACTTAAAAAACTAATACTTAACCAATAATATTTGAAACAGTTATTTACCATCTTTATTGAATCACTTTACTTAATCAAGGTGCTTAAATTATATTAATACTTGCTTTAAGTGTTATTTCTAATCCATTTGGTCACATGACTAATCCTAAGAATAAAATCACTATTTATAATTTACTATTCAGAAAAAATTAAGTTGATCTTAATAGATTTTAAATTTCTTACTGAACACATTTCCAGAAGACCATTTTTTTAAAATCATTACACATCATTAATTATTTAATGTTTTCATAAATATTTTGAAATAACTTTTTCTATAATTCATCAACAATATGAATACTATATTTATCCAGACATTTAAAAATTAAAAAAATTTACCATAAGAATACATCACAATTTTTATTTAAATCAAAGGGTTACACAAAGGCAGTTACGGTCTCATTACATAACCCCTAATTATACCAGCATAAGGCCTAAGAGTAAGGTGTGCTGGGGTGATAGATTCTTGGGGCAGCTCAGCCAACATTTTCCAAGTAGTGATTTATATTAGCTTGAACTTCTCATGAAGGCGATTCCATTCCATCTTCACACGATGAAGTTCGTCTTGGGTTTGGTCCAGAGCAATGCCCAAAGGTGCTACCACTTTCCCGAGTTCCGTCAGATGGGCTTCAATCGGCCTGAGACTACATGATGGGGCCATAGAATCTTATTTTATATTAGTTAATTATGATCACTTTTATTTATAGAAAATAAATGAAACATTTAGTTTCACATAGTCTTATTGACCAACAGTCATATAACAATCGAAACCCAACGGTCTTATTTTAATTATTATCATTTTATAAAATGAAATAGTTTTGTGAGTATAAAATAAAATAACACAAAAAGTTAGGAAATAAAATTTATTCAAGATTTTTGGTCGTTACAGCTTGAGATTTTATAGTAACTATAGTAACCATATATTATGAAAAAGAAGAATACATTGTAAGAGTTAATGTTTTTAACTAAGGGTTAAAGCTACCAGGTAAGGTATATTTATTGATGTAAACTTGTCTAAAACCTATTGGTTGAGATTATTTTGACCCATCCTCATCTTATCCTTCAAATATATCACTTTCGAACTATTAGAATTAGAAAATAAATTTATAATAAAAATATATTTCAATGCTATCCTAAAGTGCCCCTCCACCCTCTTATAAAAGGACACCTCCTCTACCCACTTACTCACACCTTTAAAGCCCCTTCGACCACCCAAATTCTACTAAAATAATCTGCCAACATCCCTCCCTTTCTCTTAGAGGCCACACTTTGGGCAGAAATACATCCTAGAGAGACATTTTGTGCAAATCAAAAGGAGATACTCAAAAAATAGGTAATTATTTTAATGCCTCTTTCAAAATTCTTTTAATATTCCACTTCATCTTCTTGTAGTGTTCCCATTATAATGTAAAAAATCAGGTACCTTATACATTATGAGATGATATTATAATTATGAAACAACCTTCTACCTCATTCTATCCATCCTACGAAGGACAATATCAGCATGCATGCGTACGTATGACTTACCATCTCCATGCTGTGGTGTAATTTTTTATTCAACAATAATTAATTTGGATGGGTATAATGATGAGTATAATGGATTTAAATAATTAATATAGTATTATAATTATTCTGTATAATCAATGTACTATCCAATTCCATACCATTTAACCATTAAGTGGATGATATTGTCACTCGTGCATACATACAACCTACCGTCTCTATAACGCAATGAGAATCATTTTCCGCGTTAACTATTAAAGAATGATTATAAAGTATATATAATAAATAACCATTAAAAATATGACATAATAATTATACTCGATTTATCTATATATTTATATGTGTGTCATTTAATTTATTTCATTCAATTCAATAAGGAAACAGAAATAGCGTTTATGCGTACATACGACCTACAGTCTCCTTGAATGGTGAATTTCATTTCATTTATCTATCTATTATATATATTTATATAATAGATATTTATGATATACAAATCATGTTTTACATTATGGATTTTATTAAATTAGGATATATGTAATAAGATCAATAATTACAAGTCAAAACACGTACGATAAATAAAACGATTATTACCCAAAACGTTGCTTTATCATGGGATTGATAATTAAATGTGTAATATAAAGTCATAAGTGAATCATATATCTAATCATAAATATTATTATGGTTCTATAAAAAGTTAATAATATATTTAAACCCACTATACAGGAGTTTCAGACACATATGAACGAAATCAGACCTAAGGTAGGGGATAATTTTGCAATCTCATTATTATCCAATATTGTTTATTAATAAGTATTTACTAAGGTATATTTGTAAGAACCCAAGTTTTCATACGAGGTAATTTTCCTTTTATTTTCAGATTAAATGTCTTGTCATGGCCTTATGAGGATGATTAACCTGATCATGGGTGTTTTGGAGGTGTTTGGGGCTTGTTCGGAGTCCGGAAACGAGTTTTGGGCTGGAAATGACCTGGCGCACGGTTTGCGCATGACATCTGCACGGTTTGTCTAAACTGTGAGAGAGGTCTGAAAAGTGAAGTATTTTGGGTAGAGATCTTCCACACAGTTTGTAGATAGTTAGTCAAATAGTGCGGGGTAACCATGTGAAACGCCCCTCCTAGGCAGTGAGGTGTGCACGGTTTCTACACGGTTTGAGAAACCGTGCGGGTAATCCGTGTGGCCCTACTGTGTTTTTTTTTAATTTTAAATTAAAATCTAATTTATTTTTTAAAACCCAAAGTGGGTTTTATCCTCTATTCACAACATCCCCTCCCAGAGCACTCATTTGGCACCTTACATAGGCTTTGACCCAATTCTTCTGTCCGATCTCTATTTTGATCATCGATCGTTCCTATGGATCTGTATCTATAAGCACCACATTCCTTTTAAGCCATTCTTGATTCCTTGGAAAAACGAATGCGCTATTTGAATTTAGGCTCATATGCCCTAATATTCGGTTCTTCATCTATTCTTCAGATTTATACCAAACCAAGATGAATCAAGACTCGATACTCGATGAGTTGTCTACGACCGAGGTGAGGTAGGTGTTTTATACCATCTTCTGACTTTCATTTGGTGTTTTACAGCATTCGTCCATTAAACCATCTGTAGGACTTCCCAGAGAGGTCTCATCATTGAGAGATTATCTTTTAGTAGCTATACATAGACCTAGTAAGGTTGACTATAGGTTCTCTTTATGTCTGTTGGCACCCATTACTCGTTTTAAGGCCACCCATGGGGTGTACCTTTAAGATTTAACTTGTTTATGCCTATTTAAACCACCCAAGGGGTGTCTGCATGTGCTTTACTTGTTAGAATAATCCCTTAGATGCCTTGATAGCTTGAACAACTTGTTTACGATATTTTTTTCCTCCTTGGTTAATGAATATCATGTTATGCCTTAACTATATTGATAGTTTGTCACATTAAATGGAAGATATTGGTGGGAATGCGTATATTAAATGATTAATGGCATGTTAAATGGATTATATGGGAGGGTAAGCCCGTATTATTGGTAAATTATGAATGGTTTGCATGAGTGTGTATACCCATGTCTTGTTCTTGTTGATGTGAGTGGGTATACTCACATGTTTATGAAGGTATAATTTCAATGATTGAATGATTGATTGAATGGTTTGATAGATTCCTTGGACTGCTCTCCATGGATTTAGAATGCAGTAGCACATGCCTTGGGTTGAATTTTCCCCTTGGGTCTTGATTCCATGGGATACCTTGGGCCTTGATACTCTTTGGATTTAGATTTCTTGGATGCACGTAGGAAATGCTATTTCATTGCTCCTAGGACCCCAACCAGTGCCTAACTGTGTTTCCACCAGAGATTCCCATTGGACTCAATGGGATTCCTAGAACATGATCCTTAGGTCTAGCCCTTCATGGTCTAGAATTAATTACTTGGATTCCTTGGTCCGTTGACACCTTGGATCCGGACCTTGCAGTCTACACTTCACTATACGACATGGTCGTGGGATACATGACTTCTCTATACAGCATGGATGTGGATTTCATGAAAAAGATGCATGTACGGTGTAGCTGTGTGACTTTATTATTATTTGTTATAGCTACCTTGTTAAGAACTGAATCTCTTTTGTAGGTAGCCTTGAGGGCTGTTTGGTTTCACTTGTTACAGTAGACTTATGTCATGGGCATATACACTTACACATGCTACCACTTATGTAGAATTTATGTTAGAACAATATAGACCTAGGTGGTTGCCTATTGGTATGTTTATCTCACACACTGTTTGGTCCTCCTTGGGGACGCAAATAGATAATATGGTTTCAGGTGATGATTGGGCATAGTACCCTAGTACAAGTTGTTGATTTTGGATTTGGAGTAGGGGAACGTAGGACCAAATTGAGGCTTGCAATGCTGGGATACGTTTTTTGTATTTTATTCTTTTTGGGATACTTGTATTGTACTATATATCCATGTACCTATTTTTCTACATTCTAGATACTTGTACCATCTACATCATTTTTTATACGAGACACTTCTTGTTATTGATATGTATTCTTCTCTTGTCTTACTTTCAGTGGTTGACTGGTTATTTTGCTTTCGCTATTTTTTGCATGTTTGAGTTCCGCTGTGATTCTATGGTAATGATGGAATAGTCTCCCCACCGACTCACCTAGGCCCTCAATACTAGTCGGAAACCTCTGGTATTTGGGGAGATGCGCTTGAGGACATGTGAAGAACCATGATCAGGGCACCGTTTCGAGTGGCATCTGGGTCTAGGAAGTTACAAAGTTGTATCAACTACATTTTTCATGTTTGATTTACTATTTGAAGACATTAAATAGGGATAAGAAGAAAATTTAATTTGGTAATAAACAGCCACCGGGAGTAGCCACCCCACAAACAGGGAAAAACCAAATTTCTACGAATTGAATTCTAATTTTTTGGTTTTTAACTATTATAGTTGATTTGATTTCACCTTTTGGTGGCACACTTGATTTCTGCTATTACTATTGATGCAATTTTGGGTTTTATTTCAGTTTCAACCCAATGAGATGAGGGTGTTCCATCTCCTACATCATATAGAAACTTGTTAGAATCACATTCCATTCATTATGCCATGCTATCTAGGATGCATTAGATATTTCATGTTGTTGTGATAGTTGGTGTGATAATTGTGCTTATTGTTGTGTTAGTGGGGTGTAATAGATAAAGGGTGACGTCATCATTCAATCTATAAGGACTATTGGCCCTTATGAATTGGGATATGATGCACTAATGGAATGTAAATGCTCAAATGAACTTGTTATATCTATGGTTTGAATGGGAACCATGTTTTGGGTTCATGAAGTGTTATGGGACCTCATGGATTCTGGAACTGTTAAACCCTTGGTGAAATTTTATGGGTAACTAAATTTGAACTCGAATAGAAATGGAAACATGAATGGTGAATAGATACTTGACCTAGAATCGGCTTTTGAGTGGGTGAAGTGCATAGTTTCTGGTGGTTTGATGGCAATTCATTATACAATCCTAGATTTAGGAGAAGGTTGTGGGTTTGAATTGGTTGGTATGAGGGTTTTGACTTGTCTAACAATTTTGAAATTTGTGACTTGGTGTTGTTCTTTCATGAGGCAAGCGTTTGGAATTGTAGAGACATTCCACCATGACAACATCCAATGGTACGTCGTGATGAAGATGATGACATTACTTTAGAGAAGATGGGCCACAAGATACCGCTTAATCCTCCTATAGGGAAATCTATGACACTTGAGTCTGTTTTGGACAGAGGTGTTGGGGTATAGTTTTGTGAGGGTTTATTTCTCTATATGCAGACTTTATAGGGAGCACCGTAGCCAGCCTTGACCATGGCTGAGCTGACATGGGTGTTCCAACAGCAACATCCTCTTATGTTTTCAGGGGATGGAAGACCACATGTTGTTGACCTATTTCAAGAGACCATATTAGCAATTTTGAGTATATAAAGATGCCTCTGAAGCGGAGGGTCATGCTCACGACTTACATGCTACATGGAGCAGAAAAGAGCTAGTGTGACATTTTGAACGAGGATGATAGGCTGCATGATATGGGTTGGAATGAATTCCAAACCCGCTTTTATGACTGCTTTTACCCCGTGACTTTGTGTGCAGAGCAGGCTACCAAGTTTATGTGTCTGGAGAAGGGTGCGATGATAGTTATGGAATACATGACATTCTTTACAGAGTTGTAGTTTTTTGCACTGATGTATCTTATTGATGATCAATCAAGGGAGGGGAACTTTAAGGAAGGTCTCAGACATGCTATCAGATCACATTTCCATGTGTTTAGGTTGCCTTCTATCACTAAGATTATGTATCTGATGCTGATTACAGAGTAGAACAAGAAAGAAGATGGGGGTATATAATAGGGGAGTGATGATTCTTTCCCTAGTATCTCTACATCATCAGGAAGGAAGTGCAATTTCGAGGCTTCCCATGATGTGAGTGCTAGTCAGGATGTGGGTTTAGGCATCTTGGTGTTTTACCCTCAGTGTGGTAGGCAAGGCCACATGAAAAATCAGTGTTTCCATGACCTAGTCAAGTGCCGATCCTATGGAAGGATAAGGAACATGTAGCGGTCTTGCAGGACCATCCCTCTATAAGTGAGTGGTAGGGGGTCAGCTCTGACATCGAGTTCAAGAGAAGGTTATTCAGCTCCGCGTTAGGCCAGTAGTTGGAGAAATTTAGTCCGGTCAGGCTAGGGTAGTGGTGGTCATGGCCATGCTATCCAAACACCGAGTTCTCAAAGGCTGTAGGTCAGATCAACTAAGGGTATCCAGACATGGTCACAAGGATATGGTATATGTCAGACTTATGTGGTGCAACAGACCCAAAAAAGACCAGGATCCCAGAACATATATGGTGAGAGTTAAGATCGTAGTAGCTTATACTATTTTATCTTCTCTTTTTGATACTAGTGCCACTCACATTTTTTATCTCTACATGAGGGGTAAAAATTATTGGGCTTGTTGTTTTGCATTCTGAGGGAATTTTGATGCTAGACACACCATTGGGAGTTATAAAAGGTGATGTACATCAATGTATGGAGTGTCCCATTGAGGTTGGTGGGTGACACATCCTATGGAGTTTATATGTACTCGAGAGGATAGGGTTTGACATCATTCGTAGAATAGACTGGATCATTTCTTATCAAGAGTACATTGACTGCTATTGCTGGAGGGTGAATTTCACATCACCAGAGGGTGTAGTGTTTATTCATAAGGGTGAATGGGATTTCTAGGCGAGAAGAGCTAGACCTGAGCATCGGGGGCTTGGTGGGATGACAACCCACATTGTTAGTTTGTTTCTAGATGATCAGGTAGTGGATCAAGATGACTTTCCTCCAGTGGTTGATAACTAAAGGGAATTATTTCCCGTTGAATTTTCTAGTTTACCTCTTGAGAGAAAGGTGGATTTATCCATCGATCTAGTACCAGGAGCTGCGCTGATATCCATTCCTCCACAGAGGATGGATACGACAGAGTTGTAGAATCTCAAGAGGTAGCTAGAAGATTTACATGCAAAGGGGTTTATTAGACCCTGTACATCTCAGTGGGGTTTTCCAATAATATTTTTTAAAAAAGAAGATGGAACTCTTAGGCAATGCATGGATTATTGGAAACTGAACCAGCTGATGGTTAAAACTGATATACCTTTCCACAGATAGATGAACTATTTGACTAACTTCAAGGAGCTGGAGGGTTCTCGAAGATCAACTTGAGGTTAGGATATCACCAAGTTCATTTTCGACCTGCAGATATACCTCGTACATCCTTTGGTAGAAGGTATGGGTTATACGATTATCTGGTTATGTTGTTCGGTCTCACGAATGTGCTAGCAGTTTTCATGGCACTGATGAATAGAGTGTTCCATACTTACATGGATTCATTTGTGGAGGCTTTCATGGATGATATCTTGGTGTATTCCCATAATCGATATGACCATTCCACCCATCTTGAGATCATTTTTAATACAACGAGAGAGCATAATTTATATGCCATGCTCACAACGTTCCACTTTTGGATGGATCAGATTCACTTCCTGGGTGACATCATCTCTCAGATAGGAGTGTTAGTGGACCCAGAGAAGGTGAGAGTTTTAGTTTCCTGGAAAAAACCCAAGAATCTTTTTGATATATAGATTTTCTTGGGGCTAGTGGGCTACTATAGGCATTTTATACAGGGATTCTCTTGCTTAGCAGTTGCATTGATGGGCTTGAATAAGAAGGGTGTGATGTTTTTGTGATTAGAATCTTATGAGACAACCTTTCAGGAGCTGAAAGAGAGGTTGACATCTGCACCAGCCTTGATACTGCCAGAGAAGGTTAAGAGTTACATAGTGTATTGTGACACTTCAGGTATTGTGTTAGGGGAAATGATGAGGCATGGAGATCAAGTCGTGACATACAAGTCTTTAAAGCTGAGGCCTCATAAGAGTAACTACCCTATGCATGATCTCGAGCTACCTGCAATTGTTCACGCATTGTGCTGTTAGAGTCAATATTTACTACGAGAGGATTTTGTGGGGTACATGGACCAAAAAATCACTAAGAATATATTTATGCAGTGTGATCTGAATTTTTGGTAGCGAAAGTGGGTGGATTAATTATAGTACTTTAACTTTGAGCTTGCCTACATTCATGGTAAGGGAAATGCAGTAGGTGATGCACTGAGGAAGAGGACTCAGATACAGGTAGTGTTGTAGGCCAGCAGCAAGTGGTATCTTGTGGTGTTGTTTTCTATGATTCATCTAGAGTTGCACGACAGAAAAAAGTAGACTTTTATTTCATCCTTAGTTGATACCTCTAGCATGATGCATAGAGTTATGATGAGGCATCTATCAGATTCAGAAGGCATAGTTCTACGGGAAGGTGTGCTGGGTGAGGAACCTCCTCCTCGTTAGATGGTAGGTGATGATGAGATATTGTGTATCCATGGATGTGTTTGGGTTGCAGTGGATATACATGAGGATTTGATGTGGGAGTTTCATGATTCATCTTGGGAGGTACATCCCATGGTTACCAAGATGTACCATGACTTTTGACATTAGTATTGGTGGATGGGAATGAAAAGAGAGGTAGCTGGTTTTGTTACTAGCTGTTCCACCTGTCAACATGTGATGGTGAGACATCATTGACTAGATGGGCTTTTACAACAGTTACCTATCAGGGAGTGGAAATTGGATGATGTCACAATGGATTTCGTGACATCTTATCCGAGTTCTCCTCGAGGTAATTATGTTGTGTGGGTTTTCATTGATAGGCTTGCGAAGGTCTCACATTTATTACCGATCAAGAATACCTTCACTGTTGATGATCTTGGAATGTTGTACATCTAAGCAGTGGTAAAGCTTCATGGGGTCCCATGCACTATCATTTCATATAGGTATTCCCACTTTAAGTCTCATTTCTATAAGAGTATTTAGAGGGTGCTCGGTACACAGGTGCTTCTGAGCACAACATACCACCCTCAGACTAATGTCCCATTAGAGTGTATGATACAAGTGCTAGAGCACATGTTGTGAGAATGGGTTCTAGATTTTGATGGCTCTTGGGATAGGCACATTCCCCTAGTCGAGTTTTCTTACAATAATTGTAAGCATGAGACGATACAAATGGAACCTTATGAGGCTTTATATGGTAGGCCATTCTGTTCTCCCATGTGTTGATTAGAGGTAGCAGAGGAATCTTTAGAGGGACTATGTCTCATGCAGGAGACATCTGAGTTTTTCCAGTTGATTCAGAAGTAGATGGTTACTACAAAGTATCATTAGAAATCATACGTCGATCACCACAGATGACCTCTAGATTTTGAGGTCAGGGATCAGGTTTTCTTGCATGTTTCAATGAGGTTGGGACACATGCGGATCAAAAGACACGATAATATTTCACAGAGATATGTCTGGCCATTTTAGATTCTGTAGAGATTCGGGTGAGTTTCCTATCAGTTGATGTCACCTCAAAGGTACCTATCCATTAATGAAATCTTCCATGTATCTCAGTTGTTCCACTATCACTCAGACTCATCTCACATTTTTTCGCCTGAGGAGGATGAGCTTCATGTTGATTTCTCCATTGAGGAGCATCTGATTTGTATTGTTTACAGGAGAAAAATAGTTATTCGAGGCCGGTCAGTTTCTCTAGTATGAGTGCTATGACAACATGATTGTTTGTAAGAAATGAATTGGAAGAGGGAGTCTGACATACATGCTCAGTGGACGGAGTTGTTCTCAAACGAATATTGACCACCCTTCAAAGTGCAATTCAGGGACAAATTGCTTTAAGCGGGAATGTTGTAAGAACATGGGTTTTCGTATGAGGTACTGTTCCTTTTATTTTTACTTTAAATGCCTTATTATGGCCTTATGTGGATTCTTAACTTGATCATGAGTGTTTTAGAGGTTCATGGGGCTTGTTTGGAGTCTGGAACTGAGTTTTGGGTTGGAAATGACCGGGCGCATGGTTTGCACATGACCTATTCATGGTTAGTCTATAATGTGAGAGAGATCTAAAAATTTTAGGTTTTTGGGAAAATCACTTCTTCATGGTTTGAGCACGGTTAGTCAAACTGTGTGGGGTAACCGTGCGAAGCTCCCCTCCTAGGCAGTGTGGTGCGCAAGGTTTAAGCACGGTTTGGGAAACCGTGAGGGTAAACCGTGCAACCATACTACGTGATTTTTTGATTTTAAATTAAAATATAATTTTCTTTTTAAAACCCAACATGGATTTTCTTCTCTATACACAAAAACCCCTTCTGGAGCTCTCCTTTAGTGCCTTACATAGGCTTTTTGCTAGTTTTTTTATCTGATGTCGATTTTTTCCACCAATTATTCTTACAGATCCGAATCGGTATGGCCATCATTACATTTTAACCATTCTTGACTCCTCAAAACAATGACCGCACTATTTGGATTTAGGCTCATAAGAACTAATATTCCATTCTTCATATTTCTCCCAAACCAATATGAATTAAGACTCGATACTGGATGAGTTATCTAATACCAAGGCAAGGTCGGTGGTCTAAACCTTCATTCATCTTTAATTTGGTGTTTTAGGGAATTTGGCCATTACGCCATCCATATTAAATTCTATAGAGGTAATGATTTTGAGAGAGTAGCTTTTAGTAGCTATAGTTGGACATAGTAAGGTTGACCATAGGTTTCGTTTAGGTGTGTTGGCACCCGTTGCTTGTTTCAATGTCACCCATGGGGTGTGAATTTTGGATTCAACCTATTTTATCATGTTTAAACCACCCAAGGGGTGTGTTATTATGATTTCCTAGTTAGAAGAATCCCTTTGATGCCTTGATAGCTTGAACAACTTGTTTAGGATATGTACTTCCACCTTGATTAATGAATATCATGCTATGACTTAACTATTTTTATAGTTTGACATGTTAAATGGATGATATGGGTTGGTATACCAATATGAAAGGACTAATGGAATATTAAATGGAATATATGGGAGGGTATTCCCATAATATTGGTAAATTATTAATGGTTTTCATGATTGGGTATACTCATGGCTTGTGCTTGTTGATGTGTGTGGGTATACTCACATGTTTATGAATGTTTAATTTTAATTATTGAATGCTGGATTGAATGGTTTGATAGATGCCTTGGACTACTCTCCATGGATTTGGAATGTGGTGGTGGACAACTTGGGTTGAATTTTCCCCTTGGGTCTTTATTTTGTTGGATGCCTCGGGCCTTAATATCCCGTGGATTCGGCTTTCTTGGGCACGTGTAGGACTTGCTATTGCTATGATCCTAGGACCCCAACCAGTGCTCAACCGAGTTTTCACCTGGGATTCCAATGAGACTTGATGTGGTGCCTTGGATATGCTCCTTGGATCCATCCCTATATGGTTTAGAATTAATTACTTTGATTCCTTGGTCTACTAACAACATAGATCCATCCCTTGCGGTCTACATTTCACTATATGACGTGGCCGTGGGACACATGTATTCTCTATACAGCGTGGCTGTGGAATTCTTGATACAAATGAAATCATGATGGGGCAACATGACATGCTTATTATTTGTTATAGATACCTTGTTAGGAGCTAACTCTCTTTTGTAGGTAGCCATGAGGCCGGTTTGGTTTCACTTTTTATAGTAGACTTATGCCATGGGCATATGCACTTACTAACTGGTTATTTACACTTGATAGAACTTTTGAAGAATTGCTATTAGAACTTTATATAATTGGGTGGTTTCCTAATGGGATATTTATCTCACACCCTGTTTGGGCGCCCTTGGGGACCCAAACAGATTATATGCTTTTAGGTGATGATAGGGGAAAGTTCTCTAGTATAGGTTATTGATTTTGGCTTTGGATAAGGGGAGCACATGACTAAGATAAGGCTTTCAATGATGGGATACCTTTTTGGTCTTATGTTATTTTTTGGATACTTGTAATGTACTATATTTCCATGTACCATTTTGGCTACTTTCAAGAAACTTGTACCATCTGCATCATTTTTTATATGAGACACTTCTTGTTATTTTAATGTATTCCTATATTCTCTTACTTTCAGTAGTTGATTGGTTATTTTGCTTCTGCTATTTACTCAATGATTGACTTCCATTGTGATAATATGGTAATGAGGGAATAGTCTCACCAATGACTCACTGATTTTCTCACTTCTAGTCGGCAGCCTCTAGAAATTGGGGAGATACACTTGAGGCCATGTGACAAACCAGGCTCGTGGCACCATTTCAGGTGGCATCTGGGTCCAGGACATTACAATATTTATCATTCAGAACCATGTTTCCTAAATATATAATATTATTTATATTCTTCTACAATTTTTAAAGTCAATTTCACCCATTGGTGAATATTTGATTAAAGTTTATAGAATAAACCTTTCTTTCATTTTCAATACAAGGTACTTTTTGACTTTTCTGGAAAGAGTACGAGAAGAATATTTTTTATCGTATATGGCATGAATATATTTATACGGCTTCATAATTCCTTAATTACATGAATCTTATGCTACACTATTTCATGTTTATTTTCAAATAATAATTTTCTTTTTAAAATTGCATGGTATTTTGAGAGAAGAAAACATTTTTGATGAAGAAATGACATGTTCCTCAAGAATTAAGTTCATGTGTTTTATCAAAATTATTTTCCATCTAATATTACATAGTGTTATGTTTCAACCCATATTATTAATTTTATTTTATTGTGTTTATAATGGAATTATTTTTATGAAATCCGTTTATTTTATATGGATTATGTTGGAATGATGTTTAAGAAACCCATTTTATTTCATGGGTTATGCTATGATGAATGATTTATGTTTTTGTGGCACATGTAAGAATGATTTCACTATGATATGGGTGGGACCTATATCTCCCTCCAATGCATTGGGTAAGGATTTATATGTCATGATATTGACATGACTGGAATGACAAGTAAATATTGTTCTGTAATACATAGATAGAATGAAAATTAAATCTAGTTCAGTAATACATGGATGAAATGGAATGTAAACCCAATTCAGTAATGGACATTGTCCACAATGATGGTCTTGACATCAATGCTTTTGATACTATGGAAATAATATTATGTGCTTATTTACACTCCAAAATTCTGTGTTTTATGTCACTGTTATATTATTATGGTTCACGTTCTTTTCTGATTTATGACTTACGAACTGCCACGATTTATTTAATGACTCACGATTTTGATATTCAAAATTTATGTTCATGTTTTTACATTCTTATGTTTATGTTTTGTTTTATGTTCTTCATGATTACCCTTACTGAGCATTTGAGCACACCCTTTTTATGTTTTCTTTTCCCCATGATAAAAAAGAAAGATTTTATGTAGTAAAACTAATGGGGAAGTTCCTTATGAAATATTTTGATGATCATTCACCTGGAAGAATGTGTTTTGATTTTCCAAATACACTAAAATTATATTTACTTTGGGAACCTATTTTTGTAATGTATTATATATTATGAAAAAGAAATGTAATATCCATGTATGTCAATCATGGGTCATTAGAGTTCGTATGAGTGTAAAGTTTTAATCAACCTTTGGAAACTAGGATGAGAAAACTTTAGTGAGATCCCAAGAGATATTTCTAAGCATATTTCTTGGGATATCCTATGTATAAGTCAAGTATAGGTTACAATACTAGTGTTTTTGTGATAATCATGAATAAACAAGGATTAAACCTAAGATATCATAGAATGAAATATTATTTGTAATTTACCTTACTTACATGTTTTTAATCTCTACTACATATTTCTCAAACTTTTTATGGTCTTAGTCAATATCCAGAACTACATAGAACATGGTTAACAATTGAATGTTTCAGATGTGGAAATTATGGGAATAATTAATATTGATTTCCTAAGTTGAAATATCATTAAGAGAATCATTACAATGGTATGAGTATTCGTCATATTTCTAAGGATAAAGAGATTATATACAACATGTGAAAGGTATGTGACATTCTTCCATTATTGTTTGAATTGATCCTATAAAGCTTTATGTTGAGAAACCTTAAGACATGATTCTTATTTTAGTAACGACAATGATTTTGGATCTTGATTAATGGTTTAAGAATAAACATTTATTATAGAGGTGTATATGTTTTAGATTTCAGAGATTATTTTATATGAATCATGAAATATGTATGTGTTTTCTGTATAAATTTTAAATTAAGGATTGGAAAGGATATGTTGAATAGATCAAAGGAGATATAAAAGTGATTTAATTTTAAGGTGATATACTTTTAGAAAACACAATTAAGGGAAGATAAACCTTAATATTTCCCTTATGTTAAAATAATTATGCTTGGAGAAAGTTATTTTGGATTTGAATAAGTAAATTGGATGATGATAGTTTCATGAGATCTAATTATGGAATTATTGAAAAGATGGTTAGGATATCATTGATGAAGTATACAAATTTTTGGGAATTAAGGAATATATCTAATAAATTTTGGAATAAGTAAATATACATGTTTTCAATAAGGATATCTGATAATTCAGTTTCTTACCACGACTCAAGAGAATAAATGATGAAGGTGTTCAAATTTTTTGAATGTGACCAAACAGATATATCTTATGATATATTGGGGATAAATATTAAGCCTAGTTTTTGAAAATTTTTCTATAGTTTTGGATTTCCAACTTTCAAAAGGATTTTAAGGTTATAAAGTTTTTGTAATGTTTAAGTTAATCATCAGATGAATTTTGTTATAATGAAGTATTATCTCAGCATATATGGACTTGTACATGTTTGATAAATTGTGATAACATTTTTGTGATAAAGATAGATGGAAAGACATATCCTTAAATTTATTGATCTCATGATCTTCTAACACTTTAGAAATGAAAATTTCAACTTCATTTCTTTGAATAAAGAGATGAAGTGAAAATTATTCAAGGTAAGACCAATGAAGATATGATACTTATATCAAGTAAGTATTTTTTTCAAAAGTTCTTCAAATTTAAGAAAAGGATATTGAAATCCAAAAATTTTATCCTAGTACTTTCTTATCCATTGAATAAAATGGTCCCTTAAATCATTTCAAATTTATGGATTTTGGGTTGTTAACTTTCTGTAAACCTTTTTCTCTATCAGTATCCATCAGAACATGATGGTCATATTTTTCTTCAAAATCCATGTTTTCACTTCCTACCTATGTTCTCATATGTGGAAACCCATTGATGATATACTTTGGGTAACTGTTATGTTTATAACTTTCCTTTTTAAAATGAATTTTTAGTATTCCTTTTTTTGATGTGGGTTTCTCTGAAAGAAACTTTCAAGTAGTAAACCATTTATAACCCCGATGAATTTCGAGGGTGAAATTAATTTTAAGGGGGGTAGAATGTAACCACCTGAGTTTTTATAAACCAATTGTTTTCTTCTAATAAATTAATATTTTTATTTATATCTTTTAATTCTATATGTTAAATATTTTTTTCACACTAATCCGACTTGTCGTATGTAACATGCAACACCGAGTTGGCATACGATACACATAATATTGAGTATAGATTTTGTTCAATGTATAAAAGAACTAAGTTTGGATTATGTTATATACAACACTAAAGTAATTTTTCAATATATGAAACATTAACTTGTCTTGCGTTATACGCAAGAGAGACCTTCCTCGATAGCTTGCATTGTACCCAATACAGAGTATCAATAAACAACGATATATTATTAAAATACTATTATTTAATAGGATATAAACTATTTTTTATGAATATTATTAACCACATTTTTCATTTTATACAATATTAACATTCATCTTATTTATTTTCTAGACATTATATATGAACAAATTCAATTTTTCAGATAAAATAAGTATTTTTCAAAAAATGCAGTTTTGCCTCCTTTTGATGGCTTACCCATTTAAAATCTATTTTTTAAAAATTTTATATATTTTATTTGACAAAATAAACTTTGTATTTGGATTTGGGACATCAATATTTTCCTTGGTTGATTTTTTTGCATTTTTATGATAAAATTCATATTTTAATGAATAATGAAAAATACTGTATTTTAATTCACAACTGCATTTTCATCTAATTTATATATATAGATAGATTATCTTTATAATTGGTTTAAAAGTGTGATTTTATTGCATTTTTATCATATAATCCAATTATTTTAATTGGGTGAAATTTCACATTTAAATTGGATATAAACACATGTCAATCATTTGATAGTTTTTATTTCTTAAAAACCCGCTTTCTGGTTTTGACAACGGAGATTAATTTTAAATTAATTTCTATCAATATGTATTTTTAATTTATAATTTTATTTCATATTTTCAATCATAAGGTCCAAATTATGTAACTAGGTCACTTTTATTTTTGGACATTATGAATAATAACTTGAGTAATTATTTTTATTTACCATGGTTAAATGGTAAATCTAGAAAATAAGGGTTAAAAAATAATATTATAATAATATAAAACTACCATAACAAATTTAATAATCATATTAGATGAGTAATGGAAGACCAATAAATCATTAGGCTGAAATTTTGGCATTTGAGAACAACTTGGGTGTGAAAATGACATGTTAAAATAATTAATTTAATGGGAAATATAACATAAACATGTATCTTTTTACTAAAACAATTTTGAGGTGAGGATATATAATTGATCATTTTGACTATAAATATTTATTACAAAGATAATAATATTTCCAACATCATGTTATTTTATTTATAATTTTTAGGCATTAAAAAAATTCATTTATTTATGACACAATGATGATGTAGTGATTATCTTATTAATGAAATATTCAAATAAATGATATTATCAATATTAAAATAAATGTAATTTGAACATTTTGATTACATACACTAATTTTATGGATGAAATTAACATGTGACATATGATTTAATGCCATTGGTTATAAGGAATAAAGTTGTTATGACTTAAAAAAATCAATTACTAAATAGTGTCAAATTGACATAAACGAGTTTTTAAACAAAATGCTATTTTATTAAATGATATAATAGTCCTAAAAATATAACATTTTTTCAATTGACTTATATAATGTTATAAATTTAATTAATGATCCATTTATTTTTTTCATGGTATTTTATAGTAACTATAGTAAACAAGTATTATGAAAATACAAGAAGACATGGTAAGAGTAAATTTTTTTACTAATGGTTAAAGCTAAACGATAAGGTTTATTTTGTGACCTAAACTTGTCTAACATATATTGGTTGAGAGGATTTAGACCCATAATCATCTTATCTTCTAAATATATCACTTTTTGACTATTATAATTCTAAAATAATCATATAATAATATAATATTTCAATACTTTCCTAAAGTGCCCCTCCTCCCTCTTATAAAAGGATACCACCTCTACCCACTTACTCACACATTTAAATCCCCTTGTCTCATTAAAATTATGCTAAAATAATCTCCCAACATCCATCCCTTACTCCTAGAGTCCAAAATTTTTTTAACGCCACAACCCCAATTACCTAGAGTCAGTGCATTATTACGTAAAATTTGCATGATCACAAAAGATCAAGTCTCGAAAGACCGATTAGTTTAGTAGTCGTGGAAACACAGGATACATTCATAAATGTTACATTACATCATAAAGTGAAAAAATAAAAACAACAAAATCTCCATAGTCCTCACTCCTATCCCCTTCAGACTATCCCTGTAGGTAATTCATAGATTATTTCTTCACATCCTGGGAAAATAAAACATAGAAAGGGGTGAGCTCAGATTCTCAGTAAGGATAACAATACAGCGTAAACTTTCATAAATAAACATAAACATTTAAGGCAATGTATAACTAAACAAAAGCCTTTAAAACTTGAACATCAGCATAATATGGAAACAATAAAATGAAATAATGTCATTTACTTATTCACATGGATATTATACTAGTCAAATAATCACATGCAATATCAATAACCACTTTCATAGTGATGGAATTCATAATGCCAGACTATCATAACCACGTAGCCAAGGCCTCGTTCGAAGACTAAAAATAAGATTTTTTCAAGGCCTCGTGCCAAGACACACGTTTTTCTCATGAGACCTACCAACACATCGAGGAGCTATAGCGGGCTCCACCAGTCACTCATTAAGTCCAATTCATTCCTTATATGAGAAGGTTTAAACATATCATAAACCATAACATAATCGTATCACATAAAACATGAATAAAGAAAACATAACATTTCCACATTTCAATCACAAGATATCAATACAACACATTGATATAATAAAACCATTTTCAATACCAAAATAAAAGAAATGTAAAACTTGGTATTTATTTTTCATATAAAAAAAGTTATGGCTTATATAGGAAGCCGAAACTCAAATTATGGTCACGGCAGCAGAGAAGTAATTTTCGCCGCATACATATGAAAAAAAAACACTCCCTTTTATTGTTTAGTAAAATGATTCATATAAAAAAGATTCATTTTGAATAAACATAAAAGTAAAAGGGGTTTATACATAGTATAAAACAAAGTTGTGTATGAAACAAAATATGCCCCAATGAAAGAAGATTGAGATAATGTCCCTTACAAAGACCATTTTTAAATAAAATAGGTCTATTTTGCGTATTCACTATATGTACACATAAAGAAAGTATAAATACAAGATATGACATAATAATATCATGACATAATTTGAAAGTAGGAGATTATCCCGAAGAACGGAAATTGGGTTAAGAAGTTACCTTACCTCATCTTCGAGTTGACTGGACCGTTCCTTAAACTCCTCAATAATAAACTAGAGTTAATTTATACTTTATTAAGAACCATTTTCATGTTAATTATTCCATTTATATCGCTTATTACCAAGTTATGAACATTATTTAATTATTTAAGTTAATAACGGTCATTTTGTCGATCTTTGGTACTTGAGTCAAAAATAAACTTCTTATAATTACAAGTTATTTATGTGATAGAATATCCATTATCTCTAGAATAATATTAATTATATAGGTATCACATATATCATATATATCCAGTAGATACATGCATTTATAATATTATAAAACATTTAGAGGTAAGAAATGAAATGCACAGTTCATGGCGACGGTAATCCGTACATAAGAATGAATGCTACTTTCATTTCTATTTCATATTTAATGGAATGAAATCATAATTATATAAAGGTATTTTATAATTGCAGTATAATATCATATATAATATCATTTACTCCATCCTTTATACTTCCCACATATGGAATTAACAATTCAAATCACTTTAAGGTGGCGGTGGTCCGCGCTTCGTAAAATGAAATTATCGTGTTTACCCATAATGGAAACCATAATGGTATGCCATAAATAAAAAAACAGAATCATAAGAAAAACATAAATATAATATATATCATATATATAAATATTTTCATCATAATGGCCACCATGATAGGTGTTAAAAAATTATTGAACAATCATCATTTCGTGAGGCAGTAATTCTCCACCCACAGAAACAGTATGTTCTTTAACAATTAGATGAAGGTGTGTGTAAGTGTAAATCAAATAATTCTCATAAAAACATCCTAGTATACTGAATATACTTTTTTTCTTACAAAATTAAAAAATAAAAAGATTTTAAGGGGTTGGAGAAGCAAAATAAAAAAAACATAAGAGAAGACATTACCATAAAATCGGGTAACTCTATTTGAATTGAGCCAAAGGCTTCATTGGTAAAACTTATGCCCAAAGTTAGGATTCTAGGAGTAAGAGAGGGAAGTTGAGATAGTATTAGGGCCATTTTTGGCCGATCCAAATGGATTTTATGGGGTGAATATGGTGGTAGAGGTGGGGGCCTTTTATAAGAGGAGAGGAGGCGCACTCTTGGAAAGTCATGAAATGTTTCATTATTATGAAATGATCTTAGGATTTCAAAGGTCCAACAATTATATATTTCGATGATAAGGTGATAAGGGATCTAAATATACTCATCCAATAAGTTTTTGACAAGTTTCTGTATTAGATTTTACATTATCTTTTCATTCTATTTAAATCGTTAAATAATGAGGTAAACGCTACATCATCATGGTGTGATAAATAAATTTATTTATTTAATGTATAAAAATTATAAAAAAATTTCCATGATGTATTAAATCTTTTTATATTTCAAATTAATATTTATAGTCTAAATTTTAACTTATATAACCCCATTTAATAATTTTTTTAGTAAAACAACACATGTTTGTGACAATTTTATTTTAACTTCAAATAAAACGTTATTAATGACATTTCCTTACCCAAGTGGCTCCATGGGGTCCCCAAGTTGACCCATGGATTTTATGGGTCATCCATGACTCATACAATAATTATGGGACAAGTGTAAAGGTATTTTCATATTTTTATAATATCATTTTTACCTTAAATTTCACTAATTACCTTTAATCGCGATTAATAAAAATTAAAAGTTACTGTTCACCACAAAAATATTTTAATCCCATTGAACCACATTTTCCTTCCAAATGACGACCATGTATGTTGGATTTTATAAAATCAAATCACAGAAGTGTTATTGTTTGATTTACATGAAAAATTAGTTTTTAAACTACCACTTATTGGTTTCACTATTAATCAAAAATTGATGTTTTTCAGAAAAATAGCAAAAATTCACTTTAAGCTATAATTGTTATTCTGAATTCAAAAATGGTTTCTATTTTACAAAATTACAAACATATATATTGCATTAATTAATTTTGTAATTAATTCCCGTTGTCTAAACAGATTGCGCGTTTTTAAGAAACAATATCACTCAAATGATTGACAATTGAGTATGTCCAATTTCAAAGTGAAATTATTTCTAATGACCACCATTGGATAAAATGGTAAAACAATATTATAATTATACATTAAAACATATCAATGGTATAATTTATCATTATAAATTATTTTGATTAAAAAAATTTTTTTTACGTATTTTACAACTTTCATTAAAAATTTGAAGTTCTCATAAAATTACAAAAAATTCAAATTAGGATAATTATAATATTATGAATACAAAAATGAAGTCCATTTTGAAATATAAAATTTATATAATTTCAAAAAGTGAGTATTACTATTCATAACGGCAACATTTATTGGTTGCGGTGTGTTAGAATCCTGAACTTGCATACAACGCAAGCTATTTCATTTTTTAATGAGAAGCGTATCGTGAAAGCTTGGGGTGTTACATTCTACCCTCTTTCAATAAATTGCTTCCTCGAAATTTTAAAATGTTCTTCGAAAATAAAAGGTTGAAAATAGAAAATACCTTTGTGGAACAACCACATGGGAAATAAGTTTTATAAAATTATAACTTTAAAAGAAAGAATGATAAGTACAAAGGTCACCCATGATAGCCCATACTAGGATTCTATGAAAATATGGATATAGAGGAGAAAAAAACCATCATGGTCTGATGGAGAGTTTTAGAAAACAGGATTATGAGAAAGTTTAACTACAAGAAAATTACAAACTTCTGATTGGCTAAAAAATCATTGATTCCCCAGTAGGAAAAGTTAACCGATAACATTTTTATTTTAAGATACCTTTCATAAAGTTGAGGATTTTATTTAAGAGATTTACTAAGAACGTAAGGAAATATACATATTTGTATTTTAGATTTTTCATTCTTTAATAAATATTTACCACAAACCCATCTTTCAATCAAAAAGATAATAGAACTCCAAAATATTATATTTATCCTAATCGTACAAGGTTCCATATATTAACACATATTATTTAGATTAGGAAAACTATTTTATAATAACTAGTGACTTCATGTAGGCTAGTGGTAGGTAATAAAGGCCTGTCGCACTATGGTTGTGGGTTTGATTCCTACCGCTTTTTTCGACGCAATGGGTTATCCCCCGACCTGCAAGTTGTCATTTTCATACAACTATAGTATTATAATATTCCAAAAATAATCTTCAGAAATGTTTTAACCTTAAACAATAGTATGAAAAGTTAAACTTAATCCATTCTGACCTTTATAGTTATCCAAAATACCTATGTCTAGACTTTCTCTAAATGGTCTCTAAATTACAAAATCATTTCATCAGATTCCCCAAACAAAGTAAAGTTTCTCTTATTGTCACATAATCAAAATATAATTACCTTCATCATATTAAAACTTTAATGAAAACAATAAGTACTGTAGTACAATTATTATATATATATATCAAATTATTCTTATAACCATAAAATAGTTCTTGAGTCCAAAAAACAAATACAATAATTATTCCACTTCATATGTCGTAACAGCATATGATTGGCCTCGTTCCCTTGGAATTTTCTAAGGTAAGTTTCCCTGACTCTTAGGAAATTCATTTACATAATGTCTCATTTCCCTACAATTTTAGCATTCAACATTGATATCCTCTTTCTTTCCCTTGCAATCCCGATCCTGGTGACCTTTTTCTCCACATTTATAACAAACTCCCATTCATTTTAGGCGAGTACCACGGTGATTCTTCCCACAATTATCACATAATGGAAAATCCTTCTTTCCCTTTTTCCTTTTATTTGTCTTTTGTTACACAGTTCTCTTCTTCTCTTTTTTTACTTTGTTGTCATAAAATTTAGAAAATTCATTTTCTGTCTTGATAGAACACGAGACTATATCTTCGTACATTGAGAAAGATTTTGATACTGATGCTCGATGGAGAAATAGTTTTAACCCATCAAAGAAACGACCGATATTACTTCCTGAGTTATATATATAATCTGCAGCATGCCTCGCTAACCTTGTAATGTTGGCCTCATACATTGCGACATTCCAATCCTCTTTTTGTCTCAGACTCAGAAATTGCCTTTCCATATATGCTCGATGGTCATGAGGAAAGTATTTTTCTAAAAAAAACTTTAAACTCCATCAATTCCATATTTGATAGTTCATCATCTTCCTTTGTGTTTTGATTCAATTACAACCATGTATCAGCATCTCCAGTGAGGCGGTAAACTGCCATGATAATATTTTCCCTTTCGGTATTCCCCAAGGCATGGAATATTTTCTCTAAAGAGTTTATCCATTTCTCAGCTACTAATGAATTTGGATGTCACGACCCGTCCTCGGGGCCCGTGCCGTGACTACCCCAAGCCCGCCTTCCATAGGCCAGGGGCTGGCGACTAGCACCAAAGGCGTAAAATCCCGATAACTGGGAAGGCATTGCCTTTATAAAGAAAACAAGCACCACAGAGTACAAGCGGAAGTACAACACTGAGTACAAAAAGAAGTCCTGAAAAGTAAATGGGCCAGAATACAAACCCAAACTGAAAGTAAAGTACAACTCGAAAGGGAAAACAACAACTGAAAAGTAAAAGCCGCTACTCCGAGCTGTCCACTGGAAATCCCACCTGAAGGGTGGGTACAGATAGCTCCTCTGCTCCACGGGTCTCGCCGTCCGCTCCGAGCACGTCCCGCCCAGTGGTCCACCTCCGGGTACCGTCCCGCTCTGCAAGCCTCAGCGAAGGTCAACGCTGTCCGTCGTCTGCAACCAACACAACGTAGTGCGGGCATAGCCCGTGCAGGGGTGAGTATAACGATACTCAGTAGGGACCCCGAGACCCTCAAGGTCTCACTAAACCAACAAGGATAACCAAAAAGAAGATCTCAACAGATAACCTCTACTTAGGTATATGCCCATACATATACCTAAGTTATCGAGTAACCCATCTCAATCATGAGGAAACACAAGGATTGTGAAAACAACGGATAACCACTACCCGGGTATATGCCCATACATATACCAAAGTTAGCAAGTGACCCATCTCAATCATGAGGTAAACACAAGGTCAAAAGTCTCAGCTCAAACCAGGATTTTCATTATCGAAACCGTAACTACTGAAGAGCTCCGTCTCTAGAGTGTACAGTGGTCCTGTCACGACTCCGAGGTACTGATCACTAACCTAAGACTGCTGAGGTACTCCTTCTGTAGAGTACTGCGGGTTTGCGGCCAACTACCGGGCGCTCCGTCCGCTGAGGGTCTGTCGCCAAATACCGGGCGCTCACCCAGATAGCCTACTGAGGTACTCCTCCTGACGAGTACTGCGGGTTTGCTGCCAACTACTAGGCGCTCCGTCCGCCGTGGGTCTGCCGCCAAATACCGGGCGCTCCGTCCACTGGGCTAGTCGACTCACTCCAAGTCGAGTCGGTCAAGCAGTCGTCAGGTCTCAGCCGGCTACACGGTCTCCGTACTCCGCACGCTCGTCTCTGGGAGGGTCCGCTCCACGAGCTACATGTCGATACTCCAAGTATCACAAAGTCCCGCAAAGAAATATCTCAAAGGACCGTCTCGTCACAGGGGTCTCAACGCAGCAGACGGCGCGTCGATCGGACGCCCGGTCTGTGAGTTATTAGCCTTTTCGTCCCAGGGGCCCGGTTGGTTTCGTGTGCGAACCAAACCCGGCCGTATCTCAACTGTACCCTGAACTCACATAGGGTATACTCAAAGGGACCGTTACTCAACGTAATCACCAACGCCGCTGACGGTTCGTTAAACGGACGCTCAGTCAGAAAGATATCAGCTTTTCCGTTCCAAGGGCCCGGTTGGGTTTCGGTGCGATCCAACCCGACCACTAACCATCTGCATCCAAAACTCGGGCGGAGGATGCCAAAAGTTTCGTATCGTCAACAGAAACTCAACGCAACAAACGGCGCGTCGATCGGACGCCCGGTCTGAGAGTTATTGGCATTTTCGTCCCCGGGGCCCGGTTGGTTTTTAAGGCAAAACCAACCCGACCGTACTCCACCTGCGTCCAAACCTCGGGCGGAGTATTCCAAAAGATCCGTCTCACTAAGAGGAACACAACACGGCTGACGGCACGTCAATCGGACGTCCGTAGCTCAAGATATGTGCGTTTCCGCTCCGAAGGCCCGGTTGGTTCCGTGAACGAACCAACCCGGCCGAACTCAATGTAATCTGAAACCTTGAGTGCGATATACCGAAACGACCGTCTCGATCCGAGGATCGTGTTGTCGCAGACGGTTCGTCATTCGGAGGTGCGAGGCTCAAGATATGACCAAAAGACCGAAACTGGTTCGAAACGGGGGGGGTCCGGGTCCGGGCCGACCCGGCCCGACCCCCCCTGGGGCGGCGCGGCGGCGCGGGGGCCGCGGCGGTCTGTCGCCGCATGAAGGCAGCGCGGGGGGATCAATTCCCCCGCTTCTTGGAAAACCGGCGCGGCTAAAAGCCACGCCCCTTGATTGAAAACCGCCCCCACGTGGGGGCCGGTTGAAGTAAAAAAAAACGGAGGGGCCGGCTGCCCCCCCCCCCCCTCCCTTCAAAGAACCGCCCCCCTCATAAAGAGGGGGGTTTTAGTGTGTTGGCCGGGGGATTAATTCCCCCGGTTTAACTCCATCCGGCCGGCCAGTTTGCCGGCCGGTTTTCTCCAAAGGGACCGGAAATTCCGGTCCCGCCCTTCGGCTTCCGACGCCGGCGGCCCGGCCGCCAGTCTTTTCTTCCGCCGCGGCCCGGAACCGGCCGCGGTTTTCGTCATCCGGCGCGGTGCGACGGCACCGCGCCCTTCCGCCGCACCTCATTTTCTTCAACGCGGCGTGACGGCGTCGCGTTCTTGTTGTTTCTTCCATGGTGCGCGTGCGACGGCGTCGCGTAAGTTAAACGTACAATTATCCGCGTGGTGCGACGGCACCACGCCACCTTGCTTCCGCCCGCAAGAATAAACAACATGAACGATGGAGGGAGGTTCGGTCGTGTTCATGCGGTCCGGCCCCCCTCACGTTAAATAAAAACACAACTAAAGAATATCCAGTTGCCTCACGTTTAGACTTGCTAAAACCACGATCAAGAATGGAATAATTAAACAATAAATAACAACCCCGACCTCGGGTATAGGTTCGAAGATTTGACAACGTCCGCGGAAGACGACATCGCGGAGGTCGGGCGTCGCGGTAGCCGTTCGTCAAATCCGATGACGAAGGGGTGCGTCCGAAGAGACACGTCGTTGGCGAATACTTGAACGCCGACGAAGGTTGTCCGAGGAAGAAGCGGTGTCCTCACTCGTTGACACGGAAGACGAAGAAGAGCGGAGCGGCGTTCTTCGTCGGAACTTGAGCGTTCACGTCAAGTCTTGAGGAAAGTCAAATAAAAAGAAAACAACGAACTCAAGAACCCCTACCTCGATAGTCGCACGTTGACGTAGTCGTGGAATATCGGTGTCGATTCCTTTGACGTCGGAGGAAGAGTCGTTGTCGATGGCGTTCGTCGCAGAAAACCGTCGCGGAAGAGATGACGCGGAAGAAGTACGTCGTGTCGCGGATACGGCGTCGCGGATGGACCGTGTTCTTCGGCGGAGAAGTTCTTCGTTGAAGAACGGCATTCTTCGCGTTCTTCGTTAAGTTTGAAGAAGATGAAGAAGACTTCCCTACTCTCTCAAGGAGATAAAAAAATTCTCACAAAATAAAATAGGACTCTTTCTTATTTTATTCACACAACCCAACCTTTTTGAATTTCAAAGGTTTGAAATTCAATAAACACACACAACTCACCTCATTAACTCATTACATTTAAGTCATAGGTTTATAACTTAAGTTAACATAATTTAAGTGGGAGTTGAGGGGGTTTTAGAGGATATGAAGGGGTGGGGTTCGTGTGGGCCCCACCACCCTCATAACCTCCCATGGGAGGTTGGGTGGTTACCCAACTTCCAACAAGAGATATCACTTAGAGTAAAATAATAAAAATTGTAGTGTAATTACAAAGTAAACATCCACAATTTTTATTATCAACACTCGCATGAACGCAACTCCAGAACAGGAGTTCCTAAGCGTATACTGGCGCTACGGTTCCATCGGTGCCCTCGGAATTCGATTCCGGGCACCGGTTCAAAAGTTAGAAAAACCCGCTCGTCCGTTCACTGAACGTACCCAAGCCAAAACTTCGGAAAATGATTCCGGGCACACCGGGCCTCGGAATCAGGTGCCGTCAGAAACTGCGTTCTTGTAAAATTCCAAAAGAAATTAAGAAAAAAAATTTCCTTGAAATTTACGGGTCTTTACATTACTCCCACCACAGGGCTTTACGTCCCCGTAAAGCTTCACCACAAACTTAGGGAAAACAAAGCGGTACTGAGCACGCATCTGAGCCTTCCGCTCTCATGTGTTCACCTGGAGGTTCCCGCGCTGCCAAAGAAAGTGCACAAGAGGAATCGACCATCCTCCTAGGATCCGCACCTGTCGATCCTCGATCCCCACAGGAACCTCCGTATAAGACACTCATCGCCACCGTCTAGCTCCTCATGGTCGATGATATGTGAAGGGGGGTCAAGCACGTATCTCCTCAGTTGGGATACGTGGAAAACGTCGTGCACCTAGTGCAACTGAAGTGGATGGGCCAAGCGGTAAACCACCTCGCCTACCCAGCTGAGGACCTAGAAAGGTCCGTTGAACCTCGGAGATAACTTGCCTCCCAGGCCACATCTCCGTAAACCTCGTCGAGGTGAGACCCGTAAGAAGACGTGGTCGTCATCCTCGAACTCCAGAGGTCTCCATTTCTGTTAGAACTGAAACTCAAAACGACTGCTGCTATGAGGGTAAGGTTGACCGACTCAAGAGTGATCGGTCGCACCCTCCTGTGCAAGAGTTACCCTGCACAGCATGGGGTTTCCTTTTCCCGCCGACCAAGGAAAACCCATCCCAACGTTTGCCTAAAACCGTAAATTTGAGTATGAACAGTTATTGCCCATTCCATACTCAAACTAACGTCGTAAGGCCTCAACGCTGCCACCAAGAGATTCCAACCAGAACTCTCGCCTCGAAGGTCTGACCACACCGTCGGCGTAAGTGTGATTATCGAGTCTCCTCCCAAGGTATCTCCAGACGTGCGGGTCAAGTCCACGGCTTACCGGAAACTCTAGGTCTGGAACAAGATTTGTGGAAGCGAGGAATGATTCATACCGACGTCTGTTACTACAGCAGCTAGTAGTGGACATAGACTGTCCCTTGAATCATTTCTAGAGCCATTGGGTCACACTCCTTGACCGCATGCAGCCGCACTCTTCCTCCGCCATTCAGCTCCCTGAGCCGGGCGGGAATAACTAAGGCGGGTGGTTGTAGCATGCTAGGATGTACACCACCTCATGCTGCTCACCTAGCAGTGCCTACACGTCTGCTGCTTTGTAGACTCATCTCTCCTTTAAGCTTCCTCTTCTTGAAACATTTAACACGCCCGAGTCTCTAAGACTGGCACTGGTTTCCTGTTTCTTACTGCACTGTGCAGTCTTCATCCGCTCCTGGATGAACTGCACCTCCTTTGCATATGATCTGGAAGAGCTGCTAAAATTTCTCCTTTGCCGAAAAGAGAAACCTGGTCTCATCCCCTCTCTAGATGAACCACACCCATTGCCTAATACAGTAAATCATGGCATGAAGGATGCATTCATTCCATGGATGACGTCGTAAGGCCTCGACGTAACTACTAAGAGATCCAACTGTCACTCTCGCCTCCAAGGGTCGAGTCACACTGTCGGCATCAGTGTGAGGTCACTGGGTCTCCTCCAGTTGAAATCTCGAAAGTGAGGGTCAAGTCAACAGTTTAACCGGGACCACTCAGTAACATCACAAAAGAGGACAGGAAGGCAAACATCACAAGATAAGTGTCTTTATTTTATTGCAGCTCATGGTACAAAGACACAAAAACAACATCAACATGGAACTAGAAGTACAAAAGACGTATCCACTAGCTTCGCTCCTGTCCACCTGCTCCAGGATCTCTACTGCCTTGTCCACTGCTCTACTGTTTCTCAAGCATTCGTCGCTGCCTCTGCCTCGGTGGCTCCTCAAAAGCCTATGGATCAACTGTACGAGGAGTCGGACAGTCACGTGCCAGGTGACCCTTTTCGCGGCATGAGTAACACAACCTTCTCCTTGCACGGCTGGCTCTGTTCCCACTCCGGGTGCCCCGCACCACCGGTCCTAAAACCCGTGATCGCCCAACTGCTGGCCTGGTCCTCCTGGACCTCTGCATCATCTGTCTACTGCCCACAGATGACTCGGCTTCTGATCGAAAAACACGCGGCAAAGGCAGCAGCACCCGAACACCCTCGGGGTGTAGAGCTACTGGCACAAACTCCACCCTGAAGAAGGTCTCGAAGTCTTCCCATGTGAAAGCCATCCCATCGCAAAACTGGAACAAGTGGCTCCACCACCTGCCTGCTGCTGCCTGAAGTAGGCTGGCAGCAAAGGTCGCCATGTAGTCTGATGGCGTCCCCACTAGCCTGAAGACTCCCACCACAGCCTCCAGCCAATCCTCAGCCGCCTGCGGGTCCGTCTCTCCCCCGAACCTGGGTGGCCTCTGGCGCTGGAACTCATGCTGTGCGCGCAAGTAGCGGGCATCGCCTACTGCCGGGGATGGTGGCATCGGTGGCCCAACGTATGGTAGTACCGCTGGCGCCTCCGCTGGTGCCTCAACTGCAAGAGGGCCCTGTACCGAAGCCTCGTCACTCGACATGCTGTCAGCACGCACATCCCTCTGGGCTCTAACTGGTCGTCTGAGAAAAGGCATCCTGAAAGAAACAACGTAACACGGTCAAACGATTATACCTGGTGAGCTGACCTAGTTTGAGCTGTTTTAAGGGAAAAAAACCTTTGAAACACACACACAATCAGTGTTTTCGTGCACAAAGTCGGAAATCAGTTGTCAGGGTCCTGTTGTATGGATACGTCGGCCGCCCGCACCAACACTGGACTCCATGAACTGAAAACCACACTCGGTACCCTTAACACTATTGCTTCACAGAATGAAAGATCAGAGTCTGTGGTAGAACCGACCACCTTTGATACCAATTTGTCACGACCCGTCCTCGGGGCCCGTGTCGTGACTACCCCAAGCCCGCCTTCCATAGGCCAGGGGCTGACGACTAGCACCAAAGGCGTAAAATCCCAAAAACTGGGAAGGCATTGCCTTTATAAAGAAAACAAGCACCACAGAGTACAAGCGGAAGTAAAACACTAAGTACAAAAAGAAGTGCTGAAAAGTAAATGGGCCAGAATACAAACCCAAACTGAAAGTAAAGTACAACTCGATAGGGAAAACAGCAACTGAAAAGTAAAAGCCGCTACTCCGAGCTGTCCACTGGAAATCCCACCTGAAGGGTGGGTACAGATAGCTCCTCTGCTCCACGGGTCTCGTCGTCCGCTCCGAGCACGTCCCGCCCAGTGGTCCACCTCCGGGTACCGTCCCGCTCTACAAGCCTCAGCTAAGGTCAACGCTGTCCGTCGTCTGCAACCAACACAACGTAGTGCGGGCATAGCCCGTGCAGGGGTGAGTATAACGATACTCAGTAGGGACCCCGAGACCCTCAAGGTCTCACTAAACCAACAAGGATAACCACAAAGAAGATCTCAACAGATAACCTCTACTTAGGTATATGCCCATACATATACCTAAGTTATCGAGTAACCCATCTCAATCATGAGGAAACACAAGGATTGTGAAAACAACGGATAACCACTACCCGGGTATATGCCCATACATATACCAAAGTTAGCAAGTGACCCATCTCAATCATGAGGTAAACAGAAGGTCAAAAGTCTCAGCTCAAACCAGGATTTTCATTATCGAAACCGTAACTACTGAAGAGCTCCATCTCTAGAGTGTACAGTGGTCCTGTCACGACTCTGAGGTACTGCTCACTAACCTAAGACTGCTGAGGTACTCCTCCTGTCGAGTACTGCGGGTTTGCGGCCAACTACCGGGCGCTCCGTCCGCTGAGGGTCTGTCGCCAAATACCGGGCGCTCACCCAGATAGCCTACTAAGGTACTCCTCCTGACGAGTACCGCGGGTTTGCTGCCAACTACTAGGCGCTCCGTCCGCCGTGGGTCTGCCTCCAAATACCGGGCGCTCCGTCCACTGGGCTAGTCGACTCACTCCAAGTCGAGTCGGTCAAGCAGTCGTCAGGTCTCAGCCGGCTACACGGTCTCCGTACTCCGCACGCTCGTCTCCGGGAGGGTCCGCTCCACGAGCTGCAGGTCGATACTCCAAGTATCACAAAGTCCCGCAAAAAAATATCTCAACGGACCGTCTCGTCACAGGGGTCTCAACGCAACAGACGGCGCGTCGATCGGACGCCCGGTCTGTGAGTTATTAGCCTTTTCGTCCCAGGGGCCCGGTTGGTTTCGTGTGCGAACCAAACCCGGCCGTATCTCAACTGTACCCTGAACTCCCATAGGGTATACTCAAAGGGACCGTTACTCAACGTAATCACCAACGCCGCTGACGGTTCGTTAAACGGACGCTCAGTCAGAAAGATATCTGCTTTTCCGTTCCAAGGGCCCGGTTGGGTTTCGGTGCGATCCAACCCGACCACTAACCATCTGCATCCAAAACTCAGGCGGAGGATGCCAAAAGTTTCGTATCGTCAACAGAAACTCAACGCAACAAACGGCGCGTCGATCGGACGCCCGGTCTGAGAGTTATTGGCATTTTCGTCCCCTGGGCCCGGTTGGTTTTTAAGGTAAAACCAACCCGACCGTACTCCACCTGCGTCCAAACCTCAGGCGGAGTATGCCAAAAGATTCGTCTCACTAAGAGGAACACAACACGGCTGACGGCACGTCAATCGGACGTCCGTAGCTCAAGATATGTGTGTTTCCGCTCCGAAGGCCCGGTTGGTTCCGTGAACGAACCAACCCGGCCGAACTCAAAGTAATCCGAAACCTTGAGTGAAATATACCGAAATGATAGTCTCGATCCGGGGATCGCGTTTTCGCAGACGGTTCGTCATTCGGAGGTCCGAGGCTCAAGATATGACCAAAAGACCGAAACTGGTTCGAAACGGGGGGGGGGGGTCCGGGTCCGGGCCGACCCGGCCCGACCCCCCCTAGGGCGGCCCGGCCGGCCGGTGGTGCGGCGGCGGCGCGGCGGCACGGGGGCGTGGCAGTGTGGCGGCGCGGGGGCCGCCGCGGTCTGTCGCCGCATGAAGGCAGCGCGGGGGGATCAATTCCCCCGCTTCTTGGAAAACCGGCGCGGCTAAAAGCCGCGCCCCTTGATTGAAAACCGCCCCCACGTGGGGGCCGGTTGAAGTAAAAAAAAACGGAGGGACCGGCTGCCCCCCCTCCCTTCAAAGAACCGCCCCCCTCATAAAGAGGGGGGTTTTAGTGTGTTGGCCGGGGGATTAATTCCCCCGGTTTAACTCCATCCGGTCGGCCAGTTGGCCGGCCGGTTTTCTCCAACGGGACCGGAAATTCCAGTCCCGCCCTTCGGCTTCCGACGCCGGCGGCCCGGCCGCCGGTCTTTTCTTCCGCCGCGGCCCGGAACCGGCCGCGGTTTTCGTCATCCGGCGCGGTGCGACGGCACCGCGCCCTTCCGCCGCACCTCATTTTCTTCAACGCGGCGCGACAACATTGCGTTCTTGTTGTTTCTTCCATGGTGCGCGCACGACGGCGTCACGTAAGTTAAACGTACAATTATCCGCGTGGTGCGACGGCACCACGCCACCTTGCTTCCGCCTGCAAGAATAAACCAAATGAACGATGGAGGGAGGTTCGGCCGTGTTCATGCGGTCCGGCCCCCCTCACGTTAAATAAAAACACAACTAAAGAATATCCAGTTGCCTCACGTTTAGACTTGCTAAAACCACGATCAAGAATGGAATAATTAAACAATAAATAACAACCCCTACCTCGGGTATAGGTTCGAAGATTTGACAACGTCCGCGGAAGACGACGTCGCGGAGGTCGGGCGTCGCGGTAGTCGTTCGTCAAATCCGATGACGAAGGGGTGAGTCCGAAGAGACACGTCGTTGGCGAATACTTGAACGCCGACGAAGGTTGTCCGAGGAAGAAGCGGTGTCCTCACTCGTTGACACGGAAGACGAAGAAGAGCGGAGCAGCGTTCTTCGTCGGAACTTGAGCGTTCACGTCAAGTCTTGAGGAAAGTCAAATAAAAAGAAGACAACGAACTCAAGAACCCCTACCTCGATAGTCGCACGTTGACGTAGTCGTGGAATATCGGTGTCGATTCCTTTGACGTCGGAGGAAGAGTCGTTGTCGATGGCGTTCATCGCGGAAAACCGTCGCGGAAGAGATGACGCGGAAGAAGTACGTCGCGTCGCGGATACGGCGTCGCAGATGGACCGTGTTCTTCGGCGGAGAAGTTCTTCGTTGAAGAACGGCGTTCTTCGCGTTCTTCGTTAAGTTTGAAGAAGATGAAGAAGACTTCCCTACTCTCTCAAGGAGATAAAAAAATTCTCACAAAATAAAATAATACTCTTTCTTATTTTATTCACACAACCCAACCTCCTTGAATTTCAAAGGTTTGAAATTCAATAAACTCACACAACTCACCTCATTAACTCATTACATTTAAGTCATAGGTTTATAACTTAAGTTAACATAATTTAAGTGGGAGTTGAGGGGGTTTTAGAGGATATGAAGGGGTGGGGTTCGTGTGGGCCCCACCACCCTCATAACCTCCCATGGGAGGTTGGGTGGTTACCCAACTTCCAACAAGAGATATCACTTAGAGGAAAATAATAAAAATTGTAGTGTAATTACAAAGTAAACATCCACAATTTTTATTATCAACACTCGCATGAACGCAACTCCAGAACAGGAGTTCCTAAGCGTATACCGGCGCTACGGTTCCATCGGTGCCCTCGGAATTCGATTCCGGGCACCGGTTCAAAAGTTAGAAAAACCCGCTCGTCCGTTCACTGAACGTACCCGAGCCAAAACTTCGGAAAATGATTCCGGGCACACCGGGCCTCGGAATCAGGTGCCGTCAGAAACTGTGTTCTTGTAAAATTCCAAAGAAAATTAAGAAAAAAATTTCCTTGAAATTTACGGGTCTTTACAATGGACCCTCAGTAAATGTATGCGGTTTTTTGCCTTATGAAGTGGTCTACCATTGATCCTCCACGTTGCAGATCAGGGTTCTCTATACGAGTAAGGTTATTATTCCTAACCTGAGTGAGTTGTCCTAGTATGGTGATAAGTTGTTCAGAACCAATTGTATCTCCAGCTCCACTATAATTATCTAGAGCAGGAGGGAAATCCCTACATGGAGTGCATCCATTGATATGGTTTCCATTCCTTCTACTAGGCGCCATTCCAAAACAATGTCATAAACTAGATTAGTTTATAAATAGAAATACATAATTCCATACTTGTAAAACACTAAACATAAATTGAACTACTTATGGATATAATCCATAATAATAATAAAAATGTTTTCTTTGACGATGTATATACTCATAAACCCTTCATAATGGTTTGTAATGAAAATGAGAATTATCCTAAGCATATCCCACGGGAGTGTCGTAACCAAGAGTGAAGCAAGGCCCATTGTCGTCCACCAGTTCCATTTGAGTCTATCTCAAAACGGTGTTTTTGGGTTTTACCCCTAGGTATATATGTGCCGGAGCCGCCTCTACGTGCTCGTATCCAGACAGGGATGTATTTCTCAGAAAACACACAAAATCACTGTAATACCAAAATTCTAGGAAGTTATTCTATAATAATCCTCAAAGTCTATCTTAGGGCTATGTGATCTAATCATATTTTATCAAAATTTAACTTCCAAGGTTAGTACTAAATTGCCTCTGATACCAACTGTAACGCCCGGACCCCGGTTACCCAGATTCAGTGCATTATTACGTAACATTGTCATGATCACAAAAGATAAAGTCTCGATAGACCGAATATATTAGTAACATTGGAAACACTAGATAAAATCATAAATAAACATTACATCATAAAGTGAAGAAATCACAATAAAAAAGTCTCTATAGTCCACACTCATATCCCTTTCAGACTATCCCTATAGGTTAGTCATAAAATTTATCTTCACATCCTGGGAAAATAAAACATAGAATGGGGTGAGCTTAGATGCTCAGTAAGGATAACAATACAGTGGAAACTTTCATAAATAAACACAAACATTTAAGGCAATTTATAACTAAAACAAATGCCTTTTAAACGTGAACTTAAGCATAATATGGAAACAATAAAATGAAATAATTCCATTTACTTATTCACATGGATATTCTACTAGTCTAATAATCACATGGAATATCAATTACCACATTCATATTGATGAAATTCATAATACCAGAGTATCTTAACCACGTAGGCAAGGCCTCGTGCCTAGACTATAAATAAGATTTTGTCAAAGCCTCATTACAAGACACTAGTTTTTCTCATGAGACCTACCGATGCATCGAGGAGCTATAGCAGGCTCCACCCATCACATATTATGTCCAATGCATTCTTTATATGAAAAGGTTTAAACATATCATAAACCATAACATAATTGTATTACATAAAAAAAATGCGTAAAAGAAACATGAAATTTCCACATTTGAATCACAATATATCAATACAACACATTGATATAATAAAACAATATTAAATACCAATATAAAATAAAAGTGAAACTTGGTATTTATTTTTCATTTAAAAAAAGTTATGGCTTGTAGAGGATGCCGAAACTCAAATAATGGTCCCGACGATGGAGAAGTCATTGTCGCCGCATACATATGACAAAAAAAACATTCCCTTTTTTTGTTTAGTAAAATGCTTCGTATAAAAAATATTCCTTTTGAATAAACATAAAAGTCAAAGGGGTTTACACACCGTATAAAAGAAAGTTGTGTATGAAACAAAATATGCCTTAATGAAAGAAGATTGAGACGAAGTCCCTTACAAAGATCATTTTTAAATAAAATAGATCTATTATGTGTATTAACTATATGTATCCAAAGGAAAGTATAAATAAAATATTATACATAATAATATCATGACATAATATGAAAGTAGGAGATTATCTGAATGAATGGAAATTGGGTTAAGAAGTTCCCTTACCTCCTGTCCGATTTGACTCGACCGTTATTTAACCTCCTGAATAATAAAATAGATTTAATTTTTTCATGCTTAAGAACATTTTTCAAGTTTATTATTCCTTTTATATCACTTATTACCATGTTATGAACATTATGTAATTATTTATGTTAATAACGGTCGTTTTGTCGATCTTTGGTACTTGAGTCAAAAATAAACTTCTTATAATTACAAGTTGTTTATGTGGTAGAATATCCATTATCTCCAGTATCATATTAATTATTTAGATATCATATATATCATATATATCCAGTATATACATTCATTTATAATATTATATAACATTTAGATGTAATAAATTAAATGCACCGTTCATGGAGACGGTAAGCCGTACGTGCACATGAACGCTACTTTCATTTTTACTTCATATTTAATGGAATGAAATCATAATGATATAAATATATATTATAATTACAGTATAATATCATATAAAATGTCATTTACTCCATCTTTTATGCGTCTCACATATGGAATTAACGATTCAAATCACTTCGAGGGGGTGGTAGTCCGCACTTCCTAAAATGAAATTATCGCGTTTACCCATAATGGAAACCATAAAGGTATGCCATAAATAAAATATACAGAAGAATAAATAAAAAATAAATATAATATATATCATATATAGAAATAGTTTCATAATAATGTCCACTATGAGAGGTGTTAAAAAAATATTGAGCAATCATCGTTTCGTGAGGCAGTAATTCTCCACCCACAAAAACAATATTTTTTTTAACCATTAGAAGAAGGTTTTTGTAAGTGTAAATCAAATACATGTCATAAAAACATCATAGTATATTTAAGATACTATTTTTGTTACAAAATAAAGTAATAAAAAGAGTTTAAGGGGTTGGAGAATCAAAATAAAACAAAAGAACATAAGAGAAGACATTACCTTAAAATCGGGTAACTCTTTTTGATTTGAGCAAAAGGCTTACTTGGAAGGACTTCTGCCCAAAGTGAGGCTTCTAAGAGTAAGAGAGGGAAGTTGAGAGGGTATTTGGGCAGAGTTGTTCCAAGCCAAATGGCTTTGATGGTGTGAATAAGGTGGTAGAGGTGGGGGCCCTTTAAAATAGGAGAGGAGGGGGACTCTTGGAAGGTCATGAAATGTTCCATTATTATGAAATGATTTTCGGATTTAAAAGGTCCCAAAATTGTATTTATCGAATATAAGGAGATAAGGGTTAGAAATTTACTCTTCCAATATGTTTTTGACAAGTGTAAGTTTCAGATTTTACATTATATTATCATTTTATTTAAATCGTTAATTAATGAGGTAATCGCTGCATCATCATGGTGTGATAAATAAATTTATTTATTTATTGTCTAAAATTATAAAAAAATTACCATGATGTATTAAATTTTTTTATATTTCCAATGAATACTTATAGTCGAAAAGTTAACTTATATAACCCCATGTAATAATTTTTTTAGTAAAACAACACATGTTTGGGACAATTTTATTTTTACTTTAAATAAAAAGTTATTAATGTCATTTCCTTACCCAAGTGACTCCATGGGGTCCCCAAGTTGACCCTTTGATTTTATTGGTCGTCCATGACTCATAAAATAAGGTTGGGACAAGTGAAAAGATATTTTCATAATTTAATAATATAATTTGTACATTAAATTTCACTAATTAACATTAATCACGATTAATAAAACTTAAAAGTTACTATTCACCAAAAAATTATTTTAAACCCATTGAACCAAATTTTTCATCCTACTGACAACCATGTATGTTATATTTTTGAAAATCAAATCAAAGAAGTGGTAATCCTTTATTTACACAAAAAATTAGTTTTTAAACTACCACTTAGTGGTTTTACTATTCATCAAAAATTGATGTTTTTCAGAAAAATACCAAAAAAATTCACCCTAAGCTATAATTGATATTATGAATTCAAAAATGGTGTCTATTTTAAAATATTTTAAACATATAAGTTTCATTAATTAGTTTTATAATTATTTCTCATTGCCAAAACAAATAGCATGTTTTTAGGAAACAATATCAATCAAAAGACTGACAATTGTTTATGTCCAATTTCAAAGTGAAACTAATTTTAATGAAAACCATTGGATAAAATGGTAAAACTATATTCTAATTATACTTTAAAACCTATCAATGTTATAATTTATCACTATAAATTATTTTTATTAAAGATTTTGTTTTTAAATATTTTTCACTATTCATTAAAAATTGGATGTTCTTAGAAAACTACAAAAAATTCAAATTAGGATAATTTAGATATTATGAATACAAAAATAAAGTCCATTTTGAAATATAAAATTTATATAATTTCAATAATTGGGTATTAATATTGATAATGGAAACTTTGATTGGTTGCGGTGTGTTAGAATCTCGAACTTGCGTACAAGGCCAGCTATTGCATTATTGAAAGAGAAGCGTATCGTGAATGCGTGGGGTGTTACATTCTCACCTCCTTCAATAAATTTATTCCTCACAATTTTAAAATGTTCTTCGAAAATAAAAGGTTTAAAATAGAAAATACCTTTGTGGAAAACCCACATCGAAAAGTTTAACTACAAGAAAATCACAAACTTGTGATTGGTTAAACGATCATTGATTCCCCGGTAGGAAAAGTTAACCGACAACGTTTTTGTTTTAAGTTACCTTTAATAATGTTGAGGAATTTATTTAAGAGATTTACTAAGAACGTAAGGAAATATACATTCTTCTCTTGTAGACTTTTCATTATTTAATAAAGTTTTACCACAAACCCATCTTTCACTCAAAAAGATAATAGAACTCAAAAATATTATTTTTATCCTAATCGTACAAGGTTCCAAATATTAACACATACCATTTAGATTAGGGAAAGTATTTTTTAATAACCAGGGACATCATGTAGGCCAGTGGTAGGAAATAAATGCTTGTCTCACTATGGTTGTGGGTTCGATTCCTGTAGCTTTTTCAGACGCGACGGGTTATCCCCCGACCTGCAGGTTGTCCATTTCCTAAAACTACAGTATTATAACATTCCAAAAATAATCTCCAGAAATGTTTTAACATTAAATATTTGAATCCAAAGATAAAATTAATCCTTTCCAACCATTATAGTTATCCAAAATACCTTTGTCCAGAATTACTCTAAAAGGTCTCTAAATTCCAAAATCAATTCATTAGATTTCCCAAACAAGTAAAGTTTCTCTTATTGTCACATACTAAAAATATTATTACCATCATCATATTAAAACCTTAATGAAAACAACAAGTACTGTAGTACAATACTTATATATATATCACATTATTTTTATAACCATAATATAGTTCTTGAGTCCAAAAACAAAAATACAATAATTATTCCACTTCATCTATAGTAACAGCATAAAATTGGCCTCGTTCCCTTGGAATTTTCTGAGGTTTGTTTCCCAGATTCTTAGGAAATTCATGTGCATATTGTCCCATTTTTCTACAATTTTAGCATTCAACATTGATAGCCTCTTTCTTTCCCTTGCATTCTCGAGCCTCGTGAACTTTTTCTCCACATTTATAACGAACTCCCATTCCTTTTAGGAAAGTACCAGGGTGATTCTTCCCACAATTATCTCATAATGGAAAATCCAACATTCCCTTTTTCCCTGTATCTGTCTCTTGTTCCACCATTCTCTTCTTCTCTTGTTTTATTTTGTTGTCATAAGTTTTAGAGAATTCCTTTTCTGTCTTGATAGAACACGAGACTATATCTTCGCACGTTGAGAAAGATTGTGATAATAATTCTCGACGGAGAAACGATTTTAACCCATCAAAGAAATGATCAATATTAAATCTTGAGTTACGTATATAATCCACAGCATTCCTATCTAACCTTGTAAAGTTGGCCTCATACTTTGCGGCATTGTCATCCTCATTTAGTCTCAGACTCAGAAATTTCTTTTCCATATTTGCTTGATCGTCACAAGGAAAGTGTTTTCTAAGAAAATCTCTTTGAACTCCCTCCATTCCATATTTGATACTTCATCATCTTACTTTGTGTTTAGAATAAATGACGACCATTGATCAGCATCTCCAGTGAGGTGGTAAACTTCCTTGATAACCTTTTCCCTTTCGCTACTCCCTATGGATTGGAATATTTTCTCTAAAAAGTTTATCGATTTCTCAACTACTAATGGATTTTTACCCCATTAAATGTTGGCAGTTATTGCCTTATGAAGCGGTCTAACATTGATACTCCACATTGCAGATCAGGGTGCTCCATAAGAGTAAGGTTATTATTCATAACCTGAGTGAGTTGTTCCAGTATGGTGATATGTTGGTCAGCACCAGTTGTATCTCCAGCTCCACTATAATTATCTTGAGCAGGAGGGCAATCCCTACACGGAGTGCATACATTGATACAGTTTCCATTCCTTCCACTAGGTGCCATTTCTAAACAATGTCATAAACTAGATTAGTTTATGAACTTAAATAAATAATTCCATACTTGTAAAACACTTAACATAAATTGAACTACTTATGGATATAATCCATATTAATAAAAAAATGTTTTCTTTGATGAAGTATATGCTCATAAACCCTTCATAATTTTTTGTACTGAAAATTAGAATTATCCTAAGCATATCCCCCTGGAGTTTCGTAACCTAGAGTGCAGTAAGGCCCATTGTCGTGCACCAGTTCCCATTAGAGTCTAGCTCAAAGCGGTGTTTTCGGGTTTTACCCCTAGGTACATCTATTCCAGAGCCTCCTCTACCTGCTCGTATCCAGACATGGATGTATTTCTCGTAAAACTCACAAAATCTCTATAATACCAAAATTCTATGAAGTTCTTCTATACTAATCCTCAAAGTCTATCTTAGGGCTATGTGCTCTAATCAGAGTTTATCTAAATATAGCTTCCTAGGTTAGTACTAAACTGCCTCTGATACCAACTATAACGCCCCGACCCCAGTTACCGAGAGACGGTGCATTATTACGTAACATTGGCATGATCACAAAAGATCAAGTCTTGAAAGACCGATTAGTTTAGTAGCCTTGGAAGCATTAGATACATTCATAAATGTTACATTACATCATAATTTGAAAAATAACAATAACAAATTCTCCATAGTCCACACTCCTATCCCCTTCAGACTATCCCTGTAGGTCAGTCATAAAATATTTATTCACATCCTGGGAAAATAAATCAGAGAAAGAGGTGAGCTCAGATGCTCAGTAAGGATAACAATACATCGGAAACATTTATAAATAAACATAAACATTTATGGAAATGTATAAAAAAAATACTTCTAAACTTGAACTTCAGCATAATATGGCAACAATAAAAATAATAATGCTAGTTACTTATTCACATGGTTATTCTACTAGTCGAATAATCACATGCAATATCAATAACCACTTTCATAGTGATGTAATGCATAATGCCAGACTATCATAACCACCTAGCCAATGCCTCGTACCAAGACTACAAATAAGATTTTGTCAAGGCCTCATGTCAAAACACTAGTTTGTCTCATGAGACCTATAGATGCATTGAGGAGCTATAGCGGGCTCCACCCATCACCTATTAAGTCCAATGTATTCCTTATATGAAAAGGTTTAAACATATCATAAACCATAATATAATCATATCACATAAAACATGCATATTGGAAACATAACATTTCCACATTTCAATCATAAGATATAAATACAACACATTGATATAATAAAACCATTTTCAATACCAAAATAAAAGAAATGTAAAAATTGATATTTATTTTTCATTTAAAAAAATGTTACGGCTTGTAAAGGAAGCCAAAACTCAAATAATGGTCATGAAGGCGGGGAAGTCGTTGTCACTGCATACGTACGACAAAAAAACATTCCCTTTTATCATTTAGTAAAATGCTTCGTATAAAAATGATTTCTTTTGAATAAACGTAAAAGTCAAAGGGGTTTAAACACTGTATAAAAGAAAGTTGTGTATGAAACAAAATATGCATCAATGAAATAAGATTGAGACGAAGTCCCTTAAAAAGATCATTTTAAATAAAATAGAGCTATTATGTGTATTAACTATATTTACACATAAATAACGTATAAATACATGATAGGACATAATAATATCATGGCATAATTTGAATGTAGGAGATTATCCCAAAGAATGGAAATTTGGTTAAGAAGTTCCCTTACCTCGTGTCCGACTTGACTCGACCATTCTTTAAACTTCTGAATAATAAACTAGAGTTAATTCCTACTTTCTTAAGAACCGTTTTCATGTTCATTATTCCTTAATATCACTTATTACCATATTATGAAAATTATTTAATTATTTAATTTAATAACGGTCGTTTTGTCGATCTTTGGCACTTGAGTCAAAAATAAACTGTTTATAATTACATGTTTTTTATGTGGTAGAATATCCATTATCTCCAAAATAATATTAATTATTTAGATATCATATATATCCTATATATCCAGTAGATACATGAATTTATAATATTATATATCATTTATAGTTAAGAAATGAAATGCACCGTTCATGGATACGGTAAGTAGTACGTACGCATGAACGCTACATTCTTTTATATTTCATATTTAATGGAATGAAATCCTAATGATATACAGGTATATTATAATTCTAGTATAATATCATATATAATATCATTTACTCCATCCTTTATACATCTCACATATGGCATTAACGATTCAAATCACTTTGAGGGGTCATTAGTCCGCACTTCCTAAAATGAAATTATCGCGTTTACCCATAATGGAAACCATTAATATATGTAATAAATGAAAAATACAGAAGCCTAAGGAAAACATAAATATAATATATATCATATATAGAAATAGTGTCATCATAATGGCCACCATGAGAGGTGTTAAAAAAATATTGAACAATCATTGTTTCATGAGGCAGTAATTCTCCACCCAGAGAAACAATATGTTCTTTAACCATTAGATGAAAGTGTATGTAAGTTTAAATTAAATAAATATCATAACAACATCCTAGTATATTTAAGATAATATTTTTGTTACAAAATAAAGGAATAAAAATATTTTAAGGGTTTGGAGAAGCAAAATAAAACAAAAGAACATAAGTGAAGACATTACCTTAAAATCGGGTAACTCTTTTTGATTTGAGATAAAGGCTTCCTTGGGAAGACTTTTTCCCAAAGTGAGGATTATAGGAGTATGATAAGAAGGTTAGAGAGTATTTGGGCAGAGTTTGGCCGATCCAAATGGCTTTGATGGTGTGAATATGGTTGTAGAGGTGGGGCCTTTTATAAGAGGAGAGGAGGGAAACTCTTGGAAAGTCATGAAATGTTGCATTATTATGAAATGATTTTCGGATTTAAAAGGTACAAAAATTATATATTTAGAAGATAAGGTGATAAGAGTTCGAAATATACTCATCCAATAGGTTTTTGACAAGTGTATGTATTAGATTTTACATTATCTTTTCATTTTATATAAATCGTTAATTAATGAGGTAATTGCTGCATCTTCATGGTGTGATAAATAAATTTACCTATTTAATGTCTAAAAATTATAAAAAAAATACCATTATGTATTAAATATTTTTATCTTTCCAATTAATAATTATAGTTGAATATTTAACTTATATAAATCCATGTAATAATTGTCTTAGCAAAACAATACATGTTTGTGACAATTTTATTTTTATTTTAAATAAAAAGTTATTAATTTCATTTTCTTACCCATGTAGCTTCATGGGGTCCCCAAGTTGACCCATGGATTGTATTGGTCGTCCATGACTCATCAAATAAGGGTGGGACAACTTTAAAGGTATTTTCATATATTTATAATATCATTTTTACCTTAAATTTCATTAATTACCTTTAATCGCGATTAATAAAACGTAAAAGTTACTATTCACCAAATAATTATTTTAATCCCATTGAACCAAATTATCCTCCCTAATGACAACCATGTATGTCATATTTTTTAAATCAAATCACAGAAGTGTTAATGTTTGATTTATAAGAAAAATTAGTTTTTAAACTACCACATAGTGGTTTCACTATTCATAAAAAATAGAAGTTTTTCAAGAAAATACAAAAAATTCACCCTAAGATATAATTGATATTCTGAATTAAAAAATAGTTTCTATTTTAAAAAATTCCAAGAATATAAGTTGCATTAATAAATTTTATTATTAATTCCCATTGTCAAAACAAATAGCGTGTTTTTAAGAAACAATATCAATCAAAAGATTGACAATTGTTTATGTCCAATTTCAAAGTGAACTTAATTCTTATGACCACCATTGGATAGAATGGTAAAAATATATTCTAATTATACATTAAAACATCTCAATGGTATAATTTAACACTATAAATTATTTTGATTAAAAATTTCTTTTTATATATTATTCACTATTCATTAAAAATCAAATGTTCTCAGAAAATTACAAAAAATTCAAATTAGGATAATTTTGATATTCCGAATACAAAAATGAAGTCTATATTGAAATATAAAAATTTATATAACTTCAAAAAGTGCGTATTACTATTCATAATGGCTACTTTGATTGGTTGCAGTTTGTTAGAATCTCGAACTTGCGTATAATGCAAGCTATTGAATTATTGAAAGAGAAGCGTATCTTGAAAGCATGGGGAGTTAAATTCTCCCATCCTTCAATAAATCACATCCTCGCAATTTTAAAATGATCTTAGAAAATCAAAGGTTGAAAATAGAAAATACCTTTGTGGAAAACCCTCATCAGAAATATTTTTTATAAAATTATTACATTAATAGAAAGAAAGAGAAGTACAACAGTCACCCGAGATATCCTATACTTGAATTATATGAAAATATGGATATAGATGAGAAAAAAACCATCATGTTCTGATGGAGAGTTGTAGAAAACATGATTAGGAGAATGTCTAACAATAAGAAAATCAAAAACTTGTGATTGGTTAAACGATCATTGAATCCCCGGTAGGAAAAGTTAAACGAAAACGTTTTTGTTTTAAGTAACCTTTCATACAGTTGAGGAATTTATTTTAGAGATTTACTAAGAATATAAGGCAATATACATACTTTTCTTGTAGACTTTTCATTCTTTAATAAATTTTTACCACAAACCCATCTTTCACTCAAAATGATAATAGAACTCAAACATATTATATTTATCCTAATCGTACAAGGTTCCAAATTTTAACACATACCATTTAGATTAGGAGAACTATTTTTTAATAACAAGGGACTTCCTGTTGGCGAGTGGTAGGTAATAAAGGTCTATCACACTATGGTTGTGGGTTCGATTCCTGCAGCTTTGTCTGACACGGCGGGTTATCCCCCGACCTACATGTTGTCCTTTTCCTAAAACTATAGTATTATAATATTCCAAAAATAATCTTCAGAAATGTTTTAACCTTAAACACTAGTATCCAATGTAAAACATTATCCATTCCAACCATTATAATTATCCAAAATACCTATGTCCAGACATTCTCTAATAAGACTCTAAATAACAAAATCAATTCATCAGATTCCCCTAACAAAGTAAAGTTTCTCTTATTTTCACATACTAAAAATATTATTACCTTCATCATATTAAAACCATAATGAAAACAACAAGTACTGTAATACAATCCTTATATATATATCATATTATTCTTATAACCATAATATAGTTCTTGAGTCCAAAAACACAAATACAATAATTATTCCACTTCATCTATTGTAACAACATAATCTTGGCCTCGTTCCCTTGGTATTTTCTGAGGTAAGTTTCCCTGACGCTTAGGACATTCATTTTCATAATGTCTCATTTCCCTACAATTGTAGAATTAAACATTAATATCCTCTTTCTTTTCCTTGCAATATTGATCCTGGTGACCTTTCTCTCTACATTTATAAGAAACTCCCATTCCTTTTATGCAAGTACTATGGTTATTCTTCCCACAATTATCGCATAATGGAAAATTCTTCTTTCGCTTTTTCCCTTTATCTGTCTCTTGTTCCATCGTTCTCTTCTTCTCTTGCTTTACTTTGTTGTCATAAGATTTAGAGAATTCCTTTTCTATCTTGATAGAACATGAAACTATATCATCGTAAGTTGAAAAAGATTGTGATACTAATTCTCGATGGACAAATGGATTTATCCAATCAAAGAAACGATCGATCTTACTTCTTGAGTAACATATATAATCTGCAGCATGCCTTGCTAACCCTGTAAAGTTGGCCTCATACTTTGTGACATTCTCATCCTCCATTTGTCTCAGACACATAAATTTCCTTTCCATATTTTCTCGATGGTCACGAGGAAAGTATATTTCTATGAAAATCTCTTTGAACTCCCACCATTCGATATTTGATACTTCATCATCTTCCTTTGTGTTTTTAATCAATGACCACCATTGATCAGCATCTCTAGTGAGGTGGTAAACTGCCATGATAAACTTTTCTCTTTCACTACTCCCCAAGGCGTGGATTATTTTCTCTAATGAGTTTATCCATTTTTCAGCTACTAATGGATTTGTACCCCCATTATATGTTGGCAGTTGTTGCCTTATGAAGTGGTCTAACTTTGATCATCCACGTTGTGGATCAGGGTGCTCCATACGAGTAAGGTTATTATTCATAACTTGAGTGAGTTTTCCGAGTATGGTGATAAGTTGATCAGCACCAGTTGTATCTCCAGCTCCACTATAATTATCTTGAGCGGGAGGGCAATCCCTACATGGAGTGTGTGCACAGATATGGTTTCCATTCCTTCCTCTGGGCACCATTTCTAAACTATGTCATAAACTACATTAGTTTATGAATTGAAATACATAATTCCATACTTGAAAAGAACTTAACATAAATTTAACTACATATGTATATAATCTATATTAATAAAAAAATGTTTTCTTTGACAATATATATACTCATAAAGCCTTCATAATGGTTTGTATAGAAAATGAAAATTATCTGAAGCATATCCACTGGGATTGTCATAACCAAGAGTGCAGCAAGGCCCATTGTCGTGCACCTGTTCCCGTTCAAGTGTAGCTCAAAGAGGTGTGTTCTGGTTTTACCACTAGGTACATCTGTTCCAGAGCCGCCTCTACATGCTAATATCCAGACATGGATTTATTTCTCGTAAAACTCACAAAATCTCTATAATGCCAAAATTTTAGAATGTTCTTCTATGCTAATCCTCAAATTCTATCATTGGGATATGTGCTCTAATCAGAGTTTTTCTAAATATACCTTCCATGGTTAGTACTAAAATACCTCTGATACCAACTATAATGCCCCGACCCCAGTTACCCAGAGTCTGTACATTATTATGTAACATTGGCATGATCACAGAAGATCACGTCTCGATAGAACGATTAGTTTTGTAGCCTTGGAAACACTAGATATATTCATAAATGTTACATTACATAATAAAGTGAAAAAATCAAAATAACTAAGTCTCCATAGTCCACACTCATATCCCCTTCAGACTATCCCTATAGGTCAGTCATAAAATATTTCTTCACATCCTGGGAAAATAAAACCTAGAAAGGGGTGAGCTCAAATGCTCAGTAAGGATAACAATACAACAGAAACTTTCAAAAATAAACTTAAACATTTTAAGAAAATTTATAACTGAAACAAAATCCATTTAAACATGAACTTCAACATAATATTGAAAAAATAAAATGAAATAATGTCATTTACTTATTCAGAGAGATATTCTACTAGTTTAATAATCTAATGCAATATCAATAACCACTTTCATAGTGATGGAATGCATAATGCCAGACTATCATAACCACGTAGCCAATGCCTCGTGCAAAGAATAAAAATATGATTTGGTCAAGGTATCATGCAATGACACTACTTTGTCTCATGAGACCTATCAATGCATCGAGGATCAATAGCGGGCTCCACCCGTCACTTATTACGTCCAATGCATTACTTATATGAAAAGGTTTAAACATATCATAAACCATAACATAATCGAATCACATAAAACATGCATAAAGGAAACATAACATTTCCACATTTCAATCACAAGATATCAATACAACACATTGATATTATAAAACCATTTTCAATACCAAAATAAAATAAAAGTAAAACTTGGTAATTATTTTTCATTTAAAAAAATGTTATGTCTTGTAGAGGAAGCCGAAACTCAAATAATGGTCATGGCGGTAAAGAAGTCATTGTCGCCGCATATGTTCGAAAAAAAACATTCCCGTTTTTCTTTTAGTAAAATGCTTCATATAAAAAAGATTCCTTTTGGATAAACATAAATGTCAAAGGGGTTTATACACTATATAAAAGAATGTTGTGTATGAAACAAAATATGCCTCAATGAAAGAAGATTGAGACGATGTCCCTTAAAAAGAAAATTTTTAAATAAAATAGATCTATTATGTGTATTAACTATATGTACACATAAAGAAAGTATAAATACAATATAGTACATAATAATATCATGACATAATTTGAAATTAGGAGATTATCCCCTAGAATGGAAATTGGGATAATATGTACCCTTACCTCGTGTCTGACTTGACTCGACCATTATTTAACCTCCTGAATAATAAACTAGAGTTAATATCTACATGATTAAGAAGCTTTTTTAAGTTCATTATTCCTTTTATATCACTTATTACCATGTTATTAAGATTATGTAATTATTTAAGATAATAACGGTCGTTTTTTCGATCTTTGGTACTTGAGTCAAAAATAAAATTCTTATAATTAGAAGTTGTTTCTGTGGTAGAATATCCATTATCTCCAGAATCATATTAATTTTGTAGATAGCATATATATCCAGTAGATACATGCATTTATAATATTATATAACATTTAGAGGTAAGAAATGAAATGCACCGTTCATGGAGACAGTAAGCCGTACGTATGCATGAACACTAATTTCATTTCTATTTTGTATTTACTGGAATGAAATAATAATGATATAAAGGTATATTATAATTACTGTATAATATCATATATAATATCATTTACTCTATCCTTTATACGTCCCACATATGGCATTAACGATTGAAATGACATTGAGGGGACGGTAGTCCGTACTTCTTAAAATGAAATTATCGCGTTTACCCTTAATGGAAACCATAATGGTGTGCCATAAATGAAAAAAACAGAAGCATAAGGAAAACATAAATATAATATATATCATATATAGAAATATTGTCATAATAATGGCCACCATGAGAGGTGTTAAAAAAATATTGAACAGTCATCATTTCGTGAGGCAGTAATTTTGCACCCACAGAAAACTTATGTTATTTAACCATTAGACGAAGGTGTGTGTAAGTGTAAATCAAATACGTCTCATAACAACATCCTAGTATATTTAATATACTAGTTTTGTTACAAAATAATGTAATAAAAAGAGTTTAAGGGGTTGGAGAAGCAAAATAAAAAAAAAGAACATAAGATAAGACATTACCTTAAAATCAGGTAACTCTTTTTGATTTGAGCCAAAGGATTCCTTGGGATGCCTTTAGCCCAAAGTGAGGCTTCTACGGGAAATATAAGGAAGTTTAGAGAGTATTTGGGAAGATGTTGGCTGATCCAAATTGATTTTATGGTCTGAATAAGGTGGTAGAGGTGGGGGCCTTTTATAAGAGGAGAGGAGGGGCACTCGTAGAAAGTCATGAAATATTGCATTATTATGAAATGATTTTCAGAATTAAAAGGTCCCACAATTATATATTTCAAATATAAGGTGATAAGGGTTCAAAATATACTCATACAATAGGTTTTTTAAAAGTTTAAGTATTATATTTTACATTATCTTTTCATTTTATTTAAATCGTTAATTAGTGAGGTAATCTCTGCATCATCATGCTGTGATAAATAAATTTATTTACTTAATGTCTAAAAATTATAAAAAAATTACCATGATGTATTAAATCTATTTATATTTCCAATGAATATTTATAGACTAAATGTTAACTTCTATAACCCCATGTAATAATTGTTTTAATAAAACAACACATATTTGTGAAAATTTTATTTTTACATTAAATAAAAAGTTATTAATGTCTTTTCTTTAACCAAGTGGCTCCATGGGGTCCCCAAGTCGACCCATGGATTTCTTTAGTCATCCATGATTCATCCAATAAGGGTGGTACAAGTGTAATGGTATTTTAATATTTTTATAATATCATTTTTACCTTAAATTTCACTAATTACCTTTAATCATGATTAATAAAACTTAAATTTTACTATTCACCAAAAAATTATTTTAATCCCATTGAAATTCATTTTTCTTCCTAATTACAGCCATGTATGTCAGATTTTTGAAAATAAAATCAATGAAGTGGTAGTGTTTGATTTACATGAAAAATTAGTTTTTAAACTACCACTTAGTGGTTTCACTATTAATCAAAATTAAAGTTTTTCAGAAAAGAACCAAAAATTCATCCTAAGCTATAATTGATATTCTGAATTCAAAAATGGTGTCTATTTTACAAAATTCCAAACATATATGTTTCATTAATTAATTTTATAATTAATTACCATTGTCAAAACAAATAGGGTATTTTTAAGAAAGAATATCAATCAAAAGATCGACAATTGTTTGTGTCCAATTTCAAAGTAAAATTAATTATAATGTTAACCATTGAATAGAATGGTAAAAATATATTATTATTATACTTTAAAACTTCTCAATGGTATAATTTATCACTATAATTTATTTTTATTAAAAAATTTGTTTTTAAGTATTTTTCACTATTCATTAAAAATTGGAATTTCTCAGAAAATTACAAAAAATTAAAATTAGGATAATTTCGATATTCCGAATACAAATATGAATTCCATTTTGAAATATAAAATCTATATAATATCAAAAATTGGGTATTACTATTCATAATGGCTACTTTGATTGGTTGTAGTGTGTTAGAATCTTGAACATGCATACAATGCAAGCTATTGCATTATTGGAAGAGAAGCGTATCATAAGAGATTGGGGTGTTACATTCTCTCCTCCTTCAATAAATTGCATCCTCACAATATTAAAATGGTCTTCAAAAATAAAAGTTGACAATAGAAAATAACTTTGTGGAAAACCCACATTAGAAATAAGTTTTATAAAATTATAACTTTAAAAGAAAGAATGAGAAGTACAAAGGTCACCCGAGATAGCCCATACTAGGATTCTATGAAAATATGGATATGGAGGAGAAACAAACCATCATGGTATGATGGAGAGTTGTAGAAAACAGGATTAGGAGAACGTTTAACTACAACAAAATCCCAAACTTCTGAACGGTTAAACTTTCATTGATTTCCTGGTAGGAATAGTTAACCATCAACATTTTTGTTTTAATTTACCTTTAATAAAGTTGAGTAATTTATTTAAGAGATTTAATAAAAACGTAAGGAAATATAGATACTTGTCTTGTAGACTTTTAATTATTTAATAAATGTTTACCACAAACACATATTTCCCTAAAAAAGATAATAGAACTCAAAAATATTATATTTATCCTAATCATATAAGGTTCCAAATATTAACAAATACCATTTATATTAGGAAAACTATTTTGTAATAACCAGGTATTTCCTGTAGGCTAGTGGTAGGTAATAAAGGCATATCGCACTATGGCCGTGGGTTCAATTCCTGCAGCTTTGTCCGACGTGAGGGGTTATCCACAGACCTGTTGGTTGTCCTATTCCTAAAAATATAGTATTGTAATATTCCAAAAATAATCTTCATAATTGTTTTAACCATAAACAATAGTATCCAAAGTTAAACATAATCCATTCCTACCTTTATAGTTATCCAAAATACCTCTGTCCAGACTTTCTAGGTCTCTAAATTCCAAAATCAATTCATCATATTCCCCAAACAAAGGAAAGTTTCTCTTATTGTCACATACTAAAAATATTATTAACATCATCATATTAAAACCTTAATGAAAACAAAAAAGTACTGTAGTACAATGCTTATATATATCACATTATTCTTATAACTATAATATAGTTCATGAGTCAAAAAACACAAATATAATAATTATTCCACTTCATCTGTAGTAACAACATAAGCATGGACTCATTCCCTTGGCATTTTCTGAGGTACGTTTCCCCGAGGCTCAGGAAATTCATTTGCATAATGTCTCATTTCTATACAATTGTAGCATTCAACATTGATAGAATCTTTCTCTCCCTTGCAATCCCGAGCCTTGTGACCTTTTTCTCCACATTTATAACAAACTCCCATTTCTTTTAGGCATGTACCAGGGTGATTCTTCCCACAATTATCACATAATGGAAAATCCTCTTTCCTCTTTTCCCTTTATCTGTATCTTGTTACAATGTTCTCTTCTTCTCTTACTTTACTTTGTTGTCATAAGATTTATAGAATTCTTTTTTTATCTTGATAGAACACGAGACTATATCTTTGTACTTTGAGAAAGATTTTGATACTAATGCTCGATGAAGAAACAGTTTTAACCCATAAAAGAAACAATCGAACTTACTTCTTGAGTTACGTATATAATCCAAAGAATGCCCCGCTAACATTGTAAAGTTGGCCTCATACTTTGTGACATTATCATCCTCCTTTTGTCTCAGACTCATAAATTTACTTTCCATATCTGCTCGATGGTCACGAGGAAATTATTTTCTAAGAAAAGCTCTTTGAAATCCCTCCAATCCATATTTGATACTTCATCATCTTCCTTTGTGTTTTGAATCAATGACCACCATCGATTAACATCTCCAGTGAGGCGGTAAACTGCCATGATAACCTTTCCCCTTTCGCTACTCCCCAAGGTGTGTAATATTCTCTCTATGGAGTTTATCCATTTCCCAGCTACTAATGGATTTGTACCCCCATTAAATGTTGTTGGTTTTTGCCTTATGATGTGGTCTAACATTGATCCTCCATGTTGCGGATTAGGGTGCTCCATACGAGTAAGTCTATTATTCACAACCAGAGTTAGTTGTCCCAATATGGTGGTAATATGATCAGCACCAGTTGTATCTCCAACTCCACTATAATTATCTTTAGAAGGAGAGAAATTTTTACATGGAGTGCATGTATTGATACAGTTTCCATTCCTTCCACTAGGCTCCATTTTTAAACAATGTCATAAACTAGATTAGTTTATGAATCGAAATACATAATTCTATACTTGTAAAACATTTAACATAAATTGAACTACTTATGGATATAATCCATAATAATAATAAAAATGTTTTCTTTGATGATGTATATACTCATAAAACTTTCATAATGGTTTGTAAAGAAAATGAGAATTGTCCCAAGCATATCTCCTGGGAGTGTCGTAACCAAGAGTGAAGCAATGCCAGTTTTCGTGCACCAGTTTCTGTTCGAGTCTATCTCAAATAATTGTTTTTGTGTTTTACCCCTAGGTACATCGTTGCTAGATCCACCTCTACCTCCTCATATCCAGACAAGGATGCATTGCTCGGAAAACTCACAAAATCTCTATAATACCAAAATTCTAGAAATTTATTCTATACTAATCCTCAAATTCTATCTTAGGGATATGTTCTCTAATCAGAGTTTATCTAAATATAGCTTCCCAGATTAGTACTAAACTGCCTCTGATACCAACTGTAATGCCCCAAACCTAGTTACCCAGAGTAGGTGCATTATTATGTAACATTTTCATGATAAAAAAAGATCAAGTTTCAAAATACCGATTAGTTTAGTAGCCTTGGAAACACTAGATACATTCATAAATGATACATGAAATCATAAAGTGAAAATATAACAATAACAAAGTCTCCATAGTCCACACTCCTATCACCTTCAGACTATCCCTGTAGGTCAGTCATAAAATATATCTTCACATCCTGGGATAATAAAAAATAGAAAGGGGTGATCTTAGATGCTCAGTAAGGATAACAATACAGAGAAAACTTTGATAAATAAACATAAACATTTAAGGCAATGTATAACTAAAACAAAAGCCTTTAAAACACAATCTTCAACATAATATGGAAACAATAAAATGAAATAATTCCATTTGATTATTCATATGGATATTCTACTAGTCTAATAATCACATGCAATATCAACAACAACTTTCATAGTGATATAATGCATAATTCCAGACTGTCATAACCACGTATCCAAGGCCTCATGCCAAGACTAAAAATAATAATTTTGAAGGCCTCTTGCAAAGACACTAGTTTGTCTCATGAGACCTACCGATGCATCAAGGAGCTATAGCGGGATCAACCCATAACTTATTAAGTCCAATTCATTCCTTATATGAAAAGGTTTAAACATATCATAAACCATAACATAATAGTATCCCATAAAATATGCATAAAGGAAACATAACATTTCCACATTTCAATCACAAGATATCAATACAACACATTGATATAATAATACCATTTTCAATACCAAAATAAAAAAAAGTAAAACATGGTATTTATTTTTCATTTAAAAACGGTATGGCTTGTAGAGGAACCAAAACTCAAATAATTGTCACGGTGACAGAGAAGTCATTGTCACTGCATATGTACAACAACAAAACATTCTCTTTTTTCGTTTAGTAAAATTCTTCATATAAAAAAGATTCATTTTGAATAAACGTAAAAGTAAAAGGGGTTTTTACACCGTATAAAAGAAATTTGTGTATGAAACAAAAAATATGTCTCAATGAAAGAAGATTGAGATGAAGTCCCTTACAATGATCATTTTTAAATAAAAAAGACTTATTATGTGTATTCACTATATGTACACATAAATAATGTATAAAGACATGATAGGACATAATAATATCACGAAATAATTTGAAAGTAGGAGATTATCCCAATGAAAGGAAATTGGGTTAAGAAGTTCCCTTACCTCGTGTCTGACTTGACTTGAACATTCTTTAACCTTCTGAATAATAAACTAGAGTTAATTTCTACTTGATTAAGAAAATTTTTCAAGGTCATTATTATTTTTATATCACTTATTACCATGTTATAAACATTATGTAATTATTTTAGTTAATAACGGTCGTTTTGTTGATCTTTGGTACTTGAGTCAAAAATAAACTTCTTATAATTACAAGTTGTTTATGTGGTAGAATATCCATTATCTCCAGAATAATATTAATTATTTATATATCATATATATCATATATATCTATTAGAAACATGCATTTATAATATTATATAACATTTAAAGGTAATAAATGAAATGCACCGTTCATGAAGACGGTAAGTCGTACGTACGCATGAACGCTAATTTCATTTCTATTTCGTATTAAATGGAATGAAATCATAATGATATAAATGTATATTATAATTAATGTATAATATCATATATAATATCATTTACTCCATCCTTTATACGTCTCACATATGACATTAACGATTCAAATAACTTTGAGGGGGTGGTAGTCCGCACTTCATAAATTGAAATTATCGTGTTTACCTATAATGGAAACCATAAAGGTATGCCATAAATGAAAAATAATGAAGCATAAGGAAAAAATAAATATAATATATATCGTATATAGAAATAGTGTCATCATAATGGCCACCATGAGAGGTGTTAAAAAAAAATATTGAACAATCATCGTTTCGTGAGGCAGTAATTCTCCACCCATAGAAATAGTATGCTCTTTAACCATTAGACGAAGGTTTGTGTAAGTGTAAATCAAATACATCTCATAAAAACATACTAGTATATTGAATATAGTATTTTTATTACAAAATAAAGGAATGAAAAGTGTTTAAGGGGTTGGAGAAGCAAAATAAAACAAAAGAACATAAGAGAAGACATTACCTTAAAATCGGGCAACTCTTTTTGATTTGAGCCAAAGGCTTACTTGGGAAGACTGCAGACCAAAAGTGATTATTCTAGGAGTAATAGAAGGATTTTGAGAGAGTATTTGGGTTTATTTTGGTCGAGACAAATGGCATTGATGGTTTGAATAAGGTGGTAGAGGTGGGGTCCTTTTATAAGAATAGAGGAGGGGCACTCTTGGAAAGTCATGAAATGTTGCATTATTATGAAATGATTTTAGGATTTAAAATGTCCAAAAATAATATATTTTGAAGATAAGGTGATAAGGGTTCTAAATAGACTCATCCAATAGTTTTTTGACAAGTGTATGTCTTAGATTTTACATTATCTTTTCATTTTATTTAAATCGTTAATTAATTAGGTAATCGCTGCATCATCATGGTGTGATAAATAAATTTCTTTATTTAATGTCTAAAAATTAAAAAAATTACCATGATGTTTTAAATATTTTTATAGTTCCAATGAATATTTATAGTCGAAAATATGACTTATATAACCCCATGTAATAACTGTTTTAGTAAAACAACACATGTTTGTGATAATTTTATTTTTACTTTAAATAAAATGTTATTATTCTCATTTCCTTACCCAAGTGGCTCCATGGGGTCCCCAAGTTGACCCATGGTTTATCTTGGTCTTCCATGACTCATCCAATGAGGGTGGGACAAGTGTAATGGTATTTTCATCTTTTTATAATATCTTTTTTACCTTAAATTTCACTAATTACCATTAATCGCGATTAATAAAACTTAAAAGTTACTATTCACCAAAAAATTATTTTAATCTCATTGAACCAAATTTTTCTTTCTAATGACAACCATGTATGTTGAATTTTTTAAAATCAAATCACAGAAGTGGTAATGTTTCATTTACATGAAAAATTAGTTTTTAAACTACCACTTAGTGGTTGCACTATTCATCAAAAATTGATGTTTTTCAGAAAAATACCAAAAATTCTCCCTAAGATATAATTGATATTCTGAATTAAAAAATGGTGTCTATTTTACAAAATTCCAAACATATAAGTATAATTAATTAATATTATAATTAATTACCGTTGTCAAAACAAATAGCGTGTTTTTAAGAAACAATATCAATCAAAAGATTGACAATTGTTTATGTCCAATTTCAAAGTGAAATTAATTATAATGACCACCATTGGATAAATTGGTAAAAATATATTTTAATTATACTTTAAAAACATTCAATGGTATAATTTATCACTATAAATTATTTTCATTAAAAAAGTTATTTTTAATTATTTTTCATTATTCATTAAAAATTTGAAGTTCTTAGAAAATTACAAAAAATTAAAATTAGGATAATTTTGATATTCCGAATACAAAAATGAAGTCCATTTTGAAATATAAAATTTATATACTTTCAAAAGATGGGTATTACTATTCATAATGACTACTTTGATTGGTTGCAGTGTGTTAGAATCTCGAACTTGCGTACAGTGCAAGCTGTTGCATTATTGAAAGAGAAGCGCATGCTGAAAGCTTGGGGTGTTACATTCTACCTCCTTTAAAAAATTGCTTCCTCACAATTTTAAAATGTTATTCAAAAGTAAAAGGTTGAAAATAGAAAATACATCTGTGTAAAACCCACATTGGAAATATGTTTTATAAATTTATAACTTTAAAAGAATGAAAGAGAAGTACAATGGTAACCTAAGATATCCCTTACTAGGATTCTATGAAAATATGGATATAGAGGAGAAAAAAAACCATCAAGGATTGATAGAGAGTTGTAGAAAACATGATTAGGAGAAATTTTATCTTTGGGAAAATCAAAAACATGTGATTGGTTAAACGATCATTGATTCACTCGTTGGAAAAGTTAACCGACAACATTTTTTTAAGATACCTTTCATAATGATGAGGAATCTATTTAAGAGATTTTCTAAGAACGTAAGGAAATACCCATACTTGTCTTGTAGATATTTCATTATTTAATAATTTTTTACCACAAACCCATCTTTCACTCAAAAACAAAATAAAACTCAAAAATATTATATTTATCCAAATCGTACAAGGTTACAAATATTAACACATACCATTAATATTAGGAAAACTATTTTGTAATAACCAGGGACTTATTGTAGGCTAGTGGTAGGTAATAAATGCCTGTCGCACTATGGTTGTGGGTTTGATTCCTCCAGCTTTTTCCGACACGGCGGGTTATCCCCCGACCTGCAGGTTGTCATTTGTCTAAAACTATAGTATTATAATATTCCAAAAATAATCTTCCTAAATGTTTTAACCTTAAACAATAGTATCCAAAGTTAAAATTAATCCATTCCAGCCTTTATAGTTTTCCAAAATACCTCTGTCCATACATTCTCTAAAAGGTCTCTAAATTCCAAAATCAATTCATCAGATTTCCCAAACAAAGTAATGTTTATCTTCTTGTCAAATACTAAAAATATTATTACCTTCATCATATTAAAACCTTAATGAAAACAACATGTACTGTAGTATAATACTTATATATATATATTTAACATTATTCTTATAACCATAATATATTTCTTGAGTCCAAAAACACAAATATAATAATTATTCCACTTCATCTATAGTAACAACATAAGCTTGGCCTCGTTCACTTGGCCTTTTCTAAGGTACATTTCCCTGACTCTTAGGACATTCATTGGAAGAATGTCTCATTTCTCTACAATTGTAGCATTCAACATTGATAGCCACTTTTTTCCATTGAAATCCCGAGCCTCGTGACCTTTTTCTCCACATTTATTACAAACTCCCATTCCTTTTAGGCAAGTAACATGGTGATTATTCCCACAATTATCGCATAATGGAAAATCCTTCTTTCCCATTTTGCCTTTATTTGTATTTTCATCCACCGTTCTCTTCTTCTCTTTCTTTAATTTGTTGTCATAAGATTTATAGAATTCCTTTTCTATCTTGATAGAACAAAAGACTATATCTTCATACGTTGAGAATGATTTTGATACTATTGCTCGATGGAGAAACGGTTTTAACCCATCAAAGAAATGATCAATCTTGCTTCTTGAGTTACGTATATAATCTACAGCATGCCTCACTAAACTCGTAAAGTTGACCTCATACTTTGCAACATTCTCATCCTCCTTTTGTCTCAGACTCAGAAATTGCCTTTCCACGTCTACTCGATGGTCATGAGGAAAGTATTTTTCTATGAAAATCTCTTTGAACTCCCTACATTCCATATTTTATACTTCAACATATTCCTTTGTGTTTTGAATCAATGACCACCATTAAATAGCATCTCCAGTGAGGCGGTAAACTGCCATGATAACCTTTTCCCTTTCACTACTCCCCAAGGCGTGGAGTATTTTTTCAAAGGAGTTTATCCATTGCTCAGCTACTAATGGATTTTTACCCCCATTAAATGATGGTTTTTGTTGCCTTATGAAGTGGTCTGACATTGATCCACCACGTTGCGGATCAGGGTGCTCCATACGAGTAAGGTTATTATTTATAACCTGAGTGAGTTTTCCAAGTATGGTGATAAGTTGATCAGCACCAGTTGTATCTCCAGATCCACTATAATTATCTTGAGCAGGAGGATAATCCCTACATGGAGTGAATGCATTGATGCGGTTTCCATTCCTTCCACTAGGTTCCATTTCTAAACATTGTCATAAACTAGATTAGTTTTTGAACCGAAATACATAATTCCATACTTGTAAAACACTTAACATAAATTGAACTAATTATGGATATAATCCATATTAATAAAAAAATGTTTTCTTTGATGAAGTATATGCTCATAAACCCTTCATAATGGTTTCTAAAGAAAATGAGAATTATCCTAAGCATATCCCCCGGGAGTGTCGTAACCAAGAGTGCAACAAGGCCCATTGTCGTGCACCAGTTCCCATTCGAGTCTAGCTCAAAGCGGTGTTTTCATGTTTTACCCCTAGGTACATCTGTGCCAGATCCACCTCTACCTGCTCATATCCAGAAAGGGATTTATTTCTCGGAAAACTCACAAAATCTGTATTATACCGATATTATAGGAAGTTCTTCTATACTAATCCTCAAAGTCTATCATTGGGCTATGTGCACTAATCAGAGTTTATCTAAATCTAGCTTCCAAGGTTAGTACTAAACTACCTCTAATACCAACTGTAATTCCCCGACCCCAGTTTCCCAGAGTCAGTGCATTATTATGTAACATTTTATTGATCACAAAAGATCAGGTCTCAAAAGGCCGATTAGATTAGAAACCTTGGGAACAGTAGATACATTCATAAATATTACTTTACATCATAATGTGAGAAAATCACAATAACAAAGTCTCTATAGTCCACACTCCTATCCCCTTCAGACTATCCCTGTAGGTCAGTCATAAAATATTTCTTCACATCCTGGGAAAATAAAACATAGAAAGGGGTGAGCTCAGATTCTTAGTAAGGATAACAATACATCAGAAACATTCATAAATAAACATAAACATTTAAGGCAATGTATAACTAAAACAAAAGCCTTTTAATCTTTAACTTCAGAATAATATGGAAACAATAAAATGAAATAATTCCATTAACTTATTCACAGGGTTATTCTACTAGTTGAATAATCACATGCAATATCAATAACCACTTTCATAGTGATGTAATGTATAATTCCATACTATCATAACCATGTACCCAAGGCCTCGTTCTAAGAGTACAAATAATATTTTGTCAAGGCCTTGTGCAAAGACACTAGTTTGTCTCATGAGACCTACCGATGCATCGAGGAGCTATAGAGGGCTCCACCTGTCACCTAATAAGTCCAATGCATTCCTTATATGAAAATGTTTAAACATATCATAAACCATAACCTATTCATATCACATAAAACATGCATAAAGGAAACATAACATTTCCACATTTCAATCACAAGATATCAATACAACACATTGATATAATAAATCCATTTTCAATACCAAAATAAAAGAAAAGTAAAACTTGTTATTTATTTTTCATTTAAAAAAATTATGGCTTGTAGAGGAAGCCGAAACTCAAATAATGGTCATCCCGGCAGAGAAGTCGTTGTCGATGCATATGTACGAAAAAAACATTCCCTTTTGTCTTTTAGTAAAATTCTTCGTATAAAAATGATTCCTTTTCAAAGGGGTTTATACACTGTATATATAAAAGTTGTGTATGAAACAAAATATGCCTCAATAAAAGAAGATTGAGACGAAGTCCCTTACAAAGATCATTTTTAAATAAAATAGAGCTATTATGTGTATTCACTATATATACACATAATGAAAGTATAAATACATGATAGGACATAATAATATCATGCCATAATATGAAAGTAGGATATTATCCCAAAGAACGGAAATTTGGTTAAGAAGTTCCCTTACCTCGTGTCCAACATGACTCGACCGTTCTTTAAACACCTGAATAATAAATAGAATTAATTTCTACTTTCTTAAGAACCTTTTTGAAGTTCATTATTCCTTTTGTATCACTTATTACCATGTTATAAACATTATGTAATTATTTAACTTAATAATAGTCGTTTTGTCGATCTTTGGTACTTCAGTCAAAAATAAACATCTTTTAATTACATGTTGTTTATGTGGTAGAATATCCATTATCTCCAGAATAATATTAATTATGTAGATATAATATATTTCTTATATATTCAGTAGATACATGAATTTATAATAATATATAACATTTATATGTAAGAAATGAAATGCACAGTTCATAGAGACGGTAAGCCGTACGTACACATGAACACTATTTTCATTTATATTTCATATTTAATGTAATGAAATTATAATTATATAAAGGTATATTATAATTCTAGTATAATATCATATATAATATAATTTAATCCATCTTTTATACGTCCCACATATGGCATTAACAATTCAAATCACTTTGAGGGGGCGGTAGTCTGCACTTCCTAAAATGATATTATCTTGTTTACCCATATTGGAAACCATAAAGGTATTCCATAAATCAAAAATAAAGAATGATAAGAAAAACATAATTATAATATATATCATATATAGAAATTTTGTCATCATAATGTCCACCATGAGATGTGTTAAAAAAAATATTGAACAATCATCATTTCGTGAGGTAGTAATTCTCCACCCACATAAACAATATGTTCTTTAACCATTAGACGAAGGTGTGTGAATTTTAAGTCAAATAATTCTCATAAAAAAATCCTAGTATATTGAAGATAATAGTGTTGTTACAAAATAAAGGAATAAAATGATTTCAAGGGGTTGGAGAAGAAAAATAAAACAAAAGAACATAAGAGAAGACATTACCATAAAATCGGGAATCTCTTTTTGATTTGAGACAAAGGCTTCCTTGGGAAGACGTTTTCCCAATGTGAGGATTATAAGAGTAAGATAGGAATGATAGAGAGTATTTGGGCAGGGTTTTTCCGAGCCAAATGGCTTTGATGTTGTGAATAAGGTGGTAGAGGTGGGGGCCTTTTATAAGAGGAGAGGAGGGGCACTCTTGGAATGTCATGAAATGTTGCATTATTATGAAATGATTTTCAGATTTGAAAGGTCCCAAAATTATTTATTTTGAAGATAAGGTGATAAGGGTTAGAAATATACTCATCCAATAGGTTTTTGTCAAATGTATGTCTTATATTTTACATTATCTTTTCATTTAATTTAAATCGTTAATTAATGTGGTAATCGCTATATCTTCATTGTGTGATAAATAAATTTATTTATATAATGTATAAAAATTATAAAATAATTACCATGATGTAGTATATCTTTTTATCATTCCAATTAATATTTATAGTCGAAATTTTAACTTAGAAAACCCCATGTATTAATTGTTTTAGCCAAAAAACACATGTTTGTGACAATTTTATTTTTACATTAAAGAAAAAGTTATTAATGTCATTTCCTTACCCAAGTGGCTCCATGGGGTCACCAAGTTTACCCATGGATTTTCATGGTCGTAAATGACTCATCGAATAAGGGTGGAACAAGTGTAAAGGTATTTTAATATTTTTATAATATCATTTTTACCTTAAATTTCAATAATTACCTTTAATCGCGATTAATAAAACATAAAAGTTACTATTCACCAAAAAATTATTTTAATCCCATTGAACCACATTTTTCTCCCAAATGACAACCATGTATGTCGAATTTCTGAAAATCAAATCAAAGAAGTTGTAATTTTTGATTTACACGAAAAATTAGTTTTTAAACTACCACATTGTGGTTTCACTATTCATAAAAAATGGTAGTTTATCAGAAAAATACCAAAAATTCACCCTAAGCTATAATTGATATTCTGAATTCAAAAATGGTGTCTATTTTAAAAAATTCCAAGAATATATGATGTATTAATTAATTTTATAATTAATTCCCATTGTCAAAACAAATAGCGTGTCTTTAAGAAACAATATCAATGAAAAGATTGACAATTGTTTATGCCCAATTTCAAAGTGAAATTAATTCTAATGACCACCATTGGATAGAATGGTAAAAATATATTCTAATTGTAATTTAAGTCCTCTCAATGTTATAATTTATCACGATATATTTTTTTGATTAAAAAGTTGTTTTTAAGTATTTTTCATTATTTATAAAAAATCGGAAGTTCTCAGAAAATTAAAAAAAATTCAAATTAGGATAATTTTGATATTCCGAATACAAAAATGAAGTCCATTTTGAAATATAAAAATTTATATAATTTCAAAAAGTGGTTATTAATATTCATAATGCCTACGTTGATTGGTTGTGGTGTGTTAGAATCTCGAACTTGCATATAATATAAGCTATTTCATTATTGAAATAGAAGTGTATCGTGAAAGCGTGGAGTTTTACATTATCCCCTCCATCAATAAATCACTTCCTTGAAATTTTATAATGTTCTTCGAAAATAAAAGGTTGAAAATTGAAAATACCTTTGTGGAAAACCCACATCGAAAATAAGTTTTATAAAATCATAACTTTAAAAGAATGAAAGAGAAGTACAAAGGTCACCTGAGATAGCCCATACTAGGATTCGATCAAAATATGGATATGGAGGAGAAAAAACCATCATGGTCTGATGGAGAGTTTTAGAAAAGAGGATTAGGAGAAAGTTTAACTACAAGAAAATCACAAACTTGTGATTGGTTAAACGATCATTGATTCCCCAGTAGGAAAAGTTAGCCGACAATGTTTTTGTTTTAAGTTACCTTTCATAATGTTGAGGAATTTATTTAACAGATTTACTAATAATGTAAGGAAATATACATACTTGTCTTGTAGACTTTTCATTCTTTAATAAATTTTTACCACAAACCCATATTTCACTCAAAAAGATAATAGAACTCAAAAATATTATATTTATCCCAATCATACAAGGTTCCAAATATTAACACATACCATTTAGATTAAGAAAACTATTTTGTAATAACAATGGACTTCCTGTAGGCTAGTGGTATGTAATAAAGGCCTATCAAACTATGGTTTTGGGTTCTATTCCGGCAGCTTTGTGCGACGCGGCGGGTTATGCCCCAACCTGCAGGTTGTCCTTTTCCGAAAACAATAGTATTATAATATTCCAAAAATAATCTTTAGAAATGTTTTAACCTTAAACAATAGTATCAAAAGTTAAACTTAATCCAATCCAACCTTTATTGTTATCCAAAATACCTCTGTCCAGACGTTCTCTAAAAGGTCTCTAAATTCCAAAATCAATTAATCAGATTCCCCAAACAAAGTAATGTTTCTCTTATTGTCACAGACTAAAAATATTTTTACCTTCATCGTATTAAATCCTTAATGAAAACAACAAGTACTTTAGTACAATCCTTATATATAAATATCACATTATTCATATAAACATACTATAGTTCTTGAGTCCAAAAACACAAATACAATAATTATTCCACTTCATCTGTTGTAACAGCATAAGCTTGGCCTCGTTCCCTTGGCATTTTCTGAGGTAAGTTTCCCAGACGCTTAGGTCATTAATTTTCATAATGTCTCATTTTCTGAGGTAAGATTCCCGAGCCTTGTGACCTTTTTCTCCACATTTATAACAAACTCCCATTCGTTTTACGCATGTACCAGGGTTATTCTTCCAACAATTATCACATAATGGAAAATAATACTTTCCCTTTTTCCATTTATCCGTCTCTTGTTCCACCATTCTCTTCTTCTCTTGCTTTACTTTGTTGTCATAAGATTTAGAGAATTCCTTTTCTGTCTTGATAGAACATGGGACTATATCATCGTACGTTGAGAAAGATTGTGATACTAATGCTTGAAGGAGAAATGGTTTTAACCCATAAAAGAAATGATCGATCATACTTCTTGAGTTATGTATATAATCTGCAGCATGCCTTGCTAACATTTTAATATTGGCCTCATACTTTGCGACATTCTCATCCTCCTTTTGTCTCGGACTCAGAAATTTCCCTTCCATATCTGCTCAATGGTTACTAGGAAAGTATTTTTCTTTGAAAATCTCTTTGAAATTCAACCATTCTATATTTGATACTTCATCATCATCCTTTGTGTTTTGAATCAATGACCACCATTGATCATCATCTCCAGTGAGGTGGTAAACTACCATGATAACCTTTTCCCTTTCGCTACTCCACAAGGTGTGGAATATTTTCCCTATAGAGTTTATCCAATCCTCAGCTACTAATGGATTTGTACCCCATTAAATGTTGGATGTTGTTTCCTTATGAAGCGATCTAACATTGACCCTCCACATTGTGGATCAGGATGCTCCAAATGAGTAAGGTTATTATTCATAACCTGAGTGAGTTTTCACAGTATGGTGAAAAGTTAATCAGCAGCAGTTGTATCTCCAGCTCCACTATAATTATCTTGAGCAAGAGGGAAATCCCTACATGGAGTGCGTGCATTGATACAGTTTCCATTCCTTCCACTAGGCGCCATTTCTAAAATATTCCATAAACTACATTAGCTTATGAATCGAAAAACATATTTCCATACTTATAAAACTCTTATCATAAATTGAACTACTTATGGATATAATCCATATTAATAAAAAAATGTTTTCTTTGATGAATTATATACTCATAAATCCTTCATAATGGTTTGTATAGAAAATGAGAATTATCCTATGCATATCCCCTGGGAGTGTTGTAACCAATAGTGCAGCAAGGCCCGTTGTCGTGCACCAGTTCCCGTTCTAGTCTCGCTCAATGTGGTGTTTTCGGGTTTTACCCCTAGGTAGGCATGTGCCAGAGCCTCCTATACCTGCTCGTATCCAGATAGGGATGTATTACTCGGAAAACTCAAAAAATCTCTATAATACCAAAATTCTAGGAAGTTCATCTATACTAATCCTAAATCTATATCTTAAGGATATTTGCTCTAATCAGAGTTTATCTAAATCTACCTTTCAAGGTTAGTACTAAACTTCCTCTGATGCCATATATAATGACCCGACCCCAGTTACCCAGAGTCGGTGCATTATTACGTAACATTGGCATGAACACAAAAGATCATGTCTCGAAATAACGATTAGTTTAGTAGCCTTGGAAACACTAGATACATTCATAAATGTTACATTACATCATAAAGTGAAAAATCACAATAACAAAGTCTCCATATTCCACACTCCTATCCCCTTCGGACTATCCCTTTAGGTCAGTCATAAAATATTTCTTCACATCCTGGGAAAATAAAACATAGAAAGGGGTGAGCTCAGATGCTCAGTAAGGATAAAAATACAACAGAAACTTTCATAAAAAAAATTAAACATTTTAGGAAATGTATAACTAAAAAAATCCTTTTAAAATTGAACTTCAGCATAATATGGCAACAATAAAATGAAATAATTCCATTTACTTATTCACAGGGATATTTTGCTAGTCTAATAATCACTTGTAATATCAATAACCACTTTCATAGTGATAGAATGCATAATGCCAGACTATCATAACCATGTATCCAAGGCCTCGTGCCAAGAATACAAATAAGATTTTGTCAAGGCCTTGTTCCAAGACACTAGTTTGTCTTATGACACCTACTGATTCATTGAGTAGCTATAGCCGGCTCCACCCGTCACTTATTAAGTCCAATGCATTCCTTATAATAAAAGTTTTAAACATATCATAAACCATAACATAATCGTATCACATAAAACATGCATAAAGGAAACATAAAATTTCGACATTTCAATTACAAGATATCAATACAACACATTGATATAATACAACCATTTTCAATACCAAAATAAAGGAAAAGTAAAACAAGGTATTTATTTTTCATTTAAAAAAATGTAATGGCTTGTAGAGGAAGCCGAAATTCAAATAATGGTCACGGCGGTAGAGAAGTCGTTGTCGCTACATACATTCGACAAAAAACATTCCCTTTTATCGTTTAGTAAAATTCTTCATATAAAAAAGATTCCTTTTGAATAAACGTATATGTCAAAGGAGATTATACACCGTATAAAATAATGTTGTGTATGAAACAAAATATGCCTCAATGAAAGAAGATTGAGAAGAAGTCCCTTACAAAGATCATTTTTAAATAAAATATATCTATTTTGTGTATTCACTATATGTACACATAATGAAAGTATAAATACAAGATAGGAAATAATAATATCATGACATAATTTGAAAGTGGGAGATTATCCCAAAGAATGGAAATTGGGTTAAAAAGTACCCTTACCTCGTGTCCGACTTGACTCGACCATTATTTAACCTCCTGAATAATAAAAGATAGTTAATTTATAATTGATTAAGAACATTTTTCAAGTTAATTATTCCTTTTATATCACTTATTACCATGTTATGAACATTATGTAATTATTTAAGTTAATAACGGTCGTTTTTTGATCTTTGGTACTTGAGTCAAAAATAAAATTATTATAATTACAAGTTGTTTATGTGGTAGAATATCCATTATCTCCAGAATCATATTAATTATGTAGATATCATATATATCATATATATCCAGTTGATACATGTATTTATAGTATTATATAACATTTATAGTTAAGAAATGAAATGCACCGTTCATGGAGACGGTAAGCCGTTCGTACGCATGGGCACTAATTTCATTTCTATTTCATATTTAATGGAATGAAATAATAATGATATAAATGTATATTATATTTACAGTATAATATAATATATAATATCATTTACTCTATCCTTTATACATCCCACATATTGCAGTAACGGTTCAAATCACTTTGAGGGGGCGGTAGTCCGCACTTCCTAAAATGAAATTATTGGGTTTACCCATAATGGAAACCATAAAGGTATGCCATAAATAAAAAAATAGAAGCATAAGGAAAACATAAATATAATATGTATCATATATAAATATAGTTTCATTATAAGGGCCACCGTGAGAGGTTTTAAAAAAATATTGAACAATCATCGTTTCTTGAGGCAGTAATTCTCCACCCACAGAAATCGTATGTTATTTAACCATTAGACGAAGGTTTGTGTAAGTGTAAATTAGATAATTCTCATAAAAACATCCTAGTATATTTAAGATACTATTTTTGTCACAAAAGAATGGAATAAAAAGTGTTTAAGGGGTTGGAGAAGAAAAATAAAATAAAAGAACATAAGAGAAAACTTTACCTTAAAATGGGGTAACTGTTTTTGATTTGAGCCAAAGGATTCCTTGGGAAGACATATGACCAAAGTGAGGCTTTTAGGGGTAATATAGGGAATATGAGAGATTATTTGGTAATATTTTTGCCGAACCAAATGGAATTTATTGTGTGAATAAGTTGTTAGAGGTGGGGGCCTTTTATAAGAGGAGAGGAGGGGAACTCTTGGAATGTCATGAAATGTTGCATTATTATGAAATGTTTTTCAGATTTCAAAGGCTCCACAATTATATATTTCAAATATAAGGTGATTAGGGTTCTAAATCTACTCATACAATAGGTTTTTTACAATTTTATGTCTTAGATGTTAGATTATATTTTCGTTTTATTTAAATCTTTAATTAATGAGGTAATTGATGCCTCATCATGGTGTGATAAATAGATAAATTTATTTAATTTCTAAAAATTATAAAAATATTACCATGATGTATTAAATCTATTTATCTTTCCAATGAATATTTATAGTCTAAATGTTCACTTATATAACCCCATGTAATAATTGTTTTAGTAAAACAACACATGTTTGTGACAATTTTATTTTTACATTAAATAAAAAGTTATAAAGGTCATTTCCGTACCCAAGTTTCTCCATGGGGTCCCCAAGTTGACCGATGGATTTTATTGGTCAGCCATGATTCATCCAATAAGGGTTGGACAATTGTAAAGGTATTTTCAAATTTTTATAATATCATTTTTACCTTAACTTTCACTAATTACCTTTAATCGCGATTAAAAAAACTTAAAAGTTACTATTCACCAAAAAATTATATTAATCCCATTGAACCACATTTTTCTTCATAATGACAACCATGTATGTCAGATTTTTTAAAATCAAATCATAGAAGTGGTAATGTTTGATTTATATGAAAAATTACTTTTTAAACTACCACTTAGTGGTTTCACTATTCATCAATAATTGATGTTTTTCAGAAAAATACAAAAAATTCACCCTAAGCTATAATTGATATTATGAATTAAAAATGGTGTCTATTTTAAAAAATTACAAACTTTTAAGTTGCATTAATTAATTTTATAATTAATTCCCGTTGTCAAAATAAATAGCGTGTTTTTAAGAAACAATATCAATCAAAAGATTGACAGTTGTTTATGTCCTATTTCAAATTGAAATTAATTATAATGATCACCATTGGATAAAATGGTAAAACTAAATTCTAATTAAACATTAAAACCTCTCAATGGTATAATTTATCACTATAAATTATTTTTATTAAAAATGTTTTTTAGTATTTGTCACTATTCATTAAAAATTGTATGTTCTCAGAAAAATACAAAAAATTCAAATTAGGTTAATTTCGATATTATTAATAAAAAATGAAGTCCATTTTTAAATAGAAAATTTATATAATTTCAATAATTGGGTATTACTATTCATAACAGCTACTTTGATTGGTTGTAGTGTGTTAGAATCTCGAACATGCGTACAATGCAAGATATTGCATTATTGTAAGAGATACGTATGATGAAAGATTGGGGTGTTACATTCTCCCCTCCTTCAATAAATTTCTTCCTCGCAATTTTAAAATGTTCTTAGAAAATAAATGTTGAAAATAGAAAATAACATTGTGGAAAACCCACATCAGAAATAAGTTTTATAAAATTATAACTTTAAAATAACGAAAGAGAAGTACAAAGGTCACCCGAGATAGCCCATACTAGGATTATATGAAAATATGGATATGGAGGATAAACAAACCATCAAGGTCTGATAGAGAGTTGTAGAAAATAGGATTAGGAGAAAGTTTAACTATAAGAAAATTACAAACTTGTCATTTGTTAAACAATCATTTATTTCCCATTAGGAAAAGTTAACCGACAACGTTTTTGTTTTAAGTTACCTTTCATAAAGATGAGGAATTTATTTAAGAGATTTACTAAGAACGTAAGGAAATATACATACTTGTCTTGTAGACTTTTCATTCTTTAATAAATTTTTACCACAAACCCATCTTTCACTCAAAAAGTTAATAGAACTCAAAAATAATATATTTATCCTAATCGTACAAGGTTCCAAATATTAACACATACCATAAAGATTAAGAAAACTGTTTCTTAATAACTAGGTACTTCATGTAGGCTAGTTATAGGTAATAAAGGCCTATCACACTATGATTGTGGGTTCTATTCCTGCAGATCTGTCCGATGTGATGGGTTATCCCCCGACCTGCAGGTTGTCCTTTTCCTAAAACTATAGTATTATAATATTTCAAAAATAATCATCAGAATTGTTTTATCCTTAAACAATAGTATCCAAAGTTGAACATAATCCATTCCAACCTTTATAGTTATCCAAAATACCTCTTTCCAGACTTTCTCTAAAAGGTATCTAAATTCCAAAATCAATTCAACTGATTCCCCAATCAAAGTAAATTTTCTCTTACTGTCACATACTAAAAATATTATTACCTTTATCATATGAAAACCTTAATGAAGACAACAAGTACTGTAGTGCAATCCTCATATATATATATATATCACATTATTTTTATAACTATAATATAGTTCATTAGTCCAAAAACACAAATACAATAATTATTCCACTTCATTTGTAGTAACATCATAAGATTGGCCTCATTCCCTTGGCATTTTTTAAGGTAAGTTTCCCCGACGCTTAGGACATTCATTTTCAAAATGTCTCATTTCTCTACAATTGTAGCATTCAACATTGATAGACTCTTTCTTTCCCTTGCAATCCCGAGCCTGGTGACCTTTTTTTCTACAATTATAACAAACTCCCATTCCTTTTAGGCAAGTACCAGGGTGATTCTTCCCACAATTATCACATAATGGAAAATCCTTCTTTCCCATTTTCCCTTTATTTGTCTCTTGTTCTACCATTCTCTTCTTCTCTTGCTTTACTTTGTTGTCAAAAGATTTAGAGAATTCCTTTTCTGTCCTGATAGAACATGAGACTATATCTTTGTACTTTGAGAAGGATTTTTATACTAATGCTCGATGGAGAAACAGTTTTAACCCATCAAATAAATGATCGATCTTAATTATTGAGTTACGTATATAATCTGCAGCATGCCTTGCTAACATTGTAATGTTCGGCTCATACTTTGCGACATTCTCATCCTCCTTTTGTCTCAGACTCAGAAAGTGCCTTTCTATATCTGCTAGATGGTCATGAGGAAAGTATTTTTCTATGAAAAGATCTTTGAAATCCCTCCATTCCATATTTGATACTTTATCATCTTCTTTTTTGTTTTGAATCAATGACCACCATTGATCAACATCTCCAGTGAGGAGGTAAACTGCCATGACAACCTTTTCCCTTTCGCTACACCCAAGGCATGGAATATTTTCTCTAAGGAGATTATCTATTGCTCAGCTACTAATGGATTTGTACCCCCATTAAATGTTGGTGGTATTTTCCTTATGAATCGGTCTAACATTGATCCTCCATGTTGCGGATTAGGGTGCTTCATACGAGTATGGTTATTATTCACAACCTGAGTTATTTTTCCCAATATGGTTATAAGATGATCATCACCATTTGTATCTCCAACTCCACTATAATTATCATGAGTAGGAGGGAAATCCCTACATGGAGTGCATGCATTGATACAGTTTCCATTCATTCCACTAGGCGCCATTTCTAAACAATGTCACAAACTAGATTAGTTTATGAATCGAAATAAATAATTCCATACTTGTAAAACACTTAATATAAATTGAACAACTTATGGATATAATCCATAATAATAAAAATAATGTTTTCCTTGACGAAGTATATACTCATAAACCCTTAATAATGGTTTGTAATGAAAATGAGAATTATCCTAAGCATATCCCCCGGGAGTGTCGTAATGAAGAGTGCAGCAAGGCCCGTTGTCGTGCACTAGTTCCTGTTCGAGTCTAGCTCAAAGGGGTGTTTTTGGGTTTTACCCCTAGGTAAATTTGTTCCAGAGCCGCCTTTACCTGCCTGTATCCAGACAGGGATGCATTGCTCGGAAAACTCACAAAATCTCTATAATACCAAAATTCTAGGATGTTTTTCTGTACAAATCTTCAAAGTCTATCTTAGGGATATGTGCTCTAATCAGAGTTTAATTAAATTTAGCTTCCAAGGTTAGTACTAAAATGCCTCTAATACCAACTCTAATTCCCGAAACCCAGTTACCCAGAGTCGGTGCATTATTACGTAACATTTTCATGATCACAAAAGATCAAGTATCGAAAGACCGATTAGTTTAGTAGCCTTGAAAAAACTAGATACATTCACATATGTTACATGACATCATAAAGATAAAAATCTCAATAACAAAGTCATCATATTCCACACTCTTATCCCCTTCAGACTATCCATGTAGGTCAGTCATAAAATATTTCTTCACATCCTGGGAAAATAAAACATAGAAATGGGTGAGCTCAGATGCTCAGTAAGGATAACAATACAGCGAAAAAATTCATAAATAAACATAAACATTTAAGGCAATGTATAACTAGAACAAAAGCCTTTTAAACTTGAACATCAGCATAATGTGGCAACAATAAAATTAAGTAATGCCATTTACTTAATCACATGGATATTCTAATAGTCAAATAATCACATGCAATATCAATAACAACTATCATAGTGATGTAATGCATAATGGCAGACAATCATAACCACATAGACAAAGCCTCTTGCCAAGACTACAAATAAGATTTTTTCAAGCCCTTGTGCCAAGACACTAGTTTGTCTCATTAGACCTACCGATGCATCGAGCAGCTATAGTGGGCTCAACCGGTCACTTATTAAGTCCAATCCATTCCTTTTATGAAAAGGATTAAACAAATCATAAACCATAACATAATAGTATCCCATAAAACATGCATAAAGGAAACATAAAATTTCCACATTTCAATCACAAGATATCAATACAACACATTGACATAATAAAACCATTTTCAATACCAAAATAAATGAAAAGTGAAACTTGGTATTTATTTTTCATTTAAAAAAACATATGGCTTGTAGAGGAAGCCGAAACTAAAATAATGGTCACGGTGGCAGAGAAGTCGTTGTCACCGCATACGTATGACAAAAAAACATTCCCTTTTGTTGTTTAGTAAAATGTGTTATATAAAAAATATTCTTTTTGAATAAACATAAATTTCAAATGGGTTTATACACCGTAGAAAAGAAAGTTGTGTATGAAACAAAACATGCCTCAATGAATGATGATTGAGAAAAAGTCCCTTACAAAGATAATTTTTAAATAAAATAGATCTATTATGTGTATTCACTATAAGTAAACATAAATAAAGTACAAATACAAGATAGGACATAATAATATTATTACATAATTTAAATGTAGGAGATTATCCCAAAGGACGGAAATTGGGTTAAGAAGTTCCCTTACCTCATATCCGACTTGACTTGACTGTTCTTTAACCTTCTGAATAATAAACTATAGTTAATTTCTAATTTCTTAAGAACATTTTTCAAGTTCATTATTCTTTTTATATAACTTATTAACATGTTATGAACATTACGTAATTATTTAAGTTAATAACGGTCGTTTTGTCGATCTTTGGTACTTGAGTCAAAAATAAACATCTTATAATTAAAGTTGTTTATGTGGTAGAATATCCATTATCTACAGAATAATATTAATTATTTATATATCATATATATCATATATATCCAATAGATACAAGCATTTAAAATATTATATAACATTTATAGGTAATAAATGAAATGCACCGTTCATGGAGACGGCAAGTCGTACGTATGCATGAACACTACTTTAATTTATATTTCATATTTAATGGAATGAAATCCTAATGATATAAAATTATTTTATAATTACAGTATAATATCATATATAATATCATTACTCCATCCATTATACATCCCACATATGTCATTAACGATTCCAATCACTTTGAGGGGACGGTAGTCCGCACTTCCTAAAATGAAAGTATCGCGTTTACCCATAATGGAAACCATAAAGGTATTCCATAAATGAAAAATACTAAAGCATAAGAAAAACATAAATATAATATATATCATATATAGAAATAGTTTCATCATAATTTCCACCATGAGAGGTGTTAAAAAAATATTGAACAATCATCGTTTCGTGAGGCCGTAATTCTTCACCCACAGAAAGAGTATGATCTTTAACCATTAGATGAAGGTGTGTGTAAGTGTAAATCAAATAAATCTAATAAAAACATAATAGTATATTTATGATACTATTTGTGTTACAAAATAAAGGAATAAAAAGAGTTTACAGGGTTGTAGAAGCAAAATAAAACAAAAGAACATAAGAGAAGACATTACCTTAAAATCGGGTAACTCTTTTTTATTTGAGCCAAAGGCTTCCTTGTGAAGACTTCTGCCCAAAGTGATAATTCTAGGAGTAATAGAGGGAAGTTGATAGATTATTTGGGCAGTGTTTGGTTGAGCCAAATGGCTTTGATGGTTTGAATAAGGTGGTAGAGTTGGGGTCCTTTTATAAGAAGAGAGGAGGGGCACTCTTGGAATGTCAGAAAATGTTGCATTATTATGAAATGATTTTTGGATTTCAAAGGTCCCACAATTATATATTTATAAGATAAGGAGATAAGGGTTTGAAATAGACTCATCCAATAGGTTTTTGACAAGTGTATGTCCTATATTTTATGTTATCTTTTCATTTTATTTAAATTGTTAATTAATGAGGTAATCGCAGCATCATCATGGTGTGATAAATTTATTTATTTATTTAATTTCTAAAATTTATAAAAGAATTAACATGATGTTTTAAATATTATTATCTTTCCAATGAATATTTATAGTCGAAATTTTAACTTATATAACCCCATGTAATAAATGTTTTAGTAAAACAACACATGTTTGTGACAATTTTATTTTTACATTAAATAAAAAGTTATTAATATCATTTCATTACCCAAGTGGCTCCATGGGGACCCCAAGTTGACCCATGAATTTTTATGGTCGTCCATGACTCATCCAACAATGGTGGGACAAGTGTAATTGTGTTTTCATATTTTTATAATATCATTTTTACCTTAAATTTCACTAATTACCTTTAATCGTGATTAATAAAATTTAAAAGTTACTATTCACCAAAAAATTATTTTAATCTCATTGAACCACATTTTTAATTATAATGACAACCATGTATGTCGGATTTTTGAAAATAAAATCACAGAAGTGGTGATGTTTCATTTACACGAAAAATTAGTTTTTAAACTTCCACCTATTGGTTTCACTATTCATCAAAAATTGAAGTTTTTCAGAAAAATACCAAAATTTCACCCTTAGCTATTATTGATATTCTGAATTAAAAAATGGTGTCTATATTACAAAATTACGACAAATTAGTTTCATTAATTAATTTTATAATTAATTACCGTTGTCAATGAAAATAGTGTGTTTTTAAGAAACAATATCAATCAAAAGATTGACAATTGTTTATGTCCAATTTCAATCTGAAATTAATTATATTGACCACCATTGGATAAATTGGTAAAATTATATTCTATTTATAATTTAAAACCTCTCAATGGTATAATTTATCACTATAATTTATTTGTATTACAAAAGTTATTTTAAGTATTTTTTACTATTCATTAAAAATTGGAAGTTCTTAGAAAATTACAAAAAAATCAAATTAGGATAATTTTGATATTCTGAATACAAAAATGAAGTCCATTTTGAAATATAAAATTTATATAATTTCAAAAGGTGGGTATTACTATTCATAATGACTACATTTATTGGTTTCAGTGTGTTAGAATCTTGAACTTGTGTATAATGCAAGCTATTGCATTATTGAAAGAGAAGCGTATCATGGAAGCTTGGGGTGTTACATTCTCCTCTCCTTAAACAAATTTCATCCTCACAATTTTAAAATGTTCTTCAAAAATAAAAGGTTTAAAATAGAAAATACCTTTGTGGAAGAACCACATTGGAAATATGTTTTATAAATTTTTAACATTCAAAGACAGAAAGATAAGTACAAAGGTCACCCGAGATAGCCCATACTAGGATTCTATGAAAATATGTATATGGATTAGAAGAAAACCATAAAGGTATGATGGAGAGTTATAGAAAATAGGATTAGTAGAATGATTAACTACATGAAAATCACAAACTTGTGATTGGTTAAATGATCATTGATTCCCTGGTTGGAAAAGTTAACCGACAACATTTTTTTAAGATACCTTTTATAAAGTTGAGAAATTTATTTAAGAGAATTACTAAGAACGTAAGGAAATAGACATAATTTTCTTGTATACTTTTCATTCTTTAATAAATTTTTACCACAAACCCATTTTTCACTCAAAAAGATAATAGAACTCAAAAATATTATATTTATCCTAATAGTACAAGGTTAAAAATATTAACACATACCATTTAGATTAGGAAAACTATTTTGTAATAACCAGGGACATCATGTAGGCTAGTGGTAGGTAATAAAGGCTTGTCACACTATGGTTGTCGGTTCGATTCCTGCAGCTTTGTCCAACGCGGCGGGTTATCCCCCGACCTGCAGGTTGTCCTTTTCCTAAAAGGTATCAAAATTCCAAAATCAATTCATCAGATTCCCCAAACAAAGTAATGTTTCTCTTCCTGTCACATACTAAAAATTTTATTACCTTCATCATATTAAAACCATAATGAGAATAACATGTACTGTAGTAAAACCCTTATATATATATTTCACATTATTCTTATAACCATTATATAGTTCTTGAGTACAAAAACATAAATATAATAATTATTCCACTTCATCTATAGTAACAGCATAAGCATGGCCTCGTTCCCTTGGCATTTTCTGAGGTATGTTTCCCTAACGCTTAGGACATTCATGGAATAATGTATCATTTCTCTACAATTTTAGCATTCAACAATGATAACCTCTTTCTTTCTATTGAAATCCCGAGCCTGGTGACCTTTTTCTACACATTTATAACAAACTCCCATTCCTTTTAGGCAAGTACCAGTGTGATTCATCCCACAATTATCACATAATTGAAAATCCTTCTTTCCCTTTTTCCCTTTATTTGACTCTTTTTCCATCATTCTATTCTTCTCCTGCTTTACTTTGTTGTCATAAGATTTGGATAATTCCTTTTATGTCCTGATAAAACACAAGACTATATCCTCATACGATGAGAAAGACTGTGATACTAATACTCGACGGAGAAACGGTTTTAACCCATCAAATAAATGATTGATCATACTTCTCGAGTAAGGTATATAATCTACAGCATGCCTCGCTAAATTTGTAAATTTGGCCTCATACTTTGCGACATTCTCATTCTCCTTTTTTCTCAGACTCAGACATTTCCTTTCCATATCTGCTCGATGGTCATGAAGAATGTATTTTTCAATGAAAATCTCTTTGAACACCCTCTATTCCATATTTGATACTTCATCATCATGATTTGTGTTTTGAATCAATGACCACCATTGATCAACATCTCTAGTGAGGCAGTAAACTGCCAAGATAACCTTTTCCCTTTCGCTACTCCCCAAGGCGTGGAATATTATTTCTATGGAGTTTATCCATTGCTCACCTACTAATGGATTTTTACCCCCATTTAATGTTGGCAGTTGTTGCCTTATGAATATTTCTAACATTGATCTGCCACATTGCGGATCAGGGTGGTCCATAAAAGTAAGGTTATTATTCATAAACGGTGTGAGTTGTCCCAGTATGGTGATAATTTGATCAGCACCAGTTGTATCTCTAGCTCTACTATAATTATCTTGAGTAGGAGGGAAATCCCTACATGGAGTGTGTTCCTTGATACGATTTCCATTACATCAACTAGGCGACATTTCCAAACAATGTTCTAAACTAGATTATTTTATGAATCGAAATACATAATTCCATACTTGTAAAACACTTCACATAAATTGAACTACTTATGTATAAAATCCATAATAATAAAAAAATGTTTTCTTGGACGATGTATATACTCATAAACCCTTCAAAATGGTTTTTAAAGAAATTGAGAATTATCCTATGAATATCCCTCGGGAGTGTCGTTACCAAGATTAGAGCAAGGCCCGTTGTCGTCCACCAGTTCCCGTTCGAGTCTAGCTCAATGCAGTGTTTTCGGGTTTTACCCCTAGGTACATCTGTTCCAGAGCCGCCTCTACCTGTTCATATCCAAAAAAGGATGTATTACTCAGAAAACACACAAAATATCTACAATACCAAAATTCTAGGATGTTCTTCTATACTAATCCTCAATGTCTATCTTAGGGTTATGTGCTCTAATCAGAATTTATCTAAATCTAGCTTCCAAGGTTAGTACTGAACTACCTCTGATACCAACTGTAACACCCCAACCAAGTTACTTAGAGTCAGTGCATTATAACGTAACATTGTCATGATCACAAAAGATCAAGTCTTAAAAGACCTATTAGTTTAGTTGCCTTGGAAACACTAGATACATTCAGAAATGTTACATTACATCATAAAGTGAAAAAATCACAATAACAAAGTCTCCATATTCCACACTCCTATCCCCTTCAGACTATCCTTGTAAGTCAGTCATAAAACATTTCTTTACATCCTAGGAAAATAAAACAAATAAATGGGTGAGCTCAGATGCCCAGTAAGGATAACAATACAACGAAAAGTTTCATAAATAAGAATAATCATTTATTGAAATGTATAACTAAAACAAAAGCCTTTTAACCATAAACATCAGCATAATATGGCAATAATAAAATGAAATAATGCAATTTACTTATTCACATGGATATTCTACTAGTTGAATAATCACATGCAATATCAATAACCACTTTCATAGTGATGGAATGCATAATGCCATACTATCATAACCACGTTGCCAAGGCCTCATGCCAAGACTACAAATATGATTTTGTCAAGGCCTCGTGCCAAGACACTAGTTTGTCTCATGTGACCTACCGATGCATCAATGTGCTATAGTGCGCTCCACCCGTCACTTATTAAGGCCAATGCATTCCATATATGAAAAGGTTTATAGATATCATAAACCATAACATAATCGTATCACATAAAACATGCATTAAAGAAACATAACATTTCCACATTTCAATCATAAGATATAAATACAGCACATTGATCTAATAAAACCATTTTCATTACCAAAATAGAGAAAAATAAAACATGGTATTTATTTTTCATTAAAAAAAAGGTTATGGCTTCTATAGGAAGCCGAAACTCAAATAATGTTCACGGTGGTGGGGAAGTCGTTGTCGCCGCATATGTAAGACAAAAAAATTCCATTTTGTCGTTTAGTAAAATTCTTTGTATAAAAAATATTCCTTTTTAATAAACGTAAAAGTAAAAATGGTTTATACACCGTATAAAAGATAGTTGTGTATGAAACAAAATATGCCTTAATGAAAGAAGATTGAGACGAAGTCCCTTACAAATATCATTTCTAAATAAAATAGTTCTGTTGTGTATATTCATTATATGTACACAGAAAGAAAGTATAAATACAAGATAGGACATAATAATATCATGAAATAATTTGAAAGTAGGAGATTATCCCAATGAACGGAAATTGGGTTAAAAAGTTCCCTTACCTCGTGTCCGACATGACTCGACCATTCATTAACCTCCTGAATAATAAACTAGAGTTAATTTATACTTTCTTAAGAACATTTTTTAAGTTCATTTTTCCTTTTATATTACTTATTTCAATGTTATGAACATTATATAATTATTTAAGTTAATAACGGTCGTTTTGTCGATGTATGGTACTTGTGTCAAAAATAAACTTCTTATAATTACAATTTGTTGTTGTGGTAGAATATAAATTATATTAAAAATCATATTAATTATGTAGATATCATATATATACTATATATCAAGTAGATACATGCATTTAAAATATTATATAACATTTAGAGGTAAGAAATGAAATGCACCGTTCATGGAGACGGTAAGCCGTACGTATGCATGAACGCAAATTTCATTTCTATTTTGTATTTAATGGAATGAAATAATAATGATATAAAGTTATATTATAATTATAGTATAATATCATATATAATATCATATACTCTATCCTTTATATGTCCCACATATGGAATTAACGATTCAAATCACTTTGAGGGGCGGTAGTCTGCACTTCCTAAAATGAAATTATTGAATTTACCCATAATGAAAACCATAAAGTTGTGCAATAAATGAAAAAAACAGAAGAATAAGGAAAACAAAAACATAATATATATGATATATAGAAATAGTGTCATCATAATGGCCACCATGAGAGGTGTTAAAAAATATTGAACAATCATCATTTCGTGAGGCAGTAATTCTCCATCCATAGAAACCGTATGTTATTTAACCATTAGACGAAGGTGTGTGTAAGTTTAAATCAAATAATTCTTATAACAATATCCTAGTATATTTAAGATACTAGTTTTGTTACAAAAGAATGGAATAAAAATAGTTTAAGGGGTTGGAGAAGCAAAATAAAATAAAAGAGCATAAGAAAAGACATTACCTTAAAATCGGGTAACTCTTTTTGATTTGAGCCAAAGGCTTCCATTGGAAGACTTATGCCCAAAGTGAGGCATCTTGGAGTAATATAGGGAAGTTGAGAGAGTATTTGGGAAGATTCTGGTCTAGCCAAATTGATTTTATGGTGTGAATACGGTGGTAGAGGTGGGGGCCTTTTATAAGAGGAGAGGAGGGGTACTCTTGGAATGTCAAGAAATGTTGCATTATTATGAGATGATTTTCAGATTTCAAAGGTCCCCCAATTATATATTTCAATGATAAGGTGATAAGGGTTCCAAATCTACTCATCCAATAGGTTTTTGACCGGTTTATGTATTAGATGCTACATTATATTTTCATTTTTTTTAAATCGTTAATTAATGAGGTAATCGCTGCATCATCGTGGTGTGATAAATAAATTTATTTATTTAATGTCTAAAAATTATAAAAAAATTACCATGATGTGTGAAATATTATTGTATTTCCAATGAATATTTATAGTCAAAATATTAACTTATATGACCCCATGTAATAATTGTTTTAGTAAAACAACACATGTTTGTGACAATTTTATTTTTACTTTAAATAAAAACATATTATTGTCATTTCCTTACTCAAGTGGATCCCTGGGGTCCCCAAGATGACCCATGGATTTTTTTGGTCGGCCATGATTCATCCAATAAGGGTGGGACAAGTGTAAAGGTATTTTCATATTTTCATAATATCATTTTTACCTTATATTTCACTGATTACATTTAATCGTGATTAGTAAAACTTAAAAGTTACTAGTCAACAAAAAATTATTTTGATCCCATTGAACCAAATTTTTCTTCCTAATGACAACCATGTATGTCAGATTTTTGAAAATCAAATCAAAAAAGTGGTAATGTTTTATTTACATGAAAAATGAGTTTTTAAACTACCACTTAGTGGTTTCACTATAAATCAAAAATTGAAGTTTTTCAGAAAAATACCAAAAATTCACCCAATGCTATAATTGATATTATGAATTCAAAAATGGTGTCTATTTTAAAAAATTAAAAACATATAATTTTCATTAATTAATTTTATAAATAGTTCCCATTTTAAAAACAAATAACGTGTTTTTAAGAAACAATATCAATCAAAAGATTGACAATTGTTTATGTCCAATTTCAAAGTGAAATTAATTATAATGATCACTATTGGATAAAATGGTAAAACTATATTCTAATTATAATTTAAAACCTCTCAATGGTATAATTTATCATTATAAATTATTTTGATTAAAAAAGTTGTTTTTAAGATTTTTTCACTATTCATTAAAAATTGGATGTTCTCAGAAAAATAAAAAAAATTCAAATTAGGATGATTTCGATATTCTGAATAAAAAAATGAAGTCCATTTTGAAATATAAAATTTATATAATTTCAAAAATTGGGTATTACTATTCATAACCGCTACTTTGATTGGTTGTGGTGTGTTAGAATCTCGAACTTGCGTACAATGCAAGCTATTACATTATTAAAAGAGAAGTGTATCATGAAAGATTGGGGTGTTACATTCTCCCCTCCTTCAATAAATTGAATCCTCACAATTTTAAAATGTTCTTTGAAAATATAAGTTGAAAATAGAAAATACCTTTGTGGAAAACCCACATCAGAAATATGTTTTATAAAATTATGACTTTAAAAGAAAGAAAGAGAAGTACAAAGGTCACCCAATATAGCCCATAATAGGATTCTACGAAAATATGGCTATGGAAGAGAAAAAAACCATCAAGGTCTGATGGAGAGTAGTAGAAAACATGATTTGGAGAATGTTTAACTACCAGAAAATCACAAACATGTGATTGGTTAAATGATCATTGATTCCCCGGTAAGAAAAGTTAACCGGCAACGTTTTTGTTTTAAGTTACCTTTCATAAAGTCGAGGAATTTATTTAAGATATTTTCTAAGAACGTAAGGAAATATTAATTCTTGTCTTGTAGACTTTTCGTTCATTAATAAACATTTACCACAAACCCATCTTTCACTCATAAAGATAATAGAACTCAAAAATATTATATTAATCCTAATCAGACAAGGTTCCAAATATTAACACATACCATTTAGATTTGGAAAACTATTTTGTAATAACTAGTTAATTCATGTAGGCTAGTGGTAGGTAACAAAGGACTCTAGCACTATGGTTGTGGGTTCGATTCCTGCAGCTTTGTCCGACACGACGTGTTATCACCCGAATTGCAGGTTGTCCTTTTCACAAAACTATAGTATTATAATATTCCAAAAATAATATTCAGAATTTTTTTCACCTGAAACAATAGTATCCAAATTTAAACATAATCCATTCCAACCTTTATAGTTATCCAAAATACCTCTTTCCATACTTTATCAAAAAGGTCTCTAAATTCCAAAATCAATTCATCAGATTCCCCAAACAAAGTAATGTTTCTCTTATTGTCACAGACTAAAAATATTATTAACATTATCATATTAAAACCATCATGAAAACAACAAGTACTGTAGTAAAATTCTTATATATATATCACATTATTCTTATAACTATAATATAGTTCTTGAGTCCAAAAACACAAATACAATAATTATTCCACTTCATCTGTAGTAATAGAAAAAGCTTGGCCTCTTTCCCTTGGGATTTTCTGAGGTAAGTTTCCCTGACGCTTAGGACATCCATTTTCATAATGTCTCATTTCTCTACAATTGTAGCATTCATAATTGATAGAAACTTTCATTACCTTGCAATCCCAATCCTGATGACCTTTTTCTACACATTTATAACAAACTCCCATTCCTTTTAGGCAAGTACCAATGTGATTCTTCCCACAATTATCACATAATGGAAAATCCTTCTTTCCCCATTTCCCTTTATCAGTCTATTTTTTCACCATTCTCTTCTTCTCTTGCTTTAATTTGCTGTCATAAGATTTAGATAATTCCATTTCTGTCTTGATAGAACAGGAGACAATATCTTTATACGTTGAGAAAGATTGTGATACTAATGCTTGATGGAGAAACGGTTTTAACCCATCAAAGAAATGATCGATCTTACTTCGTGAGATATGAATGTAATCTACATCATGGCTCGCAAACCATGTAATGTTGGCCTCATACATTGCGACCTTCTCATCCTTCTTTTGTCTCAGACTCAGAAATTGCCTTTCCATATCTTCTCAATGGTCACAAGGAAAGTATTTTTCTAAGAAAAGCTCTTTGAACTCCCTCCATTCCATATTTGATACTTCATCACCTTCCTTTGTGTTTTGAATCAATGGCCACCATTGATCAACATCTCCAGTGAGGCGGTAAACTGCCATGATAACCGTTTCCCTTTCGCTACTCCCTAAGGTGTGGAATATTATCTCTATGGAGTTTATCCATTGCTCATCTACTAATAGATTTGCACCCCCATTAAATGTTGGCAGTTTGTCCTTATGAATGGTCTAACATTGATCCTCCATGTTGCGGATTAGTGTTCTCCATACGAGTAAGGTTATTATTCATAACCTGAGTTATTTGTCCCAATATAGTGATAAGTTGATCAGCACAAGTTGTATCTCCAGCACCACTATAATTATCTTGAGCAGGAGGTAAATCACTAAATGGAGTGCATGAATTGATACGGTTTCCATTCCTTCCACTAGGCGCCATTTCTAAACAATTTCATAATATAGATTAGTTTATGAATCGAAATACATAATTCCATACTTGTAAAATACTTAACATTAATTGAACTACTTATGGATATAATCCATAATAATAATAAAAATTGTTTTCTTTTACGAAGTATATACCCCTAAACCCTTCATAATGGTTTGAAAATAAAAGGAGAATTACCCTAAGCATATCCCCCGGGGGTGTCATAATCAAGAGTGTAGCAAGGACCGTTTTCGTGCACTAGTTCCTGGTTGAGTGTAGCTCAAAGTTGTGTTTTCAGGTTTTACCCCAAAGTACATCTATGCTAGAGCAGCCTCTACCTACTCGTATCCAGACAGGGATGAATTGCTCGGGAAACACACATAATCTCTATAATACCATAATTCTAGGATGTTCTTCTATACTAATCCTTAAATTCTATCTTAGGGATATGTTCTCTAATCAGAGTTTATCTAAATCTAGCTTCCAAGGTTAGTACTAAACTGCCTCTGATACCAAATATAACGCCCCAAACATAGTTACCCAGAGTCAGTGCATTATTACGTAACATTTTCATGATCACAAAAGATCATGTCTTGAAAGACTGATTAGTTTAGTAGCCTTGGAAAAACTAGATACATTCATAAATGTTACATGACATCATAAAGTAAAAAAAATTACAATAACAAAGTCTCCAATGTCCACACTCCTATCCCCTTCAGACTATCCCTGTAGGTCAGTCATAAAATATTTCTTCACATCCTGGTGAAATAAAACATAGAAAGGGGTGAGCTCAGATGCTCAGTAAGGATAACAATACAACGAAAACTTTCATAAATAAACATAAACATTTATGGAAATGTATAACTAAAACAAAATATTTTTAAACTTGAACATCAGCATAATATGGCAACAATAAAATGAAATATTTCCATTTACTTATTCACATAGATATTCTACTAGTCGAATAATCACATGAAATATCAATAACAACTTTTATAGTGATGTAATGCATAATTCCAGACTATCATAAACACGTAGCCAAGGCCTCATGCCAAAAATACAAATAATATTTTGTCAAGGCCTCCTGCCAAGACACTAGTTTGTCTCATGAGACCTACTGATGCATCGAGGAGCTATAGCGGGCTCAACCCGTCACTTATTAAGTCCAATGGATTCCTTATATGAAAAGGTTTAAACATATCATAATTCATAAAATAATAGTATCAAATAGAACATGCATAAAGTAAACATAGTATTTCCACATTTCAATCACAAGATATCAATACAACACATTGATATAATAAAACCATTTTCAATACCAAAATAAAAAAAAATTAAACATGGTATTTATTTTTCATTTAAAAAAAATTTATTGCTTGAAGAGGAAGACCAAAACTCAAATAATGGTAACGACGGTGGAGAACTCGTTGTTACCGCATACGTACGACAAAAAACATTCCCTTCTGTCATTTACTGAAATGCTTCATATAAAAAATATTCCTTTTGAATAAATGTAAATGTCAAAGGGGTTTATACACCGTATAAAAAATGTCGTGTACCAAACAAAATATGCCTCAATGAAAGAAGATTGAGACGAGGTCCCTTACAAAGATCATTTTTAAATAAAATAGATCTATTATGTGTATTCACTATACGTATTCATAAATAAAGTATAAATACAAGATAGAACATAATAATATCAAGAAATAATTTGAATGTAGGAGACTATCCCAAGGAATGGAAATTGGGTTAAGAAGTTCCCTTACCTCATGTCCGACTTGACTTGACCATTCATTAACCTCCTGAATAATAAACTAGAGTCAATGTATACTTGCATAAGAAAATTTTTAAAGTTAATTATTCCATTTATATCACTTATTACCATTTTATTAACATTATGTAATTATTTAAGTTAATAACGGTCGTTCTGTCGATCTTTGGTACTTGAGTAAAAAATAAACTTATTATAATTACAAGTTGTTTATGTGGTAGAATATCCATTATCTCCAGAATAAAATTAATTATTTATATATCATATATATCATATATATCCCGTAGATACATGCATTTATAATATTATATAACATTTGTAGGTAAGAAATCAAATGCACCGTTCATGGAGTTGGTAAGTCGTACGTACGCATGAACGCTACTTTCATTTATATTTCATATTTAATGGAATGAAATCATAATGATATAAAGGTATATTATAATTACAGTATAATATCATATATAATATCATTTACTCCATCCTTTATACATCCCATATATGACATTAATAATTCAAATCACTTTGAGGGGGTGGCAGTCCACACTTCCTAAAATAAAATTATCGCATTTACCCATAATGGATACCATAATGGTATGCCTTAAATGAAAAATAATGAATCATAAGGAAAACATAAATATAATATATATCATATATATAAATAGTTCCAACATAATGGCCACCATGAGAGGTGTTAAAAAAATATTGAACAATCATCGTTTTGTGAGGCAGTAATTCTCCATCCACAGAAACAGTATGTTCTTTAACTATTAGACGAAGGTGTGTGTAAGTTTAAATCAAATAAATCTAATAAAAACATAGTAGTACATTTAATATATTATTTTTGTTACAAAAAAAATGAATAAAAAGAGTTTAAGGGGTTGGATAATCAATATAAAACAAAAGAACATAAGAGAAGACATTACCTTAAAATCGGGTAACTCTTTTTTATTTGAGACAAAGGATTCCTTGGGAATACTTCTTCCCAAAGTGAGGATTCTAGTTGTAATAGAGGTAATTCGAAGGAGTATTTGGGCAGAGGTTGGTCAATCCAAATGGCTTTGATGGTGTGAATAAGGTGGTAGAGTTGCGGTCCTTTTATAAGAATAGAGGAGGGGAACTCTTGGAATGTCATGAAATGTTGCAATATTGTGAAATGATTTTCGGATTTCAAAGGTCCCAAAATTATATATTTCTATGATAAGGTGATAAGGGTTCGAAATAAACTCATCCAATAGGTTTTTTAAAAGTTTATGTCTTAGATTTTACATTATATTTTCATTTTATTAAAATCGTTAATTAATGAGGTAATCGCTGCATCATCATGGTTTGATAAATAAATTTATTTATTTAATGTCTAAAAATTATAAAAAAATTACCATGATGCTTTAAATCTTTTTATCATTCCAATGAGTATTTATAGTCTAAAAGTTAACTTATTTAACCCCATGTAATCATCTTTTTAGTAAAACAATACATGTTTGTGACAATTTTATATTTACTTTAAATAAAATGTTATTAATGTTATTTCCTTACCCAAGTGTATCCATGGGGTCCTCAAGTTGACCCAATGATTGTCTTTTTCATACATGACTCATCCAATAAGGGTGGGGCAAGTGTAATGTTTTTTTCATATTTTTATAATATCATTTTTACCTTAAATTTCACTAATTATCTTTAATCGTGATTAATAAAACTTAAGTGTTACTATTCACCAGAAAAATATTTTAATCCCATTGAACCCCATTTTTCATTCTAATGACAACCATGTAGGTCAGATTTTTTTAAAATTAAATCATAGAAGTGGTAATGATTCATTTACATAAAAATTAGTTTTTAAACTACCACTTAGTGGTTTCACTATTAATCAAAAATTGAAGTTTTTCAGAAAAATACCAAAAATTCACCCTAATCTATACATGATATTATGAATTAAAAAATGGGGTCTAGTTTAAAAAATTCCAAACATATAAGTTTCAATAATTAATTTTATAATTAATTACCGTTGTAAAAAAATACCGTGTTTTTAAGAAAAAATATCAATCAAAAGATTGATAATTGTTTATGTCCAATTTCAAAGTGAAATTAATTATAATTACCACCATTGGATAAAATGGTAAAACTATATTATAATTATACTTTAAAACCTCTCAATGGTATAATTTATCACTATAAATTATTTTGATTAAAAAAGTTGTTTTTATGTATTTTTCACTGTTCATTAAAAATTGGAAGTTCTCAGAAAATTACAAAAAATTCAAATTAGGATAACTATGATATTCCGAATACAAAAATGATGTCCATTTTGAAATAGAAAATTTATATAATTTCAAAAATTGGGTATTACTATTCATAATGACTACATTGATTGGTTGCGGTGGGTTAGAATCTCAAACATGCGTACAATGCAAGCTATTGCATTATTGAAAGAGGAGCATATCGTGAAAGCTTAGGGTGTTACATTCTCCCCTCCTTCAAAAAATTGCGTCCTCGCAATTTTAAATTGTTCTTCAAAAATAAATGGTTGAAAATAGAAAATACCTTTGTGGAAAACCCACATTGGAAATAAGTTTTATAAAATTATAACTTTAAAAGAATGAAAGAGAAGTACAAAGGTCTCCCGAGATAGCCCATACTAGGATTCTATGAAAATATGGATATGGAGGAGAAACAAACCATCAAGGTTAGATGGAGATTTGTAGAAAAAATGATTAGGAAAATGTTCGACTATAAGAAAATCAGAAACCTGTGATTAGTTAAACTATAATTGATTCCCCGGTAGGAAAAGTTAACTTACAACGTTTTTGTTTTAAGTTACATTTCATAATGTTGACGAATTTATTTAAGAGATTTACTAAGAATGTAAGGAAATATACATACTTGTCTTGTAGAATTTTCATTATTTAATAAATTTTTACCACAAACCAATCTTTCACTCGAAATGATAATAGAACTCAAAAATATTATATTTATCCTAATCGTACAAGGTTACAAATATTAACACATACCATTTAGATTAGGAAAACTATTTTTTAATTACTAGGGAATTCCTGTAGGCTAGTGGTAGGTAATAAATGCCTGTCACACTATGTTTGTGGGTTCGATTCCTGCAGCTTTGTCCGACACGGCGGGTTATTCCCCGACCTGTAGGTTGTCCTTTTACTAAAACAATAGTATTATAATATTCCAAAAATAATCTTCAGAAATGTTTTAACCTTAAACAATAGTATCCAAAGTTAAAATCAATCCATTCCAACCTTTATAGTTATCCAAAATAACTCTGTCCAGACTTTCTCTAAAACGTATCTAAATTCCAATATCAAATCATCTGATTCCCCAAACAAAGTATAGTTTCTCTTATTGTCACATACTAAAAATATTATAACCTTCATCATATTAAATATTTAATGAAAACAACAGGTACTGTAATAATATCCTTATATATATATATATTTCACATTATTCTTATTACCATAATATAATTATTGAGTCCAAAAACACAAAAATAATAATTATTCCACTTCATCTATAGTAACAGAATAAGCTTGGCCTCGTTCCCTTGGCATTTTCTGAGGTATTTTTCCCTGACACTTAGGACATTCATTGGAGTAATGTCTCAATTCTCTACAATTGTATCATTCAACATTGATAGACTTTTTCTTTCCATTGCAATCTCGAGCCTGGTGACCTTTTTCTCCACATTTATAACAAACTCTCATTCCTTTTAGGCAAGTACCAGGGTGATTCTTCCCACAATTATTACATAATGAAAAATCCTTCATTCCCGTTTTCCCTTTATTTGTCTTTTGTTTCACCATTATATTCTTCTCTTTCTTTACTTTTTTGTCATAAGATTTATAGAATTCATTTTTTGTCTTGATAGAACACAAGACTATATCTTCATACGTTGAGAAAGATTGTGATACTAATGTCTGATGGAGAAACAGTTTTAACCCATCAAAGAAATTATCGATCTTACTTCTTGAGTTACGTATATAATTTGCATCATGCCTCGCTAACCTTGTAATGTTGGCCTCATACTTTGCAATATTATCATCCTCCTTTTGTCTCAGACTCAAAAATTGCCTTTCCATTTCTGCTCGATGGTCATGAGGAAAGTATTTTTCTACGAAAATCTCTTTGAACTCCCTCCATTCCATATTTGATACTTCATCATCTTTCTTTGTGTTTTGAATCAATGACCAACAGTGATCATCATCTCCAGTGATACGGTAAACCGCCATGATTACCTTTTCTCTTTCACTACTCCCCAAGGCATGGAATATTTTTTCTACGGAGTTTAACCATTTCTCAGCTACTAATGGATTTTTACCCCCATTAAATGTTGGCGGTTGTTTCCTTATGAAGCGGTCTAACATTGATCCTCCACATTGCGGATCAGAGTGCTCCATACGAGTAAGGTTATTATTCATAACCTGAGTGAGTTGTCCCAGTATGGTGATAAGTTTATGAGCACCAGTTGTATCTCTAGCTCCACTATAATTATCTTGAGCAGGAGGGAAATCCCTACATGGAGTGCGTGCATTGATATGGTTTCTATTCCTTCTACTAGGTGCCATTTCTAAACAATATCATAAACTAGATTAGTTTATGAATCGAAATACATAATTCCATACTTGTAAAACACATACAATAAATTTAACTACTCATGGATATAATCCATAACAATAAAAAAAATGTTTTCTTTGACTAAATATATACTCATAAACCCTTCAAAATTGTTTGTAATGCAAATGAGAATTATCCTAAGCATATCCCTCGGGAGTGTCGTAACTAAGAGTGCAGCAAGGCCCGTTGTCAGGCACCATTCCCATTTCGAGTCTAGCTCAAAGCGGTGTTTTCGGGTTTTACCCCTCGGTACATCTGTGCCAGAGCCGCCTCTACCTGCTCGTATCCAGACATGGATTTATTACTCATAAAACTCAAAAAATCTCTATAATACCAAAATTCTAGAAAGTTGTTATATACTAATCCTCAAAGTCTATTTTATGGATATGTTCACTAATAATAGTTTATCTAAATCTAGCTTCCAAGGTTAGTACTAAACTACGTCTGATACCAACTGTAATTCTCTGGCCCCAGTTACTCAGAGTCGGTGAATTATTACGTAACATTGGCATGATCACATTAGATCAAGTCTCTAAAGATCGATCAGTTTAGCAGCCTTGGAAACACTATATACATTAATGAATGTTACAGTACATCATAAAGTGAAAAAATCACAATAACAAAGTCTCCATTTTCCACACTCATATCCCCTTCAGACTATCCATGTAGGTCAGTCATAAAATATTTCTTCACATCCTGGGAAAATAAAACATAGAAAGGGGTGAGCTCAGATGCTCAGTATGGATAACAATACTCCGTAATGTTTCATAAATAAACATAAACATTTAAGGCAATGTATAACTAACACAAAAGCCTTTTAAACTTGAACTTGATCATAATATGACAATAATAAAATGAAATAATTTCATTTACCTATTCACATAGATATTCTACTAGTCGAATAATAACATGCAATATCAATAACCACATTCATAGTGATGGAATGCATAATGACAAACTATCATAACCACGTAGCCAAGGCCTCGTTCCCAGACTACAAATAAGATTTTTTCAAGGCCTCATGCCAAGACAATATTTCGTCTCATGAGACCTACCGATGCATCGAGGAGAAATAGCGGGCTCCACTCACCACTTATTAAGTCCAATGCATTCCTTATATTTAATGGTTTAAACATATCATAAACCATAACATAATTGTATCACATAAAACATGCATAAAGGAAACATAACATTTCCACATTTCCATCACAAGATATTAATAAAACATATTGATATAATAAAACCATTTTCAATACCAAAATAAAAGAAAAGTTAAACTTGGTATTTATTTTTCATTTAAATAAAAGTTATGGCTTCTAGAGGAATCTGAAACTCAAATAATGGTCACGGTGGTGGAGAAGTCATTGTCACGACATACATACGAAAAAAAAACATTCCCTTTTGGTGTTTAGTAAAATGCTTCACATAAAAAAGATTCATTTTGAATAGTCTAAAAAGTCAAAGGGGTTTATACACTGTATGAAATAAAGTTGTGTATGAAACAAAATATGCCTCAATGAAATAAGATTGAGACGAAGTCCCTTACAAAGATCGTTTTTAAATAAAATAGATCTATTATGTATATTCAATATATGTACACATAAAGAAAGTATAAATACAAGATAAGACAAAATAATATCATGACATAATTTGAATGTAAGAGATTATCCCAACGAACGGAAATTGGGTTAAGGAGTTCCCTTACCTCGTGTCTGACTTGACTCGACCATTACTTAACCTCCTAAATAATAAAATAGTGTTAATTAATACTTTCTTAAGAACATTTTTCACGTTCATTATTCCTTTTATATCACTTATTACCATGTTATGAACATTATGTAATTATTTAAGTTAATAACGGTCATTTTGTCAATCATTGGTACTTGAGTCAAAAATAAATAACTTATAATTACTAGTTGTTTATGTGGTAGAATATACATTATCTAAAAAATCATATTAATTATGTATATATAATATATATCATATATATCAAGTATATACATGCATTTATAATATTATATAACATTTAGAGGTAAGAAATGAAATGCACCGTTCATGGAGACGGTAAGCCGTACGTACACAGGAACGCTACTTTCATTTCTATTTAATATTTAATAGAATGAAATCATAATGATATAATGGTATATTATAATTCCAGAATAATATAATATATAATATCATTTACTCAATCCTTTATATGTCCCACATATGGAATTAATGATTCAAATCACTTTGAGGGGGCGGTAGTCCGCACTTTCTAAAATGAAATTATCGCGTTTACCCATAATGGAAGCCATAAACGTATGGTATAAATGAAAAATACAGAAGCATAAGGAAAAAATTAATATATTATATATCATATAGAGAAATAGTTTCATCATAATGGCCACCATGAGGGGTGTTAAAAAAAATATTGAACAATCGTCGTTTCGTGAGGCAGTAATTCTTCACCCACATAAACAGTATGTTATTTAACCATTAGATGAAGGTGTTTGTAAGTTAAAATCAAATACCTATCATAAACACTTCCTAGTATATTGAAGATACTGGTGTTGTTAGAAAATAAATGAATAAAAATATTTTAAGGGGTTGGAGAAGCAAAATAAAACAATAGAACATAAGAGAAGACAATACCTTAAAATCTGGTAACTCTTTTTGATTTGAGCCAAAGGATTCCTTGGGAAGACCTCTGCCCAAAGTGAGGCTTCTAAGAGTAAGATATGGAATTTGAGAGAGTATTTTGGCCGAGTTTGGCTTAGAAAAATGGATTTGATTGTGTGAATAATGTTGTAGAGGTGGGGGCCTTTTATAAGAGGAGAGGAGGGGCACTCTTGAAAGGTCATGAAATGTTGCATTATTATGAAATTATTTTTGGATTTAAAAGGTCAAGAAATTATTTATTTCTAAGCTAAGGTGATAACGGTTCGAAATAAACTCATCCAATAGGTTTTTTACAAGTTTATGTCTATGATTTTACATTATCATTTAATTTTATTTAAATCGTTTATTAATGAGGTAATCGCTGCATCATCATGGTGTGATAAATAAATTTATTTATTTAGTGTATAAAAATTATAAAAAAATTACCATGATGTAGTAAATCTTTTTAGATTTCCAATGAATATTTATATTTGAATCTTTTTCTTATATATCCTCATGTAATAATTATTTTAGTAAAACAACACATGTTTGTGAAAATTTTATTTTTACTTTAAATAATAAGTTATTAATGTCATTTCCTTACCCAAATGGCTCCATGGTGTCCCCAAGTTGACCCATGGATTTTAATGGTCGGCCATGACTCATACAATAAGGGTGGGACAAGTTTAAAGGTATTTTTAAATATTTATAATATCAATTTTACCTTAAATATCAATATTTACCTTTAATTGCGATTAATTAAAATTACAAGTTACTATTCACCAAAAAATTATTTTAATCCCATTGAACCACATTTTCCTTCTTAATGACAACCATGTATGTTGGATTTTTGAAAATCATATCACAATAGTTGTAATGTTTGATTTACACGAAAAAATAGTTTTTAAACTACCACTTAGTGGTTTCACTATTTATCAAAAATTGAAGTTTTTCAGAAAAATTCCAAAAATTCACCCTAAGATATAATAGATATTCTAAATTAAAAAATGGTGTATATTTTACAAAATTCGAAACATATAAGTTGCATTAATTAATTTTATTATTAATTCCCTTTGTCAAAAAAAATACCGTGATTTTAAGAAACAATATCAATCAAAAGATTGACAATTGTTTATGTCCAATTTCAAAGTGAAATTAATTATAATGACCACCATTGGATAAAATGGTAAAACCATATTATAATTATGCAATAAATCCTCTAAATGGTATAATTTATAACTATAAATTATTTTGATTAAAAAAGTTGTTTTTAAGTATTTTTCACAATTCATTAAAAATTAGAAGTTCTCCGAAAATAAAAAAAAATTAAAATTAGGATAATTTCCATTTTCCGAATAAAAAAATGAAGTCCATTTTGAAATATAAAATCTATATAAATTCAAAAAAGTACGTATTACTATTCATAACGGCTACTTTGATTGGTTGCGGTGTGTTTGAATCTCGAACTTGCGTACAATGCAAGCTATTGCATTATTGATAGAGAAGCATATCGTGAAAGCTTGGGGTGTTACAATTTTTGAATAAATCCATCATAGGGAGTCCATTTGTAAAAATTAATAAGAGATACTCCAAAAAGAGGTAATTTTTTTACCACCTCTTTCAAAATTATTTTCTTCTTATACTTAATGTTCTTATGGTGTTCCCATAATAAATTAATAAATATGGTATATTCTAAATTATTATATTCTATTATAATTATGGGATAACCTTACACCTCATATTATCCATCTTATGATTGACAATATCACCATACGTGCGTACGTACGACTTACCGTGTCCACACCGTGGTGTAATTTGTTATTCAACAATACTTAATTTGGATGGGTATAATGATGATTATAATATATTTAATTAATTAATATAACATATTAATTATTTTTTATAATTAATATACCATCCAGTTCTATACCATTTAACCATTAAGTGAATGATATCATCGACCGTGCTTACGTATGACCTACCATCTCCACAACGCGATGAGATTCATTCTCCATGTCAACCATTCAAGAATTATTATAAAGTATATATATCAAATAATAATGAAAAAATATGACATAATAATTCTACTATATATATATATATATCTGTCATTTACTTGATTCCATTCAATTCAACAAGGAAATAGAAACAGTGTTCATGCACACGGACGACCTACCGTCTCCATGAACGGTGCATCCCATTTCATTTATATATCTATTATATATATTTATATACTGAATATTTATTACATATAAATAATTTTTTACATTTTGGAAGTAATTAAATTATGATATAAGTAATAAGATCAAGAATAACAAGTCAAAACAGGTACGATAAATAAAATGATTATTACCCTAAACGTTGATTTAAAATGGAATTAAGAAATAAACGGGTAATATAAAGTCATAACTGAATCATATATGATATAATAAATATTATTATGGTTTAGTTAAAAGTTAATAATATGTTTAACCCCACTATGTGGACACATTCGGAAGAAATCATACCAAAGGTAAGGAATAATTTTGCAATCTCATTATTATCTGAGATTTTTTATTCGTAAGTATTTACTGAGGTATATTTATTATTCACATCTATGTTTCCTAAATAAATAATATTATTTATATTATTATAATTTTTTTAAAGTCAATTTTACCCATTGGAGAATTTTTTATTAAATGGTATTGAAAGAATAATTCTTTCGTTTTCCATATGAGGTACTTTTTGTCTTTTCTTCCAAGAGTATAAGAAATGTGTTTTTTAACTTATACTGAATGACCAGATATTTACATATTAATAATTCATTATATAAATAAAACATAATCTACACTACTTCATCTTCATTTTAAACTAAATACCTTTCTTTTAAAATTTCATGACATTTTGAGAAAATAAAAAGTTTTTCATGAAGAAATGATATTTTCCCCTATAATTAAATTCAAGTGTTTTATCAAAAAAAATTCCATCTAAGATGACATTGAGGTATGTTTATATCCCTATTATTAATTTTATTAGATTGTGTTTATGATTTAATTATTTTTAGGAAATTCATTTATTTTATATGGATTATGACGGAATGATGTTTAAGAAAGTCATTTTATTTCATGGGTTATGTTATGATGAATGATTTATGTTTTTGTGGAATATGTAAGAATAACTTCACTATGAGATGGTAGGAACCTATATCTACCTCCAATGCATTGGGTAAGGATTTATATCTCATGATATAGACATGAATAGAACGAAAAGTAAATCTGGTTCAGTTATACAAGGCTTTAACGATTAGTATATTTGGTTCAGAAACAAAAGAATGGAATGACAAGTAAATGTGGTTCAGTAATACATGGTTTGAACACCAAGTAATCCCAGTTTAGTAATGGATTTTTTCATTATTATGGTCTTGAAAGAAATGCCTTAGATAGTATGGAAATCACATTTTGTGTTTATCTCCTTTCCAAAACTCCATGTTTCATGTCAATGTAATTTTATCATGGTTCATGTTCATTTATGATTTATGCCTTACAAACTACCACAATTTATATCATGAATCACAATTTTGATATAAAAAATTTATGTTAATTTTTTTACATTCTTATGTTTATGTTTTTTTTATGTTCTTAATGTTTACCCTTAATGTGCATTTGAGTTCACCCTTTTTAAGTTTTCTTTTCCCTAGGATATAATGAAAGGTTTTAGGTAGGAACAATAATGGGGAAGATATTTATGCGAGATGTTGAAGATCGTTCACAAGTTATATGAATTTTTTCTAAGTTTCCAATGACACTAAACTAATACGGTCCTTGGGAATCTATTTGTGTAATGTATTATGTATTCCTCAAATGAAATTTAATTTCCATGTATGTAAATCTTGGGTCATTAGAGGAATCTTAGAAATGTTCCTGACTTCATGTGTGGAACCCCAGCCATGCATGCCCCATGTCCAAATCATCTCCCCAACATAGGGCCCTTTCACTTTCCCTGATATTCAAGCATGAAATCTACTCGGGTTCCCAATGGAGGTCCAACCAGGGTCTGAGTACAACTCAATAGGCCACCACCAATGGTTTTTATAAAATAATAAGTATAAATAAATAGTGCATTCAAGTAAAAATGAATGGAAATTAAGTTAATGACAATACATGGGATACTAGTTAAAAATCTATACTTTTTTATAACTATTAGGATTATTGTTAAAAGTTCATTATAGACATGATCTCATCATTTAGTTAATCATCAACATGTAATCTGTTGTTGAACATTTACCTTATTAACACAATATTAATGGAATTCATCATTCCATGTATGATAACATGTTATGTCCCTATCTCACAAGGTATGAGAATATAAAGTGATCAACACACTTACCTTGGAGCCTCAATCTAGGTATTTTCATTGAATACAAGCATTGGAGGAATAGAGCACCAATTTGACTCCATAACCAATGCATTCCAGGGTAGGTTAGAACATCAGTCTAACCCTACACGTGGGAGGAGAATCAGTCCTTTGTCCCACCACCAAGCCACGTGAACCTTCTTATTTATCCATTCAAAACATTTATCCATATCCCAATCAATAAAACTAATATATGTAATGATCACGATTCACAATAATAAACATGGGATTCAATTTTATGTCATAGCCCATTCACAATGCCATCTTACAATACATAACCCATTAGCCTAATTCTCTTTCCCATGTCTCATCACATTAACAATATTCATCTATTCAGAAGCCATTACCAGTCCCACATGTTCCAAATTTCATATTCACCAACCCTCTTAGTGTTTTCAACATAATTCATTATCCATAGGGAACAATCCATGTTTAACTAATTTAACCCATTTTTATTACCATGACAAAAAATACATTAATCCATTACTAAGCATATACACATGGCAATAATTCTTTTTCACTCCCATTAATCATGTCAACATTATTCTCAAGGGATATACATTGTCACATGACAACCATTCTCATACATAGCTATCCTTTATGTCTGGAAAGTGTACCGACCCAAACTTTTGTTAATGAAAATTTATCTTGATCTAATTAAATTTCTTATTATGTAAAATGGTTATATAAAATATGTACTTCCTTGATTTTATGTTTTTGGATTTTAAAACACCATTAATAATTGTTATCATTATATATCTATTGAACAGTGTCCACGTTGTTATTATAAATATAGGGATTTAATAAATCCAATTTACTCAGACAAAGGAAGCGAGGACCTCATCCAGTAGAATTTCTCCATAAGAATCCCCTTTTTTAGATCTCTGATAAGAGGTAGCATCATTGAGATTCACTCTTGACTAAGACCAATCTGAGCTTCAACATGTTAATATTGAACATAATCTCCTACGGGAGAAGTGGAATTTGATAGAGATTACAACCCGAGCGATGTTATCCGAGCCACTATAAGAGTTTGTCACCATCACACACCTACCCTTAGGACTTATGCGGGTGTTATAAGGGTGTATGTAACAATACCATATCACTATTATTATGTGCATTATTTTTTTATAGAATAAATAATATACATTCATATTATTATTGTTTATTTGTAAATAGTTTTTAAAGAACAAATAATATATTTAGTTTATATTCAATTAGGAAATCTATTTTGATGAATTAATGGATTTTTAAATTATATAATATTTTAATAAAATATTATTACTAAATTAATTTTTATTAAATATAAATGATCGTATTATTTTTATAAATACAATTGTAATTTTTATTAGGGATTGACAATTGATTTTTTCAAAACCCATGAATTTTCAATAAATATTGGTATTTTTTATAAAAGTGAAAATAAACATATTTTGAAAATTATTTAGATAAAATGAATGTATATTTTGAATTAGGATGTTGAAATTATCTAAAAGTGAATGTTTCGTAATTTTCGGAGACAATCAAATTTTTCGGTAAAAATTAAATACCATTTAAATATATAATGTGTTATATGACATCATAATGACCCAATAGTGATGTAATAAAATACTATATATGGGGTTTTCCGAAAATATATGTTTTAAAATTAAAATAATTTTATTTTAGGTTTGTTTTGTTTATTTTACAAAGCCTTAGTGGACCCTCCAAGACTTATAAAACATTTTATCTTTTTAAAATGATTTCATTGAGAGTGTAACTGACCTCCATATAAGCAAGACTAATATTTTAAGAATTCAGGCCATTATCAATATAAAATATTTTTACCACTAATCTGTGGTGAAAAACATGGGCAAAACCCATGGGGTTTTTTATGGTTTTGATTAGTTTAATTTGTGGTGTCCAAAACCGAAATAATAAAGATTTCTCTCTTTTCCTATATAGTCCAACCCATGATACCACTTCCTATTCACTCAAAGACTTTGGACCTTAAACATCCTCTTCCCTCATATCTCTATAATCTTCCCAAGGCACCCCAGTGTCCCAATAATCCTCTCTCAAGCCTCTCCCAAGCCTGTGGGATCACACATCCATGTAAGGGATTTCTTCCTTTCTCATTTTGTCCAAATTTCTTTATATTGTTATACCCTTTTGTTTTCAATTAAAAATTTTAGGATATTATTTTTCACCTAACCCATACATCCCTAATTATTTTTGAATTATAATATACCCATTTTCTATCTCATTAATTCCACCCATGTACAACCGTTACCATGCCAAAATTTCATAAAGGGATTTCCCTCTCCTCATTTTCATTCAAGAAATTATATTATGTTGTGAATATAAATTTCAATGAATATGTTGGGAAATTTTTATATATTACCCCATTACATTCAAATTAACATAAATATGATAATACACCCCTTTCTCTCTCATCAACCATTTTTATGCATTCTAATGTCACGCCATTATGCTGCCGAAATTACACCGCAATTTTCCATGCCAAAGTAATTTTGTAGTGAAAACCATGTCTATTTCTCTATCAACGGTATTAAAATTTATGCAAATTTACTTATTTATTATAGAGTTTCATGTATGCATTCCACATTCCTTTATCATCGAATAAATGATGATGTTGAATAATTTTGTGTTGTAAGATCCATGTGGGGCACTTATGCATGAAATCAAATGATTAAGAAGGGTGCGCCCTGATAGAGATCCAATGCACTGGGTAAAGATTAGCATAATGATATGAAAAGTTCAATGAGGTTTTAATCATCCTAATTAAATTTCAATGAGAGTTTACTCATTGTCCATGTGCAATGAGCCTTGGCTCATTCTAATATCATGTTAAATGTTATTGCCACATTTCCAAGTTATGATAATCATGCTATATCATGCGTTTAGGTTCATGTTTCTTTTGCACTCAATTGATATGAATAATGACTAACATGTAATATATTATTCATGTTATTATTTTCTTAATCTCTTACTGGAATTTATAGCTCACACTTTTTATATGCATGTCCCCATGTTATCCTATTCAATGATAAGTATGAAAGAATGTTATGGTCATGTAAAAGAAGTTTTCAATAGAGTTGTTGTGGTTTATATTCTATGTTGTTATGTATTTTTTCTAATTTCCCAAGACACTAGACCTCTAAATCCTCTAAGTTTTCACAAGTGCAATTTTATATAATAATAAATGTTTATGTGTGTAATAAAGAGTAGGGTAGTTATAGAATGTATCGGTACACCCCATGGGTGGCCCTACTATGTTAAAGTAATACTCTATGTGTCCCATGGGTACCATGAGGGTTTTAATTAATCATTTAGACATCATTATGGCAAATCTCATCGAAGGATAGAATGAAAAATAAGGGGTAACCAAGAAATTAACCCAATAATGCATAACTTTCAAATGAAACTATGGGATATAAGTAGTAGACCACCTACCTTGAATCCATTGATGAACTCTCCCTAAGTCAAAGCCTTAGATCCTAATTCCACCAACCCTTGAAGCCTCAACCTAGATCTCACCAGAAAAAGAGGGTTTTATAGATTCAGAAGGATATGGGAGAATTATGACAACCCTAATCGAGAAGAGGAAGAAAAGAGGATATTAGACTTACCTGAATACTCGAATCACAACCGAAGACACTCCAAATAAACTAGAGATGAGGGAGAATCACCCAAGGAAGATCTTCCTCATAAATAGGGTTGCAAGGGTGAAGAAAGGAAACAATCCTGAGTTTGGGTTTAAAATCCCGTAATGGATTTTTTGTAAATTTGTCAATATTATTGGGATACACGGTTTAACCACATAGTTTTCCAAACCGTTCACAAACCATGCTAGAGATACTATCCAAAAATCATCACCTTGCATGGTTTCCTGGGATACTCTCCATAGTTTTCACTAGCCATGTGAAAACTGTGAAACATGCCTAGAAAACCAATTTTGCTCCTTTTTCATGTCCTGAACCCCCAGAACACCCTCAGGCCTTTCTATGGACTTTGGGAACACATATTTAACCAAAAGAAGGGACATAAACTGAAACATAAATAAAAACATACCATAAGAAAAATCCTGGATCTTACAACCTCCTCACCTTAGGATGACTCATCCCCATGCTGCTCTTTCTGAGCATCATTGAGGTTTTGAAGAAAAGATATCGGGCCCTTGAGACTGCATATCTAATTATCACTCCCATGTTTCTTCTTAAACGTTTCCATGCTACCATAGAACACAATCCAAAGGTACAAGTTTTCCCAACAACACCTTCTCACTATGATACACAACACGAACCAGATTCTCCTGAAAGGACATGTCAGACTCAAGATCAACATCATCAACATTTATCACATGAAATGGATAAGGATGATACTGTCGAAGTTGTGAAACACTAAAAAATCATACATCCTACTCTACCACTGTAGGAGAGCCAATCAGTAATCCACTGGTCCGATCTTCTCTAAAATCTCAAACGACCCCACATACTTGGGTGCTAACATTCCCTGTTTCTGAATGTAAAGGTGACCCAACCTTGGAAACTCCCAAAGAAACACACTATCCCTAATCAAAAACTCAAGAGGTCTATGAAGTCGATCCCCATATGAATTATACATACACTAAGCTGTCGTCACGTTCTTCTAAATCAAACAAACTTTCTCTAACATCTCCTGTATGAGACTCATTCCTAACAACTCATATTTTACAGCCTCTAACCAACACAATAGAGATCTACATAGTCTCTTATTGAGTGACTCAAAATATGCCATCTAAATCGTTTCCTAGAAACAATTATTATAATAAATCTCAACGGGTGATAAGTTATTTTCCCATGAACTATCGAAATCCATGACACAAGATCTCAACATATCCTTCGATACCTGAATCGTACGCTCAAACTGCCCATCCATCTGCGGGTGATAAGTCGTACTCAACAAAACCTAGGTATCATGTGCCTTCTGTAGTCCCTGCCAGAAGTGCGATGCGAAATGCGGATCACAATCCAAAACTATGGTTCTCGGTACACCATGAAGTCTCACTATTTCTCAGACATATAACTCACCCAACTGGTGGACTGTATAAGTTTCCGAGATCATAAAGAAATTATCCACTTTATATATCCGATCCAAAATGACCTAGATTGAATCATTCTTTTGAGGCGTCCTCAGAAGTCCCACTATGAAGTCCATCATTACATAATTTTACATCAATTCAAGAATTGGAAATGACTGTAACAACCCTCCTAGACACTGGTTCTCGAACCTCACTTATTGACAAGTAAGTCATAATGCCACAAAACCCACAATTTATTTCTTCATTCCCAACCACCAATTCAATTGATGAAGACTGCAATTTTTTTTACTCAAACTATGATGTACTTCCCACTTCGATGCATGTAACTCACATATCAAATCATCACGTGCACCCACTAATACCACAACATGACCCTAAACATAGACAACTCCATAAGAACCAACAAAAAAATATAAGGTGACTCCCCACTTTTAAGACATTCCTTTATGGCCAAACACTCTAGATCATCCAGTAGAATTTCTATGACACAACTCAAAATCATAGAATCAATTGAAATAAATGAAATTGTCATTTGTCTATTCCCATCTTGAAACTCTAGGTGCATCTCAGAAAATAAGTACATCATTTTCCATTCATAGTTAGATTCCTAAACAACCTAATTCTGATGCTTCTAGATCAGAGAATCCACAACACTATTCCCTTTCCATGATGTGTAATCCAACTCAAAATAGAAGGATTGTAGGTAATCAACCTACCTTCATTATTGAAGATTCAAATATCGTAGAGAGAATATGCACTTAAGACTTTTATGATCAATAGACACTGTGACCCACTATCACAACAAGTAATGCCTCCAACACATTAAGGAAAAACCACAGTGGCTCGCTCGAGATCATGGGTAGGGAAATTTCTTTCATGAGGCCTCAAATATATGGACACATAAGCTACAAATCGATCAGCCTGCATCAACACTGCCCCAAGTACCACACCGGACGCATCATAGAACACAGTTTACCTCTTACATGGTTCAGGTAAAATCAAAATTGGTGCAGTACTCAATCGCTTCTTCAATTCTTGAAAAGAATTTTTAAACACCAATGATCACTCATACTTGACACCCTTCTTGGTTACGATTGAGAGTGGTGCCATAAAATGGGGGAAATCTCTAATGAATCTCCAGTAATAACCAGACAAACCCAGAAATTTCAAACATCAGAAACATTCTTAGGATGCTCCCATGACACCACAGACTAAATGTTTTCTAGATCCACTGACACACCTAACTCAGAAATGACATGGCACAAGAAATTCATTTTATTATCATAAAATTGAAATTTTTATAGCTTTGCATATATCCTATGCTCTCTTAGTGAACTAAGGAAATTGTTAAAAGTTTTATAATGATCTTCAAGAGTTCATGAGTACACCAAGATGAAATCAACAATGAAAACCAAGAACTGATCTAGAGAAGGGGAAATATCTGATTCATTAGTGAAATAAACATAGCTAGCACATTGGTCAACCTGACGACATCACCGAAAATTAATACCACCCATACCTACTCCAGAAATCTATCCATGGTATGTCAGAATGTCTCACCCTCAACTGATGTTGTCCTATTCTCAAATCAATTTTTGGAGAACACTGAGGCACCCATAAGATGGTCAAACATGTCATTGATTCTAGGAAGCAGGCATCATTTCGTAATTTTCATCTGATTCATCTTCCTTTAATTGACACATAACCTCAAAGACCCATCATCTTTATTAAAAAATACCATGGGTGATCCCCATGGAGACGCACATGGTCAAATGAATCCCTTTCTCTCCAACTCTTCCAGTTGAGCCATAAGCTCTTGGAGTTATCCCGACACCATTTGATATGGTGGAATAGAAATTGGTTCTTCCCCTGGAAGCATCTTGATTGTGAACTCGACATCCATTTCAAGCAGTAGTCTTGATAAATCTTCAAGAAACACATCTTGTAATTGATCCACCACATGAGAAAATACATGTTGCTCCATGTTTCCATCATCAAGAAGACGACCCAATAGATGAAAAATTTTCCCTGCACGGCCTAATCGAACATACCACTCACCATGAAAGGCATAAGTGTCTCCATTAGGTGACATGAATGTTACCCTATGATGGTAACAATTGATATAGGTATGATACAACACTAGCCAGTTCATATCCAAGATTAGGTCAAAATCTGACATCTCAAGGACAAGTAGGTTCCCCAGAAAATGATAACCACCGACCTTTAATGCACAACCTCTACACTATCTAATGTCCTCAACTCGCACCACTAATGGAGTTCCAATTGACATAACACAACAAAATTGTTCCATGGATAGGCCCAACACAACCATGAACTATGCAGAGTTAAAAGAGTGTGTGTCACCTATGTTAAATAGAGAATTTGAAAGCATATAAGCTTAAAGAATCAATCCTCAACTGGTAGATGGTCCAGCCATGCCACGTCTAGGTGTAGACTAAACAACATGAAAATGGCATGTCCCTCTACCCTGGGATCCAGCATGAGTACCCTGCGCTTCACTGCCCTGCTGGTACGAATAGTCTCTCCCGGATGTTCCATGTCCACCACCCTTACTGGTACAACTTATGGAGATCCAACTACATGCTTGATATGGGGTAATCAAACCCCTACATTCAATATTAACTAGTATCTATCCTCTAACATTTTTTGACTGTCTTGGGTTCCTGCAGAACCTCTGCACATGGACCATTTTCCACATGCTCTGCACTCAATCAATGGTCAGAAACATTGACTTCATACGTGCCCAAACCTACCACACATATAGAAATAAACATGATCACTAACCTGAGAGACTGGTTCCTTTTTCAGGCTATGTTGTCCATCACTGCTCTAGTGGAAGTTCTCGAAGTGGCACTTCATATTATCAAAAGTCACACCACCGGTTCAACCCACAAGAACCGCATGTTTGCTTCCAGTGGACTATTTGAGGTTTCCTTATGAGACGAGGGCCTGACCCATCACTTCATCAAACCTCTTCAGCCATAATATATTTACCTTGGATCTGATCTCATGCTGAATCCCATCCTGAAAGTTCCTTATCATAGCTACCTTATCCCCCACTAAAGTAAGAACAAAACATTACAAGTCCATTAACCGACTTTCATACTCCATTAATTTCATCATACCCTAAGTCAAAATTATAAACCCTATATCCTTTTCCTTCCATAATGTTTTTGGTTAGTAATGCTCCAAAAAAATTTCCTGAACACTTTTCCACACCATTCCCTCTACTTTTTCAATATGAACTAAGATATCCCACCAATGCATTGCCTAACCCCACAATATATAGGCTGCTAACATAACTCACTTTTTAGAAGGAGTATCTAAATGATCATGAATTGTCTAGATATCCTCTATCCAAAACATAGCTACCTATATCCCACCATCTACGGTAATTCAGAGGGTGTTGTAGCTGAAATCCTTGGTCAACTCAAACATACTCAATGTGAGCTTCCCTGGCTCCCATTCCATTATCTATATAAAATGAGAAAAGTTCTCACAAAATCGTTCTTCCCTATCATCATGAACCACCAGATCTTCTTTCTCCACTATTGGGGGAGTATTCTTGAAATCATCCTCATGACTCCCAATCATGACATGCCTTCAAGGTTTTATTTCTCTCCAATACCAATCAAAAACTTTTTAGAACGAAACCATTAAGCTTTCACAAAGTATAAGAGAAAGATCATCAATGTCCATAAAAAACCATTTAATATACACTACCCATTGGTCATTATTATATCTGGAACACTACCCTCAACCATCCTTCCTAAGGCAATGGTTAACACAGGGTAACTAAATCACATAGTTACAAGACCTATCTTTTACACCTTTTCAATACTATTATCACATCACTACTTACACCAATAAAATTTCATTTCAAATAACACCCTTTATCTTGTACAATTAACGAATTATTATTTAACATTTTTCTCCCCTTTTAACCCCTTTGTATTGTTTTGTTAGTCAAAATTTTCACCACTTTTAAGAATTTCAAATGCATTCTACCCTATATGTTCCACACAACCATCCCATGTGTGTGTGCCAACTATAATTCATGTCACTTATATACATTGGTGCCTAGAATTATGCATGAATTCACAACCTCGTTCTATGACATCCAAAATAAAAATATCATAAAAATATCATATCCACCACATGTGCATCACCCAATAATGAAATATCATCAAATGTAAAAACAGACAACAAGAACAAAAATTCCCGCCCTGGGTGACCTGGGTTTTCCCTTATACATGGGTTAGCTACTACCAGTCACAAGCTCATTACCAAGGCCTGGTACTGTCCTAATCTCTTGGGTACCATCCCCAAATATTAATAAAGAGAATAGAACCTACCCCTGATACCACTTTGTAATGTCCTTAACTCAGGTTCCATAAAATTGGTGCCCTGACCCGGGTCGTCACACGACCTCATGCACACCTCCGCATACACTAGAGGTTTACGACTAGTTAGGAGGGACTAGATTAGTCAGATGAGGAGACTATACCGTCTTACTAGAGTAATCCACAACAAAAAACATATAAAAACGCAGATGAAATGATATAATAAATGAAAAATCATAAAGAACTATATTTCCAACTAGGTACAAACCACAACTGATAGTAAATATGTTATGTCATGATAGAATTCCAAGTGAAAAAAACACTAAATAAAGGCAAACAACAGAATCCCCAAAATGATACTGACATCGAGTCAGGAACATCATCCATGGATGTCCCATGACCAACTCAACTCCCTAGCATAGGGCGCTTGCCCTTGTACTAACTTTGAGTTGGGAACCTCATCCAGGGAGGTCCCATGTCTAACTCAACTCCCTAGCATAGGGAAATTTCCCCTATCCTGACCTGAAAGCATGGAATCTGCTGAAGTTCCCAAAGGAGGCCCGAGCATGTGTGATTACAACTCAGTAGTCCACCACCAATGGTGTCCATAAAATATCCAGTATAAATCGATAGAGCATTCAAGTAAAAATGAATGAAAAGTAAGTGAATGATAATACAAAAACCAATAGTTAATAATCTATACATTTATATTACCATTAGGATTATTGTGCCAAGATCAATATGTAAATCATATCATCATTTAGTTAATCATCAACATGTAATCCATGGTTATACATTTAAATCATTCACAAAATATTCATGGAATTTATCATTCCTTATAAGAGAACAAGTTAAGTCCATATATCACTATGAAAGAGCATATCAACTGATCACCACACTTACCTTGGAGCCTCAGTAACGGTATTTTAATTTCTTACAACCATTGGGGCCATAGAGAATCTGTTTGACTCCCCAACCCGTGCATTCCTGGTTAGGTTAGAGCTTCAGTCCAACCATACTCATGAGAGGAGCATCAGTCTTTTATCCCACCACCAAGCCATTTTCACTCAATTATTTATCCATTAATCACATTTATCCATATCCCATCCAATACAACAAATACATATAATGATCATGATTCCAAATAATCAACATGGCATTCAATGTTATGCCATAGATCATTCAAAATTCCATTTTACAATACATAAACCATTAGCAGAATTCTATTTCCCATGTTTCATCCCATTAACCATATTCATCAATTAAAATTCCATTACCAATCACACATGTTCAATATTTAATATACACCAACCCTCTTAGGATTTTCAACATAATTCATTATCCAAAAGGCACAATCCCCATTTACCGAATTTAACCAATTTTTATTTCCATGAAAAACAATCACCTAATCCATTACTAAGAATATGAACATGCCAATAATTCATTTTCACTTCCATTAAACATATAAAAATTCTTATCAGGGTCTCTACAATGTCACATGATAAACTAGCTCATACATAGCTAATCTATATGTCTGGAAAGTTTCAGTGCACCCCATGTGTTTCCCTACTAAGGTCCAGCTGTCTTCTATGTGTCCAATGGAAACCATGTGGGATTCCATTCACCATTTAGTCATTCATTATAAAAAATCTCATCAAAGGTTAAAAAAAAGGTGTCACCAAGAAATTAACCCAAGCATGCACAAATCTCAAATGAAACTATGAGATATAACTTTTAAACCACCTACTCTGAATTTGTTGATGAATTCTCCCTCAATCAAAGACTTAGATTTGGATTCCACAAACCCTTGAATCCTAAACCTAGATCTCACCGGAAAAAGAGGGTTTTATAGCTTCTGAAGGAGGTGGGAGAAAGATGAAAACCCTAATCGAGAAGTGTAAGAAAGGGGGATTTTAGAATTACCCGGATCATCGATTCACAATCGACAACACTCTAAACGACCTATAGATGAGGGAGATCACCCGTGGAAGCTTTTGAGAGATCTTCCTCATCACTAGGGTCTCAAGGGGGAAGAAAGGAAGAAATACCAAGTTGGGGTTATAAATCCCTTAATGGATTTTTTGTAAATCTCTCAACTTTACTGGGCTGCACGATTTACCTACAATGTATTCAGAACTGTGCAAGAGATATTGTCGCAAAATCATCCCCTCACACGGTTTCCTGGGATACTCTACATGTTTTATACTAATCGTGCACAAACGATGAATCATGCCCATAAAAATCCTTTTCCTCCTTTTTTATGTCCCAAACCATAGGAACACCCCTGAGTCTTCCCATCAACATGGCAAACACTTATTTAACTAAAATAAGGGAATTACACTAAAACACAAACAAATAAATACCTTAAAAATATCCCAAATCATATGACCTCCCCACCACAGGATGGATCATCATAGAGATTCTATTCTCGATCATAATTGAGCTTTTGATGAAAAGAGATCAGACCACTATGCCCGCGTATCTGATTCTCACTCCCATGTTTCTTATTGAATGTTTCTATGATTCCATAGAACACAATCCAAATGTACAAAAATGACCAATAAAAATTTCTCACTATGAACCAAAATATGAATTGGATTTTACTCAAAGGATACGTGAGGCTCAAGCTCAACATTATCATCATTTATCACTTGATATGGATTAAGAAGATACTGCTGAAGTCGTGAAACATGTAAAACATTGTGCATCCCAATACACCATTATGGGAGAGCCAATCAGTAAGACACCGATATGATTCTCTCCACGGTCTCAAATGGCCCCATATACTTGGGTGATAACATGCCCTATTTCTGAATGTGATGGCGACCTAACCTTGGAAACACCCAAAGAAACACATTATCCCCCACCACAAACTCAAGAGGTCTACAAATCTGATACACATATCAACTGTTTCTACATTGAGCCATTATCACATGCTTCTAAATCAAAAAAATTCTCCAACGTCTCCTACACAAGACTCAGTCATAACAACACAGATTCCCTAGCCTCTAACAAACACAATAGAGATCTACACGGTCTCCCATAGAGTGCCTCACAATGTACCATCTGAATCATTGCCTAAAAATTATTAATATAAGAAAACTCAATGATTTATAAGTTCTTTTCCATTGATCCACTGAAATACCGGACACAAGCTCTCAATATGTCCTCTAATACCGGAATTTTATGCTTAGACTACCGGTCTGTATACGGGTGATAAGCCATACTAAATAACACCTGGGTACCAAGCACCTTCTATAATCCCTTCCAGAAGCGTGATGTGAAATACAGATCATGATCCAAAACTATGGTTCTCAGAACACCACAGAATCACACTATTTCTTGAACCTATAAATCACCCAACTGGTCGACCACATTAGTTTTTTGGATCGGAATGAAATGATCCACTTTATTCAACTGATCCACAAAAAACTATATTTCATAATTCTTTTAAGGATTCCTTGGAAAACCTACTACGAATTCCATCATTTAGTCATTTCACATCCATTATGGAATGAGAAATGACTGTAACAACCCACCTAGAGGGTGATTCTTGGCCTTCATCTATTGATAGGTAAGGCATCTAACCAAAAAACCCCGACTTCATTCTTTTTTCTTGATCACCAATATTACTGACGAAGATCACGAAACATTTTAGTCAAGCTAGGATGTACTTCCCACTTTGATGAATGGAACTTGTGTATCAACTCATTGCATGAACCCACCAGTACCACAACACAACCATGAACATAGATGAATCCATCCGCACCAAAAACATAACTAGAAGGTGAATCCACACCTTTAAGACATTCCTTCATGTAAAAACCATCTGGATCTTCTAGTTGACTACTCTTGACCTGGCTCAAAAGTGTAGACTCAATCGCTATAGATGCAAGGGTCATTTTTCTGTTCCCATCTTGCACCTCCAGTTAAATCTCATTAAAGAAAGCCATAATTTTCCAATCATATTTGAATTCCTAAACCACTTGATTCTAAGTCTTTTAGCTCAGATAATCTACAACAAAATTCCCTTTACTCAGATTGTAAACCAACTCAAAATTGATGTATTGTAGGTACTCAACCAACTTTCTCTATTGAAGATTCAAATATCACTGAGCGAAGATGTAATGATGAATTTTATGGTCAGAAGACAGTGTGAACTACTATCACAATAATTAATCCCTCCAAAACATTATGACATAAACCAAAATACCTATCTCGATATCATGGGTAGGTTATTTTATTTCAGGATAACTCAATGATCTTTAACCATAAGATACAACTCGATCATCCTGCATTAACATTTCCCCATGTCCCACACCAAACACATCAAAAAATATGGTGTAACTATTACTTGGTTTAGGTAAAATCAAAATTAGTTTAGTAGTCAATCACTTCTTTAATTATTGAAATTCAGTTTCCAATGCCTCTTACCATGCATACAAAACACCCTTCTTGATTAAGCTTGAGTGTGGGGACAATAAATTGGATAAACCCCTAATGAATCTCTGGTAATAAACAGAACAAACTAGAAAAATCCGAACATCGGAAAAATTCTTAGGATGCTCCCAAGACACCACAGTCCACGCCTTCTTTTCATCCACCGAGACACCTAACTCAAAAATGATGTGTCCCATGAAATTAACTTTATCAATCTAGAACATAAATTTTGAAATATTGACATAAAGCCTATGCTCTCTTAGTATACTCAAGATGAAGTTAAGATATTTGGAATGATTGTCAAGAGTTTGTGATTACAACAAGATTTCATAAACAATGGAAACTAATAACTGATTCATTTAAGGGTGAAATATTCTATTCATTAGTTCCATAAACACATCCAGTGCATTGGTCAAACTGAATGACATCACCCAAAATTCATATAACCCGTATCTCCTCCAGAAATCTGTCCATGATACATTATAAGGTCTCAATATCAAATAGTGGTATCCTAATCTCAAATTGATCTAGGAGAAAACCGAGGTACCCCACAATTGGTCAATCTAGTCATCAATTCTGGGAAGCGGGCATTGGTTCCTAACTGTCATCTGATTTAAGTTCTTGTAATAGACACATAACCTCAACAACCTGTCACCCTTCTTATAAAATAGAACAGGTGATCCCCATGGAGAAATACTATTTAAAATGAATCCCTTTCATTCCAACTATTCCAAATGATCCTTAAACACCTGGATTTCTCCTGATTCTATTCGATATGGTGGAATAGAAACGGATTCTTTCCCTGGAAACAACTCGATTGTGAACTCCAAATCCCTTCCAGGAGGTAGTCCTGAAAAATCCTCAGGAAACAAATCCTAAAACTAATCCACCCCATGAGGAAATATATATTTCTCCACTTTTCAAAAATTAACAACAAGGAATTCCACTTGGTCTATGAGTTCCCCCAACTGTTGAAAAATTAGCCCTGTGTGGCATACTTGACCATCCCACTCACCATGAAAGGCATAATTGTCTCTATCAGAAGATGTGAACATTAATCTATGATGGTAATAATCTATATGGTCATGATATAGCATTATCCAATCTATACCAAATATTAGTTAAAAATCATACATCTCAAGGAAAAATAGGTTCCTTAGAAAATGATAACCACCAACCTCTAAAGCACTACATATACACTATCTGATAGCCTCAAATCACACACCCAACAGAGTATCAATTAACATAACCCCACAGTCATATTCCATGGCTAGTCCAAAAACAACTACAAACTATGTAGAGATAATAGAGTGTGTGGAACATGTGTCAAATAAAGCATTTTCAAGAGTAGAAGCTATAAGAATCAGAAATCGAATGGTAGAAGGTACATCCTTGTCACCTCCAAGCATATACTGAACTACATGAAGATGACATGTCCCTCTCCCCTAGGATCCTGCCTGAGTACCCTATGATACAATTACTTGATAGTATGAGTGATCTATCCTTTTAGTTCCACATCCACCACCCCTACTGGTACAACCTATGGAGATCTAACTACCTTCTTGATATGGGGCAATCGACTCCCTCCCTTCACTTTAAACTAGTCTCTATCCTCCAAGATTTTCCTACTACCGTGGGTTCCCGAAGAACCTTTGCACATGACCCATTTTTTCACATGCTCTACACTCAACAGGTGGTGGAGAACACTGAATTCATGCATTCCCCTACCTGCCACACTAATAGTAGTAAACTTGATTTCTAACCTAAGAGACTAGTTCCTTTTTTTTGGATGTGCTTTCCACTGTTTCCCTGGTGGAAGTTCTCAAAGAAACAATTCCTACTATCATAAGCCACACCACCAGTTCACCCCATCGAAACCGCATTTCTATTTCCAGGGGCCTATTTGAGGTTTTCTTCTAATATGTGATCCTAATACATCACTTCAGAAAACCTCTTCAGCAGAAAGATATTTATCTAGGATCTGATCTCATGTCGAAGTCCATCATGAAAGAGCCCTTCCATCACTACCTCATCCCCCACTAAAGCTGAAAAAAATGTCTCAATTCTATGAATTGACCTACATATTCAATTATTGATATCATCCCCTGATTCAAACTCATAAAACCCCTAGCACTTTCCTACCTTATGTTTTCTGATTAGAAATGCTTCATAAACATTTTCTGAAAATTTTTCCACTCCATTCCCTCTTCTTGTTTAGTCTGAACTAAGATATCCCACAAATGCTTTTCCTGGACACAAAAAATATAGGCCACTAACATAAATTGCTTCTTGGAAGGATTCTCTCAATGATAAAGAATTTTCTGGATAGACTCTATCCAAAACATAGCTACCTTGGGCCCACCCTCTCTGGTAATGGTTGGAGGATACTCCAGCTGAATCTCTATGGTCAACTCAAACATACTCGATGCGAACCACCCTAGTTCATGTTCCATCATCTGCATAAAACGATAAATATTATTATGGAAACACTATTCCCTATCATCCTGAACCATTGGATCGTCATTCTCTACTATTAGGGGAGCATTATCAGCAACATCCACTTTTCATTCAACCGACACACACCTTTATGGTGGCATTTTTCTACAATTCAAAACATAAACATTTTATAGCACAACCATAAAACATTCACAAAGTATAAGGTAAAGATCATCACTATCCATAACAATTTTTCATACACTGCCCATTTGGATTTTTTATATCAGGAACACAACCCTCAATTATCCTTCCTAAGGGAATAACTAACATGGGGTAACTAACTCACATGGTTACATGACCTATATTTTTCACCTTTTCCAAACTATTATCACATCACAACTTACTACAATAACATTTCATTTCACACACCACCCTTTATCAATTATAATTACTTATTTTTTGTTTAACATTTCCCTCCCCTTTTCTTCTGTTTGCATTTTATCGTTATACACAATTTTCCCCACTTTTAAGAAATTCAAATTTATTCTTCCCTCTATGTTCCACACAACCATCCCATGTTTGTGGGATTACTATGATGAATTTCACTTATATAAATAGGTTCTTAAAATGATGCATGAATGCACAACCTCATGCCATTCTAGCCATGATAAAAATATCATAAAATTGTCACATCACACCCCATGTGCATCACCCAATGGTGAAATATCATCGAATGTAACAAAACACAACAAGGAAAATGATTCCCGCCCTAGGTGACTTGGGTTTCCCCCCGTACATGAGTTAGATAATCCCTGGAATGAGATTATTACCAAGGAATGTCATTGTCCTAATATCCTGTCTACTATCCCCAAATAGTAAGAAAAGAAAAATAACCTACCTGTAATACCACTTTATAACATCCTTGACTCTAGTGCCACTAAATCAGTTCCCTAAGCTGGGTCCTCACATTACCTCAAGAATAACACCCCGTACACCATAGTTTTCCAAAACACATGGAGGGTTTAGATTAGTCTCATGAAAAGACTGTACACTCTTATCAGAGTAATCCACAACAGAAAACATATAAAAATGGGAGATAACATGAGATAATCAATGAACAAGCATAAATAACCATTTCCCAACTGGGTAAAAACCACAACCGACAGAAAATATGTTATGTCATGCTACAATTCCAAGTGAAAAAAACCCAAAATGAAGAAAAATAGCTGAATCCTTAAAATGGTATTGACATAAAGTCAGGAACCTCATCCATGCACGTTCTATGTCCAACTCAACTCCCTAGAATTGGGCCCTTGCCCTTTCCCTAACCCGCAAGCATGAAATCTGGTCGGGTTCCCAATGGAGACCCGAAGAGGTGTGAGTAAAACTCAGTGGGCCACCACCAACGATGTCTAAAAAAATATCAAGTATAAATAAATAGTGCATGAAAGTAAGAATGAATGGAAAGTATGTGAATGACTATACATGGGCCACTAGTTAATAATCTATACTTTTGTATTACTATTAGTATTATTTTTCCAAGTTCATTATGTACACTATCTCATCATTTAGTTCATATTCAATATGTAATCCATGGTTAGGAATTTACCTTATTTACAAAATATTCATGGAATTTATCATTCCATATATTTGAACAAGTTATCTCCCTATATCAATAGGGATAAACATATAAAGTGATCACCACACTTACCTTGGACCCTGAATCTAGGTATTTTCATTGAGTACAACCATTTGGGGCATAGAGAATCATCCCGAATCCCCAACTCGTGTATTATTGGGTTGGTTAGAGCATCAGTTAAACCCTACACGTGGGAGGAGAATCAGTCCTTTATCCCACCACTATGACATATGAACATGCTTATTTATCCATTCACCGCATTTATCTATATACCAATCAATACGAACATTACATATATTGATCATGATTCACAATAATCAACATGGGATTCAATGTTATTCCATAGCTTGTTCACAATGCCATTTTATAATACATAACTAGTTTTCCCAATTCTATTTCCCATGTTTCATCTCATTAACCATATTCATCAATTCAAAATCCATTTCCAATCCCATGTGTTCAACATTTAATATACACCAACCCTCTTAGGGTTTTCAACATAATTCATTGTCCGCAAGTCACAATCCCCATTTCACTAATTTTGTCCCACTATTATCACCATTCCAAATAATCCCTAAATCCATTACTCAGCATAGACACATTAAAATATTACATTTTCTCCCACATTAAACATGTAAACATGCATATCAAGAGATCTAAATTGTCACATGACAACCTTGATCATACTTATCTATCCTCTATGTCCAAAAAGTATCACCACACCCCATGAGTAGACCAACTATGGTTATGTAATCCTCTATGTGTCCTATGGATACAATAATGGTTTCCCTGAATTATACCAAAATATCATAAAAGGATCAAAAGCACAAAAATGGGTAACCAAGAAATAAACCTAATCATTCACAAATATCAAACGAAACTATGGGATATAACTTTTAGACCACCTACTCTGAATCTATAGAAGAATGCTCCCTAAATCAAACCCTTAGATCTATATTCCAAATACCCTTGAACCCTCAACCTATATATCACTAGAAAAATAGGGATTAGATCTTCGAAATGATATTAAAGAAAAAAGAAAACCCTAATCGAGAAGAGGAAGAAAGTAGGATATTAGAATTACCCGGATCATTGATTCGCAACCAACGACACTCCAAACGATCTAGAGATAAGGGAGAGTCACCCTTGGAAGATCTTGGGAGATCTTCCTTGTCACTAGGTTTGTATGGGGAATAAATAAGGGAATCCCAATTTGGGGTTAATAATCCAATAACTGCTTTTTTTTATATTTCTCAACATTACTAGGATACATGATTTACCTACATGGTTTTCCAAACTGTTCGCAAACCGTGCATAATATACTATCACAAAATCATCCCCCACATAGTTTCCTAGGATAATCTGTTTGTTTTACACTTACCATGTGCAAATTATGAAACATTCCCATAAAATTCCTTTTCCTCCTTTTTCTTTACCCAAACCGCAGGAACACCCACAGGTCGTCCCATGATCTTAGGCAACACTTATTTAACCAAAAGAATGGACATAAACCGAATCATAAACAAAAAAATACCTTAAGAAAAATCCCAAATCATACAATGTTTTTGTTGAGAGAATGTAGGATCCATTCACCCATAGGTTGATCATTTAAAATAATGAATTTACATATTTTCACCAGATCTAGAAACACTTGTGCATTGATGATGAATGATAATAAAATCAGTAAAATAAATAAAATAAAAACCATCCAATCGAATTCCCCTGCCATTCTTTGGATTTTCCCTCTTTATTTGTGTTATGTTCTCTCCTTCTTTTATTATCACCTGTTATTCCAATGGTATATAGTCATTATCACTTCACCATAATCATCACAATAATTATGTTAACACCACTTATTTTTATTATTACTATTTTTGAGATTGGTTTTTTACTTGTCTACTTGGTTAGGCCAACATCTTGGAATTACATCCATTTGGATCGACCCATAATCAATACTGTAATAATTTTTAATAGGGTTTATGAATAATTAATTTTCCTCAAATCCAGATAATGACCAAATGTCTAGGTTAAATTTTATCCTCATTAACAGGGAGGGGATGTATGAACAAGTGAATAAAACCAAAGAATATTCTCAAAAAATATTTTGAATTTATTAATGGACATAAGCTCTATTGTGAAACATAGAGAGGTGTTAATCCCTAAAATAAGAAAACAATTAAGTTCTCTAAAATTGAAAATGAAACTTGAGATGTACAATATATAGGAAAACATAAATAATAATAATAACTAAAAAGAATAAAATCACAATCCACCTCAACCTTCCATTGAGATGGTGGAGGGAATTAGACGAAGGAAATTTCAACAACCAACTATTTTAAGAAACCCATCCCATATTAGGAGAACCCCTAGGTCTCGTAAATATGAAATCATGAAGTCTCCCAAGTCCATGTTTCCATCATTAAATGTAATTCACAATTTCTATTATATATAATTTATCAGTGATTTCGATTGTGCGCAAAAATATCTTCCGCTGAGAGGGTTGAGTGAAGAGGAGCTAAAACTTATGGTTTTTATTATTCCATTTGAAGGGTGATTCTAGGAGTTGGTTATAAAAAATATATGATGAAATATTTGATACATGGGGACCAATTATAGATTTATATTGTAATGAATTTTTTATAATTTAATGATCAATTAAATAAGGTATAAAATTACTATATTTCATTAGGATGAAGGTGAATTGTTCCATGTATATTGTGAAAAATTCCTGTGATTAATTAGTTATTTTATGAATCACCAATTCACTATACTGATTATTATGGACACATTTTAAAATGTACTCACCCCATAACACAAAACATTAGTGGGTAAATCTTCAATAAGAAATTTTAATGACAAAACTATTGATAATCTTATATGAATTATAAACACTCTGGCACAAAATGCAAAAAAAAAGTGTTCTAGGAGGAGAACCATTTTTAATATAGAAACTACCCAAACATCCCAGTATTAAGTTCAATATATATTATTATAAATTTAAAATAATAAAACACACTTAGGGAGAAATGTCACCACTATGGCATGTTTGGGAACTCACAACACTATTGTCCCAATTTTGTTATACAATCCCAAGATTCATAAAATGAAAATTTTTCTTTGTATGGTCATTAGATGTATTCTAGGGATAATCCATTCTCAAAAACATACAATAATGGCTATATTAACCATGAAAATATCTCTTGGAGGGTATAAAGTGTGGTCAGACCTACTTCTCCCCATGGATTCCAACAACATCCCAGGAAGTAATTTCCACCCCATTCTAAGGATGAAACTTCTAGTTCTCAAGCAGAAGTTATGGGTATGTTTCAATAGATGATAAGTTGGTTTGATAAAAAAATACCAAAAATTATTTTGATAAAGCATAAATAGATAAATGTTTAAAAACCCGGAGATACAAATGGGGCATTTAACTAGAGATGCGGTAGGTAGAGACAAGGGCAAACAACCAAGCACCATTGAACTTAATCCTAGGGAGAATATTATGAATTTCACAACTAGAAGTGTTCTCATAGTCCATTAGGAATCTAGGAATGACCACAAATCATCCCAAAAGGGAAATTTGGATGAAAATGAAACCCAAAATCCAAAAAATAATTAATGTATAAATCTGGACCACCCCAATATAAGTCCATTGAAACATGATTTAGATAATAAAAACCATAAGAAAAATACATTAAAATAAAGGGAAAAAAATTAAAAATAATGTTTGAAAAATAAGTTTAATGGATGCCTGACATTTTGAGGAACATTTTTCCGACCATTACTTTTACACAGAGAATAAAAAAGACAATCAAGATATTTTTTTAATATGTTTCAATGTGTCCAAGAAATTGAACATTGAAATCCCTTTCATTGAAGAAATAATTAAAATTACATATTATCTACCATCACTCAAGAAAATCTTTTCAAAAAATAAATACATGAAAGAATTTTCTACTTATAATCTCATAGAGGAATGTATTGTTGTCATGAGAAATAGAATTCCTCCAAAACATCATGATCTAGGGATCCCTATCACCCCATGAACCTTCAGATATAGAAGTGTCATGTTTAATTGTCTATTTGATCTTTGAGTAAGCATTAATCTGATTCCATTATCTATGATTAAGAACTTGTGATTATGATTTCCACAACCTACCACTTTTTTTTAAAAACTTGTAGATCAATTCATTAATCACCCAGTTAGTATGGCTGATGGCTTGTTAGCCAGGGTTGGAAAGATCTTTTTTCATTCAGGACTTCTTGAAATTGGATATGGAATGTGACTAGAAGGTACCGATAATTATTTTTAGGCCCTTTCTATCCACAAAGGGAGCTATAATTGATATGACAAAAGGAAAATTAATTTTTATGTTTGGTGAAAAAATAGAGATATTCAATGTTTAAAAAAAATAATGAACACACACAAGAGAAATTCTATTCTAGAGAGAGGTTTTTAAGAGTATAAGAATCTATGAATGTAGAGGAAGATGAGTTTTTAAGGATTAAAAAATAAATTATTTGTGAAACTAATATCCCTTCTAAAACCTACATTATAATTAGTTATATTAAAGAGAATAATTTATTAGATGAGTTCGAGGGCGAAATCCTTGAATACCTATATGTGTTTTCATTAGAACACTTTTTGTCCCCAATCAAAGAATCTAGATTTGAGGAGAACTTTTCTACGATCAATAGTGATGAAGAAGAAGCAAACTAAAGTTTCCTCTATAATAAGAAACACGGTGACCTCAAAACTCTTAGAGTGTAGTGACTTCCATCATATTAATAATAACCCAATATGGAACTCAAGCCCCTCCGAGATCAATTGAAAAATTATTTCTTGGGTGAGTTCCTTATACTGAAAGTTATCATTTCTATTGGTTTAGAGGAAAGTAAATTGGAAAGTATATTGGATAACATATGAGTGATTAAATATTTCATTGGTTGGTATATTGTAGATATTAATGGTATATTTCCATCATATTGTATGCATAAAAGTTTCATGTAACTTGACCATAAACCTTGATTTGGATCAAAAAGATGATTGAATCCAAATACGAATGAAGTGTTTATAAAGGTTTTGATAATATTACAAGAAGTTGGAATAATTTTTTCATTCTTCAATAGTCTATGGGTGAGACTTATCCTTATTTTTCTTAAAAAAATATAGTCACAGTTATTACAAATGAAAGAAATGAACCAGGTTAAGTTAGGACAACAAACAAAAGCAGAGTCGTCATAGACTATATAGAACTAAATTGTTCAACTAGGAAAAACCATTAACTAATTCAATTTTAGAATAAATGTTAGATAGGTTGATTGGGAATGAAATATTTTTCATTCTTTTTAGATATTCTAGTTATAACTAGATTTTCATAGCTCTTGATGATTAGGATAAGAACACATTCACTTTTCCATTTGAGATATTTTTTTTATCCATGAATGACCTTTTCCTTTTGTAGTTACCTTAAAAATATTCAAAGATACAATATGTTTTTTTTATGTCATTATTGATAGTAAATTGACATTTTTATACATGATTTTTTAGTTCTTGTAAGTGAAATTTAAAACATTTTAAAAAATATTGAAACTATTTTTGAACGATTCCAAGAAACAATCCTCGAAATAAATTGGAAAAAGTTCAAATTTTTGGTCACTGAGGGAATTATATAAGGTCATAAATATTCAAAAAGGGGTATATAGGTTGAAAATTCAAAAATAGAGATAATAGTGATGTTTTCCAACATAAAAATGTTAATTTAATTAAGATTATCCTGGGAAATGTAGATTTCTACTAGAGATTCATTAAAGATTTTTATAAATTCACAAGGGCTTTATACTCATTGGTTGGTAAGGATATACTATTTTTGGTTAATGATAAATTACATCAATACTTTAACATTATCAAGGATAAATTCAAAACATCGCCCGTGATCACTTCCAATAATTGACGTTTCCTTTTGAGGTGACGTGTGATGCTAGTGGCATGGTTATAGATGTTGTTTTATGATATAGGAAAGAGAAGAGACACCATGTTTTTTATTATTCTATAATGTTGGTAGATAATCCTGAAAATAACCATAACATAGATAAAAAAGAAGTTGGATGATACCATTTTTTCTTCGGTTAAGTTTAGAAAGTATATAGTTTGTTCCAAGATCATTGTTTTCACAGACTAATCAGTTCTGAAATATCTAATGGAAAAAAAGTATTAAAAACCAAGTCTTACGAGGTGGAATATTCTACTAAAAGAGTTTTATTTATAAATAATGTATAATAATGGAGTAGAGAAAATGGTTTCTTAACACCTATCCAAGTTACACAATAACCAAGTAGAGACCCCAAATAAATTAACACATCTTTCCCAGATAAAGATCTTTTTTTGTTTCAGTGAGAAAATCTACTTTATATGTAGAATATGAAAATTTTCATTCCATAGGTGTTAATCTGAAGGACCTTTCACAAAAAATATAAGGAAATTTATTTCAGAGCTAAAATATTATTTATATGATGATCTTTTATTATTTAGAAGATTTACTAATGGAATTCTTATAAGATGTGTTATTGAAGAGGAAATATATTCCATTATTGAGATTATTAACTCATACCCTTGGTGTGGGCAATATGGGGGGTGAAATAACTACGCAAAATGTTCATCAAGATAGATTCTATTGTCCCACTCTATTAAAGGATGCTATGATTCTAGTGACTATTTGTGACAAACATCAGTGGTTGGGAAATGTTTGTAAAAGTTAAGAGCTTCCTAAAAAATGAATTATGGAGGTAGAAAATTTTGATTTCTAGAGTTTGGAATCTATGGGAAATTTTATACCCTGTTATGGGATTGAGTACATACTTGTATTTGTGTAATATGTTTCCAACTAGGTGGAGGATATTTCTATTCTTAACAATATTTCTTATTATATTATTTAGTTCAAAAAAAAATTTCAGGACTCATAGTTCCAAAAATCATTCATCATTGAAAATATAAATCATTTTAAGAATTATAAGTTTAAATATTTAATGGAGAAGTTTGTATATTCTCACAAAACTCATATAAACTATCACCCAGATTCTATTGGCCAAACTACAATTTTGAATAGAGAGATTAAATATATTACAGAGAAGACTAGATCAAACTCTTGGATACACTAGTAAATAAAATTGGATGAGGATTTTTTCTCTTAAAATATTTCATACAAGACCCTAAATGTATGTATCTTTATAGGATTTTCTATGGAATGACATGCCATATTATTGTTGAATTTCATCAAAACTCCTTCTCTATAGTGAAGGCCCTGAACTACGATTTTATGTCTACTGGAGAGAGGATATTTCTGGAGCAGAGTGAGATGTAATAAATCATTAGGGAATGTCCTGAGAATGGAAAAATATTCAAAGAATGAACCAAAAAATTTAATCACACAATCACACATAGTAGGTAATTCATATTTTTACAACAATGATTTTTTTTTGTTTAACTCAAAGATGAAGATTTTTTTGGGAAACTACGAACTAAGTGGTCTGAAAAATTCATTATTCTAAGAGTGATTTTCAATAAATATGTTGAGCTGGTTAGGTTGGATAACATGACATTTATAGTCAATGGTAAATTAATAAAATATCAAAATTAGGGTTATCCATAGGGCTTGGATTCCATATTATTCAATTAAAGTCAGGCTTTTACTGATGTTTAATTGAAGAATATATACTCAGTGATTCATGGGATCCCACCAATGGTTCACTATGGGGTTTTCTTATTTATTTGTGTTTTTATTTTAATAAATATGATAATAATTGTTGTCTTCTTACTTATAATATTTCCCTTCCTAGAGTTTATGAAAAATGAACCTACCATGAAATTCACTAGAGCAGAAATATATGTGATTTTCATGGTTAAGGAGGAGCTAATTGACGGAACCATGTGAATAAAATATAAATAACTTCAAAAAATACAGAATTTATTTATAAAGAATTGTTTTTTGTATTCGAATATTTTTATATTATATTTTTTAGAATAATGAAAATGATAACTAAAGAGATATTTTCATATTTTAAAGGGAAAGGGAATTAGACTGATTATATATGATAACAATATCCACATTCAGGGGTGTACTATTTCTAATTCTATGCATTTTAATTATACAAATTCATGTTACATGTTTCTATGAACTATATCTGTGGGAATTCTACCTGATTTTTGAAAATTAAAAATCAATTTTCTTAAATTCTTTTATAGGCTTGTTGAAATCTTATTTTTTGAAAACCAATGTGAACCAATGTTTAAAACCCATATCGTACCCCTAAAATGAATTTGGATTGAGAAAAATTTTTTTTGTGCAAAAATTCTTTTATCATGTTTCTATTTGACCCAAATTGAGAGATATTTTGTATCATTATAAATAATGAAAATCATGAATTAAAAAAAACTGGTTTGAAAATATATTTGGAGGTGTTTCAAATGTGCTATTTTGAAATTAAATGTAACCCATTCAGTATTCTTTGAACTGCTGAATGGTCAAATTTTATTGAATTAAAATGTTATCCCAATATCGGATTCACCATTGGGGACAAATTTACGTTTTAAGAATGGGGGAGAGGGGTCCTGTTATATTCCTTAACCATGCTTTACATTTGTACACATTAAAAACCCCATTATTATTTTTCTAAATTCTTCCCTTTGAAGAATCATTTTTCGATGTCTATAAATAAAATACTCTTTGTTTATTCATAAATTTCATGTTTTGGTATGTATATTGATTATAAAAATTAAAATTAAAATTTTCATTCCTAGTTGATAATTGCATACTTGATTGAGATATTTTATTGAGTCTAAAATTTATATAATTGAATGATTACTGAGTGATTTTGTATACTGTTTTTATTGAAACAAATTTTAACAAATATAAAAGGAAGTGTAATAAGTTATTTTATTGTGGAATTAGAATTATTACTTTAGGAAACTAGATGTCTTAACTTCTAACTATTAAATTTTCCTTGGTCAAATGGAACACCTCAAGGAGATAACTCAATCATGGTTATATAAGTTCGTTGAATATAGATTAACATAGAAAAATGGGACCCCATAGTGAATGTATTAGAAAAGAGAATTGGGAGTGTTGTGTAAATAAATAAAATCAAAATTCAATAATTTATATTCACAATTCTATGCAAAAATTTATGGTTCAAAAAAATGAAACAAAATTCAATTCTAAAAAATGAGTTCTTTAAGGTGAATTGAGTTCCAATTAAAATTTCTATTTAAAAACATTGTCTTCAAATCCCCCAAACAAAACACAGAAATAAACTGTAGTGAATTTATATCAAAATAAAGGTTCGGTTAGGTTCTCAAAAGATTGATTATTTCCTAGTTAATCAAATCCGAAGAATTGATTAAATTTTTAAAATAACTTACTGATTTACAGATAATATAAACACTTGCGAGTTTAATTATAAATGTGACTTTAAAACAGTTTTGGTTTTAATGTAGATTGCATTGGAATAAAAATAACTTTGAAATCAAATAATCACAGCAGGTTTAACCAAGAGGTTCAGTCTCAAGCTGAGACTTAGTCGTCTCAAAAATTTATATAAAATTGATCCACACCATGGATCGGGGATTACAATAGTATACAACTATCCAGGTCCAAGACCTCTACCACTGTTATCCGTGGGAACAAAATCAATAGCAAAACAGCTGTCCAGGTCAGGCACGACCTCTACCACTAACCCAGTGGGAAATAAAAGATGCAATAGTTTGAGTGAGGATTTACAGATCCTCCAGTTAAAGTGAAGGAGACAGTGTGGGTGTAAAATATAGCAGATAACACACACTTCTCAATATGTAAAAAAGATAAATCACATAGGAAAAGATTTAGAGTTTATAAATGGCTCTAGTGATTGCATTGCAGCTCAGGACTCATTTGGATTGATCAAGATTGGATCTGAGTCCTCTTCTGGTTTTTGTCTGGAAAACAGAGTGTCGTATGCTTCCTTGACTTCCTGGTTCAAAGATACAGAAAAATTACTTGATGAAGTTCATCTATTATGTTCTCATTCTCAGCTCTTCACTGGTTTGCTGTGATGAATGAATTATTCATGTAAGTTCAGTCCTCTCTTTGCATTCACACTCAGTTGTTCTTCCAGCACACCTCATGGTATGTATGTCTCTATGTATTCATCTTTGTCTGTCTATTTTCATTCACACTCAGTTGTTCTTCCTGCACACCTCTTGGTATGTATGTTTCTATGTATTCATCTTTATCTCTCTCTCTTTGTAGTAGCACATCCTTCCTTTATTTAAAGCACGAGATCTGGAAAAAGTTGATTTACTTTTTGAAGGTACGAGGTACGGTTCCCTGACAACCAACAACACACATTAAATAAATGATAGTGTATTAAAATATACCTGATTTTACCGTTGTTTAGGGAAATAATAATAAATAATTTTGAACCAGTGTTGGGTTATATCTCTCGAACGGTAGCTTTGGATATCGGTAGGTAGATGTCACGGTAGGGCTGAGTAACGGTAGACTTGATGTGTAATAATAACTGGTCTTGTATTAGTAGCTTTATATCAGTAGGCTTTTCATAACTATGACCTTCGAGTATCGGTAGGCTTTGATGTAATGGTAACCTTCTTATATTGGTAGCAGTAGCTCCGTCTTGTATCGGTAGATCTATATCGGTAAGTCTGTCTTGTATTAGTAGCTGTAGGTCTGTCTTGTATCGGTAGACCAATATCGGCGAGTCTGTCTTGTATTGGTAGCTGTAGGTCTCTCTTGTATCGGTAGACTTTGATATATAGGTAGACTTCCTTTGATAACAGTAGCTTCAACATATTGGTGGACTTGTGTGTATCGATAGCTCTGTTCTATAATGGTAGCTATTATCTGTAATGGTGGACTTTAATGTAATAGTTACTAGTCTGTATCGATAGCCCTCTCGTAGTGGTAGACTTAACTGTATCGTTAGCTCTGTTATGTTTAAGCATTCTATTGGTAGAATAGGTTAAGTCAGAGTGTACAAAGATCCAGTAACTGAAAGACTAATATTAAAACATAGAACAATAGAACGATACTTAAAGTAAATAAATAGTTATATTCCCAAATAATTATTTAACCATTTATCAACTAGGGATTAACAAAATACAAATAAGCATAATTGGGATTATCAAAATATAATAAAGCAACTAGATTCCCAGTGGTTTCAACTGAATCTATCGAAATCTATCTTGGAGAGTGCAGATAGTTATTAGACATGTCGCTCCCTTAGATTCCAACACCAAACTAGGTATCAAATCTAAATAATAAAAATACTAAAACAATAATTCTAATGAAAATTTAAGGGTTCTGTTTCAATAGTTGATAGGTATGTTTGATGAAAAAAATACAAGAAATGATTTCTGTAAATCAAAAATAGTTTGTTGTTTAAAAAACCTTGTGTTAAAAAATGGGGAAGTCAGCTAGAGATATTGGTGGTAGAGACTAGGGTAAACATCCATTCATCACTAAACTGATTCCTAGGGATAATGTTATTGTTATCACAACTAAGAGTTGTATCCAAACCCACCTAGATAATATGAAAATCCAAAATATTCAAAAAAAAAATTATTTGAAACTAAAACCCAAAATCTAGAAATTGAAGAATATAGAAATATAGATAGCCCAACTGGAAGTCTTTTAAATATTTTTTTACCTGTTTAAAATCTATAAGAAAATTATTTGAAAATAAAAAAAATAAAGGGGAAAATAATCATGAAGATGAATTTGAAGGGATTTCAAATTTTTTGAGGAACTTTACATTAACCATTCCTTTTATATAGAGAATAAAAAAATTAAATTATGGTACAAAACTTTTTAAATTTATAAATGTTTTAATGAAATTTATCATTTATATACCATTCTATTAATACTTAATTCAAATCCCATATCACCTAAAAAAACTCTAGAAAATTTGTTCAAACAAGAATATAATTGAATAATTATCTACTTACAATATCATATAGGAATAAAGTATTGTATTTCAAAATATAACTCCTCCAAAATTTCATGATCCATGGATCTTCTTAATCCCTTGAACCTTTGTAGATATATGTTACATGTTTAATTATCTCTGTTAACTTGGAGAAATCATCAATACATTACCATTTTCTTTATTTTACCACTTGAGATTAGAAGTTTCATAACCCACCACTATTATTTTACATCTTCCAAATTTATCCATTACTCACCCAATCCATAGAGTGGATGGATTATTATTGTGAGTATGAAATCCCTTTTTCCTACAACTTTTCTGATTTTGGATATAGAATGTGAATAGGAGGTAGTTATCATTATTGGTTGGCCCTTTCAATCCACAAGTTATGTTTTCATTGATGTGTGAAATTAAAAATTAAATTTTAATTTGGGTTAACAAAAAGTGGAATTTAAAGTTTTAAAAAATTTAAGTAACCCACCCATGTTCAATTATATTATCGAGATAAAATTTTAGGAGTTGAAGAATCGTTGAATGTGGAGGAAGAAGGGTTTTTGAGAATTGTATAATAAATTATTTTTTTACTTGAAATCCCTACTAAAAAATATATAGGAATTTTTTCTAGTAAGAATAATCATCCTTTAGATGATATTGAGGGGTAAATTTAGAAACACGTTGATTATTTTTCATTAGAACAATTTTCCCCCAAATAAAATAGTCTTGATATGAGGATCAATTTTATGGGACCAATAGTGTTGATGGGGAAGATATATACACTATCTTCTTTAAGAGGAATCACATGGACCTTATACCTCCCATAAAAATGTTTCTTTTATTAAGTCAACAAGAAACCAATATAGTTCTCAAGCATATTCTAGCTCATTTGAAATATTCTATACTAGGTGATTGATCTAAACAATCTGTTATCATCTTTTATAGTTTAGAGGATTGACAATATGAAAGTATGTTGTCTTTATTTAATATGTTTAATTATTTCATTAGATAGTATATTGCTGATATTAAGTGTATAATTCCATCATACTATATGTATAAAATTCCTATGGAACCAGAATGCAAACCTAGATTTGATGTATATAGAATATTTAATCCCAACATGAAGAAAGTGGTTCGAGAGGAAGTGGTTATATTTATAGTAGATGAAATATTTTTTCCAATATTAGATAGTCCATGGGTGAGACCTATCTATGCGTTCCCTAAAAATAGAGGTGTCAAATTTGTTAGAAATGATAAAAATGGACAAGTTCAAGTTATAATAATCATCAAATGGAGAGTCTTCATTGAGTAAAGAAAACTGAATGCTGCTACTAGGAAAGACCATTTATTAATTTCATTTTCCACCAAATGTTAAAGTGGTTGTATGGGAATGAATTATTTTTATTTCTTGATGGATATTTTTTACATCAAAATTTTCATAGCTCCAGAGAAGCAGTATAAGATCACTTTAACTTTCCTATCATAGATTGTTTCTTACCAGAGAAGGCCCATTAGCTTGTGTGGTGCCTCAGAAAATTTTCAAATGTTAATAATTGTTGTTTTATATAGAATTAATGTGAGGATAATTAATTTTTTTATGTATGATATTTTATCTATTGTAGGTGTCATTAGAAACTATTTACAAAATATTGAAACAGTTTTGGAAGGATTCCTGGAAACAATCCTTGTCTAAAACTAGAAAAAGTGTAAATTCATAGACTCTGTGGGAATTTTCTTAGGACAGAATGTTTAGAAAATGGAGATAGTGGTTGAAAATGAAAATATAGAGATAATAAAAAATCTTAAAGATCATAAAAATTTAAAAGGAATTAAGAGTTTCTTGGGACATTCTAGTTTTAATTGAAAATTCATTAATGGTTGTTGGAAGATGTTTCCACACTTGATGATTTTGAAAACACATATTTATAGAGATGAATCAAGATCATAAAAATAATTGAATCTGATGAGATACATATTTTTTATTCAATATTTGATTACTTTTCTCAATTCTCATTATTTGTACGATCATAATGATTAGACCTTGAATTTATCCATAGTTGTGGCTGCAAGATTGAAAATTAGTGTACTATAAGTGTTCAAAAAAATTCCGCAAAGAAGATATGGATAGTTAGAATTGGAAACATAAGGTGGGGTTTTATGCATATGGATTTAACACTATCAGTGTAGAATATGTGATGCAACTAAAAAGGGAGATTCGATCTAGACAGGAGGGGAGTTTATTGTGTTCTTTCATAGATAAGACAAATAAATGATGTATTATAATTATACATAGAAAAAAATTGATGGATCAAAATGTCTTTATATAAAAAAGGATTGTGGAAGGAAATCTAGGTTGCAGTTCACAAGTACCAATAAATTGATTGGCATTCCAGAAGCATCACACAAACCCTAAAAAATATTTTAAGCTCCCACATGTGACCTAAATTTTAGAAAGAAACAAATTGATACCAAGAAAAGGAAATATAGGATTTAGGGAAATTTTATGATTAAATAATATTATCTCAATGATAGCATTACTATCTTTTTTCCTATCTTCTAGAATCAGTAAAATACAATGATATAGGTGATCATTAGAGAAGATGGAATATTTGGGCACTCTCACTCATAAATCCTAACAATTGAACTTTCCACCTGGTGATCATATGAAATTGAAATCATGGCCAATGCTAGCATGAAATTCCATGGAGAAATGCATGTTTTAAATGATATTGGAAATAATCACCTAAAAGGAGGATTTTATACTTTTAAAGTTCCTTGTGGAGGCCATAGAAAGTTTCTGGTACACTAATTGTTTACTGGGGGCAGAGTATCAACATGGGTTATATTATTTATAGTGTAGAAGAATATGAAAAATATCGCAAGGGATAATGGAGGAGTGTAAAAATAATAGATAGTGAGATTTATCGAAGATACATCGGATGTATAAGAAATAAAACCATTGGATCATTAGAGGAGTTAATGAACATCCACTAGGAACTGTTTTTATCTCCTCATATCATTATTTTCTTCTATTAGAATGTTTTTTAGACTTATTGAAATATTTTGATAATCCATGAATTATATTTGGTTAAAAATGAAATAGAGGAATGATATTATGATGTTTATTAATATAATTTCATTAATTATTAATGTATTGTTGGAACATACCCTTTTATCTATTCTTATAGTGTTGAATTTTTAAAAAAAATCAAGAACCTTAGAGAACTATTCCCAACTGTATTTTTGTGACTACTTGTTCATCAAAGAATCCATATTAGAAGATTACATCTCATTGAGGGAATCACATTATAATTAATTCATAAGATAATCATGGTGTAAAAATTGTATCATCATTTTATGGATTGGTGGATGTTTCCATTGATATATTTTTGGATCTCTTCACCCACATGTTGGTTATTTGAAATAACGAGACACCTTTTTTTCACCAGATCCTGAAATACTTGTGAATGGATGATGAAAAAACCAATGAAATCAATAAAAATAAAATATAATAAAAACTAGTCAATCATATTAACCTACCTTTTTTTAGATTGTTTCATATTGCTCTCTAATTTTTTGATATCTTTATTTTATTGTCCCTTTTTAATTTCATGGATTTTGGTTGTTATTACTTCACCATAATAATCAATATAATAATCAATCACCATTTTTTTCATTACTTTTTTTCAATTTTTTTTTCTTATCCACTTGATCAAACACATATCTTGGAAGTCATTCCCAGTGGATTTCCATCTATTCATTATTTTACTAGTTTTTTATTAGGTTTATAATTAATTAATTTTCCTTTAAACTAGTTAACGACCTAGGGTATTGGTCATATATATTTAAGGAATAAAATTATTCATTTTAATTTTATTTTAAACTTTGAAATAAATGTGAAACATTTTAGAAGTAAAGTAAAATGTTAATTTAATAAAAAAATTACTTTCGGTCTTTTCATTAAATCATGATTTTTTAAGGTGAAATTTGGATTTTGATTTATTTTAACTCCTATTAACTTTTATTTTAGATAAAAAAATCTATTTATTCCATGTAAATTAGTAACTATGATAATTTTAATTTATACGTATATCTAAATATAAAAAATATGTTTTGTCAAAAATAGTTTTTACTCCATAACGTTTGTTTATTTTAAAATTTACTTTTCACTCCATCAAGAATTTTTTTTATGAGAAAATGTTTTTGAAAATTTAAATTATAAGTTTTAACTTAGATAATAATTTAAATTTAAAGTTTTTTCATCAAAATTAATTATAAAGGTTAAAAATATGTTACCCTAGTAAAAAATTAAACATGGTTAAAAGTATTTTGATAAAGGTAAAATGAAACAAATGATAAAAAATATTTCCAAATGGAAGGTTTAGGTTTGTATAAACAAATAATAAAATTATTTCATAATTTTTTAATTTTTTAAGCACTTGAAAATTTAATAGTGAAATAACATTATAGAAATTCAATGTGTATTTCAAAAAACTACCCATATTGTCACTTATAAAAGGGGATCACTTACTCTTATTAATGTTACACTATTCACATCAGATTTACCCCTATAACTCTAGTATATTTCCCACAATATATCACTATTACACTTTATATGTTTTTGGTAACCATTAGTTTTCTTAAGGCCTCAATTTTTAAGGAGTTTTATATGAGAAAACTCAAGAATCCAATGTGAGTAATACTTTATCTTAGTATTTATTTTACTCTACACCAACATAATATCATCTAAATATATTAAAATAATTGAATAATTATAATTAGTATAATTAATTTTCATTATATTTATTTTACAATAATTATTCTATCTTTTTCCATCCACTAATAAAACAATATAACACCAGTCATGTATACGTGCAGACTACCACCACCACAAAGGGGAGTTGTTCATATTTCCTCACCACATATCATATATAGTAAAAAGGATGGATTTTATGAATTATAATGTTTTTTATTTCATATTTATAACTCTAAAATAAAAATTTATCATATAACATCTTTTAATCCATTCATTGAGAAATGAGATCGTTAATCATGCGTACATGTGGAAAATCACCTCTATGAATAAGGAATTTCATTTATCATCCTCATCCATATTGGATTGTTATAATAATATATTTAACAAATATATATGATAATTATAATTTTTTTAATCATCTGAATAAATTAAATTATCATTATCTAAAGACATTCACAAATACATGAAAACATTAGAAAATGTTTCCTTTTGGGTTGGTTTTACCACGTACATGAATGATGTTATAATGTTTATATCATAAATAGCCAAATAATATCATATAATAGAGATATAATTTAATAATATTTAATTTAATATATTCTAATGATTCTGGAAGGATTTTTTTATTATTTTAAATATTTATTAAAATAAACAATTTCGATCATTAAACATGTCAAAACTAATTTACCATGTTTCATATTTTCACACTCAGTATTATTGTCTTTAAATTAAGGAATATAAAACATAAATAATAATTTTAAAATAATTATTATTATCTTGAAACCACTTATTAATAGTTGACTATGTGACTGTGATATTTGATAGAGGCAATCAAAAAATCATTCAAACATTCGTTAATGAAAATAACTATAACTATGTAATATATATATATATGATAAAAGATTTCAAATAAAGTTTATAATGGGTATTAAATTTGAATACTGTCATTAATTAATTAAATATGCAAATTATTTTTCATTATAAAATTGTTTAGAGAAAGTCTGAGTTAACAGAAACTCAATGTAATGGGTTTTCATCTCAATTTCTCTTTATCAAGACATGTTTTAATGTCACACACAACTTTTTTTATTTATATGGTTTATATACTGACAAATAATTTATTTTTATATTAACACATTGCTTAATTAATTGTAGAACATAATTATTTTAAATCCTCCAATGAAGTGATTAAAAAGTTACTAATTCTCTAAGGGATTTTTATTATTCAACTAACTTTAATTGAGTTATAATCTTATTTATTGAACGTTGTCTATACAAGTTGGTTTGAATCATCCATATGAAACTATGATTATATAATACCGTTTTTTTCAATTATGTTTTATTCACATTTCTTCTTCAATTATGATTTCATTTATAAGGTGTGATATTTCAAAGAATAATTCCTATATTTTCTAATGAATTGTTATTTTTATGTCTATATTTTCAACTCCTACCGAAGTGTTCCTTATTATTTAGAAATATACCATGTTTTATCCCTTGTGACCCACAAATTTCTCTACACCACTTTATAATGGGAAGTGTTGTTAATTTTTGAAATTATGTAGGTTTCAACAAAATAATATTTTTGGATATAGATGGATTTTAATTTCTAGAAATTATATTTTATTCTATCACAAATTTTATTATATAAGTAAATTATTCTTCCAATATTATTTATTTTTACAAATATTTTTTTAATGTCTCATTGACACATAATAAAAAAATATTTTGGAACAGATTTTGAGCTCCGTTTTAAAAACAATTTACCAGGGTTTTAGAGAAAAACTTTTTTAAAAAACATATTAAATAAGTACTCAATTTTTAGTCAAGTCATTATATTATTTAAAATTATATTTTCTTCAAAGAAATTGGTTTTACTTCTTTTTTTAAAGTAATATTATAATAAAGTTTTCAACATTTTCAAATTTTTATTGTAAAAAAAAGAAATTTATTTTTTAAATCACCATGTGAAAAATATCTTAGAGTTAATTTTGGATAATCTTCTAAAATGATTGATTTTTTTAAGAATAGTAAAAACTACAAGGTTTTTGAAAAAGAATTTTTCGTTTAAAGCATTTAAAATGTTTCCATTTTTTAAAATAGATTTAATGGTAAAATTAGTCCATTAATATTATTAATAATCCAATTATTCTCATTGCAACGAATGTTTTTGTTGAATTTTGATATAATTTGTTTTATACATATCAAACCATGTGTTTTGATATATTGTTTTCAGCACAATTTGCATGTTTAATTTCAAGTTTAAATTTTCCACATTTGATAATTAAATTTTAAAAATTTGATTATATATTTTGAAATAATAATTTAAAAATTTGGTAATGAAGGCACTTTCATTTGTTCTCATGATTAATAGTAAAAAAAGATAAAAAATTTCATTATAGAAAAAGTTAAAACCAGTTTACCCGAGGATAAATGAAAATATAAGTGTAGTTTTTCTAATTAAACTCAAATAAATCCTATTTTATGGCCATATCTAAACCTAATAATATCCCAAATTTTAATCTCTACACATTTTTAAAAGTTCTCTTTGAGTATGATTATATTATACTTTAATATTTTATAAAATTGCACTTATGTCCTCTCCCCCACTTATAAAAGGACACTGTAGATCTCTATTATTTAAATCACATTGAGCCATCTATATCATCCAAAAATAGAAATATTATCCTATAAAACATATTTATCCATGATTTATTGGTTCCATACTTCATAAATTACCATTCAAATGGTTCTTATGATAGGACATAATAGAGGCATACCAAACAAGAGGTAATCATCTTACCCGACCTATTTCAATTTATTTATTCTTATAAGTCCTCTAGATATATTATATTCATCATAAAATTATAAATTAAGTATCATAAATATAATAATATTTTATTATGATTATTTTACCACTGATATCCACCCTATATTCCATAAAATGTGAAGTGAATTTATCACTCATGCGTATGTGTGGATTACCACATCAACATTAAGATACCATTATTTTTCCATCACATTCAATCATGGATGGTTATTATGATTATTTTAATGTTTATAAATGTTATTTATGACATATTTATTCTTATTAATTATAATATCATATCTACCATATTTTATTCCAATCCGGTGGAAAATGATAATGTCATTCTTGTGTACGTTTGGACTACCACCTTCACAAAGCGATGTGATTTGTTTTCCAATTATGATAATGATGAAGAGTAAAAGGATATATTTATTGAATATATATGACATATATATTATAATAATTATTATTTAATGTTAAATTATTATTTACCATTCTTTTGTACCATCTACCAAAAATTGAATGCAACGTTAATATGTATGTACGACCAACTATCTCCATGAACCGTGTAATTCAAGTTTCCATCTACAACCTTTATAGAAAAATTTATCTATATATAATAAATATATAAGATATTTATATCATAGTTAAAATCATTTATATTATTTAACCATGATCAATGTACATGGACCATAACTTTTTAAAAGAAATTCTCATGAAAAACGAAACAGTTAACACCCAAAAAAGATGATTTTAATAAGGAATTATCAATAAATTTGTGTTGAAATGTTATAATTGTATTATATATGATATTATAATTATATAAATTGTTTTTATATATAATTTAAATAAATTGAAGTTTATTATAAATTATTTATGAAAGCTTTCAAATAAATTCAAACTTGAGTTAAGGGATTAATGTTAGGATCCTAATATTTGTCAGGATTGATTATGATCATGTTTATGATGATGAATGTTTTTGAAATATCTCTTAGGGGTCCAATTATGTTTATTATAATCTAGTAATTTTTTGGCATTACATATTTCCCTTTTCATTTTCATCTATTTATGAACTCAAAAGACTAATGAAATTTTTTTAAGGAAAATCGATTTTATTTTTCTCTTCATACTGAAATACTTTTCCATCCATATCAATGATTTCTAAAAATGGTTTAAATAATGTTTTTAATTTTTTCCAATGATTTATTAAATTCATTTTATGCAAGATTTATATTTTAAAAAAAAATGGAAAATTATATTCATTTTCTGAATGAGTTTTCACTGAATTTTTACCAAAAAAGTTAAATGAATATTTTTTTTAAATACATGTCATGAAATGAATTTATTACCATTATGAATTCTAAATGGTTCTAATATTCCTTTAAAACATTCCAATATTCATTTAAAATAAAATTTTTCCCTTAATAATTGAGAGATTTTTATATTTTAAATAAGTGATTTGAATTTGAAATGTGTATTTTACTCAGTAAGTGTTCTGTTTATCTTTAAAAGAAAATTTTTATCTATGACAACATCCATTGATTTCACTTATGATTTAATGGTTATATAATCCAATGATACCAACCAAATTAATTCTTTGGATAGATTTTCATGATTATTTATGTATGATTCTATGAAACCCATTTCGTTCCCATAGGTTAACTAAGTTATAATGATACCTATATGAAACTTGTTTCTTTTCTATGAGTTATGCTATGATATTATGATGAAATGATTATAAAACTTCTTTCCTTTCCATCTATTAATCAATGATGAATATTTTATAATATATTGGTACACATATTGAATATTTTTATTACATGATGTTTGGGCCCAAAATTATATATCCCTAAAATGCATTGGGTAAAGAAGTATATCTCATGAGATAATAAGGATTGTAATGGGGATTAAACCTAATTTAGTAAGGAAATTAATCCACTATGATAATCTTAAGAATGAACCTTAACTAATTATATGATGGAATGGGGAGTAAACCTAATAAATTACGAAAGTCTTGGTAGTGATCCTTAATAATGGAAATGATTTTATATTCTATTGTGTATTCCATATTCTTTTGTATTATGTAAATGTTATAATATCATGGATAATGTTATTTGATTACATTACGATTCATGCCTTATGAACATTAGAATTTTTATTCAATTACTATTCATTATAATCCATGATATACAAGGTATAATTTTCAAATGTTAAGCTCAAGTTATCATACCCTTATTCTCATGTTATGTTTAATTGATCATTTATATCTTATATAATTACCCGTACTGAGAACTTGAGGTCTCCCAATGTTAGGTTTATTTTTCCCCATTTTATATAGAAAGGTTTTAATTATGCTATTCCTAATGATGTTTATAGTTATGAGTAACTTAGTGGGAAATAATTTATATCTCTTATGAACCCATGGTTTTTATATCCAAGTTTCTACAGACAGTAAACATATATAATTATTGTTTTGATAGAAATGTTATGTATTGAATATTCATCTAATATGATAAAATATTTATATATGAAATATTTAAATCTTTATATTTAGTATTATAGCAAGGTTTAGTTACCTTTGGAATATAGGATGAGAGAAAATTAGTAAAAAAACCTTAGGATAATCCTAAGTATAGAAGATAATTCTATGTTATGGTAATAAATGCTGTGTGTTTTTCCTAAAAAACATCCATGTTTTGATACTGAATGTGGATGAGGTTCTGGAACAAATGAAACTATGTATAATAACCAAAAATGAGTTATTGAATTATATCTCAACCTATATTATAGTTCACAGTTAGTGTGTTCCTACTGCACACCTAGTTTGACACTAATGGGGGTAATTATTGAGTCTATCCACATATTATTTATAAACCATTGTGAGGGATCTGGATTGATGATGTCTGTGGATAACCTAGGTTAAATCAGGGAGTGAAAGGATAAAAATAATTTGACATGATATATAAATTATTAAAATGAATTTTTATTGTTATGTTCTTTCCCACTATGATTATTGTTTGGGAAATATGATTTTTTGTTTTAGACAATGGTTAGAATCCATAGGAACTATGATAAAAATGAATTTGGTAGAAAATGTAATTATTTTTCTCTTGAGAAACCAAATTTTATAGGTATGTAATGAAAATTGTATTGTTATTCATATGAATCATTCTCAACCTATAAATGATGATGAGATTCTAAATGAGAAAAATATGTAGTAAAATATTTATGAGTCCTTTATGAGAAAACATCCACATGATTTTATTTCGTCTACTGATCTACTATTTGTAGAGAAATGGTTAAATAAAAAATAATATATATTATCCATTCTCCAGTGTTTAGGAAATGGAAAATTAATTTATGTAGTTTATGATTTGTAGGGTGAAAGAAATATGTGGTGGGATATTATCAAGAACATGAGGAAACATGAATAAATTGAGTCCATAGAGGCGGATGAGTTTAACAGATTGTTTTTCAATAACTAATTTCCACGTATTCTGTATATGAAAATGGAGAATGAATTCCTTAAGCTAAAGTATAAGTATCATGAATCAATTATAACATATGAGTAGAAATTTTCCAGACATGCAAGGCACCAATTATGTATTATCATCTAATCTAAAAGTAAGATATATCGATTTTTTAGTTGCCTAAAACCTATTCTCTAAAGGGTGTTATCAATAAGAGATTTCAGTAGCTATGAATAATTTTTTGGATGTGATATCAAGGGGATATGAAGATTTTATTTACACATCAATTTCAAGGTTTTTATAAGAAAAGAAATATATAATTTAAATAAATTCTAATAATAAAAAACATGTAGTGAAGAGATGATCTTTCTTTTATGCTCAAAGCGTGGAAGGAAACTTGAATTAAATTTTCTTAAGGGGGATGATAAATGTTTAAAGTGTAGAAAGGAAGGTTATCGGTCACTCAAATAATAAATATATGGGAATAATAAGTTATTTATTGATGAAAATAAAGAATAATAGAATAAACTGCTGAGACACCAATGTTTGAAATGAAATAGTAAGGGAATTATGCTAACCAATGATCAAATATGATGCTTAATGATGATAATTAGTATCAAAAACCTCTTAATCCTAGAAACAATGGGAAATATCATGTGATCATAGTTACTAATTAGTGGTATGAAAATTAAGTGGTGAGAGGTACACTTAACATCTAATCTAGAATAGCTAATGTATTATTTTATTTGGGCCTACCCACTCTTTTATATATAATGTTTTTAAGGGTATCACAGTACTCTAACAACAATGAGAAATTGAATTATTATAAAAAAACCCAAATGGTTTGATGATATAATCACAAGTTAATAATTCTTCGCCAATTAATGTTTATGGGAATGTTTAACCTTAAAATATACTAATTATCCATCTAGAGGAATTTGATGTTATATTATGTGTGGATTGACTTTATTTACAGAAATCCCACATCAATTACTGAGGAAAGGAAATCATGTTTGATATTCCAAATGATCGTAGGATTATATATTGGTGTGGTGATAAATATGAACTTATTATAGAAATTTCAACTATTATATATGTCTTGATTTTTATTATAAAGTGGTTATTATCTCAGATGGTTGGAGAAAAACTAAACATCAAAATTTTTCATATTTAATGTGAGTTTGATTATGTTTCCATAGAATATTTTCCTATTATTCCTCTAAATAATGTAGTTGAATATTAAATAAGACTAATAACTCGGTTTACACCTATTTCAAAGACTTCATATAGAATAGACCCTATTAAGTTTTAGGAATTATAGAAGAATCTCTAGGTGAATATTTATAAGGGATTAATTCATCCAAGTGTACCACCATGAGGTTCACCTCTTGTTTTACTTAATATTAAAGCTATATAAATTCAAATTTTCATGGATTATTGATTACTGAACAAGATCAAAATCAAGAATAGATATCCTCTGACCTATATTAATGATTTTTTCAATCAATTATCAGGAGTTCAAATTTTTTCCAAGATTAATCTTTGATATAGATACTATCAGTTTAGGGATAAAAGTGAAGACATATCAAAGACATACTTATATATGAGTTATAGACATTATAAATTTATAGTGTTTTTATTTTGTCTTATTAATGATTCTTCTATCTTCATGTATTTAATAAATATATTCTCTAGAGATTACCTTGATTATTTTTTGTTGAATTTATAAATGACATAATTATATATTCAAAGAGTATATATAGACATTAAAATCATTTAAGGATTGTAATAAATAACCTAACAAAGATAATTTTTATAAAAAAAAGTTTCATTTTTGAATTTTATCTATAGAAATTTTCATTTTTGGGTCATAGTATTCAGAAATGGTATATATATGGATATATAAAAGGAAAAAGTTATTATAATTTTACCTAGACCAACCATTGTGACTAAAATCATTAATTTTATTGTTTTGGTTGTATCTTATCTACAATTGTTTTTATAATTTATCATGGGTTTCTAATCAACTCACTATATTAACCCAAAACAGAGAAAATATGCTTTGGATAAATGACTATGATAAATATTTCATGTAATTGAAGAGAAGGCTAGTTAGTTCACCTACTCTTGAACTACCATGTAGTGTATAAGAATTTGTGATATTTAGTGATTCGTTGAAGATTGGACATGTATGTTTCCTCACTCATAATGACATTGTGATAGCTTATGCCTCAAAATAATTAAAGGCTACTGATAAAAATTAACCAACTCATGATTTGGTGTTAGCTGTGATAATATTTATACTAAAGACATGGATATATTATCTTTATAGATAAAGGTGTAACATATATTCTTATCATAAAATTATAAAGTATGTATTCACTCTAAAATAGTTTATGTTTTGATAGAGAATATGGTTAGACTAGATTAAAATTTTTTATTACTCAATACATTACCACTCTAGAAAAGTGAACAAGGTCATTAATTCATTGAGTTAAAAGGATCATGATTGTTTATCTATGATGAGGATCCAAAGATATCCAATATTTATGGTTTTTAAAATAATGTATCTATAAATATTTAAGGAAGGGTTGAAATATTATCTTGCTCAAATAGTTGTTCAAACATTCATCCAAGTGAATATTAAAGAGGTGAAATTGGAAGACGTAGTTTTCAAAAAGAAGTTATGAAATTTTACTAAGTTCAAAATTGTTTTGAGATAGAATGATCTGGTTCAGGAAACATGTATGTGTCCCATTAATACTATATTTTATGTATTATTTTTTGGACAAAGCATATAGTTTATCATTCTCTATTCATCCTGGAAGTATTAATATGTATTGAGATTTGAAATAGTATTTTGGCTGGGACAAAATGAAGTGAGAGATTAAAAATTATATATCTTTTTGCATGGTATGTCAGAAAGTAAAGGATGAGAGATAGACATCTATGGGGATGTTATAAACATTACCTATACAAGAATGAAAATGGGAAAACAACACCCTGGATTTTGTTGTTGGAATCCACTAAAGATATAAAGGAAGAAAATGATATTTGGGTTATAGTTGATTTCCTTTTGAAGACAACACACTTTATTTCTATTAGAAAATATTTCTCTCTTTATAATATTTCTAGATTATAGCTTAAGGAAGTTGTATCAATCCATTGAGTATTACATTATATTGTATATAATCGGCATATGAATTTTACCACAATGTTTTAGCAAATTATTTAGTAATATATTGATTTTGATTGGTGTTTTAGTGTTTCTTATCACCCATAGATGTATATTCATTTCTAAATAACCATTCAAACCCATGAAGATATATTGATATCTTATTATATGGGTTTCAATGTTTTGTTGGGATCAACACATCCTCTTGTAAAAATATCATATAATAATATATTTCACTTGATTATTCAGATAGATCCTTATGAATCCCTCAATGTAAAAAAGTGTTCAACTACATCGTGATAGGATAAATTAATTAAGAAAATGAGACCTGAGCTAGAAGAGGAAATGGTAGATAATTTCAGATCCCTTTAGGATCACATCAAGGTAATTTAGAGTCAATATAAATGTTTTAAAAAAAATCAGTAGTCAAATTGAGAATTTATTGTTGGTGAGAATGAATTCTTATGAATTTCACCTTGGAAGACGAATATGGGATTTAGAAAAAAGGGAAAGTTGGGAAATTGATATAATGGACCCTTTTAGAATTTTGACCAAGTAGGGACAATAACTTATTGCTTAGTACTTCCACTAAACCACTCTTTAGTTCATCTTGTGTTCTATATTTATCTCTTGAGGGATTATGTGATATTCCATACGTAGCTCACTCATAAGTAACCAAACCCAAGGGCTATAAGGATTTAATTGTGCCTCCCCATATTTCAAAGGTTGTTGACTAGTAGCTAGGGTGTATGGTTACACAATGGGGAAACTATACACTCTTTGTCAGATTAAAATACAATGGTAAATAAATAAGTGAAGATTTAATGGAAATTGAAATAAAATACTCAGATGAAAAAATAAACATAAATTAGTAAAAAATACTATATCGAGATGATTATATAAGGATACAAAATGTGAAGTAAAAAATATATCATAAAAACATACAAATAGTACTAGTATATTCAAAAGGAAACATAATAAAAAACATCTATCTTTATGAACATCCAAACCACTAGCTTAATCATATACACCTAATATACCATTCTAAAAGGAAATCAAGAGTTTGTAGCTGGGAACTTCCCTTTCTCCTTAACTGTATCCCTGAAATCTACCCGGGTATCAAATGAAATTTTGAATAGGGCGTGAGTAAAACTCCATAGAACACCACCAAAAGTGTATAATGAACATAAAATATGGGAATATAATATGTAATTGTGTGAATATATGATAAATAATAAGTATTAAAGTAAAATAAACCATGTTGGGATCAGGCTCCTCATGGGATACCCAGCCAACCCAACTTACATTGGCCTAATCTGGATGTCTCTAAACATATGACAATTTAGTTTGGATAGGGACTCAAAGAATATGGACTGGGAGACTATGTATAAAAACTACTAGGGATCCATATAATACACATAGATTATATGAATTAGGGAATTTGATCCCATTTTCAATAAACAACTGAGATGTTAGGCTACTAGGTTTTGAATATAATAATATGGGTGAAACCTTGGCATTATAATCCTAAGAATTTCTAATTTATCCTAAGGATAAAGTCTAAGGAAATCTAGAGATAAAATTGATTTGAATCCAAGGAGATAATCCAAGGTATTCCATGTATGAGGACATCATGTCAAATCCAAAGAGCTCATCCTAGTAATTATAATTTTGTATACTTTATAGGTGAATAATTAGTATCATACCAAGGAATTCACAAATCTAAGAAATAAACCAAATACAATTTTGGTGTATGACTTATCATTCACAACAATGAATCTGGTGGTGTCCTATGAGTTTTCTAAATCCATTCCAGCTTATGAAATCCATGTATTTATCGATCTAGGAAACACCTATAACAGTGTGATCATGGTCCATTATAGTTTATAAGAATATAATATAAAAGGATCATATGTCCAAGTGTTGTTTACATTCCATTTAAAAAACCAATTAATTCAATTTTTTTATTCCTATTATAAGTGAAAATCCAAACACACTTGAGGGGTGTTCCAATTAAAAGAAAAGAATGGTTTTCAATGGAATTTAAATAAATACTATATAATGGGGGGTTTGAGTAGAGGTCATTAAACTATAATGAAGTCAAAGGGTCTCATGGAACATCAAGGTTAAGGTTTAGGTGAAAATTTTAAAGAGTTAAAAATTCTAGGAGAAACGCATGGAAAGTACCATGTGTGGAACAATAGAAAATTTTAAAAAAATACTTTTAGTGAAATGTAATAGACACCCTACTTATGCATTGTAAAAGAATACTCACATAGTATCAACTATTGATTTGGGCTAGAATTAGAGAACTTGGGAAACTAGAAAAAATACCTGAAATATGGTATATTATCTCAGAAAAAGATAACACCAAAATTGGTATTAAAAAAATGAAGTAAACATGGTGTTATAATTACCTAGGGGTTCCATCATGACTGAAAGTGATAGAATTGGATGTAGGATAAGGGAGATACAACAAAAGAAATGATGATTGAAATGGTAGAGTTAAAACACTTGGTGATGTGCAAATTAAGAGGGAGGAGATTCATTTTTTAGTTTTAAATGGAAGGTGGGCAGAATAATCATTTATTGTAATTTTAATATGGATAATAGTTTATAGGCCCCCATCATATGGTTTATCAAACCAAGACCTTACATTTTTGGATTTCATGCTTGAGGTGCAATGGTAAACAAACCATATGCTAACTGTGTGCCTCTTCCTGGTTCTCCAAATACCTTAACTCCGAGCCCCCAAAATCACTCATAACATATACTAATCAAAATATAAATTCCATTAAGGTAATATATATATATATATATATATATTGGAATTAAAAATGGTCCATATATTACAAAAAAACCCGGATATTAAAACCTCCCCTCCTTAAGACAACCCTTCCCTGATTTGTACATCCAATGGTGGATGAACTAAAAATGAGAATAAATACTTCAATTAATCATATAAATAAGACTCAGATTCCCATGAATCCTCCTATATAAGGCTATTCTTCCATAGAACCTGAACTTGAAGAATTGTCCTACGTTAGAGAGTCTTTATATTACGATTGATAATATGAACTGGATACTTCTAATAAGACGTATCTACCTATAACTGTACTTACTCAAGATAAAAGACATTAGATGAGTTATAGTATTAAAAAGAGTGACAAAAAACATAGAATACATCATGCATATCCTTGTACCACTAAGGAAGAGCTATCTAATATGCCACTAGCCTATCTCTTTCTAAGATATTGAAAGGCTCGAAGAATTTAGCTACTAGATTTATTTTCCTCTGAATCCATAATAGACCCAATCAATATGAAACTCACTAGAAGACCTAATCCCTCACATAATACTCAAGAGTTTAGTGATGATGATCGACATATGAATTTTGCATAAACTTTTCTATAGCTATATGTTTCTTGGTCAATTATACCTACACTGATCTCTCTTAAATGAGATGTGGTTATAATAGCACTTCCTCCCTTTGCTCTAACTAACATATAGGTGAACGACATTGACTAATGCAGATTTCCATGTAAGGATCGATCTAGATAGTCAATTGAAAGAAAATTATTATAAGAAGATTCAGCAAGAGTAACTTGATTTTCAAACAAATCTCTAAAATCTTATATGCATTCACACAAAAAGACCTATAATACTTGTATAGTGTTCTTGGACTGACCATCGGTTTGAGTATGGCTTGCTATACTTAAAAGTACATGTGACCCAAGAACCTTATACACCCATTCCGGAATCATGAAGTAAAATGAGAATCCTTTTCTGATGCAATCGTATATAGAATCCCATAAGGGCATATAATCTATTAGACAAATATCAATGTAATCTCATCCACTGAGTAGGTGTCCTTGATAGGAAAGAAGTGGGAACCCTTCATCAAACTGTCCATGATCTCCCATATGACATCACTTCTTTGTGGAGACATTGGTTACCCTATAATGATATCCATAGTGACATCATCCCATTTCCATTCTAGGATCGTTAAAGGCTATAATAGGCCAGCCTGCCACTGGTGTTTTGATTTCATGTACTCATAGGTGGAACACTAGATAACAAAGCCAGTGATGTCCTTTTTTATCTTAAGAAACCAATACTGGGAACATATATCATGATACATATTTGTACGTCTAAAGGATAAATCTATTTGAAGGCATGAGATTCTCAAATCAGTTCCTCTAAAATTTATGTAGAAACCTAGACATTCATTGGGATACAAGATCACATCCTAATCAATAGCACCACAAGGTGGTGGGTCATCAATATAAACACTTTCACTCAGGATCAAGACATTGACATCTAAATGTTTCCTCCTCTTCACTTGATAGAGAAGTGATGAAGTCCCTCATGAATCTATGTGGATAGGCTTCCTGTGAAATTACTATTCTCTTAGATTCATTTAAAAAAGAAGATCCATCAACTACTATTCACTATTAACTTCCATAGCATCTTAAGCCTGAGTCTTCTTGATCATATCATCAGTAACTGCATTACCTTTCTATGGCATGTAAGAAATATCAATATAAAAATCACTATGCCAAAATTTGTATTTAGCGGCGGTTTAAAACTTCCTCTAAATCCTTTTGTGGCTATTTTGGAAAGCCACTGCTAAATCATGCATCAGGAAATAAATAACGGTGATTTTTTAAAACTGTCGTAGAACGATTTAGCAGCAGTTTAAACTATCTCTAAATTGTTTTTAAATTTTTTAATTTTCAAAAATTATTTATTTAATTATTAGTTTATTTTCGTAATTAATTAATTATTTTTTTATTCTCATTTTTTTAATTAATTAATTAATTAATTTTTTTGTTTATTATTTATTTGTTAGTTATTATTTATTTATTAAATAATTAGTTTTTATTTATTTCTCATTTATTTCTCATTTATTTATTATTACCACGCTCATGCTCATCTCCATAGACAAGTCCATGTCTATGCACGTACCCCTACCATAAATATAAATTCTGTGCTGGGTGAGATTTGAACCCCTTACCTCTTTCTTATTCTCCAAAGACTACCACCCCAACATGCTCTTCATGTGGTCAATAAATCGAATTTAATATACTTATATATATATATATATATATTAATTGGAAAAAAATTCATAATAAATAGATACACACAAAATAATTATTAATTATTAATTATTAATCTATAATGATCAATTAATAATTAATAATTAATAATTAATTATTAATTATTAATTATTAATATTTAATAATTACAAATTACAATTTACGAATTTATAAATACAATATAAATGAATAATAAATAAAGAAATATATAATATAGAAATAAATAGTAAATAGAAAATAGTAAATAAAAAATAGATAATAGTAAATAATAAATAGTAAATAATAAATAGTAAATAGTAAATAGTAACTTGTATATAATAAATACTAAATACTAAATCTAAATAATATATAATATAAAATATATAGTACATAATATATAATATATAATATATAATATATAATATATAACATATAATATATAATATATAACATATAATATATAACATATAATATATAACATATAATATATGACATATAATAGATAACATATAATATGTAAGACATAATATATAATACATAATATATAATACATAATATATAATACAAAATATATAATACATAATATATAATACATAATACATAATATATAATATATAATGTATAATATATAATATATAACATATAATATATAATTTATAATATATAATATATAATATATAATATATAATATATAATATATAATAAATAATACATAATACATAATATATAACATATATTATATAATATATAATAAATAATATATAATATATAACATATAATATATATGTAATGTATAAATAATAAATTAATAAAAAAATAATATAATATATGATAAATAAATTTAAAATTAATAATAAATTAAGAAATATTAGATACATAAATTAATCATAAATCATAAATCATAAATCATAAATAATACATAATACATAATAAATAAGAAATAGTAAATAGTAAATAATTAATAATTAATAATAAATAATAAATACTTAATAATAACTAATAATTAATATTTGATCCTTAAGAATTAATAATTAAGAATTAATATTTAATATCTAAAAATTTAAAAATAATTAATAAATTATTAAGAAACTATTAATAAATAATTAACGAATATTTAATATATTATGAATATTAAATAAATAAATAATCATAAATAAATAATAAAAATAATAATAAAATAATAGTAAATTAATACTTAGAAATTAAAAATAAATTAATAAGTATTAAATAAATAAATAATAAATAAATAAATAAATAAATAAATAAATAAATAAATAAATAATAACTAATAATAAATAATAAATAATAATTAATAATTAATAATAAATAATTGTAGCTAATATTTAATAATTAATAATTATTAAATAATAATTAACAATTAATAATTAATATTCAATATTTAATATTTAATAAAAAAATAATTAATAATGAAATAATAATTAATAATTAATAAATAATTATTTAATAAATAATTAATAAAGAATAAATAAATAAATAATAAATAAATAAATAAATAATCAATGAATAATAAACTAATAATAAATAAATAGTGAATAATTATTTAATAAATAAATGATAAATTAGTAATTAAAATGTACAAAATAACTAAATAATAAATAAATAAATAAATAATAAACAAACAAATAAATAATAAATAATAAATAATAAATAATAGTTAAATAAATAATAAATAAATAAATATTGAATTAATAATTAATAATTAATTAATACATAAATAAATATTAAATATGTAAAGAAATAAAGAAATGAAAAATAAATTAAATAAATGATTAAATAAATCATAAAACGTTAAGAACATATGATAACTATAAAAGCACTAAAATTACCATAAAATCTTATTTGAGCCTCTTTTTTCAACACCACAACCAGTTAAACCAAAGATCTTGAAATGATCTTCGATATGATATGGGGTATAGGCTGAAAAGACACCTATATCGAAAGTTATAACCGTTTAAATTTTATGAAATCTGTGTCTGCAGCTAAAACCTATGTTTTGGTGGTCTTATGGGCCTTTCTGGTGGAATAAAAAGGTTACTATACTCAAAAAGTTGTTAACAAGCATAAATGGCATAGTGCCTGTCGCAGGCTTCGATTTGATATGTTGTAGAACCCAAACAGACACCTGAATTAAAAGTTATTGCAGTTTGAAGTTTGAGTTTGATTTTTAACTTTTGAAATATGAATATATTTTTTTCCTTTGATTATCACATCAAATAAATCTGACTTGGTTTTATCTCATTTGATAAGCTTTGATTTGACTAGTTGTGGAGCTAAAATGGACTCTGAGATCCGAAGTTATGATTATTTGATGTCGAAGTTTCTTCTTTAACTTATTGAAGATTTGTTTTCAGTTTTAAAATATTATTAACTAATAATTATATGTATTTATGAATTGACATATTATAGATAATTAATATTATAAATAATAAAATATATTTTATTCTAAATAATAAATAAAATAATAATAATTTATTAACAATTTATTTACAAATTTATTTTATTCAATTTTGTGGCAGTTTTGAAAAAACCGCCGCTAAAAGAACATTAAATTTTTTTTGGAAGAAAATTTAAAACATTTATAAAAAATATTTTAAAAACATTTAGCGATAGTTTTTCTTGACGATTTTCAAAACCACCACAAAATTTTCCACCGAAAAAATTTAGCGGTAGTTTTCAAAACCACCGTGAAAAAACATCCACTAAAAAACTCTTTTCTTGTAGTGAATACTGATGATATTAAACCTATAACCTCTTTTGAAGGCTCAAATATCACTATTAGAATATGTATTTGAGGATGTTATGGTCTTCATATACCATAACTATTTTTCCACATAAGGTAATTTCTTTAGAAAATCAAGTCATTATGAAGAGATGCTAAATCCAGGTTAAATTTTGGATAATTATGCTCATAAGTCATCAACTGATGTGACCTTTAGGCCCTGAATCATTCCCCTTGAATCAAAATATATCCCATAGTAACACCTTATGTTTCATAATAAATTATGTAGCCTCTATTAGACTCAGCAAAAATTTGGATTAGTGTTGAGGTCTACCTTCCTTTAAACTTATGAAAGGAATTTTCCCAGGCTTCATACAATGTAAACACCACAAACATTACAGTAAAACCATTATATGGTTTTTTAAGGAATGAAATGTTCATTATAATGTACTGATACTAACTAGATGTACCCATGATTCATTTAATACAAAAAATGCTATTGGGTTCTTCCCCAGAAAAAATGGATCTCACGTTGTCTGGATATATAGATACCACTTCTTCTAATATAATATAACCCATGAAGTGTCCCTTACCATTCCAAAAGTTTCATTTAGTGCCCGAATGGCCCGAAGGACAACTTTTTATTTTATTATAGATAATCCCCCTTTTGAGGGATGAATGGGAACCCGTACACGACCCATAGCCCCAAGGCCCAACACGACCCATTATACATGATCTGAAGGCCTAGAGGCATACCATGCCCAATACATGACCCGTAGGCCTAGACCACTAGGAAGATAATAGGTGATTTTGGTTGACTAAACATAATCACCATATATTCATATAGGATATACAGTATTCATAATGATGTATGTGTTATACCTGATGGCCTAACTCTCACATATTGATATCCCAATCTCAAATTATACTTAGAGAAGACTCTAGCTCTAATGAGCTGGTCGAAGAGATTATCAATATGTGGAAGTGGTTACTGGTTCTTAATGGTAAGATGATTTAGATAATGGAAATGCAGAAAGAGACTCAGGGTACAATATGCAATGTTATAAAAATATACAGGTGAAATAAAATGATAAGTGATGGTTCGTATAATTCACATGGATTCTAGGTTCTTTTACCACTACATGAGTTCCCACATCTCAGTAGAAACCATCCTTTATAGACAAATAAATACCAGTTCTACTCCCATAACAATCTCGATGGTCAACTCTACCCCTCTCTCAGGAGGCTTTCTGGAAAAATATTCATAAAATACATCTTTAAAATGGTCAACCACTAGAGGAGAGATATATTTCCATATATTCTGGTAATTGAGAAAAAGGATATATATTTTGGTTGATACACCACCCAACTTGTGATTATCAGGTCCATATCGAGACATCCTATTCTCCCCTGTGAATGTAACTACCATACTTGGGTGATGAGAAAGAAAACCTCTAGTGATAACAATCAATATGGGCTCAAAAATATACTAACCTATTCATCCCAATAATAATCTTTTAGGCTTTCATCTCAAAGACGAAAAGGTTTCAAAAGAAATACTTGCTACCTACCTTAAGAGGGAACTTCTTGCATCAAAACACTCTCTAATTGGGTTCCCAATAGAGTGTAATGATAGATCACCCAACAAATGTATTGAATCTCTAGAATAAGACATACCATTAAAGATATGAATATAAATTGGTGTGAATAACTAAAGTCAAAAAAAAATATTCAAGATTTGAGGATAATAAGACCATAACTCATGATGTTGATTACCTGATGCTCTACTCCTCTGGTGTTTGATACACTCCACATAACTAGCTAGATTCAAAAACCTGGGATTTTACTTGACCAAAATGAGTAGGTAAACTCTTTCGGAACTATCACTACCCTCATGAGGGGTAATAAAGAAATGATTAATGGCACTGAACATATCACTTCTCTACCTAGGTGTTGAACCACCTTACCTTGTACATTCATCTTCCCTCAGATTACACTCAGAGATAAGGTTCTGGTTCACTATATCTGAGATGGTAGTCAGTTGGAATACATTTACCTGAGATCAAATGTCATACCTAATCCCATAATCAAATCAACTCACTCTCGACATATCTTCCCCATCAAGAGTGGGTGGGAAGTGATCGATCATGGTGAAACAAGATGAGTAATCATTGATAGACATAGTAACTGACTGTAGATGTATTAATTCCCCATATCAATTAGATCTTATCATCTCTAGGAAAAAGTTATCATAAAAAATAGTCTATAATTCCCTGCAAACCAAGTCTTTATTCTCACATATCAAGTAATAATGTCCCACCACCACTTGGAAGATCCAAAAAGAATACACATTATGAGATTCAACCTTCTTTCTGGATTCATCTCTATATTCTCAATGATATATATAATAGCCTCTACCAATGAATTTGTAGCCTGGGGACCTCCTTTCCATGATAATTTTAGTGGGTACTACTATTGGATCTCACTTTTAAACTCGCGCATAATAGGTATAGGATATGGAGCTCCCTACATGGAATACACTAGGTTCAAAAAACCCTCTCAAATATGAGCATATATACCTACTCCCAGAACAAAAATTGGTACAATAGAAGGTGTTGTAGGTGTCAGTATAGGTGTTTGAGGTTCTTCCACTATATGATCGTAGTCATTATCACCCTCTCGGAACATGAATTGAGTCCATCATGGATAAATATATCTACAACTCCAATAATAAACATATGAAAAACATACAATCAAGAAGAGATTACAAATAGAAAAAACAATATTGGTATAAGGCCTCACTAAAAAAGATACATTCTTTCAAAAATACCCAAAAACTAAGGCCAGCTTATTAGGTGATACTTAATTCTTAATCATATAGGTTTAGTTATATAGGGTGTTAATTCAAATCTATAGAAGATAAAATTTTTATGTTTAAATTGGAATCCCTGTATGATAGAAACCGTTTTTTAAGTTATAATTTATTATGTCTGAATGTATTTTTTCAGTTATATAGGTTGACATTAAAAATTTAAAATAAAAAAAAAGTGTATACATCATAATTTTCACTTAATTTAACTACATTTATCAATTTAACAACAGATGGCAGAACATAACATGTCTATATACAATGGTTTATTTATATGGATTTATATTCCCAATTTATATACACTTAACAATATTATTTTCTATTGGAAAAAAATATAACTAAAGCTAATTAAAATTTGAAGCTTTTATAACCAAGGTTTCATGTCTTTGACTATGTAAAAATTGTTTAGATAAGGTGCCATCATCAAGATAAGCTTGAAATCACCCTTTAGGTTGATGGAGACACTTTATGTAACCAATTTGTTTTCTTGTAATAAATGTTAGAAATTACTAGTATCTAAATAAAAATACAAACCATAAACAAAAATTAGAACAACCAATACAACCAATGAGATATGTGCCACATGGAATATGAATATTACAGAAATCCTTACATGCATATTATGATGCATGAGATAATGATCCCTTTCCATACCATACTAATGGTGAATGTTTATAAAGAATATGTGTAACCAAATTATATACTTAGTAACACTTCAATTGGTAGAATCCAAAAAAAATACCTTCCCTAGAAACTAGGATTTCCCCCCGCACTTGTGTTAACTAATCCCAGAAATGACTTATTACCATGTTTCTAAACATCCTCCTCTCTTGTATAACAACCGAAAAAAGGAAGAAAAGGGAAATAAAATACCTCTAATACCGCTTGGAGATGTCCCAGACCCAGTTCAATCATAGTAACCAAACATAAGGGCCGCATACCTTTAAGCACACCTCCCCATATACCATGGGCTACTAACTAGGAATGAGGGTGTATGGTTGTACATCTAGGGAGACTATACACAATTTTTAGAGTGAAAAAGAGTGGTAAATAAAGAATATAAAATATAAATTCAATAAAAATAAACCATTCATATGAAAAATATTTAATATAAAGCACTAAATAGTAATATATACAGTTGATTTCATGAAGACATGAAAAGTGAGGGAGAAAATACATTGTAGCATGCATATAAACAATTCAATTATATAAAAGAGGAAATAAAAGAAAAAAGCCAACTATATCCATTAGCATCATGTAAATATGCTCAATTATCTACTCCCATGATTGTATATTAAAATTAAAATAAGCATCCATAGTCGGGAACATCCCTTTATCATTACCTTCATCCGTGAAATCTACTCAAGTACCCAACAGAAGCCAAAAGTGGATGTGAGTAAAACTCAGTAGGCCACCAAAAATAATCTCTAATGAAAATATAGTATGTGAATATAATATGTAATAGTGTTTTGATATAATAAATAATAAACAGAAAAGTAATGTAAACCATGTTGGGATCAGTTAGTTCTTGGGATACCTGACCAACCCTACATGCTTCATCCTAAGCTGGATGTCTCGGAGCATATGACCATTTAGTTTTTCTAGAGACCCGAGGCACAAAACCAATTCATCCAATTATAAGAACCATAAGGGATCCATGGAGGACTTTGGATAACATTACTTAAGGATTTTGAGCCCAATCACAGTGATTAATAGAGATGTTAGACTATTTGGTTTTGAGTGTAATTAAAGGTTTAAACAATTGGAATTACACTCCATAGAGTTTCTAATTGGTCCCAAGGATAATTCCCAAGGTAATATTGATATATAATTCATTATAATAAAATGAGATGATCCAAGGAATTCAGTGTCAGAGGACAACAAGATGAATCGTAGGATCTCATCATATTCATTCTAATTTTTTAGCGTTTTAGGTGAATCGTAGGTTTTAATATAAGGAATTCAGGAATATAAGAGATTGATTGAATCTATATTAGGTTTTTAACAAGGTATTAAAATATATAAATTAGGTGGTATTCTGTGAGTTGTCACATGGAATTATAGGTTATGATTTCAAGGCCCGATTAAGGAATGACACACCTATAATGGCGTGATCAAGGTCCACAACATCTTCTAAGCATAAAATTATAATGGATCATATGGATAGGTGAATTATTCATGCCATTAAACAATAAAATTAATTCAATTTGGACTTTCATTTTATAAGTGAAAATAGAAACACACCATAGGGGTGATTTAGTTAAATAAAAGCGAGGTTTTCAAGGCCATTTAAACAAACATACCCTAAGGGTTGGATTCTAGTGAGGTCTTCTACCACCTACCATGTTAATGGGTCTTAGATAACATCAAGGTCAAGTTCTAGGTGGATAATTTAACGAGTTACAAATTTTATGGGAAATTAAGAGAAGGCATGGTGTGTGGAATAATGAAACACATTATAAACACCATGAATTTAGGAAAAATTAATATGCCAATTAACTAATCAATATAGATGACTCCTTGTTTGGTTTGAGCTTTATATTTTGGATAGAATGAGAAAAATTGGGAAGCCATACAATAGACCGAAAAATTGTGCATGTTATCTCATAGGTAGATAACCCCAATGAAGGAAATAAAACCATTAAAGGATAGAAACAAAGTTTTAGAAATACCAAGGGGGTTCAAATGTGATCGACCATGAAGAGATTAGAATATTGATGAAGGAGATCCACCAAAATCTATGAAGAGGGAATGGGGAGAGCTATGACACACAATGTTGTGGAAATGAAGAAGTAAGAGAACAATTTTAGTTTTAAAAGAAAGGGGGTTAAATATTCATTTCAATCACTTTTAATAGGGATCATAGTTTATAGGCCCGATTCTTATAGTTTATAAAACCAAACTTTTACCATTTCTGGGCTGCACAGTTATCCAAACCGTGCACTAACTGTGTCCCTCATTACCTTATAAAATAAATGGGATGATACAAAGTAAATACACGATCCTTCACATATATTGAACTCGTAGGTTGTATTGTTTGAACATAACTTTTCCATAAAAAACAACTGGTATAAATATTGGATCATATATATAATGTTTTATAGAACATGACTACTCACTTGGTTAATATTCTTTAGAGGAATTAGAAATTCGAAGAAGATACATGGGATCCCAAGGATGTGATGAAACTAAGATATCATCATTTGTTTAATATTTAAGTGATAAAATCTCAAAAGATAAAGTAATTTGAAGTTGGTTATAATGCAACACATTTATATTTTATGATATATTTCACTTCAAATAAATTTAATTTCTTTAATATCTTGCGATACACACAACCCTGAGCGAAAATGAACCATAATATAATATATAATTATTACCGAGCTGTTAAATCGATAGAATGAATAAAAATAAAAATTATTTGAAAAAAATTATTTTAAAGGTATTAGATAAGTAAAATATACTAATAAATATGTACTCAATTTTTATTAAATACATTATATTCAATAAAAAATATATTTTCCTTCAATTAAATTATTTATATTGACTTTTGTGAGAAAATAATATATTAATTTATTCAAATTTTAGAAAATTTATTTAAAAAATATCAATTTTAAAATAATAATGTAGAAATTATCTTAGATTTATTTTTATTATAATTTTCATAAAATATTTAATTTTTTATGAATAGTAAAAAAATCATATTTTTGACAACTATCTTTTCATTTATAGAATTTTAAAGGATATATTTTATTTAAAAATTCGTTTTAAAAGTAAAATTAATTCATTTATATTACAAGTAATCCAATTAATAAAATTTTAATTAATTAATTTTTGTATTTTGGTATAAATACTTTTTATACCTAAGAAAAACATTTCTGAAAAACTAATTTTCATCACATTTTAGAGGTTTAATTTTAAATTAATGTTTTCCACTTAAGTTGATTTAATTTAATAAAATTTATTCCATATTTTGAATTAGAATATCAAAAAATGTTACCAAGTCCACATTTATTTTTTCCCATGATTAATAGTAAAATAGTAATAAATCTTCACTATAGTAATGTTTAAAATGAGTTTACCAAGGGGATAAACCAAAATACATGGGTATGTTTTCCAAATAAACATGTATAAATCATATTGTATGGAAATATTTTGAAAGCATACCATCCCACATTTGAATCTATAACAATGATTAAGTAATTTTCTTGAATGTGAATTTATTATATTTTATTCTAGTTTGAGATTCCAAGTGTCTCCTCTCACCCACATGTAAAAGAGAACCCCTCATTTCTCTTATTTACACAACATTGATCCTTCTAGGTAAACCAAACCCAATATATGTATACTATAAAATTACATAATAATTACTTAGATGTTATTGTCTTTTTAAAGGACTATTAAAAGGGTTTTTATGATGGGATCTAAATAATTCCCACCAAAGAATAGGTAATTATATTACCCAACCAATTTCAATTTATTTCTTATTATACCCCATATAAATTTATTTTATATACCAAAAAATAATATCTTATATATAATAATTTTATAAAATTTTATTATTTTTATATAACCACTAATATCCCCCCTTTATTTCAAAAAATGTGATGTGAATGTCCGCTCGTGCGTATGTGTGGATGACCGCCTCCATGTTGAGATAAAATTCATTTTCCATCACCATATTTCATGGATGGTTATTATGATGGGTTTAATATATATACATAATATTTATGAAATTATTATTATTTTTTAATTATAATATCATATCTACCTTCTCACCCTCCAATCTTCTGGAAAATGATAACTTCACATGTGCATATGTTTGGATTACCACCTCCACAATTCAATGAGATTCGTTTTTTGATATAAATTTAATATGGATGGTAATTAAGATAGATTTAATGAAATTATATGTTATATATGTTAGAATAATTATTCTAGAAAGGTTAATTATTCCTTACCTTTATTTTTTCCATTCATCGAAATGTGAAAACCATATTAATGCATATGTACAGCCTACAGTCTCCATGGATGGTGTAATTAATTTTTCTATCTCTATATTTTATGGATAAATATAAATATAGATTATGAATATATATTGTATTTATGTCATTTTTAACATTTTTATCTAATAAAACCATCATTAAAGTACATGAACCTAAATTACTAAACCAAAATTCTTAGGAGACAATTAACACCAAGAAACAATGATTTTAATAAGGACTTTTTAATAAATAGGTCATGAAATGAAATAAGTGGATAATATTTGAAATTATAATTATTTTAATGAATCTGGTATATAATTATAGTAAATTTAAATTTATTATACATGATTTTTGAGTTTTTTTATAAGAAAGTCAAACATGAGGTTAGTGATTTAAGTTACAATATCATTTCTTTTCCGGATTGTTTATGGTCATGTTTCTGATGAATTTTTTTATAATATATGTCTTACTTATCCCTTTAATTTTCTTATCATATGGTTATTTTGGGAGACTATATGTTTTCCATTCATTTTCCTCTTTTAAAGAAGTCATGAAAATAAAAGAATGTTTTTAAGGGAAAATGAATTTATTTCTCTATTCGGTCGAATATCTTATTTATTCCATATCTATGTTCTCAAACAATGCTTTCATGATTTCTTAATATTCTCCTATTATTTTTAAAATTCATTTTCTCCGATGATTAAAATTTTAATTATTTTAAAAAAATAACATTATCATCATTTTCCAAATGATGTACGTTTTACTTTTTATTAAAAATGTGAATGAAATATTTGTTTTAACATACATGGCATGAAAAAAAATTACTGCAATCAAGACCAACTAGTGATTTGAATCTTCATGTACAAATTTACAAGTTCATTATGAAATAAAATATTTCCCTTAATAATTAGGATTTTTATATATTTTAAATAAGTTATTTTCATATTTAAAGGGTATTCTCCACAAAAATTATTATAGAGATCTTATAGAGTAATTTTAAAACTAAAATAACATATTGTGATGTTACTTATGATATATAGGTGAAATGATCTAATGATACCATCATATTTAATTATTTAGTTGTATTATGATGATGATTTAATGATTACTCTATTAAAACTGTTTCTTTTCCATTGAATAATTAATTTAGGATGAAACCTTTATGAAAATGATTTATTTTCCATAGAATATTATATAATACTATGATAAAATAATAATAAAACCCATTTCCATTCAATAGGTTATGAAATTATGAATGTTTTTTGATCGTGTAGAACACATGTTTATGATTTTTATTATTTGAGGGTGGGCCCAAAATTATATAGACTATTAATGCACTATGTAAATATAGATTCATCAAGAGATAATATATACTTTAATGGGGAGTGAACTTGGTCTAGTAAAGGAATCTATCTTCTATGATAATATTGGTAATAAACATTGATTGTAGATATTATGTAATGGGTAGTGATCCCAATCCAATATGATAATATTGGTAGTGATACATGAATAAGAAATTATTTTTTATGCGTATGTGTATGAAATATGCTCATGTATTATGTAAATGTCATGTTATCATAGATCATGTTCTTTTATACATTTATTATTCAAGTATTATGAACTTCAAATCTTTATTTAATGTCTTGTAATCATGATATATGATATGCATGATATTTTTTTCAAATTTTAATATCATATTAGCATATTATTACAATCATATTATGTTTAAGTGATCATTGATATCTATTTTGTTTACCCTTAATGGGAATGTGATCTCACCCTTTATTTTTTTCCTTTACCAAGGTTATTAATAATGGTTTTTTGTATGTTATGTATAAGAATGGTGATAGTTATGAATAAATTAGTGGGAAATTATGTATATCTCTTATGAACTAGTTATTTATGTACCCATTTTTTTCATAAACACTAAAATTATATGATTCTGGCATGGATCATAATGTTATGTGTTGAATATTGGTCTAAAAATATGTAATATTTATGTAAGAAAATAACAGGACACTGTATTTTAAGTTTCATGCTTAATAATATATATTATCTTATAATATTTTCCATTTGGATGGACTTGTTTTAGTATCATCTGATTTTATTTCTGAAACTACTTTATGAGATAACATTTGATAATTTTAGGATCCCATTTTTTCTTTTCATCGTATTTTTTATGACGTGATGATTGTTTTTTAATGTAGCACACAACTGTATGGATTATGAGATAGTTGGGGACTATATATTCATCTAATGTATTGGGTAGAGGCTTATTTTTCATGGGATAGAAAATTTATTTGAACTAGTTACCATGTAGCTAGGTTCATGGAGGTTGAGTGTGATAATAGATTGATATACTCACAATTTTATGTGTGAACATGTTTGAAGGTGGATAAGTTCACAATGATATGAAACCCTATGTTTATGATTGTTCCAATTTCTTTCTTATGTTCCATGTATCATTTTATAAGATCCATGCATTATATTCTCATGCCATGGTAGAAGTTTAATCATTTGGGATGATATATAATCCTTTCATTATTATTGTTAACACTTATTGATTTGTGTCCCTTTAAATCATATATTTCTCCTTATCAATTTATTCAAATATTTTTATGATATAACCATTATGAACTTTATTATGTTATCCCTAACATAGTGTTTTTAACTCACCCCTTATTATGTTTTAAATTACCTAGGATATCAATATGATAATGTATCATGAAATATCTAAGAGGGGGTCTAGTTTATGGAGATATGTTCAAAACTTTTATAATAAGTGTTTTTTCTTTTTCTAGTCTCTAAGAAACTAAATCATTATATCCTTGGGTTGTAAAACTATTTGTGAAATATGTAGTGACCTTACCCCAAAAATATTAGAGCCGATGTCTACTATTAATTACATTGGCTTGATTGCATTGACATAATTACATTTACATGATTACATTGACATGATTACAAGGAATGAAATCCATAAGGATCAAAGAGTTTAGTAATCTCAATAAACCTGATACATACATGAGTCTTGTGTTTAAAATAAATACAATAATTACAAAATATATTTTTTTCCAAATAACATTGAGGATAATAACATTACGTCTAATATATCCCTTCATATCTTTCATAAAATACTTCTTGGAATCCTGGGGAAGGAAATATAATAAGGTTGAGCTCAAATTCTCAGTAAGGGTAAATTATAGCATAATAAATAATGAATCAATGATAATAATAACTATGAAATGGTAAATAACTTAACACACATGCCATATAATCAATAACTAATAATGATGTGCATAAACAATATGGAAAGCTAATAACCGGATACACATTCCATTCAAATAACTAGATAAGAAAAAATCCATATAGAAAGGTAAGAAAATAAAACACATTCCATTTAATCAATGAATTGAGAATCAAATGCATCCATTGATATATATCAATGAAAAATCTCATGGATAATTAATAATTTAATCAAAATGAAGGCAATTGTTAATTATTTAACGTCATGTATAAGGAACCTGAAAACCTCAAATGTCAAGATCTATCCTCATGATAGTTTAAAACAATTTGTAGAAACGTATTTAATTTTTTCAACATATTTGTCTCATAAGAACCTATCAATTTATCAAAGATCTATATAAAGTTCAGGATCCACCCATTAGTACATGTCTAAATCATTATTTATATTGAGTAATCGATTTAATTAATAAAGAATATACCTTATCAAATATCTGTATTGAATAAAGAATAAATAATTATCAATATTTCCCCAAATAATCAAATAACAATCAAATTAGAGACCATATGTAAAGTGTCAAATGGTTTATTCAATAATAATATCCATTTTAAATAAAATGAATAATTTAGGGGAAATAAAATGGTTAATGATGATAGGGGATTGAATATTTAAAGTGGACTAAAAAATAAATCAAGGAAGTGAATGTAAACACTATACTTGAAAAAAAAACCATCCAGAAGAATAATAAGGATTTTATAAATACAATATATCACAATTGGAGTAAAATAAAGGGTTTTTATAAATGATGAATAAAAAACTTATAATATTATATTTTAAAAAAATATTAAGGAAAATATGATTTTGTTTTGAAAATCCTTTTATTTGAAAATAACATTTGAAAATATTTTATTTAAATATCAACCTTTAAAACCTGAAAAGGAGGATTTAAATAAATTATGGTTGGGAAATCCTTACATTTCATACGAGGTAAGAAGAACATTCATTTTTCACACTAAAAATGATAGAAAAATTTCATTTTCAAAAAGAGGCAAGAAGATTCTTTTGATAAAATTGGTAAAAGGAATAAGGGAAAAATTTATTTAATAAATATTTTTGGAAAGGGTAATTTTTTTTAAAATCTCTTTAAAAAACAATTTTTTATAAGAAAAATAGGTTCTCTGACTAATGTGAGAAATAAAGTTGGGTTATCTTAAATTAGTTTTTTAAAATATTTTGAGCACCAAAGAGTAGGAAAATGAAACTAAAACATGAAAAAGTTCATGAATAACAAGAGGATAAGAAATTAAAGGATTTATTTAACAATAGTCATATAATTTCCTCAAATAAAAATACCATTTAAATATCATTAAAATTATTCTTGAGGAAAATAATCTTTAAACATTCCAAAGTGTGTTATACCACTTTGAAACATTCTAAATCATAACCGTCATGAAGGAATAACATTAATTGAAAGTTTTATAAACCATTATTTTTAAAGAACTAATTATATAATATATCAAAATTGGTATTATATACACCTCAATAAATAATTATGTGGTTAATATGACATTTATCTCACAGATATAAAAAGTGAGATGAAAATCCATTACCTTGCATTTATTTTTGGGGGAATGCCCTTTAACATCCTATAAAATAAACTTATATTAATTTTATACTTTCTTCAAAACCTTTTTCATGTATATAATTACTTTTATTTTACTTATTACCATGTTTTATACAACAACTTCAATAATTAAGTTTACATCAGGTGTTTCGACCAAATTCTATTTATGTATCAAAAAACATTGGTAGGTAAAATATGGTCAAAGGGTTCATTATGTAACATCTATAGAATTATAATAATGAATGAATTATCATATTTATACATTAATTATACTTTTAAAATAAATCATTAACTATGGTTATAAAAACTGAACTAATGTTATAATCATGGGGACGGTAGACCGTACGTATAAATGTGTAACATTCTCAATTTTCAATGATCGTTATAATAAAAGTTAATTAATATTATATATTTTGATAATTATAATTATATCATAAATTACATGTTATTTAATCATATATTATTATATATGTAAAATTTTTTATGTAAAATCAATCACATCGTGTTAAGGAGGAGTTAGTCCACAAATCCACGAATGACGTTATCACTTTTTAAGTGCATTAAAAGGTTATAAAGATAATAATATATTATATTTATAGAAATTTAAATTTTTAATTAATAAAATATTTTTTTATGTCACATATTCTTAATTAAAACCATACTTTATACATTCCATGTATCGTGTGATCGAATCACATCACTTTTAGGAGGCGGTAGTACACACTTTCACAAACAATGTTATCATATCTAAACCGAATGGAAATTATAAAGGTATGTGTTATAATATAATTAAATAAGTATAAATAAATAATAAATATCATATATAACATATATAAATAGATTTTCTATCATAATTCCAAACCTTGAACGGTGGTAAACAAAAAACTAACAATCATCATTTTGTGTGGTGGTAGTTCACCGCACACATAAACAGTATGTTCATTACCCATTAGATGGAGGTGTGTGTAATTTTAGGTAGAACCCTTTTCCTAAAAACAAATTAGAATGTGGGTGATACTATTTTTGTTACATAATCCCTGAATAAGGAGAATTTAAAGAGTAGAAAAAATAAAACTATAAAGCTTAAGGAAATATGTTACTTCTTAATCCAGTAACATCTTTTGGTTTATACAAAAAGGATTCCTTTGATTACTTTATACCCAAATGAAGGATTAAAGGATTATTGGAGGGATATTTAGAAGCTAGTTTAACTGATATTGGTTTATCCAAAGTGTCTGTAGAGGTGTGAGGAAGTGGAAGGAAAGGAGGTGGCCTTTATAGGGGAGGAAAAGGACTCACATGGCATTTCTGAAAACAGGTTAGGTGTAGCCACGTTTTTACCTAAAAAAAGTCATTAAAAACAAACCAAAATCAATAATAGATGGTTCATCTTTGAAATATGGACATACAATTAGTTTTGGAAATGTTCCTTGGTCATTTGGACACTTATGTTTATTGTTTAGTCCATTGATAAGCTTAATTTCACCTTAATCGTTGTAATTAACTTTAATTAATTTCATTTATATTTTTTGTCAAAAACAAAATTTTCATAATTATAAATTAAAAAATAATATTATTTTAAATATTTAATAATTTTTTTCAAATTAAAAACACATAATTGGTTGAAATTAATTTAAAATTACTCCCACATAAGGGATGACAATGTAGGTTTTTAAAGTAAAAATGTTCAAACGTTTTCTATGTTTTTATACCCAATTTCAAATTGAAATTCATTAAAATTAAATAAATGTGTTTAAATGATAAAAATACTATGTAATTTAAATTTTAAACCAATTTAAATTATAATTTAACCCCATAAAGAAATTATATGAATAATCCGTTTTGAATTAAATTCTAGTATTTTTCATTTTTTATTAAAAAATGAAACTTCCCATAAAAATAATAAAATTAAACCTAACCAAATGTTTAGGTTTAAATTTAAAATATGAAGTTTATTATTTTATATAAATTCAATAAAATTTCCTAAAATTTTATTTAAAATTAGATTACTAATAAAAGGATATAAAAGTGCCTTAATAAAATTATCAGTTTTTATGTGTAATATTGGGTTTGTTCTTATATTATGCTTATCAAATATATTGATTGAATATATAAAATATTTTTTTGAATATAATATATTTATTACATTAATATCACTCACTAATTTTAATTAATTTAATTTACTATGATAAAAAAGCTTTGTGAGCATAAAAATATTTTTATATAAAAAAATTCACTTTATATTCCATTGGTTCTTATATTCATTTCTAATTAATTTTTTACCAAATTATTTCATTTTATATTTCCATAAAACATAATGCTAATAAGTAATTTGTTAACATTAATAACTATTATTTTAAAATATATTATATATCTTATTATAATAATATTTTAAAGAGTATATTATAGTTCGGTAAAACTCAATCTTGCGTGTAATGCAAGTCATTAATGAAACTCGTTATTGTGTCTGTCACACATTAACTCTGTATCACATGCATTGAAAGATATAAATTATACTAATATATTTAAAATTTTAAATATGTTTTAAATTTTTGGGATATTATATTTCCTTACACGCTTGGTGTTGTGTGTCATTCACATTATTCAATATAATATTCATACATTAGATTTTCAGGGTGTTATATTATCCCCACCATAATTAAATTTAATTCTTGTAATTTAGTCTTGATCTTGGTGATATTTTTTTTGAGATTTCATATGTTTGAAATCCCACATCGTGAGAAGGGTTGGTAAAACACCCCTAGAAAAGAGAGAATGATAAGTACAATGGTCACATGGACTAACATATTAATAGGTCTCTAAGTAGGAGAAAATGAGTGGAAAGTAGAGATACATATTTGGGAAAATGTATAAATATTTATAGGGATTAATTAGGGTCATAAATCAAAAACAAATGAATGATAAATGGAAATTTGAAGGCCTCAAATCTATAAATTTATGATGATTTATAATACCATGGTTTCAAAAACAATTATGGTATTAGGACATCATTTTTTTCCTAAGTAATTTTCCTAATGATGGGTAATTATTTTCCTACATTTGAATATAAGGAAATTTACTTACATTATATATTTATATTTACATAATTTTATCCTTTGGTTGTTATTCGATCAAATTATATTTCATCCCTTACTTCAAGAAATGGATATCAAAAAATTAACATTGATTCCTAAAGCACAATAACAAACATTTGAAGGGTTATAAGGCTCAAAAAAGATTAAAAAGTCTAACTATTTGTATGTAAATATTTTCAAAAGTCAATCTGTTTAATATATCAATATATAAACCTATAAAAGTACACTACTAGTTCATTATTATTATTTATTTATCAATGTTTTAAACTAAAAACAATGAAATATTATCAAGGACATTGCATAGGTTAGTGGTTATCCTGAAACGCTTATCGTATTTTGGTCACGGGATCAAGACCCATAGCCTTACTGAACATGATTGGTTTTCACCTAGCATATAGGTTTTCCTTTACTATTAATATAATTTAAAAAATAAATATGATGAACATCCTTGAAATAAGGTTAATCACTAAATATAATTTTAACTAATATATTTAATTCAATCAAAACACATAAATACTTCAACTATTTTATTTCCACATAGGTCCTTCCTTTGGAAATGGTTTATCAATAATATCATTTATATGATTTCTAATCATGACACATTATCTTCAATATAATAAACCATATGTTTACTTTTGGTTATTTATTATTTAACCAAATCATTAATAATAGTTTGTAAAGAAAATGTGAATTATCTTAATAATATCCCCCATGAGTGCCAAACCAGGTGTGTAGTAAGGTCTTTTTTGTGTACTAGGTTACACCAAGATAGGTCCGACCGAACTTTTATGAGTTGTTACTCCTAGGTACATCTGTTTAGAACCACACCCACATGTAGTATCTAGGAAAGGATATATTTCTAGGAAGACCAACAAAATATATACTTTTCCAAAATTATAGGGAGTTATTCTATTCTTATCCTCAAATTATACCTTAGGGTTATGTTATATAATGTATGTTTTCTAAAATATAATTCACAAGGTTTCTACTAAACTTCCTATGAAACAAACTCAAGCGACCCGACCCCAGAAAGCCCATAGTTGGTGTAAACTGTCAATTTAATTATAATTATTACAAGGAATAAAATACCAAAAAGAACAAGGAGTTTAGTAGTCTTGGTAAAATTGATACATAAATGAATCTTGTATTACAAATGAGTACACTAATTACAACACAATTTTTTTTATAAATAACTTCAAGGATAATAACATTCCATCTAGTATATCCCTACATGTATTTTATAGTATGATTATTAGATTCATGGGGAAGGAAACATAATATGGGTGATATGAAATGCTCGGTAAGGGTAATTTATAGTAGAAGAAATAATGAATCAACAAAAATAATAAATATGAAATGGTAAATAATCGAACTCACATTATATATAATCAATAACTGAGAAGGACGTGCATAATGAAAATGAAAAAGTAATAACTAGAAACACATTTCATTCAAATAATAATATAAAAAAATCAATATGGAAAGGTAATAAACTAAAAAAAATTCATTTAATCAATTAACTGAGAATGAAATGCTTCTATGGATATGTTGACACAAAATCTCATGAATAATTAATAACTGAGTCATAATTAGGGTAATTCTTAATTATTGGACAACATGCATAAGGCGCATAAAAACCTATACAGTCAACATGTATCCTCTTTATAGATTAAAACTATAGGAATAAAACTGTTAAATTTTTGCATCTTCTTTGAATCATGGAAACCTATCGATGCATTGAGGATCTATATAAATCATGGGCTCCACCACTCCTTACATCTATAAATCATTCTTCAAATAGAGTAATTGATTTAATAAATAAAAAATATGCCCTATAAAATATCCTCATTTAATAAAGAATATAGAACTATTATATTTTACAAAATAATCAAATAACTATCAAAGTAGACACCATATGTAATGTGATTTATAGTTTAGGAAATAGTAATATATATGAAAAATGAAATGGATAATTTTGGGGAAATTAAATGTTCAATGATCATAGGAGATTTTATATAAAAAAGCGACTGAAAAATTAATCAAGGAAGTGAATGTTAATTATATCATTGGCAAATAAACCATCCATATGAAGAATAATAATGGTATAAATACAATATATCCCATGTTTAGTAAAATAAAGTGTTATTTTCATTGATTAATAGAAACATTATAATAATATATTTCTAAAGAAAATGTTGAGGAAAATATATATTTTTTTTAAAACCTTTTCTTTGAAATTAACTTATGAAAAAAGAATTATTCAAATAACAACCATTTAATCATGTAGAGTAATCTTCAAAGAAATAAAAGTAGGTAAATCCGTACATGACATATGAGGTAAAAATAACATTCTTTTTTATGGTAAAAAGTATAGAAAAATGTATTATCTGAAAAGATACAAGAGGATTCCTTTGAAAACATTTGTAAAATAAAAAGGTAAAAATTTATTTAATAAATAATTTTGGTAAGGGTAAAACATTCTTGAAAACCTTTTTAGCAAATAGGGTTTGTAGAATAGAAATAGGTTCTCTAACTAAAGACAGAAATAAGGTCTGGATTTCTTAAAAACGTTTTCAAAATATTATGAGTACCAAAGAGTGGAAAAATAGTAGTAATATATAAAAAAGGTAATGGATAACCATAGTAGAGTAAATGAAAAGTTTTTATCAAAAAATGACCATATAATTTACTTTAATGGAAAATCCATTGAAAGATCATTAAAAATATTCTTGAGGAAAATAATATTTTAACCTTCCAAAGTGTCCCATACCACTTTAAAAAATTTTAAATCATAAGCATCATGAAGAAATTACATTAAATTAATGTTTTAAATTCCATTAATTTAAAAGAATTAGTGATATAATATATCATAATTTGTAGTAGTTACATGATAAATAACAAGTAAGTGACTAATATTACATTTATCTAACACATGTAAAAAGTGAGATGACAATCCATTACCGTGCGTTTCCTTTTTGGTGAAAATCCTTTAACGTCATTTATAATAAAATTATTTTAATTTAATACTTTCTTAAGAAGGATTTTTATTTTATCATTAATTTTATTTCACTTATTACTATGTTTTATAGAACTACTTAATCAATTAAGTTTACATTGGGTGTTATGAACAAATTCGGTTTATGGGTCAAAAACAACTTTGGTAGGTCAACTATGGTCAAATGGTCCCTTATATAACCTCTCAAGAATAATAATAATCAAATAATTATCATATTTATACATAAATTATACTTTAAGACCAATCATTAATTTTTTTTATAAAAAATTAACCAACATTAAAATCATGGAGACGGTAGGTCGTACGTACAAATTAGTAACGATCTCATTTTTTCAATGATCATTATGGAAGGAAGGTAAGTAATATTATATAATTCCATAATTATAATTATATAATAAAGTCCATTCTGTTGAAACATATATAATTATATATATAATTACAGTGATGTAAAAGTAATGACATCGTGTTGAGGAGGCGGTGGTGCACACGTCCATGAAAGGCATTATCACTTTTTAAGTGGGTGAAAGGGTAATAAAGAAAATGATATATTATATTTTCAAAAAGGTATTTATGTAATGAATATAATATATATTTTTTGATGACACATATTTTTAATTAAAAACATCCTTTATATATTCCATGTATCATATAATCAAATCACATCGCTTTTAGGAGGTAGTGGTCCACACTTTCACAAATGATGTTATCATATATACAAAAAATAGAAATTATATGGGTATGTGTTATAAAATAATTAAATAAGAAAAAATGAATAATAAATATCATATATAACATATATAAATAGAGCTTATATCTTAATTCCAAACCATAAAATGTGGTAAAGTAAAGATGAGAAATCGTAGATTCATGAGGTGGTAGTTCATCGTACCCATAAACAGTATGTTCGTTACCCATTAGAATGAGGTGTGTGTGTGTAGTCCAAAAAAATAGTATGGAAAAATATTATTATGTTTTTTATATTGGTGTTGTTACACATTCATGGAATAAGTATAAGTTAAATAGTGTCAAAATAAATCAAACAAAAGAGCTTAAGGAAATATGTTTCCTCTTAATTGGGTAAATTCTTATTGGTTTGTACCAAAATGATTACGTGGATTTATTTCGTACCAAATTAAGGATTCTAGGATATGGGAATGAATTTGTAGAAGCTATTTGGGTATAGTTTTTTCGAGCCACAATGTCTTGATATGTGTGAGGAAGTGGGAGGAGAGGATGTGGCCTTTTATAAGGGAGGAAAAGGACTCACTAGGAATTTTTTGAAACAAGTAAGTTATACCTACTTTTTTACTTAAAAAGACATAAAAACCCAAAACAACACAATAATTGATGGTTCATGGCTGAAATATGGATATTAAATGAGTGTTGTACAAGTGTCTAGGTCATTTGGGCCCTTATGTTTAAGGGTTATCCATTGTTATGCTTAATTTCACATTAATCATTGCAATTATGTTTAATTACATTCTCTAATAATTTAGTAAAAAAATTAGTTGAACGTAATATATATTATAAAGTATACTTATTCAAAATTTTAAATACATTTTTCATAATTATAAACACATATTTTTCAAAAATTAATTAAACAATTAATCCCATAGACAAGACGATGATGCATGGTTTTAAAGTAAAAATGTTCAAAAGTTTGCTATGTTTTTTATACCCAATTTCATTGTTAAATTGGTAAAATGTACTAAATTGTATTAAATGATAATAATATGATCTAATTAAACTTTTAAACTAATTTAAATTATAATTTAGACTTATTAAGAAATTTTATTAAAAAGAAGTTTTGAATTAAATTTTGGTATTTTTCACTTTTCATTAAAAAATGAATCTTCATAGAAAAATATCAAAAATTATATCCAACATAATTTTTATGTTTATATTTGAAATATTAATTTAATTTTTACATATGAAATATATAAAATTTACAAAAATTTAATTTAAGATAGGTTATCCATTAAAAGGCGGAAAAAGTGACTTAATAAAAAATATTGGTTTTTATGTGTAATATTGAGGATTCTATTATCTTATGATTATAAAATATATGGAATGTATATAAAAATTATTTTATTAAATATATAATATTTATTAAATTCATATAAGTCAATAATATTATTTAATGTAATTTTTTAGGATAAAACAACTTTGTGAGCATAAAAATAGTTATCTATAAAAAATTTCACTTTATACTCAATTGTTCTAATATTAATTTTTAACTAATTTTTATGCTAATGAATTAATTTTATATTTTAGTAAACCAAAATTTCCATAATTTAGTTTTTATTATTCATAACTATTAATTTTACAGCTACTTTATATCTTATTATAATAGTATTTTAAATAATATTTTATTGTTTTGTAAAGTCATTGAAGAAACTCATTATTGCACATATATCATGTTAACTCAGTATCAGGTTCATTAGAAGTTATAAATTATAAATAATATCTTTAAAATTATTAATATATTTTAAATTCTCGGGATATTATATTTCCTTACGTGTTTGGTGTTGCGTGTCATACACGCTCTCGAATACAATGTTCATACTTTAGATTTATGGGGCGTTACAATATATTTTAATTTAACCATGATATCAATGTATTTTTTTTATATATTAATCTTTTGTAATTATACTTATAAATTCATTATAATAATTCATGTATGTTACTAAAACAATATTCCACCACATAATCGTAAAAAAATTATTAGAAGAGTTCATAAACTAAAAAAATCGCAGTTTCACACACACACACACAATACATATATTTCCCTCTCTAAACACTCTACTTAAATATATTCTCTCCATTATTAAAAAACCCATTTATTTTATTTCTGTTGTTCTACACCCCCTTTAACAACAAATATCAAAATTAATTAAGATAAGGGATGGAATGTCCTTATCATAGCCTCAAATAGATTAATGTTGTACTAAAACCATCAACCACATTTTCTAAAATGAATCATTACATAAAGGTTTAATTAATACATCCAAAAAAATTTAGATAGTTAGAAAAAAAATCCAAAATAAAACTTCCATACTCCACCAAAACTTTGATAATGTTTTATTCGATATTGATGTGCTTGGATCACGAATTATCATCCAAATTTCATATTAGTTTAATGGATCTTTGATTGTCACATCTCATAAGTAGGAGAAACAACACATACACCATGATATATTCCAATTTAGTTTTAATATATATTAATTGGATTTATTTTTTTTTAGAAAAATACTATAGCTTCATAGTACACAAGGCCACCAAACTCTACTTCTCAGTGTACCATGTTATACACTTCTCTCCATGAAAGAGAATTCCATATGATGTTCATCCTCTATAATGAAAATTTCTATCCCAATATGTATATGCACATACAAAGATATTAAGACATATTTTTCTATCATATTCCAAACAATAAGTGATTTAATACTCTAACATTTTAGTTATATTTTCATTTTAAAACAACACTACATTTGATAGTGTACAACAGACACAACACCAACCATAATCAAATAGAAAAATAATATTATTTAAATATGGATGTTATAGCATATCCATTATATTGCTTGGAATGGATATAAATAAACACGTTATGAAAATATATATAAATTATTTTTATTTAATTTAAATTAATTTATTAATTCATATGAAATTCATACTCAATTTTTAGTAATGTTATTTAACCTTTAAATATACATTTACTTAAAAAATAAGTTTTATTAAATTTTTCACATGAATATTTGAATTAATTTCTTCCACTTTTAGAAATTATAGTTGAAATTGGAAAATAATACTTTAAATATTCATTTCATAATAGGCTTGTAATATTATTTTTCATATTTTTCTGTAATGATTTATTTCTAAGTGAATAGTAAAAATGATGATTTTGGAAAAAAATGCAATTTTTTCATCAAATTTAGTATTTTAAAGTGGAATTATGTTTTTTAAGTAAAATAATATAAATTTTATTAAATATAACCCAAAAAATATAATATAAATCAATATTTTATTTTATGTTTGTATATGTTCATTTTTATCTTAGAAACATAAATTTCAAAAAACTATTTTTCATTGTATTTTATAATTTTATGTTTAAATTTATTTATACCACTTATAAAAATAAAATCCGGAAAAATGGATTCAATATTTTTAATTATGAGGTTTAAATTTTGTAAATTGTTTAATTTCAATTTTAGTCATAATGAATAGTGACCATGGTAAATGTTTATCACCTTGGTAATGTGTAAAACAGGTTAATGAAGGTAAAAAATAAGGGTTAAGTTATAAAAATAAACCCAACACATTATTTTAGTTACATGTTGGAGAATAATTATAACATATCCATCCTAAATTATAAAATATTGAGTTTTAGTTCCATTTTCATTTTTTAATGACATTTATATTATTTCTAGTATCGAAAAAAATAACATGTCACTCTCTTTATTTTAATATCTATATTTTTTTTATTAAGATACAAAAATGTTAAGGTCAGATATAAAGGATTATTTATAATTTAAATTATTTATTTTTATGACAATTTTTTTTATTTTTAGTGATGATATAATTACCCTAAATGGTTACACAATTTTGATATAGTGCTTGTCCAAGTAGTAGAAAAATCAGTAAAAATGATTCTAAAAATAATAACATTAACATGTTTTAGATGAATTGCAGTATTCCATGAATTTAATAGGTAATTATAAATTATAAATGAATTTAAATGTGTTTATATTTAAATTTATTATTGTATCAATGTCTTTGAATTCATTTTAAATGAATACTTCCAAAAATGAATTTATTGATATTTTATAATAAAAAATAATTAATTAAATGATTTAAAAATCACAAAAAAAAAAGAAGACAATTAGGATATAAAATGATCTGAAATATCATCTAGGGAATATTGTTCAGATTTTTTTCACATTATATGTAATTTTATGTCCCTTAACATCTAAAAAATGTGTGACCGGGATAACAGTGTAAAAGTGTTAATGAAGGGGTTAAACCCAAAGATATGGTTTAAAATGAAACTAAAAAATGATAAAATTTTAATGGGTGGAGGAATTTCAACCTCATCATGTCCTAGATTTTAAATTATGTATATTTTGTGAAACATTACTATATTAGGATATATAGTATATTTAAAACTATTATGTAATTACAAGTGTTCCCTTTCTAACATTTATAAAAGGGAACCAATTATCCTCGCATATTCACACCTATTAAGCCACTTATCTAGACTAAAACATACCTAATACCCTTCCCAACATTCATTATCATGACCTAAAGGCTCTTATCTAATCAATGAACCAATATATATTTCTTATTATCTCATAAAAATGGGGTTTTTTAAATAAGTGGAGGATAAATCATCTACAACTAAGCGGAAACCCAAGGTAAGGGTTTTTTTGTCTCATTTAAATTTCAATGATAAATAATTTATATTATGTGACTTATTTATTTTACATGGTTTATAAACTACCCATTTTACATTTTATACCATTAATCCCATTTATTAAAAATATTTAATGTATTTTATTCATGTTTTCTCTCTATGGGGTTTCGATTCAAATGTTACCAAATCAATAAGTGATTTTTATTATAATGTAATTTTATTTCAAGATTTTTTATGGTTAGATTTAATTTTAGAAAACTATATGATCCTAATAATTTTGACATTATCTATTTTATTCTCATTTTTATGTTTTTTTACATGATTATTTTCCAATTTATGTTTTTTTTGAGAAATATTCAACAAGTAAGTTACAAGTATGGGATTTTTTTTAAAAATATAGTTTTGATGTTTTCCTTCAAACTCATTTTATTTAATATCTATATTTTAATTTAAATGATTTCAATAATATTTTTACTATTATATAATGATTTATTACATTCATCTGGAAACATGTTTTATTTTATATGAAAATGTTTAAAAGTAACATTCATAACAATTTTTGAAAAAGGTAATGTTTACCAAAGATGTGAAAGGAATATTCTTTTCAACATACACCACATGAATGGATTTTCTGGTCATCATAAATACTCTTTTCTTTGAACATAAGTTACATTTTTAAATGGTTATTTTCAAGTAAATTTTTTTTCTTAATATTTTGAGATTTCTAATTTAAAATTATATCAAAAGAAATGGTTATTATTTTCATAAACTACTGAAAAGAATTTTGATAAGTGAATTATAAATCTCTTATTACAATAAGTTATAAGGAAGTTATTTTAATGAATTTATTATATTATATTTTATAAAGGATTGGTTTTACTGTATAAAAATTTTTTTTAAATAATCAATAGTCTTCTATGATCCATTATTGATAATGTATTATACCTTATTTTGAGATTATTCACATTATTTTGATCATGTTCTATATCACTCACTATGATTCATATGGTATTATTTTCCCCCTTTATGCCCATATTTTAAATATAATGTATGAAATCATAAGAATTTATATTAATTTGATGTCGATTAAATTGTATACCATTTATATATATGCTTTTAGTTTAAGAAATATTATTAAGTATTTCATTCCATTTACTAGGGAAATATTCATTTTATGTATTCTTGATTTAATATGAATAATGATCGACTTATAATGAATTTTATGAATAAATTTTATTTTATATTTCAATTTATGAGGAATAAATAGGTTGTGTAAGTAAGAATTGGTGCCCATTTATTGATATCTCTTTGATGCATTAACATATATCATGATAAAAACTTGTGGACACATAGATGTGTAATTTTTTTATAACTTACCATTTATTAAGAATGATGTCTTTGTTAAGGGGAATTAATGGTATGATTCATGATAACTTGGATAAGGTATTTATGGAGTGTTCATGAATGTATATTTTTATACATTTTCATTTCTAATAATTTAGTTTCCATTATCCGTATGATTTATATATTGATAATATAAATGTATGCCCATTGAACTAAAGTTATTGATTGAATGTATTGCCTTCTGATCATCCTATCTTTCATATTTATTATTTATTTTTTCCTCATTATATATTTCACAATACAGAAAATTTAATGAGAATTTAATCCCGTAATAAATTTGTTTTCATTTTCCTAGGATATAATGAAGAAATATTTTCATTATTTCCAAGGATAAAAACTGGTTTTTCATTCTATGTTTTAAATTATCAATGTAATATGGAATTAATTTATGTATTTAGTTTTCCAAGACTACTAAATTGATTTTTCTTGGTTAATTTAATCCCCAATAACATGTACCAATGTAATATGTAATCACTAACTCAAGGTTAGAGGAGTTGGGGTGTTATAATTGGTATCTAAGAAAGTTTAGTAGAACCATTGAGAACTAATGTATATATTAACCTACCTAACATGTGAATTATGAAAACTCTAGTAATTTTGTTTATTAATAATATAATAATAATACTCAAAATTTTATAAATAGAATGAAAATAAATTTAGATTCATTTTGGATACTTTTAGTGTAAAAGTAATTATATTAGAAATTTATTAACTGTTAATGTTAATTTCAGGAAGTTTCTTTTTGTGGAAATATTGTCTAAATGGTATAATCCTCCGGACATAAACATTACTTAATATTGAATTAAATGAATAATTATAATTGAGGTTCTTTTCAGGATTACTGTTTTAGAGAATTTGATCATAACTATTACATCTCAAAACAGTACACAGTAGACACTTCTACAAAGTTTCTTTTTTTCAAAACAAGAACTAAAAAAAACTCATTTCTAGTTCCATGTTTAAGAAAGCACGACTTTTCCATGATCCCATCCTTGACCCTATTCCACATTATGTCATGTGAAAAACATTTCAGAAAAAACTTGGGGTGAGCATAAAAATCTCACTAAGGGATACACAAAGAAGGAAAAATGTTAGTTTTTCAAAACAACAAGTAAACCATGAATACTCTATCAAAGTAATAATTTTCACCTTTATGGAGTAGTAATTACTCTTCACTAAATAAAATATCATTACATACCCTTTTGTAAACAAAATATTACCACAAAACCCAAATAAAGAACATATAACATATAAAGGTAACTTGGGACATAAATATACTTAAATGAAATAACCATACAGTTGACTTACACACATATCACTTATTGGAATAGCCATACGGCCGACTTCCATACCCATTGCATTGGAGGTTATAAAGTAACCACCCGTCCTCGTATTTACGGCACCACCCGTCATATGGTTTATCATGTAACCACCCGTCAAATGTCCAAGTACCATTATAAAATCATAAGACATAAAAAAAATAATGGAAATAAAACATTTCCACACATTGATCACAATATATCACTTAAATATATTGAAATTACAAATACATTATAAAAATCATTTTCAATACCAAAATAAATAAAAGTGTATATGGTATTCATTTCATTTTAATAAAATTACGACTTGTTGAGGAAGCCAAAGACCAAATAATACTTGCGGCGGTAGAAAAGGTCGTTGTCACTACGTACGTTAAAAGAAACATTCCTTTTTGTCATTTTGTATAACGCTTCGTAGAAAACTATTCCTTTTTTATAAAATTAAAATTCAGAGGGGTTTATACCCCGTATAAAATAAATCCTTGTATTAGAACAAAATATGCCTCAATGAAAAGAGATTGAGACAAAGCCCCTTACCTCATGTCCGACATGACTCGATTACACTTTAATCTCCTGAATAATAAACTAATGTTAATTTCTACTTTCTTAAGAACCTTTTTCAAGCTTACTATTCTTTTTACATCACTTATTTCTATGTTATTTACATTATGTAAACATTTAAGTTAATATTGTTCCTTTTGTCGATATCTGGTTCGTAAGTCAAGAATAGGCTTCTTACAATTAAATGTTGTTTATGCGGTCAAAGATTCATTATATCCAGAATTATATTCATGATTATGATATCATATATATCATATATATCCATAATATACATGTATTTATAATAGTACATTATATTTATAGGTATGAATGGAATGCACCGTTCATTGAGATGGTAAGTCGTACGTACGCATGAATGATACTTTCCTTTATATTTCGTATTTAATGGAGTTAAATCATAATTATATAAGGGTATATTATAATTCCAGTATAACATCAAATATAATAACATTAAATCCATCCTTTATATGTCCCACATATGGCATTGACGAATCAAATCACTTTGAGGGGGCGGTAGTCCGCACTTCCTAAAATGAAATTATCGTGTTTACCCACAATGGAAACCATAATGGTATGGGAAAAATGAATATTACAGAAGAATAAGGAAAAAATAAACATAATATATATCATATATAAATATATTGACATCTTAATGGCCACCATGAAAGGAGTTAAAATAATATTGAACAATCATCGTTTCTTGAGGCAACAAATTGCCAACCACAGAAACAGTATGTTCATTAACCCTTAGAGAAAGGTGTGTGTAGGTATAGCTCTAATCCTTCTCATAAAAACATCCATGTATATTTAAGATATTTGTTATTTTACAAAATAAATGAATAAAAAGAGTTTAGGGGGTTGGAGATGCAAAATAAAACATAAAAACACAAGAGAAGACACTACCTTTAAATCGAGTAACCCTTTCTGATTTGAGCTCAAAGGCTTCCTTGAGAAGACACTTTCCCAATGTGAGGCTTCTAGGAGTAAGAGAAAGATGTGGAGAGACAAAATGGGCAGGGTTTGGATGATACACAAAGGCTTGAGAGATGTGGGTAAGGTGGTAGAGGTGGGGGCCTTTTATAAGAGGGGAGGAGGGGCACTCTTGGAATGTTATAAAAGGTTACTTTATTATAAAATGAGTTTCGGTTTTTAAACGTCCCACAATTAAATATTTCGAGGATAAGGTGATAAGAGTTCAATATACACCCATAAAATAGGTTTTTGACAAGAATAGGTCTTATATTTTACATTGTCTTTTCAATTTATTTAAATCATTAAATAATGAGGTAATCGCTGCATCATCATGGTGTCATAAATAATTTAATTTATTTAATGTATAAAAATTATAAAAAAACTATCATGATGTAGAAAATCATTTTATCTTTATAATTAATATTTATAGTAAAAAATATGACTTGTATAACCTCATTTAAAAAATTGTTTTAGTAAAACAACACATGTTTGTGACATTTTTATTTTAACATTAAATAAAAAGTTATTAATTTCATTTTCCTACCAAAGTGTCTCCATGGGTCCCCCAAGTTGACCCATGGATTTTCTATGGTCGGCCATGACACATCCATGAAAGGGTTGGACATGTGTCAAGGTCGTTTCATATTATTATAAAATTATTTTTACATTAAATTACACTAATTACCTCTAATCGCGATTGAAAACTTAAAAGTTACTATTCACCAAAAATTATTTTAATCCCATTGAACCAAATTTTACTTATTAATTACAACCATATATGTTGGATTTTTAAAATTCATAACAAAGAGGTTGTAAAATATCATTTAAACAAAAACAATCAGTTTTTTAAGTACCACTTAATTGTTTAACTATTCATCAAAAATTGATGTTTTTCAGAAGAAATACCAAAACTTCACCCTAATCTATATTTGATATTCCAAATTAAAAAATGACATCTATTTTAAAAAATTAGAATCATATAAGTTAAATAAATTATTTTAATAATTAATTCCCACTGTCATAACAAATATTTTGTATTTAGAAAACAATATATATCAAAAGATTGACACTAGTTCAAGCCCAATTTCAAAGTGAAATTAATTCTAATGACCACTATTGGATTAAATGTTAAAAATATATTCTAATTTAACTATATGACCATTTAAAAAGATAATATAATAATATAAATAAATTATATTAAAAAGTGTTTTTGAATTAAAATACAACATTTTCACAATTCATAAAAAAAATGAACTTTATCGGGAAAATACCAGAAATTTACACAAAGTAAATTTTGATGTCTCAATTCTAAAGATGAATTTTATTTGGTCCAATAGAATGTATAAGAGTTACCAAAACTATATTTAAAGAGGTTTCTCCATCAAAAGGTGATAATTCGACCTTTTAGTGAATATTAGAGTATATGTGCCTAAAATTGAATTCTTTTCGTATTTTAAGACTTTACCCTTTATTGGATAACTGTAAAAACATTTAACAAAAATATATAATCACATTTCAGTTATTTCTATTCATTCCCGCCAATACAATGAGTACGTGTTAACTACCATTTAAAATAATATTATTTTCTTACTAGTGTGCAACGTAAGATATCAAAGAAACTCTTTGTTGTGTATGGGGTACGCTATCGAACATAGACACCACTTTAAAGTAAAATTAATATTTAATTAGGAATATTAATAAATATGAAAATGTTTATTCTTTATTTACCTGGGATGTTACACATGGATATGTTGAACTTTCTAAGATGTATAGAAATCAAAATATTGCCATCATTAATAAATTAAGAATTTAAGTATTTGAATTCAATGTAATTATCGTTAATTTTGAGAATATGTTATTATGATGTAGTTTTTTTATAAATGGTTGTTTGGTATATGGATTGAGAGAAAATATCCAAGGATCATTTTAATAATATTCTATAATATAGAATGTTTATAAAATGTCAATTTTTGAAACATAAGTTGAATACAATCACCCTTAAAAGATGTTTTTATAGGTATGTGATATTTTTGATTGAATATGTGATCAAACCAATCTTATTTTGGTGAGTTTATGATTATCATTGGTTACTGTTGATATTTTGGAGATTAATTTTTATTAGGGTTTATTCATATTACTTATCGTTTTTAGCCTTTACTAACCATTTAGATTTTAGATAGGAGAAAAAAATTTCATTATTTTATGGATATTATGGGATATTAAAAAATTCTTCTAGTACTCTAAGAATGAAAAATTCATCATGATCATAAAGATGCACATGAAAGGGTGAAATCGTGCCTATAGAATGGGAAAAAATCATGTATGAAAATTTTATCATATTTTCTATCCCAATGGTAAAATAATTTCTCATACATTGGAAAACAAAAAAAAATCTATTCATGATTACTTGTAAAAAAATTCTCAGATACCAAGTAACATTTTAAGAAACTTATTTTTAAGTGTGTGACCTATATAGGTACATGCATAATAAGTATCCTAGTTATAACCATGAAATTAATGTTTATGAAAAAATCAATATCAAATTTTATTATTTTGTTATATTTAGAATTAAAATTTTGAGGAATCAATTTATATTAGAGGTTATAATCTAATACACATAGATTTTAGTTGATATTTTCTTTAAAAAAGAAAAGTGAATTCGATAGCATGCAGTAAACATAAAACTGAGCTTAATGAAACTGTGAAATAATTTTTGGTAAATATGGTTATTATAATATAGACTTTGGATTGGAAGGTATGAATATGATTAATAACATTATGAAAAATATTTATAAAGTTTATTTGTATCTATTAATTGATATTAAATAAAAGATTAATTTTTAGTAATTTTTTTTATGCCTAAAAATACATTTTCTTCAAAAAAAACTTTTTATTTAATTTTGTGCGTAAAAATTATAATTATTTAAAACAATTTTATATTTTTTTATGAAAAATGGGAATATTTTTTAAATAAATATTTCATATTTTTCTTAAAAATAATTTTTGAGATTTTTTAGAAAGGTTTGATTTTTGATAAATAGTGAAAAAATCAAATTTTTGAAAACCATCCATGTCCTTTCTTTAAATAAAATAAATTCAAATTACAATTTTATTTTAAATTTTATTTTAATGTAAAAAATTATCCATTTTATTAAAAATAATCGAAATAATTACATAGGAATCAATATTTTATTTTATTTTCATATAAGTTCATTTTTATTCTAAAAAATTCAATTTTCCAAAAGCTGTTATTCTTTGCGTTTTATGAATTTATATTAAAATTTATTTTTTCAACTTATATAAATTGAATCATGTAAAATGGATTCCATATTATTAATCATGATTTTTAAATTTTTAAAACTTTTCACTTTCATTTTTAGTCACAAAGAATAGTAACAATGGTAAAAGATTGTCACCATGATAATTGGAGAAAAGATTATTTTAGAATAAATCTGTGGGAATGAGTCACAAAATCTAAAACAAACTTTACATTATTTAATTATATAATAATTATTATAATATATCCATTCTAAAAATTAATATATCGAAATTTGGTTCCATTTTCGTTTTATAATAACATTCATATTATTTTAGTTACAAAATAAATATAAAATGACACTCTCTTTGTTTTAATATCTATAATATATTTATATTAAGTTGAATTAAATATATTATTGGTTATAAATGGTTATTTTTATTAACATTATGTTATATTTATGATAGTAATTTAATTTTACTTTTTAGAGGTGATATGGTTACCTTAAATGATTATGAAACGTCGATACAATGTTTCTGTAACTAGTAGCCAAAAAAGGTAAATGACATTAAAAAAATAACATTAAAATGTTTTTTAGTAATTTTTATATTACATAAATTTAATGCGTAATTATATATTATAAATTTTGGTAAATGTGTTTATAGTCATATTTCATTTCTATGTTTAAGTATTTGAAGAAAAATCAAATGAATATTCATATAAGTAACTTTAATGATATTTTATGATATATAATATTTTATTAAATTATTTTAAAAAATAAAAAATTATTTAAATAAGAAAGTGAGTTGTGAAATGTTCTAAAATTTCATCCGTATACTATTTTGGAGACACAATACACAAAATAAGTAAATTTCTAACCCCTAAATGCTAAAAAAATGTGTTGCCACAGTTAAGGTTAAAAAGAGTTAAATAGGGTATTAAACTAAAAGATGAGGTTTAAAATTGACGTCAAATATGTATAATTTTTTTTGGTGGAAGGTATAACAACATTATTATTTCATATCATCTTAATTATGGTCATTTGGTTCCAATTTCATGATATAAATATATATATATATTACATTTAAATCTTTTATGTAATTTCATGTGCATCCTTTCACTCAATTATAAAAGGGACTCATATATACTACCTTATTTACACATATTCAGACACTTAACTTGACCATGACCTACCAAAATCCCATTTCACCATCCCCCCCATGACCTCAATTCTTTGGTCTCATTAAAGGACTAATATTTAAAGCATAATAAGTAAACCAAAGGTGAGTTTATGAAGAAGAGGAGGATCAAACACATACAACTAAGAAGAGACCCAAGGTAAGGGTTGTTTGGTCTCATTTACACTGAAATTTGAAATGTTTTAAATTTTTCACCCTATTTATTTTACATGGTGTATAAACATCCAATTTAAATTATTATATCATAAATCCATCTTTATTCATGGTATCAAATTCTTTTCTGATCATGTTTTCTCTTTATACGGTCTTGATTCATAAGATACTAATGAAGTAAGGGATTTCTATTACAACATAATTTTATTTCAGGATTTCTTATATTTATATTTAAATTATTAAAATTATATGATCCTAGTATTTTAAACCCCAACTAATTTTCTCTCCCCTTGTTATGCTGGGGGTTTACATGTTTATTTTCTATTTATTGTTTTTCTGCATCAAGAATCCACAAGTTATATGTAATATAATTTATCTTAAAATTCTAATTTTTGATGTTTTACTTCTAAAAAATTTTATTCAATATATATATTTTTTTTAAAATGTTTTCCATATTTTTTCACAATTTTCTAAATATTTATTAGTATTTTTACCATTTTTTTATTTTATGTAAAATTATTTAAATAGAATATTCTTGTATTTTTACAAACTGAGTACTTTTTACCAATGATGTGAACAATTTTTTCTACATACACAACACCATGGATTTTTTCATCACCATGACTAATATTTCATTTCATGATTACATTAAATGTTTTTATGGTTATTTTAAATGAAATTTAATTTATTAATATTTTTATAATTTTTATTTAAAAATTTATAAAAATGAAAGTGAATTATTTTCATAAAAGAATGAAAAGAATTTAGAAAAATTATTTATAACTCCCTTGTTACATGATGATACAAGGAATTGATTACTTATTAATTTTTTCTATTTTTTATAAAGGATTATATTTTCTTAAAAAACATTATTTTTTTATAAACTTATGTCCCCCTTTCATCGGTTATAGATAATTCATTATAACTTATTTTTTTTCATTAGATTTCATCGGATAATGTTTTCTATCACTCTGCATTATTCATTGGAAATTATTTCTATCCTTTATGTACATATTTTTAATATCATGTATGAATTTAGAATCATTTTTATTATATTGATGATGTTTCAACTACATACCATTTCTATATATTGTATCAATTAAAGGAACCTTATTATGTAATTTATTTAAGTTACTGGGGAAATATTTTTGCTTCATATTCATGATTCAATATGGATAATTTTTCATTTATAGGGCTTTTTATAAATAAATTTTATTGATCATTAAAAACACAAGGGATGGATATGACATGAATATGATGGGCGGGGCCCATATATAGATAGCCCCTAAATAAATAAATTGGACTCATGAGACAAAATCAGTTACCACCTTAGATGGATATTTGGTTTACACAAGCCCATTTATTAAGAATGATGTCTTGGTTGAGAGACCTTGAAGATAATATTTATGATGACTTTTTGAGGCCTTAATGAATGTTTAGAAATTCCTAGATTTATGCATTTACTTTATTTATAATGTAGTCTCCTTTATATATGTAATTATAATATTGATATTAGATATTTATTTTTATTGAAATAAATTTCTTGATTTAATTATATGTGTTTTTATTATCCACTCTTTTGAGTTGATGAGGTGTGTTGTTGTGCGTTGATCAGGCATCTGTGGTTTGATTTTTGTGAATTAGCATGTGGAACTGTGGGCTTGGTCCATGAGATATTTCATCCAGTTTACTTGCAAGGGAATTCAACAGATGAGGTTTATAGAAAGGATCATTCTCCTAATCATCTCTATTCATAATATTAGGTTTTGAGAGGGTATGGAATTTTCCATCGGTATCGGGCCTATGCATCCTTGCACCAGACAGCTAGCTGAGCAACGATGGGAGGGTGGACGTTGATCAAATTTTTTTTTCTAGGATGGGTCCCTTTATTATTATTTAATTGGATTGTATTTTGTCTTGGTGAACTTGTCCCATGGTTGCATGGTAGTGATTTAAGTATTTGATGTAACTTTGGTTTCCCACTTTCTCCTCAAAAGTTCTTTTGAAATAAAAATTTAATTTTTAGTTAGTATTGATTATACCTTATTTAATCATGAACATTTCTACTTTACATAACCCTTAAATATCATATGAACACATCCTTTATTTTTTTATTTCCCCAAGATATGAAGAATAAATAATTGGTTGATTTTCAAGGATACAATAATGTTTTTCATGATATGTTTTTAATTTCCAATGTAATATAGAGGTCATGTATGTATCTAGTTTTACTAGATTTATAAACTGATCAATATTGTATAGTGTGATCCCATGTATCTTATACCAATGTAATAAGTAAGTACTTGCTCAAGGTTACTAGAGTCGTGATATTACTACTGGTATTATAGAAAGTTTATTAATAACCACGGGATCAAGATTTTAGACTAACATAGCTAACATGAGCATTATTATAATATTTGATTGTGATTAATATTTTTTTATGAATTTTTATTCAATGGATAAATATTCATAATTAATCTGGGATAAATATGTGGATTCAATTGTTTAGTGATGGTTCCTAGAGGAAATAAGGTAATCAAAACTCATGGTCAATGTAGGGATTACCCTGATGAGCTTGCCAATACAGTGGGTGTTGGAGTTGAGGAGATCATTGAAATATTTGGGAAATAGAATTATGTTTGTATTAATATCCTTTATAGTATGGAGAAACCAAGAAAGTTTAAATCTAGAGTTAATAATCATATGATTATGCATAGCCAACTATCTTTAGATAGGACAAATAATATAAACCTAACGTAATTTCATAACAATAAAAGAAAAGTGAGGTTTCATGAATGTTCTAGTGAAAAATTCTTTCATTGCAAAAATATTCAACATCTCATGTGTTAAGAATATAGGAGTAACCGCTTAGGTAAAAATATAAAGGGAATAGAACTTTGTTATAAATTTGGAGAAAAATTACATGATGCTCATAATTTAGAAGCTAAGAAATATTACATTAATGTCCATTGATTTAAAAATAAGTAGGTAGTGGATTATGAAAAGAAATAGCTCAATAACCAAGGAAAACCTGATAATTTATTATTTATTTATGACATATTTAATGTTATTAAGATCAAGAAAATTAATTTAGAATCATTCTTGAGTCTTTTATAGGAAAATAAATTATATGAGAAATATAGTGAGTGTTAATGTGGATTTCATGAAGTTTCATTTTAGGGAAATATTGTTTCCATGGATGGAATATATGTCGATATTTAAAAGACAAAGTGAAATGAAAGAATTTCCCTCAGGGATGAATGCAACATTTATGGATTTTATTTATAGTTAATTATGGTTAATTTTTGGAATATGTTATTATGATATATATTTATTTAGAAATGGTAGTTTTGTATGAGGATAAAGAGACAAAATTCAAAGATTGTTCTAATAATATCTAGTTATTTAGGAAGTGTTAATTTTTGAAACATTATTTGATTGGTATCTACCACCTGGAAAAGTTATTTTTATTATAATGTGATATTTTCTAGAACAATAAATGATGAAACCTTTCACATTGTTTGGATATTTAAGTTTCTCATTGTTCTTTTTGTGGAAACATTATAGTTATAGACAAGATGAATAAATTTTTATCATTTTTTGGATCTTATTATGATATTAGTTCATCGGGAATTAAAAATTCATCCTGAGCATGATGATTCATATTGAAGTATAAAAACATTCCAATAAAATGAGAAAAAACCATGTTAGTAAATTTCAACATATTTTCTATCAAAATAGTAATGTAATTTATCAAATTCAAGAAAACTGAAGATAAATATATTGATTCATATGTGGAATGTAACACTAAACTACCAAGGTATGTTTTTAATAACTCATTTTTAGGTTTTAGTCTTATAGAGTTGCATGTATAATAAGTTTTCATGTCATAACCTAGAATTTGATGTTCATGAAAACGTATATATACAGTTTACTTACTATATAATAATTAGAATTAAAATAATGGGGATGAAATTTATATAATAAGGGGATAATGTAATACCATAATATTTTAGCTTATATTTTCTTTAAAAAAATACATTTGATAACATGTAAAACATGTGACACCAATCTTAAAATACCCATGTAAAAATATTATTTGAACATATTTGTTATAACCTAGCCACTGTGCTAGCTGGTATGAATATTAATAAGCACTTTATGAAAAATATGCATAAATTTTTTTGTAATTTATATTTATTGATCAATGAAAAATAATTATGCACCCATTTTATAATAAAATCATTTTATTCCACAAAAATAAATTTTCTTCAAAAACATTTTTTTTCATTTTTTTCATAGATATTTCAATTAAATACTACAACTTTTTGAAATTTTATTTGAATAAAACTTCATAATTTTATAAAAAATAAATTGATAATAGTTCTATAATTATGTTTTTTTATGAAAAGGACTATTTTTTAATGAAGAATGAAAAATAATAATTTTTGAAAAAATTTCATTTCATTTCGTTAATCAAGTAATTTAAAAGTCCCATTTTATTTTGATTTTTTTATAGTAACATATAATCTACTTTATTAAAAATATTCTATACAACTCTATCATAATCAAAATTATATTTTTTTTAATTAATTTTTTATGCTTAAAACACAATTGCCTAAAAACCATTTCTCATTTTGTTTTACTAAATTATATTAAAATTGAATTTTACAGATCTAAAAAATTTAATCATGAAAAATGGATTCCATATTTTTAATTATAAGGTTAAAATTTGTAAAATAGTTCATTTTATTTTAGTCATAAGGAATATTAACTATGGTTAAATTTTATCACCCTAATAATGGATAAAATATTTTAATTATGGTTAAAACAATGGGATAAGGTTCCAAATCAACCCAAAACCTTCCTTAATTTCGTTAAATTATATGAATTATCCCATATCTATTGTAACATATAATATATGGATTTTTTTTCCATTTTCTTTTGATAATAACAATTATATTATTTTATCTGCGGAATTAATACATAATGTAACTCTTTTTTTAATATCTCTAATATATTTTGATTATGATAAAAAGAATCTTATATAACATATAATTTTTTATTTATTATATGAATAATTATTTATTATATATATTTATATTAATTTTTAGTAATTATATAAATCTCTTAAACATTTACATAACTCCAATACAATGTTTGTCCATGGATTTAAAAGATTAAGGAAAATGATCTTCAAATAAATAAAATTAATATGATTGGGATTAATAGTTTCATTAAAAATATTTCATAAGTAGTTGTTTTATAAAATTTTTTAAGTGTTATTATATTCTAATTCCATTTCTATCATGATATTGTTGAGGTTAAATAAAAAGAATAGTACCAAAAATGAAAGTAATGATATTTTATGATAAGTTATATTTTAATAAATTATTTAAGAATAAAAAAAACGTAAAAGAGTACAATTTGGATGTTAAATGGGGAAAAATATCATTCATGGATCATTTTAAATCCAATTTTTACCTTAAAATTAAATTTATGAACCTTAAAAGCTATGAAATGTGTTACCACAACTATGGTTAAAAAGAGTTAATGATGGGATTAAACCAAAAGATATGGTTTAAAATGAAACATAAAAATATATAAATTTCATTGGATTATGGTATTTTGACTTTCTCATTTCCTAAATTCTAAATTATGGAAATTTGGTTCTATTTTGCATGATTATAATATATATATATATATAAATCCTTTATGTTTTTCCATGAGTATCCTTTCCCTAACTGTAAAAGGGAACCACTTATCTTTTATACTTCACACCTCTTTATCCAATTATCCAAAAAAATCACTAAGAGAATCTCTTAAAAAAATTACTTTCCATGACCTAGATGCTTTAGTATCATTATATAACCGTCCTAGAAGTCTTAATGTGTAATCTAAATACAATTTTCTAAAAATGATTATGATAAAAAACATACGACTAAGAAGAGACCCAATTTAAGGGTAATTTTTTCTCATTTCCACATTAATGAGATGATTTTTAGATTATAAACATAAATTAATTTAAATTCTGTATATTCTAAGAATTTTATACATTATATCATGAATCCCTATTTATTCAGGTTATTTACGTATTTTTATTCATGTTTTCTTTTTAAGAGGTTCTGATTTAAAAGTTTCCAAAGTAATATGTGATTTTAGTTACAATATCATTTTGTTTATGTTCATATTTACTTTATGAAAATTATATGATACTATTAGTTTAAGCCCCATCTGTTTTCTTCTCCTCTGGTTATGTTTAGTTTTATATGATTACTTTCCATTTATTCACTTTTTGGATCAATAATCAACAAGTAAGTTTCATGTAAGTGAATTTTTTTTAAAAATATTATTTTGATGTATCACTTCCAATTTTCTTATTCAATATCCATATTTTATTTAAAATGTTATATAGATGTTATCAGTAATCTAAAATTATTTATTATATTCATTTCTACCAATTTTCTTACTTTTTATAAAACAGTTTAACATAAATATTCAATTAATTTTTTAAATGAGGTACGTTTTCCAAAAGGTATCAACATAATATTGGTTTTAACATAAACCATATGAATATATCTTACATCATTCATGAGTCCTCTTTTCATTGAGTCTTTCTCTAAATAGGTCTAAGGTTAATTTAAAATATTTTTATTTTTCATAATTTTTACAATTTTTATTTAAAATGATATCAATAGAAAAGGGTCTTATTTTCTTAAATGAATTAAGTGAATTTTGAATTTTTTTATAAATACCTTCTTATATGAAGTTACAAGGAATTTATATTTAATGAATTTCTTATATTTTATTTTCTTAAGGCATGTTTTTACTACAAAACAACCCATTATAATGCATCGATGGTCTTCTATCATCCTTTTTAATAATGAATTATAACTTATTTTGTGACCATTCAATTTCTCATGATCATATTATCTATCACTCTCCATTATTCATTAGGAATTATTTTTCTCCTTCATGTTAGTATTTTAACTAACATGGATTAATTTGGAATCATTTCTATTACTCTGATGATGTTTCAACAATATAGTATTTATAAATATGGTATTAGTTGAAGGAATCTTGTTAAGTAAGGTAGTTCCTTTATTTGGGAAATATTGATGTTTTTTATTGTTCATAAAATAATGTTAATTTTTTATGTATATGTAATTTTAAGAATGAATTGTACTGATCATTATAAATATTAAATATTCATATGACATGTAGGTGATGGGTGGGGCCCGGTTATAGATAACACCTTCATGCATCTATAGATCTCATGAGACAAAACTGGTGGCCACATTAAATGTATTTTTGTTCTTAACATAGACATTTATTATGAATAATGTTTTTATTGAGATGAATTTATAGTAATATTAATGATAACTTGGCTATGTCCTTGATTTAATGTTCATGAAGGTCCAAATTTATACATTTCCATTATAGATAATTTAGTTTGCTTTGACTATGTAATTGGTATGTTGATATTATCAATGAATGGTCATTTAACTGAAGTTATTGATTTGGAGGACTTTTTTCTTATCCAATATTCCATATTTATTATGCATTGTTTAATAATGACATTTTTAATTTATATAACCTTTATTATGCATCTAAGATCAACCTTTATTTTCCCCCTAAATTATGATATAGAGAATAATTTTTTTCAGTGTTTTTAAGGATGAAATAAATATTTTCATCATAAGTTTTTAATTTTAAATAAAATATCGAATTCATGTATGTATCTTATCTTCAAAGACCAATAAATTGATAGATTTTGGGTAGTTATAACCCTTGTATCTTTCAGCAATGTAATAAGTAATCATCGTCTCTGGTTTATGGGATTCAGGTTCTTACAAATAAAAAACCATTGATGTATCTAATAATATCATTTTTATCCATAATATTTTTTCATTTTAGAAATCATTAAAACCTTGTAGGAAGTGTAATTATATACACAAGATATAGTCATGATGTAATCAAGTAGATAAAACTAAAAATTAGTTTTTATAAATCTCATGAATCAAATTTTTTTCAATAGTAATCCATTGATTTCTTAGTTCTTACAAAAATAAAGATCTTAAAATTATTTTAATTATCTATTCTGAGATTATTAAAATGTTTCTAGGTATAATTATCTTGAGAAAGGAAAAAATGTATTTTTATCTTATAAAAATTTAAAACCCAAAAAATACTTCATCTTTACGAAAATAGATATCTCAAACATATTGTTCACCACAAAATAAAACTAATTGTTAAAAAATTATTTATTTTATATAAATATAATATTATCTATATATAAAAAAATTAAATATAACACTATATCATATTTTATATACAGGCATCTATCTACTATTTCCTTCCTATTTTTTAGTGTCTTTGAGAAAGTATAATCATAGAATACCCTGATCTCGAGGATTTTTCTAAATACATAGAGGCCCTCATTGAATCTATTTAAAAAATCCTTAATCTTTTCTTGGAAATATTCATTTAGTTTTTTCAAAGTACATTTCCTATTTCAACACTCCATTTAATAAAGATGGCATGACATCCATTTAGAAGTTCTTATCTCATTTTTATGCAATGATGTTATGAAATATTATAATGGTTTGAAGATAAGAAACCAATGTGAAGGAATCATAAATAAACAATTCCTTCAATACAAGAATTATATTTTCATACTAGTCATTACATGTTTCAATAAATCCTCTCTTCTTTATACAAATTCTAACTTAACCCCAACTATATTCTAATAACATTCTTGTTTACACCCCTGAGTACCAACTCAAAAGTATAATTATTTAAAATATTATCCAACTCATAAATAATTTTACAAACCCATTCTTGATTCACAATATCCCCTTCCACATGCCTTGGATTAATGTTTGAAAAAAATGAGGTATGTATTGTGATCCTCAATGTTCTCCTAGTTTGAATTCATTTTCCTTGACCTAAATTGATATTCTAAACCAACCCATTGATTATCAGCCGTTGATTAGTTAAAAAAGGTTTATAATCATTACTAAAATAGATGAATAATCATATTAAACTTGTGCTTCTTCTGAATTCACATCATTTTTAGAAACATAACTCTACTTTTCAAAAAAATATACTTCATAATTATCAATTCTATAACTTTTTTTTTGATGTATAACCTCATTATCTTCGTGTTCCATTACCTTAAAACTGTAATTATCCACAATCATCGTTATTTAATAATTAATAAATGATATCCTATGTAATTTGGAGGATTACCAAGGAATATACCTTCAATTAATCTTTTATTAAATATCCAAAATATTTTAACTTTCACCTTGATAATAAAACTGATTTTAAATACCATAATATATTGTAATCTATAGGTATTATTATAATACATCTCATACATATTTATAATTAATTTTTTCTAAAAAATAAATGATATATAATTTAAACCATTGTAATAATAACTAACATCTAAAAATTCAAAAAGTATCATGGTCCACCAATATGTTGTAGGTCATTTAAACTATGTTAATGATATTCATTTAAAAAAAAATTATATAGGATATATGGTGTACTATAATCATTATTATTTCCATGATATCCAAGATATGATATGTGAAGACCTAACCCACTAGGGTCAGAAATGAAACTACCCCAAGCCTGCTTTCAATAGGACAAGGGAAGGTGACTAATGCCGAGTAGGAATATCCCACACATGAGAGGCATTATCATTATGTAATTATACAAATTCACACATCTATTATCACATACATTACTGAAATGTAAAGCAACAAAATCAAATGAATGTATAGTTCCATGATCCCACAGTTAGAGTACAACATTAAAGTACTAAAAGTGATTAAAAGGGACAAATAAATCCCAACCAAAAACTGCATAGATTCCAACCTGCTCCAAGGGAATAAACTATGATCAAATAAAACCACGAGGAAAAAAACTTGGTCTTTCCAGCTCAGGATATGATTCTCAAGCTCGCTGTCCTCCTAGGACATTTCCAAAAGGTCCAACATCTATATAAGACACAACATTTGCGAGCAGAGCCCATATAGGGATGAGTATAACAATAATCATTATGAAATCCTGAAGACACTAAAAATAAATCATCAATAATAGTCATATCTTTTAAATGATATATAAATAAATGAATAAATTAAGAGAAAAAACTCATATATACTTAGGTAGGACACCATGCCTCCAGGCACCCATAACCAAACTACCAGCCCTAAGATTCTTCTCAAAGCCATGCTCGTTCTAGGAGAATCTACTTCACAAGCAATGCCATCACCATAGAAACTCACCAAAATGGACAAGATCATTGTACCCCATGCAATAAAGATCAATGGTCATATAATACCTTGATACTCATATAGGGGGTCACAACCAATACTACTGGGGGACACCGAGACCCTTATATGGATCCACCCACTACATAGGGGATCATATGACAATGATACAGGGAAACCTACCAATAAGACCAGTTATATATAGGATCGATACCCTCATCAAGGAGGTCATTCCAATTTCACAAAACCTACATAATGTATAACAATTATAGAGGACCACACTCCAGTCTCACAGAGGGACACCATGAACTCCATCTAAGCCTCATCCTATAGAGGGGATCACAATCTTGAGATGTGGACATAATGCCACACTATACCCTTAAGGGAATGTAATAAGGAAACACACTCAACCAATACTTGTCCATACTTACGAAATAAAGTTCTATAAACTTCCTCAAATAGGGTCTGTGGAATGTACATGGTATACATTATGTACCCTTCCAACCCTTGGTCTTATCATGTTGTTCTATATCAAACAACATGTAAATATCAATATACACAACATGTAGGAATAATAAACAGTGTGTACAGATCACTAGGAGCCTAGATCAAGACATCCTCTCATGCTGGTGTACCATTGTCCATGTTTATTTAATATAACATCCCACCCCTCCTCATTATCTTGATTCAGGACGGAATTACTAATTTTTCTTCAAGTGACATCCCTAAGGCGCCAAAGGCTCAAAATACATTCCAAAGGATTTAATATAATTGGGGGATTATTTTCACTTCGAGAAATAAAACAATCCAACCACACATTCCATAAGAAAAGAACACTTAATAATGCATGATAATGTTGTAAAGAAAGTTAAAGTAACACCATTGATATAAAATCCAAACTAACAAATATTTCCCTAATGAAATATTACCAATATTAAAGTATACAAAGGAAGACAAAATTGATAAAACTGAAAGGCTCCAAAGACATAACTCCATAGCTCCAACCATGCACCATGATCCAATTCCACAAATATCCTAAGTATCATAAATAACCATTAAATAAATATGATGCTTTACCTTTAACGGTATTGATACAAACCAACCCGGGTTGAGCCTGAACCGGTCACCCGATCCGATCTATGACAAGGCCCGAGAGGTGTTCCCGATCATCCCGGGCTGGCGACAAACACTTGGGAATTGATAGAATGACAATGTGAATGATTAATCCCAATATAAATAAATAAAAGTAGAGGAAATAATAAAGAGTATCTTAGAATAAATAATCCAAATAAAATGACTAATCATGAATTGAAGAAAAATAAATCTAACCGAACTCGATGACCGAACTAACTCCATGTGACCCCGTGGGTCACTCTATGACTCAATGATCAAACATTTCCTAAGGCTAATGCACCGAAGATAAATCCTTCACAAGGACTAAAAATATAGAAGAACTATAAGAGTGAATATTAAAAATCAATAGGCTAGAATGATATACTATTTCTCAATGCACTACCTTTAAAATTAAAGAAACACCAATTTCATGTTTGAACTACAAATTATGAAAGTATTTTTTTCTATATATTTTACACATAATCAAAGTACAACTCATTTAACCTTTTTATTTCAAAATCCAAGATCTTACCATATCTGTGGTACTAAAATTTTAATGGGGATAGTGGTGCCTATATTTCAATCTATAAAAAAGTTAAAAAAACACTTTTCTTGAAAACAAAATTTCTAAAAACCATATTAAAATCCACACACCTCTTTCCTTTAAAAACACTGCATAAGAAGGTACCATATCAATTAAACAATAGGGGAAACCAGAATAATTTTACAAGTATTTTTTTAACATCATTTTGAGTGAGTAAAGAAAACAGACATAGGAGAACCAAGAAGATCGAGAACAATCTAGATGACACTAATAACTACAACCCCATCTATAACACCATGACACATTCGATGAAATATAATGCTCTATACGCTCAACAACCCTTTCTCATGAAAGGATGAGGGGAAATACAATAGTAATGAACCCAAACATATTTTCCTACTATGGTCCACTGGTCGGTACCGTAACCTACCATTGCAGTACTCTTCTTAAACAATTCTCTCAATATTCCAACTTCCAAAGTCATAGGTATTAAAAAGGGGTGAGTCAATCAATGCCAGTCGAGCATCAAAACACATATTTATAATAATAATGCACAAACGTTCTCACCCCGAGTCTCCCCTAGGACCATTATCATGCCTTAAAACAAAATAATTATAAAGATATCCAACCGAAGAACCCTAACAATGGATCCCAAGAATTCCCAATAAGGACCTCCCACGCATTGCATGCAATCAAGTCATGAGGAACACCCAATAAGTGTTTTTAAAATAAACAATATTTACTACTCTCAAGAAATGACCAAACACACCCTTAGATATGCTCAAAAAAATTCTAACTCAAAATGTAAACACTTTTCAAAAGTAGTTTCAAACACACCATGTCTACTAAAAAAAATTTATAAAACTCTTCTTAATATACATTGATTACACACTCAAGACTAGATATTTTTTAATAAAAATTACAAAACATGATAAAACACAATAAACACTTTTTATAAAATCCCAGACACTTGGGAAACTATAAAAAGAACCCAAAACATTGTTCCTCGCACTACTGATACATTTTAAACCATAAAAGTTCATTTTACATTACACATTACTCCTAAAATCCAATCAGACCATTTATAAAGAACACAAGCCCTGAAATGTTTATTAAAATAAATTTCAATTAAACACTCAACAAATTATGAACATCAATTTTCATGACATAATTTTATTTTAATTTCTAAACATTGTTTTAAACTTTACAAACCATGTGTGTAAAACACCTAGGGTTCACAACTCGACAAAAAATACACCACATATCCGAAATCTTTTTTTTAAAATACAACGCACACTAGGAACACTAATTTTTATTTTTCTAACATCGCAAACAATTAAATAAATGTTTGAATAATTTATAAAACATAAAAAAGAGACAACGTGAGGTTCTACACCAAAACACATTAAATTTTACATAAAAATACTACTTTAAAATTTATTTCACAAGAAGATCATAAGAGACATGATTTTAAAACATCACTCACAAACTAAATAAATTAGTCACAGGTTGTTCAACAATAATTAACACATATATAGAATGAAAACAATAATAAATAGGTGATGATTAAATTATAATGTCATGCTCATTGAAAAAACTTCCCCGAAACTCAAGTGTGATGAAAACACAAACCCGACACTACCTCTTAAGGGTTTTAAAAATCATAAACTTAACAAAATAAGAATTCAACAATTAAAAACCATACAATAAATAAAAGAACAATGATTAAAGAAGGGGATGATACCAAGGGGGTGAAACACACTAGAAGGAGGAGGCACCTTGGATGGAGGTTGCAGTACCGGCTGGACTAGTCCGAAAAGGGAATGACACTGACCAAGAGAGGGGTGGCCGCTAGCTATGGGGATCGCCAGAAAAAAATTAAAACACAACAGCAGGGGGGAGGAATTGTCATGTTGGGAGGAGTAGGAGGCTGGGGTTCGGTCGGCCGGAGCCCGAGCAGTAAGAGGAGGATGCGATGGAATTACATAGCTGGGGAGGTAACGCGACTACAAATGGAGGAGAAGGAGGCCGAGGAGGCCAAGGGTAGCAATGGGAAGGGGGACGGGTGGCTGGTCGCAGGTGGCCGCGATGGGAGGGCGGAGGATGACAATAGCTGGCCTGCTCATGCGCTGTAAGGGGAAGGCACCAGGTGTGTTGGGAGAGGTTAGATCGATGGGGGGTTGGTAGCTGTAGAGGATGAGGTGATGTCTTGGGGGGATTCTCGTGCCACACACCCATGGAGGGGGCTTCTAATTAGAGATAGTAAGGGTTTGAACTGGAAACACTGAAAAACGATAAAACAAATATTAAAAAACTAATTAGATATATTAGAAAAATAACAATAATAATAGGAATAATAATAATAATAATAATAATGTTAAGAATTTTAGTTTTCATATAAAATAAAAATATTAAAATTCATAATAATAAATGATAGTCAACATTATTTTAATTACCAAATCTGCTCTTTTTGATTTTTCCAATATGGATGAGATGTGCATTTGTCTGGGTGAAGCTGCACGGTGTCACACTTCGCCCGTGCGCCCAATGATGTTGAACCTAAAATGCGTATTTTTTAACATAAACCCAAAAATTTCATCAGGGACTCATCCCAAACCCCCAAAAAATAACTTAAGGCCAAATAAATAATATAACAAAATAATCACATTGTTTGGGGTGTGAAAATTGTCCCCACTATAACGGTTTCCACCCCTAGAAATCCACAACAAAATCTAGCCGATTAATCAACACCTAAGGATTCCAAAAACGCACAATCCAACCTCTTAGTCCAAGGAAATTCCATATACCACTTATGGGAATCAAACTCATTGCCCAAAACAGATCACTAGTATAGGGGAGGCCTAAATAGACTCCCCACTATAAGAATTCAACTAGCATCTGATAACGTCTTAAGATAAAACTCATAGAGACCTGTGGTGGGTCTCCCCACCATTAAGAACCAACCTATACATGACCAAATAGAAATAAAACGTTGACCTGAACCGGGCCTTACTCATGCTAGAAATAACACAACAATAGCACTTAAACCATCAACTCCATTTTTGCCTAAGGACGAAGCTAAACCAAGACCTCACCCAATTTACATGGGTGGTCCATGGCAAGACACTAATCAGAAACTCACATCCAAAAATGCACAATTACAAAAATTTGGTGAGGGATAAGTACATCAATCTCTTTGCGATAAGAGGAAATTTACAATGAAAAAGAAACCATAACAAAAAAACTAAAAAATGTCTCACCTAATGATAGAGGAACTATAGGGACCCAACCATAAAACATTTTATAATCATAAATTAAATGAATAATTCACATTGAGGATATTTTCAGGTTTAGAGTTTTAGATAATTAGGACAGAACTATTACATCTCAAAAGATTATAAAGTAGACACTTCAACTCAGTTTCCGTTTTTTTATAAAATAAAAACACTTAAAAAAAGAAACATGACTAGTTCCACGTTTTAGACAACATGTCTTTCCTTGATCCCATCCTAGACCCTGTTCATCTTTATGTCTGATGGAAAACATTTCAAAAACACGGTATGCTCAATAAAATCACAGTAAGGTTTATAACATAATGAAAGGAAACATTAACCCATCAATAAATACAAATCAATGAAACCGTAATTTTCAATCATACCTTTTGAAATCATATTATTTATGAATAACACATAGTAATCACAAATCATTAAGATAACTTAAGGCATATATAACATACTTACATTGTATCTATCATAGCTACATAGGGAGTCAAATTTTAATACACATCACATTATATTCCCTAAATCTCTTAGGAGAAACATTAACGTTAACCTTTTTCATGTTACCCAATGAATTAGAGAGCTATCTCGGGCTCACCTGCCCTAGGTTTATCACGAAACCACTCATATACATAACAATGGCCAGGAACCATAACATAATCATAACACATACGTTAAGAATAAATGAAATATAACATTCCCATATTGCAATAACAATATAAAATTATAAGACATTGAAATAATAAATCCATTCTAAAACCATTTTCAATACCAAAATATGTCGAAAGATTATATGGTATTTATTTTTATTTTAAAAACATTATGGCTTTTTATAGAAGCCATAGATCAAATAATACTCCCAATGACGGAAAAGGTCGTTGTAATCCCTTACGTGAAAAAAGAATCATTCATTTTTGTCATTCAATAAGATGCTTCTTAGAGAAAAGATTCCCTTTGAATGAAATGAAAATTCAAGATGGGTTTATGCACCATATAAAATAAACTCGTGTGTTAATCAAAAGACTCCTCAAGGAAATGATATTGAGACGAAGTCCCGTACAAAGATGGTATCCTAAGATTAAGGATAAATCAATTACATAATTATGTGTGAAAAATATAACAACACCCAATATATGTGGTTATTAAGTGTAAAACAATCAGAGGTCATCCACAAATATTCCTAGAATGACATAATCAAGAAGTAGAGGTTTAACCCAAATAATTGAAATTGTCTTATGAAGTTCCCTTACAGAAATTTAACAGCCTAAAGACGTCACTTTAAAATTCCGAAAATGAGTTGATGAGAGATAAAAAGGGTATCTCATCACGGGGACATAAAATTTACTAAAATAATTATTTATAAGGATATATCATAACATAAGAAGATGTAAATTAATAGACATAACAAAAATAAGTCTTTTAAAAAGAGGAAGGTGAATGGTTCCCTTACCGATTTGGGTAACTTTCAAAACGTACACCCCATGAAAGAAGGATCATTCAATGAAGATGTAAATAACCATAAATTAAAGTATATTACACAAATAATACAATCATGGGAAGTACATACACCACACAAAAAAAATAGAGACAAATGTAGAATGAATCTCACGGAAATAAAAGTGAGGTAAAAACCCCTTAACTCATTGTAATCCATTGAGTCGAATGGAAAAAGGATAATAAACACCAAATGAATCACATAATAACATGTATATAAATAGAATCACGATAATTTATATGAAATGGTAGTACACAATACACCACATTCAACAAATAATCGGCGAACAGTTGAAATCTCATAGAATTAAAAGTGAGATAAAAAATCTCGTACCTCAAGTCTGACTTGTTCTCGTTTATTCTTTATATTCCTAAATAATAAACATAGGTCAATTTATAATTTCTTAAGTAATTACTTTAATTTTTATTATTCAATTCATATAACATCTTATCATTTTATAATAATTAGTTATTTATTTGAGTTCATATCATACGTTTTGTCGATGTTCTGTAAATGAGTCAAAAATGAACTTGTTTGAAAATAATTGCCCATGTAGTTATAAGTAAATCATCTCCAGAATGGTGTTAATGATTTAAATATCATATATAACCAGTATATATGTATTTAATAATATTATATAATGTTTTGGTATAATAAATGAAATGTACAAATTATAGAAACGGTAGGCTGTACGTACACATGAACACTACTTTCATTTTTTGTCATATTAATGGACATTAAAACAAAATGCGACATAGATATATTATAATTCAAGTATAATATATATATATATAATATAGGTAACATAAGTTCATTAATTAAATTATTTATAAATTCCATGTTTGGCATGAACGATCCACAACACTTGAGGGGGCAGTTGTCCACACTTCCTCATATGAAATTATCGCATTTGCACAACATGAAAAGAATAAAGGTATGTTTTAAATATAAAATACAGAAGCATAGAGAGGACATAAATAAAATATATATTCATATATGAATATAGTTCTATCATAATGGCCACCATGAGAGGTGTTAAAATAATATTAAACAATCATTGTATCGTGAGGCAGTAATTCGCCACCCACAGAATCAATATGTTCTTGAAACATTAGATAGAGGTGTGTGTAAGTGTAGTTGTAATATTTATCATAAAAATATCCTAGTATATTTATGATAATGGTTTTATTATGAGATCAAATAATAATAATATAGTGGTTAGTGAAGAAGGAAAATAAAAGAAAGAAACTCGAGAGAAGACATTACCTCTAAATCGCGTAACTCTTTTTGATTTGAACCAAATGATTCCATGGAAAGAATTCTTCCAAAAATGAGGCTTCTATGAGTAATAGAGAGATGTGGAGAGATAATATGAGCTGATTTTGGACTATCCAAGGGATTGAGTTGTGTGGGTAAGGGGGTTTAGGTGGGGGCCTTTTATAAGAGGGAGGAGGGTCCCTTTTGGAAAGTCTTGAAATGTTTCTTTATAATAACATGATTTTAGGATTTTAAAGGTCCCACAATGATATAAATTGAGGATAAATTGATAAGGTTTTGAAATCCATGAATCCAATAGGTTTTTGTCAAGTTTATTTCATAGATTTTACCTTATCTTTTCATTTTTTTAAAATCATTAATTAATGAGATAATCACTACATCATCATAGTGTCATAAATAAATTTATTTATTTAATGTCTAAAAATTATAAAAATATACAATGACATAGGAAATATTTTTATATTACTAATGAATATTTATAGTCAAAAAGATAATTTATATAAATCCATGAATTTTTTTCCTAAAACAATACATTTTTTTGACATTTTTATTTTTAATTTAAATAAAATGTTATTAATGTCATTATCATACCCAAGTTGCTCCATAGGGCCCCCAAATTGACCCATGGATTGTCTTGGTCATCCATGAATCATCCAATAAGGTTAGTAAATGTGTAAAAGTATTTTTATGTTTTTATTATATTATATTTAACTTAAATTACCCTAATTACCATTAATCGCGGTTAATAAAACTCAAAAGTTACTATTAACCAAAAATTATTTTCATCCCATTGAACCACATTATACATAATAATGACAACCATGTATGTCTGATTTTTTAAATTAAATTCACGGAAGTGGTAAAATATTATTTAAACAAAAAAATCCGTTATTAACTACTTCTTAGTGGATTCACTATTCATCAAAAAATTGATGTTTTTCAGACAAATAAAAAAAATTCACCCTAAGCTATATTTGATATTCTAAATTTAAATATGATGTACATTATACCTAATTCAAAACATTGAATTTTCATTAATTAATTTTATAATTAATTCCTGCTATCAAAACAAATAGCATGTTTTTAAGAAACAATATCTATCAAAAGATTGACACTTGTTTATATCCAATTTCAAAGTGAAATTAATTCCAATGACCACCATTGGATTAAATGGTAAAAATATATTTCAATTAAAAATTAAATCCAATTAAAATGATAACCTTACATTATAAATAAATTAAATTAAAAGGAGGTTTTTGAATTAAAATACAACATTATTCACTTTTCATTAAAAATTGAACTTTGTCGAAAAAATAACATAAATTTACACAAAGTAAAATTTTATGTCCCGATTCTAAAGAATTATTTTATTTTTTCAAATAAAACATATAAAAGTGACAAAAAGTATATATAAAAAGGGTTCCCCATCAAATGGTGGTTAATCGGCCTTTTAAATAATATTAGAAAATTTATGCTTAAAATTGGATTCTTTTGAATTTTAAGCCTCTATCATTTATTGGGTAATTGATAAAACATTTAACAATCATATATAATCCTTTTGTAGTTAGTTTTATTCATTACCTCCATTACAACGTCATGGCATTAACTACCATTTAAACTAATATTATTATATTATTAGTGTACAACGTAAGATTTCAAAGAAACTCATTGTTGTGTATTGGGTATTCCATCAAACATATCATCCCCTTTAAAGTAACATTAATATTTTATTCACAAATATTAATAAATATGAAAATGTAATATTCTTTATTTACCAGGGATGTTACAGGCACAACCTTATACAAGCTTCATAAAATACCCCTAGTATTCCTTACTATGTGTCAGATTCACTCTGAGGACTTTTAGCTGGATATCTAATGGATGAAGCATCTTCTACCTCATAGTCAGGGTATGATAGTCCGAATAAGAAAAATAAACCTTTTGATTTGATAAATGAAAGGACAAAATTTAGAAATGAAAACCATGCTGGCATTGATATCCGAAGGTCATCAAAAGGCCCATGACATTCCCATACATTTCAAAACCCAAAACAACATAAGTACAAATAAAACGATAAGAGATCGCTTAAATTGGAAGGAATCCTGCAAAAGAAACTTTAAACAAATAACCTACATAACATCACTTCTAAGAACATCTTCTACGACGCTTTCTAGCAACGCCTAGACAGAATCACCGTATGTGGCCCAAACATCCACAAGATTGATAGGGATTAGGAGTAATTGGAAATAACGACCTATTGTGACCTAGAATTCCCCACTAATAACACACAAGGATATCTTTATATGACGAGGTTGTTGAATGTTTCCTAGGAATTTTGATTCCAGGACCTGCTCCATCAACATTCAATCACATACACATATCGTTTCCAAAATCTTCACCACTACTCATAAGGATTGAAGGAGGGTGGACTACTTCAAGCACTCATACCATCATGACTTCGACATGAAATGATTTTATCTCCTCATCATCAAATGAAGTTAGGTTGGATTATGAAACCTTCGACTATAGATTAGGATGCAAAATAAACTCGAAACACCAAGCCTTCATGGAGTCATATGTGGCATACCCTGAATTATAAGGGACTATCTCCATAAAGCAATGTAAATACTCTAACATTGATCTATGACCTTACTAAAAACAACACATCTCTATCCCCTTTCTCACCATGTATTTCTCAAAAAAAAATACTGATGAATGAACAAACAATTAAACAACACCCAAGTAAGCACTTGACAAGGCTTCATCTGTGATACCGAATTCCACCACATCCACGGTGATCATTCAAGCATGAACGTTGAAAACTTGATCTTCAACAAATCGGTAAAATCAATGAGGTTAAAGTCCCTTTCAATTTTCCGCATCCACTCCTCCGCTACAGAAGGGTCTACTTGACTATAAAAGAGAAGTGGATCTAGCTTCCAAAACTCAAGAATAAAATCATTAGGTTGATCAACCACACTAAGATCACCCATAAAAGATTCTAGGGGATTATTGTTGGACAATAATATTCAAGAACCCAGTCTAGGCCAACTCAATAACAAAATCCCCAAGATCAAACATCGAATAGGTGAAAAGATCTAAACAAAATAAAACAAGCTATCCTAATATCAAAACATCCCTTTTTAAAAACAACTTTTATTTAAAATAATTTTGGTGGGTCAAACACTCACCATTGGTATTATTTAGAGTTTAACTCACATGCTTGATTTTGTACCACCCTGGGCATCCATCCACGATACCAGACATCCGTTCATATTACAACATACCACTATTCATGTGATCAGCCGTAGGAACACCAATTTCAAAACAAAACAACTTCATTCTCCAAACAAACAAATCATTAATCCAATTTCCTTTAAAAAAATCCACAAATTGAACATGTCATTTCAAACAACCATTTTTACAAAACCAATTTATCTGATTCAAACATCTTTTAGAATTCAAATTAGACCGAAAACAACTCAAAAGAGAACTAGTAATGGTGGGTGACTTTGTCATATGGTTGGAGGCCATATTCCAAACACATCAATGACACAGACAACCTTTTAAGTCTATGCCCCTAGCTTCACATGGCTTTCTAGGCTGTGTGGGCTCACAAGGACTATTAGCCTAAATACCCTTTGTGTATCCTAATAACAAAAAAGTACCTAAAAACCAGAAAACATCACAAAACTGTAATTACCATGTAAAATCGAGGATCGTATTGAGTAAGATTTCATGATGCTCTTGTCGAACCTACCCCTCGAGTCTCGACCATCATACACCATTTACCTTAACATCCCCTAATTGAAAAGGGTGTTCTGAAAAGAAAGTTCCTCTATGAGATAACCTACTCAGATACCATTTTTCATGAACCAACTCGGGTTAACCCTGAACCAGTCACTCGATCCGATCCATGACATGGCCTGAGAGGTGTTACCGATCCTCCCGGGCTGATGATAAGCATCCAAGAAATTACCGAGTGATGAAGAAAACTATTTTAGGAAATATAAATAAATAAAATCATAGAAATTAATAAATATAAGCTCAGAATAAATAAATAAAACAAAATAACTAAACTAAAACTGATTAAAAATTAAACTAACCAAATTCAATGACCGAAATAACTCCATGTGACCCCGTGGGTCACTCACTGACTCAACGTTCAAATGTCCCCCAAGGATAACTCACCCATTATGAATCCTATACAATTATGAAAAAAATAACTATATGCATGAGTTTAAAAACTCATCATGCTAGCCTGATATATTATTTCACAATGCACTACCTTTAAAATTAATGAAACTCTAGTTTCATGTTTGAACTACCATTTATAAAATAATTTTTTCCTATATATTTTACCCAAAACAAAAGTAAAACTCATTTCCCTTTTTTATTTCCCAAACCAAGAGCCCGCCATAGGTGAGGTAGTAACATTTTCATGGGGGGAGTGGTTTCTATATTTCAATCTGCACAAAAGATAAAAAATTCTTTTCATGAAAACAAATTTTCCCGAAACCTAATTAAAATCAACACAACACTTTCCCATAAAAACACTTCATAAAAAGGTACCACAATATTTACGAAAAGGGGGCAACCAAAACTATCATAAAAGTATTTTTTTACATCACTGTGATTGAATAAATAAATCAACCATAGGTGAACCTGAGTGAACGAGAACAATCCAGATGACACTAATAATTGTGACCCCATATATAGTAACATTCCACATACGATGAAGTATAACTCTTCATGTGCTCGAACTCTATTTCCCATGACAATATGATGAAAAATATCATTGAAATGAACTCAAAAATATCCTCTTACTATGGGCCACTAGTTGTTTTATAACCTACTAGTGCAGTACTCATATCAGAAAATTCTCTCAATATTCCAGGTTCCAATGTCGTAGGTATTAAAAAGGGGTGAGTCATTCAATGACAACCAAACATCAAATAACATATATATAATAATAATGAAAAATATGACTCGCCCCGAGTCTCCCCTAGGACCATAATCATGCATTAAAAAAAACAATTATAAAGGGTTCCAACCGAAGAACACTATCAATGGATTCCAGGAATCCCCAACAAGGACCTCCCACCCATTTCATGCAAATCGAGGCATGAGAAACACCCAAAAATGGTTTTCAAAATAAAAGATTTTCACAAATTTCACGAAATGGCCAAACTAGCCCTTAGACATTCTAAAAAAAAGCCTTACCTCAAAATGAAAACCCTTTTCAAAAGTGGTGTCAGGAACACCATTTCCACTAAAAACATTGATAAAACTCTTCTTAATATACTCACATTACACACTCAAGACCCAACCGTTTTTAATAAAAATTACAACACATGATAAAACACAATACAATCTTTTTATAAAAGCCAAGACTCTTGGTAAACCACCCAAATAACCCAAAACAATGTTTCACATGCTGATAATACATTTCTAAACCCCAAAAATTTATTTTACATCACACTTTAATCCAAACAGTGAATCAGACATCGTATAAAGAACACAGGGTATGTAATGTATAGTAAAATAAATTTCAATTTAACACTCAACAAATTATGAACATAAATTTTCATGCGATAATTTTATTTAAATTTATAAATCCTGTTTTAAAAATGATTAACCATGTGTGTAAAACACCTGGGGTTCAAAACACGACAAAAATACACTAGACGTTTAAAATATATTTTAAAATATAAAACACTCCAGGAACAATAATTATCATGTTTATCATTACCCAAACCATTTAATAAATGTTTGAATAATTTATAAAACTATATAAAGGTACACAATGAGGTCCTACACCAAAACACATTAAATTTTGCACAAAAATATTACTTTTAAATTTATTTCACAACAAGACCATATCAAACAAGATTTTAAAACATCATTCATATACCAAATAAATTAGCCACAAGTTTCACAACAATAATTAACACATATATAAGATGAAAACAGTAATAAATTGGTGAAAATTACGTTATAAATTCAACCCCATTGATAAACGTACCACAAAACCGAAGTGTGATGACAACACAAACTCGACACTGCCTCCGAGGGTTTCAAAAATCTTAACCCAACCAAACCAATATTTCAATAATTAAAACCCACAAACTAACTAAAAGAAAAACGAAAAAAGAATTGGATTATAGAAAGGGGGTGAAACACACCATAAAGAGGCAGTGCACTACCAGGAGGTCACGATACCAAATGGACTCACTAGAATCGGGGACAACACCGTGCAAGATAGAGGTAGTTGATGGCTATAGGGATCCCTGAGAAAATTAAAAACATAAAAGAAGGGGGGGGGAGGTGTCGTCGATTTCGGAGGACCAGGAGGCCAAGGGTTGGTCGACCGGAGGCTAAGTAGGAGGAAGAGTGTAGAGACCAAAATCATGACATAAAGGACAATACATTACTTTTGCGTATTACTTAATACATAAAAAAAACCAAAACTCAAGGACAGTCATAGTTTAGTGTCTTTGGAAACTCAGAACGTAATCTTCTAATCTTGGTGAAAGATCTTCAACATCTCCCATAAATATCATACCTTTTGTTTTCTTACCTAAAAACATTCCTTAAATCCTGGGGAAAAAAACATATAAAGGGTGAGCTCAAATGCTCGGTAAGGGTAAGCATAGAGAACATAAAACAATCCACAAACATTTGAATGCAAAAACTTGAAAATAAAATCTAAACATCAAAATCTTGAGCAAAGACATAAATCATGGAAGTACATAAGGAATATATCATAACGGAACATTAATCATGATAAACTAAAAATGAGAATAAAACATTTAATTGTAGAATCCATTAAGCACAAGGTATTATTTCCATAGTAGCCATGGCATTGCTGCCAAAACCATCTTAGTGGACAAAGTCCATTCTGAATCGAGTTCACTCCTCTTTCCAGCCCTATAACACTGAACCAGATTAACGTACCATTCAAGCCATGTCTATCTCATGAGATATAAATCTTTACCCAATGAATCGGAGGGAGATATAGGTCCCACCCATCTCATAATGAAATCATTCTTACTTGTTCCACAAAATAAACATAAAATAGTCATCATAACCCAAAGAATAAAATGGGTTTCATAAAAATGATTCCATCATCACATAATACATATAAAACAATTGGATATTTCATGATAAGAAAAGTGAATCCATGTAAATCATAGAAGAATTATACTTGAAACATACACATATAAAATAATTTCATCTTATATGGAAAATGGTTTTGATAAAACACTTGAAATAAATTCTTGAGGAAAATATCCTTTCTCCTTAAAAATCATTTGATTTTCACAAAATGCAAAAAAAATCTAAAAGAAAGGGATTTTATTGAAAATAAACATGAAACCTGGTTGAAGAAGCTTCTTGAAAATTAGGTGATATGAAATCGTAAAAATCTGTTCACGCCGTATAAGTTAAAAATAACATTCTCTTCGCACTTTTGTCGGAAAAGTCAAAAAGTACCTCGTAACATAATCAAAATAAAGTTTCCTTACATACCATGTAGTAAAAAAATGGGTAAAAAAAGATTAAACATACATAAAAACACTTTTAGAAAACATGTACAAGGATGATAACAATAACCCCAGTAAATATTTACGTATAAGTAATCTCAGATAAAAATGAGATTTGAAAAATTATCCCTTACCATATGTCTGATATTCTTCGTATGTATCTGAAACTCATGTATAATGATTTAAATAATGTAATTGAATTATTAATTAATCATATTAATTGTTATTATATCATATATGTTTCACTTAGGTATTTATATTACTCGTTCATTTGTCAATTCCATGTTAATGTAGTGTTTTGGGTAAAATTGGTTCATTTATAGTAGGTGTTCGGACTTGTTGTTCTGGATATTATTATTACTTATATCATGATTTACATACTTCCAGAATGTAAAAAATTATCTATATATCATATATATTCAGTATATATTTATATATATAATCGATAGATAAATGAAATGAAACACACCGTTCATGGAGACGGTAGGTTGTACGTACGCATGAACGTTGTTTTCCTTTGTTTATTAACTTGAATGGAAGTAAGTTGATGAAATATATATATATATGTATACATAAATCCAGTAGCATCATTATTTCATATAATTCATTATTATTTATTATATATACATTATAATCATTCGTGAATGGTTAATCATGGAAAAAAAATCTCATCGCATTCGTGGAGACGGTAGTCCGTACGTACGCACGAGCGATGATATCATTCCCATGATCATGGAATTGTATTGAAGTGTATTTATAATATTACATAATCAATATCACTTTAAAATAACCATATATACTTATTTATTTACACCACTATACCCATCCATGTAAGGTGGTGGTGGAAAAACTGATTACACCACAACGTGGAGACAGTATTCCGTACGTACGCACGCGTGGTGATTTTGTTTTCCATAGGATGGATAGAAGATCAAATAGGGTTGTTTCATATTCATAATAACATATCATCATATTAGTGATACTGATGTTATTACTTTATAATGAAACATATAAATAAGAAGATGTTGAATAAGAATGAAATTGGAAAGGATCGGTAATGGATATTACCTATTATTTGATATGCCTCTTCTTAACCTTCTCTTTGGACACTAGGGTTGGTATTTTAAGAATACCAGGACCTCTAGGATGTTTCTAGGGAAGTTTAGAAGATAAATTGGTAGGGTTTTTACGAGCATGAAGGTTCAAAGTGGTGTGAGGAAGAGGGGGAGGTGGTTCCCTTTTATAAGGGTGGAGAGGGGCACCTTTGGAAAAACTCAAAATATTATTTTATTATAATTTCATATTCGGATTTTAATAGCTCAAAATTGATTTATTTTGAAACTAAGGTAGATATGGGTAGAAATACTCTCATCTATTATAATTTGAACAAGTTTAGGTTACTATTTTAACCATATCAATTAGATTTAACTCTAAGTTAAATAATTTAACTTTTACCGTGTCTTCGCTTTTTCTTACAGTATATAGTTAATAAACTAACTATAACAAGACAAAATAACCCCATGTGGTTCATTATTAATATATATATCTTTATATAAGTCATTTTCCCGAACCTTAGATTTTTAGGAATAAAATAACAATTATTAATATAATATTTGTTTTAAAAACTATTTTAGTTCTACTTTGACACTATTTGCTAATTGATTTTTGTGAAAATCATTACAACCTGATTAGTTCAAAAAAATTTAATTAAATAAATAATAACATGTCATATTAATCTATAAAAATAGTGTAATTTATTAAAATTCTCAAATTACATTTATTTGGGTATTTATAATATCAATTATGTTAATATTTCTTTAAAAAGGTAATTATTGCATCATCATTGTGTCATATATAAATTAAATTATTTAAAGTACAGAAATTATAAATAAAATACCATTATGTAGGAAATATATTTATCCTTCTAATGAATATTTATAGTCGAATTTATCTTATTTATAACTCTATATTAAAAATGATTTAGTTATTAAACATTGATTTTAACAATTTTAACTCTTTTTAAATAAAAGAATAATAAGTGTACTAATCTTATCCAAGTGGACCTAAAGGGTCATATGTTATTCCCAAGTTTGTTTTTGGTCGATTTTAACTTATCCAATAGAATTATAAAATGTGTTAGGGTAATAGTAATATCATTTTTACCCTTAATTACCCTATTTACTTTTAACCGTGGTAAATAAAAGTAAAAAAGTTATTATTCAACAAAAATTATTTTTATCTCACTGAACCACATTTTACTTATTAACATCAACCATGTCTCTCAGATTTTTCAAATTCCATTCATAAAAGTAGAAAAATTATGTTTTATGTACATTTTCAAATTCTCTTAGGAGGTAGGTAAACGACGGTGAAAACTTCAATAAAATTTTTATATATCTAAAATTATTATAAAATCACTCCAATGAATTACATTGAAATTATATTGGTATTATGTATCAATTTTTACCTAAAATAAATTTAAATAAAATAAATAATAAATTATATAAAAGTTCGGTTTTTGAATAGTAACTTAGTGTTTTCACTATTCATCAAATATTGAATGTTTTCAAAAAAATACGAAAATTTCACCCTATAATAATTTCGATATTCCGAATCAAAAAATAAAGTCCATTTTGATATATAAAATTTACAAAATTTCAAGAAGTGGGTATTACTATTCATAAAGTCTAGTTTTAATAATATTTTAATAATATCTCGTTTAGTGAAACTCGGTATTGCGTACTACACACGCTATCGTGGAAGGTCTTGATTGCGGGTAATGCAAGCCAAGTCAGGGCTGCGTGTAGTGAAAGCTCTGTTTGGTGTTGCGTATAACATAATCAAAACATATATCATTTATATATTAGACAAAATCTATACATATTGTGGCGTAGAATAATTTCCACAAAACGAACATGAAATTGTGTGTAACACTAGCCAAGAATAGTGTTGCATATACTGCAACCTAATACGGTGTTGTGTATAGTACAAGCTAATATTGGTGTAGCGTACAACACAAGACATCAAAGTAATTAAAAATGATATTTCTCATAATATCTCGGGATGTTACATTCTACTCCTCTTAAAATGAATTTTGGCCTCGAAATTCGTCAGGGTTGTAAATGGTTTACTATTTGAATGTTTCTTTCATAGAAACCCACATCGTAAAAAGGAATACTAATACTTATCTTTAAAAACTAAAGTTTGAAACGTAATGGTTACCCAAATTAACTAATCATTGGGTTTCTAAGTAGGAGAACATAATTGAAAATATGGATATGGAAGAGAAATCTAACTGTCATGTTCTGATGGAGAGTGGTAGAGAACATGGTTATGAAAAATCCAACAATCACAAAGCCATAAATTTTTGATGATCTAGGGTACCGTCTGATTCATCGGATATAAGGGCACTACAAAAACATTTTTTTTCAAGACCATTTCCCTAATGTTGATGAATTTGAATTAGAAGAAATAATTACTTTATTTTGGTAAAATCTTACCGTTTTTCATGCCTTGAACAATTTCCACTTCATCTGGCGATGTTTCAGCAGATCATGCGATAGAATGATAGGTCATTACATCTATCTCAAACATATGTTAGAAAATTTTATATACATAAGTCCATATATGATTAGATTAATTATATATGGTTCTAAAATGGAATTATACTTCATCTATCATCCTGCATAATAAAATAAAACTATTTTCAACTAACCAGGGACTTCATGTAGGCAAGTGGTAGGAAATAAAGGCATGTCGCACATCGGTTGTGGGTTCGATTCCCACATCCTTTTCCGACGCAATGGGTTGTCGCCCATTCTACAGGTTGTCCTTTTTCTAAAACTACATTATTATAACTTTCAATCAGTAATATCGAAAAAAATTTAGCGTTAAACAATACTAACTTATGTCCAAAATAATCCATTCTAATCTTTAGGCATATCCAAAATACAACTATCCAATCTCATATTATAGTGAAAAAAATTACAAGAGAGTTCATATAAAAAGCATGTTAATACAATCTTTGATCCCCATATATCATAAGATATGGCTTGTTGGTCACATTCCAAACATTCTAAGGCCTTAATCATGTATTCTCTTGAATAATGAATACCCATTGAACCTTAGGGAAAACATGAATGCAGTTAAAAGTTAACACTTTCCACATACCAAAATCATCAAAATTATATATAATCAAACCATGATATCACATAGTCCTTATATCAATCATGAGCTCATGAAGACTATCAAACATCTCATTATCTCCTTATCCCTTCCTTATGCACATATCATCTACATTCCAAAAAAAATATCTGAATAACCTTTCATTGTTACCGGTACCATTCAACATATAATTTCAAATACATTATAAAAAACAATAGTGTAACAATCCTTAGATGTGTCTTTATTCCATAGTACCATTACTATACAACATAACTCTTGATGAACATAAATCATTCCACTTCCTTCTTAAACCAATTACTGAGATTTGTAATTTTGTTCATCTCATATATCATTTGTAGTCTCTTTATCATCATCAACATAAATACTACCCATATAAACATGCTGATTCTCTTCATGAGACTTTCCCTTAGGGCATTGGTTTGAATAATTCCCATACATCTCGCATTGAAAACATTTAATCATTGCTGATGTCGTAGCAATACCATTATCCGTGTTCATGGTGTTAACTGAACCTTTTCCTTTTCACTTACTAGATTTATGTCCTTCATTTCCACACCCAAATCATCTTCTAGTTCCTTTGAAACAATATACCTGATTCCTCTTCCCACATGATTTACATTAGTGAAATTGAACTTTCTTTCCTCTATGACCATCATAAAAATCCGTCTTTCTGTTACTAGCTGATCAGGAAACATACCAATGTTGAGATTATTGATCTTATTATGATAATGCAGATTAGGCATAATAACTATGTTTCGCCTTCCAAATCCCATCTCATTTTCTTGATCATGAAGAATATCATTCCATTTTCCATCATATTATCCATTATCGGGAATCTTCATATTTCCAACCATTTTCTAAAACCCAAAAATAATGGTGTGAGAGGAAAAATTTATTCTAGGTGAAACAACACAATAAAGGGGGATTACCTTCCATATCTAACATATTAGGTTAAATTCTAAGATCATTACCATAATTCTTGGACTATAACCTATACTTATACATAACCTTAGGGACATCCCTAGACATACCATAGAAATATCTCTAGGGATCTCATTAAAGTTTTTGCATCCTAGTTTCCAAAGGATAACTAAAACTTTCCTCTGAAACCAAATGTAGAGACCCAAGCCTTGACATACATGGACAATACATTACATTTGCAGAATACTTAATACATAACAAAAACAAAAACTCAAGGACCGTAATAGTTTAGTGTCTTTGGAATCTCCAAACATAATATTCTAATCATGGTCAAAGATCTTCAACATCTCTTATAAAGATCTTCCCCGTTTGTTTTCTTACCTAAAAAATTTATTTAAATCCGGGGGAAAAGAAAAAATATAAAGGGTGAGATAAAATTCTCATTAAGGGTAAGCGTAGAGAACATAAAACAATCCATTTACATTTGAATGCAAAAAGGTGAACATAAAATTTAAACATCAAAATCTTAAGAAAAGACATAAATCATGGAAGTACATAAGGCATAGATCATAAAAGAACATTAATCATGATAAACTAGAAATGGGAATAAAACATGTAATTGTGGAATCCATTAATCACAAGTTATGATTTCTATATTATCCAAGGTATTGCTGCCAAGACCATCGTAGTGGACAAAGTCCCATTCTTAATCGAGTTCACTCCTCGTTCCAGTCTTGTAACACTGAACCAGATTAACATACCATTCCAGCCATGTTAATCTCATGAGATATAAATCTTTACCCAATTCATTGGAGGGAGATATAGTTCCCTGCCATATAATAATGAAATCATTCTTACTTATGCCACAAAATGAACTTAAAACATTCATCATAACCCAAAGAATAAAATGGGTTTCATAAAAATCATCCCATCATCAAATAATCCAAGTAAAAAAATAGATATTTCATCATAAGAAAATTAAAACAATGTAAATCAAAGAGAAGTTATACTTGAAACATACACATATGATATAATGTCATCATAGATGGAAAATTCTTTTGATAAAACACTTGAAATATATTCTTTAGGAGATTATACTTTCTCTTTAAAAATCATTTTCTTTTCACAAAATGCCACACAGTTTAAAAGAAAGGTATTTTATTGAAAATATCCCTGAAAACGTGTATAGTATGCTTCCTGAAAATTATGCAATATGAAACCGTAAAAATCCTTTCACGCCGTATAAGTTAAAAATAACATCATCCTCGTACTTTTGTCAGAAAAGTAAAAAAGTAACTCGTAACGTAAACAAAAGAAAGATTCATTACATACCATGTAGTAAAAGACAAAATGGGTAAAAAGGAAATTAATCATACATAAAATCACTTTTAGAAAACATGAACTTTGATGATAACAATAACCCCAGCAAATACTTAAGTATAAGCAATCTCGAATAAAAATGAGATTTGTAAAATTATCCCTTACCTTATGTCTGATATGCTTCGTATGTATGCAAAACTCCTGTAAAATGATTTAAATAATGTCATTTAATTATTAAAGAATCATATTAATTTTTATTATATCATATATGGTTCAATTATCTATTTATATTACCCGTTCATTTGTCAATTCCATGTTAAATTAGCGTTTTGGGTAAAATTGTTTCATTTATCGTACGTGTTTGGACTTGTTGTTCATGATATTCTTATTACTTATATCGTTATTTTACTTAATTCCAGAATTTAAATCATGATTTATATATCATATATATTAAGTATATATATATATATATATATTAGATAGATAAATGAAATGAAACACACCGTTCATGGAGACGGTAGGTCGTACGTATGCATGAACGTTGTTTTCCTTTCTTTATTGACTTGAATGAAATTAAGTAGATTAAATATATATATATATATATGTATACATAAGTCCAATAGCTTCATTATGTCATATATTTCATTATTATTCATTATATATACTTTATAATCATTCTTGAATAGTTAATCATGGAAAATGAATCTTAATGCGTTCATGGAGATGGTAGTCCGTATGTACGCACGAGCGATGATATCATTCCCATGATCAAAAAATTTTATTGATGTGTATGTATAATTTTATAGAATCAATATCACTTTACAATAAACATATATAGTTATTTATTTACACCATTATACCAATCCATGTAAGGTGATGGTGGAAAAACTGATTACACCACGACATGGAGACGATATTCCGTATATACGCACACGTGGTGATTTCGTTTTCCATAGGATGGATAGAAAGCGAAATAGGGTTGTTTCATATTCATAACAACATATCATTATTTTATTGATACTTATGTTATTATTTACAATGAAACAACTAAAGAATAACTAGTTGAAGAAGAATGGAATTTGAAAGGATCGGTAATGGATATTGCCTCTTCTTTGACGCGCCTCTTCTTAATCTCAACTTAGGGCACTAGGGATGGTATTTGAAGAAGACAAGGACCTCTAGAATGTTTCTAGGGAAGTTGAGAAGAGAAATTGGTAGGGGATGTCTTAGAATTAAGGCTCAATGTGGTGTGAGGAAGAGGGGTAGGAGGTTCCCTTTTATAAGGGAGGAGAGGGGCACCTTTGAAAAAACTCAAACTATTATTTTATTATTAAGTCATATTCGGTTTTTAATAGCTCAAAATTGGTTTATTTAGAAGATAAAGTGGGGATGCGTCGAATTTTATCTCATAAAATAGAATTTGAAAATGTTTAGTTTACTATTTCAACCTTATCATTTATATTTAACTCTAAGTTAAATAATATAACTTTTACTGTGTCTTCTTGTTTTCTTACAATATATGGTTAATAAACTAACAATAACAAGACAAAAGAACCCCAAGTTGTTAAATATTAATATATATATCTTTATCTATGTCCCTTGGACGAAACATATATTTTTAGGAACAATATAACAATTAATAATATAATATTTGTTTTTAAAACTATTTTATGTCAATTTTGACACTATTTAGTAATTGATTTTTGTGAAAATAATGACAACCTTATTAGATCCAACAATGTTAATAAAATATATAATAACATGTCATATTAACCTATAACGTTACTGGAATTTATAAAAAGTCTCAAATTACATTTATTTGAGAATTTATAATATCAATTTTGTTAATATTTCTTTAAAATGGTAACTACTGCATCATCATTGTGTCATATATAAATTAAATAATTTAAAGTCAAAAAATAATAAACAAAATACCATTATTTAGGAAATATTTTTGGCTTTCTAATGAATATTTATAGTCGAATTTATTTTAATTAAAACCCTATATTAAAATTTTTTTAGTTATTAAACTTTGATTTTAACAATTTTAACTCTTTTTTAAATAAAATAATAATAAGTGTCCTAATCTTATCCAAGTGGACATAAATGGTAATATTTTATACCTAAGGTTGTTTTTGGTAGAATTAAACTTATCTAATAGAATTAGGACATGTGTTATAGTAATAGTAATATCATTATTACCCTTAATTACCCTATTTACTTTTAACCATGATAAATAAAAGAAAAAAGTTACTATTCAACAGAAATTATTTTTATCTCATTGATCCAAATTTTACTTATTAAAATCAATCGTGTCTCTCGAATTTTTGAAATTCCATTCACAGAAGTAGTAAAATTATGTTTTATGTAAATTTTCAAATTCTCCTAGGAGGTGGGTAAAAGATGGTGAAAAGATCAATAAAATTTTTATATATCTAAAATTAATATAAAATGACTCCAATAAATTACATTGAACTTATATTGGTATTATATATCAATTTGTACCTAAAATAAATTGAAATAGAATAAATAAATAATTAAATAAAAAGTCTGTTTTTGAATAGTAACTCAGTGTTTTCACTATTCATCAAAAATTGAAAGTTTTTAAAAAAATACCAAAATTTCACCCTAGGATAATATCGATATTCTGCATCCATAAATTAAGTCCATTTGAAAAATAAAATTTACAATATTTCAAAAATTAGTTATTACTATTCATAAAGGCGAGTTTTAATAATATTTTTTTAATATCTTGTTTAGTGAAACTCGGTTTTGCGTACTACACATGCTATCATGGAAGGTCTTGATTACGTGTAATGCAAGCCAAGTTAGGGCTACATGTAGTGAAATCTATATTTGGTGTTGTGTATAACATAATCAAAACTTATTTCATTTATACATTATACAAAATCTATACTTTATGTGGCGTAGAATAATTTCCACAGAACGAACTTGAAATTATGTGTAACACTAGCCAAGAATAGTGTTGCGTATACTGGAAGCTAATACAGTGTTGCGTATAGTAAGAGCTTATCTTGGAGTAGCGTAAAAACAAGACATCAAAGTAATTAAAAATAATATTTCTCATAAAATCTCAGGCTGTTACAATGAGGCTGGGATGGCGCCACCGAGAATGGAGGGGGACGGTAATGCCAATGCGTACAGAGGAGTAGGAGGCTGGGGGTAGCAATGTGAAGGTGGCTGGGTGGTTGCGATGGGAGGGTGGAGGCCGACAATGACTGGCCTACTCACACATAACAAGGGGAAGGTGACAAGTGTTCTGGGAGAAACCGGACCAGGGGGGTTCGTCGCTGTAATGGTGGAGGCGACATTTGGGGGGGGGGGCTTCCTGCACTACACACACACAGGGGGGGCTAATTTGATAGAGGAAGGGTTTGCACTAGAAACATTTAAAAAAAGTTAAAACAAATCTAAAAAAATGTAATTATACATATTAGAATAATAATAATTATAATTGGAATAATAATAATAATAACATTATTATTATTAATTATTATTATTATTATAAAAATAATATTAACAACTTTATTTTTCATCTAAAACAAAAATATTAAAATTCTTAGTAATCAATGATATTCCACATTGTTTTAATTATAAAATTTTCACATTTTAATTTTTGAAGATGGACAAGATGGATAGTTGTCTGGGCGAAGCCGTGTGGTATCGCGCTTCACGCATGCGCCCGACGACAGTGAAACTAAAACTTGTAATTTTTAACATAAACTCAAAAAATTTCGTGTGAGACTCAACCTGAACCCAAAAAAAATAATTTAATGAAAAAGAAAAAATAAAATATAATAATCACATAGGTCGAGGTGTCACATGTATCTAGATAGAAAATATGGGCAAAATCATCGATGTTCTAAAGTAGGGATGAGTAATGAAACTCAATAGGCTTTCACCAAATGACTCTCCAACTCACGACCTAAGATAGAATAAATTAGCACATTTAAATAAAAACTTTATATAAAAACCATTTGAACATTTCAAAAATTTATAACAAATGCAAAAAATTCTATTCTAAATCTATTTTCTCAAATAAATAAATTTACAAGGAATGTGGAAAAAATAGTCATTTATCCTTTTGTCAATTTCTATGACGGAATAACCAATTAAATTTAACATCACCACACACACACTCTCAAACCCAAAAACATGCAAGGTTTTTGTTACCATTGACGTTAGAGCTTCACATCCACAATCCATCTCTTTTATGGTGGTAATTCATGACCATTATCCATCCCATTACTCACACACTTAACCATTTTATCCAACCACATGACAATCCATATTTTCCATATATGTTCAATAAAATAATCCATTTTAATAACAAAAAAATTCCCTAACCAATTTCTCTTCTTTAAAATAAGTCAACCATTTTAAAATCATCATTTTAAAACCATGAAAGTCAATTTCACTTTCTACCGAACCACCCAATTTTCACAATTCCTTAAAACCATCACCAAAGAAGGTTTAAAACAATTATTGAAAAAACTTTCACAATTAATTTCAATAAAAATAATAAATTTTAAAAAAATCCTTTTTTATATTAATGGTAGTCGAGAGTGAATCCATATACCACATAAATTATGATGAAAATTAAGAACAACATGATAATGCCCTCAAAACCATGTTGAATCTTCAAAAAACCACCTTAGATATCTTCCCCTAAACGTCAAAAAATTCAAATATAACCATAATTGGCAAAAACAACCATATATCTATCCACAATGAATTATGTCTAAGAAAATGAGAGAGGGAAGTCAGTATATCTAATAAAAACCAAGAAAACATGCATAAAATAGTACTTACAAAGGGAATCGAGCATCAGCGCACCAAAAAAGGACTCTGGATCACTTCTAATTTGACAGGGAAGGGTTCCACTACCTTAGGGAGGAAGAATTATTGAGTTAGGGTTGATTTAGAACAAAAAAGTGATTAAAACATAATCCCGACCTAGATCCAATTATTTAGGATATTTTTTCAAACCATTTACGGTTAGTCACACAGTTAGGAAACTCATGTAATAACTATGTGATGGTCATTAAATCATGGGGAACCATTCATGGTTCTCCCTCAAAGTTACAAAAACCATGTTCTAAAAATAAAAAATATCATTCTCTCACTTTGAATAATTTCTCCTTGTTGGCCACATGGTTTTGGAAAACTATGCATCTAATTGTGTGCCCTCCCCTTATCCCCTGTCTCACTGTGCATGTAACGCCCCGACCCTAGTTTCCCAGAGTCGGTGCATTATTTTAATACATTGATATGATTACAAGGAATCAAGTCCCAAAGGACCGATTAGTTTAGCAGTCATAGAAAATAGATTATATACATGAATGTTACATTACACTTCATGACATATAAAACAACATAAATAATCCTTTTTTAATACCATTATTCCCTTGTCTTAACCCTTCTTATCAATCACAATATACTTCTTGGAATCCTGGAAAAAATAAAACATAAAAAATGGGTGAGCTCAAATGCTCCGTAAGGGTAGGCAATACAATGGAAACTTTCATAAATAAACATAAACATTTAAGGCAATGTATAACTAAAACAAAAGCCTTTTAAACTTGAACTTCAACATAGTATGGCAAAAATAAAATGAAATAATTCCATTTACTTATTCACATGGATATTCTACTAATCAAATAATCACATGAAATATCAATAACCACTTTCATAATGATGGAATGCATAATGTTAGACTATCATAACCACATAGCCAAGGCCTCGTGCCAAGACTACAAATAATATTTTTCCAAGGCCTTGTGCCAATACACTATTTTGTCTCATGAGACCTACTGATTCATCGAGGAGCTATAGCGGGCTCCACCCGTCACATATTAAGTCCAATGCATTCCCATATGAAAAGGTTTAAACATAACATAAACCATCGTATTAAAACTAGCATACGAAATGTAAATACTTCATCCATAAACCATGAATGGTATAAAAATTACAAATCCACAGTCAAAAACATCACAAAACCTTCAATACAATATAAAAGTTTTGTATCAAAATAAATCAACTTCAAATAAGCATAAAATCCATCAAAGGATGTCGACATAGATGAAATCAAAACTCTTTTTAAAGAAATATATCATTCTATTTTCAAATCATTTAAGAGTCATATATTTATAAAATAAAACATTTTCTTTGAAAATATTTTTATAAGCTTGTATGGGATGCTTCGACGATTTTATAACGGCGGAAGATTGTCGTACCCACTGTATAAGTTAAAAAAACATTCTTACCTTAATTTTATCGAAAAGGATAAAAGCACCTTGTTTGCAAAACGACGAAAAGATTCCTTTATAAACGTCTTATAAAAGTCATACAAGGGTATAAATTTATTTAACCCATATTATTTGTAAATAGTAAAAAAAATTCGAAATACATTTCGAAGAACCGTGGATGTGGATTATAAAGAAATCCCAGTAGATTATTACGTATAAATAACCTCAGATAATGAAGAGATTGCGAAATAAACCCATACCTTGTACTTTTCCTTGGTTGGGGGTAGGTTAACATCCTGTATAATGGTGAAATAATTTTTATTAAATTATAAAGGAATAATTTACATTCATATGATTTCATATATGATCTTTTAACATTGATTTTTTAATAATATCTTAGATTTATCGTTGTTTCGGGTGTCAACTGACTCGTTTTCTTTTATATGTTTTTTTACGTAAGCCAGGTTTTCCATGGATAGGTTGTATATTATTCAAATCAAGAATGATATCAAGTCCTTAAAGATTATTTTTGAATCATCAAATGATTATTATACTTGAATGGATACGATAGAGAATGAATCGCATCGCGTTCATGGAGATGGTAGTCTGTACGTACGCACGAGCGACAATATCATTCTTTTGATATTATAATAATATATAATTGGATGGTATATCATATATATAGAATAAATATCATGTTATATTTATTATTTACATGAATTAAACATCATTATTATACCCATACAAATAATAATTTATTGAAAAACAATTACACCACGACGTGGAGACGGTAAGCCGTACGTACACACGTATGGTGACCTGTTATTCAAAGGGAGGATAGAATACTGAATATGGCTGTACCATATTTATAATAACATCAAAGTATATATAATATAATGGAGTTATTATTTTAGAATGTTAATTACAAATACAAAATAATTGGAAAAAGAAAAGAACATGAAAATGGGTGGTGAAATCATTACCTCTTCTTCGGGTTCTTCCTTTTGATTTGATCAAAAGGGATCCTTAGGTTGTCATTCTGATCAAAATAAAGCTTCTATTTTGTAGTGAGAGAAGCTGAGAGAGTATTTGGGCAGGGGTTTTTCCGAACCAAAAGGCTTTGAAAGTGTAAAGTAATGAGAATGGGGAGTGACCTTATATAAGAGGGGTGAGAGGCACCTTTGGAAAAGCTAGAAATATTAATTTATAATAAATTATGATTCGGTTTATAATTGCTAAAAGTTGATAATTTAAATTTTATGTTGGCTATGGTTCTAAAAATACTCAACCAATATAATTTAGACCGGTTTGAGTCATTATATTAACCTTATCTTCAAGTATTAACTCTTAGTTAATTTGTTTCACTTTTACAATGTCTCTTTGTATTTTTATATTATATGGTTAATAAACATACCATATACACCCAATCGACCCCCAAGTGGTCCATTAATGATACACCGTTCATGATATAAGTCTCTTGGCCTATCCTAAGATTTTTAGGAATTTAATATCAATTAATAATATAATATTTGTTTTAAAAACTCTTTTTTGTCACTTTTGACACTATTAAAAAAATTATTTTTGTGAAACTCATAACAGAATGATTACCTCAAAAAAAATACAATTAAAGCAATACTCATATGTCATATTAACCTATAAAATTAGTTTAATTCAATAAAAGCTTCAAATTATATATATTTGGGTATTTATAATATCAATTATTTTAATTTTTCACAATTACGATAATTACTGCATCATCATTGTGTCATAAATAAATTAAATTATTTAATGTCTAAAAATTATAAATAAAATATCATTATTTATAAAAGCTTTTTATCTTTCTAATGAATATTTATAGTTGAAAATCCAACATATATAACCCAATGTAAAAATTGTTCTTCTAAAAGATATATGTTTAGGTCCTTTTTGTACTTATTTTAACTTAATTAAAATAAAGTGTTGCTATCACCTAAAAGTGGCTCCATGGGGTCCCAAAATCGACTCAAAGAATCCCATGGTAGGACATGTATCCAAAAATAATGTTAGAACACGTTTTAGGGTAATTTGGTATTATTATAATATTATTTTTTAACCCTTATTTATGGGATTTACCCTTAACCATGGTAAATAAAATATATACCGTAGTAATTATTCAAAATTTCTAAAAAAAGTTACCTATTTACAAAATATTAACATCGTAATTCCAAATATGGAATCAATTTTTCCAAATTCAAAACAAATAAGTGTCAGAAATTAATAAAAAATTAATTCCCGTTGTTAAAACAAAAATCGTGTTTTTAAGAGATAATAACTATTAAAAGATTGACACTTGTTTATGTCCGATTTAATTGTAAAATTATTTACAATGACCAAAATTTCATTAAATGGTAAAAATATATTCTAAATATAATTTAAAACCACTCAAATTAATAATTTATCAATATAAATTATTTCGATTAAAAAAGTAATTTTTATTAAAATTTAGTAATTTTCACTATTCATCAAAGTATTAAAGTTATCTGAAAAGTACCAAAATTTCACCTTAGGATAAATTCAATACTCTGAATCCAAAAATGAAGTCCATTTTTAGAGATAAAATTTATATAATCTCAAAACGTAGGTATTACTATTCATAACGGCTAATTTGATTTGGTTATGGTGTGTGTTAGAACTCGAAGTTGCGTACAACACACGCTACTGTATTATTCAAATAGAAGCGAATCGTGGAAGCTTGGGGTGTTAAATTGTAATTTATTTTATGTCCCCATTCTAAAGAATAAATTTATTTAGTCAAATTGAATATATATAAGTTTAAAATATTGGATTTAAAAAGGGTTCACTATTAATATTGGTAAAAGTGCATTTTTGAAAAATACTTCTTTTATCTGAAAAAAAGAATTTGTTCTTACATTATGTCTAAGAAAATCATAATATGGATTATAAAATTATAAGGATTACATAAAGTTTAAAATTTAGTTAATACTATTCATAGCCTCTTTTGAATGGCTTGTTTGGTAATTAATGGTGAGCTTGTACTCGGTGTTGCGTGTTGAGCAAGTTATTGAATTATTTTGAAGAAAGAACACATTATGAAATCTTGGGGTGTTATAGTGCACTATTTCATGTTATAGTTTCAAGGATTCCATTATGTATGCAGCTTTATAAAAGCCACTAAAAATTCCAAATGTATTCCAAACCCTCTAAAATTTCACCCAAACACTTTAAAAATCATAAATAAATTGTAACTTACTTAAAACTGAGAGTGCTAAATTCTCCAAATCATTTTCCTTTACATCCCTAAAATATAGAAAATCATAGCTATCCCAAAAGAGTTTAGGTAATTTATCAATCATTTATTTATCCCATTCCCAGTTATCTTCCAGAATTTGACCTTTTTCCACAAAATTCACACTAGACTGATGCTTTTCACATGAAAAACATTCTCTTTTCCATCCACTATACACATCAAAATATAAAACAATGAAGCATCCGACTCTAGGTCAATATGATCGCATCAAATCACATGGTCATTATTAGGCTGATACTTTTTCAAATGAGACACATAAAACACATTATAAATAACACTACACCATGGTGGAATTTATAACTGATATCCCACCTTGCAAAGCCATTAAAGTATGTCAAAAGGGATTATGTATATAGGAGCTAACTTGAACTATTTCCCAAAATGATGATACTGAAGCCTTGGAGAGATCTTCAAGAACACATGATCACTCACCTCGAATAAAAATAACCATAAAAGATGACCCGGATATGATTTTTGATGACTCTGAGCCATATCCATCAATTTCCTGATCAAATGAATCTTCTTCATTGTCTCTTAGACAGAGCTCATACCGAACTGTGAAGTCTCACATGTTTTCACCCAAAAAAGTGCAGAACAACAAGGAAACCATGCAATTCGTTAAAAGGATCCATATGTATCGAGGATTGATCACTATTTTTATATGAGAACTCTACTAATGGTATGAGATCCTACCACGAGCCACCAAAATCCATTACAAAATCCTGCAATATATCTTCCAAACATTGTATCATCTGTTCATATTTTCCATCCGTCTAAGGATGAAACTCCATACTCATAGTCTATAGAGTCCCAAGGGATTTCTGTTAGGATTTTAAAAAAATGAGACATAAACTACAGATCTCAGTATGAAACTATCAAAACTTGTATTCCATGCCTATATACCACTTCTCAAATATAGATTTTTGAAAATTCCTCCATCGTATGAGATTCATAAATATGGATGAAATGGTATGAATTTGTAGGAAAATCCTCTATAACCCATATGGTATCTTGTTTTTTAACCATTGTTGGGATACCTATTAAAAAATCCATAGCTATATATTCCCATTTCCATAAAAGAATAGTTAAAGACTTCAAAATACATATTGGTCGCTGATGTTTTCCCTTAGCATGCTGAAAAGATAAGCATCTAAAAAAATCTACATTCCTTTTCATACCGACCCACAAAAACGTTTTAGTCAATGCCATATGCATATATTTTATTCCCAAACGAACAAACCATATCTAATGGTGGTAATCATGAAGAATTGGTTCCTAACAAGCTATAGGTATGACCATCTATTTTTGAAACAAAAAAAATTAAACTCCCATCTAGTTTCCAACACTCAATAGTCTCCCCACCATTGATTTTTGACCTCATTTACACACATTATGAATAAAAAATATGTGACTCTTTAACCATCATTACTAGATCAGAAACCAAATAAAATTGAAGGAAAACCACAACATCACATTGGCCTTCCAATTCCAAATTCATGTCCTTTATTACTGACATCAACTACCACTGATCTGATGCCTATTTCATCAAATTAGTATATGCATTTATTCCCAATTCAACTTCCACCGTATTTCCTTTAACCGGTGTATAGATCAAGAAAATGACAAACTTTTGGAGATACTCCATCTGTATTAATTTTATGAGGTTCAAATAACTTTGTGAGAAAATATGTTTCAATATATTATGATCCATAAACTCTTTAAATTTATCAAAGAATAAAGAATGAAACTAAGTCAACAAAGCGTGGACTATGAATGATAACTCTAGATATTGTGTTGAGTAGTTATTATCATGAATGTATAACTATCTTTAGATATAAGTAAAAACATGATCTCTATGCATTCAAAAAAATCCCTACCCTGATCTCGAAGCATCATAATACACTATGTACCCTTGTCTTGATTTTGAAAAAATCATGATTGGTGTTGATGTATGGAAAACATTAAGATCTTGAAAATAATTTTTACACTCCTCATTAAATTAGAATAAATTATTATTCCCTTTCAAAACCTTCATTGTTGAAGTCATTTCAGATAAGTCACACACAAAGAATCGATAATAACCATCTAAAATAAAGAAAACTTTATATCACAAAGACATTATTCAGTGGTTTCCAAGAGATAACAGAATCTATCTTTTTTGGATCCATAGAAACACCACTTTTAGAGATCACAGTTCTAAAGAAATGTACTTCTTGTTTCAAAAAAACATACTTTGACAATTATCTATACAATTAATAATCTCTCAAGATTCTAAACACAGTCTCTAAGTGTTGTTCATTCTTAACCCTTGACCTTGAATGAACCAACGTATCTTCCACAAACACCACCAAGAAAGAATCCAAATATCTCTAAAATATCAAATTCATCAATTCCGTAAATATTTATGATGTATCGTTTAGACCAAAAGGCATAACCATATACTCGTAATGGGAATATTGACTCCTAAAATATGTTTTCAGAATATCCACCTTCTCAACTCGTAATTAGTGATGTCCTAATTACAACTAAATCTCAGAGAACCACTAATATCCCGTTAATTGATCGAATAGATCATAAATTTATGGATGTGGATACGAATTATTTATCATAAATTAGTTAATATTATGATAATATACACAAAACCATAGAGTTACATCCACCTTTTTCACAAACAACACTGGTGCTTCCTATCGAGACGTATTAGGTCAAATGACCCCTTTTCATGAAAGCTCTTCCAAATGAGATTTTAATTACCTTATATTTTTTGGTTACATATAATAATGTGGAAGGGAAATAATATTATTCCCTAGGAGGAGATCAATAATAAAATCCACATCACTTGTCAGTGGAAACCCTGAGAAATATTAGGGAAAACATTCAAAAACTATTAAAAAACTACTAGAAAAATACTATTCTCAATATCTAACATTGATGAAAAAGTTAACATTACAAACAAGTATGATACCGTACCAACTACTAGTTCCAACAAGCTCATTTCACCTTGCATTACATTTCAATCTCCTTTAAAGAGATTCTCATTGCCATCATTTGTCATGAAACTAATCATTCTGGTGTAACAGTCAATGAGATCCTTAAACATAGTCAATAAATCCATACCTAGGATTATATCATATATATATCCATCTCAATCACAATAAAATCATATATAAAATAATCTCCATTAACAGCTATAGGAAATTCTCTACAAACAAAGTCTCCAAATTCTCTTTGACTAAGAGGAGTTTGATGTTTTAACACATAAGGCTTCATCTCAACATTTAAACCCAAAAAATCAATAGGACAAGAAGAAATAAAGTAATGGGATGAACCTATATGAAAAAATATTAAAAAAGTATAGAATTCCAAATAATCATACCTATCATGGTCGATGGTCCAAACTAATAATCCAAAATAAATTGGTCCGCTCCATATAATTGCTTAATCATGGAACTTCTTTCTCTATTGATTTCTTGATATTTCACTTATTGAAGAGTTATTTTATTCCAAGATTTATCGTAGATATCTATGTATTAATGATGAGAGGTATTATGTTTCCCACTTCCTATTGAATCATACAAAATCTGTTACACCTAGTAAGTCAACTGAACACCCAAAAATTGAGCACTTTGAAAATATCGCTAAAGACTCCCCATATAATTACAATTGTGGCATGATCTTGGTGGTTCCATACAATCTAGATTCATGTGTTATAAATATCCACATTAGAATCATCCTAACATTCTCTTGGGTATTGTAGGAAGGTTCCTTTATCCAAACATATAATTGGAGTCATCCCACATCCTGGGAAATATTTCTCCCTCTTCTATTTTCTCCCAATATTAGATTTCCCACCATTTTCCATTGTTATTTACATGATCCCTCCACCCTTAGCTCCTTATATTTCTTATCCTTCTACCATATCTCTATGAACCATCTCTATATAATCTATTATACTGAGAAAATAAATCTTTGATAGAATCTCCTCCCTCAGCCCTGATTCAAATATTTGTTCCTTCAAGGATGTACTAGCAGAAAATTCAAGTGAAAATCCAAATAAGCTCATAAATTTAGCCACACAATCTATCACTACAAGGATATTCTACTTCCATATTAAGAATCCCATGGTTCTTTCAATTTTTAAAGTATGAGGATATATTTTTATATTGAAACATTCTTTTAAATCGCCTAAACCAATAACTTGGTCTAATTTAGCATGAACAACTAAATCCCACCCCTGTAATAAAAGATCCTCCAACATATATGTTTCTAACTTGATTTTCATCTCTACTGGTGTTCCTAAGAAATAAAAGATTTGATTCATCCTATTTAGTCACACCACTTCCTTATTTGGTTCTAAATCACCACAAAATATGAGTGGATTATTCATCTGGAACTGAACAAAATGATCCACTTTCATTGGTTCATCCCTTTTATTTCTTGTATCCACATCTCCAAAAGATTTCACTATACTATGAACCAAATGTTAGTTCACCTGTAGCTCAGGTGCAACCAAATTCTCATCATCTTATTCAAGTTGGTTTCTACAAATACTACCTGGATCCATTTTCTATAAACAAAACGAACTGTATAAGTCTCACTCTATATAAACTAAAGGCATAATAATTTCAAATTCTACCATATAATCTATCATAGTAAGGATTTCCATGAATCAAAATTTTCCACATTAAACCATTTTTGAAAAAATCACCATACATTTAAAAATAAAACCATTTTCAAAATACCACAACCATGATTTTTCAAAATATCATATTTTAAAAAAATTCAACAATTTTCAAAAATAAACATGTTTTCAAAAACTCATAAGTCATTACGTTAAATGAAATATGAACTTCTAGTGGGAATTCATTTCTACAAAGCATGTCATTCTCATCTCATTGGATAAACCTATGACAATGAGATTCCAATTCCTATAATTATCTTCAAACCACTTATGTACCCAACTCCCAGGTAACTTGAAGTTTATCATAAAAAGGTTATATATGTTTTTTATGCTCTACATTTCATGTCACAACAATCCTACTCTTTTCTACCATCCCAACTCGATAAAGAACCCAAAATTAATTTCAAATCCAAAACCGAAAACCAATACCAAGTGAAAGACCAATCATGAATAATACCATCTCCTTTTAAAAGACCGAACAAGTTGATACAAGTTGTAACATCCCACCCCACCTCATTTTATTGAGTCAATGAAGAATTACTACTTCGACTTAAGAAATATCCCCATAGCCCTAATGGCTGGAAATAAATGCCAAGGGCTTCAATATAATTGGGGGATGATTTTACCATTGAACAATAAAACAACCCAACCACAGAATCCATAAAACAACACCACTACATGATGCATGATAAAAATGTAAATCAATTCAAAGTAATACCATTTATATAAAATACAAACTAAAATAGAGTACACACAATAGAATACTACCAACATCAAAGTACAAAGTGGAAGAAAAAACTGATGAAACTAAAAAACTCCAAAGAAATATCTCCATATATCCAAACATGAACCATGATACAACTCCACAAAACAACCTAAGTATCATGGCACACCATTAAATAAATTTGATGATATACCTTTATGTATATCTTAATAGAAATAATTTTTAAAATCAATAACATTCCAAAGCAATAATGTGTAATGAAACTCAATGGGATTTCCCCAAATGACTTCCCTACTTATTACACTATGATAGAAAAAGTTAGAAAATTTTTATAAAATAATTTATATAAAAACCATTTGAAAAATTCGACAATTTATAACATATTTAAATAATTCCATTCAAAAATAGTTTTATCAAACAAATCATGTTCCAAGGAAAGTGCCCAAAAAAGTCATTTATCCATTTCTCAATTTCCATGTTGGAACAACCCATTAAATTTTACATAACCACACACACACTCTAAACTAAACAAACAATATCTTGGTGTTACCATTTATGTTGTAACATCTTGTCCATAACCTGTCCCTATGATGGTGTTACTTCAAGACCACTATCTATCATATTCCATGCACGCTAAACCATTTAATCCAACCACATTCCAATCCATATTTTCCAAAAAAAATAAATAAAACTATCCATTTTATTATTATTTTTCTAAACCAATTTTGATTTATAAAAAAATAAATCATTTTAAAACCATCATTTTAAAATCTTGAAAGTTAATTGAACCGTCCACCAAAACACATAGTTTTCACAATTCATTAAAACCATCAGCAAAAAGGATTCCAATAATTATATCACAAAACATTCTCAATAAATTTCAAGAAAATTAATAAATTTGAAATAAATATTTCTAGTTATAGAAAGAGGAGTTGAGAGTGAAACCACCCACATTAGGAATTATGATGAAAATTAAGAACGACAATAATATGCCATCAAAACCGGGTTGAATCTCTCAAAAACCACATTACATCTCTTCCAATAACATGAAAAAATCCAAATACAACCATTATTAGAATAAAAAACATTATATATATATATATATATATGAATATATCCATATAAGACTATATCTAAGAATCTAAGAGAAATCAGATAGTAGATATAAGTAAAACGAAGAAAAAATTCCATAAAAGAGGACTTACCAAGGGAATCATGCTTCAACACACTAAGAAATTCCTCTGAATCACTTCTAATTCAACGTGAAAGGGTTCTATAATCATAGGTTGGATGAATTATCTTGTTAGGGTCAATTTAGAACAAAAATGATTGTTTAAAACTTAATCTCGATCCTAATCCACTTTCTTTGGATTTTTTTAAACCATGCCGGTTATTCGCAAGGTTAAGAAAACAATGTGCTAAATGTTCCCCAATATCATCCTCAAGGGGCACCTTGCATGTTTGACCAACATATTTAGACAAACCATGCACCGACTATGCAAAATATCACTATCCAATTCTACGTGGTTTCTTCTTGGTGGTTGAACAGTTCGAAAAAACTGTGAACATAATAGGGTGCCTTACCCTTATCTCTTATACCGTTGTTCATGTTTTCCTATAGATGTTACATAGTTTTAACTAACTGTGCACCAAACATGAACATTTATAAATCCCCAAAAAAGATTATGAAATTCTTCAAATCCCTCTGAAATTTCACCCAAACACTTTACATACTAAAAATAAATAAATAGAATGTTACATACTTGAAACCAATGGTGATACATTTACCAACCAGGGTAAACCTGGTTGGGACCATGTACACTTGGAAATTTTCATTCTAATGAACACTTTTACATGTACTCAATAATTGTCTATGTACTTGGCCTACCCATTCCCATATATCCTCCATGATACGTGTTGATCCTCTGAGCATGTGTAACACAATGTGTTATATGGTTACTTAGCTTGTGATATTTAACTCTATGAAAAAACTATAGCCCCACACAAGGGGGTCCCACATGGTATGTAACACCATATTACAAGTTGTGTAACATGATATTTTATATATCCACTAGTTCATCCTCTACGTCATCCACCATGTTACCAGATCCCCCATTCTTATCGAAATCCATGGATCATAGTTCAACCAACCTCGATGTCACATGCTAACCAAATTATGATCCTTGATCTACTCAGAAAAAGTTTCATCAAGATAATTTTTCACCACCATGATCCACCATCGTGTATCCTTCATGAGAAAAATACTCTTGGTACGATATATTATCATTCATTATTTAATCATCTATCATATTCACCGATCCTTAAATCGAAACGTCCATCGAAAGACGTACCAAAGGTATTGATCTATTCCCCTAAATAATGGTCACATAATGATAAATATTAGGTAATCATCAAATCTCAAGACCAAGAAAATACCCGCGATGAACATTTGATGAAATGGGGAAGATAACCATAAGCCACAATATGTGAGGATTGAACCTTGGACTTTTTTCATCCAACATTGATCTTTTTTCATATAATTGATCAAATAAGAGGGATGCAAATCATTGAACAAAAATAAATCTATCAATTTAAATCTACCATCGATGCGTGAATCAATTATTTTTCTTATATTTTATTTTAATTTAATTGGGATTAAATAATGGGATTTAAATCACAAATATTTTTCCTATATCGATTTTGTATTAATCCCTAATAAAAAATAGTCATATTTTTCCTTCGTTGGTTAGATCCTTGACGTTCAATGGCGCAACGATCCTCGATCTTGATCTAATCCAGTTCTATCTTCCAATAATGCTCTCCAATGTTCCTATAGGACTCTAGGGTTCAATATCCAACTGTAAAACATATATGTTATAGTATATATATAGATAAAATAATGGTCACAAAATTACTTACTAAAAAAATCAATTAATTTATTTTAGTAATTCTTCATATGTGACAATGTTTTCAAAAACAATCTATGTAGATAAAGGTTATGCCGCACCTAGGGTAAAACTACACTCTTTTCATATATAGTATATTTCAAAAATTTATTCTGGGAACATTGGGCCTTAGAACATCATGACGTTTTAGTGCTTATAATTAAAAGTAATCCATATAATAACCAAATGTAATACATAAAAAATACGAGACATTATATTATCCCCACCATTGGTAATTTCATCCCCAAAAGAGAAAAATATTCTAAAAATTATGTTGTTACTAGGCTTACATATGGGTATCCCACTCTTAGGTTCTCTCCGAAATATTCTTATTATGCCACCATACATTCATTAAGGTAATAAATATCCCACATAACATCCTCTCATACAGATCCTCAGTCTCAACATAGTACTCATAAAAGGTAGCTCCATCACCATGTCCATCTCTCCCAAGTATATAACATGGAATGGGTCATACCCATACCTCCTTAGCTATGACATGTGTAAGAAATCATGTACCTAGTCGAAATATGGTAGTAGTGTTAAGTGATAAACCATATCACCAACTCTATAAAGTATCTTAAAATGGATAATGAATCACCTAGATAGCTTGATTACCTAACCAAATATCAACAATACACATCAAGGCGAGACCCTTAGGATCAAATGGTCTCCCTCCTTGAACTTCATAGGTCACTGTCATCAGTCTGTATAGTACTTATAATAGATCTATGAAGTCCTCACCCACTCCTAGATGATCTGCACCTTCTCTTTAGTCACTCATACCAACTCTAGACCCATGAGTGCTGACCCACCTAGATCAGTGAAACAAGTGTTAACTTGTAGGGTCTACCATACAAGGCCTTGAATAGTTCCATACTAATGGTGTAATGGTATTTTTTTACGGTTAAAATCCACCAAGGGTAGGTGATCCTTCTAACTATGGCCAAAGTCCAACATGAAAGGCCACAACATTTCATCTAAGACTAGGATGGTTTGATCTGTCTAGTAATCATTCTAGGAGTGAAACACTATGCTCAAACACAACTTATTCATAAATACCCCCTACAATCCCATCCACAATCCCAATATGAAGCAATCATCATGATCTGAAATAATCATCGAGGTAAATCCATGGAGGAAAACTATATCTTGTATGCACAAGCATCCCAAGCTCTCTATTGGGATCTTCACTTGAAATTCTAGGATATGGGATGACTTGGTGAGTTATTCTATGATCACCAAGATGGAATCATGTCCCCTAGATGTATGTGGTAACTGCATCATGAATTCAATGGATAAACCATCCCAATTACACCTTGGAACCAAAAATGGTTGAGCTAAACCCACTAGAACTTGCACTCAACCTTCACTTTCTAAGTAGCGAGACATCAAGAGACAAAATCTATAACACAAATCTTCATTTCTAGCCACCAAAACTGGTGTGGAATGTTCTAGTAAATATTTTACACACTTTGATGTACCACTAAATGGGATGTATGAAAATATTACATAAACTCCTCCCAAAATTCCAATGATATCATTTTTCATCATCTGAAAATGATGGCATGATCCACACCTTCAAAATATCCATTAGGAGAAAATCCAGTTGATATCTGAGTACGTAAGGTCTCACAATCATTATCTCCATGATGAGTATCCATGAAACACTATAATAATAGTGTGGGTAACAACCATCGATTGATGATATGAATTGCCATACCTATCTACTAAGGAAACCTATAATGAGGATAACTACTTTAACACCTCAACAAACAACTGTGAACAAGATCTCCTATTGAGAATTTCTTCCAACATGTTCTAATTTCCATGAGTATAGACAATCTCAAATTAATTTTCTTGGAGTAAATCTAGAAATTTTCTTAGTATCATATTAAGATACTTCTTAGAGAATATATACTTGAGACTGTTATGGTTAGAGTATAAGTTAAACTACTCTCCCATAAAGTGGTGTCACCAAATATTTAGTTTGAAGACTAACGTTGCTAACTCAAGATCATGGGTTGTGTAGTTCTACTCATATGGCCTCAAATAATGTGAACCATAAGTAATAACCATATGTATCTTCATCAGGACACAAAAAATCCCAATCCTGGACACATCATATAACACTACATACTTAGGAACCTTATATGTAAATCTCATGATGGATGTGATCTTCATCCACTTACTCTGCTTCTAAAAACACTACTGGAACATTTCCACCCATATTAAAGGAAACCCATTTTAGGTAAAATATGTCAAGGGTGATGCCACCCTAGATAAATCAGGTAAAAAACTATGATAGTAACTTTCTAACCCAAGTAAACTCCATATATTGGTAACACTATTCAGTGGCTCCCAAGAAAGCACTGCCTAAACCTTGGTTGGGTCCACTACAACTCCTACCTCTAAGTTGAAGTTTCCCAGGAAGTGGATCTCTTGAATCCAAAACTAACACTTCAAGAGCTTCCCATAAAACTAGTTCTCTTATGGTATGTCTTGGACTATCCTCAAGTGTCTCACATGATCCTACTTAAACACTGAGCAAACTAGGATATCATTGATGAAGACCACCATGAAATTTTCTAAGAAAGAAAAAACAATATAATTAATGATTCCCATGAACACTTATGGGGAGTTCATCATGATGAAGGGAATCACTGTGTACTCTTAGTGCCCATAGTGACATATGAATAATGTCTTAGGTATATCCTCATCTTGTACTCATAGATTATGATAAACTAATCTTAGGTTAATAATTGATATCCATCACACCTATATCAACTGATCAAAGTGGTCATCTGTTATTGAGATTAGATGATTATTGTTCACAGTCACATAGTTCTAGCACTAATAGTATAAACATAACCTCAAGATCCCATCATCCTTCTTAAATAACAACACTAGGACTTTCTATGTGGAAACATTGGGTCTCACAAATCCCTTATCCTACAAGTCTCCTAACTACACCCTCATCTCACAATGCTCTACGGGATTCATTTGATATGTTGGTGTATATATAAGGGTCATCTCGGGGTGTAGGTTAATGGATAGGTCTCTCTATCGATGAGGATTTAAGATTGAAATGTCCTCTAGAAAGATGTAATGGTAGTCCTCCACCACCATTGGGAACTGGTATCCAATAGAATCCACTACTCCAGAATTCACGCAATCCAACTGGTGATTAATCAGTTACACTATCCTAGGCTTTATACATTCCTATTCTATCAAGGTTTCCTTTTTACACACAATGGAAAAACTCATCCCATCACTATGGACACACTACATCCTACACCTAAAATAGTCAATCGATGCATGAAATGTGGATAACCAATCCATGCCTATGATGATGTTTTAATGTCTCATCACTGAAACAAATAGATCTTATACAAACTCTTTCCTCAAAGATTCATATTACACTATCATCAGAATTTCACAATCAATGAGCCAACGACTATTAGAGTCTTCAACTGCAAGGGTTGAGCCAAATTCTCATCTTGAATATATAAGTATCAAACTTGATAAGTGGAAAGGAAGGGATAAATAAAACATATGACTATCAATACTATAACTAAGGTAAAAAATACAAAAATTTTAGCTCATATCATCCCCTAAGCCTTGATGTCATAGGACTGTACAGCTTGTAGTTGGCCTCATCCCTAAACACCATCTCCCCGATCCTAGCATGGACCAACTGGGGGTGGTGAAGGTAATAGGTTAAACCTATGAACACCTCCTCCTACTATTTTGAAACCTATACAATATCCTCCACCCTATCGGTGGTCCCTCGACCGTCTCCCAATCAGCTGTATGATTAGTCAGACAATCCTATGATAGAATTTCCCAACTATTGTAGGAGAAACACAGCCTATCCCTCTACTAATTTGAGCCATCATAGGAACCCTAAGACACGAACCATATGTCCTACAATAGCCTCCTGAATCATTTGACAAACTTGGGTCCCTGTAACTGCCATCAGTAACCTACTTCCAAGGTCTTAACTCCTAGGTGCCCACTACTGGCACCCATTGTTGAAACCTACTATGTTAAGAAGCCTTCCACCACTAAGTATATCGATTTCACTCCATCATAAGTGATAATTCATAGAGATATCACCAAATCCTTAATATCTCAGCATAAGCCTTTCTCAATGGTTTGTTCTCTAAAGAACGTATCTTTCACCATATTCGTGGAGTATTGTGAGATATCATAAAAACATAAAGAATACATCACTATAGTCAAAATACCATAATTTATTTGTTGAAGGTACTATATGCGCACTAATCGAATCATGGTCAAATAAAAATCATCCCTGAATATATTCTCAAATTCTAATAATGATTGAGTTGTCTCATCGTGTGACTGAGTAACTAAACTCCAAAATTTCCCAGTAGAACCCTAAAAAAGGCTCTCCATGAGGACCACCATCTAATCTATAGGCATGTTGAAAAGGTAGGAAACTTGAATGGATAACTTTGTCTAGTAATCTGCCACCTAGGGGTTCTAGATCACACAGAAACATGGGAGGTCAGTGTATCTAGAACTAATGCAGCACAGTCAGCCTATACGCATCGTCAGATGACACTTCCAGCGATAGCTAATACTAAATGGGTAGTGGTATAGGTGGGAAACCACTCAGTGGTTCTATCTCTATTATAGGACCATATATTGTAGCCTCATCACTAAGAGGACCATCCTCGTAATCATGTGGTGGAATCCTGAAGGGATGTCTTCATGGAGGCATCCTCAAATAAATATGATCTACCATGGTTAAAGAGTATATATGGGTAGATATATCAAGAAGGACATGGAAACAACAAACCATACCTATTTGATGGATGTAAAAAAAATTTCCCTTCAACCAATGTCAATATTTAATTATTCAAAAGGAAGGTGATAAGAGTCCAAGTGTATGGATACATTGACCGCCACACCAACACTGGAGTACATTCCCTGAAAGGGCAACTTGAAACACTTAACATTATTGTTCTAAAACAATCTCAAAGACTGTATAACGAAGGTAGAATAGACTAATTTGATACCACACTATCATAACCTAGCCCACTGGGGTCTAACGTGAAACTACCCCAATCCCATCTTTAATAGGCTAGGGGCTGGAGACAAGCACTGAGTAGGCGTATCCCACACATGGGAGGTATTAGCCTAATGTACCTTCACACACATACAAATATACAAGACCATAAATTTTAAAAATGTAAAACACATGAAACCAATTCATTCATATATATATGTGATCCCATAATCAGAGTATGACAGTAAAGTACTGAAAGTGACAAATAATTCCAATACAGTCCAAATAAAAAAACTGTAGAGAGCCCAACCTTCATCAAGGGAGAGAAATATGATCAAATTCGACCACCTAGAAAAAAACACGGTCTTTATAGATCAAGATATGGTCCAATATCTCCCTGTTCTCCTAATATATCCTCAATATTGTATATTCTACATAATACCAGACATGTGCGGGCAGATCCCATTCATGTGTGTGTATAACAATATCCATTACGATAACCTGAAAATAATAATAATGAAGCATCAAGAATAGTCAAAAAATAAAAATAATACATATAAATAAATTATAACATAAGAAAAAAAAGATATACTTAGGAAGGACATTGTGCCTCGAGGAGGTCACAAGTAAACTAGAAAGCATGTGATTCTTTTTAATTTAATGATCATTCTGAGAGAATTTATTACACGAGCCATGCCATCACTGGAGACACTCATCCAAGAGGAAAGGATCATTGACCCCACCTAATAAATATCAATGGTTACAAAAGGCCCTGATACTGAAAAAGGGGGTCATGCCTAGGACCACTGGGGGACACCACGAACCTAATCTGGATCAACTCGCTATATAGGGGATTTTATTCCAGTGATATGACGAAGCCTACCAATATGATCATCTAGATGGAGAACTGACACCCTTATCAAGGAGGTCACACCAATTCAAAAAAACCCCTCCACGGTAATAAAAATGATAGATAATCACACTCCAATCTCAAAGAGGGACACCACAAACTCTATCTGAGACTCATCATCTAGATGAGAACACAATCATGAAATGTGGTTGTAATTTTACATTTTAATCAAGAGGGAATGAACAAAGGGAATACACTCAATTGATACTAGTCTAAAATGACGAAATAAAGGGATATATATTCCCTCAAAGGGGGTATACGATGTGTACTAGGGGTACATGACTTGTCCGACCAACACCTAGTCTTCCTGTGCGGTGCTTCCTCACATGAAATGTAAATCATTACATAAATAGAAAGTAGGAATAATACTTGGCTTGTATAGATTGACCGACACCTTTCCTGTTCTGTCTGCCTATGCCTGTGTACCACTGGTTGTGCCTGTGTACCAACCCGTGTACACCAAGCCAGAACCATGTACACCTGCTCATGTCTATGATCATATACACCCAACCTTGTACTCTGGCTATGTATATGTACTTTTCCTTCCCATGCTTGGGTATACTCTGAGAAATATACCAATCCATAGGTCATATGTCACATAGAACGTGATATGGTAACCCAAAATGTGAAATTTAACTCAACAGAGAAACCTAACACCACAAATGGGATCCCACATGGTGTGTAATTCCATATTAAACACTATGTAATGAGGTATTTTCTTGATTTGATGTTTCTAACTCCAAATCATCTACCACATCACTGGATCTGCCATTCTCTCATAAATCCCTAGATCAGAGGTCACCCAATCTCAACATCATACTCTCATTGGATTCTTGTCCTCAATCCACATGGAAAATTCCCCTTCAATCCAATATGTCAGCTCCATAATCCTCTATCCCATATTCTAAACTAAAAAAAATCTTGGTCTGATCGTATCTCATTCCTCCATGAATCATCAATCGTAGCGAATGATCCTCAAATCAAAACCTACATCGCAATCCATACCGAGAGTACTGATCCCTTGTGTTAAATATTTATCATTTAATGATCAAATAAAGGGTAACCACTGAATCATGTACCAAAGAAAATACCCATGATGAATTCATGGAGAAATAGGGGAGAGAAAAAATGCCACATGATGTGGGGAACAAACATCATCCTTTGTTCATTAGGCCATGATCCGTTGTCATAGAATTGATTAATAAAGAGGGATAAAAATAAATAAAATAAATAAATAAATCAGTTTAAATCTACCATTGATGTGAGAATCAATTATTTTTCAAGAAATTGATCCATTTTTGTCTGGGATTAATGAATTCGTTGGAAATCACAAATAAAAATCATACCAAGAGTTTGGATTGATCACTAAAAAAGAATGGTCTTCCATTTTCAATGTTAGAGTGATCCTTGAAATCGAATGGTGCAATGATCCACGATCCAGATCTGATCTAGAGCCATATTCCAAGAATGATCTCTAATAGTCCTCTAGGTATTTATGGTTTCAAAAAAACCACAAGAAATCTCTATAAACATATATTTATAGACAAACAAAATAGGCACTATGTCACATAACTAAATAAATAAATAAATAAATAAATAATATTAATTTTGTGCTCACGGATTTTTTTTCACAAACAAGCCATGTCGACAAAGGTTATGTCACACCTACGATAAAACCCACATCTTGAAATCAATGGTTCCCATAGATTTCTGATCCAGTCTCTTGTTCAATATTTATTACATGCACATGATATTTAACATATTTCAAAAATTATTTATGGGCACACCAGGCCTCAAAATCTGACAACATCATAGCATTTAGCTCTGAAAAATACATATAATATCTAAAAGTAATACATGTAAAATATGTGTCATTACATGAACTAAATTTTTCACTAGTATGTTAATCACTATTTTCAATATGTAACATCTTTAATAACAAACCACAATCATTTTCATTACTTTATTTAAAACATTTAAACAACATCAGGGCTTCTAGCTTAGGTATCATGTACATAATGAATATAATATGTGCATGTTCATTCAAATTGTAAACCAAATTATTATATATATTGGTTTATTTCCTCCTCATAGGCTTATAAACATCAGAATTGATGAGCTATAATGAGTGATACATGATAATCACCAATTTAGTAAGTAATGATTTTATAATATTTTCCTTTAGGTATATAGAGCACATATAATATATTTCACTCTTAAGAACTATATCATCATGAACACTAATTAAATGGGTAATATTTCACAAATTGTTTTAAAAAATGTGGCCAAGTCTTTAATTGAATCATTTTTTTCATCCTTAAAGATTTATTCATCAATTTCCAGAATCTATAAAGTGAAAAATGCACCATGTTAATTTTAATCTCATAAATACACATCCATCATTAAACCCCTTCACCAAAAATTTATATTTTCAAATACCACATTCTTTCCTTCATCCCAAAGTTGACAAAAACTAAGTATGTTATGTTTCAATCCAATAATAAATAAAACATTATTTGATTTTAGCATTTCATATCAAATTATTATTAAACTAACTCCATTTTTGTTGAGCATCCCATCATTGATATGTTCTTTAATCCTTCCTCATACTTCTCAATATCTATGAAGATCTTCAAATCTACAATATTTTGTAAATATCACCCAATATACTTAATCCATGGTTGTTCCCTTTGTTATTATTTGAGACACACTTTAATAACCAATTAATTCTCTATTCCATTTAATTTATTCATTTTATACTTTTGAAAGTTAAACTTAATACTCAGTAGGGATTATAGTATAGAAAGAAGATGTTCAGTATAGTGAACTGGAAGGTCACATCTTCTAGAAATTTTTTCCAATTATTGAAACATGTTTTCAATCATTAGTTTTAAATTTAAATATTATTTATGAATCTTTATTATTTTCATGTTTTAACTCACCCATAAACTATTTCTATCATATACAATATGATTATAGTTATATTTTTAATTAAACCAACATCTTCATTCCATGATCCCAAAGCCTCCACAATACCAAATGTAGTTATATAATGAATATTTTTATTGTAAACTACTTACTTTATAGAAACATACTCATAATTTTATTATAATTTTTTACAACGAACCATAACTCCCTTTTCAAAACCATTATTTTGATAGTCTCCCAAAATAATCTTTTTTACCGTTTTCTTCTTTCCAGACATCCTTGGACAACAATTCACATTAGTTTCCCCCCTTCAATTTAATATTCACAAGTTTTTATTTTTTTAGAATTAACCTCATTTACAAAAAAAATTTGATTTCTATGCAATATTATTTAAATTAACAAATTAAATATTATTACTATGTTATATTTTCTACCTTCATGAATTTAATTCAAAATAGTATATTTATAACTGTAAATTTTCTTCTCAATATCCACCAGTTTTTATAGAAAATTTAATGTTACATATAATTTGTTCGTCCATATCTTAATTCCATTTTTCAAATTATTTTATTTAGTAAGAAATAACTTCATGATATCATTTTAATTCCTCACATTTAACTCATTTTTACTGAATAAGTTATTTTCTCACTTGATTATTGATCATATTTCTTTAGATTATTTTTATCCTATGATTTTAAAATCTTCAACATAATATCCATAATATATCTCTTCACCAAGAACTCTATTTGGGTTTATTCCTTTCTTCATTCATTGTTTATCCCAAAACTAGTAACCTCTTCTTCACTCACATTTTCAATTTTTAACTTTTCAAAAACTTCACCAAAAGTATCATCTTTTTTTTCATACTCACTACTAACATCATCTTCATAATTTGACAATAAATTTATTGTTTTATTTTTATAAAAATTATTACCATTCACTATTGAATAAAACATTTAATTTTCAATTTTGGAAGATTTCATCTTTGAGGAAATCCTTGTCTTATAATCCTCATATTCACAATCATCATCTTAATTTAACCATGTAAATTCACTATAATGTTCATAATAACACAATAATTAAAGTAAAATAGGTATATAATTCCTAAATATTTTCCTTTATCACTTATAACACATCTAGAAATGAATTAAATGAGTTTTTTAAACTCCATTTACATATATCATAATTTATCAGAATAGTTATATTCTAAAGAAACTTCAACCATTATATTCTCTTGTTTTATTATTTAATAGATATTTATTTATAAACCATTATATTCTTTTAAAAACACTCCCTTTAGTAATTTAATATGTAATAAAAATTCTACACAAGTCATCCAATGTAAGAATATTTGGATTGTAATCATTAACTGATGAAAATTTTTGTTCAAAATATTCAAAACTATAATTTAGTAAATTTTTAAAAACCATATATTCTTTTAGAATCCCACAAAAACAAATTATGGTTCTCAAGACTTCAATTAATCTAGTGAGTAAGTGATCTATTATTTTATTAGAATTAATCTTGAGATCTTTTAATTTTAATATGTAAACATTCAATTTCAAATAATTCACTTTCTCATAACCATTCTATATATTTTTAATTTAATCCAAACTACCTTATTCTATTTTAACCCCTTAAACAATAAGAAACCCCCACTAGGAAAGTGACAAAATGACAGAATTACGATAATGAAAATCATTTTAAAAAAATTATATCCACTTATATCATTGAATAACCTTAATATCAGTGTATCAACCCTTTGGTAACAACCTAAAAATCATCCAAATTGATTGAAACAAGATATGAATGCATTGATTCCTCCAAATATATTAATTCTTATAATAACAACTGAGAATATCTATATTGTTCCCTAAATTAATGTAAGCTAAATCCAAGGATAAAAATTTCATAACTCAAAACTTGATATATAGAAGAACATATATCTCATTACCAAAATCTAAACAGGTGATCGTCTCTAATGGGATACGGGGAGCTCAAAAACCACTTGAAACAGGTTCTCACTAATGGTGATAATTTACTAATAGGGTTGAAAACAAAAATCGAGTTCTATTTTTCACCTTAAAAAAACATTAATACTAGTTAAAGTGAATGAAAATATTTCCTTACATGAAATAGACACTCTAAAATAAAAAAAAATAGTTGGAATTGAATATTTTTAGATGTTTTACCTTTCAAAAAAAGAATCTTCATTCTCAAATTTATTCAGAAAAACCTGTAATAAAAAATTCCACTAGAAATCCCATATAAGTTAAAAATTAGTAAGGGTTATCATTGAATTCATGATAAACAATACACCTCCAAATTTTTGAAACGTTATACAACACAAAAAAAAAATATAAAATATTAAATTTAATGACAATATATTCTTTACCCAATATATACTTCCATAAAGTTATCATTGTGCGTATTCCTCTTTCCATTTTTATTCTCATTATTTCGCTTTTTCCTATTATTCGACTTTTCCCCCTTCTTACACTCTAATTAGATAAACGTTTATAGTTTTAATCTCTATGTTATCTATCATTCAACACCGTCATTCAGAATTTCATATCCAAATTATATTAAATAACCACCAATTTAACCATTATAACTTCTTTTATATCAATTGGATATATCGATGAGTTATATATATCCTTGGATATTATTTAAAGTCTTAAAGAATCATGTTGGAGAAACACGTGAAGCACCAAGTGGGAAACATTAATAAAAATCTTGAATTCTAGACTCTAGAATGAATCACAGCTTGACCCGTCATATTTTGATGTAATTATCACATTCATGTCACATTTATAATAATTATGGCATAAAAATATACTTTCATTCTAAAAATTAAAAATAAACTCATTTATTATGCCATTATTATATCTCTATGACATGATCATTTTTACATTAAATTCAAGACAAATAGAAATGTCTCATATTCTATTCATTACAACATGATTTATTATTTATGTTACAATCTGCTTCTCCATGGTGATATATCCTTATACTTATAGACTTAAAATATCTTTTTGAGATGAGTTTTGGAATGAACATTGTAACACCCATATATTTTAGAATTTATTTTTCCGTTTAAAATAAATACTATGTTTAATAACTTGCTCCACACACAAATACATTACCAAAGAAAAACATGAAACATTATATAACATTTATAATGTAGACATTATGTTAGTAGGTATAAAAAGGGGTAATTTATCTATGAAATATTTGTTTAAATAAAGATCATTTTAAACACTAATGTATTTATAAAATTCAATTAGTGTAGGTAGATATCTTGTAAAATCCATTTATGATTAAAAAATTATTTTATTATAAAACATTATTTTATGAACATTATTTTAAGAAAATAAATATATTATAGATAATAATGTAATAATATTTATATATTGTTATGAATAATATAATAATACTAAATTTGTTAATAATTGATAGGAAATAAAAATAAATTTTTTTAAAACATTGAAATTTTACATTCTAATAAAAATAGTTTTTCCTTATATTTTTTATTATATTTCAAATATAATGTCACGTCCCATCCTCGGGGCCCATGCCGTGACTACCCCAAGCCCGCCTTCCATAGGCCAGAGGCTGGCGACTAGCACCAAATGCGTAAATCCCGGTAAAAGGGAAGGCATTTAATTTATAAGAGTAAACAAACACAACCAAGTACGCAAGTGAAGTAAGTACTATGTAAAACTGAGTACAAAAGTAAGTGATCGAAAGTAAATGGGCCAGTATACAAACCCAACTGAATATACAGTACAACTGAGAATGAAAGTAAAAAATTAGTAAATTAAAATGGAAAACACTGATTCATCCTCCTAGAATCCCACCTGATGAGTGGGTACAGATAGTATCATTAGCTCCTCGGGTCCGGTCTTCCACTTCGTGTATGTCCCATCTAGTGGTCCACCTCCGGGTACCGTCCAACTCAACAAGCCTCCAACTCGATTAGTGATGTCTGTTGTCTGCATCCAACAAAATGTAGTGCGGGCATTGCCCGTGCAGGGGTGAGTATAATGCTACTCAGTAGGGACCCTGAGACCCTCAAAGGTCTTCCAGAATCCACAAAAGATAAACCAAAAAGGAATGATACAAACATGAAGTATCATCCAACTATACTTAGGTATATGCCCATACATATACGTATGTCATCAATCTTAGTTTGAATCCGACTTCTGATCCCAAGCACAACCCAGTCCACACAGGAATGAAGTCAATCACATAAATGGTAATTATTGAAAGGCAAGGCTTAGCTCACACGGGTATACATCTCAAGAAGAAGGGTGGATATGATTAGATTTAGTCTCTAAATCATCTCCTCTACCGAACCCACGTAGGATCCAAGTACAAAAGTTGTCGCTTCCGAACCCACTTAGTATCCAAGTACAGTATCCATCACTGCCGAACCCACGTAGGATCCAAGTACAGTTGACATAACTGCCGAACCCATAGTTGATCCAAGTACAGTATTCCTCGCTGTCAAACCCACGTAGGATCCAAGTGCACTCATCTTCGTTGTCGAACCCACGGAGGATCCCAACACAGTAGTCGTCGCAGTCACATCCATATCTACGGTTCCCACACATTGCGTACTCGATTCCAGTAGGGTCAGCTCCTCGAGTATAGGGGGTCGATACATCAACTTTCCAGAATTCCAGATTTGATGTAATCTGAAGTTCCGTCTCGTCAAAAGGAACTCAACGCGACATACGGTGCGTCAATCGAACACCCAGTCTAAGAGATGTTGGCTTATTTGTTCTAGGGGACCGGTTGGAAATATGCTCGTTCCAAACCCGGTCGTTTACCAACGTTGTCCAAAACTCACTTAGAGTATCTCAATAGGACCTCCTCATCGATAGGGTCCTTGTTCCATAGATGGTGCGTCGATCGGAAGCGCGGTCTTTAAGTTATTCATGTTTAAGTGAATAACGGGACCGGCCCGATAAGCCCAGTGGACTGTTGGGTCGGGTCACCCAGATTTGGTGTGTCTGAGCTGGTGGGGGTGTCGGACCAACCCGAAGGTTCACGCGGTCTGGCTAGAGTGGCGCGGCCCGGTCCGAAGAGAGCGCGGACTGGCCCGAGGGGGCGCGGCCTGGCCGGGCATGCGGCCCGGCTAGCTCGGCCCGAATGCCGAGCGGTCCAAGGTGGGGGCGCGACCCCCTGCTACCCAAACCGGTGGCACCAAGCGGCACTGACCTCCCAAACTAGCCGGTTAGGCCGGCTGACCTTTTGACGCATGCGGCCCACATGGCGGGCTGCGGGGTTCGTCAGCGCGACACCCTCTCGGTGCCGTGGTTCGGCTCTGCCTGGCTGGCTGACGGGCCGGTGTGTTCTCTAGTGGGGTGCCATCCTGGCGTCGCAGCTCCCCTTCTCCTGGCCAGCCGATGGGCTGGCTGGTTATTCCACCGAAGCAACCTGCAATGCGGGCCGTAGTTTCCATTTCACAGCCGGCGCGACAGCGCCGACTCCCTTCACCATGGCTTGTGCTGGCCACAACTTTTATTAGCGTGCACGACGCTGGCCCTTGCACTGCCGACCTCTTTCGTGTTCCGCCTCTGTTCACAAATTCCAACAATAAAGAGGATCAAACGGAGGGTCATCGGGCCATGTTTGTTCGTCCCATTCCCTCTACATTAATTGATAGAAATAGGTCGAACAAACAAGAATATACAAATACAAACCGAGGCACAATTTAAATCCATTAAAATTAAACTTAACCTCTACCTTGATAGTTGATGTCGCACGTCGGGCGTCGTGGAATACGACGTCATGGGGAAATAATTCGTACGTGATGTCGGAGTGTGTCCAAGGAGGAATTAGTGTTTCCTCACTTTTCATAGAGAATAGAATGGTTTCTGAATCGTCATTCTTCGTGGAACTAGCGTTCTTTGTTGAATAGATGTCATCCTTCGTTGAGAGAGGAGTTCTCTTACTTCTTCACAAGAGTTCTCTCCCAATCATCCTTACCAAAGCAAAAACCCTACCAAAATAAAATAATAGGCTTCTCCTATTATTTTATTATCACATGCAATTTAAAATTAAAATTCAAACCACTTCATTAATTAATTGATGTGGTTGAATTTCATTAAATTAATGTGTTGGAAAGAGTTATAGAGGGAGAGTGGAGGAGGTGAGAGGTCTCACATTTAAGAGGAGTTAACAAATTAAAGATGGGGGGTTAAAGAGTTTAGGGAAAATTATAGGATGGGGATCGTGTGGGCCCCACCTCTCATATATCCACACATGGGATGTTGGGTGGGTGTGGCCCCCACCAACAAGTTCCCATGGGAGGAGTTAACCTCCTTAGATATAAAATAAAATTGTTCCAATAATTTTATTTAATTCTTAATTAAACCCTAATAATTAACTTCTCCTCCCACACAAACGCAACTATGGTAATGGTCCCCTTATGAAATTATCGGCGCTGCGAGTTCATCGGTGCCCTCAGATTTCAATTCCGAGCACCAGTTCAAAAGATATAAAAACCCACTTGTTCGTTTACTGAACGTACCCATGCTAAACATTGGAAATTGATTCCAGGCACACCGGGTCTCAGAATCAAGTGCCGTCAGAAGCCACAGACTTTTAAAATTCCAAAGTATTTGAGAAAAAAATATTTCCGTGAAATTTTTAGGTCTTTACATTACTCCCACCTCAAGGATTTACATCCCAATAAAGCTACAACATAAACTTGGGAAACAAATTAGGGCACTGATCACGCATATGATCCTCCACTCCCATGTGCTCTCCTGGAGGTTCCTGTGCTGCCAACCAATGTGCACTAGAGGAATTGACTATCCATGTTAGACCTTCTCCTGTCGATCATTTATCTCCATAGGCACCTCCACAAATGTCACCCCATCATCAATGTCCAGCTCCCCATGATCAAAGTTGTGGATCGGGTCGTTCACGTATCTTCTCAACTGAGATACGTGGAAGCCGTCGTGCATTCGGTGCAACTGAGGTGGTAGGGCCAGGCGGTAAGCCACCTCACCTACTCTGCTGAGTACCTGTAAATTCCCGATGAAGCACGGATATAACTTGCCTCCCTAGCCAAATCTCCGTAATCCACGTCGAGGTGAGACCCTATAAGAAAACGGGGTCACCATCGTCAAACTCTAGTTGTCTCCATCTCTAATCAGCATAGAACTTCTGTCTACTCTGTGCAGTCTTCATCTGCTTCTGGATGATATGAACCTTCTTCGTCGAAGCCTGAACCATCTCTGGCCCTACGAGTGCTGACTCCCCAGGGTCAGTCTATCACAGAGGTGATCTACATGGTCGGTCGTACAGTGCCTTGTAAGGTGCCATATTGATGGTGGAGTGGTAGATGTTGTTGTCTTAAAACTCCACCAAGGGTAGCTGATCCTCCCAGCTGTAACAAAATTCAAGGAAACATGAACGGAGCATGTCCTTGAGTGTCTAAATGGTCCTCTCTGTCTGGCCATCCGTCTGAGGATGAAATGCGGTGCTCAGGTGTAGTTGCATGCCGAATGCCTCCTACAACCCCTTCCAAAGCTGGGATGTAATGTGAGTGTCTCGATCAGAGACGATAGACTATGGGACACCATGAAGTAGTATGATCTCCTATACATAGAGGCATCCCATGCTCTCTACTGTTCCCTAGTCTCTGATCGGAAGGACGTGAGCCGACTTGGTGAGTTGGTCGATTATCACCCAGATAGAGTCATGTCCTCTAGAAGTACGTGAGAGCCCCACCACAAAATCCACGAGTATCCCATCCCAGTTCTACACCGAAACCACTAAGGGTTGTACCAAGCCTACTGGTACCTGGTGCTCCGCCTTCACTTGTTGGCAAGTGAGGCATCGTGAAACGAACTCTGCTATAGCCTTCTTCATACCCGGATAGTAGTGTTGTCGTCTGAGATCCTGGTACATCTTTGATACTCCAGGATGTACCGCTAGAGGGAAAGTGTGAAACACCCTCAGCACTATGTCCTGTAGTGAATCTGTTACCATGGTACGCCCCCTGAAGAGGATGAAATGCTCTCCTCCTTCATAAAATCCAGTAGGCGCCTATTCTGTGGGAATCTGAGCACGTCGCGTCTCACAGTCAACATCACCACGCTGTGCCTCTCTGACCTGCTGAAATAGTGGAGGAGTTACTGTGAGGGACTGTAGAAAGGGTACCACATCTCTATCCACGAAAAATATTTGCAAAGCGGCTAACTGCTCTGTCGTCTGTCCATATAGCTGAATGACCGATCTCTTGCTGAGAGGATCAGCTACTATGTTCCCCTTCCCAAGACTATAGACTATCTCAAAGTCATAGTCCTGGAGGAACTCAATCCATCACCACTGTCTTAGGTTCAGGTCCTTCTGCGATAAGATGTACCTGAGGCTCTAGTGGTCAGAGTAGATTGTAATGTGCTCCCCCATCAGATAGTGTCGCCACGTATTCAGGGAAAATACCACTATTGCTAACTCCAGGTCATGGGTAGTGTAGTTATTCTATTTTTGACTCAACTATCGTGAACCATAGGTGATCACATCTCCCTCCTTAATTAGGACACACCCAAGTCTGGTCCCTGATGCGTCTCAGTAAACCACGTAGCCAACTCCCTCCTTCGGTAGCCTCAAGATGGGTGCACAAATCAATCTCTTTCTCATATCATGAAAGCCCTGCTAAAATATATCTGACCACATGAAGGGTTTCCCCTTATTTTTCAAAGCTAAAAGTGGTGCTGCAACTCTGGAGAAGTCTGGCACAAATCTCCGATAGTACCCAACCAGACCTAGGAAACTCCGCACCTACATCACGCTCAGGGGTGGTTCACAAGCAAGTACTGCCTCGATCTATGAAGGATCCACAAGAAATCCCGCCTCCGAGATGACGTGCCTCAAGAAATGAACCTCTAGAATTCAAAACTGGCACTTCGAGAGCATACCATAAAGCCGGTGCTCTCAGAGTGTGTCCAGTACAACCCGCAAGTGGTAGGCGTGCTCCTCCTTAGTAGTCGAGTAAATCAGTATGTCGTCGATGAAGACTACAAAAAATGATTGAGGTAAGTCTATAAGATCTTGTTCATGAGACTCATAAACACTGATGGTGAGTTGGTTACACCGAATGGCATAACCAAGAACTCGTAGTAGCCATACCGACACCTGAAGGTCGTCATCTGCACATCCTCGTCCTGAACTCTAAGCTAATGATAGCCAAACCTGAGGTCTATCTTTGAGAACCATTGTGCTCCCTTGAGCTGATCTAAGAGTTCATCAATTATCGGGAGTGGGTACTTGTTCTTTATGGTCACCTGATTCAGGAGACAGAAGTCGACACATATCGTAAGCTCCCATCCACCTTCTTGGCAAACAGAATCAGAGAAGCCTAGGGTGAAACACAAGGTCGGATGAATCCCTTTACCTGCAAGTCCTCCACCTATACCCGCAGCTCACGAAGCTTAGCTGGAGACAACCGATATGCTGGATTAGATATTGGTGTTGTCCCGAGGTACAGGCCTATGTAGAAGTCTACCTCTCTGCGATGTGGTAGTCCTGGAACATCGTCAGGAAAAACGTCTGCATACTGATCCACCACAACATGAAAACTCGGACTCCACACATCAACTGCTCCAAGGAAGAGACTAGCCAACTGATGTGTGATTGGCTGCCCTCTGCAGTGCATAAGTCCATCCTGCGCTGCAATGGTTCTCTTCTCACTGATGAAGGTGAACCTTCTCCCATCTATGAGGTCACACCGCACATTGCGACAAATACAGTCGATCTGGTCATGGACTATAGAGAACCAATCCATACCCAAGATGACGTCATAATGCCTCGACACCGCTAAAATAAGATCTCAGTCGAAGCTCTATCCTCCTACATTAATCTTACACTATCGGCACCAGTGCATAATCGTCAAGTCTGCTCCAGTAGGAGTCTCTAGCCATAAAGATCAAGCCAAAGGTTCTATCGGAATTGCCTCCCTCCAAAAAAGGGTAGCGACTATAACAGAATGACTCTCTCCTGTGTTTATGAGAACATCAGTAAGGGTGGAGTAGACACAGATAGTACCACAAATTATCTCAAGTGCGCCATGGTCATAGGCCTCAACTTCCTAGAGATGAACCAACCCCTATCTGTCAGCTCCCTATGGTCGGGGTGTGCTCCTACTGGTGATGGTGGTGGTAGAGCCTTGAAGCGTCGTCTACCACCTGCTGCAAAGACATATCCTCTGCCTTGTACTCCTGCTCCCTGCGGAACAGCACAGTCGAACCTCTGCCTCTGTCTTGAAGGTCCCTCTACATTCTGATGCTCATTTTCATATCTGGTCGGGCAGTCATGAGCCATGTGGCCTTGCCCACTGCATGCATAGCACTGTCTGCTCCTCATATGGATGGCTCTACTGTGTGTGCACTGCACATCCGAACCAGTATCCCGAGATCTCCCACCTGATGGCTTGGTCCACTTGGGCCTCTAAGACATCTGTATATTTCCAACTATAGAATACTCCACTACATGTCTCCCTATGGTGGGTCTCACTACTAGCGTCGGCTCCGTAAGAAATCTCTCCTCAAGAAGGGCTCATTCTAGTACTCCTTCCTGCGTTGGAATATTGAGGGAGATCATCAAAGCTATGATCTCATGCCTCATTCCCTGATCAAAGGTCCAGGCCCTGAAGAATGGAACATGTACCATGTCTGTGGAGTTGCACGAGAGGTCGGTAAATCTCACCGAGTACTAGGACACTGTCATGCTTCCATGTCGTAGCTGTAGTAACTCCTGGATCCACACCACACGGAGGGTGGCTGGAAAAAACTCTGAGCGGAAGAGGATCTCGAAGTCTGTCCAAAGTAGAGATGCATCATCGTGCACCTAGAGCATCAGGATCTACCATCTACCTACTGATGCATGTAGGAGACTCGTGGCAATGATCACCATAAGGTTTGCAGGTGTCCCTACTAATCTGAAGACTCTGAAGATAGCCTCCAAAAAATCCTCGGCTTCCTGAGGTTCCGTTACTCCACAGAACCTGGGCGGCCTCTGTCGCTGAAACTCATACAATGCACTTAGGCTGTGTGCACTCTCTGATGCTGGGGCTGGTGGCATTGGTGGATCAGTGGGGAATGGTACTACTGGTGTCTCTGCTGTAATGGGTCCCTACACTAAAGCCTCGTCGCTCGATGGGTTTCCACCCCGCACATAACTTGGAACCCTAGCTGGTTGCCTTCGTGGGACCATCCTGAGAAGAAACAGGTGTTCCACTATTAATACAGTATACCTGGTGAGCTGACACAAAGTAATCACAAAGAATCTTTTGAAACACACATGGAATCAATGTTTTCGTGCACTGATTCGGAAATCAGAATTCATGGTCTTGGTGTATGGATACCTCAGCCGCTGCACCAACACTGGACTCCATGGACTGATAACCACACTCAATACTCTTAACAATATTGCTTCACAGAGAAAAATTATCAGAGTTCGGAGTTCTATAGTAGAACCGACTCCTCTGATACCAATTTTTCATGACCCGTCCTCGTGGCCTGTTCCATGACTACCCCAAGCCCGCCTTCCATAGGCCAGGGGCAGGTGACAAGCACCAAAGGCGTAAATCCCGGTTAAAGGGAAGGCATTATCTTTATAAGAGTAAACAAACACAACAGATTATGCAAGTGAAGTAAGCAGTAAGTAAAATTGATTACTAAATTAAGTGTTGGAATGTAAATGGGCCAGTATACAAACCCAACTGAAGGTACAGTGCAACTGAGAATGGAAGTACAAGAGCAGTAAAGTAAAGCGGAAACCACTGAGTCATCCTCTGGGAATCCCACCTTAAGGGTGGGTAGAGATAGTCTCCTCAGCTCCTTGGGTCCGGTATTCCACTCTGTGTATGTCCCATATAGTGGCCACCTCCGAGTACCATCCAGCTCTACAAGACTCCACCTCAATCAGTGATGTCTTTCGTCTACATCCAACACAACATAGTGCAGACATTGTCCATGTAGGGGTGAGTGTAACATTACTTAGTAGGGACCCCGAGACCCCAGAAGGTCTCCCAGAATCCAAAACGGAAAAAACAAAAAGGAAATATACAAACCCAAATTATCAACCAACTCTAATTAGATATATTACCATAAATATACATAAGTCATCAATCTCAGTTAGGCTCCGACTTCCGAGCCCATTCATAACCTAGTCCACATAGGAATGAAGTCAATCGCATTAATGATAATGATTGAAAGACAAGACTGAGCTCACAGAGGTATAATTCTCATGAAGAATGGTGGAGATGATTAGATGTTTTCTCTGAATCATCTCCTCTGCTGAACCCACGTAGGATCCAAGTATAGAAGATGTCGTTGCCAAACCCACATAGGATCCATGTACATTAACCATCATTTCCAAAACCACATAAGATCCAATTACAGTCTCCATTGATGCCAAACCCACAGAGGATCCACGTACAGTCATCTTTTCTGCCGTACCCACGTAGGATCCAAGTACAATAATCTTCATCGTCGAACCCACGGAGGATCCCAGCACGGTAGTCGTCGTAGTCGCAGCCAACACTAGGGTTCCTGCCCACAGCGTACTCAATTCCGGGAGGGTCAGCTCCTCAATTATAAGGGGTCGATACATAAAATATCACGAAGTACAGAGTTGATGTATCCTGATGTTCTGTCTCATCAAAAGGAACTCAACGTGAATGACGACGTGTCAATCAGACACTCGGTCTGAGAGATATTTTCTTATTCATTCTAGGGGTCTGGTTGGAAATATGCTCTTTCCAAACCCAGCCATTTACCAAGATTGTCTAAAACCCACTTAGAGTAACGCAATAGGATTGCTTAGTCAATTGTCTCCCAGTTATGCAGACGATGCGTCGATCGGACGCGCGGTATTTAAGTTAATCATGTTTATGTGAATAACGTGCCCGACCCGATAAGCCCAGTGGGTTGGCGAGTTGTTTCACCCAGATTTGGCGGGTCCGACCCGGTAGGGGTGTCAGACCGGCGTGAAGGATTGCGTGGTCCAACCTGAGGGGTGTAGCTTGACCCGAAGAGTGTGTAGCCCAGCAGGGCGCGGGACCTAGCAGGCTCGGCCAGCTGGCCGAGTGGTCTGAGGTGGGGGCGCGTACCCCAGATTCTTGAACCGGCGGCTCCAAGTGCCGCTGCCCTCCCAAACTGGTAGGCTAGGCTGGGAAGCCCTTTGGCGCATGTGGCCCACACTTCAGGCCATGGGTTTCTTCAGCGTGGCGCCCTCCTTGCGTCGCGGTTCGGCTCCGCCCGGCCGTCCGATAGGCCGGACAGTTCTCCAGCACAGCGCCCTCTTTGCATCATGGCTCCCCTTCACCCAGCCAGGCGACGGGCCTGCCGGTTCCTCCGCCGAAGCGGCCCCCAAAGCGGGCTGCGGTTTCCAATGCACAGCCCGTGCGACGGAGCCGACTCCCTCCATCGTGACCTATGCTGGTCGCGGCTCCGCATTCCCAACCTGGCACTACGACGTCGTGCTTCCTCCTACATGGCTCGCTTTTCTGTGGCTTTTCTTATAGTGCACGATGGCGGAACTTGCGCCGCTTTCCTCTTCCATGTTCCACCTCCGTTCTCCAATTCCAATAATAAACATGATCAAATAGAGGGTTTTCGGGCCTTGTTTGTTCGACCTGCTCCCTTCATGTTAAGCGATAGCAATAGGTCGAACAAACAATATTATACAACAACAAACCAAGGAAAAATTTTAATCCATTAAAATTGACCTTAACCCCTACCTCGATAGTTGATGTCACACGTTGGGAATCACAGAAGATACCGTCACTGGGAAAGAATTATTAGGTGATGTCGGAGTGCGTCCAAGGATCAAGAAGCATTTCCTCACGTTTTAAGGAGAAGACAATGGTTGGCGCGTCGTCGTTCTTCATGGAACTGGCGTTCTTCGTTGAAGAGATGTTGTTCTTCATCGAGAGAGGAGTTCTATTCTTTCATCACAAGCGTTCTCTCCCAATGTTCCTTAGCATTCTCCCAATCTTCCTTAGAATAACAAAAACCATCCCAAAATAAAATAATAGGCTTCTCCTATTATTTTATTATCACATGAAATTTAAAATTCAAATTCAAACCACTTCATTAATTAATTGATGTGGTTGAATTTCATTACATTAATGTGTTGGCAGGAGTTAAAGAGGGAGAGAGGAGGAGGTGAGAGGTCTCACATTTAAGAGGAGATAACAAATTAAATATGCGGGGTTAAGGAATTTGGTGAAAATGAAAGGTTGGGACTCGTGTGGGCCCCACCTCTCATATAACCACCCAAGGGAAGTTGGGTGGGTGTGGGCCTTACCAACAACTTCCCATGGGAGGAGTTAACCTCCTTAGATATAAAAAAATTGTTCCAACGATTTTATTTACTTCTTAATTAAACCCCAATAATTAACTTCTTCTCCCACACAAACGTAACTATGGTAAAGGTCCCCTTAAGCAATTACCAGTGCTATGAGTTCATCAGTGCCCTCAGACATCAATTCCAAGCACCAGTTAAAAAGATAGAAAAACTTCGCTTGTTCGTTTTCTGAACGTACCCGAGATAAACATTGGAAATTGATTTTGGGAACACCGGGCATCAGAATCAAGTGCCGTCAGAATCCACCGAATCATAAAATTCCAAAGTATTTATGAAAAAAAATTTACTTGAAATTTCCGGGTCCTTACATTACTCCCACCTCTGGGATTTTCGTCCCCAAAAAGGTACAACATAAACTAGGGAAACAAATGAGGGTATTGAGCATGCATCTGAGCCTCTTTCTCCCATGTGCTCTCCTGGAGGTTCCCATGCTGTCAATAAATGCGCACTAGAGGAATTGACCATCCACGAAAGACCCGATCCTATTGATCCTTGATCCCCACAGGGACCTCTGCAAATGTCTCCCCGTCATCGATGTCCAGCTCTCCATTATCAAAGATGTGGATCGGGTCTTGCATGTATCTCTTCAAATGAGATACGTGGAAAACGTCGTGCACTCGGTGTAACTAAGGTGGAAGGTCCAGGCAGTAAGACACCTCGCCTACTCTACTCAGGACCTAGAAATTCCTGATGAAGCATGGAGATAACGTGCAAGCCCAGCCAAATCTCCATAATCCACGTCTCGGTGAGACCAATAACAAAATGTGGTCTCCATCATCAAACTCCAATGGTCTTCGTCTTTTATCAGTATAGGACTTACGTCTGCTCTGTGTTGTCTTCATCCCCTCCTAGATGAACTGCACCTTCTCCGTCGTAGCCTGAACCATCTCTAGTCCTACGATTGATGACTCCCTAGGGTTACTCCTGCACAGATGTGATCTGCATGGTCGACCGTACAATGCCTTGTAAGGTGCCATCCCGATGGTGGAGTGGAATCTGTTGATGTATGAAACTCCACCAAGGGTAGTTGATCCTCCCAACTGCGACCAATGCCAAGGACACATGCACGGAGCATGTCCGAGTGTCTGATTGGTCCTCTCCATCTGGTCATCCGTCTGAGGATGAAAGGTGGTGCTCAGGTGTAGCTGCGTCCCGAATGCCTCATGCAACCCCTTCCAAAGACAAGAAGTAAATAGAACGTCTCGATCGTAGATGATAGATGATGGAACACCATGAATCCGTATGATATCCAGTACATAGAGGCGTCCTAATCTCTCTACTCTGCCCTGCTCTCTAATCATAAGGAAGTGAGCTGACTTTGGTGTGTTGGTTGACGATCACCTGGATAGAGTCATGTCCAATGGAAGTAAGTGGGAGCCCCATTATGAAGTCCATGCATATCCCATCCCACTTCTTCTCCAGAACCTATAAGGGTTATACTAAGCCTGCAGGTACCTGGTCTTCCGCCTTCACTTGCTGGCAATTGAGGAATCATGAAATGAACTCTTCTACAGCCTTCTTCATACCCGACTACCAGTGATGTTGTCTGAGGGCCTGGTACATCTTCAGAACTCCATGATGTACGAATAGAGGGGAAGTGTAAAATTATCTCAGCACTTCTTCCTACAGTGAAACTGGTACCATGGTACGTCCCCTAAAGAGGATGACGTGCTCTCCTCCTTCAGAAATTCCATCAGGTGCCTACCCTGTGGAAATCTGAGCACGTCATGTCTCATAGTCAACGTACCATCATTGTGCCTCTCTGACCCGCTGAAGTTGTGGAAAAGTGACATTGAGGTACTGTAGAAATCTAGGACCATCTCTATCCATGAAGGTTATCTACAAAGCGTCTAACTGTTCTATGACCCCTCCAAGTAGCAGAATGCCTGATCTCCTGCTGAAAGAATCAGCTACTACGCTCCCCTTCCCATGATTATAGACTATATCAATGTCATAGTCCTGGAGGAACTCGAGCCATCGCAACTGTCTCAGGTTCATGTCCTTCTGCGAGAAGATGTAACTCAGACTCTGGTTGTCAGAGTAGACTATAGAGCGCTCGCCCATTAGATATTTCCACCACGTCTTCAGGGTGAAGACCACTACTGCTAACTCTAGGTCATGAGCAACATAGTTCTACTTGTGCTGCATCAACTATTGTAAACCATAGGCAATCACATCCCGCTCCTGCATTAAGACACACTTGAGTCCGGTCACTGATGCATCACAGTAAACCACATACCCAACGCCCTCCTCCTGTAGCCACAGGATGGGCACACTGGTCAATCTCTGTCGCAGCTCTTGAAATTTCTAGTGAGATCTATCTGACTGCACGAAGGGTTTCCCATTCTTCTTAAATGCTGAAAGTGGTGCTGCAACTTTAGAGAAGTCTGGAACAAATATCTGATAGTACCCAGCCAGACCTAGGAAACTCCGCACCTCCATCACGCTCTTGGGTGGATCCCAAGAAAGTACCACCTTGATATTCACAGGATCCACAACAACTCCCATCTCGGAGAGGATGTTCCCTAAGAAAGGAACCTATCGAATCCAAAACTGTCACTTTGAGATCTTACCCTAAAGCTGGTGCACTCAGAGTGTGTCCAGTACAACTCGCAAGTTGTAGGCGTGCTCCTCCTTAGTAGTCGAGTAAATCAGTATGTCTTCGATGAAGGATACGAAAAAACGATCCAGGGAAGGATGAGAGATCATGTTCATGAGCCTCTTGAACAGTTTTAGTGCATTAGATACACCGAAAGGTATAACCTGAAGGCTATCATCTGCACATCCTCATCTCGAACTCTATGCTGATGATAGCCTGACCTGAGGTCTATCTTTGAGAACCACCGTGCTCTCTTGAGCTGACCAAAGATGTCGTCAATCCTCAGGAGTGGGTACTTGTTCTTTACGGTCACCTGATTTAGGCGACTGCAATTGACACATAGTCGTAATCTCCCATCCGCCTTCTTGGAAAACAAAATCGGAGAAGCCCAGGGTGAAACACTTGGTCGGATGAATCCCTTCCCCTACAATTCATCCAGTTGTACCCGCAGCTCACAAAGCTCAGTGGGAGCCATTTGATATGTTGGAGTAGATATTGGTACTTTCCCGGGCTACATTTCTATATATAATTCTACCTCTCTGCGCGGAGGTAGTCCTGGAATGTCATCAAGAAAAATTTCCACATACTGATCCACCACGATAGGAAAACTCGAACTCCGAACATCAGCTGCTCCTAGGATGAGACTAGCCAACTGATGCGTGATCAGTTTCCCTCTCCTCTGCGTAATTCTATCCTGTGCTGCAAAGGCTCCCTTCTCTATAGTGAAGGTCAACCTTCTCCCATCTATGCGAACACACCGCACTTTGCACCTAATACAGTCGATCTGGGCATGGAATGTAGATAACCAATCCATACCCATGATGGTGTCGTAAGTCCTCGACACCGCTACAAGAATATCCCAGCCAAATATCTCGCCTCATAGATTAATCTCACACTTCTGGAACAAGTGCGTAATCGTCGAGTCTGCTCCAGTAGGAGTCTCAAGCCGTAAGGATTGAGCCAACGGTTCCATCGGAATCTCCGAGCTCCGAACAAGGGCAGTGGAAATAAATGAATGACTCGCTCATGTTTCTATAAGAACTGCAGCAATGGTAGAGTAGACATAGATAGTACCTAGAATCATTTCAGGTGCACCATGGTCGTAGGCCTCAACTGCGTAGAGCTATGCCTGCCCCTGTCGTCCAGCTCCCGATTGTCGGGGTGGTTCTCCTGGTGGTGGTGGTGGTAGAGCCTCAAAGCATCGTCCACCACCTATTGATTGGCCAGCTCCTCTGCTTCGTCCACCTACTCCCTGCAGACCACCACGGTCAATCCTATGCCTCTGCCTGGGAGGTCCCTCTACTGTCTGCTGCTCGTTTTTATAGTGGTTCAGGCAGTCTCGAGCCATGTGGCCTTGCCCGCCGCATGCATAGCACTGCCTACCCCTCGTATATATGGCTCTACTGCGTGTGCCCTGCACATCCAAACTAGTGTCCTAAGGTCTCCCACCTGATGGCTTGGTCCTCTTGGGCATTTGTGACATCTTTTTACTGCCGACTGCAGAAGACTCCGCTATATGTCACCCTATGGTGGGTCTCGCTGCTGGCGTTGGCTCAACATGAAAGCTCTCCACCAGAAGGGCTCGCTCTAGTACTCCTACGTGCATCGGAATGCTAAGGGAGATAATTGAAGCCCAGATCTCATTCCTCAGTCCCTACTCAAAGGTCCAGGCCTGGAAGAATGGGTCTCATACCATATTCATGGAGTAGCGCGAGAGGTCAGTAAATCTCACTGAGTACTGGGCCACTGTCATGCTGCCTTGCCGCAGCTATAGTAACTTCAGGATGGGCACCACACGGAGGGTGGCTGGAACAATCTCCGAGCAAAAGAGGCACTCGATGTCTGGCCAAAGTAGAGATGCCTTGTAGTGCACATGGAACATCATGATCCACCATCTACCTGCTGATGCATGCAGGAGGCTCACGAAAGGGGTCACCATAAGGTCTATTGGTGTCCCTACCAATCTGAAGACTCTATCAATAGGCTACAGTCAATCATCGGCTGCTTGAGGGTCTGTCTCTCCACGGAACCTGGGCATCCTCTTTCACTGAAAATCGTGTAACATACTCAGGCGGCATGCACTCTATGTTGTTGGGGCTAGTGGCATCGGTGGCTCAGTGGGTAATGGTACCTCTGGTGCCTCTACTCTAATGGGGCCTTGCACCGACGCCACATCACTCGGTTGGTTGTCATCCCGCACGTAACTAGGAACCATAGCTGGCTGCCATCGTGGGGCCATGCTGAGAATAAACTTGTGCACCACGGTTAGTACAGTATACCTGGTGAGCTGACACAAAGTAATCACAAAGAAAAATTTTGAAACACACATGCAATCAATTTTTTTGTGTAATGAGTCAGAAATCAGAAGTCAGGGTCCTGGTGTATGGATACATCGACAACCGCACCAACACTGGACTCCTTGTACTGATATCCACACTCAATAATCATAACACTATTTCTTCATAGAGAAGAAATTATCAGAGTCCTGAGTTCTACGGTAGAATTGACTCGTCTTATACCAATTTGTCATGACCCGTTATCGGGGCCCGTGCCGTGACTACCCTAAGCCCGCCTTCAATACGCCAGGGGCTGGAGACTAGCACCAAAGGCATAAATCCCGGTAAAAGGGAAGGCATTTCCTTTATAAGAGTAAATAAACAAAACGGAGTACACAACTAAAGTATGAACTAAGTAAAACTGAGTACAAAAGTATGTGCTGAAAAGTAAGTGGGCCAGAATACAAACCCAACTAAAAGTACAGTATAACTAAGAATGAAAGTACAATAGCAGTAATGTAAAGCAGCAACCACTGAGTTGTCCTTCGTGAATCCCACCTGAAGGGTGGGTACATATAGTCTACTTAGCTCGTCCAGTACGGTCTTCAACTCCATGTATGTACCATCTGGTGGTCCACCTCCGGGTACCATCCAGCTTCACAAGCCTCCACCTTGATCAGTGTTTTCCGTCTTTTGCATCCAACACAACATAGTGCGGGAATTGCCCATGCAGGGGTGAGTATAACGTTACTCATTTGGGATCCCAAGACCCCCTGAGGTCTCCAATAATCCACAATGAATTAAACACAAAGGAAAGAAATAAACACGATGTATCAACCAACTCTACATAGGTATATGAACATACATATACCTAAGTCATCAAACTCAGTTCGGCTCCGACATCCGAACCCAAGCAGAACCCATTCCACATAGGAAAGAAGTCAACCACATCAATGATATGGATTAAAAGACAAGACTCATCTCACAAAGGTATACTTCTCACGAATAAGAGTGGTGATGATTAGTTGTAGTCTCTGAATCATCTCCTCTTTCAAACCCACGTATGATCCAATTACAGAAGTCGTCGCTACCGAACCCACGTATGATCCAAGTACAGTAACCATCACTGTCGAACCCACGTAGGATCTAAGTATAGTCACCATCACTACCGAACCCAATGAGGATCCAAGTACAGTCATCCTCGCTGCTGAACCCACGTAGGATCCATGTACATTCATCTTCGTCATCGAACCCATGGAGGATCCCAGCACGATAGTCGTCGCAATCGCAACCATCTCTAGGGTTCGCGCACAAAACGTACTAAATTTCAGGAGGGTCAGCTCCTCGAGTATAGGGGTTTGATACATCAAATGTCATGATATCCAGAGTTGATGTATCACGATGTTCCATCTTGTCAAAAGTAACTCAACACGACAGACGACACGTCAATCAGACGCCCGGTCTGAGAGATATTGGCTTATTCATTCCAGGGGCCCGGTTGGAAATATGCTCATTCCAAACACGTTCATTTACCAAAGTTGACCAAAACACACTTAGAGTATCACAATAGGACCTCCTCATCGATACGGTCCCAGTGCCGCAGACGGCACGTCGATCGGACACGCGGTCTTTACGTTATTCACTTTTAAGTGAATAATGGGCCCGACCCGATAATCCCAATGGGCTGGTGGGTCGGGTCACCCAGATTTGGAGGGTCCGACCTGGTAGGGGTGTCAGACCAGCCATAAGGATTTCACGGTCCGGCCTGAGGGGTGTGGCCCGGCCCGAAGAGAGTGTGGCCGGACATGATGCGGCGCGGCGTCACCCAGCCCGGCCTGGAGGGGCGCGGCTCGACCCGACAGGTTGCGGCCCAGCCCGACTCGGCACGACGCGGCCCGAAACGATGGGGCGTGGCCCAACCAGCTTGGCTCGAAGGCGAGCGGTCCGAGGCGGGGGCAGGACCCCTGTCTGTTCGAACTGGCGACACCAAGTGGTACCCCCTCTCAAACCGGTCGGCTGGCTGACTGGCCTTCTGGCGCACGCGGCCCGCATGGCGGGCCACAAGTTTCTTCAGCGCCATGCCTTCCTGGTGCCGATGTTCGGCTCTTCCTGATTCTACCGCCAAAGCGGCTCAAAAAGTGGGATGTGGTTTCCGCTGCACAGCCGGCGCAACGGTACTTGCTCCCTCCACCGCGGCCTACACTGGTCGTGGTTCCGCATCCCCAGCACGGTGTGACGACCTCGTGCTTCCTCCATCGTGGCTCCCTTGCCCGCAGATTTTCTTAGCATGCGCGATGACAACCCTTGTGCTGCCGACATCTTCCGTGTTCCACCTTTGTTCGCCAGTTCCAACTATAATCATGATCAAACAGAGGGTTGTCAGTCCGTTTTTGTTCGGACCTCACCCTCTGCGTTAAGCAATAACAATAGATTGAAAAAAAAATATGATACAACAACGAACCGAGGCACAATTTTAATCCATTAAAATTGAACTTAACCCCTACCTCGATAGTTGATTTCAGACGTCGGGCATTGCAGAGGGTGACGTCGCGGGGAAAGAATTCATAGGAGATGTCGGAGTGTGTCTGAGGATGAAGCGGCATTTCCTCACTTGTTGTGGAGAAGAGAAAGGTTGGCGCGTCGTTGTTCATTGTGGAACCAGCATTATTCGTTGAAGATACGCCGTTCTTCGTCGAGAAAGGAGTTCTCTTCTTTCTTCACAGGAGTTCACTCCCAATCTTCATTAGCACAACAAAAACCCTCACAAAATAAAATAATAGGCTTCCCCTATTATTTTATTATCACATAAAATTTAAAATTCAAATTCAAACCACTACATTAATTAATTGTTGTGGTTGAATTTCATTAAATTAATGTGTTGTCAAGTGTTAAAGAGGTAGAGAGGAGGAGGAAAAAGGTTTCACATTTAAGAGGAGTTAACAAATTAAAGATGGGGGGTTATGGAGTTTGGGGAAAATGAAAGGTTGGGGCTCCTTTGGGCCCCACCTCTCATATATCCACATATTGGAAGTTGGGTGGGTGTGGGCCCCACCAACAACTTACCATGGGATGAGTTAACCTCCTTAGACATAAAATAAAATTGCTCCAACAATTTTATTTACTTCTTAATTAAACCCCAATAATTAGTTTCTCCTCCCACATAAACTCACCTATGGTAAAGGACCCATTAAGCAATTACCAGCACTGTGAGTTTATCGGTGCCCTCGGAATACAATTCTGAGCACCGGTTCAAAAGATAGAAAAACATGCTCATTCATTTACTAAACATACCCATGCTAAACTTCGTAAATTTATTCTGGGCAGAACGGGCCTCATAATCAAGTGTCGTTAGAGGCCACAAACTCGTAAAATTCCAAAGTATTTAAGACAAAAATTTCCTTGATATTTCCAGGTCTTTACAGATAAATTCTAATCTATTATAATTTTAATTTTAAAAAAGTAACCTATTTTTTTACTTATAGTAATAAAATTATCTTAGGATGTGTTTTTGGGAATTTTCTATGATAATTTATTTTCAAGTGAATTGTAAAAATATAGTTTTGTACAAAACTATAATGTTTAAAACCCTATCATGAATAGATAACTACTTGAAAATTTGTAAAAAATTATTAGACAAACAATATATTTATTATGTAAATTATATAAATTAAAAAGACTATCTTTAATTTAGAAAACTCAGGATAAACATTATGAAACTTAAGAGATCAGTTACTCAGATAAAACTGTTTTAGAATATATTTTTTTACTTAAGTCTTCACAAAATTGATTTTTTATTTGATTGGTTTGAAAGATAAATTAACAACATAGCGTTAATCATAAACTAGTTAATTTGTTGTAAATTAGTAAATATTCATTATTTTATTATATGCACATTTTTTAGTGTAAAAATAGATATTTTTTAAAAAATTGATGCATAATACATTTACTATTTTTATTAAATTTTACCACCATTAAAATTAAAATAAAATACAATGGATTTGATATTAATAATCATTATATCTAAATTATTTAATTAAGTGAGTTTGATTTGTAGGAATAAAAATAAATTATTTACGTTACAATTCAATTACCACAGTAAAAACCTAAATGAAGAAAGTAATTAATCAAGTGGTAAATGACATAAATAATTTAAAAAAAAATTCCAAAAATTTATGGACGAGAAATGATCTTCCAGGGATCTTACCATCCATTATTTTTGAATTTTAATTCCCCTTACCTTGGAATAGTTTCATGCCCCAATTAGAAAAGGGGATCCCTTATGACACATTTTTACACCCATTAAAAAGTTTTAACTTGACTCAAACTATGACCTAGTCTCTCCTTAATATTATCCCCACATTATTGATTTTTTTATTCCCAAAATTCCAATATAAGGACCCTCATGGTGTCAAAAAAGGGAGAAATTCCAAAGGGAGATGTAATTCTCTCCAACTAAATTTCCTTGTTTTTCCTTCTTTTAAACCCTCATGTACCATCAATCCATGAATGTATGATAGAATCATATTTTCTAGTCTTATGAAATGTTATTATCTAATGAAATATCCATTTTATACCTTCCTCTAAAATCATTTATAAAAATAAAAACATCACCATTTGTTTTCTAGACTACTGTCAACATATGCAGTGAGTTCAATTTTTCAATAACTCTTTACATGCCCATTACAAAAGATTTATTTAATGAAAAATATAATAATAATAAATTTTTTAATATTATAAAATTATAGTTATTTTATTTTTATACCCCCTCATGTTCTAAAAAAATGACAGCATCATCCATGTAAGTAAAAATTAAAACCTCCATAAAAGAAAGTATTTCATTTTTCCATATTCGTATAACATGGAAGATTTGAAACATGTATCTAATTTTTAGAAATGTTATTTATGAAACAATAAATATTACATAATTATAATATTCTACAATATATATTTAATAATAATAATTAATGGTTATAGTATGTTTAAATGCCTTAAATGAATTGATAAATACACATTTCTTAATTTAGATCCATTTTAGATAACCTATGAAACTGTATAAATATTTTTCAAATATATTTTTATAGAAAATAAAACTACACAATTTATGATATAATTAAATTTTTCTATAACACCTTTTACCATAGTAAAAAAACATAATAAAGTAATTATGAATGCATATAATAAAGTTATTAGGAATGAATATAATAAAATTAGTTTGATTATTCTTGATGTTGGGTGCACACATAGAATAAATCAATCACTAAGGTAAGTGTTTTTGAATCTCATTTTTATTCATTGAGATGTGATTCATGTTCACCAATTATTCCTTTTCTATAGTGTATATATTGTAAAAGGATTACATTTTGTAATATATATAATGAAGTAAAATGGATCTGAAAATAAATATCATGTTATACCTTCCATGGATTTTTGATTTGAATGATTGTGATGCTATAATGATTTTTGTAAACTAAAACCCCCTTCCTTTGGTTTATAAGGTCCCATATTGAACTTATTACTGCTATGCTTAGTTCTATATTACCTAAGATTTTATATTGATATTTTTCTTTCTATTCAGTTATATTGAACCATTTTATTCAAATATACCTCTTAAATGAATGTCATCCCCATAAAAGTGTGACATTGTTGAGAATAATTCAAATTCTCTTTACTAATTTTTTTATTCAATGTAAATAGTTTCCCTTACCGCTAATGTTTTCATTTATGTTTGGAAAAATAATTATGCTTTATCTCAAACGACCTTCATATTTCACATTAATTTTTTTCGAATTTTTTTTACTATACCCTTTTATGATATTGGATTTCCATAAAAAGTTATTTTAGAAAAAAAATATGGATCTCTAAAACAACCCTCATTATTTTGGGGATATGAATTCTCTTTACTTTTCTCCTCTTTACATAGTCTTATTCACATGTATTTCATGCATATTATGTATATATTTTATTTACATGTATTTCAAGTTAATATTATCATTATTTTTTGGTTAATATATGTTTTATGTTCCCTTAGAAACTATCACTCTTAAATAATCCCGACATAAGTTAACATTCTGACTACATATTTGATGAAAATTTTCATATCAATAAAAGTTTTTTATCAACGAATATATTAAATAAAATCCTAATATTTTTGGGGAACCCTCCTGTTCAATAATTATTTAATAGAAAATGATTATCCCTTTCAATCAGGTACATGTGTCACAGTACATCCAATTTGAAATTTTTTATATCCAACTAGCTACTATAACAGTGGCGAGCAGGGCTGAAATAGAGAGAGCACATAATCTAGTTCACCAAAATTATCTCATTGGAAAAATTTTAGATAGAAAATAAGTTTGGGGAATTATTATTTTTTAAATTATTTTAATAAAAAAATGAGTAAGAGAACAAAAGAAAATAAAAATAAGTAAAAAATGATGATGAACACTGAATCAACAAGATGTGTTTGACGTTGTAAATAAAATAATAACCAACCATGAAGTATTATTTTCATACATGATAAAAACTTTTTCTAGCTCAATTATCATGGGATAAAAATCTATAAATCCCTTTTTAGAGTATTATTTTTTATCTTTTAATTTATTTAATGTCCCATTCTCTGGTGTTATAAATAAATCAGGAGACATAGTCATGTTTTGAACCCAATAATGAAATGAAATATAAAATTTATCACAAATCTACATCACCTATTTTCACTACACTTCGTCAAAAATGATAACCTTCTTAGTATCTCTAAATTTACTATGAAAAAAATTTATAGTATTAATTTTCATAAATTAATTCGTTGAAAATATAATTAAAGAAGATAAAAATTAAATTAAAAATAAATTCAATTGATAATTAACCAAAAAATAAAAAAATCACATAACATGTGCAAAAGATAAATTATTCAGTCAACATATAGTTATAAAATAAATTAACCTGGCATCACAAAAGAAAAACTACACATGGTAATAAACTAATGAATCATTAAAATTAAACCTATGTTATCTAAAAAAATGATCAGATTGGTCTTAAAACCCATCACAAGATGAAATAGGATGCTCAATAATCTATAAATGAAATGGATCAAAGACACTCATTGATGTTGTGACTAAATAATGAACCACCCACAATTGCATGAAAACCCAGAATTGATTTCAATTTAGGCCTGGATAGCTATACCCTAGGGAGGAGGAACTGTTCTATGTAGATCGCTGCTGAGTGCAGCATACACGAGATGCAGGAGGTCGACCTGGTCGTAAAATAGAGTGGATTTGGAATCACATCTAGGCTACTTTACATGGTGTGGCATTCTTGTTGAAGACAAGGGGAAATGGGAGGGGGAAATAGAGGGGAGATAGTGGGGAGTGGGGGGTGGTAGGATGAGGAGAGGGGGGGGATAGGTAGAAGGTGATGGGATGAGGGGAGGGAAGGAGGGATGGATGCAGGTAGATAGGAATAATGGGAGGGGGCGGTAGGATGAGGGGAATGGAAGGAGAGGGGAAGTGGGGAGATAAGGATAAGGGGAATGAGGGTGTGGGGGTGGTGTGGAGGAGGGGATATGGAGAAATAATTGGGGATACCGGATGAGGGGTTGGAATGAGGGGGGAGGGGGTGGTATGGAGATATAGAGAATGAGAGGGGGATGATAGGGAGATAAAGAGAAATGGAGGGGGTGTCTGGATAATGGTATGGTAGGAAGGGGGAAACATAGAGAAAGGGATAAGGGGAGTGGGGGGGGGGGTTATTTAAAAATGAAAAAAATTAAATTCAAATAAAATACTATTATATAAAAATGTTAAATGTTAACAAAAAATAAAAAAATTAATTAAAATAATAATAATAATATTATTATTAAATATATATACAAAACTAAATAATTATAAGAAAATAATTATAATAATTTTTTATAAAAGTTAAAATAAATAAAAATTAATGCACACATAAATAAATACCTTAATGTATATATATGATAACAATATAATATAATTATTACTACTATTAAATAATATTATAATAAAAAACAAATAAAAACTAATGTTGGAGAGACTAATAAAAAATTAATATAGTGTTAAATATAATATATAAAACTAATATTATTAATAAAAATGCAAAATTACTAATATGTGTATATAAATTAACAAAAAGTTATTAAAATATCTAAAATACTATAAAACTATAAAAAAAATATAAATAATGGTTAAATTAATTAATTAAAAAAAGTTAGAAAATTATAAAAATACTAGAACAATCCATGTACATCAAATCAACCATTCTTGATCTTTTGAACTCATGGGAATAACAATAAAAAATAATACACAAGTAGAGCCATAGACAAATGAAAACATAAAAATTAAAGGATCAAAGTTTTTTAAATATCTTTTTTCCCGCAAAATATCATGCTTTATTTAAAATTTAAATTTTAAAAAACCATTTCCCTTTCATTCTCATTCTTTCCAAAACATGTACTTACACACATGCATCGTGTGACCAACCTCACTATAACTCCTATCTCTCAAATAATATGATCAAATCATTGCTCAATTCTCAAATAAACTTATAATTACTATAATCCTTCCATGAAGATAATATCTACACTAGTGTAAATAAAATGAATACATTAATCTCAAGATATTTCCATTAGGTTTAAATGTCTCTAAGGCTGTAGGATTGCAAGTCATAAATTTTTTTTTTATAATTTTTGGAAAAAGGCGGGTTGAATCTTGAAATAATTACACGATAAGTGTCATCCCATATGTCTTCATAAAACTCTCACTCCCCCACACATAAAACTTTTCTTCCCCCCAAACATATAATAATCCAACGTTTTACTCTTTTTTTTTCATTTTTTCTTCATTTTAGGTCACAAATCACTAAAATAAGATGGCCTGGAAAAGCTGGTGAGTATCAACTCCAGAACACCAAGAAATAAATGATAGAAACAATACCAAATAATGGTATACAAGTAACTCATGTGATGAAACATCTCAGTGAAATTATGTCAAATAGAAAAATATTTAGCTCCGAGAGTAATAAGTCATCACATTTATTGGTGTCACCAAAAGAGAGGGTATCACATAATTAACACAATAGTACTCATTATTGGAACCAAAAGGATCGACATTCCCAGATAAAAAAATAATGAATGTGGATATTGTGAAATATAATAAATATAAATAGGATGAGATAATTTCAATCCATGTACATAAAATGTCTCACATCCCATAAAACAACCCTCTCCATGAATGAATCTCTCTCCTACACATAGATTTAAACTCATCATGAAAATATTCAAGAATTTGGTATGGAAGGGTATCGACTATGGTATCATCCTAAAAGGATTGTTCACGGCCTATAAGGGCTACATGATAGAGAAAATTTATCGGTGGCTCAATGGGTTAATGGGGCTAAATAAATCAAATAGATTCCTTGTCCAATTTAGTTAAACATAAAAAAACTCATATCGCTTTAACAAAAAAACATGGAACATTTAAAAATAAATTACATTGAATAGATTCCCTCAATAAAAAGAGAAATTATTAGAATGTTTAACAAAATAGACGATCATTAATGAAAAAAGATTTCTAAAAAATGATTTCTCAGAAAAAATTTCAAATCATGGAGTGATATAAAAAATCATTTAAATAAGGGTATCAAGAATCAAAGCTTGTAAAACAAGAATCATATGCTCAATATTCCTAGGGATTCAAGTGGTATGCCTCTGACTATCTTATGAAAAAATACAATAATGTTCAGGGGGGTTCAATAAATTAGGGGAATATTTTTCTTTGGTTTATTTTCAATTATTTTTATTTCATGGTGTTTTTGGATGCATAAAATATGAATGAAAATAAAAAAACTCCCTAAGTGTCTATAGACATAGGAAAGGCTGACTGTATCCGATGAAGTGAAAAAATGTTTTACCGATAAAATCTACACATGGACATCGAATAACATCATAATATCATAAATATAACACAAAATATAATATTAATTACTGTAGATATATTGGAGAATAAAAGATTCACAAAAATTTCTAGAGTATCTGAAAATTTCCCACACATTCTAGGTTTATTTCCTAAAACAAACAAGAAAAAATAAATAACAAAAAGAAAAAGGGAAAAACATGGGTTGCTTTAAAAAAATAGATATTTTCTCATCTTTCTACAAGAGAATATATAAATAATAATAAACTTTGTACACAAACTAGGAATTCCTCTATCTCTTACGAGAACTGGTGGCTATGTCATCAAGATTACATGGACCCTTGGTGGGATTGACCACCTCAGGAGCATACTAAGAATGAATCTTGTGGGGAATGAATATCATTAGTTATCATAATGGTAGTGAAGACAATAGAACATAGATATAAAATGAAATTTTCTCAAGCGGGTGCTCTACATGATCTATATGTTTAGTCACCATTAGTATGAGGGTAGATGGTGATAGAAAAGGCACATCGATAACTATGGAAGAGGAAGAAGAGATAGACATGGATAATATAATAGGGTAATGAAAAATAATACATGAAATAATGAATAAGAATCAGTATCACATGTGTATAATAAGTTCAATGATACATCAATGAGATATAAAATAAGTAAATACATACCAAGGAAACTTGAAGTATTTGGGTTGCCACCCGATTAACACTATGTTTAACATCTTCAACCAGAAAAGCACATTCTCAATTTATGTGAACTTCTTCAATGATACCTATTTAATTAGTGGAATTATAAATTTTGAGGTGTTAATCATTGAACATATATAGAGTCATATTCCCATTAGGTATTTCAATATTACTATGGGGAAAAACAATTGAAACAGTGTAAGGACCCAACCACTTTGATTTGAGCTTTCCTGCCATGATCTAAAGTCATATGTTGAAGAGTTGAACATTATCACATAGTGAATTTTTTATCTATTTATTATGAAAGTATCATGTTTTCTCTTTATAGATTAAATAATTATCATATGATTCTCTCATCATCTCATATAATTCGTTCATATGTAAAAAATTCTTTATCTTGGGTAGTTTTGAAATCAAAATTCATCTTCTTCATATGATGATAAGCTTTGTGTTCTAGTTCTACAGGGATATGAAAAGTTTTTAGGAAGACCAAGCCATACATGAACATTCAAATAGGTATTTTTACACATTATTATAATCACAATGTGCATCTCCATGTCTGGATGCCCAATATTTTCTAGATATACTCACAATTTTCTATAAATGATCTTAATATCTCTATTTGAATGATCAACTTGGATGTTGTTCTATGGATGGTATGGGGTTCTCATATATTGGTTAAATCCCTAGAGATTCATTAGATTATATAATAAAACATTATTAATTTTAGTACTATGGTCATTGATGATGAAACTTGGAATTTTAAACTGGGTAAAAATGTGTTTGATTTAAAATTTATCCTCAAATAGTGCATTTTTTGGAAAATGATTTATATTCCACCCACATTAACAAATAGTACACATAGACAAGAATGCATTATTTTTACAAAAATTTATGATATAGACCCATAAATATGATTCCCCACATTACAAAAATTTTGATTCCCATGATTGAATGTTGTGGCATCTCACAATTCTTTATTATACCCCTGTTTCATTGGTATTTATCACAATTATTGACAAAATTTTGAATATAATGATTCATGGTAGGATAATAAAAACCACATTTTAATTATATTAAAATTTTTCTATGAATTCCATGATGTCCTCTAGCTTCTATATCATGGAAAAATTTCAAAACACTATCAACGTATTCTTATGGAATGCATGTTTTGATCATTCCATATGAACAGTCCATGAAATGTAATGGATCATCCGAGAAGTAATGGCATGCTTAATTCAAAAATATTTTTCTATACTAATTTGAAAAATATGGTCCTACGATTACTAAATCTATTTAGTTGATAAAATTGACACACTAAGGTGTGATTAACTCTTTGGAAGATATTTTTTTCATCCAGAAGTGTTTCATTGATTAATTCCACACTGATTTCACTTGTTTCATGGTCCAGGCCTGATAAATTATCAGAAATGAAATTCGTAGTTCCCTTTCTTTTGTTTAATTCAATGTGAAATTCCTAAAGTAACAATATCCATTTAATGATTCTAGGATTCACATCATTCTTGGTGATGAGATACCACATGGAAGAGTGATATGTATAGACAATGACTTTGGAAAATAACTGGTGAGATCATAAATTATCAAATGTGAAGAAAAATATTATAATATATTTTTTGGTTGTGTAATTTGGTTGAAACTCATTATAAGTATGACTAACACAATAGATTGATCTAAATATCATTTCCTTTCTTTATCATAATGAAGCACCAACCGCCTAATCACTGACATCACACATTATCTCAAATGTCTACTCCTAGTCTAGTGAAGTCATTATTTGGCCATTGAACAAGCATTACCTCAACATTTTCATTTCTTCCTAAAATTTAGGACCAAAGTGGAATGTGACATCTTTTCTCAACATGGTCGTAAGAGGGTAGGAAATAACAATGAAATAATTAATGAAATTTTTGTAGAATCCCACATTCCAAAGAAGGCCATGAATTGAATGAACTTTAGTATGCATGGGTAGCTGAAATATTGTACCGATCTTATTTGCGTCAAAATCAATGCAATTATTTGAAATTTTATGACCTAAAACTATTCCACATTATACATGAAGTGTAATTTTTATCCAAATGATCACTAGATTATTTTCTTCACATATCTCCAAAACCTCATTCAAATGTTCCATACAATCATCAAAATAACCCCCATATATAGAGATTCCATCCATGAATATTTACAAGAACTAATCAATCATGTCATGGAATATTTCCATCATGAATTTTTGAAATTTGGATGGTGAATTGAAATTTATTAATGGTATTATCTAATATGATAATGTACCATTTAGACAGGTGAACATGATTTTATCCTGATTTTCTGGTGTCTCCACTATTTGACTATATCCTGAGTGTCAATATATAATGCATTAAAAAACATTTTCATGGAAACCATTCAAGGATTTGATCAATTTATGGTAATTGGATGTGATCATTTCTGGTGGAATCAATAAATTTTCAATAATCGACAACAACTCTCTATCCAATCACTATTCTTATAGGTATAAATTCTCCTTTACTATTTTCAACCATTATGGTCCCACCCTTTTAGGTACAACTTTTAATGGGATGACCTACTGACTGTTAGAGATAGGAAAAATTAAACCAGCATCAAGAAGTTTAATGACTTATTTCATGACTACTTCATTCATTAGAGTTCTTAATATTCTTTGTGGTTCCATACATGGTTTATAATTTTCCTCTATATGTAATCTATTAGTGCATATGGTTGGACTTATACCTTTTAAATTAGTAATTATCCAAGCTATTACTGGATTCTATTACAAGAGAGCATTGAAAAATTTACATTATTACTCACTCAAAATATTAGCATTTATGATGACTGGAATGGTGTTTAAATATCCCATGTAGCAATATCTTAGATTTGTTTGAAGATTATTAAGCTATATTGTTGGAGTCTTTTCAAGTGATGGAGTCAATGAGACAAACTCTTATCTATCCAAAGGATCAATGATGTTTCTGATGAATTATAATTCTTCTATTTATTTATTTGAGTCCTAATTTTCATTATGTATATCCTCGAGATTCAACACATTTCTTTCTAACTCATCCAATTTTTTAATTTTATCCATGAAATTACTATTAAATACATAGGGTTTTTCCATAGCATTCAGGAAATAAAATTTTATGATTTCTTTAGCAACTCTGAAAATTAATTTTCCCTCTTAGACATCAACTAACACTTTTCATGTTTCTATGATAGGTCACCCAAGTATTATAGTGACATTAATATCTTCTTCCATATCAAGGACAATGAAATTAGTAGGGAAGTAATATTTATCAACCTTGATGAGAATACCCTCTATAATTCCCCAGGGATGCATCACTAATCAGTCCACTATTTTTAAGGAGACCCATATTGGATTTAATTATGTGATTCCCAATTACACAATAACTCCAGATGGAATGATGTTTACACTAGATATGAATTTACAAAAATCTTTTCGAAATTAACATCGTCTAAAATTTCAAGGAATAGTGAATCTTCTAGGTTCTCTTAATTTAGAAGGTATGGATTTGGGTATGACTATTGAACATTCCTCATTTATTATGGTTGTTCCCACATCATATATTATTCTTTTGTTATATAATATCATTGAGAAATTTATTATAATGGGGAGTTTGTTTAATGGATTTCTCAAAAGGAATTTTTATGTGTGGATTCATTAATATCTCCATGAATTTCAAAAATTGATCATTGAAATTCTATTTCTATAGTCTTTATGGAAATGACAGAGGTTGTTTTTGAGTAATCACTCATTAACTGAATGACTTAGTTTTATTTTTTCCTTTTTAATTTTTGTAAGTTCATTTTGATCTTCAAAGTCATTATCTTCATGTGGGAATACTTTGTTTGTTGAGTCATCATTCTCAGTGGAAGGTGTAGGTGTCTCATAATTAGACAATCATCATGAATTTGGATCTATGGAAATTTTGAGCCACTTCATAATTTGATAGATTCTTCCACTTGTTGACATTTCATTTTTTCATCTAACCGAACAGCATGATTTTCAATGTAGAGCATGGTCGTTTTTATGTTTTTGGTGTTTTTATGCAAGTTTTGGGTTATTGTCTACATGGTTTGGGCTTCCATATCTTTTAACTAAAACCTTGATAGTTTGGAAATCATTAAATTTTCTATAGTTTCTCCCCAATCTGGTTGAACTTTTGTTTCAGGACGGGATAAGTCTGCTTTTTTTGTTTTTATTCTTCTATTGTTTTTGTTGACGAAATGATGTCCAATATTTCTATTGAGATATTTTCAATTGCAATTTACTGGTGGGTTTGTAAGATTGAGCATGGAACCCAGTGATCCCATGTTCTGGTTCATTGGATGAGTAGACACTAGTTCCATCCTACCTTGATTTTGGTTATTTCTTTAAAAGTTTGAGTTGTAATTATTTTCATCATTTCCTATTTTTTATCTAAACAAATTAGCTTTAGAAATATGGATATTTGATGTGTTTTTTGGGAACATGGGATAATCATGAGGACCACCATAGTATGTGTAATGTTCATCTAGAACTACATAGACATGAACTATCTTATGTGGAATCAGTGACAAGTTTTCTATCCTCTTGTAGAGAGATTCAAATTTTGATTCAATGAATGTGTGATAATAAACTTTATTCAATTCATATTTTCTTATTGAAAAGTATTATTGACAATAGAAACTGAATTATTTGATGGTTTGAATGAATGTGGTCTGATCTTCCGGATCCATATCAATGAACAAAATGCCAATAGTTGGATTGATTACAGACTTACTCTTGGGTTGAATTCCATATTAGAAATCTTGCAACTAGTTTTCCAATATTATCCCATGAGGAGGAAAATTCATTAACATTGACTTTAATCATTCCCAAGATTCTTCAAATGATTTTTATTCACTTTGAAAAAAGTATTCGATGTGTTTATTGTTTTTTAAAAACTATGTTGTTATGTAATATAGATCACAATATTTTATTCTCAGCACTTTCTAGGTGAAAACAATTTTTGGGTCAAGACATTCCAACTAGTCCTTATCTATCACATTTAATGAGAAAAGAAACACTCATAGGATCAATACATCATCGATAACCCCATTATATTTAATTGTGTCATAGACTTATAGAGATCTCTTCACAAGAATATAAGGGTATTCGTTTCTCAAGATATGAAATTGTGAATTATTTTAGAGTAGGCTGATTATGGAATGATTCAATTCAAAGTGTGTATCATGAATTCTAGGTCTTTTTATGCCTGAGTTGACTCCGACTATGTTGGGTCACAACTCCTCTCTCATAGTTGTCTGAAGCCTTTGAGTATCAAAATGGTTTCGGAAAAGGGGTGAATTTTTCAATTGGGAAGGGTTGGAATGTGAGTTTCAACACATTCCTCCTGTTGATTCATTTTATTTTCAGTAGTGGATCCAATTGTATACATCCCTTTTTTTGGTGTTATTGTTCTTGATCATGAGGTGCATCATTTTTCGATGGTTCCAAATTATGAGTCTTCACCAATTTGGGAAATTATGTATGAAACAAGGTTTACCTGAGATTTTATTAATTCTAGACATATTCATGCTCCTCAAAAAGGATTCCATAAATTTTGTATGTGCATCGTATCATGTCCAACTTAAAAATTTATATTACCAATTGGCTACTATTAAAGTAGAGAGTAGGGTTGAACCGTAGAGAGCACATAATCTAGTTCAACAAAATAATCTTATTGGAAAATGTTTAGATGGACAATATGTGGAGGGAATTAAAATCGTATAAATTATTTTAATAATTCATTTGAGAAAGTGAAAAAAACCAAATAAAAAGCATTATGAAATGATGATGAACTCTGAATCAGTAATATTTTTTTGGGACGATGACATCGTAATAAAAATACTATGCAGTGACGGAAATTATTTTCTTATATGATAAAAACTTTATCTATCTCAATTATTGTGGGTTCAAAATTTATAAATAAATTTTTAGAGGTTTATTTTTTAATCTCCTAATTTATTTTAAGTCATGTTCTCTGGTGTTATAAATAAATTAGGTGACATGTTCAAGTACTGACCTAAACAATGAAATGACATAGCTTGTTCCTCACAAAGACGCACCACCTATTTTCACTATAGATGGTCAAAATGGTTAGCCTTCTCAGTATCTCTAAATCGAATATGAATAAAACGGCTAGTTATAATTTTCGGAAATCAATTCAGTGGTAGTATAATTAAATTAAATAAAAATTTTATAGAAAATAAATTCAATTGACAATTAAAAAAAATAAAAACATCACCTGACATGCACAATAGATAAATTATTCGGTTAACATACTGACACAAAATAAATTACCCTATCCTCATAAACAAAAAAAATGCACATAAATAATTAGATAAATAATTTCAATTATACATGAATTATATGAAAATATGATTATATTGGTCTTTAAACCCATTACTTGATGAAACACGATACTCATAATTCTTTGAATGAAAGCAATCAAACACACTTGTTGACATCCCACCCAAATAATTAACCACTAAAAAGGCCTGCACACCCAAAATTGACTACTGGTTTGGAATGGATAGCTTAACACTAAGGGAGTAAGAACTATGATTTGTGTGTTCCGGCTGCATGAAACATACTTATGACGTAAAAGGTTGGTCTGGTCATGCAGTAGGGTATATTCGACATCATATCTAATCTATCTTACAGGTTGTGGTTCACATGTTAGAGATAGGGGAAAATGGGAGGGTGCTATAGTGATGGTGGGAGAAGGGCGGTTGGTGGGGGATGAGTGGAGGGTAAAAGGGGGGATGAGGAGAAGTGGGGGGTAGATATATGGATAGGGGAGGGGGTTTGGAGGTGGGGGGGAATAAGGAGAAGAGGATGGTGGGGTGGGGTATATAGGGGGAGGGGGAATTCAAAAATAAAAAAACGAAAAAATTATAATTCAAAATTAAATTTCAAATAAAATCCTATTATCTATAAATATAAAATTTTAATAAAAAAATTAAAAAATACCAATAATAATAATAATAATAATATGATTAAATATATGAAAAAAATTATTAAAAAAACAAAAATAATTAGACGAAATTGATTAAAAAATTAAAATATATACAAATTAATGGACATGTAATTAAACACCATTAAATATATATATATATAATAAAATCATAGTAAAAATATTAGTACTAGTAAATAATATAATAAAAAATTGTAATGTTAGAGATAGAAATGAAAATAATATTATATTGTTAAATATAATATATAAAATTAATATAAATAATAAAAATACGAAATTAATAATATGAGTTTATAAATTGTCTAAAAAGTATCAAAATATCTAAAAAAATACAAAATTACAAATATCAAACAAAAATATAATTAAATGGTCAGCCTAATTAATTGGAACTAAGTTAGAAAATTATTAAAATACTAGATAAATACATGTAAATCATCTTCTGTAATAGATCCATTGCTCATTTCAGAGAACATCAACAAATTAATTTTATTTTTTTCTTAATTCTCCTTGATCCTACTCATGAAGTTTCAAACATTGGAACCCAATTTACAATATATAAGATTTTTTAATAAAAAATGTCCATAAAAATTATTTAATTCCTTTTTCTATTGGAAATTCTTATGATATTGTATTCAATTATTCTTTGAGATGTTATTATGAAACCTAATTATTACTCATGGGTTATATCATACTTTTGATGGATATGTGGTTTATCTTCCTCATGTTGCACATATATGAATGTAAAAATTATGATTATTATTATTTAATTGGTTGGACTAGAAGTATATAGCTATAAAATTAATAGAGTAATATATTCATCTCATTATATACCATGTATGGTACATGAGCTATTACGCAAGGAACACTATATTATTTGATCTGTGGGATCAGAATTCTATATCCCTCAAATGACTTGGGTAAAGATTCACATCTCATGATATAATTTAAAATGGAATGGGGAGTGAACCAAATAAACCATGTGACTCTGTCTACTATGATAGATTTGGTAGTAAGCCCTGACATTGTCTTATGATATCACATTTTATGTTATTAACACATATTTTTGATTTCATTAATTTATTTTATCATTTCCTTGTGCCATGATTCCATGTTAATCTCACACTAATATTTCATGGTAGATGTTTTTTCTGTTGAGATTATACATCCATCCCTCATGTTTTATAAACAAATAATATTTTTTATATCTTTTTAATAATAAAACTATCAACTACCCTTGTTTTATGATATTATTATGATCCAAACCATGAATACATGTTGACATGTTTTTTCCTTATTGGTTATTTGAGATAAATCCTTATATATTCATTCCCTAAGTTAATAAGATGAGTATATCTTACGTGAATTATCAAAGGGGGTCTAAATTCATTCAATTATGGAGAATTTTTCAAAAGTTTAGTAAAATAACTTGCCTATATTACATGTCCTCAAAGTCCTTAAACATTTAATTCTTGGGATTGCATGATTTTTTGTGAGATTAATTGTTTAACATACATATATATTGAAAAATAATAATATTTTTATCACAATTTTTATCAAATAAAATGTATAAATAATGTTTTTTTGGCATTAGACCCCAGAGTGTAGTTTTGGGGTTTCATAGTTGCTAATAGAGTAGTTTTTAGTTATTTATGGGGATTAGATTAGTTCTATTTGGGGATTTTGATTAGATAAGTTTATTGAAATCCCTAAGGATAATTATAAGTATAGTATAACATCACGATGTTTTGGTAAAGTTGAAATTGTGTGCCTCTCCTAGAAATTCCATCATTGTCAAGATAATAGAAAGTTTATGTAGTTATGGTATAAATGTACAAATGCTTAATCACTCATAAAAAGTATTGTTTAGTACCAACTCAATATGCACTTTGGTTCAAGATGAGTTAGACCAAGACAACAGACATGGTTAGAAAATCTCAAGGGATAATTTTTTTAATTTCATTCACTTTACAAGACATTCTAAAGGATTTATTAGGTGAATAAATTAGGCCATTGTGTATGAGTGAACCCAAATTAATGAAACCTATATTGAACTGGGAGTGATTATGGTTTAACTAAATATTAATTTGATAATTTTAAAGAGTAAGAAATTTTTTGGTTGAGTTTTTATAAGAACATTTGTGATAATTCTATCATTATATTAAATATTTATCACTCAAATTAACCCCATTTTAATATGAGTAATGGTTAAAGAAATAAGGAACCAAGTTAACCTGGATTAGATGGAAAATATGGAGATTTTATCAATGAGAAATATAATGGTATAAGATTTGGTGTGATAAATATTATGATTATACCAAAATATCTATCAATAATTATGATTACTAACGTGAACTTAGTTGAGTTCCCAAAAAACCATAGAAATAAGTATGGAGTCTCATTGAACTTCATGTCATGAATATGATGTAGGAATGGTGATTCAATTTTATGTCAAAAATGATGAAAAATATAAAAAGGTGAATTTTATAAAGTAAATGGAAAATGTTTAATCTATAGAAAAGGGGGCATTGATAAAATATCTTACAAAGATAAAGAAAGAGTTGAGTTAACACGATGGAAAAAAATAATGTTCTCTCTAAGGATCCACTAGCAATTTTATGTTTTAGATGTTACAAATTTGGGATCTATGGAAACTAGTCCACTATTATAAGAGATTAAGATTATAATTGTCATTAAACCCCTTATAGACCACTATAATAAGGGAAATCTTATCCAGAAAATACTATTGAATTGGATAGTGATAATTAAGTGGGGATAGGTATACTTATTCATCACTATATATTTTTTGATGTATATTTCCTATAATTATTACCCATTGAAATAAAATCACTTAGTTTTATTATTATTTTAAAAATAGAATTTTAATCCCCTTTTGTTTTTTTTGGAATTATGATTCTTGCATGTGTTATTATCCTTCCTTTTCGATTGACTAATTCTATGTGAATAATATATATTTCCCACTTTTGTAAGGTTGATTTCATTTAAGAAATTATATCGTGTGTCACATAAACCTTATCGACACTCTTATATATTTTTCCTAGTATGTAAAAATTAAAATTATAAAGGTGAAATTTATTTAGGGGATAATTCAATGACATGAGATGTTTTTATTTTTTTACTTAAAAATTACCACCATTTTTGATATCATTCATCACATGAAAATACAAAACCAAAAAAAATCATTGAACATCATACAACCATTATAATGTAGTTATTTTGTTAGTCTCTATAAAAATATGAAACCATATTATGATATATATATATATATATTGACAATTCTAAATACTAACTCATTGATAAAGTTCAAAAAAGTGTGGCCAGATAAATAATAAGAATACATTTTGATTCAAAATTCATTTTTCTTCTACAATTATTTTTTTTCTTTATTTTATGGTACTTATAGCACCAATTTTATGTAAAAAATCATTTATTTTTTATTTTTAAGGATGAAATTTTTTTGGGTTATGTTTGGGGGAGTATGGAAGACTTTTGGAATAAATTTTGGTGATTTGATAAAGGATCATTGTTGGTTCATGGTTAGTGATAACCATTAAACTACTACCATAAAGCATGAAAGGATAATTAAAAGATTTTGGGTAGGCACACAGTTTGTCCAAATCATGCGGCCACCCAGGAGAAACCATCAAAAATGAAAAAAATAATATTTTTCATGGTTGGCGCATAATTTGTTGAACTGTTTGGGCACCCTTGATACAAAGTCTAGTGTATGGTTATTGTATGGATTGCCTAACTGTGCGACTAACCATGCATTTTTTAAAGGCGAGATCCTAAAATTATGGATCTCACTCATTCTCACCTTTCATCCCCTCATTTGTTTCTCCAAATCAACTTCAAATAGATATTTATCTCTCTCTAAGGATGTGGAAGCCTTCCCCATCAATTTGGATGTAATCTAGAGGTGTTTCATGGTGATTTGAAACCTGATTCCCTTGGTTAGTCATCCTTTATGGTAGTTTTCATTGTTTTTCTTAGATATAGTTTCCTCCCACTCTAGGTTTCTTAGATCTGGTACTATATGGATAAATATAAGAGTATTGATGATAATAATGGTTATATTTGTCCTTTTTGATGTTAGTTTATGATATCTATGGTGGTTTTTGGAGATTCAACATGATTTCATAGGCATTATCATGTTGTTATTCATTATCATCATAATTCCTAAGGTTGGTCGCTTCACTCTTGACTCCTATTATTAAAACATGAAGACTTGATTTCAAATTGTGTTTTTTTAATGAAATTATTTGTGTTTTATTTTGTATATCGTGTTGGAAACCCTCTTTGGTGAGGGTTTATAGAATTTTTAAAATTTGGTATTTTAGTGGAAATTGAAATTGGTAACATCATTTTAAAATAATTATAAGAAAATGGTTGTATGGATTTAATGAATGGGAAAGCATTTTCAATATAATTTTTGTTTTATTGAAATGGTTTGTTTGGAAGGATTTCAATAAAAGTATGGTTTTTTTGAAATGGTTTTTTGGCTTTGGTTTTTGGCATAATAGTTGTGTGTGTTCATGCGAATTTGGGACAGATAAGGGTATGAAGTGTGCCCCATAATTAGTGGGATAGATAATGGTCAATACATTATTTTTGAAAAATATTTTTTTTTAATTTAAGAATTAGTTAAAGGATGACTCATAACTCACGAGTAAATGGAGGTCCTGGTTTCATGCATGGTTGGCTGTGTGGATATGTGGAATAAAATTAGTTATGGAAAAATAGAACTTTTGAAATGGTTTCAAAGTATTTTTTGGTTTCATTCCTTAGAAAATGGATTTTTTTGGAAAACTATTTAATATGAAACTTGTTTTATATTATAATATAAATGTTTTAAAGTGTTTTATATAAATGTGCTAACATGTTCTATCATAGTGGAATAAGTATGGAAGTTATTTGGCGAAAACCTACTAAGTTTCATTAATCACCCCTACTTTGGAACTTTGGTGGTCTTATAGACATTATTCACTAGGACCTAGGAAAAGGTAATATATCAAACTTATTGAGTGGTGCATCATGATAATTGGGATGTTTTGTGGTGTTGGAGCATGGATTATGTTGGGAGAATTGGAGTATATTATTGGAGTCTTTCGTTTTTGTTGGTTTTGTCTTCCACTATGTACCATGATATTTGATGTATTCCACTATGAAACATGGTTATGGTTTGTTTTTGATATCAATTGTTTTAATTTGAGTTAATTTACATTTTTATCAGGTATCATGCAGTGATTTTAGATATGGATTGTATGGTTTAATTTGTTTTATTAGAAAAAGGCAAAATCATCCCCCAATTTTATTGAATCCCTTGATATTTATTTCTATACTATGGCATATTGGGGATGTCACTTAGGGACAAGTAATGTAATTCTTCCTTCTCATTACAATGAGGAGGGGAGGTATGTTACAATTGGTATCAACTTGTTTGGTCCTTGAATTAAGAATTCTATTAGTCTTGGTTGGTCTTTGACTTGGTTTTGGTTTTTAGTCTTGGAGTTGACAATTCATTATGGTTATTTCGTGAGTTGGGATAATAGAAATGAGTAGGATCATTGAGACATAAAATGTAGAGTATAAAAAGATGTAGATAGACTTTTTTATATAGAACTTATAGTTATTAGAGTGTTGGGTACATAACTGTTTTTGAGACACTTATAAGAATAATGATCTCATTGTCATGGGTTTATATAATGAGATGATAAAGACATGCATTTTAGAAATTAATTCCCACTAGGAGTGCATACATAATTTTAATTAATTATTTATGAATTGGTTAAAATGAGTTGATTTTTTGAAAAAAATGTAATGTTATTCTCAAATGTGAGATTTTGAAAAGACCATAATTGTGGTATTTTTTAAAATAGTGTGATTTTCAAAACCATGATGAAATTTTAAAAAATGGTTGAATGGGAAACATACTGAGTTATTTAAATCCTTTTTGTAATAGTTATTATGTGGTAAAATTTAAATTTGTTAAGACATCAGTTTCTGGAGAGTGAGAATTATGAAGTTTTTTATGTTTTAGAAAATGTAACATGATAGGTTTCATTGAAACTAACCGAAAGAAGATACCAAAAATGTGGTTGAACATGATCCATTTGAGAACCAAAAACTGGTTTAATGTATATTCCAAGACTTTCAGGCTATGGATAAATGGGATAGGATGAATGAACCAGGGCAAGTGAATCACTCCATCTAGTTCTAGAAGCAGAATCCACCCATATTTCAGGGTGATTTATAACTCGAGAAGGCATCAGTGTTGTTGAATTGGATGAATCAAATATTCGATTTCAATTGAACACCATAATATTTGAATGTCAAGCTGGTGATGTATATTATGGAATATCTTTCACACTAGTGGTGGGATTTAGCTATTCAAGCTAAATTAGACTAAGGCATTGTTGGGGAGGATTTGGAAGAATGGTTAAATAAAAATTTCTATCTCAGATATAAATAATTTAAATAACATTATAATTATTCATCATAAAGTATGAGAGCCTCATAGTGATAGTGCATGAATCTAAAGTTATGAATTTATTCTACTTTTCACCCGAAATTTCTGCTAGTTTGTCCTTAAAGGAACTTATATTTGAATCAGGGATGAGTCATGATATTCACTCATGAATTGTTGTGATCTATATAAAAGATTATATAGAGGTGGTTAATAGAGTGATAATAGCATAAATATACATATTAGGAGCTATGGATGGAGGAATAATGTTGATACCTTCAAAAAATGGTGGTAACTCTAATTCATGGAGCAAGCGGAAGAGGGGAACCTATTTCCAAAGTGGGAGTATAACTTGGAATCAAATAGCTTGATTTGTGAATCTTCCTCCAAAAACAAAGGGACAACCTGAATATTTTCAATTTTGTTTTTTGACAACATGAAGCGAGAGTGTACAACACCACCTAGAGCATGCCATAATTACCACAGGATTGGGAATATTAAATGCTATTGTCATAGTGATCCATGATTGGGTGTTCAAGAGACTTTGTATATCGTGTAGACGGTTTATGATTCAATGGGAAGAGGACATCAGAATACCTCTCATCAGTATAAAAAAATCTATCTATGTTGATTCCAGGATTAACATGACTCCTCAATAAGGGAAATATTAATAGATCAACAAAGAACAAATGTTCTATGAGAAAGAAATTATATTGAGATGACCAGGTTATCAAAGATGATCATTATGGAAAATCAATGGTGAGAGGTACACTTCTTCTTAATTATAACCTCATTTATGTTTTTTTATATGGGTTCATCACACTCCTTTATTTCTTCTCAAGATGTTGATTTTCTTCCTTTAAAATTTAATATTATGCCTTCTATGTTTAAACCCCCCTAGGTCAAATAGAATGTTGTGTCTTTATGTGTAGAGAATATTCTATTACTGTTGATGGATCTGAGTTGATATTATGTTTATATATTCTCGATATGGATGTCAATGACATATTCCTAGGAATGGATTATATAAAAATGATTAAGGATCAAATCGACTTTTATAACTGAAGGTTCAATATTATAATTTATAATGGCATTGAGAACCTCTTTTGAGGAGAAAGGAGTGTAATGGTAGATGAAAAGGGATTCTTGGAACCAGATGTTGGAACAATCACATACCAGTTAGAGGAATTGACCTTATAATTTATGGGAGAGATTGGTAATGGAATATTTCTAGCAATTCTTGATCAGTTTCCAGATTTTTCCTACAAATTTCTCAAGGTCTCCACCCATAAGAGAAGTGTAATTTAAGATTGATATCCTTCCCAGGAACATTCCTATTTCTATTCTATCTTATTGGATGGAACTAAATACATGAAGATAATTTAATGTGAATTTGGAACAGTTGGATGGCAAAAGGTTCTTTCATCCGAGCATGTCTTAGTTTGTATCACTAGTCTTTTTTGTGAAAAATGTGGTTGAAACTATAAGTATCTGTGTGGATTATCATAATTTTAACCAATTTATGATAAAGAATCATTATCCACTTCTATGAATTGTTTATATATTCAATAAATTGAGGGTATCTTAGTGGTTATATAAGATTGAATTGTGCTCAAGATATCATTAATTTCATGTTTAGAAGGAGGATGTTCTATAGCAAGATTTCAGAAGTAGATATGACCATTATGAATATTTGGTGATACCTTTCAGTATTAAGAATGTACCCATAGTATTTATGGCATTGATGAATTAGATATAATTAAGATATATGGATTCTTTTTTGGTGTTTGTGGATGGCATTTTGGCTTATCCAAGGATAAGGGCTGAGCATGATAAATACTTGGTGACATTGTTGGGAATCTTAAGAGATCATCGGTGGTATGAAAAATTATCAAAGTATATTTATTTTTATATAATAATTATTTTTCCTTATTCATATAATCCTTGAAAGTGGGTTTTCTATGGATCCGTAGAATATAGAGGATTTTATCTCTTGGAAACTGCCAAATAATGTCTTCGAGATATTTAGTTTCCTTGGACTAACTGGTTATTACCAACTCATTTTTCATGATTTTATATGACTAGATTAACCTATGAAAACAATGAAAAGGATTAATGTTCTATTTTAATATAATGAGGAATGCTATAATTATTTTCAAGATATTAAATTTTTCCTTACATCATCACCAATCATGATTTTTTCAGAATTAGGACAAGGGTATGTGATGTATTGTGATGCTTTTGGATTAGGGTTGGGATGAAATAAGATGAAGGGAGATTATGTTATTTATTATGGGGAAATATAGTTAATATTTAATGAGAACAAATAACCAACACAATATTTGGAGTTAGTTTCCATAGTCCATGTTTTTGAGACTTTTCATCATTCTCTCTTTGGTGAGAAATTTAAAGTGTTTATCGATCATAATAGGTTAAAAAATATTTTCTTAAAACGAGTGTTGAACATGAGATGAAGAATATAGATGGTGTATCTCCAAATTTTTGACTTTAACTTGTTGTATACACTGGATAAAGGAAATTTAGTGGCATATTAAATAAGGAGAAGGTCTTATGGTTAGTTGAAAATGATTGTTTAGATCATTGTCAATTGATGTTAGTGATACTAGACATGAACATGGAATGTGAAGACTGATGTGAGGTTTTGGTTTTATTTCTTGTTTTTTTCCTGATTTGGTGACAAAAATTAAAGAGAGACAAATATTTAATTCAGAATGTGTTTCGAAGAGGTCAAAACATTGTTGGGGGTGCAGACCATTGAGGGATGGAAACTGGATGGGAGTTCAGTTTTGTGGTTTCTAAATTAGATGGGCATTCCTATGTGTTATTAGGAAAAACTTATTCATTATTACCACCATTTTATATGGGCTATTCATCCTAGAATAAAAAAAAATATAAGGTGTTGAAAGAACTATTTTGGTGGGTTGGTATAAAAATAAAGGTGGATGAGTTTGTTTTGAGATGCCAAACTTGACAGCAGGTTAAGGTAGAGCATCAGTGACCAATAGATATGTTGTAGTCTTTACCGATCCCTATTTGAAAATGGGAATATGTAGCTATTGATTTTGTAACTGGTCTCCCAAGAACAGTTTGAAAACAATATTCCATATGGTTGATAGTGGATCTTGTCACAAGGATGACTCTTTTCATCCCTATTCATGAATCTCATATGGTGGAGTAATTTTCCAAAATTTATATCTGAGAAGAGGTAAAGGGACATGGTGTACCTGTTTTTATAGTGTCGGACATAGATCCAAGGTTTACATATCATTTCTAGAAATAATTATAGAAATCACTTAGGACTTAGTAGAACATGAGTATGGCGTATCAAAATCATATGGAATTAAAATATGAACAGAAAATAAAAACATTGGAAGACATGATACGAGCTTGTGTAATAGATTTTGGTGGATCTTGTGAAAAGAATATACCATTATCATAGTTCTCATATAAATAAATTATCAGGCCTTGATACATATGGCTCCTTTTATTGGATTTTGTGTGCATTCTTATCGCTCAACACTTTGTTTGGTGGAAATAGGTGAGAATTCATTGGTTGGTTCGAGCCTTATCCAAGAGACAATATAGAAGATTCATTAGATCAGGAAACAGATGGAGATAACACAATGTCATCAAAAATCATATATAGATCATCAATGAAGGTCGTTTTAATTCACGTTTAGTGATCATGTGTTCTTGATGATCTCTCCAGGTCTTGGACACCATCATTTTGGAATTAATGGAAAGTTATATCCTTTATTCATAGTCCCTTTTGATATATTGGAATGGATTGGAGAGGTGGAATTTCAGTTATAATTTCCACCGTGGTTCAGTATGATGCATATTGTGTTCTAGGTATCTCAGTTGAAAATGTGTTAGTCTAATTTTTACCATGTGATTTTATGGGATAACATTGACATAAAACTTGGTTCTTATTTTGTTCATATCCTAGTATGGATTGTTTATTAAAAAGATAAAATCTTATGTGGAAGAAGCATTGGTATAGTGTGAGTTTTGTGGAAACATGGTAAGATTTAAGACAAGACAAAGGAATGGTAAATTTAAATGGTGGAGAAATATCATGAAATATTTCACGAAAATAATGTTTTTTACTTTTTGGGAATGGGAATGCCAATGGTGGGGAGAATTTATCACCCTTGGTGTCATGTAAGTAACCATTTCATTATATTTTTTAAGTATGTAATATTTTTCATTTATGTTTGGGAGATTTTGGAGGAATTTTGTATTTTTTGGAGGATTTTATAAAGGATCACAGTTGGTTCATGGTTAATGAAAATGGTGTAACTCATATACTAAACCGTGAAAGGTAAAACATGGATTTATAGTTAGGTGCATGGTTTGTCCAAACCATGAAACCACCAATGAGAAACCATGAAAAATGGTATTTTAGGATTTTTCATGGTTGGCGCATGATTTTTCTAACTATGTGGGTGAACTATGTGAGTCCCCCCTCAATACTGGGTCTAGAGAATGGTTACCATATAGTTTTGCTAACCATGAAACTAACCATGAATGTTTTAAAAGTGAGATCCCCAAATTTTGGATCTCACTCTATTTAACCTTTAATACCCTTGTTTTTTCTCTAAATCATCTCTAAATTAAAATTTCTCCCTATATAAGGCATAAAAACCCTTCGCAATTAAATTTAAATTGATATGGAGGTGTTTATTGGTGCATTAAAACCTTATTCTCTTGGTATGTATTAATTTATTTCAATTTTTCAAGTTTTTTCTTTGATCTACATTCCTGTCTCTCTCAGATTCTTATATCCAGTCTACTGTTGATATATGTAGGGGCTTTTATGCCAATAATGGTTATATTTGTCATTGTTGATATTATTGGATCATATCTAAGGTGGGTTTTTGTGTATTCAACTCAGTTTTTTAGGCATTTTCAGGATTTTCGTTATTGTCATCATAATTCCAGAGGTTTGTGGATTCACTCTCAACTCCTCTTTTTAAAGCCCGAAGGACTAAGTTCAAATATTTTTTTTATTAAAAGTAGTTGTGAAATTTTTTTGATTTTATTTTTAAAAACCCTCTTTGTTGAAAATTTATAAAATTGTAAAAATTGGGTATTTTTTTGGAAAGTAAAATTGGAAACCTGATTTTAAAATAATTATTTTAAAACTACTATTTGGTTTTGATTCATGGAAAATATTTTTAAATAAAAGGCTGGTTTTATTATAATGGTTTCTTTGAATGGTTTTCAATAAAATTATGGTTTATTGAAATGGTTTAAATGGATTTTTAGCATAATGGTTGTGTGTGTTCATATTCATTTGGGACAAATAAGGGTACGAAGTCTCCCCCATTATTAGAGGTATGAATAAGGGTTAGGGATTTACCCCATCCAAATGGTTCATTAAGTAGTGTCTTAGTGAAAGTATGACTCTCCACTCATGATTATAAAGAGTGCTAGGTTACATGCCTGGTTTGATGTATTAATATTTGGAATGGAATTAGTTATTCCATAATGGATCCTCAGAAATGGTTATAAAGTATTATTGGGTTTCTTTCCTTAGAAATTGTTATTCTGAAAACTATTTGATATGTAAATTGTTTTATATTATGATATAAACTGTCTTAAATTGTATTATATAATTTTTTTTATTAAATGTTCTAACCTGTTCTATCTTAGTGGTGTGAGTAGGGAAATCATTTGGGAATAACCTACTGAGTTTCATTACTCACCCCTTCTTTGGAACTATATTTATTTTGATAATATTGATCACTGGGACTCAGGAAAAGGTAATGTATCACACATCTTTAGTGTAACATCTTGATACTTTTTTTTGAAGAGATGGATCACAGAGCATGTTGGGAACTTTGGAGTTTTTATTTGGAGTCTTTTGGTTTTGTTGGTTCTATCTTCCACAGTGTACCTTGATATTTGTAGTATTTCATTATGATAATTTGTTATGGTTTGTTTTTGATATCAATGGTAGTAATTTGTGCTAGTTCATACTGTTATCATTCAACATGTAGTGATTTTATTTATGTATTGTTTTATTATAGTTGTTTTATTTCCAAAATAGAATATAATTCTAGAATCGTATTGAAGCCCTTTCCATTTATTTTAATACTTTGGCATCTTAGGGATGTCTCTAAATGCTAATTAATTTCCTTATGCCTTCTTAAGCCAACAAGGACAGACATGATGTTAAAAAACTAAATATATTTTAAATAAGGTATGAATAATATACTATTTTATGAATATCAAATTCAAAATATGTTCAGTAGTAATTAATTGGAAATAAGAATAAAAATGGTTAATACTTTTAAAAGATATTTTGTTATAATAAAATTTTTCATTATTTTTTTTGGAAATATTTAAAACTAATTTTTTTTATTTTTAATTTGATCAAATTAGCCTCTTTTTTAAATGCAGAATAAGAATATTTTCTTAGGATTAATTTTTATAAAATAATTTATTTTTAGGTGTATTATAAAAATATATCAACTTAATAATAACATAGTGTTTAAAACATTACTATAAAGTAATCAACAATTAAATAAATAATATAAACTAATAGACTCAAAAATATAATTTCAAGTTAAATATTCTACATTTAAAAATACTATATTGAATTTAGATAACTGATGTTTAACATTATAAAACAAAAGTAATATTTTATGTAGATATTTTATAGTATCTCCTTCTAATTAAGAATTCATAAGATAAAAAATTGTAAATATATTTATATGAATGATTAATAACCACAATTTATTTTATAATAAACAAATTCTTATGCAATATAAATGGACATTATCATAAAAAATCCTATTTTTTATGTATAAGAAAATTATTTATTAAATTTTTTTTATCACATTGATATAGTGAATAAAATAAAACCGAATATATATTTTAAATGATTAGATCCAATTTATAATATTAGGATTATTTAATTTATATACCTAAAAATAAATTACATATATTAAAATTTATTTATCTTGATAAAAACCTAAATGGAAAATATAATTAATCAAGGGTAAAATACTTAAAACATATGAAAAAATTAAAATAAATTTTAGATGAAATTTTATCAACCAAGAATCATCCCTTCTAAATTATTGTCCAATTTTAATTCATTTTACCTTGTAATAGTGTCTTAATATCATTGAAATGTATTTAGTATTTAAAAAAAATACAATTTTCCCCACTTATGAAATAGGATCACTTCATACGCATTTATTCACACATTAAAAATATTTAGATCTAAAAAAATTTAAATTAGTCTCCATGAAACACCCTCATATGTTCTTAGAAGTCTTGGTCTTATAAAATGTCCCAGATAATGATCCTTAATGAGTCACCAAGGGGAGAACATCAAAATCGAGATGTAATACTCTCGATACATCATTCCTAATTACATTCTTCTTCTACCCCCTCAAGTACCCTATATCCAAGAAGGTATTATAAAATAAACATTTTTAGTAGTAAAAAATTAAATTATAAAAATTGAATGTCCATTTCATAGATTCCTCTATAATCATTGAAATAATGGAAACTTCATCATGAGTTTTTGGGGACTACCACTTCCAGGAACGATAGGTTATATTTTTCATAAACACATTACACGGATGGTTAAAAATAGGCCGTTAATGAAAAATATATAAGAATTATAAAATTAATAATATAAATAAATTATAAATATTTTATTTTTATACACCCTAATTCTATTAAAATTAAGGGCGTCACCCATGTATGTACAAATTAATTCTTCCCTGGAACAATTTATTTCATTTTTCCATAACAAATTAACATTGATGATTTTAAAAATCTATATAATGTGTAAAATTATATTTATGAAACTATTAATATTATATAATCATAATATTTTACAATCTATATTTAATATTAATAACAAATTGTTATAGTTACTTTGATCACCTTAAATGAATTAATCATTGGACCTTTCTTACATTGGGTTCATATTGGGATAACATATGAACCAATATAAATATTCTTCTAATTTAGCAATAATTGAAATAAAAATAAAAAATGTAAGATATTTTTAATTTATTTTACAAAACCATTGACCATGGTAAATAAACTGCAATGGTAATAGATAAATTAACCGAACAACCAAAACTAACCAATATAAGAGGAAATTATTTTAAGAATAAGAAAATAATGATAATAGATAGACCTTATAAAATTAAATATATATTTATAAGGTTATTTATAATGTTTTTAATGAAATTAATTTGATTATAAAGTATGTTAGGTGCACTCACAAATGAATTAATAACTAAGGTAAATGTTTTTAGATCTCAACATTATTTTGTTGAGATGTGAATCATGTTAAAAATTAATCCTTTTTTGTTGTGTTTTTATTGAAATTGGATTTCATTTTTCCATATGTTTCATGAAATAAAAGGTATTTAAAAATCCATGTCATTTTCTACCTTCAAAATATTTTCAATTCAAATAATTGTGATATTGTAAGGGTTTTTGTTAACTCAAACCCTCTTTCATTGGGTTATAAGGACTAATATCTAACATCTTAATTCTATGATTGGTTCCTTACAACCATTAATTTAAAATTGAAATTATATATTTCTCTTGGTAAATTGAAAATTTTGTTTCAAATCTTCATCTTTGATTAATTTGTTCCCCATACATACATGTGATTGTCAATAATAATTCCCTTATACTTTAATGATGATTTTTCTTCCATATTTGTATTTTCCCTTCTCAACAATTTTCTCATATTCATTTGGGAAAAAAATTGAATTTTACCTCATGTTACATTCATATTTTAATTATATTAATTTAAAAATAATGTTTTATTATCCACTAATATGATGTTGTATTTTTAATAAAAGGTATTTTAAAATATAAAAAGATATCTTCCAACTCATTGCGTTTATGTAATGTATTATAGTTCATTTTCTCCATTTTCCTCAGCCTTAATTAAATTTATTTCATCCATATTCTATATATATATGTTACTTAAATGTATATTATGTTTAAATTACCGATATTTTAGGGGCAATATATGTTTTTGTCCCCTTCACAATTCCCACTTTTATATAAACCCAACTTATGAGAACATTTTGATTTATTATTTAATGAAAATTATTACCTCCTTAAAATGTTTATAATTGTGAATATATTATAAAAAGCATATTATTTTAATGGATTATCCTCATGGTTTAATTATGAATTGAGAAAAAAATAATCATCCATTTCCTTCATCACTTGATCCCTATTTCATTTCTAAAATCAGCACCTATGTGATTCTTTTTTATTCTTACTTATCCTTCATCCTTATAATAAATTTTCGTATATAAGTACCCAGTTTGTAATATGTATTTTTATTTTTTAAATTATAAAACTCAAAAAGTATTTAATGAATTATTATAATGAAAATATTTATTATATTGAGTTCATTTATTCTTTGAGACGAGATTATGAAACCCTATTACTTTTCATCATTTTTATCATAATTATGCTTTATTTATGGATTTATTTTCTCATGGGGAATATATATGCTTTTAAATATTTTTATTTTCATTATGTGATGGGTAGAGCCATAATTATTTAGACCTCCAATTCATTAGGTAATGTTTTAATCTCATGAGATTCCATATATGGTGCATAGACTGATAGTCTAAGAACACAATGTTATGTGATAGTTGGGCCTCGAATTATATACCCATATAATTAATTAGGTAAATATTTATATATCCTGAGATAATATGAAATTTAATGAGGAGTGATCCTAATCCACTATGGGAAAATTTCCACTATGTTTTTGCGAATGGGGAGTGAACTCCATCCATCATGAGACTCTATCCACTATGACAGTCTTAGAAGTGAGTCCTAACTTATTATTATGATATCATGTTTTATATTATTTGCATATATTTTTTATTCCATGAACTTTTTATATCATTTACTTATTCTAGGTTTTCATGTTTATATCACACTATAATGTCATGATATATGTTTGGTATTTTGAGATTACTTGTCTATCATTCAGGATTTATGGAAATTTTTTTTCTTTATTTTATTTTTAATAAGAAAATTATCCCCAATCCATGTTTTCTCAAATGCATATGATTTATCCATTAATTAAATATTGATGAATATTTTTCGTTACAGAATGTTTGATATCAACCCATTATAATTTTTACACTCCAAAGGTTAAAAAATGAGTATAAACTATGAGATTTTTAGATTGGGGTTCAATCATGGGGAAGTCTTTACATGTAATTTAAAATAATTTTCCTCTACAACTAGTCCAAAAAGACACTAAAACATTAATTCATTAGATTTTGTGTTTTTTTAGATTTAATTTTTAACTTATTTTGATATTATAAAAAAAATATAGTTTCATCTCATAATGTATAAAAGTATGCGATTAAAAAATGTTTTTTAGCACTATACCTAATAGTTTAAGTTTGGGGTGTATCAAATATTATTTTCATAGTAAAACATATTTGTTCCTCATAATGGTGAGAATATAAAAAACCATGGGCATTTTCTTTCATCATGACTTCATGTTATAAAGTAATAGATCCAAAATATCATCCAATTTTACTTTAATCATGATGTGAAACCTTTGGATGTTTCATTATTTTATCTTTGCCAACACACATTAATGTGTGATTAAAGAAATCCACAATGTAAAAGCTTTTGTAGCAGAAAAATACTCTGTAAGGATCCATGATCTCAATTATAAGACTCTTAAAGATTTTAAACACTCTATTAACTCACATGAATCAACATGATTCACTTTATTTTTAAATCGATTCATTCATTAAACAATTGTGTAAAGATTTTGAGAAAAAATGTAACACATAAAATACAAATATCACTTCAAATTAACTAAAATAAATACCCCTTTTGTAAAAAATTCATTTATTAGGGATCCATATTCTTCAACTGTAGTAAAATCCACCAACTCTCAAGTCTTAGTAATTTCTTTCAGCTTGGTTTGAATAAAAATAATTAATATAGTAGTTTAATTTAAAAAATAATGTAAATTTATTATCTATAACTATTAAAAGTATCAAGAAAAAAAATGAGAAGAATAAAAAAGATTATTGATATGGTTTCAATTACCATCAAATATAGAGAAAAAAGAGAGGGAACCAAAAAGAATAATAAGAAAACACTATTGTGGGAAAATCTAAATAGTTTTGTATGAGAGAGAGAGAGTGTGTAACACCCAAGGTAAATAAAGAATATGAAATTTTTATATTTATCCCTATTTGTGAAGAAAATTTCAATTTTAATTTAAAGGGAATGCTATGCTCGATGGCTTACCCAATACCCAACAATGAGTTCTTTTGAAATCATATGTTGCACTCTAATAATAAAATAATATTTTTTTAAATGGTAGTTAACACATAACCATTGTATTGACAAGAATGAATAGAAATAACTAAAATATGATTATATATGTTTTTTAAATGTTTTTACCTTTATCCCAAAAAAATTTATAGGCTTAAAATACAAATGAATCCAATCATAAGCATTAAATAAACTAGTATTTTTAAAAGATTGTTTTACTACCTTTTGATGGAAAACCATTTTTAAATCAAACTTTTGACAATTTTATAAGATCTATTTTTCAAAATGAACATATTATTTATGATTGGGACATATAAATTTACATTGGTTTAATTTTTGGTATTTTTCTGACAATGTTAATTTTTCAATGAATAGTGAAAAATACTGCATTTTACATCAAAACTGCTTTTTCATATAATTTAATTATATGGTTATATTATCTTTTTAATTTGTTTTAAAGTTTAATTGTAATATATTTTAACAATGTAATCCAATTATGGTCATTGGTATTAATTTCACTTTGGAATTGGGCATAAACAAGTGCCAAACATTTCATAAATATTGTTTCTAAAAAACCCGCTATTTGTTTTGACAACGGGAAGTTTTTTTAAATTAATTATTGCAATTTATGTGTTTGGAATTTTGTAAAATGGATTACATATTTGGAACCAGAAGGTCCAAATTATTTAATTAAGACTCTTTGTTTTTTGACATTATGAATAGTAACGACGGTAATTATATGTAATTATCTTGATTAATGAGTAATCGGGTAGTTAAAGATAATAAGATAATATCATAATAATAAAAAATGACCAAAAAATGTGTCTTAAGGCTACTGGTTGTCTCATGGACGACCATGGGATTCCTTGTGCCAAACTTGTGGGCACCATGGAATCGCATTTGTGAGAAAGTGACTTTATATCTTTTTATTTTTAAAGAATGTTAAATGTAACAAAGAATGTATCACCAAAGTAAAATATTTTTAATTTTGTCTAAATAAATGATATTTTGGACTATAAATATTAATTAGAAAGATAAAAATATTTCCTACATCATGATATTTTTGTTTAAATTTTTAGACATTAAATTTGTTAAATTATTTATGACATCACGATGATGTAGCGATTACCTCATTAATAAAGGATTTAAATAAAATGGAAAGATAATGTAAAATATAAGACCTAAACATGTCAAAAACCTATTGTAAGGGTGGATTTAGAACCCTTATCACTTTATCATCGAAACACATCAATGTGGGACCATTAAAATCCGAAACTCATTTGAAAATAAAGTTACATTTTATAACATTCCAAGAGTGCCCCTCCTCTCCTCTTATAAAAGGCCCCCACCTCTACCACCTTACCCACACTTCCAAAGCCTTTGGCTCGGACAACCCCTGCAAATTTTGTCTCTCCAAATACCTCTATTACTCCTTTAAGCCTCACTTTAGGCAGAAGTATTCCCAAGAAAGCCTTTGAGCTCAAATTAAAGGGAGTTACCCGATTTTAAGGTAATGTCTTCACTTGAGTCCTTTTGTTTTATTTTGCTTCTCCAACCCACATAACTCTTTTTATTATTTAATTTTGTAACAACACCAGTATCATAAGTATACTAGGATGTTGTTTGGTTAATTATTCGAGCTACACTTACACACACCTCCATCTAATGGTTAAATAACATACTTTTTCTGTGGATGGCGAATTTGTGTCTCACGAAACGATGATTGTTCAACACTCATATAACACCCTCAAAGGTGGCCATTAAGATGTCACTATATTTATATATGATATATAATATGTTTATGTTTTACTTAATCTTCTGTATTTTTCATTTATGGCATAACTTTATGGTTTCCATTATGGGTAAACGCGATATCTTCATTTTAGAAAGTGCGGACTACCGCCCCCTCAAAGTGATTTGATTCGTTAATTCCATATGTGGGACATATAAAGGATAGATTTAAAGTTATTATATATTATGTTATACTGGAATTATAATATACCTTTATATCATTATTATTTTGTTTCCATTAAAGTATGAGATAGAAATGAAAGTAGCATTCATGCGTACGTACAGCTTACCGTCTCCATGAACGGTGCATTTCATTTATTATCTTCAAATGTTATGTACTATTATAAGTACATATATATAATCGATATATATATGTAATATATTAAATCTAAATTATGGATATCATTATTAAATTATAATATATATATCTATCATTTTGTTTTAATTCCATTAATATGACAAAAAATGAAAGTAGCGTTCATGCATACGTACGACCTACCGTCTCCATGAGCAGTGCTTTTAATTTTTTATCTGCAAATGATATGGAATATTATAAAATGAATATATACTGGATATATATGATATTTAAAACATCAATACAATTTGGGATATGATGTACCTATAACTACATTTTGCAACAAGTTCAATTTTTGACTCATGTACCAAACATCGATAAAAACATCTGATATGAACTCATATTATTAACCAATTATTATAACATTAAAATATGTGATATGAACTGAATATTAATATTTATAGGAGGTCCTTAAGCAATTATAAATTGACCAATGTTTATTATTCAGGAATATAAAGAAACGAACAAGAAATGTTGGACTTGAGGTAAGGGATCCTACTCCTCTCTTTCTTTTTAAGTACACTCTTTTATGTCATTCCTTTTAATGCTCATCTATCTTGTTATTGGGATGTTCTTTTATATTACTATTACAGTAATTTTTTATGTTCATATGATGAGAGACCATATTCTCTCCCATCAATCCATTTTGAATGTTATGAGTGGCGTCGTTAGGCTGCCGAGTTTTCGTAAGAGATCTAACCTCTCTCTTTCTTTTTTAAGTACTCTCCTTTATGTCACTTCTTTTAAGAACATATTTATTATGTTGTGGGATGTTATTTTATATTCTTATTCTTGTAAACATTTGTTTAATATGATGAGAGACCCTATTTGATCTCATCAATCCATTTTGGAAGTTTTTAGTGGTGTCGTTAGGCTGTCGAGTTTTCGTAAGGGATTTTTCATGTCACTTTTATTACCGTGAGATTTATGCTACATTTTCCACAATTTCCTTTGAGTGTTGTATGTAATGAACATTATTTTACTCATTTTGTAATATAATTTCATTTATGAGTATTTACATCAATGTTTTATTGTCCTTCTTTCACGGGGTGTATGTTTCGAAAGATACACATGTCAGTAAGGGAACCATTCACCCTCTTCTTTTTAAAAGACATCTTTTGTTGGGTCTTTTAATTTACATATTGTTATTTTGGGATGTGTTCTCATATATCCTTGTCGATTTAAATTTTATGTCCAAGTGATGAGATACCCTTTTTATCTCTCATCAACTCATTTTCTGAATTTTGTAGTGACGCCGTTAGGCCGTCAAATTTTTGAAAGGGAACTTCTGAACCCAATTTTGATTCTTTGGGATAAGCTTTTACTCCTTCAATATGACGTTCTATGAATATCTGTGAATAACATCTGATTGTGTTACACTTAATATCCACTTATATATGGTGTATTCGTTTGTCACATATAATTATTTAATTGATTTATCCTTAATCCAAGGATACAGTCTTTGTAAGGGACTTCGTCTCAATCACATTTCATTGAGGCATTTTTAGTTTTATACAAAAATTTCTTTTATACGGTGTAAAAAACCCTTTTACTTTTACGTTTATTCAAAATAAATCTTTTTATACGAAGAGTTTTACTAAACGACAAAAGGGAAGGTTTTTTTTCGTATGTATGCGGCAACAACGACTTCTCCGCCGTCGTGACCATTATTTGAGATTCGTCTTCCTCTACAAGCCATTACCTTTTAATGAAAAATACATACCATGTTTTTATTTTGTTTTATTTTGGTATTGAAAATGGTTTTTATAATGGATTTGTTATGTCAATATATTTAAGTGATATATTGTGATCAAAGTGTGGAAATGTTTTCTTTCCATTATATTTGTTTTATGTCTTATGATTTTATAATGGTACTTGGACATTTGACGGGTGGTTACGTGATAAACCATATGAAGGGTGGTGCTGTGAATACCAGGATGGGTGGTTACATTATAACCTCCAATGCATTTGGAATGGAAGTCGGCCGTATGGCTATTACATTAAGTATGTATGGAAGTTGGCCGTATGGCTATTCCATTAAGTGATATGTGTGGAAGTCGACTGTATGGTTATTCCACTTATGTATGTTTATGTCCCAAGATACCTTCATATGTTATGTGATCTTTATATGGAATTTAAGGTAATATTTTGGTTATAGAAGGGTATGTAATGAACTTTTATTCAGTGAATAGTTTTTACTACTTCGAGAAGGTGAAAAGTATTACTTTGATAAAGTATACATGGTTTTATTGTTGTTTTGAAAAACTAACAGTTTTCATTCTTTGTGTATCCCTTACTGAGCTTTTTATGGTCATACCATGTTTTTGAAATGTTTTTCACAGGATTTAATGTGGAATAGTGTCAAGGATGGGATCAAGGGAAAGTCATGCTACCTAAAACATGGAACTATACATGTTTCTTTTTATGAGTTTTTATTTTATGGAATCTTAGTAGAAGTTTCTACTTTGTAATCTTTTGATATGTAATAGTTATTTCTTAATTCTCTAAAACTCTAAACCTGCAAAGATCCTCGATGTGAATTATTCATTTAATTCAATATTAAGTAAGGTTTAAGGCTGGGGCCTTATAGTTTGTATCAGAGGCCGGTTTAGATTACTTTAGAGGTTAGGGTATTCTTAAAGCATAAGTGACATTACCATAATAGTTAGGATTTCATAAAGAGCCCTAATTTAGGATAAAGTGAATGAGTACGTATATCTTAGTGTTTATCTTCCTCATTAGTACATGATGATTTTGTTGATATACTCACACTGACCTTTTTGGTTTTTGTAAATGGCTGGATCTAGCAGGCATCAAAGTAACAGTGGATGTGAAGGAAACTGTGACAGTTTTTTAAGAAAGCAACAGAATGATATGGGAGCTGCAATGAGAACTCTTGTGATTATCCTCAACCGACTATCTGGAGTCATGATTGACCACCTAAAACTTGGTGATTTAACTAAGGCATCATATATGAGAGAAACAAATCCCTACGGAAGTACAGGTAATAATCATAAAGGTAAGTGTGTTCAAAAACCTATGTGTCAAAGATGTGGAACGAAACACCTAGGAAAATGTTTCAAAGGGACAGAAATATGCTATAGATGTGGAAATGAAGGTCATAAAGCAAGAACCTACCATGGAAAAAGGAAGCATCCAGTTGACTCGAGGAAAGGGAAATAAGTTCTTTCAGAGGGATCAATTGAATGTTTTGAATATGGTGTGCATGGTCATTATGAAAACACATGTCTTATGAAGATGTTTCATGAATGGGATCACTAAGATCGTACAAATGTTCATTTACCAATACCTAATTCCATTCCGATTGAGGATAAAGAAACTGATAATTACCAATCAAAGGTAAGGATTATTTCATAACTATTGTTTTCCTATTTTGGAATCATAGGATATGATTCATGATTTTGTTTGTAGGAAAGAAGTACTTCAGAATAAGATGGAAAGGAATGGTTAATGGATCATGAAGAATGTTGAATGAGTAAGAAGTTAACATATAAGGGATTCAAGAGTTATGGTGAAATTCTTAAGAGTATTAAGTCTCTTTTGATAATGGGGTTACATTAGAAGACTTTTTATACTATGTGTAACCCTGATGTTTAATATATGAAAATTTTATTCAAGGAATAGTTATCTGGCCTTTTGTGGGTATAGTTATAAAGAACCATTTGGGTTTATATGATCCTTACTTTTGAGGTAATTAGGGGTTACTATATGGTATGATGGAAGTGAAAGGCATGAGATAAAATTGAGGATAAATGATGTTATGGTTATTTTTGATGATTTTATCTCTTTTTGGGGAATTATTTTTTAATTATAAAGATTTGGAAAAAGGGCAACATGCAGACCGTGTGACAACCCATCGCGTCGGACAAAGCTGTGACAATCGAACCCACAACCAAAGTGCAACTGGTATTTATCGCCTACCACTGGACTACGTGAAGTCCCTGGTTAGTTTGACTGATTCTTTTTAGTTAGATGATTTTATGAATTATGATTAATTTGATTTTTGTGTTATGTATGGAAATATATTAACCTATCATGGAGGACATGTGATTAGGTTAATTACTTTTCAATACGAGACTTTAAGAGCAACTGATGTTGTTTGGAGATAAATGTTACGATTTAACTTGGAAGACTATGTGACTAAAACCGTAAAATATTTGGGTTTCAATATTAGTTTGGTTTACTTTGAAGTATTTTATGGACAAATTGTTTATCCAATGGTCCTCATTGAACTTTGGGTTTTGTTGGACAAATTTTGGAGATTAAGAATAGATTTTATTTTTATAAAGGGTTATCCTTTTCTGGATTATCTAATCTTGTACTAACCTTTTTGGTTTTGGTTTTGGTTAATGTATAAAGACATGGGAAGTATATAGTTCTCTTTTGTGGATTAGGTGATTCTCTAGAAGTTGATTATAGTACTTTTAATGTGGACAAATCTTCCTAAATACTCATCTTTTGGGGAAAGTGTGAGTTTGTGTAATAAATATAATAAAAGTTGAAACTCAACCTGATAAGTAATTATGTTTCCTTACGAATATATTCCTCAATAAAAATTAACTTAAAACAAAAATGTTTTCTATTAACTTTTTCTACTGGGGAATCGACTACCGTTTAACCCATCACAAGTTTGTGATTTTCTTGTGGTTAACATTCTCCTAAACATGTTTTCTATCACTCTCCATCAGAACATGACCCTATGTTTTCTCCACCATATCCATGTTTTCCTACATAGAATCCTAGTATGGGTTAACTCGAGTGTCCTCTGTACTTATCTTCCTTTATTTTAAAGTGATTATTTTACCGACACTTGTTCCGATGTGGGACTTTCAAGGATGTTTCCAAGATCAATTTTAAAATTGCAAGGATGCAATTCCCAAAAGGGGGGAAGGATGTAACACCCCAGGTAAATAAAGAATATGACATTTTTATATTTATCCCTATTTGTGAATATAATTTCAATATTAATTTAAAGGGAACGCTATGCTCGATGGCTTACCCAATACCCAATAACGAGTTCCTTTGAAATAATACATTGCACTCTAATAATAAAATAATATTATTTGAAATGGTAGTTAACACATAACCGTTGTATTGACAATAATGATTAGAAATAACTAAAATATGATTATATATTTTTGTTAAATGTTTTTACTTTTATCCAAAAAAATTTAGAGGCTTAAAATACAAATGAATCCAATCTTAAGCATTGAATGCACTAGTATTTTTAAAAGATTTCTTTACAACCTCTTGATGGAAAGCCATTTTTAAATCAAACATGTGACAATTTTATAAGCTATATTTTTAAAAATAAACATATAATTAATGATTGGGACATAGAAGTTTACTTTGGGTTAATTTTTAGTATTTTTCTGACAATGTTCATTTTTCAATGAATAGTGAAAAGTACTTCATTTTACATCAAAACTACTTTTTCATATAATTTAATTATATGGATATATTATATTTTTAATTTGTTTTAAAGTTTAATTGGAATATATTTTTACCATTTAATCCAATTATGGTCATTGGGATTAATTTCACTTTGGAATTGGGCATAAACAAGTGCCAGTCTTTCCATAAATATTGTTTCCAAAAAACCTGCTATTTGTTTTGACAACGGGAAGTTTTTTTAAATTAATTATTGAAATTTATGTTATGGAATTTGGTAAAATGGATTACATATTTGGAACCAGAATGTGCAAATTATTTAATTAATACTCTTTTGTTTTTGGACCTTATGAATAGTAACTATCGTAATTATCTTTAATTATCTTGATTAATGAGTAATCAGGTAGTTAAAGATAATAAGATAATATCATAATAATAAAAAATGAGCACAAAATGTGTCCTAAGGCTACTGGGTGTCTCATAGCCGACCATGGGATTCCTTGTGCCAAACATGGAGGCCCCATGGAATCACTTTTGTGAGAAAGTGACTTTTTATCTTTTTATTTTTAAAGAATGTTAAATGTAACAAAGAATGTATCACCAAAGTAAAATATTTTAAATTATGTATACATAAATGATATTTTGGACTATAAATATTCATTAGAAATCTAAAATAATTTCCTACATCATGATTTTTTTTAATTTTTAGACATTAAATTTATTAAATTATTTATGACATCATGATGATGCAGCGATTACCTCATTAATAATGGATTTAAATAAAATGGAAAGATAATGTAAAATCTAAGACCTACACATGTCCAAAACCGATTGTATGGGAGGATTTCGAACCCTTATAACCTTATCCTCGAAAACTTCAATGTGGGACCATTAAAATCCGAATCCCATTTGAAAATAAAGTTACATTTTATACCTTTCCAAGAGTGCCCCTCATGTCCTCTTATAAAAGGCCCCCACCACTTCCACCTTACCCACACTTCCAAATCCTTTAGCTTGGCCATGACCTGCCCATTTTGTCTCTCCACATCCCTCTCTTACTCCTTGATGCCTCACATTGGGCAGAATTCTTCCCAAGAAAGCCTTTGAGCTCAAACCAAAGTGAGTTAGCCAATTTTAAGGTAATGTCTTCACTTGAGTCCTTTTGTTTTATTTTGCTTCTCCAAACACCCTAAACTATTTTTATTCTTTAATTTTGTAACAACACCAGTATCTTCAATATACTAGGATGTTGTTATGTTAATTATTTGAGCTACACTTACACACACTTCCATCTAATGGTTAAAGAACATACTGTTTCTGTGGATGGAGACTTTCTGTCTCACAAAACGATGATTGTTCAACACTCATATAACACCCTCAAAGGTTGCCATTAAGATGTCACTATATTTATATATTATATATAATATGTTTATGTTTTAATTACGCTTCTGTATTTTTCAGTTATGGAATACCTTTATGGTTTCTATTATGGGTAAACGCGATATCTTCATTTTAGGAAGTGCGGACTACCGCCCCCTCAAAGTGATTTGATTCGTTAATGCCATATGTGGGACGTATAAAGGATGCATTTAAAGTTATTATATATGATGTTATACTGTAATTATAATATAACTTTATATCATTATTATTTTCTTTCCATTAAAGTATGAGATAGAAATGAAAGTAGCGTTCATGCGTAAGTACGGCTTACCGTCTCCATGAACGGTGAATTTCATTTCTTATCTCCAAATGTTATGTACTATTATAAGTACATATATATAATGAATATATATTTAATATATTACATCTAAATTATTGATATAATTATGGAATTATAATATATATATCTCTCATTTTGTTTTAATTCCATTAATATGACAAAAAATGAAAGTAGCGTCCATGTGTACGTACGACCTACCGTCTCCATGAACGGTGATTTTAATTTTTTATCTACAAATGCTATGGAATAGTATAAAATGAACTTATACTGGATATATATGATATTTAAAACATCAATAATATTCTGGATAAAATGTACCTATAACTACATTTTCCAACAAGTTCAATTTTTCACTCATGTACCAAACATCGACAAAAACGTCTGATATGAACTCATATTATTAACCAATTATTATAACATTAAAATATGTGATATGAACTGAATAATAATCTTTATAAGAGTTCCTTACACAACTATAAATTTAACAATGTTTATTATTCAGGAATATAAAGAAACGAACAAGACACGTTGGACTTGAGGTAAGTGATCCTAATCCTCTCTTTTTAAGTACACTCTTTTATGTCATTCCTTTTAAAGCTCATCTTTCGTGTTATTGTGATGTTATTTTATATTACTATTACTGTAATTTTTTATATTCATTTGATGAGAGACCCTATTCTTTCTCATCAATCCATTTTTGAAGTTTTGTGTGGCGCCGTTAGGCTGCCGAATTTTCATAAGAGATCTAACCTCTCTCTTCCTTTTTAAGTACTCTCCTTTATGTCACTTATTTTAAGAACCTCTTTGTTATGTTGAGGGATGTTATTTTATATTCCAGTTTCTATAAATATTATTTTAATATTATGAGAGGCACTATTTTATCTCATCAATCAATTTTGGATGTTTTAAGTGGTGTCGTTTGGCTACCGAGTTTTCGTAAGGGATTTTTCATCTCACTTTTATTACCGTGAGATTTATGATACATTTGCCACAGTTTCCATTGAGTGGTGTATGTACTGAACATTATTTTACTCATTGTGTAATATAATTACATTTATGAGTATTTACATCAATGTTGTATTTTCCTTCTTTCACGGGGTGTATGTTTCGAAAGATACCCATGCCGGTAAGGGAACCTTTCACCCTCCTCTTTTTAAAAGACTTCTTTTGTTGGGTCTTTTAATTTACATATTGTTATGTTGGGATATGTTCTCATATATCATTATTGATTTAAATTTTATGTCCAAGTGATGAGATACCCTTTTTATCTCTCATCAACTCATTTTCTGAATTTTTTAGTGACGCCGTTAGGCCGTCAAATTTTTTCAAGAGAACTTCTGAAGCCGATTTTGATTCTTTGGGATAAGATTGTACTCCTTGAATATGTCATTCTATGAATATGTCTGAATAACATCTGATTATTTTACACATAATATCCTCTTATATTTGGTGTATTCGTTTGTCACACATAATTATGTAATTCAATTATCCTTAATCCAAGGATACCATCTTTGTAAGGGACTTCGTCTCAATCACATTTCATTGATGCATTTTTTGTTTTATACACAAATTTATTTTATATGGTGTATAAACCCCTTTGACTTTTACATTTATTCAAATGGAATCTTTTTATATGAATCATTTTACTAAACGACAAAAGGGTATGTTTTTTTTCGTACGTATGCGGCGACAACGCCTTCTCCACCGCCCTGACCATTATTTGAGATTCGGCTTCCTCTACAAGCCATTACCTTTTAATGAAAAATAAATACCATGTTTTTTTTTCTTTTATTTTGGTATTGAAAATGGTTTTTATAATGGATTTGTTATGTCAATATATTTAAGTGATATATTTCGATCAAAGTGTGGAAATGTTTTCGTTCCATTATATTTGTTTTATGTCTTATGATTTTATAATGGTACTTGGACATTTGATGAGTGGTTACATGATAAACCATATGACGTGTGGTGCCGTGAATACCAGGATGGGTGGCTACGTTATAAACTCCAATGCATTGGGTATGGAAGTCGGCCATATGGCTATTCCATTACGTATGTATGGATGTTGGCTATATGGCTATTTCATTAAGTGATATGTGTGGAAGTCGACCGTATGGTTATTCCACTTAAGTATGTTTATGTCCCATGTTACCTTTATATGTTATGTGATCTTTATATGGATTTTATGGTAATCTTTTTGTTACATAAGGGTATGTAATGAACTTTTATTTAGTGAAGAGTTTTTACTACTTCGAGAAGGTGAAAAGTATTACTTTGATAAAGGATACATGGATTACTTGTTGTTTTAAAAACTTACAGTTTTCATTCTTTTTGTATCCCTTACTGAGCTTTTTATGCTCATCCCAAGCTTTTGAAATGTTTTTCACAGGATTTAACGTGGAATAGTGTCAGGGATGGGATCAAGGGAAAGTAATGCTACCTAAAACATGGATCTAGACATGTTTCTTTTTATGAGTTTTTATTTTATGGAAACTTAGTAGAAGTTTGTACTTTGTTATATTTTGAGATGTAATAGTTATTTCCTAATTCTCTAAAACTCTAAACATGAAAAGATCATCGATGTGAATTATTCATTTAATTCAATATTATGTAAGGTTTAAGGTTGGGGCCTTATAGAGACAGAGTTATAGAAAAATATTATAAGAATAATAAAAAGATGTATATTTATCTACCACATTATTTATATCATATTGAGAAAGGATATTAGGATATTATCTGCGTTATATCACGTTATCATCTAAGGAAACCTAATTATCTTAAAATTAATATTGTTGAATCGTACAATTTTATCATCTAAAACATTGAATTTTTTAGTTGTAAAAAATACTAAGACCACGTGAAGTGGGAAAGAAACCAAAATAAACCATGGACTAGCTACTAACATCAACTTGTAAACTATATCAATTATCATGTCCCCAATTATTGAATGTTTGTTGTCTTATAGGTTGATAAAGGAGAGAGATGAAAAAAAACATTGCTTGTTTTTATGCAATAGATAAATAGAGATCGAATAAAATGTGTCTTTAAGATCGAAAAATTGGAATGACTAATTTCCCCTCCACCACCCCTAGTGTGTCTAAATATCACTGAGGAGTACCAAAAATTAATAATAAATCATGGTTTGGGTATAATTTTCAATAATTTTTTTATTTTAATTGTGTTAGATTTTTTATTAAAAGTTTAAAATTTAAATGTATGTTGTTAATTATCACTATAAATCATATAAACATAATCAATAGTAAGGGAGTTCGTATAATAAATGGAAAAAAGAATAAATTTTTAAAAATAGGATCCCTTCATATTTTTTATCATTGAATGTTGTTGTTCATGATTTGGTGGTACTTTGTTATGCACCAAGGGATAGAGGTAAAATGATGACAATTTTAGCTAAGAGAATATTTTATAATTATATTCAAGATTAAGATAAAATTAAAATATCACTATAATAGAAGTATATACTAGAAGTGGTGTTAATTATGATATATATAAGAATATATGCTAACATAAATAAAATTTATGAAGGTGAAAAAGGATAAAGTTTAATATATAGATATGGAGAGAAAATTTTCAGGATATTTTTATACTTAATGTTATGGATATGAATGAATTATTTATCTTATAAAATTTAATTTTAATCATCACACAAGGATTTTGAATGAAATTAAAAGGTTCAACCAATTTTAAGAATCTATATTATATTTTTCTAGATATGTTTGATTTAAAAGTATCCAATCTTGAATACTGATCCCCTTAAGCATTTCCTCTGAATAATTTTTACAATATATTTATTATATATGTCATAACAATGGGAACATATTTCATGAAGGAGGGTAATGTAAATTTATAAACGAATTTTAAGTCTAGGAAGGATGAGATGAGATTTGATAAATCATATCTTTTAACTATTCATATTTATGAGGAAAATATTAAATTATTGTTCAACAAGATGATGTATATTCTATAAATAATTTTTATGTAGGGTAAAGGTAATCATCATGGAAATTTATATTTAATGTGTTTCAATTTATGTACCATTAGACACTTTGTAGTGAGTTTTACAATGTTTCAAGAATATTCTAGTAATTTTAAATATTTCCTCCATAAAATTTAATTATAGGAACAAAAAAGCATTTACAATGAAAAAAATATAGAAAAAATGAATAGTTTTAAAATTTTAAGAGTAGAGAATTTATTTCAAAAAATTATAAATAATATTGGGAAGATAACATAATTATATAATGTTCATCCATAAAATTGAAAGAAAAAAATATTTATTTCTATGACAAATAATGAAGATTCATTGGGTGATTATAATATTATATATGAAGGGAAAAATAAAATTAAGATAAAATTCATGTTAAAACATAAACTGAAGTTGTTCATCTCATATATATCAAAAATGAAGACTGGGAACAATTATTTCAACAAAATATCTCAGACATTGATTATTAGTGAAACTGAATCATTGTTTAATGATATTGAATGATTAAAAAAGTCTCATGGAAACGATAAGATTCTAAATAATGGTATAAAAATAATATACAATATCTATAGAATTATCGTGATTAACCCAATAAAAGGTGACTGAAATTTAAAATTACATGAATGAGTTTATGTTTAAATATTAGAAATTTTTTAATGATATTTGAGAAATATCCAAATAGAATGTTATTATTGTTGAGGATTATAAAAGGTTTGGTGAATTATTTAAATCTAAAATACAATACCCAGTTGGGAAAAAATATTCTATATTTTTAATTAATGGGAAGATATTAATTGGAGGGGAAGAGGGTAAATTTTTTTATTCATTGGAGAAAATCTAGAAATATTTATTTTTTAAAAAATAAAATTAATAAGTTAAATAATGATAAAAATATATATGGGAAAATTGATAAAAATAATTATATTGAGTCAGAATAATTCTATAACATCTCAAAATTTCATTTAACAAAAATAGAGCTAATATTATGCCAAAATAGATGAAAATCAACAAGGAATGCATACTGAAAAATATATAGATATATTTAATGACAGAATGTTTAATGATAGAATTAGTAAGTGAAAGGGATACAAACTGGTCAAAGATAAAAAGTTTAATGATAGAATTTGTAAGTGAAGAATATGTAGATATATTTTTTCTATCAAAATATGCATGTGGAAGATATGATCAATATGGTTATATTTTTGATGTTTTTTTAACAATTTTTTAGAATAGTTTCTCATTAATTATAGTTCAAAATATTTTTTTAAGGAAGTGTCAATGAATGAGAATATCACGAATAAAAGAGGTTCATTGAACGCTTCAAATAAAAAGTTTCCATATATTTTAGAGATCAGGAATTCATCTCATATAAAAGATGACTTAATTTATTTGATGGGATCCAAAATTTTGAAATAAGGATCTATAATTCTTAGGAATTATAATAAAATAAACAATAGTGGGTAACTAAAAAAATATTTAATATGAAGGGAACATAATATATTAATGTTCTTACATATAACTTAATTAGTGTATAAAAAGTATGTAATGATGGAAATGAATTAAATAAAAGTAAAAAATAATTATTGGAGTAGAGTAAGTTAGATGGTTTCCTTCTAATCAAATTATAACAAACAAGACATAATATACATTATGTTTTTAAATCTGAAAACACGTGTTATTTATGTATAGAGAAGACAAATGAATAATGGAAAAAATACATAACCTCATTATTTATAATAATGTTTATTGTGATTTTTTTGAGGTCAATGGACAATTCTTTAAGCTAAGTGTAATGAATAGAATAAATCAGTCATGAATATTGAAAAAAGGTAAAATGATTTGATATTAGGTATTTTTTTATAAAAATATAATGGATTCAGTTAATATAAAAAGACATGGTAATAAAAAATATCATAAGCTAGTTCATCTTAATTTATATATTCCAAAGGATGATATAAATATTTGTGGTGGTGACAATTCAATTTTTTAGATATTAAAAAATATTTAGGAAAATAACACACAAAAATTTAGTTTTTCAAAATTGATTGAGATCTTATGAGAATGAAAAATGATAACATACTTGAAAAAAATTATTTCATAAATGATAACATCACTTATAAACTATTGGATATGGAATTTTTTCAAAGGATCAATTAGAGGCTATGTTTGTATAAAATCCTTTAGTGGGGGAATTTTAAAATAAGAGGTTACTCATACATGTCAAACCAATCTTACTTCATGAATGTGGTATTTATATTCATACCCATACTGTGTTTAATTTTTTTTCCAATATTAGATTACAATTTAAATAAATATAAATATTAATATAAATATGATTCTAAAAAATGGAAAATCTATTCATAGGGATAAAATAATAAGAAAACATTCAAATTCAATAAGTTATGGTATAAATATTATTATATGTTTGGTTAAAATACATATAGGGATATATATAATGTAAATAGGGAAATATTAGTATTGAAATTATTTTTTTGAGATTCATTGAGAAATAAGAATGAGGGGTTTTTTCTAGAATATAATTTTCTCATTGGGTTATGAAAATTTGAGAAAGATAAATTTAGATAACATTTATTCTTATAGAAATATTTTTATGTATTGATCTATGACTACTTTTTTCTATAACAGGTATTCTTACATATAATTAGAGTTGGTTTTTTGATGTTTCATTTATTTGATGTGAGTCACGGAGATTCTAAAAATTATATGATTTATATTTTTTTTAGTGTGTTTTTCTAAACAAAATCCAATGGGGGAATTATTAAACTATGTGGAGCTGATTGAGTACTAAAATTAAGATTGTTGACCTCATGAATCCTCATTATTTAATGGGGGTTTTATGAATTCAATTAATAATATAGAATAAGTGATCTTAATTTCAGTCGTAAAAAGTGTTTTTTATCAATAACATAACAAATATAAATTATAATAATCAATTTAATATATAAGCATATGTAAAACATAAATGTTAGAGATGTTTTAGAATTTTTTTAGGGAAAATAATACCACTCAGATGAATTAAAAATGTTTTAATTGAAGTATAAATTATATTAGAGTTCATGAGTAATGTTGAGAATGAGAAAAATATGTTTGAGAATTGTGGAATAAATTTTTTATATGTTGAATAAATATTAACTGTGTTTTTTTGTGGTTGAAGTGAAAAGTGTGGTGGTTCTTTAATGGTGGGTTTTATAGAAAGAACTTATGTATGAGTTTTTTAGTTTTTATATATGTGATGAATATAATTTTTTAAGGTTTATCCAATTTTAGGAAAACGAATTTTCTTTTCATAATTTCTGAGTAATGTTTCGTAATATTTATATAGATATTTTGATTTATATGTAACAATAACCCAAAATTTTAGAGGTTTTTAAGTGAGTTTATTAATTATAGACAGTGTAAAAGATAATATTTTAATAATGATGTAAATATATTGTTTATTGTATAGTGATTAAAAAATAATTATGGTTGAGTAAATCAAAATTTCTATTTCTTTCAATATTTCATAGGGAAATATATAAGATTGAACATTAATAATTTAGATATTTTATTAGGTTAGAAAATTATTATTTCAACTATATAAGATTTATCATCATTCCTCTATTCTTTTTGTTCCCTAAAGTAAATATAGTGTTATCAGATTAGGTGTATTATATAACATGTATTATATATTAATTAAAATATTTTATCATAAATTTAGAATATAGGAGATGATATGATAAAAACCCCCTGAATATATATATTATTAGTCTTTCCTTGATTCATGATAATATAGTTAGGTATTAATGATATGTTAATGTAAGTATGATTAATAGTGCTTATGTAAAGATATAACTAGTCACTATTAGTGTACAATTTGGTTATTTGGTATCTAAATTATCTCGATTAATGTACAACATAAGGATTTCCATATGTGTGTATGTGAGTGCATGTAAGTATATATATAAATATAATATTACTATTACTCCATTGAACATTGGGAATGGATCCCTTGACTATATATTTGTAAATAGTATCCAGACTCTTGAGGTTGCAATCATTGATCCCCATTTATAATCTTTTCATAAATTTTCATCATAGAAGATAATTGGGATTGATACTAATCAAGATGAGAGATTCAATTAACTGAGATAAATATTTTTCCATTGATATTATATTTTTAGGAAATCATTTCTCTCAGTAGAGTTTTGGATAATTTTGTACATGGAAATTCCATGATAATAACATGTGATGTAATAACACAAACATTAGTAATATGGGTAATTAAGAAAAGGAAAAGATATACATGGTTGAAATTTTCTATAAACCATGCTTAATCTCAATTTCAGGGTCAAAAGAATTTTTCTAATAGATTTTTGGTTTATTTAATCACAATAAACACCTTTATAAATTTTTTTATGATTTTTTTTCTGGGTATTGATCCTATATTTCAGTTTTGAATGAGATTTATAGTCATTTCTAACTTTATAAATGGATTTTTGGGTCACACCTAAGGTCACAATAATTATTATTCATGGGATATTTTGATTAAACCATATATTAAAATGTTTTTTATCATATACCCAAATTGGATTTTTATTTTGAGAATTAGAAATACATAATTAAATAATATTTATTTAATTAAATACTTAATTTGATGTTGAAATATAAATAAAAAGTTATTTATATATAAAATAGACAAATATTATGAAATAATAAATTCCAAATGGTATTTTGAATTTTGGCTTAATGTAATGGCATTTTAAGTCCACTACAAGAGAGACTCTCATAGGCCTATAAAAAGTGTCCATTTAAGAACCTACTTTATTAGTTTAACCAATTTAAAATCTCATATTTGTGAATTACAAGATGTTTTATCAATTGAGGTGAAGGATTATTTTAATTTATTGTTATATTATTGTGTTTTTATTTATTTATTATGATTTTGATATTTATTTTTTTGATACTTATTCTGTGTACTATGTTTTAGTAACAATATTAAATCCTTGTTATGGTATCAAAGCCACACTCTATTAATTAAAAAATATAAAATTAAGGTTATAATACTATATTGTTTTCATGATATATCAAAATAATGTAAAATTTATTTAAGAGTCACATGAATCAATGAAAGAATATTTTAAATTATGATCACTCTATGTAAGAGAAAATCCAATTATTGGGTTTCACTCTACCCTTATGTGAAATATCACATGCCCAATTCATGAGTCCACCAAACCTCGTAACAATAAAATATATTTGGGTATAACCAATTTTGATATAAAGACACCAATTTTTTTATATTATTTCATTTAATTATATAGAATATTATTAAATAAAAATGTAGAAGAATTATTTACATATTTAATATAATATACATAAGAATAATTGAGTAAGTGTAAGATAAATATTATTTAATTATTATGAATAATATCATGTAGGGTATGTATGTGATTTATATAATGTTAACGGAGTGACTTCATATGAAATTCCTAATTAAATATATTAGTGTTAGATTCCTTCTAATAAGAATATAAATCATCAAGACCTTTATTTGTTTAATATATGGGTATTTATTTTGTGATAATCATTTAAAATTTTAATGTAAAATAAAAGGGTTAACAAGTTATTTACTGTGAATATTGGGTAACGTATGACTCATTCAACGATCCAACCATAAGAGCAAAACACCCTAAAATTTATAGTAAATCATAGTGTCCAATTTCTATATTTTAACAAGATATTTTATAAATATTATAATGAAAAACATGAAACAATAAATATGTGAAAATATTTCTGAACATCAAAATATTTATTTTAAATGCAGTGACATAATGATTTAACTTGGTTTAAACCAAAGGGCTATGTCCAAGGTGAATTCACCAAACATGTGTTTATGTACTGAGAAAATAACATTAAAACTATCATAACTACAATATTTTTGATTCATAACACTATTAATACCAATGAAAACTCCCTATTTGTACATATATAGCCACATCATTAAGATATAATCATGAATAAAGATGATACATTTGTCACTCGTAATGAATATATAAATATTCTTTAAAAATACCATTTTAGAAAGGGTGTGTAAATTCAAATTCATTTCTTCTATACAAACCAAATAATCATGAATATACTTATTTAATACAACAATTTTTATAATTATTCCTGATATAATGTGTTCCTCCCAAAGTTCTACATTTTTATTCCTCAATCTCTTATTTATAATAATTTATAATATTTTCCCCGTAATTTATCTATTTAAGCCACACATGTACAAATCTAATTATAAACAAAATTATTTTTGATTGAATTAAATTTTATAATATCTAAGTGTGTCTTATTGTATTCGAAAAATATATAATCTAATACATTTATCTATTATCTATTAAATCATAGTGTAATGACAACTATTGTATTATTATAAATGTAGATTACAAAATCCTGTCAAAATCATAGTATAGTCTTTTATTCATCCTACTGGAAACATGACATTAATTAATATGATGTAAAATAGGAAAATTTATCATAGAGTAATATAATTCATTAAGGAATAATCTTTAGTTTTCAACCATACTATGATCTTTATTTGTGATATGTCTCTTACGACACATGATAGATCCCTAAACACTTATTAATGATAACCGTCCCCTTACAAAATATGGATTTTGGTAGGGTAATGATTTTATTGCATAATAAAATCATTAAATTATGTACCATAAAATTGCGGTGTCAGTATAAAGTAACAAAAAATAGCCTTTATCATCCCTACCAACTATCTAAGAATCACAACATAATAAGAATACATTTCTCTATGATTATTTCTTAGATAAAAGTAGATTTCTATTATTGATTATTGTTATAGAGTGAGATTATTATGGTAAACTCTGACTTTTCATCCATTATTTTACATTAATCATAATCATGGTATAGTAATTTCCTTAAATAATGTTATATTTATTCCATTTTCCTCAAAAACTCTCTAAAAATCATTATAGAATAACTATAATAATTTTTTTTGAAATATTTACTTTTGTCACTAAATTCTCTCTAAAGGTCATCCAAACTTCATCAATGTTTAACCAATGAAAAACTAAATACAATATGAGTTATTTTCAATAAACAAAATTTTCTTTGATAATGCATAATCAAACAATTTTTGACCAACATTGATTCTAGCATTCCCCTATTAAAAAATAATGGTAACAAAATTATGCCCATTTGGGTTTTTTGGAAATCCTAAATGAAATTATATACACATTTTATTGTAGAACGTAAAAATAAAAATAAAAACTCAGTTGGGACTCTATATCTATGTGATTAATTATTGATATATAAAACATGATATCTAAAGCGAATTATCGATTCCCTTAAACCTTCAACTTTATCAACAACTTGATTTGTATGAATCCTCCTTTCTTCATCATTCTATTATATACTAACCTTCATTTCCCATCACCGTGGATTATATATCCTCCTTTTTCATTTGAAAAATGGACTTCCTCCCAAGATTTAATTTCTCCCATTTGATGTTAGAGTTATATTATGTATCCAATTTCTAATTTCAAATTTATCTTTTTCCTCCATTAATATAAATCTAATGGTTAAAATTATTTCAATTCATGATTATATATGTTAAATGAAATTCATATTTGGATACATAATATGAAAAAACTCTTCATGATTTAATAAATTATTGAACATTGAAATTCAACCTAAGTTTCTCAAATTTTGGTGTTGCTAATCACTTTGGGAAAATTTATAATGTTATTTATTTGTACTAATTTTATCTACATTGAAAATTAAATGTTCCCACTTTTATTTAATAATGTGGTACACAGTTTCAATTTTATTTGAAAATGAATGTTACATCGGAATCTTAGTAAACTTAACAAAACATTTTTTGATACAAAATACCCCCATAGGTAACTATACATCCTCACTAAGATCTTATAATTTCTTAGAAAAATATTTTTATTTCAAATTTTAGTTTTTGAGATAAACTACACTTATGATAACATTAATGAAATGTTTTTTTTTATTTTTCTAGGAAAACTCACACATTTACTCTTGAATGAATGATGCTTCAGTTTCTTATTTTATCCACAAAATCAATGCCTCAATTTTCACTCAAATTTACAATCAATTATTAATTTTTTCTATTAAGAAAACTGATCCATAATCATGGGTAACATAAAATTATCTCAATATAATTTTTTAAAACGGCGATGTTCATCCTTTGGATTTATATGAAACCATGTTTCTAAGCGTATTACATAAACAATGTTTAGGATTGTTTCTATCTTTTATTATGAAATTCCAATAATTCTTTGATATGATATTGTATATACATTATTTCAATTTTAATATTTTCAATATTTATTTATATCTATGATCAATGTGAAAACAATTTAGCAATAATGAAATTCAAAAATTTATTACTACACTTATATATATATCTTGGAAAATAAAGGTATACTAACCATTTTTAATATCACTAATCTCATCAATTTATGTGAGTTAACCTATCATTGATATCTCAAACACGTCTTACATCAAAATTTAATATTAATCCATTTCTTATATCTTGTTTTCATTAAGAATGATATCCTCATTATAAATGAGTATAATAAATTTCGCTATATTTGATGATTTCACATATTGGTTTTGATCAATACTACCTCACTTATATTACTATTTCATTACATATGAATCCAAATTAGAATACCATGAAGATTTTTATTTCTTAAAACCATATAAATCCATCATTAAATGAGAAATATTTCCTTCATTACAAATAGTTTTAATAACATTTAGTTGTTTAATAAAGACATCATATTTTTCCACAACATTTTTGAATATTTTCTTCAAATGTATTTGGTATATATTGAAATCAACTTGAATTACATCTTCTAATAATATTTTAATCAACTCAATTATAACCACTAGTGAAAAATTCTCCTCAACATCTATGACATTAATGTTTTCATAGTCTTTTCATACTAACCTATCTTTGATTAGGATCACATTCCCTAGAAATTTATATTTGTCTTTGAGTATCAATTTTATTCCATTGACATTATAATCATTTGGACTATTCAAAAACTCCCATGTTATATTTTTTCTATTTGGTGAATTTCTTCATTAATTCCCTTTTTTTATTTTTCTTTAACCATTTATTCAAATTATGTTGGTTCCAATTATGATATTAAATAAGAGTGCTCAACACCTTATAAATGATGCATTTTTTTCATGATTCCCTATCCTTGATGGTGTTAGATTCTAAAATTTTTTATATTCTTTTATTTTTTTGAGTTTATAATTTGGGTGGGTTTTGTAAGTGAAATTACCAACAGGACCAGTGTACAATCCTAATAGGGGATAAATCATGTGTTTACCCTTATTTAATAATTTCCAATTCTCCAATGAATAATTAACCCACACAGTAAATTTTATCCTCATTTTATGGTTATTGAAAATATATTTATATATTTTTTACATAGAAAATATAAATTTAAAGCTTGTAGGTAATGAAAGAAATTTGAACATATTTTTTTGAAAGGTTTGGTATAAATTATATACTCTTTCCCATGATTGGTTTTCTACAACAATCAAGGATTATCCTCTATAATCTGATTTTAATTATAACAAGTGGTGTTTCCTACAACAACACCATGTCTCATGATGTTTAAAATTCACGTGTCTCGATATAATCATCTTTTTATAATCACACAATATATACCTTATCAACATTAAAATATTGGATATAATTATATAGGTATATGTCTACAAAAATGGTTTATAAACCATTGTTGTAGTTCAATACCAATAGTTTTAAACTTTTTTTACTGGTAATGTAAAAATAAAGTGATAACTACGTTTTAAATCCAACACCACTCGCTTATATATAAATGGCCTAACAATAAAGATATAATTTTCATTGTGAATATAACCTGATAAATATATATTTACTAATAATTTATATTTTGATGTATTTAATAATATTTTACATTCTAATTCATAAAAAAATCATGGGACCTAAACCAATGTTTCCCAAAACCGTTGGTATATGTCTATACTAATTGTTTTTCGAACCATTTGTATAGGTCCTCAGATTTTTGGGACCTACACCAACGGTTTTCCAAAAACATTGTTATAGGTTTTACATAAATAAACGATACAAATGGTTCTTTCATAACTATTGGTATAGAGGGAACATATACCCATCATTTTGGAAAAACCATGGGAATAGAGTTTATATGAGGCACTTATGCTCATGATTTTAGAAAACGTTTTGGTATAGGGTTTGTTTGAGGCACCTATTCCAATTGTTTTTTCCAAATCCATTGGTATAGGGTTTCTGTGAGGCACCTATTCCCACGGTTTTTCCCAAACTGTGGGTATAGGGTTTTTTGGGCACCTATACCAATGATTTTCGAAAAAACATGGATATAGAAATTGAGAAAGGTGAATATACCCACAGTTTATCCAAAACATTAGGTATAAGGTTTCATAAAGAGAACTATATCCATGGTTTTCCCAAAACCCTGGGTATTGGTGACCTATACCAACAATTGTTTTCAAACTTTTTTGTATAGGTCTATTGGAATAGCATAAGCTTCCGGTAGTATAAGTTCTTTCTTAGAATTATATCACCAACTCTATATAGCATACTTCTGAGTCAATTCAATAGATGTCATTTTTTTCTCATCAATTAAATCTTTAAATTCTAGTTGATATTCAAAAATTTATGAAACTAAACATCATAGATATTTATAACATATTGATCTAGATCCCTAACCAATTAATCCCTTGTGATCTTAAAACCCAGTAGATCTTTATTTCATGAAATATTGACATCAATAAATGAGACCATACACAAGAGGTAAACCATGCTCTATTTTATTATTTCAATAATCTACAATAATGGATGTCATGGGAATCTGTTATACATTTTTATATTTGATTCCAAGATTATCTAACTCTGTGGAATATGCTTATATCTTACTTAATCACCTTTAAGAATATTATTTAATATTCTACACTATACAAAACATCAAATCATAGTTTACCTATTTTCCAACACTGTATTCTCTAATCAATTTTTTACTTTTATAAATAGTTCAATATAAGTGTTGTTTGGATTAGGACACTCAAAAAGGGGGGTGGGATGGTGAATTGAGTTCCTAAAAAATTATATATAAAATACTTGTATAAAAATTATTTAATGTTCCCTTATTTAAAACAAATAAGCGTAGTTAACCAAAGTAGAAGATTTAGGAAATTTATGATTTTTCAAAAGGTTTCCCAAATATTTATTAGTTCTTAGTTAGAACAATAAACTTTATTATATTAACTTTTTAAATTTTTTTACTAAAAAAGTTTCTAATATAAACACAATAGAAGATTTACTATCAAAGTGAAGTCAAATTTTCTAAAATAGAAATAAGAAAAAAGAAAATAAAACATGAAATCATGAAGTATATGTAAACACGAGTTTTATCTTCATGAAAATACCTAATAATTTCCACTTGGTGATCACCTGCCATTTAGAAGGTTATATTAATAATGTTGATCCACACCCTGCATTGGGGTTAAAAATTGTTTACAAACTATCCATGTTAGCTATACCTATCCCATATTTTTTGTGGGAGTGAAAAAATAAACATGCCACACATAGACCTCTTCCACCTATATCCATGGGATTGAAACATGTCAAGGTTTTGTGAAGACATATGAGAATCTTCTAGTTTGGCTTAGGATACAGTGTTTGTTTACAATACAGATACACACAATACTCAAAATGTAAAAAATATGTACACAATAGAGAAATAATTATGATAAATGTTTTTGAATTCTTTGAGTGATATGATGTTTAACTCTGTATTTATTGAATGTAGAAGATGTGAATCTCAAGTCCACTTCTAGAAAAAAAAAGAAACAGAGTTTCAAGGAACCTCTGTGTTCTAGTTTATAGTGAGGTTAGATGCTCATTGAAGATTCTATTCACTAGGGTTTGTTGCTGCATGGATGTTCAAACTTTGTCTTCTAGAAAATACATTGTTTTATGCACATTTGTTTCATCATGTTTGTTCCACATTCGAGCATCTTTGTATTCACCAAGATTCTCTCTATTCTGTATTTATTTCTTTCTCTTAGGTGCTTGCTTTATACGATGTAGGTCAACAAGGAGAATGTTATCAATCTCATGAAGGTACCTCATACTTGTCTCTGATATCAATAAATATTTTCTATAAAAGACATAAAAGGTATCTAATATTATAAGAATTACTGAGATTCGTAAATATCACCGTTAACAATAATTTTAAATTTTTGATAGATCATCGGTGACTTAGTCTATCGGTTGGTCATTATTTCTATAACACATTCCGTCATTAACTATTTTTTTGTAGGTTATACTATTATCATCTCAATATGTTTGATGGTTAGGCGTCGATAGGTTACACGTTGGCATGTTAGGTGTTGGTAGGTTCTACATCAGTAGTTCAGACATAGCGAAAATTCTGTGTAGCTCTATCGGTAGCCTATATGTGTCGGTCACTCATGTATCAATGAGTATGGTTTTAGTGACTTGTCTATCAGTAGTAAAAGTATTGATAAATCATTTTATTATTGGTAAATCATACCATTTGGTGACTTATACTTAACTAAAAAAACTGTTAGTCTATCTTATGATGAAAACAATAAGATTGGAGACTTCATAATTATAAGTAAAAAAAATTCTACATGATGTAATTTGATAAATCATAATAATACATGATTTGTGGGCATTAAAAATACAGGATGAAAAAAATATTTCCTTTTTCAATGATCACAAATCATGTAATTATACACCATAATAATTTAATTAAAAAGGACAATATACAACCTTCTTATCATATTGTACAGATCATCTGAGTTTGTGTCTTTTTGTTTTAAGGTGTATGAAATGGATGAGTAATATTAATCTCTTCGATTCCTAAGTGCTTTTAAGACCCATGTTATATTCCATACAAATTTTATCCTCTTTTTTGGATAATCAAAAAGGAAACTAGGAAGGAAAAAATAAATAATAAGCACAAAAGGACATCAACAATGGAATAAAATAGTGAGCACATCTCATTGATTTCATCAACACAGTACCATCACAAAAAGTGCATCATAGCCCTATAAAAAATCATCCTTTAATTCTTCTCAGAGTTTGAATAATTTCTTTACCCTTTTCAGAGACACCAGGGGTAGAAGAAGTAGGTACATAATTAGTGGTGGGAAGTATAGAGCCAATATTTAGGGAACTAAGAGGCACTCCTACAAAGACAGAAGGATCCAAATTTGGTCTAGAGGAGGAATGAGGCATGGGATTCTAATGAATTGCTAGTCGAATCTAGATCAGAGCTTGAGAAAGGGACATAGTCACATGAGAAGTTGAAGTAGAGGAAGTAGGAGGCACTCCTGGCCAAATAGGTGCAACAGATGGAAAAAATAGTTGTTCTATGACAGTGAATATATGGATTGACCAGATTCATAACATTTATAATGACTTCACCAACATATTCCATTGATTTCTCAAAATCAACATTGTTATCCATAAAGTTCTCAAGTGTAGGAGTAAAATATTTCAACTTTTAAACTTGATCCTTAAAGTCCTTGGTCACAGGAGGAAACCATAGATTCTCTAACAAGTATTTGAAATGATTATTGAACTATTTTTCTATTTAAATCCTCTTGAAATTATAATCTACATGATTAGAGATTTATTGCTGGGCATTAGTTGTCTCTATGGAATATAATCTTACCATTTCATGCACATGGTCACTGTTCTGTCTGATATTTCTAAGACTTTCCTGGTCCGTACCACCCATCATTGATTTTTATATATTATATAATCATAGTTATGATCATTTCATTATCCATAGAGTGAGAAATATGAGTAATAGACCGAAAAGCACCCTGTACAATATCTCTAATGTAAAATCTCATCTGGTCTATATCAAGAGTAGGAGTCTGATTCTGAGTACTCCATGAAATTGTTTCTTCAGAAATCAATATCAATTTATCCAAGGAAGTCTAATATTCAATAGTAAATCTATTTATGGATGAAACGATAGAATTTATCTTAACATTCATCTTCTCATTATTTGAAACAACAACTTCTTCAAGAGTAACCAATCTGGGTGCAACTCTAGGAATAATATTCTCACATATAAAAATAGAATCTCTCTCAATAATGATTGGAACTAGGGAAAAAGGCTGTAAATAATCAGACCAAATAGTAGCTAATATTTCATCCCCAAATGAATTAAAATTTTCTTTGGTTACATATTCAACATGTTCTGAAGCACCCAAAGGAGGAGGAGTAGCTCTCCTATAATTAGGGTCAAGATAATCTAATCCAAGAGTGACATACCATTGATATCTCCTCCACTCAGGTACTAACAAATCATATAAATGTGCAAACACAAAACCCTTGGATCATTTAGCTGATCTGTCCCCCTCATATGATAGAAACTACCTTGAATACACTAACTCCATCACTAGAGTTATAGGTACTTCTTGGATAACATAAACTACTTATTACTGGACCTGGGAAGTACGAGATATTTCATCTACCAAAATCACCTTAGGTATTTCAGTAAGGGCATGATCATTAGGAATATCTCTTATAGAACAACATATCCAGCAGCCTCAAGAGCTACATGTGGTTCCTGTTTCACTAAGGTTGGACCAACATGATCTAATGTTAAATTAATGATATCCCCAATAGGACATTGGTCGTAATTATCACGGTCTGATCCACTATCTGAATCACCATTTTTTGAATATTCCTTTTCTAGTTCACATTTTCCATCATCCTCTATAGATTCTTCATCACCATCCAAATTTTCTTCTTCACTTCCTCTTCATTCTTCTTTACCGCATGATTCTTTACTACCTTCTTCAACTGATTCCTCACTCCAAGATTTACTAACATCTTTAAAATCACCTAAATATTCTGTTTCTTCACTGTAATATTTAGGTAAAATAGTTTCCTTAACAGGTAATGGTCCATGGGAACTTTCAGGTGCATAAGTTATTCTTGGAGGGCTATCAGCTATGTTAGGATCACTCCTATCATCAATGGAAGATTCATCCCAATGCATGTCTTTATCCACCTCCTCATCAGAGTAAGAACCAACCTCAAGATTTCCAACACCACGGTCTACCATATCCCTTGGCCTCACAGGATGGTAAATAGAGTTAAAATATTCATAAACGATTTCATTTACTTCTATCCACATCAATTTCAAAGGGTTCCAATTAATTTTTATTCTTCTAGAAATGACCTTATTTAAAAAATATCCATCACATGCATAAATAGTCACCTCACATTAACTGAAAAATCATTTCTATTTCGATATCGTAGAAATAATCCTTTGGTAAAAGATGGAATTCATATCACAATATTTTTTCATAATTTCACTTATATAGACCATAAATACTTCACGGATTCACCTTATTACCTTTATTTTGAAAATATAGTAGGTAGACATTTTGAAACTTGAGTGAAACAAATTCCTTCTTCCTAGGACACAACTGATGCTGGATAAATTTTAATAACAACATAAAATCAACATAAAGATCAATGGAAATCTGTCTTTTGTGTTATTCATTACCAGTTAGCTCACCCAATGTAGTCTCATAATAGAAAATATCACTAGTTGGAGGTGAAATACCCCGATGGTCATCACATATCCTTTCAAGAGGAACCTTTAGATAATCATCCCATTATTTTGATAATAACATATACTATTCTTCCATCCAATATTGATTTCATCCAGAACACTTCATATCCTTCAAATAGAAACTTATAATACACGTAAAACTCATGGACCAACCATGGACAATAGAAACTTTCATTGTTGGAGAACCACTCCAACCATCCTTGTTCCTTCAACACCTTCAGAAGAAGATACCTACTAGACAACAACACATCAGATTGTAATTACTTATATGGGGATACAAAATGATTCACGAGCTTTGAATGAAAGAGAGGTATCTTAGGATAACTATCTTCACATATTTTCCTTATAGACGAATCTAATTCATCATTTGTATGTTCACGAACACATTTGACTTGAGGCATTTTGAAGGGTTTAGTTCAAATGAAGAAGAGTAGTGGAACAGAGGAAAAAGGTTGAAGGTAGAAGTTCAAATTTTAGAGGGTTAGAGTAAGATGGATTATTGGATCAACCTGATATTTTATCATTTAGGTATTCAGAAACATAAAATATGAAATAATGGATAAAAAATTAATTAAAACAACACCGTGTCAAATTAAAGATAGAGAAAATATTTAAGTGTCTACAAGATACTATCGACAAGACACATCGGTGAGTCACTATCAGTGAGACACTCATAGATAGTTCTATGAATGAGTTATTTAACGATAAATTCTCAAAAATTAATCCCCCCTAATTCATGTTTGGGTAACTCATTCTCTAAAAATATAATGGCTTAGTAATAATATCACCAAGATGATGTTCTATGCTAACAAATTAAAGAGTTATATCACCTTTTTGATAATGATCTCTCAAAAATTTATGTCTACCATCAATATGTTTTGTTTTAAAGTGAGAAACTATATTCTTAGTTTTTTTAATTTCACTGGTATTGTCATTATTTATAGGGAAATGTCTAAAATTATATCAATAATCTAGTAGAGTGTACTTCATTCACAAAATCTAAGCAAAACTACAAACAAAAACTATGTATTCATCTTCAATAGTTGACAATTAAACATAATTTTTCTTATTTACTTCACCATGATACTAGATACTTGAAAAAAAGTGACATGTTTCATAGGTTCTTTTTCTATCTAACATACAACCACCAAAACTAGAATATGAACAACTGACTAAATCAAATGTATGTCCTATAAGGTGGAACAATTTTAAGTTATTAGTATACTTGAAGAATTTGAAAATTATTTTAATAGTTGATAAATGAAATTCTTAGGGGTTATCTTGAAAACTTTTACACACACACACACTAAACATAATGTTATTTCTACTAGTAGTCAAGTAGATTAAACTTCCAATTATTTATTTGTAAGTAGTTTGATCAACATATTTACCATTTTCATCAAGATCCAACTTACTAGTGGTACTAATTTTAGTATCACTAATTTTTTTTCTATCAAAGACAAAACATTTTAAAATATATTTAATGTATTTACTTTGATTTAAAATAATACATTACTTATTTAGAAATATTGAAATCCAAGGAAAAATTTGAGTTCACCCATTAAAATCTTTTCAAATTCACTTTGCATTATTTTTTAAAAATTAACACCTAAATAATTTTTAGAAGATCCAAAAGCAATGTCATAAACATATATTTTAACAACTAAAGCATCTTTATAAATTCCTTTTATAAATAGATTATGATCATCTATGCATTTTGTAAAACATTTGAAATAAAAAAAGTTATTTTAATATCATACCAAGCTCTTAGAGCCTGTTTTAAACTATAAAAGAATTTTTTAATTTAAAAACACTATTTGGAAAATGAGGGTTTGTAAAAAAAAGTGCTTTTCAATAAAAAAGCCTCAAATATATACCCATTTAGGAACTCACACTTAACTTCCATATGATAATGTTTTAAATTAAGATGTGCTACATATTCTAGAAGGATTATAATGGATTAATGTCTAGCAACGGGTGAAAAAGTATCTTCATAGTCAATTCCTTCATCTTGACTATATCTTTATGCAACAAATATGGCCTTGTTTCTTACTATAGTGCACACTTAATCTACTTTGTTTCTAAAAACCACTTAGTGCATATAGTCAAGGTGTATTTAGGTCTATCAACAAGCTTACATACCTTATTTCTTTAAAATTGTTTCAATTATTCTTGCATATCCATCACTAAAAATTCACTATTGATTGAATGATTGATGGTTTTATATTCAAGCAGTGAAAAAAGTCTTGATGTTCATCCTGGTTCCTAATTGAATTTATAGTATACGTCCCTTTATCTAAATATACAACTACAACATATAATGGATGGTTCTCAAGGGTTTTAACGGACCTAGAAAAGGAAGAAATAGTTATTTGAGGTTCATCTGTAGGTTCAAGTTCAGTATAATCAGATTCTAGAGATTTTACAGAATGTAGAAGACTTAGTATAATTATTAATAGTAGGGTTTGAAGATTTGGTATTAATGTCCAGATTGGACAGATCATCCTCAATATTTTATAGGGATGTTCTAGGTTCATCTGTATTTGTTTCATCAAATTTTACATTCACATATTCTTCCACACATATGGTTCATTTATTAAATAATCTATAGGATTTTCTATAGATTGAATATCCTAGGAAAATTCCTTTATCACTTTGGAAGAAATCTATTCAATATTATCCTTAATTTTATGAATATAAACTTTGCAACCAAAAAATCTAAAGTAATTATTATTATGATTCCTATTTTATTAGAGATCATAAGGGGTTTTCTTAAGATAGGTCTAATTAAAACTCTATTATTTATATAACAGGATATATTTACAACTTTTTCCCAAAATTAAATAGAAAAGTCATATTCATTTAGCATAGTTTATGATATATTTTTCAAGGTTATATTTATTTTTTCTACAACTTCATTCTGCAGGAGTGTCTTAGAAGAATATAGGTTATGACTATAGCCATTTTGTGAGCAAAAAGATTCAAAATCATGGTTCTTAAACTCATAGATATAGTAACATAATAAGGTTTTAATTATTATACCACTAAGACTCCCTAAAAATTTTCTATACATAGTGAAGTAGTATCAATGTTCACTTTTATGAGAAAGAACGAAAGTCCAAGTATATCTAGAAAATTAATCTACTAGAATATACACACAGTACTTACCATTTAGACTATAAAATCTAGATGTTCCAAACAAATCGATGTGAACCAAATAAAGAGGATGATAATTTGAAACTTCATTATTTTGTTTGAAAGATATTTTGTGTTGTTTACCAATTTTATAAGGATTACTGACTTTTTCATTTATAAACTGAAGTTTAGGAAGATCCTTGATTGGTCATTTCCTTGTTAGCCTCCCAATGGAGTTAATATTACAATGATCATGTTTTCTATGCTATATCCATGACACATTGTGTAAATCTTAGAAGAAATAAACATTTTGAGAATCCAAAGAATCTAAATTCACAGCATGAACGTTTTCATTTCTAAAATTAGTAAATACTACATCATTTTTAGAATTAACAAAATACAAGAATCATTTTCAAATTTTTAATGAAATCCATCATCACATAACTTTTATATGTAATGTATATTATATTTAAGACCATCAATAAAACAAACTTTGGAAATTAAAAATGAGATAGTGTTGCCAGTTTGGCCAAGGATAATTATTTTTCCTTTTACATTATCACAAAAGGTTACATACCCACCATCAATCATGATAAGGTTTTTAAAGCATGAACAGTCTCCTATTATGTGTCTTGAACACCCAATATCCACGTATTATGGTCTTTTACATGAGCTCTTCAAATTTCTATCCTACAAGAATATTTCAAACAAGGAAATATTATAGTACACAAAATTTCTTGGGTCTAGAAAAATTATTAATTAAAGCTTCTGTAACCCACATTTGATTTGTAGATTTCCTATAAGAAACTTGTAAATTTTTTAAAAAATAAAATATATTTGGGCCATAAAAACTAGAAGTAGTAAATGTAATTCCTGTTCCAGAACAAGTTGTAGTTTTTTCCAAGAATTTGAAATAATTTATCTTTACCATTTTTTAAATTACCTAGATCCTTCATTAATTTTGTGTTATAAATTTGGGTTCATTATTCCTTATTAGAAGTTGTGTATTATTTCTGTTATCAATAGTAAGTTCTGATTCAACATAAATAGTAATAGAATGTTGTTTATTAATAGATTTATACTTATCCTTAAATTAATGTCATGTGTCCTCAAGAATTTTACAATATTAAAACATTTATTCATTTATCATATTTTCAGAATCATACTCATCTCGAGAATGACATGAATTTTGTATAGGAAATTGAAGGATTAATTCATAAGTGTTTATCATGAAATAGATTTTGGCTTTATCACCCTTCTTATAAGGTGATGATTTTTACTCACATGAGCTTTCTTTATAAGAACTCCATGTGTAATTCATTACCATATTTTAACTTTTAACTTCATATTAATATTTATTCTTATACTTTAACTTAGTACACTCATCATTTACATATCTTCTTCTCTTGCATTCATAACATACTATCTCATTTCATTTTTCATCCTTTTTCCAATCCTTTTTCCAATTTACCTTATTATCAGGTTTTCATTTTTATCTTGTATTTCAAAATAAATTCTTCCTTTTGTATAATTTTTTGATCCTTATGGATAATTGAGACACTTATTCATCACTTCCAAATGGTGATTCTTCATTACTTGAATTATTAGAATGAGTTTATTCCTTCTCTTTGAGTTTAGAAGAAACAATATTTAAGGACACTAACTTTATCTTAGGTTTATCATACTTTTCTATATTGACCTTAAATTATTCTTCATACATAATTGACTTACCTATCCACTCCTTTACTGGAAAGGTATTGATTTCACATGATTCCCTTATACTCACTAAGTCTTCTCTCCATCATTCTGGTAGACATTTGAGGTTTCTCATGATTTTTTTCATTGTTGTAACATCCTTTCTTAGAGTGTTCATAGTATTTAAAATGTCATTGAAGCTAAGATACATGTCAGCGATATGTTCATCATGATTTTATTTAAATTTTTCATATTTAATAGAATATGTATTAAGTATCATTTCCATAACACTAGTGGTTCCTTCTTGTAAAACATCTAGAGTATCCCAAATTTCATGGGCTATTTTACATGAAGAAATACTATTGAGTTATTTATATCCTAAATAACAAAAATCATAATTCATAGCTTTACAATTATTATTATATGATTACTTAGTTGGGTCATCCCAAGTATTTCTAGAAGTAATAGTAATTGCATATTTTGTTTCAATAACAATCTAAATGTCAAATCCCATGATTTCTAAGTTCATTTTTAGTTTAATTTTCCGTTGTGCCTAATTATTTCCATTAAAGAAAAGAGGTATGTTGGTAGAAAAACATTCCAATATATTATCGATCATAAAGAAAAATTTTTAATGAACTATAAATTTAGAATTGATAGGAATTTAGATTTCTTTAAAACAAAACTAAAATCACATTAAAAAAATATAAAATAGAATTTAAAACATTGAATAAAAGTTTTATAAACAACATTTGATACCAAATATTGGTCAGAGTAGGACACTTAAGAGGGGGGTGGGGGATGAATTGAGTTCCTATAAAAATTTATGGCTAAAAATATTATTTATAAATTATTTAATGTTCCTAAATTTAATACAAAATAGCCTAGTTAACTATAGTAATAGATTTATAAAAGTTCAGTTTATTATAAAATTTTCTCAATGATTTATTATTTATGGATTAAAAGAATATAATTTATTATTCTAAATTTTGAAACCAGTTTACTAAAAAAATACTAATATATAAACTATTTAAGATTAAAAATCAATGTGAAGTTATGATTTCTAAAATAGTATTAAGAATAGATAAAAAATATCAAATCACACAGCAAAAGTAAACTATAGGTTTGGTCTCAATCCAAGACCTAATACTCTCCACATAGTGATCACCTTCCACCAAGCAGGTTATATTATGAAACTTTATCCACACCTTGGATCAGGGTTAACAATAGTTTACAAGCTTTCCAGGTCAGCTAGACCTCTTCCAAAGTATTCATGGGAGTGTAAAAATAAATAAGGAACACATGGACCTCTTCCACTGTTATCCATGGGAGTGAAAATTTTGAAGGTTTGAATATATCTCAGTATCCTCCAATTTTTCATAGGAGACAGTGTGGGTTTATAATACAGATACACACACTGCTCAAAATGTAATAAATTTTTACACAATAGAGAAGTAATTATGAAAAAAGGACTCGAATGATTGGAGTGAAAAGATGTGCAGATCTGGATTTCTTAAATATAGAAGATGTGAATCTCAAGTGCACTTCTGGAAAGAGACAACAAAATAGAGTGTCATGGATGTTTTGTGTTCTGGGTTCCAAATAGATGAGATAATCCTTAGATAATCTATTAACTAGGGTTTGAATCTACAAGGATGTTTTAACTTTGGATCTTAGAAAATCCTTCCTTGTATGCACATCAGTTTGATGAGGTTTTTTTCATAGTCGAGAAACATCATATTCACTAATCTTATATCTATTATGTATTTATTTCTTTTTCCCAGGTGCTTGATTTTTACATTGCAGGTTTACCAGGAGCATGTTCTCCATCATGTGATGGTACCTCATACTGGTCTCCACATCATTAAATGATTTCTACAAAAGATATAAAAGGTCATTAATATAAAAATTTGTACTAATATTTTATAATCATGATTGTTAGTTATAAGTTTTAATTTAAGATAGATCAGCAGTGACTCAGTCTATTAGAAGGTCATTATATCAGTACCACATTCTATCTGTAGCTCAATTTTGTTGGTAGTTTATATTATTATCACCTCATTCTAGTGGTAGGTTAGGCATCGATAGGTCAGGATTCAGTAGGTTAGGCATAAGTTGTTTGGACATAGTGAGAATTCTGTGTAGCTCTATCAGTAGCTTACATCTATCTATCACTCTTGTATTAGTGAGTCTATTTTAAATAACTTTTGTATCAGTAGAACATGTATTAATAACTCATTTTCATATCAGTGACTCATACATGTAGGTGACTTATACTTAAGAAAAAAAACTATAACTCTATCTTATGATGCAAACACTAAGATTTAAGACTTCAGAAGTATAAGTAACCAAAATTCAATTTAATGTAATTTGATAAATCATAATACTGCATGATTTGGGAGAATTAAAACTAGAGGAGGCCAAAAAATTTTATTATTTTCTACTTTGGAATATTTAATTCTCTATTTAGCCAACTCCCATCTCAGTATTCTTTATTCATCCCATAAAAAAATCATACAGGATGATCCCATTTACTTCCCTAACTTTTTCATAAATGGAATAACACTAAATTCATGATATTATTCTTACCTCCGACCATTTCCACCAGTAAAATGATAGGAGTTACCTTGAATTTCATATCTCATTTGTTTCTTAATTTTATCTCATCCAAATGAATGTATTCTATAATATTTTAACTTCTTATATTTTTCATTGATTCTTCCTCATATTCTTCTCAAAATTCCACTATAATACACATCTTGAATTATTTATCATTTCTATTAATAAATCATACAGAAACCATAGATTTGACTTCACTAAAAATTAACTTATAGAAACAAACAATAGTTCTTATCAATAGCTATTCTTCTTATGGAGAGTTTGGATGCTTCAAACATAATAATTTTAATTATCTATCAAAGAGCCTTTAGTAATATTCAAGAAAAAATTACTTGATATATCAATTTATTCCATAGTTGGATTGATCTCATCATTCATTATCTATTCTCGTCATCACTTTCCTTTTCATATATCATTTATAGATATCATCATTTCCTCTGCTGTCATAGGAGCACAACATTTAGATATATGAAAAACCTCACTCCATGGTGCTTATTTTATTTAATATAGATCTATATAAATTAAAACTTAATCAACAATTAATAAGCATCAACTCAACTTCATGTAGTTTTCATCATTCTTATATTGAATAATAATTATTAATAGCTTCATGTTATTCGGAACATGATCAATCAATATATATTGAAGGAACTAGAATTAAACATTACCTTTTATAGTTACCTTAATCTAGATATCACTTTCTTACATTACCAATGATATTTTAGGTTTAGAGTTGTAGAAAACTATATCATAACACTTAAGTAAAAAAACGTATGTATAAAAATATTACACTTAATATATGTATCCATTAGTATTACAATATAAAATTTTTAATATAAAAAAGATTTATTTTCATAAAATATCATCACAATATTCCACATGACTTGTTCCTTTTTCTTATCAATCCTTAAACCTTGTGAAAAAACATTTTAAAATGTAGAATGATCACAAAAATATCAGTAAGGGACATAAAAAATAATAAATTAATTAGTTCTGTGAAAAAAATAAAAAAACATGTAATTTTTACCTTCATCTTTAAATTTCATTGAGTGTATGAAATAAAATAGTTCTACAAGGAAAAAATCATACTTTTTTCTCAAATAAAGCCTCTAAAACCCATATCAATATAATAAAAAAACCTTTTAGGAAACCTAGATCATCAAATTCATAACCTGTTATAAACTAATGTCATAAATTACTAGAGAATGTCAAATACATATGATAAGTCATCTGATAACTCCTAATTTATTTCCCCTTGATATAGAAAACATTACCTAAATAATTTGAGCACCATCTTGGTGCACCCACTGTAAAATCTATATCAGGATCACCCGATACTATCTAGGAACACCTATCATATAAGCTACATTTGGCCCACCCTTGATCTATAATGGAGATAAACCCTTTATATTTGGTGTAACAGTCTATCCTATTTCTCTTGTATAATTAACATGTACCATTTCACGAATAACATATTTTATACATTCCCTTTTTCATCTCAAAAATATTTTAAAACACTTTTAAAATCATAGAAATCAATTTTGGATATCAAAATACCTTTTAATTTTAAAAACCCATTTTGAATGAAAAAATACCCAGAAATTGGGTATCAATTTGAGTAAAAAATGAAATATTTCAGTGTAATTCAAAAAGAAAATATTTTTTATTGTGGTGGAAAATTCGTTTTCTCCGTATAAGTTTAAATATAACATACCCTTTTGTTTTCGGTCAAAATGTTCAGTATAAAACATGTAGAAATTTTCTATTTGAAAAAAATTTAAATAAATTTAAAGTAGGCATAATATTTATTTTTAAATATTTTATTTCTATATTTAAACATCCATATTTTTTTAAAATATGGACAAGAAATAAAAAGTGTTTAAAAATAAACCTCTAAAAGAGTATATTTTTAAAATGAAATTCTCTTAACATATTGGAAACATTTTAATCATAATACACAAGAAAGAAATAAATTTAAAAAAACAATAAATATATTTATAATAGAAATTTTTATGACATAACAATTAAAATGGGGATGTATATAAATGTCATAACAAAATATAGGGGCATAACATCAAAATATGACTTAATTGAAAGGAATACGAGATGATGTCCACAACCTTACATCCAACTAATCACATTTATTAATTATCTTTATAAAAATAATATTATGTTTATTATTAAATTTTTAAATAAAAGTTTACATTTTTATTATTCCTTTTATTTTAAATCTTACCATTAGGTACATAATTATATAATCATTTCATTTCACTTTGGATGTTTTGACGGTATTTGACTTATGTGTCAAAAAATGAAATTGGTTGGTTGAATATAGTCAAAGTGGTAATTATTTAATCATATAAAAAACAATAATAAGGGAAAAATTATCATATATATATATATATATTATAATTTTAAAACCAATCATGAAATATGGTTATGAAAAGTGAGATAATTTACGCTCATAGAGATGATATGCCATATGTATGCACAAGCGACATTTCAATTTTTCAACGATCATTGTTGAAATGAGGTTAATAACATTTTATCAATACAAAAAGATAGTAACATCATTAATTAAATATTATTTCCTTAAATATTCCAATATTTATCACTAATGTGAACTGGTGATTAAAAAATAATCATATAACTTTGTGGAGGTGGTAGTCCACACATACCCACGAACAATGTTACCAATTTTTAGTGAGTGGAAAGGTAAGAAATAATATGATATATTAACTTTTAAGAGTGATAAATATTCCATTAATATCATAATTATGTCATATATATCACATATTTTCATTAGAATTATCATTATTAACTTCCATGTAATGTGTTAGTGAAAAACGAATCACATCACTTTGTGAGGAGGTAGTCTACCATACACACGAGTGACATTATCATATTCCACAAAAAATGGAAAGCAAGAAGGTATATGTGTAATAAAAATTAAATAATAATATTTGTGTTAAAAATATAATATATTTATTTATAATAAATCATTATATCAATCCAAGATAGGTGTTGGTTAAAAAGGAATTTCTTCAGTTCACAAAGCGGTAGTCCACCTTAAACACGAATGCTTGTTTCTTTTCTTAATTGATTGAATTGGAGATGGGATAATGTAATGAAATTAACATAATAAAATCTTAAAATATGATAGATATTTTTTAATATATAATAATAATTTTATAAGGTTTAAATTATGTGGATGGAGAAATAAAATAAAAAAACTTTGTTAAGAATAAAACCTCTTCTTCAGATAACATCCCTGGGTTAGCACCAAAAGGATTCTTAGGAATGATTTATTATAAAAACATGGAATATATTTCATGGGGATATAAATCAGAAATTAGTTTTGGTATTCATTGGCTGAAAAAGGGTTTTAATGTGTTTATAGGATAGTATAGTTGGTGGACTTTTATAGGTGTGTTAAGCGACACAATTTTAATTTTTGAAATGAAAAAGTGATACCCATATTTTTCACATGCATCATGGATAAAAATGGAACATTATAGAGACTAAGAAAATATAAGGTATAAATATTTCAATAAAATATATTTTTAAATATTAATAGATTATTTTAACCATTATCTATTTAGTTTAACCCCTTGTTAAATTCGTTTTTACCTTAATCACTGTAATTTATTTTTCTATTTTCATTATTCATTTTTAAAAAAATTAACAAGAAAATATTAGATAATATGATATATTTTTTTATTATCAAAATATATAATCTATTTTAGGAAATTCAATTTTAATTAATTCTATAATATTATTTAAAATAAAACCCATTAAGGTGATGAAAATGTTGGTTTTTCAAGAAGTTTATTTTTCAAGTAATGGATGATGTAATATGAACTTTATGAAAAGTAATAATAATTATATGAATTAAATTCATAATAAAATATATAAAATTAATTTAAATAATTCATCATTAGGTATTATTTAAATGAATTATAATTGGGAAAAATTATGTACTTTCAAATAGTTTTTAGAAAAAAACCCATTCTTAAACTTGAAAATAAACTTATAATAAAATCCCATGTAATGATGATTAAAATTTATTTAATTGGATGAAATATAATTAAACTATAATTATTTTAATTTAAATTATATTAAAAACCTAATGTGACTTATAAATTACTCAAATTATTTAATAGAAAATACAATTTTACCAGAAATCAATATTTTTCACTATTAAACAAAAAATCAATATTTTTCTTTTCAGAAAATACCAATATTACACCCAACATAAATTTTGATATGATAATTTAAAAAATTAATTTCATTCATTCAAATAAGTTTTCTAAATTTTATATAAATTAATTTTAATATTTTTATATAAAAATAAATAAAAATTAATTTTCAAGAAAACATATTTTGGATGAATAAAATTACTTTACTAAAGATTAACTGATTATTTACTAATAATTCATCAATAAATTTATTTTATTTTGAATTATATATATATATATATTTCATAATGTTGTTAATACTCTTTGTACACTCCAATTTAATGGCCAGGTTATAATAGTCATATTTGAAATAATATCATTTCATTTTTTTTATGATTGGTATTGTGAATCTAGTATGCTATCAAGTATATATTCATTTTTTAAAATACCTAGGTGTTACTTTCTCCCATATTTAATAATCTACATCCCCATAATTTAAAATATATCTTAGTAGTTAGTTTTTTTTAAAATACCTTTGATGGAATCACACACCATAAAATGGGATAATAAAACATCCTCTTTATAAGTGATAAAAAAGCATAAAGGTCATATAGAATAAAATATAGGAGAAAATTAGAGGGAGGGGAATATTTTTATATTAAATAGCTGAATAATTCACAAAAAATGATGGACAGTGAAAAAGATAATTGATCAAAAGAAAGAGAATGATGAAGATAAATTCAACATCCACCAAACTATAATCCAAAGCCGTGTGAAAAAGAAAACCACTTTGATAAAAATGAATATAATAAGAAATAATTTTTTTTATTAATATACCATTCTTATGGTTGATTAATTCCTTACCATATATACTATGAACATAAGTTAATATAATTACTTGATAAGTTTAATTTTATCCATTAATCAATTTCCACCACAATCTCATCTTTTTCTCCAAACTATGCGTATTCAAGATGATTTTTTCATGCCTTAAACACTAAAATAAAATTTTGAAGATTCATTAAATAAAACATTAATTATAAATTCCTCCATAATAAACCAAATTTTTTAGCTTATATCATTTTATAATTATATGTCTTTAAAATTATCCAAAATCATCACAATCAAGATTGAAGCCCAAAAATTAGAAGGGTTTGATCACATATTATTCTAAGAGTGATTTAATATTTTTCAAAAAATTACACCAATAACTTTTAATGTCTCATTAAAAAAATTTATATGAATTTATTATATAATCTCCAAGATATACAAATCATTTCCATAAATTACATGAATTACAACAAATCCATAATAAAAAGAAAATTCAACCTTGACTCCTTAGATAAAATCTAATAATTTTTTGTTTACCTTAACCATATAAGGTTCCAAAAATTGAAAAATTCATCGGAAATTACATTGTTAAACTAATCATAAAATCAATTTTTAATCCCATGGTTATCAATATGATATAATATATTCTACCAGAATCCAATTAATCATCTTCTATCAAACTATTTGAGTGAGAAAAATAATTTCATGATAATGAGGACATCACATAGGCTGGTGGTTTTAATTTCACCCTTTTGTCCCTTCAGTTATGGGATCGAGACCCGTTTCCATTCCCAGTTTGTATGATTATACTTTTTATAAAACATTACAAACTTAATTCTTATGACATTCACAAAAATATGGTTAAAATACTGTAAAATAATATTTATCTTCAATGGTCATATAATCATTAAATGTTTTAATACCTTTTAAATTATGTCCAAAAAATTAAAAGATCATTCTCCCTCAAATAACATATTCACAGGTAAAATATAGGGTTACATATACTATAAACATCTATTAAAACTCAAAAAATGTATCCTAATGTACTCCCATCACATGAATCATCAAAATAGTATTAAAGAAATTAAATATATTATTATCCTTAAATATAACACTATGTTATAAATATTAAATCCCTTTTTGTAGTAACTTTAGACACTCAACATTATTCATTATCAATTAACCATGATTTTCCATATAATTCTTTAATATTTCCTTCATCTAAACATAAATTTGAATCATGTCCTATGATTCTACAAATTTAGAACATAATCCAAGATATAATCCAAAACATTATAATTTCATATATTGTTTCCTTATCTTCAACTGTAATGTAATTAGGCATTGATAGTAATTTATTTAAACTGTCTTGCTGATCTCATTTTTTATCATTCCTCCTAGGGAATCTATTATCATAATGAACAAACTCCCACATTTAAAACATCCAATTTATACCTTGGGAAGAATTCTAATCCCATTTATGGTGTTAAATAAATGATTCTTATTTCCTTGTTAAATAATTTATATATTTCACAAACCAACCTCCTCAGGTCTGACTCGTGACTACCCAATGATCACCTTTAATAGGCTAGGGGCCAGAGACTACTGCTGAGTAGGAATTTCCCACAAATGGTATGAATTATCCTAAAGTAACTACACACACACACACATATCCAAGCCCAAAAAATGATAAAATGTAAAACAAATGAAACAATTAATGCATAAAACTATGATCCCATAATAGAGTATGATAGTAAAGTACTAAAAGCAGAAAAGGGGCCAATTACAGTCCCAAACAAAAACTGTAAATATTATAACCTGCTCCAAGGATGAGGAATAAATTTTAAATCCAACTCCAAATAAACAACTTGGTGTTTCAATATATATCTATGATCCACCTACTTCTTATCCTCTCAGGGAACCATCAAATGGGCCATCATAAGCATAAGACATAACATGTGTGGAAAAAGACCATGTATGGGTGAGTATACCAATACCCAGTAGGACACCCCAAAAAACACCAAACATGAAGCACTAAGAACAATCATATCAATACAAGATATACCAATCAATGTATAATAGAATCACCCAAATATACTCAGGAATGATATCACACCAACAGGTGGTCATAACAAATTAATAGCCATAAGACTTTTCTTGAATCAACACTCATTCATGGATAATACACTTCACGTGCCTTGATATCATTAGAGACACTTGATGAAGAGTTATAGGTCATTGGGCCCCACAAAATAAATCTCACTGGTCTAAGGAAATATTGATTCTTATATAGTGGGTCATGCCCAAAACTACTGGGGGACACCAAATACCGTAATCTAGATCTACTCGCTACATAGGGGATCATATGTCAATGATACCATTAACCTGACCGATATAGCCTCTTAGATGAAGGATCAATTCCCTACCTTAGGAGGTCATGCTGATTCCATAAACCACATCTAGGGAACAAATATGACAAAGGATCACACACCAATATCTTAGACTATCACCACAACTATATCTGAGACTTGACCTCTATAGGGTATGGAAATCCTCTTATGTGGTTGTATTGTCGCTCTGTAAGCTCGGGGGAAAGGACCACCAGAACCCCCTCAACCTATAGTAGTCCAAAATAAGGAAACCAGGAGCTAAAAACACTCTTTAAGGGGAACATGGTATACACCAGGGGGTACAAATCATGTCCAGCTATCCCTAAGTCGACCAGTGTGGAAAAGCCTCACACAACATGTAAGTATCCACATACAAGGCATGTAGAAGAATATAAAAATGTGTGAATACAAATGAAATCATTCCTTTGTTGTTTGGCTCTTACCATGTATAGTGGCTATGTTTGTGTTTTGACCCATATATGCTTGTCCATGTCTGTGACCATGTACACTACATGCCACTGGCTTTTAATATTTTCTTGCATCTATGTACATTATGAATTACTCACTGAGTAATCTCAGAGGGGTCACATGGAATGTGACTGAGTCACATGATGTTTGATATTTAACTTCTGTCAGAACCCTAGAGATGCATCCAGGGGCCCGACAAGTTGTGTAAACCCAAAATACATTTCATGATGTTTGGTATTTTCTGGAACCCTTGTGTTTTCTTCTGCATCGACCAATGAATATCTAGAACCACTGATCTTGTTGGAATATATAGATCTAGATTCAGCTAAAACTTTTCATCCTCAATCACCAAGATTATAGATCAAATTTTCTCATAAATCACCACCATCAAGAAATCTGTTGGCGCATTTCAAAAACAAGTTGAATGGATACCTAAAATTATGGCTTATCCATCTCTAGTCATCCATTGTCATCATTATACCCTGATCGCACCACCGATAATGAACCACAACCACAATATTGACTCATTAGACTGAAGAACATTCATGCAATGGTCAAATACCATGTATTCGTTGAACCATGAGCCAAAATATATTCCTGCATTGAACAAGTGAAGAATATTGGGGGAATTCGAAAATCCGAAAAATTATAGGAACATACTTCGACCGTTGTTCATTTAGCCTTGATCTTTTGTCATAGAAGGAGATTACCAATGATGGATAAATAAATGAAAAACTAAAAAATTCCATCATTTTTATTCTACAAAAGATTCATGTATCAATTTCATTTTTGGAATTGATCCATGTTCATATAGGGTAAGGAAACAGGATGGAAATAAAAAAACATCCTACCTAGATTTTGGATTGATCATTAATGAAGAATGGTTTCATTCCCATCATTGATGATATCTACAAAATCTGTTGGAACAACGGTCCATGATATGATCCCAATCCATCTATATTATCCAATAATTATCTCTTGTAATGGCTCCTAGGTCTCTAGGGTTTAACATCCAACCCTGAGAAAAAAATCGACAACCATATATTTAAATAGTAAGTTGGTCACTACATTACAAAAATAAAAAAATTTCTTTAAATTAATTTCACGGCCATGAAAATTGTTTCGTAAACAACCTTGGTTAATAAAGAATATGTCACACCTAGGGTAAAAACTGCATTTCGAACTCAACAATTCCCTCATATTTCTAATTCGGTCCCCCCATTCAGGATTTGTTACACTTTTTTAGGAAAAGTTTTCATGCATTATATTTAATATATTTATCATATTGTAGACATTTTTTATGGGCACACTTGTCCATAGATTTTCAGGTTGTTTTGGAGCATGGTCTTGAAGATAATCCATATAATATTCAAAAATAATACACATAAAATCCAAGTCATTACATTCTCCACACCTTAAGTATTTTTCTCCAGAAATGTGAAAAAACCACTAAAAAGATGATGGAATTGAGTTTACATATGGGTTTCCTACTCCCAGGTGCTCATCTAAAAATTCACGTGCTACCACTGGATGTACACGGGGGGAATAAATTTCCCATGATGGATTATCTCATACCAATCTTCAATCTTCACCAGGTACTCAGCAAAGGTAGCTCCATCCTCGATTTTCAACTTTCCTCAACCGATAGCTTGCGATAAGTCATGCACATATCCCTTTAATTGTGACAAGTTGAAGACATCATGTACTCGGCCCAACTACAGTGGTAGAACTATACAGTATACCACCTCTATAACTCTACACAACATCTAGAAAGGAACAATGAGTCTAGAAGTTAACTTCCTACTACAACCAAATCACATCAATCCAAGTCAATGTGTGACCCTCAAGAGAACATGTTCTCCCTCCTCGAATTCTAGAGGACTTAATCATAAGTCCACATAAGAATTATGATTCAATTGTGCAGTCCTCATCCACTCCTAGATAAATTACACCTTATCTATGGTAGATCGCTCCAATTCTGATCCAATGAGTGATGACTCACCAGAATTAGTCAAGCAAAGTGGTGACCTATAGGGCCGCCCATAAAATGACTCAAATGGTTCCATACCAATGGTGGAATGGTATATGTATGTGTATGAAACTCCAAAAATTGTAGGAGATACTCCTAACTATAGCCAGAGCACAACATTAAATCCTACATCATGTCCACCACAACATTAATGGTTCAGTCTGTTTGGATATCATCCTGGGAGTAAAACGTTTTGATAAAAAAGGATTGACTCCCAAAGACCTTCTTTAATCCTATCCATAACCAAGATATGAAGTGTCATGATATGAGATTATCATTATGAGAAATAAATGGATTCATACAATATCCAACACGTAGAGGTGTCCTAATCTATCTAATGAACTTTACTCTAAAATAGCTAGGATGTGGGATGACTTGGTGAGTTGGTCAATGATCACCCAGATAGAATCGTTTCCCCTATATTTATGTGGTAATAATATCTTAAAATCCATGTATATCCCATACCACATACATTATAATACCTGAAGGGGTTGATTTAACTTGATGTAACATGGTTCTCATCCTTCACTTGTAGAAAAGTGAGTTATTTAGAGACAAACATTACAACTCCCTTATTTATGAATAACGACAAAAACTAATGTCAGAGGAACTAGTAAATTTTTTCAAGACTTGGATGTAACACCAAAGTGTATTTATGGAAGTCCCACATCACCTCCTCCCACAACATCAAAGGTACTATCATTCATCCACTAGAATGAATGGTAATCTCCCCTCCTTCAGAATATCCATCAAGATCATGTCCAATGAAAATACGAATATATAAAGTCTAAAAGATGGCATCTATATGATGATAATTAATGATAATATATAAAAGAGGTGGTGTAACAATCATAAAATTAAGATTTAAAGAACAATCCTTGTCTATAAAGGACAACTGCAACGTGGATAACTGCTTTGACCAGTCATCAATCAACTGAGAACATGCCCTCATACTAAGAGAATATCCTACAAAATTCCCTTCCATAGAAGTATAATTTTTTTGAAATCATAGTCCAGGATCAATTCTAGCCATCAACTCTGTCAAAATGTAATATCGTTATGAGAAAAGTTATACTTAAGACTCATGTGGTTATAGTAAATGATAAACCACTCTCCTATCAGATAGTGTTTCTATATATGCAGTGTTAAGAATACCACTACTAATTCAAGATTGTGGGACATGTAATATTTCTCTTGTTTTCATAACTACTATAAACCATATGTAATTTTTTCTTTCCACTATAATAAGACACCACCATGTCTTGTTCCTGATGCATTATAGAACACTAATTACTCAACACCCTCCTATGAAATTCTCAAGATGGGAGGACTCATCAACATCTATCTTATCTCCTGAAATCCCTGATGAGACCATTCAATCCACATTAAATGATACCCCTTTGGGTCAAATAAGTCAAGGGTGCTTCCAATTTAGATAAATTGGGTACAAACATTTGATATTACATTACACACACACAAAAATATACACCTCTGTAACACTCTTGGATGGCTCCCAAGAAAGAATGACCTAAATTTTGTCAATTCCACTACTAATATTCTATCTGAGATGACATGTCCAAGAATGTAGACCTATCAAATAAAAAAACTGTCACTTTGAGAGTTCTCGTAAAGCTGTTTCTACCAGAGTCTGTCCAGGACCATCAGGTTGTGTCTTGCATGCTCCTCCTTAGATTTTGAGTAAACTACGATGACATCGATGAAGAATACCAAGAACCAGTCTAGGAAGGGATGAAAGATATAATTTATTAGTCCCATGGAAATTACTAGGGATCATCAAAAGTTGAAAAACATCACAATGTACTCATAGTGACCATAGATACATCTGAATGCCATCTTTGGTATGTCCACATCTCGTACTCACAATTGGGGATATCTTGATCTGATGTCAATCTTCAAGAACTATCATGCCCCTATTAATAGATCAAATAGCTCATCGATCATTATTAGTGGGAAATTATTCTTCATATTAACCAAATTAAAGTGCTATTAATCCACACATAACATCAATCTCCCATCTTCATTCTTGACTAACAAGATTGGGGCGGCCTAGGGGGGAACAATGGGTCTCACAAAGACATTCTTTTACATGTCCATTTACTGATCCATCAGTTATTAAATCTCTTTATGAGACATTAGATATAATGGTGAAGATATTAATGTGATTCTGAGATGAATTTTGATGCATAATGCTATCTCTCATAGGGGAGGTAAAACTGGTACAACCTCTAGATTTATGTCCTCATACTTTTCTACCACTGTAGGAAAAAATTTCCCAAAGCATCCACTACTCCAATAGTAATTCTTCCAACTACTGAGTAATTGGATAAAATTTTCTATTCATGAGATCATCTTTATTCATTATGGCATCCTTTTCACCCACATAGTGAAACCTTGATCCATCGCTGCAGAAAATTCACATCCTCTACCTAAAACATTCAATCAGGGCATGAACTATGGATATTCATGTAAAGACACTGGATTGACATGTAATTTTTTTAATTATATGGGATTATTAAAAGTATATTAAAATTGATGTTGCCTATTTTTGAGGCCTGGCGTGCTCGGAATGAATTTCTAAACATCTTTTCAGGCACGTTCAGTAAACGTGTGAGCTGCATTTTCTAACTTTTGAAATGTTGCTCAGATTAAAATATGAGGGCACCATTGAATCCTCCACGCCAAGATTCTCTTAAGGGGGGATTTACTTTGACCGCATTAGGTCAGGAGAAAAAGATAAGTTTTGTGAATTTTTAAAATAAATTAAATGAAATAATTTTTTTATTTTATTTTATTTCTTCTCCACCACTAGACAAGCAGAGTGAGAGGCCAACGATGGGTCAAACCAATAAATTTCTTGACTTATCAATATTAAGTAACAACATCATTGGGGGACTAGAAAGGTTCCAAATTAATGACCCCCCATTAATTCCCCACGTCGTTGCATACCCTCCCCCTATTTTATATATATGGAGTTTGGGTAGGGATATCGGCATAGCTTCACCAAGAAAAAAAGTACGGAAGGAGTGTTGTGATGCTAAACCCTTATATGACAGAGCTGATTCTAGTGGGAGGTGATGGGTGACCCCAAACCATGAATTGAAGGGTGACGTACGAGTGATGTTGTTGGTATCCTATTGTAGGAATGAAGAACATTATCCACCTTCAAGTGTGAATTTTCTCCAATGGGATTATGAGGTAGGGGTTGAAATTACCATTTGTTCAATTGAATTCTATTATACCCCTCTATCATCCCTCTTGTTTACGAGCTAATGTGGAGGGCGTGGGCCTAGAAAACATGGATTAAACCCTTCATTATCTTGTTATCCCTATGCCTCTTTGGAAGACTATCAGCGCGATGACACCAACTGGCTATGAAGAAGGCGGAGCAACGATGCACATCGTAGGAGGAGGCCACGACATAATGTCATGGCCTTCATGAGAGCGGCAGGCACCGGTCGGCCACAGAGGGAGTGCGGCTCTCCATCACACTCCGACGTTGAACAAAGGGCCACGAGTTGTCAGCTGCGACGACCGGAGGAGGCGGGTGACACACCAGGTAACCATAGAAGGAAGGGTTGGAACAACCACACACTGTTAGAAAATTCAGGCCGTGACTCGATTGCCACTGCGGACCGTAGGAAGGTGGCCTACACACTGGCCGACCATGGGTGGCAGAGTGGCGCACTATGGAACTCCATCAGAAAAGTTAGCCAGCACACCGGCCAACCATGACAGAACCGACATGACCCACTCTAGTGGGTCCCTCGTACCACCTGGCAGTGCCACATAGCGTTGCGGCTGTGAAGAAGACCGAATGTCCTTAGATCATTCTGAAAAAACCGGGGTCACAAACCCAGTGGCGGCTAAGGTGCACACCCCCAACCAGTGGGCCACGCTTAATATAGGTTGGTGGCCTTCCCAGTAGGTAGTTCCCCCCTTGCGGGCCAGACCGGCGGGTCGGGCCTCCCTTTTTGCGGGCCGACCTATACGTTCTGGGCCTCCCTTGCGGGCAACCCTTTTCGGGCCGCCCCTATGCGGTCCGGGCTGGACCTCGGCCTAATGGACCGAGCCCGCCATGGGCCATCCAACTACTGCCCATCCTAGACGAGTTCAGGTTTGGTCAGTCCGACCGAATCGAACTAGACCTGGGACCAACCAGGCCTAGAAACACTTAAAGGGCCATATATTGAGAACCAAAAATTCGTTTGATGAACCGTCTCTAGTTCTGGGATCCTTGGATCGGGACATTCCTTTGGTATAATCCACTTGAGTTTTAGATAATGTTGGAATATGGGCAGGTTGGATCAAACTCGAATTCAACCAGGCCCTCGCAGCTAAAACACTTATAACTCACAGACTAGGTGTCCGATTAACACACCATCTGTCGCGTTGGAAACCTTATGACATTGCAGTAATTTAGGAAAATAAATTAAGGAGATTAGTTATTATTGTGTTATGATAGATATATCAAGGGAAGATTCTACAGAACTCGAGCACACTAGGTGTGAGGAATCCAATGGCTGAGAGTAAGGAAGAGGTTGGAGATAGATCATATGGAGGTCAGCTCTTAGCGATTCTTTTTGGGTCTATCCATACCAATACTCTATGGGTATGACCCTTTGTGAGTTAGCACTGAGAGATCCTTTGTGGTTCTGTGAAGACCAATCTTGTGTGGGTCAGATCTTATGAGGGTCAGTGCACAATGATCTTGTGTGGGTCAGTGCATACGGATCCTGTGTGGGTCAAATCCTATGTGGGGAATTGCGGGGGTTAGTATCTATCGAATCTCGGTAGGTCATATCCCATGTGGATCATTTCAAGGGTTAGTTAACTTTTGATCCTATTTGGGTTGGACTCCGTATGGTCAGAAGTAGTGCCCTTATAAAGAATTAGATTATATAGCTTCACGATTAATCATTTGTACTTTAATACTTCACTTAAATCGTTGTTTGAGCTAAGACACTATTTGAGCTATGTCTATTGATTTGTGCTTTGTGATTGAGATCATGATTTTTGGTTTTCATTTGTGGAATTCTTGAGATTCCTTTGGGGGTATCGGGGTCCATATTGGGTATTGTTATACTCACCCCTACATGGACTTCGCCCACACCATGTTGTGTATTGTGTAGAAAACGAGCAGCTGGGATGAGGTTTGAGGGAGCTAGGACTAGACAATATGCAGAAGAGATGGTCGAATGTGGAGTGCTGAGGCCTTGACCAATACCTACCCTTTTCGTATGATCCTCAGAGGATGACCCAGAGTTTATTCCCTTTTCCAATTGTATTGTACCTTTCAGTGGTACTTGTAATTTTACAGTTGGGCCTGTTTTCTGGTCCCTTCACTTTAAGAACACTTTTAATACAACAGTTGACATTGTGGTTTTTTCTTGTTGCGGTCTAGACTATGTGTTTTTACATGTTTAAAGGAAATGTCTTCCTATTTTAGGGATATGCCTTTTCAGTACTAGTCGCCAGCCCGTGGCCTATGGAACGCTGGCTTGGAATTGTCATAGCATGGGCCCCAAGGGACGGGTTATGAAACTACAGTCCATACATTACATGAAACCATCACAATTTATATAAATAAAACCCATAAAAACTCTTGCCTCAAAGAATTATATCACACTGTCCACACAAGTTCACAATCAGTGAGTCACCACATATTGTGGCCTCCAACCTATGTGCTGAGCTAATGGCTCAACATGAATATCTAAATCATGAACCATAGAAGTGTAAAGAAGGAATTAATTTCACCTATTTCTTCCAATAATATAGATAAAGTATAAAAGAAACATATTATACCTAATATAATCCCCAATGCCTCATGGTTATAGGCCTCCATAACTTGCAGCTGGCCTCATCCCTCTCCACCAGCTCTCTTAGCCTGGCAGGGACAACCTAGGGGTGGTGGTGGTAATAGGTCGAACCTCCAACCACCTCTTTCTAACTTTTATAATCCCTTTCCAAATATTCATCCATATGAACCACCAGGATCCTAATATATTTCTACCATGATATTCCCTCAATCATCTCAAGATCAGTTATATGATGGGTCGGAAAATCCTGAACAAGATGTCCCTAACCATTGTAGGAGAAACACCACCTCTCCCATGGCTGATTCGAGACACCCTAAGATCCCTAAAACACTAATCATGTGTCATGGTATTGTATCATAAAGTGTCTAACACAATTGGATCCATGCGACAGACATCAGCTACCTGCCACTGAGGTCTCAGCTACTGGGTTCCCACTATTAGCTCTAAATGTCGGTGCCCACCCTTCCAAAAAGCTCTCCACTACCAATGTTCTCTCAAGCACCCCAGCATAGGTGAGAATTAAAAGGGATAATTTTATATCCTTCAAAATCAATAAAAAATAACTTATCAATGGTTCAAGCACTAAATAACTTATTCTAAACAGTAGATAAAGAGATTAATAAAACTCGCTACATTTTCCACAACGATCATACTACCCCACTGTAGATGTAGAAGCATCTGTATGTATACCGATTGCTACATGGCTGTATAGATATCATATCTAGTGAAAAAATCAATGTTTTACTGGGTGAGAGATGTATCATCATGATACTGAGTCACTACGCTCCACCATCACCCAGTAGATCCCTAAAGAAGACTCACCACGAGGACCACCATCTGATTGAAATGCGTCCTCACAAGAAAAAAATGTTCGTGAATAACTCAATATAGTCATAAACCACCTATGTTTATGGATCAACCAAAAACCTGGGAGGTCCCTACCTATGAAAATCATGCAACATAATCAACATACTTGCTTGCTCTGGTGGTACTTCTAGTGCTAGCTACTTCTCAACGGGTGGTGGTATAGCTAGTAAACCACCCAATGGTGATATCTCTGGAACATATTCCTATACCAATAAATCAGAAATAGGTAGAAAATCCTCATGATCATGTATTGGAATCAAGGATTTATATCTGTGTGGAGGAATCTTGAAATAAAAAAATATGTACTGCTGTTGAAAGAGTATATATGGGTAGTTAACTCAAGAAGGACATGAAAAAATACCCATTTCTATATGATACAAGTACCAAAAATTTTCCCTAATACCAATGTTTACCTGTACCAATTGAAAATCAAGGTGATCAAATTCCTGGTGTATGGATACGTTGGCCGCCACACCAACACTAGAGTCCTTGGACTAAACGTTAAACTCCAAACACCTAACAATATTTCCCCAATCCAATATCACTAAATCTAGTCCTATGGTTAGACCGATTTCTTTGATACCACTCTGTCATGACCCGATATGTCATGTTCTGACCCGTGACTACCACATACCCACCTCTAATATGTCAGGGGATGGAGACCAGCGCTGAGTATGAATTTTCCCAAAATGGGAGGCATTAGCCTAAAGTACCAAAACATGCACACACATATCCAATCCCACACCATGATGAAATGTAAAAAAACTAAAAAAATGAATGCATTCATATAAGATCCAACAAAAGAGTATGATAGTAATTTACTGAATGTGGAGAAGGGTCCAAATACAAGCCCAACCAAAAATTATAAATAGTCTAACCAACTCCATGTATGAGGACTAAATTCAAATGAAATATCATGATAAACTCCTCGAGCTTTGAATCTCAATCTATACTCCACCATCACATTGTCCTCCCAAGACACTATAAAATGGTCCATCATCATTATAAGACATGACACATATAGGAAAATCTCATGTCGGGGTGTGTATAAAAATACCATGTAAGACACCCTGAAAAACAACTGAACACAAAGTGTCAAGTATAGTCATCTCAATACAAGATATAACAATTCATGTATAATAGAAACACCCATATATACTCAGGAAGATACCACACCACTAGGCTATCATAATCAACTTCCATTTAGAAGATTATTCTTGAAGCAACACTCTATATCTTATAATCTACTCCACTATCCATGAAATCATCGAATACAATTGATAAAGTGTTATAGATCATTGGTCAACACCCAAGAAAGCTCATTTTTCTAAGGAGATCGCGATACTCAGATAGGGAATCATGCCTAGAACTTCTAGGGGACACCACAAACTCTAATTTGGATCAACCCACTATATTGGGGATTATATTTCAATGATACCACAAAACATACTAATATGACCTATTAGATGGAGGATCAATTCCCGACTCAAGGAGGTCACATGAATTCCACAAACCCCATATAGGTAACAATGATGATATAGGATTACACTCGAGTCTCACAGAGGGGAACCAAAAATCTATTTGAGACTCTACCTTTAGAGGGGTTCAAAATATTTTGATGTGGATGTAATACCTCATTGTAACCTCAAGGTAAAGGACCAAGGGAAAACACTCAACCTATAATAGTCCAATATGAGGAAACTATGAGCTACATAAACTCTTGAAGGAGGTACATGGTGTGTACCAGGGGGTACACATTGTGTACAACTATCCCCAAGTCAACCCATGGGGAGAAGAATCTCATGGAATATAAGTCTCCACATAAACAACATGTAGAAGAAGTAAATAGAGTGTAAAGAAACATGAAATCATGGATGAAATTTTAGCCATGTCTGTTTATGGTGGCCCTGTCCATGCACCGGCCCATGTACACTTGGCTGTGTCCATGTCTATGTAAATCACTTTCCACTGGCTAGGAATTGTTTTCCATGTTCTCGTAATTCTGGAAGTACATGGAAATATATTCTACTGGGGACACAAAGTGTTTGATATTTAACATCATCCAAAACCCAATCATAGTATCCAGTGAACCCACAAGGCGTGTAATCCAAAAATACATTTCATGTTGTTCAGGATTTTCTATGACCTATGGGTTCTCTTCTACATCCACCGCCATCGTTGCACCTCGATCGCACCATCAATCTTGAACTGATCCCATAGTATTAAACTATTGCACCAAAGAACAATCACAATATTATCAAATACCAGATATTCATCAAACCAAAATCCAAAATAAAACACCCACGATGAACGTGTGAAGAACGCGAGAAGAAATATAAATGACAAAAAATGTGAGTAATGAACCTTGGTCGTTGTTTGTTTAGACTCAATCCATTTTCATAGAAAAAGAAGAATGAAGCGGGATAAATAAAAAAATAAATAAATAATCCTTTAATTTAATTATACATGTGATTCACAGATCAATCATGTTTGTGTAATTAATCTGCATTCATAATTTATTAAAAAAAATAGATATAAATCACCAAACAAAACATCCTACCCAGAGTTTAGATCGATTATTGATGAAGAATGGCAGCATTGTCATTATTGACGAGATCTAGGAACTTCGTAGGCACAAAAATCTACGATCTAATCCTGATCCATCATCATTTTACAAGATTTATCTCTTCCAATGGATCCTAGGACTCTAGGGTTTAGTGGACAACCCTGATAAAAAATAGTCTTATTTTTAAAGAGGAATTAGGTCACTAAATCATAAAAATAAAATAAATTCTTTTAAATTAATTTATTTTATTAATTTCATGTCAGCGAAAACGTTTTCAAAAAAGACCCAAGAGGAAAAATATTTTATCATTCCTAGGAAAAACATGTGTATTTTAACTCAACTTTTCCCTCAAATTTCTGATCTGATCCCCCATTCAAGATTTATTCAACTTTTTCAGGAAAAATATGAAAGAATACTATTTAATATATTTCAAACATTTTTTCTGAGTATATCAAGACATATAATTGCACACCGTCTTATAACATAGACTTGATGATACTTCATATAATATCCAAAAATAATACACGGAAAATCCACATCATTTTAATTTATTCCCCTTTTAATGCATGAAAAACATCTTCATGTTCATTTAAGACATCTCATGGACCATTATCCCAAATTCTTGACACATTGTTCATTGAATCATTTTTTGTGATATTTATCACCTAAACTTCTATGGAAGTCCATTTTTATCTTGTTTTATGTGTTAGGAAACTCACCTAGTTCAAACTTTTCAATCATAATAGAAGAGAGCTGGTTAAGAATAATGAAAAGAGTTTTCACTGTTGCTTTCACTCCATTCAGTTGATTTTTCATTAAACCACCGCATTTTCCTTCACATACCTTATTAATTTGGTTCCAATTGGATCCAATAATTTACCAAAACATAAATATTGGTATGATTAAATATATAAGAATCGAAATGATACTATTGGGATTATTCCCCACATAAATAGCTATGTTATTAGAGAAATGATAAAGGAACCTAGAGCATAGAGAAATAATGATCTTGAACCACTAATGGATATCATAGATTTTAAAAGGGGTCATTATTTTAGTGGGGGGATATTTAATAAAATTTCTTATTAAATGGCTAATAAAACATGATACTCATATGATAATAGTTTTTTTAAATGTATAAAATCATTAAAAATCCTTGAAATTAATCATTGGAAGGGGAATGTTAACATAATATACATTTTATACTAAGGATTTATGAAATTTTCTTAAGAAAAAGAAATATTCAATGTGTTATAAAAGTACCTAATCATAATTAATAAATGAAAAAAAAATTAACATGTGAATGTGGATTATTTTAAAAGAACATGTTAATTCACTTATGGTATCAAAAATAGTTTCAATATATGTCCAATATAATCTTATTCTCCAAAAATATTATACAATATGATTGGGTGTTTCAATTATTTAAGGAATTTAATACTCATATACTGAATATTATAATGTATACTAAAATATATTATATATGAGTGAATAAGATTATTACTTAGTAAGAAAAAAGCTTTCTATAGTGTCATTATTGGTTATAGAAATAAATTCTATTATTATTATTATGGATATATGATATTGATTATATGGTTTATATAGTTTTTAAATATATATAAGGTAAAAAAGAAAAAATAATTTATGATTGGTTCTTTAAGTAATGGAGACAAGGAGTTTTTATATTGATAACTTAGATTCTTAAAGCTTAGTTGAACTTTTCCTATGATGTTTATTATCTCATTTTTCTAGAGAGAATACCATGTAATTTTTATTAATATAATGATTTATGTTCTTTTATATAAATAGTTTTTTATTTCTTTAATTCCATAACTTTATATTACAGGATAATAAAAATTGATTATTCTAGTTTGGTACTTCAAACCACTACGATCTATGGAAATATTCCAATATTATGAATTAATTAAAGAAACTTACCCAATATGATTAAAGAATTGAGAATACATAAATTTGAAAAATAATTTCTAGGTTCTATGTGTTGTATTCTCTATACTAGTGGGTAAAATATTAAACAATAATTATATAAGTTTGTTCAAAAGTTAAAAAAAATCTTCAAGAAGATAGTAAAGGTCATTGAAACTAAGGGTTTTCAAATAGGTGGAGTAATATTTCTTATTATGGTATTACTATGAATATCTAAAAGATTTTAGAAAACTCCGTAGAGTTTACATGTATGATATATGGATGATAGATGTAAATTATTTAATTTTTATGGGTATTTGTTACTAAATTTATACTCTATAAGTGTTGTAAATATACTAGATTTAAAAATCAAGGGAATTTGTAGTAGATATTATAGTTAACATTTAAATATTAAAGAACCAATATTCTATTGAAAATTATATTTTGTAAAAGAATTTATAAATATTATATGAATCTATTTAAAAAACTCGTATCATCATATAAATTATAATTTATAATAATATAAGTGGTTTTATAACAAAGATTTGAGAATAAAAAAATTTTGATGATTAAAAGTGAACCTATGGTTTAGGATTCACTGAATTGTGTAACATATTCTGAGAATAATATATGGATAAAATGTTTTATACATGATAAAAATTTTATCCAACTATTTTTCACATTATGATGGAATGTGATTCCCACCCATAAGTGGTGAATTATAAACAATATTGTTCATTTCAAGGAAAATAACCCAAAAAAAGAATACCATATATTATTTAGAGAGAATATTTCATTCGTTAAATATTTATTCTAATGTAAAATAATTTTTATTTACAAACATAAAAATGTTCATGTATCAAGAAAGATATTATAAAAAATATTGTTTCTAACAATCCTGTGGTAGTATGTTTGAAAATAAATAATTTCAAAGGTAATAAATAAAGTATTAAACCAGTTTATAATTATTGAATTTTTTAATTCATATCCTAAAGATTTTATAATATGTGATGATGAATACAAATTTAATGTGTTACATTTAGTTATCATGAATAAGTGAACATCACTATTTCTTATAGGGTTATACTAGTAAAATGAAATTGTAAATTACTATTGATAACATTAAAGAGTTTAGGTGATGGAGGTAAATAGAAATGTGATGAGTTACATTAGCTATGATAATTGTGTAAATTTTAATTTATCATATAAGGTTTTAGGATATGTTTGTAATGTAATAATGTAAATTTCACATTATTTGAAGAAATATAATGAAAAAGGATTAAAGGATAGAGTTACAAGGATAATTACTATGCACTAAGAAAGTGTTATAAATAGAGAATACAAGTAGAAATTGTAAAATTTCAAATATTATAGTTAAGAATTTTAATATGTTCAAAGAATTCAACTGAAAGGAATATGTATCCAAAATATCAGAATTATTCCAAATGGATTACTTAATAGATGTTTCTCAGTAAAGAGTTAGTGGTATATTTTTATTAAATCCTTACATAGAGATTTGGAGGGAATTATATATGGATGTAGTTAGTTAAAAACCCATAAAATGTAGTGAACATACGACTAATAAAGTAGTATATTATATTTTATATGAAAAATCAAGGCTTATGTTTTCATTGTTAAAAAATATTTAATGTGTTTTATGAATATTAAAATGTCTCATATTTTAGGAAATGTCCATTTTTAAATTATTTCATATTGGATTCATAATTGTATATATAGATAGAAATTTCATGATGTGTAATGATAAATAAACTCTCAAATTATAGATTTGAGTTATCCCTAACTAATGATCACCATGAATATCATAGGTTATGATGAAATTTTAAGGTCCAAGTGAGTAGGATAATTTTATAAAGATAAAGAATATGATCATGAGGAGAATAATAAAGAATAATATTTGTTGTGTTCATTGGATGACGGATTGAGTATACCATACAGAGTTTCATATAGATGTATTTGGTATACTAGGTGTGTATGGATCATATTTGAGTCCCCATTACAATAGGTTTGCATGATACCTATCTTGTGAACCTTTATAAATTGATATTATACTTACATAAGTATACATATTATCTTAGCTAATTCGAGGATGGATGGGTATATTGTTGATCATGTTATCAGTTGGAGCTCAACCAATACCATATTTATCCTCCCATATGACAAATATAGAACATTTCCCATTAATTGAGATAATTTTTAGTGTGTTTTATTAAACATATATAGTACATATTATGTTCTAATCTACTCTAATAAATGTAATATGATGTACTTATCCATAAGGTTGAATGCAATGTGAGGTATTAAATGGCCATTTTGGTCAACACATTGAGAATTGAGATCATGTGATATTTATATATGATATCAACTTGCTCAGTATCCCATGTCTAGTCGATGTCTTGGAAAAATGGAAACTATTTGAATGAACATTTGTATATGGTTGAGATTTGTGGAAATATGTATAGAGATACATGATTTTAATGGTAATCATACCAGTTCCTTTTAAATATTGAGTAGTATCATCACATTGTTAAAGGTCACACTTTTCTTATTTATATGAATATGAATATTCTTATTTTTTTCACATATATAAATTTCTATCATGTCACACTTTTTGGTTGAAAGAATAGGGATACATTTTGACTTATAGGGTTACTCTAAAAATATCTTATAGTTAATAAAAAAGTATTTTTAGATTGGAATTCATAAGGTATTACCTATTATATGATACATAAGGATGTTAATGATTTCTTTCTAAAAGTTGTTTTGGATGATACCCAAAATGATTTCTTGATATGGTTTCATAATATATTGTTTATGTTACAATATAAGGTGAAATGGATCAAATATTTTCAGCCTTTATTGTAAGCGGTAAAATGAAGAAAATTTTCCCTAAATCATTATATATATAATATATTTTATAATTCATGAATATTATAATTTTCTTTAAGGGATGAGTAGTTTCATGTGGACTACTAATTCATTATTATCCACCGGTCAAAATGATAATTTAAAGATGATATTTCATAATATGAAACATAATGTAGGATTTATATTCAGTCATTAGATTCATGATGTTAGTTATATCATTTATTCACGACGTATAACGCCTAAGTAAATAAAAAAACCCAATAAGAATCCCTTATTTATATATAAATCAATACTATGTGATGGAAGTGGTTGTGTGTGATCACTTCATTTTTAGAGAAAAATCTTGAAGACATGAATTTATCTACTTCTTCCTCTTTTTCATTAGAGGTGCTTGCACACTATTGAGGAAGGATGAATTCAATATACATGAAAAATGATTCATCTTCTCCAATGGATACCTATGTAGGTGGTACATCCTTTTTCTAAAAATCAGTGCTATTTAACAATCACATTCAATGCATTTTGAAGGAGATGAAGTTGATGAAGATGATATTCGGGGAATAATATGTGTTTAAAATAGTTTCATAATTTTAAATTTTATAAATATTTTATATTTCATTCATATTTTATCTATGAAAATAGATAAAATCATTTTATATAATTCAAATAATTTTTGTTAGACCTTAATTAATCCCTTGATTAACACCACCTAGATTCTTTTGGATAACTTACAAATATGCATCTTTCTGATTTAGAGTTGAATTTATTAGAAGTGAAACACCATACATATTATTAACAACCCCAAATATTAATAAAATGAATATTGGGATATTTCCCAATATATATCTCATATGATTTCTTTATTACTACTTTAAATGGAATAAATTTAAGTATGAATGCAACAGTTTCACAATCATATCACAATAATAAAATTCTAAGGTCGCACTGAACTATAATTGATTGAACCACTTATAAGAGTGTATGATTCCTCCTCCAAAATACACCATTACATTATGTTGTTCCACGAAAATTTAGTTATGAAATAATTATATAATCTCTTATATGATTAGTGAATTTTGGGATCATGTATTCACCAACTTAATCTAATAAATGAATCTTGACACTATTTATTAGTTTATTCAATACTTCATTTTGAGGATCATGGATTTTTTAAATGTTTCAAAGTCATGGATCATAAGAAACACATAAAAATACTAACTATATTAATCACTAAAGGAAAAATGTATGTATAACAACCACTTTATTATGTAATCATTGGTCCATGTAGATCACTATATATAATATCCAACATTCCATTTACATCAAAAGTTTCTTCAATTATTTATCAAATAAAAAAGATTCACGATTACCAAACAATGTATAATCTAATAATTCCAATGCTTCATCCCTATGGAGTTTTTGAATGTGTTTCTCATATGTATATTCAAGTAGATAATGAAAATGGAAGGAGGTATTATAATAAAACATGAAATTATTATTCTAAATTTTATATATTGGATTATCCATGTCTAGAATATATAATCTAATTATAGTATCTGAATTCTATAGAACATTTTATTCATATATACATGAATATTTATTTTAGTAACAATGAATGAAAATACTAAATTTTCCAAATAAGATACATAAATCAAATTTCTCTTTATGGTTGGAACATAACCACAAATTTATAATTCCATATGTAATCCAATATATAGACTTAGGTAAAATGTTTTGACCTCTAATGCAGTAACTCCTTCATCATTTATAAAACTTAGATCTGTATCACCACTCTTCCATTACATTATATAGTTTTTCCTATTTATATCAACAAGAATGTGTGACTCACACCTAGAAACTAATAACAATAAGTTAGATCCATAAAAAAATATTTTTATATGATTCCCATTAAAAATATCGGATTTTTTATCTTTTAAAATAATACTCATCATTCTATACCAATCTGGAATAATTTTTTAGTTCATACCTATAATAGATCTCAAAGTTACAATCATGATGCCTTACATGTTTATAGTTCAGTATCATATTTTTTATCTTTTCATCATTGAATTTTAATGAAATTTATCCATCTAAAATGATGACACTATATATCATAACCTTTAGTGGGAATAGATCCATATTTCACTAAGTAATTAGTCCTCATTGGAATTCCATTCATTAACTATTTATGTATGTATTCATTCATGTAAATAATATCAATTGAATCATGGATAGTTTAGTGGAAAACCGTTTTCTTGAATGCATTATATGGTTATAAAAACATAATTATTCCTCTAGTATCTGAACTCTAAGGGTTTAATATTTCTGTATCACCTGATGATGAAAAAGGTATTTGGTTACAGAACTATTTGGATTATAAATTTTTTCCATAACACAAACAATATAATCCCTTGGAAATTTTCTTTGAAAAAACCTACCCATTGTAATGACTGAGTTATTTGTATATTATTTATTTGGATGGTATCAGTCACTCAGTATTTAGGTGGTGTTTATTTAAATTCTACACAATTTAATACAAATTATAAAAATATTAAATATATAAATATCACATCACAAGTAATATTTATTATCTTGTGATTTATTCCATTATGTATGTGTTATTATAATCCTTTGGTTTTGGAATCCCTATTCCATTCAAAAAATAAATATTTTCAAACCATATTAATTTGGAAATATTTAAAAAAATCAATGTTTGTGTTACTCACCCATAAATAAAATCCCACCATATTAAAACATATCCAAGGGCCTCATATGCATAAGGTAAGTGAATCAATTTTTAGGAAAAGTTTTAGAATTATATTAAATTATAAATAATCACAAGAGTTAGGTAAGAACCCTTGATATGTAACCTTAACTTTTTTAGTACAATGAATAAGACCCCAAGTGGGATGCACAACCCATAGTTTCTCGAGACAAATATATTTTACTTAGAATATATTTTAATTTCATAATAACTCTAAACATAACATATATTTATGAATAAGTATACATTACCTCTAAATTTAAGATAATAAGCACTATATATACCGAAAAAATTGTATATGAAAATTTAAATTTATATTATCATACCTATCACAAAATTCATGACATGAAAATTTTATAAGTATAAAATTATCATATAATTTTAAGCATACATAATATTCACATTATATAAACAATATATATACATGAATAATTTAAAATAAATAAATAAGTAAATAATATTTTTATTACATAACTAACATGATATATATATTAACATATCATATTTCATTTAGGAATGAAAATATTTAATTTAAAATTCCTAACACTTTTAATTTATAAACAGTTTATAAAATACATGATTTTTTCTAAATAAATAAAATATTTTGTTTTTTGTCTTATATATTATTTTAAAATCAATGGTAGAAATATCAATTATAGGTTATGATTGAGTTTATCACTTTTAAAGGGAGGTGATAGAGTAATATTACATTGGTTCTATTTTTCCTTAAATAGGTATTGGAATCACCTAAAAATTATTATGTAATACCCTATTTTAAGAAACAGCTAGAATCTACTAGTATGATAAGTGCTATCGGAATGAACGTATTGCATTTGAAAATATCCATTATATCACAGAGGTGGAATGATGCCATATTTTATAAAACCTAGGGTTCAGGACATATACTACAATATAACATATTGTATCATAGGGTACAAAAAACCATATTATTTATATGTATCATACATTACAATGTAAACCAATCATACCCATTGACTTAAAAAAATAAAGTCATGCATTTTGATATCATGTGTCAGAAATATTTGTAAAGATATCTAATGATTTATGATAAACCACATCTTATCATACAATAATTTATGTTAATAATTAATTTAAGGTATACATGATCTTTAAAAAATATAAATATAAATATTTTTATTCTAATATGATCATGTATTTCATACCACATATGAGTTTTATATGATGAAATCATGATCAAGACAATAGAGAAAAAATTATTTGAATGTATGATTAATCATCAATGTGTTAAACTGAAATATAAAATACATGCCTTAATCATATCGTGATACATCTTTTTCAATATTAGTGGATTATTTTTTATAGTTATTACCAATAAATGACTAATGAACACTCAAATAAATTGGGATATAAATCAACCAATAGATTCCATGTATTTTATGAGAGGACATTAAAAACTCTAATGGTGTACTAACACCTTCCACGATGATGAAAAATAGGTAACCAAGATGAAATAGATACATAAAAATGGATATTCTAATTAAAAAATTCACAACATGAAGATCTATATCCTTTATATATTCTCAATTCATTTAATAAAGGAAGTATAGTTTTGACTATAAAAGTTTTCATATAGACATACATTACCCATAATTCATGCCCATTAGTGTATAAATTTATACATATTTAAAATTATTAATATATCTTTTTGAATAAAAGAATAACTCACCACAATTATCCATTATAAAAGGAAATTTTAAGGAATATGTGGTTGTATCCATGAATTAATATCAAAATTCCATTATACACCAAGATAAATAAAATTCCATGCAGTATAAGATATCATTATAATATTATTTTCTATATGTATCATATTCATATAATATTAAATAACTTAGGGTATATCATATAGTATTTGATACCCTTGTTTGTAAATATCCAATTGTTTGAATATCTTTAATTCAAATCTCTTCTTATGATTTTGTTTCTTTGTCATCATTTTGAGATGTATTGTGTGGTTCTTCATAATTTTCAACACAATTGTTTCCTCAGAGGTTTCATCCACACATAAATTTTCAAAAAAAAAACTCCATCCTTATCTATAATAGGCTTGAAATCATTGGTCTCAAAGATCATTTTCAGCCACTTTTTGAAATATTTATAGGCTTTACTCATGGTTTGGTTGATATGAAATATTATTTCATTTTTAGTATAATAGTATTCAAATTTAATTTTATCATTTTTCTAAATAGAACATTTTATATTAAATATTCCTAATTTTATTACAGTAGGGTTCCTTCTATAAAAAATCTCATATATATTTATATTCTCATAATGTCTTAACAAAGTCTTATTAGGTTATAAATCACCAATTTTACACCCCTTTCTAATAATGTCGGGAGATACCACTCCCAATCAATACTGTCTTTGCTATATTATGCACTAATCTATTTCATCTTAAATAACACAATTTGTTTTGGTTTTATTTTTAATAAAACCTCATATATTGTCACATTATTATGTAAATAGTTTTTATCCTTATTTAATGTTCCTTATACTTTAGTTTGATCATTGGGTTTTGATCATTCTAATAGTTTTATTCTCATCTTACCTCCAATATCTTTTGATATATTAAATTACCTCATTTTTTTCATGAAAAATATAAAACACATCCTACTATAATTTTCAATAAACAAGAAGAAATATGTTTCTACTCATGCTCCACAATGTTTCATGGGACATCACACATTAGTGTCTACTAAATCAAGATAGTGTGAAGCTAATTTCATTTTTGGCTTAAATGGATTTCAAAACATCATTCCTCTCAAGAATGTATCACACATCATTTTTTATGTTTCTCTTAATATTGGGATTAAAAATTACAATGTTATTATATGAGATATTATTTATGATTTGTTGAAGAATATGTAAAATTCAATGATTCCACTATCCATTATCCTCTTCTACTATGAGGAAACACATGTTCCCCATATTTTTCACTTGATAGGGATTAAATTTTTTTCTCCATACATATATTTGTGAATTTGTTACTTTCAAATTAACTAGTTAACCCTTTATATTGAATTTTATTTCAAGTATTGTGAAAAAAAAGTTTTCATATGATCCAATGATTATGTTGAATCCCATATATATAGAATACTTCTATGTTTTTCAACTCATATTTAGTATGCCTTATTTTTCTAATAAATTTATTTTTCAAATCAATATCATTTCCAATACAATCCATTCCATCCACATAACCCTTAATATTATTTAATATTATCATTTTTCAATCATGTGGGATGGAAATCCTCTTTAAAGAATCTATATGATATAGGTTTTCATTTCCTTTTAATATATAATTATTTATTAACACTTTTTAGTTAAACCATGAGATTAGAAACACTTTATTTCTGATTTAATTTACTATTTTCAATTTTTTCTTTCTAAATTATCCCTATTCTAGGAGCCATAAAATTATTTTTGAAATCTGTTACTTCATGGGAAAAAATAATAATATTTTCATACACTTTTCAAACAAATTTATTTTTCCAAATCCACTTTTAAGATTTATTTATATATTTTTATTTTTATTTATATAGTAACATTCTTCTATAATTTTTTAAGATGCTAAAATCATCAGTATCATCATTAATCATTCATTGACCCCTCAAAATAGTGTTCTTGACCAATCAACCCTTGAAATAATCCAATGGTTTCTTTCACTTGAATCTTCCCTTACGACATCTAAAATTTTTAGAAATAAGTAATAGAAATTCATAATTCTCATCTTCATATATATTTTATAATTTATTGAATTATGATTTTTCCATAGTAATGAATTCCACATAATTGGATGAATTAATCATCAAATTCTCTAGTTTTATAGGTATCTAGTTATTAAAAAAACAACTTTCCAAGTCATCAATAAAAATATCAACCATGCTTCATTATTTATACAAAGATGTGTTGGAAATATATAAAGGTTGAAATAAATGTAATTTATTATTTATATTATCAATTTTCATTATCTATTCACCATATCCATAAATGGATCCCATATTAATAATTACACTGATGAAAAACCTAATAATATTTTCATTTGATACATCTTCAAATTATCAAAATTTGTTGTACAACTATTGTAGAAAAACCTATTTGACATAATTATTACTTTTTTACATATTAAATAATATTTACCATACTAATTTAGTATATTCAAAACCCATCACAATAATATATATTTTATTTTAGAGTTTAATAGATAATGAGTTTTGTGCCTCTATAACATTGTTAAAAAGATTATTAACTATTTCATTCAAAGTCATATTTATGGGATCACTAACATGAATTTCATGTATTATATAATATTACCATCAAGACTAAGATATAATATATAACATCTCATGTGATTCCTAGGGCTTTTATAATTAGATCCATCAAAAAGTAAAAATCCAATCATGTTAATGATGATACCTAAATGATAAAATATCTATTACATTATCAATTGAAATTATCTAACAATCAATACGATGTAACCAATATAATTTGGAAATAATATTTACTTGGATCCTAAAATATTATTCAGAGCTCCATGACACTTATCTTATAAATGACCAATGAAAATATTATCCAATATAAAGAATTTCGAACAAATTAATTATCATGTTTTTTTAACCAACAATTTTCATTAAATTTGATTCCACCATTCTCTTATCAAATAACTAATATTCTAAAAACACAGTTTAATTGGTTCCTAGAAGAATTTCTAAATATTTTTTTGAGATAAATTTGGAAATTTTTTATCTGCTCACAATATGATAGTTTTATTTTATTTAATTGAAAATTGTTTTTTACCTTCATATACATGTTTTAAGAAACTATCTTAACTAAGTTAATACATGTTGAAATATAGATACTGGACTACTAGATTATTATTTAACATTTATGGTAGATATTATTTAAGTATGATTATATTTAATAAAATAATATATTAAATAATAATATTTCTTGTTCTAAAAATGGAACATATTTTATTGTTTTTATTCATGATATCTGACAAAAAAATAAAACTTATCATTAAGTCTAGTGCTTGGTAATGAAAAATTGAATGATAATAATTTCATTTAATGGTATAATTATTTGATAATTTTTCTAAAACATGGAAGGTAATTATATGGTCAACAGAAAACTAAAACTAATAAACCCATTGCCGCATTTCATGATATTGATAAGGATTATTAGAAGAATCATGTGTATGATTCTTTGGATATATCATGCTTTTTTAATTTTACCAAGAATGAGATTATTTATAAGAAAAATGATCCAATATTGGTATTAAATATGATAAAACATAATAAATAGATCTACCAAGTGAAATCAAAAATTGTAAAATATGATATAACAAAATCATTTTTTAGTGAACGATTTTCGAAGGAACCATTGTTTTTGATGGACCAAGTTTGATGACCTTAATTTTTTTATTTAATTTTACCCTTTTTAGATAGGTTGATATGTAACCTTACATATCCCAAAATATAAGAGGCACCTAGGTCCAGTATATAATAACTTAAGGCCTAAGTAAAAATAGGGAAGACCTTAACCCAGCTGATTCAAATAATGCTCCGAAGCATCCAACCTGTAATGATTATTAGCTAGTAGTGCCCCATGCATAAATATATAGTACATTGTACCGATGGTTAAAGACATATACTCTCATTATTATAATATTGAAGATTTACTGATGGATTCTCTTACTCTTAACCTCATCTAGGCTACACCTATGTTTCTTTTTTTTCCTTTTACAATATAAGTCATTGCTGCCTCACAGCACTGTCGTCCATCCTTGTAACTACATTCCCAACCGATGTAACTCATTGCTTACAACCAAGAAAATCGAGGTTGTTGAGAGTAATATTAATTCCACACTAATCCCCTACTATGAATACATGTTTCCACCATCTATCCTGATTATTCACCAACCAAATCACTGACCGAATCCTCACTGCATACCGATACTAACTCCTTACCAGCCCATGCTACTTCAATCATCGATCCAACATATGTTGATGTGAATCAACCCTTCATGCCCATAAGTATCTCCTATTTTCAATTCATTATAATAATAATAAACGAACCCAAATATTATGTCCCTACATGGATTTTATCATAGGCATTGATGCATGATTACCTGGATCTTTTTAAACTAGGATGAACCCCAATTTCATATTTTTTAATCAAGTGCTCAAATGCTTTGGAAAAATAAACAACATTTAGAGGATAAGGTTACCTATAAAATATAAATGATCATATATAGATTATTTCAATCATTATTAAGATCATTATCCATTTCATTATTAATTTTAATGTAAGCCTCATTTCACATACTCCTCTAGAGCATCATAATATATTGAGAAGAAGTTAAAATAAAATAAAAATATCATTTACTATAATAACGATGAATAAGGGAAAGGATTCTGTAACGTGATGAAATTTAAAAATATTTTTGTTTTTATATATATTTAATTTCTTAGATAGAATGTGGTACATGAAAGATGAAGTCCAAATGAATAGTGATACAGTATACCATTTGAACATTGCAGTTAAATTGGAAGGTAAAAATAACACAAACTAAATTATGAAAATAGTTTGGCTTACATATGTATAAATAATTTAATTAGTTATAAATCTATTATAAATAAAAAAATTGACAAGAAAAATAAATGTATTTTATGAAAAACTGTACTTTTCTAAAAACGAGTTCAATAATGTTTTCCACACTTGTTTCAATTTTTTCCCACTTATAGATTTTTTTTTGAAAAAAATTATTCATTATTGAAATTATCATTTCAATATTATATTATACTGAATTTTTATGAATTTTTTGAAAACATTATTTTTTGATGAATAATGAAAATACTTATTTTTATTGAAAACCTACTTTCCATTTATAACATTAACAAAGTTCCATTTAAATTGAAAATTATTTTAAAAGTAAAATTAGTTTAAATATATTAAAATTAATCCATTTTAGTTCTTTTTAAAAAAATTTATATTGTTTTTTTATTTTTAACCAATTTATACTTAGAAACAATTTCAATAGACAACCTTATATTTGACACTTAAATAAACTCTAAGAACTATTTGAATTTAATTTGGTAAAATAAATTAAATATTTTTATTTAGAATAATTAATAATTTTTAATAATTTCAACATAGTTTTTTGTAATAAGTAATAATGAAAAACATAAAAATTAATAAATGTGGTAAATCCAAAAAGGTGTTTACCAGGGGGTTCATCCAAATGATAATGGTAATATTAAAATTAAAATTTTTGAAAATTCTATTATATATATATGTATATTAACTTATAATATCCCAAAATTTAATATAAAATAATTTTGAAGTAGTTTTCTTTGGAATTAAATTTTTATTTTTGAATATTTGGATAAATTTCCAAGTTGTTTCCTAGAAGGTCTCCTCCTCCTCTTATCAAAGGGAACCTCCTCGCCTCAATTCATCACACCTATTAAGAATATATCTCCACAAAACCCCAAATAAATTTATCACCAACATCAATATCCTTTTTCTAGAGCTTATGTTCTTCCCAAAATACATACCCTAGGATCCTTAATAAAAGATCTAAAGGTGATTTTTTTAAGAGATGGAAATTGTATTCACTATGATGTTTTTTTACTTATTCTCTTACCAAATTCACTCATGTATTAATAATAAATATATAATAAAACTAATAATTAATATATTATTAGATTTTATCATGTATATGACATAACTTATATCCATCTTATCTTCCATAAAATGAGAAACAAAACCATCGATCATGAGTGTGATGAACTACCACCTCTCAAATCGATGTAATTCATTTTACACTACCATCTATCACAGATAGATTAAATTATAGCTTTAATATATATATATATATAATATTTATCATATAATTATATTTATGTAGTTATAATATCATATCCACCTTCTTAAATTCTAATCCATTGAGAAATGAAAAAGTTTCTCATGCGGACATGTGGGAAACCGCCTCCACAAAGCAATGTGATTTTTTTCCATTTAAATTTAAAAAGATGGTAAAAAGGATTGATTTGTTGAAAATAAATGATTTATATGATGTAGTAATTACTCTAGTAAGTATAAATATTATTTACCATTCATTCACCATTCCATCGAAAATTGAAAACAACGTTCATCCACATGTACGACCTATCATCTCCATGAATGGTGTAACTCATTTTTAAGTCCATAAATTTTATGTAATATTAAAAATAATTATTTAATAAATAAATATATTAGATTTATATCATGGTTAAAAGAATATATCGTATGATATTTTTGATTATTATTAAATTATATATTTATAATGAATCTAAATTGACTATATAGGAGGCTCAAACACATATAAAGGAAATTGAATATGAGGTAAGAGTTTCTCGTCTCACTTATACTTTCAGGAGAGATATGCCATATTCACCACATACTTATTTTTTGTGGTTAATTTATTTCACATTTTATATTTTATATCCATAATATATTTAAATTCATGGTATTTAAAATTTTATTTTTTGTTATTTCCTTCATGGGTGTTATGACTCAAATGTTACCAATGCGAGAAGGTTGTATTTCACAATATCATTATTATTTTTGACTATTATGTTAATGTATAAAATAGTGGAATTATTTGATATTTATTTCATAAAAATATATATTTTTTATCCTATGGTTATGTATTTAACTTAATTATTTTCCATTCATTTTTGGTCCCTTTAATAACTCAAGATACAGATAGAATGTTTTTAAAGAAAACTGACTTCATTTATCTCTTTAAACGAAAATAAATTCTATACCATGTCCTTATTTTGTAAAAATATATAAAAAATAAATTATTATTATAATATGATCGTTAAAATTAAATTTTATGCATGTGATAATTTTTTAAATTATGAACAAGCAACTGTTTAAATTTTTATCGAAACTTCAAAAGGAAATTTTTTTAACTTCTTTAACATGAAAATAATTTCCCACCATTAGGAAAATTCATTACTTTAATTTTTCCTTTAAATTACCCATGATTATTTTCAAATAATGTTTTTTCTAATATTCATGAAATTTTTAGTTTTTAAAATTTATTTTCAAATTTCCAAGTTTAGTTTCCTAAAAAATTATTTAATGACATATTTGTGGTATTTATATTCCTAAATGAAAAAATACCTTATTTTAAATAGTATATACTTGGGATATGATTTAATGATTTTGTATTTATTATTCCCATATATGACTTATGATTATTTTGATTGGGGATGTCATATTTGGATATCGTTGTCTATATTACTCTTGATAGTTTATGATTATGTTCATTGATTAAGGAATGTATTAAAATTTCATATGGTAGTTTTTAAATAGGAATTATTTATGTTTATTATGTTTCAAACCTTTTATAAAGGAAATGAATTAGACATAATAAGTGACAATAGGGGCCTGCTATATCCACTCGATAAATCAGTTGGTATCATGATAATACATAGCATGGCTATTTGGCCGAAGCCTTACCCATTTATAAAATGACTTGGCCCAAGTCCATGAATATGTGTTTATGTTATCTAAAATTATGCATTACCTGATTATGATATTATTTATTGATGTACATTTGATTATTTGAATAGTTATGATACCCATACATAAGTTTTAGGATAATGTGATTAGTTATATAACAATTTTTTATAATTATTTATTCCTTCTATATTATTATACATGTTCAAGTTATTTGTAAATAGATTTTTTATAGTTATTTACCTTTCCATATTGATTATAAATTATTTATTACATGTATTTTTTTATAGTTATTTACCTTTCCATATTGATTATACATTATTTATTCATCATTACTTCCATTATATGAATACCCTTACTGAACATATGTGTTCACCCCTTTCTAATGACTCTATTCCACAATATTTCATGAAGTGTGTTATGGTTGATATGGAAGGATATGTCAAAGAGAATAATTTTTTACTCAAATAAAAACTTATGTTGTATTTTCCTATTTAAATTGTAATGTGAGGTTCAAGTATGTATCTAATTATCCCATACTACTAAACTATTCTATAATTTAGGATGTGATACCTTGTATCTAGCTAATAAAGTAACCACTATATCTAGGCTAATAGGGTTGGGGACTTTATAGTTTGCATTGTATAAAGTTTAGTATAAATATTGGGACTATATTTTAGAAAACATAGATTATAGAATATAGACATATGAATGAATTTGATGATAATTCTATGTATAATTTAACATCCTAATGCTTTGTTAACTTATAGATTATGTTTTTCCAAGAAATACATCCATGTGTAGATACTATAAGTGGATTTAGATATGGAACAATTATTCATTGGTGTAATAACTCCAAAAATGGAAAATTGGGATTTGAATCAATCATTACTTGATGTATGGTACTGAGATTTTCTACACACCTGGTTTGATAATTTCAAGGGGATATCCTTTGGTTAATTCTCCATTTTTTATAAACCATATAAAAGGATTTGAAACTATTTTTAGGATTTGAAAAATTTCACAAAGAAACCATTATTATGATTATGATATTAGTTATATATAATATTTTCAATTTATGTTAATTATTTAACTAGTTTTTTTATTATAAATTATGTAGAGCCCATATGGATAATTCATGGATGCTAATATCTGGGGTTAATCAATGCACCCATATTTTTACTGATTTTTATTTTCATTTCAATTTAACCCTCTTAATCACAAACCTATACCCATGTTAAAAGGATGGGATCTAATATAAGCTCCCAAAAATCATGTTTAATGTAGATAATAAATGAGTCAACAGAAAACATAAATTTCTATAAGGTTTCATAAAAATTCCTACTCTTTTCTGTGATCAGCCTTTGGTTGTTTTGCAGATTTTCTTATCCTAAAAAATCATTAGAGAATAAAAAATGACAATAATTTTCTCACAATGTTTCTATATGAAATAATAAAATTTAAGGGTATCCTAGTACAAACTCTTATTGAATGGAATTATTTTTACTCGAACAACCAGTTGTTCAATGTATTTTAAACAAACATTTTGAACAATATCTCTCTAATGTATTAGATGAATTTGATTCTACTGAATAAAATATCCGATTATATGATGTTATTAGATTGATACCGTACCAATAATATTTTATGAACATTGTTTTAGTACTCTTAAAGAAGTGGAATATGAAACTTCCCATCAACCTCACCATCTTGTTAGAATGGTCAACTAATGAATTTTTTAACACCCTACAAGATGAATTTTTCCTTGATTATTAAATTCATGAGAAGGTACTCAATTAAATGAAGTTTACAATGATAATAAACTGGGTATAGGAGATGCACACAATTTCTTCTATAATATTATATATACTAAAGAATTCGTACAATATCAACTCATTCTATGTATGGTTTATTAAATATCATCAAACATGATTTGTGTGTGATGAATAAACCTAAAAAATATATTTTTTATTTAATATTATCTCTCATGTTATTCATAGTTGTTTTAAAAATATATGGATGTGTTTCAAGATCTTATGCATGTTAGTTCATGAATTCTCCTTTGAATTGGCAAAAAACCATCCCACCAAAAAATTTGTATAAGTACATACAACCTTTCTAACTATAGTTTTATTCTTACAATTACTAGGTGAAAACAATACACACATATTATATAATTAGTTTTGCATGTATATCTCATTATCTTAATTCTTTTATTTATGTATGAATAGAAAATTCATTCTCATATTCATGCGACAATTTTATGAAATGCATCTTCTTCTCCGTGTAACTTAATCAATTCGTAGAACTATCTCACTCTTCCTTGAGTATTAAAATATTACTTGGTATTCACATATCTATGTAATTGTGTCTAGGTTAGGTATAGATTTTTATTCTTCACGTATGTTCATACACAAGTAAAAATCCTTCATGAAACATAGTGTATTATTATAATAAATTAAGCAAAACGAAATTAAAAGAGATTCTGAAAGAAAATCACAACCACATGGAATTATATGCATGAATTATGGAATATTCTAAGAACATAGGAGGCTCGTGGTACTCTGTTAGATTTTAAAACAAGAGTTCTCAAATATTATAAGTGGTACCTCCCAAAAAATAGATTGTTCCTTGGTATTTATAGGAAAAGGTTTCACTACCTTTCACAAAATTAAATGTATTTTTATTATTCCATGTATATCCACAATTGAATGCCTAAATATCTCAACATATTTTAATATTATTGAATGTGGGTTATCTTTATAGAAGATGTTGATAAAAAATGATTCACTTTGTTCACACATTCATATTCATATTTTTTTTAATTTTTATGAAATAGAAATCACATGTCCCACTATTTTAAATTAATGTACTCACATCTATTTTATGTATGCATGATTATCCTCATGCAACTATGTTTTCATTCAGAAAAATCTTCATCCTTTCATTATATCTTGCATGAAATTTTTAAATCACAGTCATTATTTCTAGAAGATCCATCATGCCTCATATCATTAGTTAAATAAATGGATATGGTATAAATATTGATCACTGGGTGCTATTACTCCATCATTTAACATTGTATGTTAATAGAGAATAAATTCCTCATTGAGAGTAAGAAATGACAACCACTCGATTGAATAAATAAGATTACATGGATCAGATGACTCTAAATTTTTTTAAAAATTTTAATGAATGAAGATTAACATGTATCATCATCTCATATTGAAATCACATGCAGTTTTTCACATCTATATTTTACAACATGCACCCAGAACCCATGAGATTCAATTACCAAGGTCCACGCATGATACTTCACTACCACTGATCCTTGTTGGATCCAATACCATCATGACACCATGCATAGTAGAAAAATCATTCTACTCTCATTATCTCTTCCATCTATTCATGATTTATTTCCCATTTAGTCACTCACCACAACTCTTACATAGTTGGAAAAGGGTTGACCTTCTTAGCTAATCATTGGCTATATGTCCATGTAGCTAGATAGGTGGTAGGATTATATTTGGGAAACGGTTATAAAATCCATCGTATAAACATAGCATCCAAAAAACAATCTCAACCCACCAAAAATCCTTCTTTAAAATATTATTCATGAATAATATATATGTATTTATATTTTTTAAGGGCCATGTTAAATATTTTTACTTCATATTTATTTGATCATCTAACAAAAAATTATATTTCATGCACTTCAAATTCCCCATGAAAATAAATTTTTTCATGAACTTATAATAATAACACTTCTTAATTTAAACAAATAATGATTTATTGCCATCATCACAAGATCTTCATAAACTGTTGTAACCAATGACTATTTCCCTAATTAAAATTAAACATGGTTTGAAATTTAATAATATCTAAAAAATCATCATATATACTTAGATAAATTCTCAATCATGACATTCAATTCCTTTTAAGGAATCCATAATAATGATCCAAGCATCACCATGTTGGTAAATGTTATAGCCAATGTGAAATCTCAATGTGCAATGGAACATGTATTTGAGATTATGAAAATTTCAATAATCATTCGAATAATGTGGATAATTATTCAAGAGTGAAAATCAATTTTATTAAATGAATCCATAATAATTATTGAAGCATCATCACCATTAAATGTGGAGATTTTTCTTAGTAAATGAGATCCAATGTATTAATAACAATTCTACACTCATCATAACCATCCTTCATCAATATTTATCAAAAACTTTATATCTTTATATTTTCATGATTAATCACTAATTATAGAGGGATTCAACATTCATTGACTTTGAATCATTGTTATATGTTGACAAAAAATACAACCACGCTCATCAATCATCTACGGGGGATTTTAAATATACCCATTTTCTTTTTTTTAAATATAATATCCTCAAATAAATTTAATGTATATTATCCCAGTTATTTAAAACAAATGAAGAGGATTATTATAGGAGTTATCTCATATATTATTAATTATTTAATGGAATTTTTAATGTTCTTATCCCTTTAATAAAAGAAGGATGGTACCACATTGTTATATTGGAAACGATCCTTGAGTTGGCCCACTCTATGACTATTTGGGATAACTCAATGTAGAAAATTAGGGAAATAAAACCAAGGATGACTATTATTTCCATTAAAAATTATACATTTGATATTATGGTCAAAAAATACTTTTTCACCAAAGAGTTGGATATAAAAATAATATTTTAAAGAATAATATTCTCCAACACAATTTTTGTAAAAACGTTTTAAATTTTATGTGTGAGAATAATATTTCCCCCTTTATATAAAAATATTCATCAACCAACACTTTACCTTTTATAAACATAAATGATATAATCAAGACAAGGGAAATAAGGGTAATTTGGTTGCCTCAAATTGAAAATTCTATAGAGATGACCTAAACATCTAGATATTCATGATATAAAAACATTAATGGAATCTTATTAATGTTTAATCCACCTTAAGGGGTAAAATTTCTTAATTTCACATGGTGGATAGTATCATTATATAGTCTTAAATATATTCATGATGATGATACACCATTTCATAATAAATCTTGTTTTTATAAGATATTAAATAAGTATTATAACTTGTTGTCTTCCACTATTATATTTTATTTCTTCATTTGAGAATGAGATTCAACCAAAATTACCAAAAAATAAATCAAAACAATACTACACAAGAAATAAGGGAATACAGTGGAATACTTATGAACTGCTTAATAAGTGCATGTGGGATGACTATTTTATCTCAACCGATAGAGTCTCTTCTTTATATCTCAAATGTGTCTGGTACTCTTCATGATTTTGTTTTCTCTATATTATAAATTATGATATCTCATTAATAACATGTAATATTTACATTCATTCACCGTTTTCTTATGTGCATTATTTATCATAACATCCTTCATTAGTGTAACAGTTTCCTATAATACTTGTTTTTATAAATTTAATATCTCCTTTTGTGAAGGTGTAAGAGTCCTAAAATGTGATTACCTTTGTAAATTATACTTTCACCTTCAAAATAATTTTTTCAATTCACTAATGTTTTCATTTTAAAATCCCTAAATAAAATTTGAGTTCTTCTTCATATGGGAAAACCATTTTCCCGTTTTCATTTTCTCAATCTAGTGCTTCATATTCAATTTTTTTTAATTTATCTAGTCACTTGTAATTTATCAGGAAAAATAATTAGGCATTATATATTAAAATATTCTACTTTAGAGTATCTACCCAACTTATTAAATGTTTTTTAGTTACCATTCTTTGGTATCTTATCAAATTTATCTTCAGAAATTTCTTCAATCAAACTAATATTCTTATTTCTTTACATGTTTGATTCTATTATTTATCATGGATTTATTTTATTCATTTTACTTCCCATGAAATATTTAATGTGGTCCATTGTATGACATATTTTTAAGGACATGATCTTAAAAATTACATTTTCTCGAAAATTCAAAAGGTATTTCACTTTCTTAAATTCCTAATGATCAATAATTTTTGGTTCTTTATAAAACTAGGTTAAAACTCAAACAAAAAACCCATATTTATAAAAAGTAAAAAATTCTAATAATTATACATTTTTTTCACAATATAAAACGTTTAAAATAAATCAATATTTCTTTTCATGGAAAATATTGACAACTTTCAACCTCACTTCTTTCTTATTCATTCCTATCAAAAAACCCTTTGAAAAAAAAAATTAAAATTTGGGATGAGTACAAAATTATTACCAAGGGACGTAAAAAGAAGAAATTTTTTATTCAGGTGAAATAATTTAAAACCAATGTAATTTTTATCTTTATCATCAATGATCATTGAGTATATGAAAAAAAATACAACTAAAAGAATACACACACTTTTTCTCGAAGAGAACCTTTAAAACCTATAATAAGAAAATAGAAATTCCACATTTGGAATCATAGATAATCACATTCAAAATTCATTTTAAACCTATATCATAAAATACTATATCCTAGTTAAATAATTTAGAGAATCCATATAGTAACTCCCTCTTTATTTCTTATAAGAACAAGAAACATTACCTAATGCATTAGAGCGCTATCTTGGAACACCCACCATATAAGCTATATCAGGATAACCTGGTGCTATTAGGGTAAACACATAATATAATAAACATTATTATCACACCTGACCTATAATGGAGTTCAACCTTTTATATATATGTATTGGTATCTCCTCTTTCTCATGTATAACTCTTAAGTAACATTATAAGAATAAATCATTTTATTCTTGAACATTCTCATCATAAAATTCTCACTGATAGAAAATGAGGCTATCCCCATTCCTCTATACTGATATAATACTGGAACCATTTCTATAGTGTTCCTTGCAAAAGTCTATAAATGGTAAAAAAACATTGATATATATAGTCCTTTAATAACATTTTTTACAAACCATTATAATAGCTCAACCTAAACCAATGATTTCTTTTGAAACCCATGGTATAAGATCTTTGCATAACACCCTTGGAATCCTCTCCTCCACTTCCTAACCATGACCTTTAATCTCCCATCACCCAAGTGGTGACCACCTCTCTCTTATCATCCAGTGATCTCCCCTTGTTCATTGATTATTTGATTTAGTTCTTCTAAAAATAATATTAGTGAGTTCTGAATCCTTCATATCTTCTACTGTGTTTTGTTTTCATTTTTATCTATTTATTAAAAAATAATGGAGATCATGTTATATTATGATTTATAACGATTCTTTGAAAAAGGTTTTTCGATTATTTATTTTATAGTATTGCACAAAAAATGTTATTTTAGTAGATATATATGTTTTTTTAATTATTTTATTTACTAATATTATATAAATCCAATATAACATTTTGTGGTAATATATATTAACTGATAATGTAATAAATTGATGTATTAATTATTTATTTATTAATTTATTAATGGGTTATACTATGTCATGTGATTAAATAGAATAATTTATTGTAGAGAACTTGGATACTTTTGTGGGAAATTAGGATAGAAACTTGGTTAGACATCCATCTGTAATTGGGTTTGAATGATTTAAATTATTATGTGATGTTTTATGAGTATTTGTCACTCCCATGGATAAATAATTTAGGCATGTGATTTTCCCATTGAAATTTGACCATATAGACATGGAAATCTCATGAAAAAACACCCCAATGATATGTAACTCCCCTATAAAATGAATTATGTGGACATGGTTCTCCCATGAAAATATTGCACAAGGACTTCACTCTCTAAAATATATATAATTTTTCTTAGCCTTAGATATTTTGGTAATTATCCCTCATCCTTAGTGTGAAACATTATTACGATGTATTCACTTATGGTTTCCTTATTTCCTCTTATGGTTCTCACATAATATTATTGTTCATTATTATTTTGGTCACATATGTTCATCATAATCGTAATTTTTTTATTCAATTCCTATATATTTTATATTCACTATTTGTGAGTATCTAGTGGAAATTAAAATGTATTTTTATTTTTTATAATCATGTTCATTGGATATAAGGTGATGTTTTATTTGAAAATATTATTTCAATTTACCCCAATGTTGGTTTATATATGAATGAAAATTTGATCCTTATCACTTGATATTCCTTAAACCTCAACAATATTTTCTTTAAAATACTCATTTCCACCTCAAAAAATAAGGTTAACTAAATTATATGCCAATATTTATTTTATTATTAGGAAATATATAGACATATATGTTTAAAATTTGGATAAATTAAATGCCTTAAAAAATGTAGAAAAGTTACTTCATTGATGTTTTTATTTTTCATTGAAAACCAAAATATTAATTTAACAATTTTATTCAAAAACATAATAGAATATTTTATATTATAATGTTTTATAATGGAGTATTTAGTGTAATCATAGTATAATTTATATTTTTCACAATATATGAAAACATTTTGAGTGTGTAGACCAAATTTACTTTTATGTTGGTAGTTTAAAGTAATTGATTGAGTTAGTGGATGATAATTGGATATTATTTAGGATTATGGATGGGGATAAGTGATACACTATTTTATTCCATATAGAGGTGGGTAATTGTTTTTAACAAAATTTGAATTTCATTTCATATATCATCTAACTTTTGTATTCCATCTCCTTTATCACTTTTTCGATATATTATTTTTATTCTATAAATTTTAGTTTATATGTTTTTTTAGATTGAACGATTATTTATATTTATATCAATTTTGTAGGTTATGAATGCTATTTAATAAATTATAAGAATGATACTATTTGATAATGATCGATGATAGTACGAGCAATGTTTTCCTCTTATAGTTCCCTTAGTGATTATAATAATTGTAATTTATATATTTATATTCTTATTTTATGAAATTTATTTTAGGTAAATTTAACTAAACTAGAGTTTACCTCTCATTAGACTATTAGTAGGTGTCATCAACATGGTTAATTTAGTGGGGGTGATACTAGAGTCTATATGAAGTTCCCATCGAACCCGTTCACACAAAGATCCACCAGCACACATCCTATATATGAAACTTTGACCTCATGTAATTTAGATTATATGGATGTTCCCACCTATACCTCCATCATCCTGTAATTTAGGATCTACTTCTCATTTACCATGTAAGTATTCTATGATTTATCCCTATCCATTCTATTATTATCCTACCATGTCAATGCCACCTCCATTTCCTACTTCTATCCATTAAGGATCTAATGATTTTTCACCTTTAACATCAAATCCACTACCTGTAGATGGACCAGTGCATGAAATAGAAAAGTCACATCATCTAGAAGACACTAATCCATTATAACCCATAGATCCATAAGATCCTAATGATTATCATGGATTGGGTTTTTTATAATTGTGTCAAAATATATCACATAATTTATTTGTGTTTTACTATGAATTAATTACACATTTTTTATTTTATCATATTTAGTAGGATATTATAATAGGAAATGTAGGAACACCCATATGTGTTATGCTTGAAACCTTCACAACAAAATTATAGTGGATTACAATGAAGATAATTAAATTATAAGTAAAAATGTGAGACAATGTACATGTTTAATGTAAAATTTATCTAAGTACAATTATTTAATTTTAGTGAAACCAGTCTCATGGAGGCATATCTCTAATAAAATCAAGTAGAAATAAATGGTGGGAGATATGGGTAAGAAAATTTTTTAAACTGATATATGTATTGTTGTTCTATTTTTATGAATTGAGATGTTCATCAAAACATCTATTTAAATTTACCAATATTTAAACTACTAAGGTTTCATGGTTGATGGAACTTGGAGAATTGTGGTGACCATATTAACTTGAGTTACATGTTTTTTGGAAGAGTATAGTCATCTCAGAGTTAGATGGAGCACCAATATACATCAATTTACAAATAAAAGAATACCAATAAATGATCCTATATTGGAAGAGTAATGAGTTTATGGAATTTTTAAACATTAATCATTTTTATTAAAAAATTAATTCTAATTAATTGTATTTTTTTCATGATGTGTCAGAAAAATCAAAATGAACATGGATTTTATGAAGTATATTCACACTTTGGGGCAGTCTACAATAGGAGTATAGGTTTCCTCTTCAACATTATAATGGCCTAATTCTACAATCTGAGTTTCGAAATTAGCATAATATAAGTCAATGTTTTCAAAAATTAGAATGATTAATCATTTAAGTATAGAAATCAATAATATAAAAACACCCTAAAATGTATACATGGAATATAGATATCACATCAGTTAGAGTATTTAATTTTATGACCTAGAAATTTTTCAGTGAGGTCACATTTTCTCAGGTGTGTCTTATATCATTAATGCAAGTTTAATTCATTTATACAATTCAAAATTCTACGCACAACATTCATAAAATACTTCTTAATGGAATTAAATTCAGTGATACCACTATTGAATTATTCCTCATAAGTTTATTTCTTCTAATTCTTCTTCTCCTCTAAATTCTTGTTCATTACCTAAGTCTTTATTTTTTATGGATCCCAATATTGATGGTTTCACTATAAAAATATACCATCTTCAAGTGACAAAATAATTATCAATTTATTTGTATTTTTAATTTTGAAATGAATAAACTGTACTTTTTTCTTATTTTCGGGCCATGATGGCAAATTTCAATATCTGGTTAATTATCTAAATTCACTTATTTTCCTTTCAATTGTTGTGATCATAATGATTTAAAATAGTAAAGACAAAAAAACATAAATTCACATAGGATATACTTATTTAGACTTCCCACTTTAGACAACACATGGAAGCCTAAACCACTTCTATCTAGCACACTACCAAGAAACACAGACTCGGAAGCATACACCTAGTAGAACACTAGTTTTATTATCAATATTAATCCATGTTATTACTAATATTTCTAAACCATTTTATTAGGGATATAAACACATATTAAAATATGATATATATTTCTCCATGTAATATCCATTACTATATTTAGAATATCCTCAGAAACATCATTCAAAAAACATCTTATATTGTGGAGTATGCATATTTCACATCTACTTCTGACAATCCACATCATTAAAAACATCATATTATTCAAAAACACCTAGGAAATCAATCTTTTTAATGAAAAATATTTTCTACTCTTCTAAGAAAACTTATAAAATATATAACTTCATGAACAACATTCAATTCTAACTTTATTTACCAACTCCCTTCATAGGGAAAAATTTCATGTTTTAAATCTATTTTAAACCAAAATAAATCCCTTAAATAGAATATCTTAAAACCAATAATGAGTCACCCATATTGGATATACAAAAACTATAATCAATCTATCAATGATATTCTTACACAATCCATAATGAATATATTGTTTAGAATCCAACCATAAAAAATTACAAATCCCATCACTTGGAAGGAATATCTCCCAACAAATAATAAACCGTATGGTTGAAATATTCCCTAATCCATAATAAATGTCATGATAGATATCCTTCCAATAAAATTAACACCATATAATAGGAGGTTCATTATTTTATTCTGAATCCAACCCACCTATACAATTGAGTGAGAAAAATATAATCTATAGAATCCCATATCACAAAAATAACAGGACAATCAAAAATTTATTGACATTCAATTTACTTCTATAAAACCACTCGCTCATCATAAAATAAAACTTCTAAAACATATAATTTCATGAATAATCTTCACTTAAACCACCAGAATTATATTTATAGCATCCACATTACCAACATCAAATCATTCAATAATAGTTCTTATAATACCTCTAAAAACTAGATAATCTCAAATGCCTAATTATTAAACATCTTGAATTATCTAAATATGGATCCCTTGTGTTTATTAACCATTGTGTTCACCTTCCGACTCACTATGTCTTATATTATTATCATAAATGTCCTTATCTTTAAATATAACTATAGTGTCATCAAATACAACACATAAAATCATTGCTACAATATTTGATCATCTTTGATATTGTTTATAATACTACTATAGTTACCACTACCCATTTTAAAACTAATGAATTAAAATTTATGTATGGATTTATAGTTAATTATACTCACTCATCATTTAAATAAAATTAAATATTATTCTTATATATATATATCATTTAATTATACACCCATTCACATAGAATATTATAGTGTTATATATTACTACCTATACTATCCCTTAATTTTGATATGATTGTTTATAGTTTTATATAGTATTATTAAATAATGGTTTTTTACATTAAATGTTAATTTAGAGGAATGTATTGAATATTAAAAAATGTGTGCCTCATGAAAAATTGTTTTTATAAAGAAGAAAGAATAAATAAAGGAGAACGGTAAACTAAAATAAAAAATAGGTGGTTGTATGTTTTACATTGTTGATTTTAAATTTTAATATATATTTTATAACTAAATAATTCATTAATATCTTCAAAATTAAGCTTTGGATGTCATTAATGAGAATAAATCTGAATGATTTGGTCTAAATGATCATTTGAATTAGGTATTATGATAGGATTAACATTAGAGAGTAATATGTAGACTAGGTAAGAGTATTGCCCCCACTAGATATAGGGCCACTTCACTTTCCAATCTTGGTAGCACTGAGTTTGAAACAACTTCTGCTAATGCCTCAAAATATTATATATAGGCAATAGAGGCCAGGAAAGTGGTCACGAAGGAGCATGAACATAGTAAAAAAGGACAACAAAGAATTTATTAATGTTATGGTAGGTCTATTTTTATCGCTTCTACTAAATACCACAATGTTTTGTGATAAATACATGTCAGCGATGCATTTTTTATATGATGCATCGTGTGATGGTGGTGATGGTCCTAGTGGTAGTGAGGATGATGAAGTTCCTAGTTATGGAAATGTTAAGGATGATAGTGAGGATAATGAGATTGACGATGATGATGATGATGATGATGATGATGATGTCGAAGATATGGATGTTTATCCCCTCTATTTTTTCTGTTGTAAGTAAGGAGACATATGTGTGGATGGTGTTTAATGACTAAAACTTATTGATTTTTTTTGGATTATATATATGTTATAGTATTTTAAATGGTTTAAAAAATATTTAAAAAAAGAGGGTAAAATTATAAATTTACAATATATATAATCTATTAAATGTACACAATGGTTTTTTTATATTTTCAGGCAATGGTACTGAATGCACCTTTTGTGTTTACTAAGGAGAGGAATTTATACCAATAGTTCTGTAAAGCATTAGTATACATATAAATTGGATAATATATTATAAATATGGTTTCATTGAATGTTGAAATACATCTATACCGATGATTTACTCCAAACTGTGGGTATTCAATTTTTCCCATGGGATATACCAACATTTGTATGGAAACCATTGGTATATTCATATACCGATGTCACTATAACCCTTGATTCATACAAATATTAGCATAATTTATTCGAATAGTTATATGAGATATACCAATTCTTTAAAACCATTAGTATATAATCATTTTATAGTACTATATTTAAAACACTTTAAACTCGTCTGTAAATCACTTTTAGATATCAAAATACCCTTTCCTTTTAAAACCCCAATTTCAGTACAAAAATACCTAAAATTAGGAGTTTTATTTGAATAAAATATGAAATATTATAATGGATTCAAAAAATAAAATAATTTTTTTTGCTACGTGAAAAGTCATCTTCAATGAATATGGTAAAAAGAACATTTCTTTTTGTCATTTTTGCCAAAATGTTCCCCGTAAAACATGTAAAAAATTGTTTTCGAAAAAAATAGAATTATGGTAAAAATAGAAATAATATTTCTTTTATAAATATTTTGTGTCCATACAATAGAATATCTAAAATAATATTTAAAATATCGAAATGGGAGAAATAGAGTAAAAAAATAAATCATTTAAAAATATTTTTTAAATGAAATCCATTACCATTTTGATATCATTTGAATCATAAGCTCCATGAAAGAATAACATTATAAAAAATGTATAGACAATGGGAATAGAGAAATTACTGATAAAAAATTTCATATGGGTATTTATATACACCTCATAAAATATTATAGTTTCATAATATCAAAATACAGTACAATCAAAATAAAATTGAGAAGATATCCCTTACATTGAGTATGAGTCATCACGTATGTTCTTTTATTTTTGAAAAATAATAACATGTTAATCATTCAATTAATTATGAAAAAATTTTATGTTTATTATTCCTTTTATTTTATCTCTTACCATTATATGTAAAATTATTTAATCATTTAATTTCACATTTTTTGTTTTAACGGTATTGGACTTATGTGTCAAAGATGAATTCTATAGGTCAACTATGGTCAAATATGAACTTATTTAAACATATCAATAATAATAATAATCATGAAATAATTATATTTTAATATATTAATTACAATTTTAAAACCAATAATGAAATATAGTTATGAAAAATGAACTACGTTATGATCATAAAGATGGTAGATCGTACATACCCATGAGTAACGTTTCATTTTGGATCAATCATTATGTATATGAGGAAAGAAGTACTTTATCATTACAGATTTATAATCATAAAATAAATACCATATTATTACATTGAATATACATATATTTATCATCCATGGTATGTGGTAATTAAAAAAATGACATTGCTTCGTAGAGGAAGTAGTCTAGACGTATGCATGAACGACGATATAAATTTTCAGTGCATAGAGATGTTAGAAATAATATGATATATTATCTTTTATAAATGGTAAATATGTCACTAATATCATAATTATTTCATATATATCACATATATTCGTTAAAATTATCTTTATTAACTTGTATATAATGCATCAGTGAAAAATGAATCATATCACTTTGCAAGGAGGTAGTCCACTTTACACACGAGTGACGTTATCGTATCCCCCAAAAAATGAAAATTAAGAAAGAATATGTTATATAAAAATACAGAAGTATATTTATTTTAAAAATAATATATATATACCCTTTAAATCCATTTTTATCTCAATCCATGAGTGGTGTTGTTGAAAAATGAATGACATAAGTTCGCAAGGTGGTACTCCACCGTACCAAGAATGGTGGTTTCATTTCCCATTCGATATAATAAGAGAATGATTTAGGTTATTGAATTTAAATAATAACATCTCAATATATGTTAGATACTATTGATATAATATAAATAGAATTTAATAAGGTATTATTGAGGAGGAATAAGAAATATTATAAAAAGTCTTGGTTAAGCATGATAACTCTTCTTCGTACAACCTCCTTAGACTAGAAATAAAATCTTAATTAGGATGTTTTTATGATAAAAAACTGGTTTAATGTCATTGGGAGGTAATTTAGGGAGGTATTTGAGATGTTTTTTTCTTGAAAAATCTGTGTGGCACTTTTAATAGTGAGGGGGTGTCCTTTTAATAGTGAGGTGTGTGGCACACTTTTAATTTTATAAAATAAAAAGTCATATTTTATTTCACATGACCCAATGCTCTAAAATTGACCATTATAGATAATTATATAATATAATGTCTAAATATAGTAATAACATATATTTTATATAATTATTTATTCTACTTTAGTTTTTATCTTTTTTTACATTAACTAATCGGTAAATTTGTTTTTTACCCTAACCATAGTAAAAGACAATAAATGTTTTCACTATTCATTATGGAAAAAATCAGTTTGAAAATATTATATAATATAAATTATGATGATTCAAAATAAATAATCCATTTTACCAATTAAATTCACAGAAGTTTTAGAATTTAATTTGAATTAAAACCTATAGACAAGATGAAAAACCAGTTTTTCAAGATTTATATTTTTCATGGAAAAGATGATTTTATATCCACTCTATGAATAATAATAATAATAATTATATGAATTTAAATTTAAATTTATAGATATATAATATATAAATTTAATTTAATTCAATCCTAATTATTTATTATTTAATTTAATTAAAATTGAGATACATTACTATTTTTATAATTATTTCCAAAAAAAACTATTTTCAAACCCAAATATAAACTTATACTAAAATACAATAAACTGATAATTCCAGTGTAATTATGTGTATTAAATTTATCTGATGAATAATTATGTTCCTTTAAATGATATTCAAAACTTAATGATAATTTTAAATTACTTAACTTATTGAATATAAATTGAAATTTAACAAAAATCATTAATTTTCACTATTCATAAAAAATAAATTTTCAAACATTAATTAAAAAATTTTAGTTTATTTTTTAAAATATATTTTTTGAAAATTTATCAAAATTAATTATAATTTTTCTCAAAAAAATAGAATACAAACTTCTTTTTGAAGAAATCGTATTTTTTATGAAAAAAATTACTTTAGTAAAAATTCATTGACTATTTAATAAGAATTTAACAATAAATTAATAATGATTAGAATATATATATATATATTTAGAGAAAATTAATTAGTGAATATTATTCATAACTAAAAATTCATCAGCTAGGTTATAATTGTGATATTTTAAATAATATTACTTTTTGGTTTGTTTAATCTCAGTGTTGCATGTCTAATACACTATTGAGAATAGATTACTTTTTTTATAATGTTGAGGTGTTACATTATCCCCCATAAATTTATAAATCTTTTAATTTTAATTTGAAGATTATCTAGATAATCAATGGTTGGAAATTTGAAAGTACCTTTATTGGAAACCCATATCATAAAAAGGGTTAATAAGACAACCTCTTGGTAAGATAGGAAAGTAAGTATGGAGGTCATATGTGATAACACATACTAGGTTAACACATAGTAGAACATTAGAGGGAAGTAAATATTTGGACATGGAATAAAATAGTATTTCCAAAATAATATTGGAGAGTGATAGGGATCATTGATCATAGGAAAGTGAATGATCATGAGAAAAGCAGCAACTAAAATACCATAAACCAATGAGGTTCGAAAAAGATCATCATTTCATATAAAATGAACTTAACAAGATAAAATTTTAAATTTAAAAATCTTTTTCCCTGGGAAAAGAATTATATACCAAATAGATTAAAAATAAAAATAAATATACATAATTTATAAGTTGATTTTCATCAATTAATGAATTTTCACCCCAATATCATATTTTTCCCTAAACGATTAGTACTCAAGAATAATTTCTCATGTCCAAAGATATAAAATAAAATATGAAATAATCACATTACCATAATAAGATAACACAATATTCCACTTATTTGTAGAAATTAACCAAAACCCAAATGGTTAGAACATGGTAAGATTATTCCCAAAACGAGTAAACCTTTATATGATGTAATAACAAATTTAATCTCCAATGCCTAAAAAATCACACCCAATGATTAAGATAGATAATTTAATAAATAAAATAAAATAAAACTATCCAAAATATTCCTCATTAATATTGAAACACAAAAATCAAAATGGGTTTATGAATAATTCTTCTGATATTGATTTAGTATTTAAATCTAAATAACACCAATAAATTTTAAAGCATCATACAAAAAATGTATATAATTTATCAATATAAATTCAATACATAATTCTCATTCCCATAAATAAATTAAATTACAAAAAATCAATATTAAAAACCAACCGTGATTCTTTAAATAAAATACCATATTGATCTATTTACCATAATTAGATAAGGATACCAAAATATTGAACTTCTTCTGAAATAGCATTAAGAAAATAATAATAAAATCTCTTTTCAATCCCATAGTTATCTATATGATAAAACATATACTATCAGAATTAACATAATCATTATATGTCATACTATTTGAAAGTAAAAAATGATTTCATAATAATTAAGATATCCCATTGTATAGTGGTTAGAACTACACCCTTGTCTCTTTTCTATTGTTTGAACAAGCCATATGGACATTCCAGATGTTACAAGTTTTCATTTTTCTAAAAGTGTAATAATATAATTGTCTTTATATTCCAATATATATTTTTAAAACCGTAAAAAATAATATTAATCATCAATTATCTCATAAAACTTAAATGCTTCAATACCTTTATACTTATGTCCACACAAAAAATTACCTTTTCCAACAAATAACAATTTCATATATTGAAATTAGGGTTACATATACCATAAACAAATATCAAAACTGAATAAATTTCTCCAAAAGTACTCCCATAACATAAAACATCAATATAATATTAATGCATTAAAACTTATTATCATCCGTAATTCTATCAATAAATCATAAATCTTGTATCCTTTGATGTGGACACCTTAATCACACAACATTACTCATAATACATTAACCATGATTTTATATCTTATTACTCAATAATTCTTTCCTAAAAACAAAAATATGAATCTTTTCCTAAGGTTCATCAAATTCAAATCATAATCTTGGATATATTCTATACCTTTCATAAGTCATATATAGTTTCCTCAAATTTTAATATAATGGAATTAGGAATTTCTAACAATTTATCTTTATAATCTTATTGATCCCATTCTTGATCTACCCCCTAGGAAATTGATTTTCATTATTCCCAAACTCCCCCATTTAAAAAATCTAATTTCCACCATGAGATTATTTTTATTCCCCTTTATTAAATTAACTGAACACTTCCGTTTTCCTAAGAATATTATTGATTTATGCACCCCTTTACCACATTCAAAAAAGTATATTTTTCTTAAGACCTTTTATTGTCTGATATTCCTAAATTCTTAATACATAAGTCATTTAATATTTTTACCATTATCATATTTATCACCTGAAATTATATGGAAGTCCATTTTTCTTCTTTTTTGTGTGTTAGGAAAATCACCTAGGTCTATGTTTTAAATCATAATTCATGATTTCTCGTGATGAATAAATATAATATTTTTCACTATAACTCCATTTTCATTCAGTTTCTCTCTTAGATAAACACCACATTTTACTGCATATACCTTATTAATTTTATTTTTACTCGATCCATTCATTTAATAAAATAAATAATGTTAGCGTGATAATATAAAAGAAAGTATAATAAACTATATTATCTGGGAGATAAATACTAATATATACTTCACCATGAAATCCTCTATTCAACTATTTAAATTTATACAAAATGATTTTAATTTTCTGTAGAATACTAAAATTTATGGTTATAAAGGACTTTTATCTTAATATAAAATAATAACTTAACATTTAAAAATACATAAAAGTTTTTCCCGATATTAACTATAAGTACCAGAATATGAAAATTAAATTTTCTAGTGACTTTAAACTACATTTAACATTCTTACATTCCCATATATATTTTAGGTTTATATTTTTCGATTACCAAGTCATAAATATTAAAAAAACTAATATATAAAAAAGTGGACACATATAATGAGTATCCATTTTTCCCACAATATAAAACTTTTAAAATAAACCATGATTAATTTCCCTAAAAACTATTCAAAACATTCAAATTGGATACTTCTTTGTTCTTACCCATCCTTAAACCCTATGAAGAAACAATTTAAAATATGAGATGAACAGAAAAAGGTCAGTATGGGACATAAAAAGAATAAAAATTTTAATCTTGTGAAAACAGTAAAACCCATTTAATGTTTACATTTATCATCAAAATTAATTGAACATACGAAATAAAACATTTACAAATGAAAACCAAAAATAATTTTTTCTAAAATAATACATATAAAATCCATAGTAAGAAAATAATAACTCTCTTTTAGAAAACATAGAGAATCACATTCATAACCTATTTTGAACACATATCAGAAATAACTGGATCCAAGTTAAATCCATCAAAGAAACCCTCTAGTAACTCCATACTTATTTCCTCGAAATAAAGAAAATATTAACCATTTCATTGGAGAACTATCTGCTCATAACAATTGTAAAAGCTATATCAGGTTGACACAGTGCTATCTGGGTGTACCAATCATATAAGCAATATCACGGTCACCCATGAACTACAATTGGTCTCAAACCTTCATATAAGTTGTATCATGATCACCCATTTCCGAAATATAATTATCACGTACCATTTCAAGAATAAAATATTTTCTTCTTGAATTTTTTCATTATAAAACTCTTGAAAAACAATTTTAAACTCCTATGCTAATAACATTAATATATCAAATTACCCTTTTTTTAGAAACCCATTTCCAAAAAATATATATAAATATGGTTTTTATTTGAATAAAACATAAAATATTTTAATGGAATATAAAAATAAAAAAAATGGTTAGGGGTGTGAGAAAATTAATTATCATTAGATATGTTATAATAGAAATTTCCTTTGGTCTCTTTTTCAAAACATTCCACATAAAACAGTTAAATAGATTATTTTTAGTTTTTTTTGAAATAAAGTAAAAAGTGAAATAAAGTCCCCTTTATAAATTTTTTAAGTCTATATACAAAATACCTGAAAAATGATTTTATAAATATGTACATGGAAGAAAAGGAGTGTAACGCACCAACCCCGGTTACCCAGAGTCGGTGCATTTTTACATAACAATGGCATGATCACAAAATTTCATGTCTTGAAAGACCGATTAGTATAGTAGTCTTGGAAACACTGGATATATTCATAGGCCTTACATTACATCATAAAGTAATAAAAACTAAAACAACATCTTGTCTTTATATCCCCTCATACATCGCTGCAGGTCATTCATAAATTACTTCATCACGTCCTGGGAAAAATAAAACATTGAAAGGGGTGAGCTCAGATGCTCTGTAAGGATAAAAATATAGTGGAAACTTTCACAATTAATCATAAACATTTAAGGAAATTCATAACTAAAACAAAACCTTTTTTAAACTTTAACTTCAGCATCATATGGAAAAAATAAAATGAAATAATTCAATTTACTTATTCACATGTGTATTCTACTAACTGAATAATCACATGCAATATCAATAACCACTTCAATAATGATGGTATGCATAATGCTAGATTATCATAACCACATAGCCAAGTCCTCGTGCCAAGACTACAAATAATATTTTGTCAAGGCCTTGTTCCAAGACACTATTTTGTCTCATGAGACCTACTGATGCATCGAGGAGCTGTAGCGGGCTCCACCCGTCACTTATTAAGTCCAATGTATTCCTCATAAGAACAGGTTTAAACATAACATAAAAATTTTATTAAAACTAGCATACAAAATGTAAATACTTTCTCCAAAAACCGTGAATTTTATAAAAATAATACATCCACATTCAAACATATCACAAAACTGTCAATAAAATATGGAAGTTTTGTATCATAATAAATAAAATTCAAATAAACATAAAATACATCAAAGGATGTTGACAGAGATTAAATCAAAACTATTTGAGAGAAATATCTCTTTTTTTGAAATCATTTAAAAGTCACACAATTATAAAATAAAACTTTTACTTTTAAAATATTCTTATAAGCTTATAATGGAAGCTTGAAATATTTTATAACGGTAGAAAATAGCCGCACATGCCGTATAAGTTAAACAAGACATTATTACCCTAATTCTATCAAAAAGGATAAAAAGAAACTTGTTTGGAAAATGCCGGAAATATTCATTTATAAATATATTATAAAAAGTCAAACAAGGGTATAAATGACTTTTACCCATCTTCTGTAAAATAGTAATAATTATTTGAAACACATTTTTAAGAACCATGGATGTGGATTATAAAGAGGTCCCAATAGATAATTACGTATAAACGTCCTCGGATAATGGGGAGATTGTGAAATAAACCCTTACCTTGTACTTTTCCATGGTTGGGTGTAGGATAACATCTTATATAATGGTGAAATAATATTTATTAAATTATTCAAGATTCATATACATTAATATTATATCATATATGATCTTTTAACATTGCTTTGTTAATAGTATTATCGTCGTTTCGGGAGTTAACATATATGTTTTGTTATATAAGACATCTTTGTTATGGCTATGTTGTATCTTATTCATATCTATAATGATATCATGTCCTTAAAAATTATTTTTAATCATCAAATGATAATTATTCTCGAATGGATACGATAGGGATGAATCTCATTGTGATCGTGGAGACGGTAGTCCGTACGTATGCACGAGCAACAATATCATTATTTTGATATTAAAATAATATATAATTGCATGGTATATCATATATACAGAATCATTATAATGTTATATTTATTATTTACATGAATTACACATCATTATTATACACATTCAAATAATAATGTTTTTAATAACAATTACACCACGACGTGGAGACGGTAAGCCGTACGTACGCACGTATGGTGACGTGTCATTCAAATGATGGATATAATACTGAATATGGTTGTACCATATTTATAAAAACATCACAGTATATATAAGATACTGGAGTTATTATTTGAGAACGGTAATAACAAATAAAGAAGAAGTGGAAGAAGAAAGGATCTTGAAATAGGGTGGTGAAAACATTACCTCCTCTTCGGCTTCATCCTTTTGATTTGATCAAAAGGGCTCCATAGGTGGGATTTCAAGTCAAAATATGGCTTCTATGTTGAAGTGAGGGAAGTTGAGAGAGTATATTTTTGGGGTTTGGCCGAGCCAAAAGGCTTTGAATATTCGAATTAGTGAAAAGGAGGAGTGCCCTTTTATAAGAGGGGTGAGAGACACCTTTGTAAAAGATAGAAATAATATTTTATAATAAATTAATATTCAAATTTTAATGGCTCCAAAGTTGATTATTCAAAGTATAAGGTGGGTATGAGTTGAAATACTTACAACCGACAGAATTTAGCCAGTTTTGGGTCATTATATTATCCATAACATTTAGTATTAAAACTTAGTTAATTAGTTTAACATTTACCATGTCACTTTGTATTTTTATATTATATAGTTAATAAAAATACTATATACATACAAGAGACCCACAAGTGGTCCATTAATGATAAAAATATCATAATATAAGTCTTCTGGCCGATCCTTAGATGTCTATGAATTGAATATCAATTAATAAATAATATTTGTTTTAAAAACACTTTTATGTCAATTTTGACACTATTGGATATTTTGTTTTTGATATATTCACAAGAACATTATTACTTCGAAACAAATCCATATAACCAGTACTAATATGTCATATTAACCTATAAAATTAGTGTAATTCATAAAAAAATTCAAATTACATTTATTTTGATTTTTATAATATCAATTATTTGATTCTTTCATTAATAAGGAAAATACTGCATCATTATAGTGTCATAAATAAAATTAATTATTAAATATCTAAAAATTATAAATAAAATACCATTATGTAAGAAATATTATTAATTTATAATGAATATTTATAGTCAAAAATACAACATATATAACTCTATGTAAAAAAATTGCTTAAAGATATATGCTTATGTCATTTTTTGATTTATTTTAACTTATGTAATATAAAGTGTCCTTATCACTTACAAGTGGATCCATGGGGTCCCAAAATCGACCCAAAGATTCCCTTGGTCAGACATGTATCAACCAATAAGGTTAGGACACATTTTAGGTTAATTTATTTTTATTATAATATTATATTTTTCCCTTATTTACTGAATTTACCCTTTAACCATTGTAAATAAATATATTTTCCGAAGTACTTATTCAAAATGTTTAAAAATGAAAGTTACCTATTTAGACAATTTGGAAATACTGATTCAAAATATGGAAAGCATTTTTCCAAATTCAAAACACAGAAGTGGCAGAAATTAATTTAATATTAATTCCCGCTGTCAAAATAAAAAGCATGTTTTTAAGAAATAATAACTGTCAAAAGATTGACACTTGTTTATGTCTGGTTTAATTGTGAAATTATGTACAATGACCAACATTGTATTAAATTGAAAATATATATTCTTAATATACTTTAAAACCACTCATATTCATAATTTATCAGTACTAATTATTTTGATTAAAAAAGTTGTTTTTAATTAATATTTAGTAACTTCCACTATTCATCAAAATATAAAATTTATCTGAAAAGTACCAAAATTTAACCCTAGGATAAATTCAATATTCCAAATCCAAAAAATGAAGTCCATTTTGAGAGATAAAATTTATAAAATTTCAAAAAGTGGGTATTACTATTCATAAGGGCTAGTTTGATTGGTTGTGGTGTGTGTTATAACTCGAAAATGCGTACAACACATGACACTATATTATTAAAAGAGAAGCATGTCGTGAAAGCTTGGGGTGTTACATTCTCCCTTACGTCAAATAATTTCGTCCTCAAAATTTCTAGAATACTACCACATGAAAAGACTCGGGTGTTTCTTCATCATAAGTTCCTCAGATTCCCACGTTACCTGGGACTCAATTTACCCATCTTACAGAAACGTAAATCTCCCTTCCATAGATATACCTTCATGAAAACCTGATCTCAAACCTAAAATTCAAAATCCTTCCTTTGATTATCAACAAAGCTCTTCTACCTACTTTTAGCTACTTTGTTTTAGTTTTGGATTACCTTTAACTTTTCCATTGTTTCCTCCACCAGTTCTGGTACTAAAAGTTTTATTTCACCAACGTCATCCCAATAGGTTGGTGTGTGACATCTCTTTCTGTATAATGCTTCATATGGTGCCATCCGAATACATGAATAGAAGCTATTATTATAGTAAAATTCCAGCAGAGGTAAATATTGATCCCACATACCCTGAAAGTCATGTGATCAAGATCTCAACATGTCTACTAAGGTATGAATAGTCCATTTCGATTTTCCATCTATTTGGGGGTGGTAGGAAGTGCTCAAACGAAGATCATTATCCAGGGCATTCAAAAGAAATTTCCAGAGTCTTGAAGTAAAACACATGGATCACAGAATGAAACAATCGCTAGGGGTTCTCCATGAAGTCTCACAATTTCATTAATATATACTCTTCCAAGATGTTTCAGTGGTAGATCTTCACTTATAGCAATAAAATGTGCTAACATGGTAAGACGATCAATAATAACCCATATTACATCGTTCATTCTAGGAGTCTTTGGTAGCCCCAAGACAAAGTCCATCGTAATATTATCCAATTTTTACTCTACTATGGGAAGAGGTTGCAATACTCTTCCAGGCTGCTGCCTTCCAACTTTCACTTGTTGACAAACCATACATCTTGACACAAAATCCGAAATCGTCCTCTTCATGTTGTCCCACCAAATAATTTCCTTCAAATCACTATACATTTTGGTGCTCCTAGGGTGTATAGAGAAATTCTAACTATGAGCATCATCAAACAATTCCATTCTCAGATCAGGTATATTAAGAACACAAAGTATCTTCCAAAATTTCAAAATTTCATCTACATACACAAATTCTCTCAATATTCCATCATTCACAACATTAATCGTCTTTTGAAACTCTTCATCACTGGTCTGAGAACTCATTATCCTTTCTAGTAAAGATTTTTTGGAAACCATTTGAAAAAGTATCGATGTTTCACCTTCTAGGGTAATTCCCATATCCTTCTTCACTAGATCAATGGAAATAGGAACCCTTTCAATTCTCATCATGTTCAAAATTCAATGATCTTTTCTTATCAAAGCATCTGCCACCATGTTTGCCTTCCCCGGGTGGTATTGTATCGTGAAATCATAATCCTTGAGTAATTCAAGCCATCTCCATTGCCTCATGTGGAGTTCTTTTTGTGAGAAAATATACATCAAACTCTTGTGATCTATATAAATCTCAAATTTTCACCAAAGAGGTAGTGTCTCCATATATTCAATGCAAAGATCATAGCTGATAACTCGATATTATGAGTAGGATAGTTTTTCTAATGAATTTTCAACTGTTGTGATGCATAGGCAATAAACATATCATTATACATAAGGGCACAACCAAGTCCTTTCGTCGATGAATCACTATAAATAACGAACCCATAATTCCCCAATGGTGGAGTAAATATTGGAGCGTTGACAAATATTCTCTTTAGTTCTTCAAAACATTATTCCCACTCTTTTGTCCAAACATATTTAACCCCTTTATGGATGAGCTTTGTTAATGGGTTAGCCAACCAAGAAATATTCTCGACGCAACGTCGATAATAACCTTCTAAAACAATAAAACTGTGTACCTCAGTTATACTCAATGGTGATGGATATTATTGGATTGCCTTGGTCATAGAAGGATTAACCGAGATTCCATCTTTGGAGACAATATGCCCAAGAAAATAAATCTCTTGAATCTAGATTTCACACTTGCTAAACATCCCATATAACTCATATCTTATAAGAGTCTTCAACATAATGTATAAGTGATTTTCATGGTCTTCGTAGCTTTTGGAATATTCTAAGATATCATCAATAAATACCACTACAAAATCATCGAGGTATTCCTTGAAAACTGTGTTCATTAAATCTATGAATACAGAGGGTGCATTAGTCAATCCAAAAGGCATTACTATAAACTCGTAATGCACGTACCTTGTTCGAAATGATGTTTTCAGAATTTCTTGCTTCTTCACACATAACTGATGGTATCCAGATCGACGATTAATCTTTGAAAAGTATTGATCTCCATGTATTTGGTCAAATAAATCATCAATGTGAGGTAGGGTATACTTGTTCTTTATTGTTATAGCATTGATTTTCTTGTAGTCGACACATAACCTCATAGATCCATATTTCTTCTTAACAAAAATGACAGGGGTTCCCCATGGAGAAACACTAGGTTGAATAAATCACTTATTACTCAATTTCTCTAGCTGATTCTTTAGTTCTATTAATTCCACAGTGGCCACTCGATAAGGGGTCTTCGATATAGGCCTTGATCTAGGAATTAAATCAATGGAAAACTCAACTTCTCGTTCTGGATGATGTCCAGGTAAATATTCTGGAAACACATCGACATGTTCTTTCACAAAAGGTACATCCTCTATTTGAACATTCCTTTCCTCGCCCACTGTTATTTCATTCTATTCCTCCCCAATAATTGAATTTAGTTGAGGTACTAGGAGAGGATCTAGGAAAGAATTAGGTGGTGATGATTCCTCTATAATGATAAGATTTTACTTATCATCATCATCATAAAAAATAGTAAACCTCTTCTTCTTACAATTAATTTTTTCATCATGGTCCGATAGCCAATCCATACCGAGGATTATATCAAACTCAACCATAGGTATGAAAATGAGATCAGCAAATAAAGAACATTTATGTGCTCTAATGGGGACTGATTCACAAAACATTATTGCAATGATTCTTCCCTTATGAGTTATAACTGATAACTACCTTGTTAAATCAAATTGGAAATATCTAATTTTCATAGAATATTGGGAAGATAACAAACAATACGATGATCCATAATCAAATAAAGCATTTTCTAAACATGAGGAAACCATTAAATTACCTTCCACCATGTCCTTCAGAACTTCTGCCTCAGCAGTAGTGATAACATAAGCTTGGCATTGATCCCTTGGCCTTTTCTGAGGTAAGATCCTCTGAAACGTAGGAAATTAATTTGCATAATGTCCCATCTCTCAACAATTTTGGCATTGAATTTCGGTAGAATCCTTCTTCCCCTTACAATAATGATCTTGGTGGCCTTTTTCACCACACGTGTAACAGACTCCCATTCCCTTCAAGAAAGTACTGGGGTGTTTCTTCCCACATTTACTACAAGATATATATTCAATTTTTTCCTTCTTCCCCTTATTTCCATTCCTAGAGTGATCATCACATCTCTTCTTCTCTCGATTTTCATTAAATTCATAAGACATGGAGAATTATTTTTCGATCTTGATAGCACATGAGACAATATCTTCATATGAGGAGAAGGATTGTGACACTAATGATTGACAAAGAAATGGTTTTAACCCATCAAATAAATGATCAATCTTACTTCTTGGGTTACGTATATAATCTCAACATACCTTGCTAACCAAGTAAAGTTAGCCTCATAATTTACAACATTATAATCCTCTTTTTATCTCAGACTCAGAAATTGAATTTCCATATCATCTTGATGGTCACGAGGAAAGTATTTTTCTAAAAACATATTTTTGAACTCCCTCCATTCCATATTTGATACTTCATCATCTTCCTTCATGTTTTGAATCAATGACCACCATTGATCAGCATCTCCGGTGAGGTGGTAAACTACCATGATAACTTTTTCCCTTTCACTAATCCCCAAAGCCTAAAATATTTTCTCTAGGGAACTTATCCATTTCTCAACTACCAATGGATTTGTACTCCAATTGAATGTTGGTGTTTTTTTCCTCATGAAGCGATCTAACAATGATCCTCCACGTTGTGGATCAGGGTGATCCATACGGGTAAGGTTATTATTCACAACCTGAGTGAGTTGTCCCAATATGGTGATTAGTTGATCAGACTAGTTGCATCTCCATCTCAACTATAATTATCTTAAGTAGGAGGGCAATCCCTACATGGAGTCCATGCGTTGATACAGTTTCCATTTCATCAATTAGGCACCATTTCTAAACAATGTCATAAACTAGATCAGTTTATGAATTAAATTTCATAATTCTATACTTGTAAATCACTTAACATAAATTGTACTATTTATGGATATAATCCATATTCATAAACAAATTTCTTTGAGGAAGAACATACTCATAAACCCTACATAATGATTTGTACTGAAATTTAGAATTATCCTAACCATATCCCCTGTGAGTGTTGTAACCAAGAGAGAAGCAAGGCCCATTTTCGTGCACCTGTTCCCATTCAAGTCTAGCTCAAGGCCTGTTGTCATTATATTAACCTTATCATTTAGTTTTAAATCTTAGTTAATTAGTTTGACATTTACCATGTCACTTTGTATTCTTATATTATGTAGTTAATAAACATACTACCTATATCCAATAGACCCCCCAAGTGGTCCATTAATGATACACCTATCATGATATAAGTATTTTTGGCGGAACCATATATTTTTATAAATAGAATATCAATTAATAATATAATATTTTTTTTAAAAACTCTTTTATGTCAATTTTGACACTATTGGGTATTTTGTTTGTGATAAATTCAAAAAAAAATTATTACTTCGAACCAAATTCATATAACCAGTACTAAAATGTCATACTAACCTATTAAATTATTGTAATTCATAAAAAAAATTCAAATTACATTTAATTTGATATTTATAATATCAATTATTTGATTGTTTCCTTAGTAAAGAAAATACTGCATCATTATTGTGTCATAAATAAATTTAATTATTAAATGTCTAAAAATTATAAATAAAATACCATTATGTAGGAAATATTTTTAAATTTTTAATGAATATTTATAAACGAAAATACAACATATATATACCTATGTAAAATTGTTTTTCTAAAAGATATATGCTTATTTTATTTTTGTAATTATTTTAACTTAATTAATATAAAATGTCTTTATCACTTACATGTAGATCCATGGGGTCCCAAAATCGACCCAATGATGCCTATGGTAGGAAATGTATCAACCAATAGGGTAAGGACACATTTTAGGGTATTTTTTTATTATTATAATATTATTTTTTACCCTTATTTACCTGATTTACCCTTTAACCATGGTAAATAAAATATTTACCGAAGTAATTATTCAAAATGTATGAAAATTAAAGTCACCTATTTAAATAGTTTGGACATCCTAATCCCAAATATGGAATCCATTTTTCCAAATTCAAAACATAGAAGTTGCAGAAATTAATTTAAAATTAATTCTCACTGTCAAAACAAAAAGCATGTTTTTAAGAAATAATAACTATCAAAAGATTGACACTTGTTTATATCCGGTTTAATTGTGAAATTATGTTCAATGACCAAAATTGTATTAAATGGTAAAAATATATTCTAAATATACTTTAAAACCACTAAAATTCATAATTTATCAGTACTAATTATTTTGATTAAAAAAGTTTTTTTTAATTAAAATTTAGTAATTTTCACTATTCATCAAAATATAAAAGTAATCTGAAAAGTACCAATATTTTACCTATGATAAATTCTATATTCCGAATCCAAAAAAGAATTCCATTTTTTGAGATAAAATTTATAAAATTTCAAAAAGTGGGTATTAATATTCATGACGGCTAGTTTGATTGGTTGTGGTGTGTGTGAGAACTCGAAGTTGCGTACAACACACGCTACGATATTATTCAATGAGAAGTGTACTGTAAATTCTTGGGGTGTAACAAGGAGTGGAAAAATATACCATTAAATGAATATTTTTTAGAATATATCCTTTTAAAACATTGGACAGATATAAATACTAATACCCATAAAATAATAACATTAAAAATACTGTAAACATCCTAATAATATATAAATTCATGATATAACATGTGTATGATCCCTCCCCTCACTAATTGGATTGGAAATATGTTTTTGGTGATACCACTATTAGGTGACATCCCAAATACACCAAAGGCTAGAAATGAATGCTAAGGGATTCATCAATAGTTGGGGGCATGATTTTCCCTTTGAAAATAAAAGAACCAAAACAAAATAACCAAATCTAAAAAACCACTATATGATGCTTGATATATACATAATACAAATAAATGTAGTAATATTTAAAAATAATACTAACTATAACCCAAACCATATCAGATTACAATGTAGACTTCAAAACCCACAAAAATAAAGGAATCCATGAGACCAACTAAGCTACTCCCCACAAGCTCTAAGATCCAACTCCATGATCTACGCCAAAGGTATCATAATGAATCACTAAAGAAAAAAGATACCTTTGTTTTACTTATGTATCAATATATCACATATGAAAACACATCCAATTTTCTGAGAAGGGGGTGAATGTAAAACTCAGTCGATTTTACCCAAATGACTTCCCTACTCACGCCACTAACATGCCAGCATGATTGTAGAAAAATTGTATAAAAAAATTTACAATGGTTTTTATCAAAATCAAAGGAATTTAAAAAGAAAATAGTTCTCCCAATAAAGAAACAAAACCAGTCAATCAAAAAATTTCTCAAATCCATTTGTTAAAACCCATTCCATGACACAAAACGGCACATGAAAACACACATAAACTTGGTGTTACCTTTGATGGTGGAACTTCATGTTCACACTCTGTCCCTTGATGTTGGTACTTTATGACCATTATCCATCCCATTCAATTCACACACAACCATTAATACCAAATACCATGCAAAACAAAATATTCCAAACCATTTCAGGTAAAAAATATTTTTGTTGAAAACACTTTTCAAATAAATTATACACACATAAAAACAAATAAATATTTTAAAATAAAAAAAATAACTTCGCACATTAAAAAATTTCCAAAATTTCACAATACATCACCAAATAGGGTATCCATCAGAATTTACACAAAAAACTAATAATTAAAATTATTAAATTCAATCCAATTGAAATTAAGCATTAATATTTTAACTAAGAGGATTCAAGATTGAATCCTACTACCTTAAAGCTTAGGAGAAAATGAATAACGATCATACAACTTCAAAAACTAGGATTCGTTATTCAAGATTAAACCTTAGTTATTTTTCTATTCAAACAAAACAACCATATCTTATCATGATTGGAGTCTAAAAACATGTATATATCTCCAAAATATTAAATGATCCAAGAGAGTGGAGAAGAAGAAAACTATTTAAATCCACCAATAACGATCACTTACGCATGAATCCAGCCAACAACGAACATATATTCTATAATGGATCACTCCTGGATTGAAGGGATGGGTCTCCAAAACCTTTGGGAGGAGAAAACATTTATTTTGGGTTAAATTTTCTATAAAAGTGGTTAAGTTTATGATTCTAATTATATCAAAAAAATTCTAGATCTATTTTTTAAAATTACATGGTTTAATAACACGTTTAGGAAAACCATGTGCAAATCATGCACTAGATAATGCCTCCCAACACCCCTCATATGGTTCTATAATAGGATTAGAAAAACATGAACCAACCATGATCATATTATATACTCTAATTTTTATGGTTTCTTATATGTAGCCAAACTATTTTTCCAAACTATAAACCAACCATTCATCTATCGATTCCACACTTTTTCCCCTTACATAGTTTCTTAGAGGTGTTTCATGGTATTTACTAACCATGATCAAAATGTGAACCTATTTAAAGGTCCCAAATACCTTCCAAAAAATCGTCCAAACCATCCCATTCTTGACCCAAATTCTTTATATACTTATAATACATAAATACATGGGTTAATTACCTAAGAAGGGGTGATGCATTCTACCCAACATAGTTTTTTCAAAATTTGGAATGTTGAAAACCACAATTGGCCTAAAAGGTATTGGGCCATTTCTCAACCATTTCATTCCCATATGCCCATATTTTTTCTTGGTTCTAACTATGTTGTCACAAAACACACACGGGACCGATGTTTTTCCCATGCAAAACTTTCTCTTACCTATCCACAATCCACACTAAAACATAAACTAAATAAGAATCTAGATCGATGTTAATGGGATCCTATAAAATCACATGGTCAGAATTAGGCTGATTCCTCTTAACCATATATATATGAAAGACATTATTAATTGAACTATACCTTGGTGGAAAAGACAACAGATATGAAACCTCACCAACCCATTCAAGTTTATCAAAATGCCTTATTTATGGAGGAGATAACTTGAACTACATCCCAAAATAATTATTCACAAGCCTTAGATAGATTTTCAAGAACACATTATCACTCACCTCAAACAACATTGGCCATAGGTAATGATCTGTATTCGATTTTTGATGACTCAGATTAGTCTCCATCCATTTCCTGATCAACTGAATTTTCCCTATTTTATGTTTCACAATCCTTTTTCCAACTAGTAAAGTCTCACTTTCTTCCACTTAATATTATAGATAATGACAAGGGCACATGTAAAATAGTTCAAAAGGTTCCATATATATCAAGTCCTGATAACTATTATTATATGAGATCTCCACTAATGGTATGTGCTCCTCCCATGTGCCACCAAAATGCATTACAAAAGCCTGAAACATGCCTTATGATATTTATATTATCCTTTAATATTATCCATATGATTGAGGATGGTACACTATTCTAATAGTAAAATGAGTCCGAAGGTATTCCTGTATGTATATCAAAAAATGAGAAGAAAACTTTATATCTCATCCCAATAATATCAAAATTATTACTAGATGCCTCTTTACTGCTTCTCAGATTTATATTTTATTAAATTCCTTCATCATATAAGACTATTGAATTGGAATGATATGTGATGACATTGTGAGATGATCCACTATCACCCATATGGTATTGTGTTTCTGAACCATCTCTGGGAGAGTAATCTCAAAATCCATGAAATCTTCTCCAATTTTCAAATAAGAATAGCTAAATATTTCAACATACCCATTGGACACTACTTCCTTACCTGAACGTACTGAAATGTGAGGCCACTCATAGTGAAATCAACCATGTTTATTTTTATGAAGACCCCCAAAAAATTTATTTCAATTCCTTATACATATTTTCTATTCCATGATGACACAACCATATTGAATGGTTGTAATAATGAAGAAGTTCTTCCTTAAAATCTATAGGTATGACCATCCAATCATGAAGACATAACACTAATCCCTTGATAAGATTATATCCCTCAATGGTCTCCCCACAATTGAGTTTTTACCTCAAAGGAACACATTTATAATTGGATGTTTGTGCCTCTTTAACCCTATCAACCAAATCAGGAACCAAATAAAATGGAAAGAAAATTGAAACGCTCACTACTAGAATTTTACACTTTACCAACGGTTCAAAACCATTGGTAAAGTCCTAGAAACTATTGGTATATAGTATACCAATGGTTCCCTCGACCATGGCCAAGAAAGCCGTGAAAATAGGAATATACCAATGGTTCTGTGAAAATCATTGGTATAGTTGTCAAAATAGAAGATATACCAACGGTTTTCTACAAACCGTTGTTATATGTGTGTTAAATATGAAATATACCAACGGATTGTGAAACCTTTGGTATATGTGTGTTACACTTATACTATTGGTTTTAAACTATTGGTATAGAGGGGATATGCAAGCTATTAGGATATACCAATGGTTTTGTTATAACTGTTGGAATAAACCTATACCAACGGTTATAACAAAACCATTGGTATAGTAATATTACAGAATCTATACCAATGGTTTTGAAAACCAATGGTATAGATTTTCTCAACAACACAGTAGCAGGCCCCTCTCCCCTCTCCATACCTACAACAACACAGATCCACAACAACATAGCAACACACCTCCCCCTCTCTAGACCTGTAACAACACCAATACAAAATACCCATCCAAAGTATTCAAAATTTAGAATTCAGTCCAAAATTTAGAAATTTATAAATTTAGAAATTCAAATGCCATAACAACCATAATATAAAAATCCTACATGTTATAGGAAATTCAATAAACACATAAGAGTATTCCAAATTTATAACTCATTCCTCACTCAAACCACAACACCAACACACATAAGAGTATTCAAAATTTAGAATTCATTGCCCACTAAAATCACAAAACCAATACACACAAGAGAAAAAAAATAAATGTTATAGGAAACACATCAGATGTTTAGTCATGGTCTTGGTTTGAGTATCATAAAACCAACAGAAAAACTTGGGTAGAGTAGACAAGGATCATGATACCCATAAGATAGACAATGGTAGTTGTCATGTGATTAGAACTAGGATGAGTTATAGGAAGCACATGGGATATTTATATTCCTCTAATTATTATGTATCCATTTATAAATGGTTCTTGATGTGTTCGTGGGAAACATTGGCCAATCCCGACATATGATATGGGTTACAGTAATATCCTACATGTTTGTTATAGACTTTTCAATTTGAATAAGGGGTTATGTGGATAATTGTAATTTTCTCTCCTAGGTGTGATGTGAGATGAATCCCCATCTTGGGTAGTGGGTATGAATATTCAATTAAGTATTTTGTATTGGGTTCCCATAGGGTGTTTGGTTTGGTCCAAAACCCACTGTTTGAGGGTGGGATTGAGGAGATCCATGGGGATATGGTGTCACTCTATGTATTCCCCACCATTGGGGTATTTTTATGAGACTTCGAAACATTTTTTTCAAGAATCTATTTGTAGCCATGTTGGCCAATTTTTTATATGGTATTCATGACTGTTCATAGGTTTCGTATAAAATAACTATATGATATTTATTTGTTGTATGTTATTATATAGAATGAACGAACCATGAATGATAATTAGAACATGAGTGTTGGTGAATGTTCATGATGGGATGTCGAGACGCATTCCTAATATAATTCATGTTTTTATATATATGTTATGACCCAATGTGTTTCAATCTATGCCTTGTGAAAATTTTATTCTCTATAATGTATAACCAATAGACCATATTTTATTTTTTATCCCTTAATTTCAATAATCTATGTGTAGCCTTGTGAAGATTTTCCATATGATAGCTATTGTTTTCACATAAAATGTTGTCCATTTCAAACAAAAGTGAGACACTTTGAGTGATACTAGTCACACCGTGCCTCAGACTGAGGTGGGGGCTATCTGGGGGGTGGGGGCTGTCCGAGTGGTGCATGGGGATGTCGAGGGAGTAGGAGGGTTGTTCGGGTGGTGCGGGTGGCAGTCCGGAGGGGGGGGGGGGTGGTGGGGGCATGTACAGCGTGAGTGGGGGCTGTCCGGGGGGTGGGGGCATACGGGGTAAGGTGGATGTCCAGGGGGTTGGTGCGGTGGTTAGAATGTGGGGTGTCATCCGAGGTGAGGTGGGTGCTGTTCGGTGGGCAGGGGGTTGTTCGAGGACTGCGGGGGGCTATCCGGGGGTGAGGGGTGTCCGGGGGGTGTCTGGAGTGTTTTTTCAGCCACCACAGTCACACGACACCTCCGATTGATGAGTCATCTGAACAAAAATTTCACAATTAACCCACTCTATGTTGTCGTCCGATTTCATGTTATTCTGAGGTCATTTGTACAATTTTGACCACCACATGCATGATTTTCAAGCATGCCAAACACCTAAAAACACATATTCTACTATGTCGTGCAAACCATGCATCCGAATGATGTTTTTACATTTCATACACATCACGAATAATAATTACGATGTGTTCATGTGATTTCAAGTCATTTCGATATCATTCAATATGTATTTGACTATAAAACACATGTTTTGGTTATTTTCGACATGCGGAATGTGTTTTCGTCCACCGCGGTCACACGACACCTCTGGTTTCTGTGATGTCTTCTCAACCATTTCACAATTTACCCACCCTTTGTTGACTTCCGATTCATGGATTTATAAGGTCATTCAGCTAATTTTGGACACCCCACGCATGCTTTTCAAGCGCACCAAACACCTAAAAAACACATATTCAGCCGTGTTCTACAAAACACACGTCCAAATGATGTGTTGTCTCTAGATACACCTCAAAAATAATAATTAAGGTGTTTTCCTGTGATTTAAAGTCATTCTGATGTCGTTGGGTATACATTTGACCGTTAAACGCATGTTTTGGCCATTTACGACACGTGATGTGCATTTTAGGCCACCACGGTCACATGACACCTTCGATTGATGTGTCATATGACCGAAATTTTTAAAAATCACCCACCCTTTATTTTCAGCTTATTTCATGGCATTCCGAGGTCGTTCGACCAGTTTTGATCACCACGCCACACACGCTATTCAAGCACGCCAAACACCTAAAAAACACATATTCAATCGTGCCGTGCAAACCGCGCATCGAAATGATGTGTCGTCTCCTCATACACCTCACGAATAAAAATTTGGGTGTTTTTTGTCATTTCAAGTCATCACGATGTTTTTCGGTATGCATTTGACCGTTAAACGCATGTTTTGGCCATTTACGACATACAGAGTGCATTTTAAGCCATCACGGCCACACGACACCTCTGATTGACGTGTCGTATGGCCGACCACTCAACAGCTCACCCACCCTTTGTTTTCGTCTGATTTTATGGAATTCTAAGGTCATTTGGATGGTTTTGACCACCCCACGCATGCTTTTCAAGCGCGCTAAACACCTAAAACACATATTAAGTCATGTAGTGAAAACCACGCTTCTGAATGACGTGTTGTCTTTTCGTACACCTCAAGAATAATAATTAGGGTGGTTTCATGTGATTTCATGTAATTCCAATGTCATTGCATATGTATTTCACTGTAAAACACATGTTTTGTCCATTTACAACACGCTGAATACATTTTCAACCACTATTGTCACACGAAACCTCTAATTAACATGTCGTATTGCCTTTTATATCACAATTCACCCTCCCTTTATTGTCAACTGATTTCATGGCATTTCAAGGTCGTTCGGCTGGTTTTGACCACCCCACGCCCACTTTTCAAGCGCGCCAAAACCTAAAAAAACACATATTCAGTCATGCCACATGAACTACACAACTGAATGACATGATGTCTCCTCTTACACCTAAATAATAATAATTAGGGTCTTTTCATGTGATTTAAAGTCATCCTGATGTCGTTCGGCATGCATTTGACTGTAAAACACATGTTTTGGCCATTTAAGACACACAGAGTAAATTTTCAGCCACTGCGGTCACACGACACCTCCGATTGATGTGCCGTCTGGCTTTCCATTTCACAATTCACCCACCCTTTTTTGTCGTTCGGTTTCATGGAATTCTGAGGTCTTTAGGCTGGTTTTTACCACCCCACACACGTTTTTCATGCGCACCAAACACCTAAAAACACATATTCAGTTTTTTCATGAAAAATGTGTGTCCGAATGACGTGTTGTCTCATCATGCACCTCACAAATAATATTTATTGTGTTTTAGTTTTATTTCAAGTCATTCTGATGTCATTCGGTATGCATTTGATCGTTAAACGCATGTTTTGGCCATTTACGACATGTGGAGTGCGTTTTCGGTCACCACGGTCACACGACACTTTGATTGATATGTCGTATGGCCTACCATTTCACAATACACCCACCATTTATTTTCTTCTAATTTTAGGGCATTCTAAGGTCGTTCGGTTGGTTTTGACCACCCCACACATGATTTTCAATCGCACCCCACACCTAAAATACACATATTCAGTCGTACCGTGAATACTACACGTCTGAATGATGTGCCTTCTCCTCTTACACTTCAAAAATAAAAATTACGGTGTTTTTGTGTGATTTAAATTCATTTTGATGTTGTTCGATATGCATTTGACCGTTAAAGGCATGTTTTGGCCATTTACGACACATAGAGTGTGTTGTCGGCCATCACAGTCACACGACACCTCTGATTGATGTGTCGTCTAGCCGACCATTTCACAGTTCACTAACCCTTTGTTTTCATCCGATTTCATGGCATTCCTAGGTCGTTCGGCTGGTTTTGACCACCCCACCCACGTTTTTCAAGCGCAACAGACTCCTAAAAAACATATATTCAGTTGTGTCGTGCAACCCGCCTATCCGAATGATGTGTTGACATTTTTACACATAAGTAATAATAATTATGGTGTTTTCGTTTGATTTCAAGTCATTTTGATGTCATTGGGTATGTATTTGTCCGTAAGACACATGTTTTGGCCATTTACGACATGCAGAGTGCGTTTTTTGCCACCGCGGTCACACAACACCTCCAATTGACGTTTTGTATGGACAACCATTTAAATATTCACCCACTCTTTGTTTTCAACTAATTTCATGGAATTTCGAGGGCATTCGGCTAGTTTTGACCACCCCACGCATGCTTTTCAAGCGCATCAAACACCTAAAAAACACTTCTTCAGTAATGTTGCACAAACTACTCGTCTAAATGACACTTTGTCTCCTCAATCACCTCATGAAAACAAATTAGGGCGTTTTACAGATATTTCAAGTCATTTTGATGTCATTCGGTATGCATTTGAACGTTAAACGCATGTTTTGGCCATTTACGACATGCGAAGTGCGTTTTCGGCCATCGTGGTCACATGACACCTCCGATTAATGTGAAGTCTAGTCGACCATTTCAAAATTCACACACACTTTGTTGTCATCTAATATCATGTCATTCTGAGGTTGTTCGGCTGGTTTTACGTCCCCCCGCACGCTTTTCAAGCACGCCAAACACCTAAAAAACACATATTCAGTTGTGCCGTGCAAACCGTGCATCCAAATGATGTGTCGTCTTTTCTTAAACCACAAGAATAATAATTAGGGTGTTTTCATGTGATTTCTGGTCATTCTGATGTCGTTGGGTATGTATTCGACCATAAAACACATGTTTTGGCCATTTACAACATGTAGAGTGTGTTGTCAGCCACCGCGGTCACATGACACCTCCGATTGACATGTAGTCTGGGTGACCATTTCACAATTCACCCACCCTTTGTTGTCGTCTTATTTTATGGAATTATGAGGTCATTCGGCCAGATTTGACCAGCCCATGCATGCTTTTCAATCCCGCCAAACACCTAAAAAACACATATTCAATCATGCCACACAAACCGTGTGTCCAAGTGATGTGCCATTTCCTCTTACACCTCAATAATAAAAATTATGGTGTTTTTGTGCGATTTCAAGTCATCTGAATTTCATTCGGTATGCATTTGACCGTTAAACGCATGTTTTGGCCATTTACAACATGTAGAGTGCTTTTTCGGCCATCACGGTCACACGAAACCTCTGATTGACAAGATGTATAACCAAAAATTTCATAATCCACCCACCCTTTGTTTTCGTCCGATTTCATTGATTTATGTGGTCGTTCGAATGGTTTCAACCACCCCACGCATGCATTTAAAGCGCGCCAAACACCTAAAAACCCATATTCAGTCATGCCGTGAAAACCGTGCATCCGAATGATGTTTAATTTTTTAATACACCTCAAAAATATTAATTAGGGTGTTTTCGTAAAATTTCATTTCATTCCGATGTCGTTGGGAATGTATTTGACCATAAAACACATGTTTTGGTCATTTACAACATGCATAGTGAATTCTCGGCAACCGCGGTCACACGACACCTCTGATTGATCTTCCGTCTGGCTGACCATTTTACAATTCACCCACCCTTTGTTTTCGTCCAATTTAATGGCATTCTGAGGTTGTTCGGCCAGTTTTGACCACCCCATGCATGCTTTTCAAGCACACCAAACACCAAAAAAAATACATATTCAGCTGTGTTGTGCAAAACGTGCGTTCTAATGACATGTTGTCTCCACATACAACTCAAGAATAGTAATTAGGGTGTTTTCATGTGATTTCATGTCATTCTGATGTTGTTCAATATGCATTATAGTGTTAAACCCATGTTTTGTCAATTTACGACAAGCGGAGTGCGTTTTCAGCCACCACGGTTACACGAAAACTTTGATTGATGTGACGTCTAGACGACCATTTCACAATTCACCCACCCTTTATTTTCGTCCGATTTAATGTAATTTTGTGGTCATTCGGCCGGTTTTGACCTCCCCACACATGCTTTTCAAGCACAACAAACACCTAAAAAACCCATATTCAGTCTTGCTTTGCAAACCGCGTGTCCGAATGACGTGACATCTCCTCATACAACTCATGAATAAGAAATTAGGGTGTTTTCATGTGATTTCAAATCATTTTGATGTCGTTCGGTATGTATTTGACCATTAAATACATGTTTTGGCCATTTACAACACGCGGAGTGCATTTTCAGCCACTACGGTCACACAACACCTTCGATTGACGTGAGGTCTACCTGACCATTTTCCAATTAACCCACTCTTTGTTGTCATCCGATTTCATGGATTTCCAAGGTCGTTCAACCAGTGTTGACCACCATATGCAAGCTTTTCAAGCACGCAAAACACCAAAAAAACACATATTCAGCTGTGTCATGAAAATTGTGCGTCTGAATGATATATCGTCTCCTCGTACACCTCATTAATGACCCATGGATCATTGGGATAATTTTTCAAAAGAATCTGAATACATTTGGTTGGTTTTTCTTATGCCAGTTATTTTTACTTAAAAGGGTTTCCATTTTAAACAAAAGAGAGACATTTAGAGTGATACTGGCCACACTGTGCCTTGGATTGAGGCAGGGTTATCTTGTAAAAATCTCAAATGGATATTGGATCATTTTCCTAAAGTATCAACACAATCCAAATACGTTTGGTATATTTTTCATATGTCAGCTGTTGCTTTCACTTAAAATGTTGTCTATTTCAAATCAAAGTGAGGCACTTTGAGTGATACTGGACACACCAAGTCTCAGATTGAGGTGGAGTTTACTCATACCCGTCAGAAATGACCAATGTATCATTTTCCTAAAGTATCAACACAATATGAATGCGATTGATCAGTTTTACATATGTTAGTTGTTGTTTTCACTTAAAATCCGGTCCATTTGAAATAAAAGTGAGACACTTTGAGTGGTACCGGCCAGACCACAACTCGGATTGATGCGGGGTTGACTCCTACACATCACAAATTTTCCATGGAACATTGTTCCAATGTATCTATAGAATCCAAATATGTTTGGTGTGTTTTCTGTATGTATCTTTTTGTTTTCACTTAAAATGATGTCCACTTCAAATAAAAGTGAGACACTTTGAGTGGTTCCGTTTACACTGTGCCTCGGATTGAGGCGGGGTTGAGTCTTACAGGTCACATATTACCCATGGATCGTTTTTCGAAAGTATCAACCCAATAAAAATATTTTTGGTTGGTTTTCCGTATGCTAGTTGTTTTTTACTTAAAAGGGTGTCCATTTTAAACAAATAAGAGACACATTGAGTGATTCTGGCACACTGTGCCTCATATTGAGGTGAGGTTGACTTGTAAATGTCACATATGACTCATGGATCATTTTCCTACATTATCAACATAATACGAAAGTGTTTGGTCAGTTTTTCATATTCCAGTTAGGCAAATCGTGCAACAACAATGATAATATCTCATACTAAAACTATAGACATTGTGCATGATGTGCATCCCCTAGTGCATGGTTAAGGAAAATCATGCACAATTATTCTAATATATATCCCTATATGGTTGGTTGATACCTTGTGGGATGGACTTAAATTTTTTTACTAATCGTGAGGCATAGTGTTTTTCTACACCGACTGGGGTTCTGATCTCTGAACAAGCCCCAGAAGGCCCATAAAACATTATAACATCATTAGGCTTCCATATTTGGTAAAAAAAGAGATATATTGAATTATAAAATATCCATACCATTGTGAAAAACTAGGTTAAAAAATAAAGAGTTATATAGAAATAAAAAATGTAATGGATCAATATGCCCTTGATCACAATCACCATCACCACTGTCATCATCAGCCTCATCCTCGCCTCCATATCTATCCTCGTTGTCGTCCTCGTCATCATCCCCATGCTCATCCTTGGCACCATCCTCATTCTCAGCCCCATGCTCTCCTATGGACCCATCCTCACCCTCGGAACCATCCTCACCCTCACCCTCATCCTTATCTGCATCCTCATCCTCTCCCTTAACAAGCTGCACTGTCCTCTAGTGGAAGTGATGAAGATAAAGCAATGATTAGTTTCATAAATTCATTCTCCCTCGTTTGAACTTGTTCTTCCAACCATGTGACCCATTTATTAGACTTTCATTCATGCTCCTTGAAATGTTCCAACTTGGTTGTACTAGAATGGATACCTAGAGAGGACTAATACCTCGTCGGAACAATATTCATACCAGGTCAGCAGTGTACTCGACCAGAGTGCTCCTCTCCCAAAACCTGATATAAATGATCGTGTGACCCTAAATTGTCAGGATCCAGGGCATCAACGACCTCTAAATAGTCCTGTTAAAAATATTAATAGATTATTAAATTTCAAAATAGCTATTAAACTTTGAAATAAACATATTAAAACATACATTCTTTTCTTGTGTCGCTTCATTAACCGCATTTCCATCTTTTTTCCTTCTACTCGAGTAAAAAAATTTCTCTCAAGGGAGATGTCCTTTAATATTAAATTTGTGCTTCTATAATGACATTGAAACAATATAAAGTGAAAGTATAATCATGTATTAAATATTCAATAAATCACATAATTTAAGTAGGAAACAATAAAAAGGGCGAGTCCAATAGAAAAGTTATAATCAAAAATATTCTACCAGCTACCTCTCATGATTGGACATAGTAGTGCACCCCAATGTGTGAGGGTATTACACTAAATCAATGTTTTTTTGTTTTTTATCAGAATAATATTAATAATGTTTAATAACGAATAAGATTATATTAATTCAAAATATGAAAAATATCATTTAAATACCTCAAATTGGATTAATAACATAAATTTGACAGTCTCCCAATGGGTAATAATTTGGCGATATTGCTCTATCAGGAAGTCATCAATGATAGGTATTGTCTCCAACTCCGTGATCAATCTATCAAACCAGTTAACATATAGATCATGCTTATATTCTCTCCAAAACTCTCCTAGCTCATTTAAATGTGCTAGTCGTGCACGTTCTCTATCAGGGAAGTTAAACCAAAACTGACACCCAATAGATGAATTCATGTAAATACAAAAAAATACTGCATTAAATCCAATAGATTTTTTACCCATATTTGTGCCCACACAATATTCTTGACTTCAAGTGGCAGATGTCTTCAAGAGAGAGGGCTGACCGGAATGATGTCAATGTATTTGGATAGTGTTGCCAAAAAACCCCGACATTCATGCCCAGATTTATCAATTATCTGTCCATCATCATTGTATTCAACCATCAATTGTGTCTTATAGTTCCATACCACACGCAAGTGAGTACGCCCCCTCCCCTACCTCCTATCAGTAGATGAATATGTTATTAAAGAAAAAAATATCAGTACAAGTTATAATAAAAATAAATTTTGGTATAAAAATTTGTTAGAGTTATATAAATATACCTATGGTAGTTGGATTAATGGGCATCACTGGATGTGCAGAAGTTGAAGTAATATCATGTACTGGTGGAGTGTCCCCCATTGTATGCTCTTCAGCCCCATTCTGTGTTGGAGCAGGAGTCGAAGAAAGTGGAATATAATAGCTCATAGATAATGATCTAGAAGAAAATGATGATGGCACAGACGTCTTGCCAACTGGTAGTCTAAACATCAGAGGCCTAAATATCCTGTGTGTCCCTAAGGACGTACAATGATCAAAATGGGGCATAGAAGATACATGTATGGTAGAGGAATAGTCCAATCGGTTATGACCAGTGTATCTTCTAACTCTCGCACCATGAGCCCTCATACCACCAGCCTCAGTACTGGGACCACCAGATGATCATCTAACTCTGACGCCACACCCCTCCTACCACCAGCCTCGGTACTTGGAGCAATACTAGGCTACTCGATGGATATCTCTTGTCTAGGGGGATAATGATGAAAAAAAAATTAACACAAATTTAAACAAATGATATTATAAGTTATTGAAATATATATTTGAAATAAAATACTCACAACAGGAATGAGTGGAGGAATGCCCATTTGTGTCATGCGGTAATTATTTTCTATCATCTTTTTCCACTGCATCTCTTCAATTGGTGTCATTTCATGCAATGAAAACAAATATGTAAGTAATTAGAAACAGATAACTAATATTGATGTTCAATCAAAAATATATTTATTTAAATGAAAATTGTTTACTTTATATAAAATCATAACAGACACATTACTATATATGAGAATAATATTAAGAAACACAACAAAATATAGTTTATATAAGAAAATAAGATACAGAATTTATAATGTATATATTCAAGGATTTCCTAGTAAGATACTGGGAGTGGATCAAGGAATACATAATTTTTAAGTGTCTTGTTGGGAGTACAAGATTTTTAAACTTTAACTTCTTCAGGGAGACCAGGTTGAGGAGTAGGATGAGGATCACATAAAAAGTAGTTATGGCCTCATTATGTTTCACCTTAATCGTGGATTAAAGGATCCTAGGTATGGGCCATAGATCAAAGGTTGGTAGGGTATATTCATTGAATTATGCCCCAATTGATTTTGGAGAGGGACCTTCAATAGTTATAGGTATGGATTTGATTAGAAACACCTATTAAAAGGATATCTAGGAATTGTGATGTCCAAAACCTGGATGCCACTCATTAGTGACCCGAACCCAGGTGGCCACATTCCCTCAAGTACATCTACCAAAATTCCAAATGTTATTGACAAATAGTGATAGACTTTCCTATGTCTAGGAGAGACTATTCCCTTATTACCAAAGTTGAACAATTTTAATATTATATATTAAAAAGTGGATGAAAGATAACAATGGGAAAATATTGGAAATAGTTGAAAATAACCAAATCTGTAATACCAACTAATAACAGAATCATAAACTGAATGATGGTTATTAATGTCATCTATTATGAAGAAAAACATAGTTACAACTAGTATAATGTAGTACTATAGAAGAGCCTCAATAAATTCTAAAATTTGACATAGCCTCTTGAGCTACAACCCAATCATCTGGTTCATCAGTTGCAAGAGTGAGAGTCATGTCAAAAACTCGATATCCACAATAATTAATAAAGGTTCCCTACCTTTTCATTGAATCAAACCATTGGTAAAGGGAAGAATTTTTCCAATATTTTCACACAACAATTTGTAAAAGAGAACTTCAAGTTCCTTTATAGGTGCACCAAATAGAGGCGCATGCCTCAGGTCCCATTATGTGTTATAGGCATCCCAAATCATTCACTCATGTTTAATAAATCATTCATGGAACCTCTATGGTCATACCATTCATTACCCAATTAGTTCCCCAAGTCAAGCACACCCCATGGGTGTATAAAGTTTAGGCCTCTACACTAATAGGTCGTTCATGGCATGAAAAAAGGTTTAATTACATAAAGTATAGACAAATAAATTTATTTTTAAATTTGAGATTTATAATAAAGCATTTCAATGATTACAAGATTACTGAATTAAACTTATGAAATATCTAACAATGTTATCGATGTATACACATGCCAACATGGCTAGTGAAAATCACCCCACTTCTCCACTTCACCCAATTAAAAACAATAAACCAAAATAGTAGATGTAGTATCACATACAGATTACAAGTGAATAAATGATAAATCTTGAAGATGGTAGGATTTCGGCTGTAGGGGAAAAAATAACAATTCTCCCTTCTGTTTAGGGCTGCAGTCACACGGAATGGGGTAGGTTGAGATTATGTGAATTTCTGGAAAAACATTTCCAATGGTTTGTAAAAATCGTTTGGAAATAAATCCTTTACCAACACTTTATAAAAACCATTGGTGAAAGATGATTTAAAACAATCTATACCAATGGTTTTCTTAAACCATTGTTATAGAGTATACTTTTCCGAATGGTTTTTCAAAACCATTGGGAAAAGATGATTTTTTACAGCTTTTACCAATAATTTCATTAAACTGTTGGTAAAAGTACTATACAGCAACACTTTTCTTAAAATGATTGTATATAGGCATTGGAAAAAAATCCCTTTCCAGTAGTGACTACCTTGATATTTGAAATATAAGGTCACACCATCTATCACCGATATCAGTTTCCACTAATTCACTTTTTTCCAATTGATTAAATGATTTTATTCTTAATTAACCTGTCACTGAATTTTCATTACCTGGTGTACACATGAAGTCAAAGTAAATAAATTTAGAGATACTACCTTTATATTATTTATATTAGATTCAAATAATTGTGATAATATGTGATTCAAGATGTTATGATTTATAAGCACTGTAAAATTATCAATGAAGTTTTAATAATTCCATGTCTTCAAAGCATGGACTAAAACAGCTAATTACAAATAGTGAGTGGGGTAGTTATATCTTGTAACCATAACTACCATGAGACATAAAAAACAACATTATATCCCAATATATGAACATATCCCAACCTAGATCCCAAATCATCATAAAATTCCACACAACATTGTACTGATTATGATAATATCAAGATTGATGCTAATGTAAAGTTAAATTTAAGCACCTGAAAATAATTTCAACATTAATAATTCCATTATAGTGAAACATTTTTATTATTCAAAGATGTATTAGTGAATCTAATTATGAAAAGTCACAAGAAATGTTAATAATTACTAGTTAGACAAAGGAAAATTCATATCATGAAGGAATTATTTGGTGGTTTCCAAGATATCACAACTTATATCTTTTATAGATCTATATAAATGGTTATTTTAGAGATAAAATTGATAAGTAAATATATATGTTGTAGTCAAAAATTTCACTTTGAAATTTTGGAATATAAAGGATGATCCTGTAAAATTCCTAACACTGTCTCCATATTTTTCTCATGACAATCCCTATCCTTGAATACAACAATATTTCACTGAAAAACACCACCAAGAAGTAATCCATATACCTTTGAAATATCTGATACATTAATTATATAAATTAAGATAGTGGATTCATATAAAAAAATGAATAAACACATACTCGTAATGGAGATATCTACTCTTGAAAGCACTTTTCTAGATATCTTCCTTCTAAACACACAATGAGTGACATCTATATTTCAAGAAAATATTATAGAACCACTGGGCTCCCCTTAATTGATAAAAAAATTCATCAATTCATGGAAGTTGATACTGATTCATTATCATAAATTGGTTAAGATCTTAAAAATAAATTCAAATCCTTAGATTTATATCTACATTTTTCAAATACAAGACTTGTTATTACCAAAGATACATACTAGGCAGAATAAACCCTATGATTTATAGATCCTCTAGCTAGTCTTTCAATTCACTTAATTCTTTTGGTTCTATATGATAAGATAGAAGTGATATAGGAGTGGTCCCTTTCAAGATAATAATCATAAACTTTTATACACTTGTTGGTGGAAACCTTGAGAAATTATCAAGAATAACATCAAGAAATTGACCATCAATTTCTAGAAAACCATTATCCCAAATATCATCCATTGATTCCAAGGTAAATGTTTCTAACTACTTTGAGATAGTTCTAACTACTATTGTTAAAAATTCTCTTACACCTTCCTTTACATTCCAGTATCCTCTAAAGAGATCATCAATTCCATCATCAGTCATAAAACTATCCTTTTTGGTTTAATAGTTGATGTGAATTTTTAATTGATTCAACTAATAAATAACAATTATTGTGTCATAAAAATCAATATCAATCATGTATAATTTATATATCAACTCAGTTCCATCAATAGTTATAAAAAAAAAAATTCACATAAAGGTTTGACATTCTCTTTGGCCAAGAGGAGTTTGAAGTTTCAAAACAAAAAGCATCATCTCAATATAAAAACCCCTAATATCAAAAACATGAAATAAATAAATGAATGGGCTTCACCCGTATAATAAAATTATAGTAGAAGCTTATGATTCAATGTAATACTACCTATTACTATTGATCCTCCATATTGACCATCCACAGACACTTACTCAACTACAAACCACTACCTACCCACTGATTTCTGGTCCTTATTACACTATTGAGATTGACCTTGTGGAGGATTCATGGTATTATGGATAGATTGGTTATGCTAGAGGGAACTATTCTATAGAACCTTTCCCATTGAGACATATGAATTTTTGAAACATGATATGTTTCATGAACACCTAAACATGGAGAAATATGATAATATCACTGAATATGCACCATCGAGTTGCAATTGTGACATTCTCTAGGTGGTACCATAAAATCTCACATGATATAGTCAAAATAACCACATTAAAAAACAGTATTTCTATTGGTTTTGGGGACAATATTAACTGATCCTATTGTCTAATTTTAAGTCATACCACTACTTTGGAATTATATGATTCTCTTCTGCTTATTCCCAATATAATATTGGATACAATTTCCTATAGGAATCAATATAGTTACACCACCCGTAGTTCTGGATATGTATCTTTATTACACCATTTCTATATTGACATTCTCTATATAATCCATTATACAATGAACATTAATATTCATGAAAATATTTGGCCTCAAGCCCGACTAAAAAATGTCTGACTTCAAGGATGCACATGAAGCAAATTTGGGTGCAAAACGGTCATAAATTTAGACACATATTTTTAACCTGAGATATTTTCATTCTTTAAGCTATATAATTATGTTGTTATAGAATTTTCTTATGTGTGAAGATATAATTATTTTTTGAACAATTCATAAAAATTATCCCATGAAATTCCTTGGTCTAATTTATCATGAACTGCTGAGTCCCACCAATAATATTCTAGGTCCTTTAGCATGTACATTTAAAACATGACTTTCAACTCAGTTAATGTTATAGAGAAATTGGAGATTCAATTCATCATATTCATCCAAACCTAATCCATTTCAGGATCCAAATCTCCCTAAAAGATGGGAGGATTATTCTTCTAGAACAAAATGGAATGTTCCACTTTCTATGGTTTATTCCTTGTATTCCCTCTATGCAAATTTTGAAATGCATTGACAAAACAATGAACCAACTATTGGTTCACTTGTGGCTCACGTGAAACCACACTCTTTGTAGAATCTTCTAGTTGGTTTCTTAAATGCCTAACTGGTATCATTTTATAAAACTAATGTAAAACACCATTTAATATCACTCTCTAGAAGCTAAGGGCTTACAATTTAAAATTCACCATATAACACATATAAAAAAATTATTTCAAAAATTAGGCATTTTTCAATTTCAACCCATTTTTTAAAATTTCATCATTATCATTGAGAATCAGCAAATTCGAAACTATTTAAAAAAACAGTTTGTAAAGAAATAATAAATCATTACTAAAAATAAATTATACACTTTTAATGGGAATTAATTTCTATAAATTCATGTCATGATGTTCTCATTGGATAAACTAATGACAATGAGGTTACAATGCCTAGAAGTGTTTCAAAGATATCATGTAGCAAACACTATGGTAACTTGATGTATGGAATAAATAGATTTTTAATTCCTCTTTATGCACTAAATTTCAAGTCTGGATGAGCCTAAACCTTTATACCAACCCAACTTGAGTTCCAATCAAGAATGATTTCCCAACTATAAAACCAAAAATTGGATTCCATTTTTTCCAAAATGGGATATATACTGACTAATAATGATACCATTTGTAACATTACTCACATAACCCATTGTCGTGGGAAGAGGAAGAGGATTATAATAGCATTAGATGACATCCCCAATACACTAAAGGATTGAAATAAATGATAAGGGATTCACCAACAGTTGGTGGATGACATTTCCTCTGAAAATAATACAACCAAACAAATAACCAAATAAAAAATATAGGTATATGATGCAAGATAATAATGTAATACAACCCAATGTAATACCATATAAAAAATTACCCACTACACCAAAAACCATATCAGAGTACAATGAAAAATCCAAAACCAATTAAACTAATAGACACCAAGACACCAACTCAACAACTCCACAAAAGCTCCAAGATCCAAATACATGATCCATTTCCAAGGTATAATGATGTACCACTAACGAAATGAGATACAATGAATTTACCTATGTCTCAATATATCACATGCGCAAATTCATCATAGTATCCGATAAGGGGGTTAGTATAATACTCAGTAGGATTTCCACAAACGACTTCCCTACTCATGTCACTAGGATAGAACATGTCATCATGTTTAAATAGAGAAATTCATATAAAAAATTTAAAATAGTTTATATAAAAACCCAAACTATTAAAAAAAGAAAAGTTTTCCATATAAAGAAACCAAACAAGTCATTAAAATTGTTTCTCAAATATATTTGGCATAACACATTTCATTCCACACAACTAAACACATTAACACACACAAGCTTGGTGATACCATTGATGGTGGAGCATCATTTCCATACTACATCCATTTGATGGTGGTACTTCATGACCATTATCCATCCCATTAAACTCACAACCTACCATTAATGCCAAAAACCATACCAAAAAAACTGTTTCAAATCATTTCAATAAAACAATAGTTTTATTAAAAACACTTTTTCCAATCAATATTCCATACATCAAAAGAAATCCATATTATGAAATAATCATTTTGAAATAATAAACAAATCACTTTTTATAATAACCAATTTCCATAATTTCACAAACCATCACTAAAGATAGATTTTATCAATATTTTCAAAACAACTTCAGAATTAAAATCATGAAATTTAATCCATTGAAAAATTAAGCCTTTATTTTTTAAATAATATGATTCATGAGTGATAACACCAATCATAACTTATAGATAAAATGAATAATGGACTATAAAATTCAGAAACCCAAATTAGATCATAATGATTCAATTAATTATCTGGTTCCATTCAACCAAAACCACCATATATCATCATTATTATCATCACAGAAGACAAATCTATCTATAATAGATTAGATATCATGATCAAATACAAGGAAGAAGACAAAAAAATAAGGAAAATCCCTATGAATGATCACTTAACAAGGAATATAGCCTCCAACACACAAATGTTTTCCAATGGATGGATCCTGGATCAAAGTGAAGGGTCTCCCCAACCATTAGGTGAAGTGTATTTTGATTTCTGGTTGAATTAATGTAAAAACGAGGGATTAAGGGGCTGATTCATGTTAGGTCCATAAAACAACGACCTAATTTTTAACAATTCATGGTTTGGGCACATGGTTAGGAAAACCATGAAAAAAATCGTGCTATATAGTACCTCAAAACACCCCTTACATATTGGTATTATATAGTTAGACAAACCATGCACCAACTATGTTTATCCCCTATGTTAAACATATCACGGTTTCTTCTATGTGGATGAATGGTTTGGCCAAACCAGGAACCAAATATGCACCTAACATGTTCCCAATGTTTCCCCTTGCATGATTTTCTACAGGTGTTTTATAGTGTCTACTAAACTTTCTCAAACCACACACCTCCATAAAAGTCTCAAACAAATTCTTAAACTCATCCAAAACTTCCCAAATTTACCCAAATACTTTATATAGTGAAAATACATAAATAATGAGGTTAATTACTTAAAAATTGTTGAATTAAAACATTTCAAATGTGGATATATATACCTCATAAAATAATATAGGTTCATGACATCAAAACATGTCTTAATCAAAAGGAAAACTGAGATGAAGTCTGTTACCTTGAGTTTGAATCATCATGTATGTTATTTTATTCCTAAATAATATAATTAAATTAATTGTTTAATTTCTTATGAACACTATTATTTTCTATTATTCCTTTTATTTTAAATATTACCATTCTGTACAGAATTAGTTAATCATTTATGTTCTCTTCATATGTTATTATGGTATTTAGCTTATGTATCAAAAATGACTTTGGTAGGTTGAATATGGTCAAAGATTTAATTATATAAATACATCTATAATAATAATCATGAAATTATTCATATTTTTATAAATAAATTATACTTTTGAAACTATTCATGAATAATGGTTATGAAAAATAATCAACGTTACAGTCATGGATATGGTAGGTCATATGTATGCATGAGTAACATTTCTATTTTTCAGCGATCACATTTGAAAGAGGTATGTAATATTTTATATTTAAATAATGATCATCATATCATAAAAAACATATTATTTTTATAAATAAACTTATATATATATATCATCCAAATGATATAGTTATGAAAAAATAACCACATCGATTTGTGGAGGCAGTAGTCCACATGTACGCACAAACAAGATTATCATTTTTCAGTGAGTGTAATGCTACGAAAGAATATGATATATTATAATTTCATAAAGATTATTATGTTCTTATTTTCAAAATTATTTCAAATATAAATATATATATCAAACCTTTATTCATTAAAAATTTTCCTTTTTACCTACTTTGAAATGAATTAGGGAAAAACTAATCAAATCAAATCTCTTGATGTGGTAGTCTGTTATACACAAGAGAGACATTATCGTATTCCACAAAAAATGGAAGGTAAGAAGGAATGAATGATATAAAAACTGAATAATTATAATTATTATAATAATAAAATATTCATACCTTAAATATACCATTATATCAAGTCGTGATATGTGATTATGAAAAACCAATTACATTTCCTCACAAGGCGATAGTTCAATGTACACATGAATGATGTTTGTGTTTCCCATTTTATGAAATAAGAGATATATTATTTCTATTAAACTAACAAAACAACATCTCATTATATGTAACATCCCAAGAAAATAACCAATATGAAATTTTCAAATTTATTAATATTTGTGAATTAAATATTAATTTTACTTTAAAGGGGATACTACATTCGTTGGCGTACCCGATACGCAACAACAAGTTTCTTTGAAATCTTATGTTTCACACAATATAGAGTTATAATGAAAAATAAAAAAATAGAATAATATTATTTTAAATGGTAGTTAACGCCTAGACATCGTAAATGAAGGAATGAACATAACTGACTACAATATTATTGTTCATGTTTGTTAATTTTTTAACATTTATTCAGTAAATTTTAGATGCTTAAAATAGGAAGGAATCCAATTTTAAGCATAAATATTCTAATATTCTTTAAAGGGTCGATTAACCACCTTTTGATGGATAACAAATTTTTAAATCTTGTTTTTTTTCACTTTTATTTGTTATATTTGAGAAAATTATATTCTTCATTATAATCGGGACATCAAAATTTACTATGGATGAAATTTTGATATTATTATGATAATGTACATTTTTCAATGAATAGTGAAAAATACTGTATTTTAATTCAAAGCCACCTTTTAATATAATTTAATTATATAGTTAAGTTATCTTTTTAGTTGGTTTTAAAGTATAAATATATATTTTTTTTAAATTTAATCCCATTTTGGTCATTGGATGTAATTTAACTTTTAAATTGGACATAAACAAGTGTCAATCTTTTGATACATATTATTTCTTAAAAACAAGATTTCTGTTTTGACAGTGAGAATTAAATTTAAATTAAATTATTCCACTTATGTCTTTTGAATTTGTAAAAATAGATTCCACATTTTTAATCTTAAGGTCTAAATTTTATTAATAGGATACATTTATTTTTATACATTATGAACATTTACATCAGTAAATAATGTATTTACCTTCGTTAAAGGGTAAATATGGTTAATAGGAGTAAAAAAATTATAATAATAACAAATTACCCTAAGATGTGTCATATTTCTATTGGTTGAGACATGTAAAACCATGGGAATCCTTGTATTTATTATTGACCCTTAGGAATCCACTCGGGAGTGATAATGACACTACATATTAATTAATTTTAAGTAAAGACCTAGATGACTTGAACATAAGTCTTTTAGTAAATCAATTTTTACATGGGGTTATATAAGTTATATCATCGACAATAAATATTAATTTGAAAGATAAAAATATTACCAACATCATGGTATTTGTTTCATAATTTTAAGACATCAAATTAATAAAATTATTTATGATACAATAATGATGCATTGCTTACCTCATTAATGATTGATTTAAATAAACAAGATTATAAAAATTAAACACAAATATCTAAAACCTATTCAATTATTATTGGATGACTTTATTTAGAACATGAGTAATTTTATATTCATATTTAGTGAGTTTTGGACATTTGGAAATTGAAAATCATTAAATAATAATATAATATTTCCAAACATTCCTCAAGAGCCCCTCCTCCCCCCTTATAAAACACCCATCACCTCTACCCCATTAATCACAACTCTCAAACCCCGTTTATCATCCATAATATGCATAAATAAGCTTCATACATCCCTATATTCATCAAATAAGACTTACCTTTGGAATAAAGAACTTCATGTAAACCATTTGGTTCAAACCGAAGGGAGATACACGATTTAATGGTAACGTCTTCTCTTAAGTTCATTTCTTTTTTTACATATCCAACCCCACAAACACTTTTTATTCCTATATTTTATAACTAAAACAATATCATAAATATACTAGGTTGTTTTTATGAGAAGTATTTAATCTACAGTTCCTCACACCTCCATCTAATGGATACGAACATACTGTTTCTGGGGATGGTGAACTACGGCCTCACGAAATGATGATTGTTCAAATATATCCAACCACCTCTCATGGTGACCATTATGATGGAACTATATTTATATGTGATATATATTATATTTATATTGTCTCTTTATTATTTAATATTTCATTTATACCACACTTTTATGGTTTCAATAAATGGAAAAAATGATAATTTCATTTGAGGAAGTGAAGACTACCACCCCCTCAAAGTGATATGACTCGTTAATTTCATACATGAGACATATAAAGGATGGAGTTAATGGAATTATATATGATATTATACTGGATTTATAATATACCTATGTATAATTATGTTTTCATTCCAAAAAAAATATGAAATATAAATTAATGTATCATTCATGCGTACGTAAAACATACTGTCTCTATGAATGGTGCATTTCATTTCTTATCTCTAAATGTAATATACTGTTATAAATACATATATATAATGGTTATAATGTATATATATGATATCTAAATCATGAATATAATTCTAGAGATAATGAAATTTTTACCACATTGACAATTTGTAATTATATCATGTTCTTTTTGAAATCATGTTCTGAACATCGACAAAATGTCTGATATGAACTCAAATAATTAACTAATTGTAATAGAAACGTAATAAGTGAAATTAAAGAAATAATAAACATGAAAAAGGTTCTTATGAAATTATAAATTAACTTAAGATTATTATTCAGGAAATTACAGAATGAAAGGGTCAAGTCAGACATGAGGTAAGGGACTTCGTATCAATCCATTGTCCTTGAGGAATGTTTTGATTATATACACGTTTTTATTTTATATGTTATATAATAAGACCACTTAAATTTTAATTTCATTCACATGGAATATTTTTTCTTTGAAGTATTCTACTAAAAAAACGAATTTTTTTAACGTTTGTGGAGACAATGACCTCTTTACTACCGTAATCCTTAGTTGGATTCCTCTATAAGCCTTTCAGTTTTTAAAAGGAAAAGTAATCTCTTATTCTATTTTTTGGGGTTTTGGTATTGAATTTTTTTAAATAGATTTATTATTTTCATCTCTTGAAATGATTTTTTTGTGATTGAAAATGAAATGTTATTAGTGAAATGTTAATATTTTCAATATTTAATGTGTTATGATTTTATAATGGTACTTAGACATTTAACGGGTGGTTACATGATAAACCAAATGACGAGTGGTGCCATGATAAACCAGGATAAGTGGTTACATTATAACCTTCAATGAATTGGGTATTTATGTCGGCCGTATGGCTATTCTATTTAGTTATATGTGTGCAAGTCGATGGTATGGTTATTCCATTTTAGTATTTTTATGTCCCAAGTTACAGTTATATGTTATGTGTTCTTTCTATGGGTTTTATGGTAATATTTTGGTAAAAAAGGGGTAAGAAATGATATTTAATTCAGTGAAGAGTATTTAATAATTTATAAAGGTAAAAATTATTACTTATTATAATTTATTCATGGTTTAATTGTTGTTTTAAAAAACTAACAGTTTTTCTTATTTGTGTATCCCTTGTCTGAGCTTTTTATGCTCAACACAGTTTTTTTGAAATATCATCCACAAGACGTAAAGAATAATAGGGTCAAGGATGGGATAAAAAAATTCATGATGTCTAAAATATGGATCTAGACATGACACATTTTTAAGAGTTTTTATTTTTTTTTAATGTATTCTAAGTAGAAGTTTCTACATGTAATATTCAAATTGTAATGTATATGTGAAGACCAAATTTTCTAAAACTCTAAACTTGAAATAATCATCAACGTGAATAAAAAATTTAATTAAATATTATGTAGTGTTTTAAGTTCGGGTTCTTATGGTTGGTATCAATGGGAGGTTTAGATAATTTTAGGATTTAGGGTATTGTTCAATTAATATCAATAAATTAATTTATGGTAAGATTTAAATGATATAGAATTTATAGATTACCATGTTGCTTCACCTAAGATATTTCAATATTCAGAATGGGTATTCATAAAGGAAATTGGGTAGTTGTTCGGGGAATGCATACAGAGTAAAATGACCTTCCAAATCAGCATCTTGAGATGGTCCAAATAATAATTAAACAGTTTCTTGCAGTAATGGATCATTTGACTGAGTTTAAATATGTTGGTTGTTCTTATGGATGACATTTTGGTTTATACTAAAAGTAAATAAGAGCATGAAATTTATTTGTGGGTTGTCTTTCAAACTTTAGTAGAAAAGAAACTGTTTGGTAAATTCAGCATGTGTGAGTTTTAGTTGTTGAAAATGTAATTCTATTGTCACATTGTTTCCAAAAATGTAATAATTGTTGATCCTCCTAAAAAAAAGTTGTTAAATAATGGCCAAGACCCACAAATATAACTTAGATCCATAGTTTTCTTGGTTTCGAAGGTTATTACTGGAGGTTTGTTGAAAATTCTTCATGGTTATCTATCCCAATGACAAAGTTAACTCGAAATGATGTTTTGTTAATCTAGACAAAATAATGTGATGATTATTTTCATGAATTCAAATGAAGATTGGTGAATACTACTGTTTTGTAATTTCTTTCTGAAAATTGTGAGTTTTTTATCTACAGTGATGCTTCGTTGAAAGGACTTGGTTGTGTCCTTATGCAGAATGATTATGTAATTGCTTATGCTTCACATCAGTTGAAACCTCATATGTTAAATATCCCAACACATGATTTGGAATTAGTTGTTATTGTTCTTTGCATTAATAATTTAGAGGTTTCATCTTTATGGATTAAAATGTGAAATATATAATGACCACCAAAGATTTAAGTTTATATTTACTCATAATGAATTTAACATGAGATAGGGGATATTGATCGAATTAATCAAGGATCATGATTTCATAATTCGTTACCATCCAAGAGAGGAAGATAAAGTGGTTGATGATTTGAGTCGAAAGAGTAATGCAACATTAATAATTTTACGTTAGGAACAAGATACTTTGATTAAAGACTTGATGAACTTGGGAATAGAAGTTGTTGGTGTAGAAAATTTCCCTTTTTTGTTTTAGGTGTAAGTGAAATCATCTCTATCAAGCAGAATTAAGTAGACACAGAAGGAAGAAAGTGAGATGTAGAAAAAGGTAGAGTTTGTTCAGAAGTGTATGTTGCCTGATTTTAACATTGATAATGATTTTATTTTTTGATTTGGGAAAGGATTATGGGTTCCTTGTGATTCATAGTTGAATAATGAGTTGTTATGTGAAGATCATAATTCATTATTTTCAATTTATCATGGAAGTAATAAGATGTATAGATATCTTCAGGAGTATTATTGTTGGGATGGAATGAAAATAGATATTTCTGACTTTACTATAAAGTGTTTGTCATTTCAACAAGTTAATACAGAGTGGCAGTTACCAAAATGGATTCTTCAATCTTTCCCGGTTCCAAAGTGGAAATGGTAAAATGTATCTATGGACTTCATTTTGGTATTATCACAGACATCTCAAGGTAAATATTCAATCCGGGTTATTATTGATCGATTGACTAAATCTGTTCATTTCCTTTCTATTCAAGATAATTTGTCTTTAAATCAACTATCTCGGTTGTATGTTAAGTAGATATCCAGGTTTCGTGGAGTTCCCCTCTCCATTTTATCTTATTTTGATCCCATATTTACTTCTATGTTCAATGGCGTACCTGATATACAACAACAGGTTTCTTTGAAATCTTACGTTGCACACAAATTGAAGTTATACTGAAAAGAAAAATAATAAAATAATATTATTTTAATTTGTAGTTAACACCTATCCGTTTAAATAACAAGAATGAAGAAAACTTTCTATAATATGATTATACGTGATTTTTAAATGTTTTTACATTTATCCAATGAAATTTAGAGGCTTAAAATAAGAAAGAGTCCTATTTTAAGCACAAATACTCTAATATTCTTTAAAGGGTCGATTTACCACCTTTTGATGGAGAACCATTTTTAAATCTATTTTTTATCACGTTTATATATTCTATTTGACAAAAAAATATTCTTCTTTAGAATCGCGACATCAAAATTTACTTTGGATGAAATTTTGATATTTGTCTGATAATGTTCATTTTTAATGAATTGTGAAGGATACTCAATTTTAATTCAAAAAAAGCCTTTTAATATATTATTTATATGGTTATATTATATTTATAATTGGTTTTTATGTGTAATTAGATTAAATTTGAACTATTTAATCCAATTTTTGTCATTGGAAGTAATTTCAATTGGAAATTATAAATAAACAAGTGTCAATCTTTTGATAGTTATTATTTCTTAAAAACACACTTTTTGTTTTGACCACTGGAATGAATTATAAATTAATTTTTTTCCACTTATGTGTTTTAAATTTTGAAAAATTTATTTTGTATTTGGGATCCAGAGGTCTGAATTATGTAAATATGAAGCTTTTATTTTTAGGCATTATGAATATTCTCTTCAGTAAATAATTTATTTACCAAGGTTAAAGGGTAATTATGGTAAGTAAGAGTAAACAAATAATATTATAATAATATTAAATTACATTAACATGTCCCTTATTGCTATTTTTTGATACATGTCTGGCCGTAGAAATACTTGGGTCGATTTTGGGACCCCATGGAGCCACTTGGGAGTGTTAAGGACACTTTTTATTAATTAGTTTTAAGTAAAGACAAAGATGAATTAAACATATATATTTTATTAAATCAATTTTTACATGGGGTTATATAATTTATCACTTCATCTATAAATATTAATTTTAAAGATAAATATATTTTATATATCATGGTATTTTTTTATAATTTTTATACTTAAAATAAATAAAATTATTTATGATACATTAATGATGAAGTGTTTACCACATTAATGAATGATTTAAATAAATAATATTATAAAAATTTAAACAATATCCAAAACTAGTCCAATTTTTATTGGATGATTTTATTTAGAATATCAGACATCATATCATCTAATTTAATGAGTTTCAGATATTTAGAAAATGAAAATAATTATATAATAAAATAATATTTTCAAACATTTCTACAGATCCCCCTCCCCCTTATAAAAAGCCATCACCTCTAACCTATTACTCACACCTCTCAAGCCCTTTGGTTCATTCAAACTCTACCTAACTAATATCCCTACATCCCTATCTTCTTTCTAGAAGCCTTACCTTATACATATGGCACTTCAAGTAAACCTTTTGGTTCAACCCAAAGAGAGATAACCGATTTAAAAGCAACGTCTTAACTTCAGTTATTTTTTTTTATTTTACTTCTCCAACAACCTAAAATATTTTTATTCCTTTATTTTATAAAAAACTGTATAATAAATATACTTGGTTTTTTTATGAGAAATATTTGAACTACACTTCCACATACCTCCATCAATTGGATGTGAACAAACTGTTTCTGTGGATTGCGAAACACTTCCTCATGAAACGATGATTGTTCAAATATCTCCAACCACCTCTCATGGAACCCATTATAAAGAAAGAATATTTATATGTGATATATATTTTATTTATATTTTCTCATTACTTATGTATTTTTCATTTATATCATACCTTTATGGTTTCAATGAATTTGTAAAAGTGATAATTTCATTGAATGATGTGTGGACTACCGTCCCCTCAGAGTGATATGACTTGTTCATGCCATATGTGGGACATATAAAGGATGGGGTCAATGAAATTATATATGATATTATACTCTAATTATAATATACATATGTATAATTAAGTTTTCGTTCCATTAAAATATGAAATATAAATTAAATTATTGTTCATGCATACATACGACTTACCGTCTCCAGGAATATTTCATTTCATTTATTATCTATCAATGTTTTGTATTATTATATATAAATATATATACTAGATATATATGATTTATATGATATATAAATCATTAATATCGTTATGTAGAAAATGTAATTTTGACCACATGGACAATTTATAATTATAACAAGTTCATTTTTAACTCATGTTCTGAAAATTGAAAAAATATCCAATTTGAGCTCAAATTATTAACTAATTTTCATAGAAAGGTAATAAGTGATATAAAACTAATAATAAACTTGAAAAAAGTTCTTAATAAATTATAAATTAACATAAGTTTATTATTCAGGAAATTAAAGAATGAAAGGGTCATGTCGGATATGAGTTAAGGGACTTTGTATCAATCTCCTTTCATTGAGGCATGTTTGGATAATATACACATCCTTCTTTTATATGTTATATAATAAACCCCTTTGAATTTTAATTTCATTAAAATGGAATAATTTTTCTATGTATCATTTTAATAAATGAAAAAGTAATGTTTTTAATATATTTTGTGACAATGACCTCTTTGCCTTCGTAATCGTTAGTTGGCTTCCTTTATAAGCCATAATGTTTTTAAAAGTAAAATAAATCCCTTATTATATTTTTGGGTGCTTTGGTATTGAATTTTTTTTGAAATGGATTTATTATTTAAATATCATGAAATTATTTATCTTGAATGAAAATGATATTTTATTAGTGAAATTTTTATATTTGCAATATTTTATGTGTTATGATTTTATAATGGTACTTGAACATTTGACGGGTGGTTACATGATAAACCAAATGACGGGTGGTGCCGTGATAAAATAGGATGGGTGGTTATGACATAACCTCCAATGCATTGGGTATGGAAGTCGGCTGTATAGCTGTTCCATTTACTGATATGTGTGGATGTCGACTTTATGGTTATTGAATTTAAGTATTTTTATGTACCTAGTTACCTTTATATGTTATGTGTTCTTTATATGGGTTTTATGGTAATCTTTTGGTTGAAAAAGGGTAAGCAATGATCTTTTTTTAGTGAGGAATATTTACTACTTCATAAAGATGAAAATTATTACTTATTATAGAGTATTCATGGTTTACTTGAGGTTTTGAAATCATTGTGCATCCCTTATTGATCTTTTTATGATCTTCCCATGTTTTTTTGAAATGTTTTTCACGAGACTTAAAGATGATTAATGTCCAACATGGGCTCAAGGAAAAGACAGGATGACTGAAATATTGAACTTGAAATGTCTCTTTTTTTAAGTGTTTTTATTTTATGAAAAAATTAATACTGAGCAGATGATTCTACATGTATTATTAAAATTGTTATCTATATGTTATGACCTAATTTTCTAAAACTGTAAACCTGAAAAGATCCTCAACATGAATTATCCATTTAATTCAATATTATGTAATGTTTTAAGGTCGGGTACCTATATTATATGTTATATATGTTTTTTATTATTTTATCATAATTTGGGATGTTTTTACATAGGTGTAAGAAGAAAGAAACTAAAAATTCTCAGTTAAACACGATACCTCTTATTTAGATAACATTTATAGGTTAGGACCAAAATCCTTCATATAATTGATTTATGATCAAACCAGGGATCAAGTTCATAGTTAGTAATGTAAGGAATGTATTTGGGTAGGTATTTTCTAAAAAAAGGGTTTTATGGTTTGAATAAGAGAGGAGAGGTAGTGGACTTTTATAAGTGAGGTGAGTGGGATATATTTATGTTTTGTAAAGAACAAGTGATAACAATGTTATTATCATTACAAAAGATTCCAAAATGAACCATTATATAGACTTATAGAATATATAATCAAAATATGTCTATAAAATATATTTTATATAAGTTTGTAGGTCATTTTAACCCTTATATTTTTTGTTTAACCCATCGGTAAATCTATTTTTCTGATAACCACAATAATTTTTTTTTGTGTTCATTATTAATTATGATAGAAAATTTAGTTGAACTTATTAGATAATATAAATTATGACGATGATAAATATTTAATCAATTTTTTGAAATTTAATTCATATAAGAGGTAGAATATAATTCATAATAAAACCAACTTATGCAATGAAAATGTTGTTTGTCACGAAGTGTAATTTTTATGAAAAACTGATTTTATATTAAATATGTCACGTACGTAACCTATTTTAGGGTTATTTTAAATTTATTTTCCACTCATTATTTGTTTTGGTGGTTTCCAAAGGTTTTATTGAGAATATGTGAGTTTTCATGAATTGGGCCAAACTGCGTGCCCAATTCCAGATTTAAAAATAAATTTCGTTTCATTTATAACTTTTTCAATTTTTAATATTTTCGACTCATTCCAACTGATAATTGTTCTACCCTGATATATTAACCCCAAATTTAAATTTGGGGCCTTTATAAATCCATAAGAATGGGGGAGTTTTGTTTTTATTTGAGAATTGGGCCAACCCGAAGGCCCATTTTCCAGTTTTAAATTGTTTCATTAATGTATTAATATCATATTAATTAAAATGTATTTTTCGGTGATTCCACCACCCTATCGACCATAAGAAGCCCAGGCGCGACCCCATGCCCTCCTCCCACAATTTGGAGCTCGATAGAGTCTCGCAAATAGTCGAAACTTTCTGGATTTCAGAAATCGTCCAGATTTTGGAGAGGTAAATTGATCCTTTCATAACTCCTTATATTCTTAATATTTTCCCTCCATTACAATTCCTAAATGACCTAATAATTCTTCTGAGACCATACCCTGAGTTTTGGATGTTTTAAATTTCAGATACTAGTGTTTTGGGGAGATTCATTCTAGATTTCTCAAGTAAGTTTTTCCATTTCTTTTCCCCTTTCAAATTGAATAGGGTTTCATTCTATTTTTTTAGGGTTTCCTCCGTTTTTATTGAAGGGAACAATGACCAGTGGGTAGGGGTTCGACCCTAAGGTTTAACCATGGGTTTTCTTGGTCCAATTTTCTATTTTTATGTTTGATCTACCCTTCTTGAGGTGCGGCGATGGTGCGTTTGTGTTTCGCGCAAAGGATTTAATGGTTTCATTTGATTTGGTAGGTGATTCCAATGTTGATGCAATCTTTGTGTATTAGCATGCTGTATTTATCATATTTTCAGATTTATATAATATTATTATTGCTACAAAAATTGGTTCTAATGATGTTTCCATTGCAATTGAATTTAAAATGCCAATTTGGTGTGAAAATTGGGGGTTTTCCAAAGAAGTGTTTTGTTTGTTTATTTGGGGATGCCCTATAAATACTTAGTTGTTTTTATTGATATGTAACAAGGCGTAAAATACTGTTTATAATGTTTACCCCCTTTGGTAATTGCTGAAAATAATGAGTTTTAATTGTGCTTGTAATGAAAGTGAAGTTTTGGTTCCACTTTTGTGTGAGAATGAAGGTTTTACAAAGAGAACACTTCTTGTTTAACATGAGGATGCCCAAAAATTGATTTTTTGTTTTAATTGATATTTATTGGGCTGACTTTACTATTTTGGTAACATACAATTGTGAACATCGTGTACAAGTGGGTTTCTTAAGGGGTTTTGTGTGCAAAACTACACGAGATTTTGTGAAATTGATTTATTCAAATTCAAAGAGTTTGTTGTGTGTTTTAAGTGGTAGAAAATGAGATAGCTACTGTATTTGGTGTATGTGACCAGTAGTGGTGTTTTAAATTAAAATGGATGTGTGTTAAATCCTGAAATTGTTTGAGCACAAAGGGGGAAGCCCGGGTACCTAGGTGGGGCGGATTTGTACTAATACGGCTAGTGGACCGGATGGGTTTTGTCCCTGTTTCACTTAGCATTTGGATAAAGACAACTCTAACTAAACTATGTGGATGATGATTGGGGACCACTAGGTTATGGGTATGTTCCCTACTAGTGGCTTGTGCACGAGAATGGATTTTACTATGGTTACATTACACTGAGGTACGAGGTACATGGGGCCTGAGACTATCTAGTGCCTAGGGGTTTTCCCGGTTTTGTTGCTCAGTGGATTTGTGGTATTTGCCCTTGTTTTTGGGTGTCTTTGGAATTATAATGCAGTATCTAATATTCCTATTTAAATGTGTTAACATTCTAAAAGTTTTATCTTGAAAAATGTTTTCAATTTAAAGTTTCATTTCGTGGAATTTGTCACCGCTTTTAATTGCATATTAAAACTGCTTGCTTTTTCACCTTGTATTGCATGCACCTTGGAATCATAGGGTGGTATCCTATTGGGCTTAGGTTCACACCCTACATACACCCCTTGGGTGTAAGTAGACCCTTTTTTTGACCCAGGTAAAGGAAAGGCTAAGGGTGTTGACGGTTCATGGTGTTAGTCCTCATCCTTGGGGAGGAGTAGTGGAGACGACTTGGGGGTGATGACCCCTTGTCATGTGGAGTCCATGGGGCTGTTTTGTTTCTGTTCCATTGTGTCTTTGGACCTTTTGTATTGAGTCTAAACCAATGTATTCAGTTCTAGTTTTTTGTTTAAACATCGTTTGGTATAAATTTTTCAGATTCAGTTTATTGATTGTTTTTAATGGCTTATGCCTTCATATTCGGGTAAATCGTTCCCAAACCTAAATAAATGATACCCGGGAACTTGTGCCAGCCCGTGGGGATAGGGAACGCCCTTCAGGTCATGTCACGAGCTGGTTTTGGTGCCGGTTTTGGCGGTGACCAGATTCGGTTCGTGACAAAATGGTATCAGAGGAGGTTCGCTCCATTTGAGTCATGTTATTTGGGAAATAGTCAGGATAGTCTAGAGTTATGATTGTTAGGACATGGAATTATGGTTATGGGTAGTGTGCTTGATCACCAAACCTCATTTCAGGATTCAAGTCGCCAGGGGAAGTTGGTATTTGTCTATGACTTTGGGTTTTCTTGGTTTGATGATGATTTGGGGAAATGAAAAGATAGTTGGGTTAATGGTCTCAATGAGCTCGCAGGTTCTGGCAAGCCATGTGGAGCCGGGGATATTCCCGAGAACACTCTCTGTGACAGTGAAGTGATTGGAATATGGCCGCCAACCATATTTCCAAGTCACCCACTGAAACTAGTTTCCGCTCGCATTGTCTGGTGTTCTTTAGTTTTGAAATCTTGGAACTTTGGTTTTAAGGTAACTTGGTTTAAGAAGCATAAAGCTTTTATGAAATGATTTTCAAATAAGGAGGGAATGGTTGGGTTTATGAAATGGAAGAACTGAATTTTCAAAATTGTTTGTAAATGTAAAATGGTGTGCTTACACCTCTTTGAAAGCATGAACTATATTGAAGTTGGTTTTGAAAAGTGTTTCCAATAGAGTTTTCTAAACAATCAAAGTGTGTTTTAATGGGATGAGATGTTTTGAAATTGATGTGAATATCTTGAAAGTGAGTTATTTTCTAAATGGTTGTGACTTTCTGAAATTTTCTTTAAGATGTGAGTTGGGATTTTGATCTTGTGGTTAGCGGTTTTGAGAAAAAAGGATGTGTTGGTTGACCGTTTTGGTTTTGAAAAGTGGAACAAATTTTTGTTTTAACCTTTGGTATTTTCTTGAGCAACCACATGCATGGGGTTATATGGGAAGACGGATGGTTGATGACATGACTAGATGAGTGTCAAGATGGATATGAGGAGGGTTCCCGGTGTGGCACTGAAACATGCATGTGTAAGGCCCATGGGGTACCATTGGTGGATGCGCTAACCGCTGAACCATTTGATTTCAAAGAAATGTTTTTAAAGAGAAACATGAAGACTTGATGAATTGTTTGGAATGGTTTATATTATGTATTTTTGTAAAATGTTGATGTTGTGGGATGTTTTGAGTCCAATAACCCCTCTTGTTTGAACTGTGTTTTGGGTTTGGGTTTGGTCAGTAAGTTGTGTTATTGGGACAGTTAGTGGTCTCTTTTGAAAAATGTTTTGGTATGCATTTATGATGGTTCCCTTCATGTGTTTAGATCTGGTTTGTGGTATATCTTGACTAATGGACCATCTTGGTTGGGTCCTTGGGTTCAATCGTTGGATAAGGTACACCCCCATTAAAGGTTAGTGCACAACTGAAGTGAAACCCGGATTGTTTTGCCATTTGAAGACCCTCCAGTTGATCAATATAAGGAATATTTTTTTTCATGAGATTTTTAGATTGAGTCTACACCCATTCCATTCATTGATTTTTAGATCCTCTTGTAATGGGAGAGTTCTTGTGGATGGGTGAAAGAGACCACAGTTTCTTATGTTTCCTAATTCTTCGAAGGTGGATGTGGTCTAGGGTTGTTATTTTGGATGAGTGTCTTGATGGTGTCTAAGAGGGCCTTTGGGGTTATTCAAAGTTTCTTTGAAGCATGAGTTCATGTTAAACCACCAGTGTGAGAAATATGGTCACGATAGGATATTGTGGCCACTTTCTAGAATTTTGTGTTGTTTGGGGATGTTGTATAAGGTCCCTCTCCATGCATTGTTGATATCAGTCACAATGTCCATGTTCGGTGATGCCTTATGATGTCATGTGCTCGATTGACCATATAGGTGAATGTCGTGAAATCCTTCGGGAGTCCCTGTTATGTTGGGCAAATGTCTCCCTTGGAAAAAACTTCAAAATCATCTATTTTAGAGGAATGTGAGTGTAGGTGTTCTTTACTTCTATTTTTTCGCACCTAAAGAAACATGTTGTGATGTGTGTGTATCTTCTCAGCCCTTGTTTCAGTGAATTATCGGGAAAAGGTAAAGTGAGTTTGGAATGTGTTATGTCTAGAAAACTTATTTGGGACTGCGGTGTAGTTTTTGGTGGCACCGAAAAGAAGAATTCTCATTCAGTGGGTTTCCAAATATTAACTACGAGGCCGAAGATGCTTCAATCATTTGAGCTCCAGCCATAGGTCTCAGAGAGAAGCTGGCTCGTAGTCAGGGAAAATCCCAGGTCCATTTAAAACCTTGTACAATGTCCTATCCTTAGTATGAAAGATGGGAATAGTTCAAACCTATGGTTTCGTCATGGTTGAGCACATAGTTTGTGCACGTTTAGTAGTGTCTGTGTGCTAGGAAGCCATGTAGAAAGAATTATATTCATAGTTAGTGCACAGTTTCCCAAACCATGCAGACTAATCCTGCGCCCTTCCTAAATCATTGATTTCTTTTTGGGTCTTTCTGTGTCGGCCCATGCTGGTCGGTTAAGATGGTCAGTTCTTATGGTGGGGAGACCCACTATGATTCTCATGAATATTCCTTCATAAACATTTAATGGAAGTATATATCTTTTACTAGAGAGTATGTTTGGGCCTCCCACTTTTAGTGTCTTGATTCTGTCTCGGGGAAACAATTTAAGTTGTCTCTTATGGTGGGGAGCCCATTTGTGTCTCTTCATACGAGTAACTCATATTTTTTTTCTTTGGACTTTTCTAGGAAGTAGGTATTATCATTCGAAGATATATAACTACCTACACATTCATTGGGTAAACATTGATATTGGAGAGTTTCCAATGGTTTAGTTATAGTAGGGAAGTGTAACCTTGTTCAATGTTGTTGTTTTTTTTGGGTAAATTGATTGAGTATTGTTCAGATTGTATTTGAGGAGTTTTCATTTGCGATAAATCCTGAATGTACTTTATTGTTTCAGGAAAGTGGTGTAAGTTTGGTTTGTGATAGTATTCCTTCCATCATTGATCACTGGAGGTGTTTTGACCTTTGGGGGTGAAACCTGGCAAGGGTGTACCTATTGGTTTCTCAGTTGGGTTTGGTTGTTGCTTTGACCTTGCTGTGACTTTCCGGGGCGGAAAGTTTTCAAGGTGGGGAGAATTGTCACGTACGTAACCTATTTTAGGGTTATTTTAAATTTATTTTCCACTCATTATTTGTTTTGGTGGTTTCCAAAGGTTTTATTGAGAATAGGTGAGTTTTCATGAATTGGGCCAAACTGCGAGCCCAATTCCAGATTTAAAAATAAATTTTGTTTTATTTATAACTTTTTCAATTTTTAATATTTTCGACTCATTCCAACTTCTAATTGTTCTCCCCTGATATATTAACCCCAAATTTAAATTTTGGTTCTTTTATAAATCCATAAGAATGGGGGATTTTTGTTTTTATTTGAGAATTGGGCCAACCCGAAGGCCCATTTTCCAGTTTTAAATTGTTTCATTAATTTATTAATATCTTATTCATTAAAATGTATTTCTCGGTGATTCCACCTCCCTATCGACCCTAAGAAGCCCAGGCGCGACCCCAGGCCCTCCTCCCACAATTTGGAGCTCGATAGAGTCTCGAAAATAGTCAAAACATTATGGATTTCAGAAATCGTCCAGATTTTGGAGAGGTAAATTGATCCTTTCATAACTCCTTCTATTCTTAATATTTTCCCTCCATTACAATTCCTAAATGACCTAATAATTCTTGTGAGACCATACCCTAATTTTTGGCCGTTTTAAAGTTCAGATACTAGTGTTGTGGGGAGATTCATTCTAGATTTCTCAAGTAAGTTTTTCCATTTCTTTTCCCCTTTCAAATTGATTAGGGTTTCATTCTATTTTTTTAGGGTTTCCTCCCTTTTTATTGAAGTGAACAATGACCAGTGGGTAGGGGTTCGAACCTGTTGTTTAACCTTGGGTTTTCTTGGTCCAATTTTCTACTTTTAGGTTTGATCTACCCTTCTTGAGGTGCGGCGGTGGTGCGTTTGTGTTTTCGCGCAAAGGATTCAATTGTTTCATTTGATTTGGTAGGTGATTCCAATGTTGATGCAATATTTGTGTATTAGAATGATGTATTTATCATATTTTCAGATTTATATAATTTTATTATTGCTACAAAAATTGGTTCTAATGATGTTTCCATTGCAATTGAATTTAAAATGCCAATTTGGTGTGAAATTGGGGGTTTTCCAAAGAAGTGTTTTGTTTGTTTATTTGGGGATGCCCTATAAATACTTAGTTGTTTTTATTGATCTGTAACAAGGCATAAAATATTGTTTATAATGTTTATCTCCTTTGGTAATTTCTGCAAATAATGAGTTTTAATTGTGCTTGTAATGAAAGTGAAGTTTTGGTTCCACTTTTGTGTGAGAATGAAGGATTTACAAAGAGAACACTTCTTGTTTAACATGAGGATGCCCAAAAATTGATTTTTTGTTTTAATTGATATTTATTGGGCTGCCTTTACTATTTTGGTAACTTACAATTGTGAACATCGTGTACAAGTTGGTTTCTTAAGGGGTTTTGTGTGCAAAACTACACGAGATTTTGTGAAATTGATTTATTCAAATTCAAAGAGTTTGTTGTGTGTTTTAAGTGGTAGAAAATGAGATAGCTACTGTATTTGGTGTATGTGACCAGTAGTGGTGTTTTACATTAAAATGGATGTGTGTTAAATCCTGAAATTGTTTGAGCACAAAGGGGGAAGCCCGGGTACCTAGGTGGGGCGGATTTGTACTAGTACGGCTAGTGGACCGGATGGGTTTTGTCCCTGTTTCACTTAGCATTTGGATAACGACAACTATAACTAAACTATGTGGATGATGATTGGGGACCACTAGGTTATGAGTATGTTCCCTACTAGTGGCTCGTGCATGAGAAAGGATTTTACTATGGTTACATTACACTGAGGTATGAGGTACATGGGGCCTGAGACTATCTAGTGCCTCGGGGTGTTCCCGGTTTTTTTTCTCAGTGGATTTGTGGTATTTGCCCTTGTTTTTGGGTGTCTTTGGAATTATAATGCAGTATCTAATATTCCTATTTAAATGTGTTAACATTCTGAAAGTTTTATCTTGAAAAATGTTTTCAATTTAAAGTTTCATTTCGTGGAATTTGTCACCGCTTTTAATTGCATATTAAAACTGCTTGCTTTTTCACCTTGTATTGCATGAACCTTGGAATCATAGGGTGGTATCCTATTGGGCTTAGGCTCACACCCTACTTACACCCCTTGGGTGTAAGTAGACCCATTTTTTTGACCCAGGTAAAGGAAAGGCTAAGGGTGTTGACGGTTCAGGGTGTTAGTCCTCATCCTTGGGGAGGAGTAGTGGAGACGACTTGGGGGTGATGACCCCTTGTCATGTGGAGTCCATGGGGCTGTTTTGTTTCTGTTCCATTGTGTCTTTGGACCTTTTGTATTGACTCTAAACCAATGTATTCAGTTCTGGTTTTTGTTTAAACATCGTTTGGTATAAATTTTTCAGATTCAGTTTATTGATTGTTTTTAATGGTTTATGCCTTCATATTCGGGTAAATCGTTCCCAAACCTAAATAAATGATACCCGGGCACTTGTGCCAGCCCGTGGGGATAAGGAACGCCATTCGGGTCATGTCACGGGCTGGTTTTGGTGCCGGTTTTGGCGGTGACCAGATTCGGTTCGTGACATAATATATAGATATTAATAACCATTATAAGAATTTAAATTAATATTTAATGATTAATAATATATAAATTTTATTTAAATCATTAATTGTTAGGGATTATTTTAATGCATTAAAATTGAGAAACATTATGCTCCTTAAAAACATTTTTCGTAAAAACTCATTTTTAAAGAAAAAAATAAACTTGTACAAAAAACCAATATAAAGATAATAAAAATATTATTAAGTGTATTAAATATTTATAAATATCAATTATGTTACCTGAAATAATATTCCAAATATAATTGGATTTCTTAATTACATAACTAATTGAAAAGAAATGACATTTAAAAAAAACATTATTATAACTATTCATCAAAAAATCAATATATTATAGAAAATCAAAAAAATTATTCCTAATTTAATTTTATATGATTATTTGAAAAACTAATTTCATTTTTTAAAATAAATTTTCTAAATTTTCTTGAAATTTATAACAATATTTTCTCAAAAACAATAATAAAAATCATTTTTGAATAAAACATATTTTTTGATGAATCAAAATAATTTACTAAAAATTGATAGATTATTTATGTAGAATTTATCATTAAATTTATATTTTTTGGGATATATATATATATATTCTTCAAAAAGTATTTAATACTATTCATACCTACCAATTTAATTACTTGGTTATAATGGAAATATTTAAATTAATATTATTTCATAGTATCATAAGCATTATTTTATATTCTATGTATGATATTGAGAATATCATACTTCTTTAGAGTCTCATGGTATTCAAATCAGAATCATTATATTTTATTTCTTATGATTTTGAATAATTTTGAAAACTCCACATTTTATTTCATCATTAATCCTCACACTCATTTTATGAATATCATCTTCTTATAATTTTCATGCACAAATAGCATACACTATTAGGTATTTTTGAGGATTAAATTCATGAATAATAATTATGGAATCATCTCATTTTTATAAACATTACTTGAATTAAATTTGGAAACTTTTAAATTTTCATCCATAAGCTTACTAGAAATTATACTATTTATATAATCTTTATTCTCATCTCATATAATAACACTCATAATTGGAATGACTTGTTTTCAATGAAAATTAATTACATTCAATTAAAAGGATTTACATATAACAACCCATATTTAAATACACTTTAGTTAATGATTTATTACATAAAGCTACACATTATACAATCCCAAAATATATTGAAGCCTATTTTCTTTGGTAAATTAGGTACATACCATAAAAACTTATAGTAGTAATATGATGAAATTATTGAAAACATCCTTAACATTCTCCTAAAATTCCATATTTCTTCTAAAACTGTGTTGGATAAGCTGAGGACACACATCAGAAATGGGTGAGATATAAATCCAAATAATGGAATAAGATGAATATAATAATGTAAAATAGTACATGTTATATAAAAGTAATTTGAAGGTAACATAAGAGTAGTGAAAATAATATTCATGAACAATGAGTTATTATATAACCTGATAACATAAAGAAAACATAGGAATGCAATAAAAATATAATTCATGACTTTATAAATATAAGTGAAGACTAGCCACCAAGATATCATATAATAGTGTTCTTAAGATAAACTCTCATTAACCATACATGAAATATCATAAGATAAAAAAATTATCAAATTCATTGTAGGGCTATATAATTTTGATCCCACCCGTCACTTTTATATCATGTACATGCATAGGCGTTCCACATAAATAATACAAAATAAAGATGTATTTCAAATATTATAACCCAACTATTGAGGATTAAATGTTTCATACATGCAAATCCCCAATCAATGAACGATAATTGTAACTATTTTAATACCCTTGAATAGAAATGGATACAGGTATTCACAACAAAAATGTTTCACATGGGATATCATAAGATAATTTCAGTAGCATAACGAGTGTACATAATGGTCTATAAAATTTCTGATTAATAGAGAAAGGGATATCTGATTATTTTTTTATCATAAGGATAGTAATAGTAATGTGTAAAAACACATCCCAACATGGAAAATTAGAAAACAATAGTCATGACATAAAAATGATTTATAAATAAAGAGGAGAAGGAGAGGGTCCCTTACCTTTAGGGGGCACTTATTACAGAATGGGAGAATATTATTGAGAGTTTGGGATACTTAGGAGGACAATAGAGAGATAATGGAAGAGTAATTTTGTGCTAAAATATATTTTAGTAATGAATTATGTGATTTTGGGTGTCTTTATATGACCAGAGAGTGGAGAATTATTTTTAATTTTCCAAACATAAGTTTTAGATTCTATATGATAAAGTAATACAAATAAACCTTATTAGGGTTGTTATTATGTTTTATTCTAAAGTATTGTTTTTTAAATTATTTTCCATGTTTTATAACTTATATCATTATAATAATGCCCAGGGTGATGTAAAACTAAGTAATGTTTATAAATATTTGGTTGTGAACCCTCTAAAATATAATATAGGTTTTGGACGATTAATTTGGGGTCTATACAAGTAATATAATAACCTAAAAATATCATTTTATATGATAAATATATATTTGGTCTTGGATACCTTTTATGTTATATATTACACCACTTTTGGGTCATTATGATGACATAATACACACTGTATATTAATACCATATTTAATTTTGACATAAAAAATTTTACATTCAACAAATTATAAAAAAATAACTATTGGATAATTTTAATGTACTGATTTGAGAAATAATATTTATTTTATCCAAATAATTCTCTATGTATGATAATTTTAATTTTTAAAGAAAAAATTCACACTTATTGAAAAATACTGGTTTTTTAAAATAATAGTTTTCTAGACCTTATAAAAATATTATTTGACTTCATAAAATTATATTATCATTTATTATTAAAATTGATTAATTAATCATAATATCTTATTAAAATATAATTTATTTCATAAAGTATTTATATTATTAAATTAGAGTGTCTTTATTGAAAATTTAAATTTCTCAAAAATATATTTTGTGTTTCATTGTATAAAAATATAATTTTTATCAAAATAATTATCAAATAATTTAAAAAGAAATAATAATAAAAATAATGAAAATGGATAAATATAATTATAATTTTATTAATGGTAAAAATATATAAATACATATTTTTAGGGTCTAGATACATAGAACATTATTACACCAGAAAATGCAATATGGGTAAGGTGTACGATTGTGAGATTTTAGTGGTGTGTTTAGGCGAAAATGGTTTAGGCTGTGATCATGATGAGTTTGAAATTATAAAAAAAATGGGTTTCATCAAGCTTCAATTACTATATCCCAACTTGGGGTTGGCCAAGGAAAAAACACAGTGATGTTATCTCTCTTAAAATCTCCAATACATTGGCTTCATAGGGTTTTTTCCTACTGGTAAAGGCCACCACTTCATTTGATTGTGTCAATTGGAATTTATCCCAACCCATTATATATAATAGTCATACGATCACTATTAAATGGATATATTATTAATGGTTATGATGAGTAACAATATTTTAAATCCAACAAGATAAAATTTTCCCAAATAACCAAAGTAGTGCATGTATTTTCTATTACTTTATCACTTAATAATTCATTTATTTATTCAAAAAGAAGGAATTTTATTTATAAAACATCATATAGTTACACTGAATTCCATTTATTTTTAATATTCTATGGGATTCCAAATTTTTGACACCTTGATAATTTAAGAGAACACTAAATTTGATATCATATAAAACACACGACTCTGAGCTTTAAAAAACCACCATATATTAATATTTAAATGTAATAATTAAAATATAATGATTAAATTTGTGTTTATAAATTGCATTAAAGGAATTTCAAACTACATATAATGTTCATAATCAATAAAAATGTATTGATTAATTATAAGTATTTAAGAAATCAATTTTTAGTAAATTCATTTTTTTGGATGAATTATAAGTTTTCTTTAAAAAAATATTTTTTCTATTATTTATGAAACAATATTAAAATTAAATTATATAACTTATAGAACTTTTTTTAAAATTATTTTATATATTTAATCAACATATCAAAATTTACTTTTGGTGATTTTTTGGATTTTTTTGAAAAGAATGATTTTTATTGAATGGTTACAAATACATAATTTTATAAAAATATAATTTATTATTATTGAAAAAACCATTTATTTTTGAATTTTATATTAAATTATCTAATGTATTATTTAAATACATATAATATAGTTATTTAACATTGAATGAAAATTTTTCGTTATTTTTGTATAAATTCATTTTTTGGGCTTAAATGCGGATTTCTCTAAAAATTATTCATTGTGTTTTGGTAATTTATTTTAAAATTGACATACACCACTTATTATAACTTAATTAGGAAAAATATATTTCATATTTCAGTTTAGGAGGTCTACATTTTTAAATTTCGTTTCTTTTATTTTTGGATATTATGAATATTAACTATAGAAAATATGTGTCGCCTCGATAAGGGGAAATCAAGTAATTGATGTTAAAATACTTTTAAAAGGATTCCAAATTAACCTAACACATGGATTTTATCTATTTAATGAGTGTTTTAGACCATAATCATCCATTATTTTATTTTAGGGAATTTTTTTACCATATTTCATTGATAATGACATATATATTTTTAAGTAAATATAAAGTAAAAAATGTCACTCTCTTACTTTAAAAATATATAATATCATTTGAAAAGGATTAAAAATACATAGGTTTAGTTATAAATGGTTTTATAAAATATAAATTATTTTCATTTATGATGAAAATTTATTTTTATGTTTTATTGAATAAATAGTTACTTTAAATACTTATGCAACACTAACAAAGTGCTTAAGCATACAGTAGAAAAATAAAGTAATTTATTAAAAAAATTAAACTAGTATATTTTTCAGTGAATCATAAAGTTTTATATTATATTTCCTTATATGTTAAGTTCTTTTCAAAATAAAATTAAATAAATAGTTTCAAAAATGAAATTAAGGATAATTATTATAAAAAATATATAATAAAATTTGTTAAAAATATAAATATTATTCAAATATGAAAATTAAGTTGAAAATATGTATATATGCTTTTCCCTTCTCTATTTATTATCAAAATTTTAATTTAAATAAATTTATAACCCTATTATGTTGAGAAAGTCATTACCATGATTATGGTTAAGATTGGTTAACCATCTTGTTAAACAAAATGATATGGTTTAAAATGATATATAAAACTATAAAAATTTTATTGGATGATTATATTAATACTATATTCTCCTAATCACATTATAGATGTTATTTTAGAACCATTTAATAATAGATACACACATATCATATCATAATATTTCACGTGTTTCCAAAAATGACATTAATAATATTTTATAATAAACAATATCTTATAAAATAATTTAAAATTATTAAATATACTATATTTTGAAACAATTTTGGGGTTATGGATGAAAATATCAACCATGTTCTACTTGTGTGTCATTTATCCATTTATATTATATTTTATTATCCTTAAAAATTAAAAAACATTATTGTCACAGTAATTGTCAAAAATGGGTAGGGGTTAAAATATACGTGTAAAACTTTTATTATATGAGATGAAATATATTAATAATCATATTATTTTTAAATTATATTAATTTGGAGAAACTTTTCAATGAAAATTAATTTATATTAATTTATTACATTAAGAAATTTAAAGAAATCTTCATCTATCACTTATAAAAGAGTACGTATTCTCTTCTCTACCTCACACATTTTTAGCACTCAATATAAAAAAATCATTACACAAATCCCTTCCTAAAATATCTTCCCACATTATAGAGCTTTTATTTTAGGTAGAATACTATTGTTACAGGGATCCGTTTGTTATGAAAATGTTGTTTTCTGAATATGAGGTATTACTTTTAACCAAATGCTTTATTTTTTTCTTCTTTTACCACCTTTAAATATTCATAATTTTTTTTAAATAATAACAAAATTAATTTCCATTTACTATTTTTTTATTTTAATGGAATGAACTATATCCATATCTTCTTTCATAAAAGGGGAAATGAATCCATAAATCATGCCTTTGGTATACTACTGTCTCACAAACTGATATAACTTATTATCCTTACATCCTATACTAACTCATTATTATGATAGATTTAATGTATATATGATATTCATGACATAATTATCATTTTAGAAAGATATTATATCATTAACTTTACTAAATTTCATTCTATTGAAAAATTATAACATTGTTCATGCGTATGTGTAGATTACCACCTCTGTGAAGCTATATGATTAATTTTTCATAACCATATCACATTAATTTAATATAATATATTATTTTAAGAAAAGATATTTTATTATGACATAATAATAATTTTTTAAATATAAAATTATACCTTCTTTCATTCCACCTCCACTTCAATAAATCCATTGTTTAGCGGCGGTTCTAGGAACCGCCGCTAAACCATTTGTAGAAATGGTTTCATGGAGTTTTATAATAAATCGACACGAAACATTGTTTTTTTAAGACCTGGCCCTTCCCCCCACCTCGTCCCTCCTTCCCCCGTGACGTCGGCCCCCCGCTTCCCCCGCGACCCCGACCCCCCCGTGACCCCGGTGACCCCGTGACCCCGACCCCGGCGACCCCTGAGACCCCGGCGACCCTGCGACCCCTGGCCCCCCGCGACCACCGGCCCCCCACGACCCCGAAAGCTGCACCATCTTCCCCTCTAGGTAGGGTTTTGTTTCTCCTTATTTAGGTTTTTGGTTTTCTAGTAGGTATGGTAGTTGATTTAGGTTTTTTCATGTTGGATAGGGTATGATCTTGTTGTTTTTGGGTAAATCATTCCTTTTTGGGGTTTCGTTGAGGTGTGGTTGAGGTAGAAATGGGGTTTCACACCATTTTTAAGTAATTTCTTCAAACAATGTAGGTGGTTTCATGCCCTTTAGATGATTTGATTTTTTTTGTTTAATTCATTTTAACATGTATTATAGATAAATTTTGTAATGTGAATTAGGTTTTTGATATATTTTGGCATTTATATGTGGTGAAAATTGAATTTATAAAGAAAAATGGATATTTTTAATATGTTCTCTGTTGTGGTGTTTCATGGAATTGCTTTTATGGTTATTTGAAGGGAGTTAATTGTGTTTTCAAAGGCACATGTAGTGAGAATGTGTTAAAAATGGGGTTTCAAAGGGAAATTAATTGTTTTGGGTATGAAAACATTTTTTGTTCCCCATTAAATGTGATGGGTTATTTTGTGTAAATTAAGAGAAGCATGTTTTTAAATAGGGTAAATTATCTTGTGTGATTATTTGGAAAGGGTTATACTAGGGAAATTGTTGAATGTATTAAATTCTTCTCTTGAAATGTACCTAATGGGTTTTATAAATTTTTCATGTGGTTTGAAAAGTGTTTTTCTAATCATTTTCTTGTGTGTGTAAAATGGTAAAAAGTTCATTTTATGGAAAAAAAGTGTTTGCAATGTAATGCCTGACCTGTATTGGTTAAATTTGTGTTATGTGTTACATTGGAACATAATTGAGCATAAGGTAATCCCAGGAAACTAGGTGAACGTATTTGGACTAGCTCGCTAGTGATTCCGACATGGCTACGACCCAATTTCACATAGCGGGATGAACCTATATTTATGTTGATTATTCCACTTCTTTATAACTACAAAACCGAGGGAATAGACTCCCCACTATAAATATCATAATCATTTCTAGTCAATGACCATTGGAATATGGGTAGTAATGCATGAAGTCCCATAAAAACCTGATTTGTCCATATGAAAGAGTGATGGATTGGGGAATGTAGCAAATTGGTATCAACGAATCATGTTTTAATTTCTATTACATTACTACTTGTGCAAAGTTATAAGAGATACTAGGATGTTCCAAGACATAGCAATGAGCTTCTGAATAGGAGTATCTAGCCAATGTATTGGGGAAATATGTGTTTGTATGGACGAGATTGGTTCTTATGTTATTTTATTGAAAAAGTTGATGTTATTTCACCTTGGGTGATTTTTATTTTGTGTGATGTTATTGTTTAGTGATGAATTTTGATTCTAGATATTTATACTCATGGCCCAGAATGGTGTTAAATGAGTATTCATGCATCATGATAGGCATATAGGAATGTATATATTGACATTCATTCTTCATGGTAGGGACATATTTATTTCATGTTCTATGTTCATTCCTTTATGATGTGTTTTGATAAACCTAATGTATCTGAAATATGATTTATTCTCCCAAGCCTTTAATATTGGGAAATGACTATGTCTTTTGTGAATAAATATTATGGAACCCTTCACCTTTTTAATGATTAATGAAAGTTGAATCGAGTCACAGTAAAGAACAAGATTCAAAAATGTATTCATGGTTTCCACCTCGACACCCATCCCACAAATCCAAAGCATTTAAAACAAAATTTATCCCCCTATTATCCTGTTTCACCTCCTCTCCAAACATTATTTTACAAATGTGGTTCACACTTATTGGAGGTGGTAGTTCATAATTACTTATAAAATGGTTTTTAAAAGGAAAAGTAAATTTGGTTTCATTAGTGTGTTCCTTGTTTAATTTTTAATTTTTTTGTATTTTATTCTTACTTTCATATAGAATAATTATGCTTTTTTGAGTATTTAATTGATATAGTTCATTTAGAATTTATTGTTGTCCACTGTAATTTTCAAAAAGGATTATTTTGTTCTTATTCCATCCTAGAATACGTGTTGATTTGTTGATGTTAAATCATTTTCAATATCAGACACCATCATAGGATTCCTCAATCATTATCTTCCTTCATTAAGTGTTTTTAAGGGTTCGTGGAAGCATTTAGGTAGTTGGAACAAATTGAGGTGATCCTCAATTATCTTAGGGAACCTGATACTTTGTGTGTGAGAATTTATCAGAATTGGATTAATAATTTCAGTAGAGTCTTGTGGGAGTCAGTGGTACCTTCTCATCTTCATGAATGTATAAATTGGAATCTCATCAAGATTGATTTTTAATGGTTATTTACTAAGGGAATGAATGTAGTGAAATAGACTAATCTCATGAGACTTTTTATTGTTGATAGATCAGTATGGGATTATATCAATAACCTTTCAAGGTTTGTTATATATTCTCCAATGATAGGGGTCATCAATTTTGAGAAAGATCATTTCTTTGGTGATGGTCTTCACCCAGACCTTGGCACATCTCTACTTTCATTGGGCATAACATCCATTTTGGAGGTTGTCACTAGGGACATGTGAATAGAAGCTAAATATTCATAGAAATCGATGGTTGTTCATTCCTTATTTTTATCAGGTATGAAACAAATTAATAGTGGGATTGAAGAGAATCTAATGTGAAAGGATTAGAGGAAGGATGAACCATAACATGATGAAAAGGCCCATTCATATAGAAATAGTTCATCCATTTTGTGCTTCCAGTTTAGGGACTTTGTGGAATTTCGAGACCCATTTCTTGATATATCATTGAATTGTTCTCTATTATTGAAATTTTGTTCATCATTACTTGTTTTTGATGATGGGGTTATAGAAGATGTCTCATGTTTGATTCCTTGTTTTTTTGTGTAGTCACATTGTGATATACATGGATAAAAGCTGGATCACATTACCAAGGAACACACATTAGTATGTTAAGGGTTTGAATGAGTTTTTAGATTTTGCAATTTCAAATCGATCCGTTGAAAGGAGAATAAAATGTCCATGTCCTAAATGTAAATTTAGAACATGGTTGAAGAGAGATGAGGTTTATGAACATTTAATACTGAAGAAATTCCCTATTCAATATTTGTGTTGTATTTGGAATGGAGAATAAAACATTACAAAAAGATTGAGCACTGATGTTAATCCACATATTGAGGTCCCAAGTTCATCGAAAATGGAAAATGAAATGAATAACCTAATAAATGATGCATTCGGCACTACAAGACACCATTATCAGCATCAAACCATATCAGATCAACCAAAAGAGGGTGCTACAAATTGCAACATGACAAGTGATGTTTTTGAGACTGTAACATAGGCAGATCAAGATTTTCACATATCATGGGGTCCTCTTCTTTATTCTGTGGAGCCAAATTTAAGATAAAACTTCACTGAGGAAAATGATTTTCATGATTTAGTTGATAATGGAAATCAAGATTTGTATAGTGGGTGTTTGAAATATTCAAATCTTTCATTTTTTCTAAAATTGTACAATATAAAATGTCTACGTGGAATTACAAATAAGGCCATGTCAATGATATTGGAATTGATTCTTGATGCATTTCTTGACGCAAAAATCATTGAATATTTTTATGATATGAAAAATGTTGTTAACAAGCATGGTCTGAATTATACAAAAATACATGTGTGTCCCAATGATTGTATGCTTTATTGGGGAGAGGATTCAAGTAGATAGAATTGAAATAAATGTTCTTCTTCTAGATGGCAGGGAAAGGGTGATCTTGGAAGTCTGAATGAACATAATTTCATGGAGAAGATGAAAAGGAGCACACCTACAAAGTTTTTGCATTACTTTCCTTTGAAGCCTCGATTTCAAAGATTATTCATGTCATTGAATACCGCCAAACACTAAATTATAATTCTGTAGATAATAAAAATGATGGGTTAATGAGACATCAATGAGATTCCCAATCATGGAAGACATTTGATTCATTACATCTCGATTTCTCACCTGATCCTAGGATTGTTTGATTGGGATTGGCTGCCGATGGATTCAACCCATTTGGGACGTTGAGTACCAATTATAGCATTTGGCCAGTTGTTTTGATCCCTTATAATCTTCCTCCGTGGATGTGTATGCAAAAAACATCTTTTATCCTTTCAATTATTATTCATGGAAAAAATGCTTGGAAGTGATATTGATGTATACTTGTTGCCTTTGATTGAAGAATTGCCGGAGTTATGGAGGAATGGTGTTGAGACATTTGATGCTTCTTATAAAAAAATGTTCAAAATGAATGCTGCTTTAATGTGGACCATTAGTGACTTCCCTGGGCTTGGGAATTTATCTGGTTGGAACACTTACATAGATTTGGATTGTCATGTTTGTAACATTGATTTTGAGCCCAAACGGCTACCTCACAGTAGAAAATGTTGTTTCTTGTGTCATCGAAGATTTCTCGATCCATCTCATAGATTTCAGCTGAATAGATCAAAATTTAATGGTTCCATTGATCATAGACCACGTCCAAAGTTTCAAAATGGTTTTGAAATAATTTCATAGCTGGAAAAAGTTGAAACAGAATTTGGGAAGGTTCATCATTTGAATGATAGCGTAAAATGGGTCCTAAGTGCATCGTCAAGTGAAACCGGAATGCAACAATGGAATAAAAAAATTATATTCTTCAAACTTCCGTATTGGGAATTTAATTTGTTGTGGCATAATCTTGATGTGATGCATATTGAGAATAATGTCTATGAAAATTTTATTTTCACATTGCTTAATGAGCATGGAAAGTCGAAGGATCATCTCAATGCTCGCAAAGACTTACAAGCAATAAACATAAAATTCTATCTCTTTCCATATGAGAATGAAAATTATCCTCCGGCAATTATTGCAATGAAAAATATGGATAAAGACACATTCCTTAAAATGTTAATGAATGTTAAGGTATCCGATGGGTATTCAAGTGACGTCTCGAGGTGTGTTGACTTGAAGAATCGTAAGTTACATGGATTGAAAAGCCATGATTCACATATTTTGTTACAACATTTACTACCATTGTCATTGCGTACAATATTAACAGAAAAAATTACTGTTGTTGTACTCTATTTCTGCACATTTTTCAGAAAACTATGTGAGAAATCTCTACATCCATTGCAGCCTGACAACCTCCAGGAGAGGTTTGTATTGACTCTTTGCGCAATGGATATGATCTTTCCTCCGTCCTTTTTTACTGTAATGATACCTTTAACTGTGCATTTGGTTGAGGAAGCTAAATTAAGAAGCCCTATTCATTATCGATGGATGTATCCAATTGAGAGGTACTTTATTTATATGTTTTCCAGTTATGTAAACAATTTTTGGTACTTAATTAAATGCATAATTATGTTTATTTTATTTCACAGTTATCTTGGGCATTTGAAATCATATGTGAGAAATAAAGCTAAACCAGAAGGCTCAATTGTTGAAGGCTATGTGGATGAGGAGTCTCTTACCTTTTGTTCTCAATACTTGGATGATATTGAGACAAGATTTAATCTAGTTGGACATGTTGATGACACATCGAATCAATCTCAAATACATTCGAAATCCAAAATATTTCCTACTATTGGCTGATCAGTTGGGAGGACCTCAAATGTGACACTGACTGAATTCAAATTATTACAGGAACATAGATATGTGCTGCTGAATAGTGAAATTACAAATCCATTTATTGAAGATTTGAGGATACAAACAAAGAGACGAATAAAAGGCCGAACATGAAATGAGAAAGATATAAAGAAATATGTTAATAAAGATCTTGTAGAATGGTTTGCACAATGTGTAAGTTCATAAATATTTCAATAAATACGAATATTAGTTTGACACATACATTTTGTAAATCTAATAAAGTATATTTCTTTTTTCAGATCATGAATACTGATACTCAAGCAAAGGTGTCAGAAGATTTGAAGTTTCTTGTTAGAGGTCCTTTAAAAGAAGTTATAAAGTTCAACACTTATAATGTGAATGGATTTAAATTTCAAACAGTCCATCGAGAAGTGGGTTTGAGAACATAGAATAGTGGTATATTTACATTTTCTGAAGTGGAATAATATGGAAAGATGGATGATATTATTGAATTAAACTACCACAAACATTTTTGGTTGTTTTATTCAAATGAAAATGGTTCGATATTATCAGAGGTGTTAAAATAGATTCCTTGAAATTTACTTCTGTGAACTTCTCTCGCTTGATAGATGTTGATGATCATGAACTGCATGATCCATATATCTTAGCATCGCATGAAAAAATGGTATATTATGCGAATGATGTTTTTGATGAAGGGTGGAGTGTATTTTCTCATGTAATACAAAGATATTTGTATGATATGGGTGATGAAGTGGAAAATTTGACCTCTGAAATTGAATCTAATCAGCAACATGAAGCATTATTATTTTTTCATCATGATATATAAAATATTAGTCTGTCAAGTTTGAATGAAGTGGATGGATAAATGGAGCAGGAAACCAACATGATTGAGGGGGAAAATGATTGTATGTACAATTATTTATTTATTTAGAAACCACTTGTTTCATTTCTGCGGTCATTTATTATCATTGTTATATATATTTTGTCTTTTAGTACTCCATCTATTATCATTTTTAATTTTTTTCTGCATATTTTTTTAAAATATATATTCTGAACTTAATTTTATTTGATTAAATGAAAATAATTCCAAGAAAGAATCGTTACATTATTCCATCCAGTTCTATGACAGATGACTATCCATCTGGCTCCCTCTTCACGAAATCTGATGCACCAGCTGCCAACACCCCTGTACCATCTCCCCCTGTACCATCTCTCACACCATCTGTGGATGTCCCAGTAGAGGCTAATTCATCGACTCCCCCTTCCGGAGCCTCAGTAGTGGGGCAGCGACGCACCCCTTCCTGTTCATCCTAGACATACTAGAGTGTCACTATCGTATGTACATATTTAAATTAAATAAATTTATTTCATTTTGTTTATACTAATTGTTTGTTCATTGAAGATGACAAAAATGCAACCGTGGAGAAAAACATAAAATGTTCAGATATTTGTAATCTGAATGGCGAGAAAATTTTTGTGCCATTTGATTCTTATAAGGTCCCTACAGATGTTGTCGTGGGGTTACTTGGCCAGATTCTAGGCTAGCTGGTAGTGGAGCCCATTTCCCTTCCCATTTCATATGATGATTGGAGACATATGACTCCAAGCTGGAAAAATGAAGTGTTTGATTCTAAAATCAAGGTAAATTTATTAAATTATGGTTTAATTGAATGTCTTGTTAGTAATATGTTAAAATTAATTTCATTATACATATTTTCATCCACATTATCGTTGCGGATGTGATAGCACAGAAGTGGAAGTTGAAAAAGTTAGTTAAGAAGAGGAAATATTTTAAATGGATATTGTGGTGTGGTGTCAACGATGCTTCGTTGACAGCGCTGTAAATGTATGAGATGCTACCCAGTGGGGTACCGAAAGAGCAGTGGAATGTGTTTGTTGACAGGCATTAGTGTCAGAAATGGATGGTATTGAAATATATATATTATTATATTATCCTCATTTTACATTTATACATGTATGTGAAAAGGACATGACATTCAATATATTAGTATTAAATTTCATTTTATTTATTTCAGGATCTATCAAGACAGAATGCGTTAAACCGAGCGAAGCAAGTCATCCTGCACACTACGGTCTCAAAAGGGTTTTCTAGAAATCGAAGTACATTGGTAATATTTAAATTATTTTATATACATATAAGTCTATATTATCTGTTTAATATATTGAATTTTTGATTTATCTTTGATTAATGCAGTCACATAATTTAGGCCCTGAAGCATCCAGAACTGAACTGTGGTTGGATGTTTACAAGAAATGAGATGGATTTTCTGTTAATGAGCCTGCTAAAGAAGTTGGGGAATGAAGTCGATTTTTTATCATAATAACTTATTATCAATTTTTACTATGTTAATATATATTGATATTTGATTTATAGGTCAAAATTAATGAACTATGGGATTCCAACCCTGCACTTTCCTACTCTGTCTCCCAAGATAACCCAGTTGGTAAAGTCCTTGGTAAGGAGCATCCTAGAAGAGTGTGCGGGATGGGTTTGGGACCCGTGCCATCTGAGGTTTTTAGCAGGCCACTAGGGATAGCTGCCGCATCTACTCCTTAGTTTAGTCACCCCATACCCGGAGATACTAAGAAAGAGATTATTTCTTTACGAAACATAGTTCACCAATAGGGGGATAAAATATCTGCATTGCAGAAATAGTTGACTGAAATACGTCAGCAGATGAGAAGATATGCCCCTGGTGGGAGTGCATCGATTGGTTGTATGTAGGTAAATCACAAAAAATAAAAATCATTTAGTTTTCAAACTTTCATTGGTTTTAAGTTTTAATATAAATATGTAACCATATTTAATTTTCAATATAATGTTCTTACAGGTGACAGCACAAACTGGAAATGAAGGTGGAGAGGGTGACGATGCATCAACGGACCCTGAGTAGTTTTATTATTGATGTGTTGAACAAAAATGGAAATAGATGGTTTGTATAAGTAACATTTGTGGCACATAGTTTCCACCACATGTTTTCATGTCCTAAAATTTCCTTGATTTCTCATATTTATTTTTATTCATTTTATTGATATATGATGTTTTTTTATGTCTTCATTTCTCGAGTGTGGTATACATCATTCCATTTAGGTATTTATTTGAATTAGTAGTCGATATTTTGGATGACTAGGAGTTAATCCCAATGTTGATGTGTTGAACAAATTGGGTCATTTCATAGTGATCAATGAGATAGTGTTTCAGACACTTTGGTGATGCCCATTTTTGAAAATGTATGATTTAAGCATCAAAAGTATCTAAACATGCTCTAGATCTTATAAAATTTCATGAGAATATTCTAAATCAAGGGTTGTTCACTACGATATAGGTGTGACTGAGGGGTGATAAATTAGCATATTTCCATGAATATAGGCAAGAATACTTTATAAATTCATATATAATCTTGAAGATGGATGTCAGCTTGACTCACAATTTGTATGTCTTATAAAAACATGGATATTAAGAAATGAAATTCTACCAAATACTTCAATATTAGGATGGTTAACTAATATATTTATGTCTCTAGATTCAATAAAAAATATATGAAAATGGATAACCATAAAAAAGAAATAAAAATAGGGCATATAATATTGCACAATGATAACACTTATAGAAATAAAGAAAACAAAAGTGGTAAAAGGAGCAGAATCCGAACCCCTATCTTTCCTCTTCTTTAAATGGGTTAATAAATGGAAGAGTATTTAGTTTTTATTTAAATTGTTTGATGATACATACCTCCACTTACTAGAAACACAAAATAAAAATGACCGGTTACAATGGACCATTTCCAACCATAACTGTTTTGATCACTGAACTGTTATTGCATGACTTGAACTGCATTCCCAACAAAATTAACACTTAATCATGGTCTATCTGGTAATTATTACCTATCATTATATCCCTAAATTATTTATATTATGATTCTTAATTCCATTTTTTGATTCATTACAAGCCATCCGGTCATGAAACATTAATTACTGGAATTCCAGAACTTTCTTCTTTACCAACACTAGGCCTTATTGGGAGATGTCATAGGTATGGAACAAAAGACTTCTATCCAAATATACTCATAAGAAATCATAGTTATACTCCCACGACTCCATGTAATGATCGTATTGAATTTGACCAACACCCACATCTAGAGGATGTCCAATTTAATAAGACCCCCCAAACCACCTCTCATCACATATCCCTAGGTTTCATTTCCAACTTAATTTAATCTAGAAACATTAAACCATGTGACACCACTCAGAAACATTAACAATGAAAACTACTTAAAGAGAGAACCACATGATTTATAGGTCCATGGTGTCTTCCCACCATAGTAACTCTCAATCCAATAAAACACGAGAACTATACTACTATACATCACTTCTAGTTCCACATTGACATGTTCGAGCTTTGATTTCTTTATTTAAGACAGATATCACTTGAGCTCACTTGAAAACTCCTTATGAAGTAGTGCCACATGAAAACCGCTACCTCCATTTACAAATAAACCATCACTGTTAATCTAGTTATAAAAATTTAAAATAAATGGTCATTACCAAAACACACTCTTCATTATTAATACCTCTTACACAAAGAAATCTTAGCTCACAACATGCACCAGTTTACTGAAATTCCAGTCAGAACGATTTAGGTTGACCTGCTTAGAGGACATCCAAATTGATGGCCAATGACATTATTTGAAAACTAAATCATATTAACATAAATTTAAATGTTATATCGTTATAATTAAGATGAACCCACTGAATTCCAAAATTGACTCGTGTTTTGATTTAATGGGTTCATAATCAACCAACCATTTCACCATCATGCTAAATTACAAGAAAATATGTGATATCAATCTATCACATTTCCTAGATTTCACATGCAGCTCGAGTCTGTATATAATTTCCAAACATGATTCAAACTCATACCTAAGTCTTAAATTCAACACATCCTCCATGCCTGGAAAACATGAATTTTATATCTCACAGACTTCTGAAAGTCATTTTGACCATTCATGACAATTATTTATATAACCACTCTCCCAAAGGTTACAATTTCCATGAAATTTGTGATTCTCCCCATCATAGGATTTTAATATTCATCATTTTAATAAAAATAGAAATCTAATTCCCATGAAAAAACTCTTTCCACCTCTAAAAATGGTTTTTGGATATGATTCAACATAATTATACCATCTTACATCATGATAATCCATCCTTTATATGATTAAAATCATTATTTTCCCCAAAATTTGACTGTAATACCCAAATTTCAATATAGACTATTCAAAAAACAACATTCGTTAAAATTACCCCAAATAATAAAAAAAATTAAATTGAATCAAAAAATTTAGAAGGATTTGATCTTGTAATCTTCCAAGATAAATTTATGGATTTCCTATAGATAATATCAAATACTTATGAAGTCGTATACCAAAATTAAATTTCCCTAATAATATTCATGACATGCTAACCATTTCTATAAATAACATGAATCACAATAAATTCTCAATAAAGTCATTTACGATTCCAAAATATAATTCAAAATTTTTCATCGAACTAATTACCATAATATTATAGTTACCTTTATCTTATGGGATTCCCAAAATAGTAAATGTCTTCTGAAATAACATTAATCTCTTAATAACAAACCCATTTCACTGTCCCATAAAAATACATCAGATAAAACATATGTTACTAAAATAAACATATTCTTAATATATAAAATAATTTCACAAAAAATTAAACATCATACTAACTAGGGCTTCATGTAGGCCAGTGGTAGGTGATACACCCTTTTCACCCTTCAGTTGTGGGTTCAATTGTCGCTGCCTTAGAAGATGTGATGGGTTATCACCCATCAATTGTGTTTTTATTTCTCAATACTATATAATTCATTTAACATTACCAAAATATGATAAATTCTTAAAAAATAATCATAACATGTTTTAACCTCAATTTTTATCACAAACCTTTCATTTTACAACCCCAAAGTAATAAACCATAATTACCTTAAAAATAATTATCTAAAAAATAACAATAGTCACTTTAATATTTCATTACTGAAAGCCTAAAAAGGGTTTCTAAGGCATTAAACTTATGATCAACTTTAAAATTGTAAACTCCTGACGATATCCCAATCTCATAAGAAATAATAAAAATCTAAAAATTTGTATAAACCATCCTATGATACCAACAGTAAGGACCTAGTATTAGACATTACTTATTATAGTGTTTTGGACCATGAATTCACATTTGAGGATATTTTTAGTTTGTAGTTTTAGAGAACTAAGAAAAACTGTAACAAAGTAAATCTATACATTACAAGTGGACAGTGATTCTCAATATCAATTTTTTAACAATATAAAACTATTTAAAAGAAAAATATATTTCCCTTTATGAAATTTTTTATAATTCTCCCCTTGATATTATGATTATAATTATTCCCCCATAAAACATATGAAAGAAATTTTAAAAACTATTGGGGAACAAAAAATCATAATAAGTGGTATAAAAAGAATAAAAATAATTAATTCAGTAAAAACATGAAAATCATATAACTTTTGACATATTATTCAGAGTACTTTGTTAGTATGAAATGAAATATTTTCAAATTAAGAAAACCCACAATTTTCTGAAAGAATTCATTAAAACCCAAATCATGCAATTGAAACTCCTTTAAGTGACTTAGAGAATCTTATACATAAACAATTTTCAAAACCCTTTTAATTGGAATTAACATAAGGATGAATTCCAATTAAGCTATTAAAATATCACCTTGGGCTATCTGAGAAACCCCATGTTAATATATAATGATATTTCTTGGTGCAATCAGGGCCGCCCCATGTTATTCTATTATAGGCTTTCCTAAAGGTATCAATCCACCCCACATTAAGAAAAAAACGGGCATACCCAGTGCTATTTAGGCCACCCCACATATATGTTGTATCAGCCTAATATTTTTCCTATAATTCTCAATTAATATATCATTAATAAAAAATAATCATAAGAAATCCTTTAAAAAACTATTTCAATCAATCATGAAAACACTTTCTGATAAAAAATGACATTTTCTTTCAAGAATCCATTTTCAATACCTAGACACCCTTATCATTGAAAACCCACCTTCAATACCAAAATACCTAAAAATTAAAATATGTTTTTTATTTAAGGAAAAATTAAATACTTTAAATTAATACAATAATAACATAATGGCCATGGTTGTGGAAAACTAGTTGTCGCTGTATACATTAAAAATAGATCATTCTTTTTATCGTTTATCAAAATGTTCCACATAAAAACATGTAAAAATGTTCATTTTTATAACCTATGAATGAAATTAATATAAATAAATAATATTTTCTATAATCCTTTTATATCTATTTAAATAAATATGAAAAATAAAATTAATAATATTTACATGGAGAAAAATATTTTATAATTAAATATATTAACATTTAAGGTGTTTGATACAACTTTGAACATTAAAATAATAATATCCATGGAAGAATAGATTTATCGAAACATTAAATAACATGAGTATAGATAAAATTGCGATATTAATGTTTATAGCAGATGCATATACACCTTATAAAATAATAAAAGTGGATATCATCAAGAAATTACTTAATAAAAGGAAATTGAGAGGAAATCCCCTAACTTTAGTTTGACTTGTCATGTACGATATTTATCTTAATGAATAATAAACATATGATAATTATTTAAATTTTTGTGACTTTTTTCAAGTTTATTATTCCATAAATTTCACTAATTAATCTGTTATAAAAATTTTCTTAATCAGTTTACTTCACATCAGATGTTTTGACGATATTCGGTACAATAGTCCAAAATAAAATTGGTATGATGTCAATAGTCAAAGTAGTAATATTTAAATCATATATATATATATAATAATTTTTATGAAATAATAATTAATTTTATACAACAATTTTAATTTTAAATACATTCTTTTCATTTGTATATGAAAAATCAACTATGTTACAATCATGGAGTCGGTAAGCTCTACGTACGCATGAATAACGTTTTCATTTTTCATTAATTTTTATGGAAATAAGGTAAGTTATATTTTAACATAATAGAAAAATAATAATAATATAACTATTATCATATTTATATTTTAAATATAACATTATATATTACTAATGTGATGTGGTGATTAAAAATGAATCACATCGCTTCACGGAGGTGACAGTTCACATGTATGCATGAATAAAGTTATCATTTTTATGTGCATGAAAAGTAAGAACATAATTGATAAATTGTTCTATTATAATGTTAAATATTTCAGTAAAATCATATATAAACATTAATTCCATCATTATAACCAATATTGAGAGACGATAATGGAAGTAGAATTATATCAGTTTGTGGAGGTGATTGTTCACACATATAGACAAACGATGAATTCATTTTCCATTTGATGAAAGTGGAGATAGATTAAGGTTTTAATATTAAAATAAAAAAATATAAGTATATTAATGATATTTGTGTTATTATATCATCATGCTTGAATAATATTTTATGGATGTGGATGAATAAATAAAGCAGAAACACTTTTTTAAAAATGATACCTCTTCCTCAGATGATCTCCTTTGATTAACACCTTAACACATCTAAAGAGGATGTTTATCCTAAAATACGATCTCTAGAATTTTTTAAGGGATCCTAGTAAGGTATTTGGGAATATACTAGCCGAACTAGAATGTTTTTTAGCTGTAAATAATAGATAATAATGGGTGCCTTTTTATAGGATAGGGGAGGGAAACTCTTGAAAATTTTTCAAAATATTAAACTAATATAAATTACTTTTTTAATATAAATAGGTAAAAATTGATATTTTATAATATTATATTAATTTGGCTTGAATTCAATTAATTAAATTCAAATTAGGTAATTTATGACTATTTTTTAATCTTTAATTTTTAACCCTTATTTAACTTTTTTATTTCTTATCATGACATCATGTAATTTATACTTTGAGGGTTAATATAATTAATAAAAAATTCTAAAAGACTTATAAATGCGCCATTTATGAAATTTTTAGACTTATGACTAATTTTTGGCTAAATTTTATGTTTTTATTAATTTATATCATAAAATTTAATATTATTTATTTTAAAATAGCATTAATGTAAATTTTGAAACTTTTCATTATTTGAATTTCTAAAAATATTATAACAACAAGATATATTTGAACCAACTAATTTAAATTATCAATAAAATTTAAAAGTAATCAAAAAAAATCATGGATTGAATTAATTATATAAAATTTTATTTATTTTAGTATTTTTAATAACATTTATTTTATATTTCCTTTAACTAAACTATTACTACCTCATCATTGTGAAACCATTTAATTTAATAAATTTAACCTAAAAATTAAAAATAAATTGTAATTATGTTGATAAAAATTTTATATTTATAAATCCTATATATATTCAAACTTATCCCTTATATAAACCCATTTTAAAAATGTTTGACTTGTCAAAAATAAGTGTCACAAAATTGGATCTTCATTGAATAAAATAATATAAATGTAATAATCTCACCCAAGTACATTAAAAAGGTTATATTTTAGAAAAAGGAATATTTTTAGTCTAAAAATACTTATAAAATAAAATTAGGACTAGTTTTTATCTAGTTTTTTATTAGTTATAATATTTTTTAAAATTTAATTACCCAATTTACCCTTAATCGTGGTAAAAAAAATACTAATATGGTTACTATTCATAATGTTCAACAATAAAAGGGTTATATTTAAATAATTTTTAACTTATGATTACAAATATGTAATCCTTTTTTAAAAATTAAAACATATAATTAGAAGAAATTAATTAAAAATTAATCTCGTCGATGGAATGAGAAAATGAGTTTAAAATGTACAAACATTCAAAAGTTCACAAGGTTTTTATAACCAATTTCAATGTGAAATTGATTAAAATGACATAAATTGGTTTAATTGATAAAAAATTATTTAATTATAATTTAAAACCACTAAAATATATAATTTAACATTATAAATAATTTTTATGAAAAATTCTATTTTCAGTTAAAATGCATTTTTTTCACTTTTCATCAAAAACTAAAACTTATTAAAAAAATTAAAAAAATTAAAAAAAGAAAATAGTAATAATCAAATTAAAAATAATATTACTATTTTCTCACATATAACTTATAAAAGTGTAAAAAATAGATTTAAAACATGTGTTACATCAAAAGGCTGAAAAACTACTTTTTTTGAAAACTACTTTTATTCGTAATAATTGGATTTGTTCTTATATCATGTCTATTAAAAACATAAGATTAATGTTATAAATTAAATTAAAAAATATATATATATATATATCACTAATATAGTCCAATAAGAGTATTTTATTAATTTATTGGTATAAAAAAACTTGCAAACATTGAAATAGGTTTTTAGAAAAACACTTCCTTTTAATTTAAAATGAGTTTTATTTTAATTTATAATTAATTGGTCACTAAAGAATTAATTTTATATGCATTTTAATACCATAATACCCACAATTATAATGTATATGTGATATGTACAACATAAAATAATAATATTTAGTTTTTCGTTAAGGATCGAAGTGGTGTATCATGTACGCTATCGAACATTGTCTCTCCTTTTAAAAAACATGGGTTTTTACATCATTTCATTATTTTTATATTTACCATTCCTTATAAGATTCTCAATTATTCCATGTTTTTTCATGGTTGTTCTATCATATACTACTTTCTTCATACGATTCTTCTCCATGGTGGACTTGTATACCTATTCCTCAAGATACAACAATCCTTTCTTGTCACCATCATACAAGAGATACTGTGAGGGATTTTACATGAATTTATTAGAAACATTACCACTAAACTTTCTAAACTCAAATATGATTCCGTGAAATTTCAATATATGATTACAATATATATTTCTCTTATTCTGTGAATCCCCCTTATATCCAATAGGTTTTTCCTTTCTTTCAAAATTGTTCCCCCTTTCTTCTATCATTCTATAATTTTAATATAGAAACCTATAAGGTTAAAACTGCATATCCTTATTTCCAAAGTTCCATAAAAACTATTTTTTCCCAAAAAAATTGTTATTTTATATTTCATAGAAGGGTGTTAGGAATTTCCATATTTATAAGCTTAACGATTTTATGAACATGAAATATATTTTCTAACTCTACTTGAGAGATAATTGTTGTATATATTCTTAGTTCAACGCATTAGGTTGTGGTGGATTTTCCATTATTTTTAACCTTAAAAATTTTTATTTATTTTTCATTTGTATATACACTCTGAACAATAGGATTTATTATAAATAAAATGAATTGGGTTTTGGGATACATTTTTCAATGTTTCGGAGGTGGATTCATATTTAGATGATCTAAAATACTTCTACATACTATTTAGAGTCTTACATGATGATAGAATTTCAATTAATGTTTTTGTTGTGGTAGAAAATTTCTCAACTTATTGGGAAGCTTCATATTTTCTTCATCTGGATTCATTAGTTGGATTTTTAACTCTTGTATTTTTAGGAAAAGTTAATTCTTTTAATCCTCTAAAAATCTCAACCTATATTCCCATTATATATTATGTTATATAATATTAACCTATTACAACTATTTTTCCTTAAAAAATTAAATTTCTATTTGTTTTACTTTCATTGATTTCACATCCACCCTGGCTTCTTTGAATTTCCCAGAAATTTTATATAGTATCTGAAGTACACGAAACACCACTTTTATAAAACTAATTTCTCAAAAGTTTGGTTTCTATTTTTCATATATCAGGGGATTCCTTTCATTGAAATGTATAACCAATCCCTCCTTTTCTTAAACCACTCAAGAGAATGTGATGGATTTTCTTACATAGTTAACCAATTCATATTCTATTTCATAATCCTCTTGATCCAAATAAGGCTTGTCACTAAATATTCCATTTATATACCTTAGTAAATTTATAAAAAAATTCAATGGGTATAATTCCTTGATTATCCATAATTTCAGAATAAAAACCATGAGTCAATTTATAATTTGAATGTTCCTCTGGTTCTACATATCTTTAAAATACTTCATATAGTTATTATTTCAAACCATTTTTGATAGAACACGAACCACTCTAATTAATTTTGTTAGTGGGTGACCATATATCTCTATTTATTTAGTTATCACCTTCTTAGCCTTACTCTTAATAATGTTTGTCAATGTTTTGGAAGATACTTCACCATGAAAAATAATAGGAATGGAATATTCATTCTTCATGAAAATATTTTCCTCAAACATCTCAGATATTCACTCCATTAAACAAAATAAATGATCATGGGTGTTTAAAAATAGAATTAATCAAGGGTAACATTCCATTTATACCACTTTAAAATCCAAATAGGGTCAGTGAAGAAATAGGAGAGGGTGGGGAATCACGTGTTGAATTCCTTTAAAAAATTACCAATTATCCTATTAATCATTAACCATAGTTAATTTTTACCTCTGTTAGTAATTATTTAAAATATATTTATGAATTTTACAACTAGACAAAAATAAACTTCATGTATTCATGTAATGAAATAAAGTGTCACATGGTATTTTTACAAGGATGATAATAAAGACCATCTCTTTTCATAGATTCGATGTTTAACTCAATTAACAATTCTCTACTTTAATATGATGTTGGTTACAATGGGTAGTTCTTCCCATACAAACATTGGGTCTCACATCATATAGAATTCTTGTATCTCCTTGAAATTATCATACCTTAATCGTATTGCACTTATCTCAACAACTCGAGAATATTTTAATACCTTTTCACAAAGATATTCACACAGACCTAGAGTCTCACAGGTTCTCTAGAGTAACAACACATTAATGAAAATGTTTATTTGATGTTATTTCTTATATCTAGATCACAATATTAGCAATGTAAAAATTTGAATCAAGGTGATTTATCTAATTATTTTAAATAGTACTATATTGGAATACTATAAGATCATCATGAAAAACTCTATAACCGGATCACTATATGAAACTAAACATCCCAGATCATTAGATCTTATCAATATAGATGCCTCACTCTATAAGATTCTGTGATCTTCATAACTATAATATCCTCATTTAATGTAAACTCGACATCAATAAATCAAAACAAACATAATGGTTCCATATTTCTCTATATTCTTCTTCTCAAGATAGTCTAACAATGGATGTTGAATTAATATCTTATTCTTCTTCATCATTGATACCCATATGATCAAAATAATCATTATAGTATCATATCCAACCTCTTCACCTTCAAGAGTGTTCTTCAATATTTTTCTCGACACAACACATCAACTCTTAGTTTTTTATTTTCTAAAACACTCTCCACTCCTCATATTTTTTGTTTTATACATAGTAATCTTGCAGTTATTATTTTATATTTTTGAATATAAAATACCCCTATATATTTAATTTCCATATCACTATTATCAATTTATGTAACATTAAAAGTGTACAACATGATCCAATTTAATTCCTCCACATTTTCATAAGTGGAATTCCCACATTATCTTGATATTATTTTTTATTCAATCAGTATATCCTGTATAATGATGGTAGTTCCATTTATATTTTTCTCATTTATTTCTATATTTTATCCCAACCAACATAAAATGTTAAAGAGTATTCCATCTTCTTCTAGTTAGTCTTCAGTCTAAATCAATTTTTTTTAAAACTCTCACTAAATCACATTGCTTGAATCATGTATCTTTATTATATATATATTATACAACAACCATAGTTTCATATTGACTAAATATCAAATAATGGAAACAAATATTTAGTCTTATCACCTTATCCTCTTCTTGATATCTAGGTTTCCACAAAACCTATAGATATTGTTATGTATGAATGAGCCCCCATTAATATTCAAAAATAGTTTACTTGATATATCAACAACTTCTATTGAATTCTTGATCTCATATTTCTCCATATATTCTTATAATAATTTTCATTTTCTTATATCTTCTATATATATCATAATCCACTATATAGTAATAAGAACACTACATTTACATCTACGCACAAGACACACTCCCTACAACTTTAGTTATTTAAAAATTAACTATATATATTCCATTTCACTCTAAAATTAATAAGTAAAAAATTAGATTCATATCAGTTTCCTAATTCCTAGATTAAATCATGGCTATTAATAGCTTCATAATATCCTGATCATGAAGGATCACCATCAACGTCATCATATTTTGTTTCCTTGAAATATTAATATTAATGTAAACTCAAAATTTTCATTGAACTTTGATCTTAATTATCATTTCATAAAAATCATATTCTAATATATTTCATGATATAATCAAAAACAATTTTAGGTATTTATAATGTTAAAACTATTGATTAAAATTTCTAGAATCGTCACATTTTTTCTTATCTTCATTAGAATTGATTCTAGAATATTCTAATTTTTTATATTGTGGAAAACTATAATTTTATATATGTATAAAAGGTTGAAAATCAGATAAATGACATACACTAATCTTTTAAAAACCATAAGTTCGATGAAAAAGATTTTGATTTAATAGAATAGCTTTATATTTAACACCGTTTCCATATTTTTTGGGATTATAATTTTATATGATGATGTTTTTTTGAAAAAGAGTTTTGGGCTCAGTGATACACATATTTAGGCAATGATAATCAAAACTATATACTCATGGAATCAATTATTTATAATCACTGATTAAATTATGTACTCTTAGAGACACATCTATATTTTTTGTGCCTTTTATTTTTCTCTAGAATATAACATCACAGTTTTAGAATCCTAAAAAATTAATTTGGGACTTCGTCAAACGTATTCCATCCATTATAAAACACTCACGAATACTTCAAATCCCCATTGGAAAATTATTAAACATGATTGATATACTTGGACCAATACCAGGCACATATACAATAAATATACTCTTGTGATAGTACATTCAATAACATTACTTGTTATAATCCCTATAAATAATCAAACCTTCACCAAACTATTGTACACATTGAGTTAATAATCAATAGGAGAAGTACACAAGGATGGAATTCTCTATACTAATGGGTCTTCAATCTAAATAATAAAACACTAATAATTCTTACATATCTCGCTAATCATAATATATTTTCATATTGTGCACTATGGACAACATTTCCCTTATTTAGAGATTCCATATATAGAATTAGATATCCTTTAGTAATTTTCATGTTTATTAATAAAGATCAACTCTTTTAATCATCAAATGTAGGAGTCTAATCAAAAGTGTCTAGTTAGATATTTAAGTATTAGTAACCCTTTTTTATTCCATTTTATTCATATGAAACTCGCTTTATATACCAATAGTGCATATACAACTCTTACTTTATACATTAGATACATAATTTAATCTATCTATCTAGTTATCAACTTTGCATCATAACATTGACAGTGAAAACAAAATCATGTGACAAAAAATATAATCTTCAAACCAAGGGAAATTTAGTAAGATCATATCATGAATAATGAATTATAATAAAGAGACAATTTTAATGATTGATCTATCATAAATGAATTTACCTACAATTGGAAAAATAAAATATCAATGGAATACCTAGTCTATTGTGTGATTTAATTTTATTAATATAGATAGATTAAATTTTATAGTGTTCACCCAATGATGACCAATAAACACTATCCTCTATAATGATATAATCCAACTACTATAATCTATATACACTATGAATAAACCATATGAATTCCCAAGGTTTACTAGAACATTCCTTGTCTGTAATAAAAGGATACCCAAATTCAAAGGATCTATATAAATGAATATAACAAATTATATGTCCCCAAATGAAGGATCCAAATATTATATAATAGTACCCTTCATTTAGTGAAAGGAGTGCAGGGTCCACCTCTAACACATGGTACCTAATATGCATTACCCACTACTCATTACCATTGGGTTATAATTATTTACACATTTCAAAAAATTGCTATATATTTATGAATCCATAAAAAAATTATGTCGATGACCTACAAACAAAAAAAAATAGGTGAGAAACATAGTAGTTTCTAGGAAACTATATTGGAATCCCATCATATGCTATGATAGAGGAAATTCCATGCCCTATATGATATCATTATATAGTTATTTGTGATATGCATCATATACATATCATAGGACACAACTCAGATTATATAATTAAATAATAAAAACTAATTTTTCATTATTTATAGTTATCTCCCACATTCACTAAAATAACACAAGGACTTTATGAGAAATATCAAAACTCTTTATGAATCCATAAAAGACATTTTTAATATTTTTTAGCAAACACTATGGCTTTTGGAAAAAAACATTACCCAAAATTTAATCCTTATTCTAATTCCTAACCAAGTTATCCAATTATATTTCATAGCATTTACAATAAATATGAAATCCTAAATAAATAGATTTAAAAAAATATTAGCCTCTTGAAAAAATCTGGTACAACTCAAGCTATAAATGGGTTTAGTGGGATGTTGATCAAACACAATTTTATCTTTATATAAACATATCTAACAAAATATGTATGTTATAAATTATATTTATACCTCAATAATCCCTTTATTTATGATATATAGTGACCACTAAATATGGATCATTTCCATATATTATAGTTCATCTCATAAAATAACGATCATTCTAAATTGAATGGCTAGTATTAATGAATACATAAAATTTCCTTCATCAAAGTGGCTGACCACAAAACATCTCATGTAATTAATCATAGTTATGCATTTTCTAGGTATAATTCAATCACAGATTTATAATTATTTTCTTTTTATACAAGTGAAAAAATTCCATATTTGTTAAGTGAAAACTGATGATATAATCAAAAACATAACCTACCACCCATGAATTTATAAGCCTCAATACACGCATAAAAATGGTATAAAATTTTGGATGTTTTCATGTTATGTATCTCACAAACCATAGGAAATGGGGATTAATAATAACCATAAACCCATAATTTTAAAAAAAATTATTTGATGTTCCATGTGATATAAATTGGTGGTCCAGCCAGATTATAACTCATGACATAATAACTTATGTGTCTACTCTTTTCAAATAACAAAAAGCTATCTATAATGTATAAAAAATATAATTTATACCAATATTAACATTTCATCATAACTAATAACACTCCATGATGATCATTGATTAGTGATAACTAAAACTTTTACATTAAGAAGGTATTATCATCCCACTATTCTTATAATTTAATGGAAGCAAACATGAATGAAAATTAAATATTGATTTAATTTATTATAAAACCTTGATACATTTTACAACCATTAAATTTAATATATCATATATGTAATACAATGACATACAACAGAACCCACACATTTTTTTCTAATAATCTTGTCAAATAATATTCTATATTTTAATTTTTAGCTAATCAGGATATCATTACATCGTCCTTGTCAATGACATCTTAAATTAGATGGTATTTTTGAAGGATTTGTATGGTCTGTTGGTGAGATTTTGGGTATTTGAATTGAAAAATTAACTTCATTGTTGTTGTAGTAATTATCAAAATATCCCTCAATGCAAGGAACCACCCCATGTTCAAAAAATGAGCATCTTGATCCAAATAGCTTCCTTCACTGCATTTGATATAGTTATATTCTCTTACATTATGAACAAGTATGCTACAATCTTTTCTTTAGAACTATTTCAATACATTCCTTCATCATTTAGGAAAAATAGGATACCCAATTTATATATGAAAACACATTTTTCAGATTGGAAACTAGCATCATTGTAATCCCTTATAATGAGATCTTTTTTACTTCTAAAGATAAAGACCATATCCATATTTATTATTAAGTACATAACATTTTTATTACTTAAAATACGATAATTTTCACAAAGACTATATTATTATCTATTTTTTATGCTCAAATAATAAGTGATATTGTTTCTTGTATATAATAAAGAATACACAATTGATCCTATCATAGACAAAAAATAATCTTAACAAATAATTTTATCTCTTTAGAAGGGTTTTTATTATGTCTTTTATTCATGCCATTAGACTATGTTAGAGTCCCCTTCATGGGGTTCTCTATGCTAAAGTTATTTATCAATTTTACAATATGTGTTTTTTGATGAAATCTAATATTCAACTTCAATATATCTCTATACACCATAAAACACTTTATGGATGTCAATTCAACAATTTTTTCATTGGGAATCATTTTCCAAACCAGATATTTATAAAATATAAATACAAGACATCATTTATGATAAGAATTATGTCATACACATATAATATTATAAATCCCAAAACACGCCCACATGCCTACTTGTACAAAAAACATGATCTGTGTTTTTTATATACAAAAATCATTGATCACTTCATCAAATTATATTTTTAATTCATAGAGTCATTATTTAATCTATAAATAGATCATTGTAAATTGAGAAACCTAAAAGAATCAATTGGAACATCAATACCTTCATGTTTAATAGTATACATGACATAAAATAAATTAATACTAAGGAAGGTGGTTTGAAATATATCTGACATATTTTTTAAAAATAATGAGTTATCATCTTAGTAATATCTTGATGGAATTTATCATCACCACTATTTTTTTCTTCATAGTAAATACCAAAAATTTGTTTATAATCCTTTTCCACTCCAAATCATTTGTTGGTAGAAACTCTACGATCCATACCAGTTTTTTTATGGAATATACACTTCCACCATATGGGTATAACCACTTTAGGTGAATTGACAATGTTCCAAACTCACATTGGGATCATAGAGTCCATATCATATTTCATTCGATTTATCCATTTTTTATAATCAAAATCCTCAAAATCCTTTTAATAGGATATAGTTTAATTAGTTATAAACATTACGTTATGATCATTTCCCACATGAAATACATTTCTATAAGGATACTATGTATTTTACAAAACTATCATGATCTTGTGTAACTTGAAATAGTTTTTATTCCAAAAATATTTTTGGAACCAAATAAAATTCCGTTTTAAGAACATTTAAAATTTTTTGGTCTTCAACTTCTCTGAGATCAATGTTCATACTACTAACTTCTTGATTGATATATTCCATCACATTTACTGTTTTAAATTAGGTCAAAATAATTAATGCTCACTAGGACTATAGAATCAATATCCATTGGGTTTATTAGGATAAATATTAATGAAGAATTATTTTGATTCAGATTCATGTTTATATAAAGTTAAACGTCATATGTATGCTTTAAAAATCCAAATCATCATAAAATACATATTAGTATATTTAATAGTAAATATATCATATATTGTGATTGTGATTTATTTAGATTGAACATTTTTATGTATAAATGTTAAAATTTTGAGAGAATATACCCAGAATGAAATTGTACGGTCACACAAACTCTACATTAATTGAACCATGTGTAACATGGTAATATTATTACCCTCAAATAAAATATTCTATTGTGGTGTTTTAAGAGGAGTGAGTTGTGAAATAATTTAACAATCTCTTTGACTATTAGTGAATTTCTATCTCATGTAATCACTACCTAGATTTGATCAGATAATCATAAAAGTTTTTAGCCTATAATTATTTAATTCATTATGATTCACATAGAAATTTTAAAAAAAATTAAACTTGTGTCTCATCAGAAACATATAACCATACCTACACAATTCATCATTAAAGGTTAAAATGTAACTATAGTTTCCACATTTTTATTTACTCATTGGTTCTCACAAATCATTATTAATATGATCCAAAAGTCCATTAACCCTTTAAAAAATTTCACCAGAAGGTTAATTGGACATCTTTCATAACAAAAAATATTAAAATTTATCAAAATATCCATAATCGAATGACTATAAAATTGTATATCAAAAGATTATTTGAATTTTTTTCTCATTTATATGTCTAGGGTTACAATTACAAATATAATAAGGGTTATAATCAACACCTATCATCTTATTTTAATTGTTATATAAAATATTATATATGTGTGGAATATATAATCCTTTAACAATGTTCCTAGATAAATTTAATACTTAATTCATATATATATATAATAACTAAATTTCATAAAAATGAATGAAAATAAATTATTTTATAAAAAACTGCATAATTTATTTTGTTTATGGTAGGAACATAATATCATTTTTTAATTCTAGAAAGAATGCACTAGGTAAACATAGATCCTAAATTTTATCCTTCATAGAAAAACAATCTCCTTAATTCAAAAATGCAAATATACTTCACCTTTATTTAATTATATCTATCTCAAAGACTATATTTATCAAAACAATGTTTGACACACACCTGGTATTTGACATCAATGAGTCAATGAAAGAGAAATTGATTTTTTTTTATATTCAAATGCTCAGAAATTTAACTTTGAGCACACTTATCAACCATATATACTAATCTATAAAAGTTTTATATTTTATAACCATAAGATATCTCAAAATTATAATAATGATGCATTTCATAATCTATAATAAAACATATCTCTTGGGGTGTATCAAGTTATCTCTCTTTTTACAAGGACTATTTATAATAGCATTCCAACTAATATTATTTCCCCATACATACTTACCTTTAGTGATCCAAGATCCATTATCAAAAAACATTGAATTTTATTTATCATTCCTCATATTAACTAGTTATTTAGGTAGGATATAATGATAAGAATATCACAAAAAAATCTTGGAAGGTTGAGCATGAAACTATTTTATTAAATCCATAATGACAATATAAAATCGGTTTTATTCCCCAAGTCTCCAAAATCTACGGGTTTCCTAAATAAGTATCACTAAAATCACATAAAATACTTATTTGTCACACTATTTTCATTAGAAATTTCCTCAATTTATTACACAAGATAATACTTCAGAACCCATATTTGGTAGAACCTACACAATCAAATGATCATAGACCTGGCATGAATTTTATTTGGAAGAAATAAAAAAATTATTATTTTAGGGATTTTATTTTAAAAAATATCCCATTTAATATAAATCATATGAAAATTAAATTCATAACATGAAAACAATGTTATATAATGTATTATTACATTATATATACATATATATTTAAAATATTTCATTTTTGAAGCCATATTTCATTCATAAAATTATTACATCCAAAACATATTAATGTGTAAGTTATTACAAAACTGATTGTTTTTTTGATAAATAAATAAACAAAAACATATTAAAATATATCCCAATGAAACATATATATAAGGTATGGGAAACACATTTCATGTAAAGGTTTATAAATATATGAAATTGAGAATCTACTCATGAGTAATCTTGGAGCCGCAAATAACTAACCCCAATTTTTCTAGAATAAGGCATAATCCCCTCAGATAGTACTTCTACAACCAAAATTAAATCTACCTAAGGATAATTTACTCAATAGGTATTTCAATTTCATTCTAAATCAGACACCTAATTTGTATAATTATACTGAACCTCTAAATTCAATCTAATGACTACATTTAAAATTATAACATCCCTATATTAGTGTTTCTGGTAATATTATATTATTTATATTATTTTGGGATATCATGATATTTTAAAATATTTTTGTGGTTTGAAATTGAAGGTTGGGAAGTTTCATGGTGCTAAATGGTTATGAAAAACTATGTGGAAACAATGCGAGGGTTGATACTATAAAGTCACAAAATCATACTTTCCGAAAGAGTTCTTAAAATGATGTGTATATTTTATTATAAAAGATAATTGAAAACTACATAGTACTTTATAAAATCGTGGAACTTTTCCTTCATAGGATATAGGGAACTAGAAAATATATTACAATTTATCATACTTGTACAAAAAATAAAACAAAATAACTAATTTACCTCACATGCTCTAAATCCTTATATGAAATCATCCATCTCATCATGTTCTAGGATACCTAAGAGTGTATTTTAGAAATACATGATGAGCTTAAAATTTCATATTAAGGGGACTTAAAACCAGTGAAAAGTACTTTTATAAAAAATTTCTTTAAAACCCTATAAAATATTTTATATCAATTATAAATATAAATTTGATATTTATAAAATATATTTAAATTTTTTTTGAAAATACTTACCATCTAGAAATCAATTTTAAAATTAATATTTGGAAAATACTATTATTTTGAAAATTTAATTCAAAACAATTCATTGAATGGATATTATATTTCTCCTAAAAATTAATTTTAAAATATAATATTTGTTGGGATGATTATGATAATTAAAATACCTTATAAAACACTTGTATCTATTGAGTAATATAAATTATGGGAAAAAGTTTCGTTGATGGTGTGGGTTCACTCCCATCCCTCATGTTCTCATTTGATATGACATCACCAAATTACTTTTAAGGAATTATTTTTTTGAAAAATGTTTTTTCTCATTGAGAATCCATAAAAACATTTAAAAATTATGCTCAAATTATTTTCATGTCTGAAAATAATTTTTACAATCTCAATACATTATCAAAAGCATGTTTTTCATAATCTATTTTTACAATTTGGATAAATTGATGATGTTAATAAATTCAAAGGAAAAATTTTAAACGCACCTCCAAATTAAATTAAAAACAAATATTTTATTCAATGCATAGAATATTATTAATTTGAATAATGAATTTCCATGTTGATATGAAAATGAAACAACAATAATTTTAATTCATACAAAATGATAATATTATTTAATAAATAATAGAGACTTGAATATTAATTTGGAAATAATACATAAAAAATTAAAATTAAAAAACAATATTTTTTATAATACTAATATTACTATTATTATTCTTACACATAAATTAATAACATTATCTTGAAAACATAACTATCTTTTGTGAACAATTATGTTTTGTTAATATTGGAGTGAAAAATATTCAAAATATGCTTTGAAACTGACAAAATTTTAAGATAAATTTATTTTATTTTAGATAATAATTTTATAAAAATTGAAATCATAACAGAATAACCCCTTAAAAAATTATATAAAAAATATACATTTTATTTGTTTAATGAAAAACATATATATTTTTATTGTGTTTTTCAAAAAATAAAGAAGATTTAGGATTTTAAAAAAAAAATCCCCTTTCAAATTTGAGAATTTAAAATCATAATTTGAATATAAATAATTGAAATATGTCTTTTCCAATAATAAAACATTAAATAAATAAATGTTTGAAACTTATATTTTGCCTTACTATAAATTTCACTAACAAATTGTTCCCCAATCATGGAAAATTACTATACATTCATTTCTTGTAGAGACATATCTCTTCCATACTAGAATTTACAACCCACTCTTAAAACTGAAGGACATATAAGTGAAGATTTACTTCTTTTTATAGACAATTATTTTACACCATATAAATACCTCTAATATATGTATAATTATAATTTCATATTTTTTATTATTATATTTATTTTACTTTAATTCACAATTGTAAATATTAATGAACATTATCATTATGAATTACTTATAATTATTTCAATTAAAGTAATTTACTTAATATTCATTTATTAAAATCAATTTATAATAAAATACATTGAATTAAAAAAGATGGGAACTCAAATTTTATTCATTAATAATTTCATAATTTCATTTATTTCAAATATTTATGTTATATTATGTTTAATCATAATTTTTATTATTTTTTTTAATTGTTAAAAATATATCATTTTTGTTACAACAACAAAATTTGTATAAAACAAACTAGTATAGTTAATTGATAAAATTAATTTATTTAAGTATTCATAATTTTTGAAGGGTTTAACTTATTATTCATAACGATATAATAATATTAATAATTAATTTGAATATTAAAAATCACATTTAATAAATTATCATTTATAGATTGTCATTATAATTTATTTATTAGTTTTTTTCAAAAATATTAATATCTTGTTAAATTATATCTTATTGTTTTAGTTATAAATTTTATAATTGGATTTATTTTAACTTAATTATTAATCAATATTGATTATTTTCAATGAAAATCATCTAAAAAATATTATTAGTTGCTTCAATAATAAATTAATCCATTTAATACAATATTTTTAAATAGAAAATAATAATATACTATTTTGGATGTTGAATTCTTTCCCCATTAAAAGAGTTAAGCTCTCAAAAATTTATTCAATGGACTTGAGAAAATTCAGAATTTTTATATTCAGAATTAAGAAATATTTGTAATTCTAAGGTAAATTTGTTAACTAGGACATCAAACAAAAATTCTAACCTTTGGTTATTTTACTCAAAAGAAAATGCCCCATATCTAATGTTGTTTAGACCGTTACCTTGTCACGAAATTTATTGACAAAAAATTGAGATTCTAGATTCAGTGGTAAAAATGATGTGTATATTTTTTTATAAAAGATAACTAAAAAATAACAAGTACTTTTTTCAATTAATGACATTTTCTAATCAAGATTTTGGTGAATTAGAAAATATATTACAATTTATCAGTGTTGTATATAAATAGAATAAAATAAAAAATTTTCTTCATGTGTGAAACCTCCTTATGTGAAATCATCTATATTAGAATGTATAAGATACCTGTAAAAATATTTTTTAAAACATTGTATGTGCATAAAATAGATCAGTAGGATGTTTTAAAACCATTGAAAAATACTTTTATAAATATATACTTTAAAACACTTTAAAAAAATTTATATTTAATATATATATATATATATATATATTTGACATATAAAAAAACCATTTAAATAACATTTAAAAACTAATTATAATTTTGAGAATCAATTTCAAAAGTAATCTTTGAAAAATACTATTCTTTTGAAAAATTATTTCAAAAATACTATTTAAAAAAAGCGGATTTCTCCTAACAGATTATTTTAATATAATAATATTTTTATGGATAATAATGATATTTTACATACCTTATAAATCCCTTGTGCCCAATTAGTAATATCTCTAGCGGGAAAGTATTTCTTTGAGGTTGTGGGTTCACACCCATTCCTAATGTTCTCATTTGACATGGAAACACCAAAACAATTTTAAGATTTTTTTGAAGATCTTGCGTTCGCATCAAAAATCCTGAAAAACCATTTCAAAATATACTTGAATAATTTTCAAGGATGAAAATATATTTTTCAATCCAAATACATTTTCAAAAGATAGATTTTTATAATTTTTTTGAATCTAGATATATCCAAGAAGTTAATAAATTTAATGAAAAAATTTTAAACACCCCTAATAAATAAATTAAAAACAAATATTTTATCCAATTCATAATATTTTATTGATATGAATAATGTATGACCATGTCGATATGAAACTTAAATGTCCATAATTTTAATTTATACAAAATTATATTATGGTTTAATAAACTTTGGTGACATGAATATTTATTTTAAAAAATACTTATAAAATTATAATTAAAAATTATTTTTTTTTTAATATAAATAATAAATTTATTTTTATTTCACATAAATTAATAAATTTATCTTAATAAAACTTGATTTTATAACCAAATAAACTTTGTTAATATATGAGTGAAAAATAATCAAAATATTCTTTGAAACTAAAATAACTAAAAATATAAATCCATTTTTAAAATAATAATTTTATAAAAATTAAAATCATAAAATGATTTTCTATAATAGAATAAATCCATTAATGATTATATAAATAAAATAAAATTTATAAGTTTCAAGAAAACAAAATTTTGTTATTGATTGCATTTTTCACAAAATAAGGAAGAAGAGTTTTAAAATCACAATTTTCCCCTCATAATTTGAGAATTGAAAATCATAATTTAAAAATAGATAACTAAAATATCTCCCTTATGATGATAAAAATTTAATGAAATAAAAAGTTTTATATTAAAAGTTACCCTAACTTTAAAATTTGAGTTTGAATTTTTCATCAAGCATGAAAGATGACTTTATTTACCTTTATGGTAATACTCTATATCTTTTACATTGAAATTAACAAACAACTATTAAAATTGAAGGATGTTGAAGGAAAGATTGAATTTTTGTATAGAAAATTATTATAATTCATATAAATATATCTATATATATTTATAGTTTCATATATATTTATTTTTATATTTATATTGCTTTTAATTAATAATTCTAAATATTAATGAATTTAAGAATTATGAATTATTTTTATTTCATTTCCATTAATGAAATTTAATTAATATTCATTCTTTAAAATGATTTTATAAAAATAATATTGAATTAAAAAATATTGATACTCAAATTTTATTCATCAACATTAGCATATGTTTATAAATTTCATATATTTAAGTTTTATTATGTTTAATAATACATTTCATTATTTTTATTAAATGTTATAAGTATAAAATTTTATTTTGAATGATGAATTTTGTATAAAATTAATTGGTAAAGTTATTCTGTGAAATTAATTTATTTAAGTATTCAATTTATTGTAATCGTATAACTTATTTTTATTAATGAAAAAATAGTATGAATAAGTAATTTAACTATTAAAAATCTTATTTAATTATTTATCATTTCTAGAGTGTCATTATAATATATTTATTGATTTTTCTTACTTTTAAATTATTACTATCAGTTTAAATTATATCATCTAGTTTATATTATAAGATTTATAATTGGATATATGTTAACAGAATTTATAATCAATATTTATTATTTTCAAAGAAAATCATCGCAAAAATATTACTAGTTTTTAAAATTATAAATTAATCTATTAAATATAATATTTATTAAAAGAAAAAATGATTATAATTTCTTGTATGTCACTTGTACAACTATGAAATTTTGGTTTTTCATGGTTGGTAAATATTTTTTTAAATATTGATGCCACACTATATAGGTTCTAGAAGATTTTTTGAGGAAAGTTGTATCATTAAAGCGTGATTTATCGAGCCATGCAGATTAACTATTTGAGCTTCCCGGTATTTCTAAAATATGAAATTATTATATTTCCCTCCTTTAATTAAAAGGGGTTATACCAACTTGGTTTCTCCTAAATCAATCAAAGACTACTGTGTGATGGAGCTCCCTCTCTCCCATATCCTTGGTTTCCAAGGTCATCTACTGTGTTTACATGTAGATTACATAGGCAATCTACATATTCTTCTTTATTCCCCTTCTTCCTTATCCATATCCATTTTTAGCTTATCTTTAAACTCATAAACGATAGTAGATATTTTTTTATGATATTAATGTTTAAGTGTGCTTTTAATTTGGTGTTTTTGGGTTTTAGGCCTCATGGAAGGTTCCATGTGGCTTTCTATGTGTTCTCTATTGAAGGAACCAATTGGAGAATTTTTTTCTCCTTGTTTAAGGTGGGGGTTTTCTTCTAGTATTCTTTATTTTCCAAGTCAATGTGTTCATGTGGATATTTAATGTTTTATTTATCTAATTAAATCAATATGTGATTATTTTAATTGATTTATTAAATTTTTCTCTAAGTTCGATTGGATTTATGATTGTATTTAACATAAATTGCATTTTCTTTTTATAATTTTTATGAGCTAGGTGATGGAATAGAGTATCCACCCAAAATTTGTAAAATAAGTTTCCCAAGAATTATGGGTAAATAATATTGTATTAGGATTCCATTGTAATTGAGAAATTTATTAATATAATGTTAATGGGAGTGAATGGGTTTGTCACGACCTGACCCTGCTGGTCTCGAGCCATAACTACCCCATGCCTGCCTCCATAGGCCAGGGGCTGGCGACAAGCACCGAAGGCATAACAATCTTGGGGAGGAATTCGCCTAAGTACATGTACCCACACACACAACCCACTCGATGCAGAAGTGTAGAGTAAAAAAGAAGACCAACAGACAACATATATAACCCAACCACAGTCATGCATCAACATCTAAATAGAAAAAAAATGTTAGGTGCTAAAATGTATTGACAAGATAATTGAAAAGAAAAAAGGCCAAAACACGCGTCAAATCCAAAAGGTTCCACAACCCACCAACATGTAAACATAAGTAATCATCTGGTGAGTCTCACACCTGAATGTCCTACTACGACCAGTGAACGCATCCCAAGATTTTTTGTCCTCTACGCTCCTCCGTAGTCTCGATCGACATGTTCGTCATTTGCAAGGGCTCACCATGTATGGGAAAAGCCCAAGCAGGGGTGTGTATAATGATATTCATAAGGATTCCCCGAAAGCTCGAGGGAGAAACAATGGAGGTACCAACATGCTGAGCAGTAGACATAACAAGGAACAATGAAAGAGTATAGTAAATAGAGTGTAGCTCAACCCAAAAAAATGAAGGAATTAGACTCGCCCAACAAAGTGGGGCTAGACACAGAAAGCACATGGCATACCCCGCATGTCTTTGCCCCTAATAGATAGAGAGTAACAGAAACCAATGAGTTGGAAAAAAAGTAGGGTGTAGACAGACACACACACACACACACACACACATATATATATATATTCTCAACAAGAAATCTGAATTATTGCATAAGGAGATCTCCGTCTCCAAGTTCAGCCCAGGAAAATTCACCAACAGTTCTAAGGATATACATCACTAATGCCAAAAATTTCCGCAAATCAAAGTTGTATCATCGTTGAACCATACAACCAAGGGTTCCGATGGGGTAATCACGGAGAAAGGTCACTGACTATCCTCATAGAAAGGGGACGAGTCTTAAATAAGTCGTCGGGTAAACCACTGCCCAGCCCAGCTAGAGGGGAAAGCCTAAGAGGTCGTCAGGTAAGCCACTGCCACTCCCCGCTTGAGGGTAAACCCTAAATTAAATGGTTAACCCACATCCCAGCCCTGCTAGAGGGTAATCCCTAAGGTCAATAGGTAACCCACTTCCCAGCCTTACTGGAGGGTAAACCCGAATACCCCGGTTGGTAACCCACTACCCAACCCCACTGGAGGGTAAACCCGGAACTGGTTTGATAACTCGGCACTACCCGCACCATCTCTCCCTGTCACTAACATCACTACCATGCATTGGTTTTCAGCGCATTAATGGGACCTCCAACCAATTACCTTTCTATGTTTCCACATTTAATGAGATCTCAAAAGAGGCTCTGCACGCTCAAACAGATTAAACTATTGTAATCCCCATGGAAAAACAACTGAGGGAGACTATTGACATTCTTGAAATGATGTCCCAACAAAAACGTTTCTCGACACCACTTTATGCAAATATGACGTCTCATGGGTCACACACAGCGGTCCCAAAAAAGGTTGGGTGAACTGCGCCATTGTGATGCTCTCGAAAAAACATGCCAAACGACTATTCATACGCCCCAAACAGATGTCTGGAAAGAAAATGACATTTCACCGTAAAATGTGTACACCGGTCCCCATGGGGGCCACACCTTGACATTAGCTCTAATACTCAAAGGAGCATCTCAAAAAGTCCGCATGAGAACTTGTATCACAATGTCGATAATGAAACGTCGATCGGCAATCCGGTTCGCAATGTACATATGTCGTAAGCTTTAATAATAATTTAATATTATTAAAAAAAAGCATTCCAGGTAACCTGTTTTCGGGCATGGAACCCAAAACCCTGAAACCAATTTTAAAAATTCTATCTCGATGAAATGAACATATAGCCATAGATGTCTCGTCAAACGGACACACCATTTTGGAGTTACGGTCCCTTGAACACAAGGGGCACAACCGGGCCGGTTCACCCCATCCGGCCAAGTCCAAACAGCTGACCCGCTGCCCAGCAGGGGGTCTGACCTGACTTGTCATGGCCCACTGGTCACGTCCTGCAATCCACAACCCACCCCGTAAACACCGGACCCCTTGGTTCTGGTTCTTCAGAGCAGACCATCCAACGGCAGGTCTTCGTCCACGTCACGCCAATAGGACCCGCCGAAGGCGGGTCCTTGTCGACGGCACACCCCATGGCGCTGACCTCGGGGTCCTCCTTTGACCATGACAGAACGGTGCAGGTGCCCTCTCCTCCTGCAGCGCACCGCCATGCCACCTCTGGCCTGCACCGCCCCACCTCATGTCGCGCCGCCGTCCCAGACCACCTACTTCGACCGTCGAAGACCCGCTGCGCCGGCCACCGTCCCAGACCGCCTGAAGCCCTCTGCCTGATGTTACAGCAGTGTGAAGCCACCACCGCCTCCTGGACCCACGGGACCACCGTTTCGAGCCACCGAAAACCCTTGGAACCACTAGAAAACATGGAAATTGGCCGGAAAACATCCAGGGGCCACCCCAGGCACCCCGAGACTCAAATTGTCAAACTGAGAAGAGCATTAGAAATCTTTGATCGAATCCTACACAACTATGGGATTATCTTCATCGGATAACAACATTTAGATGCTAAAAATTTAATTTGAAGAGGTTGCGAAAATTAAAAATGAATAATACACGAGCCTACCTCATAGGGCATAGCTCGTCACTTCGCTGACGATCCGCTGGAGCCGCTGCGCCTTGGAGAGGTTGGGAGAGGGGCATAATGAATGTTGGGAGGGATTCCACCAGGGAAAGGAATGGGGGAAGAAGGAGGAGGGGTGGGTGTTTAAGTAGGAGAGAAAATAATTAAAATTTTAATTAGTTTTAAACTCCCACTAGTAGGCCCGTACCAAAACTTTCGACGGGGTCGGGTTAAGCTGCCTTTAGGGTAAAATCTACATTCTGAGCGCAATGTCCATCTCTGAATATTAATCCGAGCCTTCATTCGGAAGTTGTAAAGTTCATGCACGAAGCCGCTAAATTACGAAAGCACCCCAGGTGGCGTTTTCCACAGAAGGGCCACGCCCGTGAATGTTACACCCCTACTAGGGTAAATGACACTCTCCAGACTCAACAGTGGACTTGGTTTTCCTATCCAAGAAACCTTTTAAGAGTTATTAATTTTATTTCGAATGTCTAGTGTGAACGCACTTAAAATTTAATTCCGGCCACACCAGGTCATTGAATCACACGACGTCTGAATGCCCTGCTTTGGAATAACATCAAGAAAATTTCAAAGTCTTACAGGCTCAAAACCCGGGTTCTCACATAATTCCCTCCTTTAAGTTTTTTGTCCCCAAAAAAAAACTACGTAAACATATTCGAATAATGATCCCGCTTCCCGCTCTCCCATTCCCAGGTTCTCTCCTACACCCTTCTGTGCTGCCACAACACACGAACCAAAGGAATGGTCCTTCCACTCAGTGTTTTCTCCTACAGGTCCTCAATCGCCACTGGGTGCTCTGCAAAGGTGGATCCATCCTCAATGTCCACCTCTCCCCAGTTGATGACGTGCATGTGTCTGTGCACGTATTTCCTCATCTACAATAGGTGGAAGACATAATGCACCCTCTCCAGCTATGCGGGTAGAGAAAGATGGTAGGCAACCTCCCCAACACTGCACATGATCTCAAAGGGCCCAGCGAACCTCGGGGATAGCTTTCCTCCCCAGCCGAACCTCCATGTCCCACACTGCAGGGAGACACTCAAAGAGAGATGGTCCCCCTGCTCGAACTCCTAAGGTCAGTGATGATGGTCTACATAGGACTTCTGTCTGCTCTGAGCTATCCTCATCCACTAACGAATGACATGTACCTTTTCCATCGTCGACCACACCAACTCTGGGCCCACGGGGAGGTGTCCCCAAACTACATCTAGCACAAAGATGACTTGCAGGGTCTCTTATAGAGGGCCTAGAGAATATACATGATGATAGTTGAGTGGTAACTATTTTTATACACGAACTCTACCAAGGGAAGGTTCTCCTCAAAGCTTAGGCCAAATCCTAAGAGGCACGCCCTGAGCATATCTTCCAGCACCTGGATAGTGCTCTTGTTCTGCCCATCTGTAAGGAGGTGAAAAACAATACTCATCCACAGCTGACTCCCGTATGCCTCTTTTAGGTCTCACCACAATCGCGACGTAAACCGCAGATCACGGTCGTAGACGATCATCAAGGGTACTCCATGACGGCAGACGATCTCCCGAATGTATAGCTTCCCTAGACTCTCCACTGATCTCTGATCACTAATGAAAAGGAAGTACGTAGACTTCGTGAGTCAGTCCACTATCACCCAAATAATCATTGCCCTTCACTGTGCACGGAATCCTTGGGATGAAGTCCATAGATACACCATCCCATTTTCACTCCGGGATATCAAGGGGCTGCAATATCCCTGCAGGAACCTGATGCTCTCCCTTCACCTGCTGATAGGTAAGACACGAAGAAACAAACTCAGCTATGCTCTGCTTCTTTCCATACCACCAAAACTGCCACTGAAGGTCTCTATACATTTTACCCACACCAGGATGTACAACCAAGGGTGAATTATTGAATTCCAACATCACCTCCCCCCACATCTCCTCTGGTACTATAGTTTTCCCCTAGAACAAGATCTCATGATTCCCTCTTTCAGAATACCCATTGGGTGCATCTCTTGTGGATATCTGATCACGTAGAACCTGGCTGTCGACATCCCCTAGATGTGAGTCTCTCACACGCTCAGGGAGCGAAGGGTTAACACCATCAATTACAGAAGATCTGTACCCTCCTACTCCACCATGGTCAGCTATAGGGTAGCCAACTTCTCTGAAGCTTCCCATACTAGATGATCCAGGAACTTCCTGCTAAGGGCATCTGCTACTTTGTTTCCCTTCCCTGGAGTGTAGACTATCTCGAAAGCATAGTCCCGCAGAAACTCCAGCCAGCCCCTCTACCTCAGATTCAAATCTCTTTGAGTGAAGATGTACTTGAGGCTCTAGTGGTCTGAGTAGACCACAAAACACTCACCCAGAAGGTATTGTCTCCATAAACTCAAGGCGAGGACCACCGCAGCCAGCTAAAAATCATGTTTCACATAATTCTGCTCACGAGGCCTCAATTTCCTTGACCCATATGAAATTATTTGCTGCTTCTACATCAGCACGTACCCGAGCCCTACTACTGAAGCTTCGTAGTACACCACGAACTCAACGCCCTCTTCTGGAAGCCTCAACACTAGAGCACTATTCAAACATTGTCTCAACTCCACGATGGCCTTCTGGCACTAATCAATCAAGGGGAATGATTTTCCCTTCCGCATCAATCCGGTCAAAGGGGCACCAATCCTGGAGAAATATTCCATGAACCTCCTATAGTACCCTTCCAAACCAAGGAAGCTACACACCTCTGAAACATTCTTGGGTGGCTCCCAAGCTAGCACTACCTCTATCTTGGAAGGATCTATAGCCAATCCCTTCTCCGTAAATACATGCCTCAGAAAGTGAACCTCATGAATCCAGAACTCACACTTCGAGAGATTCCCATACAACTGGTTCTCCCAAAGCAAGTCTAGGACCATCCTCAAATGTTCTGACTGCTCCTCCTCTGTCGCAGAGTAGATGAGTACATCGTCAATAAAGACAAACACACACTGGTCCATGTATGGAAGGGATATCTGGTAATCAAATCCATGAAAAAGGTGGGGGAATTCATTATGAAAAAGGGAATCACCAGAAACTCGTAATGCCCATAAAAACAATGGAAATCCAACTTCGGGATGTTAGCCTCACGAACCCGCAACTGGTGGTAGTTGGATCGAAGATCAATCTTGGAGAACCAATTCACACCTCTCATATGGTCAAAGAAGTCATCAATCCTGGGAATAGGGTACAATTTCTTTATCATGGCCTGATTCAGGCGTTGATAATCCACCCAAAGATGCAGACTCTCATATGCCTTTTTCACAAACAAAACTGTAGCCGCCCAAGGGGATACACTAGGCCAAATGAATCCCTTCTCACAAAGGTCATCCAGGTGATGTCTTAGCTCCCCAAGCTCTATGGGTTCCATCCGATATGTTATACATGATATTGGGGCGGTCCCCGGCTGTAAGTCAATGACAAACTCTATCTATCGCCCCGGAGGTAGTCTCAGGACATCCTCGAGAAAGATGTCCATGTAGTCCTCTACAATGGTAGGGATCCGGGTAGCTGTAGCATCGGCGGCTCCGAGAGCCATGCTCACCAACTGTTGAGAAAAAGGACATGGTCTCCATCTCAGAGTACCTATTTTCTCTTCCATGAGGTCTCACTCACTGAGGATGGTGAACCTCGTCCCATTAGAAAACATGCCTCTAACTCGTCTGCGCCGACAGTCAATATGGCCGTGAACCATGGAATGCCAATCCATTCCCAAGATGACATCATAAGGTTCCATCATGATGATGAGTAAGTCCCACAAGAAACTCTCTCCTTCGAACGATAGTTCAAACTGTCTGCAGATAAAGGTCACCAAAGAGGCACTTCCCGTAGGAACCTCGAGGCTAAGTGCAGGTGTCAGCGCCTCTACTGGAAGCTCTAACTCTCGTACCAAAAGAAGCGATATAAAGGAGTGGTTGGAACCTATGTCTACTAGTTCCGAAGAAAGTGTATAGTAAACACAAAGCGTACCTTGGACCATCTCGTGTGTTGTGGGTCACAAACACCCAATGCCTAAAGCTTCCCACGACCCCTACCACTAGCTCCCTGAGCCTGGTGTGGGCTGCCCGGTGGTGGCAGTCGAAGGACCACGAAACACTATCCCGGACCTCCAGTGTAACACCCCGAGATTTTATGAAAAATATTCTTTTTAATTTCATTAATGTCTTGTGTTGTACGCTACAACAAAAAGAGCTTACACAACACGCATCCTTGACTTGCCTTTCATTACACGCAATCACGACCTTCCTTGATAGCGTGTGTAGTACGCAATACCGAGTTTTACTAAACAAAGATATGCTATTAAAATATTATTAAAACTAGCCGTTATGAATAGTAATAACCACTTTTTGAAATTTTGTAAATTCTATTTTTCAAAATGAACTTTATTTTTTGATTCGGAGTATCGAATTTAGCCTAAGGTGAAATTTTGGTAATTTTCGGATAACTTTCATATTCTGATGAATAGTGAAAATTACTAAATTATAATTAAAAACAACTTTTTAATCGAAATAATTAATAGTGATAAATTATTAATTTGAGTGGTTTTAAAGTATATTTAGAATATATTTTTACAATTTAATACAATGTTGGTCATTGGTTGTAATTTCACATTTAAACCAGACATAATCAAGTGTCAATCTTTTGGTAGATATTGTTTCTTAAAAACACGCTATTTGTTTTAACAGTGGGATTTAATTATAAAATTAATTAATGCAACTTCTATGTTATGAATTTGGTAAAATAGACTTCATTTTTGAATTCGGAATATGAAATATAGCTTAGGATGAAATTTTGGTATTTTTCTGAAAACTTTCAATTTTTGATGAATAGTGAAACCACTAAGTGGTAGGTTAAAAACTGAATTTTTCATAAAACTTAATTTTACCGCTTCTGTGAATGGAATTTCGAAAATCCGACAGACACGGTTAATATCAAGGACTAAAATGTGGTTCAATGAGATGAAAATAATTTTTGGTGAATAGTAACTTTTTACTTTTTTTACCACGGTTAATAGTAAATAGGGTAACTAAGGGTAAATATGATATTACTATTACCCTAACACATGTTCTAATTCTATTGGATAAGTCTAATTCGACCAAAAACAACCTTATGAATATCATATGACCATTTAGGTCCACATGGATTAGATTATGACATTTAATATTATTTTATTTAATGAATAGTTTAACTAGTTAAAATCAAAGTTTAATAACTAAAACATTTTTAATATGGGGTTATACATAAGATAAATTCGACTATAAATATTAATTAGAAAGCTAAAAGGATTGCCTACATAATGGTATTTTATTTTTAATTTTTAGACATTAAATAATTTAATTTATTTATGTCACAATGATGATGCAGTAATTATCTTATTAATGAAATATTGACATAATTGATGTTATAAACCCCAAAATAGATGTAATTTGAGACTTTTTATGAATTCCACTAATTTTATAGGTCACTATGATATATTAGTGTTGATTTAATTAACTTGGTTTGAACATATAATTTTGTTATGACTTTCACAAAAATCATTTATCAAATAGTGTCAAAATTGACACAAAATAGTTTTTAAATCAAATATTATATTATTAATTGTTATTTTATTCCTAAAAATCTAAGGTTCTGCCAAATGACTTAGATAAGGATATATATATTAATAATAAACAATTTGGGGTTCGTTTGTCATGTTATAGTAAGTGTATTAACCATATAGTGTAAGAAAACAAAAAGACACGGTAAAAGTTAAATTATTTAACTTAGAGTTAAATATAATTGATAAGGTTAAAATAATACCCTAAACTTGTCTAAATCCTATTGGTTGATAGGATTTCGACCCATCCCCACTTTAGCTTCGAAATAAGACCCTTTGGAACCATTATAAACCGATTTTGTCTTTAATATAAAATAATATTTTGAGATATTCCAAAGGTGCCCCTCTCCTCCCTTATAAAAGGGTACCTCCTCCCCCTCCTCCTCACACTAAATTGAGCACTCAAGCTCGGCCAACCCCTGCTATTTTCTCCTCTCCACTTCCCTAGAATAATCCTAGAGGTCCTGGTCTTCTTCAATGACCAATATTAGTTCCCTAAGTGAAGGATTCAAAGAGGCGTTCCAAAGAAGAGGTAATATCCATTACCGATCTTTTCAATTTCTTTCTTCTTAAACTTCTTCTTCTTTAGTTGTTTCATGACAAAGTAATAACATCAGTATTACTTACATACTGATATTTTATTATAAATATGAAACAACCCTTATTCACCTTCTATCCATCCTACGGAAAAATGAAATCACCGCGCGTGCGTACGTACGGAATACCGTCTCCACGCCGTGGTGTAATCTATTTTCCACAATCACTTAACAAGGATGGGTATAAAGGTGTAATGAGTAACTATATATGATTATTATAAAGTGATATTGATACTTAAATAGTATACATACACTTCAACACAATTCCACGACCATGGGAACGATATCATCGCTCGTGCGTACGTACGGACTACCGTCTCCACGACGAGATGAGATTCATTCTCAATGATTAGCCATTCATGAATGATTATAAAGTATATATAATAAGTACTAATGAAATATATGACCTAATAATGATACTGGAATTATTTATATTTATATGTATGTCATCTACTTAATTCCATTAAATTCAATAAGGAAACGAAAACAGCATTCATGCGTACGTACGGACTACCGTCTCCATGAACGGTGTTTTTCATTTTATTTATCTATCTATTATATATATATATACTAAATATATATGATATATAAATCATGTTTTATATTCTGGAAGTAAGTAAATCATGATATAAGTAATAATGTTGTCAAGAACAACAAGTCAAAACACCTACGATAAATGAAACGATTTTACCCAAAACGCTTCTTTAACATGGAATTTACAAAAGAACGGGTAATATAATGTCATAAGTGAACCATATATGATATCATAACAATCAATATGATTCTGTAATAAGTCAATGACATTATTTAAATCATTATACAGGAGGTTCGGACACATACGAAGCAAATCAGACCTAAGGTAAGGGAAATATCACAATCTCATTTTTATCCGAGATTGTTTATACGTTGGTATTTACTGGGGTGTATTTTATCATCCACATCCATGTTCCCTCAATATGTCATGTTATTTCCATCCACCTACAACTTTTTTTAAATCCAATTTTTCCCTTTGGTGTGTTTTTAGTAAATGATATGAAAGGAATCTTTTGTCGTTTTTCATACGAGGTACTTTTTGACCTTTTCGACAAAAGTAGGAATAATGTTTTTTTAACTTATACGGCACGAATGAATTTTACGGTTTTATAAAGACTTATTTTCATGAAGCTTCCTTCAAAATATTTCATGACTATTTTTAATAAAATCTCTTTCTTTTAAAATTGCATGACATTTTGTGAAAAGAAATTGATTTTGAAGAAGAAAGGATATTTTCCTCAAGAATTCATTTCAAGTGTTTTATCAAACTTATTTTCCATCTAAGATAATAAAGGGTTCTGTTTCTATCCCTATTATTACATGTATTTTATTATGTTGTGATGGAAATATTTTTTTTATGAATTCCTTTATCTTATATGAATTGTTTTATGATGTCACAATGTTTAAGATTCCCATTTTTATTTACATGCGTTATGCAATGATGTATGTTTTATGATTTTGTGGCACACATAAGAATGGTATCATTATGATATGGGTGGGACCTATATCTCCCTCCAATGCATTGGGTAAAGATTTTATATCTCATTAGATAGACATGGCTGGAATGGTAGGTTATACCGGTTCAGTAAAACAGGACTGAAACGAGGGTTACTCGATTCAGAAAGGGACTTTGTCCACTAAGATAGTCTTGGCAATGAGTCTTGACTAACAAGAAATGATTCTCTATGAATATGTGTGAATGCCACAAAGTTTCATGTTTTAAGTTATGATTTTTGTGATTACATTTCACTACCATGATTTATCCCATGTTATGAAATTATGCTCTCTTTTGCAGGTTATGATTTCCAAAATGTTATGTTCTTATGAATATGATGTGATTGATATTTCTTTTGTTTGCCCTTACTGTGCATTTGAGCTCACCCTTTTATGTTTTCTTTTCCCCAGGATATAAAGAAAGGTTTTAGGTAAAAAAAAGGAAGATCTTTATGGGAGATGTTGAAGATCTTTCACCACGATTAGAAGATTTTGTTCCGAGTTTCCAAAGACACTAAACTATTACAATCCTTGTGTGTGTGTTTTTGTTATGTACTAAGTATTCCGCAAATGTAATGTAAGGTCAATGTACGCCAGGCTTCGGGTCTCTACAGTTGGTATCAGAGGAATGGTTTAGTCAACCTTTGGAAACTAGGATGCGAAAACGTTAGTGAGATCCCTAGAGATATTTCTAAGGTATGTCTAGGGATGTCCCTAAGGATAAGTATACGTATAGGATATAATCCTAGAACTAAGATAACAATCTTATAACCTAAGATGTTAGATATTAAGGGTACTCCCCCTTTACTATGTTGTTTTCCCTAGCATTATTTTGCCTCTCACACTTTTCTGTTTGGGTTTTAGAAAATGGCTGGAAACAAGATGATTCACAATAATAGAGGATATGAAGGACAATGGAATGATATTCTTCATGAGAAACCAAATGAAATCGGATTTGGATGTCCAAACATCATTATTATGCTGAATCAGAAATCTCATAATATGATCAATAAAGTAAAATTTGGTAAGTTTCCTGACTCGACTAATAAGAGAAAGATGGAGTTCCATGATGATCATAGAGGAAAGAAAGTTCAATTTCCCCTATGTAACTCATGTGGGAAGAGGCATCAAGGATAATGTTTCAAGGGAACTGGAAGATGCTTTGGGTGTGGAAAAGAAGGACACAAAGCAAGTAAGTGCAAAGGAAAAGGGTTGGTTAACACCATGGATGAGGATAATGGTATGGCTACGACATCAAAAATGGTTAAGTGTTTTAAATGTGGAATGTATGGGCATTATGCAAACAAATGCCCTAAGGGAAAGACTCATGAAGAGAATCAGTATGGTCATATGGGTAGTATTTATGTGGATGATGATGAAGAGACTACAAATGATATGTGAGATGAAAGAATTTTTGAAGCTCGGTCAATGGTTTAAGAATGTAGTGGAATGATTACATGTTTATCATGTGTAATTTTGTATAAGTAATCTCATGCTACTATGGAATAAAGAGACATCTATGGATTGTTACACTGTTGTCTTTCCTTGTGTTTTGAAAGTGTATGATTAATGTTACCAGTATCCATGAAAGGTTATTCAGATATTTTTGGAATGTAGATGATATGCGCATAATGAAGGGATAAAGAGAAAATTAAATGTTTCATAGTATTCATGAGCTCATGATTGATATAAGGACTAAGTTTGAGTATATAGAATTTTGAGGATTTTTGTATGTGAAAAGTGTTAACTTTTAACTGCATTCATGTTTTCACTAAGGTATTCAAGAGAATACACGATTAAGGACTTTGAATGTTTGGAATGTGACCAACAAAACATATCTTATGATATATGGGGATCGACGATGGTGTTAAATCTCTGGTAATCGTTTTCACTATATTATGAGAGTCGACTGCAGTATTATGGATAAGCCTAAAGATTGGAATGGATTATGTTGGACATAAGTTAGTATTGTTTAAGGATAGAAGTTTTTTTTCGATATTATTGATGGGATGTTATAGTATTATAGTTTTATAAAAAGGACAACCTGCAGGACGGGCGACAGCCCATCGCGTCGGACAAGGATGTGGGAATCGAACCCACAACCGAAGTGCGACTGGCCTTTATCGCCTACCACTGGCCTACATGAAGTCCCTGTTTAGTAGAAACTAGTATTATTATATTAAGTAGTATGATATATGAAGTATACGTCCATTTTAGGAACCATATATGATTAATCTCACTATAGAATGACTTATGTATATTTAATAACTTTTGCTAACCTTTTGTTTGAGACAGATGGAATGGCCCGTCATTCTATCACATGATCTGCTAACACTTCACAAATAACAAATTCAACTTTATTTATTTAAGAGATGAAGTGGAAATTGTTCAAGGCACAAACAATAGTGAGATTGTACCAAAATAAAGTAAGTATTTATTCTAATTCAAATTATTCAACTTTAGGGAAATGATCTTGAAAACCAAAAATGTTGTCCTAGTGATCTTATACCTGATGAATCAGATGATACCTTATATCATCACAAATCTATGGATTTGTGATTACTGGATTTTCTATAGCCATGTTCTCTACCACTCTCCATCAGAACATGATGGTTAGATTTCTCTTCCATATCCATATTTCCACCTATGTGGAAACCCACTGATTAGTTTATTTGTGTAATCATTACATTTCATACTTTAGTTTTTAAAGCCAGGTATTGGTATTTTTTTTACGATGTTGGTTTCTATTAAAGAAACTTTCGAATAGTAAACCATTTATAACCCCGATGAATTTCGAGGGCGAAATCCATTTTAAGGGGGGTAGAATGTAACACCCCGAGATTTTATGAAAAATATTCTTTTTAATTTCATTAATGTCTTGTGTTGTACGCTACAACAAAAGGATCTTGCACAACACGCATCCTTGACTTGCCTTTCATTACACGCAATCACGACCTTCCTTGATAGGGTGTGTAGTACGCAATACCGAGTTTTACTAAACAACGATATGCTATTAAAATATTATTAAAACTAGCCGTTATGAATAGTAATAACCACTTTTTGAAATTTTGTAAATTCTATTTTTCAAAATGAACTTTATTTTTTGATTCGTTGTATCGAATTTAGCCTAAGGTGAAATTTTGGTACTTTTCGGATAACTTTCATATTCTGATGAATAGTGAAAATTGCTAAATTATAATTAAAAACAACTTTTTAATCGAAATAATTAATAGTGATAAATTATTAATTTGAGTGGTTTTAAAGTATATTTAGAATATATTTTTACAATTTAATACAATGTTGGTCATTGGTTGTAATTTCACATTTAAACCAGACATAATCAAGTGTCAATCTTTTGGTAGATATAGTTTCTTAAAAACACGCTATTTGTTTTAACAGTGGGATTTAATTATAAAATTAATTAATGAAACTTCTATGTTATGAATTTGGTAAAATAGACTTCATTTTTGAATTCAGAATATGAAATATAGCTTAGGATTAAATTTTGGTATTTTTCTGAAAACTTTCAATTTTTGATGAATAGTGAAACCACTAAGTGGTAGGTTAAAAACTGAATTTTTCATAAAACTTAATTTTACCGCTTCTGTGAATGGAATTTCGAAGATCCGATAGACACGGTTAATATCAAGGACTAAAATGTGGTTCAATGAGATGAAAATAATTTTTGGTGAATAGTAACTTTTTACTTTTTTTTACCACGGTTAACAGTAAATAGGGTAACTAAGGGTAAATATGATATTACTATTATCCTAACACATGTTCTAATTCTATTGGATAAGTCTAATTCGACCAAAAACAACCTTATGAATATAATATTACCATTTAGGTCCACTTGGATTAGATTATGACATTTAATATTATTTTATTTAATGAATAGTTAAAATAGTTAAAATCAAAGTTTAATAACTAAAAATTTTTTAATATGGGGTTATACATAAGATAAATTCGACTATAAATATTAATTAGAAAGCTAAAAAGATTTCCTACATAATGGTATTTTATTTGTAATTTTTAGACATTAAATAATTTAATTTATTTATGACACAATGATAATGTCGTAATTATCTTATTAATGAAATATTGACATAATTGATGTTATAAACCCCAAAATAGATGTAATTTGAGACTTTTTATGAATTCCACTAATTTTCTAGGTCACTATGATATATTAGTGTTGATTTAATTAACTTGTTTCGAACATATAATTCTGTTATGACTTTCACAAAAATCATTTATCAAATAGTGTCAAAATTGACACAAAATAGTTAATAAATCAAATATTATATTATTAATTGTTATTTTATTCCTAAAAATCTACGGTTCGGCCAAATGACTTAGATAAGGATATATATATTAATAATAAACAATTTGGTGTTCGTTTGGCATGTTATAGTAAGTGTATTAACCATATAGTGTAAGAAAACAAAAAGACATGGTAAAAGTTAAATTATTTAACTTAGAGTTAAATCTAATTGATAAGGTTAAAATAATACCCTAAACTTGTCTAAATCCTATTGGTTGATAGGATTTAGACCCATCCCCACTTTAGCTTCGAAATAAGACCTTTTGGAACCATTATAAACCGATTTTGACTTTAATATAAAATAATATTTTTAGATATTCCTAAGGTGCCCCTCTCCTCCCTTATAAAAGGGCACCTCCTCCCCCTCCTCCTCACACCAAATTGAGAACTCAAGCTCGGACAACCCCTGACATTTTCTCCTCTCCACTTCCCTAGAATAATCCTATAGGTCCTGGTCTTCTTCAAAGACCAATATTAGTTCCCTAAGTGAAGGATTCAAAGAGGCGTTCCAAAGAAGAGGTAATATCCATTACCGATCTTTTCAATTTCTTTCTTCTTAAACTTCTTCTTCTTTAGTTGTTTCATGAAAAAGTAATAAAATCAGTATTACTTACATAATGATATGTTATTATAAATATTAAACAACCCTAATTCACCTTCTATCCATCCTACGGAAAAATGAAATCACCGCGCGTGCGTACGTACAGAATACCGTCTCCACGCCGTGGTGTAATCTATTTTCCACCATCACTTTACAAGGATGGGTATAAAGGTGTAATGAGTAACTATATATGATTATTATAAAGTGATATTGATACTTAAATTGTATACATACACTTCAACACAATTCCACGACCATGGGAATGATATCATCGCTCGTGCGTACATACGGACTATCGTCTCCACGACGCGATGAGATTCATTCTCAATGATTAGCCATTCATGAATGATTATAAAGTATATATAATAAGTACTAATGAAATATATGACCTAATAATTATACTGGAATTATTTATATTTATATGTATGTCATCTACTTAATTCCATTCAATTCAATAAGGAAACGAAAACAGCATTCATGCGTACGTACGGACTACCGTCTCCATGAACGGTGTTTTTCATTTTATTCATCTATCTATTATATATATATATACTAAATATATATGATATATAAATCATGTTTTATATTCTGGAAGTAAGTAAATCATGATATAAGTAATAATGATGTCAAGAACAACAAGTCAAAACACCTACGATAAATGAAATGATTTTACCCAAAACGCTTCTTTAACATGGAATTTACAAAAGAACGGGTAATATAATGTCATAAGTGAACCATATATGATATCATAACAATGAATATGATTCTGTAATAAGTCAATGACATTATTTAAATCATTATACAGGAGTTTCGGACACATACGAAGCAAATCGGACCTAAGGTAGGGGAAATATCACAATCTTATTTTATCCGAGATTGTTTATACGTTGGTATTTACTGGGGTGTATTTTATCATCCACATCCATGTTCCCTCAATATTTCAAGTTATTTCCATCCACCTACAATTTTTTTTAAATCCAATTTTTCCCTTTGGTGTGTTTTTAGTAAAAGATATGAAAGGAATCTTTTGTCGTTTTTCATACGAGGTACTTTTTGACCTTTTCGACAAAAGTACGAATAATGTTTTTTTAACTTATACGGCACGAATGGATTTTTACGGTTTTATAAAGCCTTATTTTCATGAAGCTTCCTTCAAAAGATTTCATGACTATTTTTAATAAAATCTATTTCTTTTAAAATTGCATGACGTTTTGTGAAAAGAAATTGATTTTGAAGAAGAAAGGATATTTTCCTCAAGAATTCATTTCAAGTGTTTTATCAAACTTATTTTCCATCTAAGATAACAAAGGGTTCTGTTTCTATCCCTATTATTACATGGATTTTATTATGTTGTGATGGAAATATTTTTTTTATGAATTACTTTATCTTATATGAATTGTTTTATGATGTCACAATGTTTAGGATTCCCATTTTTATTTACATGGGTTATGCAATGATGTATGTATTATGATTTTGTGGTACACATAAGAATGGTATCATTATGAGATGGGTGGGACCTATATCTCCCTCCAATGCATTGGGTAAAGATTTTATATCTCATGAGATAGACATGGCTGGAATGGTAGGTTATACCGGTTTAGTAAAACAGGACTGAAACGAGGGTTACTCGATTCAGAAAGGGACTTTGTCCACAATGATAGTCTTGGCAATGAGTCTTGACTAACAAGAAATGATTCTCTATGAATATGTGTGAATGCCACAAAGTTTCATGTTTTAAGTTATGATTTTTGTGATTACATTTCACTACCATGATTTATCCCATGTTATGAAATTATGCTCCCTTTTGCAGGTTATGATTTCCAAAATGTTATGTTCTTATTAATATGATGTGATTGATATTTCTTTTGTTTACCCTTACTGAGCATTTGAGCTCACCCTTTTATGTTTTTTTCCCCAGGATATAAAGAAAGGTTTTAGGTAAAAAAAGGAAGATCTCTATGGGAGATGTTGAAGATCTTTCACCACGATTAGAAGATTTTATTCCGAGTTTCCAAAGACACTAAACTATTACGATCCTTGTGTGTGTGTTTTTGTTATGTACTAAGTATTCCGCAAATGTAATGTAAGGTCAATGTACGCCAGGCTTCGGGTCTCTACATCCAGGCCCTACCACTATGCCTACGGCGCCTCCCTGAGAACCACCATGTCCTCGCCAGGGAGATTCCTGGTCACGGCGCTGCCTCTGCTGCTCCGATGCGCCCACTGTCTGTAACTGCTGTTCGGTAAGTCTGGCCGAGCAGTCCCATTCTTGGTGACCTCATACGTCACAAGCATAGTATCGGCTCTATCCTGATTTCCCCAGGGCTCCACGGCGCCACTACGGTGTACGAACCTACCCCTGTGTCTGCTCACGGAAGGGCCTCCTCGACCAAGGCTCGACTCTCTGCCACCTGCCTGTCACCGAAGACACTGCTCTTAAGTGGCCACTACTAGGCCCGGTCAGCTGGCATCCCTCATCCAAGAAGCTCTCTGTCATGAGCACCCGCTCTAGCACCCTGGAATATGTAGGGATGTACATGGGATCTAAACTAGCACAGATCTCCCTGCGAAGACCCTTCTCAAACTTCCACGCCCGAAAGTAACTATCGCGGATCATATTCTATGAATACCGTGACAGATCGGTGAACTGGGCTGAGTTCTGCGCCACAGTTATCCCCCCTGCTTCAGCTCCAAAAGCTCATGAATCCGAATAGAGCATAAACAAGGGGGGGCACTATGGGAAAGGGGACATTTTGTGATGGGAATAAATCTCGTCACAAAAGGTCATTCGAAGAGGTTATTTGCGACGGCGGTCACCACCCATCACAAATAACACATTGTTTGCGATAGGATTTCATCTTCCATCGCAAAAGGATTGGCGTGAATAACGCGGCAAATAACGTGATGCCGCGTGAGGGTTATTTGCGACGATGGGATCCCACGGTCGCAAATACACGGCGTCGGTTAATAGCTTTTTGCGACGGGATGTCGTCTCATTGCAAAATGTGTGTCGGCAGGGACTATTTGGGACGGGTCCCGTCGCAAATAACATTTTATCCGCCGACAGTAAATACTGTGGGTGCATGTATTTGCGACGGGACCCTTCGAAAAAGATACTATTTGCGATGGGATACCCGTCGCAAAAAATCTAACCTATATATACCATCATCCGTTTTCCCTCTCATTACTCTGAATTATTAGATCATGTTTCCCTCTGAACTCTGATTTTTTAGGGAAAGTTTTTCTAAGTTGATTTTTTTGTTCACGGGGAAGTTGTGAAGCCATCTACATCGATAGAAAATCATGCTTAAAGGTATTTATGTTTTATTCAATTTATTATTTATTTTATTTTTTATGTTAATTTTTATTATTGTAGATTAGTTGTAATTAAAATAAATTTAAATTGTTTTGTCATGAGTATTTAATTGCACTAATAAATTGAAATTTTTAGTAATAATTTTGAATAATTAGTAGTAATTAATAATTATTATCGATAAATAGTAATTTATATAATTAAATTTTAGCAATTGATAATAATTGGTAATAAATTATAATAAATACTAATAATTAGTAATAAATATTAATAAATTTTAATAAATAGTAGTAAATATCAATAATGAGTAATAAATATTAATAATGAGTAATAAATAGTAATAATTAGTAATAAATAGTACTAAATTGTCATAAATATTAATTAATTGTAATAATTAGTAATAAATTGTAATAATTAGTAATAAATTAAAATAATTAGTAATTAATTGTAAAATTAGTAATAAATTGTAATAATTAGTAACAAATTGTAATAATTGTTAATAAATTATAATAATTTGTAATAAATTGTAACAATTAGTAATAAATTGTAATATTTAGTAATAAATTGTAAAAATTAGTAATAAATTGTAATAATTAGAAATAAATTGTAATAATTAGTAATAAATTGTAATATTTCATAATAAATTGTAATATTTACTAATAAATTGTAATAATTACTAATATCTAGTAATAAATTGTAATAATTAGTAATAAATTGTAATAATTAGTAATAAATTGTGATAATTAGTAATAAATTGTGATAATTAGTATTAAATTGTAATAATTAGTAAAAATTTGTAATAATTAGTAAAAAATTGTAATAATTAGTAATAAATTGTGATATTTAGTAATGAATTGTAATAATTAGTAATAAATTGCAATAATTAGAAATAAATTTTAATAATTAGTAATAAATTAAAATAATTAGTAATAAATTTTAATAATTAGTAATAAATTCAAATAATTAGTAATAAATTGTAATAATTAGTAATAAATTATTATAATTAGTAATAAATTGTAATAATTAGTAATAAATTATAATAATTAGTAATAAATTGTAATAATTAGCAATAAATTGTAATAATTAGTAATAAATTGTAATAATTAGTATTAAATTAGAATAATTAGTAATAAATTGTAATAATTTGTAATAAATTGTCATAATTAGTAATAAAAAAATATAATTACTAATAAAATGTAACATTTAGTAATAAATTGTAATATTTAGTATAAATTGTAATATTTAGTAATAAATTGTAATATTAAGTAATAAATTTTAATATTACTACTAAATTGTAATAATTACTAATAAATTTTTATAATTACAAATAAATTGTAATATTTAGTAATAAATTTTAATAATTACTACTAAATTGTATTAATTATTAATAATTCGTAATAAATTGTAATAATTAGTAATAAAGTGTTATAATTAGTAATAAAGTGTAATAATTAGTAGTAAACTATTATAATTAGTAATAAACTGTAATAATTAGTAATAAACTGTAATCATTAGTAGTAAACTGTAATAATTAGTAATAATTAGAAATAAATACAAATAATTACTAATAATTACTAATAAATATTAATAATTAAAAATAAATTGTAATAATTAGAAATAATTGTAATAATTATAATTAAAAAATAAATAATTAGTAATAATTAGTAATAATTAGCAATAAATAGGAATAGTTTGCAATAAATAGAAATAGTTAGAATTAAATAGGATTTGTTAGCAATGAATAGGAATAGTTAGGAATAAATATAAATAGTTAGTAATAAATATGAATAGTTAGTAATAAATATTATTGGTTAGTAATAAATTTGAATAATTAGTAATAAATATGAATAATTAGTAATAAATATGAATAATTAGTAATAAATAGTAATAATTAGTAATAAATAGTAATAAATGGTAATAAATGGTAATAATTAGTAATAAATTTTAATAATTAATTTGTAAAAATTTGGAACAGTTAGGTACATTAAAGAATAGTTAATAATAGTTAGGAACGGTTATGAATAGTTCACAGAAATTTTAATAAATTTTAAGAACTTGGCACAATTTCCAGTGGATTGACAACACTTCTTTAGCTTGATGAATTATCTCCTTTCAACTCTCACCGACTCAAAACATTATGAAAAATATGCTACTAATAGGCATATTAATTATCGTATGCATGAGATTGGATATGAATTCGTAGGATCATATTTTGTATAATGTTTTCAGGCGGTGATAGTTGGAAGAAGATAATTCATCGACGAAAAGGGGGCTCTTTTATCTGACGACTCATTTACATGAATCTTTCTCACATAGAAATCAAAATGAAGAATCTGTTCGGAGATACTCATATTCATTATTTTAAGCACGAGAATGAATATACGTACCTACGAACAGATTTTTCATTGTGATTTCCCTATGAGAATGTTGCAAGTAAATGATCCATCAGACAAAAGAGTAGCTGCCAATCCACTGGAAATTGTGTCACCCTTTATTAATTGTAATTATTATGAAGTAGTTGTAATTATTTAGCTTTTTTTCAGATAGTGTTTTTATAATTTCAAATTATTCAAAAACAGTGATGATTTTAGATTTTGTAGAAAAATATGGAATAAGGAAGTTGACATCAGTCATTATTAGATGATCACGCTTGGATAAATCAATGCAAAAATCCAAATGGTTCTGGCTTAAATACTGTATATATTGAGGGTGTTAAGGATTTCTTAGTATTTTCATCATCAGAAGAAGAATATGATTCAGAAGGCACAATTATGTGTCCTTGTAAAAAATGTGCTGTGAGAAAGTTTGAAACATTTGAAAAGGTTTGGGGAGATCTCTTGCAGTTTGGATTTAAACCAGATTTTGTTTTTTGGAATCAACACGGTGAACACAGTTCTATAGAAGATACTAATTACTTGATTCTGAATCCATCATGGTTCCAAAATTTAGTACATGATGTTGTAGGTCCATCTGTTCAACAAACTGAAATTCACGATGATATTTATTCAACCCCTAAGTTGGCACCATCTGAATTTTATGAGTTTTTGAGGTCTGATGAGGATGCATTATATTCTGGTTTCATGATAAGAAAATTAGAAGTGACTGCAAAATTTATGGCTATTAAATCAGATAATGCAATTTCAAACAACTATTTTTATCATATATTTTCTTTGGTTAAAACACTATTACCTAAAAGAAAATGCGATTCCTGTAAATTAATATGAGATCAAGAGGTCGGTTAATAATATAAGCCATAGTTATCAGAATATTCATGCATATGAAAATGATTGCATCTTATATTCTGGTGAAAACGAGTCGTTGGATAGTTGTACCCCTTGTGGACAATCGAGGTATAAAGAATCTCAACTAGGGAAGTCTGGATTGATTCCTGTAAAACAGTTGAGGTATTTCCCCCTTACACCCAGGATACAATATTTATTTATGTCTCATAACACATCGTCAATGATGTCATGGCAAAAAACAAATATTTCAATATCTTAATTCTTGAATTGTCCATCTGATGGTGATTCATGGAAACATTTTGATCGTCTGCATCCGTCTTTTGCTTTAGAAGCCCGAAACATGCTACTGGGTCTTTCTACTGATGGTTTATGTCTATTTGGTTCTTATGGTATTTTGTATTCAGGTTGGCCTGTCTTTATAACTCTATAAAATCTTCCACTATGGATGTTGATGAAAGATCCCTATATCTTTTTGACATTATTAATCCTAGGACATCAGAAAAATAATATTGATGTTTATTTGAAACCATTGATTGATGAGTTAAATAAACTTTGGAGTAATGGTGTTAGTACATATGATGTTGCTGCGAAAAAATATTCAAATTAAAAGCTTCCATGGATGTGGATGATTAGTGACTTTCTGGCATATTACATGTTATCTGGATGGAGTACACATGTTCCAAAATCATGTCCTTACTGTATGAAAGACAACAAAGCTTTTATGATCGTCAATGGAAAAAAATCTTTCTATTTTGACCATCATTGCATATTTCTTCCAACCGATAATCCTTTTGGAAGGAACAAATCTCATTTCAGAAAAGGCACAATTGAATGGGATAATCCTTCAAAAATGATCTCAGGTACAGAGTTAAAATCAGTTCTATTTTCATTACATCTCATCACATTTGGGCCAACAATAAACCAACAGAAAAATAATGGGTTTAGGAAAAAACATAATTGGATTAAATGAAGCATTTTTTGTAGTCTCCCATATTGGTCTGAATTGTTGGTCCGCCACATGTTGGATGTCATGCATATGGAAAAGAATTTTTTTGATAATTTATTTCATATAGTTTCAGATACACTTGGTAAGACCAAAGATGCTGTAATGGAATGATTAGATCTTCCCCAAATTTTCAGGTGCCCAGAACATGAAATATTTGAAAATGTCACATCATAGAGGAAAATGAAGGTAATAGAATCATATACCCTATTCAAAGAGATCCTCTTATTATTATGTCATTGGATTACAGATTTGAGACTTCTAGATGGATATGCTTCCAATTTGGTCAGATGTCTTAAAATGGTCATATTACAAGATTAAAAAGTAAAGATTTTTATGTTATAATGGAAAGACTTATGCCGATTAGATTTAGATGATTATTTAATTCTACGATTTGAGATTCGATAACAGATATATCATATTTTTTTCGAGACATTTTTGCAGTGACAACAGACTAAGATGCGCTAAGAAATCTAGAAGAAGATGTTGCTGCAATTAAATATAAACTAGAAAAAATCATTCCGCCTGCTTCCTTTGACTCAATAGAACATCTGATATTACATTTTCCACATGAAGCTAAATGTGGAGGTCCAGTACAGTTTCGATGGATGTATCAATTCACGAGATTCTTATAGAAATTGAAGATAAAAGTATGTAACAAAGAATCAGTTGAATGCTCAATTGCTGAAGCTTATTTGAAAGAGGAAATTGCTTTTTATGCTCTCACTATTTTTAATTTGAATATCCCTCAAAATAAAACCACATGGGTCAGAATGAGAGAAATGTTCATAATGAAATTGACAATAAATTATCAGTTTTTAATTATCAAAATCTTTGGTTTGGTGGAGTTCAAGAACGGTGGCTCTTAGACAATGAAAATCACAGATCCATACATATGTTCTGCTCAACTATGAAGAAATGACAACATTTGTACTATGAGTGATTCTATCACTTATTCTATAATTTCTTTCACAGTATGCAAACTTATTTTATATGTAGGTTATATGTATATCATATCAAGAAACAACATCCCCAAATTACATTAGCTTCCCTTGAAGAACGCAGACAAAAAAATAATTCTCAATGGTTTCAAAAACTGGAAACCTAAATTATTGATGGTTTAATATCAATTCCATTAACTATTTATTATATTGATAATTGTTTTAAAATTTTTATGTGTCTCAACATACTGATAAATTTAAAGAGACTGTTCAGATTGAGTAACCCACTATCCAAAATGGTAAAATCTTATAATGTATATGTTGTGATTTGTTTTAGATTTCATACAAGTTCGTATAGAGAATAAAAAAACAACTAACAGTGTAGTTTTTCTGAGAGGATCACATCATAGAGAAACTGATGTTGAATTTTACGGCATTCAGGATGAAATTATTGAGTTATGGTATCTTGGACAGAATTACATAACGATTTTTAAATGTCGGTGGTTGGATACAGAGAGAGGATTGCATGTTCATCCGACTCATGGAATCAACAATATTAAATATAAAATTCTTCTTGTAGTAAATATACCATTTTTATTGGCTCAATAGGCACATCAATTTTATTACATAGAGTATTGTGCTACTTCAATAGACCTGAGTGATTGGTGGAGCATAATAAAAATGAAATCTTAGGAAAAAAAATTTACTCAAACAGAATGTGGTTCCGATGAAGTGGAACAAATTGAAATTTTTCAAGAGACTACTCAAAATCCATCTTTTTCAAAAAGAAACGTGAATATCGATGTTGACACCCCACATTTAAGGGTTGATGGTGAAGAAGATGTTAATAATGTTACAAATGAATTTTAAATGACAAGGGATGATAAAAGTGAAACTCATATGGATATTGATGATGTAAATAAGGAATATGAAGACATTGACATTGTCAGATATGAAGATGATGATGAATGTGAACATTGACACAGTTAAATGGTGGTTATGATCATAACTAATATATATCTACATATAATAGTTATTTTCAACTATCTGCTAACAAAAATCATTTTGATTTTAATATGGACTCTGATCTATTACCTGGGATACCTTTGGATGAGGGGGATGTGGGATCATCTGGCCCTCATCCTACTGGTGCTTCAGGAGGTATGCGGAGGGGCCGCAGTCTTGCATGACTCATGATTCCTTACCCTATCCCTAATCGACGTCCATATCTTGGTATCGATACACTCACACATAGGTATGATAACCTATATATTTTAGTTATATTTCATTAACTTATTTATATAAATACTAATTTCTTGATTATTTAATGTTTTTTCACAGTTTTATGCATGTAGCTGTTGGACAGGGGAGTGCTATCTTGTGCAATTATTTTTTCATCCATGGATCACATGGGAACGGATTCCTGTTGATGTGCGGCTCAAAATGTATAAATATTGCCTGGTACATAAATAAATAATATTTATTTTGAAATTTATATTGAAATTTATATTGTTAATAACATTATATTATAAATTATTTGTAGGCTTTATGATATCCCATAGATGATAGAATGAGTGACGATATCCATACTGCATGGGATGTGGCTATAGGTGGGTGTTTGTGTTAGTTTTTTCACAATTGGAGAATGATGACCATTAAAAAAACATGAGAAACTATATTTGATGAGTCATGTAGAGCCCACCGACTAGATTACATTTTATCTCAGGTTTGGGAAGGATTATGTGTACACTAGTTGGGTGGTGGATTTCAGAGGAGGTCTTCATTGTGTCAGTGGAATCAGGGGAGATAGGAGGTGACAGATCGAGTGGGAAGTCATATATTCAGTATGCATAGAGAGAATATGGTAAGTATTTTTTTTAAATATTTTATATAACATCAAATATAAAAAATTTATTTTATATTCATATAGACAGTCGAGCATCCTGATATTACAGAGTTCGATGTTTATCAGAGGATGTACAATGATCTAGCAACCAGAGAGATTAGAGCTAATCACCAGCATTAGATTGTCATTAGGCTTATTTTTTCAGTTTGACAATTAACTACATATAATATTTTCACAATTTTAATTTCAAATTATATTTGAAGGAGTCATATGAGACTGCAACCTCTCAAACACAGGCTAATGGTCAGGATGAGGCAATTTATCAGAGTAGTGCCCACCATTTTGATGAGGTGGCATGGATGTAGGCGACTCGGTATGTCTTTCAGAAGGGCCGAGAAGTTGGTATCTGCTCTCATGTTACTCCAGGTACTTATTATGGTACTGCTGCGATGTCGGTGTCCAGCTTGAGAGGAGCTCGTGGAGATGCATCAGTGTCTACCTCACAGTAGCAGGAGCAGTTTCGAGCTCAGAATGATGTTATAGAGAGTTTAAAGAAGCAGCAAGAAGAGATGCGTCAGCAGCAGTAGCAGTAGCATTAGGAGGAGATGCGTTGATGGCAGTATCAACATCACGAGTAGAGGGAGTATATGCGCCATATGACTCGTAGTTTAGGGATGGAGTTTAATCCACCAACTCCTTCAACTTTCCTAACTCTTTCAGAAGACAACCCCCCAGTGGTTTTTTATGATAAAAATATTTGAATATAACATTTTTTGTAATATGAACTATTTGCAGTTTCTGTCTTTTGTATCAGTAAAAATATTACATAATTTAATTTTTAATATTTTATAATTTTTTTATGAATATTGAGAATTTTAATAATTTTTAATTTTTGTTATTATAAATATATTAATATTGTTGTTTCATTAATCATAATTTTATTAAATATATTTTTTACGTATTATAATTTTTAATGTTTTTTTATTTTACTAATAATAATATTAATAATAATAATAATAATATGTAATGATTTTTTTATATTTTTGAATATTTAGAATTTTATTAATTTTTATTTATTTATTTTATTAATAATATTAATATTCTTGCTAATTAATCATAATTTTATTAAATATAATTTTTAAGTATTATATTTTTTACTATTTGTTTATTTTACTAATAATAATAATAATTTTTAATGAATTTATTATGTTTTTTGTGAATATTGATAATTTAAATATTTTTCAACTTTTTATTATTTTAATAATATTAACAATAATTTTTCAAAAATCAATTTTTTTTTAAATTTAAATTTTTTTAAAATTTATTTATTATCTAAGATGGGATCTGTGGCGACGTGTTCCCATCACAAATAGCCTAAATTATTTTTAAAAAAAAAATTATTTGCGACAGTATTAGGGGCCCCGTCGTAAAAAGTATTTCCAACGGACCCATCACAAATATTCTAAATAACTACTTTCAAAAATGTATTTGCGACAGTATTATGGGCCCGTCGCAAAAAAGTATTTGCGACGGGCCTATCGCAAAAAAGTTTTTATATATAAAGTATATAATTATAGACTTAATTGCAATGGTGAAGCTTCCCATCGCAAAAAAGTATTATTTGCGACAAGCGCATTAGAAATAATATTTTTTGCGACGTCATTTTTTACAATGGGATATTTGCGATGAGACCCCATCACTAAAGATTATTTGCGACAGGATCCCATCGCAAATAACTCGTTGCAAATAACCCGTCACAAATACCTATAATTCTAGTAGTGGAGTACTCTTCCAAAAGAGATGCTAGAAACTATCCCACATGACAGACAACTCATCGTGGGTCTGTGCAACCAACCCCCACCAACGCCCGACCGTCCTGAGAAAAAGACTAGCAGCTAGGGCTACCATCTGGTCCACTGGTGTCCGTACCAGCCTGAAAAGTCATTCCACGAACTCAAGTCGGTCTTCTACTGCCTGGGGATCTGGGTCCCCATGGGACTTCTGCAGCTGCTCACGCTGGAAGTCTCGGAGTGCACTCAACCTGCGCTCAACCTTGGCCTGTGCTGCCGATACTAACTGTCGCTCCTCAGGTGGAATGTCACAACCCCCTCCCACCAAATATGCCCCTCCTGAGCTGGAAATGGTGAAAGGGAGATGATGACCCTCGAGTCCCGCCTCCAGTAGGCCAAGGAGTGGCGACAAGCACTAATGGTATGAGTTTTCACAAATATGGGAGGCCTTACCATTTTTATTAATTAAGATCGGGAAATATGATGAGTCAAACACCAAAATAAAATGAAACAAGTAAATGAAAATAATCCCAAAGCCAACCCATATGCATGTTTTATACAAAATTGAATCAAAAGTACAAGAACAAGAAAATCTCCAATGTTCGATACCGAAAAGAAAGAAAAAATTGCAACAAAAAAACTCCAACTCCCAACTAGCAAGGTGCCACGTGGTCCCTGAAGTCCTGGAGAAGACCTAAAAGTAAACACAGGGTGAAAATATTAGTATACTCAGTAGGAAAGCCTAAAGCTCTAGTGATCAGTTGGGGAGACATCCTAACACCCCATGAGAAAACCGAAGGAACCAAAGCCTGGCATGTAATCTATCCACCAAACCTTACAAGACACACTCACCAAATATCGCAAGTTAATAGAGTGGTATAGTAATATTATCAAAGTATGGGTACCCCAAACCACATTCCCAGTGAATACTGCTCAAGCCCTCATGCCTAAGGCTCTGATGATTCGCCCTCTTCTTGAGCTTGTGCTTCAACCTGGCCATACAAAGCTCGAGATAGTGCCACAAGCTGGCCATATGAAGCTCATAGTATCCCGCTGACACTCAATCCTCGACCATAACCACATCTCATAATGTATCCCGCCGACACTCAATCCTCATCCAAAACAACATCTCATCCCGAAGACACCTAGGAACCACATCACATCCTCGTCCCGATGACTCTTGGGAACACATCACATCCTCATCTCGAAGACTCTTGGGAAATATCTATCACAACCGGCCCGAAGGATCATGGGCTATAGAACCAGGAAGAGGGATAATGTGGAAGAACAATAACCTGCCATCCTTTGGATATTTGAGAATCTCACCCCTTATCTCACGGGTGTTCTGCACGTCGCGATCAACATGGGTGGGGTGAGTAAAGAAACATAAAATGTACAGATTTATATAATTATATCAACCATTCATCCCATATTAAGGCTTCTACACAAAAGATCTGAGCACATGCCTCGACACTACTACCACGAAAGTATGCTCACAACAAACAGCCCCAAACCCCATTAATCTTTTCATGTTTCAATTGTTTTATTTTATCAGTTCCTTAACAACCGAGAAACTAGCAACAACCAAACCAGATCAATCATTTGTAAAACATATCCCGACCAACCATGAATAAAGTTAGGGAAAACACAAGCAACACAATACCATTTTCTTTTATCATCCAATAAATTCAATTGTTTTCCGTATTTTATCAAATACCATGCCCCATAATTCATTATTTAACTCTTCTAATTTTATTCATATGCACAACCTATCCCTGCAGCCCTGCTACCAACTAGCATAACCACAAACACCTTGGAAACAATACATGTACCACATCATCATCCCTTCGATAACATTTCCCGCAGCTCCTCTGCCCATCACAACCATATCATACATGCCAAACCACAACCAAGACAACCGCATACCCACTGCTCACTCATTCCACAACAACCCACAAAACAAACCATTCACATACATAAACCCCAACCCACAACGAAGACAACCGCATACCCACTGCTCACTCATTCCACAACAACCCACAAAACAAACCATTCACATACTTAAACCCCAACCAACACCCACAAAAAATTCATTCTATCATTTAGTTTAACCGAGGTGATAATACAAGGGTTCCAGGTATTCATTTGATTATCCAACTCTACATGATTAACCAATTTTCACATTCAATTAAATTCCATCCACAAAACAATCCAAAAAAATATTGAAACATTTAATTGTGCAAACATAGGCCTCCAACGACTATGATTTTTAGTAGGCATAAGACTATTCAATTCAAAACATAATCAAAGGATAAGAATTGATGGAAATAAAACAAAAATATCCAAAACATTTTCCAAAACCCATTCTTCAACCAGTTATTATCTTTATTTACTGGTCCAACCATACCTCATGAAAACAAGAGGATACCCACACTGCCTCATGCACAAAAGAGAGGGAGAAAAAGGTATGACCCCTACCTTAATGTTTTTTGATGAAAACCCCAACAAACGAATAATTCACAAAAAAGTCAGGATGATCATCCAATGAACCTCCTTAGATGTCTTCTACTAACACAACCAAGACCAAATATATTCATATTTGGTGTCGACACACTTAAATCTACCCATAACGGGCGTAGATCTATGAAACCGAGAGAAGCGGAGGAGTAGATATTAGTAGATATAACAACCAATCAAGAACAATCACATACCTCAATAAACCGGCTTTGATTCAACAAGGACAGCCTTCAAATCACCACCAATATGGTTGGGAGAGGTTCTCTTATCTTCAAGGGTGGTTAATCCTGAGTTATAGCCACATAGTTGCTTAAAAAAGCATGTTAGAGGCAAAACGGTCAACATCCACAATTTTAGGATCTAGTTTAAGTGGCCGCACAGTTAGTTCACACAGATTAATAAATCGTGGGCTAACAGTGAGTTAGCTACTTCCTTGGCCACCCTTCTCATACAGTTTTTCTTCATGGTTTAGGCAGACCATGCGCCATCCGTGTGGGAGCTACTACATCCCACCCAACTATGAACGGTTTGGCCGCATGGTTTAGACAAACTGTGTATCGCCCATGCGAAAGCTAATGCCCTTTATTTATCCTTAAAAGTTAACCCTTGTGCACCCCCAAGCCACTACTCCAAAACTGAGGTAGTTAAAAACATCAAAAGTACCTGAATACATAACGTGATGTTAAAGATCTCATCATTCTACCGTTGAAACGGTTCATCAAGAAGGAATATTTGGGAAAAGCGTTGGGGATAAGTTACCTTGACCTCTTGAACGCCTCTAACACCACATTTTTACAATGTAATGGATCGTATAGGTCTGATACATTACATAAGATACCTCTCAAAGTATTCTCACCCTAGAGAATTAAAACTAAACCTGAAGAAATAAGAGGGGTCCCAACAACTCCCCATTAAAAGATACCTCTCAGGAGAATCCCTCCTTGTTACCAAGGAGTTACCCCTTCCACACCTATCTCCTGAACAATCACAATCATAACTCTCTTATCCATCTTTCAACCACACAATGCAAAATATTAAACCATTCGGTCATGCGAGTGAGGGGTTTTCCTTCCTCCATGTTAATATACTATCTGCTTTGGGCAGCACTGACTCACCCACATGGGTTTAGGCGCATCCACTTTAATGCGTTTTAACTAGGTATCAGGTCCTCCCCTCTCCACATTTCAGGGCACTTATTGCACACTTGAAACACATTTCATAGTTAACCAGGTCATGAATTACATCGTAAACAGGTATGAAACAAAACAAAATAGAACTCAAGACAACTCTAGGTACTGGGCACACATCTGTCCTTCCCATTCCCAGGTACTCTCCTCAATCCCACCATTCCTCCATAGCCCAAAAACCAAAGGAATGGTTCATCCATGAAGAAAATTCTCTTCATGACCTTTGATCATCACAGGTTGCTCCACGAACGTTGCATCGTCCTCGATATCTAGCTCTCCCTAGTCGAAGATGTGTGAATCGTCGTGCATGTACCGACAGAGCTGAGACACATGGAAGAGGTTGTTCACCCTTTGCAGTGGTGGTAGCAATGCCAGTTGGTAAGCCAACTCGCCAACCCGCCACAACACCTCAAAGGGCCCGAAAAACCTGGGAGAAAGCTTACTTCCCGTTCTGAATCTTCGCTGCCTGAGCCGAGGGGAGGCCTTCAAGAAGACACGGTCCCCGACCTGAAACTCCAATGGTCTCCTCTTATTATCGGCGTATGGATTCTGTTGGTCCTGAGCTTCCTACATCCACTCTCGTATAAGCTGATCCTTCTCTGTCGTGCTGTGCACCACCTCCAGGCCAAGAACACCTACTTGTTTGACCTCTTTCCAGCATACGAGTGAGCCGCACGGCCTCCCGTACAAAGCATTGAAAGGATCCATGACATTGGTAGAGTGATAAATATTGTTGTAAGATAACTCTATCATAGGAAAGTGTTGTACCAATGATCCTACAAGGACCAAAACACATGATCCTAGCATATCTTCCAATGTCTTGATGCTGCGCTCTGTCTGCCCATCTGTCTCGGGGTGGAAATAAGTGCTGAGGCATAATCGGGTGCCAAAAGCATGTTGCAATCCTCTCTAGACCCGCAAGGTAAACCGGGTATCCCGGTAGAAGATTATAGATCTCGGGATTCCGTGGAACCACACCACCTAATTCATGTACCTCTGAGCTAGGTCCACAACCATACTTGACTCCTTGATTGGTAGGAAGTGGGCTGATTTCGTCAGTCGGTCCACCACTACTCAGACGGCGTCGTAAACCCCTTGAAATCTGGGTATCCCCATGAAGAAATCCATCGATATGTCATCCCACATAAACTTGGTGACATATAAAGGTTGTGATAGACCTTCTGGGACGCGGTGTTCAGCCTTCACCTGCTGACTTGTGAGACACTTTCCTACAAACTCTGCTACTGCCCGTTTCACCCCAGGCCGCCAGAACATCCCTCTCAAGCCCCGGTACATCTTGGAAGTTCCCAGGTGTATTTCCAGGGGTTATTTATGGAACTCACCAAGAAATCTCTCGTGTATTTCCTTTGTGACAAACAACTTCCCCGTAAAAGCATCAGATTCAGAACATCCTTCGACCATCCTTTTGGAGCATTGCCCTGGATAGCCCGATCACGCATCACTTCACTCTCTATGTCTCCCCACTGAGACTACTCCACCTGCCATATATGGGAGGACTGCACTGTCATCTGAAATAGACAACCTCTAGCACCATCTACACATACATCGAGGTGTAGTGTATCCAATTCTTCCATCACCTTCCAGACATATTCCAACTTTCAAACAGCGTCCTTACCCCTACTCAAAGAGTCATCCACCACATTTCCCTTTCCTTTGGTGTAGGAGATTTCAGATTCATAGTCCTGGATGAACTCCATCCCCCTTCACTACTGAATATTCAGGTCCTGCTGGGAGAAGATATACTTCAAACTCTTGTGATCCTTGAAGACCATGAAGCGCTCCCCAATGAGCTAATGTCGCCACAACTTCATTGTGAACACAACCACCAATAGCTCTAGATCATGGTTGGCACAATTATTTTCATGAGTACGCAACTGCCTAGACCCAAAATAGGTCACCCCTTGCTGTTGTATCTGCACTCACCCAAAGCTTTGGCCTGAGGCATCCTAGACTACCTCAAACTTTACTCCCTCCTCTGGTAATCTCAGCATTGGGGAACTAACCAACTTTCCCATCAGATAACTGAAGGCTGCCTCACACTGATCATCCCACACGAAAGCTCGATCCTTCTTCGTCAAGGATGTCAAAGGTGCTGCAACTCAGGAGAATTTGTGCATGAACCTCCAATAGTAGTCTTCTAGTCCACATAAACTATGAACTTATGCCACGTTCTTGGGAACTTCCTATGAAACACACACCTCGACCTTTTATGGGTCATCCTCTATTCCCTGCTCGGACACCACATGTCCATGGAATCACACTTCTCATGTCCAAACCATTCATTTCGACAACTTCCCATAAAGTTGGTGTTGTCAAAGGACCTCTAAATCTGTTCTCAGGTGCCCAGCACGATCCTCCTATGATCCTTAGTAGATAAGGATGTCGTCGATGAAGATGACTATGGACTGGTCTAGGTATTCCCGAAAGACAGAATTCATGAGTCCCATGAACATGGCTGGTGCATTTGTAATGCTGAACGACATGACCCCAAACTCAAAGTTCCTATATCTGCACCTGAAGGCAGTCTTCGAGATGTCACCCTCCTTCACCATCAACTGGTCATATCCAGACTGTAGATTGATCTTAGAGAACCAACCTGCTCCCCTCAGCTGGTCAAAGAGATCGTCTATCCTCAGGTGGGGGTAATGATTCTTAACGGTTACCTGGTTCAGTCTCCTGTTGTCTATGCACATCCTGATACCACCATCTTCTTTCTTTGAGAATAAGATTAGAGAACCCCATGGTGATGCACTCAGTCAAACAAAACGCTTCATCACCAGATCATCAATCTGAATCTCCAACTCTCGTAGCTCCGAAGGTGCCATCCGATAGGGGGCCACCGAAATCAGACAGGCACTAGGTTGTAAGTCTATTCCAAAATCAATGTTTTGTTGAGGGGGTAGAGTCACCACGTCCTCATAGAAGATGTCAATGAACTCTCTAACGATCTTGGAGACTTATACAATTTCTGTACCTATCAACTCAACTGATGGCCTGACTAATGAGGAAAGAGAGGGCTCCCTTCGCCGGATACCCTCCTGGCAACCTCGATGACCGATGAAAGTCACACGTCACCCACCCATGCCTGAAAACACAACCCTTCTTCAGAAACAAGCGATGACGGAACACACCGAGAATAGCTAGTTGATTCCTAGAATGACGTCGTATGGATGCATTTGCAGTAAGAGGAGATCTCCACTAGATTTGTGTGACCCCAACATTAGCCTACATCCCCGGAAAACACGATACAAGCTGTTCTGACCTCTAACTGGCGTACTCAAAACCAGGGGTATGGAATGTGTCTCTTTGTCTAAGCCCAAGGCACAGGCTAGACTGGGTGCAAAAAATGAGTTTGAATCTCCTCAATCAAACAAGGCATTGTAAGGTTACTAAACAAGCTAATTATACCTCGAACGACTTCTGGACCTCCTGGAACCACTTCCTCTGGGGCGTGAAACTTCCCACGCCCGACTCATCTACCTCTCTGCTGTCGGCCACCTCCCCGACCACACCCTGGTTGATGTCCCAGAGGAGCACCCTGAGGTCGGCCTCCTCCTACAACGTCTGCCCTTGGAGGAGCAGGATCTCGTTTCCCTTTTTGCTGCTGCTAGAAGGGCCTAGCTGGAAACCACTATGGCTGAGGTGGGTGTTGTACTGGTCCACCTCCACTGTAATGTGCTCGGTCCAGGCACTGGCTCTGAATGTGACCATGGCTGCCATAGATGAAACACCTTGGTCCCAGGTCTGAAGGAATGCCTAAGTCTGGGTAGTGTAGAATATTTTTCTTAAAATATTATTAGACTCTTTATTCATTTTAAATCCCAAATATTCCCCAAAAACACAAGAACCCAAGTCATTATGATGCGTGTACTTTTCCCATGGTCTCTACCCTGCAATCAGTGTAGCCTCACTTGGTCATTTATTAGGTCCAGAGTCCTTACATCGGATCATGGGGGGCCCTAAAATCCTGTGTCCTAGCAGGACTTCCGTGGACTATTTCACGCTCCAAGATCACCTGACAGTGTTTCCCTTCCATCCCATGAAATCATCTCTATGCCTAACTCCAGACTCCATCCTATCTCTCATCCTCTACCTCTGATACAATTCTGTCACCACCCACTCCCCCCAATGATTCCCCTCCTGAGCTGGAAATGGTGAAAGGGAGATAATGACCACCGAGTCCCACCCCCAGTAGGCCCCGATGTGGAGACTAGAACCAAGGGTATGGGTTTTCACAAATATGGAAGCCCTTACCCTTTTTATTATTTAAGATCGGGAAATAGGACGAGTCAAACACCAAAAGAAAAAGGAAAAAGTAAATTAAAATAAACCCAAAACCAACCCATATGCATGTTTTATACCAAACTGAAACAAAAGTACAAGTACAAGAAAAGAAAAAAAGTACGATACAAAAAAGAAAGAAAAAACTGCAACCAGCAAAACCCCAACACCCAACTAGCAAGGTCCCACACGGTCCCTAAAGTCCTCCTGAAGACCTAAAAGTAAACGTAGGGTGAGCATACAAGTATAATCAGTAGGAAAACCTAAATCTCTTGTGTATAGGTGGGGATACATCCTAATTCCTTGTCAAAAAACATAAGTAACCAAATACTAGCAAGAAATCTATCCTCCCAACCTTATAAGCCACACTCACCAAATATCACAAGTCAATAGATTAGTATAGAAATATTATCAATGTATGGATACCCCGCACCACCATCCCACCGAATATTTCTCATGCCCTAACGCCCAACACTATTATTCTTCTCCCTATTTCTGAGCTAGTACCGCAACCTGGCCATACAAAGCTTGAGCTAGTGCCACATCCTGGCCATACGAAACTCATAGTATCCCACCGACTCTCAATCCTCGGCCATTACCACATCTCATCCCAAAGACACCAGGGATCCACATCACATCCTCATTTTGATGACTATTGGGAACACATCACATATTTATCCTGAAGGCTCTTGGGAAACATCTTTCATAACTTGCTCAAAGGATTTTGGGCTATAGAACCTAGAAGAGGGAGCACATGGAAGAACAATAACCAACCACTCTTTGGATGTTTTATAATATCAACCCCCATTCCATGGGTGTTCGACACGTAGTGCTCAACATGGGCGAGGGTGCGTAAAGAAACATAAAACGTACAGATATATATAATTATATCAACCACTCGTCCCACCCTAAGGCTTCTACTCCAAAGATCTGAGCACATGCCTCGACACTGCTACCACGAAAGTATGCACACAACAAACAACCCCAAACCCCATTAAGCTTTTCATGTTTCAAAAGTTTTAGTTTATTTGTTCCTTAAATACTGAGAAACTAACAATAACAAAACTATATCAATCATTCATAAAACATATCCCTGCCAACCACAAATAAAGTTAGGGAAAACAGAAGCAACATAATACCATTTTCTTTTATCATCCAATCAATTCCATTGATTTTCTGTATTTAATCAACTACCATGCCCCACAATTCATTAGTTAACTCTTCCAATTTTATTCATATGCACAACCCATCCCTGCAGCCCTGATGCCAACCACCATAACCACAAACACCTCAGAAACAATACCCATAACGCATCATCATACCTTTGATACAATTTCCCACAGCTTCGCTGACCATCACAAACATATCATACCCTCCAACCCACAACCAAGCCAACCGCTGCCTCACTGCTCAACTGTTCCACAACAACCCACGAAAAACCCCCTTCACGTAATTAAACCGCAATCAGCACCCAAAAAAAATTTATTCTTTCATTTAGTTTAACTGGGGTGATCATACAAGGGTTCCAGGTATTCATTTGATCAGCCAAATTTACATGATTAACCAATTTCCAAATTCTATGAAATTCCATCCAAAAAACAATCCAGAAATATAGGAAAAAATTTAATTTCTCAAGAAAACGCCCCCAACGACTGTGATTTTCAGTAGGAATAAGCTTATTCAATTCACAACATAATCAAAGGATAAGCATTGATGGAAATAATACAAAAATATCAAAAAAATTTCCCCAAACCCATTCTTTAACCAGTTATTATATTTATTTACTGGTCCAACCATACCTCATCAAAACAAGAGGATACCCACCCCACATGATACACAAAAGAGAGAGAGAGGTGAAGGTAAGATCCCTACCTCACAGGTTTTTTCCAAAAACCCCAACAAACGAAGAACGCACAAGAAAGTCGGGATGATCTTCTAAGGCTCCTCATTAGATCTCTTCTCCTCACACAAACAAGACCAAATATCATCATATTTGGCATCCACACCCTTATATCTACCCATAACAGGCGTAGATCTATAAAACTGAGAGAAGATGAGGAGTAGATCTAAGTAGATTTAACAACCAAATAAGAACAATCACATAATTCATGAAACCGGCTTCGATTCTCCAAGTGAATCCTTCGGATCACCTCCCAAATTCTTAGGAGAGGTTCTCCTATCTTCAAGGGAGGGTAATCCTGAGTTATGTCTACATAAAAGCTTAAACAAGCAAGTTAGAGGCTAACCGATCAAGATCCACAATTTTAGGATCTAGTTTATGTGGTTGCACGGTTAGTTCACACGGTTTAACAAACCGTGCACTAACTATGCATTAGCTCTTCCCTTGGCCTCCCTTCTCGCATAGTTTGGCAGTATGGTTTAGAAAAACCATGCGCCATCCATGCAGGAGCTACTACCTCCATGTCAACTACGCACGGTTTGGCCGCACGCTTTAGACCAACCGTGTACTGCCCATGCGAAAGCTACTACCCTTTAGTTCTCTTTAAAAGTTCACCCAACTGCACCCCCAATCCACTACTCCAAATCAAATGTAGTTAGAAAGATCAAAATTACCTGAATACGTAATGTGATGTTAAAGTCATCAACTTTCTACCGTTGAAACAGTTCATCAAGAAGTAGGATTTGGGAAAAGAATTGGGGATATGTTACCTTGACTTCCGGAATGCCTCTAACAGCACTTTTTTACAAAGTAATGGACGAAAGAGTTCTGGGCCATTACATGGATGGGAAACAGCTGAAGAAATAAGTGGAATGGGATCACATGAGGGTCCCTGAACTGATGCCTCGTCGATCACCAGGTCGTCTTCATGAACTGAAGAGGGTAACCTGGATGGCTGCTATTGTGGGGGCATCCTGAAAATTATCAAGGATTACCATGATCAGATGAACATATATATATATATATATATCAATAATAATAAATGGGGATGACTCAAAAAGGACAGTCAAAGACCCAATCCTATCGGATGCATGTTCCAAATTCCCTAAAACAAGTGTCTCAGTGTGCCGAGTCGACAAGCGGGTTATCAGGGTCTGGGTGAATTGATATGTTGGTCACCTGTACCATCACTGGACTCCCTTCCCTAAGAGCCGCTCTCGAGACACGTCGACACTATTGCCATAAAACCCAACCAATTCCCTCTAAGGGATATCCGAACAATGCCCCAAGGAATGAACAACCTCTGATACCACATTTTCACGACCCGAACATACTGGTCTCGAGACGCAACTCCCCCCGGCCCGCCTCCATAGGCCAGGGGCTAGCAATAAGCGTCGACGACGTAACGATCTCAGGGAGGCCTTTGCCTATGTACCTGTAATCACACACACAACCCACTCGATGCAGAAGTGTAGAGTAAAAATTGAAACCGAAGGATAATAACTATAACCCAACCATAGTCATGCCTCAACTTCTAAAACGAAAAAAAATTATGTGCTGAAATGTACTGACAAGATAACTGAACAGAAAAATGGAAAAACCCGTGCCCAACCTGAAAGCTTCCACAACATGGAAACATGTAAAAAAAGTAAATAGCTTGTGAGTATCACACATTAATGTCATATTATTACCATTGAAGGCAGCCCATGCTCATGTTTCCTCTACGATACTCCATAGTCTAGATCGTCCTGTCTGTCGTCTGCAAGGGCACGCCAAGTGCGGGCAAACCCCAAGTAGGGGAGAGTATAAAGATACTCATTAGGATGCCCAGAAATCTCAAGGGAGAAACAGTGGAGGTACCAACATAGTGAGAAGTATACATAACAAGGAACAGTGAAAGAGTATAGTAAATAGAGTGCACCTCAACCCAATAAAAGAAAGGAATTTGAGTCATCCAATCAAGTGGGCCTAGACACGGAAAGCATGTGGCATACCCCATGTGTATTTACCCCTCCTATAAGGAGAGTAACTGAACCCAAGGAGTAGGAACAAAAGTAGGGTGTATATATATATATATATGTGTGTGTGTGTGTGTGTTCTCAACAAGAAAACCTAACTAGTGCGTAAGGGGATCTCCATCTCCATGTTCAGCCCAGTAAAAGTCACCAACAGTTCTAGAGATATCCATCACTAATTCCCAAATGTTTTGCACATCGAAGATGTCTCATCGTTGAACCATACAACCACGGGTCCCAATCTATTAATCAGATGAGAAAAGTCATTGACTAGCCTCATAGAAAGTGGCTGAGCCTAAAATAACTCATTTGGGTAACCCACTGCCCAGCCCCGCTGGAGGGTAAACGCTAAGAGGTTGTCATGTAACCCACTTCCCAACCCCACTAGTGGGTAATTCCTAAAGTCAATGGGTAATCCACTTCCCAGTCACACTGGAGGTTAAACCCTAGGGTCAATGTGTAACCCACTACCCAGCCTCGCTAGTCGGTAAACCCGAATATGCTGGTTGGTATCCCACTACCTAGCCCCGCTGAAGGGTAAACACAGAACTGGTCTAATAACTTTGCATTTCACGCACCATCTCTGGGTGTCACTAACATTTCTATCGTGTGTTGGCTCAGAGTGCATAAAAGGGACCTCAAACCAATTACCTTTTCATGGTTTAACATTTAATGTGATCCTGAAAGAGGCTCTGCACGCCCAAACAGATTACACCGTTGTAATCCTCGTGAAAAAACACGTGATATAGACTATTGACTCGCTTGAAACAGAATACCAACGAAAACATTTATCAACTCCTCTTTATTCCCACACGGCGTCTCATGGGTCACAAACCTTAGTATCGAAGAAGGTTTGGTGAACTGCACCATCGTGATGCTCTTGAAAAAACAAGCCAAAATGACTATCCATACACCACAAATGGACGTCTGGTGAGAAAATGATATTTCATCGTAAAACATGCAAACCAGGACTTGTGGGGTCCGCACCTTTTGTTTAGCTTTAGTACTCAAAGGAGAATCTCAAAAATTCTATACGAGAACTAGGATCACGCTGTCGCTGACGGTGCATCGATCAGATGTTTGGTTCGTGAGGTACGTCTGTCGCAAGCTTTAATAATAATTTAATATTATTAAATTAAAGCGTTTTGGGTCACCCGTATTCGAGAATGGAACCCAAAAACCATGAAACATATCTTAAAATGTCTGTCTTGAAGAGAAAAACCCACAGCCGCAGACGGCGCGTCAAACAGACGCGCTGTTTAGGAGCTACAATTCCTGGAACAGAAGGGGCCCAACCGTGCCAGTTCGCACTGGTTGCCCTGGTCCAGACCACCGGCACGTAGACTAGCAGTGGGTATGGACCAACTCATCATGGCTTTCTGGCTGTGGCCTGCCCTTGCAACACCAGACCCCTCGGGTCTGGTTCATCAATGCAGACCGGCCAAAGGCCGGTCTTCGTCCACGTCGTGCCAGCAGGACCCGCCGAACGTGGGTCTTTGTACGCGGGACACCCCTAGGCGCAGACCTCAGAGTCCACCTCCGACCATGATGAGGCGGTCCTAGTGGCCTTTCCTTCTTCATCACACCACCGCACCGCCTTTAGCCTGCACTATGCCGCCTCACGTCGGTCCGTCGTCCCGGCCCACCTGTGCCGACCGCCGAAGACCCATCGCGCCTACCGCCGTCCCGGACCGCCTAAATCCCTCCGCGAGAATCCGCCGCCCCCTAAAGCCACCGATGACACCTGGATCCACCGTACCGTAGAGACGAGCTTCTTGAAAGCATTGAAACCACAGGAAAATAGGGAAATTGGCTGGAAAAGTTTTCTGGCCCACCCCGGGTGCCCCATGACTCATATTTTCGATCGAAGAAGAGCGTTAGAAATCTAGAATCAAATCCTATCAAACTATGTGCTTCAATCGAATGGAAAACAACATTTCAATTCTAAAAATTTCATTTGAATAGGTGGGAGAAATTAAAAACAAAAAATACACGTGACTACCTCATAGGGCGTAGCCCGTCGCTTCGACGACGATCCGCCGGAGTCGCTGTGCCTTGGAGAGGTGGGGAGATGGGCTTGATACTTTTTTAGAGGGATTCCTCATGGGAGTGGAAAGGGGTAAGAAGGGGTGGTTGGGTGTTTAAGTAGGTGGGAAACTAAATAAAAATGTAGATAGTTTTAAACTCCGACCAGTAGGCTCGTACTCAAACTCTCGACGAGGTCGGGGTGAAGCCGCCTCTAGGGTAAAATACACATTCTGAGCGCAGTGGAAGTCTCAAAATTTTAATCCTAGCCTCTGTTAAAAAGTTTTAATGTTCACTCTTGAGGACTCTATATTACAAAAACACCCCTGGGGTCATTTTCCACAGAAGGGTTGTGCCCGCGAAAGTTACACCATTCCTAGGGTAAACAACACACTCTGAACTCGACGGTGCCCTCAGGTTTTCCATCCTAGAAATTGTTTTGGGGATAATCTATTTATTTTGTGTGTCTAGTGTAAATGCACTAATAATTTAATTCCGACCACAATGGGGCTCAATATCACACGCCATCTGAACGCCCTGCTCTGGAATAACATCACA